>CP125975.1:15392370-20192370 GCA_030063025.1 Avena longiglumis
CGGAGACACCACTAGTGGAAAAAGGGACATCCGTTCGCGACCCCTCGAGCATTAGTCTGGTTGCCACCAGCGGGACTAATCTTGCTGCCATCCCGGTTGGGCGGGCCGCAGGGCGAGGCATGCGTCCCGGTTGGTAAGAGAATACGTCCGGTTGGATCCACCAACGGGACTAAAGACTAGCCACCCACGTGGCGTGTACGCACCTTTAGTCGGTTCTTGGCTCAACAGGACTAAAACCCCCACCTCTATAAATCTAGCATGACCCCTCTGCCTCCACTCTGTTTTTGAATGGTGGAAGGTGTGAGGGTGTGCTAGTTTTTCTCATGCATGCATTGAAGGTGTTTGATGAAATGTTTGAGTGAATAATCCGTTGAATTTCTCATAGAACAAAAATATAGAAGGTGTCCGAGGCACTTGAGCTATCTCCTGTTTATTTCCCTCGATCGAGGTTAGCAATCTTATCTTTTCTAGGTCATTGATACAATTCATGTGTCGGTGTGAATTAGTTATTTGACTATTTATGATGTCCTGTTTTTTGATAAACTTACTTATATGATGCGGATGAGCGGTCGGGAATGGATGTACGGTGACCGTAGCGTGGCCGGTATATCAAAGGCGTGGATAAATTTATCGATGTGGCTACGGCAAACAAAGAGAATGGATTTATCGTTTTCCATGTGTTCAATGTCGGAACAACAAGGAGTACTCTTCCTCGAAAATCATTCGACCACGATTATGAAAGGTTTCATGCCCAACTATAATTGCTTGGACCAAGCACGGGGAAAGAGGGGTTATGATGGAAGATGGTGAAGAAGAAGATGATGATAACAACTATCATCATATGTTTCCTGAATCTGATGATCTGCAATTGAAGACAATGGAGAGGAAAGAGGTGAAGAACGGGCATCGGATGAGCGCCGATGAACTTGGTAGGGTCATTTCGATGCAAAGCGAGGCGTGAAACAGAAAATGAGAAGTTGAATTTAGAGGGCATGTTAGAAGATCACAAGAAATTGTTGTACCCAAATTGTGAAGATGGCAGCACAAAGCTCGGTACCACCTTTGGAATTGTTGCGATGGAAGGCAGTGTGGTCTAATTGACTCCTCATTTGAAAAGATCTGAAAATAATGAAGCGAAGTTTCCAAAACATAATGAACTTCCGAGAGTACCTCTGAAGCAAAGGCTCTCTGTCCTCTGGGATTAGATGTGCAAAAGATACATGCATGCATTAATGATCGCATCCTCTACATGATATTGGAGTATGAGAATTTAGATAAATGCCGGTATGCAATGCGTTGCGGTATAAGATCGACGAGATGACCCTAGTGATGTTGAGGAGAGCCCCTCAGGAAGGGTTCTGCTAAGGTTATGTGGTATGCTCCTATAATACCAAGGTTGAAACGCATGTTCAGAAACAAAGAGCACGCCGAGGTTGTTGCGATGGCACAAACAAGACCGTAAGAAAGGCGGGAAGTTGAGACACCTGGCGATGGGTCACAGTGGAGAAAAATCGAGAGAGACTTCCCGGACTTTGCGGTGGCGCAAGGAACTTATGGTTTGGTCTAAATACGGATGGCATGAATCCTTTTGGGGAGCGAGTTGCGATCACATTTGGCCCGTGACTCTATGTATCTACAACCTGCCTCCTTCGTTGTGCATGAAGCGTAAGTTCGACAGCGGCATTGATATGTACCTTAGGCCATTAGTTGAAGAACTCTTACAATTGTGGGGCAAACCAGGTGTGCGTCGTGGGATGAGAACAAACAGGAGCTATTTGATCTCTGAGGGTTGTTATTCGTAACCATCAATGATTGGCCGCTCTTAGTAACCTTCGGACAGACAAACAAGGGATATAAGGCATGCACCTTTGTTTAGATAAGACCGAAGGTATATATTTGCATAAATGCAAGAAGGTTGTGTACTGGCGAATCGTCGATTTCTTGACCAATCATCCGTAAGAAAGAAAGGCAAGCATTTCAAAGGTGAGGCAGATCAGGAAGAAGCTGAACTCCCTGCTGGTGATGATGTATTTGGTATGGTCAAGGACATAGAAGTAATCTTTGGAAAGGGTCCGGTCGATCAGTTCGAACGGCGTCGCTACGAGACACGCACCCATGTGGAAGAAGACATCTATATTTTGGGAGCTGCCATATTGGAAAGTCCTGCGTGTCCGCTCTTCAATCGACGTGATGCGTGACGAAGAATCTCTGCATGAACCTGCTAGGATTCCTAGGCGTGTATGGGAAGACAAAAGATACACCGAAGCTTAGGAGGACCAACAAATTATGAAAGACCCAAAGAACATGCATACACATAACAAGGCGGATAAAGGCGTCACTTAAGTCGTGCCATTATGCTTGTACCAAAGCGAGAAGGAAATCTTTTTGAAGTCCTTTACGGTATCAAGGTGCGTCGGGCTTCTCATCTAATATAAAGGGATAATAAATATGGCAGAAAAGTTCCAAAACCTGAAGTATCATGGTATCACGTGATTATGACGCAATTGCTTCCGATTGCATTGAGGGGGCTTCTACCGGAAAATGTTCGAGTATCCATTGTGAAGCTGTGATCATTCCTCAATGCAATATCTCAGAAGGTAATCAATCCAGATATTCTGCCAAGGTTACAGAAGGATGTGGTAAAATGTCTTGTTAGTTTTGAATTGGTGTTCCCACCATCCTTCTTCAATATTATGACGCATCTCCTGGTTCATCTAGTGGAAGAGATTGCCATTCTCGGTCCGGTATTTCTGCACAATATGTTCCCCTTTGAGAGGTTCATGGGAGTCTTAAAGAAATATGTTCATAACCGTGCTAGACCAGAAGGAAGCATCTCCAAGGGATATGGAACAGAGGAGGTCATTGAGTTTTGTGTTGACTTTATTCCTGACCTTAAGCCGATTGGTGTTTCTGACTCGCGGCATGAGGGAATACTAAGTGGAACAGGCACGCTATGAAAGAAAGCAATGATATGTAGGGACGGGGATTCTTTCACTAAAGCACACTACACAGTTCTACATAATTCCACCTTGGTAGCTCCGTATATCGAGGAACACAAGAATATTGTACGCTCCAAAAACCCGGGGAAGCCTGAATCATGGATTACAGATGAACACATGAAGTCTTTCGGTGGTTGGATGCAGACACATCTCTTGAATGACACCACTGTTGGAGACCAGCTATATTTGTTGGCCGCGTCACCATCTTCTACTGTATTGAATTTCCAAAGTGCGAAATAAATGGGAATACATTCTACGATCGCCCAAGATAAAGAGCACCAACCAAAATAGTGGTGTCCTTTTATGCAATAGATGAGAATGGACAAAGGACACATATTATGGTTACATAGAGGAGATATGGCAACTAGACTATGGAGTCTCTTTTAAGGTCCCTTTGTTTATTTGCAAATGGGTCAACTGAATGGGGAAGGGGTAAAGATAGACCCGGTTATGCGGAATGACAACAGTGGATCTCAACAATCTTGGTTATAGAGATGAACCATTCGTCCTAGCCAATGATGTGTCTCGGGTTTTCTATGTGAAGGACATGTCCTCGGACGAAAAAAAGAAAAAAATATGCAAGCGAATACATCATATGATGAGCCAAAGCATCACATAGTTCTTTCGGGAAAAGAAACATCGTGGGAATCGAGGACAAGACGGACATGTCGAAGATTATAATAAGTTTGATGAAATTCCTCCCTTCACGGTGGCCCGGCCCAAGCATTCCGTTAAGTAAAGAAGATGCTCCATGGTTACGTCTGAATCGGTCATAAGGAATGACATATGCCAAGTTCATGCTCATATTATGTAACTCTAGTTCATGTCTTTCGCGGTTTGTGGCTTGACGAAGGATATCTTCGCGGTTTGTGGCCTTTAGTCCGGTTTTGTAGTCTCAGTTTTAATATTAATAAATGTCTTGAGTGTTAGTCCCGTTTGTGGCTGGACCGGAGTGCCTCTATGACCAGTTTCTTGGAGATCTTGGGAGGCCGGGATCGGCATCTCCACAAACTGGTCTTAGTAATGTCTGCTCTCGAAAACCATCTTGCAGCTTGTAACTTCACTAACTAGATCAATACGCCTCGAGCTAACTAATTTCACATATTAGAGTGCCTCTATGACTAGTTTCTCGGAGATGCCGGATTGGGCCCGTCGGCATCTCCACAGCTGGCCGTAGTGGTGTCCCTCTCTAAAACCATCTTGGAGATGCCTCAAACTGGCTGGAGGACTGGACTCACAAGGATGCCTATTTATAGTACAAGCAGCTCGGCATAATGTCGACACTCACGACATAATGTCGACACTCCGACATAATGTCGACACTCACCCCTATTATTAGTCTTGACTCATCTTTAGTCGGTTGGTGTCTCCAGCCGGACTAAAATTCATCTTTAGTCGGTTGGTGACACCATCCGGGACAAAATCTAACCATACGACATAATGTACACTCACCCCTATTATTAGTGTTGCAGGCCCACTCTGCCAATCCCTTGATCATGATTGGTTTCTCCAAGGGACTAAAGATGAACCCTCTCTTTATATAGGCATTTCCCTCTATTTATTAGGTAACACTCAAGACATTTATTAATATTAAAACCGGGACAAACGGGACTAGCTAACACTTCGGGACTAAAGCCCCTTTAGTCATAATCATGCCTAGTCCTATAATACGACTTGAGGTCTTCATCGTCGTCGTCATCATCGCCGTCGCCGTCTGCCACTCCGGATCCTCGGCCCATCCATGGCATATACCAGGTCCATTCAGCCTCGGATTCACGGCGGGCGGGAGAGGTCTCTGGAAGGCGATGCCGCTACCGCAAGGACGATGTGGGGCACTGTGGCGGGTGGACTCGTGGGCACCGTGGCGAGATGGTCTCCCGGCGATGTAGCGCATCACTCGATGATCTATCGCCGTGATTTTTGAAAAATCATTTTAGACTTCAATATGTGGTTTCTTGAGATCAATGCAAGTTCTAACGATGCTCGTCCCTATCTTCATGCACAGGTTCGACCATAGTTAGAAATTCAGATAATTCAAAGCGGGCATAATAAATTCAAAAAAATCCGAACAATGAAAATCCTTGGCGTGGTGTCATATTTTGTTACATAGTTGAAAGGAAAAATACGACTCGGTATATTGATCATGTTTGAAAAAACCTTCACAAAATGACCTATCATGTTCGAGGTTTCATGGCTTCGGTCCAAATGACCGATGTTATGTCTTTGAATCATGGCATAGTTTGTGATGTTGTGCCCATATTATGCATGTTTGTGGACATTGGTATGGAGAACAATGTTGCGGAGAAAGTTTTCCTTTTTATGCACGGAAAAGCCCTTTTCCATTTTCCAACACTCACCCTATTATTAGTGTTGACTCGTGTTTTGTCGGTTGGTGTCTCCAACGGACAAAATTCATCTTTAGTCCCGGTTGGTGACACCATCCGGGACAAGGTACATGCCGCACGACATAATGTCGACATAAAAAAAGAAAATGGTTTTGGATTATTTATTCAAATCCATACACTTTTTATGTTTAAAGTTTTTCTAAATTCCAAATTGATATTAAAAAAATATAAGTTAATTCATTTTAATTGTAAATGGCTCATATTTTAAATGGTTACATTAATTATTTTTAAAGCAGAAAATGGTTTTGAATTATTTATTTAAATCCAAACACTTTTTATGTTTAAAGTTTTCTAAATTCAAATTAATATTCAAAAATATAAGTTAATTCATTTTAAAAGGTTACATTAATTATTTTTTAAAAATAGAAAATGGTTTTGGATTATTTATTCAAATCCATACACTTTTCATGTTTAAAGTTTTTCTAAATTCCAAATTGATATTAAAAAAATATAAGTTAATTCATTTTTAATTGTAAATGGTTCATATTTTAAATGGTTACATTAATTATTTTTTAAAACAGAAAATGGTTTTGAATTATTTATTTAAATCCAAACACTTTTTATGTTTAAAGTTTTTCTAAATTCCAAATTAATATTCAAAAATATAAGTTAATTCATTTTAAAAGGTTAAATTAATTATTTTTTAAAAATAGAATATGGTTTTGGATTATTTATTCAAATCCATACACTTCTTATGTTTAAAGTTTTTCTAAATTCCAAATTGATATTAAAAAATATAAGTTAATTCATTTTTAATTGTAAATGGTTCATATTTTAAATGGTTACATTAATTATTTTTTTAAACAGAAAATGGTTTTGAATTATTTATTCAAATCCAAACACTTTTTATGTTTAAAGTTTTTCTAAATTCCAAATTAATTATCATTTAAAAAACAATACAAATTTAAACCCCAAAATAAAAAATAAGGCGAGCAGAGAAAATACGAATTTTTTTGAAAGCAGGGAATATGTCGGTTGGAGCCACCAACCGAGACTACAGACCCCCTGCGCGCCAACCCTTGGTCTGCTGAAAATATTGGAGTATAGATCCCGGTTGGTGGCTCCAACCGGGACGTATAACCCTTTTGTCCCGGTTGGAGCCACCAACCGGGACTAAAGGTCCTTTGGTTATAACCCTTTAGCCCTTCCTCTTCTTCTTCCCTTCATCACTTCTCTGCTTCACCGACCTGACAACGCCAAGCTGGCGAGCTACCCGAGCTTCGCCGCCCCAGCCGTCGAGCTGCCAGAAACCGTGTTCCATCCGCCAACCGACCGCCTCCGTGTGTCTTTGATCGTACCCACGACTCCGTGTTTCGACCGGCCAGGTGCTTTCGGCGTCGATTCGCTCAACCTCGACCTCCTGCGCTCTCTCCGACCAACCTCACGCGCTCAAAGGTGAGCAAGCGAACCTTCTGGATGCCTCCTTCCTTCCCCTCTCGCTGTAGTTCATGCCTGCGCCGTTAGATCCCGCGTTCGCCGTCGTCGGCCGTCGTTGTACCACCTGCTCCGGCAACCAACAGAGGGCGGCGCCGCCAATTTTGAGTCCGCCTGGATGCGCTGATTCCAGCACGCCAATTCCCGCAGCCCCGCTTGCTCTCCTCCTCTGCCTACCATCGCCGTATGACGTGTCTCCGGCGAGCCCAACGTGGTGTCTAGGTGGCATCCGCGTGGCCCTGGTCCCACCAGTCAGCCTCTAGGGCTAGCTCCTTGTCTGGTGACAGATGACCCTGTTTCCCCTTTGCTTGCGTGACAGGTGGCCCTGGTCCCACCAGTCAGCCACTATGGCTAGTTGTTAATATGGTGCAAAAGGTTTAAACATTTGATTTAATAATTTCAGAATTTGAATAAAACTTGTAAATTCAATAACTTTTAATCTGTAATTCAGAAAAATACAAATAATATACCAAAATGTTCAGAAAAATGAGAACTATCTATCTATGCTATAATCATGCATTGTTCAACAACTTAAATGACAAGTTTAATTAGAACACCCTAGTAACCCTAACAGGTGATTCCGGAGTTCCTTGAGTTAGGGTTTGCGCCCCTCGGAACCCCGATTAACTTGTCGAGCATGCTTTAGGGTTACATTCCAATGCACATTAACTTGTCATATCATCATCATTGCTTGAGCATTGCATCGATGCCATGTGTTGATTGTTTCCCTTTCTTTCCGGTGATTTGGTTCTTCTCGGTAGAATACGATATCGAGATCGAGATCGAATACCGAGATCAAGACCATAGAAGATCGACGAACAATACTTGACCAACTATAATCAAGTCAAGTATTTTGTTAGTATCTAGTGTTACCTATCTGCTGGATAGTTTCCCTTTTGTAGCCTTATACTCAAGTTCCCCTCTCATATGCATCCGAGGTTTCTCCGAACTAGGTTTTACACCCCTCGAAACTCCGGAATATTGATTTTAGTTGATTTTAGCTAGAGTTACCTATCTACTACATGGTTTCCTTTTTGTAGTTGGGTTTAGGGTTTCTCTTCATTTTTATTATTGTGTATGTATATATTAGGGTTTCTCTGAATTAGGGTTTATATCTCTCAACACCGTACTTAACTTTCTCCTTTAGCCGCTTTGACTTATTCGTTTTTCCAGCTATGCAGAAAATATGGACCCACACGTTAGAGACGAAGAAAAGGAAGAGTTGATCCAAGGTGTGATCCGTGGGGAAGATAATTTAGACGTATCAACATTTCTGAACAACTCCGGTGAGGGTGATCCTCTTTTTACCGGAATAGACAACTTGTTTGAGGTTGAAGGTGTTGCCTTCATGAGAGAAAGCGATGCCTTGTGTAATCGAAGGAATAGCTCGGCGAGGTGCATGTAATATAATTAATTCATTAATTAATCATCACTATCTATATAGAAATAGTATGACGATCTTTCTTCTTTTAGCCCTCGGATCGAAGGAATCTACTGAAAAGAGCAGACGAGGCCCAACCAAAAAGTTGCAAGACCATGAGAGGTTCAGGATCGAAGATGTCGCAAACAAATTTGTGGCACAATGCGGAGTAATCGTTAGGGAATTAATCCCGATCACCAATAGAAATTGGAATAGGCCTGCTAATGCGGATGAAGAGGGAACATGTTTATTTGTCCCTAACCACGCCAAAGATTTCTGTGGAAGAGGCTCATGGTTAATTTCAAACTACGAAGATAGAGCTGGATCCAAATGCGGAGGATCGATTGAGGACGCCTCTGACATGGGAGAGCCATGGAGGCTAAGGTCGAGTGGGATTTGAAGAAGATGGCCCGATGTTTCACCAAGCTGAAGAAAAGATTGCACCTTGACTATGTCGTGAAAGAGAAGACTCGATTTCAAGAATATTCAGTTTGAGAAGATAAAACCATTACGGGCTGAGTTTGTGGAATACAAGACATCGAAAAAGCTAAGAAAATATGCGCTTGAATAAGCTAAATGCTTCTAACAAGAAGTATCACCATACTATGGGGCAAGGTGGCTACAGGGCTGGCATTCCTAAGTGGGAGAAACTTGAGAATGAACTGCGTGATAAAAAGATCACTCCAGAGACAGACGATTGGGTAGAACATGCAAGGAATTGGTTTTACGGGCATGGGGTCACGTTGGACTCGGAAGGGAGGTGTATATATAACATACGACATAAATAAGACCCCTTGCCAATCGAGAGGATCAGAAAAGCAGTACATGCTATTAAAGATGGGGACTTCATTCCCGATAGAGAGAATGCACTACAAGGAATCTGTCTATATATGACCCTCCATTTTCGTCACAAAATCGTCATAGTAATCTATTTATGACGATTCTATGACGATTTTGAGATCGTCGAAAGCTGGGCGTCGCAAATGAAATATAACGACGATTTTTGCGAAATCGTCATAAACGTCTATGACGATTTCACAACGTCATAACCTCTATGACGATCCAATATCGTCATGGGACATCTAGCCTAGACACGTCATATCCTACATGGCAGATCCTACGTGGCACAGAATCAGCCCGATCCATTTCAATCGTTTACATGGGCCAAGCCAAAATTGATCCATTAATTTCTTCTTGGCAATTCTCGTTTTTGCTTGGGCCAAGCCCAATATTATGGCCATTTATTTTCATGGGCAAGGCCTTTTAGCTTTGTTATTTTATTTTGTAGTATTGCTCATTTTCGAGTCCACTATTTTTTGGTCGTGGCCTTTTAGAGCCCAACCGACATTCAGATCATTTCTAAAGTACGGGCATTAAATAATCGATAGTTCGATAAGCATGGCCAGATCACATTCATTATATTACAATCAAACATAAACCAGGAATACAAAACAGCTACAAAAGTAAAATGTAGATACAACTATACAATCAGACATAATTAACAAAACCCAAGAATACAACTATTCCATAGTACAAAACACCCACAAACATACAACTAGCCATAAACTCCCAGGAAGTTACAACTAGCATCAACTCTTTGCTGACTATGAAGCTTCTGCTTCTTTTACCTTCATCCTGGAGCTCCTGTAAAAGAAATGAAGTGTGATAATGGCTGTTAGTTGGAAAAGAAAGCAATATCTTGTAAAAATAACATAGATCGGCTAGAAAAATAAACAGATGTAAAGTATTGCCAGCTAGTAATAGAGAAGTACTCTAAACATATTTCCAGAACAATATTACAAACAGGCAGAGTAACAACCACAACACCGACAGGACAACACTATCTTTTGAGGGTACTATAGAACGAATAGGAAACAGACTTAACAACTATTCAGGTCACCAAAAAACATTGTTTAGATAGTAATACATTGCATCACCAAAATCCCACGCCTCTACAACGAAATGATAAAACCAACCAACCGTTAAACATTAGTCAGATTAAATAAAAGATAAAAAGAAAATATAAATCAGTCGGGACCATAAGCTGAGGCCCGAGGAATATGCACAACGTTAAGCAAACATGGGTCAAAAATAGCGACGCAATAGACGGGTTTCATAGCAGAGATCATAATACTCGGTTCCAAGATAGTAAACCTATTTATAGAAAGTAACCACTTAGACTGATAATAGAACTGTTTAATATTTGTTACACATAGTCAAAACAAACTAAGATCACAATACTTCATACCGAGATAGCAGCAGACCTACTCATACAAAGTACCCACTTAGGCTAATAACATAAGTGTTTAATATTTATTACACATAGTTTTGGACGAAACACTAAAGATTAACGACACATAGAGTTCTAAACCAGGACACCAGAAGAGGTTAGATCAGGACGAACTACATACTAATAAGTGCAGACAGATAGTGAACCAGGAATTTACAGTAGTGTTTTTCTTAAGATAGGCATAGTCAGGCTGAACAGGCTACCTACGCAAGCATCTAGCATCAGGGTGAAGCAAAAGAGCCAACACACAGCCAACATGAGTCACCAAAAGGCTGCATTCCTGTAGAACAAAACAAACAAGGAATAAAGAATACAGTTGCCGTATCCAACCACTGGAGCAAAACATGAGTCTTCTGAACCTCTAAGAATATATTAAACCATATGTAGATCATTTCAAGCATCGTACCTGTCAATAGCTTAGTTTTTCTTCTTCTTGGAATCTTTCTCCATCAGTTTTCTTTGTGCTAGCCTATAGTATGATCATCAACAAATATCAAATCAGCCCAGAATTATTGTGAGCAAAAAAACTGGCCCATATATATCTAAGAGCTAAGATAAGCCTCATGAATACATGGGGCTAACACACGGTTAGTTACCTCTTTTGTTCCATTCGGAGAACCCAGCTTAAGCATAACTTTAGGTTCAGCCCGAGGCGGCGATTCCTTTAATAAATCCCTTGGGACAGACGAAAGACCAACACCTTTTTCCTTGATGTAGAGAACATGAGAGATATTAGACTAAATGAAAGGGGGTTTCCACATAGATGAATTAACATGCAAATTCATAGTATTTAATTTACCTTTAGTACTGTAGTAACATTCAGAATCAGCAAGTTTGGTAACCGAATGGTGTCCGTGGGAGACTTCTTAAGAACCAACCTATGTACTCCCTCCATTTCAAAATATAAGATGTTTTAGGTTTGTGAAGAAAATGAATCTAGACTTGTTTTAGTATGTAGGTTCACTCAACTTTGGGATGAATCTACACACTAAAAGAAGTCTAGATTCATTTTCTTCACAAACCTAAAACATCTTATATTTTGAAACAGAGGGAGTAGAAGATAGCATATATAAGCAAACCTCATACAGAGAGGAAAATAATACTGCAGCTATTCATAATCTAAGACTGGAAATTAAAAATCAAGTGGTTGGACTCAAATTCAGAGTACCAGGTAAAACATGGGCACATGCATACATAACAGGAACACAAATTTCAGAGTACCAGCCTAAAAATATGGAGCTCAAAATTCAGTTGATATGAATAAGTAAATTATTTTACTCATTTTGGTTATATGAGTAACAAATCCTTGCTACCAAGCATAGCTTGACCAACACTAGCATTGCTCTTACTTTAATGTTAATTCAGCAGAGTTTCATTTACTGAAAAGGAAACCAGAACAAACACCTTTTGAGATAATAAGAACAAGAGAATATTCCTTAGAAACTGAACAAGAGAACAAGTATAAACAAGCACTGCTAAGTTAACCTTCCTCCACATCATTACACAGAATTGTTGTCACTGGCAGTTTGGAAATCTCAGGTTTATAATTGATTCTTGATAAGAACGCTAATAAACCAACAGAATCAGTGGGGCTAAATCATACTCCTTGCTCAGGTGACGCCTCCACATATCAAACTGTTTTTTAAAGTTAGATTACTTCGCTTACTTTAATTTCATAAAAGAATTTCTTTCTTTAGTAGATACCAACGCAAACAACAAAAGTGGAAGTTGAACTGAAACTTCCAAATGCACAGTTAAATCAGAGCACGAAAAAACAACAAAAGTGCAAGTTGAACTGAAACTTCCAAGTGCACAGTTGAATCAGAGCACGAAAAAACAACATGCGCCCACCGTGGGGCTCGAACCCACGACCACAAGGTTAAGAGCCTTGCGCTCTACCAACTGAGCTAGACGGGCTTGGTGTCTGAAATCCATGAGTGACTTATTTATTCGGTAATAAACTATAGTGTACCGTCTGAAGAGGTGAGATGGTGGGATTGAGCAGGACAGACATGGATTAGCAAGTTAGAAACAGAGAACTTGGTGTCTGAAGAGGTGACATGGATTGAGCAGGACAGACATGTACAAAGGCAAAAGCTCCGTGAGATAACATGAGGAAATACTGGAGCAGTGGAGCTTGAGCTTACCCAAGAGGACTGGTTTGCTCTTTCTGGTCCTGACTGGCTTGGTCTCTCTTCTTTTTGGAGGGCCTGGTTTTTCAGAGATGATATCATTCATGACAAGGGCAAGGCAACAGTGAAGAAATCATCGGGATTTTCCCACAAAACTACTCCCTCTGTTTCAAAATATAAGATGTTTTAGGTTTGTAAAGAGAAATGGTAGCCATGCATCAGTACAAGGTACTCTATTGTGCATGGCTACTTTCAATGAAGTAATTCATGTATGAATACCATAGCACAATGAGTGAAATTTCAGAGCAAGGACAAGCACTAAGTAATTTCAGAGGAAGATGAACTTACTGGTAGCAGTGGTGGTCGTTGTTGGTCGTGCTGGTCAGCGAAGAAGTTGAAGGCCCGATGCTCCCAGGCACAAGCGGCGTCCTCCCGCTACTCCGGTGCTGCAGGCCACGGGGGTGGGCTTGCTGCCCTTGATGGACATGAGAGCACCTGTCGGCGGACGAGGCGCAACGTTCATGCATAGGGATCCGGCGGAAAGCTTCTGGAGTTGGTCATGGGCTCATTGTACTCGACGATGGGCAAAGGAGGAGCGTCTGTGGCGGCTAGCCCCCTGACGAAGAGAGGTGGCGATCTAGCTCGGGAAGGCTCCGGTCGTTGCGGGGTTGGAAGGAGAAGGGCTCTTGAGGGCTTCCGATCGATGGGGATCTGGCTCGGGAGGCCTCGCGGTCGATCTGCGAGAGGAAAGAAAGAAGGAGCTGGGTGGTGGTGGCGGCGGTGAGGGAGAAGATCTGCAGCAGTGCGGTTGGTGATATTCTTGAGGCAGTGCGGCACCGATGTTAGGGTTTGGGTGGGGAGGCGGAAGGAGGAGCTCAGGGCAAGGGAGGCAGGCGGCGCGGTGTTAGGGCAGGGGAGGAGTGGCGGAAGGGAGGTCGAGGCGGGAGGCACGGCGCCAGATGTTTGGGTCGGGAGGGAGTGGCGGCGAAGAGGATAGGGTTCGATCGATTAGGGTTGCGTCGGGAAGGAAGGGGATCGAGTTGGGCCGTGGGTGCGGTGGGGACTAGGAGTAGGGTGTGCTTCTTCGGTGAGTTGGGCGTGGGTGCCACCTAGGATATTAATATTACATGTAGGCACAATTGTTGGCGTGGCCAATCTCTTATTTTCTAATTTAGATGATATGACGATTTAAAATCGTCATAGTGAGCTACCAATACCTCCGAGATGCATTTCTTTGGGTTATGACGATTTGAGCTAATAAAACCATGACGATTTTAAGCAAGATCGTCGTAATTTTCTAAGGTTTTGAACCTCCTGAATAGCTTACGACCATTTAGTGCAAAATCGTCATAATTCTATGACGATTTTGTCCACGGTCACTATTAGAAGGTCATAGAATAACACATTCCTTGTAGTGATGATGAGCTCACACTCGCCCTTGGAAATAAGGAACATGATGGACGAACACGAGGCACAAGAGGGTCCCAACCATGGAGGACTGGGTTTCCAGAAGAGAGGAAGAAATATCCTGATAGAAGCCGTCAGAGGAAAAAGGACAGGGTGGAAGTTGAAGCAGATAGTCAGAAAGAGCGAATGCGTTTAATTGAAGAACGATTAAAGCAACAACAAAATGAAATTAACGCACTTAAAGAGCAAAGTACTACCGGCCAATCTCAGCAGCACACTGCATTCGATGCTACCGGCCTATCGAATAATCGTATTAGCAATGCGGCTTCCACCGAGGTCCCGGGTGATGACAATGGCGATGACGATGATGCACCGACGATGGCTCCTGTTGGCTACCCAGTGGATGATATCACAGAGATGACACACTGCGAGCTACATGTCAAAGTTGTGAACATATCAATGAAGGTGGCGGTCGGCTATGCCTTACCAATTGGACCCACACAAACTTACCATTGTCGTCCGGTTCCAGAGGGCTACGCTGTTGTCGGCGTGGATGAAATCATGCCCACCTTTGAAGTTTTGGATCTTCACTACCCTACAGGTGAAGGGGATGTGACTGTGCTGGGAGACACAAAAAACGTCACCATTCTATGGCCGAAGGAATGTATCGTGCTTCGAAATCACACGCCAAGGCCAGCTTCGCCGCCGCCTCACCCGGCTCCGTCGCCTCACCAATCTCCGGCGCAGCCATCGCCGCGGGAGCCATCGCCGGCGCCTAAGGGTCAAAAGCGTAAGCGTACCACTACTGTGCCTCGTGGTAAGCGATCGCCGAAACGTAAACAAAAGCCTCTTCCAAAAGTACCAAAGTTTCCTCCCAAGAGAGCTTATGACTGTACTGAAGAGGAGACTGCGGCGATCGTTGATGCGGAAGCAATGACGTTTTTAGGCGGCCGAAAGAGCCAGTGTTCCCCAGCACCAAAGAAGAAAAAGCCAAAGTGTTGAAAATGCTAAATAATCTTTATCAACCCGAGCCAAAGCTCTCATCAGACTATGATCGTTTTATTCTCAAGTCACATGCGGCACAAAAAGCCTCGAAGAGCAGTACTTATGCAAGCGATAAATCTGTTGCCAGCTCGGAGAACAAGCAAAACAGACTTGCGCCCCTCTCAAGGTGATTTCCCAAACCAATGTGGGGTCGAGCAAATATGGGGCCGAAGAGCAGTATGATCCAGAGGTAGTTGCACAATACGGAGAATCTGCCGCTGCTCAAGGTATGAGTATTGCCCAGTACTTATCCCAGTTAGAGTTCTTCCCCGTGAGTGAAGTAGCATACAAATACCAGTACGGCAAACCTCTCGTCAAACCTGAGGAGGTAAACAATCTTCCAACAAAATGCGAAGATTGCATAATTGGTACATGCATGCCACAAGGGCCGGGGCTAACTGGATAGTGCTGAGGGTTACAAAAAGCATCATGGGAAAGATAAGGATGACATGATATCCATTGAATTTGATGAACTATTTCAATTATTCAATCAAGGCGCCTTGGACAAATCGATCATCGGTGCCTATTGTCTTTAAGTACTAATTACGTAATTAATTTCGTCTCCGCTATATTATTTTGTTTATTGCATGTATATAATCATCTTGTAATATGCAGAATGAAGATTCTCGAATGCGTGAGAGGACAAATCTATGACATTGGCTTCATTGACCCATATTGGGTTCATGAAGCTAATCTCAAAATAAGCCCCGGGATACGGAGGATAATATAGTACACGCGTTAAGGTTTCAAGAAACCAAAAGGGAAATACTATTTCCTTACAAATTCGAGTGAGTGTTATTGTCTTGTATACACTTTCTATTTCGCTTACTCGATGTTAAGTATATAATTGATTAGTTATGCATTTGCAGCTTCCACTATATTCTGTTAATCATTCAACTTGACAAAGGGCGTGTACTAGTCATGGACTCGATACATAAACCCCTTGAGACGTGGAAGGACATGCAGATACTTCTCCAGCGGTAATTCTAATCATTACGACACTATATCGGCAACGTTCGTGAATTTTATGATATCAAGTACTTAATAACTTATTTTATTCGTTTTCTACGCCGGGCAGCGCTTGAAAACGGTTCACCAACAAGGCTAGGGTTGTTTGGAAAGAGGAGCTTACATTTCAACCACTAGATGTAAGCACCACTAGCTATATCCACACATCTCTTTGATTCTAGTTTTGATACAGTTATTATCATGCTTGATTATTATTTTGATTGAACTCTGTTCTCGTAAAGTGCCTGATGCAGGGACCAGGTAACAATCTATGTGGATACTATGTATGCGAGTTCATCCGGCAGACGTGCGATGAGAAGGGCAGAAATTTAGAGCAACTCCACGTACGTAAACAATTTCTATAGTTTTTAATTACAATCAAATTTTCTTTAGTTTCATTCATATATAGGCTGACTCCTTTTTTAAATCAGATCGAACGTCTACGGGACGGTCTTCTGCCAAAGGATCGCGTACGAGCAATTCAAGAGGAATTGGCGGGATTCTTGGATGCAGAAGTCCTAGACCCAAAAGGGGAATACTACTCGGCTATGTATAGACAATAGGAATTGTAAAAATAGCAACTTTGAAGAAATTGGCCGGTAGCATCGAATAGCAACTTTTGTATGTAGTGCATGAACTCGATCCGTGTATTGAATATAATATTGTCATCATGATGTAATATAAGGTTCCTTCATTGATAAGTGGAAATCACTAAATAAACAATAAAACAACCTAAATGAATTCTCTGCCGCGGCACAAAAAGTGGGGAAAATGTTGCCGCGGCAACAAAATGTGCCAAAATGAATTCTCTGCCGCGGCAGAGAAATGGGCCAAATCTCTGCCGCGGCAGAAGGTTATTAGTCGGTTAGGTATTCGACGGACTATCTCCATCCTCGCCTCTGCTGCCACGTGTACCTTTAGTCCCGGTTGGTGGGGCAACCGGGACTAAAGCCCCGTACCAACCGGGACCTATAGGGATGTTTCCACCAGTGCATATCCGGAAGATTTTATTTTGAATTATGAATATGCGGGTCAAATTTGAGAATTTTTAAATAAATGATAGATATTTTTTTTGCAAAATGGACTTTGTACTATGTATGCGACAAGTATTGCCAAACGAGGCAAGTGATCTTTTACATGTCTTAACATTTATATGTTGGATATGAGTATCTATGAAATATAATTGTTATTTCACAAATAAGTGAAAACATACTAATGCTATATCCCCTCATGAGGACGGTCCACTGTTCTACCAATAATAATGTAAAAGAAATCCAAAGTATTTCATTTCCAAATTTAAACAGGTAGCTCTGCCCGCTAATATTTTTATCCTCGTTGCCAGCTAAACAACAGGTAGAGAGACGACAATCCATTAATTAATGCATTCCTCTTTTGTCGCCCCCCCTCCCGCGAAATCCAAAAGGCTTTCTCGCGAAAATATTTCCGTTACATAAGCTCGCCTAAATTTTTTTTACAAAGTGTTATGCACATTTAACCATGATCTTTTTATAGCGTCGCCAAATTGGACAAGACATGAAAGTGGCAAATGCAAGTACAGATGGGAAATATCCGGATGTTTCAAAGTGGCCAATTAAAGAGTATGAGATGCCTCAGCAGCGGGACGGGTAAGTACATGTTACATCCTCTTCAGAAGGAAGCCATGAACAACAGTCTTTTAATCTTACTAAGATTATACCTATACAACAGGAACTCTTGTGGCTTATTTGTCATCAAATGCATGGAGCTCTGGGATGGGCACGGATAACATGAGAATTTTCCTTGGTTTGCTTATAAACTAACCGCTTCGAAATACATTATAAATAAGAGGCTTATCAATTTTTAATTCGAACTAATCACATTTTTCTACTAATGTGTAGGCCACACTTAACGCAAGGAGAAGATGTTTTGTTGCAGAAATGATGTCGCTTTCCAACATGTTAGATTCCGTGAAAAGAAAAGTTCATCATATCGCTTCTAAGATCACCAAGGGATGAAAGCATAGATGGTCGGAAGTTCCAAGTTATAGTGGTTAGGCTTTAGTCCCTGAGAAGGTTTCCTGACCATGAATAACTTGTGTCTTCTATCAACTATGTAATAAAATGACCTCAACTATTTTGTTTTAAAATGCACTTATGGTTACTCATATTGTTATGCAATGAATTTGAAATCAGAAGTTCACGTCTTTTACAATGTTTTATACAAAGCATGTTATACAAACGGCAAATGACTAAGAAATACCTGTCGGCAAACGCACGGCTGGTTTCCCTGTGCCATGACAGGCAAATACTATAATTAATTAAACAAGATGTTATTCAGCAATACCAACTGACTAAAATTTTCACAAAAAAAGTGTGAAAGAACTACTTGTATTAATCAATACAAAAAGGGTGTTTTGCATTGCTTCCCGGGTTTAATAATAAGGCAGTAAGTGTGTCTGATTATTCCATGTGTTGCTTTCTGCCTGGATCATAGGGATGGAGAAAAAATATTATATGCCAAATTTAGTGGATTGGCCGTTATTTGATCATGGTCACACATGACCACAAAAAATTAGATGCAATACATATTTGTTGGGTTAGTCGTTATTCCATCTGTATTATTATAGCACTATCGATTTATAGATTCTATAGATCTCTCATCATGTCATGTTCATCATCACTAGTGAGGAAAAAAATTAGATAAGTCATGTTTGACAAATCTTTTATTTGTTCTGCTATGATAGTCATTATTAGTTTCTTGGAATAATGAACTCGAAGTATTTATCAATTTACGATGTTCATGCTTTTGCTTGATCTAGCTAGGACTGCTGGTAGAAATGTTTACTTCATGGTTTTAGGAGGTAGTGACAAAATTATATGGATACACTGGTTGGTAGATATTACACCACTATTTAAGTGGAATATGTCTCATGTGTGGAGCTAGTTACTCATGTGTTCCAAATATCTACTCTTGTTGGCCACTCAGCAATCAGTAGCATCACCTTATCTCCCTTGGGTTAAATCTTTGGAGTCACTTTGCATATATAGTCATCCCTTCTAAACTTGTAGCTAGAAATCATTGTGCACTTTAATGTAAAAAAAGTAGAATCCTATCATGCAGATTCCTTGTGAAGGTTCTAATTTTTGCCAAGGTAAGAGCTCAAATTAATTGCCAAAATAATGTGGTGTTTACATGGAAATAGATAACTAAGCGCGGTGACTACTGATACATCGGAAACGTATCTATAATTTTTGATGCTCCATGCTTGTTTAGTATCTACTTTTCTTTGCGTGTCTATACTTTGAGGTGCTTTTTACATGTTTTTTGGTACTAACCTATTAACAAGTTGCCACAGTGCCAGTTGCCTGTTTTCTGCTGTTTTTGGTTTCAGAAATGCTAGTAAATAAATATTCTCGGAATTGGGCGGGACAAACATCAAAGTCAATTACTTTACGTGAGGAACAAGAAGTCCAGAGGGGAGACGGAGAAGCGGGCCAAGGCGGTCAAACCCCCCTATGCGCGGCCAGGGGTGGGCCCACGCCTGGGTAGGGTTTGACCCCCCTGGTAGCCTCCTCGGCCTCCCTCTTTGTCTATAAGAAGCCCCGATGCAGAAACACTAAGCACCCGATCAAATCTCCATGAAACCGTCTGTAGCCACCGCCACTATCGTCCCTAGATCGGGGGGATTTGAAGTTCTTCCCGGCACCCTGCCGGAGGGGAGATCATCCCGGAGGCCTTCTCTCTGGTATGATGCGTGAGTAGTTCCACCTTGGACTATGGGTCCATGTAGTAGCTAGATGGTTGTATCTCCTCCTTTGTGCTTTCATCACTACTAGGAAAACGCCTGTTCGTGGCGCACCTGAAAAGGCCTTCCGTGGCGCACTAGCAGTGCGCCACGGGCCTCGCACTGCGGCTATCTCGTAGCCATGGCGCACTGCATGGTGCGCCACGGTTGTGTTGAGATAGGCGTGGCGCACTACCAGGTGCGCCACGACTAGGAGTACAGGGTGAGCCACGGATGTGTTTTTCAAAAAACAAAAAAATGCAAAAAACACCCTCGCTTTGAATTGCAAAAGCAATCAGGTCCGTGCGCCACCGTCGTGTCGCCTCGCCGGAGCATGGTCGTGGCCACGACCTACCACCGCAGGGAGGTGCGGGAGGCCGTGTCCATGGTAGTCCTTGTCGGCATCGAGGCAGTAGATGGTTGGAGAAGGGGAGGTATGACGAGAGGGAGGAAGAGAAGAAGAGAGGGAGGAAGGGAGGTAGGTGAGGAGAAGGAGTCCGCCGTCGCCTGTCGTCGCTGCGAGGAGGAGGAGGCCGCCGTCACCGGTCGTCGCTGCGAGGAGGAGGAGGCCGCCGTCGCCCGTGTCGCTGCGAGGAGGAGGAGAAGGCCGTCGTCGTGCCACCGTCACTTGAAGGAGAGGAAGAGGCCGAAGCAAGAACGTTGGAGCAAGGTGGCCAGAGATAGGTGAAGGGGAAAAAGGGAAGGAGGAGAAGGAGAAGGAGAAGGAAAAGGGAGAAAGAGAAGGAAAAGGGGGTGGGAAAGTTGAGGGGTAGGTGGGCGGGGTGGTGATTCAAATTTGAATCGCGCCCAAGCTTATATGTGGCGCACTAGGTGGTGGTGCGCTACGGGTAAGTTGCCCTCTTTTTTTTCTGCAGGAAAAAACGGTCTTTTGACCATAACTTTTTACTCTTTTCGAATTTTGAAAATCTAAAAAATCTCTAAATGAACGGGGCAAAAGTTACGGCCATTTTACCGAAATCTCGTTCTCGTCATTTTGGTATATTATACGATCTTTTTGGACATCGTATGCAAAAATTACGGCCATTTTACCGTGGTATGACTTTTTTTGCAGAAAAAGTGGAAACTCATGTTTGTTAATTTTCCTAGAAACTATACCACATTACCTATCTAAAGATGAAAGGATTTTATTTTTTGAAGTGTTTATTATTTTCTTTTATTTTTTGCAAAACCTAAAAAGGCGATCCACGGGGGGGGGGTGTGGGTGTGGAGTTGGTGCATGCCACTTAGCCGTAGGGCACTTGGACAGAGTGCCCTACGGCTAAGTTGACCCAGCTGCTGCAGCACACGTGCCCGTAGCGCACTAGGTCAAGGTGCCCTACGGATAAGTGATACATCCGTAGCGCACCTTGACCTAGTGCACTACGGGTATGTGTGCTGTGGCCACATGTGCCCTGGCCCACACATAGCCGTGGCGCACCACCCCCATGTGCGCCACGCTTACGACAGTTAGCCGTAGGGAACCTGTAGGCAGTGCGCCACACCTATTTTACCCGTGGGAACCACTAGCAAGTGCGCGACAGAAGTGTGGATTACCTATAGTTGTTTTCCTAGTAGTGCATGTATAGATCTTGTGAGCTCCGTTCATGATCAAGATCTAATTTATTTGTAATCATGCATGTTGTCTTTGTGGGGATCCGATGGATATTGAGATTATTATGTTGGTTTTATTAATGGTTTTGTCTTTATAATTCTATCATGTTTGTGTTGTTTGTGATCTTGCATGCTCTTCGTTGTTAGTAGCTATCTTGGCCAAGTAGTTGCTAGTGACTCCAAGAGGGGGTATTTATGCTCGATAGTGGGTTCATGCCTCTAGTTTACAAGGGAAGTGACAATAATCTCTTCGGTTGTAGATGTGTGGTTGCTACTAGGGAGAAAACAACGGTCTCTTGTTCATGGAACACGTGGACTGTTTACCTTACACACTTTGCTCAAAGCAGTTATCTGTTGGTTGCAACTTAATACTGGAGGGGGTTTGGATGATAACCTGAAGGTGGACTTCTAGTCATAGATGCAGTTGGATGGCGGTCTATGTGTATTGTTGTATTGCCCAATCGAATCTCATAGGATCTTTCTGACTAGTAATTGCATTGTTATGCCTTGCTCAGTTCCTGTCAATTGCCCTGCTGTAATTTGTTTATCCTTCATGCCATGTTGTTTATCTAAGGAGTGCACCTCTAGTGAACTATGGACCCCGGTCCAATCTTTACCATTGATACATCTTCCACTGTTACTTGTTTACTTGTTGCAAACCATTACCTTGAACACCATTTGTTTAATCCTTTGTTACAGCAAACCGGTGAGCTTGACAACCTCAGTGATTCATTGGGGCAAAGTCTTGAGTTTGTGTTGTGCAGGTCTCCGCGTTGCTTGCAAAACCTGTATGACGTTTCCTTCCTCCTACTGGTTCGATAACCTCGGTTTCTTACTGAGGAAAAACTTGCTGCTGTGCTGCTTCACACCTTGCTCTTGGGGTTCCCAAAGAAACGGTCCTACATCAACTCAGCGCTGCATCACTACCATCATTGTTCTTGTGATCGAAATTTTCAGGGTTTTTGTTTTACATGTACAATGTTAACGACTACCATGTTACTTGTATATGTTTTAAGAATATGATTGACCATGAAAATTTTGATGTCTAGAATGATTTTTATATATCTTGATTGTGATGATTATATTCAGGAGAACATGCAATTGCTTGAATTGGTGAAAGATCACAGGAGAAGCATTTCTCAAGCCTCGCGTGATGCAACAAGGATCAAGACCAATAGAGTGGGTGCTTCAGTTGTGCAACAAGATCTAGTTTGAACTACCGATCTCTTTCTGAACCAACTTTACTTTCACATAAATTCTCTCTAGGCCACAAAGAACAAATGAAAAATTTGAGTCATGTGGAAATTCTTGTTATGTACTAGTCATACAAACTGAACAGAACATTTGCCTGTTGGCAGTGTAGTGTTTTGCGAACCCTTTCTTAAACATGATGCAATTTTCTTGATGAATCATCAAGCATTCAGCATTTGCTACTCATGGCTTGAAGTGTCTGATGCACATACTATACTATTCTTCAGCGAAGTAGGGATAATCATGTGCAAGAATCTGTAGTTCGCTAAAAAGACAACCCAGGAGATGTAAAATCTTTAACCATAAGTGAATATCGCAAGGTGGAAAATCCAGCACAGAAACTTGACTTGTTGTTCTCGCCTCACTGGTGGAAAAAGGGCTTATAGACCTGGGTCGTAAGGGCCATTAGTCCCGGTTTCGCACCCGAGACTGCGAAATCGGGACGAAAGGCCCCTACCTCTAGTCCCGGTTTGTTACGACCCGGAGCGCGGGGTGGAGGGGAGGCGGAGGACCTCTAGTCTTGGTCCATAACACCAATCGGGACTAGAGATTTTTTATTCTTGAATTTTTGAATTGTTTGACTCATTAATCTTCTCACTTGAAAAGTTTTTAACACTAACTATATTTAATCTTAGATCAAATTATACTCGTGGTCAAACTTTCTGATCGGTCACCCTTCCTAGCACTACTCCACACCCAGCACACTTAACTTCTTTGTTTCATCAGGATATCCTTGCGCGAAGAATATTATATCTTGTTGTCAAGACTGCCATATCAATCCTATTAGCTCAGATCAATATGTCACATGTCTTTATTTTTCAAAAAATACAAACAACTATTTAAATTAACAATAATAAATAAGTAATAATAATTATTTTAATCCAATGAAAATAAGAAAATAATTAATATGATATTTTATTCTATTTTTTTGTTATTTATTCATTTAATATGGCATAGATTATATCTTTAGATCAGTTAATCGAAATTCGAAAAATAGTATATCCCTTATTATCATAAAAATGTGAGGAATCCAAACATGGCAAAAAATTGCTAAAAAATCTCTTAGATAACTTTTTGCCCTTTTCGAATTTTAAAAATCTAAAAGAATCCAAAACGGCCTAAGGCGGTTGAAATCAAACTCGGAATTTTGTCGCACGTTTTGATAGGTTGTACGTTTTTTACGGCATCATACGCAAAAGTTATAGCCATTTGAAGTTTTCATGACATTTTTTATCAAAATATGTCGAAATTCATGTTTGTTAATTTTCGTAACAACTAAATCACGTAAGATACCTACAGTTTGAAGGATTTTATTTTTGGATTTTCATAAAACTTTGTGAGATGCTTTTGAAACTAGAGAAGGCGATATGGGGGGTGTGTGTGGACAGAAATCTCATGTGGTCGCAGGATTTTTGCCTGTTTTTCTGTCGTGGCAGACCCCGGTAAATTATTTTGCCAGATATTTTTAGTCCCGGTTGGAGACTAAAATGTGATACCCGTGCTCGCACCCGCTTCCACGCCTTTAGTCTCGGGCTGTACCACGAACCGATACTAAAAGCCCAAAATGACCCAGGACTGTAGCTTCCCCGGCCTCCTAGCCGTTGGAAACGGGATGAACCGGAACCAATGCTCACACTAGTCCCGACCTGTTGAAAACCAGGACTAGTGCCGGAATCGCGACCGAACCGAAGCCCTTTTTCTACTAGTGCCTTGCGATATTCCCGATTGCCATATGAGAACGCTTGAAGTAAAGCCATAACGTCTTGCCATTTCTGCCTCACCGTGGAAGCAAAGTTCATCAATTTGTTTCTCCAAGCTCTCAGAATTTTTGATCCTCTTTACACACGCTAGATGTGATCATTCAGATCCATATAGTCTTCCATCCTCGAACCCATCCATGGTGTAGTCACCGTCGTGCCTTCCAACAAGAATGGCAAGCATTTTGTGAACCTAGTCGAAATAAAAGACGTATTCTTCTGTGACGTCGTGCTCTTCTCGCCGCAGTCCCGCACCCACCAACGCCTAGATCTGTTTGTCCAGATCGATCCATGGATTCCTACCCCGTATGATCTGATCTGCTCTCCACCACCCTATTTACCATATGGCAGTGCAGCCTCATCGGAGAAATACTATGTTGTTGGTCCAAAAGCAGGACTAAGAGCACCGTTCTAGGAGTGCATCGACAACAGACTCATATCCGACCGTGAGGCCGCCAGCTTCCGGTCGATGTGTTTCCCTTCACTAAGGTCTTGGCGGTGCTAACACTTCCCTTCAACTCGAAGTCACAAGACGAACCTTCACGGAGAATAATATGCTAGCGCTGCAGTGCAAGGTGTTGTGCGGATCGTCACACATGTGTTGGCCCTCGTCGACGAGGCCGCGTGCCTAACTCTTCTAAACCCGTTCACAAAAACCATCGTCGTTCTCCCGCCCACTGACGAGCACTCTGTCGTAATGTGCATTCAACATTTGCTACTCATGGCTTGAAGTGTCTGATGCACGTACTGTACTATTCTTCAGCCAAGTAGGGCTAAGAATCTGTAGTTCGCTAAAAAGACAACCCGGGAGATGTAAAATCTTTAACCATAAGTGAATATCGCATGGAGGAAAATCTACCATAGAAACTTGACTTGTTATTGTCGCCTCACTGGTGGAAAAAGGGCTTATAGTCCTGGGTCGTAAGAACCATTAGTCCCGGTTTCGCACCCGGGACTACGAAATCGGGACGAAAGGCCCCTACCTCTAGTCCCGGTTTGTTACGACCCGGAGCGCACGCGGGGGGTGGGGGCCTCTATTCTTGGGTCGTAACACCAATCGGGACTAGAGATTTTCTATTCTTGAACTTTTGAATTGTTTGACTCGTTAATTTTCTCACTTGAAACATTTTTAACACTAACTATAATTAATATTAGATCAAATTATACTCCTGGTCAACTTTCTGATCGGTCACCCATCCTAGCACTACTCCACCCTCAGCACACTTAACTTCTCCGTTCCATCAGGATATCCTTGCGCGAAGGATATTGTATCTTGCTGTCAAGACTGCCATATCTATCCTATTAGCTCATATCAATATGTCACACTTCTTTATTTTTCGAAACTACAAACAACTATTCAAATAAACAATAATAAATATTTTAATCCAATGAAAATAAAAAATAATTAAAATGATATTTTATTCTATTTTTTGCCATTTATTCATTTAATATGGCATAGATTATATCTTTAGATCAGTAAATCAAAATTCAAAAAATAATATATCCATTATTATCATAAATATGTGAGGAATCCAAATATGGCAAAAAATTGCTAAAAATAATCGTTTGGATAACTATTTTATCTTTTCGGATTTTAAAAATCTAAAAGAATCCAAAACGGCCTAAGGCGGTTGAAATCAAACTTGGAATTTTTTCTCATGTTTTGATAGATTGTACATTTTTTTCCGACATCGTACGCAAAAGTTATAGCCATTTGAAGTTTTCATGACATTTTTTAGCAAAATATATCGAAATTCATGTTTGTTAATTTTCGTAACAACTAAATCATGTAATATACCTACAGTTTGAAGGATTTTATTTTTGGATTTTCTTACAATTTTGTGAGATGCTTTTGAAACTAGAGAAGGCGATCTGGGGGTGTCTGTGTGTGGACAGAAATCTCATGCCGTGGCAGGATTTTTGCCTGTTTTCCTGCCGTGGCAGAACCCGCCAAATTATTTTTGCCAGATATTTTTAGTCCTGGTTGGAGACACCAACCGAGACTAAAATGTGATACCCGCGCTCGCACCCATCTCCACGCCTTTAGTCTCGGGACGTATCATGAACCAAGACTAAATGTCCAAAACGACCCAGGACTGCAGCTTCCCCGGCCTCCTAGCCTTTGGAAACGGGACGAACCGGAACCAATGCTCACACTAGTCCCGTCCCGTAGAAAACCGGATCTAGTGCCGGAATCGCGAGGCGAACCGAAGCCCTTTTTTCTACTAGTGCCTTGCGATGTTCCCGATTGCCATATGAGAACGCTTGAAGTAAAGCCATAACGTCTTGCCATTTCTGCCTCACCGTGAAAGCAAAGTTCATCAATGTGTTTCTCCAAGCTCTCAGAATTTTTGATCCTCTTTACACACGTTAGATCTGATCATTCAGATCCATATAGTCTTCCATCCTCGAACCCATCCATGGTGTAGTCACCGTCGTCCCTTCCAATAAGGACGTCAAGCATTTTGTGAACCTAGTCGAAATAAGAGACGTATTCTTCTGTGACGCCGTGCTCTTCTCGCCGCAGTCCCGCACCCACCAACGCCTAGATCTGTTTGTCCATATTGATCCATGGAGTCCTACCCCGTATGATATGATCTGTCCTCCACCACCCTATTTAGCATGGCAGTGCAGCCTCATCGGAGAAATACTATGTTGTTGGTCCAAAAGTAGGACTAAGAGCACCGTTATGGGAGTGCATCGACAACAGACTCATATTCGGACGTGACGCCGCCAGCTTCCGGTCGATGCGTTTCCCTTCACTAAGGTCGTGGCGGTGCTAACGCTGCCCTTCAACTCGAAGTCACAAGACGAACCTTCACGGAGAATAATATGCTAGCGCTGCAGTGCAAGGTGATGTGCGGATCGTCACATATGTGTTGGCCCTCGTCGACGAGGCCGCGTGCCTGACTCTTCTAAACCCGTTCACAAAAACCATCGTCGTTCTCCCGCCCACTGACGAGCACTCCGTCGTAATGTGCATTCAACATTTGCTACTCATGGCTTGAAGTGTCTGAAGCACGTACTATACTATTCTTCAGCCAAGTAGGGCTAATCATGTGCATCGCTTGAAATATGATGGGCATTCTTTAGATTGTCCAAATTATGTAAGCTCTCCCACTCCCGCTATCTCCTCTACTTGATGACATAGAAAAGAGTTTCTTATCCATGTACGGAATGCCAGTTTTTCTTGTGTGTTTTTATGAAGTTTCCTAGCTAGATCTCAATTCTTATAAGAGGGACGCAGCCTGTATTAATTTCACACTTTCAGACAAATGTTACATTGCAATTTGATGATATGGCTATGTGTGACATTGCAATGGATTCTGATAGATAATATATTTTTGTTGAAGTATTTACTGGTGTGTTGTCCAGTTTAGCTTCTTAGTTTTGGCACAAATAATCTTCCTAAAAGGACTTTTAAGTTTCGTTGTGGCTCATAAAAATAAGAAAGAATTATACAAGTGTGTAGCTTTGTGTACCCTTCAACTATGTTAGTATTAATCCTGCCTTTAATCCGTTGATTTGTAATTACATCTACAAAGTGCTTGCTTTCCGTGAATCTAGCATAGCTATTATTAGTCTAAAAGGGATTTAGTTAGCTACCTACCTAGGTTGATGGTTTGATTCATGTCTTCCTTAGACATGCACGCAGTGAGTCATTTCCTAGTCAAGTTAATATAGCTAGCTATGCATGTATATAACATGCACCAGGGTGCACATCGATGTACTAGATCATCTAAGACATTGAGAAGAAAATAAATAAAAAGTTAGCAAGGCACAAATGTGTCGTTTGCTAAAATTTGTTGATTGTGTGTGGCCATATTTTTTGATGTGATTCTACCTCGGGTGATAGTGAAGAAACAATTTTGCGCGTTTACAAGATTAGTTGTGTAAAGTACAAGGCTTGTTTACACTACTTTAGTTAGTGTTCCTCAAACCTAAGTTTAATCAAACAAAGGAAAAATGATAATAATCACTCACAACAATAATATGGCAAATATTTTGAGCAAAATAACACATCTAACATCATTCGTAATGTTATTATAAAATATTTCATGCTACGATTTGTTTAGTGTTCACAGTGTCTATATTTGGTCATATCATTTGAAAACACTCATTAATAAAAAATACCATTATCTAAAAAAGCGATAGCATGTGAGATTTATCAATAATGACCCTGATAAGCCTTACATAGTGGCAAGGGTTGAAATAAAACAATTTCAGAATTCCAAATTTTAATGCAGAAGGATTCATATAGATAGGACTAAGTAATGCTTGGCACCATAGAATATTTCAATCTCTAGTGTGGGCTTCCTCTGTGGTAAAAAACTTACAAAATCACATGAAAATTAGTAAAATCGAGATATATCAGAAAAACTAACATAAACGAATACAAATTATGGGAATTTAGATAAATTGAAAAGTATTAAAATGTGTATTTTTAATCCATTGAAATGGTTTACTAATATTTTTCAATTTCTTACATCTTCAAGTTCCCCTTACATTTTCTTGACCTTGGAATGTTTAAATAGTGTGTCCATTTTCACTTAAAACTAAATTTGATAGAAATAAGATGTGTTTAAGCTTAAAATTATATATTTATATAACATTGAACTTCAAAGTACCGTGTTTCCATATTCACCTAAAGTAAGCTTGATAGAAAGTCTAAGATTATATATTTCTAAATAATTTTTATTTATTATCTCTAATAAGAAAATTTACATTTTTTCTTTAATTGTCCTAATATCATTTTCTCCTATGAAATTTTAGGGTAGTTAAAATTATATTTTATATAGGTGTTATGCTGATAGAATTGATGTCATGTTATAATCAAAACACCTTGAAGTGTGATCAGTGTGCGAATCAGTATGTTGTTTACTTTTATTTGGTATTCCCATGGAAAGAGTAAACTCAAACTTATGTAGATATCGTTAAATATATGGACCAATATGATATATGGGATTAGTTTCTATTGTTCTACATTTAGAAGCATGATTCCATATGAATAGATGATATTATTAGGAACGTTTGCTTGAGATTGACAGCATTTTCATAGCAAAATCTAGATAATTCCACAAAGAAAACATTATCTGTTTTTCTAATAAAATAAAATAGATTTGTCTATCTTAACGTAATGATATCTCAAGGTATTCGATCTTTATATTGTCTAGGTGTCACATGTATGAAAAAATGCCATGTTATCATGAAA
Source organism: Avena longiglumis (assembly GCA_030063025.1). NCBI lineage: Eukaryota > Viridiplantae > Streptophyta > Magnoliopsida > Poales > Poaceae > Avena > Avena longiglumis. Next base: position 15,422,104 of record CP125975.1, read on the forward strand.
TGCTTCTATAAGTGTAATTAGTGTCCGAATTTGACTTTTGTCGGCAATTGACGTACAGATTAATTTAATGTCATATTTCTTTCTGATCGGCAAACTTAGACTTATGTAAATACAATGATATATATGTACCAATACAAAAAATATCGTCTTTAGTTCCTATTGGCATACATTCAGAAGCTTACATCCATATACCAGGATGATATATAGAACATTCGCTCTAAGTTGACAACATTGTTGAAATAAATCTAGACCATGGCCGAATGATTTTTTTCAGAAAATAGTAAACTAAACTAGAATAAAGCCTCAAACTACGAACGAACTAATGAAATAGTTGCTATTTCTAAGATGATTAAGATAATAAATTCCAAATCACTAGTTCTATTCAAATTAGAATTCTTACAATTGCCAAAGCACGATGAGAAAATCATATGCCCATAAGTTGTTGACACAGAAATAACCCTAGCCATGTAGAAAGAAAAATGACATTTTCCTAATTGTTCAAATTAATGAAGTCACAGACGATGACTGTGTCCATATGCAACTGTTGGACTTGTAAAAAAAGACTCCCCATTTTCTATAAAAGTGGGGAAATTCATAATCGCTACAAGGAAAATATTGCAATAAAATATTCAACAGTATGTGTAAGAATCTGTAGTTCGCTAAAAAGATAACCTGGGAGATGTAAAATCTTTAACCATAAGTGAATATCGCATGGAGGAAAATCTAGCATAAAAACTTGACTTGTTATTGTTGCCTCACTGGTGGAAAAAGGGCTTATAGTCCTGGGTCGTCAGGACCATTAGTCCCGGTTCACACCCGTGACTACGAAATCAGGACGAAAGGCTCCTACCTCTAGTCCCGGTTTGTTACGACCCGGAGCGCGCTTGGGAGGTGGGGACCTCTAGTCTTGGGTCGTAACACCAATCGGTACTTGAGATTTTCTATTCTTGAACTTTTGAATTGTTTGACTCGTTAATCTTCTCACTTAAAACATTTTTAACACTAACTATAATTAATATTAGATCAAACTATACTCGTGGTCAAACTTTCTGATCGGTCATCCATCCTAGCATTACTCCACCCCCAGCACACTTAACTTCTCCATTCCATCAGGATATCCTTGCGTGAAGGATATTGTATCTTGTTGTCAAGACTGCCATATCAATCCTATTAGCTCATATCAATATGTCACACGTCTTTATTTTTCGAAACTACAAACAACTATTTAAATAAACAATAATAAATATTTTAATCCAATGAAAATAAAAAATAATTAAAATGATATTTATTCTATTTTTTGCCATTTATTCATTTAATATGTCATAGATTATATCTTTAGATCAGTAAATCAAAATTCCAAAAATAATATATCCATTATTATCATAAAAATGTGAGGAATCCAAATATGGCAAAAAATTGCTAATAATAATCGTTTAGATAACTTTTTTCTCTTTTCGAATTTTAAAAATCTAAAAGAATCCAAAACGGCCTAAGGCGGTTGAAATCAAACTTGGAATTTTTTCGCATGTTTTGATAGATTGTAAGTTTTTTTCCGATATCGTACGCAAAAGTTATAGCCATTTGAAGTTTTCATGACATTTCTTAGCAAAATATATCGAAATTCATGTTTGTTAATTTTCGTAACAACTAAATCATGTAATATACCTACAGTTTGAAGGATTTTATTTTTGGATTTTCTTACAATTTTGTGAGATGCTTTTGAAACTAGAGAAGGCGATCTGGGGGTGTCTGTGTGTGGACAGAAATCTCATGTCGTGGCAGGATTTTTGCCTGTTTCCTGCCGTGGCAGAACCCGCCAAATTATTTTTGCCAGATATTTTTAGTCCTGGTTGGAGACACCAACCGAGACTAAAATGTCATACCCGCGCTCGCACCCGTCTCCACGCCTTTAGTCTCGGGCCGTATCACGAACCAAGACTAAAGGTCCAAAACGAACCGGGACTGCAGCTTCCCCGGTCTCCTAGCCTTTGGAAACGGGACGAACCGGAACCAATGCTCACACTAGTCCCGTCCCGTAGAAAACCGGGTCTAGTGCCGGAATCGCGACCGAACCGAAGCCCTTTTTTCTACTAGTGCCTTGCGATGTTCCCGATTTCCATATGAGAACGCTTGAAGTAAAGCCATAACGTCTTTCCATTTCTGCCTTACCGTGAAAGCAAAGTTCATCAATGTGTTTCTCCAAGCTCTCAGAATTTTTGATCCTCTTTACACACGTTAGATCTGATCATTCAGATCCATATATTCTTCCATCCTCGAACCCATCCATGGTGTAGTCACCGTCGTCCCTTCCAATAAGGACGTGAATAATTTTGTGAACCTAGTCGAAATAAGAGACGTATTCTTATGTGACGTCATGATCTTCTCGCCGCAGTCCCGCACCCACCAACGCCTAGATCTGTTTATCCATATTGATCCATGGAGTGCTACCCCGTATGATCTGATCTGTCCTCCACCACCCTATTTACCATGGCAGTGCAGCCTCATCGGAGAAATACTATGTTGTTGGTCCAAAAGCAGGACTAAGAGCACCGTTCTGGGAGTGCATCGACAACAGACTCATATCCGGCCGTGACGCCGCCAGCTTCCGGTCGATGCGTTTCCCTTCACTAAGGTCGTGGCGGTGCTAACGCTGCCCTTCAACTCGAAGTCACAAGACGAACCTTCACGGAGTATAATATGCTAGCGCTGCAGTGCAAGGTGATGTGCGGATCGTCACACATGTGTTGGCCCTCGTCGACGAGGCCGCGTGCCTGACTCTTCTAAACCCGTTCACAAAAAACATCGTCGTGCTCCCTTGACGAGCACTCCGTCATGTGCATTCACATTTGCTACTCATGGCTGGAAGTGTCTGATGCACATACTATACTATTCTTCAGCCAAGTAGGGCTAATCATGTGCATCGCTTGAAAAAATGATGGGCATTCTTTACATTGTCCAAATTATGTAAGCTCTCCCACTCTCGCTATCCCCTCTACTTGATGACATAGCAAAGAGTTTCTTATCCATGTACGGAATGCCAGTTTTTCTTGTGTGTTTTTATGAAGTTTCCTAGCTAGATCTCAATTCTTATAAGAGGGACGTAGCCTGTATTAATTTCACACTTTCAGAAAAATGTTACATTGCAATTTGATGATATGGCTATGTGTGACATTGCAATGGATTCTGATAGATAATATTTTTTTGTTGAAGTATTTACTGGTGTGTTGTCCAGTTTAGCTTCTTAGTTTTGGCGCAAATAATCTTCCTAAAAGGACTTTTAAGTTTCGTTATGGCTCATAAAAATAAGAAAGAAGTATACAAGTGTGTAGCTTTGTGTACCCTTCAACTATGTTAGTATTAATCTTGCCTTTAATCCGTTGATTTGTAATTACATCTACAAAGTTCTTGCTTTCCGTGAATCTAGCATAGTTATTATTAGTCTAAACGGGATTTAGTTAGCTACATAGCTAGGTTTGATGGTTTGATTCATGTCTTCCTTAGACATGCACGCAGTGAGTCATTTCCTAGTCAAGTTAATATAGCTAGCTATGCATGTATATAACATGCACCAGGGTGCACATCGATGTACTAGATCATCTAAGACATTGAGAAGAAATAAATAAAAAGTTAGCAAGGCACAAATGTGCCGTTTGCTAAAATTTGTTATTGTGTGTGGCCATGTTTTTTGATGTGATTCTACCTCGGGTGATAGTGAAGAAACAATTTTGCGCGTTTACAAGATTAGTTGTGTAAAGTACAAGGCTTGTTTACACTACTTTAGTTAGTATTCCTCAAAACTAAGTTTAATCAAACAAAGGAAAAATGATAATAATCACTCACAACAATAATATGGCAAATATTTTGAGCAAAATAACACATGTAACATCATTCGTAATGTTATTATAAAATATTTCATTCTACGATTTGTTTAGTGTTCATAGTGTCTATATTTGGTCTTATCATTTGAAAACACTCATTAATAAAAAATACCATTATCTAAAAAAGCGATAGCATGTGAGATTTATCAATAATGACCCTGATAAGCCTTACATAGTGACAAGGGTTGAAATAAAACAATTTCAGAATTCCAAATTTTAATGCAGAAGGATTCATATAGATAGGACTAAGTAATGCTTGGCACCATAGCATATTTCAATCTCTAGTGTGGGCTTCCTCTGTAGTAAACAACTTACAAAATCACATGAAAATTAGTAAAATCGAGATATATCAGAAAAACTAACATAAACGAATACAAATTATGGGAATTTAGATAAATTGAAAAGTATTAAAATGTGTATTTTTAATCCATTGAAATGGTTTACTAATATTTTTCAATTTCTTACATCTTCAAGTTCCCCTTACATTTTCTTGACCTTGGAATGTTTAAATAGTGTGTCCATTTTCACTTAAAACTAAATTTGATAGAAATAAGATGTGTTTAAGCTTAAAATTATATATTTATATAACATTGAACTTCAAAGTACCGTGTTTCCATATTCACCTAAAGTAAGCTTGATAGAAAGTCTAAGATTATATATTTCTAAATAATTTTTATTTATTATCTCTAATAAGAAAATTTACATTTTTTCTTTAATTGTCCTAATATCATTTTCTCCTATGAAATTTTAGGGTAGTTAAAATTATATTTTATATAGGTGTTATGCTTATAGAATTGATGTCATGTTATCATCAAAACACCTTGAAGTGTGATCAGTGTGCGAATCAGTATGTTGTTTACTTTTATTTGGTATTCCCATGGAAAGAGTAAACTCAAACTTATGTAGATATCGTTAAATATATGGACCAATATGATATATGGGATTAGTTTCTATTGTTCTACATTTAGAAGCATGATTCCATATGAATAGATGATATTATTAGGAACGTTTGCTTGAGATTGACAGCATTTTCATAGCAAAATCTAGATAATTCCACAAAGAAAACATTATCTGTTTTTCTAATAAAATAAAATAGATTTGTCTATCTTAACGTAATGATATCTCAAGGTATTCGATCTTTATATTGTCTAGGTGTCACATGTATGAAAAAATGCCATGTTATCATGAAAAGCTTCTATAAGTGTAATTAGTGTCCGAATTTGACTTTTGTCGGCAATTGACGTACAGATTAATTTAATGTCATATTTCTTTCTGATCGGCAAACTTAGACTTATGTAAATACAATGATATATATGTACCAATACAAAAAATATCGTCTTTAGTTCCTATTGGCATACATTCAGAAGCTTACATCCATATACCAGGATGATATATAGAACATTCGCTCTAAGTTGACAACATTGTTGAAATAAATCTAGACCATGGCCGAATGATTTTTTTCAGAAAATAGTAAACTAAACTAGAATAAAGCCTCAAACTACGAACGAACTAATGAAATAGTTGCTATTTCTAAGATGATTAAGATAATAAATTCCAAATCACTAGTTCTATTCAAATTAGAATTCTTACAATTGCCAAAGCACGATGAGAAAATCATATGCCCATAAGTTGTTGACACAGAAATAACCATAGCCATGTAGAAAGAAAAATGACATTTTCCTAATTGTTCAAATTAATGAAGTCACAGACGATGACTGTGTCCATATGCAACTGTTGGACTTGTAAAAAAAGACTCCCCATTTTCTATAAAAGTTGGGAAATTCATAATCGCTACAAGGAAAATATTGCAATAAAATATTCAACAGTATGTGTAAGAATCTGTAGTTCGCTAAAAAGACAACCCGGGAGATGTAAAATCTTTAACCATAAGTGAATATTGCATGGAGGAAAATCTAGCATAAAAACTTGACTTGTTATTGTTGCCTCACTGGTGGAAAAAGGGCTTATAGTCCTGGGTCGTCAGGACCATTAGTCCCGGTTCGCACCCGGGACTACGAAATCAGGACGAAAGGCTCCTACCTCTAGTCCCGGTTTGTTACGACCCGGAGCGCACGCGGGGGGGGGGGGGGGGGGGGGGGCCTCTAGTCTTGGGTCGTAACACCAATCGGTACTTGAGATTTTCTATTCTTGAACTTTTGAATTGTTTGACTCGTTAATCTTCTCACTTAAAACATTTTTAACACTAACTATAATTAATATTAGATCAAACTATACTCGTGGTCAAACTTTCTGATCGGTCATCCATCCTAGCACTACTCCACCCCCAGCACACTTAACTTCTCCATTCCATCAGGATATCCTTGCGTGAAGGATATTGTATCTTGTTGTCAAGACTGCCATATCAATCCTATTAGCTCATATCAATATGTCACACGTCTTTATTTTTCGAAACTACAAACAACTATTTAAATAAACAATAATAAATATTTTAATCCAATGAAAATAAAAAATAATTAAAATGATATTTATTCTATTTTTTGCCATTTATTCATTTAATATGGCATAGATTATATCTTTCGATCAGTAAATCAAAATTCCAAAAATAATATATCCATTATTATCATAAAAATGTGAGGAATCCAAATATGGCAAAAAATTGCTAATAATAATCGTTTAGATAACTTTTTTCTCTTTTCGAATTTTAAAAATCTAAAAGAATCCAAAACGGCCTAAGGCGGTTGAAATCAAACTTGGAATTTTTTCGCATGTTTTGATAGATTGTAAGTTTTTTTCCGATATCGTACGCAAAAGTTATAGCCATTTGAAGTTTTCATGACATTTCTTAGCAAAATATATCGAAATTCATGTTTGTTAATTTTCGTAACAACTAAATCATGTAATATACCTACAGTTTGAAGGATTTTATTTTTGGATTTTCTTACAATTTTGTGAGATGCTTTTGAAACTAGAGAAGGCGATCTGGGGGTGTCTGTGTGTGGACAGAAATCTCATGTCGTGGCAGGATTTTTGCCTGTTTCCTACCGTGGCAGAACCCGCCAAATTATTTTTGCCAGATATTTTTAGTCCTGGTTGGAGACACCAACCGAGACTAAAATGTCATACCCGCTCTCGCACCCGTCTCCACGCCTTTAGTCTCGGGCCGTATCACGAACCAAGACTAAAGGTCCAAAATGACCCGGGACTGCAGCTTCCCCGGCCTCCTAGCCTTTGGAAACGGGACGAACCGGAACCAATGCTCACACTAGTCCCGTCCCGTAGAAAACCGGGTCTAGTGCCGGAATCGCGACCGAACCGAAGCCCTTTTTTCTACTAGTGCCTTGCGATGTTCCCGATTTCCATATGAGAACGCTTGAAGTAAAGCCATAACGTCTTTCCATTTCTGCCTTACCGTGAAAGCAAAGTTCATCAATGTGTTTCTCCAAGCTCTCAGAATTTTTGATCCTCTTTACACACGTTAGATCTGATCATTCAGATCCATATATTCTTCCATCCTCGAACCCATCCATGGTGTAGTCACCGTCGTCCCTTCCAATAAGGACGTGAATAATTTTGTGAACCTAGTCGAAATAAGAGACGTATTCTTCTGTGACGTCGTGCTCTTCTCGCCGCAGTCCCGCACCCACCAACGCCTAGATCTGTTTGTCCATATTGATCCATGGAGTCCTACCCCGTATGATCTGATCTGTCCTCCACCACCCTATTTACCATGGCAGTGCAGCCTCATCGGAGAAATACTATGTTTTTGGTCCAAAAGCAGGACTAAGAGCACCGTTCTAGGAGTGCATCGACAACAGACTCATATCCGGACGTGACGCCGCCAGCTTCCGGTCGATGCGTTTCCCTTCACTAAGGTCGTGGCGGTGCTAACGCTGCCCTTCAACTCGAAGTCACAAGACGAACCTTCACGGAGTATAATATGCTAGCGCTGCAGTGCAAGGTGATGTGCGGATCGTCACACATGTGTTGGCCCTCGTCGACGAGGCCGCGTGCCTGACTCTTCTAAACCCGTTCACAAAAAACATCGTCGTGCTCCCGCCCACTGACGAGCACTCCGTCGTCATGTGCATTCAACATTTGCTACTCATGGCTGGAAGTGTCTGATGCACATACTATACTATTCTTCAGCCAAGTAGGGCTAATCATGTGCATCGCTTGAAAAAATGATGGGCATTCTTTACATTGTCCAAATTATGTAAGCTCTCCCACTCTCGCTATCCCCTCTACTTGATGACATAGAAAAGAGTTTCTTATCCATGTACGGAATGCCAGTTTTTCTTGTGTGTTTGGATGAAGTTTCCTAGATAGATCTCAATTCTTATAAGAGGGACGTAGCCTGTATTAATTTCACACTTTCAGAAAAATGTTACATTGCAATTTGATGATATGGCTATGTGTGACATTGCAATGGATTCTGATAGATAATATTTTTTTGTTGAAGTATTTACTGGTGTGTTGTCCAGTTTAGCTTCTTAGTTTTGGCGCAAATAATCTTCCTAAAAGGACTTTTAAGTTTCGTTATGGCTCATAAAAATAAGAAAGAAGTATACAAGTGTGTAGCTTTGTGTACCCTTCAACTATGTTAGTATTAATCTTGCCTTTAATCCGTTGATTTGTAATTACATCTACAAAGTTCTTGCTTTCCGTGAATCTAGCATAGTTATTATTAGTCTAAACGGGATTTAGTTAGCTACATAGCTAGGTTTGATGGTTTGATTCATGTCTTCCTTAGACATGCACGCAGTGAGTCATTTCCTAGTCAAGTTAATATAGCTAGCTATGCATGTATATAACATGCACCAGGGTGCACATCGATGTACTAGATCATCTAAGACATTGAGAAGAAAATAAATAAAAAGTTAGCAAGGCACAAATGTGCCGTTTGCTAAATTTGTTATTGTGTGTGGCCATGTTTTTTGATGTGATTCTACCTCGGGTGATAGTGAAGAAACAATTTTGCGCGTTTACAAGATTAGTTGTGTAAAGTACAAGGCTTGTTTACACTACTTTAGTTAGTATTCCTCAAAACTAAGTTTAATCAAACAAAGGAAAAATGATAATAATCACTCACAACAATAATATGGCAAATATTTTGAGCAAAATAACACATCTAACATCATTCGTAATGTTATTATAAAATATTTCATGCTACGATTTGTTTAGTGTTCATAGTGTCTATATTTGGTCTTATCATTTGAAAACACTCATTAATAAAAAATACCATTATCTAAAAAAGCGATAGCATGTGAGATTTATCAATAATGACCCTGATAAGCCTTACATAGTGACAAGGGTTGAAATAAAACAATTTCAGAATTCCAAATTTTAATGCAGAAGGATTCATATAGATAGGACTAAGTAATGCTTGGCACCATAGCATATTTCAATCTCTAGTGTGGGCTTCCTCTGTAGTAAACAACTTACAAAATCACATGAAAATTAGTAAAATCGAGATATATCAGAAAAACTAACATAAACGAATACAAATTATGGTAATTTAGATAAATTGAAAAGTATTAAAATGTGTATTTTTAATCCATTGAAATGGTTTACTAATATTTTTCAATTTCTTACATCTTCAAGTTCCCCTTACATTTTCTTGACCTTGGAATGTTTAAATAGTGTGTCCATTTTCACTTAAAACTAAATTTGATAGAAATAAGATGTGTTTAAGCTTAAAATTATATATTTATATAACATTGAACTTCAAAGTACCGTGTTTCCATATTCACCTAAAGTAAGCTTGATAGAAAGTCTAAGATTATATATTTCTAAATAATTTTTATTTATTATCTCTAATAAGAAAATTTACATTTTTTCTTTAATTGTCCTAATATCGTTTTCTCCTATGAAATTTTAGGGTAGTTAAAATTATATTTTATATAGGTGTTATGCTTATAGAATTGATGTCATGTTATCATCAAAACACCTTGAAGTGTGATCAGTGTGCGAATCAGTATGTTGTTTACTTTTATTTGGTATTCCCATGGAAAGAGTAAACTCAAACTTATGTAGATATCGTTAAATATATGGACCAATATGATATATGGGATTAGTTTCTATTGTTCTACATTTAGAAGCATGATTCCATATGAATAGATGATATTAGGAACGTTTGCTTGAGATTGACAGCATTTTCATAGCAAAATCTAGATAATTCCACAAAGAAAACATTATCTGTTTTTCTAATAAAATAAAATAGATTTGTCTATCTTAACGTAATGATATCTCAAGGTATTCGATCTTTATATTGTCTAGGTGTCACATGTATGAAAAAATGCCATGTTATCATGAAAAGCTTCTATAAGTGTAATTAGTGTCCGAATTTGACTTTTGTCGGCAATTGACGTACAGATTAATTTAATGTCGTATTTCTTTCTGATCGGCAAACTTAGACTTATATAAATACAATGATATATATGTACCAATACAAAAAATATCGTCTTTAGTTCCTATTGGCATACATTCAGAAGCTTAAATCCATATACCAGGATGATATATAGAACATTCGCTCTAAGGTGACAACATTGTTGAAATAAATCTAGATCATGGCCGAATGATTTTTTTCAGAAAATAGTAAACTAAACTAGAATAAAGCCTCAAACTACGAACGAACTAATGAAATAGTTGCTATTTCTAAGATGATTAAGATAATAAATTCCAAATCACTAGTTCTATTCAAATTAGAATTCTTACAATTGCCAAAGCACGATGAGAAAATCATATGCCCATAAGTTGTTGACACAGAAATAACCCTAGCCATGTCGAAAGAAAAATGACATTTTCCTAATTGTTCAAATTAATGAAGTCACAGACGATGACTGTGTCCATATGCAACTGTTGGACTTGTAAAAAAAGACTCCCCATTTTCTATAAAAGTTGGGAAATTCATAATCGCTACAAGGAAAATATTGCAATAAAATATTCAACAGTATGTGTAAGAATCCGTAGTTCGCTAAAAAGACAACCCGGGAGATGTAAAATCTTTAACCATAAGTGAATATCGCATGGAGGAAAATCTAGCATAGAAACTTGACTTGTTATTGTTGCCTCACTGGTGGAAAAAGGGCTTATAGTCCTGGGTCGTAAGGACCATTAGTTCCGGTTCGCACCCGGGACTACGAAATCGGGACGAAAGGCCCCTACCTCTAGTCCCGGTTTGTTACGACCCGGAGCGCACGCGGGGGGACCTCTAGTCTTGGGTCGTAACACCAATCGGGACTAGAGATTTTCTATTCTTGAACTTTTGAATTGTTTGACTCGTTAATCTTCTCACTTAAAACATTTTTAACACTAACTATAATTAATATTAGATCTAATTATACTCGTGGTCAAACTTTCTGATCGGTCATCCATCCTAGCACTACTCCACCCCCAGCACACTTAACTTCTCCGTTCCATCAGGATATCCTTGGGCGAAGGATATTGTATCTTGTTGTCAAGACTGCCATATCAATCCTATTAGCTCATATCAATATGTCACACGTCTTTATTTTTCGAAACTACAAACAACTATTTAAATAAACAATAATAAATATTTTAATCCAATGAAAATAAAAAATAATTAAAATGATATTTATTCTATTTTTTTGCCATTTATTCATTTAATATGGCATAGATTATATCTTTAGATCAGTAAATCAAAATTCAAAAAATAATATATCCATTATTATCATAAAAATGTGAGGAATCCAAATATGGCAAAAAATTGCTAATAATAATCGTTTAGATAACTTTTTTCTCTTTTTGAATTTTAAAAATCTAAAAGAATCCAAAACGGCCTAAGGCGGTTTAAATCAAACTTGGAATTTTTTCGCATGTTTTGATAGGTTGTACGTTTTTTTCCGACATCGTACGCAAAAGTTATAGCCATTTGAAGTTTTCATGACATTTTTTAGCAAAATATGTCGAAATTCATGTTTGTTAATTTTCGTAACAACTAAATCACGTAATATACCTACAGTTTGAAGGATTTTATTTTTGGATTTTCTTACAATTTTGTGAGATGCTTTTGAAACTAGAGCAGGCGATCTGGGGGGTGTCTGTGTGTGGACAGAAATCTCATGCCGTGGCAGGATATTTGCCTGTTTTCGTGCCGTGGCAGAACCCGCCAAATTATTTTTGCCAGATATTTTTAGTCCTGGTTGGAGACACCAAACGAGACTAAAATGTGATACCCGCGCTCGCACCCGCCTCCACGCCTTTAGTCTCGGGCCGTATCACGAACCGAGACTAAAGGTCCAAAACGACCCAGGACTGCAGCTTCCTCGGCCTCCTAGCCTTTGGAAACGGGACGAACCGGAACCAATGCTCACACTAGTCCCGGCCCGTAGAAAACCGGGTCTAGTGCCGGAATCGCGACTGAACCGAAGCCCTTTTTTCTAAGTGCCTTGCGATGTTCCCGATTGCCATATGAGAACGCTTGAAGTAAAGCCATAACGTCTTGCCATTTCTGCCTCACCGTGAAAGCAAAGTTCATCAATGTGTTTCTCCAAGCTCTCAGAATTTTTGATCCTCTTTACACACGCTAGATCTGATCATTCAGATCCATATAGTCTTCCATCCTCGAACCCATCCATGGTGTAGTCACCGTCGTCCCTTCCAACAAGGACGTGAAGAATTTTGTGAACCTAGTCGAAATAAGAGACGTATTCTTCTGTGACGCTGTGCTCTTCTCGCCGCAGTCCCGCACCCACCAACGCCTAGATCTGTTTATCCATATTGATCCATGGAGTCCTACCCCGTATGATATGATCTGTCCTCCACCACCCTATTTACCATGGCAGTGCAGCCTCATCGGAGAAATACTATGTTGTTGGTCCAAAAGCAGGACTAAGAGCACCATTCTAGCAGTGCATCGACAACAGACTCATATCCGGCCGTGACGCCGCCAGCTTCCGGTCAATGCGTTTCCCTTCACTAAGGTCGTGGCGGTGCTAACGCTGCCCTTCAACTCGAAGTCACAAGACGAACCTTCACGGAGAATAATATGCTAGCGCTGCAGTGCAAGGTGATGTGCGGATCGTCACACTTGTGTTGGCCCTCGTCGACGAGGCCGCGTGCCTGACTCTTCTAAACCCGTTCACAAAAAACATCGTCGTGCTCCCGCCCACTTACGAGCACTCCGTCGTCATGTGCATTCAACATTTGCTACTCATGGCTTGAAGTGTCTGATGCACATACTATACTATTCTTCAGCCAAGTAGGGTAATCATGTGCATCGCTTGAAAAATGATGGCCATCTTTACATTGTCCAAATTATGTAAGCTCTCCCACTCTCGCTATCTCCTCTACTTGATGACATAGAAAAGAGTTTCTTATCCACGTACGGAATGCCAGTTTTTCTTGTGTGTTTTAATAAAGTTTCCTAGCTAGATCTCAATTCTTATAAGAGGGACGCAGCATGTATTAATTTCACACTTTCAGACAAATATTCCATTGCAATTTGATTATATGGCTATGTGTGACATTGCAATGGATTCTGATAGATAATATTTTTTGTTGAAGTATTTACTTGTGTGTTTTCCAGTTTAGCTTCTTAGTTTTGGCGCAAATGATCTTCCTAAAAGGACTTTTAAGTTTCATTATGGCTCAGCAAAATAAGAAAGAAGTATACACGTGTGTAGTTTTCTGTACCCTTCAACTCTGTTAGTATTAATCTTGCCTTTAATCGGTTGATTTGTAATTACATCTACAAAGTGCTTGCTTTCCGTGAATCTAGCATAGTTATTATTAGTCTAAACGGGATTTAGTTAGCTACCTAGCTAGGTTGATGGTTTGATTCATGTCTTCCTTAGACATGCACGCAGTGAGTCATTTCCTAGTCAAGTTAATATAGCTAGGTATGCATGTATATAACATGCACCAGGGTGCACATCGATGTACTAGATTATCTAAGACATTGAGAAGAAAATAAATAAAAAGTTAGCAAGGCACAAATGTGCATGTCGTTTCCTAAATTTTGTTGATTGCATGTGGCCATGCTTTTTGATGTGATTCAACCTCGGGTGATAGTGAAGAAACAATTTTGCATTTACAAGATTATTTGTGTAAAGTACAAGGCTTGTTTACACTACTTTAGTTAATGTTCCTCAAAACTAAGTTTAATCAAATAAAAGAAAAATGATAATAATCACTCACAACAATAATATGGCAAATATTTTGAGCAAAATAACACATCTAACATCCTTCGTAATGTTATTATAAAATATTTCATGCTACGATTTGATTAGTGTTCACAGTGTCTATATTTTGTCATATCATTTGCTCAAAATAAAAATTACCATTATCGATAGCATGTGAGATTTATCAATAATGGCCCTGATAAGCCTTACATAGTGGCAAGGGTTGAAATAAAACAATTTTAGAATTCCAAATTTTAATGCAGAAGGATTCATATAGATAGGACTAAGTAATGCTTGGCACCATAGCATATTTCAAGCTCTAGTGTGGGTTTCCTCTTATTTCAGAATTCCAAAATCGTTAGGGAGTAGCCAATTGAGCTAATTCCCGAAAGTAAACACCAACTTCTATAAATCCCTTGCTAATTGAGCTTCCCAGCTACTTGTTTAGTTTAATTACTATATATCTTTACTTCAAATTTAAGCTTTATAAGCAGCTGATTTCTCTCCTCTTATTTTAAGTTGTCTTGAAACATGGTTGACATAAAAGTCGTACAAACAATTTAAACGAAGCAAATAAGCCACTGTCCCTGGATTAATTATTGTGTTTGTGTAATTTGTGTCTGTAATGGTGTCATCTGCCACTGTTTGTGCGTATTATATATATGTAATCTTCCAGTATTCTTTCTATGTCCAACCTTACACTCCAGAATGTGATAGTAGGTGCCCACGATAGTTTAATTTTATTTGAATTTGATGACTATTTTCAGGAGGGCGTGCAGACTAATGCTTGGACGGTGAAAGATCAGGAAATCAGCAATTCCCTAGCTCGACCGTTCTTGTGGGAAGGGTCATAAAACGAAACAATATCATAGAACTTTCATTGATACAAATTGAGATTTATTTTGAACTTTGTGCTAAATATATGTCTCCTATGTTCTCTGAACAAAGTTATTTTTATTGTCGTTATTTCTCTCTATGCGGGTGCGAAGAACAAATGCCAATTTGGAGTGATGCAAGAGTTCCTGCTATTATAATAAGTGCCATATGTGTTCATCTGAGGGGTATTGGAAATTTCTTTTTATGAAATACGAAGCTGCCAAAGTTTGTTATATCCTCTAACGTGATGTGATGGAGTATAGAGTTTTTCAAGTATGTTTGACATGGAATTTTTTTCTTATACGAACTAGTTGGATCTTTGCTTTTGCATATTAAGAAGAATAAAAAGGTTATAAAGGCTGTCAACAACGCTTCTCAGCCCACTCGCCAATGCCACCGCTGGGATCTCATACTCTCATCCACAGGTGCTTGCGTGATGAAGAATGTCTTCGACCACTGGGTACTCCTTCTACGCGATAGCGGCATATGCATCGTCGCCATCAATCTGTACAAGATGAAGAATGTCTTCGACCATATCATGATCCCCCCTCGTTACGGAACTCCGGAGGATACATGGAAATGGCGGCACACTCTAAATCGGGGTTCGGGGTGATCACATTCTGCCACATTAGCAGCGACGCAGTGTAGACCCTGCTCAATATCAAGCTTACATCATGCTCGGTAACATTTGGTCACCCACTTCAGCGGAGGGATCTCCATCAGCAAGGTTACGTTACAGCTCCTAGGATGACGTGGGTTAAGGGTGTGTTCGGTTGTGGAATGTAGTAGCATGGAATGGAATGGTTCCATTCTCTAGGCACGGAACGGTTCCATCCTAGTGTTCGGTTTGGGCAAAAGTGAGGAATAGAATGGTTCTATGTTTTGTTTGGTTGGCTGGAATGGAATGAGTAGAATTGGGTTCATCTCACCTCATTCAAACCTATGGTGAGGATACCTCCCAGATGTAACACAAAACTAAGAAAAAATTCAGGAGCATATTGTTTGTATTTTAAGCAGTAACAAGAACAAATATATTCTCACAAGCATAATACATATATGGCAGCAAACATAATATATATTTCAGTCCATACAACCATATTCATCATCGAAGTATCCCAAATTCAACATACGTGATAGTAGTCATCCAAAAGCACCAAATAGACTTCATTACAGTCCATTACATAGTAAAGTTCATCCTAGTCCATCACCCCAAATTGAAGTTCTTACCATCAACTCAAATTTTAGAGAACTCCAAAGGTCTTGTCCACATACCTACGCACCCAAACCAACTTGTTGTCAAGTTTAAGCGTCATGAACGCTTTTGCGGACTTTGGATTCTCAACAAGATGGGCATAGTAGTGAGCAATGTGTCCCTCGTCGAATCCCTTGATTGAAACTAAAGCATCCCATAAGTCATCAGGTGCAACATCATCATCTCCACCAGATTTTGCAAGAGCTTGAGACATCATTTTGAACCCATCTTTGAGAGATTGAGACATCATCTTCAATGTGCACAATCTTGGCCTTCTTTTTTGGTGGTGCTTTGGCTGAAGACTCAGCTACATCTTCGGTGAAGATTGCATCTCACTTTCATCATCAATATCAATAGAGAGGGGATCATTTCCGGACTTGGCATATTTTCCTGTAGCCTTGGTTGACCCAAAAATTGTTTCCATTGCACGGTAGTGCTCAATTGGGTTATTCATCAAGGGGATATCAGATTTGTTGTTCTACAAAAATATGCACAAGTGAGAACCAAATGACAAACGCAAAGAGTGCAAGGGAGTATCATATGACAAATGCAAAGAGTGCAAGGGAACAACTTACAACGCAATGCCCTGCATAATTAATGTTCAGCGATGAGCCTAATGGTACAAATATCCTCATCCCATAGAGCTCCACTCAGATTTTTCAATTGGATAAGCCTGCCCCCAATCTTCCTCCATTTCTTAAGATGGTTGCTGGTCTGTTCTCTAGCTATAGACAACTTGAAACGCTCATTCAAAGCCTTGGGACATTGGTTGTAATGACAAGTCTTGAAGCCACTTGAAGTTCTGGCACCACTAGCAACAAGGTCGGCCAAAAAACCGAGGTGCATGGTGGACATGGTATTGGTCCAATGAACCACCCCTCCTTTGGCGCTCTTGCTTGCACCGGTGACGCTTGTATTGGTGGTTTCAACGTTGTCCATTCCTGCCCAGCCAACAAAAAAAAAGGGTATAATTAATTTGAGCATCAAAATGTTGCCAACAAAAATAGTACATTTCTGTCCAGCCATCAAAATGTTGCCAATACATGGTTTTATTACATGATTTTGAGCATCACAAACAAATGGTTTCATTAAAAGTGTTCAAAGGTAGCACAACTCAATACATGGTTTTATTACATAGATAACACTATAATTACATGGAAAATGACACACTCAATGACCATACAAGGCCTGCCTATCTTCCCACATTTTGTTAGCCACTTGTTGGCTACCATTTACCGTGTCCCTATGATCTCTTGCTTGTTGGATTTGTGTCCGGATTGGTTGGGTAGTCCAAGTCACCTTCGGTATGATGAATTCATCAATTCCTTGAGATAGTGCATAGTTATGAAGAACACAACAAGCTACAACAATGTCCACTTTTACAAAAAAAGTAAAGAATGGTGAGGCATCATCTAAAATTTTGAATCTCCTCTTGAGTGATCCAAAAGCTCGCTCTACCGTCACCCGCAGAGATGAGTGCCTAAGGTTGAATAGCTACTCCGCATTTTGGACATGATTGTTGCCCCACTCGTTCAAATTTTATCTCACATTACGAAAAGGTGGTAAGAAACCAGGCTTGGCTCCATATCCGGCATCAACTAGGTAGTATTTGCCTAAAACAAAATAGAATATGGTGACAATGGTGTGGACGACATATGGACAATTATGTCTAAGTCAATTTTTTACCTTGTGGCACTTGTAGGCCTCTCTCATGTGCTAATGAATAAGCTAAAACTAATGCATCTTGTGTTGTCCCCTCCCAACCAGCCAACACATATGTGAATCGAAGGTCAAAATCTATTGCTGCCATCACATTTTGAGTAGCAAATGTCTTCCTACCACAGAAAGAATGTTCCACATCTTTTGTAACAGAGGCTCTCACATGTGTACCATCGATAGCTCCAATACAATCCTATATTGTGAAAATTATTAGATTACATGACATGTATCCTAAATATCTACAGAGTAGTTTCAGCAAATACCTTAAAATATGGGTCAAACCGAGGGTTTCCTGCAATTTTTCCTGGGGTCTCAGCTGAAGCTGGCCTGATATATTCATTGTGCATCTCACCGATGGCGTGAAGTACACGTCTAAAATATATGCCGATTGTGGAGAATGATCTACCAAAATTGGTTGCCACAACCCTATTCCGAACATTATGTCCAACGGTGTGCAAAAAAATTGCACTTGTTGCTCCACATTTAAATGAACACTATCTTCTAGCAAGTTGTGTTCCCTCATTATGTTATAAAGTTTAAAGAAAGGAGCTTTTTCAAATCTTAACATATTTCTACATGTGACATCGCATTGCCAAATTTTACTATTGAGATATTCAATCCGCTGTCGGTCTCTTTCATGCATTGTCCCATAGCTTATACGTGGTCTTCTCTTCTTTTTTATAGCCCGAATAGCAACCACAATTGTAGCAAAAACAACAAAAACAACAGCTCCCCTAATCATCTTTTTCCTTTTATCCATCATCTTGCCCATCTACAATGTATTGATGCTATCATAAATTACCAAAATGCACAGATTGACAAAACAATTTCATGAAGATGAACAAAATAGCTCCACACATAGCATATACTGCTAACATATATCATTGATTTGATCAAGCAATCAACAAAACTTGCAATATTTGGTCCAAATTGAAGTGGACAGGGCACATAGATGAGGATATCTCACCGCTGCTTGCTTTCCCCACCGCCGCTGCTTGCCCCGCCGCTGCTGCTTGCCCTGCCACCTAGTGGTGGATGTAGGACTAAATTAGAGGGGGTGCCAAGTTCAGTATTAGTAGCTTAAATATCATGTATAAGTATTTTAAACACATATAATAGGTATAAAATTAGACTAAATCTCTATAAGTCAAAAGAATCTGCATTTTTTAGGGGCTGCCATGGCACCTATGGCACCCCCACTAGATACGCCCCTGCTGCCGCCGCCGCTTGCCCTATCGTCGCCGCTGCTTGCTTGCCCCGTCGCCGCTGCTTGCCTTGTCGCCGCCGCCGCTGCTGCTTTCCCCGGAGAGAGGGAAAGGCGTGGGAGAGAGGGAGAGGCGTGGGAGATACGAGGGAGGGCTGCCGAAGAGGGAGGGCCGCAGTGGAGGGAGTGGGAGTAGTGCGCCGCCGCCAGTAGTGAGAGAGGAGGGAGGCGTGGATAGGGTTGCAGATGGGTGGTCGCCCGATGGGTGAGAATATCCTTTTTTTCAAAAGCATTTTCGGTGATGGTTAGCATCCTGTTCCTCATGATTCCACCGATTCAGTCGCATCGGTTGGTTCCGCATCTTCAAGGAATATTCGGTTACCTAGAACTAGTTGGTTCTGTTCTATTCCGGAACCGAACACTGGAATCGACTCTAGGTACAGAATGGTTCCATTCCCTTCCACCTAATTCTCAAACCGAACACACCCTAAATCATTGTGCATGGCTCTACCCACTCAGCAGGGTCTACAATGCAACAGAAGGATGGCCTACATAAACCCTGAGCGTGAGAATTACACAGCGGTCTATGGTGAAAGTTGATAGACTTTAACAAATTCTTTTTTTACTTGTTGCCCAAAACACCCTGAGCGTGAAAATTACAAGTATAACTTGCAGAAACGCCTTCAATGTGAAGGCAAAGGTGAACCATGGTCAATAACACCCATGGCTAACATTTTTCATCTCGAGTAATTTCACAGCGGGCTATGGTGGGGCTGCAAGCATCTCCTAAGATGAATTTCGTTTATGGTGATAAACCTGACACGTAAAGTGACTAATTAGAGTTGACGATCACTGGATTCAGTGCTAAACCTGACACGTACACATTGGCAATGCAACATTAGAGTTCTAACTTTGTAACAAAAAGATTCAACATCCATTCTCCCCGCTCCCTACCCTAGACCCCTCCGCTCTCGTGCGACGGTGCCGCACCGCATCGCACAGGGCGCCCCGGCTCCCTCCCTCTCGCTCCCCCTCCGACACCCCCCTCCGCCACCGGCGACGTCGCCATGGCAAATCCGGGTGGCATAGCGGCGGTGGTCTCCTCCTCACATGTCAGGGTTTGTGTAGATCGCGGCGCTCGACTCCGCTCCAACTCCGGCGGTGATGGCAGTTCAGCGTCGGCAGGATCTAGGCAATGAGAAGTTGCAGAGGCATTGACAGGGTGTGAGCGTTGGGGGCTCGTTCCAATGGAGCGGCCCCTACCCTACGCTTCCATCTGTTCTCGACGATTTGCTGGCTGATGGTCCTAGTCTTGATATACATCACGATGACGCCCAAGACAGCGACCCTGGGTATGGCGACGGTGGTAATCTTCTCCGTCAGAGGTGACCGGACCGAGGCTGGTTTTACGGATCTCGGTTTCTCGGGATCTATCAACGAGCTCCAGTGGCGTTTTGGGGAGAAATAATCGCCGGTGAAAATTGAGCCGATCCTAGCTTACGATTGTGGCGTGCCATCGTTGAACGACTATTTTCGAACTACTTCCGCTGCTCCGGGGGAAACTTGAGACTCAGGGATTCCAGATCGGACGATGGCGGCATTTTGGGCGACGGTCTCCCTTTTGAGGGCATCGTTTTTGGAGCAGCAGCTGGATGGTGGAGGCAAGAAGGTGGAGCGGTGTTCATCTACCTCGTCGACAACGGCGAGTCTCGGTGGCGTGGTGCAGTGGAGTCTAGGCGGGTGCGCTGTCTGGCATCAAGATGGCGTCGGCGGCAGGACCAGCAAAGTCTATGTTGATCTTAACCATGAAGACTCCTAACAGGTTCGACGTTGGTGACGACTTCTTTGGCTTGTACATAAGGTGCTCGCTAAGAGTCTACTATTCATGATGTACACTCTCATTTCGCCTAAAGGGCGTCTCAGGGTATTGATTGTTCCTAGTCTTTCTGGCGGAGTATCGTTATTGTCTTTCTGGGCACAGAGGGGCCACGATGACATGACTTGCTTCCATTGTCGAGTTTGTAGGTGTGTGTGCTGGCTTCGGGTTGTGTAATGTATGTTATTTGTCGTGTCTTTGTTGATTGTTCTATAATAAAGCAATAAAGTTCACATGCATATTTTTGATGTAGAGGTCGGGGGTCACACCCTCCATTTCGAAAAAAATAAGCAGCTCCCCATCTCGACTGTTGTTGTGGGAAGGATCATAAAACGAAAACATATCACATCACTTTCATTTAGAAAAATTGATATTTATTTTAGACTTGGTGCTAATTATATGTGTCTCTTATATTCTCTGAACAAACTTAGTTTCATTGTTATTTCTATCTATGTGTATGTGAAGAACAAATGTGAATTTGCGATGATGTGAGAGTTCTGCTACTTCCTCCTTATGCTAAGTGCCATATGTGTTCAGCGGAGGATGTATTGCAAATTTGTGTTTCTGAAATACCAAGCTGCCAAAGTTTGCTATATTGGTAAAACGATTGCAAATCTCCACATTGTCCAAGACATGCAAGGTATCCTCTACGTGATGTGATGGATTATAGAGTTTTTCAAGTATGTTTGACATGAAATGTTATTTATACGAACTAGCTGGATCTTTTTCTTTTGCATATTAAGAAGAATAGAAAGGTTTACAAAGGTTGACAGGAACGCTTCTCAGACCACTCGCCACCGTTGGGATCTCGTCCATGGATGATTTCTTCATGGCCTCCTTTGCATATGTGGGGATGTTCTATCGGAGCGCTGCGGTCTATCTGGACGAGATGAAGAATGTCTCCACTAGACCATATGTTGTCCTCTTCTTTCACAGAACTCCGGTGACTTCATTGGGTTTATTCGATGGCCGCACCCTCTTAATCGTGGTCATCGCATTCTGCCATGTTAGCAGTGAGACTATGTAGACTTGCTCGATATCAAGCTGCCAGTGTGTTCTCGGTACCTTGGTCGCCCACTTCAGTGGAGGTATCTCCATTTGCGACATTAGTGGTGCAGCTCGTGGGTTCAATCATTGTATCCAGCTTTGAAATGTATGTCATGCACTGATAAATACCTTGAAGTGAATGTACCTCGTGGGCACCGTTGTGCATGGCTCTACCCATCTCAGCAGGGCCTACAAGTGCAATGGAGGTACAAAATTCTATTTAGGGTGGGAGCGTTAGCCATTATTTGGTCAATATGACTATGTAGAAATGGCAAGATTTTTAATAATAAACTATCTTCTAACTTGCAGGTTATCTACCAGAGTATGGCTAGTCTCCGTTTATGGTCATCTGTGTGAAGCTTCGAGACCTGTTTACAGAGAGATGTACATGGTTGGAGGATATATCAATGGACATTTCTCCCCGACAAGGATGACAGCGTGATCTGCGGATTTATCTACACATATGTTGCTGTAATACATGCCTAGTTTTTTGTTTTCTTGTTCACTTTTGGATTTTTGTCGGCTGTATGCATCCTGGTTATGCAAGGGCCGGGTGTAATCATTACTATAAGTAATAAAACGCCCATTTACAAAAATAAATTTATATCAGAGAGGGGATGAATAGGCGATGATTTGAGATTAGTGAAAGTTGATAGATTTCAACAAGTTCTTTTTACTTGTTGCCTAAAACACCTTGGGCATGGAAATTACGAAGTATAACATGTGTAAATGTCTTCGAATTGAATCCATGGTGGACCATGGTTAAGAAAACACATGGCTCACTTTTTCAACTCGAGTAATTTCACGCGGGCTATGGCGAGATGGTGCAAGTATCCCCGGATTCAAGAGGAATTTTGTCTAGTTTGCTAAACCTGACACATACAGTGACTAGTTAGAGTTGATGATCATTGACATTGGCTAAGCAATATCGGAGTTCCAACCTTGTCACAAAATGAATCATAGTTCACGGGTTCTTAATTTACTAGATTCAGCTGAATCACTTGACGTAAGATATGTGTATGTAGGCTATTCCATGTTGTTCTTTTCGTCAGGTAATTTTGTTTGTTCGATCTATATGCTTTGCTTGATTTTTCTTAAAGTGTCTAGGTATCTATGGACTCATCTATTTGTTTTTGCTCGATCTATATGCTTTGCTTGAAAAAAATTACATGTTCAATAGGTGACGACAATAAAATAGTTATGCCATGATTGGCCAGATAGATCGGGATTAGAATAAATAAATGTGATTCGCCAACACCACTAGTGGAGAACGGGGCATTAGTCCCGGTCCTAGAGGGCCTCTAGTCCCGGATTGGCAGCGGGACTATGGAAACGGGACTAGAGGTCCCAGCCTTTAGTCCCGGTCCTATTACGGGCCGGGACTAAAGGCTCTGCACGTGGCAACGTAGCAGTGCAGGGGGGGGGGGGGGGGCTTTAGTCCCGGTCCAAGTTACGGGCCGGAAATATAGTTCCTTTCTGCCGCGGCAGCATTTTACCAATTCGGCTGTCGCGGCAGCCGATGGGGGTTTCTGCCGCGGCAGAGTTTTTGGGACCGTTTTCTGCCGCGGCAGCCGATGGGGGTTTCAGCCGCGGGAGAGTTTTGGGGCCATTTTCAGCCGCGGCAGCCGATGCGGGTTTTTTCCGCGGCAGAATTTTGGGGCCGATTTCTGCGGCGGTAGCCGAATGCGCGGTTCTGCCGCGACAGGAGGATAGGTAGAGGAGGGTTGCGTTTGGCGTAAAGTGGCATGCAACAAAGAAACCCATTAGACACAACATCGTCATAATTATATAGATATAATTCTACATTACATATAATTCTACATTACATATATATACATAAATGGAGATCACAACCCGTCTATTCGGTTACAAGTTCATTAAATCACTAGTAGCCGGAGGTATGGTATTTTCCTTCTGGGTTTATGACATGGTCAACAAGAAATCCCGCCAATTACTTTTGAATTGCTACCAAACGCTTCCTTGGTTCGAGATACTCCCGCAATCTTTCCAACTATATATAAAAAAGGAGGTCAATATGAATATCAATAGTCATAACCAATATTATGAATGACACTCAACAAAAATTGTGAATATATTGTTCACGTACTTTTATAAATGTCCCTCTGTCCCGCTCACTAACCTCGGAGCGAATGTACTCGCACACGAAGTATCCACATAGATTAGTACATGGTGGATGCCTCTCGCACTTTAGAGAATAGAATTCAATCAAATAATAATCAAGCATGACATAATGGTATTGAAACTAGAATTGAAGAGATACGCGGATCTATCTCGTACTACTTACATTGATCCGATGAAAACTAAGCTCGTCTTAGCGTCGCCGGCCGGAAGCCTCGCGCGAGGCGGCGCGAGGATGTCGTGGTGGGCGAACATCGAGGCCTCGTAGTAATTCAGATTGGGTCTTGACATGGCTGCGGGGAGGAGAGAGAGTGATAGGAGGGAGGAGAGGGGGGGAGTTGGGGTGGAAACGGCCGGCGGCGACAGATCAGCTATGGTGGCTATGCGGGAACTAGGGGTGGGGAATTTTTTTCCCGCGAACCGAAGAGTGAGGATGCGGGGAAACCGCATCCGCAGCCTTCGGTACGGTATATATGCGACACGGAAGAGACGATTTGCAGGAAACCGCAAAAAAAACCGGATGCGCTCCCTTTTAGGGTATCTGGAGTGGCCATTTTTTTCGCCCCATACCACAAAGAGACAGTTATTTTGCGGAACGGACCGGGATATGGTATCTGCTAAAGATGCTCATGTAGGGACGAAAGAAAAGAGAATAAAACTCCATAAAAAGATATACTACCACTAAAATATTTTTATTGAAAACAAATATTAGCACACACAAAACGCCAGCTCATACTCTGCTAGCTCGCATTGATAGCAGGGTGCAATCAATGCCTTCCTCGTATTGCCCATAACGCTTGGTCCTGGATCCCATCCTCCCCGTCCTCCCAATCACATCCTCCTCCTAGATCCCATCCAATATTTCTCCCAAAAATGGCGGCCCTGTCTCGTCTGAGCCAACATGACGGCGGCATCACCGTCCTGCCGCAGGAGCTCCTGCGGTGCATCGCCGAGAGGCTGCCGTGGGGACGCGACGTCGCCAAACTTCCGACTGAACGGCAGGCGGTGGCGTGACACGGTTCCTCTGGTGAACTTCGCCCCTTTGCTGATGCTGCCCTTGGACCCAGAATCTCTGGACGGCTCTGTCACCTTCTACAGGCCGATGGACGGAGAGACCTTCACGATGAATCTCCCGGCGTTGCAGGGCAAGGTGGTATGCGGGTCGTCGCACGGGTGGGTGCCGCTGGTAGACGTGTCCGCCACCGTGACTCTGCTAAACCCGTTCACCGGCACCACCGTCGACCTCCCGGCAGCCAACAAGTACGTCAACGCCTGGGACGTACCCCGAGGCCGGCGCCCCGTCAGGTTAGACCAGGTGTGGGACGTGTTCTTCCGCGACATCATCGTGCTCTCCTCGCCACCTGACTCCGGCGACTGTCTTGCCATGGCGTTGCTCTGGCGGTGCTCCATGGAGGTCGCGTTCTGCAGCGTGGGTGTCGACCAAGCGTGGCGAAAGCTCAGTATCGACGTGCCACGCGAGGATCCGGACATCCCCATGACCTCAATCATGCAAGCCGTGGCAGCACGTTCATGGTGGTCGCACAGGACAGGGTGTGCACCATTTGTGACGTCGCCGACGCCCATCCCGAACGAAGGAGGGTCAAACCGGTGTCCTGCTTGCGTCTGCCCTTCCCGGTATACCCCCGCGCCTACCTAAATAATGTGAAGGGTGAGATTTACCTAGTCGGCTCCCTCATCCGGCCAACCAGAATCTCATACAGCACCCAGGTCTACAAGTGCGACCCCCTCGCTACGGAACCCAGGTGGTCGAGAGTGATGCATGTGGGCCATATGACATTATTTGTGTCCAACAATTTCATGAGAGGCATTAGCGGAGCAAGCGTCCTCGGGCTCACCAAAAATTCCATATACTTCTCCGAGTCTGTTGATGGACCTCAAGAGGACGATCTAGATCATGAGTTGGAGATTAGTGACATCGCCAATGGCACTTCGGAGTTGATGTCTTGTCACAATAAGGCTGGGAGTTCTTCGGCGGGGGATCTTTGCTGGATTCAACCAAAACTGAATCCATGGACGACACAGCAAGGAGGTACATCGATCCACACATTTTTATCAGTTTAACTATTTCATCTTGTTTTCCATTGCATTGCTTCCTGGGTTTTAATAATAAGGCAGTACAGTACGTCTTTCTGATTATTCCATGTGTTGCTTTCTGCCTGATCATAGGTGTGGGGACAAAATTTTGTATGCCAAATTTAGTGGATTGACCGTTATTTCATCATGGTCACGCATGACCACAAAAAATTAGATGCAATACATATTTGGTGGGTTAGTCGTTATTCAATCTGTATTATTATAGCACCATCGATTTATAGATTCTTTAGATCTCATCATGTCAGGTTCATCATCCCTAGTGAGGATTTTTTTTTTGGATAAGTCATGTTTGACAAATCTTTGTTCTGCTACCGTAGTTGTTATTAGTTCACTAGTGGAAACAAGGGCATGTGTCCCGGTTGGTAAGGGGCTTTAGTCCCGGTTGCCCAACCGGGATGGGGCAATCGGGACTAAAGCCCCAACCTTTAGTCTCGGTTGCCGCACCAACCGGGACAAAAGGGAGTACACATGGCCGCGGCAGAGGGCGAGGGGAGGGGAGCAACCATCCCGGTTCGTAACACGAACCGGGACAAATAACCATCTGCCGCGGCAGAGATTTGACACAGTTCTCTGCCGCTGCAGAGAATTCATTTTGGCACCTTTTGTTGCCGCGGCAGCATTTCGGCCACTTTTTGTGCCGCGGCAGAGAATTTATTGTTTATTTAGTGTTTTGCACTCATCAATGAAGGAACCATTATATTACACAAGATCATCATGACAATATAGATCCAAGTGTCGAACATATTACATCCGATACACGGATCGAGTTCATGCACTACATACAATATAAGCTCTTTGTACAATTCCTATTGTCTATACACAGCCGAGTAGTATTCCCCTTTTGGGTCTAGGACTTCTGCATCCAAGAATCCTGTCAATTCCTCCTGAATTGCTCATACGCGATCCTTTGGCAGAAGACCGTTCCATAGACGTTCGATCTGATTCAAAAAAGGAGTCAGCCTATATGAATGAAACTAAACACAATTTGATGGTAACTAAAAACTATAGAAATTGTTTACGTACGTGAGTCGGTCTAAATTTCTGCCCTTCTCACAGCACGTCTGACGGATGAACTCGCAAACATAGTATCCACATAAATTGTTCTCTGGTCCCTGCGTTAGGCACTTTACGAGAACAAAGTTCAATCAAAAAAAATCAAGCATGATAATAACGGTATCAAAACTAGAATCAAAGAGATGTGCGGATATAGCTAGTGGTGCTTCCATCTAGTGGTTGAAATGTAAGCTCCTCTTTCCAAACACCCCTAGCCTTGTTGGTTAACCGTTTTCAAGCGCTGCCCGGCGAAGAAAACGAATAAAAGAAGTTATTAATTACTTGATATCATAAAATTTACGAACGTTGCCGATATAGTGTCGTAATGATTAGAATTACCGCTAGAGAAGCATCTGCATGTCCTTCCACTGCTCAAGGGGTTTATGTTTCGAGTCCATGACTAGTACACGCCCTTTGTCAAGTTGAATGATTAACATAATATAGTGGAAGCTACGCATGCATAACTAATCAATTATATACTTAACATCGAGTAAGCGAAATAGAAAGTGTATACAAGACAATAACACTCACTCGAAGTTATAAGGAAATAGTATTTTCCTTCTGGTTTCTTGAAACCTTAACGCGCGTACGATATTATCCTCAGTATCCTGAGAGTTTGTTTTGAGATTAGCTTGATGAACCCAATATGGGTCAATGAACCCAATATCATAGATTATATACATTCTGCATATTATAGTATGATTATATACATGCAATAAACGAGGTAAGATAGCTAGAGACTAAATTAATTACAGAATTAGTACTTACAGACAATAGTCATTGATGATCGATTTGTCCAAGGCGTCTTGATTAAATAATTGAAATAGTTCATCAAATTCAGTGGATATCATGTCATCTATTTCTTTCCTATAATGTATTTTTGTAACCCTCAGCACTATACATTTAGCCCCGGCCTTTGTGGCATGCATGTACCAGTTATGCAATCTTTTCATTTTTGTTGGAAGATTATTTACCTCCTCAGGTTTGACGAGAGGTTTGTCGTACTGGTATTTGTATGCTACTTCACTCACGGGGAAGTACTCTAACTGGGATAAGTACTGGGCAATACTCATATCTTGAGCAGCGACAGCTTCTCCGTATTGTGCAACTACCTCTGGATCATACTGCTCTTCGGCCGTATATTTGCTCGACCCCACATTGGTATGGGAAATCACCTTGAGAGGGGCGCAAGACTGTTTTGCCTGTTCTCCGAGCTGGGCAACAGATTTCTCGCTTGCATCACTACTACTCTTCGAGGCTTGTTGTGCCGCATGTGACTTGAGAATAGAACGCTCATAGTCTGATGACAGCTTTGGCTCGGGTTAATGAAGAGTCTTTAGCATTTTGAACACTCTGGATTTTTTGGCCGCCTCAGCTTAGCGAAAAACGCTATCGTTTCCACATAAACGATAGCCATAGTCTCCTCTTCAGTACAGTCATAAGCTCTCTTGGGAGGAACCTTTGGTACTTTTGGAAGAGGCTCTTGTTTACATTTCGGCGATCGCTTACCACGACGCAGAGTAGCGGTGGTACGCTTACGCTTTTCATCCTGAGGCGCCGGTGATGGCTGCCGCGGCGATGGCTGCACCGGAGATTGGTGAGGCGACGGAGACAGGTGAGGCGACGGAGATGGGTGAGGCGACAAAGATGGCTGCCGCGGCAGGGACAACCTCGCTGGAGACGGGTGAGGCGGCGGTGAAGATGGCCTTGGCATGTGATTTCGAAGCACGGTACATTCCTTTGACCATAGAATGGTGACGTTTGTTGCGTCTCCCAGTACAGTCACATCCCCTTCACCTGCAGGGTAGTCAAGATTCAAAACTTCAAAGGTGGGCATGATTTCATCCACCCCGACAACAGCGTAGCCCTGTGGAACCGGACGACAGTGGTAGGTTGGTGTGGGTCCAATTGGTAAGGCATAGCCGACCGCCACCTTCATTGATATGTTCACAACTTTGACATGTAGCTCGCAGTGTGTCATCTCTGTGATATCATCCACTGGGTAGCCAACAGGAGCCATCGTCGGTACACCATCGTCATTGTCATCACCCGGGACCTCGTTGGAAGCCACACTGCTTTTTCGATTATTCGATATGCCGGTAGCATCGAATGCAGGTTCTACCACCATGTGCTGCTGAGATGGGCCGGTAGTTCTTTGATTTTTAAGTGCGTTAATTTCATCTTGTTGTTGCTTTATTTGTTCTTCAATTATACGCATTCGCTCTTTCTGAATATCTGCTTCAACTTCCGCCTTGTCCTTTCTCCTCTGACGGCTTCTATCAGGATATTTCTTCCTCTCTTCGGGAAACCCAGTCCTCCATGGTTTGGATCCGCTTGTGCCTCGTGTTCATCCATCATGTTCCTAATTTCCAAGGGTGAGTGTGAGCTCATCATTCTCTCTATCGGGAATGAAGTCCCCATCTTTAACAACCTTTACTGCTTTTCTCATATTCTCGATTGGAAACGGGTCTTCTTTATGTCGTTTGTTATATATACATATCCCTTCCGAGTCCAACGTGCCCCCATGCCCGTAAAACCAATTCCTTGCAGGTTCGATCTAGTCGTCTGTCTCTAGGATGATCTTTTTAGCACGCAGTTCATTCTCAAGTTTCTCCCACCTAGGAATGTCAGCCCTGTAGCCACCTTGCCCCATAGTATGATGATACTTCTTGTTAGTAGCATTCAGCTTATTCGTTGCAGACATTTTCTTAGCTTTTTATGATGTCTTGTATTTCACAAACTCAGCCTAGAATGGTTCTATCTTCTGAAACTGAATCTTCTTGAAATCCGGAGTCTTCTCTTTCACGACATAGTCAAAGTGCAATCTTTTCTTCTAGTTGGTGAAACACTGGGCCATCTTCTTCATAGCCCACTACCTGACCTTATCCTTCATGGCTCGCGCATGTTCTAAGGCGTCCTCAACTGGATCCTCCGCATTTGGATCCAGCTCTATCTTTGGTAGTTTGAAATTAACCATGAGCCTCTTCCACAGTAAATCTTTGGCCACGATAGGGAGAAATAAAGATGTTCCCTCTTCTTCCGCATCAGCAGGACTATTCCAATTTCGAATGGTGATCGAGATGAAGTCCCTAACGATTACTCCGCATTGTGCCACAAATTTGTTTGCGACAACTTCGAGAGCAATCGGTTTGCCGTCTTCACCGATATCTTCGATCCTGAACCTCTCATGGTCTTCCAACTTTTTGGTTGGGCCTCGTCCGCTCTTTTCAGTAGATTTCTCCGATCCGGAGGGCTAAAAGAAGAAAGATCGTTGTTACTATTTCTATATAGATAGCAGATGATTAATTAATGAATTAATTATATTACATGCACCTCGCCGGAGCGGTCGTCTTCTCGATCACACAAGGCATCGCCTTCTCCCTCGCGGAAGGCATCACCTTCAACCTCAAACAAGTCGTCTCTTCCGGTAAAAAGAAGATCACCCTCACCGCAGTTGTTTAGAAACGTCGATACATCTAAATTTTCTTCCTCGCGGATCACACCTTGGATCAACTCTTACTTTTCTTCGTCTCTGTCGTGTGGGTCCATATTTTCTGCATAGGTGGAAAAACGGATAAGTCAAAGCAGCTTAGGGAGAATGTTAGGTAGGGTGTTGAGAGATATAAACCCTAATTCGGAGAAACCCTAATATATACATACACAATAATAAAAATGAATTTACAATATCAGAAACCCTAATTCGGAGAAACCATCGGGCTCGGATCCTATCGCGAAGAACCAATACCGGAAAGAAAGGCGGCAATCAATCAACCCTCGGGTTCAGGATGCCCTGGCGAGGACACACCGGCTAACCCTAGGTGCAACATCGATTCAACTGGGGTCTATGACAACTAATATCATGGTTAAGCATCTACAATACGATGGCTATCAAGAAATCTTCGATCTTCGATGGTGTTGACCTCGGTCTTTGATCTCGATCTCGTATTCCTCGCGAAGAACCGAACGCTGGAAAGAGAGGGGAACAATCAACACATGGCATCGATGCAATGATCAAACAAGGATGATGATATGACAATTTAATTTGTATTGAAAAGTAACCCTAAAGTATGATCGACAAATTAAACGGGGTTCCGAGGGGCGCAAACCCTAACTCGGGGAAACTCCGGAATCACCTGTGAGGGGTTACTATCTTCTAATCAAACTTGTCATTTAAGTTGCTTAACAATGCATGATTATAGCTGAAAGAGGTAGGTTTCATTTTCTGAACATTTTGGTATATTATACATATTTTTCTGACTTATAAATAATAAGTTATTGATTTTACAATATTAAATCATTTTCTGGAATTTATTTAATCAATTTTAAAACATTTATGACCTCATGCTGACGTCCCCACTGGCTGGGAAACATTTCTCACTCGATCTGGGGCTACTCACAGTCACTGATGTCTGGGCCCCATGGGTTATTATTATTATTTCCAGAAAAGAATTATAGGAATGATTTTAATAAAAAGAAAAGAGGATATATTGCCTCATGCTGATGTCAGCATGACATCAGCAATGGGGATCCTCGGGTCGGGCTCGAATCCGTCGATTCGCTGCACGCGCGGGCTAGTGGGTAGGCTAGTTGGAAAGAGGAGATCGAGGAGGACCTAGTGGTGGCAGCGTTGCCCACTTGGGGTCATCGGAACAGTGGTCACGATGGCAGCGAGCGGAGGAGCTTGCTGGGACACGACGCACGGCGGCTACAGCAAGCAATCAGGCAAACGGAGCTCGCCTTGAGCTTCAGAAACTCACTAGGATCTCGAAAAACTTGACGGTGGGATTCAGGGTGGCCAGAATCAGCGGTGGAGGCGGTGGCTGGAGTCGGCAAGGCTCGGAGCGCCGGCGAGGAGCACGTGGAGGCGTGACAGCGGGGCAGCGCGTGGATTCCGACGGTGGGGCAGCGTGTGGATGCCGACAACGGGGCGGTGGTTGGGCAGCCTGACGGCGTTCGAGCGCTTGTCCTCGCGGCGGCGGCGATCTGTTGCGGGTGAGTGAAGAGGAACGGGGAAGAATGAGAAGGAGAAGGGGCGTCGTGTATAAAGGGGAGGGAGAATACGTCCCGGTTGATGCCAACAACCGGGACTAAAGGGTCATACGTCCCGGTTGGAGCCACCAACCGGGACGTATACTCCAACTTTTTTTTCATCAGCCCAAGGGCGCGCGCAGGGGTCTATAGTCCCGGTTGGTGGCTCCAACCGGGACGTATGACCCTGTTTTCAAAAAAATTCAGGAATTTTCTCTCTGTTCCCGTCTAATTTTTTATTTGGGGGTTTAAATTTGTAATGTTTTTTAAATGATAATTACTTTGGAATTTAGAAAAACTTTAAACATAAAAAGAGTTTGAATTTGAATAACTAATTCAACACAATTTTCTGTTTCTAAAAATAATTAATGTAACCATTTAAACTATGAACCATTTAAAATTAAAAATGAATTAACTTATATTTATTGAATATTAATTTGGAATTTAGAAAAACTTTAAACATAAAAAGTGTTTGGATTTGAATAACTAATTCAAAACCATTTTCTGTTTTTAAAAAATAACTAATGTAACCATTTAAATATGAACCATTTAAAATTAAAAATGAATTAACTTATATTTTTTGAATATTAATTTGGAATTGAGAAAAAATTTAAACATAAAAAGTGTTTAGATTTGAATAACTAATTTAAAACCATTTTCTATTTTTAAAAATAATTAATGTAACCATTTAAAATTAAAAATGAATTAACTTATATTTTTTTAATATTAATTTGGAATTTAGAAAAACTTTAAACATAAAAGTGTTTGAATTTGAATAAATAATTAAAATCCATTTTCTGTTTTTAAAAATAATTAATGTAACCATTTAAACTATGAATCATTTAGAATTAAAAATGAATTAACTTATATTTTTTTAATATTAATTTGGAATTTAGAAATACTTTAAACATAAAATGTGTTTGGATTTGAATAACTAATTCAAAACCATTTTCTGTTTTTAATTTGGATTTGAATTAACTTATATTTTTTATATATTAATGGGCGGGAAAAAAAGGACGAGAACTAATGGGCGGGAAGAACATTTTATTAGGATAGAACTGGAATTAAAGTACATAACGCAACTAACACTAAGTTACATAGAAGAACTGAAAATTAAGATTCATGGCCAGGTTAAGCCACAATCGGCCGAACTTGTTTTGCAATGTTGGAGTGATTCAGTCATGCTCCGGCCTACACCTGTAATACTCGCCACTGTAGTCGTCGTACTCACCGCGGCCGTCGTCGATGTCGTCGTCGGGGTCGCTGTAGTTGAACCTTAAAGGCTGAGTACGAGTGGCCTGGACTTGAGGGTAGCGCAAGCGGGGGTTAGAGTCGGCGGCCTCGTAGGCCATGATGCTCTGGAGAGTCCGGCTGCTCCACCACAGCCGACGGCCGGCCTCGTTGAAGTTCGGAGGAGGTGGGTCGTCCTCCTTGGGCCTGGCGAGCGCCCTCTCACGCCGATCCACGAAGAAGGATTCCCAAGTCGGTAAATAGTCGGGATGCCACCTGCGATTCCTCCGCAATGACAATGGAGGCCAACCCTACATATATATATATAGTGAGAAATGGCAGGAAGATAACTGGAGGGAAGAATCAAGGAAAAAAGCGGAAGAATCAAGGAAAAATGGCGGGAAGAAATGGTGGGAAGAAATCGCGGGCAGAAAAATGGCTCATTTAGAACTTGCATTGGATCTCTGAAGAAACCACATATTGCGAGTCGAAAAATGATTTTTTCAAAAAATCACGGGCGTTAGATCATGTACCTGTACTACAAACCAGACCTACTTCCTCCCGATTCGGCAAACATTTGTCCTTTTTACCCGGGATGGACGAAAAGGTCTGGAATGTCCCGGTTGGGAGATAGTACATATAAGGTGGTCTAGTATTTTAGAAAAATGGGACGGTGGCATTCTGAAACAACATTTTGGTGGTTACTTCACAAAACGACCCGTTTTTTGCGCTCAGAAAATGGAAAAGGGCTTTTCCGTGCGACGAAAAGGAAAACTTCCTCCTTCAATATTGTTCTCCATACCAGTGTCCACATGCATGCATAATATGGGCACAGCATCACAAACTATGCCGTGATTCAGCACATAACATAGGTCATTTGGACCGAAAGCCATGAAACCTCGAACATGATAGGTCATTTTGTGAAGGTTTTTTCGAGACATGATCAATATACCAAGTCTGGTATTTTTCCTTTCAACTATGTCACATAATATGACACACCGCGAAGGATTTTCATTGTTCGGATTTTTTTTGAATTTTTTATGCCCGTTTTGAATTTTTTGAATTTCTAACTATGGTCGAACCGGCGTGCATGAAGATAGGGGACGAGCATCATTAGAAATTGCATTGGATCTATCAAGAAACCACATATTGTGAGTGTAAAACTGATTTTTTCAAAAAATCAAGGGCGTTAGATCATGTACCTGTCATACAAACCGGACCCACTTCCTACCGATTCGGCAGACATTTGTCCTTTTTACCCGGAATGGAGGAAAAGGTTTCAGATGTCCCGGTTGGGAGATAGTCCATGTAAGGTGGTCTAGTATTTTAGAAAAATGGGACGGTAGCATTCTGAAACAGTATTTTGGTGGTTAATTCACAAAATGACTCGTTTTTTGTGCTGGGAAAATGGAAAAGGGCTTTTCCGTGCGACGAAAAGGAAAACTTCCTCCTACAACATTGTTCTCCATACCAATGTCCACATGCATGCATAATATGGGCACAACATCACAAACTATGCCGTGATTCATCATATAACATCGGTTATTTGGATCGAAAGCCATGAAACCTCGAACATGATATGTAATTTTGTGAAGGTTTTTTCGAGACATGATCAATATACCAAGTCTGGTATTTTTCCTTTCAACTATGTCACATAATATGACACCACGCGAAGGATTTTCATTGTTCAGATTTTTTTTGAATTTCTTATGCCCGTTTTGAAGTTTTTGAATTTCTAACTATGGTCGAACCGGCGTGCATGAAGATAGGGGACGAGCAACGTTAGAAATTGCATTGGATCTATGAAGAAATCACATATTGCGAGTTTAAAAATGATTTTTTCAAAAAATCACGGAAATTAGATCATGTACCTGTAGTACAAACCGGACCCACTTCCTAGCGATTCAGCAGACATTTGTCA
This sequence comes from Avena longiglumis, assembly GCA_030063025.1. Taxonomy (NCBI): domain Eukaryota; kingdom Viridiplantae; phylum Streptophyta; class Magnoliopsida; order Poales; family Poaceae; genus Avena; species Avena longiglumis. The sequence goes on from CP125975.1 coordinate 15,457,545, forward strand.
TTTTTACCCGGGATGGACGAAGAGGTTTGAGATGTCCCGGTTGGGAGCTAGTCCATGTAAGGTGGTCTAGTATTTTAGAAAAATGGGACGGTAGCATTCTGAAACAGCATTTTGGTGGTTACTTCACAAAACGACCTGTTTTTTGCGCTCGGAAAATGGAAAAGGGTTTTTCCGTGCGACAAAAAGGAAAACTTCCTCCTGCAACATTGTTCTCCATACCAATGTCCACATGCATGCATAATATGGGCACAACATCACAAACTATACCGTCATTCAGCACATAACATAGGTCATTTGGACCGAAAGCCATGAAACCTCGAACATGATAGGTCATTTTCTGAAGGTTTTTTCGAGACATGATCAATATACCAAGTCTGGTATTTTTCCTTTCAACTATGTCACATAATATGACACCACGCGAAGGATTTCCAATGTTCAGATTTTTTTTGAATTTCTTATGACCGTTTTGAATTTTTTGAATTTATAACTATGGTCGAACCGGCGTGCATGAAGATAGGGGACGAGCATCGTTATAAATTGCATTGGATCTATGAAGAAACCACATATTGCGAGTCTAAAAATGATTTTTTCAAAAAATCACGGGCGTTAGATCATGTACCTATAGTAAAAACCGAACCCACTTCCTACTGATTCGGCAGCCATTTGTCCTTTTTACTCGGGATGGACGAAAAGGTTTGAGATGTCCCGGTTGGGAGATAGTCCATGTAAGGTGGTCTAGTATTTTAGAAAAATGGGACTGTAGCATTCTGAAACAGCATTTTTGTGGTTAGATCACAAAACGACCCGTTTTTTGCGCTCGGAAAATGGAAAAGGGATTTTCTGTGCGACGAAAAGGAAAACTTCCTCACGCAACATTGTTCTCCATACCAACGTCCACATGCATGCATAGTATGGGAACCACATCACAAACTATGCCGTGATTCAGCACATAATATCGGTTATTTGGACCGAAAGCCATGAAACCTCGAACATGATAGGTCATTTTGTGAAAGTTTTTTCGTGACATGATCAATATACCAAGTCTGGTATTTTTCCTTTCAACTATGTCACATAATATGACACCACGTGAAGGATTTTCATTGTTCGGATTTTCAATATACAAAGGTTCATCTTTATTCCCGGTTGGAGGGATTTCGGCAGGCTGGGCCAGGCAGCACTAATGATAGGGGTGAGTGTCGACATTATGTCGTGCAGCGTGTACCTTGTGTCGGATGGTGTCACCAACCGGGACTAAAGATGAACCTTTAGTCCCGGATGGAGACACCAACCGGGACAAAACACGAGTCAGCACTAATAATAGGGGTGAGTGTCGATATTATGTCGTAAGTGTCGACACTATGCCGAGCTGCTTGTACTATAAATAGGCATCCTTGTGAGTCCAGTCCTCCAGCCAGATTGAGGCATCTCTAATATTGTTTTCGAGAGCAGGGAAATCACTACGACCAGTTTCAGGGAGATGCTGCCGGATCCCAGTCCTCCGGCATCTCCAAGAAACTGGTCATAGAGGCACTCCCTAATATGTGAAATTAGTTAGCTCCCAGGTGTATTGATCTAGTTAGAGAAGTTACAAGCTGCAAGATGGTTTTCGAGAGCAGGGACACCACTACGACTAGTTTCAGGGAGATGCCGCCAGATCGCAGTCCGCCGACATCTCCAAGAAACTGGTCATAGAGGCACTCCCTAATATGTGAAATTAGTTAGCTCCCAGGTGTATTGATCTAGTTAGAGAAGTTATAAGCTGCAATATGGTGTGCGAGAGCAGGGACACCACTACGACCAATTTCAGGGAGATGCCGTCGGATCCCAGTCCTCCGGCATCTCCAAGAAACTGGTCATAGAGGCACTCCCTAATATGTGACCACGCGCGTTTGGAGATCAGATCTTAATGCTAAGTACGAATCGGGACAACTTCTTCATAGTTCGGGAAAGTCGTTCTACGAATCAGGACTAAAGGCCCCCTTTAGTCCCGGTCCAGGCACAAAACAGGACTAACACTCAAGACATTTATTAATATTAAAAACCGAGACTACAAAATCAGGACTAAAGATATATAGTCCCGGTCAAGCCACAAACCGGGACTAACACTCAATACATTTATTAAACTTGGAAAATTGCAAACATCATAAGATATCCCGGCCAGACATGAACTAGAGTTACACAATATGAGATTGAACTTCTTGGCATATGTCCTTCCTTATGATCGCTTCAGACATAACCATGGAGCATCTTCTTTACTTAACGAAATGCTTGGGTCAGTTTTCACTGTGAAGGGCGGAATTTCATCAAAATTATTATAATCTTCTGACATGTCTATCTTGTCCTCGATTCCCACGATGTTTCTTTTCCCTGAAAGAACTATGTGACGCATTGGCTCATCATATGATGTATTCGTTTGCATATTTTTTTTCTTTTTTTCGGTCTGGAGGACATGTCCTTCACATAGAAAACCCGAGACACATCATTGGATAGGACGAATGGTTCAGCTCTATAACCAAGATTGTTGAGATCCACGGTTGTCATTCCGTACAACTGGTCTATCTTTCCCCTTCCCCATTCAGGTTGACCCATTTGCAGCGAAACAAAGGGACCTTAAAAGAGACTCCATATTCTAGTGCCCATATCTCCTCTATGTAACCATAGTATGTGTCCTTTTGTCCATTCTCGTCTGTTGCATCAAAGCGGACACCACTATTTTGGTTGGTGCTCTTTTTATCTTGGGCGATCGTGTAGAATGCATTCCCATTTATTTCGTACCCTTGGAAATTCAATATAGTAGAAGATGGTGACGCGGCCAACAAGTATAGCTGATCTCCAACAGTGGTGTCATTCAAGAGATGTGTCTGCATCCAACCAACGAAAGACTTCATGTGTTCATCTGTAATCCATGATTCAGGCTTCCCCGGGTTTTTGGAGCGTACAATATTCTTGTGTTCCTCGATATATGGAGCTGCCAAGGTGGAATTATGTAGAACTGTGTAGTGTGCTTTAGTGAAATAATCCTCGTCCCTACATATCATTGCTTTCTTTCCCAGCGTGCCTTTTCCACTTAGTCTTCCCTCATGCCGCGAGTCAGAAACACCAATCGGCTTAAGGTCAAGAATAAAGTCAACACAAAACTCAATGACCTCCTCTGTTCCATATCCCTTGGAGATGCTTCCTTCTGGTCTAGCACGGTTATGAACATATTTCTTTAAGACTCCCATGAACGTCTTAAAAGGGGAACATATTGTGCAGAAATACAGGACCGAGAATGGCAATCTCTTCCACTAGGTGAATCAGGAGATGCGTCATATTATTGAAGAAGGATGGTGGGAACACCAACTCAAAATTAACAAGACATTGCACCACATTCTTCTGTAACCTTGGCAGAATATCTGGATTGATTACCTTCTGAGATATTGCAATGAGAAATGCACATAGCTTCACAATGGGTACTCGAACATTTTCTGGTAGAAGCCCCCTCAATGCAATCGGAAGCAACATCGTCATAATCACGTGACGGTCATGAGACTTCAGGTTTTGGAACTTTTTCTCTGCCATATTTATTATCCCCTTTATATCAGATGAGAAGCCAGACGACACCTTGATACTGTAAAGGACTTTAAAAAAGATTTCCTTCTCTGCTTTGGTAAGAGCATAGCTGGCAAGACTTAAGTGACGCCCTTTATCCGTCTTGTTATATGTATGCATGTTCTTTGGGTCTTTCATAATTTTTTGGTCCTCCCGTGCTTCAGGTGTATCTTTTGTCTTCCCATACACGTCTAGGAATCCTAGCGCAGGTTCACGCAAAGATTCTTCGTCACGTGCATCACGTCGACTGAAGAGCAGACACGTAGGACTTTCCAATATGGCAGCTCCCAAAATATAGATTTCCTCTTCCACATGGGTGCGTGTCCTGTAGCGACGTCGTTTGGAACTGATTGACCGCCGGGACCCTTTTCAAAGATTATTTCTATGTCCTTGACCATACCAAATACATCATCACCAGTAGGGAGTTCAGGCTTCTTCCGGTGATCTGCCTCACCTTTGAAATGCTTGCCTTTCTTTCTTACGGGATGATTGGTTGGAAGAAATCGTCGATTCGCCAGGTACACAACCTTCTTGCATTTATGAAAATATGTACCTTCAGTCTTATCTAAACAGTGCGTGCATGCCTTATATCCCTTGTTTGTCTGTCCTGAAAGGTTACTAAGAGCAGGCCAATCATTGATGGTTACGAAAAGCAACCCTCGTAGGTCAAATGGCTCATGTTTGTTCTCATCCCACGCACGTACACCTGGTTTGCCCCACATCTATAAGAGTTCTTCAACTAATGTCCTAAGGTACACATCAATGTCGTTGCCTGGTTTCTTCGGGCCTTGGATGAGCACTAGCATCATAATGAACTTATGCTTCATGCACAACCAAGGAGGAAGATTGTAGATACATAGAGTCACGGGCCAGGTGTTGTGACTGCAGCTCTGCTCCCCAAAAGGATTCATGCCATCCGTACTTAGACCAAACCATAAGTTCCTTGTGTCACCTGCAAAGTCTAGGAAGTCTCTCTCAATTTTTCTCCACTGTGACCCATCAGCAGGGTTTCTCAACTTCTCGTCTTTCTTACGGTCTTATTTGTGCCATCGTAACAACCTGACATGCTCTTTGTTTCTGAACATGCATTTCAACCTTGGTATTATAGGAGCATACCACATAACCTTAGCAGGAACCCTCTTCCGGAGGGGCTCTCCCTCAACATCACCAGGGTCATCTTGTCTGATCTTATACCGCAATGCATTGCATACCGGGCATTTATCTAAATTCTCATACTCCTTACCGCGGTAGAGGATGCAGTCGTTAATGCATGCATGTATCTTTTGCACATCTAATCCTAGAGGACAGAGAGTCTTCTTTGCTTCGTAGGTACTCTCGGGAAGTTCGTTATGTTTTGGAAACTTCGGCTTCATTATTTTCAGCATCTTTTCAAATGAGGAGTCAGTTAGACCACACTCTGCCTTCCATCGCAGAAATTCCAGTGTGGTACCGAGCTTTGTGCTGCCATCTTCACAATTTGGGTAAAACAATTTTTTGTGATCTTCTAACATGCCCTCTAACTTCAACTTCTCATTTTCTGTTTCAGAGTCTCGCTTTGCATCAGAAAGGACCCTACCAAGTTCATCAGCTGGCTCATCTGATGCCCGTTCTTCACCTCCTCCCTCTTCATTGTCTTCATTGCAGTATCACTGTATTCAGGAAACATATGATGATAGTTGTTATCATCATCTTCTTCTTCACCGTCTTCCATCATAACCCCTCTTTCCCCGTGCTTGGTCTAGAAATTATAGTTGGACATGAAACCTTTCATAATCAGGTGGCCGCGAATGATTTTCGAGGAAGAGTACTCCTTGTTGTTCCAACATTCAACACATGGACAACGTATAAAACCATTCTCTTTGTTTGCCGTAGCCACATCGATAAATTTATCCACGCCTTTCATATACCCGGGTACACGCCGGTCACCGTACATCCATTCCCGACCGTTCATCTGCATCATATAAGTAAGTTTATCAAAAAAAGGACATCATAAATAGTGAAATGACCAATTCACATCGACACATGCATTGTATCAATGACAGAGAAAAGATAAGATTGCTAACCTCGATCGAGGGAAATAAAGAGGAGAGAAAGCTCAAGTGCGGCTCGGACACCTTCTATATTTTTGTTCTATGAGAAATTAAACGGGATCATTCCCTCAAACATTTCATCAAACACCTTGAATGCATGCATAGGGAAAAAAACTAGCACACCCCTCACACCTTCCACCAAGAAAAAACAGAGTGGAGGCAGAGGGCTGGGGCTTTGCATTTATAGAGAGCGGGATCATACGTCCCGGTTTGTAACACAAACCGGGACTAAAGGTGTGTGCCACGCCACGTGGCTGACTAAAGGGACTAAAGACGTATGCCCCTCTACCAACCGGGACTCGTGCCAGCATTAGTTCCGGTTCGTGGCGGAACCGGGACTAATGCTGTTAGGAGGCATGAACAAATAGCCTGTTTTCTACTAGTGGTTGCTTGGAATAATGAACTTGTCGTATTTATCAATTTATGCTGTTCATGCTTTTGCTGGATCTAGCTAGGACTGGTAGAAATGTTTACTTCATGGTTTTAGGAGGCAGTGACAAAATTATATGGATACACTGGTTGGTAAATAGTACACCACTATTTTAATTCAATATGTGTCCTTTGTGCGCTTTACTCACGCGTTCCAGATATCTACTCTAGTTGGTAGCTAAGCAAACAGTAGCATCACCTTATCCCTTCGGTTCAAATCTTTAGATTCACTCTGCATATATAGTCATTCCTTCAAAACTTTTCTAGCTAGAGATCCTGGTGCACTTTACTATAAAAAACAGAATCCCATCGCGCAGATTCCTTGTGAAGGTTATAATTTTTTCCAAGGTAAGAGCTCAAATTTGGCCAAAAATTGTGGTGTTTACATGGAAACATATAAATAAGCGTGGTGACTACCATCGTTGTACTTGTGATCCAAATTTCCAGAGTTTTTATTTTGACGTGTACAATGTTAATGACTACCATGTTACTTGTATATGTTTTAACAATATGATGGGCCATGAAAACATTGATGTCTAGAATGATTTTTATATATCTTCATTTTGATGATTATTTTCAGGAGAACATGCAATTGCTTGAAATGGTGAAAGATCACGAAAGAAGCATTTCCCAAGCCTGACGTGATGCAACAGGGTTCAAGACCAATAGAGTGGATGCTTCAATTGTGCAACTCAAGATCTAGTTTGATCTACCGATCTCTTTCTGAACCAACTTTATTTTCACAGATATTCTCTCTATGCCACAAAGAACAAATGAAAAATTTGTGTCATGTGGAAATTCTTGTGATGTTCTAGTTATAAAAACTGCATGGATCAGTTGCCTGCTGCTGGCAGTGTCGTGTTTTGCGAACCCTTTTTTTAAACAGGATGCAAATTTTCTTTATGAAACATCAAGCATTCAGCGTTCGCTACTCATGGCTTGAAGTGTCTGATGAACATACTATACTATTCAGACGAGTAGGGCTAATCATGTACATCGCTTGAAAAATGACGGTCATCCTTACATTGTCCAAAATACGTAAGATCTCCCACTCTCGCTATCTCCTCTACTTGATGACATAGAAAAGAGTTTATGCATGTTCGGAATGCCAGTTTTTCTTGTGAGTTTTAGAGAAGTTTCCTAGCTAGCTCTCAATTCTTATAAGATGGAGGCAACCCGTATTAATTTCACACTTTTAGACAAATGTTCCATTGGAATTTGATGATATGGCCACATGTGACATTGCAATGGATTCTGATATATAGATAATATTGTTTTTTTGAAGTATTTACCTGCTTGTTCTCCAGTTTAGCCTTTCAGCTTTGGCGCCATTTCTTTTAAGTTTGGTTATGGATCAGAAAGAAGTATACGAGTGTGTAGTTTTTTGTACCCTTCAACTATGTTAGTCTTAATCTTGCCTTTTAAGTGTGTAGTTTTTTGTACCCTTCAATTACGTCTACAAAGTGCTTGCTTGCTGCGGATCTAGCTTAGTTATTATTAGTCTAAATGGGATTTAGTTAGTTACCTAGCAAGGTTGATGGTTTGATTCATGTCTTCATTAGACATGCACGCAGTGAGTCAATTCCTAGTCAAGTTAATATAGCTAGATAAGCATGTATATAACATGCACCAGGGTGCACATAGTACTAGATCTTCTAAGACATTGAGAAGAAAATAAATAAAAAGTTAGCAAGGCACAAATGTGCCTTTTGCTAAAATTCGTTGATTGTGTTTGGCCGTGTTTTTTTATATGATTCATCCTCGGGTGATAGTGAAGAAACGGTTTTACATGCTTACAAGATTAGTTATGTGAAGTACGAGGCTTGTTTACACTGTTTTAATTAGTGTTCCTCAAAACTAAGTTTAATAAATAAACGAAAATGTTAATAATCATCCTATTTCTTCAAAACTAAGTTTAATCATCCTCGGCAAGCATTTTGTGAACCTAGTCGGCTTAAGAAACGTCTTCTTGTGTGACGTCGTGCTCTCCTCACTCCACTCCCCCACCCACCAACGCCTAGATCTGTTTTTCTAGATCGATCCATGGAGTCTTACCTCGTATGATCTGATACGTCGTCCACCACCCTACTTACCATGGCAGCGCAACCTTGTCGGAGAAGCACTATGTTGTTGGTCCAAAAGCTGGACTAGAGCAACGTTCTGCCGCTCGAGCTCTGGGAGTCCCATCGGCGACAGATTCCCATCCGGTCGTGATGCCGCCAGCTTTCGGTCCATGTGCAGGCTCTGGCGTGATATGTTCCTCTTCACTAACGTTGCGGCGGTGCTGACGCTGCCCTTCGACCCAAAGTCACCCGACGGTGTCGTCACCTTCTACATGACGACAAACGGGAAAACCTTCACGGAGAAAAATCTCTTGGCGCTGCAAAGCAATGTGATGTGCGCCTCGTCACACACATGGTTGGCCCTCATCGACGAGGCTACATTACTAACTCTTTTAAACACATTCACCAAAACCACCGTCGTGCTCCCGCCCTCTGACGAGGACTTCGTCGTCGAATTCTTGAGACCCGCCTTCATGGTCGACGACCGGTGGTCCACCAACCTTTGGCCAACGACATTCTGTGTGAGATAAAGCTAGACCAGATGCGTGACATTTTCTTCAGCGAGGTGGTGCTCTCCTCGCCGGCCAATTCCGGTGACTGTATTGTGATGGCATAGCTCGAAAAGTCGTTGAAGTTGCCTAGGTCGGTTTTTGGCGCCTCGTAGACGCATAGACAAAACACGTAGGAGAAATAGCTTACATGGCTACATATTTATTTCATCTGTAAATAATATCGTAGGCTATATCCGCTGGATTATGACGATTTTACCTAGTGAAACTATGACGTTTTGAGCCAAATTGTCTTTATTTTCAAGGGTTTTGACCACTCCAAACGGCTTATGTCCATATAATGTGAAATATTCATAGATCTATGACAATTTCGTCCACGGTCACTATTAGAAGCTCATAGAGCAACACATTTCTTGTAGTTCCTAGCGGCATCTTTTGATCCAATGTATGTATGACCCAATGTATGATCTTGATCAGATTGTGTTCATGTTGCTCTTTGAATTTTTCCACGAAGGCAGCATTGTCTGAATTTTCAACAGCTTTGTTTCGATGTTTAGTATCTTTTTGGAAAATGCATCTGCGAACTGAAGAAGTGCAGTTCAGTTCCCTGTATCTATGTTTTTAGGGGCTCTAAAGTTCAATATTTGTTAGAGTTGCTCTAAGGGCATGTGTGTATGTGAACTTTCAACGATATTCTTCAATGTTCCATACAGATTCACTATTTTAAATATGTTTTTGTCCTCCAAGTGTACTCTTAAAAGGGAGGAACAATACCTTGTATCACAAGGAGCAGAGGGGTGCATAATGGTGTCTATTTTATTTTTTCTAACCTTCCCCCTATTTGTTTCATTATTTTATAGAGACTATTACATTTTGGAGATTTTATGTTGTTTCTGAACTTAATGTTTTGGATTTTATGAATTGTGGGCGAGTACTTTTGCCTTCTAAGTTTCAGGCTTTGTCAAAATATTTCCTGTAGCCGGATATCTTCCTACTATCCTCACTTTATTGTTTCTAGTTTTCTTAAAATATTTTTGCAATAAATGTAGTCACATTCATGCAAGTAATACATCATGTACCGACCTATTGGAATCTCCACGGAAAGCCGACACACTCATACATGTATAGGGTCACCACCTAGTAAGCATGTACTGGAACCAACCGGTTACATGCTATACCGTGTGACTGCTAGGGTGGAGCAGTGCTAGACAGCATGAAGACGGAGACATATCCGGAAGATTTGATTTTGAATTATGAATATGCGGGTCAAATTTGAGAATTTTTAAATGAATGAGAGATATTGTTTTGCAAAATGGACTTTGTACTATGTATGCGACAAGTATTGCCGAACGAGGCAAGTGATCTTTTACATGTCTTAACATTTATATGTTGGATATGAGTATCTATGAAATCTAATTGTTATTTCACAAATAAGTTAACACTAGTAGAAAACAGGCCATCCGTCCACGCCCCCTCAGAGCACTAGTCCCGGTTGCGCCACCAACCGGGACTAATGCTGGCACGCGTCCCGGTTGGAGCGGGCACGGGGCCAGGGGGCATGGGTCCCGGTTGGTAAGGGGGCATGCGTCCCGGTTGGAGCCACCAACCGGGACTAAAGGTTTGGCCACAGCCACGTGGCCTGGCACGCACCTTTAGTCCCGGTTGCTGGCTCCAACCGGGACTAAAGACCCCTGCCCTCTATAAATGCAACGCCCCAGCCCCCTCCTCTGCCTCCACTCTGTTTTTTCGAATGGTGTAAGCTGTGAGGGTGTGTGCTAGTTTTTTCTCATGCATGCATGGAAGGTGTTTGTTGAAATGTTTGAGTGAAAAATCCCGTTGAATTTCTCATAGAACAAAAATATAGAAGGTGTCCGAGACGCGCTTGAGCTTATTTCCTCGATCGAGGTTAGCAATCCTATCTTTTCTAGGTCATTGATACAATTCATGTGTCGGTGTGAATTGGTTATTTCACTATTTACGATGTCCTGTTTTTTGATAAACTTACTTATATGATGCAGATGAACGGTCGGGAATGGATGTACGGTGACCAGCGGGTAGCCGGGTATATCAAAGGCGTGGATAAATTTATTGATGTGGCTACGGCAAACAAAGAGAATGGATTTATACGTTGTCCATGTGTTCAATGTCGGAACAACAAGGAGTATTCTTCCTCGAAAATCATTCGCGGCCACCTGATTATGAAAGGTTTCATGCCCAACTATAATTGCTGGACCAAGCACGGGGAAAGAGGGGTTATGATGGAAGATGGTGAAGAAGAAGATGATGATAACAACTATCATCATATGTTTCCTGAATACGTGATACCGCAATGGAAGACAATGGAGAGGAAAAGGTGAAGAACGGGCATCGATGAGCCGGTGATGAACTTGGTAGGGTCATTTCGATGCAAAGCGAGACTGTGAAATGTAAAATGAGAAGTTGAAGTTAGAGGGCATGTTAGAAGATCACAAGAAATTGTTGTACCCAAATTGTGAAGATGGCAGCACAAAGCTCGATGACGACATCGGAATTGTTGCGATGGAAGGCGAGTGTGGTCTAACCGACTCCTCATTTGAAAAGATGCTGAAAATAATGAAGTCAAGTTTCCAAAACATAACGAACTTCCCGATAGTACCTACGAAGCAAAGAAGACTCGTCCTCCGGGATTAGATGTGCAAAAGATACATGCATGCATTAATGATGCATCCTCTACCATGTAAGGAGTATGAGAATTTAGATAAATGCCCGGTATGCAATGCTATGTATAAGATTAGACGATGACCCTGGTGATGTTGAGGGAGAGCCCTCCAAGAGGGTTCCTGCTAAGGTTATGTGGTATGCTCCTATAATACCAAGGTTGAAACGCATGTTCGTAAACAAAGAGCATGCCAGGTTGTTGCGATGGCACAAAGAAGACCGTAAGAAAGACGGGAGTTGAGACACCCGCTGATGGGTCACAAAGGAGAAAAATCGAGAGACTTCCCAGACTTTGCGGTGACGCAAGGAACTTATGGTTTGGTCTAAGTACGGATGGCATGAATCCTTTTGGGGAGCAGAGCTGCAGCCACAAAGACCTGGCCCGTGACTCTATGTATCTACAACCTGCCTCCTTGGTTGTGCATGAAGCGTAAGTTCATTATGATGCCATGCTCATCCAAGGCCCAAGCAACCGGCAACGACATTGATGTGTACCTTAGGCCATTAGTTGAAGAACTCTTACAGTTGTGGGGCAAACCAGTGTACGTGCGTGGATGAGAACAAACAGGAGCCATTTAATCTACGAGGGTTGTTATTCAGAACCATCAATGATTGGCTCGCTCTTAGTAACCTTTCGTGATGCATAAACAAAGGATATAAGGCATGCACCCACTGTTTAGATAAGACCGAAGGTACATATTTGCATAAATGCAAGAAGGTTGTGTACCTAGCGAATCGACGATTTCTTCCGACCAATCATCCCGAAGAAAGAAAGGCAAGCATTTCAAAGGTGAGGCAGATCACCGGAAGAAGCCTGAACTCCCACCGGTGATGATGTATTTGGTATGGTCAAGGACATAGAAGTAATCTTTGGAAAGGGTCCCGCGGTCAATCAGTTCCGAACGACGCCGCACAGGACACGCACTCCATGTGGAAGAAGAAATCTATATTTTGGGAGCTGCCATATTGGAAAGTCCGCGTGTCCGCTCTTCAATCGACGTGATGCACGTGACGAAGAATCTCTGCGTGAACCTGCTAGGATTCCTAGGCGTGTATGGGAAGACAAAAGATACACAAGCACGGAGGACCAACAAATTATGAAAGACCCAAAGAACATGCATACAGATAACAAGACGGATAAAGGGCGCCACTTAAGTCGTGCAGCTATGCTCTTACCAAAGCGTAGAAGGAAATCTTTTTGAAGTCCTTTACAGATCAAGGTGCCGCCGGGCTTCTCATCTAATATAAAGGGATAATAAATATGGCAGAGAAAGTTCCAAAACCTGAAGTCTCATGATCACGTGATTATGACGCAGTTGCTTCCGATTGCATTGAGGGGCTTCTACCGAAAATGTTCGAGTACCCATTGTGAAGCTGTGTGCATTCCTCAATGCAATATCTCGAAGGTAATCAATCCAGATATTACGCCAAGGTTACGTATGATGTGGTACAATGTCTTGTTAGTTTTGAATTGGTGTTCCCACCATCCTTCTTCAATATTATGACGCATCTCCGGTTCATCTAGTGGAAGAGATTGCCATTCTCGGTCCGGTATTTCTGCACAATATGTTCCCTTTGAGAGGTTCATGGGAGTCTTAAAGAAATATGTTCATAACCGTGCTAGACTGTAAGGAAGCATCTCCAAGGGATATGGAATGAGGAGGTCATTGAGTTTTGTGTTGACTTTATTCGACCTTAAGCGGTTGGTGTTTCGACTCGGCATGAGGGAAGACTAAGTGGAAAAGGCACGCTGGGAAAGAAAGCACCGATATGTAGGGACGGGATTCTTTCACTAAAGCACACTACAGCTTCTACATAATTCCACCTTGGCTCCAGATATGGAGGAACACAAGAATATTGTACGCCCAAAAACCCGGGAAGCTGAATCATGGATTCTGATGAACACATGAAGTCTGGGTGGTTGGATGCGGACACATCTCTTGAATGACACCACCGTTGGAGATCAGCTATACTTGTTGGCCGTCACCATCTTCTACTGTATTGAATTTCCAAGGGTACGAAATAAATGGGAATACATTCTACACGATCGCCAAGATAAAGAGCACCAACCAAAATAGTGGTGTCCGCTTTGATGCAATAGACGAGAATGGACAAAAGGACACATATTATGGTTACATAGAGGAGATATGGGAACTAGACTATGGAGTCTCTTTTAAGGTCCCTTTGTTTCACCGCAAATGGGTCAACCTGAATGGGGAAGGGTAAAGATAGACCAGGTTATGCGGAATGACAACAGTGATCTCAACAATCTTGGTTATAGAGATGAACCATTCGTCCTAGCCAATGATGTGTCTCAGTTTTCTATGTGAAGGACATGTCCTCCGGATCAAAAAAGAAAAAATATGCAAACGAATACATCATATGATGATCCAAAGCGTCACATAGTTCTTTCAGGGAAAAGAAACATCGTGGGAATCGAGGGCAAGACAGACATGTCAGAAGATTATAATAAGGTTGATGAAATGCCGTTTCAGAATGATACCGTCCTATTTTCCTAAAATACTAGACCACCTTACATGGACTATATCCCAACCGGTACATCTCAAACCTTTTCGTCCATCCCGGGTAAAAGAATAAACAAATGTCCGAATCGGCAGGAAGTGGGTCCGGTTTGTACTACAGGTACATGATCTATCGCCCGTGATTTTTTGAAAAAATCATTTTTAGACTCGCAATATGTGGTTTCTTCAGAGATCCAATGCAAGTTCTAACGATGCCCGTCCCCTATCTTCATGCACACCGGTTCGACCATAGTTAGAAATTCAGATAATTCAAAACGGGCATAACAAATTCAAAAAAAACCGGCATATAAGTTCAAAATCCAAACACTTCTTTTGTTTAAAGTTTTTCTAAATTCCAAATTGATATTAAAAAAATATAAGTTAATTCATTTTTAATTGTAAATGGTTCATATTTTAAAAGGTTACATTAATTATTTTTTAAAAATAGAATATGTTTTTGAATTATTTATTCAAATCCATACACTTCTTATATTTAAAGTTTTTCTAAATTCCAAATTAATATTCAAAAATATAAGTTAATTCATTTTAAAAGGTTACATTAATTATTTTTTAAAAATAGAATATGTTTTAGAATTATTTATTCAAATCCATACACTTCTTATATTTAAAGTTTTTCTAAATTCCAAATTAATATTCAAAAATATAAGTTAATTCATTTTAAAAGGTTACATTAATTATTTTTTAAAAATAGAATATGTTTTTGAATTATTTATTCAAATCCATACACTTCTTATATTTAAAGTTTTTCTAAATTCCAAATTAATATTCAAAAATATAAGATAATTCATTTTAAAAGGTTACATTAATTATTTTTTAAAAATAGAATATGTTTTTGAATTATTTATTCAAATCCATACACTTCTTATATTTAAAGTTTTTCTAAATTCCAAATTGATATTAAAAAATATAAGTTAATTCATTTTTAATTGTAAATGGTTCATATTTTAAATGGTTACATTAATTATTTTCCAAAAGTAAAATGGTTTCGAATTATTTATTCAAATCCAAACACTTTTTATGTTTAAAGTTTTTCTAAATTCCAAATTAATTATCATTTAAAAAACATTACAAATTTAAACCCCAAAATAAAAAAAAGGCGGGAACAGAGAGAAAATAACTGAAAAAATTTGAAAACAGGGGAATACGTCCCGGTTGGAGCCACCAACCGGGACGGAAGAGTCCCCTGCGCGCGCGCCCCTTCACCTGCTGAAAATTGGACTATTGGTCCCGGTTGGTGGCTCCAACCGGGACGTATGCGCCTTTAGTCCCGGTTGGAGCCACGAACCGGGACTAAAGGCCCTTTAGTTATAACCGTGCCTCCTCTTCTTCTTCCCTTCCCCACTCACTTCTCTGCCTCTGCCTCTGCACGTGCCCTCGCCGACAGCAGCCTTGTTGCTGCCCGCCACTTGCGCTCAGTAGCGGCTCCTTCCCCGACGACGCGCCGACGACATCGCCCGTCCCCCACCGCTGTCAGTACGGCGCCGCCTCTCTGTCCTCCCCCTCCCTCTGCTGCTGGTGGTGGGCGCGGTGGCGACGATGAGCGCGACGGCGGCGACGTCGAGGAGGAGGCGACCTTGAACGCGCGGCAAAGCTTCGGCGTGTGGCGGCGGCCTTCCCCTGTTCTGTGGCTTGGCGGGCCATAGCCCGCGAGCGGCGGGCGCGTTCGTGGTCGTGGCGGGCTGTCGGCGGCTCGGCGGCGGCTGCCGCTGGCAGCGGCGTGGTGCGCGTGGAGCTCCGCGGTCGGGCGCTAGGGTTTGGCGGGCTGCGTCTGCCTCGTCGGCCGGCGTGGCGATCTCGCTAAGGGCGGCGTTGGCGCAAGTCGGTGGCGGAGTGGGGCGCCCTTGGTGGCACCGGCGCCTCGTCTGCTGCACGGTGGCGGAAGCTTCACGGGCCTGCCGGTTCTAGGGTCGGAGAAATCCCCGTCGGTGCCACTGATACCGACGCGGTGACGTCTGCGGGCGCCACCTTCCTTGTGTAGGGCGTCGGGTGTACCCCTCCTATTCTCCTCCGTGTACCGGGAGAAATCCTAGGACTTGTCCGGGCAGCAGCGTCGTCATCGTCGTCCCCCTTCTTGAAGGTGTTGCTTGGTACACGATCCGAAGGCGAGGGTGGTGGGAATCCTCCGAGGGCACATGGGTTGTGAGTCATCAGCGCTTTTGTCGATCCGGCGTTGACGTGATTGTACCGGAGTGTGGTGGGAATCCTCCGGAGGGCCCCAGCTTTGTTCTCGTGATTGTACCGGTTTGTGTTGCTTGCTATATTAATATAGCGGGGCGAAAGCCTATTTCGAGAGGAGGCGAGGGCGCGGAGCCCGCCCCGGGCGTGAGACGAGGTAGAGCGGCGGATCCAGGCCCAGAACCTGGGCCATGGCCCGCAGCGAAAATCCCGTACCATACCATATAACGATAAAAGAAATTTGGCCCGTAGTGTACCCAGACTGGCCCATCTTACCTGTTTGCTCGACCGAGTCCGTGAAGCCTCATCGCTCAACTCCTTGGCGTCCAGCTCGCCCTCTGCCGCTAGTCGCTATAGGAAGCGTACGCCGGTCAAGCCGCATTGTTCGAAAATGTTCAACAACTTAAATGACAAGTTTAATTAGAACACCCTAGTAACCCTAACGGTGATTCGGAGTTCCTTGAGTTAGGGTTTGCCCTCGGAACCCCAATTAACTTGTCGAGAATGCTTTAGGGTTACATTCCAATGCACATTAACTTGTCGTATCATCACCATTGCTTGAGCATTGCATCGATGCCATGTGTTGATTGTTTCCCTTTCTTTCCGGTGATTTGGTTCTTCTCGGTAGAATACGATATCGAGATTGAGATCGAAGACCGAGATCAAGACCATAGATAGATCGAAGACCTTTTGTAGCCTTATACTCATGTTCCCCTCTCATAGCCTTAGGGTTTAGGGTTTCTCTTCATTTTTATTATTGTGTATGTATATATTAGGGTTTCATCTTCATTCGTTAGCCGCTTTGACTTATTCGTAACTTTCTCCTTTAGCCGCTTTGACTTATTCGTTTTTCCACCTATGCAGAAAATATGGACCCACACGTCAGAGACGAAGAAAAGGAAGAGTTGATCCAGGGTGTGATCCGTGGGGAAGATAATTTAGACGTATCAACGTTTCTGAACAACTCCGGTGAGGGTGATCCTCTTTTTACCGGAGTAGACAACTTGTTTGAGGTTGAAGGTGTTGCCTTCCGCGAGGGAGAAGGCGATGCCTTGTGTAACCGAGAAGACGACCGCTCCGGCGAGGTGCATGTAATATAAATCAATTCATTAATTAATCATCTGCTATCTATATAGAAATAGTAACGACGATCTTTCTTCTTTTAGCCCTCCGGATCGAAGGAATCTACTGAAAAGAGCAGACGAGGCCCAACCAAAAAGTTGGAAGACCATGAGAGGTTCAGAATCGAAGATGTCGCTGAAGACGGCAGACCGAAGTTGTCGCAACCAAATTTGTGGCACAATGTCGAGTAATCGTTAGGGACTTAATCCCGATCACCATTAGAAATTGGAATAGGCCTGCTAATGCGGATGAAGAGGGAACATGTTTATTTGTCCCTAACCACGCCAAAGATTTCTTGTGGAAGAGGCTCATGGTTAATTTCAAACTACGAAGATAGAGCTGGATCCAAATGCGGAGGATCCATTGAGGACGCCTACAACATGGGAGAGCCATGGAGGCTAAGGTCGGGAGTGGGCTTTGAAGAAGATGGCCCGATGTTTCACCAACTGGAAGAAAAGATTGAACCTTGACTATGTCGTGAAAGAGAAGACTCGATTTCAAGAAGACTCGTTTGAGAAGATAAAACCATTACAGGCTGAGTTTGTGGAATACAAGACATCGAAAAAGCTAAGGAAATGTCCGAAAAGAATAAGCTGAATCTTGCTAACAAGAAGTATCACCATACTATGGGGCAAGGTGGCTCTGGTGGCATTCCTAAGTGGGAGAAACTTGAGCAGAGGCTGCGTGATAAAAATATCACCCCGCAGATGGCGATTGGGTAGAACGTGCAAGGAATTGGTTTTACGGGCATGGGGGCACGTTGGACTCGGAAGGAGGTGTATATATACCATACGACATAAAGAAGACCCTTGCCAATCGAGAGGATGAGAAAAGCAAAAAGCTGTTAAAGATGGGGACTTCATTCCGATAGAGAGAATGATGAGCTCACACTGCCCTTGGAAATAAGGAACATGATGGACGAACACGAGGCACAATAGGCTCCCAATCATGGAGGACTGGGTTTCAAGAGAGGAAGAAATATCCGATAGAAGCCGTCGGAGGAGTAAGGACAGGCGGGTTGAAGCGAAAGTCGAAAAGAGCGAATGCGTTTAATTGAAGAACGATTAAAGCAACAACAAGATGAAATTAACTCACTTAAAGAGCAAAGTACTACGGCCCCATCTCAAGCACACATCGCATTCGATGCTACCGGCCTATCGAATAATCGAAAAGCGGTGGCTTCCACCGAGGTCCCGGTGATGACAATGGCGATGCCGATGATGCACCGACGATGGCTCCTGTTGGCTACCCAGTGGATGATATCACGAGATGACACTCGCGATCTACATGTCAAAGTTGTGAACATATCAATGAAGGTGGCGGTCGGCTATGCCTTACCAATTGGACCCACACCAACTTACCACGTCGTCCGGTTCCGGAGAGGGCTACGCTGTTGTCGGCGTGGATGAAATCATGCCCACCTTTGAGGTTTTGGCTCTTCACTACCCTGCTGGTGAAGGGGATGTGATCTTTGGGTGACGAAAAACGTCACCATTCTATGGTCAAGGATTGTATCGTGCTTGAAATCACACGCCAAGGCCATCTTCGCCGTCTCACCCGTCTCAGCGAGGTCGCCGCTGGCCAGCCGTCTTCGTCGCCTCACCGGCTCGTCGCCTCACCCGTCTCGGTGCAGCCATCGCCCGAGGAGCCATCGCCTCGGGATAAAAAGCGTAAGCGTACCGCTCTTAAGGTCGTAGCGATCGCGAAACGTAAACAAGAGCCTCTTCCAAAAGTACCAACGGTTCCTCCCAAGAGAGCTTATGGTATCTTGAAGAGGAGATCGGCGATCGTTGATGCGGAAGCAGCGGCGTTTTTAAGCCGAGGCGGCGAAAGAGCGAGTTCCCCAAAGAAGAAGAAAAGCCAAAGTGTTGAAAATGCTAAAGACTCTTCATCAACCCGAGCCAAAGCTGTCATCAGACTATGAGCGTTCTATTCTCAAGTCACATGCGGCACAACAAGCCTCGAAGAGCAGTACTGCTGATGCAAGCGGGAAATCTGTTGCCCAGCTCGGAGAACAAGCAAAACAGTCTTGCGCCTCTCTCAAGGTGATTTCTCAAACCAATGTGGGTCGAGCAAATATGGGGCGAAGCAGTATGATCCAGAGGTAGTTACTGTCTGGAGAAGCTGCTCAAGGTATGAGTATTGCCCATACTTATCGATTAGAGTTCTTCCCGTGAGTGAAGTAGCATACAAATACCAAGACGGCAAACCTCTCGTCAAACCTGAGGAGGTAAATAATCTTTCAACAAAATGCGAAGATTGCATAACTGGTACATGCACGCCACAAGTGCCGGGCTAATCGGATAGTCTTGAGGGTTACAAAAAGCATCATGGGAAAGAAAGTGATGACATGATATCCATTGAATTTGTTGAGCTATTTCAATTATTCAATCAAGACGCCTTGGACAAATCGCTCATCATTGCCTATTGTGCGTAAGTACTAATTCTGTAATTAACTTAGTCTCCAGCTATCTCACTTTGTTTATTGCATGTATATAATCATCTTTAATATGCGTAATGAAGATTCTCGAATGCAGAGGACAAATCTATGATATTGGCTTCATTGACCCATATTGGGTTCATGAAGCTAATCTCAAAACAAGCCCCCAGGATACGGAGGATAATATAGTACACGCGTTAAGGTTTCAAGAAACCAGACGGGAAATACTTTTTCCTTACAACTTCGAGTGAGTGTTATTGTCTTGTATACACTTTCTATTTCGCTTACTCGATGTTAAGTATATAATTGATTAGTTATGCATTTTCAACTTCCACTATATTCTGTTAATCATTCAACTTGACAAAGGGGTGTACTAGTCATGGACTCGAAACATAAACCCCTTGAGACGTGGAAGGACATGCAGATACTTCTCCAGCGGTAATTCTAATCATTACGACACTATATCGGCAACGTTCGTGAATTTTATGATATCAAGTACTTAATAACTTATTTATTCGTTTTCTTCGGGCAGCGCTTGGAAAGCAGTTCACCAAGAAGGCTAGGGTGTTTGGAAAGAGGAGCTTACATTTCAACCACTAGATGTAAGCACCACTAGCTATATCCGCGCATCTCTTTGATTCTAGTTTTGATACGTTATTATCATGCTTGATTATTATTTTGATTGAACTATGTTACGGTGAAGTGCCCACGCGAGGACGGTAACAATCTATGTGGATACTATGTATGCGAGTTCATCCGGCAGACGTGCGATGAGAAGGGCAGAAATTTAGAGCAACTCCACGTATGTAAACAATTTATATAGTTTTATTTTCAAACAAATTGTGTTTAGTTTCATTCATATAGACTGACTCCTTTTTAAATCAGATCGAGCGTCTACGGGACGGTCTTACGCCAAAGGATCGCGAGCAATTCAGGAGGAATTGGCGGGATTCTTGGATGCAGAGTCCTAGACCCGAAGGGGAATACTATTCTCGTGTATAGACAATAGGGATTGTAAAAATAGCAACTCGATCCGTGTATAGACAAGGGAACTTTTGTATGTAGTGCATGAACTCGATCCGTGTATTGTCATGATGATCTTGTGTAATATAAGGTTCCTTCATTGATAAGTGCAAAACACTAAATAAACAATAAAACAACCTAAATGAATTCTGCGCGGCACAAAAGTGGCGAAAATGCTGCCGCGGCAACAAAATGTGCAAAATGAATTCTGCGCGGCGAGAATGGCCAAATCTCTGCATGGCAGAAGGTTA
Source organism: Avena longiglumis (assembly GCA_030063025.1). Lineage (NCBI taxonomy): Eukaryota > Viridiplantae > Streptophyta > Magnoliopsida > Poales > Poaceae > Avena > Avena longiglumis. The sequence goes on from CP125975.1 coordinate 15,478,478, forward strand.
TTAGTCGGTTCATTACGAACCGGGACTAAAGCCCTCCTCGCCGCGGTGCAGCTGCCACGTGTATGATCTTTTGTCCCGGTTGGTGGGGCAACCGGGACTAAAGGTTCGGGCTTTAGTCCCGATTGCCCCGTCCCGGTTGGGCAACCGGGACTAATGCCGCTTACCAACCGGGACACATGGGGTTGTTTCCACCAGTGTAAAACAGACTAATGATATATCCCCTCATGAGGCCGGGCCACTGTTCTACCAATAATAATGTAAAAAAAATCCAAAGTATTTCATTGCCAAATTTAAACAGGTAACTCCGCCCGCTAATATTTTTATCCTCGTTGCCAGCTAAACAACAGGTAGAGAGACAGCAATCCATTAATTAATGCATTCCTATTTTGTCGTCTCCTCTTGAAATCCAAAGGCTTTCTCGTGAAAATATTTCCGTTACATAAGCTCGCCTAAATTTTCTTTACAAGGTGTTCTGCACATTTAACCATGCTCTTTTGATAGCGTCACCAAATTGGACAAGACATGAAAGTGCCAAATGCAAGTACAGATGGGAAATATCCGGATGTTTTAAAGTGGCCAATTAAAGAGTATGAGATGCCTCAGCAGCGGGACGGGTAAGTACATGTTACATCCTCTTCAGAAGGAAGCCATGAACAACAGTATTTTAATCTTACTAAGATTATACCTATACAACAGGAACTCTTGTGGCTTATTTGTCATCAAATGCATGGAGCACTGGGATAGGAACGGATAACATGAGAATTTTCCTAGGTTTTCTTATAAACTAAGCGCTTCGAAATCCATTATAAATAAGAGGCTTATCGATTTTTAATTCGAACTAATCACATTTTTCTACTAATGTCTAGGCCACAGTTAACGCAAGGAGAAGACGTTTTGTTGCATAAATGATGTTGTCGCTTTCCAACATGTTAGATTCCGTGAAAACAAAAGTTCATCATATCGCTTCTAAGATCACCAAGGGATGAAAGCATTAATGATCGGAAGTTCCAAGTTATAGTGGTTAGGCTTTAGTCCCGGAGAAGGTTTCCTGACCATGAATAACTTGTGTCTTATATCCACTATGTAATAAAATGACCTCAACTATTTTTGTTTTAAAATGCACTTATGGTTACTCATATTGTTATGCAATGAATTTGAAATCAGAAGTTCACGTCTTTTACAATGTTTTATACAAAGCATGTTGTACAAACGGCAAATGACTAAGAAATATCTGTCGCAAACGAACGGCTGGTTTCCCCTGTGCCATGACAGGCAAATACTATAATTAATTAAACAAGATGTTATTCAGCAATACCAACTGACTAAAATTTTCACCAAAAAAGTGTGGAAGCACTACTTGTATTAATCAATACAAAAAGGGTGTTTTGCATTGCTTCCCGGGTTTTAATAATAAGGCAGTACGTGTGTCTGATTATTCCATGTGTTGCTTTGTGCCTGGATCATAGGGATGGAGACAAAATATTATATGCCAAATTTAGTGGATTGGCCGTTATTTGATCATGGTCACACATGACCACAAAAAATTAGATGCAATACATATTTGTTGGGTTAGTCGTTATTCCATCTGTATTATTATAGCACTATCGATTTATATATTCTATAGATCTCTCATCATGTCATGTTCATCATGACTAGTGAGGAAAAAAATTAGATAAGTCATTTTTGACAAATCTTTCATTATTTGTTCTGCTATGATAGTCATTATTAGTTTCTTGGAATAATGAACTCGAAGTATTTATCAATTTACGATGTTCATGCTTTTGCTTGATCTAGCTAGGACTGCTGGTAGAAATGTTTACTTCATGGTTTTAGGAGGTAGTGAAAAAATTATATGGATACACTGGTTGGGAGATATTACACCACTATTTTAGTGGAATATGTCTCGTGTGTGGAGCTATAGTTACTCATGTGTTCCAAATATCTACTCTTCTTGGCCACCCAGCAATCAGTAGCATCACCTTATCTCCCTTGGGTTTAAATCTTTGGATTCACTTTGCATATATAGTCATCCCCTCTAAACTTCTAGCTAGAAATCATTGTGCACTTTACTGTAAAAAAAGTAGAATCCTATCATCAGATTCCTTGTGAAGGTTCTAATTTTTTCCAAGGTAAGAGCTCAAATTAATTGGGCAAAATAATGTGATGTTTACATGGAAATAGATAACTAAGTGCGGTGACTACTGATAGATCGGAAACGTATCTATAATTTTTGATGCTCCATGCTTGTTTAGTATCTACATTGCTTTGCCTGTCTACACTTTGAGGTGCTTTTTACATGTTTTCTGGTACTAACCTATTAACAAGTTGTCACAGTGCCAGTTGCCTGTTTTCTGCTGTTTCTGGTTTTAGAAAAGCTAGTAAAGAAATATTCTCGGAATTAGACGGGACAAACATCAAAGTCAATTACTTTCCGTGGGGAACAAGAGTCCAGAGGGGAGACGGAGAAGCGGGCCATGGCGGCCAAACCCCCCTATGTGTGGCCAGGGGTGGGCCCGCGCCTGGGTAGGGTTTGACCCCCCTAGTCGCCTCCTCGGCCTCCCCCTTCGCCTATAAGAAGCCCCGATCCAGAAATCCTAAGCACTCGATCAAATCTCGACGAAACCGTCTGTAGCCACCACCACAATCGTCCCTAGATCGGGGGGGATCTGAAGTTTTTCCCGGCACCCTGCCGGAGGGGAGATCATCCCGGAGGCCTTCTCTCCGGTATGATGCCTGAGTAGTTCCACCTTGGACTATGGGTCCATGTAGTAGCTAGATGGTTGTATCTCCTCCTTTGTGCTTTCATGTATAGATCTTGTGAGCTCCGTTCATGATCAAGATCTAATTTATTTGTAATCATGCATGTTGTGTTTGCGGGGATCCGATGGATATTGCGATTTTTATGTTGGTTTGATTAATGGTTTTGTCTTTATGATTCTATCATGTCTGTGTTGTTTGTGATCTTGCATGCTCTCCGTTGTTAGTAGCCATCTTGGCCAAGTAGTTGCTACTGACTCCAAGAGGGGGTATTTATGCTCGATAGTGGTTTCATGCCTCTAGTTTCCAAGGGAAGTGACAATAATCTCTTCGGTTGTAGATGTGTTGTTGCTACTAGGGAGAAAACAACGGTCTCTTGTTCATGGAACATGTGGACTGTTTACCTTACACACTTTGATTAAAGCAGTTGTCTGTTGGTTGCAACCTAATACTGGAGGGGGTTTGGATGATAACCTGAAGGTGGACTTCTAGTCATAGATGCAGTTGGATGGCGGTCTATGTATATTGTTGTATTGCCCAATCGAATCTCATAGGATCTTTCTGACTAGTAATTGCATTGTTATCCCTTGCTCAGTTCCTGTCAATTGCCCTGCTGTAATTTGTTTACCCTTCATGCCATGTTGTTTATCTAAGGAGTGCACCTCTAGTGAACTATGGACCCCGGTCCAATCTTTACCATTGATACATCTTCCACTGTTACTTGTTTACTTGCTGCAAACCATTACCTTCCACACCATTCGTTTAATCCTCTGTTACAGCAAACCGGTGAGCTTGACAACCTCACTGATTCGTTGGGGCAAAGTCTTGAATTTATGTTGTGCAGGTCTCCGCATTGCTTGCAAAACCTGTATGATGTTTCCTTCCTCCTGCTGGTTTGATAACCTCGGTTTCTTACTGAGAAAAACTTGCTGCTGTGCTGCTTCACACCTCGCTCTTGAGGTTCCCAAAGAAGCGCTCCTACATCAACTCAGCGCTGCATCACTACCATCATTGTTCTTGTGATCGAAATTTTTAGGGTTTTTGTTTTACATGTACAATGTTAACGACTACCATGTTACTTGTATATGTTTTAACAATATGATTGGCCATGAAAATATTGATGTCTAGAATGATTTTTATATATCTTGATTGTGATGATTATATTCAGGAGAACATGCAATTGCTTGAATTGGTGAAAGATCACAGGAGAAGCATTTCTCAAGCCTGGCGTGATGCAACAAGGATCAAGACCAATAGAGTGGGTTCTTCAGTTGTGCAACAAGATCTAGTTTGAACTACCAATATCTTTCTGAACCAACTTTATTTTTACAGAAATTCTCTCTAGGCAACAAAGAACAAAAGAAAAATTTGAGTCATGTGGAAATTCTTGTTATGTACTAGTAATACAAACTGAATGGAACATTTGCCTGTTGGCAGTGTAGTGTTTTGCAAACCCTTTCTTAAACAGGATGCAATTTGCTTGATGAATCATCAAGCATTCAGCATTTGCTACTCATGGCTTGAAGTGTCTGATGCACATACTATACTATTCTTCAGAGAAGTAGGGCTAATCATGTGCAAGAATCTGTAGTTCGCTAAAAAGACAACCCAAGAGATGTAAAATCTTTAACCATAAGTGAATATCGCATGGAGGTAAATCCAGCACAGAAACTTGACTTGTTGTTGTCGTCTCACTGGTGGAAAAAGGGCTTATAGTCCTGGGTCGTAAGGGCCATTAGTCTCGGTTTCGCACCCGGGACTGCGAAATCGGGACGAAATGCCCCTACCTCTAGTCCCGGTTTGTTACGACCCGGAGCGCGAGGAGGGGGGAGGCGGAGGACCTCTAGTCTTGGTCCATAACACCAATCAGGACAAGAGATTTTTTTATTCTTGAATTTTTGAATTGTTTGACTCGTTAATCTTCTCACTTGAAAAGTTTTTAACACTAACTATACTTAATCTATGATCAAATTATACTCGTGGTCGAACTTTCTGATCAGTCACCCATCCTAGCACTACTCCACACCCAGCACACTTAACTTCTTCGTTTCATCAGGATATCCTTGCGCGAAGGATATTGTATCTTCTTGTCAAGACTGCCATATCAATCCTATTAGCTCAATCAATATGTCACACGTCTTTATTTTTTAAAAAATACAAACAACTATTTAAATAAACAATAATAAATAAGTAATAATAAATATTTTAATCCAATGAAAATAAAAAATAATTAATATGATATTTTATTCTATTTTTTGCTATTTATTCATTTAATATGGCATAGATCATATCTTTAGATCAGTAAATCGAAATTTGAAAAATAGTATATCCCTTATTATCATAAAAATGTGAGGAATCCAAATATGGCAAAAAATTCCTAAAAAAAATCTATTAGATAACTTTTTACCCTTTTCGAATTTTAAAAATCTAAAAGAATCCAAAACGGCCTAAGGCGGTTGAAATCAAACTTGGAATTTTTTTGCATGTTTTGATAGGTTATACGTTTTTTTCGCCATCATACGCAAAAGTTATAGCCATTTGAAGTTTTCATGACATTTTTTAGCAAAATATGTCGAAATTCATGTTGTTAATTTTCGTAAAAACTAAATCACGTAAGATACCTACAGTTTGAAGGATTTTATTTTTGGATTTTCTTACAATTTTGTGAGATGCTTTTGAAACTAGACAAGGCGATACGGGGGGTGTGAGTGTGGACAGAAATCTCATGTCGTGGCAGAATTTTTGCCTGTTTTCCTGCCGTGGCAGACCCCGCCAAATTATTTTGCCAGATATTTTTAGTCCCGGTTGGAGACACCAACCGAGACTAAAATGTGATACCCACGCTCGCACCCGCCTCCATGCCTTTAGTCTCGGGCTGTACCACGAACCGAGACTAAAGGTCCAAAACGACCCGAGACTGTAGCTTCCCCGACCTCCTAGCCGTTGGAAACGGGACGAACCGGAACCAATCCTCACACTAGTCCCGGCCTGTTGAAAACCGGGACTAGTGTCGGAATCGCGACCGAACCGAAGCCCTTTGTTCTACTAGTGCCTTGCGATGTTCCCGATTGCTATATGACAACGCTTGAAGTAAAGCCATAACGTGTCTTGCCATTTCTGCCTCACCGTGGAAGCAAAGTTCCTCAATGTGTTTCTCCAAGCTCTCAAAATTTTTGATCCTCTTTACACACGCTAGATCTGATCATTCAGATCCATATAGTCTTCCATCCTCGAACCTATCCATGGTGTAGTCACCGTTGTGCCTTCCAACAAGGATGGCAAGCATTTTGTGAACCTAGTCGAAATAATAGACGTATTCTTCTGTGACGCTGTCCTCTTCTCGCCGCAGTCCCGCACCCACCAACGCCTAGATCTGTTTGTCCATATTGATCCATGGAGTCCTACCCCGTATGATCTGATATGTCCTCCACCACCCTATTTACCATGGCAGTGCAGCCTCATCGGAGAAACACTATGTTGTTGGTCCAAAAGCAGGACTAAGAGCACCATTCTGGGAGTGCATCGACAATAGACTCCCATCCGGCCGTGACGCCGCTATCTTCCGGTCGATGCGTTTCCCTTCACTAAGGTCGTGGCGGTGCTAACGCTGCCCTTCAACTCGAAGTCACAAGACGAACCTTCACGGAGAATAATATCCTAGCGCTGCAATGCAAGGTGATGTGCGGATCGTCACACATGTGTTGGCCCTCGTCGATGAGGCCGCGTGCCTGACTCTTCTAAACCCGTTCACAAAAACCATCGTCGTGCTCCCGCCCACTGACGAGCACTCCGTCGTCATGTGCATTCAGCATTTGCTACTCATGGCTTGAAGTGTCTGATGCACATACTATACTATTATTCAGCCAAGTAGGGCTAATGATGTGCATCGCTTGAAAAATGATGGCCATCTTTACATTGTCCAAATTATGTAAGCTCTCCCACTCTCGCTATCTCCTCTACTTGATGACATAGAAAAGAGTTTCTTATCCATGTACGGAATGCCAGTTTTTCTTGTGTGTTTTAATGAAGTTTCCTAGCTAGATCTCAATTCTTATAAGAGGGAGGCAGCCTGTAATAATTTCACACTTTCAGACAAATGTTACATTGCAATTTGATGATATGGCTATGTGTGACATTGCAATGGATTCTGATAGATAATATTTTTTTGTTGAAGTATTTACTGGTGTGTTGTCTAGTTTAGCTTCTTACTTTTGGCGCAAATAATCTTCCTAAAAGGACTTTTAAGTTTTGTTATGGCTCAGAAAAATAAGAAAGAAGTATACAAGTGTGTAGCTTTGTGTACCCTTCAACTATGTTAGTATTAATCTTGCCTTTAATCCGTTGATTTGTAATTACATCTACAAAGTGCTTGGTTTCCGTGAATCTAGCATAGTTATTATTAGCCTAAACGGGATTTAGTTAGCTACCTAGCTAGGTTGATGGTTTGATTCATGTCTTCCTTAGACATGCACGCAGTGAGTCATTTCCTAGTCAAGTTAATATAGCTAGCTATGCATGTATATAACATGCACCAGGGTCCACATCGATGTACTAGATCATCTAAGACATTGAGAAGAAAATAAATAAAAAGTTAGCAAGGCACAAATGTGTCGTTTCCTAAATTTTGTTGATTGCGCGTGGCCATGTTTTTTGATGTGTTCAACCTCGGGTGATAGTGAAGAAACAATTTTGCGCGTTTACAAGATTAGTTGTGTAAAGTACAAGGCTTGTTTACACTACTTTAGTTAGTGTTCCTCAAAACTAAGTTTAATCAAACAAAGGAAAAATGATAATAATCACTCACAACAATAATATGGCAAATATTTTGAGAAAAATAACACATCCAACATCCTTCGTAATGTTATTATAAAATATTTCATGCTACAATTTGATTAGTGTTCACAGTGTCTATATTTTGTCATATCATTTGCTCAAAATAAAAAATGCCATTATCTAAAAAAGCGATAGAATGTGAGATTTATCAATAATGGCCCTGATAAGCCTTACATAGTGGCAAGGGTTGAAATAAAACAATTTCAGAATTCCAAAGTTTAATGCAGAAGGATTCATATAGATAGGACTATGTAATGCTTGCCACCATAGCATATTTCAAGCTCTAGTGTGGGCTTCCTCCGTTGTAAATAACTTAGAAAATCACATGAAAATTATTAAAATCGAGATATATCAGAAAAACTAACATAAACGGATACAAATTATGGGAACTTAGATAAATTGAAAAGTATTAAAATGTGTATTTTTAATCCATTGAAATGGTTTACTAATATTTTTCGATTTCTTACATCTTCAAGTTCCCCTTACATTTTCTTGAGCTTGGAACGTTTAAATAGTGTGTCCATTTTCACTTAAAACTAAATTTGATAGAAGTAAAATGTGTTTAAGCTTAAAAATCTATATTTATATAACATTGAACTTCAAAGTACCGTGTTTACATATTCTCCTAAACTAAGATTGATAGAAAGTATAAGATTATATATTTCTAAATCATTTTTATTTATTATCTCTAATAAGAAAATTTAATTTTTTTAATTGTCCTAATATCGTTTTCTCCTATGAAATTTTAGGGTAGTTAAAATTATATTTTTTATAGGTGTTATGCTTATAGAATCGATGTCATGTTATCATCAAAACACCTTGAAGTGTGACCAGTGTGCGAATCAGTACGCTGTTTACTTTTATTTGGTATTCACATGGAAAGAGTAAACTCAAACTTATGTAGATATCGTTAAATATATGGACCAATATGATATATGGGATTAGTTTCTATTGTTCTACATTTAGAAGCATGAATCCATATGAATAGATGATATTAGGAACGTTTGCTTGAGATTGACAGCATTTTCAAAGCAAAATCTAGATAATTCCACAAAGAAAACATTTTTTTTAATAAAATAAAATAGATTTGTCTATCTTAACGTAATGATATCTCAAGGTATTCGATCTTTATATTGTCTAGGTGTCACATGTATGACAAAAATGCCATGTCATCATGAAATGCTTGTAATTAGTGTCTGAATTTGACTTTTATCGGCAATTGACGTACAGATTAATTTTATGTCGTATTTCTTTCTGATTGGCAAACATAGACTTATGTAAATACAATGATATATATGTACCAATACAAAATATATCGCCTTTAGTTCCTATTCGCATACATTCAGAAGCTTACATCCATATGCAAGGATGATATATAGAACATTTGATCTAAGTTGACAACATTGTTGAAATAAATCTAGATCATGGCTGAATGATTTTTTTCAGAAAATAGTAAACTAAATTAGAATAAAGCCTCAAACTACGAACGAACTAATGAAATAGTTGCTATTTCTAAGATGATTAAGATAATAAATTCCAAATCACTAGTTCTATTCGAATTAGAATTCTCACACTTGCCAAAGCACGATGAGAAAATCATGTGCCCATGAGTTGTTGACATAGAAATAACCCTAGCCATGTCGAAAGAAAAATGACATTTTCCTAATTGGTCAAATCAAGTCTCAGACGATGATTGTGTCCATATGCAGCAGTTGGACTTGTAAAAAAAAGACTCCCCCTTTTCTATAAAAGTTGGAAAATTCATAATCGCTACAAGGCAAATATTGCAATAAAATAGTCAACAGTATGTGTAAGAATCTGTAGTTCGCTAAAGATACAACCCGGGAGATGTAAAATCTTTAACCATAAGTGAATATCGCATGGAGGAAAATCCAGCACAGAAACTTGACTTGTTGTTGTCAACTCACTGGTGGAAAAAGGGCTTATAGTCCTGGGTTGTAAGGGCCATTAGTCCCAGTTTCGCACCCGGGACTGCAAAATTGGGACGAAAGGCCCCTGCCTCTAGTCCCGGATTGTTATGACCCGGAGGGCTAGGGTGGGGGGAGGCGGAGGACCTCTAGTCTCGGGCCGTAACACCAATCGGGACTAGAGATTTTTTATTCTTGAATTTTTGAATTGTTTGACTTGTGGTCAAACTTTCTGATCGGTCACCCATCCTAGCATTACTACACCCAGCATACTTAACTTCTCCGTTCCATCAGGATATCCTTGCGCAAAGGATATTGTATCTTGTTGACAGGACTGCCATATCAATCCTATTAGCTCATATCAATATGTCACACGTCTTTATTTTTCGAAACTACAAACAACTATTTAAGTAAACAATAATAAATATTTTAATCCAATGAAAATAAAAATAATTCAAATGATATTTTATTCTTTTTTGCCATTTATTCATTTAATATGGCTTAGATTATATCTTTAGATCTGTAAATCGAAATTCAAAAAATAATATATCCATTATTATCGTAAAAATGTGAGGAATCCAAATATGGTAAAAACATTGCTAAAAAATAATATTTTAGATAATTTTTTTCCCTTTTCGGATTATAAAAATCTAAAAGAATCCAAAACGGCCTAAGGCGGTTGAAATCGAACTCGGAATTTTTCCGCATGTTTTGATAGGTTGGACGTTTTTTTTGACATCATACGCAAAAGTTATAGCCATTTGAAGTTTTAATGACATTTTTTAGCAAAATATATCGAAATTCATGTTTGTTAACTTTCATAACAACTAAATCAAGTAATATACCTACAGTTTGAAGGATTTTATTTTTTGATTTTCTTACAATTTTGTGGGATGCTTCTGAAACTAGATAAGGCGATCTGGGTGTGTGCGTGTGGACGGAAATCTCATACCGTGGCAAGATTTTTTCCAGTTTTCCTGCCGTGGCAGAACCCGCCAAATTATTTTTGTCAGATATTTTTAGTCCCGGTTGGAGACACCAACCGAGACTAAAATGTGATACCCGTGATCGCACCCGCCTCCACGCCTTTTAGTCTCGGGCCGTATCACGAACCGAGACTAAAGGTATAAAACGACCCGGGACTACAGCTTCCTCGGCCTCCTAGCCGTTGGAAACGGGACGAACCAGAACCAATGCTCACACTAGTCGCGGCCCGTAGCAAACCGGGACTAGTGCCGGAATCATGACGAAACCGAAGCCCTTTTTTCTACTAGTGCCTTGCGATGTTCCTGATTTCCATATGAGAATGCTTGAAGTAAAGCCATAACGTCTTGCCATTTCTGCCTCACCGTGAAAGCAAAGTTCATCAATGTGTTTCTCCAAGCTCTCCGAATTTTTGATCCTCTTTACACATGCTAGATCTGATCATTCAGATCCATCTAGTCTTCCATATATCCTCGAACCCATCCATGGTGTAGTCACCGTTGTCCCTTCCAACAAGGACGGCAAGCATTTTGTTAACCTAGTCGAGATAAGAAACGTATTCTTCTGTGACGACTTGCTCTTCTCACTGGATTCCCGCACCCACCAATGCCTAGATCAGTTTGTCCAGATCGATCCATGGAGTCCTACCCCATATGATCTGATCTGTCCTCCACCACCCTATTTACCATGGCGGTGCAGCCTCATCGGAGAAACACTATGTTGTTGGCCCAAAAGCAGGACTAAGAGCACCGTTCTGGGGGTGCATCGACAACAAACTCCCATCCGGCCGTGACGCCGCCTGAAGGGAATATGCCCTGAGAGGCAATAATAAAGTGTATATTATGTGTATTACAAGTATATGATAGATGTTTATTTTGCATGCTATAATTGTATTAATACGGAAACATTAATACATGTGTGTTTAATAAACAAAAGAAAGTTCCTAGTTATGCCTCTCTCATAAACTAGCTCGTTGATTAACAAGATGATCAAGGTTTCCTGATCATGGTCATTGGATGTTGTTAATAACGGGATCACAACATTAGTGTAATGGTGTGATAAACATTCATCCGAAGTATAGCATTACGATCAAAGTCATTGTGTTTATATTGCTATAACAACTTACGAAGTGATCCTAATCCTTAGACCATGAGATCATGTCAATCACTAACACCGGAAGAGTTTCTTGATAACATTAAACTTCACACCGTAACAGGGTGATTATAAATATGGATTCGGAACTAATAAAGTGTTATGTTGAGGCTCATGGATCGAGAGTGGAATTTGTTCATCCCGATGACGGATAGATATACTCTGGGCCCTCTCGGTGATATCACATTGATTAGCTTGCAAGCAAGTGATTTGATCACTAGAATGTTATATCACGGGAACGAGAAAAGAGTGCATGTCGGTAACGAGATCAAACTAGGTATGGAGATACCGATGATCGAATCTCGGACATGTAATATATCGTGAAACAAAGGAATTAAGATACTAGCGTAAAAGGTTCCGACGATCACAAGAAAGTCATCGTTGAATGTGTGGGAGTCAGTATGGGTCTCCAGATCCCGCTTCTGATTATTGATCCGAGAGGGGTCTCGATCATGTCCGCATTATTCACGAACCGTAGGGTGACACACTTAAGAGACACTGACATCCAATCGGAGCAAAAGTTTCATGCCGAAAGAATAAAAAAACGCAGGAATTTATTTCACTAGATACCGAAACAGGTTTTCGGGTGAAATTGCATAAAGTGGTTATGCATGTGAAATAGAATTCTAGCAAGGGGTTATTTGTGAATGTTTGTCATTAAAGTAATTGACAAAATTCTGAATAAAATAAAAGAGTTTTATTTAATGAGAGTTTGCATTAAATTTGGTGGAAATTTAATGCCAAGTTTGAGTGGGATTTTGAGTGGAGGCATATGAATGGATTTTTGTGAGTGGAGTGTCCACCCACATGAAGAGGGGAGGGCAAGGGGGCATCCCCCATGCGCCGGCCAACCCCTTGGGGTCCCCCCTCCTCCTATAAAAGGAGCCCCTCCTCTCACTTGTCTCTCACACCTCCTCGTATAGGATCTCTCTCCCCCTCTAGAATTTATCCCCCATGGTCTCGGAATAGCGAGATACATGTTCCCGGTGGCTATTCGGCAATAAAGAGTTGTGCTTCCGCTACATCGCTGGAGCGAGGAGGCGGAGGTTGATCGGTGCCTCGAACGTGTGTGCGAGCACGGATGCGCTGCTGATTTGCGGCGCTAGGACTTCCTCTCGATCTTGAGATCGGCAAGAGATCGTCTACATCAACCACGAGTTGAACTCGTTAAGCTTTGTCGGTCTTCAAGGGTATGTTCTATACGGATATACATCCGCCCGTTGTTTGTATCTAATAGATAGATCTTGGTACATAGTTCACATCGTAGGAAATTTTTTGTTTTCTATGCTGCGAACCCAACAGTGGTATCAGAGCCGGATCTATGCGTAGATGCTTTACACGGGTAGTACACGTATGATTATGTGGGCAATGATGATCATGTTGTTGCTCCTTTGTTGTAATTTTGGATATTGGTGGCATAGTGGGATGAAGCGGCCCGGACAAACTTTACATGTCCTCGCACATGAGACCTGTTCCACGCTTGACATGCAACTAGTTTGCATAAGTGGCTAGCGGGTGTCTGTCTCTCCTACTATAGTCAATATCTATTTTGCAACGAATTGTCAACAATTTGGTTATCCTCGTTGTGGTTCATGTTCGTAGGTAAGAACGGTTCTATCTCGAAAGCCCTAAGCCACGTAAAACTTGCAATGGATAAATTAGAGGCGTCTAGTTTAGATTATTGTTGGGCTAATGTTATGATATGGTGATGTTGTAAGTAGAAGTATGAGATGATACTCTTACAACACACATAGCGTGTAAACTCCATAGACCTTGGATTTACACATATAGGTATGATAGTGATCATACCACGATGCACATGATAGAGATCATATACGGAAACCATATCATTTCACTAATAAACATGTGATGTTTGATAGCATCTTATATTGCTTGTTTAGTGCTTTGTTAGCATAATAAGATGATCCCTCATTTAAATATCAAGATAATAATGTGTTCTTCCTTTAGTATGCACCGATTATGTTTCGTCGCTCCAAGACATCACGTGATGATCGGGTGTTCTTGGATCCACGACCATATTTCGGGTGTAAAACAGTTACACACACGAATACTAAGGTTCTAACTTGGCGAGCCTAGCATGTACATACATGGCCTCGGAACACGGACCGAAAGGTTAAGCATGAGTCATATAGTAGATATGATGCCCATTTGATGCTCGCCTTTGAAGCTATACCGACTCACGTTATGATCGGACTTGGTATAGTGGATTTGGTTCATGTAATCACCAAAAAGGCACGAGGGATGTCGTTTTTGAGTGGGAGTTCATTTATAATATGGATTAGTTGAACTCAATCTATCATACACTTAGTCTAAACTTTACAAATTCTGTTGTAGATGGCACCACCTGCTTTTAATTTGAATGTGTTCATGGAGAAAGAGAAACTAGCAACGAACGGTAGCAACTTTACCGAATGGTCCATGAATTTGAGGATTCTCCTCTCTGCTGCACAAAAGCAATACGTGCTAGAAGCGCCACTAGGCCCCCCACCTTTAGAGGATGCCCCTGACGAGGAGAAGAATGTCTATCAGACTCGTCAGGAGGACCACAACTTAGTTCATTGCGGCATATTGTATGGGCTAGAGCCGGAACTTCGAAAGCGTTTCGAAAACGGCAATGCATTTGATACAATGGGTGAGTTGAAAATGATTTTCGACACACATGCTGCTGTAGAGAGCTACAATGCTTCAGAAAAGTTCTTTAGCTGCATGATGGAAGAGCACAACTCCGTTAGTGAGCATGTACTCAAGATGTCGGGTTACGCCGATAAGCTTGTGTCCTTGGGAATAACGATTCCCATTGACTTAGGCATCCATCGTGTTCTGCAGTCTCTGCCACCTAGCTATAAGAGCTTTGTGATGAACTATAATATGCAAGGCATGAAGAAGTCTCTCCCCGAGCTTCTGTCAATGCTTAAAACTGCAGAAGTGGAGATCAAAAAGGAACATCAAGTGTTGATGATCAATAGGAACACTGGTTTCAAGAAATACAAGAAGGGAAAACGGAAGGGAAGTAAGAGCAGCAAGCCTGTTGCCGTGCCTGAAAAGAAACCCCGAGTTGGACCTAAGTCTGATACAGAGTGCTACTATTGTAAGGGGACTGGCCACTGGAAGCGCAACTGCCCCAAGTATTTGGCAGACAAGAAGGCCGGCAAGGCAAACAAAGGTATATATGATATACATGTTATTGATGTGTACTTTACTAGTGCTCGCAGTAGCACCTGGGTATTTGATACCGGTTCAGTTGCTAATATTTGTAACTCGAATTAGGGGCTGCGGAACAAGCGACCGCTAGCAATGGGTGAGGTCAAGATGCGTGTCGGCAATGGATCAAGCGTTGATGTGATCGCCATCGGAACGCTGCCTCTCCATTTGCCATCGGGATTAGTTATAAACTTGAATAATTGTTATCTGGTGCCTGCACTGAGCATGAACATTGTATCTGGATCGTGTTTGATGCGAAGTGGTTATTCATTTAAATCCGAGAACAATGGTTGTTCCATTTATATGAATGAAATCTTTTATGGTCATGCACCAATGATGAATGGTTTATTTCTATTAGATCTCGATGATAATGTTACACATATTCATAATGTTGATGCTAAAAGGATTAAACTTAATGATGATATATCCGCATATATGTGGTAATCGCCGTCTAGGTCATATTGGCGTTAAACGCATGAAGAATCTCCATTCGGATGGACTTTTGGAATCACTTGATTTTGAATCATTTGATACATGTGAGCCATGCCTTATGGGCAAGATGACTAGAACGCCGTTTTCCGGTTCAATGGAACGGGCGACAGATTTATTGGAAATCATACATTCTGATGCATGTGGTCCAATGAGTGTGTCGGCGCGAGGTGGATATCGTTATTTTGTTACTTCCACAGATGATTTGAGTAGATACGGTTATATCTACTTGATGAAACACAAGTCTGAAACCTTTGAAAAGTTCAAGGAATTTCAGAATGAAGTGGAAAATCATCGTAATAGAAAGATAAAATTTCTACGGTCCGACCGTGGAGGTGAGTATCTAAGTTACGAGTTTAGCACCACATGAAAGAGTGTGGAATTGTTTCACAACTCACGCCTGCCGGAACACCACATCGAAATGGTGTGTCCGAACGTCGTAATCATACTTTATTAGATATGGTTCGATCTATGATGTCTCTGACGGACTTGCCGTTGTCATTTTGGGGTTATGCACTAGAAACTGCTGCATTCACTTTAAATCGGGCACCATCTAAATCCGTTGAAAAGACAACGTATGAATTGTGGTTTGGAAACAAACCTAAGCTGTCATTTCTTAAAGTTTGGGGATGCGATGTTTATGTGAAGAAACTTCAACCGGATAAACTCGAACCCAAAGCGGAAAAATGCGTCTTCATAGGTTATCCTAAGAAAACTATTGGGTATTCCTTCTATCACAGATACGAGGGCAAGGTTTTTGTTGCCAAGAATGGATCCTTTCTAGAGAAAGAGTTTCTTCCGAAAGGTGTGAGTAGTCGGAAGGTAGAACTTGAAGAGGTTATTGAACCTTCTCTTCAAAGTATGGTGAGTAGCGCAGCGCCGGAAGTTGTTCTGGAGTTGGCTCCACCTGTTGAAGAGGTAACTAATGATAATGATCATGAAACTCCGAAATAGAGTACTACCGAACCTCGCAGGTCAAGCAGGACGCGTGCAGCTCCCGAGCTGTACGGAAATCCTGTCATGAATTTCATGGTTGATGAAAATGATGACCCTGGGACGTATGAAGAAGCAATGATGAGCCCGGATTCCAACAAATGGTTAGAAGCCATGAAATCCGAGAAGGAATCCATGTATGAAAATCAAGTTTGGAACTTGGTGGAATTACCTCACGACCGAAAGGCCGTGGAGAACAAATGGATTTTCAAAAGGAAAACTGATGCTGATGGTAATGTGACCGTCTATAAAGCTCTACTTGTCGCAAAGGGGTTTCGAAAAATTCAAGGAGTTGACTACGATGAGACATTTTCTCCCGTAGCGATGCTAAAGTCAGTTAGGATTATGTTAGCAATTTCTGCATATTTTGATTATGAGATATGGCAGATGGATGTAAAAACCGCGTTTCTCAATGGTAATATTGAAGAAGAGTTGTATATGATACAACCAAAGGGTTTTGTCGATCCTAAGGATGCTAACAAGGTGTGCAAACTTCAGCGATCCATCTATGGATTGAAGCAAGCATCACGAAGTTGGAATCTCCACTTTGATGAGGTGATCAAAGAGTTTGGATTTTTCCAAACTTATGGAGAAGCTTGTATTTACAAGAAAGTGAGTGGGAGCAATGTGTCATTTCTGATATTTTATGTGGATGACATATTATTGATCGGAAATGATATAGATCTTTTAAACAGTGTTAAAAGGTATCTAAACATTAAATTTTGAATGAAGGACCTAGATAGGTGAAGCGTCATACATATTAGGCATAAAGATCTATAGAGATAGATCTAGGCGCCTAATAGGGCTATCGCAAAGTACATACCTTGATAAGATTTTAAAGAAGTCTAAAATGGACGGAAGTAAGAAGGGGTTCTTACCTATGTTGCAAGGCAAGACATTGAGTAAGACTCAAAGTCCGGCTTCGGCGGAAGAAAGAGAGATAATGGACAAAGTCCCCTGTGCTTCAGCCATAGGCTCTATAATGTACGCCATGCTATGGACAAGACCGGATGTGGCACATGCTATTAGTTTGACTAGTAGGTACCAATCGGATCTAGGTTTGAAACACTGGATAGTGGTCAAGAGTATCCTTAAGTACTTATGAAGAACTAAGGATATGTTTCTTGTATACGGAGGTGAAGAAGAGCTCGTCGCTAAGTGTTATGTCGATGCTAGCTTTAACACCGATCCGGATGACTCTAAGTCTCAATCCGGATACATGTTTCTCATGAATGGCGGAGCGGTTAGTTGGAGGAGCTCCAAACAACCTGTGGTAGCGGGATCAACAACGGAGGCCGAATATGTTGCTGCTTCAGAAGCGGCTCAGGAAGCAGTTTGGATGAAGGAGTTCATATCCGAACTAGGAGTGGTTGCAAACGCGTTGGACCCAATGGTGATCTATTGTGACAACAATGGTGCCATTACCAATGCCAAAGAGCCAAGGTCTCACAA
The DNA here is from genome assembly GCA_030063025.1 of Avena longiglumis. Lineage (NCBI taxonomy): Eukaryota > Viridiplantae > Streptophyta > Magnoliopsida > Poales > Poaceae > Avena > Avena longiglumis. Next base: position 15,496,288 of record CP125975.1, read on the forward strand.
GCATTCCAAGCATATTAAGCGCCGGTTTCACTCCATCCGCGAGCATGTCAAGGATGGAGATATAAAGATTTGTAAAGTACATACAGATCTCAATGTAGCAGATCCGTTGACTAAAACTCTCCCTAGATCAAAACATGATCAACACCAGAACTCAATGGGTGTTAGATTTATCACTATGTAACTAGATTATTGTCTCTAGTGCAAGTGGGAGCCTGAAGGGAATATGCCCTGAGAGGCAATAATAAAGTGTTTATTATGTGTATTCCAAGTATATGATAAATGTTTATTTTGCATGCTATAATTGTATTAATACGGAAACGTTAATACATGTGTGTTTAATAAACAAACAGAAAGTTCCTAGTTATGCCTCTCCCATAAACTAGCTCATTGATTAACAAGATGATCGAGGTTTCCTGATCATGGACATTGGATGTTGTTAATAACGGGATCACAACATTAGTGTAATGGTGTGATGAACATTCATCCGAAGTATAGCATTACGATCGAAGTCATTGATTTTATATTGCTATAACAACTTACGAAGTGATCCTAATCCTTAGACCATGAGATCATGTCAATCACTAACACCGAAAGAGTTTCTTGATAACATCAAAAGTCACACCATAACAGGGTGATTATAAAGATGGATTCAGAACTAATAAAGTGTTATGTTGAGGCTCATGGATCGAGAGTGGAATTTGTTCACCCGATGACGGATAGATATACTCTGGGCCCTCTCGGTGATATCACATTGATTAGCTTGCAATTAAGTGATTTGATCACTAGAATGTTATATCACGGGAACGAGAAAAGAGTGCATGTCGGTAACGAGATCAAACTAGGTATGGAGATACCGATGATCGAATCTCAGACATATAATATATCGTGAAACAAAGGGATTAAGATACTAGCGTAAAAGGTTCCGACGATCACAAGAAAGTCATCGTTGAATGTGTGGGAGTCAGTATGGGTATCCAGATCCCGCTTCTAATTATTGATCCGAGAGGGGTCTCGATCATGTCCGCATTATTCACGAACCGTAGGGTGACACACTTAAGAGACACCGACATCCAATCGGAGCAAAAGTTTCATGCCGAAAGAATAAACAAACGCAGGAATTTATTTCACTAGATACCGAAACAGGTTTTCGGGTGAAGTTGCATAAAGTGGTTATGCATGTGAAATAGAATTCTAGCAAGGGGTTATTTGTGAATGTTTGTCATTAAAGTAATTGAAAAAATTCTGAATAAAATAAAAGAGTTTTATTTAATGAGAGTTTGCATTAAATTTGGTGGAAATTTAATGGCAAGTTTGAGTGGGATTTTGAGTGGAGGCATATGAATGAATTTTTGTGAGTGGAGTGTCCACCCACATGAAGAGGGGAGGGCAAGGGGGCTGCCCCCATGCGCCGGCCAACCCCTTGGGGTCCCCCCCTCCTCCTATAAAAGGAGCCCCTCCTCTCACTTGTCTCTCACACCTCCTCGTGAAGGTTCTCTCTCCCCCTCTAGAATTTATCCCCCATGGTCTCGGACTAGCGAGATACATGTTCCCGGTGGCTATTCGGCAAGAAAGAGTTGTGCTTCCGCTGCATCGCTGGAGCGAGGAGGCGGAGGTTGCTCGGTGCCTCGAACGTGTGTGCAAGCACGGATGCGGTGCTGATTTGCGGCGCTAGGACTTCCTCTCGATCTTGAGATCGGCAAGAGATCGTCTACATCAACCACGAGTTGAACTCGTTAAGCTTTGTCGGTCTTCAAGGGTATGTTCTCTACGGATATACATCCGCCCGTTGTTTGTATCTAATAGATAGATCTTGTTACATAGTTCACATCGTAGGAAAATTTTTGTTTTCTATGTTGCGAACCCAACACCGCCAGCTTCCGGTCGATGTGTTGCTCTTCACTAAGGTCATGGCGGTGCTAACGCTTCCCTTCAACTCAAAGTCACAAGACGAACCTTCATGCAAGGTGATGTGCGGCTTGTAACACATGTGTTGGCCCTCGTCGACGAGGCCGCGTGCCTGACTCTTCTACCCGTTCACAAAAACCATCGTCGCGCTCCCGCCCACTGACGAGTGCTCCGTCATCATGTGCATTCATTGTCGACCACTCTTGATCCACCGACCTTTGGCCAACAACATTCTGTGCAAGATAAAGCTAGACCAGATGCGCGACATGTTCTTCCAGCGAGGTGGTGCTCTCCTCGCCGGCGGATTCCAGTGACTGTATTGTGATGGCATAGCTCGACAAGTCGTAAGTCGCCTGGGTCGGCGCCTCCCAGACACATAGACACGACCATAGGCGAAATAGTTGACGTGGCTAAATATTCATTTCAATTTAAATCATCGTAATCATCTACAAATAATCTCGTATGCTACATCCGCCATATTATGAGATTTTACCTAGTGAAACTATGACGTTTTTGAGCCAAATCATATTTATTTTCAAGGGCTTTGACCCCTCCAATTGGCTTATGACCATCTATTGCGAAATCATCATATATCTATGACAATTTCGTCCATGGTCGATCGCTATTAGAAGGTCATAGAGCAACACATTTCTTGTAGTTGTTGGCGGCATATTTTGATCCAATGTATGATCATGATCAGATTGTGTTCATGTTGCTCTTTGTATTTTTCCATGAAGGTAGCGTTGTCTGAATTTTTTAATGTTTTGTTTCGAAGTTTAGTATCTTTTACGACAGACGCTTTTGCAAATCAAGAAGTGCAGTTCAGTTCCCGTATCTATGTTTATAAGGACTCCAAAGTTCAATATCTATTAGAGTTGCTCTAAGGGCATGCTTGTATGAGAACTTTCAATATTCTTCTTCAATGTTTCGTATAGATTCTCTATTTTCAATACGATTTTTATCCTCCAAGTGTATTCTTAAAAGAGAGGAATAAAACAGTGCATGGGAAGGAGAACTGGGGTGCAAAATGGTGTCTATTTTATTTTTCTAACCTTCCCCCTATTTGTTTCATTATTTTTAGGGCCTATTATACTTTTTGGAGCTTTCATGTTGTTTCTGAACTTATTTATTCAGATATTATGAATTATGGGCGAGTACTTTTGTCTTCTTCTATGAATTTCCTAAGAGTTTCAGGCTTTGTCAAAATATTTCTCATAGCCTGATTTCTTCCTACTATCCTCACTTTGTTGTTTCTAGATTTCTTCAAAAAAATTTTCAATAAATGTAGTCACATCCATGCAAGTAATATGTACCAACCTATTGTAATCTTCCCAGAAAGCCGTCACACTCATACATGTATAGGGCATAGTTTAAAATAGACGGCTATTCCATTTAGCCGGGGCTTTTTCAGAGGCTGTGAAAGGCTATAGCTCAGCTATAGCAGGCTATTTCATTTTACCGTATTTTAAAAAATTGAGTAAATTACACTCAAATCTTTTCAAAAGATGAGGAAAACTATGACTCAAATAAGATTTAAGCTACAAGTCATGCAACTGTTGAACATAAATAAGTATTCAACCAATTAACTTACAAGTTCTATTGAATCATATTTAACATAACTTCGGAAAAGGGAAAAAAAATAAAAATTCAAAGAGTAGAAGTTTAGCGGCTAAATTGGAGGCTAATTTAAGGCTAAGGGCCGGTTCTTTTGGCAGCTTAAAAAAAATAAGCTGCCCCTTCCCCAGCTTCTCTCTTAAGCCACATGGCTTATTAGTCGAAGCTTCTCAATTAGTTCAGAAGCTCCAACTAATAAGCCGAGCGGCTTATGAGAGAAGCTGGGAGGGGGCAGCTTATTTTTTAAGCCACCAAAAGGACTGGGCCTAAATCGGGCTATATCTGACTATCAGCGGCTATTTCTCATTTAGCCTACAAAGGGCATAGCCGCAGCCAGAGACTTCTCAAAAGGATGTAGCCGGCTATAGCCGAGCTATAGCCGGCTATTTAAAACTTTGGGTCACCATCTAATAAGCATCTACTGCTCCCAACCGGTTACATGCTATAACGTGTAACTGTTAGGGCGGAGCAGCGCTAGACTGCGGGAAGAAGGAGACACGTCGGGAAGATTTCAATTTGAATTTTGAATATGTGGGACAAATTTGAGAATTTTTTAATGAATGAGTTTTTTTTTTGCAAAATGGACTTTGTACTAGGTATGCGACAAGTATTGGAGACCGAGGCAAGTGATCTTTTACATATCTTAACATTTATGTTGGATATGAGTATCTATGAAATCTAATTGTTATTTCTCAAATAATTAGAACAGACTAAAGATAGATCCCCTCATGAGGGACACTGTGCTACCAATAACGTCAAAAATCCCAAAGTATTTCATTGCCAAATTTAAACAAGTAGCTGCGCCCACTAGGGCTGGACTATCGAGCAGCTTGACTTGTTAAGGCTCGGCTCGTTAAGGCTTGGATCATTAAACTCGTTAAGGATAACGAGCAAAAAGTAAATCTCGGCTCGGTTCGTTAGATGTTATCGAGCGTTCACGAGCTGCTCGTTAAAAAAATGCATAGCCAAAGGCATACCGATAATTAAAAACGACAATTATAACCACATATATAGATAATTATCAATACCAGTGCTTGGATGGCATATGACGCTTATCCACGTGAATTGGTGTGAGTAGGGAGGCTTGGAACAGACGAGAAGGACTCCAGCCGGCAGGGCTCGGTCGGTGTCGTGGTCAGCAGATCTAGATCGAGAAGGTGGATATGGGGTATTCCTCAATGGGCCAGTTGTTTGTCTTAGATAGGCTGCCGGATTAGACATGTAGCAACATAAGTGGGCCATACCTTGGTTGTTACCGAGCTTAACGAGTAGCTCATGAACATCGTTAACTCGATCATTTAGCTCGTTAAGGATATCGAGCAACAACTGCAGCTCGGCTCGAATCGTTAAGGAAACGAGTCGATCTCGAACGAGCCGAGAAAACGAGTGCTCGTTAAACTCGTCGAGTTTCGAGTTTTATGTCCAGCCCTAGAGCCCACTAATATTTTCATCCTCATCGCCAGCGAATGCATTAATGCATTCCTCTTCTGTCTTCTCCCCGCGAAGGCTTGCTCACGAAAATCTTTCCGTTACACACAGCCACCAACCCCTAGATCTGTTAATTCAGATCGTGTCCTCCTCACAGCCTCCTCCCGTCATCCCTCGTATCAGGTCTAGTTTGGCAACAAAGTTTTTCTAAAACTAAAGTATATCAATACCATAGTATTTTAGTGACTAGCAAAGCAATACTTTAATTTTTCTTTTTTCTCAGTTTTAGATAAAAGTGGGTCTAACATTTTTCTTAAATACTCATATTATTTGTTGGATCCAAACACCTTAAAGTATTTAATACTTCAATTTTTTCAGAAACCAAAGTATTCTCTTAATACTTTAAAATTACTTTGATACCAAACGGGACCTAGTCTCTAGGGCTGTCAACGAGCCGAACTCGAGCGAACATTGTCAGGCTCGGCTCGAGCTCGGTAGAAGCTCGAGCCGAGCTCGAGCGAGCCTAGGTTGACCTTCGAGCCTATATCTAAGATCGAGTTCGGCTCGACCAAAGCTCGAGTAGGCTTGAACTCGGTTCGTTGAAGCTCGGTAAGAAAATTTTAGTATATCGACATGCAGCTACATAGCAAGAAAACAGTAAAAAGCTTGAAACCGGAATAGCAGAAATGGCTTGGAGTTTCATATAATAGTAATACAGTGCCAACATGCCTGCATAATTATTTTAGCGGTCTTACAACAGATGGAATAATAATAGTAGTCTCAATTTTTGCGGATGTACAAAAATCATGAGCTTTATCGAACTGTTTGAGTTCGGCTCGACTAAGATCGCGAGTTCGAAAACAGGCTCGAGCTTGGTTTGTTAGAGAGACGAATCAAACTTGAGCCGAGCTATTAACGCACCGAAATCGCACAGTTTGCCAAGCCCGAACTTTTTTGACAGCCCTACTAGTCTCTCCCCCACCAGCCTACCATGGTTGCGCAACATCGTCGGAGAAGCACCAGGCTGCTGGCCTAGAAGCAGGACGGGAGCACCGTTCTGCCGCACAAGCTCTGGGAGCGCATCGCCGGAACGCTCCCGTACGGCTGCGACGCCTCCAGCTTCCGGTCCATGTGCAAGCTTTGGCGTGGCGCGCTGCCCTTCAACAAGTTCGCTCGTGCTGATGCTGCCCTTCGACCCGGATGCACCCGACGGCACCGCACCATCACATTCTATAGGCCAACGGACGAGAAAATCATAAGTCCTCGTTAATTACTTCCCCGGTATTTTCCAGGTCCAGCGAGTATTTTCATGGCACTCCCGCTGATTCCTGATTTTCCTCGTGAGCCCGTTTACTCCTCGTGTATTTTTTAGTTTGTTCCCGACCCATCCCCAAAAATCACCCCACCAAGAGCGATCCATCTGGGCATTTCCACACATGACCCAGACCATGTATTTCGTCGAGGAAGAAAGCGCTCCTACGCCTAGAGGACATAGGCAACGGCGCGAGCAGCATGCGACAGTGCTCTGACCTAGACATCACCGATGGACACCACTGGTGGACAAGATAGGGCCTTCTCTCCGGAAAGTCCTTCCTCGCCTCTTCACCTCTCTGGCCTACCTAGGGTTTCTCTGTAAATGATAGTGGTGTACCAAATAAAGTGGCGTGTCAAAAAAGTTTGCATGCCAACACTATTTTTTGTTATTTATATAAAAGGAATAGAAAAAATAGAATTGGATCCGCCACTTCACTCAGCTCGCATTTAAACTGAAATCTCCGCCCCTCCACTCCACTTCCTCCCTATCTGGAGCCGCCACTCGGCGGATCCTCTCCTTGCCATGGCCATCGCGTCGATGCCTCGACGGCACTGATGCACCGCCACTCTCCATCGCATCAATCGCACCGACGCACCTCTCCCCGTGGCGAGGGCGGAGAGGCACAACGACGAGGGTCGGGAAAACGCGGGTCAGAGAGGTGTAGAGGCGCGAGGTCGGAGAGGGCTAGACCGGAGTGGCGCAGGACGGCGCGGGTGGTGGCGGTGATTTGGGTGGGGGGACGACCCGGCCAGGAGTGGCCTGATTTCAACTAGTGTGTGTAGATTCAAATGAATTTATAGACTAAAAATGTCTAGATACATTTTCTTCACAAACCTAAAACATTTTATACTTTTTAAACGGAAGGAGTAAACAGAACTATGATATACTCTTTGCTCCTTGACGAAGATCAAGTAAAGCAGGCTGAGAGATCTTATACTGTATAGATGCACACATGGCATTGCCGCATGCCATGCTTTCTATCTTTGTTAGCAAACATTTTCTACAAAGCTCATGTCTCGGGATCAAAGCACCGGTGGAAAACAGGGCTGTAGTCCCGGGCCGCAACGGGCTCTAGTCCCGGTTTTGGGCCCGGGACTGCGAAAACGGGACTAGAGCCCCTCCCCCTCTAGTCCCGGCTCGCAACGGCCCGCGACTGATAACAACCACGTTGTTGTTTCAGCGCTGTGGGGGGCGGAAACCCTCTAGTCCCGGGCTGTAACACCACCCGGGACTAAAAGGTTTCCTGCCGCGGCAGAAAAACACCACATTTCTCTGACGCGGCAGAGATTGTGCCATTTCGTTCCTTTTTTGTTTTGTGTTTCACTATAATACAAACATATATTTCAGTATACATATTATACGCTACTACATACACACTACACGTCGATGCATTTATATAATTAATTGATCCCTTGCAAGCATACATATAATCAATCATATCAAAGGGAAGAAATGTTTTGAAATTACATGGTCATTGATGAATATATATATCATATCAGCTACATGAAGATGACTAAGGCAAATCGAGTTCCACATCATCCGCATAATGCTCTCCATGTACATCAAGGACTTCCTTCATCATAAATCCCGCCAGCTCCTCTTGAATTGCTCTTATGCGCTGGTATGGCTCTAGTTTCTCCCGCAAATCATAAATATAATGTGAGTCAACTTTCTGCTCACTGGTCAAATCGCGGATGTACTCGCATACGTAGTATCCACATAAATGAGTTCCCGGTGGCTGCCGTAAACTCTTCACCATTTTATAAGTTAACTCCTCTTTGAATGGACCTGGTATTTTCTGTCTGAGCCGTGTCCAACACCTGCTCGGCAAAGAAAATGAACAAAGGAGTTATTAGTTACTTGATATCAGGAAATGAATGAAAGAGGACGATATAATGTGATAATGATTGAAATTACTTATGGAGAATTGCTCTCATGTCGCTCCACTGCCCTTGGTCCCAACTTAATGAGTCGTGGACTTCAACTAGGGAGTTGTCAACTTGAATGTTTAGCAAGATCCAGTGGAATATGCGGACATTTACATAAGCATACATGCATAGCTCATCCAGTAAGCAGAAATAAAATGTGTACAAGATATAAACACTCACTTGAAGTTGTAAGGAAATAGTATTTCCTTATCAAAATTATGCTCGGTTAAGAACCTGCACAGGTCTTCCTCCACGTCTTTGGGGTGATTCTTTAACGTATATTCATTAATGATATATGGGTCAATGAACCCAACGTCGTATCTTCTAGCTCTTTTGCATTCAAGCATCTTCATTCTGCGGAATATAATATCATCATACAAAAGGATATATAGTTAGGATAATATATTAAATGCAATGAATGAGCTAAAGCTACAAACTTAATTATAGAAATAAATAACTTACAGACAGTAGCAACCAATGCTAGATTTGTCGAGGGCACGCTGGTTGTATAACTGAAACAGTTCGGTTTGAACCTGTATCGAGTATGGTTTGAAGTGATGCTCCTTTCTAGCGTCCACCAGAAACCAATCTTTATGATGCTTTTTCTGCTTGCGACATGTAGCATTCATGCAGATTTCGCATATGTGTGGATAGACGCGCGAGCTCCTCATTACTTACTAGAGTCTCCCCTTGGACATACTGCCGTACTATCTGACCCACTGGCGTATCTTCATAGCCTAAATATTGACCAAAAGACATATTTGCTTCATTAGCAAGTGCTTTGGCCTGCGATACATTGATTGTAGGGTTTCGTAGCATGGAAAACAAAAAATTTCTATCGCATACAAACAAACAAGCCAAGATCTATCTACTATATTGTAGCAACGAGTCGATGGAATAACTTACCCTCGAAGATTCCAAAGTGTTTAACGAGAGCGGATTCTCGTGGGTGATGTAGTCGTACTCTTCCCGATCTCAAGATCGCGTAGACGATCCTTCCGCTGCGTTCGGCAGCTCCCAGATCGGTCACATGTTCGGTACTCGACGAAGACCTTCCTCTCCCTTGTTCCAAAGAGGCGGAGGTTGTAGCACTCTCCTCGAGATTCGGCAAAGACAACGGGCGTGGTACCGGAAGTAGAGGGGAAATCCTGCAGGGCTTCGCCTTAAGCCGGAGCGAGTATGGTGGAGTATGAGAGAGCTTCTCGGCGATCTAGGGTTTAGACACACCAAGGAGGAGGGGCTAGAGCCGGCGGCTAGGGTTCCGGGGACACCCAAGTCGGCGGCTAGGGCAAACCCTAGGGGTGGCGGCTATGGAGGCTGCAACTTTCTAGGGTTTGAGGTGAGGACTTGTGTGTCTAGAGGAGGAGCCCTGCCTCCTTATATAGGTGGAGGGGCCAGGGGAGGAGGAGTCCCTCCCCAACTCGTCTTGGGTGGTGCGCCGGCCTGGGGAGGAGGACTCCCTCCCCAACTCGGTTTCACACTCCTTCCTCTTTTCCACTTTCCAAAACTTGCTGTTTGACTTTCAAACTAGCCGTTTGACTTTTCAATTTAGGATTTGATTAAACCCTTTATTTTGGACAGCGAATACAATTAGTACATGATGCAATCATTCCAACTTGCAATGACACACTCATGTACCCCTTCCCCTCCGGAGTGCCGGACATTCCGGAACCTTCTAGAACATTCCCGATGAAAACACCGGAATCATTCCCGAACTCCGAAAGGGGACTTTCCTTATATGAATCTTATTCTCCGGACCATTCCGGATCACCTCGTGATATCCCGGATCCCATCCGAGACTCCGAACAACATTCGGTCTCTTTCTCATAATACCATAACTACTCAAACAACGTCGAATCCTTAAGTGTGTCTCCCTACGGTTCGTGAATTATGCGGACATGATCGAGACACTTCTCCGAACAATAACCAATAGAGGAATCTGGAAATTCATATGGCTCCCACATATTTCTATGATTACTTTGCGATCGAATGAACCACTTACATACAATACCAATTTCCCTTTGTCTCACGATAGTTTACTTATCCGAGGTTATGATCGTCGGTATCTCTACATACCTAGTTCAACCTCGTTACCGATAAGTACTCTTTTCTCGTTCCCGTGATATGTGATCCCTTGTGAGCCAGTCACATGCTTGCAAGCTAATTGGATGACATTCCACCGAGAGGGCCCAGAGTATATCTATCCGTCATATGGATGGACAAATTCCACTCTTGATCCATGTGTCTCAACCAATACTTTCCGAACACTCAATGCCACCTTTATAGCCACCCAGTTACGGTGTGGTGCTTGATGTCATCAAAGCATCCATCCGGTAAAGGTGATATGCATGATCTCATGGTCGAAGGAAATAGGTTACTATGTATCAGAAAGCATATAGCAATTGAACTATTTAAATGACTTGATCTTTATGCTACGATTATCTATAGGAGTATGTCCATCATATCATTCTCCTAACGATATGATCTTGTTGTTGATAACATCTCAATGTTCATGATAGGGAAACCACAATCATATATCAACCAACAAGCTAGTGTTGTATAGAGGCTATACTAGGGACTTCAAATTAAGTTTACAAATCACACAAGTATCAATGTTTCCTTGTTAATACTATTATAGCATGAATGTAAACATTTATAATAAACACAAAGATATAATAATAACTACATTTATTATTGGCTCTAGGGCATATCTCCAACAGTCTCCCACTTGCACTAGAGTCATCTAATCTAGATTACATGGTAATATACCGAACACCCATGGCAGTTTGGTGTTGGTCATGTTTTGCCCTCGGGAGAGGTTTAGTCAACGGATCCGCCACATTCAGATCTGCGTGTACTTTGCAAATCTTTATATCCCCATCTTGGATATGTTCTCGAATAGCGTGAAAATGTAGCTTGATGTGCTTCAGCTTCTTGTGTGACCTTGGTTCTTGCGCATTGGCTATGGCGCCCATGTTATCACAGTAGATAGACATTGGGTCCAGCGCACTAGGAACCACACCCAGCTCTGTAATGAACTCTTTCATCCATATCCCTTCTTGTGAAGCCTCCGAAGCAACCATGTATTCCGATTCAGTTGAAGATCTCGCCACAACGCTTTGCTTTGCACTCCTCCAGCTAACTGCTGCACCATTCAAAATAAATATGTATCCGTATTGTGATTTAGAATCATCCGGATCGGTGTTCCAACTAGCATCGGTGTAACCATTAACAACGAGCTGTTCATCACCTCCATAAGAAAGAACCATATCCTTAGTTCTTCTCAAGTACTTAAGGATGTTTTGATCATTGTCCAATGATCCACTCCTGGATCACTTTGATATCTGCTAGTTAAACTAACAGCATATGCAATGTCGGGTCTAGTACATAGCATGGCATACATTAGAGATCCTATGGCTGAGGCATAGGGAGTCTTACTCATCCTTTATCTATCTTCTACCGATGTCGGACTTTGAGTTTTACTCAAGGTCGTATTGGGCAACATGGGCAAGAACCCTTTCTTGCTATCTTCCATTCCAAACCTCTTTAGAACTTTGTCCAAATATGTACTCTGTGACAATGATATTAGACGTTTCGATCTATCTCTATAAATCTTTATGCCTAATATGTAAGCTGCTTCACCAAGATCCTTCATTGAAAAACTATTATTCAAATATTCCTTGACACTATTAAGAAGGTCTACATCATTCCCAATCAACAATATGTCATCCACATATAGTATTAAGAATGCTACAGAGCTCCCACTCACTTTCTTGTCAATACAAGCTTCTCCATAAGTTTGTATAAAACCAAAACTTTTGATCACCTTATCAAAACGTTGATTCCAACTTCGGGATGCTTGCTTCAATCCATAGATGGATCGTTGAAGTTTGCATACCTTGTTAGCATCTTTAGGATCGACAAAACCTTTGGGTTGCATCATATACAACTCTTCATCAATGTCTCCATTGAGGAATGCTGTTTTGACATCCATCTGCCATATCTCATAATCATAATATGCAGCGATTTCTAACATAATCCTCACAGACTTTAGCTTCGCTACCGGTGAGAAAGTCTCATCGTAGTCAACTCCTTGAATTTGTCGAAACCCTGTTGCAACAAGACGAGCTTTATAGACAGTAACATTACCATCAGCATCTGTTTTCTTCTTGAAAATCCATTTGTTCTCGACAGCCTTTCTGCCATCCAGTAAGTCCACCAAAGTCCATACTTGGTTTATGTACATGGATCCAATCTCGGATTTCATGGCTTCTTGCCATTTATTGGAATCTGGGCTCATCATTGCTTCCTCATATGTCTCGGGGTCATCGGTGTTGTCCACCAACATGACATTCATAACGGAATCATACCAATCTGGAGTGGTACGAGTTCTCGTTGACCTCCGAGGCTCTGTAGTAACTTCAACCGAAGTTTCATGATCACCATCATTAGCTTCCTCTCTTATTGGTGCAGGCACCACAGGAACTTCTTCCGGTGTTGTGCTACTCGCAATTTCGAGAGAAGGTTCGACAACCTCGTCGAGTTCTACTTTCCTTCTAGTCACTTCTTTCGAGAGAAATTCCTTCTCTAGAAAGGATCCATTCTTGGCAACGAAGATTTTGCCTTCGGATCTATGATAGAAGGTATACCCAATAGTTTCCTTCGGGTATCCTATGAAGACGCATTTTTCCGCTTTGGGTTCAAGCTTGTCCGGCTGTAACTTCTTTACATAGGCTTCGCATCCCCAAACTTTAAGGAACGACAATTTAGGTTTCTTCCCAAACCATAATTCATACGGTGTCGTTTCAACGGATTTAGACGGTGCACTTTAAAGTGAATGCGGCTGTTTCTAATGCATAACCCCAAAATGATAGCGGTAAATCTGTAAGTGACATCATAGAACGAACCATATCTAAGAGAGTTCGATTACGACGTTCGGATACGCCATTACGCTGTGGTGTTCCCGGCGGTGTCAATTGTGAAAGTATTCCGCATTTCTTCATATGCTCGCCAAACTCGTAACTTAGATATTCACCTCCACGATCAGAACGTAGAAATTTAATCTTCTTGTTACGTTGATTCTCTACCTCACTTTGAAACTCCTTAAACTTCTCGAAAGTTTCGGACTTATGTTTCATGAAATAGATATACCCATATCTACTCAAGTCATCCGTGAAGGTAAGAACATAACGATAACCACCGCGCGATGCTACACTCATTGGACCACATACATCGGTATGTATGATTTCCAATAAGTCTGTAGCTCGCTCCATCATACCAGAAAATGGAGTCTTAGTCATTTTTCCCATCAGACATGCTTCGCATCTTTCAAGTGATTCAAAATCAAGTGATTCAAGAAGTCCATCAGAATGGAGTTTCTTCATACGTTTCACTCCAATGTGACCAAGACGACAGTGCCACATATAGGTCGAATTATCGCTTGATTTCAAACGTTTAGCCTCAATGTTGTTGATATGTGTATTTCCACTATCGAGATTCAATAAGAATAGACCATCTATCAAAGGTGCATGTGCATAAAACATATTACTCATATAAACCGAACAACCATTATTCTCGTATTTAAACAAGTAACCGTCTCGCAATAAACAAGATCCCGATATAATGTTCATGCTCAACGCAGGCACCAAATAACAATTATTTAAGTATAAAACTAATCCCGATGGTAGACGAAGGGGTAGCGTGCCGACCGCGATCACTTCAACCTTTGATCCATTTCCCACGCGCATCGTCACCTCGTTCTTCGCTAGCTTCCGTTTATTCTGCATCACCTGTTTCGAGTTACAAATATGAGCAACCGAACCAGTATCAAATACCCAGGCACTACTACGAGTACTAGTGAGATACACATCAATAACATGTATATCAGATATACCTTTCTTCTTGATGTTGCCGTTCTTCAAATCCGCCAAGTACTTTGGGCAATTCCGCTTCCAGTGACCTTCTCCCTTGCAGTAAAAGCACTCAGTATCAGGCTTAGGTCCAGCCTTGGTCTTCTTCGTCGGCGTGGTAACTTTCTTACCACCCTTCTTGAAGTGTCCCTTCTGCTTAGACTTGCCTTTCTTGAATTTGGTGGTCTTATTGACCAACAACACTTGGTGCTCTTTCTTGATTTCCACTTCTGCAGATTTCAACATGGCAAAGAGTTACGCAACGTCTTGTTCATGTTCTGCATGTTGTAGTTCATCACAAAGTTCTTGTAACTTGGTGGTAGTGATTGGAGGACACGGTAAATCCCCAAAGCATTAGGAATCACTATACCCAAGCTTTGAAGTTTGTTTGCGTGCCTGACATCTTAAGCACATGCTCACTTCGAGCTGCCCTCTTCCATCTTGCGGTTAAAGAACTTTTGAAGCCTCATAGCTTTCAATTGCCATGAGTCTCAAAAATCAATTTGAGTTCCTCGACAATATCATATGGGTCTGAATCTTTCAAACCTTTTACAAGCTCGATTACAAACCATACAAGATAGCACACTGAACTATGGAGTACTGATTCTTCCGAGCGAGGTAAACATTCTTTACTTCATCGGAAGCATCAGCTGCAGGTGGGTCACCCAGCGGTGCATCCAGCACATAGGTCAAATTACCAGCTGTGAGGACAATCCTCACATTGCGGAACCAATCCGCGAAGTTGCTTCCATTGTTTTTCAACTTTTCTTTCTCTAGGAACGCATTAAAATTGATGGTAGGGGCTGCCATTGATCTACAACATATTTGCAATAGTTTAGACTAAGTTTATGACAAATTGAGTTCAAATTAATTAATAAAGTTAATCTAGGTGAACTACCACTCAAAACAACATCCCTCACATTGTTTTAGTGATCACATGAACCAAATCCACCACATCAACACCGATCATCACGAGAGTTGATATAGTTTCAATGGCGAACAATCGACATGTTCATCATATCTACTATATGATTCATGCTTTACCTTTCGGTGATCCGTGTTCCGAGACCATGTCTGTACATGCTAGGCTCGTCAAGATCAAACCTTAGTTTCCGCATGAGCAAATCTGGCTTGCTCACGTTGTATACACTTGCGGAATCTAACACACCCGATCATCACGTGGTTCTTCGAAACAACAAGCTTTAGCAACGGTGCTAACTAAGGGTGAACACTCTATGACTTGAAATTCATGTGCATGAGGGATCATCTTATAATGCTACCGTCGTCTACTAAGCAATACAAGATGCATAAAGGATTAACATCACATGCAATTCAATATATATGTGATATGATATGGCCTTTCTTCTTTGTGCTTCCGATCTCCATCTTCAAGCACGAACATGATCTCCATCATCACCGGCATTGCATCAAGGTCAATGACGCCTCTCCATGGTTGTCGTCCACCGGCTTCAACTATTACAACTACTTTGAATAGACACGTGGGTCTTAACATAAATTAAAGACAACCATATGGCTCCTGCCGGTTGCCAACTTACAATAAGGAACATTGCATACATCAAATATAATCACAATCATGGCCATATCACATCACTGCACACCCCTGCAAAACAAAGTTAGACGCCTCTACTTTCTTTGCATATTTTACGTGGTTTGGGTCTTTCAATAAGTGTCGTTCTAACTTATGAACAAGAACCACAACATTGATACTAGTATTGTTAATCACCCGTTGTAAATTGGATCTTAACTATGCTAGGAGAAACAGGCACCCGCAAAGCCACTTATGCAATACAAGTTGCATGTCAAGCGTGGAGCAAGTCTCATGAATGGTGTCATGTAAGGTTAGCCCGGGCCGCTTCATCCCAACATACCGCAAGATGCAAAGTACACAAGAAGCAATCGACAATAAAAGCATCAACGCCCACAATGACCATTGTGTTCTACTCGTGCAACAGATCTACATATAGACACGGCTCTAATACCACTGTAGGGTTTCGTAGCATGGAAAACAAAAATTTTCTATCGCATACAAACAAACAAGCCAAGATCTATCTACTAGATTGTAGCAACGAGTCGATGGAATAACTTACCCTCGAAGATTCCAAAGTGTTTAACGAGAGCGGATTCTCGTAGGTGATGTAGTCGTACTCTTCCCGATCTCAAGATCGCGTAGACGATCCTTCCAAGGCTGCGTTAAGCGGCTCCCTTGATCGGTGACACGTTCGGTACTCGATGAAGACCTTCCTCTCCCTTGTTCCAGCAGGCAGCAGAGGTTGTAGCACTCTCCTCGAGATTCCGGCAGCACAATGGCGTGGTACCGGAAGTAGAGGGGAAATCCTGCAGGGCTTCGCCTTAAGCCGGAGCGAGTATGGTGGAGTATGAGAGAGCTCCTCGGCGATCTAGGGTTTAGACACACCAAGGAGGAGGGGCTAGAGACGGCGGCTAGGGTTTCGGGGACACCCAAGTCGGCGGCTAGGGCAAAACCCTAGGGGTAGGCGGCGGCTATGGAGGGCTGCAGCTTTCTAGGGTTTGAGGTGAGGGACTTGTGTGTCTAGAGGAGGGAGCCCTGCCCCTCCTTATATAGGTGGAGGGGCCGGCGGCCAAGGGAGGAGGAGTCCCTCCCCAACTCGGCAGGTGGTGGCGCTTGGCTTGGGAGGAGGACTCCCTCCCCAACTCGGTTTCACTCCTTCCTCTTTTCCACTTTCCAAAACTTGCCGTTTGACTTTCAAACTAGCCATTTGACTTTTCAATTTAGGATTTGATTAAACCCTTTATTTTGGACAGCGAATACAATTAGTACATGATGCAATCATTCCAACTTGCAATGACACACTCATGTACCCCTTCCTCCGAGTGCGGACATTAGAACCTTCTAGAACATTCCCGATGAAAACACCGGAATCATTCCCGAACTCCGAAAGGGGACTTTCCTTATATGAATCTTATTCTCCGGACCATTCCGGATCACCTCGTGATATTCCGGATCCCATCCGAGACTCCGAACAACATTCGTTCTCTTTCTCATAATACCATAACTACTCAAACAACGTCGAATCCTTAAGTGTGTCTCCCTACGGTTCGTGAATTATGCGGACATGATCGAGACACTTCTCCGAACAATAACCAATAGAGGAATCTGTAAATTCATATGGCTCCCACATATTTCTACGATTACTTTGCGATCGAATGAACCACTTACATACGATACCAATTTCCCTTTGTCTCACGATAGTTTACTTATCCGAGGTTATGATCGTCGGTATCTCTGCATACCTAGTTCAACCTCGTTACCGATAAGTACTCTTTTCTCGTTCCCGTGATATGTGATCCCTTGTGAGCCAGTCACATGCTTGCAAGCTAATTGGATGACATTCCACCGAGAGGGCCCAGAGTATATCTATCCGTCATATGGATGGACAAATTCCACTCTTGATCCATGTGTCTCAACCAATACTTTCGGAACACTCAATGCCACCTTTATAGCCACCCAGTTACGGTGTGGTGTTTGATGTCATCAAAGCATCCATCCGGTAAAGGTGATATGCATGATCTCATGGTCGAAGGAATTAGGTTACTATGTATCAGAAAGCATATAGCAATTGAACTATTTAAATGACTTGATCTTCATGCTACTCTTATCTATAGGAGTATGTCCATCATATCATTCTCCTAACGATATGATCTTGTTGTTGATAACATCTCAATGTTCATGATAGGGAAACCACAATCATATATCAACCAACAAGCTAGTGTTGTATAGAGGCTATACCAGGGACTTCAAATTAAGTTTACAAATCACACAAGTATCAATGTTTCCTTGTTAATACTATTATAGCATGAATGTAAACATTTATCATAAACACAAAGATATAATAATAACTACATTTATTATTGCCTCTAGGGCATATCTCCAACAGTGATTCCCATAAGTGCAGCATTATTACGGGCTCTAGGGTCCATTATTTGCATGTCCATATCCATTTCAGCTCTGAAGGCCTTGTCGAGGTCTGAAATGACTTTGAGCGGGGTGACCGATTGATTCTTCTGTGCTCCGAGTTGGGCAACTTGCTTCCCGCTTTTTGGACTTGTGCTTTTTTTCTTCTGTGCTTACTTAATAATCTCCCGGTCATAGTCTGATTCCAGATTCATCGATATCTAGGATGGTTGCTCAAGAAAGGACTTAGCCCACTTTTTGGTTTTTTCGTTATATACCGGCTTTGGCTCAGGCTTTTTGGGTGCAAAATGCACCTTAACTTGGGAAGCCACATCCGCGTTAGTTTCCTCATCGGTCTTGTCATAAGGTCTCTTTGGAAGAGCCAGCGGGATATCGACTTTCTTCGGCGTTTGACCTTTCTTCGATGTGGGGCGCGGGGGACCATCGAACTTCCGTTTCTTTCACGAGGTAGTAGTATTGCACGAAGGCGGAGGCGGAGATCGAGTTATGTACTCCTGCTGCAGCGATCGTCAGCGGGGCTGGGTGGACTTGGAGGTTGGCGATAATCGGGTTGGGGTGGACTTGGAGGTAGGCGATAATCGGGTTGGGGTGGACTTTGAGGTTGACGATATTCGATGTGGGGTGGATTTGGATTCCTTGGAGTCGGTGGCCTTGGCGCCGAGCCTGGAAACTTGATGTACTTCTTATTCCATAGAATGATGTTGCGCTTGACATCTCCTAGTTTCGTAAGGCCTTCGGGCTTAGCGATTTCAATCTCTAGGTCCGAAAAATCCTCCACTATGTCATCCTCCATGACACGAGCATAGCCTGGTGGAATCGGAAGTGAATGGTGGAGTGCTCTAGGTAGACAAGGTAAAGCAGTGCCGATCGCCACCTTGAAGGACAGGTTGTCCATTGGCTCATGTAGCTCACATTGTGCCATCTCTCTGACATCATCCACGGGGTAGTGAGGAGCCGGTGCATCATCCAGCAGTGCTTGATAATCAACACGGACCTCCATGGAAGCCACGCTGCTTCTCCGTTGGCTAATATCCAATGCAGGATCATCAGACCGCGGGTGAGTTGACGACGGCGGCCTTTGGCTAATTTCATCCATGAGGTTCTTCAGATCAGCTAGGTCCTACTCTACCCTGGAGATCCGGTCTGCCTCCTGGTCCTTCTTTCTTAGACGGCTTCTGTAACTGGCATCGTACTGAGGAAACCCTTTCTTCCACGAGACACCGACGCCTTTGCCTCGTGTTCGTCCTCCCTTTTCAGGATTCCCTAGGGCGCGTGTTAGGTCGTCGTTCTCTCTCTCTCTCTCGGGACGGAACAATCCCAATTGAGCATCGTTCATTGCTTGAATAAGGTCTTGGGAGGGTTTTAGAATTTTATCATGAAATAATGTCTTCCCTGTTTCTAGGTCCAAGGATCCCCCGTGCCCGTACCACCAGTGCTTTTACCTCTCGGGCCATCCATCTGTACCAGGAGTGACGCCTCTAGCCCTCATTTCCTTCTCCATAGTTTCCCACTTAGGGATGGCACTCTTGTAGCCACCTGTCCCCATTTTATGATGGTATTTCTTGTTGGCAGCATTTAACGCGTTCTTTGCCGACTTTGCCTTTGCTTTATCAGATTGCTTGTATTGTACAAAATCGGGCCACTGTTCTCTCAACTTCTCGTTTACTCCTTTGAAGTCTGGAGTTTTCTTTTTCGCGACATATTTCGCGTATAAACTTTTCTTGTGGTTCCGGTACAGTTCAACCATCTTGCTCAGTGCCCACTCCTTGACTTTCGCTCTATTTTCAAGCCCACCCGGCCTTGGGGTAATATCATCTACCTCAAATTCCTCATACTCTGGAGGTAGTATGAAATGCGCTATGAGCTTCTGCCAAAGGTCATCTTTGGCATCATCGGTGCCATAGCTGTTGGATTCTTCACCGGCTTTCCTTGACTTATTCCATTCTTGTATGGTGATCGGCAGGTTGTCCCTAACAAGAACCCCGCATTGATTTATAAACATCCTCCGGTGCTTCTCTGGATCAATCGGTTCACCATCATCATCTATTTCTTCGATGGTGAACCTTTGATTACCATCCAACTTTTTGTTCGGCCCTCGTTTCGTTCGAGCTGTCGATTTCTTCGATCCGGTGGGCTAAAATAAGAAGAGAGAGTGATTAATATATATCTAGATCAGTTAATGAATAGAGGTAACATGAGACTTTATATATATATATGTGTACCTCGCCGGATCCTGTTGAGGGGCCATCATTATTGTTGTTATTTGTTTGCCCTTCGTCCATCTGGTCTTCCCCTTGGTACATTAGGTTTTCCTCTAGTCCATCACCGGATGGATTCAGATATGAAGATATCTCTTCCTCGAGCAAAATATCTTCGGCGCCGGTAGTAATATTAAGAGGAATTTCACCTCTTATCATGCCCTGAAGAAAACCTTCACCGATGCGACCAGAATCTTCGGATGGATCCATGACTTAATTATCTATAAAAAAGAGAGTTAAACAGGTTAGAAATAACAGTAATCCTAATAACTTAAACAATATAATCCTAATTATAATAATCCTAACATTATTTGTGCTAAAACAATAATCATAATAACTAAAACAAAAAAATAACCCTAATAAAACAATAATCCTAATATTATTTGTGGTAAAACAAAAAAATAACTAAAACAATATAATCCTAATAAATAAAACAAAAAATAACTAAAACAATAATCCTAATCCTAATTCTAATATTTTAATTAAAACAATAATCCTAATAACTAAAACAATATAATCCTAATATTATTTGTGCTAAAACAATAATCATAATAACTAAAACAAAAAAATAACCCTAATAAAACAATAATCCTAATATTATTTGTGGTAAAACAAAATAATAACTAAAACAATATAATCTTAATAATTAAAACAATAAAATAACTAAAACAATAATCCTAATCCTAGTTCTAATATTTTAATTAAAACAATAATCCTAATACTAATCCTAATAACTAAAACTTCTAATCCTAATAACTACTAAAACAATATAATCCTAATAACTAAAACAATAATTATAATCCTAATAATTATATCCTAACTAAAATAAAAAATCACCCCGGCCTCGATCGATCGAGGGGCGCTCACCGACATTGGCGCTGATCATGAGGCAGCTGACAAACGGCCAGCGGCAGACGGGAGCGGTGGCACGAACGCAAGACGGCAGAGCGGCGAGCACGGCCTGACGGTAGCGGGTGGCGGTGGCCGGACAACACCTCGTCTCTTCTTCGTCTCTGCGTTCGTCGTCTGTGCTTCGTCTTCATCGAGAAATGCAAGTGCTGGGCACAAGGGCGGTGGTGCGCGGAATATAAAGGGCCACCCCTTTAGTCCCGGGCTAAGCCACCGCCCGCGACTAAAGGGTCTTTAGTCCTGGTCCGTGGATTAACCTGCGACTAAAGACCCTCACTTTAGTCGTGGGTTAAGCCACGGCCCGGGACTAGTGTCTATTTTTCGGCCGCTTCGTTTTCGTGCGCGAAGGCAACCTTTAGTCCCGGGTCCAGCCACGACCCGCGACTAATTGTTTTTTTTGTAAATTTTCTTTTTTTATTAATTCAAAACTAATATAAAAACTTTTCAAAATCATATCTTTTATTATAATAATCCAAATAAAAGAAATAATATGTCTATTATTATTAGAAAAATATAAAGAATCTTAATATAATATCTATTTATCTGTTTGCATCATTTATAAATTATTTCATTTGTAAATTTTCTTTTTTAATTAAAATCAAATATAAAAATATTGGAAAATCATATCTTTTATTATAATAATCCAAATAAAACAAATAATATGTATATTATTATCAGAAAAATATAAAGAATCTTAATATAATATCCATTTATCTATTTGCATCATTTATAAATTATTTCATTTGTAAATTTTCATTTTTTAATTCAAATCAAATATAAAAACTTTGGAAAATCATATCTTTTATTATAATAATCCAAATAAAACAAATAATATGTCTATTATTATCACAAAAATATAAAGAATCTTAATATAATATCCATTTATCTGTTTGCATCATTTATAAATTATTTCATTTGTAAATTTTATTTTTATTATTCAAGTCAAATATAAAAACATTGGAAAATCATATCTTTTATTATAATAATCCAAATAAAACAAATAATATGTCTATTATTATCAAAAAAATATAAAGAATCTTAATATAATATCCATTTATCTGTTTGCATCGTTTAGAAATTATTTCATTTGTAAATTTTCTTTTTTTACTTCAGTCAAATATAAAAACTTTGGAAAATCATATATTTTATTATAATAATCCAAATAAAACAAATAATATGTCTATTATTATCAGAAAAATATAAAGAATCTTAATATAATATCCATTTATCTGTTTGCATCATTTATAAATTATTTCATTTGTAAATTTTCTTTTTTTACTTAAATCAAATATAAAAACTTTGGAAAATCATATCTGTTTTTTATAATAATCCAAATAAAACAAATAATATGTCTATTATTATCAGAAAAATATAAAGAATCTTAATATAATATCCATTTAACTGTTTGCATCATTTATAAATTATTTCATTTGTAAATTTTCTTTTTTTACTTAAATCAAATATAAAAACTTTGGAAAATCATATCTTTTATTATAATAATCCAAATAATACAAATAATATGTCTATTATTATCAGAAAAATATAAAGAATCTTAATATAATATCCATTTATCTGTTTGCATCATTTATAAATTATTTCATTTGTAAATATTATTTTTTTAATTCAAATCAAATATAAAAACTTTGGAAAATCATATATTTTATTATAATAATCCGAATAAAACAAATAATATGGGCTGAGGATCCCCGGAGTGGCAGGTGACGATGACGATGACGAAGAAGATCCTGAAGCTGTGTACTATAGGACTAGGCATGATTATGACTAAAGGGGACGACTTTAGTCCTGAGTATTAGCTCGTCCCGGTTTGTCCCGGTTTTTAATATTAATAAATGTATTGAGTGTTACCAAATAAAGAGAGGGTTCATCTTTAGTCCCGGTTGGAGAAACCAACCGCGACTGAAGGGATTGCGGCAGACTAGGCCAGGCAACACTAATAATAGGGGTGAGTGTCGACATTATGTCGTGCGGCTTGTACCTTGTTTCGGATGGTGTCACCAACCGGGACTAAAGATGAACCTTTAGTCCCGGTTGGAGAGACCAGGACTAAACATGAGTCAGCACTAATAATAGGGGTGAGTGTCGACATTAGGTCGTGAGTGTCGACATTATGCCGAGCTGCTTGTACTATGAATAGGCATCCTTGTGAGTCCAGTGCTCCAGCCAGTTTGAGGCATCTCCAAGATGGTTTTCGAGAGCAGGGACACCACTACGGCCAGTTTTAGGGAGATGCCGACGGAGCCCAGTCCTCTGGCATCTCCGAGAAACTGGTCATAGAGACACTCCCTAATATGTGAAATTAGTTAGCTCCTAGGCGTATTGATCTAGTTAGAGAAGTTACAAGCTGCAAGATGGTTTTCGAGAGCAGGGACACCACTATGGACAATTTCAGGGAGATGCCGAAGCAGCCTCCCAAGCATCTCCGAGAAACTGGTCATAGAGGCACTCCCTAATATGTGACCTCACGCGTTTGGAGATCAGATCTTAATGGTAAGTATGAATCGGGACTAAAGGCCCTCCTTTAGTCCCAGTCCAGCCACAAAACGGGACTAACACACTCAAGATTGTTTGTTGACAACACTATAAAAATGGACACATGCATGGAGCATCTTCACTCATAAAATGTTACAATTATTACATATCATTTCTTCGCGTGTTTTCCTTTCTGATCCCGTCGTATCCATGGAGCATCTTCATTCATTAACATGATGCTTGGGTCATCCTTCACCGCGAAGGGCGGAATTTCATGAAATTTATCACAATCTTCTGACATGTCTGTCTTGTCCTCCACTCCCACGATGTTTCTTTTTCCTGAAAGAACTATGTGGCGCTTTGGATCATCGTCTGATGTATTCTTTTTCTTATTTTTTCTTTTTCTAAGTTTGGTAGACATGTCCTTCACATAAAAAACCTGAGCCATAATATGTGGTATTTGACCCATTGTTGTCTGTTGCATCAAAGCGGACACCACTGTTTTGGTTGGTGCTCTTTTTATCTTGGGCTATCGTGTAAAATGTATACCCATTTATCTCGTACCCTTGGAAAGTCGATATAGTCAAAGATGGTGACCTATAGAACAAGTATAGCTGATCTCCAAGAGTGTTGTTTTTTATGAGATGTTGCAACCAACCGCCAAAACTCTTCATGTGTTCATCTCTAATCCAAGAGTCATGCTTTCCAGGGTTGTTGGAGCGTAAGATTTTCTTGTGTTCCTCGATATATGGGGCTCCCAAGATAGAATTCTGTAGAACGGTGTAATGTGCTTCGGTGTAAGAATGTCCGTCCCTACATATTATTGATTTCCTTCCTAGAGTACCCTTTCCACTCGGTCTCCCCTCATACCACGATTGAGGAAGACCAATCGGCTTAAGATCAGGAACGAAGTCAACACAAAATTCAATGACCTCCTCTGTTCCATAGCCCTTGGAGATGCTTCGTTCTGGCCTAGAACGGTTACGAACATATTTCTTTAAGATTCCCATGAACCTCTCAAAGGGAAACATATTAAGTAGAAATACAGGACCATGAATGGAAATCTCTTCGACTAGGTGAACCAGCAGGTGCGTCATAATATTGAAGAAGGATGGTGGGAACACCAACTCAAAACTGACAAGACATTGGAACACATCATTCTGTAACCGTGGTAGATCTTTAGGATTGATTATCTTTTGAGAGATTGCATTGAGAAATGCACATAGCTTCACAATGGGTACTCGAACATTATCTGGTAGAAGCCCCCTCAATGCAATCGGAAGCATTTGCGTCATAATCACGTGGCAGTCATGAGACTTTAGGTTTTGGAACTTTTTTCTGCCATATTTATTATTCCCTTTATATTCGACGAGAAGCCAGACGGGACCTTAATACTGCTTAGGCATCCAAAAAATATTTCCTTCTCTTGTTTGGTAAGAGCGTAGCTGGCATGACCTTGAAACCATTCGGGATGCAGGCCATCTGGGTCTTTCATACGTTGATGGTCCTTTCGTGCTTCCGGTGTATCTTTTGTCTTCCTATACACGCCCAAGAAGCCTAGCAGGTTCACACGCAAAGATTCTTCGTTACATGCATCACATCGATTGCAGAGCGGACCTCTAAGAATTTCCAATATGGTAGCTCCCAAAATATAGATTTCTTCTGCCACATGGGTGTGTGTCCTTCAACATCCTTCGGAACAGATTTTCCTCCAGGACCCTTTCCAAAGGTTACCAGTTGATCCTAATCTTTGACCATATCAAATATATCAGCACCAGTACGCTCCTTAGGCTTCGTCTGGTGACACGCCAGACCGTTGAAATGCTTGCCTTTCTTTCTTAAGGGATTCTTGGCCAAAAGAAATCGACGATGCTCATTGTATACATTCTTCTTACAATGTTCCAAATATATACTTTCAGTCTCATCTAAACAGTGTGTGCATGCATTGTATCCCTTGTTTGACTGTCCTGAAAGGTTACTAAGAGCAGGCCAATCATTGATTGTTACGAAAAGCAATGCTCGGAGGTTAAATTCTTCTTGTTTGTGCTCATCCCACACACGTATCCCGGGTTCGTGCCACAACTGTAAAAGTTCTTCCACTAATGGCCTTAGGTACAAATCAATGTCATTGTCGGGTTGCTTCGGACCTTGGATCAACACTGGCATCATAATGAACTTCCGCTTCATGCACAACCAAGGAGGAAGGTTATAGATGCATATAGTCATGGGCCTTGTGTGGATCGAGCTCGCTCCCCAAAGGGATTCATGCCATCCAGATTAGACCAAACCTTAAACTCCTTGCCATCCGCAAAGTCCGGTACTTTCTATCGATTTTTCTCCATTGCGACCCATCAGCGGGTGTCTCAACATCTCGTCCGACTTACGTTCCTCTTTATGCCATCGCAACAACTTGGCGTGCTCTTTGTTTCGAATAAGCGTTTCAACCATGGTATTATAGGAGCATACCACATCACCTTCGCAGAACACTCTTCCGGGGCTCGCCCTCAACGTCACCAGGTCATCTCGTCTAATCTTATACAAGTGAAGTGCATACCGGGCATGCATCCAAATTCTCATACTCCTCATCATGTAGAGGATGCGTCATTAGGACATGCATGTATCTTCCGAACCTCTAAACCTAGAGGAAGACAACCTTCTTGCTTCAGACGCATCAAGGGCAATACGTTATCTTTTGAAGCATATTCTTCATCATTTTCAGCAACTTTTCAAATGAGGAGTCGGTATAGCACACTCAGCCTTCCATCGCAGCAGAATTCCAAAGTGTCTTTTTTCAGACCATTTTCGCAATTTGGGTACAACAACTTTTTGTGATCCTCTAACATGTGATTGAACTTCTCCCTATCCTTTTCAGTTTCACAATCTCTTCGTGCATCGGCAATGGTCCGACCAAGATCATCAGCGGGTTCATCATGTGTCTCTTCTTCATCCTCCCCTTCAGCATCCCCCATGAAAGTATCTCCGTACTCAGGGAAACAATGATAGTTGTCATCCTCCTCCTCTTCTTCATTGTCTTCCATTATAAACCCTCTCTCTCCATGCTTGGTCCAACAATTATAACTGGGCATGAAGCCGGACTTCAACAGGTGGCTGTGAAGGGTTTTTGAGTCAGAGTAATCCTTCTGATTCCTACATCCATTACATGGACAGAATACAAAATCATTGCGCTTGTTTGCATCAGCAAAACAGATGAATTCATGCACGCCATTAATGAACTCGCCAGAGCGTCGGTCAGTACCGTACATCCATTCCTGGACCATCTGCATTATAGTAAAAGTATATCAAAAACCATTACACAACATGATAAAATTATTACAAGTTATATTGAGAGCTTCTAGAGCATTAATTTTGAATTTTGAAAAATTTACATGCACCAATTTGTGAATTGTAGAAAACAATCAACATGATAAATGTGGAGTTTTTTATTATTGTTCTATCAGTGAAAACCTCATTCCATTCTAAGCTCTGAAACTCTAAAATTACACATTTCAATTTTCAGTAACTATGTGCCTAATCAAAAATTGTTACATATATATATCAAAATCCTTCTAGCTACTTCTAGAGCATGCATGCATTTGATCCATATCTCTATACTTCTAGAGCATTATAGAGCTAAAGTAGCAATAAGAGATGAAAGAATGAAGTTCTAACCTTTTAAAGCTTTGGATTTAGGTGTTGCAAACTAAATCTTGTGAAAAAAATGGCATGAACTCTCTTGCTTCTTTGAGAATAATGGCCACCATATGCTTTAGGGCAGCAGGACGGGAGGCAGATTATATAGTCGTGGACAACTAGTCCCGGGCCGTGATAAGACCTGGGACTAATAGTCCACGAAAGGACCAGCTGGCCTGCTCCAGGTTATTAGTCCTGGGTTGTATTACAGACCGGGAATAATGACCTGGTCTGGCCCGGGACTAGTCACTACGGCTGTTTCTAGCCGTTAGAGGCCTCACGGCCCGGGACTAGTGCTACCACTAGTCGCGGGCTGTGCCAGGCCGGGACTGCTGGGCTTGTTCTGATCGAACCGAAGATGGTTTGCTAACTCTTAACTTTGGGAACAAGTAAATACACTATTAAATCATCACAACGCGCTAAATAGATCTGTATGAAAATAAATGTGAAGCCTATTGAGAAATAAGTTTTTCCGGCTGACTGAGACAATACTATTTTTTTGTACTAGAGCAACAAATTGTTACTACATTGTGATTTTAAAAGAATTTTAGATATTTTATAAAAACCAACTGAGACCTTATAAGAATAGGGGTGCTTGAAAGTAAACTAGCATGCCAAACTTTACCCTTCCAAACAGAAACATATATCCGCAATTTTAGGCCATGTTGTCTCAGGGCTACTAAAAAACAAAGGAACAAAACCCGTCTTATTTATGAAGGTTAAATTTGAAACAACTAAAAAGATTCACAGTAATCAAAGTGAGAAACAGTGTAACAAAGAAGCTCTACATCTATCAATCTTCTACATAGGTGTTGTTGTTGTTTTCTTTCTGGAATCATATCGTGCTACTATAAAAAACCCTAAGTACGTATTGTAATTAATTAACCCATACAAACTGTTTTATCAAATACATAAAAAATATCTAGCAAATCATGCAAACCCTGTACTTCTATAGATCCAATAAAAGTGCAAGGATTCATCTTTTAAGCTATCCACAAATTTCTATCTATATAAATTCTCGGGCTTATAGCTCCCATGCGACGTCTTTACGCGGAATCGGAAGGAACACGACATCGTTGAAAAGAATAGCTCGCATGCGACGGTTGTGAGGCAGCTAATATCCCAGGGCCACACGGGCCATAAAGCGGTCGTTAAGGACACTTTTAACTTTGTTCCACGATTAGGGTTAAGCCAAACCGGTCGGTTGGAACAGCCAGTCAAGCCATTCAAACCAACCGCTTCCGACAGAGAGAGCGCGTCACACTGACTGTAGCTTCCCTGACGGCGGCGGCGGACCTCACCCATCGTTCTCGGCGCCGGCGCCGGCGGCATGGCAATTCATTTAGGCGGCGATGCTTTTGTTCGACGGCGAAGGTGGTGAGTGCCATTTGAAAGCTAATTCCTCTCCCATTCTTCTCAATTCGAGATCTGAGCGTGCCCATTGATGCTAGATTGTGGAGGCGAGGGTGTCTTGAGCAGGCGAGGGGAATGAGATGGAGCATCGAGAGGGGACTTCTAATCGGTATATCCCGTATCTCTGCACTTAATTTCTCTAAGGTTGAGCTCTTTGTTCGCTTCCGCTAGCTCACAGTGCCCGCCAAAAACAGGGAAGACGATGTTGCGCGCCAAACCTTCGAATTTCGTATCAATTTCTTTCCCTCTAGGGCTGTTTTAGTTGATCACAGCACGTAGCTCATTGAGAGAGACACAGTTGTTAAATGGGAGATGGAATTAGAACATGTTGATCCCCAAGACCTAATAAACATGGGTTAGGAGGCGGTGAGGAAAATGGTGGAAAAAATTGGGGATAGTGTGGTTTGGGGGCCAGAGCAAGAAGTTTCTTTGTTACGATTTGATGATTGCAAATGTGACTATGTTAGGGTTGAGACAGGGGAACATATAGTTGATGAAATCGATGAGCGAAACGGTTGGACAAGCAAAATGGTTCTATTTTTAATAGATCCCATTGATCTGAAACTTGATTCGAGGGTTGGATATGTGGCCTCGAAGCTGGCTGCTCAGATGGTCGAGGATGATTGGGCTGCACAAAGGCAAGTAATGCCTATACTTACTGAGTTGGAAGTGTTAACAATGGAGGATGATGCTAATGCACAAGGGGAGGCTGCAGATGCTAATGCACAAAGGATTGTAACTGTTGATTGGAATTCAGTTGAGATACATGACCGGACTGATTTGGTCATTGCACCAATAGATGACATTGAAATGACAAAGGTTTTTGGCATTCCTATAGATGACACAGACAAGGAGAAGAAGAGGGATGAAGCTGCAGATGATGGTGACAACCATTTAAGAGATGAAGAGGCAGATACAGATCTAGAGTTGTTGGAAAATGCTGCAGTTAATGTAGATGATGCACATGATGATGAGCTAGTAACAGTTTATGACAAAGAGGACCCAGTTATTGAAGTTGGGAGATTGTTTCCAAGCATGGATGAATTCAGGATGTGTTTCAGGACATATGCAGTCAAATGTGAGTTTGCTACCAAGACTATGTGGACTGATAAAAAGAAGTTCTATGCAAAATGCATAGGTTATGATGGTGGTGCCAAGCCTTGCAAGTGGTATATATCTGCTAGACGCCAACCTGATGGAAGGACAATAAGAGTGAATCAAATTCCAAAAGCTCATACTTGCATTACAAGTTCTCAAACAGTTACAAAGATGACATCACAATTCTGGGTTGCAGAAAAGATCAAGCCCATTTTAGCCACAACACCAAACAACACTGCAAAGAGACTGAAAATAGACTTGGAAAAGCAGTACCCCATTAAGTCGAGTTATACTACAGTGTGGAAGGCAAAGCAAAGGGCAATTAAAGAGCTATATGGTGATTGGGAAAATACCTTTCGAATGCTTTATAACTTCAAAGCAGAAGTAGAGAAGAGGTCACCTGGCAGTGTTGTGGAGATAGATACTGAGGTAACAGCTGATGGGAAAGTCTTCTTCTCTAAATTCTTCATGGCTTTAAAGCCTTGCATCAATGGCTTCAAAGCAGGGTGCCATTCATATTTGAGTATAGACTCATCTTTCTTGACTGGAAAGTGGAATGGTCAACTAGCAGCATGCAATGCTTTAGATGGACACAATTGGATGTTCCACAGCTATTGGCATGTTTCATCTAAAAGAGGCATCATGGACATGGTTCATGATGCAGTTGAAAAGATGCATAGGGCCAGTCTCTCCATTGACAGTGCACACAGATGCATGTAAAGGTTTAGAAAATGCAGTGAAGATTGTTTTCCCTCATGCTGAGCAGAGGGAGTGCTTCGGCCATATGTGGATGAATTTGATCAAAAAATTCAGAGGAGATGATTTTGGACGCATGTGGAAAGCAGCAAGATCTTACACCACACAAACACATTCATATCACCTTGAGAAGATTAAGGCGGCATGCTCTGAGGAGGATAGGGTCAAGTTTTGTACATGGTTGGAAACCTACCATTCTCTTTTATGGTACATGTCAGGTTTTAACACTGCCATAAAATGTGACCATATCAACAATAATTTGGCAGAAAGTTTCAACAACAAAGTGAAGGAGTTAAAAGACTTGCCTGTCCATGACATGGTTGACCAGATCAGGATCATGATCATGAGGTTGTGGGAATTGAGAAGAAGGCTTGGTGATGTTCTTCAAGGAGATAAGCTTCCTGATGTTGTGCAGCAGGTGGTCAACAGGAGCAGAAATCTTGCAAATTTGCGTGTTGAGAAATCCTCATTGTGGGGTGTTGAAGTTAGAGATACAAATACTGGCAGGAGGCATGTTGTTGACACTCAATTGCATGAATGCACATGCCTTGAGTGGCAACACACTGGGAACCCTTGTGAGCATGCCATACTTTTCTTGGCCTCCAAACACAAGCTAAATATGCACCCATATTTGCATGAGTATTATTCTGTAGCAAAATTCAAGGCTGCATATGGAACACCAATTCCAGCACTTACAGATCAGTCTCAGTGGCCTGAAGTGGACATTCAGTTCTCCTTGTGTCCTCCTTTGATGAAAAGAAAGGCTGGCAGGCCCAAGCGGAGTAGATTCAAGGATTGGTTTGAGAAAGGTGGGAGCAGCAAGAAGGGAAAGAAAGATGAAAAGAAAGATGCCAAGCCAAAAAGGGCCCAAAAAGGTAACAAGAATATATGCAAACTCTGTGAAGAACTTGGACACCGAGTTGGCTCTACCAAGTGCAGATACACTGCTGAAAAGCCAAAGTATGTTCATCCAAAATCTATCCCATTTCTTGTTGATGATTTTTCTCCCCCAGCTAACTTGCTTGTTTTCAGGAGGAAGCGTGGAGAAAAAGGCCCGCCTTTTGTTGTTGACGAATGCTGGCCAATGAAAAGGGCAAGAATCAATGGCCAAAGAAAGAAGAGAACTAACCAGATCATGTTTGGTGCTGCTGAGGTGCAATCTGAACTTATTTTGGAGGATGATGTGAAAACTGTTGAGGCTTTAGGGCACACCATTTCTGATTTGGAATCTCTAATGCAAAATGAGGGGCAAAATGAGCATGTTGTTGAGGCTCTAGTGCAAAATGAGCCTGTTGTTGAGGCTCTGGTGCAAAATGAGCATGTTGTTGAGGCTCTGGTGCAAAATGAGCCTGTTGTTGAGGCTCTGGTGCAAACTAACCATGTTGATGAGGCTCTGGTGCAAAGTGACCATGTTGATGAGGCTCTGGTGCCAGATTGTGTTTTTGAGGAGGTGCAGGAGGCGAAGGAGACTCTTGGACATGTTGTGGGGAGGCCAGATGGTGATGGTAAGAAAAAGAAGAGCATAAACCTGTTGTGTGGTGTGAAACTTGTGAAGGAGAAGAAAACGAGGGGTAAGAAGAGCCAAAAGAAATAGGCTTTGAATTTGGCAATTGTTGTTGTAAACATTTGTTATTGTAATAATTTGTCAGTTGTTGTTGTTGTAAACATTTGTTATTATAATAATTTGGCACTTCTTGATAATTTGGACAAAATTCAAATATGATGGTAAATTTGAATATCAACAAATGTAGCTATGTGTACTTTTCTATGTTTGTATGAACTTCCAACATTTTTCTCATATGTATAGTACAACTCATCCTCACCCTGGTCCCTTTTGTGAAGTACAACTCACCCTCACCCAAAATATGGTAGAAATGGGCTCCAAAGCTAGGGTAAACCACCCCATTTCTAAGCAAGTTTTTTTCGACCATTTCTAAAACCAAGTTTGATATTTTTCCTCATAACATGACACCATGCGAAGGTTTTGTATTTTTTTGATTTTTTTGAATTAGTTATGCACATTTGAATGTCTGGTCAAACTTTTTGAAGGGTTTCAATAAATATTCTTAGCTAGGGGCTGAGGCTCACAAAACTAGAATTGGATCTCTAATGAAATAGCATGTTGTGAACCTAAAAATGATTTTTACAAAAAATCATCAGCATGAAATCATGTACCTGTATTTCATATCTTACCCACTTCCAGCCGATTCGGCAGGATTTGTGTTTTTCACCAGGGATGGAATAAAAGGTTTGAGATACTCAAGTTGGGAAATTATACATGCTAGGTGGTCTAGTATTTTTGAAAAATAGGATGTTACCATTTGGAAACTTCAATTTGGTGGTTGCTTCACAAATCCCCCCTCTTTTGGCACTCAAAAAATAGAAAATGGATTTTCTGTGCGTCGAAAAGGAAAACTTTGTACTACAACATTGTTAGTCATCCCATTATACACATGCATGCCCAATATGGGCACATTATCACAAACTATGCCTTGATTCTAGCCATATCATTGGTCATTTGACCCGAAAGCCACAAAACCTCGGAGGAGATAAGTCATTTTGTGAAGGGTTTTTTGAAATATGATTAATAGACCAAGTTTGATATTTTTCCTCACAACTATGTCACATAACATAACCTCGAAGCAGCTGCCTCTCGCGTCGCAGTCTAGATATTTTGCATGCAACAGCGTTGCAGCGTATTTACTCCCTCTGTCGCATTAAATAAGTGTACGTCTAACAACTTTCTTCAGTCAAACTTACTCCCCTCCGGTTCATGCGCCATAGAAAAAGTCAATATTTATAAACTTTGATATAAGAAAAAATATCAAAATCTAAAATATGTAATAAATATAATTAGATTCACCAGAACACATACTTTTATATTATATAAAATTGATATTATAAATTGATATTATAAACTTAGTTTCATACTCCCTCTATTCCCTCCAATTGACATCCCTCTGATTACTCCCACCGATTTTTCTTCTCACCCGTTGAGTTTCCATGTGTGAGTTTGTTGCATGCGGTGTGTAAAAACGAACAAGTTTGCTGCATTTATTACCGAGTAAATCAAGGCCAAATTCTATTTTCTCTTTTATTTTTCACAGCCAATGAACAACTACCTTGGACGTTTTTTCTCTCTTTCCCATTAATGCATGCATGCAGGGGCGGGGGCGACGGTGCAGGGGTCACGTCGCATCCTAGAATTTTTTTTGCACTGACCGCATTGATCACGCACGCGGCTACGCCCGCTGCCTACACGCAACGCAGCGCACGCGGCTGCGCCAACGCAGGATTCCCACACTGCCCTT
The DNA here is from genome assembly GCA_030063025.1 of Avena longiglumis. Taxonomy (NCBI): domain Eukaryota; kingdom Viridiplantae; phylum Streptophyta; class Magnoliopsida; order Poales; family Poaceae; genus Avena; species Avena longiglumis. Next base: position 15,530,285 of record CP125975.1, read on the forward strand.
CACGCTGAGCCCTCAATAAATTGGCAAAACGCCTTTGCATCCTCATCTCATCTTGCCCCTCATCTTCAACCTCGAGCCCATACCTTTGCCTCCTCCCAACCCCAAACCCCAAAAAACACTCCGGCGACCATGGAGACCTCCCCCCGCTTCCCTTCGGAATCCGAAGTCAGCGACGAGGACAACCACCCAGACTACAAGCAGGTCTAGGAGCAGGAGGCGCCCACGCGCCTGAGGCATGGCAAAAAGGGGGGCGACGCAAAGCCCCGCCCTGCTGCTGGGCCGAAGGCCACATCGTCCACAACCCCCTTCCCAACATCGGCGGCAACCTCCCCGACGACGGCCCCTCCGACGAGTATTGGAAGGCGGTGGAGAAGGAGGAGGAGAAGGAGCTGGCTGCTTACGCCAAGTGGGAGGAGAAGCAGGCCGCGCGCGCCTTGAAGAAAAGGCGGAAATGGGAGGAGGAGGACCGACGGGAGGCCAATCGATGGGCCTTCCAGGAGGAGCAGCGGCGGTGGGAGCAACGGGAGAGGGCGGCGGCTTGGAATGCTACGGTGGCAGCTTGGAGGGCGGCGGCACCGGCACTGCCCCCACTGCCAATGGAGTAGGGCAGCCTCCCGGCGGCGAGGTTGACCGACGGCCGGGATAAACCCATGTAGTAGCTAGGGTTAGGGTTTAGCCCAGGGTTTAGGCGCCTAGTTTCCCTTCTATATTGTACCCCTTTTCTTTTATTGTAATGTTATCTAATATATTATCTATCCCGTGTTTTACTCGTGCAATATTTATAATCTGTTATCACTCGACTTGTGTTTAATTGTATTTTCATTTGTCAAAACACCAAGAAAAACAAGTGCATTAAACAAAAGACACAAAAACAAGTTCTCATATAATACTCGTGCAATATTTATAAAATGAGTGAAATTAGACAAGCTCAAAAGGAAGAATAAGTTAACGTTATGATGGTTGATTATTTTCAAACAACACATGCAACACATGGTTCATTTTCAAACAACACATTTACATAAGTTAAAGGGGCGCCCAAATTATGTTAGTTAAATGGATGCCCTTGGCCTTCATTTATATATTTACTTTCGCAAAAAATAAAAGATTGCGACCTGGGAACGAGTATCTGCAGATCCACACGTCCCTAGTTAGATTATCACATGGGTACCATTTTTCTTTTGCCCAATCTACAAGTAGTTACTATTGGGCCTGGATACGACCATTTTGGTCTGGCTAAGTTCTATTTGGGCCTGGCCTTTTTCAATCACTCCTCGTCAATTGTTTTTTTTACTTTTCAACCCCTCCCCCTCCCCTGCACACTGATAAAACTGAAGGAACAATGACAAAACTGACGAAACTGAAGGGACACTGATTTCGAAAACAGAGCAGCTCAAAATTTGCCCAAATTTGTGTTGCATTTTATTCAAGCTAAAGACATAGACCATTACATCCATTACAAAGCATCACTCGAACACTGATTGCAATGTCTAATGACTAATGATCAGGATATAAACTAATCCGAGAGAAATTACAGAAAAAATAAAAAAACCGGCCATCAGATTGTCCTGCTTCTTCAATTCGATGTTTTTCCTTAGCTGCTTGTTCATCTTCTTCAGATCGGCCTTCACTTCCGCATCCACCATAGTACCCGCGGAAATGGGGTTGCCACATCCCAATTGCACCACCAGGGACGGGTTTTCGAGCTCCCGGGATGCTACCTCCACCCCAATTCGCTTGATGTACTCATCAAGCCACTCAAAATGCCCACATTTTGGCAGTTCCTGAAATCGCAGAGATGAACCCTAAATCCCAAATTCGATGAAATGCATGAAATTTTGAAAGAAAAGCGAGAAATTGGCGCTCGGAACACTCAGATCTCACCTTTCCCGGCTCGGTCTTGCTCTCACACTTCACAAATTCCCGGCCAATGTTGTCGTTCTTGTCGGTGGATGTGACAAGCCGCTTCAGGGGCGCGGTACGGGGGTAATCGGGTACCTCCTCATCGGCACCGCACCATACCGAGGCCATGAGCGGAGGGAGGCTGAAGCAGAGCTCGACATCCCTCGCCGGCGTTGCCGCACTTGCTCGCCGGAGAAGAAAACGGAAGGGGATTGATGCTGGAATGGTGGTGGGAGTGCTCGGGTGCGGGGACAGATCGGGGCCAACGGCTCTCTTCAACCACAGTGTGGGTCCCACGATATGAGGTGGACATCAGGTGAGTTCCGCCGTGATGTGGAGAGGCTGTGGGTCCTACTATGCTCACCTGATTCGAATTCATTGACGGTCTCGTGAGGTTAAGTGGAAGTGTCGCACGAGAGCTATTTGCCGCTTTAGAAGTGTCGCATGCGAGCTATTCTTTGCAACGATGTAGCGTTCCTTCCAATTCCTCGTAAAGACGTCGCATGGGAGATATAAGCCCATAAATTCTTATGTACTTACCACTATGGTTGGAAACTGAATAAACAAACAATATATAAAAATTTAATATTTTTCGATCATCATATATTCATAGGTAGCCATAAATCGAACATGCCTAGGCTTCTAGAACCTATAAATCCTCCATGTGAATAAAACCATCCGCGATCGAGTCATATCATCATACCATAAGTTCATGGTACACTACTGGAAAAACCCTCTTCGGTTCGATGTGAACAACGCCAGCAGTCTCGGCCTGTCACAGCCCGCGACTAGTGGGAGCACTTGTGTCGGGCCGTGAGGCCTCTAACTGCTAGAAACGGCCGTAGTCACTAGTCCCGGGCCAGACCAGATCTTTAGTCCCGGTCCGTAATACGGACCAGGACTAATGACCTGGAGTAGGCCAGCTAGTCTTTTTGTGCACTATTAGTCCCGGGTCATATCACGGCCCGGGACTAGTTTTCCACCACTATATATTTTGCTTCCTTTCCTGCTGACCTAAAGCATATGGTGGCCATTTTTCTCAAAGAAGCAAGAGAGTTCATGCCATTTTTTCTCTCAAGATTTGTCAAGATTTAGTTTGCAACCCCTAAATCCAAAGCTTTAAAAGGTTAGAACTTCATTCTTTCATCTCTTATTGCTACTTTAGCTCTATAATGCTCTAGAAGTATAGAGATATGGATCAATGCATGCATGCTCTAGAAGTAGAAGGATTTTGATATATATGTGTAACAAATTTTGATTAGGCACATAGTTACTGAAAATTGAAATGTGTAATTTTAGAGTTTCAGAGCTTAGAATGGAATGAGGTTTTCACCGATAGAACAATAATAAAAACTCCACATTTATCATGTTGATTGTTTTCTCCAATTCACAAATTGGTGCATGTAAATTTTTCAAAATTCAAAATTAATGCTCTAGAAGCTCTCAATATAACTTGTAATAATTTTATCATGTTGTGTAATGGTTTTTGATAAACTTTTACTATAATGCAGATGGTCCGGGAATGGATGTACGGTACTGACCGATGCTCTGGCGAGTTCATTAATGGCGTGCATGAATTCATTCGTGTTGCTCATGCAAACAAGCACAATGGTTTTGTATTCTGTCCATGTAGTGGATGTAGGAATCAGAAGAATTACTCTGACTCAAAAACCGTTCACAGCCACCTGTTGAAGTCCGTCTTCATGCCCAGTTATAATTGTTGGACCAAGCACGGAGAGAGAGGGGTTATAATGGAAGACAATGAAGAAGAGGAGGAGGATGACAACTATCATGGTTTCCCTGAGTACGGAGATACTTCCATGGGGGATGCTGAAGGGGAGGATGAAGAAGAGACACATGATGAACCCGCTGATGATCTTGGTCGGACCATTGCCGATGCATGAAGAGATTGTGAAACTGAAAAGGATAGGGAGAAGTTCAATCACATGTTAGAGGATCACAAAAAGTTGTTATACCCAAATTGCGAAAATGGTCTGAAAAAGATGGGCAGAACACTGGAATTGCTGCGATGGAAGGCTGAGTGTGCTATACCTGACTCCTCATTTGAAAATTTGTTGAAAATGATGAAGAATATGGTTCCAAAAGATAACGTATTGCCAAGACGCATTTGAAGCAAAGAAGGTTGTCTGCCCTCTAGGTTTAGAGGTTCAGAAGATACATGCATGCCATAATGACTGCATCCTCTACCGCGGTGAGGGGTACGAGAATTTGGATGCATGCCCGGTATGCACTTCACTTCGGTATAAGATTAGACGTGATGACCCTGGTGACGTTGAGGGCGAGCCCCCCGGAAGAGGGTTCCTACCAAGGTGACGTGGTATGCTCTTATAATACCATGGTTGAAACACTTATTCAGAAACAAAGAGCACGCCAAGTTGTTGTGATGGCATAAAGTGGAACGTAAGTCAGCCGGGATGTTGAGACACCCCGCTGATGGGTCGTAATGGAGAAAAATCGATAGAAAGTACCCGGACTTTGCAGATGATGCAAGGATTTGAAGGTTTGGTCTAAGTACAGATGGCATGAATCCCTTTGGGGAGCAGAGCTCCAGTCACAACACCTGTCCCGTGACTCTATGCATCTATAACCTTCCTCCTTGGTTGTGCATGAATCGGAAGTTCATTATGATGCCAGTGTTGATCCAAGGTCCGAAGCAACCTGGCAACGACATTGATGTGTACCTAAGGCCATTAGTGAAAGAAATTTTACAGTTGTGGCACGAACCCGGCATACGCGTGTGGGACGAGCACAAGCAGGAAGAATTTAACCTCCGAGCTTTTCTTTTCGTAACAAATGAATGATTGGCCTGCTCTTAGTAACCTTTCAGGACAGTCCAACAAGGGATACAATGCATGCACAAACTGTTTAGATGAGACTGAAAGTATATATTTGGAACATTGTAAGAAGAATGTGTACAATGAGCATCGTCGATTTGTTTTGGCCAAGCATCCCTTAAGAAAGAAAGGCAAGCATTTCAACGGTCTGGCATGTCACCAGACGAAGCCTAAGGAGCATACTGGTGCTGATATATTTGATATGGTGTTGCCTGCCAAAACCCACCGGCGAGCAGCGACGAGCAACACGGAGAGCCGGGAGGCTCCCAGGACTGCTGGTGGGCCCTGGTCCCTCGGGCGACGGCATAAAAGCTCCGACACGCCCCGCTTGGTTCGAGATGCCACCTGACCTATACCTGGTCGAAGGTGAAGGATTGCTCGATTGATTTCTGCATGGTAAACAAGTATACGTAAAATTCGAGCCGTAATCGGCTCCAGGTTTCAGAATCGGCTCCTAAAGCCGATTTCCCATGGTTCTGCGTTAGATTTATGATAACATGGGGTTTTGCTTGATCACTACAAGTTAAATCGATCTACGATAATCTAATGTTTTCACCACGTAATCGAACGTCCTACGCGTGATTGAGCCGGCACGCATAAAAGATGAAGAATATTAACCCTAGAGGAGGCCTAATAACCAACGTAAAGCCAATTACGGAACATCTTCTCTAGAACGAATAAGCCACGCCCTTATGCATTCTTGGATCGTTCAACCCGTTTGTAAGGCCTGATTACGTAGATATTAAACTAAACCTTGGCGAACAAGGCACAACTATAACAGATCGAATCGACTAAATAAAGATCATAAGGTGCTACCCTTGCACTTTGGGAAAAGGTGCAAGGGTAGCGAGATAGCTAGAGGTAGCATAACCCGACGATAGTAATGAAAAAGCACCGATGCTAGCCTCAAACAATCTATGATAATGGTATTACTCGCCATCAACAACGGTTCAAGCAGTAAAACCAGGTAACACATAGATATCGCCTAGATCGCAAGATGCGATCTAGGCAGCATGGCACTTACCCGAAAGAAACCCTAGAAACAAGGGGTGGCGATGCGCCGAGATTGTGTTTGTTGTGAACGTGGTTGTTGTTCTCTTTCAATAACCCTAGGTACATATTTATAGTCCGGAGACTCTCTACTTTTTGGAATAACTCTACAACCCTATCTCTACCTAAACATAAACGGAACCTAAACAAACACGAAACCTACTATGATACAAGATACACGGGCAATTTAGCCCAAACCCACGCACTAGGCCGATCCAACAACACGTTGAATATATGTATCTTTCAAGCCCATCTTGATCACGGCCCATCTCCGTCTTTGGCCAAAATACGGTGATAACACATGCCCCCCTGGTTTTGGCAATGATAATTCCAAAACCACTCTGTGTGTTTTTTCTTCGTCTCCTCTTTTTTTTTATCGGCTGTCGGCCGACGTAACGCGTGGCGTAACGTAACCGTCACGCTACCCCTTCATCATGATGCCCTGTCTTCTCAACTCCTGCGCAGTGCATGATTTGACGATTTTGGCAGTGCAATCTGGGGAACCGCTATGGCATTGAACCGTCTCTCCACTATTCCCCTTATTTAAATTCGCCTGAACAGTTCACAATCCCCATCTTCCTCCAGTTGCCAGAAAACCCTCTTCCTTCGCCGAAAAAACCCTCTTTCTTGCCATGGCCTCCTCTGCTTCCTCCGGCGCGTCTTCCCATGCCTCCAACTCGATTAGCGACCGAGAGCCGACGCCAGAGCACCCGCCCACGGCGGCGTACAGTACTTTCGCCCCACGATGGTGGGACGAAAGGGACTGGGATTTCGCCGTCTGGTCAGAGGACGATGCGTCCCTGACTGACGGTGAAGAGAGCCTACAGTTCCTCGTTGACGGGGAACTGGAGGCGAAGAGCAGCGACGACGCCTGGTCGTGGGACGGCGTCGAGTCCTCCGACGAGGAAGAAGAATCGGAGGAGGACACCTCCTCCGACGAGTATCCGCCGACGAAGCGCTTCCGCGCCGGGTCCAGTGAAGACACTGAAGATGACGAGGAGGACGAAGAGGTCCCCGCTGGTTTCTTCAAAGCGAAGATGAGGATGATGTTTAGCAGCGCTGAAGACAGCGAAGAGGACGGCGGCGACGACAGCGGCGACGATCTCGCCCTTTAGATTAGGAACCAGTAGCAGCAACAGTAGTAGGCTCCCTTTTGTAATCAGTCGTCCTTTGTAAGCAATCATCTTTTGAATGAATGAAAATCTATTTCCCAAAGATTGCCTTGTCCGCCCCTGATCTTGCCGATAGCCATGATAGGTCGATATCCTAGAAGTCGATGATACTGCATCGGCTCTCAACATACTGCACGCATACAGTGAAACAAGTCAAATCGCAAAGAGCCGATGACTATCCATCGCTTCTCCCAAAAAACGTTGACATGGTCAAACTTTGGTCGCATCTTTAGGCATATTAAAACGGCCACTTCTTGATTTCAAACGATGACCTGCGACCTTCCTCAAAACAGGCGACCCAAATCTCCAATTGCCCATCAAAAAACGTGCCCTGCACAAACGACCAGTGACAAGTAAAGATGAAGATGACAAAGCCGAGATTGCCGAGGTGGATCGTTTCATCTGGGCGCCCACGCATTTCTTCAAGCATTTCTTCAGCGCGAATCGGCACCTGTTTGTAACACGTGTGAACCTCTAGAGTCGATGACCGTGCATCGGCTATATATTTTGTTTTTTTTATTTGGTCGGCCGATTTTCAGCATCGGACCCCATATTTTTACTGTCCATCGTTTCACGTGCCTTTACCTAGCCGATTTCATGTATCGGCCCCTCAAGTTTTACTGTCCAACATCCCACATGCTTGGAAAATACTTCTTGAGATGTTGTCCGTTGACTGCCACTGGGAACTTTACTCCATCCAACTGCTCGAGCATGTATGCGTTTCCTCTTAAAACTTGGTCGACCCTGTACGGACCGTGCCAATTTGGAGACCATTTACCATATGTTGCATCCTTAGTCCCCAAGGGCAACACAGCTTCCCATACCAGATCACCAACGTGGAACTCCTTTGGCTTCACCTTCTTGTTGTATGCACGAGCTACCTTGGCCTTGTTCTCTTTGATTTTCTCCAGTGACCATAGCCTGAGCTCGGTTAAATCCTCCACACTGTCACTCATCAGGGTTGCATTTTCGCTTGATAGATCGTCCTGAAAAGTGACGCGTCTCGATCCAGCCGTAATTTCCCAAGGTAGGACGGCTTCTTGTCCATATAATATATGGTAGGGTGAGGTTTTTATTGCTCCATGGCATGACATGCGATAAGCCCATAACGCCTCTGACAAGACCTCGTGCCAACGCCTTGGGTGCTCATCGACTTTTCTCTTGATCAGCTTGATGAGGCTCTGGTTGGACGCTTCAGCTTGCCCATTTGCTTGAGCATAGTATGGAGATGATCTAATCATCTTGATCCCCATGTCCTCGCAGAATTTTCTAAACTCCTGAGAAATAAAGACCGAACCCCCATCGGTCGTGATAGTTTGGGGAATCCCGAATCTATGGATGACATGTTCTTTCACAAAATTGATAACATCCTTCGAGTTTACTGACTTCATTGGGACAGCCTCCACCCATTTTGTGAAGTAGTCAGTGATAGCCAGAATCCACATGTGGCCTTTGCTTGATGGAGGATTGATTTTGCCGATCATGTCCATGCCCCAACCTCGGAATGGCCAAGGCTTGATGATGGGGTTCATTGCTGACGCGGGTACCATCTGGATTTTTCCAAATTTCTGACATGCTTGGCACCCTTTGTAGTAGTTGAAACAGTCCTCAAGCATGGTGGGCCAATAAAACCCTGATCGCTGATCAACCATTTCATCTTATGAGCCGATTGGTGAGTTCCACAGCGCCTTCGTACTTCGTAGGAGCTGATTGGCCTCGGTGACCCTGCATTTGAGCAATAGCCCTTCGAGTCCTGTAAAACATGTCATCCCCAATAAGCACGCACTTCATGGCTTTGTACCTTATCCGTTTAGGTGCCCCCCGAGCCGAATCTTTCAAGTAACTGAAGATATCGGCTCTCCAGTCGTCCGCTTCCAGGAACTGTACCTGAACTTCGGCTCCTTCTACCGCGTCCTTGTATCCTGAAGCCATCTGCGCAAGATCGTTCGCCTCGGATTTCGCGATCGTGGGATCCAAGTGAAGTTTACGCATCGAATTGCGTCATCAGCTCGCGAAGGCAGCCATAATGGGAAGAGGGACTCGCTCTCGCACTTGTAGTCCTCCGTGAGCTGGGAAAGCACCAACTTGGAGTCTCCAAAAATTTCCACTGCTTCCGCTCCGGCTTCGAGGAGTAACTCCATCCCCTTGCATATCGCCTCGTACTCGTCTACATTGTTGGTGCGAGGTAGACAATCTGATGGAGAAGGAAAATGTTGCCCCCCGGGGCGACACGAGTAAAATGCCGATGCCGCAGCCATCGTCACAAACTAATCCGTCGAAAAACATAGCCCATGCTCTTATGGACAGTGCGGCTATGTTAGTGTTGATCCTTTCAGCGATAAGATCGGCCTTTGTCCCTTAACCGCTTTCGGGTTGATACCGGATGTCAAACTCGATAATGCAAACATCCATTTGCCCTCGGCCTTTTAACATAGGAGCCGAAAGCATGTGCTTTATGACGCCTGATTTGCATATGATGATGATCTTCGCGATAGCAAAATGTGGCGCAACTTAGTGCAGGTGAAAACAGCGAGGCACAACTTATCGATATCGTGGTACCTTGTCTGCGGCCCAAGATCCTCCTCGCTTATGTAAAAGACTTCGCTCCAACCCATCATAAACTTGCACCACTACCAAGGCGATGGACGTGTCGACCATCGACAAGTAAATGTAGAACGGCTGTCAGCCGAGGTGGAATTATCTTGGCGGCTTTGTCGATATTCTTTGATCTCGTCAAAGGCTCGTTGTTACGCTTCGCCAGTGAACTCCTCGTCAGGTTTGATTTTAACTAGTCCCATGAACGGATCAATCCTTCCTGACAGATTGGAGATGAATCGTCTGACGAAGTTGATCTTGCCGATAAGGGACTGCAGTTCTTTCTTCGTGGTGGGTGGCTTCATTGTCCGCACTGCCTCCTGACTTTTCAGGCCGATCTCAATTCCGCGTTCATGGACCAAAAAACCCAAGAACTGACCGGCCGTCACCCCGAAAGCACACTTCTTTGGATTCATCCGTAGGCCGAATTTTCTTGTTCGGTCCAGACGCTGCCAGATCGTCCAAGTGTCCGTGCGCTGAAGCAGACTTGACCACCACGTCATCGATGTAGATTTCAACCAGTTTGCCGATCAGATCATGGAAAATATAATTCATGGCCCTCTGGTACGTGGCGCCGGCATTTTTCAGTCCAAACGTCATGACTACATACTCAAATAACCCCACAGACCCTGGGACTCTGAATGCAGTCTTGTGTATGTCTTCTGGAGCCATGAAGATCTGGTTGTACCCGGCATTGCCGTCCATGAAGCTCAAAATTTTATGACCAGCTGCTGCATTGATTAATGTTTCTGCCACCGGCATCGGATACTCATCCTTTGGGGTAGCTCTGTTGAGATCTCGAAAATCTATAGCAACACGCCATTGGCCACCCTTCTTCTCTACAGGTACGATACTAGAAATCCACTCAGCATACCTGCATGGTCTGATCAACTTGGCCGTCAACATTTTCTCGACCTCTTTCTTGACTTCTTCCAGAATTTCGGCCTTCATTTGTCGTGCTCGCTGCTGAAACGGCCGAAATCCTTTTTTGAGCGGGAGACGATGCTCGATGATGCTCTGTCCAACCTGGCATCTCTGTGTAATCCCAGGCGAAGCAATCTGGATATTGTTTCAACAGGGCTATCATCGGGCCCCGCAGACTCGGCTCTAACTTTCTGCTGATAAATGTTGGTCGTGGCTTATCCCCAGGACCAATGTCGATTTCTTCTAGCTCATCAGCGGATGTAAACCCATACCCTAGCTTTCCGTCACCTGTCAAATCGACGCTAAACACAGGGCAAACGGTAGGTGAGGACAACAAAAATAATTTGGGCCGATCGCTTGAATCGGCCCCCTTTTTGCTTGCATCAGTCAAGGACGGTTTACACCTTATTATTTTACAGTGGCAGAGCATCTCTCTGCTACGACTACATGAGCTGCTCGTCGTATGATCGCTGCTTTTTATTTTTTGTGGCCGATCGCAGGGATCGGCCGTACCACGGATGATCGTGGGCTTTTCTACTCTGTAAGGCCAGTGGATAAGACCATCCTCACCCCTTTTTTGTAGCTTCAATACGCTCGCAGCCGTCTAAATTGATTCCAGAGATCGGCTCTTGGTCTTCTGCTTCCCAGACGTTCATGCCAGCTATGGAGATCTCGATAGAATCGTCTGCGTGGATGACCTCCACGTCGTCTCCATCCCACTGGATCAGGCACTGGTGCATTGTGGACGGGATGCAGCAATTAGCGTGAATCCAATCCCTTCCTAGCAAGACAGTGTAAGTGCTCTTTTGTCTCTACGACGAAGAATGACGTGGGTACGGTTTTCCTGCCCACTGTCAAGTCCACGTTCAGCACGCCTTGCGTTCCCGAAGACTGACCGTTGAAGTCGCTCAACGTGACGTTGGTTTTGATCAGATCTGCCGTGGAGTGTCCCAAACGTCGTAGCATGGAGTATGGCATGATATTGACTGCCGCTCCGGTGTCCACCAACATCTTGCTGACAGTTGCCCATTGATGTAACCTCGCAGGCTGTGGTTTTCGGATGTTTGTAACCCTTCTCACGTGGCTTCTCAAAGATAACCGGCCGTGGCCGCGATCAAACCGTGCACGGGTAGCTCATCGGTTCTTGGCGCGCAGAATTCTGACGGGAGTACGAACACCATGTTTGTGCCAGCCGATGTCTTTACATCGGCTTTTACCGGTTTGGGGCGCCACTCTTTCCTGGTCGGGCGGTCTTCCGTTTCCAAAGTTTGCCTCACTTTGACGGCCAGATCAGGCCGTGCTTTCTTTAAAGCGCGGAGATACTGCGCTTCAGCTTCCTCCAAGTTACGCAGCCGCTGCACTCTACACTTCTGGGTGTGTCTGAGTCCGTCGGGGCACCACCTTGGACGGTGATACCTGTCTTCGGCCTTGTCATCCTTTGGCTTCTCGAGGTCTTCTGCTCGAGCGGACTCCTTGTGACGGCCCTGGGGCGGAAGAGGCCCTAGACGTTTGAATACTGACACTGGCCTCGTGTCTTCCTTTTGCTGACCGCATTCCGGGCAATTGTTGATTGTAGGCAATCGGCTCATCCCCGCGCCCCAGCAATACTTGAAGAAAGGACAATCCCAATGCCTGTCTGCGCCTTCCTTCTCTTTCGACGGTCCCCTAGCAAGGTGCTCATATATTTCGTCGTCTCTGTCGCGCCAGCGACGTTGGTCATACTGGCGTTCATACTTGTTAAGGAGATGCGTGGAATGTGGCTTCTGATATCGCACTCTCCTCACTTGTTCCTCTGTTAAGTACCGCCTGTCATTGTGGCTGGTCCGGTCGCATGGACTAGCCTCCTTTCTTTCCTTGCCCCGAGAGCGACCACCGTCCTCCTTGTACGTGTTATGGTGGTACCCAGACCCTGCCATATTAACTCCGAACGAGAAATCCAGCTTACGCCTCGCGGAGCGACTGAGTTCTACCATGTTGACGCCGGGAAATGGGTTTGTGTCCACTTTCATGGCGAACTGCCCAAGGATCAGACGGCCTTGTTCTATCGCCATTTGGATTTGGCGGCGAAGCTCTTTGCACTCGTTGGTGGTGTGAGTGAACGAATGATGCCACTTGCAGTATGGTCTCCCGTTCATTTCCTGGGCCGTAGGGATTTTGTGGCCTTCGGGTAACCTCAGCTGCTTCTCTTTCAGAAGCAGATCGAATATCTGCTCAGCTTTGCTCACATCGAAGTCGAACCCTTTCGCAGGCCCTTGCTGTTTCACCCATTTGCGAGCCAGGATCGCCCCGAGCCCATTCAGCCACGGCCACCTCCGGTCCTGTAGGATCTTCTTCTTCGCATCGACCAGGCCTATCGGACGTTTGAATTTGTCTTGGTACAACCTGTGGTGGCGTTGTTCATACATCGTCAGTTTCTGGGCCATGTGCGCCAATGAGTTGTACTCTACCTGGAAAGCCAGATCCTTGATGGGTGCTGAGAGACCCAACACTGCCAGCTCGACTGCTTCCTTCTCAGTTAAACGAGCCGAGTAACATCGGTTCTTGACAGTCCTGAAGCGCTGGATGTACTCGCCGATTTCTCCTCGCCACACTGCGCCAGTGCGCAATGCCAGCCTCGAGCCTCCGAATGGTACTGGATGTGGAACTGCTCTTCCAGTTGCTTCCAGGTATGAATTGAATCAGGTGGTAGTGAGGTGTACCACCCAAAGGCTGGTCCTGTCAGAGATTGCGCAAAAAATCTTACGCGCATCTGATCCGATGCCGAAATCATGCCTAGTTGTGCCAGTTATCGGCTTATGTGCTCGATCGAGCTCGACCCTTCTGACCCGCTGAACCTTGAGAACTCAGGGAGCTTATACTTGGGGGGCAGTGGAATTAGATCAAACTCGTTGGGGTACGGCTTTGAATAGCCGATTGTCCTTCTCTTTGGCACGAAGCCGAACTGGTCCCTCAGGATGGTACCGATTTGCTCCACTATTTGAGCTGTAGGGGCTAGATTCTCATGACTTGTTCCAGTGGCATACTTGGCTAGCCACGCCTGTTTGTCAGCGTCCATCCCAGCCATCGCTGCTCCAGACACGCCTGCCCCTAAAGATCCTGCCCCAAGAGCTCCTGCGCAGAAACCCCTGCGGTTGCAATCTGTTTGTTGCGTGTCAGGCTATTGCAGTCCGGCACGTAGGCGCATATATATCCGTGTGGGATCTTCTTAGGTGGCTCAAACAGGAATTGGCAATCGCCTGGGTCGCCTCCAGCCTTGTAGACGACGTAAGTGTGGCCTGGTCTGGAGCGGTCTTTCTCCCTGGTGAGTCCCTAAAGTAGGTCCCGACGGAGAGTACTGATGCTTCATGATCTCCTGGACTACGCGAACCGCAACCCGCTCGAAAGCGTTCACTGTGCTCGTAATGGCGGCAGAGAATGAGCCACCATGTAGTTGACTTCTGTCAGAGCTCAGTGCGCTCCTCGAAGGAAGAGACAGATCCACCTCGTTGAGAGCGCCGGGAGAACCCTTCCACCGATGCCATGCTTACGGGTCCTCTCAAAATAGCCGATGAGGTCTTCCTCAAGAGAGCCTTGATCTCGTCGTACTTGGCCTTGTGCTCGTCGGGTAGATCGTCGTAAGTGATCGGTCTGTTTCTCCATTGCGGTGTCGGATGTTGATGTAGACGTTGTTGAAGGTCCCACCGGCGCGAATGTGTTGCCTGCCAAAACCCACCGGCGAGCAGCGACGAGCAACACGGAGAGCCGGAGGCTCAGATCGCTGGTGGGCCTGGTCCCTCGGGCGACGCAAAAGCTCCGAGACACGCCCCGGCTTGGTTCGAGATGCCACCTGACCTATACCTGGTCGAAGGTGAAGGATTGCTCGATTGATTTCCTGCATGGTAAACAAGTATCGTAAAATTCGAGCCGTAATCGGCTCCTGTGTTTCACAGTAAATCGGCTCCTAAAGCCGATTGCCCCATGGTTCTGCGTTAGATTTATGATAACATGGGGTTTTCCTTGATCACTACAAGTTAAATCGATCTACGATAATCTAATGTTTTCACCACGTAACTGGAACGTCCTACGCGTGATTGAGCCGGGTACGTACAAAAGATGAAGAATATTAACCCTAGAGGAGGCCTAATAACCAACGTAAAGCCAATTACCGGAACATCTTCTCTAGAACGAATAAGCCACGTCCTTATGCATTACTGGATCGTTCAACCCGTTTGTAAGGCCTGATTACGTAGATATTAAACTAAACCTTGGCGAACAAGGCACAACTATAACAGATCGAATCGACTAAATAAAGATCAAGCAAGGTGCTACCCTTGCACTTTGGGAAAAGGTGCAAGGGTAGCGAGATATCTAGAGGTAGCATAACTTCGACGATAGTAATGAAAAAGCACCGATGCTAGCCTCAAACAATCTATGATAATGGTATTACTCGCCATCAACAACGCTTCAGTACGAGTTAAACCAGGTAACGCATAGTAGATCGCCTAGATCGCAAGATGCGATCTAGGCAGCATGGCACTTACCCGAAAGAAACCCTAGAAACAAGGGGTGGCGATGCGCCGAGATTGTGTTTGTTGTGAACGTGGTTGTTGTTCTCTTTCAATAACCCTAGGTACATATTTATAGTCCGGAGACTCTCTACTTTTTGGAATAACTCTACAACTCTATCTCTACCTAAACATAAACGGAACCTAAACAAACACGAAACCTACTATGATACAAGATACACGGGCAATTTAGCCCAAACCCACGCACTAGGCCGATCCAACAACACGTTGAATATATGTATCTTTCAAGCCCATCTTGATCACGGCCCATCTCCGTCTTTGGCCAAAATACGGTGATAACATATGGTCAAAGATTTGGATCAAATGGTAACCTTTGGAAAGGGTCCTGGCAAAAAATCTGTTCCAAAGGACGCTGAAGGACACACACCCATGTGGAAGAAGAAATCTATATTTTGGTATTGGAAATTCTTAGAGGTCCGCTCTGCAATCGATGTGATGAATGTGATGAAGAATCTTTGCGTGAACCTACTAGGCTTCTTGGGCGTGTATGGGAAGACATAACATACACTGGAAGCACGAAAGGACCATAAACGTATGAAAGACCCAGATGACCTGCATCCAGAATGGTTTCAAGGTCATTCTAGGTACGCTCTTACCAAACAAGAGAAGGAAATATTTTTTGAATGCCTAAGCAGTATTAAGGTCCCGTCTGGCTTCTCGTCGAATATAAAGGGAATAATAAATATGGCAGAAAAAAGTTTCAAAACCTAAAGTCTCATGACTGCCCTGTGATTATGACGCAAATGCTTCCGATTGCATTGAGGGGGATTCTACCAGATAATGTTCGAGTACCCATTGTGAAGCTATGTACATTTCTCAATGCAATCTCAGAAGATAATCAATCCTGAAGATCTACCACGGTTAGAGAATGATGTGGTCCAATGTCTTTTCAGTTTTGAGTTGGTGTTCCCACCATCCTTCTTCAATATTATGACGCACCTGCTGGTTCACCTAGTCGAAGAGATTTCCATTCTCGGTCTTGTATTTCTACACAATATGTTTCCCTTTGAGAGGTTTATGGGAATCTTAAATAAATATGTTCGTTACCGTGCTAGGCCAAAAGGAAGCATCTCTAAGGGCTATGGAACAGAGGAGGTCATTGAATTTTGTGTTGACTTTGTTCCTGACCTTAGGCCGATTGGTCTTCCTCAATCGCGGTATGAGGGGAGACTGAGTGGAAAGGGTACTCTAGGAAGGAAATCAATAATATGTAGGGACGGACATTCTTACACCGAAGCACATTACAACGTTCTACAGAATTCTATCTTGGGAGCCCCATATATCGAGGAACACAAGAAAATCTTATGCTCCAACAACCCTGGAAAGCATGACTCTTGGATTAGAGATGAACACATGAAGAGTTTTGGCGGTTGGTTGCAACATCTCATCAAAAACAACACTCTTGGAGATCAGCTATACTTGTTATCTAGGTCACCATCTTTGACTATATAGACTTTCCAAGGGTACGAGATAAATGGGTATAAATTTTACACTATAGCCCAAGATAAAAAGAGCAGCAACCAAAACAGTGGTGTCCGCTTTGATGCAACAGACAACAATGGGTCAAAGACCACATATTATGGTTACATAGAGGTGATATGGGAACTTGACTATGGACCTACTTTTAAGGCCCCCTTGTTTCAGTGCAAATGGGTCAAGCTAACAGGAGGAGGGTTTGAGGTAGACAAGAAATACGGAATGACATCGTTGCGTCACAACAATCTTGGGAACTTAGACGAACCATTCGTCCTAGCCAATGATGTGGCTCAGGTTTTCTATGTGAAGGACATGTCTACCAAACCTAGAAAAAGAAAAAATAAGAAAAAGAATACATCAGACGATGAGCCAAAGCGCCACATAGTTCTTTCAGGAAAAAGAAACATCGTGGGAGTGGAGGACAAGACAGACATGTCAGAAGATTGTGATAAGTTTCATGAAATTCCGCCCTTCGCGGTGAAGGATGTGTAGGGGTTCGCAGCATGGAAAACAAAAATTTCTACCGCATGCAAACAAAAAAGCCAATATCTATCTACTAGATTATAGCAACGAGTCGATAGAGGAACTCACCCTCGAAGATTCCAAAGAGGTTAACGAGAGCAGATTCTCGTGGGTGATGTAGTCGTACTCTTGCCGATCTCAAGATCGCGTAGACGATCCTTCCGGCCAAGCGTTCGGCAGCGCCCCTTGATCGGTCACACGTTCGGTACTCGACGAAGACCTTCCTCTCCCTTGTTCCAGCAGGCAGCGGAGGTTGTAGCACTCTCCTCGCGATTCCGGCAGCATGACGGCGTGGTACCGGAAGTAGAGGGGAGATCTCGCAGGGCTTCGCCTTAAGCCGGAGCGAGTATGGTGGAGTATGAGAGAGCTCCTCGACGATCTAGGTTTTAGACACACCAAGGAGGAGAGGCTAGAGCCGGCGGCTAGGGTTCCGGGGACCCCCAAGTCGGCGGCTAGGGCAAAACCCTAGGGGGCGGCGGCGGCTATGGTGGTAGGCGCCAAGCTAGGGTTTGAGGAGAGGTACTTGTGTGTGCTAGGAGGGAGCCCTGCCCCTCCTTATATAGGTGGAGGGGCCGGCGGCCAAGGGGAGGGAGGGGAGTCCCTCCCCAACTCGGCTTGGGTGGTGCGCCGGCTTGGGGAGGAGGACTCCCTCCCCAACTCGGTTTCACCTCCTCCTCCTCTTTTCCACTTTCCAAATTTAGCCGTTTGACTTTTCAATTTAGCTATTTGACTTTTCAAACTAGGATTCGATTAATCCTTTATTTGGAACAGCGATGACACTTAGTACATGATGCAATCATACCAACTTGATACAACATATTCATGTACGCTTCCCCTCCGGAGTGCCGGACATTCCGGAACCTTCTAGAACATTCCCGATGAAAACACCAGAACCATTCTCCAACTCCGAAACAGGACTTTCCTTATATGAATCTTATTCTCCGGACCATTCCGGATCTCCTCGTGATATCCCGGATCCCATTCGAGACTCCGAACAACATTCGGTCTCTTTCTCATTCATTCCATAACTACTCAAACAACGTCAAATCCTTAAGTGTGTCTCCCTACGGTTCGTGAATTATGCGGACATGATCGAGACACTTCTCCAAACAATAACCAATAGAGGAATCTGGAAATTCATATGGTTCCCACATATTTATATGATTACTTTGCGACCGAATGAACCACTTACATACGATACCAATTTCCCTTTGTCTCACGATAGTTTACTTATCCGAGGTTTTGATCGTCGGTATCTCTGCATACCTAGTTCAACCTTGTTACCGATAAGTACTCTTTTATCGTTACCGTGGTATGTGACCCCTTGTGAGCCAGTCACATGCTTGCAAGCTAATTGGATGACATTCCACCGAGAGGGCCCAGAGTATATCTATCCGTCATATGGATGGACAAATCCCACTCTTGATCCATGTGCCTCAACACATACTTTCCGAACACTCAATGCCACCTTTATAGCCACCCAGTTACGGTGTGGAGTTTGATGTCATCAAAGCATCCTTCCGGTGATGGTGATTAGCATGATCTCATGGTCGAAGGAATTAGGTTACTATGTATCAGAAAGCTTATAGCAAATGAACTATAGTAAATGACTTGATCTTTATGCTATGCTTATCTATAGGAGTATGTCCATCACATCATTCTCCTAATGATATGACCCTGTTGTCAATAACATCTCTATGTTCATGATCAGGAAATCATGATCATATATTAACCAACAAGCTAGTTTAACAAGAGGCTTTACTAGGGACTCTTTTATGTTTACAAATCACACAAGTATTAATGTTTCCTGTTAATACAATTATAGCATGGTATGTAAACATTTATCATAAGTATGAAGATATGATAATAACCCACTTTATTATTGCCTCTTGGGCATATCTCCAACAGTCTCCCACTTGCACTAGAGTCAATAATCTAGTTTCAAACCTTTGTGTATTCAACACCTATGGCTTTCTGGTGTTGTAAGTACACGTTCGCTAGTGGTCAACTGATCTCCGGATCTGACACTTCCAGGTCCGTGTGTAATTGCATGTATTTGCGTCTCTACGCATCACTCATTCTCTAATGAGATGGCTTTGTATAAATTTGGTCCTTTGGTGAGACCTTTAGTTCTTTGGGGTTAAAACATGTTGATAATATTGTCGTACAATATATCTTCATAGTATTATCCCGCTATGAACTACACCTGTTTGATAACAAACTACTTGACCCAAATGCCCTCTTTATCTGCTATAATAGCAGTCATATACTTAGCCTTTTGTTGTAGTATTTGTCACAATGTCTTAACTTTGGAACTCATCCAAATCCATTATGGAACTTACTTTCCATTATATTGTGCCACCCTTAGTTTAGATTGAGATAAACTTAATTTGTACTTTGTGACAAAACTAGTATCAATGTAGTACTTTTACAATGAACTAACCATCTATTTGTCACTTCTACAAACAATATATTCTTAGTTCTTCCAAAAGATCATAAGAATATCCTTACTATTGTCCAATGATCATCTTATGAATCATTCTGGTATATGATCACATCATTTAGAGCATAGGACATATCTGGATTTGTACATATCACGACATAATTGATATAAATACTCTTTGTGATTTCATACATCAAGTATCAATCTATACTTGAATCTTTGTTTCACTTACCAAGTGTCAATACACTTGAATATATCATCAATATTGAACTCATTCA
This sequence comes from Avena longiglumis, assembly GCA_030063025.1. Classification (NCBI taxonomy): domain Eukaryota; kingdom Viridiplantae; phylum Streptophyta; class Magnoliopsida; order Poales; family Poaceae; genus Avena; species Avena longiglumis. Next base: position 15,550,064 of record CP125975.1, read on the forward strand.
ATCCTTTCTGTGCGACAAGAACCTTTCTTGTAGTTTCTATATTGAACTCATTCAATACATCAACTATGTACTTTCGGCACAACCATATTAGCGTCTATTGATGCTAAATATTTGGGTTTTGCCTAAGCCTTTCATCGAGATGAAATTCTTATCTTGTGTTAATAAAAGATACATCATTTCCAATCAACAATATGTCTTCCACATAATGTAATAGAAACATGTCTTAGCGCTCCCACTTAATATCTTGCAAATGCAAGCATCTTCATTATCTCCGACGAATTTAAACTCCTTTAACAGTTTCATCATAGTGAAGATTCCAACTCCGTAATGCTTATTTCAACCATTGAAGTTTGCATATGCATTTAGCATCCTTTGAACTAACAAAACCCTTTGGACCGTGTCATGCACACATCCTAGGTAACCCTTCTATTAGAAGAATTTGTTTTGTTTATCCAACACATAACAAAATTATATGTCGTGGTTGCTACATTAATCCGTCTAGACTAAATATCGCTATGAAAGATTAAATCTTGTCATATTCAACCCTTGAACATTGTTGTGAACTCTTTCCCAACATGTCGACCATTTCATAGATGCGAAATATTCATGTCTATTTCTTTATAGATCCAAACACAACTGTAAGGTCTTACACCTTTCTTGAGGGTCCTTCAAGTTCAAAACTTGATTTCTTGTGTATGGAACTATCACGGATTTTATGGCTTCAAGCCATTTGACGGAGTCAGGGCCTATCATCGCTTCTTTGCATGTAGTCGGTTCATTATTCTCAAATAATGATTCAACCCTCAAATCTTGGTATTTGATTGTTTACCCGACCTACTTGTTTCAATACGAACTTAGATCTCCGTGACCACAACCTTTGAGGCACGTGAGCCATGAGCATTGTTGCTGCCTTCGGAACACTTTTCGGCGCTGCGCAACTCTGCACATATAGCTAAGGTTCTTTTAACCTTATCAAAGTTCTATTGTCCTCCCACTTTACTTTTCACGAAAAAATCCTTCTCAAGGAAACTTGACATTCTAAGCGACAAACACTTTTGTCTCTGGTGTTATGGAGGAATACTTAACAGTTATTCGAAATAACATACAAAGATAGTTTCATCTGACTTTGGTTGCAAACATCTTTCTTATGCAAAGCATACCAATGTTTTAAGAAAGGACAACTTGGGTTTTATCCCAAACCATAACTTTATATGGTGTCATTTCAACGGATTATGATGAAGCTCTTTTCAGTGGAAAAACGGTAGTCTCTAAAGCTTTTAATCTTTAAAACATAATGGCAGTTTTATGAATTATATCTTTGATCTTACCATGTCAAACAAGGTTTTAATCACATATCTCGAATGCTCCATACTCTTATGGTGTTTCGGGAAATGCAAATCCACAGAACGATTCCTTAAATCTTAGGTATTATGCTAAACTTGTAACTCAAATATCTTCCTTTATGATTTTATCATAAACTATTTATATTCTTGTTACAATGATCTTGCACTTCATCTTGAAAGTCCTTGAACTTTTTCAAATGTTTCATACTTCATCCTTATTAAGTAAATATTCATATATTCACTCAAATTTGTGGAGAAAGCATATGAAGTTGAAATCCATCGCTCTTGACTACACATAATGGACTTCGTACAACAATATGTACAAGTTCCAATAGGCTAGTCATTCGTTCCCTTTTGGCCTATGAACGAAGTTTTAATTATCTCTAGGAAAGTTTCACAAGTGTCATGTGATCAAAATTAAAAGACTCCAAAATTCCATCCACATGGAGTTTCTTCATGTTTTCTTTCAAATATAATTCAAACGACGATGTCACTTCCTAAGTGATATATCAATCAATTTGTCTTTCGACATTTTTAGCACTAGTTTTATGGATGTGATTTCTCCAACGAGATTTGTGAATCATCCATCTTTATGGATTACGGCAATTATTTGAACAACCCTTTTGTTCTCATAATACCTGATAAAACAAATCTTGAAGGCAAACTTTGATGTTTAACGAGCAACACAATAACCCTTTATTTGTTCTCAATGAACATCATCACATATTCTTTTGCTAGTTACTTAGGCCATTGTAGTTCATGAATTGTGTTGTTTCGTATGACGATTCACACCAACAAATTCAGTATCAAATACTTAAGAACCACATTGTTTAATAAGCAAATAATATAGCCATAACATGTATATCATCTATATACTTAAGCTGAACAATTCTAGTCTTTTCTTTTCTGCCATATACTTATGAGATTCTCTTTCAGTATTTCCTTTTTTGTTTGAAAGAATCTATCAACATCAATAGTGGAGTCATACATATGACACATAGTCCAAAGCGTGTATAGTTAAATACCAATGTCTTTGTACTTGCACTTTGAAGTAGATCACCATCATCAAATGTTTGGTGTTCTTTCAAATTCCTTTCTTTAGTAATCTCTTGGTGTAGTAAACATTTTACCTACATCAAATATTCACCCTTATCATGGAATCGTCCATGATCAAGCTACTTTTAGCTTATAAAGATGAATCGTGAGTATAATGTTGCTATCCAAAACCTTTTGGTGGATTAGTACAACTAGTGTCTCCAACCCTTTGCAAATTCTCATAAAATATGAGAACATGACTTTTGCCATTTTATACTCTGTCATGTTGCAACCAAAACTTTGTTTCAGATATCACAATATCTTCCACACATCATGGTTTCTGAAACAACTCTTTCAGATCCTAGATAACCTTGATATTAAGACAATCCTTTGAATATCAAGAATCATGGAGACAAACATGATACTTATACACTAATACTTGGAATTGTTACTCTTGTTTTAATACCAATTATTAAACTTCATGGAGTAACCGGAACTTTACTGAAAGTTTGCAATAGGACTTTTAAACTTTAGATTAACACTTCAAAACAATACGATACCAGTTCGTAAAGTAACTAACCAGAATTCTATAGTTCTATCATCTCAATTATAACTAAGCGCAAGGTGGTAAACGGATGCCAATGACTACAACAACTATGAAAATTCACTTTGATTTAATTTATGATAAATAGTGTTCAACTTTTAATCATATTGCCGTTGAACTCCCACTCAAAACAATATCCCTCACATTGTTTTAGTGATCACACGAACCAAATCCACCACATCAAAACCGATCATCACGAGAGTTGATGTAGCTTCAATGGCGAACAATCAACATGTTCATCATATCTACTATATGACTCATGCTTTACCTTTCGGTGATCCGTGTTCCGAGACCATATTTGTACATGCTAGGCTCGTCAAGATCAAACCTTAGCTTCTGCATGAGCAAATCTGGCTTGCTCACGTTGTATACACTCGCAGAATCTAACACACCCGATCATCACGTGGTGCTTCGAAACAACAAGCTTTAGCAACGGTGCTAACTAAGGGTGAACACTTTATGACTTGAAATTCATGTGCATGAGGGATCATCTTATAATGCTACCGTCGTCTACTAAGCAATACAAGATGCATAAAGGATTAACATCACATGCAATTCATAATATGTGATATGATATGGCCTTTCTTCTTTGTGCCTCCGATCTCCATCTTCTAGCACGAACATGATCTCCATCATCACCGGCATTGCATCAAGGTCAATGACGCTGCTCCATGGTTGTCGTCCACCAGCTTCAACTATTACAACTACTTTGAATAGACACGCGGGTCTTAACAGAATTTAAAGACAACCATATGGCTCCTTCCGGTTGCCAACTTACAATAAGTAACATTGCATACATCAAATATAATCACAATCATGGCCATATCACATCACAGCACACCCCTGCAAAACAAAGTTAGACGCCTCTACTTTCTTTGCATATTTTACGTGTTTTGGGGCTTTCAGTAAGTGTCGTTCTAACTTACGAACAAGAACCACAACATTGATACTAGTATTGTTAATCACCCGTTGTAAATTGGATCTTAACTATGCTAGGAGAAACAGGCACCCGCAAAGCCACTTATGCAATACAAGTTGCATGTCAAGCGTGGAGCAAGTCTCATGAACGATGTCATGTAAGGTTAGCCCGGGCCGCTTCATCCCAACATACCGCAAGATGCAAAGTACACAAGAAGAAATCGACAATAAAATCATCAACGCCCATAATAACCATTGTGTTCTACTCGTGCAAACAGATCTACATATAAACCTGGCTCAGATACCACTGTAGGGGTTCGTAGCATGGAAAACAAAAAATTTCTACCGCATGCAAACAAACAAGCCAAGGTCTATCTACTAGATTGTAGCAACGAGTCGATAGAGGAACTCACCCTCGAAGATTCTAAAGCGGTTAACGAGAGCAGATTCTCGTGGGTGATGTAGTCGTACTCTTGCCGATCTCAAGATCAAGTAGACGATCCTTCCGGCGTTGCGTTCCGGCAGCGCTCCCGCAGTCGGTCACACGTTCGGTACTCGACGAAGACCTTCCTCTCCCTTGTTCCAGCAGGCAGCGGAGGTTGTAGCACTCTCCTCGCGATTCCGGCAGCACAACGGCGTGGTACCGGAAGTAGAGGGGAGATCTCGCAGGGCTTCGCCTTAAGCCAGAGCGAGTATGGTGGAGTATGAGAGAGCTCCTCGGCGATCTAGGTTTTAGACACACCAAGGAGGAGAGGCTAGAGCCGGCGGCTAGGGTTTCGGGGACCACCAAGTCGGCGGCTAGGGAAAAACCCTAGGGGGCGGTGGCGGCTATGGTGGTAGGCGCCAAGCTAGGGTTTGAGGAGAGGTGCTTGTGTGTGCTAGGAGGGAGCCCTGCCCTCCTTATATAGGTGGAGGGGCCGGCGGCCAAGGGGAGGGAGGGGAGTCCCTCCCCAACTCGTCTTGGGTGGTGCGCCGGCTTGGGGAGGAGGACTCCCTCCCCAACTCGGTTTCACCTCCTCCTCCTCTTTTCCACTTTCCAAATTTAGCCGTTTGACTTTTCAATTTAGCTATTTGACTTTTCAAACTAGGATTCGATTAATCCTTTATTTGGAACAGCGATGACACTTAGTACATGATGCAATCATACCAACTTGATACAACACATTCATGTTCCCTTCTCCTCCGGAGTGCTGGACATTCCGGAACCTTCTAGAACATTCCCGATGAAAACACCGGAACCATTCTCCAACTCCGAAACAGGACTTTCCTTATATGAATCTTATTCTCCGGACCATTCCGGATCTCCTCGTGATATCCCGGATCCCATCCGAGACTCCGAACAACATTCGGTCTCTTTCTCATTCATTCCATGACTACTCAAACAACGTCGAATCCTTAAGTGTGTCTCCCTACGGTTCGTGAATTATGCGGATATGATCGAGACACTTCTCCAAACAATAACCAATAAAGGAATCTGGAAATTCATATGGTTCCCACATATTTCAACGATTACTTTGCGATCGAATGAACCACTTACATACGATACCAATTTCCCTTTGTCTCAGGATAGTTTACTTATCCGAGGTTTTGATCATCGGTATCTCTGCATACCTAGTTCAACCTTGTTACCGATAAGTACTCTTTTCTCGTTCCCGTGGTATGTGATCCCTTGTGAGCCAGTCACATGCTTGCAAGCTAATTGGATGACATTCCACCGAGAGGGCCCAGAGTATATCTATCTGTCATATGGATGGACAAATCCCACTGTTGATCCATGTGCCTCAACACATACTTTCCGAACACTCAATGCCACCTTTATAGCCACCCGATTCGTGTGGTGTTTGATGTCATCAAAGCATCCTTCCGGTGATGGTGTTTAGCATGATCTCATGGTCGAAGGAATTAGGTTACTATGTATCAGAAAGCTTATAGCAAATGAACTATATTAAATGACTTGATCTTTATGCTATGCTTATCTATAGGAGTATGTCCATCACATCATTCTCCTAATGATATGACCCTGTTGTCAATAACATCTCTATGTTCATGATCAGGAAATCATGATCATATATTAACCAACAAGCTAGTTTAACAAGAGGCTTTACTAGGGACTCTTTTATGTTTACAAATCACAGAAGTATTAATGTTTCCTGTTAATACAATTAAAGCATGGTATGTAAACATTTATCATAAGTATGAAGATATGATAATAACCCACTTTATTATTGCCTCTTGGGAATATCTCCAACAGGATAACCCAAGCATCATGTTAATGAACGAAGATGCTCCATGGATACGGCGGAATCAGAAAGGAACAAACGCGAAGAAATGATGTGTAATAATTGTAACATTTTATGAGTGAAGATGCTCCATGTGTCCATTTTTATAGTGTTGTCTGCAAATAATCTTGAGTGTGTTAGTCCCGTTTTGTGACTGGACCGGGACTAAAGTCCCCTTTAGTCCCGATTCATACTTACGATTAAGATCTGATCTCCAAACCCGTGAGGTCACATATTAGGGAGTGCCTCTATGACCAGTTTCTTAGAGATGCCGGAGGACTGGGCTCCGGCGGCATCTCCCTGAAACTTGTCGTAGTGGTGTCCCTACTCTCGAAAACCATCTTGCAGCTTGTAACTTCTCTAACTAGATCAATACGCCTGAGATCTAACTAATTTCACATATTAGGGAGTGCCTCTATGACCAGTTTCTTGGAGATGCCGGAGGACTGGGCTCTAGAGGCATCTCCCTGAAACTGGACGTAGTGGAGTCCCTGCTCTCGAAAACCATCTTGGAGATGCCTCAAACTGGCTGGAGGACTGGACTCACAAGGATGCCTATTTATAGTACAAGCAGCTCGACATAATGTCGACACTCACGACATAATGTTGACACTCACCCCCTATTATTAGTGATGACTCATGTTTTGTCCCGGTTGGTGTCTCCAACCGGGACTAAAGGTTCATATTTAGTCCCGGTTGGTGACACCATCCGGGACAAGGTACAAGCTGCACGACATAATGTCGACACTCACCCCTATTATTAGTGCTGCCTGGCCCAGTCTGCCGCAATCTCTTCAGTCGCAGTTCGTTTCTCCAACCGGGACTAAATATGAATCCTCTATTTATAGGCTTCTCTATTTATAGGTTGCTCTATTTATAGGCCTTTTCCTCTATTTATAGGCTACTCTATTTATAGGTCTTTTCTTGTAAATACAACATCTTCATATTTAGGTAACACTCAAGACATTTATTAATATTAAAAACCCGGACTAGCTAACACTCAGGACTAAAGCCGCCCCCTTTAGTCATAATCATGGCTAGTCCTATAGTATGCAGCTTCAGGGTCTTCTTCGTCATCATCATCGTCACCTGCCACTCCGGGGATCCTTAGCCCAGCCATGGCATATACTAGGGGCCAGTACTCCGGCCTCGGATTCACGGTAGGCGGGGGAGGGGTCTCCTGGAAGATGATGCCGCTACCGCCGGGCGGGGGAGGGGCCTTCTTATGGCTCTGTGGCGGGTTGACTTGTGGGCACCACAGGCGAGGATGGTCTCCCCCGGTGATGTAGCGCATCACTCCGATGCTCGTACGGTTCGCCCACCATAGACGGTGGCCGGCGTCGTTGTGGTTCACCGGGGGTGGGCCATCACCCTCGTACCTGGCGAGCTCCCTTTCCCTCCTATTAGCGAAGAAGGCATTCCAGGTGTCGTAGTTGTCGGGATCCCACTAGGGATCCATCCGCTGCTCCGGCGTGAGCTCGTGGTAGAAGTGGTTCGTGATGGCCGCCTAGCGTGCGGAACCTTGAGGGACAGGAGGGACATGAACCCCTCCAACGCTCAGCATCTAGACGGCGGGCGTCCGATAGCCCGACAGACAAGGGTAGCTGGAGGCGCACAGTGCCTTGGTCACCTCGAGGGTCAGAATGGCCCAGTAGGCGTTGTCCATTGTTCTAAGAGACGAAGGTGTGGATGTGTGGATAGCCATGGCGCGATCGCCCTAGATATAGAGGGAAAGGGCGGGAAAACTTGGCGGGAAGCTTTGGGAAATGGCGGGAAATATCTTTAGTCCCGGTTAGTGACTACAACCGGGACTAAAATCTCTCGTAAAAAGGAAAGGGCGGGAAAACTTGGCGGGAAGCGGTGGGAAATGGCGGGAAATATCTTTAGTCCGGGTTTGTGACTACAACCGAGACTAAATGGATATTATATTAATATTCTTTATATTTTTCTGATAATAATAGACATATTATTTGTTTTATTTAAATTTTTACATTAAAAGATATGATTTTCCAAAATTTTATATTTGATTTGAATTTAAAAAAGAAAATTTACAAATGAAATAATTTATAAATGATGCAAACAGATATATGAATATTATATTAAGATTCTTTATATTTTTCTGATAATAATAGACATATTATTTGTTTTATTTGGATTTTTACAATAAACGATATGATTTTCCAAAGTTTTATATTTTATTTGAATTCAAAAAACTAAATTTACAAATTAAATAATTTATAAATGATGAAAACAGATATATGGATATTATATTAAGATTATTTATATATTTCTAATAATAATAGACATATTATTTTTTTTATTTGGATTTTTACAATAAAAGATATGATTTTCCAAAGTTTTATATTTTATTTGAATTAGAAAAAGAAAATTTACAAATGAAATAATTTATAAATGATGCAAACAGATATATGGATATTATATTAAGATTCTTTGTATTTTTCAGATAATAATAGACATATTATTTGTTTTATTTGGATTTTTACAATAAAAGATATGATTTTCCAAAGTTTTATATTTGATTTGAATTAAAAAAAGAAAATTTACAAAAAACAAACTAGTCGCGGGTCGTGGCTCGACCCAGGACTAGAGGGTGCCTGCGCGCGTGAAAACGAAGCGGCCGAAAAAACACACTAGTCCCGGGCCGTGGCTTAACCCACGACTAAAGGGGGGGTCTTTAGTCGCGGGTTAAGTCACGGCCCGGGACCCTGGGCGGTGGCTTAGCCCGGGACTAAAGGTCTGTCCTTTTATATTTATGCGCCAGGGGAGGTGTTGCCCCAATACTTAGCATTTCTGGATGAAGACGAAGCACGCACAGACAAAGACGAAGCAAGGGAGGTGCTGTCCGCCAGTGCTACAGCCGCCTGGCCTAGCCGCTTAGCAGGTGCTCGATCTCCGCCACTTGGTCTCGTCTTGTGCATCACCCGCCGTGTGCCTCGATCGGTGAGAGGTCGAAGGGAGCTGTGGCGGGTGTGGTTTTTTTTAATTATTAATTAGCTAGCTAGGGTTATTAATTATTGTAATTGTAATTAGCTAGGATTAATTAGGATTATATTGTTAGCTAGGGTTATTTTAATTATAATTAGCTAGGGTTATTTTTTCATTATAGTTAGCTAGGGTTATTTTTTTAATTATTGTTTTAATTATAATTAGCTAGGAATAGGATTAATATATTGTTAGCTAGGGTTATTTTAATTATAATTAGCTAGGGTATTTTTTTTAATTATAATTAGCTAGGTTTATTTTTTTTAATTATTTTTTAAATTATAATTAGCTAGGATTAGGATTATATTGTTAGCTAGGTTATTTTAATTATAATTAGCTAGGGTTATTTTTTTAATTATAATTAGCTAGGGTTATTTTTTTAATTATTGTTTTAATTATAATTATCTAGGGTTATTTTTTGGTTTATTTATTAGCTAGGATTATATTGTTTTACCACAATTAATATTAGGATTATTGTTTTACCCCAAATAATATTAGGGTTATTGTTTTTTTGTTTTAGTTATTAGGATTATTGTTTTACCAAAAATAATATTAGGGTTATTAATTAGGGTTATTGTTTTTTGTTTTAGTTATTAAGATTATTGTTTTATCACAAATAATATTAGGGTTATTAATTAGGGTTATTGTTTTTTGTATTAGTTATTAGGATTATTGTTTTACCGCAAATAATATTAGGGTTATTAATTTGTGTTATTAGGGTTATTTTTGTTTTGTTTTAGTTATTAGGGTTATTGTTTTTCTAACCTATTTAACTCTCTTTCTATTATAGATAATTAAGTCATGGATCCATCCGAAGATCCTGGTCGCATTGGTGAAGGTTATCTTCAGGGCATGATAAGAGGTGAAATTCCTCTTAATATTACTACCGGCGAAGATATTTTGCTCGAGGAAGAGATATCCTCATATCTCAATCCATCCGGTGATGGACAAGAGGAAAACCTAATACATCAAGGGGAAGACCGGATGGACGAAGGGCAAACAAATAACAACAATAGTGATGGCCCCTCGATAGGATCCGATGAGGTACATATATATATATATATATATATATATATATATATAAAGCCTCTTGTTACCTCTATTCATTAACTGATCTAGATATATATTAATCACTCTCTCTTCTTATTTTATCCCACCGGATCGAAGCAATCGATAGCTCGAACGAAACAAGGGCCGAACAAAAAGTTGGATGGTAATCAGAGGTTCACCATCGAAAAATAGATGATGATGATGATGGTGAACCGATTGCTGTAGATAAGCACCGGAGGATGTTTATAAATCAATGCGGCGTGCTTGTTAGGGATAACCTGCCGATCACCATCCAAGAATGGAATCAGTCAAAGAAACCCGGTGAAGAATCCAACATCTATGTCACCGATGATGCCAAAGATGACCTTTTGCAGAAGCTCATACCGCATTTCATACTACCTCCAGAGTATGAAGAATTTGAGGTAGATGGTATTACCCCAAGGCCGGGTGGGCTTGAAAATAGAGCGAAATTCAAGGAGTGGGCTTTGAGCAAGATGGCTGAACTGTACCGGAACCACAAGAAAAGTTTATACGCGAAATATGTTGCTAAAAAGAAAACTCCAGAGACTTCAAAGGAGTAAACGAGAATTTGAGAGAACAATGGCCCGATTTGTACAGTACAAGCAATCTGATAAAGCAAAGGCAAAGTTGGCAAAGAACGCGTTAAATGCTGCCCAAAAGAAATACCATCATAAAATGGGGACACGTGGCTACAAGAGTGTCGTCCCTAAGTGGGAAACTATGGAAAAGATAATGAGAGCTAGAGGCGTCACTCCTGGTACAGATGGATGGCCCGAGAGGTCAAAGCACTGGTGGTTCGGGCACGGGGGATTTTTGGACCCAGAAACAGGGAAGACATTATTTCATAAAAAAATTCTAAAACCCTCCCAAGACCTTATTCAAGCAATGAACGATGCTCAATTGGGATTGTTCCGTCCCGAGAGAGAACGACGAGTTGACACATGCCCTAGGGAATCCTGAAAAGGGAGGACGAACACGAGGAAAAGGCGCCGGTGTCTCGTGGAAGAAAAGGTTTCCTCAGTATGATGCCAGTTACAGAAGCCGTCAGAGAAAGAAGGACCGAGAGGCAGACCGGATCTCCAGGGTAGAGCAGGACCTAGCTGAAGATCATGCATTGGATCTTAGCCAGCGGAGAAGCAGCATGGCTTCCACGGAGGTCCGGGCTGATGATCAAGCACTGCTGGATGATGCACCGGCTCCTCACTACCCTGTGGATGATGTCAGAGAGATGGCACAATGTGAGCTACATCAGCCAATGAACAACCTGTCCTTCAAGGTGGTGATCAGCACTGCTTTACCTTGTCTACCTGGAGCACTCCACCATTCACTTCCAATTCCACCAGGCTATGATCGTGTCACGGTGGATGAGATAGTGGAGGATTTTGCGGACCTAGAGATTGAAATCGCTATGCCTGAAGGCCTTACGAAACTAGGATATGTCAAGCGCAACATCATTCTATGGAAGAAGAAGTACATCAAGTTTCCAAGCTCGGCACCAAGGCCACCGACTCCGAGGAATCCAAGTCCACCCCGCATCGAATATCGTCAACCTCCAAGTCCACCCCAACCCGATTATCGCCAACCCCCAAGTCCACCCCGTCCCGCTGACGATCGCCGCAACATGAGTACATCAACTCGATCTCTGCCTCCGTGCAATGCTCGATCTCCGCCTCCGCCTCTGTGCAATACTTCTACCTCGTCGAAGAAACGGAAGTTCAACGCTCCCGCTTGCCCCACATCGAAGAAAGGTCAAACGACGAAGATAGTCGACATCCCGCCGGTTCTTCCAAAGAGACCTTATGACAAGACCGATGAGGAAACTAACGCGGATGTGGCTGCCCAAGTTAAGGCGCATTTTGCACCCAAAAAGCCCGAGCCAAAGCCGGTATATGATGAAAAAACCAAAAAGTGGGCTAAGTCCTTTCTTGAGCAACCATCCCAGATATCGATGAATCTGGAATCAGACTATGACCGGGAGATTATTAAGCAAGCACAGAAGAAAAAAATCACAAGTGCAAAAAGCGGGAAGAAAGTTGCCTAGCTCGGAGCACAGAAGAATCAATCGGTCGCCCCGCTCAAAGTCATTTCAGACCTCGATAAGATCTTCAGAGCTGAAATGGATATGGACATGCAAATAATGGACCCCAGAGCCCGTAATAATGCTGCACTAATAGGAATTACTGTATCGCAGGCCAAAGCACTTGCTACCGAAGCAAAAATGTCTCTTGGTCAATATTTAGGCTATGAAGATAAGCCAGTGGGTCAGATAGTACGGAAGTATGTCCAAGGGGATACTCTAGTCAGTAATGAGGAGCTCGCGCGTCTATCCACACATATGCGAAATCTGCACGAATGGTACATGTCGCAAGCAGAAAAAAGCGCCAGAAAGATTGGTTTCCCGTGGACGTTAGAAAGGAGAATCACTTCAAACCATACTCGATACAGGTTCAAATGACCGAACTGCTTCAGTTATACAACCACCGCGCCATCGACAAATCTATCATTGGTTGCTACTATCTGTAAGTGATTTATTTCTATAATTAAGTTTGTAGCTCAGCTCGTTCATTGCATTTAATATCTTATCCTAACTATATATCCTTTTGTATGATATTATATTCTGCAGAATGAAGATGCTTGAATGCAAAAGAGCTAGAAGATACAACGTTGGGTTCATTGACCCATATATCGTTAATGAATATACGTTAAAGAATCACCCCAAGGACGTGTAGGAAGACCTGTGCAGGTTCTTAACCGAGAATAATTTTGTTAAGGAAATACTATTTCCTTACAACTTCAAGTGAGTGTTTATATCTTGTACACATTTTATTTTTGCTTACTTGATGAGCTATGCATGTATGTTTATGTAAACATCCGCAGATTCCACTAGATCTTCCTAAACATTCAAGTTGACAACTCCCTGGTTGAAGTCTACGACTCATTAAGTTGGGACCAAGAGCAGTGGAGCGACATGAAAGCAATGCTCCATAAGTAATTTCAATCATTATCGCATTATATCGTCCTCTTTCATTCATTTCTTGATATCAAGTAATTAATAACTTCTTTGTTCATTTTCTTTGCCGAGCAGGTGTTGGACACGGTTCAGGCAGAAAATACCAGGTCCATTCAAAGAGGAGCTAACTTATAAAATGGTGAAGAGTTTACAGCAGCCACCGGGAACTCATTTATGTGGATACCATGCCTGCGAGTACATCCGCAAGTTGACTAGTGAGCGGAAAGTTGAATCATATTATATTTATGATTTGCGGGAGAAACTTGAGCCAGACCAGTGCATAAGAGCAATTCAAAAGGAGCTGGCGGGATTTATGATGAAGGAAGTCCTTGATGTAAATGGAGATCATTATACGGATGACGTGGAACTCGATTTGCCTTAGTGATCTCCATGTAGCTGATATGATATATATATTCATCAATGACCATGTAATTTCAAAACATTTCTTCCTTTTGATATATATATCATCAATGTATGCTTGCAAGGGATCCATTAATTATATAGATGAATCAACGTGTACAGTATATCTACTAGCGTAGAATATGTGTACTTAAATATATGTTTGAAATTATAGCGAAACACAAAACGAAAAAGGAACGAAATGGCAAAAAAAAGTAAATACACAATCTACGCATGGCGGAAGAAACACCTAATTCTCTGGCGAGAAACCTTATAGTCCCGCGTGGTGTTAGGACACAGGACTAGAGGCTTTCCGCCCCCCGTGGCGCTTAAACAGCCACATGGCTGTTATCAATCACGGGCCATAGCGAGCCGCGACTAGAGGGGGGGGCCTCTAGTCCGTTTTGTGATCTCGCCCAAAACCGGACTAGAGCCCGTATGCCCGGACTACAACCCTGTTTTCCACCGGTGGTACTCCACGTTCATCACATCCCATCAGGAATATGACATATGTACTCATGTAGCGGTGACCACCAAATATGGGGGAATTCTAGAACATGAAAACCTTAACACGGTGAAGAGAACAACATGGAATAACCCGCTGACATGTCAAACATGTAAGACAGTTTATTGCAAAGCGTCTAAACCCGACATAAACTCTAGCGAGAACATGTCGAGTTAGTATCTAGCTATATCCACATACTTTTTACCCATAAAATTCAATTCAAGTACGTATCTTGCAAACTAAAGAAACACAAGATATGTGCTAAAATTTTCCCATCCTAGCTAATATATCAGTGACTATGAATCAGACATGCCTATATTTCTAGAACCAATCAATTACTTGTGAAGACAACCATGTGGATAGAGAGAGTAACTAGCGAGCAATGAGCGATAAATTGATATTTCTCTACGAATTGCAAACTAAGTAATTGCTTCATGGACACAACATGACCACCAAACATATATATGATGAGGGAAAAGCTAGCTAGAACATATAGAAATCATCATATTGCAGAAAGGACCACATGGAATAATTAACCTGCATACACACGTATAGGCGTACCTTACTGAGCCCAGTGATTGGGCTGAATCCAGCATAGAGCTCCTGATGTACCCTCAATGTTACTGGGATAAGGTTGGAACAGCTCCGATGTTCCATTGGAGATGTCAATGATCTCCAACTTGAACTGGTCACGCTGGCTGTTAGGTTTGGCGCAGTAGACGGAGTTGGTCCTGAATCCGGAGACGCTTGCAGCTTCGCCATAGCCGGCAGCACTGTAACTTGTCAAGGTGGTGGAGATGAAAAATGTTCAACCATGGGTGTTGTTGACCTTGGTCCACTTTGTCTTGGCAGTGCACTCTTGTTACATTCTATCTGTTTCCCTTTGTTTGTGTATTTACCATAATCACTTTCCCTGAAACAAGGAGGGTTCCCTTAAGCGGAGGCGAGGAACCCAGATGGACCAGAACTTGACGTCCTCATGGCGCGACGGGATCACCTTGCACATACACTCTCAGAGCTCCTATGGATGAGTGCTCCACTGTGGATCTTCTGAAGAATCTTAGGACATGTAAAACAAGGTGGCTCCGCCATGGCCCTCTGTTATTGAGATTTTTAAGAACCACTGGTAGAAAAGGGCCCATGCGTCCCAGTTGGTAAGGGCCATTAGTCCCGGTTGCCCAACCGGGACGGGGCAATCGGGACTAAAGCTCTAACCATTAGTCCCGGTTGCCCCACCAACCGGGACAAATGGGGCACTGCGTGGCGGCATCGAGCGAGGTGTGGAGAATTAGTCGGTTCGTAACCTAACCGGGACTAATAACTCTTCTTGGCAGATATTTGTCCCATTTCTGCCGTGGCGAAGAATTCATTTTGGCACATTTTGTTGTCGTGACATTTTCGCCACTTTTTATGCCGCGGCAGAGAATTCATTTAGGTTGTTTTATTGTTTATTTAGTGTTTTGCACTTATCAATGAAGGAACCTTATATTACACAAGATCATCATGACAACATTTTACATTCAATACACGGATCGAGTTCATGCACTACATACAAAAGTTGCTATTCGATGCTACCGGCCAATTTCTTGAAAGTTGCTATTTTTACAATTCCTATTGTTTATACACAACCGAGTAGTATTCCCCTTGTGTGTTTAGGACTTCTGCATCCAAGAATCCCGCAAATTCCTCATGTATTGCTCGTATGCGATCCTTTGGCAGAAGACCGTCCCGTAGACGTTCGATCTGATTTAAAAAAGGAGTCAGCCTATATGAATATGAAACTAAACACAATTTGATTGTAATTAAAAACTATAGAAATTGTTTACGTACGTGGAGTTGCTCTAAATTTCTGCCCTTCTCATCGCACGTCTGCCAGATGAACTCGCATACATAGTATCCACATAGATTGTTACCTGGTCCCTGCGTCAGGTACTTTACGACAACAGAGTTCAATCAAAATAATAATCAAGCATGATAATAACTATATCAAAACTAGAATCAAAGAGATGCGTGGATATAGCTAGTGGTGCTTACATCTAGTGGTTGAAATGTAAGCTGCTCTTTCCAAAAACCCCTAGCCTTCTTGGTGAACCGTTTCCAAAAGCGGCGTGAAAGCGAATAAAATAAGTTATTAAGTACTTGATATCATAAAATTCACGAACGTTGCCGACATAGTGTCGTAATGATTAGAATTACATTTGGAGAAGTATCCGCATGTCCTTCCACGTCTCAAGGGGTTTATGTTTGAGTCCATGACTAGTACCGCCCTTTGTCAAGTTGAATGATTAACAGAATATAGTGGTACTGTGAATGCAGAACTAATCAATTATATACTTAACATCGAGTAAGCGAAATAGAAAGTGTATACAAGACAATAACACTCACTTTGGAAGTTGTAAGGAAATAGTATTTCCCTTTTGGTTTCTTGAAACCTTAACGTGTACTATATTATCCTCCGTATCCTAGGGGCTTATTTTGAGATTAGCTTCATGAACCCAATATGGGTCAATGAAGCCCATGTCATAGATTTGTCCTCTGCATTCGAGAATCTTCATTACGCATATTAAAGTATGATTATATACATGCAATAAACAAAATAATATAGATGGAGACTAAATTAATTACGAATTAGTACTTACGGACAATAGGCACTCATGATCGATTTGTCCAAAGGCGTCTTGATTGAATAATTGAAATAGTTCATCAAATTCAATGGATATCATGTCATCCTTATCTTTCCCATGATGCTTTTTGTAACCCTCGGCACTATCCAGTTAGCCGGCCCTTGTGGCATGCATGTACCATTATGCAATCTTCGCATTTTGTTGGAAGATTGTTTACCTCCTCGAGTTTGTGAGAGGTTTTCCGTCTGGTATTGGTATGCTACTTCACTCACGAGGAAGAACTCTAAGCTGGGATAAGTCTTGGGCAATACTCATACCTTGAGCAGACTTCTCCGTATTGTGCAACTACCTCTGGATCATCTGCTCTTATCCCCATATTTGCTCGACCCACATTGGTTTGAGAAATCACCTTGAGAGGCGCAAGTCTGTTTTGCTTGTTCTCGAGCTGGGCAACAGATTTCCGCTTGCATCGATCTTGCTCTTGAGGCTTTTGTGCTGCATGTGACTTGAGAATAGAACGCTCATAGTCGATGACAGCTTTGGCTCGGGTTGATGAAGAGTCTTTAGCATTTTCAGCACTTTGGATTTTTCTTCTTTGGTCTTTGGGGAACTCGCTCTTTCGGCCGCCTCGGCTTAGCAGCATCGTTTCGCATCAACGATCGCCGATCTACTCTTGATCTGATCATAAGCTCTCTTGGGAGGAACCGTTGGTACTTTTGGAAGAGGCTCTTGTTTACGTTTGGCGATCGCTTCGACTGATGGCGATGCGCTTCACGGTTTTATCCCGAGGCGCGGCGATGGCTCCATGGCGATGGCTGCCGGAGATTGGTGAGGCGGCGGGCGGGTGAGGCGACGAAGCGGCTGCGGCGGCGGCGACCTCGGCGGAGACGGGTGAGGCGGCGGCGAAGATGGCCTTGGCGTGTGATTTGAAGCACGATACAATCCTTGACCATAGAATGGTGGCGTTTTTGCGTCACCCGGCGATCATCCCCTTCACCGGCAGGTAGTGAAGATCCAAAACCTCAAAGGTGGGCATGATTTCATCCACGCCGACAACAGCGTAGCCCTCTGGAACCGGACGGTTGGTAAGTTGGTGTGGGTCCAATTGGTAAGGAATAGTCGACCGCCACCTTCATTGATATGTTCACAACTTTGACATGTAGCTCGCGATGTGTCATCTGTGATATCATCCTTTGGGTAGCCAACAGGAGCCATCGTTGGTGCATCATCGACATCGCCATTGTCATCACCGGGACCTCGGTGGAAGCCACCTGCTTTTTCGATTATTCGATAGGCGGTAGCATCGAATGCCTTTGTCTTCTTGAGATGGGCGTAGTACTTCTCTTTAAGTGAGTTAATTTCATCTTGTTGTTGCTTTAATCGTTCTTCAATTAAACGCATTCGCTCTTTCTAACTTTCGCTTCAGCTGCCACTGTCCTTACTCCTCACGGGCTTCTATCGGGATATTTTTCCTCTCTTGAAACCCAGTCCTCCATGATTGGGAGCCTATTGTGCCTCGTGTTCGTCCATCATGTTCCTTATTTCCAAGGCGAGTGTGAGCTCATCATTCTCTCTATCGGGAATGAAGTCCCCATCTTTAACAGCCTTTATCGCTTTTCTCATCCTCTCGATTGGCAAGGGTCTTCTTTATGTCGATGTTATATATACACCTCCTTCCGAGTCCAACGTGCCCCCATGCCCGTAAAACCAATTCCTTGCGTTCTACCCAATCGTGCATCTGCGGGGTGATATTTTTATCACGGTTCCTGCTCAAGTTTCTCCCACTTAGGAATGCCAACCTTGTAGCCACCTTGCCCCATAGTATGGTGATACTTCTTCTTAGCAGCATTCAGCTTATTCGTTTCAGACATTTTCTTAGCTTTTTCTGATTTCTTGTATTCCACAAACTCGTCCCAGAATGGTTTTATCTTCTCAAACTGAATATTCTTGAAATAGGGAGTCTTCTTTTTCACGACATAGTCAAGGTGCAATCTTTTCTTCCAGTTGGTGAAACACTGGGCCATCTTCTTCAAAGCCCACTCCCTGACCTTAGCCTCCATGGCTCTCCCATGTTGTAAGGCGTCCTCAACTGGATCCTCCGCATTTGGATCCAGCTCTATCTTCGGTAGTTTGAAATTAACCATGAGCCTCTTCCACACTAAATCTTTGGCGTGGTTAGGGACAAATAAACATGTTCCCTCTTCATCCGCTTTAGCAGGCCTATTCCAATTTCTAATGGTGATCGGGATTAAGTCCCTAACGATCACTCCGCATTTTGCCACAAATTTGGTTGCGACAACTTCGGGAGCTGTAGGTCTGCCGTCTTCAGCGACATCTTCGATCCTAAACCTCTCATGGTCTTGCAACTTTTTGGTTGGGCCTCGTCTGCTCTTTTCAGTAGATTCCTTCGATCCGGAGGGCTAAAAGAAGAAAGATCGTCATTACTATTTCTATATAGATAGCAGATGATTAATTAATGAATTGATTTATATTACATGTACCTCGCCGGAGCGGTCGTCTTCTCGATTACACAAGGCATCGCCTTCTCCCTCGCGGAAGGCAACACCTTCAACCTCAAACAAGTTGTCTACTCCGGTAAAAAGAGGATCACCCTCACCGGAGTTGTTCAGAAACGTTGATACGTCTAAATTATCTTCCATGGATCACACCTTGGATCAACTCTTCCTTTTCTTCATCTCGGCGTGTGGGTCCATATTTTACGTATAGGTGGAAAAGCGAATAAGTCAAAGTGGCTAAAGGATAAAGTTAAGTATGGTGTTGAGAGATATAAACCTAATTCGGAGAAACCCTAATATATACATACACAATAATAAAAATGAAGAAAGAAACCGTGTAGTAGATAGGCACATCGTCGAACCCACATGCACCTAAGTTGCTTGAAAATGTGAATCGGGTCAGGGCTACCCACGGTGACCGGTGGGGCGAAGACCAATAATACCAAACTAATTAATAAACCTAATAATACCTAACTAATAATAAACCTAATAATCCAAACACCAAAAGAAAGGAAACAATCAACACATGGCATCGATGGAATGATCAAGAAAGTATGATGATATGACAAGTTAATTTGCATTGGAATGTAACCTAAGAAATGCTCAACGATTTAATCGGGGTTAGAGGTGAAAACCTAACTCGGAGAAACTCGGAACACATGAGAGGGTGGATTTGTTCTTCTAATTAAACTTGTAATTTAAGTTGTTGAACAATGCATGATTATAGCTTAGATAGTTAGGTTTCATTTTTGAACATTTTGATATATTATTCATATTTTTATGACTTATAGATTAAAAGTTATTGAATTTATAAGATTATAATTATTTCTGAAATTATTAAAAGATGGTTAAACTTTTTACACATGAGCAAACCTACCCACAGTGGATCGGAGGGCCCCATGGCCACCTCAGCAGACTTCAAGCAAGAGGGAGGGTTATTTCTCACCGACGGCATCTAGCCAGAGAGGTGACGAGTGGGCACAGGCCACGCAGTAACACGTGGACGCCACCTAACGCCACATCGGTTCGCCGCCAACAGAGACGGCAGGCCAGTTGGCCCTAGGAGGCGAGGCTGCATGGGCTAGCGCTCTGGACTCAGCGTGCGTTGAGCCAAAAGCGTGGCGCGCCGGATTGGTCACGGAGCATGGCGCATGGCGGCAGCAGCGGCGGCGCTTCGCCATGAAGCGGCGAGGAGAGAGGGAAAAGAGGTCGGCGAGATCCGGCGTGCTCACTGTGGTGCTCAAGGTAGTGACGAAGTGCGGGGGAGGTCTGAGCAGCGTGAATGGCGGCGGCGGCGTCGGTGATGGAGAAGGGCGTGCTCGATTCGGCGGAGAGGGCACCCAAGCAAGCCGGTGAGGAGGTTCTGGCGAGGCGGAGCTCTAGAGGCAGGCGTGCGGGGCGGGGCAGCCTGACAGCGTCGCTTCTGTCTCCCTGTGCGCGAGAAGATTGTGATATGGGGAAGAAGAAGAGGAGGGGCACCCAGTTATAACCAAAGGGCCTTTAGTCCCAGTTGGTGGCTCCAACCGGGACTAAAGGGTCATACGTCGAGTTGGAGCCACCATGGGACCTATCTCAATATTTTCAGCAGACCAAGGGTTGGCGCGCAGGGGCTCTTTAGTCCCGGTTGGTGGCTCCAACCGGGACATATTCCCCTGTTTTCAAAAAATTTCAGGTATTTTCTCTCCGTTCCCGCCTTATTTTTTATTTTGGGGTTTAAATTTGTATTGTTTTTTAAATAATAATTAATTTGGAATTTAGAAGAACTTTAAACATAAAAAGTGTTTGGATTTGAATAAATAATTCAAAACCATTTTCTCTTTTAAAAAATAATTAATGTAACCATTTAAAATATGAACCATTTACAATTAAAAATGAATTAACTTATATTTTTTTAATATCAATTTGGAATTTAGAAAAACTTTAAACATAAGAAGTGTATGGATTTGAATAAATAATTCAAAAACATATTCTATTTTTAAAAAATAATTAATGTAACCTTTTAAAAAGAATTAACTTATATTTTTGAATATTAATTTGGAATTTAGAAAAAATTTAAACATAAAAAGTGTTTGGATTTAAATAAATAATTCAAAAACATTTTCTGTTTTAAAAAATAATTAATGTAACCATTTAAAATATGAACCATTTACAATTAAAAATGAATTATCTTATATTTTTTTAATATCAATTTGGAATTTAGAAAAACTTTAAACATAAGAAGTGTACGGATTTGAATAAATAATTCAAAAACATATTCTATTATTAAAAAATAATTAATGTAACCTTTTAAAATGAATTAACTTATATTTTTGAATATTAATTTGGAATTTAGAAAAATTTTAAACATAAAAAGTGTTTGGATTTAAATAAATAATTCAAAAACATTTTCTGTTTTAAAAAATAATTAATGTAACCATTTAAAATATGAACCATTTACAATTAAAAATGAATTAACATATATTTTTTTAATATCAATTTGGAATTTAGAAAAAACTATGCATAATATGGGCACAACATCACAAACTATGCCGTGATTCAGCACATAACATCGGTCATTTGGACCGAAAGCCATGAAACCTCGAACATGATAGGTCATTTTGTGAAGGTTTTTTCGAAACATGATCAATATACCAAGTCTGGTATTTTTCCTTTCAACTAGGTAACATAATATGACACCACGCGAAGGATTTTCATTGTTCGGATTTTTTTTGAATTTATTATGCCCGTTTTGAATTATCTGAATTTCTAACTATGGTCGAACCGGTGTGCATGAAGATAGGGGACGGGCATCGTTAGAACTTGCATTGGATCTGAAGAAACCACATATTGCGAGTCTAAAAATGATTTTTCAAAAATCACGGCCGATAGATCATGTACTGTAGTACAAAGGACCCACTTCCTGGATTCGTGAGACATTTGTCCTTTTACGGGATGGACGAAAAGGTTTGAGATGTACGGTTGGGATTTAGTCCATGTAAGGTGGTCTAGTATTTTAGGAAAATAGGGCGGTAGCATTGAAGCGGCATTTTGGTGGTTACTTCACAAAACGACCCGTTTTTGCGCTCGGAAAATGGAAAAGGATTTTCCGTGACAAAAAAAACTTCCTCTGCAACATTGTTCTCCATACCAATGTCCACACACATGCATAATATGGGCACAACATCACAAACTATGCCGTGATTCAGACATAACATCGGTCATTTGGATGAAAGCCATGAAACCTCGAACATGATAGGTCATTTTGTGAAAGTTTTTGAAACATGATCAATATACCAAGTCTGGTATTTTCCTTTCAACTATGTAACATAATATGACACCAGAAGGATTTTCATTGTTCGGATTTTTTTTGAATTTATTATGCCCGTTTTGAATTATCGAATTTCTAACTATGGTCGAACGGTGTGCATGAAGATAGGGGCGGGCATCGTTAGAACTTGCATTGGATCTCTGAAGAAACCACATATTGCGAGTCTAAAATGATTTTTCAAAAATCACGGGCGATAGATCATGTACCCGTAGTACAAACGGACCCACTTCCTATCGATTCGGCGGACATTTGTCCTTTTTACGGGATGGACGAAAAGGTTTGAGATGTACGGTTGGGATATAGTCCATGTAAGGTGGTCTAGTATTTTAGGAAAATAGGAAGGTAGCATTACGAAGCGGCATTTTGGTGGTTACTTCACAAAACGACCCATTTTTGCGCTCGGAAAATGGAAAAGGGATTTTCCGATGCGACAAAAGGAAAACTTCCTCCTGCAACATTGTTCTCCATACCAATGTCCACACACATGCATAATATGGGCACAACATCACAAACTATGCCGTGATTCAGCACATAACATCGGTCATTTGGACCGAAAGCCATGAAACCTCGAACATGATAGGTCATTTTGTGAAGGTTTTTTCGAAACAAGATCAATATACCAAGTCTGGTATTTTTCCTTTCAACTATGTAACATAATATGACACCACGCGAAGGATTTTCATTGTTCGGATTTTTTTTGAATTTATTATGCCCGTTTTGAATTATCTGAATTTCTAACTATGGTCGAACCGGTGTGCATGAAGATAGGGGACGAGCATCGCTAGAACTTGCATTGGATCTCTGAAGAAACCACATATTGCGAGTCTAAAAATGATTTTTTCAAAAAATCACGGGCGATAGATCATGTACTTGTAGTACAAACCGGACTCACTTCCTGCCGATTCGGCAGACATTTGTCCTTTTTACCCGGGATGGACGAAAAGTTTGAGATGTACCGTTTGGGATATAGTCCATGTAAGGTGGTCTAGTATTTTAGGAAAATAGGACGGTACCATTCTGAAACGGCATTTTGGTGGTTACTTCACAAAACGACCCGTTTTTTGCTCTCGGAAAATGGAAAAGGGATTTTCCGTGCGACAAAAAGGAAAACTTCCTCCTGCAACATTGTTCTCCATACCAATGTCCACACACATGCATAATATGGGCACAACATCACAAACTATGCCGTGATTCAGCACATAACATCGGTCATTTGGACCGAAAGCCATGAAACCTCGAACATGATAGGTCATTTTGTGAAGGTTTTTTCGAAACATGATCAATATACCAAGTCTGGTATTTTTCCTTTCAACTATGTAACATAATATGACACCACGCGAAGGATTTTCATTGTTCGGATTTTTTTGAATTTATTATGCCCGTTTGAATTATCTGAATTTCTAACTATGGTCGAACGGTGTGCATGAAGATAGGGGCGCATCGTTAAAATTGCATTGGATCTCTGAAGAAACCACATATTGCGAGTCTAAAATGATTTTTCAAAAATCACAGGCGATAGATCATGTACTGTAGTACAAACCGGACCCACTTCCTCGATTCGAGACATTTGTCCTTTTACGGGATGGACGAAAAGGTTTGAGATGTACCGGTTGGGATATAGTCCATGTAAGGTGGTCTAGTATTTTAGGAAAATAGGAAGGTAGCATTTTGAAGCGGCATTTTGGTGGTTACTTCACAAAAGCGACCGTTTTTAAGCTCGGAAAATGGAAAAGGGATTTTCCGTGCGACAAAAGGAAAACTTCCTCTGCAACATTGTTCTCCATACCAATGTCCACACATGCATAATATGGGCACAACATCACAAACTATGCCGTGATTCAGCACATAACATCGGTCATTTGGACCGAAAGCCATGAAACCTCGAACATGATAGGTCATTTTGTGAAGATTTTCGAAACATGATCAATATACCAAGTCTGGTATTTTTCCTTTCAACTATGTAACATAATATGACACCACGCGAAGGATTTTCATTGTTCGGATTTTTTTTGAATTTATTATGCCCGTTTTGAATTATCTGAATTTCTAACTATGGTCGAACCGGTGTGCATGAAGATAGGGGACGGGCATCGCTAGAACTTGCATTGGATATCTGAAGAAACCACATATTGCGAGTCTAAAAATGATTTTTTCAAAAATTCACGGGCGATAGATCATGTACCTGTAGTACAAACCGGACCCACTTCCTACCGATTCGGCAGACATTTGTCCTTTTTACCCGGGATGGACAAAAAGGTTTGATATGTACCGTTTGGGATATAGTCCATGTAAGGTGGTCTAGTATTTTAGGAAAATAGGACGGTAGCATTCTGAAACGGCATTTTGGTGGTTACTTCACAAAACGACCCGTTTTTTGCGCTCGGAAAATGGAAAAGGGATTTTCCGTGCGACAAAAAGGAAAACTTCCTGCTGCAACATTGTTCTCCATACCAATGTCCACACACATGCATAATATGGGCACAACATCACAAACTATGCCGTGATTCAGCACATAACATCGGTCATTTGGACCGAAAGCCATGAAACCTCGAACATGATAGGTCATTTTGTGAAGGTTTTTTCGAAACATGATCAATATACCAAGTCTGGTATTTTTCCTTTCAACTATGTAACATAATATGACACCACGAGAAGGATTTTCATTGTTCGGATTTTTTTTGAATTTATTATGCCCGTTTTGAATTATCTGAATTTCTAACTATGGTCGAACCGGTGTGCATGAAGATAGGGGCGCATCGTTAAAATGCATTGGATCTCTGAAGAAACCACATATTGCGAGTCTAAAATGATTTTTTCAAAAAATCACGGGCGATAGATCATGTACCTGTAGTACAAACCGGACCCACTTCCTGCCGATTCGGCAGACATTTGTCCTTTTTACCCGGGATGGACGAAAAGGTTTGAGATGTACCGGTTGGGATATAGTCCATGTAAGGTGGTCTAGTATTTTAGGAAAATAGGAAGGTAGCATTCTGAAACGGCATTTTGGTGGTTACTTCACAAAACGACCCGTTTTTTGCGCTCGGAAAATGGAAAAGGGATTTTCCGTGCGACAAAAAGGAAAACTTCCTCCTGCAACATTGTTCTCCATACCAATGTCCACACACATGCATAATATGGGCACAACATCACAAACTATGCCGTGATTCAGCACATAACATCGGTCATTTGGACCGAAAGCCATGAAATTAAACCTCGAACATTATAGGTCATTTTGTGAAGGTTTTTTCGAAACATGATCAATATACCAAGTCTGGTATTTTTCCTTTCAACTATGTAACATAATATGACACCACGCGAAGGATTTTCATTGTTCGGATTTTTTTGAATTTATTATGCCCGTTTTGAATTATCTGAATTTCTAACTATGGTCGAACCGGTGTGCATGAAGATAGGGGACGGGCATCGCTAGAACTTGCATTGGATCTCTGAAGAAACCACATATTGCGAGTCTAAAAATGATTTTTTCAAAAAATCACGGGCGATAGATCATGTACCTGTAGTACAAACCGGACCCACTTCCTACCGATTCGGCAGACATTTGTCCTTTTACCGGGATGGACAAAAGGTTTGATATGTACCGTTGGGATATAGTCCATGTAAGGTGGTCTAGTATTTTAGGAAAATAGGACGGTAGCATTCGAAATGGCATTTTGGTGGTTACTTCACAAAAGCGACCCGTTTTTGCGCTGGAAAATGGAAAAGGATTTTATGCGACAAAAGGAAAACTTCCTCTGCAACATTGTTCTCCATACCAATGTCCACACACATGCATAATATGGGCACAACATCACAAACTATGCCGTGATTCACATAACATCGGTCATTTGGACCAAAAGCCATGAAACCTCGAACATGATAGGTCATTTTGTGAAGGTTTTTTGAAACATGATCATTGTTCGCACACATTTAGTCCGGATGTAGTCACAAACCGGGACTAAAGGGATATGGCAGTGGGCGACAACACTAATAATAGGGGTGAGTGTCGACATTATGTCGCGGCTTGTACCTTGTCCCGGATGGTGTCACCAACCGGGACTAAAGATGAACCTTTAGTCGGTTGGAGACACCAACCGACTAAAGATGAGTCAGCACTAATAATAGGGGTGAGTGTCGACATTATGTCGTGAGTGTCGACATTATGCCGAGCTGCTTGTACTATAAATATGCATCCTTGTGAGTCCAGTCCTCCGGCCAGTTTGAGGCATCTCCAAGATGGTTTTAGAGAGCGAGGACACCACTACGGCTAGTTTCGGGAGATGCCGGAGCCCAGTCCTCGGCATCTCCGAGAAACTGTCATAGAGGCACTCTAATATGTGAAATTAGTTAGCTCAGGCGTATTAATCTAGTTAGTGAAGTTACAAGCTGCAAGATGGTTTTCGAGGCGGGGACACCACTGCGGCAGTTTGAGGAGATGCCAGCGGGCCAGATCCTCGGCATCTCAGAAACTGGTCATAGAGGCACTCCATAATATGTGAAATTAGTTAGCTCAGGCGTATTGATCTAGTTAGTGAAGTTACAAGCTGCAAGATGGTTTTCGAGGCAGGGACACCACTGCGGCCAGTTTCGAGGAGATCTTGACGAGCCAGATCCTCGGCATCTCAGAAATCTGGTCATAGAGGCACTCCTAATATGTGAAATTAGTTAGCTCAGGAGTATTGATCTAGTTAGTGAAGTTACAAGCTGCAAGATGGTTTTCGAGGCAGGGCCACCACTACGACCAGTTCGGGGAGATGCCGACGGAGCCAGTCCTCCGGCATCTCCAAGAAACTGTCATAGAGGCACTCCGGTCCAGCCACAAAATGGGACTAACACTCAAGACATTTATTAATATTAAAAGCGAGACTACAAAACCGGGACTAAAGGCCACAAACCGCGAAAGATATCCTTCAAGCCACAAACCGCGAAAGACATGAACTAGAGTTACATAATATGAGTATGAACTTCTTGGCATACGTCGTTCCTTATGATCGCTTCAGGCGTAACCATGGAGCATCTTCTTTACTTAACGGAATGCTTGGGTCAGTTTTCACTGAAGGCAGAATTTCATCAAACTTATTATAATCTTCCGACATGTACATCTTGTCCTCGATTCCCACGATGTTTCTTTTCCCTGAAAGAACTATGTGACGCTTTGGCTCATCATATGATGTATTCGTTTGCATATTTTTCTTTTTTTTGATGCGGAGGACATGTCCTTCACATAGAAAACTGAGACACATCATTGTCTAGGACGAATGGTTCATCTCTATAACCAAGATTGTTGAGATCCTTTGTTGTCATTCCGCATAACCTGGTCTATCTTTACCCTTCCCCATTCAGGTTGACCCATTTCAGCGAAACAAAGGGACCTTAAAAGAGACTCCATAGTCTAGTTCCCATATCTCCTCTATGTAACCATAATATGTGTCCTTTTGTCCATTCTCGTCTATTGCATCAAAGCGGACACCACTATTTTGGTTGGTGCTCTTTTTATCTTGGGCGATCGTGTAGAATGTATTCCCATTTATTTCGTACCCTTGGAAATTCAATACTGATGAAGATGGTGTGTGACAACAAGTATAGCTGATCTCCAACAGTGGTGTCATTCAAGAGATGTGTCCGCATCCAACCACCGAAAGACTTCATGTGTTCATCTGTAATCCATGATTCAGGCTTCCCCGGGTTTTTGGAGCGTACAATATTCTTGTGTTCCTCGATATACGGAGCTGCCAAGGTGGAATTATGTAGAACCTGTAGTGTGCTTTAGTGAAAGAATCCCGTCCCTACATATCATTGCTTTCTTTCCCAGTGCCTTTTCCACTTAGTCTTCCCTCATGCATGAGTGAAACACCAATCGGCTTAAGGTCAGGAATAAAGTCAACACAAAACTCAATGACCTCCTCATTCCATATCCCTTGGAGATGCTTCCTTCAGTCTAGCACGGTTATGAACATATTTCTTTAAGACTCCCATGAACCTCTCAAAGGGAACAAATTGTGCAGAAATACCGGACCGAGAATGGCAATCTCTTCCACTAGATGAACCAGGAGATGCGTCATAATATTGAAGAAGGATGGTGGGAACACCAATTCAAAACTAACAAGACATTGTACCACATCCTTCGGTAACCTTGGCAGAATATCTGGATTGATTACCTTCGAGATATTGCATTGAGGAATGCACAAAGCTTCACAATGGGTACTCGAACATTTTCGGTAGAAGCCCCTCAATGCAATCGGAAGCAATGCGTCATAATCACGTGATCATGAGACTTCAGGTTTTGGAACTTTTCTCGCCATATTTATTATCCCTTTATATTAGATGAGAAGCCCGTCGGCACCTTGATCTTGTAAAGGACTTCAAAAGATTTCCTTCTCGCTTTGGTAAGAGCATAGGCACGACTTAAGTGGCCTTTATCCGTCTTGTTATCTGTATGCATGTTCTTTGGGTCTTCCATAATTTGTTGGTCCTCCGTGCTTGGTGTATCTTTTGTCTTACCATACACGCCTAGGAATCCTAGCAGTTCACGCAGAGATTCTTCGTCACGTGCATCACGTCGATTGAAGAGCGGACACGCAGGACTTTCAATATGGCTCCCAAAATATAGATTTCTTCTTCCACATGGGTGCGTGTCCTGTAGCGACGTCGTTGAACTGATTGACCATGGGACCCTTTCAAAGATTACTTCTATGTCCTTGACCATACCAAATACATCATCACCAGCAGGGAGTTCGGGCTTCTTCCGTGATCTGCCTCACCTTTAAAATGCTTGCCTTTCTTTCTTACGGGATGATTGGTGGAAGAAATCGTCGATTCTAGGTACACAACCTTCTTGCATTTATGCAAATATGTACCTTGGTCTTATCTAAACAGTGGGTGCATGCCTTATATCCCTTGTTTATACATCACGAAAGGTTACTAAGAGCAGGCCAATCATTGATGGTTCTGAATAACAACCCTCGTAGATTAAATGGCTCTGTTTGTTCTCATCCCACGCATTACACCTGGTTTGCCCCACAACTGTAAGAGTTCTTCAACTAATGTCCTAAGATACACATCAATGTCGTTGCCGGTTGCTTGGGCCTTGGATGAGCTCGCATCATAATGAACTTACGCTTCATGCACAACCAAGGAGGCAGGTTGTAGATACATAGAGTCACGGGCCAGGTCTTTGTGGCAGCTCTGCTCCCAAAAGGATTCATGCCATCCGTACTTAGACCAAACCATAAGTTCCTTGCGTCACACCAAAGTCCGGGAAGTCTCTCTCGATTTTTCTCCACTGTGACCCATCCAGGGTGTCTCAAACCCCGTCTTTCTTACGGTCTTCTTTGTGCCATCGCAACAACTTTGGCATGCTCTTTGTTTCGAACATGCGTTTCAACCTTGGTATTATAGGAGCATACCACATAACCTTAGCAGAACCCTCTTCCGGAGGGCTCTCCCTCAACATCACCAGGTCATCTCGTCGATCTTATACTTAGCGCGTTGCATACGGGCATTTATCTAAATTCTCATACTCCTTACATGTAGAGGATGCGATCATTAATGCATGCATGTATCTTTTCCACATCTAATCCCGGAGGACAGAGAGTCTTCTTTGCCGTTCAGAGGTACTCTCGGGAAGTTCGTTATGTTTTGGAAACTTGACTTCATTATTTTCAGCATCTTTTCAAATGAGGAGTCGGTTAGACCACACTGCTTTCCATCGCAACAATTCCGAGTGTGGTACCGAGCTTTGTGCTGCCATCTTTACAATTTGGGTACAACAATTTCTTGTGATCTTCTAACATGCCCTCTAACTTCAACTTCTCATTTACATTTCACGGTCTCGCTTTGCATCAGAAATGACCCTACCAAGTTCATCAGCCGGCTCATCTGATGCCCGTTCTTCACCTTTTTCCTCTCCATTGTCTTCCATTGCAGTATCACTGTATTTAGGAAACATATGATGATAGTTGTTATCATCATCTTCTTCTTCACCATCTTCCATCATAACCCCTCTTTCCCCGTGCTTGGTCCAGCAATTATAGTTGGGCATGAAACCTTTCATAATGAGGTGGTCGCGAATGATTTTCGAGGAAGAGTACTCCTTGTTGTTCCGACATTGAACACATGGACAACGTATAAATCCATTCTCTTTGTTTGCCGTAGCCACATCGATAAATTTATCCACGCCTTTGATATACCCGGCTACCACGGTCACCGTACATCCATTCCCGACCGTTCATACGCATCATATAAGTAAGTTTATCAAAAACAGGACATCATAAATAGTGAAATAACCAATTCACACCGACACATGAATTGTATCAATGACCTAGAAAAGATAAGATTGCTAACCTCGATCGAGGAAATAAAGAGGAGAAAGCTCAAGTCGTCTCGGACACCTTCTATATTTTTGTTCTATGAGAAATTCAACGGGATTTTTCACTCAAACATTTCAACAAACACCTTCAATGCATGCATGAGAAAAACTAGCACACACCCTCACCTTACACCATTCGAAAAAAGCAGTGGAGGCGGAGGGGGCGTTGCATTTATAGAGGGCAAGGGTCTTTAGTCGGTTGGAGCCACAACGGGACTACAGTCGTGCCACGCCACGTGGCTGTGGCCAAACCTTTAGTCGGTTGGTGGCTCCAACGGACGCATGCCCTTACCACCGGGACCCATGCCCCGGCCCGTGCGCTCAACCGACGCGTGCGGCATTAGTCCCGGTTGGTGGCGCAACCGGGACTAATGCTCCGAGGGGTCGCAATGCACAAATTCAACGCGATTTTCTAGTAGTGGTTTTGCGGGATGCCACAATTCGACACCACTAACAATGGATCTCGCCCTCGAGATCCGCCTCATGGTACCGGAAGGAAGGTCGGCGCTCTGCGTCTTCTCACTTCGTGTAGATCTTCTCGACACCACTAACGAGGGTTCATCCTCCATCTTGAAATCGGCGACACCACCAACAAAGGGTCGTTGTTCTTGATCATCGAGAGAACACTCCGGATAAACAAAGGACGAAGATAGAGGCATCAAACGATAAGGCCACCCCTAACTCCCGTTAGAAGAGGGAAAAGTTACATTGATCCACCAGTTCGATGTACCGAGCGAACAGTAAGAGTCGGGTAGGGTGATCAGTCCATCCCGGATCCAACTATCAACTCTATACATGGGTAGGAGAATCAGGCAACTCAACTCTCCAGATTTAGACTGAAGATCTCCTTAGGTGGTATCCGGAACAAAGGGATGATGCCAGCAGGAATCGTATGAAAGACACAATGATTAGGTTCCGCGATGGTTCCATTGGCATGAACAACACATGCTCAAGGTATACTCCAATTTCACCAATGCTCGTCCTTCTCATATGTTTTTCGACGACACTGATATCCAGCAAGGAACACATATGGATAAAGATCTCAAGAACAAACGATCGGAGGTAGGGCTGTGAGACAAGTTGCGATTGATGATCGTGGCCTCCGTTACAAAAGGAAGAAAACGAAACCACGAAGGTGCGGAAACCCAACCACGAGAAATCACGGACTCAGAGAGAGAAGAGAGCGGATTCAAAACACGTAGAGGTAAGAGGGGAACAACAGAGGGGTAAGGAGTAAAATCAGACCTAGCCAGAACTATCCAACCGATTTTGCAAAATAGTGTTGACACTCTACTTCGGCCGTTAGCTAGGTTATCCTGAATTTGGACTTGTGGGGTATCGCAACCGCTGAGCTCGATACCACTCTGTAACACCCTCGAATCGGACCTATGCAAGTTTGGGCAAAATTCACCAAAACCCGTGAGAAACGATTCAAAGGTGCCCACCAGCACTTAAATGCGGTGGAAAGCAGTAATAACATTACACAACAGTCCTCGATGGGACCCACGAGCAGATATATATAACTTGACTCAAAGAGTCAAGAATACAGATATAATATACAAGATCCAAATCACCTTGAAAGCGATAGGCGTCCGACTACGGACAAGATGCAAATGGGGCTAAGAGCCACGAAGAGTAACAATGGCGTCCATAACCCTGCCGAGCCAAGCGGAAGGGTAACCCCGCTAACGACGTCGATCTCAAAACCTGCTTAAACAAAAGGGGTGCCGACAAAGGGCAAAGGAAAAAGAGGAGCGTCAGTACTGAGGCCAGTACACGGCGAGGCTAGAATTCGGCGGTCCTCGCCTACATAGGTATGGTGGACTGAGCGGCAGCGGCAGCATGCACTAAACAACCTATAGAGACTCGATACAACTGGCGATTATCAGAGAGGGGTAAGAATGACCTACCGGATCCAACCTGAAGCTATCACCAAACAAACCCATCCTGGTGTTTCCCCCTCGAGACCAAACGAGGAAGTCAACCGAGGAACTCACGCGGTTGGCAGTTTTATTTATTCAGTTATCGTTGCAGCAATTACTAGTCAGGTATAGATGATCGTCCTGGTAAAATAAGCAGTGGGCACTTTTATTTAATCATTCCGTTGTAGTTGCAACAATTACTAAACAGATACAGATAGCATGAGATAAACCCAAAACCCAGCAGTTGTTGGTACTTTTATTCAGCCATTCTGTTGTAGTTGCAATACTTACTAGTCAGATACAATTGTCGCAAGCGACAACCAAACAAGCAATTGTGGGCAGTATTAATTAGCCATTCCGTTATAGTGAAGCTGATTACTAGTCATTATAAGTCAAATTTATAGCAATAAACTTTAGTTATGCTTGTCTATGATCGAGATACTGTGCTCCAAGTCGTCCATAACATGGACACGGCTTTGAAAGTTTTACCCGGCCGGGTGCACCAATAGCAACACACACTCGATCAACCTCGGAAAAACCAAATCAAAACCCAACGAGGCTTTCACGGCTGAACAATCACAGATTCGAAATATTTCAGGGCCACCCTTGGAGTACACCATAGCAAGCTAGCTCGAGACGGACCCCAAAGTTTGTGGGGTCATGGCAATGCAGGTCCCCAAACGGGACTGTCGATACCACGTAACGGGTCACAAGTCCTAACAAGACGGTGCAGTACCTCGCTGTCGTAAATAAAGCGGTAAAACATGGCATAAGTGGGATAGTAAATAAAACCCCAAACTAGTTTGTGGCCCCAAGAAATAAGATGAATCAAGCTCGGTCCAGGGGGTCCCATATACCTCCCGGATGTGGATAGCGCGATAAATCAAGGAACAGGTATCAAGTACTCGGGGTCTTACGGGACACAAGTGGGCGTTCGGAAACCAAATATTATCTATCACCCACCGATGCCTCTGCTTATTCAATTTTAGTTGTTAAACAGAAATTAAAGTGACGATAAGTAAAACTAGAATCATCTCCAACAGCAACATGCGGCAATACATCAGCAACTGTGGCATATGACGACACACATCAGCACTTGAGCAAGCAACTACGACGCGCAAGTCCAACTATCTACCAAACAACAGGTAATAGGATGTGTCCAAGGCAAATATAGGGCTGCAAGGGAGATCACGGGAACGGAACTAGAGCATCGCAACACAGATAGCAATAGATCAACAGGAAGGAGTAAATTACTATAAAAGTAAGATAGGTAGAAAGAGGGAGATGCTCGCCTGAAAACATGGTCGAAGGTTCAACCGAAGAACGGGCGAAGCTCACATCAACTCAACGGCCTTATCCGCGAAGAAGCAAATCACTAGAAGGAACACCGGATGCAATATTTAATACAACGTTAGAATATCGGCATGATGCATGTATGATGAATGACATGGCAAAGATGCGATGCAAATAGGTCGAATTAAGCGAGACCGGGGTCCCGACAATTAATTAGACGGTTCAAGTTATTTAGCTACCCCGCATATTAAATGTTGTTTAGCAAGGCAAGATAAGATACCGGTTCACTACACAAGTTTAAATGAGGCCGTTATGAGACTAGATTTGCCCGCATATGGGCCCCATATTTAATTATTAAGTGAATCGGCATACGGCCCCCAAACCACATGAATGAATGCATGCAAGACAATTAAATGTGCAACAGGTTGATATCATGTTATAAAATAGGGTTCGAGGAAAAAGGTTTCACACATTTAGGGTTCTCGACGATCTTGGGGTTCTGGGGGTTCGGGGTTCGACAGGGTCCAGGGTCCAGGGTTCGACGGATCGGTCTCGGCGGAAACGTTCTCGGATAACAGGGTAGATCTTGGCGTCCCGTGGTCTTCGGTTCATGTTGTCGGTCCTGGTGTTCGGGTCGAAGCACTTGTCGCATCGGGGTTCTCGGCGGACTCGGTGTCCGGGAAGGCGATCTTGATTCGGGGTCCCGATGAAGGTATTGGCGGGGGGTTCGGGTGAAGCACTTGGCGTTCTGCGTCGATCTTGGCATTCTGCAGGTCCTGGCGCTTCAGATCGACCTTCGGTCCGGGGACTCAGGGTCCGTGTGGCGGTCTTGGCGTCCGAGGAGAAGATCATGTCGCATCCGCGGCCTTCGGGTGCGGGTTCTCCGGCTCTCATGTAGGAGATCTTGTCGTCGCATCGCAGAACTTGGGTTCGGGGGCTGGTGTCTTGGAGTTCTTGGTATCCAGGGACGCTCCGGGTCCGGGGTTCGCCGCTCCGGGAGGCAATCTTGAGGCTTCCACTCATTCACCGGTTGCGAGCATCGGTCGACGCGGACGGAAGTAGCTCTTGGCAAGGCTGCGGTTTAAGTCGGAGTCGTTCGGGTGGCACCTAGCGTCTTCGGGTTGGAGGCGCTGCTTGGACGAGGGAGCGGCCCTGGCTGCGTGCGGACCCGCAGGGAACGGCTCGGGCTCGCAGGGGCTCGGGGCTCGCAGAGGCAGAGCGGACGCGGGGCCCGGCGCGGCGGCGAGGGACCGGCGGGCTGAGGAAGGCCGCGGCGGATGGGAGGGTCGGCGGTGGAGGAGAGGCTGCACAGGGCGGCGCCGGCGACGCAGGGTCGGGCAAGGCCGAGCTTGGGGCGAGGCGGAGGACGCGCCGCGACGGACGGCGGTGAGGAACGGCGATCGGCGGAGGGAGTTGCGAGGCTCCGGCGACGGGCCCGGGCGGCGCGGGAGCAGGCCGGGAGGCGCAGGGCGGCAGCCGAGCTCGAGGCGTGGGGGGCCGGGACCGGGTGGAGGCGGTTGCGGGCTCTGGCGGGCTCCAGGCGGGGTCGACGGGTCACGGCGAGGTCGAGCCGGTGAGGTCCAGCGGCGGCGGCAGCGTGCTCGCGGATGGGTGGCGGCGCTTGGGGAGGGAGAGGAGAGCGGAGAGGGAGGCGGCGAGGAGAGGTGGGGAAAGGGCAGCGGGCGGCGGGCGTGAGGGAGGAGGAGGCGCCGGGCGTGGCGGCTGGGTCGTGGGGGCGCCAAGGCCGGGCAGAGAGAGGAGGAAGAAGAGAGCTGCGCAGGGTTGCGTGAGAGGAGGACGCGTCTGGGCGTCGGCAAGCGAGAGGGCACGGGTGCGTGGGTGGGACCTGGCGGGTCCAGCGTCAAAGTCTTGGTGTGTAGCGGTGTGCGGGTGGGGCCAGGTTAGGTAGGGCGGGTGCTGCGTCTGCATGTGTGCTTGTGTGTGAGTCTGGGGTGGGTTGTGGGCGTGAGGTGAGAGAAGAGGGGAGGTTGGGGCTTGGGTGATGTGGCGGGTTTGATTGGTTAGGGGAGGTGAGAGGAGGTGGCATGTTACGATTGGGGGAGTGATGTGGAGGGGAGGGTTGGGTAGACTTTTAGGTGGATGTAGGATTTAGGTGGCAGGTCTGATTGGACCGATTATTATTTCCTGGGGTGGTCGATCGGGTCGAGCTGGCCTGCTCGACCGCCTTTACAAAATAATATAATTTTATTTGTTTAATTGGACCGTTTGCAATCCGCTCGCGGCCAAAACCAAATAATCCGGCGACCCGGGTTTTGCGTGTTTGAATTAAGAGGGGCGTTTGGAAATCAAAACGGGCGTTGCGAAAATAGTTTTGGCAAACAATGCATGATGATGACGATGCAATGCACAAATTCAACGCGATTTTCTAGTAGTGGTTTTGCGGGATGCCACAATTCGACACCACTAACAATGGATCTCGCCCTCGAGATCCGCCTCATGGTACCGGAAGGAAGGTCGGCGCTCTGCGTCTTCTCACTTCGTGTAGATCTTCTCGACACCACTAACGAGGGTTCATCCTCCATCTTGAAATCGGCGACACCACCAACAAAGGGTCGTTGTTCTTGATCATCGAGAGAACACTCCGGATAAACAAAGGACGAAGATAGAGGCATCAAACGATAAGGCCACCCCTAACTCCCGTTAGAAGAGGGAAAAGTTACATTGATCCACCAGTTCGATGTACAGAGCGAGCGAAGAAGAGTCGGGTAGGGTGATCAGTCCATCCCGGATCCAACTATCAACTCTATACATGGGTAGGAGAATCAGGCAACTCAACTCTCCAGATTTAGACTGAAGATCTCCTT
Source organism: Avena longiglumis (assembly GCA_030063025.1). Classification (NCBI taxonomy): domain Eukaryota; kingdom Viridiplantae; phylum Streptophyta; class Magnoliopsida; order Poales; family Poaceae; genus Avena; species Avena longiglumis. Next base: position 15,587,086 of record CP125975.1, read on the forward strand.
AGGTGGTATCCGGAACAAAGGGATGATGCCAGCAGGAATCGTATGAAAGACACAATGATTAGGTTCCGCGATGGTTCCATTGGCATGAACAACACATGCTCAAGGTATACTCCAATTTCACCAATGCTCGTCCTTCTCATATGTTTTTCGACGACACTGATATCCAGCAAGGAACACATATGGATAAAGATCTCAAGAACAAACGATCGGAGGTAGGGCACAACAGACAAGTTGCAGATTGATGATCGTAGCGCCTCCGTTACAAAAGGAAGAAAACGAAACCCTGAAGGTGCGACGGAAACCCAACCACGAGAAATCCTGGACTCGAAGAGAGAGAAGAGAGCGGATTCAAAACACGTAGAGGTAAGAGGGGAACAGCAGAGGGGTAAGGAGTAAAATCAGACCTAGCCAGAACTATCCAACCGATTTTGCAAAATAGTTTTGACACTCTACTTCGGCCGTTAGCTAGGTTATCCTACAGGCTGGACTTGTGGGGTATCGAATCGCTGAGCTCGATACCACTCAGTAACACCCTCGAATCGGACCTATGCAAGTTTGGGCAAAATTCACCAAACCGCATAGAAACGATTCAAAGGTGCTCACCAGCACTTTCGTGCGGGTGGAAAACGGTAATAACATTACACAACAGTCCTCGATGGGACCCATGTAACAGATATATATAAATGACTCAAAGAGTCAAGAATACGTATATAATATACAAGATCCAAATCACCTTGAAAACGATAGAGCGTCCGACTACGGACAAGATGCAAATGGGGCTAAGAGCCACGAAGAGTAACCAATGGCGCCCATAACCCTGCCTGTGCCAAGCCGGAAGGGTAACCCCGCTAACGACGCCGATCTCAAAACCTGCTTAAACAAAGGGGTGCCGACAAAGGGCAAAGGAAAAGAGGAGCGTTAATCGAGGCCAGTACACGGCGAGGCTAGAATTCGGCGGTCCTCGCCTACATAGGTATGGTGGACTGAGCGGCAGCGGCAACATGCACTAAACAACCTATAGAGACTCGATACAACCGGCGATTGTCAGAGAGGGGTAAGAATGACCTACCGGATCCAACCTGAAGCTATCACCAAACAAACCCATCCTGGTGTTTCCCCCCTCGAGACCAAACGAGGAAGTCAACCGAGGAACTCACGCGGTTGGCAGTTTTATTTATTCAGTTATCGTTGCAGCAATTACTAGTCAGGTATAGATGATCGTCCTGGTAAAATAAGCAGTGGGCACTTTTATTTAATCATTCCGTTGTAGTTGCAACAATTACTAAACAGATACAGATAGCATGAGATAAACCCAAAACCCAGCAGTTGTTGGTACTTTTATTCAGCCATTCTGTTGTAGTTGCAATACTTACTAGTCAGATACAATTGTCGCAAGCGACAACCAAACAAGCAATTGTGGGCAGTATTAATTAGCCATTCCGTTATAGTGAAGCTGATTACTAGTCATTGTAAGTCAAATTTATAGCAGTAAACTTTAGTTATGCTTGTCTATGATCGAGATACTGTGCTCCAAGTCGTCCATAACCGCGGACACGGCTTTCAGAAAGTTTTACCCGGCCGGGGTGCACCAATAGCAACACACACTCGATCAACCTCGGAAAAACCAAATCAAAACCCAACGAGGCTTTCACGGCTGAACAATCACAGGATTCAGAAATATTTCAGGGGGCCACCCCTTGGAGTACACCCGCAACGAAGTAAGCTAGCTCCGAGACGGACCCCAAAGTTTGTGGGGCCGGATGGCAGCGAGAGGTCCCCAAACGGGACTGTCGATACCACGTAACGGGTCACAAGTCCTAAAAAGACAAAGGTGCACCTCGCACAATCGTAAATAAAGCAGTAAAACATGGCATAAGTACAGGATAGTAAATAAAACCCCAAACTAGTTTGTGGCCCCAAGAAATAAGACTGAATCAAGCTCTGGTCCAGGGGGGTCCCATATACCTCCCGGATGTGGATAGCGCGATAAATCAAGGAACAGGTATCAAGTACTCGGGGTCTTACGGGACACAAGTGGGCGTTCGGAAACCAAATATTATCTATCACCCACCGATGCCTCTGCTTATTCAATTTTAGTTGTTAAACAAAAATTAAAGTGACGATAAGTAAAACTAGAATCATCTCCAATAGCAACATGCGGCAATACATCAGCAACTGTGGCATATGACGACACACATCAGCACTTGAGCAAGCAACTACGACGCGCAAGTACAACTATCTACCAAACAACAGGTAATAGGATGTGTCCAAGGCAAATATAGGGCTGCAAGGGAGATCACGGGAACGGAACTAGAGCATCGCAACACAGATAGCAATAGATCAACAGGAAGGAGTAAATTACTATAAAAGTAAGATAGGTAGAAAGAGGGAGATGCTCGCCTGAAAACATGGTCGAAGGTTCAACCGAAGAACGGGCGAAGCTCACATCAACTCAACGGCCTTATCTGCGAAGAAGCAAATCACTAGAAGGAACACCGGATGCAATATTTAATACAACGGCAGAAGATCGGCATGATGCATGTATGATGAATGACATGGCAAAGATGCGATGCAAATAGGTTGAATTAAGCGAGACCGGGGTCCCGACAATTAATTAGACGGTTCAAGTTATTTAGCTACCCCGCATATTAAATGTTGTTTAGCAAGGCAAGATAAGATACCGGTTCACTACACAAGTTTAAATGAGGCCGTTATGAGACTAGATTTGCCCGCATATGGGCCCCATATTTAATTATTAAGTGAATCGGCATACGGCCCCCAAACCACATGAATGAATGCATGCAAGACAATTAAATGTGCAACAGGTTGATATCATGTTATAAAATAGGGTTCGAGGAAAAAGGTTTCACACATTTAGGGTTCTCGACGATCTTGGGGTTCTGGGGGTTCGGGGTTCGACAGGGTCCAGGGTCCAGGGTTCGACGGATCGGTCTCGGCGGAAACGTTCTCGGATAACAGGGTAGATCTTGGCGTCCCGTGGTCTTCGGTTCATGTTGTCGGTCCTGGTGTTCGGTCAAGCACTTGTCGCATCGGGGTTCTCGGCGGACTCGGTGTCCGGGAAGGCGATCTTGATTCGGGTCCCGATGAAGGTATTGGCGGGGGGTTCGGGTGAAGCACTTGGCGTTCTGCGTCGATCTTGGCATTCTGCAGGTCCTGGCGCTTCAGATCGACCTTCGGTCCGGGGACTCAGGGTCCGTGTGGCGGTCTTGGCGTCCGAGGAGAAGATCATGTCGCATCCGCGGCCTTCGGGTGCGGGTTCTCCGGCTCTCATGTAGGAGATCTTGTCGTCGCATCGCAGAACTTGGGTTCGGGGGCTGGTGTCTTGGAGTTCTTGGTATCCAGGGACGCTCCGGGTCCGGGGTTCGCCGCTCCGGGAGGCAATCTTGAGGCTTCCACTCATTCACCGGTTGCGAGCATCGGTCGACGCGGACGGAAGTAGCTCTTGGCAAGGCTGCGGTTTAAGTCGGAGTCGTTCGGGTGGCACCTAGCGTCTTCGGGTTGGAGGCGCTGCTTGGACGAGGGAGCGGCCCTGGCTGCGTGCGGACCCGCAGGGAACGGCTCGGGCTCGCAGGGGCTCGGGGCTCGCAGAGGCAGAGCGGGCCTTGAGGCCAGCGGCGAGGGACCGCGGCTGAGGAAGGCCGCGGATGGGAGGTCGGCGGTGGAGAGGCTGCACAGGCGGCACCGCGACGCAGGTCGGGCAGCGGCCGAGCTTGGGGCGAGGAGGCACGGACGGCGGGCGGTGAGGAACGGCGACGCGGAGGGAGCTGCGGGAGGCTCGGCGGCGGGCGAAGGCGGACGGCGGGAGCAGAGGGCGGAGGCGAGGGCGGGCCGAGCGGGCGGCCGCTCGGGCGGCTGGGGACCGGTCGCGAGGCGGTTAAGGGGTTTCTCTGGCGGGCTCTGAGGCGGGGTCGACGGGGTCACGGCGAGGTCGGGGCGAGCCGGTGAGGTCCAGCGGCGGAGGCGGCTTGCGCAGGCGGCGGCAGGGGCGCGTGCTCGCGGATGGGTGGGGCGGCGCGCCGGACTTGGGGGAGAGGGAGAGCGGAGAGGGAGGCGAGCGAGGAGAGGTGGGGGGAAAGGGCAGCGGGCGTGCGGGCGTGAGGGAGGAGGAGGGCGCCGGGCGGCGGGCGGCGGCGCTCGGGTCGCCGGGGAGCGCCGGCGGCGGGGCAGAGAGAGAGGAGGAAGAAGAGAGCGCGCGGCTGCAGGGTTGCGTGAGAGGAGGCCGCGTGCGGGCGTCGCTGGGCAGAGGGCACGGGTGCGTGGGTGGGACCCGGGGCGGGTCCCGCGTGCAGGCGTGCGGGTGTGTGTAGCGCGGTGTGCGGGTGGGGCCAGGGTTAGGTAGGGCCGGGTGCTGCAGCGTGCGCGCATGTGTGCTTGTGTGTGAGTCTGGGGGTGGGTTGTGGCGTGTGAGGTGAGAGAAGAGGGGGAGGTTGGGGCTTGGGTGATGTGGCGGGTTTTGATTGGTTAGGGGGGGAGGGTGAGAGGAGGTGGCATGTTCTGATTGGGGGGAGTGATGTGGAGGGGAGGGTTGGGTAGACTTTTAGGTGGATGTAGGATTTAGGTGGCAGGTCTGATTGGACCGATTGTTATTTTCCTGGGGTGGTCGATCGGGTCGAGCTGGCCCGTTCGACTGCCCCTACAAAAATAATATAATTTTATTTGTTTAATTGGACCGTTTGCAATCCGCTCGCGGCCAAAACCAAATAATCCGGCGACCCGGGTTTTGCGTGTTTGAATTAAGAGGGGCGTTTGGAAATCAAAACGGGCGTTGCGAAAATAGTTTTGGCAAACAATGCATGATGATGACGATGCAATGCACAAATTCAACGCGATTTTCTAGTAGTGGTTTTGCGGGATGCCACAGTCGCGAACGGATGGCCCTTTTCCTCTAGTGAACGATGGTGGTTCCCGGCCAAGAGGGGCGTTGGGATCACGCCATGGATAGGGAGGGACTCAACAGGTACAGATCCAAGAGCTAGCTTGCATAACTCTTGGTAGTGGATCGGTGGAATACATTAGTGCACGCCTTTTCCTTGCTAGGAGGATCGTGCTGGAGCACTTGACCGGATAACAAGCTTTTCATGCTTGACTAGTGGCATGTGGCCAGAGTTTTGCCGAGCTTCTCTGGTTGTCAATCAAAATTAGTTGTGGTTAAAGTTAATCACATTTGGTTCTACGTTCATGATTGGACGTGCTATTTGATCTTCGGGATACTAATAGTTATTTACACCCACCATGTTTTTTTACAATCATGAAATTCTTATGTCAAGTAAATTTTGCCTTTCATCAAAAGTGAAGCACAACATAATACAATATAGAGATGAGGAAATTTTTTGTTTGTGTAAGAAACAAAAATAATATGTAAAATATTTATCTTTTTACACTGTTAACGACTCATACACATTGCATTTTTATGTCAATTTGTTTTATATTTTTAGAAGTTCTTAGACATACCAGGAGGTTATTCTAGGTTATGGAAACATTTTGAACGTACCCTGATTATCTTAAGTGGTCCGGAAAAATCCCTAGAGTCGGACGCCAAGGAGGAAGTAGAAACCTGGTCTAGGTAGGAATCGCGGGATAGTGCACTCTTGTTATATTCTATCTGTCTCCCTTTGTTTGTGTATTTACCATAGGCATTTTACCAAAAATAAGTAGGGTTCCCTTATGCAGGGGAGAAGAACCAACTTGTCCCATCAATTTGCCGATATCGTGATTATTATCTAAGTGTATCTCCATTTTCAATGTGTCTGATTTCTTTGCCGGGTGTATTTTATTTCTTTGCCAAGCGTATTTTTTTCTGTAGGAAGATCAACGCTGAGGGGGGAAACTCTCAGCATAGCCCGGATAACCCTCGGGCCTGCTCAACGCCGAGGGTGACCTTCGGCATTAAGCCCTCGGCTTAGGTGGTCCTCGACACAGCTTGATACCGTCGGCGTTGGTTATTCCCTCGGCGTAGAGGCTTGTGCCAATGGTTTATGGCGCCCCTCGGCACAACTCGACCGTCGGCCCAGGAAGTAAACGGCACGGAGAAGACGACGCCTAGGAGCAACGCCGAGAGGGAAACTGTCAGCGTAGGTGGCCACGTGGAGCATGCTGGAGGGCTGGGGTGTAGGAGCAATGCCGAGGGGGAAATGCTCGGTGTTGGTGGAGCTACGCTGAGGGGGTTACCCTCGGCGTTGGCGGCCACATGGATAATTTTGTTTTTCAAAGTTTCAAAATATTTAAATTGTTTGAATGATTAATTGCATAGGAATCATTTTTAACTCTAAGCACGTTTAATCTCAGGTAAAATTGCACACTCAATGGTATAATGCCCACTAGGTCACCCTTCGTTAGACTACTCTACTCATAGCATGTTTAACTTCTTCGTTCCTTTTATATGAGCTTCCGAGTTATCACCATATACCTTGTTGATAATAATATACTATCAATCCTATTAACCCTTAGGTCATGATGTCACATGCCTTTATTTTTTGAATTTCAAATAATTATACAATAATTAAACAAAAATGATATATTGCTAGAAAATAAAAGTATTATGTGATATATTACTAGAAACTAAAAGTATTGTGCGCTCTGTCTCCACCGAAACACCAATCTGCAGGCCCGTGCGGTCTATGCCATGTAGCTCTTTCTATATATGTGATATATTAGTAGAAAATAAAAGTACCGGTGAATATATTACTAGAAACTAAGAGTATTATGCAACCAAAAAATAAAATGCAAACATATTTAATTCACACATAAAATCAACGGTCTGAGATAATGGGAAAAGAACAATGCCGAGGGGAATACCCTCGGCGTAGGTGCAGCAATGTCGAGAGGAGTACCCTCGGCGTAGGTGGAGAAATGCCGAGGGGATTCCCCTCGGCGTAGGTACTTCTATGTTCACAGGTGCATGCTTGTGGCAACGCCGAAGGTCACCCCCTCGACTTTGTTATGTGCCGTTAACTTTCTACAGAGCTACGCCGACGGTAAACCCCTCGACATTGCCATATGTCGTGAACTGTCCATCCAGCGGTCGTCCCCAGCGCACGAACGTGACGCGTCCTCAGCCTGTGCCGACGGTGCCCCTCGGTGTTTCTCTATCTTTGTCGAGGGTGTTTCTACGCTGACGGTCCCTCTTAGCTTTGCTCGTCTATGCCGACGGGTTTTTTATGGTTGTGGGCACTATGCGAGCTATGCCGAGGGTCCCAACGTTTTCCCCTCGGCGTTGAAATCCCTGTTGGCATCTACCTTTGTTCTCGTAGTGTTACCTACTTGCCAAGTGTATGTTTACCGGGTTTTTCATGAAGGTTGCATTCTCGATGTTGGGGAGGTGACCCCGGATAGGGTCAAGACATGGGAAGATAAAAGGAGTTTCCCCTGTCATCTGCCGAGTTACTGTTTATATCGGCCGAGTCCTATAAAAGTCGGCCGAGATAAGCACAACCATGATACCTACGAAGGGAGCGATACCTGATCCGGGCGACATACGAGTTAAGTCGGCCAAATATGTATGTACAACTTGAATGCAGGTAAAGGTCGAGCCGAGTAATCCAAGACAAGGCCGAGTAACACGAAGCTTGTGGGAGAAGGAGGTGCCTAAGGTCAAACCATAGCTGCTATAGGAGGAATCTAGATAGAGCCAAGCGCTAAGGACAAAGAGCAGAGATGCAGAGGGGCAGACAGGCGTCACGGAGGTGATAGTGAGGAAGCCCGAGGCATATATGTGAGGCCCTCTGGAACCTTGCCGCCGATAGAAGGGAGACACAGAAAGGAGCTCGCCGAGTTACCACTTTGGGACAAGCATATTCCAAGAATATGCTTTCCACGTCAGCCCTAGAAGGAGCCAAGGAACCCCTTTATAAGGAGAGGCATGGACTCCTGAGAGGGGGATCGATTGATTCAATGCCGTAAGGCTTGTGTAGTTCTTCTTTTCTTCCCGCAAACAACTCGAGGAGCACTTGTAGCCCAAGAGAGGAGAAATAAAGATATGTATGTTGATTTGTGTGTAGAAATAACTACATCATCCCTCCCCGGATCCCATTAGCATCCATAGGCCCCATACTTTAGCTTACCCATCGCATCTGTCGTGCAACCACCATGACAGTTGGCGCCCACCGTGGGGCCAGCAGCGGTGCTAGCTGGAGTCAAGATCCGAACAGGAAACTTCATCCACACCGGCGAGCGCATTGTCTCTGGCTTAGTCCAGAGATTAATCTCTATGACTATGTCAGCGATAACGCAGGCAGCTTCAGGAGAAAAGCTCCTCCGCGCAACGGCGTCTTCATCAACTTGGGCATGCACCAGATCTACGTCGGCGTCGACACCTCCTGTGTTTATCTTCACCGAGTTATTGTTGCAGGAGAGCCCCCCCCTCATCACCGCAAACGGTCCGCGTGGAGAGCGCCCCGCAGGCAGCGTCGAGGTGATGGTCGCGGCCGGGGTACAGGCATCAGCAGGAGGCGCCGGATCAAGCAAGGACCCGACGACGGGAGGATAGGTGACCACAAAGCAAGCAGCTCCACAGCCCAGTGAGGTAGATCCTTCAGCGGCCAAGCCAGTCGAGGTGCAGGAGACAAACCCGAAGGCACCAAGGGTAAGATGGCCACCTCTGGAAAGACCAGAAAATATTCTCCAGGCAACTATAGATAATCTGACCACGCCTGTAGCGCCGATACTTGATCCGGCTAATGCTCAGGCAGAGTTAGAAGAGACCAGGCAAAAAGTACTGGTAGAGGCAAAAGAGGTGTCGGCCTTGCGGGAGTCCCTGAACAGGACCCTGCGAGAATATGCCAAGGCAAATAAGCTAGATATTGCCCCAGAGCGAGTAGATGAGTTAAGATTGAGAGGAAAAAATCTCATGAATGATATCAACAAAGGACATGAGACTCACAAGGAAGACTTAGTTGACCTAGGCTTGCCGAGGTATAGCACCCCGGCAAAGAACCTAAGGGCGGCTAATTTCGCTGCATTAGAATTGGAGGGACTAACCGGCGAAGCCCGACAAAAGAAACAAGAAAGAGTGAATGAGCTGGTACGCATTGCGAACCCGCAAAATGAAGAAATGCTTAGGGCTGACCTGGCGAGACCGGGAGCCTCGCGCATGGTTCATTCGGCTGGAGCAGCACCTGCCCTATCAATGGCAGCAGCATCCTCACCCGGAAACAACGGGCGAAGAGATAAAGCAGTAACTTCAGGAAAAAGAAATAAGCAAATTGTACCGTATGATCCAGCAGTAGCTGAAAAGGTCAATGAGAACAGAGGCAATGGAAGCCGAGGTAACGGTGGCGAAAGAAACCCCGTCCGCGCCAATAAAGGCAACAGAAGCCGAGGTAATGGAGACCTCGGGAGAAGAAATCATGAGAATGAAATCCCGACGGAAGGAAGAAGGGACCCGCCGCCCAATCCTCAGCCGAGGTATGAACCTCGGCAAGAACGAGAAGTGAGACCAGCTCACCATAATAACGCAAATGAGAGGTACAACGATGGTTACTCAGATATGGAGTATGCAGGGCATGGTGGAAATAACCATTATGGAATGCAGGAGAGAATCATGTACAGAAACTTACCGTCAAATTATGCAAGATTAAAACTAGATAGGTTGTATCGGTCCGAGTTGTTAGAAGAGCATGGTCCGCCTGGTCCGGCGTGTTTTGGACCTCGGATCATGGGTGAACCACCAGTGCCGAACTTTCAGCTGGCAAGGGGCACGAAAACATACAATGGGAGCACCAAACCACAGGATTGGTTGATTGACTATGCTACTGCAGTAAAGATAGCTGGTGTGAACTTGCGATGGGCAGTAAGATATGTCCCGCAAATGCTGGAAGGACCAGCCAGAGTATGGCTAAACAATCTGCCAGCAGGAAGTATCAACTGTTGGCTAGATTTTGAAGAGATGTTTGTTAGCAACTTCACCAGTACTTACAAGAGACCAAACAAGCCACAGCAGCTTGCAATGTGCAAGCAGAGACCGAATGAGACAGACAGAGAATTCTTAACTCGGTGGTGTAACCTTAGGAACTCATGCGAGGGAGTTACAGAATCTCAAGCGATAGCTTGGTTCGATCAAGGATGCCGATATGTCAGTGTCTTGTGGCAGAGACTGCAAAGAGATATGCCAACTACTTTGGCAGAAACCATCAGGATAGTGGATTCATATGCATTGGGTGATCCGACGCAACCAGAACTGATGTCGGCAGAGCATTGGGAGCATCAAGATCAGTATGCAAGAGATGCGGCCGAATCATCGAGGCGCAACGAGTTCAGAGATAGAAGAAGAGTGGAAAGACCGAATTACAGATATGCCTCCAATCAGGTGGCAGCGGTAGTGCAAGATCAGCCAAACCACGGAAACAGTCAGCGGCAGAAGAATGGTCCTCAGCAATGGACACCAAGGAATGAAGGGAAGAGACAATGGACACCGTAATGTAAGAAGCAATGGCGGTGAAGGCCGAAGTACACGTTTGAATCCATGTTGGATCAACCGTGTAAGTTTCACACTCCAAACCCAGCCAAGCCGGCTAATCATACAACTCGGCAATGCGCCTGGATGAAAAATGCAATGGGGAACCCAGCGGGCATGCAAGCACCTTGTCATCAGGCACATCAGCAGCAGCAGCCGCAATTGACTAGGGCAAATGCACAGCAGTTAATGTTACCCCCTCCTCCCCCGAGGTATGATAACTCGGACCGGAGAGATGCAGTGCATCAATTGATAAATCGGGGTCAGGATGGAAGGACAAACCCCGGAAATAATGGACGCAATGATTACAGGGAAGATCATCACTCATATTGCGTGTTCACTATAGAACAGCAAGACAGGCAAAGTGTATAGAGCCGACATATGGAAGTAAATGCAGTTATGCCAGCAGTACCAAGATATGTACCTTGGTCAGATCAAGAAGTAACTTGGAGCATAAAAGATCACCCCAAAATAATGCCGAATCAAGGGTCGTACGCACTCATACTAGATCCGACTTTTGTCGGGCCTAGCATTAATGTGAAATTTTCAAAAGTACTCATTGACAATGGGAGCAGTATCAATATCATGTAAAAAGATACAATGCATAAAATCGGAATATCGCAGAATATGCCGCAATCCACGAGAACCACGTTCCATGGAATAGTGCCGGGACTTTCATGCGAACCCATTGGGAAGGTTCGAGTAGATGTATTATTCGGCACAAGGGATAACTGCAGAGCAGAAAATTTGGAGTTTGAGGTGGTGGATCTAGAAAGTTGCTATCATGCTTTACTCAGGCGGCCGACATTGGCCAAATTCATGAGCAGGTGCCACATCACTTACATGAAAATGAAGTTACCCGGACCACAAGGGGTGATAACAGTAGCAGGAGATTACAGGAAGTCGATGGAATGTGCCTCGGCCGGATAAAACCTGTCCGAGTCATTGGTGATTGCAAGAGAAAAAAGAAGAATTCAGGAGGTAGCGGCTCTCGCTCAGTCAGCACAGCTGAATATGCCAGCGTTAGCCAACCCACATGAAAGCATTTCTTTCCAGCCGACTAAGGAGACAAAAAAGGTCCAGATAGATGAGCAGTTCCCAGAGCGCACCATTACGATTGGCACCGGCCTGGATGCCAAATAGGAAGGCGAGCTCACCAACTTCCTCCGTGAGAATCGGAATACCTTTGCTTGGTCAACTCAAGACCTGCAAGGTGTGCCGAGGGAGTTGGCTGAGCACTCTCTGCATGTAAGGCCAGGAGAAAGGCCGGTGAAGCAACCTCTCCGCCGCTTCGCAGAAGACAGGAGAAAAATAATAGGGGATGAGATAGCTCGGCTCCTGGTAGCCGGGTTCATCATGGAAGTACTTCATCTGGATTGGTTATCAAATCTGATGTTGGTAGAAAAGAAAAAGGATGACCCAAATGTAGCCGTCGTATGGCGAATGTGTATTGATTACACGAACCTAAACTAGGCGTGTCCCAAAGATCCTTTTCCTTTACCTAGGATAGACCAAGTCATTGATTCAACCTCTGGTTGTGAGCTGTTTTCATTTGTAGATGCGTACTCTGGTTTCCACCAGATACCATTAAATCCGTCTGATCAAATAAAGACTGCGTTTATTACCCCGTATGGGGCTTATTGCTATCGTACCATGCCATTCGGCCTGTGCAACGCAGGAGCAACATACCAGAGATGCATGCAAAAGTGTCTACATGACCAGATAGGGAAACATGTGCAAGTATATGTGGATGATGTGGTTATAAAAACCAAAGAAAGTAAAACGCTCCTGGATGATATTCGGCAGACATTCGCAAACCTGAGAAGATTCTGAATGAAGCTTAACCCGGAAAAATGTACCTTCGGTGTCCCGGCTGGGAAATTACTCGGTTTTCTCGTATCCAGCCGAGGTATAGAGGCAAAACCAACCAAAATACGAGTAGTTGAAAGAATGGAATTGCCGAGGTGTCTAAATGATGTACAAAAATTCACGGGTTGCCTGGCCTCGCTTAGTCGGTTTGTATGCCGGCTGGGGTAAAAGGCATTACCTCTATATCAACTGATGAAAAAATCTGATAAGTTCGTTTGGACACCGCAAGCAAATAACGCATTTCATGAATTAAAAAAGATGTTGGTCACGGCACCAATTCTAGCCTCTTCATTATCAAAGGAGCCTATGTTACTTTATATAGCTGCCACTAACAGAGTGGTAAGAGCGGTGGTGGTCATGGAACGGAATGAAGATGAAAAGTCAGTACAAAGGCCGGTATATTACCTAAGCGAGGTATTATCAGCCTCAAAACGGAACTACCCGCACTACCAAAAGATGGCTTATGGAGTATACATGTCGGCGAAAAAACTTAAACATTAATTCGAGGAACATCCGATAAAATTGATTTGTGAAGCACCAATAGCCGAGATATTGAGCAATAAAGACGCCAGTGGCCGAATATAAAAATGGGCAATCGAGTTATCACCTTATGCCCCTCAATTTGATAGGAGAGATGCAATAAAATCTTAGGTGGTGGCAGATTTCTTTGGGGATTGGGCCGAGGTACAATATGAGCCGCCATTACCAGATCCGAATTATTGGACAATGCACTTTGACGATTCCAAGCTGAGGAACGGCTTGGGGGCAGGGATAGTGTTAACCTCGCCAAAAAGAGATCAGCTGAAATATGTACTGCAAATACATTTCGCCGCATCAAATAATGTAGCCGAGTACGAAGAACTCATCCATGGGTTAAAGGTGGCAAAAGAGATTGGCATATGTCGGATCCTATGTTAAGGGGATTCGGATTTAGTAGTACAGCAAGTATCAGGCAATTGGGACGCGCTAGATGCGAATATGGCCCTATATAGATTCCATGTGCAGAAAATCAGTGGTTACTTCGATGGGCGTGAGTTCCATCATATACCTCGGGCAGAAAATGACGCTACAGACACGCTGTCAAAACTCGGATCAACTAGGCAATAAATTCCCCCGGGTATCGCCCTAGAGCACCTAAGAAAACCATCAATAGCACCATCACTAGAGTTCGAGTCCATTTATATCTCGGCAGAATCAAGAGAAGATAGTATGCCAATGGAAGTTGACAAAGAATGTAACCCGGAATTTCTGAAAGTAAACCTGGCCATCGCACGAATGGATATGGAAACATCCGAGGCTGTTATGTCGGCGGAAAATATGGAAATAGATAGTGAAATTATCCCAGAGAAAATCATGCCGACATGGGCGCAACCCATATTTTCCTTCCTTAAGGATGCAATTTTGCCGAGTAATGAGGTACTGGCTAGACAGACAGTAAGAAGAGCAAAGGCTTATACAATCATAAACAATGAGTTGTATAAAAGAAGCGTCACAAACATGTTGCAAAGATGTGTTGACTCGGCAGAAGGCCAGGAAATCCTCCTAGATATACATCAGGGAGAATGCGGGCATCACGCCTCGTCCAGAGCTTTAGTGGCCAAAGAATTCAGGCATGGATTTTATTGGCCGACGACATTGAAAGAGGCCAAAGAATTGGTAGAAAAATGTTATGGTTGCCAAAGATACGCCAGCAAGATACATATTCCATCGTCCGAGTTAAAGACGATACCAATTACTTGGCCATTTTCTGTATGATGCTTGGATATGGTGGGACCATTCAAGCCAGCCCGGGGCGGAATGACTCACATTTTAGTCATGGTGGATAAGTTCACAAAGTGGATTTAAGTAAAACCAATAAGAAAGTGTGATGAACAAACAGCAGTGAAATTCCTCAAAGATATTATCTTGAGATATGGTTATCCACATAGTGTTATTACATACAATGGCACAAACTTTGCAGAGGGGGCTTTTGCTAGATTCTGCCAAGAAAAACACATAAGACATAAGACTAGATGTCGCCTCGGTGGCTCACCCAGCATCAAATGGGCAAGTAGAAAGATCTAATGGACTAGTATTGTCCGGAATAAAACCCTGACTCGTCGAACCTCTGCAAAGGTCGGAAGGATGCTGGATCGAGGAGCTACCAGCAGTACTATGGATCCTCATAACTACCCCAAACAGGTCAACAGGGTATACCCCATTTTTTCTGGTATATGAGGCAGAAGCCGTGCTTCCAGCCGACATAATACATGATTCGCCAAGAGTAACCCAGTATACAACTGCTGAGGTAAATGAGGTAGCTCGGCAAGATGATGTCGATTTGCTAGAAGAGGCCAGAGAGTTGGCACTATCAAGGTCAGCTATTTATCAGCAAGACCTACAAAGATATCATAGCAAGAAAGTCAATCCAAGAGTGTTTAAAGAAGGATATTTGGTTCTTAGGCCAGTGCAACGCACAACCGGCATGCACAAACTATCACCCCGATGGGAGGGGCCATTCATCGTGAGTAAAGCATTGCACAATGATGCATATTACCTAATCGATGCTCAGTCACCAGAAAAGAACAAGGCAGATAAAGCTGGCGAAGAATCGAAAAGACCATGGAACATAGCTATACTTCGTCCATTTTACTCGTAGGAGCCATCTGTGATACGTTGTAATATGACGCTTCAAGTCAAAGTATCAACTATGTATTCAACCTCGGCACCTCGAGCAGTGACTCGGGGACTACCTATGTTATTTTTTATCTGAATTATGTATTAAACCTCGGCACCTCGAGCAGTGCCTCGGGGACTGCCCTATGTTATTTCTTATCTGAATTATGTATTAAAACTTGGCACCTTTGAGCAGTGCCTCGGGGACTTCCCTATGTTATTTCTTATCTGAATTATGTATTACACCTCGGCACCTTTGAGCAGTGAATCGGGGAATGTCCTATGTTATTTCTTATCTAAGTTATGTATTAAACCTCGGCACCTCGAGCAGTGACTCGGGGACTGCCCTATGTTATTTCTTATTTTGAGTCATGCATTAAACCCCGGCGCCTTGAGAAAGGACTCAGGGGTTACCCCGTAAGGTTCTCTGCATTAACCCATGAAATATATTTCGGCAACTAGGTTTGCAACTCGGAGACGACCACATGGTCCAAGGTAACTATTTGAGAACACGCAAGAACTCTATAGCCCAAGTGATAACTCGGGGACTAGTGGGTTTAATCGATTATTTGTCGCCAGACACATAAAAGTTCCATATCTCACCAAACAAAGATCTCTAAGAATGATGCAAAAAGAGTAACACTCCCAGCAAAACGAAGTATGATAGGGGGTGCAACTTATTGTTTCACTGTGCCAGATACGGGCTTCGGGCTTTATATCTCTGATAGAGGTCAAGAACACAATGGCAAAGTCGTCCAATTTATAAAGGCCAGGCAATATAAGCTCCGAACTAGGGTCAACCACATGAAAATATACGATCCGAGCCTATGAGATTGAAAGGTCGCCAAAGCAAAGATATAAAGCAACAAGATCCGTTTAGACAAACTAGTGATGATCACCGTCCCACATGCCTCAGCGGCAAAAGGGTTCGTACCACACAAAAAGTCGAACAATTGTTTCACACACATCATACGACCGGCATACCGGGGACTGGAAATAATTTAAGAAGTTTTTTGAACCTAAGGGGCAGCGGCATGATCAGGCACTGGGCGCTCCAAGGTAGACGGCGCCTCGGCCGAAGTTACTTCGCCCTCCACAGAAGCAATAGTAACTTCGGGGGAAGTCCTGGGCTGCTGAGAAACGTTAGTTTGAGCTTGAGAGTGCCCAGTCCCTTTGGAAGATGATCGCGCGTCGCTGTCCCCATCCGAGCTTGCGCTGGAATCACCGGAGTTGTCCGAGTCTCCCTCACCCTCATCCTGGTTGGCCGAATCATTATCAGAGGCATCTTCGATTTCGACGTCGTCCGCTGGGTTGGGAAGAAAACTCGCCCCTTCAATCCAGTTATGCACATCAGCATACTCAACAAGCTGGAAGGCACAAGCTTGGCAGCAAGCGACGAATTCTGGATCCTCAACCCAATGGGAGCCAGTGCGCAAGTTTATCAAGGTGTCGAGCGAAATGTCCTCGTACCAAGACATAATGACTGTGAGCGCCATATCAGCACCAACCCGTCCAGCGGATTCCCTCCAGAGATTTAACTGGCTCTGGGATGCCATTAATATTTCCACCAGTATCTTGATCTCGTCAATATCAGGAGTTCCAGAAGTATTCGGCCAGAGAAAATGGTAGGCCCGAATGGCTGCTTGCACCAAATCCCTGCCCATAATCTTCATCGGACCAATGGCAGCGCCAATGGCAACCAAGAAGTCTTCCATTGAATATTCTAGACTCGAATCTGCGGGGACACCTCGGCGCTGGCGAGCAGTAATGACCGCTCTAGAGCTCACGGGCCTAGCTTCCCGAAAATGATCTACGCAAAATAAAAGTATATCAGTTAAAAGTAAGAAAGATAATAAGATAACTCGGCCACGGTCAGAGACTTACGATGAATATAGCTCAACATTTTCTGGAGATCCTGAGTCCAGTCAACCTTAGTCTTCTCAAAGCGAGTGATTTCCTCGCTCATCGTCCGATTCTTAAGTTCGGCAGCCTCGAGGAGTTCTTTATCTTTCTGCAGTTGCAGACTTAGCCGATTCTTTTCTTCGGAGAACTCCTGGTCAAATTTCTCTAACTCGGATTTTTGAGAAAGCTTGAGGGAATCCACCTCGGCACGCAACCGGGTTATCTCGTCATCTTTCTCTTTCAATTGCGCCGAATGAGTGGCGGCTTGCTCTAAAAAATGCAGCATCATATCAGGCATGGGTATGCATTCTTGATGCGACGCTGCAAAAGTTTATAACTCGGCTATACCAAAGCCAGAAGGCTATAAGAAACCCAGGATAAGTCTCAAACAAAAATCAATAGAGGAAAATAATAACTAACCTGCTAGAGCTTTGACTTTCTTCTCAAGACGGATATTAAGATTATTGATATTACCTATTTATCAGCAAAATGGGTTAGCACCTCAAGTCGAAAATATTAAGAACTTAAGGGACAATACAGAGATTTGTTAAGTTACCAGCTTTCTTCACCACGGGAAGAACTTTCTCATACTTCTCTTGCAATTTCTTATGCGCGAAAAGCAGCCTTTGGAATTCGGCTGTCCGCTTATCATGGGCAACCTACGCGACAAAATAAATTACACAGTCAGATATTCAAAGCTAAAACAGATCCGAATCAAGCAAAGCTTAACTCGGATCTAGGTGGTTGGATATTAGAAGCTAAGACATATCCGAATCAAGCAAAGCTTTACTTGGATCTAGGTGGCTGGATATTCGAAGCTAAGACAGATCCGAATCAAGCAAAGCTTAACTCGGATCTAGGTGGCTGGATAATCGAAGCTAAGACAGATCTGAATCAAACAAAGCTTAACTCGGATCTAGGTGGCTGGATATTCGAAGCTAAGACAGATCCGAATTAAGCAAATCTTAACTCGGATCTAGGTGGCTGGATATTAGAAGCTAAGACAAATCCGAATCAAGCAAAGCTTAACTCGGACCTAGGTGGCTAGATATTCAAAGCTAAACAGATCTGAATCGATCTAAACCTATCTCGGACCAAAATGACTGGATAATCAAAGGTGAAATAGATCCGGATTCAATAAACGTTTAATATGGAATACAAATGAACCACGATGATTCAAAGTCATACAGGAAATTTACTCGGTGAATAACGCACTTTAAGCTTAATAAAGCTTCCAAACGAACAACAAGTTATTCGGTTGCAAGCTTCGGGGACTAGGGTATATATACTACCATGTGAATAACTAACCAGATATCAACGGAAGCAATTACCTCGTTCATCTTATCGCTGTCAAGAACGATCTTGGCAGCCATATGCAAATGACTGCTGATGTCGGAAAGCTGAAATGGCAGATTGCTCGGATTGCCCTCAAGCTGATCAGTAGCGTTCCAATTATTGGCGTACTCCACCAAAGAGCTGAGGCTGTTCCCGCTCTCAGTACGGGTTAGCACCTTACCTCGGACCCATTGCGTAACCACCGCCGCCGCGGGGCTCTTGTGAAGAGTGAGCTGAGTATCAGCGGCCGGGGTGACAACAGGTTTAGCAGAAGAAATCCCCTTGCGGAACGCATCAGCAATGTTGGGTTGAGAAGAGCTAGCCGGCCCCTTCTGAGATAATGAAGGTCTGGTGACAACAACCTTCTTAGCCTTAGAAGAGATGTCGGCAGGGGTCGCAACCTCGGCACTCGGAGTGGCATCTTTGGGGGCCGGAGGAATTATGGTTTCCAAGGGCACCGAGAGAGTAATATCCTCGACAGGAGTTGGAGTTGCAGTTAGAATTGTGGGGGTCAAAGAAATATCGGGGGAAACTTCGGGGTTCGCAACGGAGGCAACATGTTCGGTAGGAGGATCTACTAGCGGGGTTATATCGGCATCACCAATGAGACCACGGGTACATCTTGCCGAGGTGATGTCTGAGTCAGCGCAGAAGGAGAGTCAATGCGAGCAGGACTAGGAGCTCTAGTATCTTCAGGAGGCGGAGGAGAAGGCAGCCGAGTTGTGTGACTCGTCATACTCGGACCACTCGACTTAATAGAAAGAGGAGCGCTGCAAAAGCACAGAAAGTTAAATCAAGAGACAGAAAGAGAGAACCAATAAATACAAATGAAAATGAACTCACCCAGTAACTCCGGGCATGGTTTTACGCTTCGGAAGGTGCTGGGCTCACTTCTTTGTTCGCTTCTTGGGATCGGTTTCGGAGACACCTGCTGGAGCATTACGCTTCCTAGAAGTAGCAGGAGGTTGGGAGGCTAGAGGCTCGGCGTCGTGCACCTAACCGGCCTGATTAGCTAGGGAAGTAGAAGCTGGAAATGCATAAGAGATAGGCATTGCAGCGACTACCTCAAGAATTTGGACGTCGTCCGAATCACCTTCCTCCCCGTGGGCCGAGGTCTTGCCACGGGCGCGAGCCGGAGCAACGTCTGACTTGGGAACAAACTCCTCCGAGTCAGGCTCCCTGCTGTCCGGGGTGTTCCGATCTGCGGTCCACGGGAGGGCCAGAACCTCGGCATCCTCGATATTTTGCTCCGCAAATCTCTACAAGAAAAAAGACAAAGAGGAATCAGCAAAAGGAGTCATAAATACGATTAGGAAACAAAGCACGAATACGCCAACTTACCTCGGGAGGGGGATTCCCGCGGGTGAACGGCTTCAGGCCCAGGTCCAGTCCTCCGGCATATCAGTCTTGAAGATAGCTTGGACACGCTTGAAAATAAGACAATCCTCTATCTCAACCGTTGAGACCCGTTTGGGATCGAGAGGACCCCGCTCATGTAACAGAGCTTATGTGTGCAACGCTGGAAAGGGAAGATTCGGCTGCTGACGAAGGTGGTCATCAGATCCTCGCCGCATAGCCCAGCGCGGATCAACTCCTTCAGCCGAATCTCGAAGGCCTTGGCCAAAGCATGGCTCTTCCTGGGGTTGTAGGTCCAGTTCTTCTTGGAAGGGGGGCCGATGGAGAAGGCAGGGAGCTGGATCTTGTCTTCCTTTCCAGTGTTCTTGACATAGAAAAACGATCTATGCCACTTCTTGCAAGACTCGAGACCAGCAATACGAGGGAACTCGGATTTTCTCTGAGGTGTGATGGACGCGGCTCCACACTGAGTAAGAAACTTCTCAGAAGGCTGAAGGGATTTGTCTGGAACGACGTTAGATCGGATCTGGAAGAATTTGGACCATACATGCACAGACGGCCAGAGGCCGAAGTATCCTTCTAAGGCCGAGATAAAAGCGGATAGGGAGGAGATGGCATTAGCCGGAAGGTGATGCGGCTGGAGGCCGAAGAATTCGAGGAAATCCTTAGCGAAATCGCTAAGGGGAAGACCGAACCCACGAGCAAAGTGGGACATAAAGACGACATACTCGTCGTCGTTGAGTACAGGAGAGGATTCATTGCCGGGTAAGCGACAGCCTACCTCGGCAGGAATCCGGCGAGTCCTAATTAGCCACTCGATCTCGCGACGAGTGACGGAGGAACCCTGCCAAGAGCCCCGCTCTGGACCAGACGCTACATCGTCGTCTTCGACGAGCGTGCCACTAACTGAACTCGACATAGGGTCGCCAGAGGAATCAACGGAAGAAGAACTAACGGCGGAGCTAGTCTTAGAGGTGCATGGCCCCGTCGTGGTTCTAAGCGAAGACGACGGCGGAGCGGAAAAGAGCCGCACGAGAAATCTGGAGAATAGCGGATGCGCCTAGGAAGAGAACCTAGCAGTGGGACCGTAGAAAAACTCACCGGCAACGGCGCCGGAGCAGGCGCACGGCGATGGGGACGACGGAGCAGAGAAATTGTGGCCTCGCCATCGAAGATGTCGACGATGGCGAACCGTAGGAGCACGAGCAGGCGCACGGGCGCAAGGAGGAAGAAGAGCAACGGTAAGCGAAGGGGGAAAGTGAACCCTCTAGCCCCGTGCCCCTCTTTATAACCGCGTGGCCCTGGCAATAGTGGGATCATGCATGCGAGCGTTAACCGTGTAGATCGTGCGTGCGACAGAACCGCTCGCGGCTGAGTGGAGCCACACCAAAGACCACACAATGCAGGAGAGGATTAGGCCTCCTGACCGATGCAGTGCGCGAGGCGTCGCAGCGCCGACGCGACAGGCGCAGTAATCACTGTAGCTTGTCAGTGGGCACTGTAGAGGAACAAAAAACTAGAAAAATAATGATGAGTGTTACACGTAGGACGAGGCGTGAACGAGAAGCAGCGCGGATACCTCGAACAGAAAAAAGTAACTCGGAGATGACGAGAAATGAATATAGGGAAACTGATGTGGCCCGGCCTAGGTTACGGGCAGGACCACACCAGCTTCGGGGACTAATGTTGGGGAGGTGACCCCGGATAGGGTCAAGACAGGGGAAGATAAAAGGAGTTTCCCCTGTCATCTGCCGAGTTACTGTTTATATCGGCCGAGTCCTATAAAAGTCGGCCGAGATAAGCACGACCATGATACATACGAAGGGAGATATACCTGATCCGGCCGACATACGAGTTAAGTCGGCCGAATATGTATGTACAACTTGAATGCAGGTAAAGGTCGAGCCGAGTAATCCAAGACAAGGTCGAGTAACACGAAGCTTGCGGGAGAAGGAGGTGCCTAAGGTCAAACCCTAGCTGCTATAGGAGGAATCTAGACAGAGCCAAGCGCTAAGGACAAAGAGCAGATATGCAGAGGGGCAGAAAGGTGTCACGGAGGTGACAGTGAGGAAGCCCGAGGCGTATATGTGAGGCTCTCTGGAACCTTGCCGCCGATAGAAGGGAGACACGGAAAGGAGCTCGCCGAGTTACCACTTTGGAACAAGCATATTTCAAGAATATGCTTGCCATGTCAGCCCTAGAAGGAGCCAAGGAACCCCTTTATAAGGAGAGGCATGGACTCCTGAGAGGGGGATCGATTCATTCAACGCCGTAAGGCTCGTGTAGTTCTTCTTTTCTTCCTGCAAACAGCTCAAGGAGCACTTGTAGCCCAAGAGAGGAGAAATAAAGATCTGTATGTTAGTCATTTGTATGTAGAAATAACTACATCATCCCTCCCCGGATCCCATTAGCATCCATAGGCCCCATACTTTAGCCTACCCATGGCATCTGTCGTGCAACCACCACGACACTCGATGCGCGCAGCTGCTTAAAGGGTGATGGCGCCTAACGAATCGATGCCAAATAACAACATCGGCACCGGCCCGATATACTTGGCGAAAGATAGCTTGCCGCACTAGGCCTTGCAGATGGACCTAAACTTAACGTCCTCGTGGCACGACGGTATCACTTGCATATGCACTCCAGGAGATCCTATGGATGAATGCTCCAGTTTGTATCCTTACAAAGAATCTTATGACATGTGAAATGAGGTAGGGCCACCATGGCCGTTGTGGACTGATATTTCATAGAACGAAAAGGAAATGGTTGGTGGTTCCCGGCCAACAGGAGCGTTGGGATCACGCTATTGATGGGGAGGGACTCGAGAGATGCGGTGATCGATCGGTGCAGATCCAAGAGCTAAATTGCATAACTCTTGGCAGTGGATGGGAGGAACGCATTAATGCACTCCTTGTCCTTGTTGGGAGGATCTTCCTGGAGCACCCGACCGGCTAGAAAGCTTTTCATGCTCGACCAGTGGCATGCGGCCAGATTTTGGCCAAGCTTCTCTACTCGACAATCGAAACTAGTGGTGGTTAATGTTAATCACATTTGGTTCTATTTTTATGATTGGATGCGCTATATGATCTCTGGATTAATAATAGCTTTTTACACCCACCATGTTTTTTACAATCCTAAATGATTTTAATGTCAAGTAAATTTTATGTTACATCAAAAGTGAAGCACGACATAATAAGATATAGACATGAAAACAATTATTTACGTAAAAAACAAAAAAAAAGATGTAAAATAGGTTTTTTTACACTTTAAAGACTCATATACATTTTTTTAATGTCGATTTGTTTTATTTTTTTTTAGAAGTTCTTAGACGTACCATTCAAGATTCTGGAAGCGTTTGGAACGTCCTTGTCTTTTTTAAGAGTGAGACGCCAAGGAGGAAGTAGAAACATGGGCTAGGTAGGAATCCCGGGGTAGTGCACTCTTGTTACATTCTGTCTGTCTCCCTTTGTTTGTGTATGTAACATAATCATTTCCTTTGTTTGTGTATGTAACATAATTATTAGGTCTGAAACAAGTAGGATTACCTTATGCGGGGCGAGGAACCCACATTTCCAAGAAATTTGCCGATATCGTGATAATGTTCCAAGTGTATTCTCCATTTTAATGTGTCTTGTTTCCTTGCCGAGTGTATTTTACTTCTTTGCTTGAGTGTATTTTATTTTTTGTCGTGTCTTACCTACTTGCCAAGTGTTTGTTTACCGGGTTCCTCATAAAGGTCATATTCTCGATGTCTGATGCCGTGTAAAAGGTGATGGCGACCCCTAACGACTCGAGGCCAAATCACATAATGGGCACATGCCCCGATATACTTGGCGAACGACGGTGTGGCGCACTAGGCCATGCAGATGGACCAGAACTTGACGTCCTCGTGGAATGACGGGATCACCCTGTGTATGCACTTCACGAGCTCCTATGGATGAGTGCTCCCGTCTAAATCTTTATGAAGAATCTTAGGACATGTAAAATGAGTTGGCATCACCAACCCCCACCGCCAACACACACAGTGCACCACTAAACGCACGGGACGCAACCCCGCACACACACCCAACACGCACAACCCGCAATGCACTCACACGCGTGATACACACACCACACCACACCACACCACGCGATATCCCACCCCACGCACGCACACCACATGCCTCCTGCCCCGCACGCCAACAAACCCGCAGCCCGAGCGACTCCTCCTTTCTTCTACTGCATCAAGCCCCGCCACCGACTGTCCTCGAGCCCCCTACTATTGCTCTTCCATGCCACGATGGCCTCCAGCCTCGCCGCCTCCTAATCGTGAGGCCCTTCTCTTCTTCCCGTTCGGGATACCCATCCCGTGAGCCGGCTTCCTCCTGTAGTGCTGCCGCCTCCCAGTCCCCGCCGTCGATGGTGCCTCCCTCCTCCCAGCGCCTCCATGTCAACCTCCAAGGCCGCGCCCCGCATCCTACGGCTCCGCCCCGTGACACCGGCCGCTCCCTTGGGCTCTCCCTCCTCTCCATCCGCCCAGCACGCGCCAATGCAGCGGTTCCCTGCTCCTCCGCCCTGGATGCATCCTTCTCATCCGGCGCATCTCCACCTCTGTGCACTACAGGCCCGCGCGTGCCCAGGTGTCATTGAACGTTGTCACGACAAGGTCCTTGCCCCGGTCCCTATTCGGAGACGGCTTCCTTCCTGGCCTGAGCACGCCGCTCCGCGTGTAAGTCTTCGATCTCCGGCATGAGCCCGTTTTAGTCCTGGATGGTGTCTCCAACCGGGACTAAAGGGGACTCCAACCGGGACTAAAAATGGGTGAAGACACTATGTAGTGAGTGGAGACACTATACCAGTGAGTGGCGATACTATTTCGGTGGGTGGAGACACTATGATAGGGGTGAGTGTCGACATTATATCGTGAGTGTGGACACTATGTTGTGTTGCTTAATCTATAAATAAGCTTCCTTGTGAAATATCAACTGCAAGGAAGATCGTGTGTGAGAGTAGGGACACCCCCACGGCGGAGCTTCTCGAAGATGTCTTAGGACCCCGTCCTCATACATCTTCGAGGATCTCGCCATAGAGGCACTCCCTAATATGTGAAATTTGTTAGCTCCACCAGTGTATTGGTCTATCTAGCGAAGTTATAAACTGGAAGATGGTGTGCGAGAGCAGGGACACCACGACGGCGGAGCTTCTCGAAGATGTCTTAGGATCCCGTCCTTGGACATGTTTGAGGAGCTCGCCATATAGAGGCACTCTGTAATATGTGAAATTTCATAGCTCCCCGACGTGTTTATGTTTTTGGGTCTTCATTGTTGCAACGGCCAATGATTAAAATGCTAGGGCGCAACTATATCTGTGTGGCTTCATTTCGGATGTGATCCTGGGGGCGGTGTGAGCGACCCTTGTGATATGCACAAGGACATATATTGGGCATCCTACTAGGCTCGCTCACGCCGTCCCTGTGATTTTTGTGTCCAACATAAGTATGAGGCCCTATAATACTCGATCTTTATAGTTTTGCTTTTTTTGTTACAATGGCTTTTGTGAATTAACCCTATTTTTATTACAATTTGTGAGTTTGCTAAAGGCAGGTAGAAGAAGAAGAACATATTGTTGCTGGACGGTGGCATGATGCATCTGTGAATCAAATAAATTTCGAGACTGTGTGTCAAACCAAGATGATGAACTTATGTATATCTCTTTGCTTCTATGAATCAAGTGAATTTCAAAACTAGATATATGTGCCAAACCAAATATAGATAGAATCCATATTGAAAAAGATATTTAGCTTGGATTTCATTACATTAATACAAGATATATAGAATCCACATCTCATATTAATTATTGCAAAAACTACTACCAAACTAATAAACCCACGAATCCCTCCATTTCTACAGCATGAAATGAGATAAACTAGCAATGAAAGATAAAAGGATAAAGTTGCTAAACTTTTAGAACCCTTGGATAGATGTGGAGCCGAAAAATCTTGAGAAAAAATGACATGAACTCGAGCTTGAGGGAAGAAAATAGAGGGAGACGCCACGAGCATCTTGAAATGGTAGAGGAGGAAGAAGATATATAGTAGGGACAGTAGTTCCGGTTTGTTACATGAACCAGGACTAATGTCCATACGACAGTACCTATCCAGCACCGGACCCTTCAGTCCCGGTTTGTTACACGAACAGGGACTAAAGGTCCCCTTCGAACCAGGACTAGTGGCGGCCGGGACCCGCGATCGTTTGTAGCGGTTGGAACCGGGGAATTAGTTCCGGTTTATAGCAGAACCGGGACTAATTGTCTGGACCAAAGGCCTGATTTCAACTAGTGTGTAGATTTTAATGAATGCGCAGACAAAAAATATCTAGATATATTTTCTTCACAAACCTAAAACATCTTATATTTTTAAACGGAGGGAGTAAACAGGACTGTGATATACTATTTGCTCATTGACGTAGATCAAGTAAAGCAGGCTGAGAGATCTTATAGTGTACAGATGTAGCACACATGGCATTGCCGCATGCCATGCTTTCTATCTTTGTTAGCAAACATTCTCTACAAAGCTCATGTCTCGGGATAAAAGCTTCACATTCTAACACTATTGAACTAGACGGCTTTGCTAACTCTTAACTTTGAGAGCAAGTAAATACACTATTAAATCATCACAACACGGTAAATAGATCTGTATGAAAATAAATGTGAAGCCTATTGAGAAATGAGTTTTTCCGGCTGACCGAGACAATACTATTTTTTTGTACTAGAGCAACAAATTGTTACTACATTGTGATTTGAAACAAATTTTAGATATTTTACAAAAACCAACTGAGACCTTATAAGCATAGGTGTGCTTGAAAAGTAAACAAGCATGCCAAACTTTACCCTTCCAAATAGAAACATAAATCCACAATTTTAGGCCATGTTGTCTCAGGACTACTCAAAACAAAGGCACAAAACCCGTCTTATTTATGAAGGTTAAATTGGAAAAAACTAAAAAGATGCACAGTAATCAAAGTGACAAACATTGTAACAAAGAAGCTCTACATCTATCAATCTTCTATATCGGTGTTGTTGTTTTCTTTCTGGAATCATCTCGTGCAAATAGAAAAACCCTAAGTATCGTGTTGTAATTAATTAACCCATACAAATTGTTTTGTCAAACACATAACAACTATCTAGCAAATCATGCAAACCCTATACTTCTATAGATCCAATGAAAATGCATGGATTCATCTTTTTAGCTAGCCACAAATTTCTATCTATATAAATTCTCATGTACGTACCACTATGGTTGGAAACTGAATAAACAAACGATATATAAAAATTTAATATTTGTCGATCATCATATATTCATAGGTAGCCATGAACCGAACATGCCTAGGCTTCTAGAACCTATAAATCCTCCATGTGAATAAAACCATCCGCGATCGAATCATAGCATCATACCATAAGTTCATGGTACTCCACCGTTTCATAACATCCCATCCGAGGAATATGGCATATGTACTCATGTAGCCAGTGACCACCAAATTTGGGGGAATTATAGAACATGAAAACCTTAACATGGTGAAGAGAACAACATGGAATGACCCGCTGACATGTCAAACATGTAAGACAGTTTCTTGCAAAGCGTCTGAACCCGACATAAACTCTAGCGAGAACATGTTGATTTAGTATCTAGCTATAGCCACATACTTTTGACCCATAAAATTCAATTCAAGTACGAGTATCTGGAAAACTGAAGAAACACAAGATATGTCTAAAATTTTCCCATCCTAGCTAATATATCAGTGACTATGGATCAAACATGCCTATATTTCTAGAACCAATCAATTACTTGTGAAGAAAACAATGTGGATAGAGAGAGTAACTAGCAGCATAACGGCAAACGATAAATTGATATTTCTTTATGAATTGCAAACTAAGTAATTGCCTCATGGGCATAACATGACCACCAAACATATATATGATGAGGGAAAAGCCAGCTAGAACATATAGAAATCATCATATTGTAGAAAGGACCACAGGGAATAATTAACCTGCATACACACGTATAGGCATACCTTAGTGAGCCTAGTGATTGGGCTGAATCCAGCAGAGAGCTCCTGATGTACCCTGAATGTTACTGGGATAAGGTGGAACAGATCCGATGTTCCATTGGCGATGTCAATGATCTCCAACTCAAACTGGTCACGTTGGTTGTTAGGTTTGGCGCAGTAGATGGAGTTGGTCCTGAATCAGGAGACGCTTGTAGCTTCGCCATAGCCGGCAGCACTGTAACTAGTCAAGGTGGTGGAGATGAAAAATGTTCAACCATGGGTGTTGTTGACCTTGGTACACTTCGGCTTGGCAGTGCACTCTTGTTACATTCTATCTGTTTTCCTTTGTTTGTGTATTTACCATAATCACTTTCCCTGAAACAAGGAGGGTTCCCTTAAGCGGGGCGAGGAACCGGAAGGACTTGACGTCCTCTTGGCGCGACGGGATCACCTTGCTCATGTACTCTCATAGATCCTATGGATGTGTGCTCCACGGTGGATCCTTCTCAAGAATCTTAGGACATGTAAAACAAGGTGGCTCCGCCATGGCCCTCTGTTATTGATGTTTTGAAGAACGAATTTGAAATGGTTGGTGGTTCCCGGCCAAGAGGGGCGTTGGGATCACGCCATGGATAGGGAGGGACTCAACAGGTACAGATCCAAGAGCTAGCTTGCATAACTTTTTGTTGGAGATATGCCCTAGAGGCAATAATAAATGTAGTTATTATTATATCTTTGTGTTTATGATAAATGTTTACATTCATGCTATAATCGTATTAACAAGGAAACATTAATATCTTTGTGTTTATGATTTGTAAACTTAACTTAAAGTCCCTAGTAAAGCCTCTATATAATACTAGCTTGTTGGTTAATAGATGATTGTGGTTTCCCTATCATGAACATTGAGATGTTATTAACAACAAGATCATATCGTTAGGAGAATGATATGGTGGACATACTCCTATAGATAAGCGTAGCATAAAGATCAAGTCATTTTAATAGTTCAATTGCTATATGCTTTCTGATACAGAGTAATCTAATTCCTTCGACCATGAGATCATGTATATCACCTTTTCCGGATGGATGCTTTGATGACATCAAACACCACACCGTAACTGGGTGGCTATAAAGGTGGCATTGAGTGTTCGGAAAGTATTGGTTGAAACACATGGATCAAGAGTGGGATTTGTCCATCCATATGACGGATAGATATACTCTGGGCCCTCTCGGTGAAATGCCATCCAATTAGCTTGCAAGCATGTGACTGGCTCACAAGGGATCACATATCACGGGAACGAGAAAAGAGTACTTATCGGTAACGAGGTTGAACTAGGTATGCAGAGATACCGACGATCATAACCTCGGATAAGTAAACTATCGTGAGACAAAGGGAAATTGATATCGTATGTAAGTGGTTCATTCGATCGCAAAGTAATCATAGAAATATGTGGGAGCCATATGAATTTCCAGATTCCTCTATTGGTTATTGATCGGAGAAGTGTCTCGATCATGTCCGCGTAATTCACGAACCGTATGGAGACACACTTAAGGATTCGACGTTGTTTGAGTAGTTATGGAATGATGAGGAAGAGACCGAATGTTGTTCGGAGTCTCGAATGGGATTTGGGATATCACGAGGAGATCCGGAATGGTCCGTAGAATAAGATTCATATAAGGAAAGTCCCGTTTCGGAGTTGGGGAATGGTTCCGGTGTTTTCATCGGGAATGTTCTAGAAGGTTTCGGAATGTCCGGCACTCCGGGGGGAAGGGTACATGAATGTGTTATATCAAGTTGATATGATTGCATCATGTACTCGGTGTCATCGCTGTTCAAAATAGAGAGATTATTCAAATCCTAGTTTGAAAAGTCAAACGGCTAGTTTGAAAGTCAAACGGCAGTTTTTGGAAAGAAGAGGAGGAGTGGGAAACCGAGTTGGGGAGGAGTTCCCTCCTCCAACCGGCGGCACCCACCCAAGCCGAGTTGGGGAGGTACTCCTCTCCCTCCCCTTTGTCGGCCGGCCCCCTCCACCTATATAAGGAGGGGCAGGGCTCCCCTCCTTGACACACAACTTCCACGCCTCAAACCCTAGCAGCTGCTGCCCACCATAGCCGCCGCCGCCCCCTAGGGTTTCTCCCCTAGCCGCCGACTTGGGCACCTCCAAGCCCTAGCCGCCGGCTCTAGCACCTCTTCCTCGGCGTGTCTAAACCCTAGATCGTCGAGGGACTCTCTCATACTCCACCATACTCGCTCCGGCTTAAGGCGAAGCCTCGAGATCTCCCTCTACTTAGGTACCACGTTGTCTTTGCCAGTAATCGCGAGAGTGCTACAACCTCCGCTGCTGGAACAAGGAGAGGAAGGTCTTCGTCGAAAACCGAACGTGTGACCGGGCTACGGAGCGCAACGGAGCCGGAAGGATCGTCTACGCGATCTTGAGATCGGAAGAATCGACTACATCACCCACGAATCGCTCTCGTTAAACACTTTGGAATCTTCGAGGGTGAGTTATTCTATCGACTCGTTGCTACAATCTAGTAGATAGATCTTGGCTTGTTTGTTTGTATGCGGTAGAAATTTTTTGTGTTCCATGCTACGAAACCCTACAGTGGTATCAGAGCCGTGTCTATATGTAGATCTGTTGCACGAGTAGAACACAATGGTCATTGTGGGCGTTGATGCTTTTATTGTCGATTGCTTCTTGTGTACTTTGCATCTTGCGGTATGTTGGGATGAAGCGGCCCGGGCTAACCTTACATGACATCGTTCATGAGACTTGCTCCACGTTTGACATGCAACTTGTATTGCATAAGTGGCTTTGCGGGTGCCTGTTTCTCCTAGCATAGTTAAGATCCAATTTACAACGGGTGATTAACAATACTAGTATCAATGTTGTGGTTCATTTTCGTAAGTTAGAACGACACTTATTGAAAGCCCCAAACCACGTAAAATATGCAAAGAAAGTAGAGGCGTCTAACTTTGTTTTGCAGGGGTGTGCTGTGATGTGATATGGCCATGATTGTGATTATATTTGATGTATGCAATGTTCCTTATTGTAAGTTGGCAACGTGAGAATATATGGTTGTCTTTAATTTCTGTTATGACCCGCGTGTCTATTCAAAGTAGTTGTAATAGTTGAAGCCGGTGGACGACAACCATGGAGAAGCGTCATTGACCTTGATGCAATACCGGTGATGATGGAGATCATGTTCGTGCTAGAAGATGGAGATCGGAAGCACAAAGAAGAAAGGCCATATCATATCACATATTATGAATTGCATGTGATGTTAATCCTTTATGCATCTTGTATTACTTAGTAGACGACGGTAGCATTATAAGATGATCCCTCATGCACATGAATTTCAAATCATAAAGTGTTCACCCTTAGTTAGCACCGTTGCTAAAGCTTGTTGTTTCGAAGCACCACGTGATGATCGGGTGTGTTAGATTCCGCAAGTGTATACAACGTGAGCAAGCCAGATTTGCTCATGCCGAAACTAAGGTTTGATCTTGACGAGCCTAGCATGTACAGACATGGTCTCGGAACACGGATCACCGAAAGGTAAAGCATGAATCATATAGTAGATATGATGAACATGTCGATTGTTCGCCATTGAAACTATATCAGGTCTCGTGATGATCGGTGTTGATGTGGTGGATTTGGTTCGTGTGATCACTAAAACAATGTGAGGGATATTGTTTTGAGTGGGAGTTCACCTAGATTAATTTTATTATTAATTTGAACTCAATTTGTCATAAACTTAGTCTAAACTATTGCAAATATGTTGTAGATCAATGGCAGCCCCTACCATCAATTTTAATGCGTTCCTAGAGAAAGAAAAGTTGAAAAACAATGGAAGCAACTTCGCGGATTGGTTCCGCAATTTGAGGATTGTCCTCACAGATGGTAATTTGACCTATGTGCTGGATGCACCGTTGGGTGACCCACCTGCAGCTGATGCTGCCGATGAAGTAAAGAACGTTTACCTCACTCGGAAGACTCAGTACTCCACAGTCCAGTGTGCTATCTTGTATGGTTTAGAATCGGAGCTTAAGAAAAGGTTTGAGAATTCAGACCCATATGATATTGTCGAGGATCTCAAATTGATCTTTGAGACTCATGCGGCAATTGAAAGCTATGAGGCTTCTAAAAAGTTCTTTAACTGCAAGATGGAAGAGGGCTCGTCGGTGAGCATGTGCTTAAGATGTCGGCACGCAAACAAACTTCAAAGCTTGGGTATTGTGATTCCTAATGCTTTGGGGATTTACCGTGTCCTCCAATCACTACCACCAAGTTACAAGAACTTTGTGATTAACTACAACATGCAAAACATGAACAAGACGTTGCCAGAACTCTTTGCCATGTTGAAATCTGTAAGTGGAGATCAAGAAAGAGCACCAAGTGTTGTTGGTCAATAAGACCACCAAATTCAAGAGAGGCAAGTCTAAGCGGAAGGACACTTCAAGAAGGGTGGTAAGAAAGTTACCACGCACGAAGAAGACCAAGGCTGGACCTAAGCACGATCTTGAGTGCTTTTCTTGCAAGGAGAGAAGGTCCTCGAAGCGGAATTGCCCAAAGTACTTGGCGGATTTGAAGAACGGCAACATCAAGAAGAAAGGTATATCGATATACATGTCATTGATGTGTATCTCACTAGTACTCGTAGTAGTGCTGGGTATTTGAATCTTGGTTCGGTTGCTCATATTTGTAACTCAAACAGTCTTTGCGAAATAAACGGAAGCTAGCGAAGAACGAGGTGACGATGCACGTGGGAAACGGATCAAAGGTTGATGTGATCGCGGTCGGCACGCTACCCCTTCATCTACCATCGGGATTAGTTTTATACTTAAATAATTGTTATTTGGTGCTTGCGTTGAGCATGAACATTATATCGGGATCTTGTTTATTGCGAGACGGTTACTTATTTAAGTCCGAGAATAATGGTTGTTCGATTTATATGAGTAATATGTTATATGCACATGCACCTTTGATAGATGGTCTATTCTTATTGAATCTCGATAGTGGAAATACACATATTAATAACATTGAGGCCAAACGTTTGAAATCGAGCGATAACTCGACCTATATGTGGCACTGTCGTCTTGGTCACATTGGAGTGAAGTGTATGAAGAAACTCCATTCCGATGGACTTCTTGAATCACTTGATTTCGAATCACTTGATAGATGCGAAGCATGTCTGATGGGTAAAATGAATAAAACTCCATTTTCTGGTATGATGGAGCGAGCTACGGACTTATTGGA
This sequence comes from Avena longiglumis, assembly GCA_030063025.1. Lineage (NCBI taxonomy): Eukaryota > Viridiplantae > Streptophyta > Magnoliopsida > Poales > Poaceae > Avena > Avena longiglumis. The sequence goes on from CP125975.1 coordinate 15,619,956, forward strand.
AATCATACATACCGATGTGTGTGGTCCAATGAGTGTAGCATCATGATGGGTTATCGTTATGTTCTTACCTTCACGGATGATTTGAGTAGATATGGGTATATCTATTTCATGAAACATAAGTCCGAAACTTTCGAGAAGTTTAAGGAATTTCAAAGTGAGGTAGAGAATCAACGTAACAAGAAGATTAAATTTCTACGTTCTGATTGTGGAGGTGAATATCTAAGTTACAAGTTTGGCGAGCATTTGAAGAAATGCGGAATACTTTCACAATTGACACCGCCGGGAACACCACAGCATAATGGTGTGTCCGAACGTCGTAATCGAACTCTCTTAGATATGGTTCGTTCTATGATGTCACTTACAGATTTACCGCTATCATTTTGGGGTTATGCATTAGAAACAGCCGCATTCACTTTATATAGGGCACCGTCTAAATCCATTGAAACGACACCGTATGAATTATGGTTTGGGAAGAAACCTAGATTGTCGTTCCTTAAAGTTTGGGGATGCGAAGCCTATGTAAAGAAGTTACAGCCGGACAAGCTTGAACCCAAAGAGGAAAAATGCGTCTTCATAGGATACCCGAAGGAAACTATTGGGTATACCTTCTATCATAGATCCGAAGGCAAAATCTTCGTTGCCAAGAATGGATCCTTTCTAGAGAAGGAGTTTCTCTCGAAAGAAGTGACTGGAAGGAAAGTAGAACTTGACGAGGTTGTCGAACCTTCTCTCGAAATTGCGAGTAGCAGCACGGAAGAAGTTCTGTAGTGCTGCACCAATAAGATAGGAAGCTAATGATGATGATCATGAAACTTGGTTGAAGTTGCTCTGAGCCTCGCAGTCAACGAGAACTCGTACCACTCCAGTTGGTATGATCCGTTATGAGTGTCATGTTGGTGGACAACACCGATGACCGAGACATATGAGGAAGCGATGATGAGCCCAGATTCCAATAAATGGCAAGAAGCCATGAAATCGAGATTGGATCCATGTACGAAAACCAAGTATGGACTTTGGTGGACTTCGGATGGCCGGAAGGCTGTCGAGAACAAATGGATTTTCAAGAAGAAAGCAGATCTGATGGTAATGTTACTGTCTATAAAGCTCGACTTGTCGCAAAAGGGTTTCGACAAATTCAAGGAGTTGACTACGATGAGACTTTCTCACCAGTAGCGAAGCTAAAGTCTGTGAGGATTATGTTAGCAATCGCTGCATATTATGATTATGAGATATGGCAGATGGATGTCAAAACAGCATTCCTCAATGGAGACATTGATGAAGAGTTGTATATGATGCAACCCAAAGGTTTTGTCGATCCTAAAGATGCTAACAAGGTATGTAAACTTCAACGGTCCATCTATGGATTGAATCAAGCATCCCGAAGTTGGAATCAACGTTTTGATAAGGTAATCAAAAGTTTTGGTTTTATACAAACTTATGGAGAAGCTTGTATTTACAAGAAAGTGAGTGGGAGCTCTGTAGCATTCTTAATACTATATGTGGATGACATATTGTTGATTGGGAATGATGTAGACCTTCTTAATAGTGTCAAGGAATATTTGAATAATAGTTTTTCAATGAAGGATCTTGGCGAAGCAGCTTACATATTAGGCATAAAGATTTATAGAGATAGATCGAAACGCCAAATATCATTGTCACAAAGTACATATTTGGACAAAGTTCTAAAGAGGTTTGGAATGGAAGATAGCAAGAAAGGGTTCTTGCCCATGTTGCCCAATATGACCTTGGTTAAAACTCAAAGTCCGACATCGGCAGAAGATAGAGAAAGGATGAGTAAGACTCCCTATGCCTCAGCCATAGGATCTCTAATGTATGCCATGCTATGTACTAGATCCGACATTGCATATGCTGTTAGTTTAACTAGCAGATATCAAAGTGATCCAGGAGTGGATCATTGGACTGATCAAAACATCCTTAAGTACTTGAGAAGAACTAAGGATATGGTTCTTTCTTATGGAGGTGATGAACAGCTCGTTGTTAATGGTTACACCAATGCTAATTGGAACACCGATCCGGATGATTCTAAATCACAATCTAGATACGTATTTATTTTGAATGGTGCAGAAGTTAGCTGAAGGAGTGCAAAGCAAAGCGTTGTGGCGAGATCTTCAACTGAATCGGAATACATGGCTGCTTCGGAGGCTTCACAAGAAGTGATATGGATGAAAGAGTTCATTACAGAGCTGGGTGTGGTTCCTAGTGCGCTGGACCCAATGTCTATCTATTGTGATAACATGGGCGCCATAGCCAATGCGCAAGAACCAAGGTCACACAAGAAGCTGAAGCACATCAAGCTACGTTTTCACGCTATTCGAGAACACATCCAAGATGGGGATATAAAGATTTGCAAAGTACACACAGATATGAATGTGGCGGATCCCGTTGACTAAACCTCTCCCGAGGGCAAAACATGACCAGCACCAAACTGCCATGGGTGTTCGGTATATTACCATGTAATCTAGATTAGATGACTCTAGTGCAAGTGGGAGACTGTTGGAGATATGCCCTAGAGCCAATAATAAATGTAGTTATTATTATATCTTTGTGTTTATGATAAATGTTTACATTCATGCTATAATAGTATTAACAAGGAAACATTAATACTTGTGTGATTTGTAAAATTAATTTGAAGTCCCTAGTAAAGCCTCTATATAATACTAGCTTGTTGGTTAATAGATGATTGTGGTTTACCTATCATGAACATTGAGATGTTATTAACAACAAGATCATATCGTTAGGAGAATGATATGGTGGACATACTCCTATAGATAAGCGTAGCATAAAGATCAAGTCATTTTAATAGTTCAATTGCTATATGCTTTCTGATACATAGTAATCTAATTCCTTCGACCATGAGATCATGTATATCACCTTTACCGGATGGATTCTTTGATGACATCAAACACCACACCGTAACTGGGTGGCTATAAAGGTGGCATTGAGTGTTCGGAAAGTATTGGTTGAAACACATGGATCAAGAGTGGGATTTCTCCATCCATATGATGGATAGATATACTTTGGGCCCTCTCGGTTAAATTTCATCCAATTAGCTTGCAAGCATGTGACTGGCTCACAAGGGATCACATATCACGAGAACGAGAAAAGAGTACTTATCGGTAACGAGGTTGAACTAGGTATGCAGAGATACCGACGATCATAACCTCGGATAAGTAAACTATCGTGAGACAAAGGGAAATTGATATCGTATGTAAGTGGTTCATTCGATCGCAAAGTAATCGTAGAAATATGTGGGAGCCATATGAATTTCCAGATTCCTCTATTGGTTATTGATCGTAGAAGTGTCTCGATCATGTCCGCGTAATTCACGAACCGTAGGGAGACACACTTAAGGATTCGACGTTGTTTGAGTAGTTATGGAATGATAAGGAAGAGACCGAATGTTGTTCGGAGTCTCCAATGGGATTCGGGATATCACGAGGAGATCCGGAATGGTCCGGAGAATAAGATTCATATAAGGAAAGTCCCGTTTCGGAGTTGGGGAATGGTTCCGGTGTTTTCATCCGGAATGTTCTAGAAGGTTCCGGAATGTCCGGCACTCCGGGGGGGAAGGGTACATGAATGTGTTATATCAAGTTGATATGATTGCATCATGTACTCGGTGTCATCGCTGTTCAAAATAGAGGGATTATTCAAATCCTAGTTTGAAAAGTCAAACGGCTAGTTTGAAAGTCAAACGGCAGTTTTTGGAAAGAGGAGGAGGAGTGGGAAACCGAGTTGGGGAGGAGTTCCCTCCTCCAACCGGCGGCGCCCACCCAAGCCGAGTTGGGGAGGGACTCCTCTCCCTCCCCTTGGCCGGCCGGCCCCCTCCACCTATATAAGGAGGGGCAGGGCTCCCCTCCTTGACACACAACTTCCACGCCTCAAACCCTAGCAGTTGCTGCCCACCATAGCCGCCGCCGCCCCCTAGGGTTTCTCCCCTAGCCGCCGACTTGGGCACCTCCAAGCTAGCACCTCTTCCTCGGCGTGTCTACACCCTAGATCGTCGAGGGACTCTCTCATACTCCACCATACTCGCTCCAGCCTAAGGCGAAGCCCTGCGAGATCTCCCCTCTACTTCCGGTACCACGCCGTTGTGCTGCCGGAATCGCGAGGAGAGTGCTACAACCTCCGCTGCCTGCTGGAACAAGGGAGAGGAAGGTCTTCGTCGAGTACCGAACGTGTGACCGACTGCGGGAGCGCTGCCGGAACGCAGCGCCGGAAGGATCGTCTACGCGATCTTGAGATCGGGAAGAGTACGACTACATCACCCACGAGAATCCTCTCTCGTTAAACACTTTGGAATCTTCGAGGGTGATTTATTCTATCGACTCGTTGCTACAATCTAGTAGATAGATCTTGGCTTGTTTGTTTGTATGCGGTAGAATTTTTTTGTTTTCCATGCTACGAAACCCTACACTTTTGGTAGTGGATCGGTGGAATGCATTAGTGCACTCCTTTTCCTTGCTAGGAGGATGGTGTTCGAGCACTCGACCCGATAACTAGTGGCATGTGGCCAGAGTTTGGCCGAGCTTCTCTGGTCGTCAATCGAAATTAGTTGTGGTTAAACTTAATCATATTTGGTTCTATGTTCATGATTGGATGTGCTATTTGATCTTCGGGATACTAATAGTTATTTACACACACCATGTTTTTTACCAATCATGAATGATTCTTATGTCAAGTAAATTTTGTCTTTCATCAAAAGTGAAGCACAACATAATACTATATAGAGATGGCGAATTTTTTTGTTTGTGTAAGAAACAAAAATAAGATGTAAAATATTTATCTTTTTACACTTTAACGACTCATACACATTGCGTTTTTATGTCAATTTATTTTATATTCTTAGAAGTTCTTAGACATACCAGGAAGTTATTCAAGGTTCTGGAAACATTCGAAACGTACCCTGATTATCCTAAGTGGTCCGGAAAAATCCCTAGAGTCGGACGCCAAGGAGGAAGTAGGAACCTGGTCTAGGTAGGAATCACCGGATAGTGCACTCTTGTTATATTCTATCTGTCTCCCTTTATTTATTTGTGTATTTACCATAAGAATTTTACTAAAAATAAATAGGGTTCCCTTATGCAGGGGCGAAGAACCAACTTGTCCCATCAATTTGCCATGATTATTTTCTAAGTGTATGCTCCATTTTTAATGTGTCTGGTTTCTTTGCCGGGTGTATTTCATTTATTTGACAAGCGTATTTTTTTCTGTCTCTACGGGAAGGAAGATCAACGCTGAGGGGGAAATGCTCAGCATAGCCCGGATAACCCTCGGGCCTGCTCAATGCCGAGGTGACCTTCCGCACTAAGCGCTCAGCTTTGGTGGTGCTCGGCACAGCTTGATACCATCGGCGTTGGATTTTCCCTCGGCGTAGAGGCTTGTGCCGATGGTTTATGCCGCCCCTCGGCGCAGCCCGGCCATCGGCCCAGGAAGATAATGATATGGAGAAGACGGCGCCTAGGAGCAACGCCGAGAGGGAAACTCTCGGCGTAGGTGGCCACGTGGAGCATGTTGGAGGGATGGGGGTAGGAGCAACGCCGAGGAGGAAATGCTCGGCGTTGGTGGAGCTACACTGAGGGGGTTACCCTCGGCGTTGGTGGCCACATGGATAATTTTGTTTTTCAAAAATTTCAAAATATTTGTATTGTTTGAATGATTAATTGCATAGGAATCATTTTTAACTCTAAGCACGTTTAATCTTAGGTAAAATTGCACACTCAATGTTATAGTGCCCACTAGGTCACCTGTCGTTAGACTACTCTAGTCCTAGCATGCATAACTTCTTCATTCCTTTCATATGAACTTCCGAGTTATCACCGTATACCTTGTTGATAATACTATACTATCAATCCTATTAACTCTTAGGTCATGATGTCACATGCCTTTATTTTTTGAATTTCAAATAATTATACAATAAGTAAACAAAAATGATATATTGCTAGAAACTAATAGCATTATGTGATATATTACTAGAAACTAAAAGTATTGTGCGGTCTGTCATGTAGCTCGTTCTATATATGTGATATATTAGTAGAAACTAAAAGTACTGGTGAATATATCACTAGAAACTAAGAGTATTATGCAACCAAAAAAATCAAATGCAAACATATTTAATTCACACATAAAATCAACGGTCTGAAATAATGGGAAAAGAACAATGTTGAGGGGAACACCCTCGGCGTAAGTGCAGCAATGCAGAGGGGAGTACCCTCGGCGTAGGTGGAGCAATGTCAAGGGGATTCCCCTTGGCGTAGGTACTGGTATGTTCACAGGTGCATGCTTTGCTAACTCTTAACATTGAGAAAAAGTAAATACACTATTAAATCATCACAACACGGTAAATAGATCTGTATGAAAATAAATGTGAAGCCTATTGAGAAATGAGTTTTTCCGGCTGACCGAGACAATACTATTTTTTTGTACTAGAGCAACAAATTGTTACTACAATGTGATTTGAAACGAATTTTAGACATTTTATAAAAACCAACTGAGACCTTATAAGCATAGGTGTGCTTGAAAAGTAAACAAGCATGCCAAACTTTACCCTTCCAAACAGAAACATAAATCCGCAATTTTAGGCCATGTTGTCTCAGGGCTACTCAAAACAAAGGCACAAAACCCGTCTTATTTATGAAGGTTAAATTGGAAACAACTAAAAAGATGCATAGTAATCAAAGTGACAAACAGTGTAACAAAGAAGCTCTACATCTATCAATCTTCTATGTAGGTGTTGTTGTTTTCTTTCTGGAATCATCTCGTGCAAATAGAAAAACCCTAAGTATCGTGTTGTAATTAATTAACCCATACAAATTGTTTTGCCAAACACATAACAACTATCTAGCAAATCATGCAAACCCTATACTTCTATAGATCCAATGAAAATGCATGGATTCATCTTTTTAGCTAGCCACAAATTTCTATCTATACAAATTCTCATGTACTTACCACTATGGTTGGAAACTGAATAAACAAACGATATATAAAAATTTAATATTTGTCGATCATCATATATTCATAGGTAGCCATGAACCGAACATGCCTAGGCTTCTAGAACCTATAAATCCTCCATGTGAATAAAACCATCCGCGATCGAATCATAGCATCATACCATAAGTTCAATGTACTCCACCATTTCATAACATCCCATCCGAGGAATATGGCATATGTACTAATGTAGCCAGTGACCACCAAATTTGGGGGAATTCTAGAACATGAAAACCTTAACATGGTGAAGAGAACAACATGGAATGACCCGCTGACATGTCAAACATGTAAGACAGTTTCTTGCAAAGCGTCCGAACCCGACATAAACTCTAGGGAGAACATGTTGATTTAGTATCTAGCTATAGCCACATACTTTTGACCCATAAAATTCAATTAAAGTACGAGTATCTGGAAACTGAAGAAACACAAGATATGTCTAAATTTTCCCATCCTAGCTAATATATCAGTGACTATGGATCAAACATGCCTATATTTCTAGAACCAATCAATTACTTGTGAAGAAAACAATGTGGATAGAGAGAGTAACTAGCAGCATAACGGCGAACGATAAATTGATATTTCTTCATGAATTGCAAACTAAGTAATTGCCTCATGGGCATAACATGACCACCAAACATATATATGATGAGGGAAAAGCCAGCTAGAACATATAGAAATAATCATATTGCAGAAAGGACCACATGGAATAATTAACCTGCATACACACGTATAGGCATACCTTAGTGAGCCTAGTGATTGGGCTGAATCCAGCAGAGAGCTCCTGATGTACCCTGAATGTTACTGGGATAAGGTGGAACAGATCCGATGTTCCATTGGCGATGTCAATGAACTCCAACTCAAACTGGTCACGTTGGCTGTTAGGTTTGGCGCAGTAGATGGAGTTGGTCCTGAATCAGGAGACGCTTGTAGCTTCGCCATAGCTGGCAGCACTGTAACTAGTCAAGGTGGTGGAGATGAAAAATGTTCAACCATGGGTGTTGTTGACCTTGGTACACTTCGGCTTGGCAGTGCACTCTTGTTACATTCTATCTGTTTTCCTTTGTTTGTGTATTTACCATAATCACTTTCCCTGAAACAAGGAGGGTTCCCTTAAGCGGGCGAGGAACGGAAGGACCAGAACTTGAGCGTCCTCTTGGCGCGGATCACCTTGCTCATGTACTCTCATAGCTCCTATGGATGTGTGCTCCACGGTGGATCCTTCTCAAGAATCTTAGGACATGTAAAACAAGGTGGCTCCGCCATGGCCCTCTGTTATTGATGTTTTGAAGAGAATTTGAAATGGTTGGTGGTTCCCGTCAACAGGCGTTGGGATCACGCCATGGATAGGGAGGGACTCAACAGGTACAGATCCAAGAGCTAGCTTGCATAACTTTTGGTAGTGGATCGGTGGAATGCATTAGTGCACTCCTTTTCCTTGCTAGGAGGATGGTGTTGGAGCACTCGACCCGATAACTAGTGGCATGTGGCCAGTTTGGCCGAGCTTCTCTGTCGTCAATCGAAATTAGTTGTGGTTAAACTTAATCATATTTGGTTCTATGTTTATGATTGGATGTGCTATTTGATCTTCGGGATACTAATAGTTATTTACACACACCATGTTTTTTTACAATCATGAATGATTCTTATGTCAAGTAAATTTTGTCTTTCATCAAAAGTGAAGCACAACATAATACTATATAGAGATGGCGATTTTTTTTGTTTGTGTAAGAAACAAAAATAAGATGTAAAATATTTATCTTTTTACACTTTAACGACTCATACATATTGCGTTTTTATGTCAATTTATTTTATATTCTTAGAAGTTCTTAGACATACCAGGAGGTTATTCAAGGTTCTGGAAACATTCGGAACGTACCCTGATTATCCTAAGTGGTCCGGAAAAATCCCTAGAGTCGGACGCCAAGGAGGAAGTAGAAACCTGGTCTAGGTAGGAATCACCGGATAGTGCACTCTTGTTATATTCTATCTGTCTCCCTTTATTTATTTGTGTATTTACCATAAGCATTTTACCAAAAATAAGTAGGGTTCCCTTATGCAGGGGCAAAGAACCAACTTGTCCCATCAATTTGCCATGATTATTTTCTAAGTGTATGCTCCATTTTTAATGTGTCTGGTTTCTTTGCCGGGTGTATTTTATTTATTTGATAATACTATACTATCAATCCTATTAACCCTTAGGTCATGATGTCACATGCCTTTATTTTTTGAATTTCAAATAATTATACAATAAGTAAACAAAAATGATATATTGCTAGAAACTAATAACATGATGTGATATATTACTAGAAACTAAAAGTATTGTGCGGTATGTCTCCACCGAAACACCAGTCTGCGGGCCCCGGCGGTCTATGTCATGTAGCTCGTTCTATATATGTGATATATTAGTAGAAACTAAAAGTACTGGTGAATATATCACTAGAAACTAAGAGTATTATGCAACCAAAAAAATCAAATGCAAACATATTTAATTCACACATAAAATCAACGGTCTGAAATAATGGGAAAAGAACAATGTTGAGGGGAACACCCTCGGCGTAGGTGCAGCAATGCCGAGGGGAGTACCCTCGGCGTAGGTGGAGCAATGTCAAGGGGATTCCCCTTGGCGTAGGTACTGGTATGTTCACAGGTGCATGCTTTGCTAACTGTTAACTTTGAGAAAAAGTAAATACACTATTAAATCATCACAACACGGTAAATAGATCTGTATGAAAATAAATGTGAAGCCTATTGAGAAATGAGTTTTTCCGGCTGACCGAGACAATACTATTTTTTTGTACTAGAGCAACAAATTGTTACTACAATGTGATTTGAAACGAATTTTAGATATTTTACAAAAACCAACTGAGACCTTATAAGCATAGGTGTGCTTGAAAAGTAAACAAGCATGCCAAACTTTACCCTTCCAAACAGAAACATAAATCCGCAATTTTAGGACATGTTGTCTCAGGGCTACTCAAAACAAAGGCACAAAACCCGTCTTATTTACGAAGGTTAAATTGGAAACAACTAAAAAGATGCATAGTAATCAAAGTGACAAACAGTGTAACAAAGAAGCTCTACATCTATCAATCTTCTATATAGGTGTTGTTGTTTTCTTTCTGGAATCATCTCGTGCAAATAGAAAAACCCTAAGTATCGTGTTGTAATTAATTAACCCATACAAATTGTTTTGTCAAACACATAACAACTATCTAGCAAATCATGCAAACCCTATACTTCTATATATCCAATGAAAATGCATGGATTCATCTTTTTAGCTAGCCACAAATTTCTATCTATATAAATTCTCATGTACTTACCACTATGGTTGGAAACTGAATAAACAAACGATATATAAAAATTTAATATTTGTCGATCATCATATATTCATAGGTAGCCATGAACCGAACATGCCTAGGCTTCTAGAACCTATAAATCCTCCATGTGAATAAAACCATCCGCGATCGAATCATAGCATCATACCATAAGTTCATGGTACTCCAGCGTTTTATAACATCCCATCCGAGGAATATGGCATATGTTCTCATGTAGCCAGTGACCACCAAATTTGGGGGAATTCTAGAACATGAAAAAATTAACATGGTGAAGAGAACAACATGGAATGACCCGCTGACATGTCAAACATGTAAGACAGTTTCTTGCAAAGCGTCCGAACCCGACATAAACTCTAGCGAGAACATGTTGATTTAGTATCTAGCTATAGCCACATACTTTTGACCCATAAAATTCAATTCAAGTACGAGTATCTGGAAAACTGAAGAAACACAAGATATGTCTAAAATTTTCCCATCCTAGCTAATATATCAGTGACTATGGATCAAACATGCCTATATTTCTAGAACCAATCAATTCCTTGTGAAGAAAACAATGTGGATAGAGAGAGTAACTAGCAGCATAACGACGAACGATAAATTGATATTTCTTTATGAATTTCAAACTAAGTAATTGCCTCATGGGCATAACATGACCCCCAAACATATATATGATGAGGGAAAAGCCAGCTAGAACATATAGAAATCATCATATTGCAGAAAGGACCACATGGAATAATTAACCTGCATACACACGTATAGGCATACCTTAGTGAGCCTAGTGATTGGGCTGAATCCAGCAGAGAGCTCCTGATGTACCCTAAATGTTACTGGGATAAGGTGGAACAGATCCGATGTTCCATTGGCGATGTCAATGATCTCCAACTCAAACTGGTCACGTTGGCTGTTAGGTTTGGCGCAGTAGATGGAGTTGGTCCTGAATCAGGAGACGCTTGTAGCTTCGCCATAGCCGGCAGCACTGTAACTAGTCAAGGTGGTGGAGATGAAAAATGTTCAACCATGGGTGTTGTTGACCTTGGTACACTTCGGCTTGGCAGTGCACTCTTGTTACATTCTATCTGTTTTCCTTTGTTTGTGTATTTACCATAATCACTTTCCCTGAAACAAGGAGGGTTTCCTTAAGCGGGGACGAGGAACCCAGAAGGACCAGAACTTGACGTCCTCTTGGCGCGACGGGATCACCTTGCTCATGTACTCTCATAGCTCCTATGGATGTGTGCTCCACGGTGGATCCTTCTCAAGAATCTTAGGACATGTAAAACAAGGTGGCTCCGCCATGGCCCTCTGTTATTGATGTTTTAAAGAACGAATTTGAAATGGTTGGTGGTTCCCGTCCAACAGGGGCGTTGGGATCACGCCATGGATAGGGAGGGACTCAACAGGTACAGATCCAAGAGCTAGCTTGCATAACTTTTGGTAGTGGATCGGTGGAATGCATTAGTGCACTCCTTTTCCTTGCTAGGAGGATGGTGTTGGAGCACTCGACCCGATAACTAGTGGCATGTGGCCAGAGTTTGGCCGAGCTTCTCTGGTCGTCAATCGAAATTAGTTGTGGTTAAACTTAATCATATTTGGTTCTATGTTCATGATTGGATGTGCTATTTGATCTTCGGGATACTAATAGTTATTTACACACACCATGTTTTTTTACAATCATGAATGATTCTTATGTCAAGTAAATTTTGTCTTTCATCAAAAGTGAAGCACAACATAATACTATATAGAGATGGCGAATTTTTTGTTTGTGTAAGAAACAAAAATAAGATGTAAAATATTTATGTTTTTACACTTTAACGACTCATACACATTGCGTTTTTATGTCAATTTATTTTATATTCTTAGAAGTTCTTAGACATACCAGGAGGTTATTCAAGGTTCTGGAAACATTCGGAACGTACCCTGATTATCCTAAGTGGTCCGGAAAAATCCCTAGAGTCGGACGCCAAGGAGGAAGTAGAAACCTGGTCTAGGTAGGAATCACCGGATAGTGCACTCTTGTTATATTCTATATGTCTCCCTTTATTTATTTGTGTATTTACCATAAGAATTTTACCAAAAATAAATAGGGTTCCCTTATGCAGGGGCAAAGAACCAACTTGTCCCATCAATTTGCCATGATTATTTTCTAAGTGTATGCTCCATTTTTAATGTGTCTGGTTTCTTTGCCGGGTGTATTTTATTTATTTGACAAGCGTATTTTTTTCTGTCTCTACGGGAAGGAAGATCAACGCTGAGGGGGAAACGCTCAGCATAGCCCGGATAACCCTCGGGCCTGCTCAACACCGAGGTGACCTTCCGCACTAAGCCCTCAGCTTTGGTGGTGCTCGGCACAGCTTGATACCATCGGCGTTGGATTTGCCCTCGGCGTAGAGGCTTGTGCCGATGGTTTATGCCGCCCCTCGGCGCAGCCCGGCCATCGGCCCAGGAAGTTAATGATATGGAGAAGACGGCGCCTAGGAGCAACGCCGAGAGGGAAACTCTCGGCGTAGGTGGCCACGTGGAGCATGCTGGAGGGATGGGGGGGTAGGAGCAACGCCGAGGAGGAAATGCTCGGCGTTGGTGGAGCTGCACTGAGGGGGTTACCCTCGGCGTTGGTGGCCACATGGATAATTTTGTTTTTCAAAAATTTCAAAATATTTGTATTGTTTGAACGATTAATTGCATAGGAATCATTTTTAACTCTAAGCACGTTTAATCTCAGGTAAAATTGCACACTCAATGTTATAGTGCCCACTAGGTCACCCGTCGTTAGACTACTCTAGTCCTAGCATGCATAACTTCTTCATTCCTTTCATATGAACTTCCGAGTTATCACCGTATACCTTGTTGATAATACTATACTATCTATCCTATTAACCCTTAGGTCATGATGTCACATGCCTTTATTTTTTGAATTTCAAATAATTATACAATAAGTAAACAAAAATGATATATTGCTAGAAACTAATAGCATTATGTGATATATTACTAGAAACTAAAAGTATTGTGCGGTATGTCTCCACCGAAACACCAGTCTGCGGGCCCCGGCGGTCTATGTCATGTAGCTCGTTCTATATATGTGATATATTAGTAGAAACTAAAAGTACTGGTGAATATATTACTAGAAACTAAGAGTATTATGCAACCAAAAAAAATCAAATGCAAACATATTTAATTCACACATAAAATCAACGGTCTGAAATAATGGGAAAAGAACAATGTTGAGGGGAATACCCTCGGCGTAGGTGCAGCAATGCCGAGGGGAGTACCCTCGACGTAGGTGGAGCAATGTCAAGGGGATTCCCCTTGGCGTAGGTACTGGTATGTTCACAGGTGCATGCTTTGCTAACTCTTAACTTTGAGAAAAAGTAAATACACTATTAAATCATCACAACACGGTAAATAGATCTGTATGAAAATAAATGTGAAGCCTATTGAGAAATGAGTTTTTCCGGCTGACCGAGACAATACTTTTTTTTGTACTAGAGCAACAAATTTTTACTACAATGTGATTTGAAACAAATTTTAGATATTTTATAAAAACCAACTGAGACCTTATAAGCATAGGTGTGCTTGAAAAGTAAACAAGCATGCCAAACTTTACCCTTCCAAACAGAAACATAAATCCGCAATTTTAGGCCATGTTGTCTCAGGGCTACTCAAAACAAAGGCACAAAACCCGTCTTATTTATGAAGGTTAAATTGGAAACAACTAAAAAGATGCATAGTAATCAAAGTGACAAACAGTGTAACAAAGAAGCTCTACATCTATCAATCTTCTATATAGGTGTTGTTGTTTTCTTTCTGGAATCATCTCGTGCAAATAGAAAAACCCTAATTATCGTGTTGTAATTAATTAACCCATACAAATTTCTTTGTCAAACACATAACAACTATCTAGCAAATCATGCAAACCCTATACTTCTATAGATCCAATGAAAATGCATGGATTCATCTTTTTAGCTAGCCACAAATTTCTATCTATACAAATTCTCATGTACTTACCACTAGGGTTGGAAACTGAATAAACAAACGATATATAAAAATTTAATATTTGTCGATCATCATATATTCATAGGTAGCCATGAACCGAACGTGCCTAGGCTTCTAGAACCTATAAATCCTCCATGTGAATAAAACCATCCGCGATCGAATCATAGCATCATACCATAAGTTCATGGTACTCCACCGTTTCATAACATCCCATCCGAGGAATATGGCATATGTACTCATGTAGCTAGTGACCACCAAATTTGGGGGAATTCTAGAACATGAAAACCTTAACATGGTGAAGAGAACAACATGGAATGACCCGCTGACATGTCAAACATGTAAGACAGTTTCTTGCAAAGCGTCCGAACCCGACATAAACTCTAGCGAGAACATGTTGATTTAGTATCTAGCTATAGGCACATACTTTTGACCCATAAAATTCAATTAAAGTACGAGTATCTGGAAAACTGAAGAAACACAAGATATGTCTAAAATTTTCCCATCCTAGCTAATATATCAGTGACTATGGATCAAACATGCCTATATTTCTAGAACCAATCAATTACTTGTGAAGAAAACAATGTGGATAGTGAGAGTAACTAGCAGCATAACGGCGAACGATAAATTGATATTTCTTCATGAATTGCAAACTAAGTAATTGCCTCATGGGCATAACATGACCACCAAACATATATATGATGAGGGAAAAGCCAGCTAGAACATATAGAAATCATCATATTGCAGAAAGGACCACATGGAATAATTAACCTACATACACACGTATAGGAATACCTTAGTAAGCCTAGTGATTGGGCTGAATCCAGCAGAGAGCTCCTGATGTACCCTGAATGTTACTGGGATAAGGTGGAACAGATCCGATGTTCCATTGGCGATGTCAATGATCTCCTACTCAAACTGGTCACGTTGGCTGTTAGGTTTGGCGCAGTAGATGGAGTTGGTCCAGAATCAGGAGACGCTTGTACCTTCGCCATAGCCGGCAGCACTGTAACTAGTCAAGGTGGTGGAGATGAAAAATGTTCAACCATGGGTGTTGTTGACCTTGGTACACTTCGGCTTGGCAGTGCACTCTTGTTACATTCTATCTGTTTTCCTTTGTTTGTGTATTTACCATAATCACTTTCCCTGAAACAAGGAGGGTTCCCTTAAGCGGGGGCGAGGAACCCAGAAGGACCAGAACTTGACGTCCTCTTGGCGCGACGGGATCACCTTGCTCATGTACTCTCATAGCTCCTATGGATGTGTGCTCCACGGTGGATCCTTCTCAAGAATCTTAGGACATGTAAAACAAGGTGGCTCCGCCATGGCCCTCTGTTATTGATGTTTTGAAGAACGAATTTGAAATGGTTGGTGGTTCCCGTCCAACAGGGGCGTTGGGATCACGCCATGGATAGGGAGGGACTCAACAGGTACAGATCCAAGAGCTAGCTTGCATAACTTTTGGTAGTGGATCGGTGGAATGCATTAGTGCACTCCTTTTCCTTGCTAGGAGGATGGTGTTGGAGCACTCGACCCGATAACTAGTGGCATGTGGCCAGAGTTTGGCCGAGCTTCTCTGGTCGTCAATCGAAATTAGTTGTGGTTAAACTTAATCATATTTGGTTCTATGTTTATGATTGGATGTGCTATTTGATCTTCGGGATACTAATAGTTATTTACACACACCATGTTTTTTTACAATCATGAATGATTCTTATGTCAAGTAAATTTTGTCTTTCATCAAAAGTGAAGCACAACATAATACTATATAGAGATGGCGATTATTTTTGTTTGTGTAAGAAACAAAAATAAGATGTAAAATATTTATCTTTTTACACTTTAACGACTCATACATATTGCGTTTTTATGTCAATTTATTTTATATTCTTAGAAGTTCTTAGACATACCAGGAGGTTATTCAAGGTTCTGGAAACATTCGGAACGTACCCTGATTATCCTAAGTAGTCCGGAAAAATCCCTAGAGTCGGACGCCAAGGAGGAAGTAGAAACCTGGTCTAGGTAGGAATCACCGGATAGTGCACTCTTGTTATATTCTATCTGTCTCCCTTTATTTATTTGTGTATTTACCATAAGCATTTTACCAAAAATAAGTAGGGTTCCCTTATGCAGGGGCAAAGAACCAACTTGTCCCATCAATTTGCCATGATTATTTTCTAAGTGTATGCTCCATTTTTAATGTGTCTGGTTTCTTTGCCGGGTGTATTTTATTTATTTGACAAGCGTATTTTTTCTGTCTCTTAACACTACGGGAAGGAAGATCAACGATGAGGGGGAAACGCTCAGCATAGCCCGGATAACCCTCGGGCCTGCTCAACGCTGAGGTGACCTTCCGCACTAAGCCCTCAGCTTTGGTGGTGCTCGGCACAGCTTGATACCATCGGCGTTGGATTTGCCCTCGGCGTAGAGGATTGTGCCGATGGTTTATGCCGCCCCTAGGCGCAGCCCGGCCATCGGCCCAGGAAGTTAATGATATGGAGAAGACGGCGCCTAGGAGCAACGCCGAGAGGGAAACTCTCGGCGTAGGTGGCCACGTGGAGCATGCTGGAGGGATGGGGGGTAGGAGCAACGCCGAGGAGGAAATGCTCGGCGTTGGTGGAGCTAAACTGAGGGGGTTACCCTCGGCGTTGGTGGCCACATGGATAATTTTGTTTTTCAAAAATTTCAAAATATTTGTATTGTTTGAACGATTAATTGCACAGGAATCATTTTTAACTCTAAGCACGTTTAATCTCAGGTAAAATTGCACACTCAATGTTATAGTGCCCACTAGGTCACCCGTCGTTAGACTACTCTAGTCCTAGCATGCATAACTTCTTCATTCCTTTCATATGAACTTCCGAGTTATCACCGTATACCTTGTTGATAATACTATACTACAAATCCTATTAACCCTTAGGTCATGATGTCACATGCCTTTATTTTTTGAATTTCAAATAATTATACAATAAGTAAACAAAAATGATATATTGCTAGAAACTAATAGCATTATGTGATATATTACTAGAAACTAAAAGTATTGTGCGGTCTGTCTCCACCGAAACACCAGTCTACGGGCCCCGGCGGTCTATGTCATGTAGCTCGTTCTATATATGTGATATATTAGTAGAAACTAAAAGTACTGGTGAATATATTACTAGAAACTAAGAGTATTATGCAACCAAAAAAATCAAATGCAAACATATTTAATTCACACATAAAATCAACGGTCTGAAATAATGGGAAAAGAACAATGTTGAGGGGAATACCCTCGGCGTAGGTGCAGCAATGCCGAGTACCCTTGGCGTAGGTACTGGTATGTTCACATGTGCATGCTTTGCTAACTCTTAACTTTGAGAAAAAGTAAATACACTATTAAACCATCACAACACGGTAAATAGATCTGTATGAAAATAAATGTGAAGCCTATTGAGAAATGAGTTTTTCCGTCTGACTGAGACAATACTATTTTTTTGTACTAGAGCAACAAATTGTACCTACATTGTGATCTGAAACGAAGTTTTGATATTTTATAAAAAACAACTGAGACGTTATAAGCATAGGGGTGCTTGAAAAGTAAACTAGCATGCCAAACTTTACCCTTCCAAACAGAAACATATATCCGCAATTTTAGGCCATGTTGTCTCAGGGCTACTCAAACAAAGGCACAAAACCTGTCTTGTTTATGAAGGTTAAATTTGAAACAACTAAAAAGATGCACAGTAATCAAAGTGACAAACAGTGTAACAAAGAAGCTCTACATATATCAATCTTCTACATAGGTGTTGTTGTTTTCTTTCTGGAGTCATCTCGTGCTAATAGAAAAACCCTAAGTACGTGTTGTAATTAATTAACCCATACAAAGTGTTTTGTCAAACACATAACAACTATCTAGCAAATCATGCAAACCCTGTACTTCTATAGATCCAATGAAAATGCATGGATTCATCTTTTTAGCTAGCCACAAATTTCTATCTATATAAATTCTCATGTACTTACCACTATGGTTGGAAACTGAATAAACAAACAATATATAAAAATTTAATATTTGTCGATCATCATATATTCATAGGTAGCCATGAACCGAACATGCCTAGGCTTCTAGAACCTATAAATCCTCCATGTGAATAAAAACATCCGCGATCGAGTCATAGCATCATACCATAAGTTCATGGTACTCCACCGTTTCATAACATCCCATCCGAGGAATATGGCATATGTACTCATGTAGCCAGTGACCACCAAATTTGGGAGAATTCTAGAAAATGAAAACCTTAACATGGTGAAGGGAACAACATGGAATGACCCGCTGACATGTCAAACATGTAAGATAGTTTCTTGCAAAGCGTCCGAACCCGACATAAACTCTAGCGAGAACATGTTGATTTAGTATCTAGCTATAGCCACATACTTTTGACCCATAAAATTCAATTCAAGTACGAGTATCTGGAAAACTGAAGAAACACAAGATATGTCTAAAATTTTCCCATACTAGCTAATATATCAGTGACTATGGATCAAACATGCCTATATTTCTAGAACCAATCAATTACTTGTGAAGAAAACAATGTGGATAGAGAGAGTAACTAGCAGCATAACGGCGAACGATAAATTGATATTTCTTTATGAATTGCAAACTAAGTAATTGCCTCATGGGCATAACATGACCACCAAACATATATATGATGAGGGAAAAGCCAACTAGAACATATAGAAATCATCATATTGCAGAAAGGACCACATGGAATAATTAACCTGCATACACACATATAGGCATACCTTAGTGAGCCTAGTGATTGAGCTGAATCCAGCAGAGAGCTCCTGATGTACCCTGAATGTTACTGGGATAAGGTGGAACAGATCCGATGTTCCATTGGCGATGTCAATGATCTCCAACTCAAACTGGTCACGTTGGCTGTTAGGTTTGGCGCAGTAGATGGAGTTGGTCCAGAATCAGGAGACGCTTGTAGCTTCGCCATAGCCGGCAGCACTGTAACTAGTCAACGTGGTGGAGATGAAAAATGTTCAACCATGGGTGTTGTTGACCTTGGTACACTTCGGCTTGGCTGTGCACTCTTGTTATATTCTATCTGTTTTCCTTTGTTTGTGTATTTACCATAATCACTTTCCCTGAAACAAGGAGGGTTCCCTTAAGCGGGGGCGAGGAACCCAGAAGGACCAGAACTTGACGTCCTCTTGGCGCGACGGGATCACCTTGCTCATGTACTCTCATAGCTCCTATGGATGTGTGCTCCACGGTGGATCCTTCTCAAGAATCTTAGGACATGTAAAACAAGGTGGCTCCGCCATGGCCCTCTGTTATTGATGTTTTGAAGAACGAATTTGAAATGGTTGGTGGTTCCCGGCCAAGAGGGGCGTTGGGATCACGCCATGGATAGGGAGGGACTCAACAGGTACAGATCCAAGAGATAGCTTGCATAACTTTTGGTAGTGGATCGGTGGAATGCATTAGTGCACTCCTTTTCCTTGCTAGGAGGATGGTGTTGGAGCACTCGACCCGATAACTAGTGGCATGTGGCCAGAGTTTGGCCGAGCTTCTCTGGTCGTCAATCGAAATTAGTTGTGGTTAAACTTAATCATATTTGGTTCTATGTTCATGATTGGATGTGCTATTTGATCTTGGGGATACTAATAGTTATTTACACACACCATGTTTTTTTACAATCATGAATGATTCTTATGTCAAGTAAATTTTGTCTTTCATCAAAAGTGAAGCACAACATAATACTATATAGAGATGGCGAATTTTTTTTGTTTGTGTAAGAAACAAAAATAAGTTGTAAAATATTTATCTTTTTACACTTTAACGACTCATACACATTGCGTTTTTATGTCAATTTATTTTAGATTCTTAGAAGTTCTTAGACATACCAGGAGGTTATTCAAGGTTCTGGAAACATTCGGAACGTACCCTGATTATCCTAAGTGGTCCGGAAAAATCCCTAGAGTCGGACGCCAAGGAGGAAGTAGAAACCTGGTCTAGGTAGGAATCACCGGATAGTGCACTCTTGTTATATTCTATCTGTCTCCCTTTATTTATTTGTGTATTTACCATAAGCATTTTACCAAAAATAAGTAGGGTTCCCTTATGTAGGGGCGAAGAACCAACTTGTCCCATCAATTTGCCATGATTATTTTCTAAGTGTATGCTCCATTTTTAATGTGTCTGGTTTCTTTGCCGGGTGTATTTTATTTATTTGACAAGCGTATTTTTTTCTGTCTCTTAATACGGGAAGGAAGATCAACGCTGAGGGGGAAACGCTCAGCATAGCCCGGATAACCCTCGGGCCTGCTCAATGCCGAGGGTGACCTTCCGCACTAAGCCCTCAGCTTTGGTGGTGCTCGGCACAGCTTGATACCATCGGCGTTGGATTTTCCCTCGGCGTAGAGGCTTGTGCCGATGGTTTACGCCACCCCTCGGCGCAGCCCGGCCATCGGCCCAGGAAGTTAATGATATGGAGAAGACGGCGCCTAGGAGCAACGCCGAGAGGGAAACTCTCGGCGTAGGTGGCCACGTGGAGCATGCTGGAGGGATGGGGGGGTAGGAGCAACGCCGAGGAGGAAATGCTCGGCGTTGGTGGAGCTACACTGAGGGGGTTACCCTCGGCGTTGGTGGCCACATGGATAATTTTGTTTTTCAAAAATTTCAAAATATTTGTACTGTTTGAACGATTAATTGCACAGGAATCATTTTTAACTCTAAGCACGTTTAATCTCAGGTAAAATTGCACACTCAATGTTATAGTGCCCACTAGGTCACCCGTCGTTAGACTACTCTAGTCCTAGCATGCATAACTTCTTCATTCCTTTCATATGAACTTCCGAGTTATCATCGTATACCTTGTTGATAATACTATACTATCAATCCTATTAACCCTTAGGTCATGATGTCACATGCCTTTATTTTTTGAATTTCAAATAATTATACAATAAGTAAACAAAAATGATATATTGATAGAAACTAATAGCATTATGTGATATATTACTAGAAACTAAAAGTATTGTGCGGTCTGTCTCCACCGAAACACAAGTCTGTGGGCCCCGACGGTCTATGTCATGTAGCTCGTTCTATATATGTGATATATTAGTAGAAACTAAAAGTACTGGTGAATATATTACTAGAAACTAAGAGTATTATGCAACCAAAAAAATCAAATGCAAACATATTTAATTCACACATAAAATTAACGGTCTGAAATAATGGGAAAAGAACAATGTTGAGGGGAATACCCTCGGCGTAGGTGCAGCAATGCCGAGGGGAGTACCCTTGGCGTAGGTACTGGTATGTTCACAGGTGCATGCTTTGCTAACTCTTAACTTTGAGAAAAAGTAAATACACTATTAAATCATCACAACACGGTAAATAGATCTGTATGAAAATAAATGTGAAGCCTATTGAGAAATGAGTTTTTCCGGCTGACTGAGACAATACTATTTTTTTGTACTAGAGCAACAAATTGTTCCTACATTGTGATCTGAAACGAAGTTTTGATATTTTATAAAAACCAACTGAGACCTTATAAGCATAGGGGTGCTTGAAAAGTAAACTAGCATGCCAAACTTTACCCTTCCAAACAGAAACATATATCCGCAATTTTAGGCCTTGTTGTCTCAGGGCTACTCAAAACAAAGGCACTAAACCTGTCTTATTTATGAAGGTTAAATTTGAAACAACTAAAAAGATGCACAGTAATCAAAGTGACAAACAATGTAACAAAGAAGCTCTACATCTATCAATCTTCTACATAGGTGTTGTTGTTTTCTTTCTGGAGTCATCTCGTGCTAATAGAAAAACCCTAAGTACGTGTTGTAATTAATTAACCCATACAAAGTGTTTTGTCAAACACATAACAACTATCTAGCAAATCATGCAAACCCTGTACTTCTATAGATCCAATGAAAATGCATGGATTCATCTTTTTAGCTAGCCACAAATTTCTATCGATATAAATTCTCATGTACTTACCACTATGGTTGGAAAATGAATAAACAAACGATATATAAAAATTTAATATTTGTCGATCATCATATATTCATAGGTAGCCATGAACCGAACATGCCTAGGCTTCTAGAACCTATAAATCCTCCATGTGAATAAAACCATCCGCGATCGAGTCATAGCATCATACCATAAGTTCATGGTACTCCACCATTTCATAACATCCCATCCGAGGAATGTGGCATATGTACTCAGGTAGCCAGTGACCACCAAATTTGGGGGAATTCTAGAACATGAAAACCTTAACATGGTGAAGAGAACAACATGGAATGACCCGCTGACATGTCAAACATGTAAGACAGTTTCTTGCAAAGCGTCCGAACCCGACATAAACTCTAGCGAGAACATGTTGATTTAGTATCTAGCTATAGCCACATACTTTTGACCCATAAAATTCAATTCAAGTACGAGTATCTGGAAAACTGAAGAAACACAAGAT
Organism: Avena longiglumis; assembly: GCA_030063025.1. NCBI lineage: Eukaryota > Viridiplantae > Streptophyta > Magnoliopsida > Poales > Poaceae > Avena > Avena longiglumis. The sequence goes on from CP125975.1 coordinate 15,642,742, forward strand.
ATGTCTAAAATTTTCCCATCCTAGCTAATATATCAGTGACTATGGATCAAACATGCCTATATTTCTAGAACCAATCAATTCCTTGTAAAGAAAACAATGTGGATAGAGAGAGTAACTAGCAGCATAACGACGAACGATAAATTGATATTTCTTTATGAATTGCAAACTAAGTAATTGCCTCATGGGCATAACATGACCACCAAACATATATATGATGAGGGAAAAGCCAGCTCGAACATATAGAAATCATCATATTGCAGAAAGGACCACATGGAATAATTAACCTGCATACACACGTATAGGCATACCTTAGTGAGCCTAGTGATTGGGCTGAATCCAGCAGAGAGCTCCTGATGTACCCTGAATGTTACTGGGATAAGGTGGAACAGATCCGATGTTCCATTGGCGATGTCAATGATCTCCAACTCAAATGGTCACGTTGGCTGTTAGGTTTGGCGCAGTAGATGGAGTTGGTCCTGAATCAGGAGACGCTTGTAGCTTCTCCATAGCCGGCAGCACTGTAACTAGTCAAGGTGGTGGAGATGAAAAATGTTCAACCATGGGTGTTGTTGACCTTGGTACACTTCGGCTTGGCAGTGCACTCTTGTTACATTCTATCTGTTTTCCTTTATTTGTGTATTTACCATAATCACTTTCCCAGAAACAAGGAGGGTTCCCTTAACGGGGGCGAGGAACCCAGAAGCACCAGAACTTGACGTCCTCTTGGCGCGACGGGATCACCTTGCTCATGTACTCTCATAGCTCCTATGGATGTGTGCTCCACGGTGGATCCTTCTCAAGAATCTTAGGACATGGAAACCAAGGTGGCTCCGCCATGGCCCTCTGTTATTGATGTTTTGAAGAACGAATTCGAAATGGTTGGTGGTTCCCGGCCAACAGGGGCGTTGGGATCACGCCATGGATAGGGAGGGACTCAACAGGTACAGATCCAAGAGCTAGCTTGCATAACTTTTGGTAGTGGATCGGTGGAATGCATTAGTGCACTCCTTTTCCTTGCTAGGAGGATGGTGTTGGAGCACTCGACCCGATAACTAGTGGCATGTGGCCAGAGTTTGGCCGAGCTTCTCTGGTCGTCAATCGAAATTAGTTGTGGTTAAACTTAATCATATTTGGTTCTATGTTCATGATTTGATGTGCTATTTGATCTTCGGGATACTAATAGTTATTTACACACACCATGTTTTTTTACAATCATGAATGATTCTTATGTCAAGTAAATTTTGTCTTTCATCAAAAGTGAAGCACAACATAATACTATATAGAGATGGCGAATTTTTTTGTTTGTGTAAGAAACAAAAATAAGATGTAAAATATTTATCTTTTTACACTTTAACGACTCATACACATTGAGTTTTTATGTCAATTTATTTTATATTCTTAGAAGTTCTTAGACATACCAGGAGGTTATTCAAGGTTCTGGAAACATTCGGAACGTACCCTGATTATCCTAAGTGGTCCGGAAAAATCCCTAGAGTCCGACGCCAAGGAGGAAGTAGAAACCTGGTCTAGGTAGGAATCACCGGATAGTGCACTATTGTTATATTCTATCTGTCTCCCTTTATTTATTTGTGTATTTACCATAAGCATTTTACCAAAAATAAGTAGGGTTCCCTTATGCAGGGGCGAAGAACCAACTTGTCCCATCAATTTGCCATGATTATTTTCTAAGTGTATGCTCCATTTTTAATGTGTCTGGTTTCTTTGCCGTGTGTATTTTATTTATTTGACAAGCGTATTTTTTTCTTTCTCTTACTACGGGAAGGAAGATCAACGCTGAGGAGGAAACGCTCACCATAGCCCGGGCCTGCTGAGGGTGACCTTCCGCACTAAGCCCTCAGCTTTGGTGGTTCTCGGCACAGCTTGATACCATCGGCGTTGGATTTGCCCTCGGCGTAGATGCTTGTGCCGATGGTTTATGCCGCCCCTCGGCGCAGCCCGGCCATCGTCCCAGGAAGTTAATGATATGGAGAAAACGGCGCCTAGGAGCAACGCCGAGAGGGAAACTCTCGGCATAGGTGGCCATGTGGAGCATGCTGGAGGGATGGGGGGTAAGAGCAACGCCGAGGGGGAAATGCTCGGCGTTGGTGGAGCTACACTGAGGGGGTTACCCTCGGCGTTGGTGGCCACATGGATAATTTTGTTTTTCAAAAATTTCAAAATATTCGTATTGTTTGAACGATTAATTGCACAGGAATCATTTTTAACTCTAAGCACGTTTAATCTCAGGTAAAATTGCACACTCAATGTTATAGTGCCCACTAGGTCACCCGTCGTTAGACTACTCTAGTCCTAGTAACTTCTTCATTCCTTTCATATGAGCTTCCGAGTTATCACCGTATACCTTGTTGATAATACTATACTATCAATCCTATTAACCCTTAGGTCATGATGTCACATGCCTTTATTTTTTGAATTTCAAATAATTATACAATAAGTAAACAAAAATGATATATTGCTAGAAACTAAAAGCATTATGTGATATATTACTAGAAACTAAAAATATTGTGCGGTCTGTCTCCACCGAAACACCAGTCTGCGGGCCCCGGCGGTCTATGTCATGTAGCTCGTTCTATATATGTGATATATTAGTAGAAACTAAAAGTACTGGTGAATATATTACTAGAAACTAAGAGTATTATGCAACCAAAAAATCAAATGCAAACATATTTAATTCACACATAAAATCAACGGTCTGAAATAATGGGAAAAGAACAATGTTGAGGGGAATACCCTCGGCGTAGGTGCAGCAATGCCGAGGGGAGTACCCTCGGCGTAGGTGGAGCAATGTCAAGGGGATTCCCCTTGACAGAGGTACTGGTATGTTCACAGGTGCATGTTTTGCTAACTCTTAACTTTGAGAAAAAGTAAATACACTATTAAATCATCACAACACGGTAAATAGATCTGTATGAAAATAAATGTGAAGCCTATTGAGAAATGAGTTTTTCCGGCTGACTGAGACAATACTATTTTTTTGTACTAGAGCAGCAAATTGTTCCTACATTGTGATCTGAAACGAAGTTTTGATATTTTATAAAAACCAAATGAGACCTTATAAGCATAGGGGTGCTTGAAAAGTAAACTAGCATGCCAAACTTTACCCTTCCAAACAGAAACATATATCCGCAATTTTAGGCCATGTTGTCTCAGGGCTACTCAAAACAAAGGCACAAAACCTGTCTTATTTATGAAGGTTAAATTTGAAACAAATAAAAGTATGCACAGTAATCAAAGTGACAAACAGTGTAACAAAGAAGCTCTACATCTATCAATCTTCTACATAGGTGATGTTGTTTTATTTCTGGAGTCATCTCGTGCTAATAATGCAGATGGTCCGGGAATGGATGTACGGTACTGACCGATGCTCTGGCGAGTTCATTAATGGCGTGCATGAATTCATTCGTGTTGCTGATGCAAACAAGCACAATGATTTTGTATTATGTCCATGTAGTGGATGTAGGAATTAGAATAATTACTCTGACTCAAAAACCCTTCACAGCCACCTGTTGAAGTCCGGCTTCATTCCCAGTTATAATTGTTGGACCAAGCATGGAGAGATAGGGGTTATAATGGAAGACAATGAAGAAGAGGAGGAGGATGACAACTATCATGGTTCCCCTGAGTACGGAGATACTTCCATGGGGGATGCTGAAGGGGAGGATGAAGAAGAGACACATGATGAACCCGATGATGATCTTGGTCGGACCATTGCCGATGCACAAAGAGATTGTGAAACTGAAAAGGATAGGGAGAAGTTCAATCACATGTTAGAGTATCACAAAAAGTTGTTATACCCAAATTGTGAAAATGGTCTGAAAAAGCCGGGCAGAACACTGGAATTGCTGCGATGGAAGGCTGAGTGTGCTATACCTGACTCCTCATTTGAAAATTTGTTGAAAATGATGAAGAATATGGTTCCAAAAGATAACGTATTGCCCGCCAGTACGTACGAAGCAAAGAAGGTTGTCTGCCCTCTAGGTTTAGAGGTTCAGAAGATACATGCATGCCCTAATGACTGCATCCTCTACCGCGGTGAGGAGTACGAGAATTTGGATGCATGCCCGGTATGCACTTCACTTCGGTATAAGATTAGATGAGATGACCCTGGTGACGTTGAGGGAGAGCCCCCCCGGAAGAGGGTTCCTACCAAGGTGATGTGGTATGCTCCTATAATACCATGGTTGAAACGCTTATTCAGAAACAAAGAGCACGCCAAGTTGTTGCGATGGCATAAAGAGGAACGTAAGTCAGACGGGATGTTGAGACACCCCGCTGATGGGTCGTAATGGAGAAAAATCGATAGAAAGTACCCGGACTTTGCAGATGACGCAAGGAGTTTAAGGTTTGGTCTAAGTAAAGATGACATGAATCCCTTTGGGGAGCAGAGCTCCAGTCACAACACCTGGCCAGTGACTCTATGCATCTATAACCTTCCTCCTTGGTTGTGCATGAATCGGAAGTTCATTATGATGCCAGTGTTGATCCAAGGTCCGAAGCAACCCGGCAACGACATTGATGTGTACCTAAGGCCATTAGTGGAAGAACTTTTACAGTTGTGGAATGAACCCGGCATACGCATGTGGGATGAGAACAAGCTGGAAGAATTTAACCTCCGAGCATTGCTTTTCGTAACAATCAATGATTGGCCTGCTCTTAGTAACCTTTCAAGACAGTCCAACAAGGGATACAATGCATGCACAAACTGTTTATATGAGACTGAAAGTATATATTTGGAACATTGTAAGAAGAATGTGTACAATGAGCATCGTCGATTTGTTTTGGCCAAGCATCCCTTAAGGAAGAAAGGCAAGCATTTCAATGGTCTGGCATGTCACCAGACGAAGCCTAAGGAGCATACTGGTGCTGATATATTTGATATGGTCAAATATTTGGATCAAATGGTAACCTTTGGAAAGGGTCCTGGCGGAAAATCTGTTCCGAAGGACGCTGAAGGACACACACCCATGTGGAAGAAGAAATCTATATTTTGGGATTGCAAATTCTTAGAGGTTCGCTCTGCAATCGATGTGATGCATGTGATGAAGAATCTTTGCGTGAACCTACTAGGCTTCTTGGGCGTGTATGGGAAGACAAAAGATACACCGGAAGCACGAAAGGACCATCAACGTATGAAAGACCCAGATGACCTGCATCCAGAATGGTTTCAAGGTCATGCCAGCTACGCTCTTACCAAACAAGAGAAGGAAATATTGTTTGAATGCCTAAGCAGTATTAAGGTCCCGTCTGGCTTCTCGTCGAATATAAAGGGAATAATAAATATGGCAGAAAAAAGTTCCAAAACCTAAAGTCTCATGACTGCCACGTGATTATGACGCAAATGCTTCCGATTGCATTGAGGGGGCTTCTACCAGATAATATTGGAGTACCCATTGTGAAGCTATGTGCATTTCTCAATGCAATCTCTCAGAAGATAATCAATCCTGAAGATCTACCACGGTTAGAGAATGATGTGGTCCAATGTCTTGTCAGTTTTGAGTTGGTGTTCCCACCATCCTTCTTCAATATTATGACGCACCTGCTGGTTCACCTAGTCGAAGAGATTTCCATTCTCGGTCCTGTATTTCTACACAATATGTTTCCCTTTGAGAGGTTTATGGGAATCTTAAAGAAATATGTTCGTAACCGTGCTAGGCCAAAAGGAAGCATCTCCAAGGGCTATGGAACAGAGGAGGTCACTGAATTTTGTGTTGACTTTGTTCCTGACCTTAGGCCGATTGGTCTTCCTCAATCGCGGTATGAGGGGAGACTGAGTGGAAAGGGTACTCTAGGAAGGAAATCAATAATATGTAGGGACGGACATTCTTACACCGAAGAACATTACAACGTTCTACAGAATTCTATCTTGGCAGCCCCAGATATCGAGGAACACAAGAAAATCTTACGCTCCAACAACCCTGGAAAGCATGACTCTTGGATTAGAGATGAACACATGAAGAGTTTTGGCGGTTGGTTGCAACATCTCATCAAAAACAACACTCTTGGATATCAGCTATACTTGTTGTCTAGGTCACCATCTTCGACTATATAGACTTTCCAAGGGTACGAGATAAATGCGTATACATTTTACACTATAGCCCAAGATAAAAAAGAGCATCAACCAAAACAGTGGTGTCCGCTTTGATGCAACAGACAACAATGGGTCAAAGAACACATATTATGGTTATATAGAGGTGATATGGGAACTTGACTATGGACCTACTTTTAAGGTCCCCTTGTTTCATTGCAAATGGGTCAAGCTGACAGGAGGAGGGGTTGAGGTAGACAAGAAATACGGAATGACATCGTTGGATCTCAACAATCTTGGGTACTTAGACGAACCATTCGTCCTATCCAAGGATGTGGCTCAGGTTTTCTATGTGAAGGACATGTCTACCAAACCTAGAAAAAAAAAATAATACATCAGACGATGAGCCAAAGCGCCACATAGTTCTTTCAGGAAAAAGAAACATCGTGGGAGTGGAGGACAAGTCAGACATGTTAGAAGATTGTGATAAGTTTCATGAAATTCCGCCCTTCGCGGTGAAGGATGACCCAAGCATCATGTTAATGAATGAAGATGCTCCATGGATACGGCGGAATCAGAAAGGAACAAACGCGAAGAAATGATGTGTAATAATTGTAACATTTTATGAGTGAAGATGCTCCATTTGTCCATTTTTATAGTGTTGTCTGCAAAAAATCTTGAGTGTGGTAGTCCCGTTTTGTGGCTGGACCGGGACTAAAGGGGGGCCTTTAGTCCCGATTCATACTTACAATTAAGATCTGATCTCCAAACCCGTGAGGTCACATATTAGGGAGTGCCTCTATGACCAGTTTCTTAGAGATGCCGGAGGACTGGGCTCCGGGGGCATCTCCCTGAAACTGGCCGTAGTGGTGTCCCTGCTCTCGAAAACCATCTTGCAGCTTGTAACTTCTCTAACTAGATCAATACGCTTGGGAGCTAACTAATTTCTTATATTAGGGAGTGCCTCTATGACGAGTTTCTTGGAGATGCCGGAGGACTGGGCTCCGGCGGCATCTCCCTAAAACTGGACGTAGTGGTGTCCCTGCTCTCGAAAACCATCTTGGAGATGCCTCAAACTGGCTGGAGGACTAGCCTCACAAGGGTGCCTATTTATAGTACAAGCAGCTCGGCATAATGTCGACACTCACCCCCTATTATTAGTGATGACTCATGTTTTGTCCCGGTTGGTGTCTCCAACCGGGACTAAAGGTTCATCTTTAGTCCCGGTTGGTGACACCATTCGGGACAAGGTACAAGTTGCACGACATAATGTCGATACTCACCCCTATTATTAGTGCCGCCTGGCCCAGTCTGCCGCAATCCCTTCAGTCGCAGTTGGTTTCTCCAACCGGGACTAAATATAAACCCTCTTTTTATAGGCTGCTCTATTTATAGGCCTTTTCCTCTATTTATAGGCTGCTCTATTTATAGGCCTTTTCCTCTATTTATAGGCTACTCTATTTATAGGTCTTTTCCTGTAAATACAACATCTTCATATTTAGGTAACACTCAAGACATTTATTAATATTAAAAATCGGGACTAGCTAACACTCAGGACTAAAGCCGCCCCCTTTAGTCATAATCATGGATAGTCCTATACGCAGCTTCAGGGTCTTCTTCGTCATCGTCACCTGCCACTCCGGGGATCCTTAGCCCAGCCATGGCATATACCAGGGGCCACTCCGGCCTCGGATTCATGGTAGGCGGGGGAGGGGTCTCCTAGAAGACGATGCCGCTACCGCCGGGCGGGGGAGGGGCCTTCTTGTGGCTTTGTGGCGGGTTGAATTGTGGACACCACAGGCGAGGATGGTCTCCCCCGGTGATGTAGCGCATCACTCAGATGATAGTACGATTCGCCCACCATAGACGGCGGCAGGCGTCATTGTGGTTCACCAAGGGTGAGCCATCACCCTCGTACCTGGCGAGCTCCCTTTCCCGCCTATTAGCGAAGAAGGCATTCCAGGTGTCGTAGTTGTCGGGATCCCACTAGGGATCCATCCGTTGCTCCGGCGTGAGCTCGTGGTAGAAGTGGTTCGTGATGGCCGCCTAGCGTGCGGAACCTTAAGGGACAGGAGGGACATGAACCCCTCCAGCGCTCAGCATCTAGACGGCGCGCGTCCGATAGCCCGGCGGACAAGGGTAGCTGGAGGCGCACAGTGCCTTGGTCTCCTCGAGGGTCAGAATGGCCCAGTAGGCATTGTCCATTGTTCTAAGAGACGAAGGTGTGGATGTGTGGATAGCCATCGCGCGGTCGCCCTAGATATAGAGGGAAAGGGCGGGAAAACTTGGCGGGAAGCTTTGGGAAATGGCGGGAAATATCTTTAGTCCCGGTTAGTGACTACAACCGGGACTAAAATCTCTCGAAAAAAGGAAAGGGCGGGAAAACTTGGCGGGAAGCGGTGGGAAATGGCAGGAAATATCTTTAGTCTGGGTTTGTGACTACAACAGAGACTAAATGGATATTATACTAATATTCTTTATATTTTTCTAATAATAATAGACATATTATTTGTTTTATTTGGATTTTTACAATAAAAGATATGATTTTCCAAAGTTTTATATTTGATTTGAATTTTAAAAAAGAAAATTTGCATATGAAATAATTTATAAATGATGCAAACAGATATATGGATATTATATTAAGATTATTTATATTTTTCTGATAATAATAGACATATTATTTGTTTTATTTGGATTTTTACAATAAACGATATGATTTTCCAAAGTTTTATATTTTATTTGAATTAAAAAAAGTAAATTTACAAATTAAATAATTTATAAATGATGAAAATAGATATATGGATATTATATTAAGATTCTTCATATTTTTCTGATAATAATAATAGACATATTATTTGTTTTATTTGGATTTTTACAATAAAAGATATAATTTTCCAAAGTTTTATATTTGATTTGAATTAAAAAAAGAAAATTTACAAGTGAAATAATTTATAAATGATGCAAACAGATATATGGATATTATATTAAGTTTCTTTATATTTTTCAGATAATAATAGACATATTATTTGTTTTATTTGGATTTTTACAATAAAAGATATGATTTTCCAAAGTTTTATATTTTATTTGAATTAAAAAAAGAAAATTTACAAAAAACAAACTAGTCGCGGGTCGTAGCTCGACCTGGGACTAGAGGGTGCCTGCGCGCGTGAAAACGAAGCGGCCGAAAAAACACACTGGTCCCGGGCCGTGGCTTAACCCACGACTAAGGGGGGGTCTTTTGTCGCGGGTTAAGTCAACCGGGGACTAAAGACCCTCTAGTCCTAGTCCCGGGCGGTCGCTTAGCTCGGGACTAAAGGTCTGTCCCTTTATATTCTGGCTCCAGGGGAGGTGCTGCCCCAATACTTAGCATTTCTCGACGAAGACGAAGCACGCACAGACAAAGACGAAGCAAGGGAGGTGATGTCCGGCCGTCGCTCCGCCGTGCATACGTGATCCGTCGTGCCGCCGCTCCGCCGTGCTACCACGCGCCGCCTCGCCGCCTAGCCGCTCCGTCATCGTGCTCGATCTCCGCCAGCTGGTCTCGTGCCGCCGCGCGTGCCCCGCCGTGTGCGTCGATCAGTGAGAGATCGAAGGAAGCCATGGCGGTTGTGGTTTTTTTTAATTATTAATTAGCTAGCTAGGGTTATTAATTATGGTAATTGTAATTAGCTAGGATTAATTAGGATTATATTGTTAGCTAGGGTTATTTTAATTATAATTAGCTAGGGTTATTTTTTTAAATATAGTTAGCTAGGGTTATTTTTTAATTATTGTTTTAATTATAATTAGCTACGAATAAGATTAATATATTGTTAGCTAGGGTTATTTTAATTATAATTAGCTAGGGTTATTTTTTTAATTATAATTAGCTAGGGTTATTTTTTTAATTATTTTTTTAATTATAATTAGCTAGGATTAGGATTATATTGTTAGCTAGGTTATTTTAATTATAATTAGCTAGGGTTATTTTTTAAATTATAATTAGCTAGGGTTAATTTTTTTAATTATTGTTTTAATTATAATTATCTAGGGTTATTTTTTTGTTTTAGTTATTAGCTAGGATTATATTGTTTTACCACAATTAATATTAGGATTATTGTTTTACCCCAAATAATTTATTTAATTATAATTAGCTAGGGTTATTTTTTTAATTATTGTTTTATTTATAATTATCTAGGGTTATTTTTTTGTTTTAGTTATTAGCTAGGATTATATTGTTTTACCACAATTAATATTAGGATTATTGTTTTACCCCAAATAATATTAGGGTTATTGTTTTTTTTGTTTTAGTTATTAGGATTATTGTTTTACCAAAAATAATATTAGGGTTATTAATTAGGGTTATTGTTTTTTGTTTTAGTTATTAAGATTATTGTTTTATCACAAATAATATTAGGGTTATTGTTTTTTTTGTATTAGTTATTAGGATTATTGTTTTACCGCAAATAATATTAGGGTTATTAATTTGTGTTATTAGGGTTATTTTTGTTTTGTTTTAGTTATTAGGGTTATTGTTTTTCTAACCTGTTTAACTCTCTTTCTATTATAGATAATTAAGTCATGGATCCATCCGAAGATCCTGGTCGCATTGGTGAAGGTTATCTTCAGGGCATGATAAGAGGTGAAATTCCTCTTAATATTACTACCGGCGAAGATATTTTGCTCGAGGAACAGATATCCTCATATCTCAATCCATCCGGTGATGGACTAGAGGAAAATCTAATATATCAAGGGGAAGACCGGATGGACGAAGGGCAAACAAATAACAACAATAATGATGACCCCTCGACAGGATCCGACGAGGTACATATATATATAAAGCCTCGTGTTACCTCTATTCATTAACTGATCTAGGTATATATTAATCACTCTCTCTTCTTCTTTTAGCCCACCGGATCGAAGCAATCGACAGCTCGAACGAAACGAGGGCCGAACAAAAAGTTGGATGGTAATCAGAGGTTCACCATCGAAGAAATAGATGATGTTGGTGAACCGATTGCTCCAGATAAGCACCAGAGGATGTTTATAAATCAATGCAGCGTGCTTGTTAGGGACAACCTGCTGATCACCATCCAAGAATGGAATCAGTCAAAGAAATCCAGTGAATAATCCAACATCTATGTCACCGATGATGCCAAAGATGACCTTTTGCAGAAGCTCATAGCGCATTTCATACTACCTCCAGAGTATGAAGAATTTGAGGTAGATGGTATTACCCCAAGGCCGGGTGGGCTTGAAAATATAGCGAAAGTAAAGGAGTGGGCTTTGAGAAAGATGGCTGAACTATACCAGAACCACAAGAAAAGTTTATACGCGAAATATGTCGCGAAAAAGAAAACTCCAGACTTCAAAGGAGTAAACGAGAAGTTGAGAGAACAATGGCCCGATTTTGTACAGTACAAGCAATCTGATAAAGCAAAGGCAAAGTTGGCAAAGAACGCGTTAAATGCTGCCCAAAAGAAATACCATCATAAAATGGGGACACGTGGCTACAAGAGTGCCGTCCCTAAGTGGGAAACTATGGAGAAGATAATGAGGGCTAGAGGCGTCACTCCTAGTACAGATGGATGGCCCGAGAGGTCAAAGAACTGGTGGTACGGGCACGGGGGATTGTTGGAACCAGAAACAGGGAAGACATTATTTCATGAAAAAATTCTAAAACCCTCCCAAGACCTTATTCAAGCAATGAACGATGCTCAATTGGGATTGTTCCGTTCCGAGAGAGAGAACGACGAGTTGACACGTGCCCTAGGGAATCCTGAAAAGGGAGGACGAACACGAGGAAAAGGCGCTGGTGTCTCGTGGAAGAAAGGGTTTCCTCAGTACGATGCCAGTTACAGAAGCCGTCAGAGAAAGAAGGACCGGGAGGCAGACCGGATCTCCAGGATAGAGCAGTACCTAGCTGAAGATCATGCATTGGATCTTAGCCAGCGGAGAAGCAGCATGGCTTCCACGGATGTCCGGGCTAATGATCAAGCACTGCTGGATGATGCACCGGCTCCTCACTACCCTGTGGATGATGTCAGAGAGATGGCACAATGTGAGCTACATCAGCCAATGAACAACCTGTCCTTCAAGGTGGTGATCAGCAGTGCTTTACCTTGTCTACCTGGAGCACTCCACCATTCACTTCCGATTCCAACATGCTATGATCGTGTCACGGTGGATGACATAGTGGAGGATTTTGCGGACCTAGAGATTGAAATCGCTATGCCTGAAGGCCTTACGAAACTAGGAGATGTCAAGCGCAACATCATTCTATGGAAGAATAAGTACATCAAGTTTCCAGGATCGGCGCCAAGGGCACCGACTCCGAGGAATCCAAGTCCACCCCGCATCGAATATCGTCAACCTCCAAGTCCACCCCAACCCGATTATCGCCAACCCCCAAGTCCACCCCGTCCCGCTGACGATCGCCGCAGCAGGAGTACATCAACTCGATCTCCGCCTCCGTACAATGCTCGATCTCCGCCTTCGCCTCCGTGCAATACTACTACCTCGTCGAAGAAACGGAAGTTCGACACTCCCACTTGCCCCACATCGAAGAAAGTTCAAACAACGAAGATAGTCGACATCCCGCCGGTTCTTCCAAAGAGACCTTATGACAAGACCGATGAGGAAACTAACGCGGATGTGGCTGCCCAAGTTAAGGCGCATTTTGCACCCAAAAAGCCTGAGCCAAAGCCGGTATATGATGAAAAAACCAAAAAGTGGGCTAAGTCCTTTCTTGAGCAACCATCCCAGATATCGATGAATCTGGAATCGGACTATGACCGGGAGATTATTAAGCAAGCAAAGAAGAAAAAAATCACAAGTGCAAAAAGCGGGAAGAAAGTTGCCTAGCTCGGAGCACAGAAGAATCAATCGGTCGCCCCGCTCAAAGTCATTTCAGACCTCGATAAGATCTTCAGAGCTGAAATGGATATGGACATGCAAATAATGGACCCCAGAGCCCGTAATAATGCTGCACTAATAGGAATCACTGTATCGCAGGACAAAGCACTTGCTACCGAAGCAAAAAATGTCTCTTGGTCAATATTTAGGCTATGAAGATAAGCCAGTGGGTCAGATAGTACGGAAGTATGTCCAAGGGGAGCCTCTAGTCAGTAATGAGGAGCTCGCGCGTCTATCCACACATATGCGAAATCTGCACGAATGGTACATGTCGCAAGCAGAAAAAAAGCATCAGAAAGATTGGTTTCCCGTGGACGTTAGAAAGGAGCATCACTTCAAACCATACTCGATACAGGTTCAAATGACCGAACTGTTTCAGTTATACAACCAGCACGCCCTCGAGAAATCTATCATTGGTTCCTACTGTCTGTAAGTGATTTCTTTCTATAATTAAGTTTGTAGCTCAGCTCGTTCATTGCATTTAATATATTATCCTAACTATATATCCTTTTGTATGATATTATATTCTGCAGAATGAAGATGCTTGAATGCAAAAGAGCTAAAAGATACGACATTGGGTTCATTGACCCATATATCGTTAATGAATATACGTTAAAGAATCACCCCAAGGACGTGCAGGAAGACCTGTGCAGGTTCTTAACCGAGAATAATTTTGTTAAGGAAATATTATTTCCTTACAACTTCAAGTGAGTGTTTATATCTTGTACACATTTTATTTTTGCTTACTTGATGAGCTATGCATGTATGATTATGTAAACGTCCGCAGATTCCACTAGATCTTGCTAAACATTCAAGTTGACAACTCCTTGTTTGAAGTCTACGACTCATTAAGTTGGGACCAAGAGCAGTGGAGCGACATGAAAGCAATGCTCCATAAGTAATTTCAATTATTATCGCATTATATCGTCCTCTTTCATTCATTTCCTGATATCAAGTAATTAATAACTCCTTTGTTCATTTTCTTTGCCGAGCAGGTGTTGGACACGGTTCAGACAGAAAATACCAGATCCATTCAAAGAGGAGCTAACTTATAAAATGGTGAAGAGCTTACAACAGCCACCGGAAACTCATTTATGTGGATACTATGCCTGCTAGTACATCCGCAAGTTGACTAGTGAGCGGAAAGTTGAATCATATTATATTTATGATTTGCGGGAGAAACTTGAGCCAGACCAGTGCATAAGAGAAATTCAAAAGGAGCTGGCGGGATTTATGATGAAGGAAGTCCTTGATGTAAATGGAGAGCATTATGCGGATGACGTGGAACTCGATTTGCCTTAGTGATCTCCATGTAGCTGATATGATATATATATATTCATCAATGACCATGTAATTTCAAAACATTTCTTCCTTTTGATATATATATCATCAATGTATGCTTGCAAGGGATCGATTAATTATATAGATGCATCAACGTGTACTGTATATCTACTAGCGTAGAATATGTGTACTTAAATATATGTTTGAAATTATAGCGAAACACAAAACAAAAAAGGAACGAAATGGCAAAAAAAAGAAAATACACAATCTCTGCCGCGGCAGGAAACCTTATAGTCCCGGGTGGTGTTAGTAGCCAGGACTAGAGGGTTTCCGCCTCCCGTGGCGCTTAAACATCCACGTGGCTGTTATCAGTCGCGGGCCGTAACGAGCCGGGACTAGAGGGGGGGCCTCTAGTCCCGTTTTCGCAATCCTGGGCCCAAAACCGGGACTAGAGCCTGTTGCAGCCCGGGACTACAACCCTGTTTTCCACCAGTGGTACTCCACCGTTTCATAACATCCCATCCGAGGAATATGACATATGTACTCATGTAGCCAGTGACCACCAAATATGGGGGAATTCTAGAACATGAAAACCTTAACACGGTGAAGAGAACAACATGGAATAACCCGCTGACATGTCAAACATGTAAGACAGTTTATTGCAAAGCGTCTAAACCCGACATAAACTCTAGCGAGAACATGTCGAGTTAGTATCTAGCTATAGCCACATACTTTTGACCCATAAAATTCAATTCAAGTACGTATCTTGCAAACTAAAGAAACACAAGATATGTGCTAAAATTTTCCCATCCTAGCTAATATATCAGTGACTATGGATCAAACATGCCTATATTTCTAGAACCAATCAATTACTTGTGAAGACAACCATGTGGATAGAGAGAGTAACTAGCAGCAGAACGGCGAACGATAAATTGATATTTCTCTACGAATTGCAAACTAAGTAATTGCCTCATGGACACAACATTACCACCAAACATATATATGATGAGGGAAAAGCTAGCTAGAACATATAGAAATCATCATATTGCAAAAAGGACCACATGGAATAATTAACCTGCATACACACTATAGGCGTACCTTACTAAGCCCAGTGATTGGGCTGAATCTAGCATAGAGCTCCTGATGTACCCTGAATGTTACTGGGATAAGGTTGGAACAGCTCCGATGTTCCATTGGAGATGTCAATGATCTCCAACTTGAACTGGTCACCCTGGCTGTTAGGTTTGGCGCAGTAGACGGAGTTGGTCCTGAATCCGGAGACTCTTGCAGCTTCGCCATAGCCGGCAGCACTGTAACTGGTCAAGGTGGTGGAGATGAAAAATGTTAAACCACGGGTGTTGTTGACCTTGGTCCACTTTGTCTTGGCAGTGCACTCTTGTTACATTCTATCTGTTTTCCTTTGTTTGTGTATTTACCATAATCACTTTCCCTGAAACAAGGAGGGTTCCCTTAAGCGGGGGCGAGGAACCCAGATGGACCAGAACTTGACATCCTCATGGCGCGACGGGATCACCTTGCACATGCACTCTCAGAGCTCCTATGGATGAGTGCTCCACTGTGGATCTTCTGAAGAATCTTAGGACATGTAAAACAAGGTAGCTCCGCCATGGCCCTCTGTTATTGAGATTTTTAAGAACGAATTGGAAATGATTGGTGGTTCCCGGCCAAGAGGGGCGTTGGGATCACGCCATGGATAGGGAGGGACTCAACAGGTACAGATCCAAGAGCTAGCTTGCATAACTCTTGGTAGTGGATCGGTGGAATACATTAGTGCACGCCTTTTCCTTGCTAGGAGGATCGTGCTGGAGCACTTGACCGGATAACAAGCTTTTCATGCTCGACTAGTGACATGTGGCCAGAGTTTTGCCGAGCTTCTCTGGTTGTCAATCAAAATTAGTTGTGTTAAAGTTAATCACATTTGGTTCTACGTTCATGATTGGACGTGCTATTTGATCTTCGGGATACTAATAGTTATTTACACACAACATGTTTTTATACAATCATGAATGATTCTTATGTCAAGTAAATTTTTCCTTTCATCAAAAGTGAAGCACAACATAATACTATATATAGAGATGAGGAAATTTTTTGTTTGTGTAAGAAACAAAAATAAGATGTAAAATATTTATCTTTTTACACTGTAACGACTTATACACATTGCGTTTTTATGTCAATTTGTTTTATATTTTTAGAAGTTCTTGGACATACCAGGAGGTTATTCAAGGTTTTGGAAACATTTGGAACGTACCCTGACTATCCTAAGAGCATCTCCACTCGTTGGCCGAACCCAGGGCAAAATTTGGTCCGTTTTTCGGCCGGACTGAACTTGTTTTCGGCCTAGGTACACCCATTCACCCATCCGCGTACCCAGGCCGAGTCCCCAAGTTCGGCTAAAATTCATCAAACCAAGGCGATTTTCATTAAGTTGGGCGAAATATAGGCGGATTACATCAAAATTAAACGAAACTAGTACATAACTAAACTTAAAAAGGCCGCCGCCGGTGCCTTCACCGTCCTACATGCCGAAGTTGTCGTAGAACGACGTGTAGTTCGGGTCGGCCCGGCTGTCATCCTCGCCGCCGTCGTCGTCGTTGTCGCTCGGCGGCTTGTTCTGGTGGGAGCTGCCCTGGCCAGGGTCGCCGCACCTCCATGGCTGGTAGGAGGGGCCTGCGTCCTCGTCGTCGTCGTCCAGGACGTACAGCGGGGCGCCCTGGTAGGCGAGCTGACGCCCAGCCAGCGCCCGACGCCGTGCGGCCTGCTCCTCGGCCTGCTGCTGCAGGCCGAGGATGCGCTGATGCTCCGCCTTCTCCCAGTCCCTCCTGGACCATTCCAGGATGTCCGGCGAGGAGGGCTCGACGAGCGGCAGCGTCGGCGACAGCGGCGGCGCTTCGCGGAGCGACTGCTCCAGCGCCATCTTCAGGGCGGCGTCCTTGGCCGGCGCCGACCCTTCTGTCTTAGGGCGGCATAGGAGCAGGTGGCATGTTGGCGGCGTGGGCGCAGACGGCTCGCGGATGACGATACCGCGCGCGCGTGTTCGCGGCGGTGAGCACACCGGCGAGACAGCTTCGCGCTTCACCACCGTCGGCGTGCGAAGCGGCGCGCTGCCGGATGAGTGCGACGCTGAAGCGGAGGAGGAGGAGCTCATGCTCGCCATCCTCCTCGGCGCCCAGTTCGCCGAAGGAGCACGCCTTCCCGTCATGGCCGCCGGCGTCAGGTAGCGCGGGAAGCCGAGCCGCGGCGTGTTCCCGCGGTTGATGTGCTCCAGCACGGCGGCGAGCGACCGCCCCGGTGCGCTCCACCAACGCCGGCGCCTCGCCGAGTTCTTGTCCGCGTGTCTGGTGGCGCCATGTACCCCGCCTCGTACAGCATGCGCGCCTCCCAAGTTTGGAGGGTGCGCCAGCCGAAGCTGTTCGCCGCAGCGCCGTCGCCGGGGTAGCGTTCGCCCATGGTGAGAGAAAGGGAAGGTGAAAGCTCGCCGGAGTGGGTGGGGGAAGATGTGAGAGAGTGCGAAGATCTCCGGCGAGGAGTACGGCTTATAAAGGACGAGGTGCGCGGCGAGGGCGGGAGGGGTGTAGCGGCGATGCGGGAAAAGTAGAAACGGCGGAAAGTTAGTGACCGCCGGTCCATCGCGGGAGCCGAGGCGGCGATGACGGCGCCATAAATCGGCGACGCGTGGCCGACGCGACAGGCAGTTATTGCCCGGCGGTCGCCGCGTGGTTTCAAGGATGACGACGACTCGGCTTCCGTCACTGACTCGGCGGGTCCACGCCCCGCTTTGTTTTTTTTCACCGAAATCGCTGAGTCCGGCGTTCCCAGGGCGTACCCGGAAACCTGGGTTCGGCCTGGGTAGCCCGGACCAAAAATGGCCGAAATCTGGCCGAAAACAGGTCCTTGGGTACGCGACTGGGCCAGTTTTCGGCGTCCGGACCAAAATTCGGCGTCCAGATCGGCCTCCTGGGTAGGCGAGTGGAGATGCTCTAAGTGGTCCGGAAAAATCCCTAGAGTCGGACGCCAAGGAGGAAGTAGAAACCTGGTCTAGGTAGGAATCAACGGATAGTGCACTCTTGTTATATTCTATATGTCTCCCTTTATTTATTTGTGTATTTACCATAAGCATTTTACCAAAAATAAGTAGGGTTCCCTTATGCAGGGGCGAAGAACCAACTTGTCCCATCAATTTACCATGATTATTTTCTAAGTGTATTCTCCATTTTTAATGTGTCTGGTTTCTTTGCCGGGTGTATTTTATTTATTTGCCAAGCGTATTTTTTCTGTATCTTAAACTACGGGAAGGAAGATCAACACTGACGGGAAAACGCTCAGCATAGCCCGGATAACCCTCAGGCCTGCTCAACACCGAGGGTGACGTTCCGCACTAAGCCCTCGGCTTTGGTGGTGCTCGATACAGCTTGATTCCATCGGTGTTGGATTTGCCCTCGGCGTAGAGGCTTGTGCCGATGGTTTATGCCGCCCCTCGGCGCAGCCCGGCCATCGGCCCAGGAAGTTAATGGCATGGAGAAGACGGTGCCTAGGAGCAACGCCGAGAGGGAAACTCTCGGCGTAGGTGGCCACTTGGAGCATGCTGGAGGGCTGGGGGTAGCAGCAACGCCGAGGGGGAAATGCTCGGCGTTGGTGGAGCTACGCTGAGGGGGTTACCCTCGTCGTTGGTGGCCACATGGATAAAAAAATTCAAAATATTCAAAATATTTGTATTGTTTGAACGATTAATTGCACATGAATCATTTTTAACTCTAAGCACGTTTAATCTCAGGTAAAATTGCACACTCAATGTTATAGTGCCCACTAGGTCACCCGTCGTTAGACTACTCTAGTCCTAGCATGCTTAACTTCTTCATTCCTTTTATATGAGCTTCCGAGTTATCACCGTATACCTTGTTGATAATACTACGAAATTTCTAGTTTTAGACCGTTCTGAAACTGTCCAATCCTGGCAGGCTGGCAGGAACAGTTGGATTCCAATCCAACAAATGCGGACAACCCCGCGCGTTCCACGTAGTTGGTGGCTCGTTTTCAATGCCGCACACCTGATCACCCCGTCGCAATCATCTGGGGCCCCACTCGTCATCCTCTCCCATCCCTCCCACTTCTCCCGACCGTTTCGGGATTCCCGCTCCTCTCTCTCCCCTTCTTCTCCGGTGATTTGGAGGGCGATTCAGAAGTTTCCGTCGGTTCCTCGCCGTTTCTGCTTGCCATTGCCGTCGCCGACGCGTCGACTCCCACCAGGTGTGCTCGCAGGCTCCAGTTTCTCTCCTCCGCCGCTCCAACCCTTCCTTCTCTGTTTTTCGGCGGTTCCATTTTGTTTGTTGGTGGAAAAACGGATAAGTCAAAGCGGCTAAGGGAGAATGTTAGGTACGGTGTTGATAGATATAAACCCTAATTTAGAGAAACCCTAATATATACATACACAATAATAAAAATGAATTTACAATATCAGAAACCCTAATTCGGAGAAACCCTCGGGCTCGGATCCTATCACGAAGAACCAATACTGTAAAGAAAGGCGGCAATCAATACATGGCATAATACAATGCGCAATCAATATGTATGACATGTCAAATTTAGATATCCTACACTAATCCTAGGTGCAACATCGATTTAAAAGGGTTCGGGATGCCCTAGCAAGTACAAACCGGCGAACCCACTTTACATCAATTTCTGAAAATATTCCAAACTAATAAACCTAATAAACCTAATAGAATCCAAACTAATAAACCTAATAAACCCACTTTACCTAATAATCCAAACTAATAAACCTAATATGCTAGGAGCAGTGGATCAGGTAATAGAAGCTCAAAGGGAGTAATGCAACAGATAGGACACTCTATCTATCGATAAAAGACCACAGTAGAATTGTATGCATCATGGCAAGAATTGAAATGCTTTAGAAATCATAGGATTATATCATGGTAGGGCTATGCTTGCCTTTGCCTGTTGATGGCCGAAAGAAGAGCTTCAGGATCCTTGTACTTGACTTGATTATAGTTGGTCAAGTATTTGTCTTCGAGCTTCGACGGTGTTGATCTCTGGCTTCGATCTCGATCTCGATATTGTATTCTACCGGGAAGAACCAAACACCGGAAAGAAAGGGAAACAATCAACACATGGCATCGATGCAATGCTCAAGCAAGTATGATGATATGAAAAGTTGAATTGCATTGAAATGTAACCCTAAAGCATGCTCTACAATTAATCGGGGTTCCGAGGGGTGAAAACCCTAACTCGGAGAAACTCCGGAACACATGAGAGGGGTGGATTTGTTCTTCTAATTAAAGTTGGCATTTAAGTTTTTGAACAATGCATGATTATAGCTTAGATATCTAGGTTTCATTTTTCTGAACATTTTGATATATTATTCATATTTTTCTGACTTATAGATTAAAAGTTATTGAATTTATAAGATTATAATTATTTCTGAAATTATTAAAAGCTGGTTAAACTTTTTTCACTCGGGCTTGGGCTAGCCAGAGAGGCTGACGTGTGGGCCAAAGGCCACATAGGCAAGCCACACAGGCAAGCCACGCTTGGCTGGGCTAGGGGTTTGACCTGTGCCCTCTGGCCCACAGGTCAGCCTCTCTGGCTAGCCCGAGTCGAAGCCCAGTCTGAAGGCCTTGACGCACGGGTGACTCAGGATGACTTCATGCCGGCGGTGGCTTACAGGACGGTGACGGGGAACGGCGTTAGGGGCGATCTAGGGCGCGTGCGTGCGCACGTTAGAGAGAGGAGTTTGAGGCGAGCCAAAGAGTAGCGGCGCCGCCTCGAAAAGGTCACCGGAGAGGGGAGCACGACGACGGTGAGCGGCAGTGGTGGCAGGTGGTCGACGGGGAGGAGGAACCAGAGCGAGAGGGGGCGAGAGAGAGAGGGTCCACGGGGACCAGCAGCTCACCAGGTGTGCGGTGGTGGTGACGGGGAGGCGAGGCGAGGTCGGGAGCCGGCGAATCGACGGCGGTGCCGGTCGTCCGGCACGAGGGAGACAGAGTTGTTAGCGAAGATTGGGAGCGAGCGGGGCTGATTCCTTCGGGGAGAATCCTCGGGGCAACGAGGCGAACCTTCCTGCAAGCTTGGCTAGGCGAGGGGCAGCCGGTAGGGCATGCAGGGCGGCGGAGCAGCCTGACGGCGTCGTGCGCGAGAAGAGATTATGAGATGGGGAAGAAGAAGAGGAGGGGTACCCAGTTATAACCAAAGGTCCTTTAGTCCCGGTTGGAGCCTCCAACCGGGACTAAAGGGTCATACGTCCCGGTTGGAGCCACCAACCGGGACGTATACTCCACTTTTTTCAGCAGACCAAGGGTTGGCCTTGTGAGTCTTTACTCCCGGTTGGTGGCTCCAACCGGGACATATGACCCTGTTTTCAAATTTTTTCAGGAATTTTCTCTCTGTTCCCGCCTTAT
This sequence comes from Avena longiglumis, assembly GCA_030063025.1. Classification (NCBI taxonomy): domain Eukaryota; kingdom Viridiplantae; phylum Streptophyta; class Magnoliopsida; order Poales; family Poaceae; genus Avena; species Avena longiglumis. Next base: position 15,664,393 of record CP125975.1, read on the forward strand.
TTTTTATTTTGGGGTTTAAATTTGTAATTTTTTTAAATGATAATTACTCTGGAATTTAGAAAAACTTTCAACATAAAAAGTGTTTGAATTTCAATAACTAATTTAAAACCATTTTTTGTTTTTAAAAATAATTAATGTAACCATTTAAACTATGAACCATTTAAAATTAAAAATGAATTAACATATATTTTTTGAATATTAATTTGGAATTTAGAAAAACTTTAAACATAAAAAGTGTTTGAATTTGAATAACTAATTCAAAACCATTTTCTGTTTTTAAAAATAATTAATGTAACCATTTAAAATATGAACCATTTAAAATTAAAAATGAATTAACTTATATTTTTTGAATATTAATTTGGAATTTAGAAAAACTTTAAACATAAAAAGTGTTTGGATTTGAATAACTAATTCAAAACCATTTTCTGTTTTTAAAAAAATAATTAATGTAACCATTTAAAATATGAACCATTTAAAATAAAAAATGAATTAACTTATATTTTTTGAATATTAATTTGGAATTTAGAAAAACTTTAAACATAAAAAGTGTTTGAATTTGAATAAATAATTCAAAACCATTTTCTGTTTTTAAAAATAATTAATGTAACCATTTAAACTATGAACCATTTAAAATTAAAAATGAATTAACTTATATTTTTTTAATATTAATTTGGAATTTAGAAAAACTTTAAACATAAAAAGTGTTTGGATTTGAATAAATAATTCAAAACCATTATCTATGTTTAATTTGGATTTGAATTAACTTATATTTTTTATATATTAATGGGCGGAAAAAAAGGACGGAAAATAATGGGCGGAAAGAAAATTTTATTAGGATAGAACTGGAATTAAAGTACATAACGCAACTAACACAAAGTTACATAAAAGAACTGAAAATTAAGATACATGGCCAGATTAAGCCACAATTGGTCGAACTTGTTTTGCAATGTTGGAGTGATTCAGTCATGCTCCTGCCTACACGAGTAATACTCGCCACTATAGCCGTCGTACTCGCCGCGGCTGTCGTCGCTGTCGTCGGCGGGGTCGCCGTAGTTGAACCTTGAAGGCTGAGTACGAGTGGGCTGGACTTGAGGGTAGCGCAGGCCAAGGCTAGAGTCGGCGGCCGTGTCGTAGGCCATGGCGCTCTGGAGAGTCCGGCCGTGCCACCACAGCCGATGGCCGGCCTCGTTGAAGTTCGGAGGAGGTGGGCCGTCCTCCTCGTGTCTAGCGAGCGCCCTCTCATGCCGATCCACGAAGAAGGCTTCCCAAGTCGGGAAATAGTCGGGATGCCATCTGGGATACCTCCGCTGCTCCGGCGTGAGCTCGAAGTACACTACTAGAGAAAAGGCTATAGGAGACATGCTTATGCGAGGCACATTAAGACCATATGCGCTTCCTATAAAATAGGCGAGGCTCACTCTTTCTCCATGCGCCTCTAGTATAAAAATAGGCGAGGCGCATATGATAAGAATGCGCCTCCTATAATCCCTGTACGGACGGAATCTAGAAGCCCCATATTATGCGAGGCGCATTCTAGTCATATGCGCCTCCTATATATCAGATAAGCGAGGTGCATATGGACAGAATGCGCCTCGCATAATCTGTGTGGGCCCGCGTGTTGGTAGGTGCACGAATATGCGAGGCACATATGGTTATATGCACCTCCTATATTTGATAATATGCGAGGCACATATGGTTATATGCACCTCCTATATTTGATAATATGCGAGGCGCATATGGTCATATGTGCCTCAAATAACTCCTGCGGGCCCGGGCGGAGGTAGGTGGCCGCATAGGCGAGGCGCATATTGCTATATGCGCCTCATATAGTTTGAATTATAGGAGGCACATATTGTGCAATATGCGCCTCCTATAACCTGGCACCACTTTTTTCCAGCTTTTTGCACATGGAGCCAACTACCACCCCGCTCACTTGTCTCACTTCTTCCTCCTCCACCAAGACAAATCTTATGTGTGTGGCCTACTATTATGTATCCAAACATTCTGAATTTTCATTATGTGTGTGATATAATAATATTGCATTGAGAATATTATGTATCATTGAGAATAATCACTTTTGTTGTTTTAGCAATATTTGAATATTTAAAATATTTGCAGTATATTTTATAGTTCATATTATGTTTGGACAATGCTTTTACATGAAAAATGGCCTTTAAAAAAATTCTAAAAAGTTTGTGGCCCTAGGATTCGAACCTGGATGGCCAATGTTTGGAATAGGAAAAGGCATGTTACCACTAGGCTGCTACACGTTTATTGACAGAAACCAGTGCAGTGCGCTATTTGTCTATGACCGCATATTATACAAGGCATATTCGGTCCAAATGCGCCTCGCCTAATATTATACAAGGCGCACTCTACAATATACGCCTCGCATATCTGGTACCCCGCACGGACGGTTCCCCTTTTCTCTGAATCGAATCGTCGTCGTCCTGCCGCATCTCACGCACATCTCACCAGATCGAAGTCGTCGTCCAGCCACCGGCCGTCCGCTCCGGCAGCAGCCCTCCGTCCACCATCGTCGAGAGGTGAGCCCCGACCCCATTCCCCTCTCCCTCCCCTTCCCCCTACCCCTCTTCCCTCTCCCTAATACTTCGGCGACCACCTACAGGAGGAGCACACCTCGCCCGCGACCCGCCCGCCCCGTGGAGGAGGAGCCCGACGCCGCCCGCCTCGTGGAGGACGAGCCCGTCGCCGCCCGTGGAGGAGGATCCCTCCGCGTAGTTCTTTTATTGGAGGGCCAACGCCGACGCCGAGGAGGCCGCGGCCACGGAGGAGTCGACGGCCCCGCTCCTGCTCGCTTCCAAGCCGGCGGAGGCGCGCGGTCCTGGTGAGCGTCCGCGGCTCGGGGAGGAGCACACGATCGCGGAGGCGCTGTCGGCGCTGGACTTCTGGCTGCTCTTCTTCTCCTTCCTCATGGGCGTGGGCATGGGGCTGGCCGTCATGAACAACCTGGGACAGATGGGCGTCGACATGGGCTACTCCGACGTCTCCCTCTTCGTCTCCATGACCAGCATCTGGGGATTCTTCATACGCATCGCATCCGGCACAATCTCAGAGCACTTCATCAAGTACGTTATCACTACCACTACTCCCGTGATTGCCTCCTCCTCGTCCTTAATTTCCCGTAATTGTCCGGAGCAGCTCCTCCGTGGTACGGATTCGGTGCCGTATCTTGCGCAGAACTGAACTAGTACACGATTTAGTTTCAGCGTAAGTACACGATTTCCTGGAACCCCTCAACTCAAAACTGTACCAGTATTGCATTTGACAGCTTTATTTCTCTTGTCCTTTTAGTATTTAGATGCGTTAATCTGACTTTTTTTGTTCTGAACTGAACCTGAAAACTAGAAGTCAGCCTGTGAACGTATGTTGCATTTGACTTGGCTTTTAAAAGTGCTGAAATTGATCTCTAAAAATATTAGTTGTCTGCCCAGTTCCTTTTGGTAGCCTATGCCTATGACAAATCAATGTAGTGGAGTACTTCTGTCTTCGAATTGCTGGAATGTCCACGATTCACTTTGGTTTAATTGTACGGATGTATCATACACTAGCCTAGATGAAGATTACTTTGGTTTGGTTGTACTGTTACATAAGGCAATAGCCTGGTGTAAGCCTGAATTACTGAGTAAGTTTCGTACACAGAAGAGTAGAACAGTTTTTTTTTCAAGGAAGTAGAACAGCTTTTAGTGTGCCGTTGTTTTACTTCCTCACAGGTAGATAAAAAAATTGGTGGCTATATAGTTCATGAGATATACATACAGTAGATAAGGAAATCAACTATCTAACTGATTTTTATCACTGCTAATAAAATTATCTTGGTAATATAGATGCATATTTCCGTGAAGCATTACAGACAACTATGATACACTACCATGTCCGCATAATTTCTTTCGTAGCCCCATGTGGTTTATTTCTGAAAAACTAATGTTTCTTGTGGTTGTATACCGTGATTTGGGCAGCCCCTGAAAATACAGGAGAATAGAAGGAACTTATGATGCGCTTGAGTGCTTCATGTGGTGATGTAAAATTAGTACAGTTGTTTATATAAATATCTGGTTGCTCACATTTTTTCTTAGGCTATTTATGTGTTAATATAATATGTTTTTCATGTACTCTGCCTTAAGTTCAAATTGACCTACTAACTTATTATCACCAGACACCAAACCATCTTAGCTGAGAAACCATGCAAATTACTTGAATACATATTTATACACCGCAGATTTGCTTGGATATATTTTGATCTTTCATCGAGTTGTGCATGCATGGCAACGCGAAATATGGCAAATCATATTTGAGACACAGTACCTTGCTTGAATCTGATTAGTTCTTATAGTGCATGTCATGTATACAGAAATACTTATAACTTCATTATTAGTGCAAGATTGGTTAATAGTAGAAATCCATCTGGCCCATTCGTTCTCAGTTCTTTATTTCCCACTTCCGCTTTTGTTACATTTCAGATTTGGACTTTTGTAGTTTTGCCTGTAACTATTTGTCTATGCCCTACTTCTTGTGGTTTGCTTTCTTTGTCTTTTTTCAAAATGTCGATGATTAGAACGTGTTGTGATGTCATGTGTATGACTATGCCGCTGTTCAATCTGGTGTGCCAAGTAGACTAGTAATTTGGGCATATACTCTACTTGCCGCATGAGATCGAACAGCGAGCATTGTTATTTTCGTGCCCAATCTAAGTATGAGGCACTAATCCAAGTCATTCTTGGTTTGCTTTTTTTGGTCTTTCTTCCAAATGCCGATGATTATAACCTGATTTCTTACATCTTGTTGCACCCATATATATATATGCATAATTCTATCTTGTGAACTGCTATTGCTTTCCACTGACACAACTTCTCGGGCAACAACTACCTAGGCTACGAGAGTACAGAGGTGGCGGAAGAGAAGTGGAGGAGGCACAGAAGTAAGAAGTGGAGGAACTTCCTCGTGATCACCACCTTGTTGCTCTTCATGGTAGGTTATGTGCTCTACTTCATCTAGCTAGAGCTCCATCATCGGAGTTGTAATGTGGTTGTGAACTTGTAATCGGAGGTGTGATCTTGTGGCACAAACACTTGGTGTTGTGTGAAAACTTGGCACTTGTTGATTCTACTTGATGTATGAACTCGTATGTCGCGATTGATGTGCAATGTACTTGTATTCATGTTGGTTCTATTATGCTTTCGCCAATTGCAAGTTTCTGGAAAATTCTTTGCTATTTATAATGTATTCTGGACTATATTGTATATTTGAATATCTGTATATTATTATTTATAGTGGTCTGTAAAACTTGAATTTCGAAAATATTACCGGAGGCGCATATAGGACACTATAGGAGGAGCATATACTATAATATACGAGGCGCATTGTGAAACATACGCGAGGCACATATGATATGAGCCTCCTATACTTTACATATGCGAGGCGCATATCGATATGCGCCTCCTATAATTCACATATAGGAGGCGCATATCGATATGCGCCTCGCATATGTGAAGTATAGGAGGCGCATATCATATGCGCCTCGCATAAAAAATAGCCGAAGCTCAAAGCTAGAGACGCATATCATATGCGCCTCGCATAAGCTTTTAGGTGCGCCTCGCATAAGCTTTTCTCTAGTAGTGGTAGTAGTGGTTCGCGATGGCTATCCAGCGCGCCACACCTAGAGGGACAGGAGGAACCGGCATGCCTCCGCTCGGCATCCAAAGCCGAGCCTGATGGCATGAGTTCAAGGGGGTTAGTTTGAGGCGCAAAGTGCCTCCGCCTCCCTGGGGGGTAGTGCTACGGTGGAAGTCATGGGAAAGAGTGATGAGGTTGCAGATATGAGTCTAGAGATGTGCAATGACAATGGAGGCCAACCCTACATATATATATAGTGAGAAATGGTAGGAAGATAACTGGAGGGAAAAACTGGCGGGAAGAAATGGCGAGAAGAACTGGCGGGAAAAAATGGCGGGAAGAAAAATGGTTCATTTAGAACTTGCATTGGATCTCTGAAGAAACCACATATTGCGAGTCTAAAAATGATTTTTTCAAAAAATCACGGGCGTTAGATCATGTACCTGTAGTACAAACCGGACCCACTTCCTACCGATTCGGTAGACATTTGTCCTTTTTATCCTGGATGGACGAAAAGGTTTGAGATGTCCCGGTTGGAAGATAGTCCATCTAAGGTGGTCTAGTATTTTAGGAAAATGGGACGGTAGCATTGTGAAACAGCATTTTGGTGGTTACTTCACAAAACGACCCGTTTTTTGCGCTCGGAAAATGGAAAAGGGCTTTTTCCTGCGACAAAAAGGAAAACTTCCTCCTGCAACATTCTTCTCCATACCAATGTCCACATGCATGCATAATATGGGCACAACATCACAAATTATGCCATGATTCAGCACATAACATTGGTCATTTGGACTGAAAGCCATGAAACCTCGAACATGATAGGTCATTTTGTGAAGGTTTTTTCGAGACATGATCAATATACCAAGTCTGGTATTTTTCCTTTCAACTATGTCACATAATATGACACCACGCGAAGGATTTTCATTGTTTGGGTTTTTTTTAATTTCTTATGCCCGTTTTGAATTTTTTGAATTTCTAACTATGGTCGAACCGGCGTGCATGAAGATAGGGGACGAGAATCGTTAGAACTTGCATTGGATCTCTGAAGAAACCACATATTGAGAGTCTAAAAATTATTTTTTCAAAAAATAACGGGTGTTAGATCATGTACCTGTAGTACAAACCGGACCCACTTCCTATCGATTCGGAAAACATTTGTCCTTTTTATCCGGGATGGACGAAAAGGTTTGAGATGTCCCGGTTGGGAGATAGTCAATGTAAGGTGGTCTAGTATTTTAGGAAAATGGGATGGTAGCATTCTGAAACAGCATTTTGGTGGTTACTTCACAAAACGACCCGTTTTTTGCGCTCGGTAAATGGAAAAGGGCTTTTCCGTGCGACGAAAAGGAAAACTTCCTCCTGCAACATTGTTCTCCATACCAATATCCACATGCATGCATAATATGGGCACAGTATCACAAAACTATGCCGTGATTCAGCACATAACATAGGTCATTTGGACCGAAAGCCATGAAACCTCAAATATGATAGGTCATTTTGTGAAGGTTTTTTCGAGACATGATCAATATACCAAGTATGGTATTTTTTTCCTTTCAACTATGTCACATAATATGACACCACGCGAAGGATTTTCATTGTTCGGATTTTTTTGAATTTCTTATGCCCGTTTTGAATTTTTTGAATTTCTAACTATGGTCGAACCGGCGTGCATGAAGATAGGGGACGAGCATCGTTAGAAATTGCATTGGATCTCTGAAGAAACGACATATTGCGAGTCTAAAAATGATTTTTTTCAAAAAATTACGGGCGATAGATCATGTATCTGTAGTACAAACCGGACCCACTTCCTACCGATTCGGCAGACATTTGTCCTTTTTACCTGGGATGGACAAAAATGTTTGAGATGTCCCGGTTGGGAGATAGTCCATGTAAGGTGGTCTAGTATTTTAGGAAAATGGGACGATAGCATTCTGAAACAGCATTTTGGTGGTTACTTCACAAAACGACCCGTTTTTTGCGCTCGGTAAATGGAAAAGAGCTTTTCCGTGCGACGAGAAGGAAAACTTCCTCGTGCAACATTGTTCTCCATACCAATGTCCACATGCATGCATAATATGGGCACAGCATCACAAACTATGCCGTGATTCAGCACATAACATCGGTCATTTGGACTGAAAGCCATGAAACCTCGAACATGATAGGTTATTTTGTGAAGGTTTTTTCGAGACATGATCAATATACCAAGTCTGGTATTTTTTCCTTTCAACTATGTCACATAATATGACACCACGCGAAGGATTTTCATTGTTCGGATTTTTTTGAATTTCTTATGCCCGTTTTGAATTTTTTGAATTTTTAACTATGGTCGAACCGGCGTGCATGAAGATAGGGGACGAGCATCGTTAGAAATTGCATTGGATCTCTGAAGAAACCACATATTGCGAGTCTAAAAATGATTTTTTTCAAAAAATCACGGGCGATAGATAATGTACCTGTAGTACAAACCGGACCCACTTCCTGCCGATTCGGCAGACATTTGTCCTTTTTACCCGGGATGGACAAAAATGTTTGAGATGTCCCGGTTGGGAGATAGTCCATGTAAGGTGGTCTAGTATTTTAGGAAAATGGGACGATAGCATTATGAAACAGCATTTTGGTGGTTACTTCACAAAACGACCCGTTTTTTACGCTCGGAAAATGGAAAAGGGCTTTTCCGTGCGACGAAAATGAAAACTTCCTCCTGCAACATTGTTCTCCATACCAATGTCCACATGCATGCATAATATGGGCACAGCATCACAAACTATGTCGTGATTCAGCACATAACATCGGTTATTTGGACCGAAAGCCATGAAACCTCGAACATGATAGGTCATTTTGTGAAGGTTTTTTCGAGAAATGATCAATATACCAAGTCCGGTATTTTTCCTTTCAACTATGTCACATAATATGACACCACGCGATGGTTCATATTTAGTCCCGGTTGGAGGGATTTCGGCAGGCTGGGCCAGGCAGCACTAATGATAGGGGTGAGTGTCGACATTATGTCGTGCGGCGTGTACCTTGTCCCGGATGGTATCACCAACCGAGACTAAATATGAACCTTTAGTCCCGATTGGAGACACCAACCGGGACAAAACACGAGTTAGCACTAATAATAGGGGTGAGTGTCAACATTATGTCGTAAGTGTCGACACTATGCCGAGCTGCGTACTATAAATAGGCATCCTTGTGAGTCCAGTCCTCCAGCCAGATTGAGGCATCTCCAATATTATTTTCAAGAGCATTGACACCACTACGATCAGTTTCAGGGAGATGCCGGCGGATCCCAGTCCTCCGGCATCTCCAAGAAACTGGTCATAGAGGCACTCCCTAATATGTGAAATTAGTTAGCTCACAGGTGTATTGATCTAGTTAGAGAAGTTACAAGCTGCAAGATGGTGTGCGAGAGCAGGGACACCACTACGACCAGTTTCAGGGAGATACCGTCGGATCCCAGTCCTCTGGCATCTCCAAGAAAATGGTCATAGAGGCACTCCCTAATATGTGAAATTAGTTAGCTCCCAGATGTATTGATCTAGTTAGAGAAGTTACAAGCTGTAAGATGGTGTGCGAGAGCAGGGACACCACTACGACCAGTTTCAGGGAGATGCCGCTGGATCCCAGTCCTCCGGCATCTCCAAGAAACTGGTCATAGAGGCACTCCCTAATATGTGACTGCGCGCGTTTGGAGATCAGATCTTAATCGTAAGTACGAATCAGGACAACTTCTTCATAGTCCCGGTCCAGCCACAAAACGAGACTAACACTCAAGACATTTATTAATATTAAAAATTGAGACTACAAAACCGGGACTGACTGAAGGCCCTCCTATATATAGTCCCGGTCAAGCCACAAACCGCGAAAGATATCCCGGCCAGACATGAGCTAGAGTTACATAATATGAGCATGAACTTCTTGGCATATGTCCTTCATGTCCTTCCTTATGATCGCTTTAGACGTAACCATGGAGCATCTTCTTTACTTAACGGAATGCTTGGGTCAGTTTTCACTGTGAAGGGCAGAATTTCATCAAACTTATTATAATCTTCTGACATGTCTATCTTGTCCTCGATTCCCACGATGTTTCTTTTTCCCTGAAATAACTATGTGACGCTTTGGCTCATCATATGATGTATTCGTTTGCATATTTTTCTTTTTTTCGGTCTGGAGGACATGTCCTTCACATAGAAAACCTAAGACACATCATTGTCTAGGAAGAATGGTTCATCTCTATAACCAAGTTTGTTGAGATCCACTGTTGTCATTCCGTACAACTGGTCTATCTTTTACCCCTTCCCCATTCAGGTTGACCCATTTGCAGCGAAACAAACGGACCTTAAAAGAGACTCCATAGTCTAGTTCCCATATCTCCTCTATGTAACTATAGTATGTGTCCTTTTGTCCATTCTCGTCTATTGCATCAAAGCGGACACCACTATTTTGGTTGGTGATCTTTTTATCTTGGGCGATCGTGTAATTCAAACCAAAGAAATAGATGTGTCCGCATCCAACCACCGAAAGACTTCATGTGTTCATATGTAATCCATGATTCAGGCTTCCCCGGGTTTTTGGAGCGTACAATATTCTTGTGTTCCTCGATATACGGAGCTTCCAAGGTGGAATTATGTAGAACTGTGTAGTGTGCTTTAGTGAAAGAATCCATGTCCCTACATATTATTGCTTTCTTTCCCAGCGTGCCTTTTCCACTTAGTCTTCTCTCATGCCGCGAGTCAGAAACACCAATCGGCTTAAGGTCAGGAATAAAGTCAACACAAAACTCAATGACCTCCTCTGTTCCATATCCCTTGGAGATGCTTCCTTCTGGTCTAGCACGGTTATGAACATATTTCTTTAAGACTCCCATGAACCTCTCAGAGGGGGACATATTGTGCAGAAATACCGGACCGAGAATGGCAATCTCTTCCACTAGGTGAACCAGGAGATGCGTCATAATATTGAAGAAGGATGATGGGAACACCAACTCAAAACTAACAAGACATTGTACCACACTAGTGGAAACGAGGTCTTTCGTTGATCCCGAAAAGGGGCTTTAACACCGGTTCTTCTACGAACCGGTGTTAAAGGGGGGGCCGTACCAGCGTGGACCCTGCGGCATTAAAGGAGCCCCCCTTTAACACCGGTTCGTGCCACGAACCGGTGTTAAAGGTCCCAGCACCAGTGGCCCGCACACCTCCCCCCCCCTTTAACACCGGTTCGTGGCATGAACCGATGTTAAAGGGGGGCTATATAAGACACCACCCCAGCCCACACACACCCCACTCTTCCATTCTTTCACATTTTGGAGCCTAGCAAGAGGGTGTGAAGAGTGCTAGTTTGTGTTTTTTTCATATGCACTAGAGGTGTTCGGTGAAATGCCCGAGAGCTCAAAATAAGCTTTCTTGTTTCTCTTTCCGTCTCGGTCGAGGTCGGCAACTATAGTTTCATGTGTCATTGATGTACTATATATATAAATGGTCATCTCCATATTATTTTTTGATATATACTACATATTAATGCAGATGAATCGGCAATGGATGTACGGTGACCGCCGCACTTCCGAGTACATTACGGGCCTCCAAAATTTCATCGTTGTGGCTAATGCAAACCGTGGTCACAATGGTTTTATGTGTTGTCCGTGTGTTCACTGTCAAATACCAGAACCATTCACGCCCACCTGCTTCGATCCGGTTTCATGCCCAGCTATAATTGTTGGACCAAGCACGGAGAAAAAGGGGTTGTGATGGAAGACAACGAAGAAGAAGAGGATGATGAAAACTATCATAATATGTATCCTGAATATGATGACAATGCAACGGAGGTAGATAATGAAGAACAAGAGGGAGCAGATGGGCCCGCTGATGACGATCTTGGTCGGGCCATTACTGATGCAAAGGAAGAATGTGAAACTGAAAAGGAGAAGGAGAAGTTGGAGCAGATGTTAAAGGATCACAAAACATTGTTGTATCCAACTTGCGAAGATGGCCACAAAAAGCTAGGTGCCACACTGGATTTGCTGCAATGGAAGGCAGAGAATGGTGTGACTGACAGCGCATTTTCAAAGTTGTTGGTAAAAATGAAGAATCTTCTTCCAAGAAATAATGAGTTTCCCGACAGTTTATACCAAGCAAAGAAGGTTGTCTGCCCTCTAGGATTAGACGTGCAGAATATACATGCCTGCATTAATGACTGCATCCTCTACCGTGGTGAGAAGTACGAGAATTTGGATGCATGCCCGGTATGCACTGCACTGCGGTATAAGATCAGACGAGACGATCCTGGTGATGTTGAGGGCGAGGCCCCTAGGAAGAAGGTTCCCGCCAAGGTTATGTGGTATGCTCCTATAATACCACGGTTAAATCGTCTCTTCAGAAATAAAGAGCATGCCAAGTTGTTGCGATGGCACATGGAAGACCGTAAGAAAGACGCGATGTTGAGACACCCCGTTGATGGGTCACAGTGGAGAAAAGTCGAGCGAGAGTACCCGGACTTCGCACGTGACGCAAGGAACTTAAGGTTTGGTCTAAGTACAGACGGCATGAATCCTTTTGGTGAGCAGAGCTGCAGTCACAGCACCTGGCCTGTGATCCTATGTATCTATAACCTTCCTCCTTGGTTGTGTATGAAGAGGAAGTTCATTATGATGCCAGTGCTCATCCAAGGCCCGAGGCAACCCGGCAACGACATTGATGTGTACCTAAGGCCATTAGTTGAAGAACTTTTACAGCTGTGGGCCAAACCAGGTGTACGTATGTGGGATGAGCACAAAGGGGAGACATTTGACCTACGAGCATTGCTTTTCGTAACCATCAATGATTGGCCTGCTCTTAGTAACATTTCAGGGCAGACAAACAAGGGATACAATGCATGCACACTGTTTAGATGATACCGAAAGTGTATATTTGGATAAATGTAAGAAGGTTGTGTACCTAGGGTATCGCCGATTTCTTCGAACCGCATCCAAAGAAGAAATAAAGGCAAGCATTTCAAACGTCTGGCGAACCCGGAGGAAGCCTGTCCTCCGTACCGGTGAGGAGGTATTTGGTATGGTCAAGGACCTAGAAGTAATCTTTGGAAAAGGTCCTGGCAGTCTATCTGTTCCGAATGACGATGTCGGACACGCGCCCATGTGGAAGAAGCAATCTATATTTTGGGACCTACCCTATTGGAAAGTCTTAGAGGTCCGCTCTTCAATCGACGTGATGCACGTGACGAAGAATGTTTGCGTGAACCTGCTAGGCTTTCTAGGAGTGTATGGGAAGACAAAAGATACACCGGAAGCACGACAGGACCAGAAACGTCTGAAGGCCCCTGAAGAGCCTATGCATCCTGAGAACGAGAAGGGTAAATGATGCCACTTAACTCCTGCCAGCTACGCTCTTACCAAAGCAGAGAAGGAAATCTTTTTTGAATGTCTGAGCGATCAAGGTCCCGTCGGCTTCTCAATGAATATAAAGGAATAATAAATATGGCGAGAAAAAATTCCAAAACCTGAAGTCTCATGATCGCCACGTGATTATGACACAATTGCTTCCGATTGCATTGAGGGGCTTCTACGAAAATGTTCGAGTACCCATTGTGAAGCTATGTGCATTCCTCAATGCAATATCTCAGAAGGTAATCGATCCAGAAAGCCTACCAGGGTTACAAACAGATGTGGCCCAATGTCTTGTCAGCTTTGAGTTGGTGTTCCCACCATCCTTCTTCAATATTATGACGCATCTCCTGGTTCACCTAGTAGAAGAGATTGCCATTCTCGGTCCTGTATTTCTACACAATATGTTCCCCTTTGAGAGGTACATGGGAGTCTTAAAGAAATATGTTCATAACCGTGCTAGGCCAGAAGGAAGCATCTCCAAGGGCTATGTAACAGAGGAGGTCATTGAGTTCTGTGTTGATTTTATTCCTGACCTTAAGGCGATTGGTGTTCCAGAATCACGACATGAGGGGAGACTGCGTGGAAAAGGCACCCTAGGATGTAAAGCAATGATATGTAGGGACGGGCATTCTCTCAATCAAGCACACTACACGGTTTTACAAAGATCTATCTTGGTTGCCCCGTATATCAATGAACACAAGAATTTAATACGCCTCAAACACCCGGGGCAGTCTGATGAATGGATTATAAGTGAACACATGGCGAGTTTTGGCGGCTGGCTGCAAAGACTTCTCACGAATAACACCACTGGGGATCACCAGTACTTGTTGGCTGTGACACCGTCTTCGATCGTATGTACTTTCCAAGGGTACGAGATAAATGGGAATACATTTTACGATAGGCCAAGATAAAAATAGCACCAACCAAAACAGTGGTGTCCGCCGATGCAGCGAAGACAATGGGCAAAAGACCACGTATTATGGGTTCATAGAGGAGATATGGGAACTTGACTATGGACCTAATTTTAAGGTCCCCTTGTTTCGATGCAAATGGGTCAAGCTAACAGGAGGAGGGTTGAGTTAGACAAGTACGGAATGACAACGGTGGATCTCAACAATCTTATGAAGAACTTAGACGAACCATTCGTCCTAGCCAGTGATGTGGCTCAGGTTTTCTATGTGAAGAACATGTCCTCTAGACCAAAAAAAGGAAAAATATGCAAACGAATACATCATATGATGAGCCAAAGCGTCACATAGTTCTTTCAGGGAAAAGAAACATCGTGGGAATTGAGGACAAGATGGACATCTCGTAAGATTATAATAAGTTTGATGAAATTCCGCCTTCACGGTGAAAACTAACCCAAGCATTCCGTTAAGTAAAGAAGATGCTCCATGGTTACGTCTGCGATCATAAGGAAGGGCATATGCTAAGTTCATGCTCATATTATGTAACTCTAGTTCATGTTTTTAATATTAATACATGTCTTGAGTGTTAGTCATGTTTTGTGGATGGACCGGGACTATGAGAAGAAGTTGTCCCGATTCGTACTTACCATTAAGATCTGATCTCCAAACGCGCGCGGTCACATATTAGGGAGTGCCTCTATGACCAGTTTCTTGGAGATGCCGGAGGACTAGGCTCCGTCGGCATCTCCCTGAAACTGGCCGTAGTGGTGTCCCTGCTCTCGAAAACCATCTTGCAGCTTTGTAACTTCTCTAACTAGATCAATACACCAGGGAGCTAACTAATTTCACATATTAGGGAGTGCCTCTATGACCAGTTTCTCGGAGATGCCGGAGGACTGGGCTCCGTCGGCATCTCCCTGAAACTGGCCGTAGTGGTGTCCCTGCCTCAAACTGGCTGGAGGACTGGACTCACAAGGATGCCTATTTATAGTACAAGCAGCTCGACATAGTGTTGACACTTACAAAATAATGTCGACACTCACCCCTATTATTAGTGCTGACTCGTGTTTTGTGCCGGATGGTGTCTACAACCGGGACTAAAGGTTCATCTTTAGTCCATCTTTAGTCCCGGTTGGTGTCTCCAACCGGGACTAAAGGTTCATCTTTAGTCCCGGTTGGTGACACCATCCGGGACAAGGAACACGCCGCACGACATAATGTCGACATGCAATCACCCCTATTATTAGTGTTGACTCGTGTTTTGTCCCGGTTGGTGTCTCCAACCGGGACTAAAGGTTCATCTTTAGTCCCGGTTGGTGTCTCCAACCGGGACTAAAGGTTCATCCCGCCATTTTTTCCCGCCATTTTTCTTCCGCCATTTTTCTTCCCTTGATTCTTCCCTCCAGTTCTTCCCGCCAGTTCACTATATATATGTAGGGTTGGCCTCCATTGCCATTGCACATCTCTAGACTCATATCTGCAACCTCATCACTCTTTCCCATGGCTTCCACCGTAGCACTAACCCCTGGGGCCGGAGGCGCTGCGCCTCGAACTACCCCCGCCTGACTCGTGTCCCCGCATTTGGATGCCTTTGGCGTCGGAGGCGTGTCGGTTCCTCCTGTCCCTCTAGGTGTGGCGCACCGGATGGCCATCACGAACCACTACTACTTCGAGCTCACGCCGGAGCAGCGGAGGAATCCCAGATGGCATCCCGACTATTTCCCTACTTGGGAAGCCTTCTTCGTGGATCAGCATGAGACGGCGCTCGCCAGGCACGAGGAGGACTTCCCACCTCCTCCTAACTTCAACGAGGCCGGCCGTCGGCTATGGTGGCGCGGTCGGACTCTCCAGAGCGTCATGGCCTATGACACTGCCGCCGACTCTAACCCCCGTCTGCGCTACCCTCAAGTCCAGCCCTCGCGCTACCCTCAAGTCCAGCCCACGCGTACTCTCCAGAGGTTCAATTACGGGTAATAAATACGCGCGCAAACAAATCCCCCCCCTTTAACACCGGTTCCTGCCACGAACCGGTGTTAAAGGGGGGGGTGTATTAAATTCACCTTCCCCTTCCTTTCTTCCCCCCAGAGCAGCCAGATCGCCACCGCCACCGTACCGCCACCGCGCGCGCGCCATCGGAGCAGAGAGAAGCCACCGCCGGCCGCCACCGCCACCTCTGTCCGCCGCCGTTGGAACCGCCTCATCGCGAAGATCATCTCCACCGAAGGAATCGACCCCGCGTGCTTCGAATCCTCGCCATCGACCTCTTCTCTTCCGACGCCGTCCGCCA
The DNA here is from genome assembly GCA_030063025.1 of Avena longiglumis. NCBI lineage: Eukaryota > Viridiplantae > Streptophyta > Magnoliopsida > Poales > Poaceae > Avena > Avena longiglumis. The sequence goes on from CP125975.1 coordinate 15,680,600, forward strand.
CTCTCCGACGATGAATCCGACGCTTCTCGACCGCACCTCGCCTCGCCGACCCCTCCGTTGCATCCGTGGTGAGCCTGCGGTCCTCACAGAACTCCTCTCTCGCCTCCTCTCCTCTCAGCCGGGCGCCACGAGCATCGCAAGCCCGCCGCTGCCGCCGTGTGTCGTGCTCCGACGACCATTCCAGGGAGGCGCCGCCACTATCTGGCTCCCCGCGACGCCCTCTCTCTATCTCGCCCCTCCGCGCATCCAGGAGAGCACGGGATCATTGGATCCTTGCTCGATCTGAGGGTGAGCTCCATTGCTGATGTCATGCTGACATCAGCATGAGGCAATAAATCATTTTCTTTTATTAATTATTTTGTAAATAATTTCAGTAAATATTAAATATGACAGGTGGGCCATGCATGTCAGGTTTTTAATCAATTCTGTAAATATTTTCTGAAAATAATAAAAGTCTGACATGTGGGCCCAAGTTTGGAAATTAATTTAAATATTCCAAAAATGTTTAAAATGAATTAAAATTTGGGAAATTCATAACTAATTCATTTTAAATCAGAAAAATACAAATAATATACCAAAATGTTCAGAAAAATGAAATCTATCTAACTAAGCTATAATTATACATTGTTAATCAAATTTGATATCAAGTTTAATTAGAAGAAGCAATTGAACCACATAGGTGATTCTGATGATTCCCCTGTTTTAGGGTTTGGATCCTCGGAACCCCCTCTAAAGTGATCAAGCATGTTTTAGGATTCAATTCAACACCGTTTAACTTGTCATATCATCCATATTGGTTGTTCTCGAATGGAGGTGAAGGAGGCGCATTCATAGTAGGTAGGTAAGCGTGGCCGGGAACAAGAGATGCCCGGCATCCGTAATCTTGAACCCCGCACACAACATTAGGGACCGGCTTCGTCGACCCCACCATCGGCTTCCTGGTGAGCCTCTGGTGCTCAGGCACATCTTCTCTTCCTCCCTCACAGTCTATATCGCCTCCGCATCGTGTAACCGCCGCCAACCGCCGCAGTCCTCGTCGTTCTCTGTTCTCCGGCGACCAAAAAGGGGAGGAGCTCCATTGCTGACGTCAGCGTGATGCAATATTCGTTTTCTTTTTCTATAAATTGTACTACATGCATAGATTAAAACTTGTATACAAATTGGACCTCTGACTCATCCTGATTAGGGTTTTGACCCCTCGGAACTCGTTTAAAATGATCAAGAATCCTTAGGGTTTTAATTTCATTTGTATATTTATTTGTTTATTTTGGTATGAATAATATGTATATTTGTGTATGAATCCAAGTCCACTTGAATGTTTACACTCTTACTCTAGATAATATTATTGTTTTAGAAACTATGGATCCACTTAGTAGAAACCTTGAAGAAGAAGAAATAATGGAGAACATTATTGATGAGGACACCTCACAATATCTGAACTTGGAGGGACATGATGACGACAGCTCAAGTACTAGTCATGGAGAAGATGAAGACTCCGGTGAACGCAATTTAATGGTTACAAAGTCCGGCGAGGTATATGCATTGATTAAGCCTCTGCTGACTTCCACCAACAATCTTCTTCTACATAATCCCAATCATAATTGAAAATTGGAATAAGCCAAAGAAGGGCGACGGTACCTTTGTCGATGACAGATCCAAAGAAACGCTTTGGAATTCGTTGTTGGTAAATTTCACCCTTCCGCCAGAGGAGGATGAGAACAACCCGGTTATAAAGGAAAAGGTCAAAGAGTGGACTCTAAAGAAGATGGCTGACGCTTTCCGCAACTAGAAGACAAAATTGAACAAATTTGTCAAATCTGGCGAGACTCCAAATTTCGAAGACGCATATTATGCGAAGATAAGACCTCACTGGCCCGAATTTGAGACATATAAAAAAAGTGCTATAGCTAAAAAGGTCGAAACAATACGCTTAATGCCTCAAGAAGGAATATCACCAGAGGACGGTCGGTGGCTACATATCTCGAGAGGCCTAAGTGGGAGGAAGCCGAGAAGGCCCTGCATGAGAGGGATCACACCAGACAGATGGGTGGGACCTACGTGCAAAGACTTGGTTCTACGGAATCGGGCAAGGTTGGACCTAGAAACAGATTGTGTATCTTCCCAACCATCCTTGCCAAACCGTCACCGAACTCATCACGGCATACGAGGAAACATCCGCCAGACCTTCCATCCCGACAGAGAATGACCAGCTCACACGCCATCGTTAAAAAGAACACTCGGACATGCACGAGGCATGGGGTATGACATGGAAGGATGGGTTTGCCGACTCGGAGCGACTCTTACAGATGGCGCGCAGAAAGAAAAGAGCGTCTGAGCGGATGACACAGATAGAACATGCACTTGCGGCGCTGCAGCGCAAGTGAATGCTGAAACCATCAAGCTACCGGCCCATCTCAGCCGCACGAAGAGCCTGCATTGAAGCTGCCGCTGCCGGACTCTGCGTGGAAAAGCAGTGTGGCTTCCACGGAGAACGTGCAGCCCACGCTGAAATGACGGGTCCTCGATACCCCGTGGATGAGATCACGGAGAGCGAACACGCAGAGCTGCATGTGAGATTAATGGGCTTATCCATTAAGGTGGTTGTCGGCTATGCCTTACCTCCTGTAGCTGGTGGAACTTACCACTCCCGACCGATTCCAGATGGCTATGCTATTGTCGGGGTGGATGAGGTGGTGAAGGAATATGAGGAAGCACAGCTTGACCATGCTACAGGTGAAGGGGAAACTCAACTCAAATTTGAAGTGAAAACAACCATTCTTTGGAAGAAGGAACACATTGTGCTTCCAAATTGGAGGTCACTGGCACCCCGCTGCCTCCAGCTGCCAGCCTGAGCCGCTTCAGCTATCTCTCGCTGCAGCCATCTCTCTGCTGCAGCCATCTCCGCCCGTCACCATCTCTCATGACAGCCATCTCCGCCCGTCACCAGTAACACCCTCAGATCGGACCTATGCAAGTTTGAGCAAAATTCGCCAAACCCATAGAAACGATTCAAAGGTGCCCACCAGGCACTTTCGTGCGGGTGGAAAACGAAGTAATAACATTACACAACAGTCCTCGATGGGACCCACAGAACAGATATATATAACAGCGACTCAAAGAGTCAAGAATACAGATATAATACACAAAGATCCAAATCACCTTGAAAACGATAGAGCGTCCAGCTACGGACAAGATGCAAATGGGGCTAAGAGCCCTGAAGAATAACCAATGGCGTCCATAACCCTGCAGCCAAGCGGAAGGGTAACCCCGCTAACGGCCGATCTCAAAACCTTAAACAAAAGGGGTGCCGACAAAGGGCAAAGGAAAAAGGAGCGTCGATCGAGGCAAGATGCAGCGAGGCTAGAATTCGGCGGTCCTCGCCTACATAGGTATGGTGGACTGAGCGGCAGCGGCAGCATGCACTAAACAACCTATAGAGACTCGAATCATCTGGCGGTTATCAGAGAGGGTAAGAATGACCTAGCCGGATCCAACCTGAAACTAACACCAAACAAACCCATCCTGGTGTTTCCCCCTCGAGACCAAACGAGGAAGTCAACCGAGGAACTCACACAGTTGGCAGTTTTATTTATTCAGTTATTGTTGCAGCAATTACTAGTCAGGTTAAGATAATCATCCTGATAAAGTAAGCAGTGAGCACTTTTAGTTAACCATTCCGTTATAGTTGTATCACTTACTAATCAGATACAGATAGCATGAGATAACCCAAAACCCAGCAGTTGTTGGTACTTTTATTCAGCCATTCCGTTGTAGTTGCAATACTTACTAGTCAGATACAATTGTCGCAAGCGACAAACCAAACAAGCAATTGTGGGCAGTATTATTTAGCCATTCCGTTGTAGTAGAAGCTGATTACTAGTCATTATAAAGTCAAACTGATAGCAATAAACTTTAGTTATGCTTGTTTATGATCGAGATACTGTGCTCCAAGTCGTCCATATCCGCGGACACGGCTTTCAGAAAGTTTTACCCGGCCGGGGTGCACCAATAGCAACACACGCTCGATCAACCTCAGAAAAACCAAATCAAAACCCAACGAGGCTTTCACGACTGAACAATCACAGGATTCAAAAATATTTCAGGGGGCCACCCCATTGAGTAGATCCCGCAACGGAGTAAGCAAGCTCCGAGACGGACTCAAGGTTTGCGACAATGGTAGCGGTAGGGAACCCAAAGTGTGGCTGGGCTTGTCGATACCGTAATCAATCCGCTTACCTAAAGATGCAGTGTGCTCCTCGCACAATTTAAATACAGAAAGTAGCATGGCATAAGTACAGGATCGTAAATAAAACCTCAAACTAGTTTGTGGCCCCAAGAAATAAGAATGAATCAAGCTCTGGCTCAGGGGGGTCCCATATACCTCCCGGATGTGGATAGCGCGATAAATCAAGGAACAGGTATCAAGTACTCGGGGTCTTACGGGACACAAGTGGGCGTCGAAACCAAATATTATCTATCACCCACCGATGCCTCTGCTTATTTCAATTTTAGTTGTTAAACAGAAATTAAAGTGACGATAAGTAAAACTAGAATCATCTCCAACATCAACATGCGGCAATACATCAGCAACTGTGGCACATGGCGACACACATCAGCACTTGAGCAAGCAACTACGACGCGCAAGTCCAACTATCTACCAAACAACAGGTCATAGGGTGTGTCCAAGGCAATATAGGGCTGCAGGGTATATCACAGGTACGGAAACTAAAGCATCGCAACACAGATAGCAGTAGATCAACAGGAAGGAGTAAAGCACTATAAAAGTAAGATAGGTAGAAAGGGGGAGATGCTCGCCTGAAAACATTGTCGAAGGTTCAACCGAAGATCGGGGCGAAGCTCACATCAACTCAACGGCCTTATCCGCGAAGAACAAAATCACTAGAAGAAACACCGGATGCTCTATTTAATACAACGGCAGAGAATCGGCATGATGCATGCATGATGGATGACATGGCAAAGGTGCGATGCAATTAGGTCATATTAAGTGGAATCGGGGTCCCGACTATTAATTAGGTGGTTCAAGTTATTTAGCTACCCCGCAATTTAAATGTTGTTTTAACAAGGCAAGATTATAGTACTGGTTCGCTACACAAGTTTAAATGAGGCCAATATGAGACTAGATTTGCCCGCATATGGGCCCCATATTTAATTATTAGGTGAATCGGCGGAAGGCCCCCAAACCACAGATATGCATGCGAGATGAATGACAATTCAATATGCAACAAGTTGTTATTATGTTATAAAATAGGGTTCGAGGAAAAAGGGGTCACACATCAGAGGGGGCTCGACGATCTTGGGTTCCGGGGTTCGGGGTTCGACAGGGTCCAGGGTCCGGTCTCGGGGTCCAGGGTTCGACGGGATCGACGAGGTTCGACGGAAGCGTTCTCGGACTACGGGGTCGTTCTTGGATATCGGGGTAGATCTTGTCGCATCGGGGTCTCGATGTCCGGGGAGCAGAACTTGGGTCGGTGTCGGGGCGCATCGGCTTCTCCTGGTCGCCGTTGTTCTTGTCGTGGCGAAGCTCTTGTCGGGCCCGCGCCCTCGAGTCGGTCTCAGCATTCGGGACGAAGCACTTGTCGCGCCGGAGTCTCGGTGTCCGGGGTGAAGTACTCGGCGTTCTCGAGGAAGCACTCGTCGTATCCGTGGCGGCGACCTTGGCGTTCCGGGTTCGGGCCTTGGCGCTTCGGACCGGTCTTCAGGGGTCCAGGAAGGAGATCTTGGCGCTCGGGTTCGGCGGTCGGTCCTCGGACTTCGTGAACGGGGCATCAGAGTACCCAAGTTCGTGTGGCGATCTTGTAGTTCCGAGGGTTTTTCTCCGAGTCGGTGATGCGTCCGGGTGGTAGGTCTTGGATACCGGTGTCATCGAGTTCCATCCCGCATGGTCGTCGAAACTCGCATCAACGCAGATCTTGGCGACAAAGGCGTCGGGGCTCGCGACGGTCTTGTGCTTCGGGAGTGAGAACGAGGTCGCGCGGGTGCTGCCGGTTCGGAGACGCGCGGGGTGGTCATCAGGGAACCGCGAGGCGGCCGCGAACGCATCTTGGCGAGGACGAGCACCGGCGGCGACCATGCCCGGCATCGAGGCGGCGGCGGCGATGGGGACGCAGCCAAGACCGCCAGATACGCGGCGAAGCGGCAGGCGGCGGCCGAGCCGGAGGCGAGGCGAGGCGGCGCCGGCGGCAGCAGCGGGCCGGCTGCTCTGGCGACGCGGCGGCGGAGGTCGGTTGCGCTGGCGCGGCAGCAGCACGGGCGGGGCGAGCGCGCGAGCGCGGAGGGACGCGGGTGGGCGCGCGGGGCGCGGCGGCGCAGTGCTCGCGAGAGGGCGAAGGCGAGGCAGGGGTGGCGGCGCGCCAGAGGCGGGTGGCCAGGCGGGCGCTGGCGGCTCAGACACGGCCGAGCGAGGGCGAGGTGGTCCGGCAGTGCGGCGGAAGCGGCCGGGAGGAGCTTGAGGGAGGAGGCGGCAGGCGGTGCTCGCGGGCAGCGGCGGTGCTGGGAGGAGGACGCTGCGGGGAGCGGGCGGCCAGGCTAGGCGTGAGGGCGGGAGGCGGCGCTTGGCCAGCGAGGGAGCGGGGTGGGGAGGTGCGGGAGTGCGTGCGCGGGGAGGCGCGGTGGCGAGAGAGAGCGGCGCCGGCGGGGCTGGAGAGGTTGGCGGCGGAGGAAGGTTGAAGAAAGGGAGGCGCGTGCGGGGGAAGAGGCACAGGGAGAGGCAGGGCGCGTGGGGGGGCCCGCGGGGTGGGTCCCGCGTGGGGGCGCGTCAGGGAGTGGGGACTGGGCAGGGGGAGGTGGGATCTGGGGAGGGCAGACACGTGTGTGGGCAGGTGTGTGTGGTGGGGGAGAGAGAGAGAGAGAGAGAGAGAGAGAGGCCACGTGGCAAGCTGGGATTGGGTAGCGGAGAGGGTGAGGGTGAGGTGGAGAGATCTGATTGGAGGGAGTGAGGTGGAGGCTGGGTTGGGTAGATTAGGATGGGTGGACTTAGGATTTAGAGGCTGGTCTGATTGGACCGATTAAATTTCTGGGGCGGTCGGGTCAATCGCCCGGATGCTGCCCCGCTAAAAATAATTAATGTTTTTATTTATTTTAATTGGGCCGTTTGCAACCCGATAGCAACAAAACAAAATACTCCGGAGACCCGGGGTTTTGCGTTTGAATAAAGATGGGGCGTTTGGAAAACAAATCGGGGTTTTGCGAAAATGGTTTTGGCAAACAATGCATGATGATGACGATGCAATGCACAAATTCAACGCGATTTTCTAGTAGTGGTTTTGCGGGATGCCACAATTCGACACCACTAACAATGGATCTCGCCCTCGAGATCCGCCTCATGGTACCGGAAGGAAAGGTCGGCGATCTGCATCTTCTCGCTTCGTGTAGATCCTCGCGACACCACTAACAAGAGTTCATCCGTCATCTTGAAATCGGCGACACCACCAACAAAGGGTCGTTGTTCCTGATCGTCGAGAGAACACTCCGGAGAAACAAAGGACGAAGGTAGAGGTATCAAACGATAAGGCCACCTCTAACTTCCATTAGAAGAGGGAAAAGTTACATTGATCCACCAGTTCGATGTACAGAGCGAACAGTAAGAGTCGGGTAGGGTGATCAGTCCATCCCGGACCCAACTATCAACTCTATACATGGGTAGGAGAATCAGGCAACTCAACTCTCGAGATATAGACTGAAGGTTTTCATAGGTGGTATCCGGAACAAAGGAATGCTGCCAGCAGAAATCGTATGAAAGACACAATGATTAGGTTCCGCGATGGTTCCATAGGCATGAACAACACATGCTCAAGGTATACTCCAACTTCACCACTGCTCGTTCTTCTCATATGTTTTTCAACGACACTGATATCCAGCAGGGAGCACAGATGGATAAAGATCTCAAGAACAAAAGATCGGATGAAGGTTCAACAGACAAGTTGCAGATTGATGATCGTAGCACCTCCGTTACAAAAGGAAGATAGCGAAACCCTGAAGGTACGACGGAAACCCAACCGCGAGAAATCCTGGACTCGAAGAGAGAGAAGAGAGCGGATACAAAACACGTAGAGGTAAGAGGAGAACAGCAGGGGGTACGGGATAAAATCAGACCTATTCAGAACTATCCAACCGATTTTCAAAAATAGTTTTGACACTCTACTTCGGCCGTTAGCTAGGTTATCCTAATTTGGACTTGTGGGTATCGCAATCGCGAGCTCGATACCACTGTAACACCCTCAGATCGGACCTATGCAAGTTTGAGCAAAATTCGCCAAACCCATAGAAACGATTCAAAGGTGCCCACCGTGCACTTTCGTATGGTGGAAAGCAAGTAATAACATTACACAGTCCTCGATGGGACCCACGAGCAGTATATATATAACAGCGACTCAAAGAGGCAAGAATACGATATAATACACAAAGATCCAAATCACCTTGAAAACGATAGAGCGTCCAGCTCGGACAAGATGCAAATGGGGCTAAGAGCCCGAAGAATAACCAATGGCGTCCATAACCCTGCCAGGCCAAGCGGAAGGGTAACCTCGCTAACGGCGTCGATCTCAAAACCTGCTTAAACAAAAGGGGTGCCGACAAAGGGCAAAGGAAAGAGGAGCGTCGATCGAGGCCAGTACACGGCGAGGCTAGAATTCGGCGGTCCTCGCCTACATAGGTATGGTGGACTGAGCGGCAGCGGCAGCATGCACTAAACAACCTATAGAGACTCGAATCATCTGGCGGTTATCAGAGAGGGTAAGAATGACCTAGCCGGATCCAACCTGAAACTAACACCAAACAAACCCATCCTGGTGTTTCCCCCTCGAGACCAAACGAGGAAGTCAACCGAGGAACTCACACAGTTGGCAGTTTTATTTATTCAGTTATTGTTGCAGCAATTACTAGTCAGGTTAAGATAATCATCCTGATAAAGTAAGCAGTGAGCACTTTTAGTTAACCATTCCGTTATAGTTGTATCACTTACTAATCAGATACAGATAGCATGAGATAACCCAAAACCCAGCAGTTGTTGGTACTTTTATTCAGCCATTCCGTTGTAGTTGCAATACTTACTAGTCAGATACAATTGTCGCAAGCGACAAACCAAACAAGCAATTGTGGGCATTATTATTTAGCCATTCCGTTGTAGTAGAAGCTGATTACTAGTCATTATAAAGTCAAATTGATAGCAATAAACTTTAGTTATGCTTGTCTATGATCGAGATACTGTGCTCCAAGTCGTCCATATCCGCGGACACGGCTTTCAGAAAGTTTTACCCGGCCGGGGTGCACCAATAGCAACACACGCTCGATCAACCTCGGAAAAACCAAATCAAAACCCAACGAGGCTTTCACGAACAATCACGATTCAAAAATATTTCGGGGCCACCCATTGAGTAGATCCATAGCGGAGTAAGCAAGCTCGAGACGGACTCAAGGTTTCGACAATGGTCATGGCGGGAACCCGAAGTGTGGCTGGGCTTGTCGATACCGCGTAATCAATCCGCTTACCTAACGATGCAGTGTGCTCCTCGCACAATTTAAATCTGAAAGTAGCATGGCATAAGTACAGGATCGTAAATAAAACCTCAAACTAGTTTGTGGCCCCAAGAAATAAGAATGAATCAAGCTCGCTCGGGGGTCCCATATACCTCCCGGATGTGGATAGCGCGATAAATCAAGGAACAGGTATCAAGTACTCGGGGTCTTACGGGACACGAGTGGGCGTTCGGAAACCAAATATTATCTATCACCCACCGATGCCTCTGCTTATTTCAATTTTAGTTGTTAAACAGAAATTAAAGTGACGATAAGTAAAACTAGAATCATCTCCAACATCAACATGCGGCAATACATCAGCAACTGTGGCACATGGCGACACACATCAGCACTTGAGCAAGAAACTACGACGCGCAAGTCCAACTATCTACCAAACAACAGGTCATAGGGTGTGTCCAAGGCAATATAGGGCTGCAGGGTATATCACAGGTACGGAAACTAAAGCATCGCAACACAGATAGCAGTAGATCAACAGGAAGGAGTAAAGCACTATAAAAGTAAGATAGGTAGAAAGGGGGAGATGCTCGCCTGAAAACATTGTCGAAGGTTCAACCGAAGATCGGGGCGAAGCTCACATCAACTCAACGGCCTTATCCGCGAAGAACCAAATCACTAGAAGAAACACCGGATGCTCTATTTAATACAACGGCAGAGAATCGGCATGATGCATGCATGATGGATGACATGGCAAAGGTGCGATGCAATTAGGTCATATTCAGTGGAATCAGGGTCCCGACTATTAATTAGGTGGTTCAAGTTATTTAGCTACCCCGCAATTTAAATGTTGTTTTAACAAGGCAAGATTATAGTACTGGTTCGCTACACAAGTTTAAATGAGGCCAATATGAGACTAGATTTGCCCGCATATGGGCCCCATATTTAATTATTAGGTGAATCGGCGGAAGGCCCCCAAACCACAGATATGCATGCGAGATGAATGACAATTCAATATGCAACAAGTTGTTATTATGTTATAAAATAGGGTTCGAGGAAAAAGGGGTCACACATCAGAGGGGGCTCGACGATCTTGGGTTCCGGGGTTCGGGGTTCGACAGGGTCCAGGGTCCGGTCTCGGGGTCCAGGGTTCGACGGGATCGACGAGGTTCGACGGAAGCGTTCTCGGACTCCGGGGTCGTTCTCGGATATCGGGGTAGATCTTGTCGCATCGGGGTCTCGATGTCCGGGGAGCAGAACTTGGGTCGGTGTCGGGGCGCATCGGCTTCTCCTGGTCGCCGTCGTTCTTGTCGTGGCGAAGCTCTTGTCGGGTCCGCGCCCTCGAGTCGGTCTCAGCATTCGGGACGAAGCACTTGTCGCGCCGGAGTCTCGGTGTCCGGGGTGAAGTACTCGGCGTTATCGAGGAAGCACTCGTCGTATCCGTGGCGGCGACCTTGGCGTTCCGGGTTCGGGCCTTGGCGCTTCGGACCGGTCTTCAGGGGTCCGGGAAGGAGATCTTGGCGCTCGGGTTCGGCGGTCGGTCCTCGGACTCCGTGAACGGGGCATCAGAGTACCCAAGTTCGTGTGGCGATCTTGTAGTTCCGAGGGTTTTTCTCCGAGTCGGTGATGCGTCCGGGTGGTAGGTCTTGGATACCGGTGTCATCGAGTTCCATCCCGCATGGTCGTCGAAACTCGCATCAACGCAGATCTTGGCGACAAAGGCGTCGGGGCTCGCGACGGTCTTGTGCTTCGGGAGTGAGAACGAGGTCGGCTGGTGCCGCGGTTCGAGACGCTGGGTGGTCATCGAGGAACCATGGCGGCCGCGAACGGCATCTTGGCGAGGACGAGCACCGGCGGCGACCATGCCCGGGCATCGGAGGCGGCGATCGGGCGGGGGACGCAGCCAAGACCGCGGGGCCACGCTGGGCGGCGAAGCGCGGCGGCGGCCGTGGCGAGGCGAAGCAGCGGAAGGCGCCGGCGGCGTCGGGCGTTCTGGCAGCGGCGGCGGCGTGTGAGTGGCTGCGGGCGGGCGAGCCAGCGGGAGCGCGCGCGAGGGCAGGTGCGCGCGGCGCGCGGCGGCGCAGTGCTCATGAGGAGGGCGAGCGGCAGGGCTGGCGCGGCCCATAGGCGGGTGGCGCCGAGGCGGGCGCCGCGTGGGCCGCCGCGGCGGAGCGAGGCGAGTGGTCCGGTGGGTGCGGCGGGCGGGCGCGGCCGAGGAGCTTGAGGGAGGAGGCGCGGGCGGTGCTCGCAGAGCGGCGGCGGGACGGGTGCTGCGAGGCGGTGCTGGGAGGAGGACGCTGGCGGGCGGACCAGAGACAGGCCAGTAGCTAGTGAGCGGCCTTGGCCGCGGCAGCTGCTGGCGGCGAGGGAGTGGGAAGGTGCGGGAGGCGCTGAGGCGCGGTGGCGAGAGAGAGCCATGGGCCTGGAGAGGTTGGCGGAGGGAGGTTGAAGAAAGGGAGGCGCGTGCGGGGGAAGAGGCACAGGGAGAGGCAGGGCGCGTGGGGGGGGCCCGCGGGGTGGGTCCCGCGTGGGGGCGCGTCAGGGAGTGGGGACTGGGCAGGGGGAGGTGGGATCTGGGGAGGGCAGACACGTGTGTGGGCAGGTGTGTGTGGTGTGGGAGAGAGAGAGAGAGAGAGAGAGAGGCCACGTGGCAAGCTGGGATTGGGTAGCGGAGAGGGTGAGGGTGAGGTGGAGAGATCTGATTGGAGGGAGTGAGGTGGAGGCTGGGTTGGGTAGATTAGGATGGGTGGACTTAGGATTTAGAGGCTGGTCTGATTGGACCGATTAAATTTCTGGGGCGGTCGTTCGGGTCAATCGGCCTGCTCATGCCCTTCTAAAATAATTAATGTTTTTATTTATTTTAATTGGGACGTTTGCAACCCGATAGCAACAAAACAAAATACTCCGGAGACCCGGGGTTTTGCGTTTGAATAAAGATGGGGCGTTTGGAAAACAAATCGGGGTTTTGCGAAAATGGTTTTGGCAAACAATGCATGATGATGACGATGCAATGCACAAATTCAACGCGATTTTCTAGTAGTGGTTTTGCGGGATGCCACATCAGCCATCTCCGGTGCTTCAGCCATATCCTCAGCGTAAGCGGAAGAGCACTGCCACGAGGAGCATCAGTAGCACTGACACAAAGAAATCCGCAGGAAACCGTACGCCAAAGAGTTCAAAAAATTATGTCTCGCAGCCTTCCGCCAAGCCATTGCCGGTTTTACCGTGGAATCGCAGCGACGAGGAGACCAATTGGATCTCGGAAGAACAGGTCAAGAAATTCTTTGCACCTAGACAGGCCGAGCCAAAGGAGAAAATAGATCCGGCGGTGGTGGAGAAGTTTTACAAAAATATTTTGAAACCTGAAACCCCACTTGTGCCGGACTACGAGCGCCAGATTTTGAAGGCGGATGCAAGGCGCCGCAGGGAGACTGAAAGTAGCAGTCGTGAGGCACCCCAGAAAACAGTTCCCATGCTCGGAGAGCAGGAAAACCAATCATGTGCCCCGCTCCAAATGTTCGACACACGGGACGCTCCTCCCATAAATGATTACGAGGCAGAGCTACAAAGAAAGGCCAATGAGATGGGGATGACTTACATTGCATACTTGAACGTCATGGGAGACAACTTGCCCAAATGCGATGCCAACCCCATACAGCCATGGAAGTATGGGAAGAATCTAGTCAAGAAAGAGGAGCTCAAGAATCTACCAACAAATATGCAAAAATTGCACAAGTGGTACCTTGATTTCTGCAAGACGAGAAAATAAGAATGGATCACGGCGCATATAAGAGATCCGATTTTCTTATGCGGAGACGACGCGATCGACTTCAACATTCAACACTTGCATTTTCTATTTAATCAGAAGGAACTCGACAAATCTGCCATCAGCCTTTATTGTGTGTAAGTACTATTTCTGTAATTTTTATCTCATCTCATTCACTTCATTAATTGCATGTATATATATATATGCTCACCATATATGTATATACTATTATGCAGGAAAAAGGTTATGGAATGCATGAAAGGAGGCCCTTTTGACATTGGGTTCGTTGACCCAAATAGAGTTCATGAACAAGTGGTAAGAGACAAACCCGGGCAAACAGAAGATTACTTGCTAAAGTCTTTCGAGACAACAAACCAAAGGAAATACTATTGCCTTACAACTTCTCGAGTATCTTGTACCCTCTCTCTTGTACACATTCATTTCGCTTACTCGATGTTAAGTGTAATTGATGATGAGTTATGCGCGTAGGTTCCACTTTATTCGCTAGTCATTCAACCCGACTCAGAAAAGTCCTTGTCATGGACTCGTTTGAAAAAAGAAAAAGAGCTATGGTCGACTTTAGAGAGATGCTCCGGTAATTTCAATCATATTATCGCACTAGATCGGCAACTTTCGTGACAATAAGTAATTAATTACTCCTTTATCCATTTTCTTTGTCGGACGGGTTTGGAAAAGGTTCACAGGCAGGGCCGTGGGTGAATGGTCAAGAACTAAAATTTGTAGACCAAAATGTAAGTAATACTAGCTAGCTTCCAATTCCATTATATCATGCTTTATTGATTATTATTTTGATTGAACTCTCTATTCTCGTAAAGTGCGCATCGGGGACACGGCAATAACTTATGTGGGTACTATGTTTGCGAATTCATTCGCAACGATATGTGCGACGGGCCAAGCCGCACTAGAACAACTTAGAGTAAGTAAACAAAGTCCACAACATTATTTTATTACCATCAATTGTGTTGAGTTTTATTCTTATATATATATTGACGGCCCATTCTTCATATATATTCAGATCGAGCGGATGCGGACCAACTCCTACCATTTGAACGCATACGAGCCATTCAAGAGGAATTGGCGGGGTTCATACTTGATGAGGTCGGCACGCCTGGCGGAGAACTCTTTAGATATCCACCAAAATGAACGATGACGATGTATGTGCCGATGACGATGTTTGTGTATAATAATAGTTACTTAATTATTCATGTACTCGTATGTACCGATGACGATTTATGTACCGCTCCCGATCGATTCCCCCTCGCTCCCCCTCCGCAATACGCCTAGAACGGGCAGAGTAGCGGCGGCAGATTTAAGCCGTTTTCTCGCGTAACTCGCCGCAGAAAACCTAAATCTGCTGGGTAAAGAACCTTTAACACCGGTTGAATCTGACCGGTGTTAAAGGGGCTGCAGTGATCGCAGCGCCACCCTTTAACACCGGTTCATATAAGAACCGGTGTTAAAGGCCCCCCCCCCTCTAACACCGAACCCTCAACAGCGGTTGGGGAACCGCTGTTAGAGGGCCCTCCCAACCGAAGTTAAAGGGGGGGCTCTGCACTAGTGCCACATCCCTCTGTAACCTTGGCAGAATATCTGGATTGATTACCTTCTGAGATATTGCATTGAGGAATGCACACAGCTTCACAATGGGTACTCGAACATTTTCCGGTAGAAGCCCCCTCAATGAAATCGGAATCAACTGCGTCATAATCACGTGACAGTCATGAGACTTCAGGTTTTGGAAATTTTTCTCTGCCATATTTATTATCCCCTTTATATTAGATGAGAAGCCAGACAGCACCTTGATACTGTAAAGGACTTTAAAAAAGATTTCCTTCTCTGCTTTGGTAAGAGCATAGCTGGCACGACTTAAGTGACGCCCTTTATCCGTCTTGTTCTGTGTATGCATGTTCTTTGAGTCTTTCATAATTTGTTGGTCCTCCCGTGCTTCTGGTGTATCTTTTGTCTTCCCATACACGCCTAGGAATCCTAGCAGGTTCATGCAAAGATTCATCGTCACGTGCATCACGTCGATTGAAGAGCGGACACGCAGGACTTTCCAATATGGAAGCTCCCAAAATATAGATTTCTTCTTCCACATGGGTGCGTGTCCTATAGCGACATCGTTCGGAACTGATTGACCGTCGGGACCCTTTCCAAAGATTACTTCTATGTCCTTGACCATACCAAATACATCATCACCAACAGGGAGTTCAGCCTTCTTCCAGTGATCTGTCTCACCTTTGAAATGCTTGCCTTTCTTTCTTACGGGATGATTGGTCGGAAGAAATCATCGATTCGCCAGGTACACAACCTTCTTGAATTTATGCAAATATGTACCTTCAGTCTTATCTAAACAGTGTGTGCATGCCTTATATCCCTTGTTTGTCTGTCCTGAAAGGTTACTAAGAGCAGGCCAATCATTGATGGTTATGAAAAGCATCCCTCGTAGAGGAAATGGCTCATGTTTGTTCTCATCCCACGCACGTACACCTGGTTTGCCCCACAGCTGTAAGAGTTCTTCAACTAATGGCCTAAGGTACACATCAATGTCGTTGCCCGGTTTCTTCGGGCCTTGGATGAGCACTGGCATCATAATGAACTTACGCTTCATGCACAACCAAGGAGGCAGGTTGTATATACATAGAGTCACGGGCCAGGTGCTGTGACTGCAGCTCTGCTCCCCAAAAGGATTCATGCCATCCGTACTCAGACCAAACCATAAGTTCCTTGCATCACCTGCAAAGTCTGGGAAGTCTCTCTCGATTTTTCTCCACTGTGACCCATCAGCAGGGTGTCTCAACTTTCCGTCTTTCTTACGGTCTTCTTTGTGCCATCGCAACAACCTGGCATGCTCTTTGTTTCTGAACATGCGTTTCAACCTTGGTATTATAGGAGCATACCACATAACCTTAGCAGGAAATCTCTTCCGGAGGGGCTCTCCCTCAACATCACCAGGGTCATCTTGTCTGATCTTATACCGCAATGCAGTGCATATCGGGCATTTATCTAAATTCTCATACTCCTTACCGCGGTAGAGGATGCAGTCATTAATGCATGCATGTATCTTTTGCACATCTAATCCTAGAGGACAGAGAGTCTTCTTTGCTTCGTAGGTACTCTCGGGAAGTTCATTATGTTTTGGAAACTTCGGCTTCATTATTTTCAGCATCTTTTCAAATGAGGAGTTAGTTAGACCACACTCTGCCTTCCATCGCAACAATTCAAGTGTGGTACCGAGCGTTGTGCTGCCATCTCCACAATTTGGGTACAACAATTTTTTGTGATCTTCTAACATGCCCTCTAACTTCAACTTCTCATTTTTTGTTTCACAGTCTCGCTTTGCATCATAAATGACCCTACCAAGTTCATCAGCCGGCTCATCTGATGCCCGTTCTTCACCTCCTTCCTCCACATTGTCTTCCATTGCAGTATCACTGTATTCAGAAAACATATGATGATAGTTGTTATCATTATCTTCTTCTTCACCATCTTCCATCATAACCCCTCTTTCCCCGTGCTTGGTCCAGCAATTATAGTTGGGCATTAAACCTTTCATAATCAGGTGGCCGCGAATGATTTTCGAGGAAGAGTACTCCTTGTTGTTCCGACATTGAACACATGGACAACGTATAAAACCATTCTCTTTGTTTGTCGTAGCCACATCGAAAAATTTATCCAGGCCTTTCATATGCCCGGGTACACACCGGTCACCGTACATCCATTCCCGACCATTCATCTGCATCATATAAGTAAGTTTATCAAAAACAGGACATCATAAATAGTGAAATGACCAATTCACATCGACACATGCATTGTATCAATTACAGAGAAAAGTTAAGATTGCTAACCTCGATCTAGGGAAATAAAGAGGAGAGAAAGCTCAAGTGCGTCTCGGACACCTTTTATATGTTTATTCTATGAGAAATTGAACGGGATAATTCACTCAAACATTTTATCAAACACCTTGAATGCATGCATAGGGAAAAAAAACTAGCACACCCCTCACACCTTCCACCAAGAAAAAACAGAGTGGAGGCTGAGGGCTGGGGCGTTGCATTTATAGAGGGCGGGAGCATCCGGGACTAAAAAGGTGTGTGTCATGCCACGTGGCTGACGCCCAACCTTTAGTCACGGTTTGTGTTACAAACCGGGACGCATGCCCCCCACCAACCGGGACGCATGCCTCCGGCACCCGTGCCCGCTCGAACCGGGACGCGTGCCAGCATTAGTCCCGGTTCGTGGCGAAACCAGGACTAATGCTGTTAGGAGGCACGAACGGATAGCTTTTTTTCTACTAGTGCATGAAATAAAATTATTTACGTAAAAAACAAAAAAAAATGTAAAATAAGTTTTTTTACACTTTAAAGACTCATATACATTTCATTGTTTATGTCGATTTGTTTTATTTTTTTAGACGTTCTTAGACGTACCATTAAAGATTCTGGAAGCATTTGGAACGTACTTGGCTTTCTTAAGAGTGAGACGCCAAGGAGGAAGTAGAAATATGGGCTAGGTAGGAATCGCGGGATAGTGCACTCTTGTTACATTCTGTCTGTCTCCCTTTGTTTGGGTATGTAACATTATCATTTGGCATGAAACAAGTAGGATTACCTTATGTGGGGCGAGGAACCCACATTTTCAAGCAATTTGCTGATATCGTGATTATGTTCCAAGTGTATTCTCCATTTTAATGTGTCTTGTTTCCTTGCCGAGTGTATTTTACTTCTTTGCTGAGTGTATTTTATTTTTTGTCATGTCTTACCTACTTGCCAAGTGTTTGTTTACCGGGTTCTTAATAAAGGTCATATTCTCGATGTCTGATGCAGTGTAAAAGGTGATGGCGGCCCCTAACGACTCGAGGCCAAATCACAGAATGGGCACATGCCCCGATATACTTGGCGAACGACAACGTGGTGCACTAGGCCATGCAGATGGACCGGAACTTGACGTCCTCGTGGAACGACGGGATCACCTTGTGTATGCACTTCAGGAGCTCCTATGGATAAGTGCTCCCATCTAAATCTTTATGTAGAATCTTAGGACATGTAAAATAAGTTGGCGTCACCAACCCCCACCACCAACACACATAGTACACCACTGAACGCACTGGCACACACACGCACTGGACGCAACCCCGCACACACACCCAACACGCACAGCCCAAAATGCACTCACACGCGCGGTACACGCACCACACCACACGACGTCCCACCCAACACACGCACACCACATGCCTCCTGCCCCGCACGCCAACAACCCGCGGCCCGAGCAACTCCTCCTTCCTCCTACAGTATCAAGCCCCGCCACCGGCTGTCCTCGGGCCCCCTACTGTTGCTCTTCCTCGCCACCATGGCATCCAGCCTCGTCGCCTCCTCGTCGTGTGGACCTTCTCTTCTTCCCGTACGGGATCCCCATCCCGTGAGCCGGCTTCCTCATGTAGCGTCGTAGCCTCCCAGTCCCCGCCATTGATGGTGCCTCCCTCCTCACAGCGCCTCCCTGTCGACCTCCAAGTCGTGCCCCGCCTCCTACGGCGCCGCCCTACGACACCGGCCACTCCCTTGGCCTCTCCCTCCTCTCTGGCTGCCCAGCACGTGCCAACGCCGCGGTTCCCTGATCCTCTGCCCTGGCTGCGTCCTCTTGTCCGGCGCATCTCCACCTCTGTGCACTATAGATGTCTACTAGAAGTATCATCATGTTGCCACATGACCATGTTGTTAAGTTCTTGACTGCTCTCTTCTCCAAGGATCCGTATTGGATACCCCCGAACTAGTTGGTTTAGGTTAAACAACAACTTGGAGAGTTGTAAGACAAAAGCTTTATACGATCAGCGCATTCGGCGAGGCTCCGTGCTATGGTTCCGCCACTTCGGAGAGGGGAAATTCTCCATCGCTATGTTCGACACACCCTGCTATGCCTGGTGATCCGGGCCTCCTGACGGGTGCCGCCAGAGTGGGGGCCATAAAGAGGACGCAGCCCCGCTACCCTTAGGACCATAAAGAGGACGCAGCCCCGCTACCCTTAGGACCATACGATCCGGGCCTCCTGACGGGTGCCGCCAGAGTGGGGGCCATAAAGAGGACGCAGCCCCGCTACCCTTAGGACCATAGTTCGGTAGTGCTTCTGGTCCTCTTACCCTTGTAGCTTGTAATGAACCTATTCAGGCGAACCTCTGTATCGGGTACTCTCTTTTGAATGTTCTTGCTGTTATGACAAAAGTTCTTGTTTGCGTGCTTATGGTGCGTGATACGTCCATTTTGCATCACTATTCTATATCATAATTTACTATTATTCATTGATATATTTTTTATTAAGAGGAGGTACTTATGTTGTTTCATCTATTTTTGCATGTTGGATGACTTTTGGAGGATTGATACGTCGTATCTATATTTTTTTATGTTCCATACTTGCTAAGTACCTACTTTGCTTTGCTTTGTCTACACTTTGAGGTGTTTTTATATTATTTTTCTGGTACTAACCTATAAAGAAGATGCCATAGTGCCAGTTGCCTATTTTCTTCTGTTTTTGGTTCCAGAAAGGCAGAAAATCAATATTCTCGGAATTGGAAGGGACGAAGCCAAAGTCAATATTTTACCGTGGGGAACACGAAGCCTGAATACGAGACAGAGGAGATCCACCAGGGGGCCACACCCCTTGGCCGCGCGACCAAGGTGGGCCCGTGCCTGGGGGTGCGGCCGCCCTAGCGACCCCCCTGCCTCGCCTCTTCGTCTATAAAGACCCTCCGATGCCTAAACCCTAAGTACCCGATCAATATTCCACAAAACCATATGTAGCCGCCGCCACCATCGTCCCTAGATGGGGGATCTAAAGCTCTTCCCGGCACCCTGTCGGAGGGGGGATCATCCCGGAGGCCTTCTTCTTCAGCATGATAGCCTCTGGTATCAAGCGTGAGTAGTACCACCTTGGACTATGGGTCCATGTAGTAGCTAGATGGTTGTATCTCCTCCTTTGTGCTATCATGTTTAGATCTTGTGAGCTCTGTTCATGATCAAGATCTCATCTATTTGTAATCATGAATGTTGTGTTTGCGGGGATCCGATGGATATTGAGATTACTATGTCATATTGATTAATGGTTTTGTCTTATTGATTCTATCATGTCCGTGTTGTTTGTGATCTTGCATGCTCTTCGTTTATAGTAGCTATCTTGGCCAAGTAGATGCTAGTGACTCCAAGAGGGGGTATTTATGCTCGATAGTGGGTTCATGCCTCTATTTAATCTAAGGGAACTGATAGAAATCTCTAAGGTTGTAGATGTGTTATTGCCACTAGGGAGAAAACAATGGTCTCTTGTTCATGGAACAAGTGGATTGTTTACCTTACACACTTTGCTTAAAGCAGTTATCTGTTGCTTGCAACTTAATAATGGAGGGGGTTCAGATGATAACCCTAAGGTGGATTTCTAGTCATAGATGTAGTTGGATGGCGGTATATGTATCTTGTTGTATTTCCCAATCGAATCTCATAGGATCATGAATGTCTAGTATTGCATTGTTATGCATTGCTCAGTCCTGTCAATTTCCCTGCTGTAATTTGTTTACCCAACATGCCATGTTTGTGAAGGGTTCGCAGCATAGAAAACAAAAATTTTCCTACGATGGGAACAACTATGTACCAAGATCTATCTACTAGATACAAACAACGGGCGGATGTATATCTGTAGAGAACATACCCTTGAAGACCGACAAAGCTTAACGAGTCCAAACTCGTGGTTGATGTAGACGATCTCTTGCCGATCTCAAGATCGAGAGGAAGTCCTAGCGCCGCAAAACAGCAGCGCATCCGTGCTCGCACACACGTTCGAGGCACCGAGCAACCTCCGCCTCCTCGCTCCAGCGATGCAGCGGAAGCACAACTCTTTCTTGCCGAATAGCCACCGGGAACATGTATCTCGCTAGTCCGAGACCATGGGGAATAAATTCTAGAGGGGGAGAGAGATCCTTCACGAGGAGGTGTGGTGTGAGAGGAGGAGAGGGGGGCCTTTTATAGGGGAGAGGGGGGCACCCAAGGGGCATGGCGCCCAGCCATGGGGCTGCCCCCACCTCTTCCACATTCATGTGGGTGGAGCTCCCACTCAAAATGAAAAGCCTCCACTCCCATTAAAAAGCCTCCACTCATAAATCCACTCACATGCATTAAATTTCCACCAAATTTAATGCAAGCTCTCATTTAAATAGACTTTTATTTATTTATTCAGAATTTTGTTAATTACTTTAATTAACAAACATTCACATAAAACCCCCTGCTAGTATTCCATTTCACATGCAGAACCAGTTTCAGCAATTTCAACCAAAACAGTTTCGGTGTCTAGTGAAATAAATTCCTGCGCTTTCCTTTTCTTTTCGGCATGAAACTTTTGCTCCAAATGGATGTCGGTGTCTCTTAAGTGTGTCACCCTACGGTTCGCGAATAATGCGGACATGATCGAGACCCCTCTCGAATCAATAATCAGAAGCGGGATCTGGAGACCCATACTGACTCCCACACATTCAACGATGACTTTCTTGTGATCGTCGGAACCTTTAGGCTAGTATCTTAATCCCTTTGTTTAGCGATATATTACATGTCCGAGATTCGATCATCGGTATCTCCATACCTAGTTTGATCTCGTTACCGACATGCACTCTTTCTCGTTCCTGTGATATAACATTCTAGTGATCAAATCACTTGCTTGCAAGCTAAACAATGTGATATCACCGAGAGGGCCCAGAGTATATCTATCCGTCATCGGGATGAACAAATTCCACTCTCGATCCATGGGCCTCAACATAACACTTTAGTAGTTCGAACCCATCTTTATAATCACCATTACGGCGTGACGTTTGATGTTATCAAGAAACTCTTCCGGTGTTAGTGATTGACATGATCTCATGGTCTAAGGATTAGGATCACTTCGTAAGTTGTTATAGCAATATAAACTCAATGACTTTGATCGTAATGCTATACTTCGGATGAATGTTCATCACACCATTACACTAATGTTGTGACCCCGTTATTAACAACATCCAATGTCCATGATCAGGAAACTTTGATCATCTTGTTAATCAACGAGCTAGTTTATGAGAGAGGCATAACTAGGAACTTTCTGTTTGTTTATTAAACACACATGTATTAATGTTTCCGTATTAATACAATTATAGCATGTAAAATAAACATTTATCATAAATAAGGAATACGATAATAACCACTTTATTATTGCCTCTCGGGCATATTCCCTTCAGTCTCCCACTTGCACTAGAGACAATAATCTAGTTTGACAACTTTGTGTATTGAACACCTATGGCTTTCTGGTGTTCCAAATACGCAATTGCAAGTGGTTGACATAATCTACGGAGCTGACGCTTCAGGTCCGTGTGTATTTGCATGTCTTTGCGTCTCCACGCATCACTCATTCTACAATGAGATGGCATTGTATAAATTTGGTCATTCGGTGAGACCTTTAGTTCCTTGGGGTTAAAACACGTCGATACTATTGTCATACAATATATCTTTAGTGTTAGCCCGTTGCGAACCACACCTTAGTTTGATAACAAACTACTTGACACAAATTCCCTCCTTTGCTGTTACTATAGCAGTCATATACTTAGCCTTTTGTTGTAGTATTCGTCACAATGTCTTAATTTTGGAACTCTTCCAAATCCATCATGGAATCTCCTTTCCATTACATTGTGCCACCCATAGTTTAAATTGAGATAAACTTAATTTGTATCTTGTGACAAAACTAGTATCAATGTAACGCTTTACAATGAACTATTTGTAATTGTTTGTCACCTCTACACAAATATATTCTTAGTTCTTCTAAAAGATCATAAGAATATCCTCACTATCGTCCAATGATCATTTTATGATTCATTCTGGTATATGCTCATAACACTTAGAGCATAGGACATATCTGGATGTGTACATATCATGGTATGATTGATCAAAACATTCTCGTGATTGCATTCATCAAGTGTCAAAGCACTTGAATCTTGTTTCACTTATCAAGTGTCGATACACTTGAATCTTGATTCAATTTCTTTCCATGCAACAAGAACTGTTTCTTGTCGTTTCTATATTGAACTCCTTCAATATCTCATATATGTACGTTTGGCATAAACATATTGGCGTCACAGTCTATCCACTATAGACATTCACGCTAAATATTCGGGTTTTGCCTAAGTCTTTCATCAAAATGAAATTCTTAACCTTTGTCAATAAAAGATACAACATTTCTAATCAACAAGATGTCCTTCACATAATGTATTAGAAATATGTCTCAGCGCTCCCACATAATTTCTTGCAAATGCAAGCATCTTCATCGTCTCCTGATGAAAACTCCTTTTCATCATGGTGAAGATTCCAACTCCGCGATGCTTACTTCAACCATTGAAGTTTGCATGCCCTTTTAGCATCCTTTGAATTTAACAAAACCCTTTGGACCGTGTCATGTACACGTCCTAGGTAACCATTCTATTAGAAGAACTTTGTTTTGTTTATTCATCTACCATATACCAAATTATATGTAGTGGTTGCTACTTTAATCCGTTCAGACTAAATATCGCTATGAAAGATCAAATCTTGTCATAGTCAACTCTTTGAACATTGTCATAAAATACTTTACAACATGTCGAATATTTCATAGATGTGAAACATCCATGTCTGTTTCTTTATAGATCCAAATACGACCGATAGGTTTTTACACCTATCCGGAGGGTCTTCCAAGTTCAAAACTTGATTTCTCGTGTATGGAACTATCACGGATTTTATGGCTTCAAGCCATTTGACGGAGTCAGGGCCCATCATCGCTTCTTTGTATGTATTCGGTTCATCATTGTCAAACAATAATGATTTACTCTCAAATCTTAGCATTTGATTGTTTAACCGACCTTCTTGGTTCAATAGGAACTTTAGACCTCCGTGACCACAACCTTTGAGGCACATAAGCTATGAGCATTATGGCAGCCTCCAGAACGATTTTCGGCGCTGCGCAACTCAGCACATTTAGCTAAGGTTCGTTAACCTTATCAAAGTTCTATTGTCCTCCCACTTAACATTTATGAAAAATTCCTTCTTCAAGAAACTTTACATTTCAAGCGACAAACCCTTTTGTCCTCGGTGTTATGGAGGAATAACCAATTGTTATTCGAAATAACCTACAAAGACATGCTCATCCGACTTTGGTTGTAAACATCTTACTTATGTTTAGCATACCAAAATTTAAGAAATGATAACTTGGGTTTTACCGCAAACCATAACTTCCATGGTGTCATTTCAACGGATCAAGATGGAGCTCTTTTCAGTGTAAAAGCGGTAGTCTCTAAAGCTTTAATCTTTTAAAACATAATGGCAGTTTTATAAATAACACCTTTGATCCAACCATGTCTCACAAGGTTTCATTACAAATCTCAAACACTCCATACTCCTATGGTGTTTCGGGAGATGTAAATCTAGGTATTTTGCTAAACTTGCAACTCAAATAAATCCCTTTATGATAAAATCATAATTCATTTATTTTCGTGTTACACTTGTAACTCAAATAAATCCCTTTATGATCAAATCATAATTCATTTATTTTTCTTGTTACAATGATTTTTCACTTCATCTTGAAAGTCTTTGAAACATTTTCAAATATTTCATACTTCTTTCTCACTAAGTGAACATTCACTCAAATTTCCGGAGAAAGCATATGAAGTTGAAACCCATCGCTTACGACTGCACATAATGGACTACATACATCGATATGTATAAATTCCAATAATTTAGTCGTTCGTTCTTCTTTGGCCTTTGAACGAAGTTTTAGTTATCACGTGGAAAGTCTCACAAGCGTCACTTGATCAAATCAAAGACTCCAAAAATCCATGAATATGGAGATTCTTCATGTTTTCTTTCCAATATAATTTAAACAGCGATGTCACTTCATAAGTGATCTTTCAATCATTCGTCTTGCGACATTTTAGCATTAGGTTTTATGGATGTGATTTCTTCAACTAGATTTGTAAATCATCCATCTTATATGGAATACGGTAATTATTTGAACAACCTTTGTTCTCATAATACCTGATTTAAATAACAATTATTAAAACAAATCTTGAAGTCAAGCTTTGATGTCAACGAGAAATACAAACAATGGTTTGCTTGTTTTCGATGAACATAATCACATATTCTCTTGCTAGTTACTTAGGCCATTGTGGTTCATGAATTGCGTTGTTCCGTATGAAATTTCATACCAACCGATTCGGTATCCAATACCCAAGAACCACATTGTTTAACAAGCAAAGAATACAACCATAACATGTATATCTTATATATACCTAAATTGGATATTTCCAATCTTTTCTTTTCTGCCAAATATATTTTATAGATTCTCTTTCAGCATTTCCTTTTCCTTTTAAAAGAACAACATCAAAAGTGGAGCCATATACATGACACATAGTCCAAAGCGTGTATATTCAAATAATAATACCTTTGGACTTGCACTTTGAAGTAGATCACCATCATCAAAATGATCGGTATTCTTTCAAAATCCATTCTTTAGTAATCTTTTAGTGTAGTAAACACTTTACATACATCTTCTATTCATCCTTATCATGACGACTTTCATGATCAAGCCAATTTAGCTTATAAAGGAGAATCGTGAGTGTAACATTACTTTCCAAAACCCTTTTGGATGATTAGGATGTCTAGCATCTCCAACCTTCGTAAATTCTCATCCAATATGAGAACATATATTATACTCTATCATATTGCAACAAACATTGTTTCAGATATCGTTATATCTGCCACACATGATGGTTTCTGAAACAATTCTTTCAGCTCCTAGATAAACTTGATGTTTAAATCAAGAATCATGGAGGCAAACATGATACTTAAGATACTAACACTGGAATTGTTACTCTCGATTTAATACCAATTATTAAATTTCACGGAGTAAATAGAATTTTGCTGAAAGTTTGCAATAGGACTTTAAACTTTAGATTGACACTCAACACAATACGATACCAGTTCGTAAAGTATATATCCAGAATTCTATAGTTCTATTATCTCAATTACAACTATGCATAAGGTGGTGAACGAATGCCAATGACTACAACAAATTATGCAAATTCACTTTGATTTAATTTATGATAAATTGAGTTCTACTAATCCAAATTAGAAATGAACTCCCACTCAAAACGACATCCCTCGTGCCTTTCTGGTGATTACATGAACCAAATCCACTACACCAAGTCCGATCATCACGTGAGTCGGTGTAGCTTCAAAGCGAGCATCAAATGGGCATCATATCTACTATATGACTCATGCTTAACCTTCGGTCCGTGTTCGAGGCCATGTGCATACATGCTAGGCTCGCCAAGTAAGAACCTTAGTATTGGCGTGTGTAACTGTCTTACACCAAATATGGTCGTGGATCCAAAACACCCGATCATCACGTGATGTCTTGGAGCGGCGAACATAATCGGTGCATACTAAAGGAAGAACATATTCTTATCTTGATATTTAAATGAGGGATCATCTTATTATGCTAATAAAACGCCAAACAAGCAATATAAGATGCTATCAAACATCACATGTTTATTAGTGAAATGTTATGGTTCCCGCAGATGATCTCTATCATGTGCATCGTGGTATGATCACTATCATACCTTTATGTGTAAATCCAAGGTCTATGGAATTTACACGTTATGTATGTTGTAAGAGTATCATCTCATACTTCTACTTACAACATCATAACACTAGCCCAGCAACAATCTAAACTAGACGCCTCTAATTTATCCATTGCAAATTTTACGTGGCTTAGGGCTTTCGAAGATAGAACCGTTCTTACCTACGAACATGAACCACAACGAGGATAACCAAATTGTTGACAACTCGTTGCAAATTAGATATTGACTATAGTAGGAGAGAGACACCGCTAGCCACTTATGCAAAACTAGTTGCATGTCAAGCGTGGAACAGGTCTCATGTGCGAGGACATGTAAAGTTTGTCCGGGCCTTCATCCCACTATGCCACCAATATCCAAAGTACAACTAAGAAGCAATAAATGATCATCATCGCCCACATACTCATATGTGTACTACCTGCAAAGCATCTACGCATAGATCCGGCTCGATACCTTCAAGGGTTCTGACATAGAAAACAAAAAATTTCCTACGATGGGAACAACTATGTACCAAGATCTATCTACTAGATACAAACAACGGGCGGATGTATATCGGTAGAGAACATACCCTTGAAGACCGACAAAGCTTAACGAGTCCAAACTCGTGGTTGATGTAGACGATCTCTTGCCGATCTCAAGATCGAGAGGAAGTCCTAGCGCCGCAAAACAGCAGCGCATCCGTGCTCGCACACACGTTCGAGGCACCGAGCAACCTCCGCCTCCTCGCTCCAGCGATGCAGCGGAAGCACAACTCTTTCTTGCCGAATAGCCACTGGGAACATGTATCTCGCTAGTCCGAGACCATGGGGAATAAATTCTAGAGGGGGAGAGAGATCCTTCACGAGGAGGTGTGGTGTGAGAGGAGGAGAGGGGGGACTTTTATAGGAGAGAGGGGGGCACCCAAGGGGCATGGCGCCCAGCCATGGGGCTGCCCCCACCTCTTCCACATTCATGTGGGTGGAGCTCCCACTCAAAATGAAAAGACTCCACTCCCATTAAAAAAGCCTCCACTCAAAAATCCACTCACATGCATTAAATTTCCACCAAATTTAATGCAAGCTCTCATTTAAATAAAACTCTTTTATTTATTTATTCAGAATTTTTTTAATTACTTTAATTAACAAACATTCACATAAAACCCTTGCTAGTATTCCATTTCACATGCGTAACCAGTTTGCAATTTCAACCAAAACAGTTTGGTGTCTAGTGAAATAAATTCCTCGCTTTCCTTTTCTTTTCGGCATGAAACTTTTGCTCCAAATGGATGTCGGTGTCTCTTAAGTGTGTCACCCTACGGTTCGCGAATAATGCGGACATGATCGAGACCCTCTCGATCAATAATCGAGCGGGATCTGGAGACCCATACCGACTCCCACACATTCAACGATGACTTTCTTGTGATCGTCGGAACCTTTACGCTAGTATCTTAATCCCTTTGTTTCGATATATTACATGTCCGAGATTCGATCATCGGTATCTCCATACCTAGTTTGATCTCACATCGACATGCACTCTTTTCTCGTTCCCGTGATATAACATTCTAGTGATCAAATCACTTGCTTGCAAGCTAACCAATGTGATATCACCGAGAGGGCCCAGAGTATATCTATCCGTCATCGGGATGAACAAATTCCACTCTCGATCCATGGGCCTCAACATAACACTTTAGTAGTTCTGAACCCATCTTTATAATCACCCTGTTACGGTGTGACGTTTGATGTTATCAAGAAACTCTTCCAGTGTTAGTGATTGACATGATCTCATGGTCTAAGGATTAGGATCACTTCGTAAGTTGTTATAGCAATATAAACTCAATGACTTTGATCGTAATGCTATACTTCGGATGAATGTTCATCACACCATTACACTAATGTTGTGACCCCGTTATTAACAACATCCAATGTCCATGATCAGGAAACTTTGATCATCTTGTTAATCAACGAGCTAGTTTATGAGAGAGGCATAACTAGGAACTTTCTGTTTGTTTATAAACACACATGTATTAATGTTTCCGTATTAATACAATTATAGCATGTAAAATAAACATTTATCATAAATAAGGAATACGATAATAACCACTTTATTATTGCCTCTCGGGCATATTCCCTTCAGTTTGTTCATCTAAGGAGAACACCTCTAGTGAACTATGGACCCCAGTCCAAAATTTACCATTGATACATCTTCCATTGTTATTGTTTACTTACTGTAAACCACTATTACCTTCCACACCATACAGTTAATCCTTTGTTACAGCAACCGGTGAGATTGACAACCTCACTGTTCATTGGGGCAAAGTATTGAGTTTGCGTTGTGCAGGTTTCCACGTTGCTAGCAACACCTTTGAGACATCTCCTTCCTCCTATTGGTTCGATGACCTCGGTTTCTTACTGAGGGAATACTTGCTGATGTGCTGCATCACACCTTGCTCTTGGAGTTTCCCGATGAAGCGCTTCTAGGCGCCATCAAGGATGAACTGCCGAGTCAGGATTCTGATGGAAAAAGCGGTGTATAGATGCAATATTCGCGAAGATCAGAAAATTCCAAAAAAATACATGGAAAATCCTATTTTTCCAGAAGACGAAGGAAGCCAGAAGGGGAGGCAGAGATGGGCCACAGGGGGCCCCCCCCCCCCCCCCCTGTGCGGGCCACCCTGGGTCGCGCAACCAGGGGGTCCTGCTTCACCCTTTCGCCTATATCTTCTCCTCGAAACCCTAATACGAGGGGGGCTACCACAGAAAGATCCCACCGCCTCTGTGGGACAGAAACTACAGAGAGAGAAAGAGCTCTCCGATAGACAGATTTCTACGGGGGAAATTCCTTCCAAGAGAGGGGATATCATCGCCATCAACACCGTCATCAAGCTAGACTTCATCGGGATCATCATAATCCTCACCACCATCTCAACCAGCACCATCATCACCACTCCATCCCACTGTAACAATTGTGTTGAATCTTGCATAGTTCTTAGGGGAAACTTTCCTGGTGTTAATTACTTTTGTAGTTGATGCTTGTGAGTGGAACCATTGAATTATTGTCTATGTTCAGATTTTTATTCATCGTCATATCATCTCTGATCTTGATCCATATGATGTCTCGTTAGTAGTTCGTTTAGTTCTTGAGGATATGGGAGAAGTCATGTTGTTAGTAGTGGAATTGTGTTGAGGTATATTCAATGGTTTGATATTTAAGTTGTGGTGCTATTCTTCTAGTGGTGTCATGTGAACGTCGACTACATGATACTTCACCATTTATGGTTCTAGGGGAATGCATTGTGTATTTGGCTACTAATTGTGGGGTTGCCGGAGTGACAGAAACCTGAACCCCCGTTAGGAAACCTTTGAACAAGGGAGTGTAGGATCTCAGAGTTTAATG
This sequence comes from Avena longiglumis, assembly GCA_030063025.1. Taxonomy (NCBI): domain Eukaryota; kingdom Viridiplantae; phylum Streptophyta; class Magnoliopsida; order Poales; family Poaceae; genus Avena; species Avena longiglumis. The sequence goes on from CP125975.1 coordinate 15,710,908, forward strand.
TTGTGGTTAGGTTTTTATATTAATTACTTTCTTGTAGTTGCGGATGCTTGCAAGGGGTATAATCACAAATGTGTATTAGTCCAAGTAAGGTCGGTACATTGGCACAGATTCACCCACTCAACACTTATCCAACCAAAGAAGATTAATCAACTATCACTAGTGCACACGTACCCCTCTAACACCGGTTTGGAGGACCCTCTAACAGCGGTTCCACAACCGCTGTTGAGGGTTCGGTGTTAGAGGGGGGGCCCCTTTAACACCGGTTCCTATACGAACCGGTGTTAAAGGGTGGCGACGGGCTGCCGCCAAACCCCCTTTAACACCGGTTCGTATCTGAACCGGTGTTAAGAATTCTGTGGCGAAGATTTGACCGTTTTCTGCGCGGCGGGCAGCGGCGGCGGCTAAATCTGCGCGGCATTTCTCTGCCCGTTAGGCGTATTCTGGGAGGGGAGAGCGAAATCGATCGGGAGCCGTATACTTATAAATCGTCATCGGTACATACGAGTACATGAATAATTAAGCAACTATTATTATACACAAACATCGCCATCGACATACATCGCCATCGGCATACATCGGCACATACATCTACATCGCGGAGGTGGATATCTAAAGAGTTCTCCGCCAGCGTGACCTCATCAAGTATGAACCCGCCAATTCCTCTTGAATGGCTCGTATGCGTTCAAATGGTAGGAGTTGGTCCCGCATCCGCTCGATCTGAATATATATGAAGAATGGACCGTCAATATATATATAAGAATAAAACTCAACACAATTGATGGTAATAAAATAATGTTGTGGACTTTGTTTACTTACTCTAAGTTGTTCTAGTGCGGCTTGGCCTGTCGCACATATCGTGTTCTTGAATGAATTCGCAAACATAGTACCCACATAAGTTATTGCCATGTCCTTGATGCGCGCACTTTACGAGAATAGAGAGTTCAATCAAAATAATAATCAATAAAGCATGATATAATGGAATTGGAAGCTAGCTAGTATTACTTACATTTTGGTCTACAAATTTTAGTTCTTCTCGACCATTCACCCACGGCCCTGCCCGTGAACATTTTCAAACCCTCGACAAAGAAAATGGATAAAGGAGTAATTAATTACTTATTGTCACGAAAGTTGCCGATCTAGTGCGATAATATGATTGAAATTACCTGGAGCATCTCTCTAAAGTTTGCCCATAGCTCTTTTCTTTTCGTAACGAGTCCATGACAAGGACTTTTCTGAGTCGGGTTGAATGACTAGCGAATAAAGTGGAACTCCAAGACGCATAACTCATCATCGATTACACTTAACATCGAGTAAGTCAGAATGTGTACAAGAGAGAGGGTGATACTCACGAAGTTGTAAGGCAATAGTATTTCCCTTTTGGTTTGTTGTCTCAAGAAAGACTTTAGCAAGTGATCTTCTTTGCCCGGGTTTTCTCTTACCACTTCTTCATGAACTCTATTTGGGTCAACGAACCCAATGTCAAAAGGGCCTCCTTTCCGCATTCCATAACCTTTTTCCTGCATAATAGTATATACATATATGGTGAGCATATATATATACATGCAATTAATGAAGTGAATGAGTTGAGATAAAAATTACGTAAATAGTACTTACACACAATAAAGGCGATGGCAGCTTTGTCGAGTTCCTTCGATTGAATAGAAAATGCAAGTCTTGAATGTTGAAGTCGATCGCGTCGTCTCCGCACAAGAAAATCTCATCTCTTATATGCTGTAGTGATCCATTCTTCTTTTCTCGTCTTGCAGAAATGAAGGTACCACTTGTGCAATTTTCGCATCTTTGTTGGTAGATTTTTGAGCTCCTACTTCTTGACTAGATTCTTCCCATACTTCCATGGCTGTATGGGGTTGACATCGCATTTGGGCAAGTTGTCTCCCATGATGTTCAAGTATGCAATGTAAGTCATCCCCATCTCATTGGCCTTTCTTTGTAGCTCGCCTCGTAATCATCTACGGGAGGAGCGTCCCGTTTGTCAAACATTTGGAGCGGGGCGCATGATTGGTTTTCCTGCTCTCCGAGCATGGGAACTGTTTTGTGGGGTGCCTCACGACTGCTACTTTCAGTCTCCCTCGGCCTTGCATCCGCCTTCAGCGCTCGTAGTCCGGCACAAGTGGGGTTTCAGGTTTCAAAGATTTTTGTAAAACTTCTCCACCACCGGATCTATTTTCTCCTTTGGCTCGGCCGTCTAGGTGCAAAGAATTTCTTGACCTGTTCTCCCGAGATCCTATTGGTCTCCTCGTCGCTGCGATTCCACGGTAAAACCGCAATGGCTTGGCGGAAGGCTGCGGACGTAGTTTTTGAACTCTTTGGCACGGTTTCTGCTGGATTTCTTTGTGGCGTTACTCGATGCTCCTCGTGGCGTGCTCTTCCGCTTCTGTTGAGGAGATGGCTGAAGCAGGAGATGGCCGACGGGCGGAGATGGCTGCAGCAGAGATGGCCGACGGGCGAGATGGCTGCCAGCAGAGATGGTCGACGGCGGAGATGGCTGCCATGCAGAGATGGCTGACGGGCGGAGATGGCTGCCGCAGAGATGGCTGAAGCGGCTCAGGCCGACAGCATGGAGACGGCGGGGTGCAGTGACCTCCAATTTGGAAGCACAATGTGTTCCTTCTTCCAAAGAATGGTTGTTTTCACGCAAATTTGAGTTGAGTTTCCCTTCACCGTAGCATGGTCAAGTGTGCTTCCTCATATTCCTTCACAACCTCATCCACCCGACAATAGCATAGCCATCTGGAATCGGTCGGCGGTGGTAAGTTCCACCAGCTACGGGAGGTAAGGCATAGCCGATAGCCACCTTAATGGATAAGCCCATTAATCTCACATGCAGCTCAGCGTGTTCGCTCTCCGTGATCTCATCAACGGGTATCGAGGACCCGTCATTTCAAGCGTTGGCTGCGTTCTCCGTGGAAGCCACACTGCTTTTCAGGATGCGGGCGCGGCAGCTTCCAATGCAGCTCTTCATGCCGCTGAGATGGGCCGGTAGCTTGATGGTTTCATTGTGCATTCACTTGCGTCTGCAGCGCCGCAAGTGCATGTTCTATCTGTGTCATCCGATCTGTACGCTCTTTTTCTTTTCTGCCGCGCCATCTGTAAGAGTCGCTCCAGTCGGCAAACCCATCCTTCCACGTCATACCCCCTGTGCCTCGTGCATGTCCAGAGTGTTCTTTTTTACCGATGGCGCGTGTGAGCTGGTCATTCTCTCTGTCGGGATGGAAGGTCCCGGCGGATGTTTCCTCGTATGCCGTGATGAGTTCAGTGACGGGTTTGGCAAGGATGGTTGGGAAGATACACAATCCTGTTTCTGGGTCCAACCTTGCCCCGATTCCGTAGAACCAAGTCTTTGCACGTAGGTCCCACCCATCTGTCTGGGGTGTGGTCCCTCTCTCGCGCAGGGCCCTCTCAGCTTCCTCCCACTTAGGCCTCTGAGATATGTAGCCACCTGACCCCGTCCTCTGGTGATATTCCTTCTTCAGGGCATTAAGCGTATTGGTTTCTGACCTCTTTTTAGCTATAGCACTTTCTTTATATGTCTTAAATTCAGGCGGTGAGGTCTTATCTTCGCATAATATCGTCTTGAAATTTGAGTCTCTTGACTTTGACAAATTTGTTCAATTTTGTCTTCGATTGGAAAGCATCAGCCATCTTCTTTAGAGTCCACTCTTTGACCTTGTTCTCTATAACCGGGTTGTTTTCATCCTCCTCTGGCGGAAGGGTGAAATTTACCAACAACGAATTCCAAAGCGTTTCTTTGGATCTGTCATCGACAAAGGTACCGCCCTTCTTTGGCTTATTCCAATTTTCAATTGTGATTGGGATTTGGTCCCTAACAAGAACTCCACTGACGTATAAATTTGTCTGCGGCCTTCTTGGGCTCCATCGGCTGCCATCAACACGATCGCTTCGATCGTGAACTTTGCACGATCTTTCAACCGCTCGCTACCGCTTGCTCTTTTCGTAGAAGAAGATGGTTCTGGCTGGTCGATCCAGAGGGCTAAAAGAAGAAAGAAGCGTTAATTAATACATGTAGAAGAAGATTGTTGGTGGAGTTCAGCTGAGGCTTAATCAATGCATATACCTCGCCGGACTTTGTAACCATTAAATTGCGTTCACCGGAGTCTTCATCTTCTCCATGACTAGTACTTGAGCTGTCGTCGTCATGTCCCTCCAAGTTCAGATATTGTGAGGTGTCCTCATCAATAATGTTCTCCATTATTTCTTCTTCTTCAAGGTTTCTACTAAGTGGATCCATAGTTTCTAAAACAATAATATTATCACAGAAATATCAGTAATACATCTATTGAAATGCTCAAGCAAGGACGATGATATGACAGGTTAAAAGTATTGAAATGTAACCCTAATACATGCTTGGTCTTTACTTCTTCTAATTAACTTGTCATCAAAGTTGATTAACATAGCATGGTTATTATAATGCTATATTGACAACGAGAGGTGGCGACGCTAGGGCGAGCGGGGCAAGTGCGTGGGGTGTGCGTTCGAACCAAGACGACGTGATGGTCTACCTAACATGGGCGACACACCCTCGCCGCGTGTGTAGGATCAGCGAGGCCATAGGAGGTCAGGGACGACGGCATAATTGTGGCGGTGGTCGTCGGTGTGGCACAAAATATACACATGCATATACAATACACATACAATACAAATCCTTTGAATCAAACATGCATAATTTCCTATAGGATTTCCTATAGGATTTAATCCAAATTTCCTATAGGATTTAATCCTACAAATTTCCTATACAAATCCTTTGAATCAAACATGCCCTTACTTATATCCCAGGGATGGCGGCCAGCGGCGTGACGAGGTGGTGTGGGCGAGGCGGCGAGGCAGACACGGATCGGCGGTCTCGTCGGGCGGTGCTAGCGGCGTTTAGGCGTGGCCTATGAGCTCAAGCGGCGGGCAGACGCCTCTGCAGGGAAGAGAGCGAGGTGGTCATTAGGGTTTAGGCGTGGCCTATTATAATATCTTTGCTATAAGCTATTTTATTTTACTCCACATGCTTCTAATTCACATGTGCAAGGATTAAGGCCTAGATCTTAGGAGTCGCGAGGCCGAGGCGGTTCCAGAGGAGGCGCCCGCGCCATGGTCGCAGCGTGAGCTCCTGCCAAAAGGGCACGACCAAGGAAGACGGGCCTGGATCAAGTGAGCTATGCGATTCGGGGGCCGCCTCAGCCCAAGAATTTTTTCCTAATATCCCTTCATATTTGACAAATTTTGGGTAAAATAACGATATTTGGCCCATTTGCCCCCAATAGTGGCCCAAAGTGTCTCCTTGGCCCATTTGCCCCCAATTGGTTGGCCCAAGCTCCGCCAAAGGAGTGGGAGGAGGCGCAAGGGGAACAAGGCGACGGTCGGCAGTCGCGGACATGGCGGCGCGCAGGCCGGGAAGGAGAGGGGCAGGTCGGTTGAGGCGGGTCCCTGCCGGAGTGCTAGATGTTCCGTGATGGAGTTCTTGTCGAGCTTCTTGACAACTTCGACTGTACGGTCTTGGCGTCTCGCGCCCGTGGTCTTGTGGGGTCCTATAGAATCAGCCTTGGCTCGGAAAGTCGATCTTGGTGGGTTGTCCTCAGTTGGGTTTCCGAGGCAAGGTCGCATGAGGCCGAGGACGAGGCAGGTCGCGAGCGACGCGCCAGATAGGGCTCGGCCGGAGGTGGCGAGACTCAGAGCGACGGAGAGGGTCGCGCGACCGACGACCGCCGGCGCAAGGCGTAACAGCGGCGGCGGGGCGACGCCGCGAGGAGGTCGCGGTCGGGGACGGTCGGCGACGAGGACGCGGACCCGCGGCGGCGGCTCGGGCGGCGCGGCGGCTGAAGCGATGGCACGGGCTGGCGCGAGGCGGAGGCGGGGCAGGGCCCGGCGTGGCGGCGCGCGGCGGAGGAGAGCTGGGAGCGGGGCGCGAGCTCAGCGAGGCGGCAGTGCTCGCGAGGCGGGCGGCGCAGGGGTTCTCGGGGGAAGGAGGTCGCGCGGCTGGGCGGGTCGAGGCGGCTTGCCGGGCGGCGGCGAGAGAGGCGGAGCTCCGCAGGCAGCTCGGGCGAAGTCGTGGCGGCGGGCGGGTCGGGGCGTCGCGGGCGGTGGTGGATGCGGCGGGCGGGTCGCGCGGTCGGAGAGAGGCGGGCGGCGGCGTGGCGGGAGCGGGTCGAGAGAGGCGACCTCGGCGGCGCGTCGGGCGTTGTCGGCGGCGCGTCGAAGCAGCTGGGCGGCAAGGTGGGGCGGCGGCCGGCGTCGAAGCAGCGTCGGGCGGCGCTCGATCGATCTGGTATGCGTCGATGGGAGGAATAAGGAGGAGGTGAAATAATACTTTCTTTAACACCGGTCGTGGCTGGAACCGGTGTTAAAAGAAGTGCTTCAGCGCATTATTGCCCCCTTTAACACAGTTCGACCACGAACCGGTGTTAAATGCTCATCTTTTAACACCGGTTCCACCACGAACCGGTGTTAAAGGGGTGTTTTCCACAAGGCATTTATTACCCCTTTAACACCGGTTCGTGGCTGGAACCGTGTTAAAGAAACATTTAATTCAGGGCTTTTTAATTCAGGGCTTTTTAATTCAGGGCTTTTTAATTCAAAATATGAATAATATATCATAATTTTCAGAAAATAATATCTATCCATTCATGTAAATCATTTTATATTTACTTTACATGAAATTTTTAAAATAAATAAACACTTATTTCATGCATTAAAGGGGCTTTTTAATTCAAAAATATGATATGAATTTAGAAAATTCATATCTTTTTCATTTCAACTCGAAAATATGAATAATATATCATAATTTTCAGAAAAATAATATCTATCCATTCATGTAAATGATTTTTATATTTACTTGACATGAAATTTTTTAAAATAAATAAACACTTATTTCATGCATTAAAGGGGCTTTTTTAATTCAAAAAATATGATATGAATTTAGAAAATTCATATCTTTTTCATTTCAACTCAGAAAAATATGAATAATATATCATAATTTTCATAAAAATAATATCTATCCATTCATGTAAATGATTTTTATATTTACTTTACATGAAATTTTCTAAAATAAATAAACACTTATTTCATGCATTAAAGGTGCTTTTTTAAGATATATAAAAGAACTAAAAATTAAGATACATGGCCGATTAAGTAACAATCTACCGAACTGAAAATTAAGATACATAAAAGAACTGAAAATCAAGATACATGGCGATTAAGTAACAATCGGAACTTGTTTCGAATGTTGGAGTGATTTAGTCATGCTCCGCCTACACCTGTAATACCGCCACTTTGTAGTCGTACGCTTGCCGTCATCATCGTCGTCGGGGTCACCGTAATTGAACCTCTGGAAATGCGTGGGCTGGACTTGAGGGTAGCGCGTGGGCTGGACTTGAGGGTAGCGCAGACGGGGTTAGAGTCGGCGGCGGTGTCATAGGCCATGACGCCTGAGAGTCCGACCGCCACCATAGCCGACGGCGGCCTCGTTGAAGTTAGGAGGAGGTGGGCGTCCTCCTCGTGCTGGCGGCGCCCTCATGCCGATCCACGAAGAAGGCTTCCCAAGTAGAGAAATAGTCGGGATGCCATCTGGGATTCCTCCGCTGCTCCGGCGTGAGCTCGAAGTAGTAGTGGTTCGTGATGGCCATCCGGCGCGCCACACCTAGAGGGACAGGAGGAACCGGCACGCCTCCGACGCTCAGCATCCAGCCGACGGGGACACAGTAGCCCGGCGGGCAGGGGTAGTTCGAGGCGCAAAGCGCCTCCGCCTCCCTGGGGGTTAGTGCTACGGTGGAAGCCATGGGAAAGAGTGATGAGGTTGCAGATATGAGTCTAGAGATGTGCAATGACAATGGAGGCCAACCCCCTACATATATATATAGTGAACTAGCGGGAAGAACTGGAGGGAAGAACTGGCGGGAAGAAAAATGGCGGGAAGAAAAATGGCGGGAAGAACTGGCGGGAAGAAAAATGGCGGGAAGAAAAATGGCGGGAAGAAAAATGGCGGGAAAAAATGGCGGGATGAACCTTTAGTCCCGGTTGGAGACACCAACCGGGACTAAAGATGAACCTTTAGTCCCGGTTGGAGACACCAACCGGGACAAAACACGAGTCAGCACTAATAATAGAGGTGAGTGCATGTCGACATTATGTCGCGGCGTGTACCTTGTCCCGGATGGTGTCACCAACCGACTAAAGATGCACCTTTAGTCCCGGTTGGAGACACCAACCGGGACTAATAATAGGGGTGAGTGTCGACATTATTTTGTAAGTGTCAACACTATGTCGAGCTGCTTGTACTATAAATAGGCATCCTTGTGAGTCCAGTCCTCCAGCCAGTTTGAGGCAGGGACACCACTACGGCCAGTTTCAGGGAGATGCCGACGGAGCCCAGTCCTCCGGCATCTCCAAGAAACTGGTCATAGGCAACACTCTAATATGTGAAATTAGTTAGCTCCTGGTGTATTGATCTAGTTAGACAAGTTACAAAGCTGCAAGATGGTTTTCGAGGCAGGGACACCACTACGGCCGATTTGAGGAGATCTTGGCGAGCTCCAAGATCCTCCGCATCTCGTCATAGAGGCACTCCCTAATATGTGACCGCGCGTTTGGAGATCGATCTTAATGGTAATTCGACAACTTCTTCTCATACTCCCCATCCATCCACAACTAACACTCAAGACATGTATTAAAAACATGAACTAGAGTTACATAATATGAGCATGAACTTCTTGGCATATGCCCTTCCTTATGATCGCTTCACAGTAACCATGGAGCATCTTCTTTACTTAACGGAATGCTTGGGTGGGTTGCACTCAAGGGCGGAATTTCATCAAACTTATTATAATCTTCGACATGTCCATCTTGTCCTCGATTCCCACGATGTTTCTTTTCCACAGAAAGAACTATGTGACGCTTTGGCTCATCATATGATGTATTCGTTTGCATATTTTTCTTTTTTTTTTTTTGGTCCGGAGGACATGTCCTTCACATAGAAAACCCGAGCCACATCATTGGCTAGGACGAATGGTTCTCTAAGTTCTTCATAAGATTGTTGAGATCCACCGTTGTCATTCCGTACTTCTTGTCTACCTCAACCCCTCCTCCTGTTAGCTTGACCCATTTGCATCGAAACAAGGGACCTTAAAATTAGGTCCATAGTCAAGTTCCCATATCTCCTCTATGAACCCATAATACGTGGTCTTTTGCCCATTGTCTTCTGCTGCATCAAGCGGACACCCTTTATTTGGTTGGTGCTCTTTTTATCTTGGCCTATCGTGTAAAAATGTATTCCCATTTATCTCGTACCCTTGGAAAGTACATACTGATCGAGGCGGTGTCCAGCCAACAAGTACGGTGATCCCCAGTGGTGTTATTCGTGAGAAGTCTTTGCAGCCACCGCCAAAACTCGCCATGTGTTCACTTATAATCCATTCATCGAGGCCCGGTGTTTGAGGCGTATTAAATTCTTGTGTTCATTGATATACGGGCAACCAAGATAGATCTTTGTAAAACCGTGTAGTGTGCTTGATTGAGAGAATTCCGTCCCTACATATCATTGCTTTACATCCTAGGGTGCCTTTTCCACGCATCTCCCCTCATGTCGTGATTCGAACACCAATCGCCTTAAGGTCAGGAATAAAATCAACACAGAACTCAATGACCTCCTCTGTTACATAGCCCTTGGAGATGCTTCCTTCGGCCTAGCGGTTATGAACATATTTCTTTAAGACTCCATGTACCTCTCAAAGGGGAACATATTGTGTAGAAATACAGACCGAGAATGGCAATCTCTTCTACTAGGTGAACCAGAGATGCGTCATAATATTGAAGAAGGATGGTGGGAACACCAACTCAAAGTCGACAAGACATTGGGCCACATCTGTTTGTAACCTGGTAGGCTTTGGATCGATTACCTTCGAGATATTGCATTGAGGAATGCACATAGCTTCACAATGGGTACTCGAACATTTTCGGTAGAAGCCCCTCAATGCAATCGGAAGCAATTGTGTCATAATCACGTGGCGTCATGAGACTTCAGGTTTTGGAATTTTCTCTGCCATATTTATTATTCCCTTTATATTCGACGAAGCCGACGGGACCTTGATCGCCGAGACATTCAAAAAGATTTCCTTCTCGCTTTGGTAAGAGCGTAGCTGGCGGGAGTTAAGTGGCATCGTTTACCCTTCTCGTTCTCGGGATGCATAGGCTCTTGAGGGCCTTGGCGTTGCTGGTCTGTCGTGCTTCCGGTGTATCTTTTGTCTTCCCATACACTCCTAGAAAGCCTAGCAGGTTCACGCAAACATTCTTCGTCACGTGCATCACGTCGATTGAAGAGCGGACCTCTAAGACTTTCCAATAGGGTAGGTCCCAAAATATAGATTGCTTCTTCCACATGGGAGCGTGTCCGCATCGTCATTCGAACAGATAGACTGCCGGGACCTTTTCCAAAGATTACTTCTAGGTCCTTGACCATACCAAATACCTCCTCACCGCACGGAGGACAGGCTTCCTCGGGTTACGCCAGACGTTTGAAATGCTTGCCTTTCTTTCTTCGGATGCAGTTCGGAAGAAATCGGCGATACCCTAGGTACACAACCTTCTTACATTTATCCAAATATACACTTTCGGATCATCTAAACAGTGTGTGCATGCATTGTATCCCTTGTTTGTGCGCCCGAAATGTTACTAAGAAGGCCAATCATTGATGGTTACGAAAAGCAATGCTCGTAGGTCAAATGGCTCCCCTTTGTGCTCATCCCACATACGTACACCTGGTTTGGCCCACAGCTGTAAAAGTTCTTCAACTAATGGCCTTAGGTACACATCAATGTCGTTGCCGGGTTGCCTCGGGCCTTGGATGAGCACTGGCATCATAATGAACTTCCTCTTCATACACAACCAAGGAGGAAGGTTATAGATACATAGGGTCACAGGCAGGTCTTTGTGGCGCAGCTCCGCTCACCAAAAGGATTCATGCCGTCTGCTTAGACCAAACCTTAAGTTCCTTGCGTCACGTGCAAAGTCCGGGTACTCTCGCGACTTTTCTCCACCGTGACCCATCGGCGGTGTCTCAACATCGCGTCTTTCTTCTGATCTTCCATGTGCCATCGCAACAACTTGGCATGCTCTTTATTTCGAAGAGGCGTTTTAACCGTGGTATTATAGGAGCATACCACATAACCTTGGCGGAACCTTCTTCCTAGGGGCCTCGCCCTCAACATCGCCAGATCGTCTCGTCGATCTTATACCATGATGCAGTGCATACCGCATGCATCCAAATTCTCGTACTTCTCACGCGGTAGAGGATGCATCATTAATGCAGCATGTATCTTACGCACGTCTAATCCTAGAGGGCGACAACCTTCTTTGCTTGGTATGTCTTGTCGGGCAACTCATTATTTCTTGGAAGAAGATTCTTCATTTTTACCAACAACTTTGAAAATGCTTGTCGGTCACACCATTCTCGCCTTCCATTGCAGCAAATCCATGTGGCACCTAGCTTTTGTGGCCATCTTCGCAAGTTGGATACAACAATGTTTTGTGATCCTTTAACATCTGCTCCAGCTTCTCCTTCTCCTTTTCAGTTCACATTCTTCCTTTGCATCAGTAATGGCCCGACCAAGATCGTCATCAGCGGGCCCATCTGCTCCTCTTGATCTTCATTATCTACCTCCGTTGCATTATCATCATATTCAGGATACATATTATGATAGTTTTCATCATCCTCTTCTTCTTCGTTGTCTTCCATCACAACCCCTTTTTCTCCGTGCTTGGTCCAACAATTATAGCTGGGCATGAAACCAGATCGAAGCAGGTGGGCGTGAATGGTTCTGGTATTTGAGTAGTCTTTCTTGTTCTGACAGTGAACACACGGACAGCACATAAAACCATTGTGACCACGGTTTGCATTAGCCACAACGATGAAATTTTGGAGGCCCGTAATGTACTCGGAAGTGCGGCGGTCACCGTACATCCATTGCCGATTCATCTGCATTAATATGTAGTATATATCAAAAAATAGTAGGAGATGACCATTTATATATATAGTACATCAATGACACATGAAACTATAGTTGCCGACCTCGACCGAGACGGAAAGAGCAACAAGAAAGCTTATTTTGAGCTCTCGGGCATTTCACCGAACACCTCTAGTGCATATGAAAAAACACAAACTAGCACTCTTCACACCCTCTTGCTAGGCTCCAAAATGAGAAAGAATGGAAGAGTGGGGTGTGTGTGTGGGCTGGTGGTGTCTTATATAGCCCCTTTAACACCGGTTCGTGCCACGAACCGGTGTTAAAGGAGAATCTTGAGCCATCTGGTGGAAAGACCTTTAACACCGGTTCGTGGCACGAACCGGTGTTAAAGGGGGGGCTCCTTTAATGCCGCAGAGGCCACGCTGGTACGGCCCCCCCTTTAACACCGGTTCGTAGAAGAACCGGTGTTAAAGCCCATTTTCGGGATCAACAAAAGCCCGCGTTTCCACTAGTGTATGTGAAGCGAAAGCACTTGACAGAATTCACATGTGTCCACGAGAACGTTTGGTCCTCATAAGTAATACAACCGGCTTGTCCTTTGCTAAGAAAGGATTGGGCCACTTGCTGCAATTATTCGTCGTCTTTATTTACTTGCACTTTATTTCTTTGCATTATCAAAAACCCCTAAAAATCTGTTTGCTAAGTATTTATAGAGAATTCCTGGTCCAAACCACTAGTCAACACCTGCTGCTCCTCGTTGGGATCGACACTCCTATTTATCAAAAGTACTATGATACACCCCCTATACTTGTGGGTCATTAAGACTATTTTCTGGCGTCGTTGCCATGGAGTGAAACGCTATTGAAGAGTGGAACTAGTAAAGGAAACTTCTACTATGAGTATTGTTTTTTATTTATGTTTGTTAATTTGTTTCTAATATGGATAACCCACTTGGTTTCCTATTTGGGAAAGCTACTACCACCGCTAGGGTAGTAGATGAACCACCACTTGCTGAGATAGAACCTTTTAAGATACCTACAAGAATTGTTGACCGTGTTATGGATAATTATTATTTTGGGGATGGAACTGTCCATCCTGGTGATCACTTGATTTTTATCCATGAATTATGCGGGTTTTTTAAGTGTGCATGTATCACAACGGAACAAGTCAAGAAAAAGTTACTCTCTATATCATTGAAAGGAAGAGCTGAAGAATGGTATAAGCTGCTAAAGAATGGACAATCTATGGAATGGGAGGAAATAATACCTCTCTTTTACTCTAAATTATGTCCTCCTAGTGAGATTCATCAGGATAGGAATCAAGTATATAACTTTTGGCCTCTTGATGGAGAGAGTACAGCCCAAGATTGGGGGAGATTGAAGTTACTAATGCTCAAATGTCCTATTCATGAGCTCCCTAATAATATTATTATCAATAACTTTTATGCAAGGCTTCATCTTCATGATAAAGATTTATTAGATGCTTCTTGTGCTGGATCATTCACATGTATGAAGGAAGAATCTAAATGGGATCTTCTAGACCGTATTCAAGAGAATACTGAAGCATGGTATGATAAAGGAAGAAAGTCAGGTATAAATTATGATTATGAATGCATTAAATCTTTTATGAGAACTGATGACTTTCATGATATTAGTACTGAGTATGGTCTTGATTCTCAAGTTCTTGCAAATTGCTTTAAGGCATTTGCCTCTTATATTGAAATTCCCAAAAAGGAGTGGAACAAGTACCATGCACTGTATAAAGATATTGTTAATAATGTTCCTGTTAGAAACACTGAAGTTTGTATTGTTGATCCTATTTTGCCTGAACCTTATATTGAGTAAATACCTTTTCCTGCTAAGGTAAAGTAACATTCTATTATAGCTAATGTGGTTAGCAAAAGTACAAAGAAAGTTGTTGAACCTGATGAACAAAGAAAGATTGAACCTGTAGTAGCCATTGTGAAATCCCTTGTCACTAAGAATATAGAAGATGGGCACATTATATTTTGTGAAGATGCTTATAATATTGTCTCTCATCCTAGTAAAGCTAGGAAAGCTAGTGTCCCTGTGCTTTCTGTTAGAATTGGTGATCATTGCTATTATGGTTTATGTGATATTGGTGCTAGTTCTAGTGCTATTCCTTATGAGCTTTACCGAGAAAATATGCATGAAATTGATCCTTGTGAACTTTAGGACATTGATGTGGTTATTCACCTTGCTAATAGAGAGATAGTCTGTCCAATTGGTATTGTAAGAGATGTGGAAGTCCTTTGTGGTAAGATTAAATATCCTGCTGATTTTCTAGTACTTGGTAAGGAAGCTAGTAAAACTTGTCCTATCATTTTTCGTAGACCCTTCTTGAAAACTTGTGGAGCTATTAGAGATTGTAAGAAGGAGAAAGTTTTAACTAAGTTTGATGGAGAATCTTATGAGTTTAATTTTTCCAAATTCGCTAAAACTCCTTATGAAAATGAATTGCCTAATGAGGATTTTAGAGTTGAACAACGTTCTTCTATTTCTCTTGCTCCTAATAGTACTCCAAGATCAAATCAAATACAAACCAAAGGTAGATCAAAGTATCAAACCCTGATCTTACAATTGCCAATGTCTCTATCTCTCTCTAAATAATGATGGGGTGATGATGGAGTGTATGTTGGAGAGGTGGAGATCGTCGAGGAACGGGGGGATGTTCTTCTCCTCTTCCAGATCTGATCTCTTCTCTCTGATGAGTTTTGCGGTGGTTGTGTTCTCCTTTTCATCATCTCCCTTTCATGAAAGTTGCTTCTATTGATATAGCGGAGCTGCTGGCGGGTAGTACGGGCGGGCGGTACGGGCGCGTCCTGACCATACTGCTGGTCGCTACGCGCACTATACGCCTCTAATGAAAGGGGCTCCAATTGGCTAAAAACCATCACAAGAAACCAAGGATTCGCTAATTGTGACATTAACATTAGTTGAAAAGGCAATCTTTAGTGAAATCTGGCAATAAACAAGAGGAAAATAAATTGAAAAAGTCATGAAATTGGGAGCTATCATGAAGCTATGTGCATTCCTCAATGCAAAATCTCGGAAGGAATCAATCCAGATATTCTGCCAAGGTTACAGAAGGATGTGGTCCAATGTCTTATTAGTTTTGAGTTGGTGTTCCCACCATCCTTCTTCAATATTATGACGCATCTCCTAGTTCACCTAGTGGAAGAGATTGCCATTCTCAGTCCTATATTTATACACAATCTGTTCCCCTTTGAGAGGTTCATGGGAGTCTTAAAGAAATATGTTCAAAACTATGCTGGGCCAGAAGGAAGCATCTTCAAGGGCTAGGGAATAGAGGAGGTCATTGAGTTTTGTGTTGACTTTATTCATGATCTTAAGACGATTGGTGTTCCTGACTCGCGGCATGAGGGGAGACTGAGTGGAAAAGGCACACTGGAAAAGAAAGCAATGATATGTAGGGACGGGCAATCTTTCACTCAAGCACACTACACAGTTCTACAGAATTCCACCTTGGCAGCTCCATATATTGAGGAACACAAGAATATTGTACGCTCCAACAACCCGAGGAAGCCTAACTCCTGGATTATAGATGAACACATGTGTTATCGCCATATTTTGGCCAAAGGAGGAGATGGGCCGTAATCAAGATGGGCTTGGAAGATACATATATGCAACGTGTTGTTGAATCGGCCTTGTGCGTGGATTTGGGCTAAATTGCTCGTGTATCTTATATTGTAGTAAGTTCCGTTTCGGTTTAAGTAAGAGATAGAGTTGTTAGGGTTATTCCAAAGATAGAAAGTCTCCGGACTATAAATATGTACCTAAGGTTATTGAGAAAAGGAGGACGATCACGTTCACAACAAACACAATCTCGGCGCATCACCACCCCTTGTTTCTAGGGTTTCTTTCGGGTAAGTGTCATGCTGCCTAGATCGCATCTTGCGATCTAGGCAGTATCTGCTTATGCGTTATTTGGTGTTACTCGTACTGAAGCCTTGTTGATGGCGAGTAATACTATTACCATAGATTTGTTTAGGTTAGCATCGGTACTTTTTGCTATGATTGTTTAGTTATGCTACCTCTAGTTATCTCGCTGCCTTTGCACCTTTTCCCGGGTGTAAGGGTAGCATCTTGCTTGATCTTTATTTAGTCGATTTGATCCGTTATAGTTTTGCCTTGTTTTCCAAGGTTTAGTTTGATATCCACGTAGTCAGGCCTTGCAAACGGGTTGAACGATCCAGTAGTACGTGAGGATATGGTTTGCTAATTCGAGAGGAGTTGTTCCGGGAATTGACTTTACGTCGGTTGTTAGGCCTTCTCTAGGGTTAGTTTTCTATCATCTTTTGTATTTACCAGGCTCAATTACGTGTGGGATGTTCCAATTACGTGGTGAAAACGTTAAACTGCCGTAGATCGATTTAACTTGTATTGATGAAGCAAAACCCCATGTTATCATAGATCTAATGCAGAACCATGGGACAATCGGCTCCAGCGATTCACGAAACAGGAGCAGTTGCGGCTCGAATTTTACGTATACTTGTTTACCATGCAGGAAACTGATCGAAGCAATCCATCACCTTCCTGACCAGGTATAGGTCAGGTGGCACGCCCTCGAATCAGCCAGGATGTGTGCCGGAGTTTTCCGGGCCGTTGCCCGAGGGACCAGGGCCCACCAGCAGTTCTGGGAGCCTCCCGGCTCTTCGTGTTGCTCGTCGCTGCTCGCCGGTGGGTTTTGACAGGCAACAACATGAAGACTTTCGGCAGTTGGTTGCGAACACATCTCATGAATGACACCACTGTTTGAGATCATCTCTACTTGTTGGTCGGGTCACCATATTCTACTATATTGAATT
Source organism: Avena longiglumis (assembly GCA_030063025.1). Classification (NCBI taxonomy): domain Eukaryota; kingdom Viridiplantae; phylum Streptophyta; class Magnoliopsida; order Poales; family Poaceae; genus Avena; species Avena longiglumis. The sequence goes on from CP125975.1 coordinate 15,727,738, forward strand.
TCCAAGGGTACGAGATAAATGGGAATACATTTTATGTTGTGGATATACCAAATGGGTATACCTACAGCATAGTCTCATACCGGCAAGCCCGGGTGGTCCACGGTTGGTGGTTAGGCCTATGGCATAACCGGGCGGCCCAGTTGTTGGTAGACAAGACGGAGGTCCAGCAGGGATGAAGGAAGGCGACGTGCCACCATCTTAGATGGAAGCCGGAGCCTTGGAGGACACGAAGACTAGTTAGTGTTAGTCTAGGACTCTGTAACCGTATCCGGCTGGGACTCTCCATGTAACCCTAGGTCCTGGCGCTCATATAAGCCGGCCTACGGGAGCCTTTAGGGCACAAGAACAACAAGTGCATAGCACTACCCGCACACAGCGAACCCCCAATCCTATAACTCGGCGTATTGCTATTATAGTGATTTATAGCAGGAGTGGGATCTCGCCACCGTCGTGAGATCTGAACCTGGGTAAACTGTGTCAAGCCGACCCAGATGCTCTCTGCCTTCCCCCACGTCTCTAAACTCGCCGTCGGGATACCCCTATGACGTACGTGTCGACAAAACCACGACAGTTGAGGCTCCCACCATGGGGCAAGAGGCGCTTACAGCACGGATCCGGGCGGGATCCCTTGCCGTCTTCGAATACGGCAATATCGCATGTCCGTCGACGCGCCGACTTCGTCATCGCTCTTGAGAGTCTTCGGAGGATTTATCATCTCTCCTCTCGAGCATGTGGCTAAATCGGCGGCATCACGGAAGTCTCCATCAACCTCCTCTTCGATCTTGTTTGAGTTCATGTGTACTCGCGGATCGACATCAATATTGTGCTTTTGTCCGTCATGTAGCGCTGCCGGATCAGGGCCGGCGACAGCTTAAACCCACGCGATGTATTTTAAGTTACCGTGTTCGGTTTTTGTGTGTCGGATCGGTTACGGCTCTATGGCTATCATGGCTGAGGAGCTTGGACACCCGTACATGTAGAAAAGACAACACGAATCCCAAGTATGATTTAATTTTATCTACACGGGAACGGGAAGACAAAGACCTTACGTACATGAAATTCTTGGTGAGGCCATGTTTTCCGATCAGGATTCCGGCGATGCAAACATCCAACGATTTCCTGTGTGAGACCGGCTTCGTGGTGTATCTCCGTGTTAGTGTTGCGCCGATCTTCCGGCCTCACCTCGTGGTAGGACGGATTCATGGATGGTTCACATCGCTACATTTGGAATTTTTGAGCGTCGCATACTATTACAACTTTACACCAGATTGTTTCATCGCGGACTGATTTGTCTTGTCTTCATCACGGATGAATTCGTCTTCGTCGCGAACAACGCCGACTTTGCTTAACCAGCTAAGTATCCTATTTATATTTATTTATTATTTTAATTTTTATGATCATGAGATTAAGATTGGTTCACTCATATTCTGAGTCTTTTACCGCTTTCGTTTTTGGTCATATCTTTTCCATGATTTGCCTCGCGCTCATGAGTATAAACTTTTTACTGGCTTGCCGTTTAAGGCCCAAGTACCATGCAAAAACCCTGTCTTCGGGCGTTAGCTTAAGTTTTCTGGATACACGTTTTCTGTTGTTTTTATGTGGATTCCGGAGTAGTGACTTTTCGGCACTCAAAGCCGGTTTTTTGGCCTTGGGTTCTGGATGGTGCCATTAGGCATCATCACCTAAGGACATGGTTTTGTGCTGCGAGTCTTCCGTCTCATGAAAGGTCAAGCATAAAAACCAGAATAACGGATAAGCCAACACTTGCTTAAACAAAATTTTACATAAACTATTCAAATCAGTTGAGTTTTTTCCTCCTAAACAGTTTTATGTGTCCATCTGCTGCATTGTCTCAGCTTTAAAGCATTTGTTTAAAGGCCATGTTTGTTCCGCCTTACATTTGTTGTTGGACACGATTAAAGGAACAATTTAATACATTTGTATTTTTATGTTTATGTTTCAGGTACGTAACGCTTGGACATTGCCGCGTTCTTTGGATTAAGGTGTTTTAAGTCGGATTTTCACTAGGCTTGAAACCTCGGGAGATGCAATTGCAATTGTTGACCAAGACATAAGCCGCCTTTAAGGACGTCGGATCGACGCTAGGGGTCTTGACATCTCTAATTTAAGAGCTTTGTCCCGCCTTGCGTCCAAGCCGGAGCAGTCCTCGGGGGCTACAGTACGATGATCTCCAAGATATAGTTTAGTTCTCTTTGAGCATCAAGACGGAAAATTCATATGAATTCCACCTTGACGCTCGGGGGCTACACCGATGCTGAGTTTTTTGTGAAGTTCTCTCTGGAGCACCAAGCCTAAATTATTTCCGACTTGGCGCTCAGGGGCTACACTATTCACATTTTCTCTAAAGCTACTCTGAGAGCACCAAGATGAATTTCTTTTGAAACTCCGACTTGGCGCTCGGGGGCTACAACCGTTTGATGTACAGTTATGCATATTCTTTTGAGCATCAAGCCGTCTTTGATGAATCCGACTAAATTCTCGGGGGCTACATATAGTTATGTCAACAAAACTTTCAAGAAGGTGAAGAATCCGGCTAGCGAAACCTGGGGGCTCGACATCAACTTTGCCTTCATGGAAGTTTCACTGGGTTACACGGCTCGATGGCCTAAACGCCCATGATATGAGAGGCTCTAAAACCTTAATTCGGTAAGCTCTTATATCTGTGGCTTTGCTGGTTCTAAGTCGGCAGTTTGGCAGCCTTTACGACCGTGGCCCAGTAGCTGTGATTTTTTCCGGCTTGCATACCATCCCGTATGGATGATGATATTGAAGACATTCCTATAGCTTGGAAGAATCACTAACGATTCATTAGAGAGTTCTCCGCCTTGGATTCGTTCGCAGAAGCATACAAGCAACTCTCTGGCTAGGCTTAGTCGGATGAGAATATAATATGGGAGCTCTCCAAGATTCTTCGCGAAGCACGCCTATAAATTGAAGACGATGTGATACTTACGCTCAAAGCTAGACGGAGGAACGCGAGGATCTTGAAGAACTCCAGGGGCTACTGTTGTGGATATACAAAATGGGTATACCTACAGCATAGTCTCATATCGGCAAGCCCGGGTGGCCCATAGTTGGTGGTTAGGCCTATGGCATAACCGGGCGGCCTAGTTGCTGGTAGACAAGACGGAGGTCCAGCAGGGATGAAGGAAGGCGATGTGCCACCGCCTTAGATAGAAGCCGGAGCCTTGGAGGACACGAAGACTAGTTAGTGTTAGTCTAGGACTCTATAACCGTATCCGGCTGGGATTCTCCATGTAACCCTAGGTCATGGCGCTCATATAAGCCAGCCTACGGGAGCCTTTAGGGCACAAGAACAACAAGTGCATAGCACTACCCGCACACAGCGAATCCCCAATCTTGTAACTCGGCGTATTGCCATTATAGTGATTTATAGCAGGAGTAGGATCTCGCCACCGTCGTGAGATCTGAACCTGGGTAAACTGTGTCACACCGACCCGGACGCTCTCCGTCTTCCCCTACGTCTCTAAACTCGCCGTTGGGATACCCCTATGGCGTATGTGTCGACAAAACCACGACATTTTACATGATCTCCCAAGATAAAAAGAGCGCCAACCAAAGCAGTGGTGTCCACTTTGATGCAATAGGAGAGAATGGGAAAAAGGACACATACTATGGTTACAATATAGGAGATATGGGAACTTGACTATGGAGTTTATTTTAAGGTACCTTTGTTTCGCTACAAATGGGTCAACCTGAATGGAGAAGGGGTAAAGGTAGACCAGCTATACGGAATGACAATAGTGGATCTCAACAATCTTGGTTACAGAGATGAACCATTCGTCCTATCCAATAATGTGGCTCAGATTTTTTATGTGAAGGACATGTCCTCCAGACCAAAAAAAAGAAAGAATAAGCAAACTAATACAGCGTACGATGAGCCAAATTGTCACATAGTTCTTTTAGGGAAAACAAACATTCGAGTATAAGACAGACATGTCAGAAGATTATAATAAGTTTGATGAAATTCCGCCCTTCACAGTGAAAACTGACCCAAGCATCCCTTTAAATAAAAAAGATGCTCCATGGTTACAACCGAAGCGATCATAAGCAAGGGACATACGCCAAGAAGTTCATGGTCTCATATTGTGTACCTCTAGTTCAAATCTGGCTAGCCGCATATTCTGAACCTAAATGCCATGAGACATGATAGCTCATTTTGTGAAGGATATTTTATGATGTTTGCAATTTTCCAAGTTTAATATTTTTTCGTGCAACTATAACACATAACATGAAACCACGCAAAGGGTTTAGTATTTGGTTGTTTCTTCACAAACTATGCCGCGATTCTAGCCATAACATAGCCATATCACATCGTAAGCCATCCCAAGATAATTCTCTATAACCGGGGTTTTTAGTCTGATGGCGCCCAGTACTGTCGTGGGATGCTTCGTTGGAAACCCCAAGAGCAAGGTGTGATGAGCACAGCAGAAAGTATTTCCTCAGTAAGAAACCGAGGTTATTAAACCAGTAAGAGGAAGGAAACGTCTCAAAGGTGTTGCAAGCAACATGGAAACCTGCACAACACAAACTCAAGACTTTGCCCCAATGAATCAGTGAGGTTTTCAAGCTCATCGGTTTGCTGTAACAAAGGATTAAACGTATGGTGTGGAAAGTGATGATGGTTTGCATCAAGTAAACAGGTAACAGTGGAAGATGTATCAATGGTAAAGATTGGACCGGGTTCCATAGTTCACTAGAGGTGCTCTCCTTAGATAAACAACATGGCATGAAGGGTAAACAAATTACAGCAGGGCAATTGACAGGAACTGAGCAAGGCATAACAATGCAATACTAGACAAAAAGATCCTATGAGATTCGATTGGTCAATACAACAATATACATAGATCGCCATCCAACTGCATCTATGACTAGAAGTCCACCTTCAGGTTATCATCTGAACCCCCTCCAGTAGTAAGTTGCAAGCAACAGACAACTGCTTTAAGCAAAGTGTGTAAGGTAAACAATCCACTTGTTCCATGAACAACAGAACGTTTTTTCTCCTTAGTGGCAACAGCACATCTACAACCGAAGAGATTTATGTCACTTCCCTTGGAAACTAGAGGCATGAACCCACTATCGAGCATAAATACCCCCTCTTTGAGTCACTAGCAACTACTTGACCAAGATAGCTACTAACAACAGAGAGCATGCAAGATCACAAACAACACACACATGATAGTATCAAATAGACAAAACCATTAATCAATCTGACATAGTAATCTCAATATCCATCGGATCCCCACAAACACAACATGCATGATTACAAATATATTAGATCTTGATCATGAACGGAGATCACAAGATCTATACATGAAAGCACAAGGATGAGATACAACTATCTATCTACTACATGGACCCGTAGTCCAAGGTGGAACTACTCACGCTTCATACCGGAGGCTGGAATGATGAAGAAGAAGGCCTCTGGGATGATCTCCCCTCCGGCAGGCTGCTCGGAAGAACTTCAGATCCCCCCGATCAAGGGATGATGGTGGCGGCGGCTATGGAAGGTTTCGTTGAGTTTTGATTTGGTGCCTAGGGTTTCTGCATCGGGGGATTCTTATAGGTGAAGGGGCGATCCAGGGGTCCACCAGGGCGGTTGCACCCCCCCCCCCTAGGCATGGGGTGGGCCCATCGACGCGGCCAGGGGTGTGGCCCCTAGGTGAGCCCTCTCTGTCCCGTCTTCTGGCTTCGTGTTGCCACGGTAAAATATTGACTTTGGCTTTTGTCCCATACAATTCCGAGAATATTGATTTTCTGCCTTTCTGGAACCAAAAACAGAAGAAAACAGGCAACTCGCATTGTGGCAACTTGTTAATAGGTTAGTTCCAGAAAAGAAATAAAAACACCTCAAAGTGTAGACAAAGCAAAGCAAAGTAGATACCAAACAAGAATGGAGCAATAGATACGTTTCCGACGTATCATAGTCCCGGTTGGAGCCACTAACCGGGACTAAAGATATTTCCTTCCATTTCCCACCGCTACCCGCCAAGTTTTCCCGCCCTTTCCCTCTGACCAGAGCTTTTACTCCCGGTTGTAGCCACTAACCGGGACTAAAGATATTTCCCGCCATTTCCCACCGCTTCTCACCATGTTTTCCCACCCTTTCCCTATATATATAAGCTGACCGCGCCATGGCTATCCACACATCGACACCTTCCTCTTTCAAAACAATGGACAGCGCATATTGGGCCATTCTGACCCTCGAGGAGACCGAGGCACTGTGCGCCTCCAGCTACCCATGCCCACTAGGCTACCGGCTGCCTATCGGCTAGATGCTGAGCGCTGGAGGGGTTCCTGTCCCTCCTGTGCCTCAAGGTTCCTCCTGCCAAGCGGCCATCACGAACCACTTCTAACATGAGCTCATGTCAGATCAGCGGATGGATCCCCATTGGGATCCCGGCAACTATGACACTTGTAATGCCTTCTGCGCTAACCGGTATGAAAGGGAGCTCGCTAGGTACGAGCTTGACGGCCTGCCCCCGGTGAACCGCAATGGAGTCGGCCGCCACCTATGGTGGGTGAACCGTACTATCATCGGCGTGATGCGCTACATCGCGCAGGGAGATCATCCTCACATGTGGTGCCCGCACCAGCCATAGATCCATATGAAGGGTGGCGGTGGTGAAGGTCGCGGGTGTAGTGGCATCGTCATCAGGGAGCCCCATCCCCCACGCGTCGTGAATCCGGAGTGGCAGGTGCCCCGGAATATGCTATGGCTGGGCTGAGGATCCAGCCGCGTGCGCCTAGCAACGATGACGAAGACGACCCTAAAGATGTGTACTATAGGGCTAAATATGAGCATGACTAAAGGGGGCCTTTATTCCCAATTTCATAGTCCTGGTTTTTAATATTAATAAATGTCTGGAGTGTAGTCCCGATTTGTGGATGGACCTGGACTAAAGGGGGCATTTAGTCCCGATTCCGTAGTCCCAGTTAGGAAACCAGGACTAATGGACCCATTTCCTACTATGACCTTCCCGAACTATGAATATGTTGTCCTATTCTTGTGCCGGGGAGCTAACTAATTTCACATATTAGGGAGTGCCTATATGACCATAAATGTGGATATGCCTGAGGACTGGATCCTTAGGCATCTCCACAGAGCTGGCCGTAGTGTTGTCCCTGCTCTCGCACACCATATCTTGTTTGCAGTTGATAACTTCACAAGGATGCCTATTTATAGATTAAGCAGCACAACATAGTGTCGACACTCACCCTTGTCATAGTGTTGCCACTCACCAAAATAGTGTCGCCACTCACTCGCATAGTGTCACCACTCACCTAAATAGTGTCGCCGCCCACCAGCATAGTGTCGCCACTCACTGGCATAGTTTCGCCACACTCAGCAAAATAGTGTCGCCACCCACCAGCATAGTGTCTCCACTCACCGAAATATTGTCGCCACTCACTGGAATAGTTTCGCCACTCATGTTTTGTCCCGGTTGGTGTCTCCAACCGGGACTACAGGTTCGTCTTTAGTCCTAGTTGGAGACACCATCCGGGACTAAACATGCTCGCACCGGCCCATCCTGCCGCAACCCCTTAAGTCCCGGTTGGTTTCTCCAGCCGGGACAAAATATGAACCTTTAGTCCCGGTTGGAGACACCATACGTTACTAAACATGCTCGCGTCGGCCCATCCTACCGCAACCCCTTCAGTCCCGGTTGGTTTCTTCAAGCAAGACTAAAGATATTTCCCGCCATGTTTTCCCGCCATTTCCCTCCATTTCCTGCCATGTTTTTCTGCCATTTCCCTTCGCTTCCTACCATATTTTCCCGTCCTTTCCCTCTATATATAGGCCGACAATCATGGCCACCCACACATCCACACATTCCATGTCGTCTACTTTAGGATGCCCATCCTGCATCCTCGTCATCGACTCGGCAGCAACGACAGAGTACTGGGCTCCACCGGGCATGTCCGAGACTAGGCTCCGTCGGGCTGGCACTTGGGGGTGCTACCTTCTGGGATGCGTCGCTTGGTGAGGAATCCGGGTCTCGTTGTTGACCCGGAGCTTCTTTGGTGGTTGTCGCGTGGTCCAGGCTCGGTGCAAAGGGAGCCAGCCCCTGAGGAGGTGGTACAATGTTGTGTCAAGGAGGAGGACAAGCATGTTCATCACTATATGATTGCATTGGATATCAGGATCTCTGATACCTGGAAGTTTCTTCAGGGATCTCAACCGAGTTATGCTCATGTGATGGTTCCTTATCTTTGGGTGTTCACCTCCCATGGCGCAGGAACCGGGAGTCGTCGTCCAGTTTGATTGAGGAAGATGTATTAGTTTTCATGGCTTTCGGTCCAAATGACCAATGTTATGTGCAGAATCGCGACATAGTTTATGATATTGTGCTCATATTGTGCATGAATGTGCATCTTGGCATGGCGAACAATGTTGCAGGAGGAAGTTTTCCTTTTCGCCGCATGGAAAAGCCATTTTCCATTTTCCAAGCGCCAAAAACAGGGCGTTTTGTGAAGCAACCACCAAAATTCTGTTTCAAAATGCTATCACTCCATTTTTCTAAAATACTATACCACCTTAAATGGACGATATCCCAACCGGAAGATCTCAAACCTTTCCATCCTTCCTGGGTGAAAAAGACAAATGTCTGCCGAATTGGAAGGAAGTGGGTCCGGTTTGAACTATACCTACATGATCTAACGCCCGTGATTTATTGAAAAAAAAAGCATTTTAAGACTCACAATATGATGTTTCTTTAGAGATACAATGCAATTTCTAACGAGGCTCATCCCCTATCTTCATGCCCGCCGTTTTGACCATAGTTTGAGACGGGGGAAATTCGAAACATCCATAAAAAAATTCAAAAATGGTCTGAACAATGTAAATCATTCGCATGGTGTCATATTATGTGACATAGTTGCAATGGTATATTGATTATGTCACGAAAAAAATTTACAAAATGACCTATCATGTTCAAGGTTTTAATGGCTTTCGGTCCAAATGACCAATGTTATGTGCAGAATCGCGGCATAGTTTGTGATATTGGGCCCATATTGTGCATGCATGTGGATCTTGGGATGGCAAACAATGTTGCAGGAGAAATTTTTCCTATTCGTAGCACGAAAAAGCCATTTTCCCTTTTCCGAGCGCCAAAAACGGGGCGTGGCAACCACCAAAATTCTGTTACAAAATACTACCACCCCATTTTTCTAAAATACTAGACCACCTTTTATGGACGATCTCCCAACCGGGAGATCTCAAACCTTTCCGTCTTCCCGGGTGAAAAAGATAAATGTCTACTGAATCGGCAGGAAGTGGGTTCGGTTTGAACTACATGTACATGATCTAACGCTGATTGTTTTCTGAAAAAAAAATCATTTTTAGACTCATAATATGATGTTTCTTGAGAGATCTAATGCAATTTCTAACAAGGCGCATCCCCTGTCTTCATGCACTACTAAGAAAACAGCTATAGATAATCCACACATCCGTGGCGCACGTGCCAATGGTGCCCTACAGGTAAAATAGTCATGGCGCACGGCTAGGAAGTGCCCCACGGGTAAGTCACGTACCTGTGGCACACATGCCACCGGTGCGCTACCACTACATGTGGGCCAGGGCAGAGGTGGTTGGAGCATACTTACCCGTAGGGCACCATATAGTGGTGCGCCACGGGTATGAAACATAGCTGTGGAGCACCACTATGTGGTGCCCTACAGGTAAGTATGTTGCCTATTATCCGAACTCCACCCCCCCCCCCCCTCCCCCCGCACGTTGATCGCCTTTTTACCCTTGCAAAAATAAAATAAAATGATATGCACTTCAAAAAAAACATTTGACATCTAGGTAGGTATATGGTCTAGTTTGTAAGAAAATTAACAAACATGAATTTTGACTTTTTCTACAAAAAAAGGTCATGTCACGGTAAAACGTCCATAACTTTTGCATACGATGTCAAAAAACGTTTAATAAACCAAAATGATGAAAATGAGATTTCGCATTCGCTCGCAACCACCTTAGGTCGTTTAGCGATTTTTAGATTTTCAAAATTCGAAAAGGATAAACAGTTACGATCAAAAGATCATTTTTTCCTATAGAAAAAAGTGAGGCCACTTACTCGTAGCGCACCACCATGTAGTGCACCACGAGTAAGTTGGGCGGGATTTAAAATTCAAATCACCTCCCTGGCCACCTACCCATCCTTATCTTCTCCACCCACCCCTTGTCTTTCCCTTCTATCCTCCACTTCCACTTCTCCTTCTGCACTTCTCCTCCCTTCTCCACCTTCTCCTTCTCCTTCTCCTCCACCTCCCCTACGTTCTTCTTATCTTCACTTCTCCTTCTCCTCTCTTCGGCTGCACCCTCCTCCGAGAGCGCCCTCCTTCGACGGTGCCCTGCTCCGACCACCTCCGACTTCACCCTCCTCGACCATCCTCCAACGATGCCCTCCTCCGACCACTTCCGGCCGCACCCTCCCCGACCATCCTTCGATGGTGCCCTCCTCTGACCACCTCTGGACACAACCTCCTCCACCATCCTCCGACCGCGCCCTCCTCCACCGCCTCTGACCACACCCTCCTCTGACCACCTCCAGCAGCGACCACCTTCGACGAGACGACAACACCGACGATGACAGCGGCCGGCAGCTCGATCTAGATCTAGATCAAATCCCTTTTTAAAATTTGAAATCGTACCGGTGGCGCACATCACCTAATGCGCCATGGCTAACTTTTCATACTCGTGGTGCACCACCTAGTGCGCCACGGGTAATTTTTACCCGTAGCGTGCGCTTTGTGGCGCACCCCTAGTGCGCCACGGATGAGCAAAATAGGTGCGCCACGGATTAGCTGTTTTCTAGTAGTGATGCTAGCCGTTTTGACCATAATTTGAAATGGAAAATTCAAAACGGGCATAAGAAATTCAAAAACGGTTCGAACAATGTAAATCCTTTGCATGGTGACATATTATGTGACATAGTTGCAAGAAAAAATACCAAACTTGGTATATTGATTATGTCTCAAAAAAACCTTCACAAAATGACCTATCATGTTCGAGGTTTCATGGCTTTCGGTCCAAATGACCAATGTTATGTGCAGAATCGTCGCATAGTTTGTGATACTCTATCCATATTGTACATGCATGTGCATCTTGGGATGGTGAACAATATTGCAGGAGGAAGTTTTCCTTTTCGTCGCACGAAAAAGCCATTTTCCATTTTCCGAGCACCAAAAATGGGGCATTTTATGAAGCAACCACCAAAATGCTACCACCCCATTTTTCTAAAACACTAGACCACCTTAAATGGACCATATCCCAACCGGGAGATCTCAAAGCTTTCTGTCCTTCCTGGGTGAAAAATATAAATGTCTGCTCAATCGGTAGAAAGTGGGTCCAATTTGCTACACGTACATGATCTAACGCTCGTGATTTAAAAAAATCATTTTTAGACTCACAATATGATGTTTCTTCAGAGATCCAATGCAAGTTCTAACCTTTTCATGTTGAAATTTCTGTCAAATTCCAAAGTATGCAAAAAAATATTAGTTAATTTTTTTAATTTAAAATGGCAAAATGGTTAACAGTGTGAATAGTTAGAGTAATTATTTAGAAAACAGAAAATGGTTTTGGATTAGTTATTCAAATTCAAACACTTCTCATGTTGAAAGTTTTTTAAGATTCCAAAATATGCAAAAAAAAAATATTAGTTAATGCATTTTTTATTGAAAATGGCAAAATGGTTTATAGTTTTAATAGTTAGAATAATTATTTAATAAAACAGAAAATGGTTTTGGATTATTTATTCAAATTCAAACACTTTTCATGTTGAAAGTTTTTTATAATTCAAAATGATTTACCGTTTAAAAACCATTACAAATTTAAACACCTAAATAAGAAATAAGGCGGGAACCTGAACTGAAAAGTTGAAAAAAAGGACCTTTAGGACTAAAGGGCCTCTGGGTGCGTCGTTTCGGGCTAGATCATAGAAAGACATATGTCCCAGTTGGTGGTTCCAACGAGGACGAAAGGGTGGAGCATTCGTCCTGGTTGGAGCCACCAACCGGGACTAAAGACCCTTTATTCCGAGTTGGGGCTCCAACCAGGACGAAAGGTACTTCCCCTTATAACCACGCGGCGCCCCTTCTCCTTCCCCTTCTCTCCTTTCAGCACTCGCCGCCGCCAGCGCCCGAGGAGCACAGCGCCACGAACCGTCGCCGCCCGTGCCCGTGGAGCCCTGGGCCACGAACCTCCTGCGCCGACGAGCTACGAACTTCCACCGCCCATTCCATCAAGGCCGTCCCACCGCCATGTCGGCGTCGGCCGCGCGCCACCACGCCAGCCGCCCGCCTATGCGCCGCCATTGACGGGAGCTCACCGAGATGAGATCCACTTTTTTCTCGATTTTTTCTTTTATTTATTAGATTAGGTTATTATTATGATTAGATTAATTATTATTTTTTTGTATGTGTAGTTTATGTGTAGATTATTTTTGTGTAGTTGTTATATTAGTTGACATAGTCTATGGAATTTAGCTAGGTTAGTGTTATCACCGTATTTTGTCCAAAGACGGAGATGGGCCGTGATCAAGATGGGCTTAGAAGATACATATATTCAAGGTGTGGTTGGATCGGCCTAGTGCGTAGATCTGGGCTGAATTGCCCGTGTATCTTGTATCTTAGTAGGAGTCGTATTTGTTTAGGTTCCGTTTATGTTTAGATAAAGATAGAGTTGTAGAGTTATTCCAAAAGTAGAGAGTCTCCGGACTATAAATATGTACCTAGGGGTATTGAGAAAAGAAGGACAATCACGTTCACAACCAACAACAATCTCGGCGCATCGCCACCCCTTGTTTCTAGGGTTTTTCTCGGGTAAGTGCCATGATGTCTAGATCGCACCTTGCGATCTAGGCAGTATTTACTTATGCGATTATCCGGTGTTACTCGTACTGAAGCCTTGTTGATGGCGAGTAACACCTTTACCACAGATTGTTAGAGCTAGCATCGATACTCTTATTATGATTGCTTGCTTGTGCTACCTCTAGCTATCTCGCCATCTTTGCACCTTCTCCCGGGTGTGAGGGTGGCACCTTGCTTGATTTCTATTTAGTCGAGTTGATCTGTTATAGTTGTGCCTTGTTCATCAAGGTTTAGTTTAATATCCACGTGATTAGGCCTCACAAACGGGTTGAACGATCCGGTAATACGTAAAATATGGTTTATTGGTCTTAGAGGGGACGTTCCGGGAATTGACGTTGTGTTGGTTTTAGGCCTCCTCTAGGATTGGTTTTCTACTATTTTTCGTATCTATTAGGCTCAACTATCGTGGGGCGTTCGGTTGCGTGGTGAAAACACTAAACTATCGTAGATCGATTTAACTTGTAGTAATTAAGCAAAACCCCATGTTATCATAGATCCAATGCAAAACCATGGGGATAATCGGCTCAAAGCCGATTCTGAAACACAGGAGCCGATCACGGCTCGAATTTTACGTATACTTGTTTACCGTGCAGAAACCAATCGAACAATCCATCACCTTCCTGACCAGGTATAGGTCAGGTGGCACGCCCTCGAACCAAGACAGGACGCGTGCGTGCTGGAAGATTTGCGGGCCGTTGACCGAGGGACTAGGGCCCACCAGCCGCTCTGGGAGCCTCCCGGCTCTTCGTGTTGCTAGTCGGTGCCCGGTGAGTTTTGACAGCAACACATTACGCACGCCGGTGGGACCTTCAACAACGTCTACATCAATGTCAAGCGCTGCGATGGAGAACAGGCCGGTCACGTACGACGAGCTTCCTGCTGAGCACAAAGCGAAGTATGACGAGATCAAAGAGCTCTTCGAAGCCGACCTCATCGGCTCTTTCGAGAGGACCCGTACGCGGGGCATCAAGTGGAAGGGATTCTCCCCCGAGGGTGCTCTCGATGAAGTAGATCTGTGCATTCCTCGGAGGAACGCCCAGGCTCTGCGACGAAGTCAACTATATGGTGGCTCATTCTCTACACCGCCACTCTGAGAGCCTGGTGAACGCTTTCGAGCGGATTGCAGTTCGCGTGGTCCAGGAGATCATGAAACATCAGTACTCTCCGTCGGGGCCCACTTTAGGAACCCACCAAGGAGAAAGACCGCTCCACACTAGACCGCAACTGCCGGTCACGCTCGCGGCTCCAGAGCCGCCAGGATCAGCAGCATACATTGTCTACAAGGCTGGAGGCGATCCAGGTGATTGCCAATTCCTGTTCGAGCCACCCAAGGAGATTCCGCATGGGTACATATGTGCCTACGTGTCGGACTGCAACAACTTGGCGCGCGCCAGCCAGATCGCAACCGCAGGAGTCTCCGCGGCAGGGGTTCCTGCTGCAGGATCTTCAGGAGCAGGCGTTCCTGGGGCAACGGTGTCCGGATGGACGACAACAGCGTGGCTAGCCAAGTATGCCCGAACTAGCCACGAGAATCCAGCCTGCAGCTCAAGCAGTGGACCAAATCACTACCATCTTGAGAGATCAGTTCGGCTTCGTGCCGAAAAGCGCACGATCGGCTACTCAAAGCCGTACCCCAACGAGTTTGACCTGATTCCACTACCGCCCAAATATAAGCTCCCTGAGTTCTCAAGATTCAGCGGGTCAGAGGGGTCAAGCTCGATCGAGCACGTAAGCCGATACCTGGCGCAGCTAGGTATGATTTCGGCATCGGATCAAATGCGTGAGATTTTTGCACAATCTCTAACAGGACCAGCTTTTGGGTGGTACACCTCTGCCACCGATTCAATTCGCACTGGAAGCAACTAGAAGAACGGTTCCACATCCAAGTACCATTCGAGGCGACCGAGGCTGGCATTGCGAACTGGCGCACGATGACGAAGCGAGAAACTAGCGAATACATCCAGCGCTTCAGAACCATCAAGAACAGATGTTATTCGGCTCGTTTAGCTGAGAAGGAAGCAATCGACCTGGCTGTGGTGGGGCTCTTAGCACCGTCAAGGATCGCTTTCGGTGGAGTACAACTCAACGCACACATGGCCCGGCGATGTATGAACAGCGCCACCACAAGTTATACCAAGACAGGTTCAAGCGGCCCGTAAGCCTGGTAGTTCTGAAGAAGATGATCCTACACAAGACCAGGAGGTGGCCGTGGCGAGTGGGCTCGGGCGAACCACTGTCCTGCAAATGGGTGAAGCAGCAGGGCCTTTGAAAGGGTTTGACTTGACGTGAGCAAAGCCGGCGGATATTCGATTCTTCACCGAAGAGAAAGCAGTTGAGGTTACACGAAGGCCACAAGATCCCCACCGCCAGAGATGAGCAGGAGACCATCGCAAGTGGCATCATTCGTTCACCCACACCACCAATGATTGCAAAGAGCTGCGGCGCGGATCCAAATGGCAATAGAACAAGGCCGCTGATCCTCGGCCATTTCGCCATGAAGGTGGACACGAACCCGTTCCCGGT
The DNA here is from genome assembly GCA_030063025.1 of Avena longiglumis. Taxonomy (NCBI): domain Eukaryota; kingdom Viridiplantae; phylum Streptophyta; class Magnoliopsida; order Poales; family Poaceae; genus Avena; species Avena longiglumis. The sequence goes on from CP125975.1 coordinate 15,743,179, forward strand.
GTCAACATGATAGAGCTCGATCGCTCGCGAGACGTCAATTGGACTTTTCGTTTGATGTCAAAATGGCTGGGTCTGGGTACCACCATGACACGTACAAGGAAGGAGGTGATCACTCTGAGCAAAGACAGAGAGAAGGCTGGTCCATGACCGGCCACGATGGCGGGCGGTACTTATGAGGAACAAGTGAGGAGAGTGCGATATCGAAGCCACATTCCACGCCTCCTTAACAAATATGAGCGCCCGGTCGACCAACGTCGCCACACAGCGAGGCGATGAAAGACATGGGCACCTCGCCAAGAGACCACCCAAAGAAGGAAGGCGCAGACAAACATTGGGATTGCCCTTCTTCAAGCATTCTGGGACATGGGAATGAGCTGATTGCCTACACCGACAACGCCGAATGTGGACCACAAAGAAGGGCACGAGGCCGATGTCGGTGTTGAACGTCTCGGACCTCTCCCACCTCGAGCCGTCCTAAGGAATCCACTAGAGCGAAGGGCCTTGAGAGGACCAGGGGACTAAGAAGAAGACAGATTTCACCGTCCAAGGTGGTGCCCGATGGACTCGGACACACTCGAGCGCAGAGTGCAACGGCTCGTAACTTAGAAGAAGCTGAGCGCAGATCTCCACGCTAAAGAAGGCACGCGGATCTGGCCGTCAAAGTAAGCGATTACGGAAAGCGGAGGGCCGCGCGACAAGGAAAGAGTGGCGCCCCAAGCCAATAAAAGCCGATGCACAGGCATCGGCTGGCACAAACATGGTGTTCGTACTCCCGGCAGAGTTCTGCGCGCCACGAACCAATATGCTACCAGTGGCACAGTTTGACTGCGGCCCACGGCCAGTTATCTTTGAGAAGCCACGAGAGAAGGGTTACAAACATCTGAAAGCGCTGTACCTGCGGGGCTACATCAATGGACAACCCGTCAGCAAGATGTTGGTGGACACCGGAGCGGCAGTTAATATCATGCCATACTCCATGCTACGACGTTTGGGACGCTCCACTGCGGACCTGATCAAAACCAACGTCACGTTAAGCGACTTCAACGGCCAGTCTTCGGAAACGCAAGGCGTTCTGAACGTGGATCTGACCGTGGGCAGGAAAACCATACCCACGTCATTTTTCGTCGTGAACAGCAAAAGTACCTACGCCGTCTTGCTAGGAAGGATTGGATCCACGCTAATCGCTGCATTCCATCCACGATGCACATGCCGTCTGATGGGGACGGAGATGAAGTGGAGGTCGTCCATGCGCGATTCTATCGAGGTTTCCATTGCTGGCACGAACATCCGGGAAGCGAAGACCAAGAGCCGATCTCGGAATCAGTTTGACGCTGTGAGCGCATTGAAGCTTCAAAAGCGGGGTGAGGCTGGTCTTATCCACCGGCACGACAGAATAGAAAGGTCCACGATCATCATGGTATGCGATCATCACGATCGGCCAAAAATAAAAAGCAACGACCATACGACAAGCGGATCATGTAGTCGTGGCGAGACGCATACGCCATTGTAAAACCGTGAGGTGTAAACCGCCCTTGACGAGCACAATCAAGAAGGGGGCCGATTCAGGCAATCGGCCCAAATTATTTTTGTTGTCCTCACCTACTGCTTGCCCTGTGTTTAGCATCGACCTGACAGGTGACGGCAAGCTAGGGTATGGGTTTACATCCGCTGATGAGCTAGAAGAGATTGACATTGGTCCTGGGGATAAGCCACGACCAACATTTATCAGCAAGAATGGGCCAGGATATGCCGACGTTCAGGTGCAGTTCCTGGAAGCGGACGATCGGAGAGCCGATATCTTCAAATTACTTGAAAGATTCGGCTCGGGGGGCACACCTGACGGATAAAGTACAAGAGTACGGGAGATATTGAACAGCAAAAATGTAGGGGCCAGTATTAAAAATCGTCATCGGCTTTAGTGGTCCACACATATTACAAACAGATTCCAGTTTACACATACGAACTACTGAAGAACGCTTCAAAGGCGCGGAGGGCGTCAACACGGATACGATCCACCTCGGCGATCTCGGCTTCGTCATCTTCATCCTGGCCCGTCACTAGCTGCTCACTCAGGGCACGTATGCCTGCCAGATCGGCCTTCAGTTGAGCTTTGAGGCCTTCCGCCTCGTGTTGGGAGCGGGCTATGGATTCTTCCTTGTCACGGATGAGCTGTTTAGTCACCCGGACCTTCTCCTCAAGATCTTCCAGCTCCTGTTTCAAGGATGCGCTCGGCGATCGACGGAGGTGTCGGTTTAGCATCGAACGCCTTTTTCTCATTAAGCCGACATCTTTCTGCAATATCGGCTTTCGGTGGAAGTTGGGCGTGGCGCAGATGGATCCTTTCACGGGCTAGCTGCACCTGTGACCCGAAAAGGGATAGATTGGCAACTGACAAAAGCTTCACTTTCAGTGTTCCTGGAAGGTGATCTCGAATCTCGGCGAAAACGCTCTTCACTTAACCTCGATCAACTCCTCGATTGAGGAGGACAGCAAGGTTCTGAGACGCTGGAATTGAGGCGGAGCAACCCTGGTTTGCGGATCAGCATGGGCAGCAGATGGGATTGGTTCGATGGATTCAGGATCAAAAGACAGCAAGCCTGAAAGATCACAACTCTGGCAGCCAGGAGCGTCAGTTTGCATCTAAACACACAAGACCGGGCCAAAGAAGAAACTCAAACGCGTACTCTCTTAAGATCGAGGGGCAGCGATGAGGATCATCGGTTTGTGTGTGGTTGCTGGAGGCTTGGCCAGAGTAGTAGGCGTTGCATCTACGCCTTCGGGGATTCCCATGTCCGGCGTTGGTACTGCCTCAGCTGTCCCGCTGAAGACATCAGCCGTCTGCATAAAGGATGTTTTTAGCTTCTGTGAGTAACAATAAATCGGCGTTTTAAAGGAACAGTGGGAGGAGTGCGAAGGGCGATTTTGGAACCTCTGGCTCGACGAAGCGTGTTGATCTTTGCGAGCTCTCTTGGGACCCACAGTCGGCCCCGCCTTACTGGTGCTCGGGGGGCAGCAGGTTCAGGAGCCGACCTTTTCCTGGAAGCCGATGATGGTGAATTTGGCTGGTCCGGTGTGTTGGTCTTCTCAGAACCCGTTGGGTTTAGCTCTCCTCGATCAGTCTGGGTGTCCTCACTGGAGGTGTCTTCGACGGAAGCCTTGTAAAGAGGGAAAGCGATGGCGCGGCGTGTCTGTAGAATAAAGAATGATAAGGATCGACCAAGACCTGAATTAGCTTACATGCGAGTCTGCGAGAGGGCTCTGGCGCCTCGGGTCTTCCTAGCAGCCACCTTCCTCACCGTCGCCCTGGTCTTAGTCGAACGCGAGGGTGACTTAGGGGCTCTTGGTTTTTGGAAGCCGATTTTGGGGTTATCGGCATTTACGCATTATGACCTTTTTCGGAGGTGGCGAGTTTTGCGAGAAAAGAACCACAGGAGCTGGGAAGAATTGAAGGGAGCCATCATTGCGTGAGGCTCGGGGCCATCTTGTTGCTGCAAAGAGAAAGAGTGAGTTAATAAAAGGATCAATTGCAGGCTGCATCAAGTTTGCGATTAGGAGTACCTGGTCCACGGGGATGCCATAGTCAGCGTCGAGCTGTTTAAGCAACGGTCCCAGAGCTCTCCTAAAAACGTGAGTCTTCCACATCGACCACCGGTCTTCAAAGCCATCGGTTGATGAGGCAAAGGTAAGGTCGGTGGGAATTGGGATGGTCGAGCATCAAAGAAAGAGTAGCACCTCATTTGGTGAGAGCATCGGGATCGGCTCTACACTCCGTGAGTTGATGAAGAAAGAAGTGGGAGTTACTTGCCCAAGGCCGAATTGACGAGCCACTACTGGTTGGTAGAATTCGTACCAGGTTTGATTATCCGGTTGGATGTGCTCATGCCTTGGAAGGAAAGCGAGGCGGATAACGGTGGAAAAGAGTTGCCGAGTGCCGTGTCATCGGCAAAATTGTCCAGCAAGGAGAGTGGATTCTCAAAATGTTATGCTTCCTCCATGTAAGGGAAGAAGTTGGGGTTGTCTGTGCCTTGGAAGAAGATCTTGAACCATTTTGACGCCTCGAGGGTCGGTTTGCTGCAAGCGATACAAAGCTTGGCCATTTGGTGCATCGGATTTGCCTCCCTTTAGCGTCGGGAAAAGTGCAGCTCGCCGGAAGGAAGTCAGGATGCGGTTTTGAAGTACAGTGAGCCCACAGTGGATGAACCACCAAGGTCCACATTACGATTGCTATGCAGAGCAGCGACAGACATCAACGGAGATATCGATAGACCTCTCCAAGGAACAGTTTGCCGATGCTGGGTACCTTTGGCCAGTTCGTAGGCTAGGGAAAGATAGTTCTTAGTGGGAGCCAGGGAAGGGCCACATAAGATGAAATGCTCTAACCAGAAGTTGAGAAAGGCTGTATGTTCTTTCTCTGAAACAGGGCCCTTGGTTTTCATATGACGTTGGATATAAGCGCCCCATCTTGTGCAATCTGCTTTGGAAGATAGTTTGTAAGGGACTGTGGGGTTAAAAGCAGAGGGGTGATGTAACATCCAGGCCAGTAATCATCACCACATCTAGCAAGGTTGGCGACATAGGGCCATGGCCGAATATGAAACAATTCAGGGCGTCAGACCAGAAGTAGCCGATGGTTTTGAGAAGATTCTCGTGTTTCTCAAGAGGAGACAGTGATAGATGCAAGGCGTCGGCTATTCCCAAAATTTCCCATTGGGATTGGTAAGCTCTAGCTACTCTACTAAACCAAGAAACCCAGATTTCGGGGGGATTAGGCCAGGCTCGCAAGCAGTCGGCCCAAGAGTTCAGATCTAGGTCCTGGCTTACAAAGGGGATTCTATTGGCCTCGCAAGAGATTAGATGGGCAGGACTAGAATCTGTACGAGGACCAAGACAGAGAGAATTTGGGAGAGAAGGATGCGGCAGCAGAATGACTGAAACCTAGAAGATTTAATGACGAAATAAAGGCATTAATTCAGGTGTTCGTCGTCAAGTTTTAACACTATGTTAAAATTACGAGGGGTAAGCGTACCTTCAGACCGGAGACCTCCGGATTGGTGGTGGACGATTCTGCCATCTGGTTTGCCGGCGGGAATGGATCTGTGCGGAGTAAGGATTGAGGGTTCTTGTTGCTGTGAGCTCGATCTGGTCGGTAGGCAGTTGGGGATCTAGGCTGCCCTTTTTGAAGGGAGTCGCAGGTTACCGTTTGAAACTTGGAAGTGGCCGTTTGGTTTGCCTAAATATACGGCTGGGTTGACCTTGTCAACAATTTGGGGAAAGTTGATATGCATCGGCTTTTGAGTTGTGGTTTGGTTGACTGTGAAGACATGATAAGGTAAAAGCCGATGCGTTGCTATCGGCTTTTGGGGTATCGACTTATTTATGCTATCGGCAAAATTAGGGGCAAACAAGCAAGGAAAGCATTGGGGAAAGGATTCTCATTCATTTGAAGATGGTCGATTACAAAAGGAGTCCTGCTACTACTAATGTTACTGCTGCTAAATCCTAATCGAAGCCGAGGTCGTCATGCTTGCCGCCGTCCTCCCCTCTTCTGCTTTACCAGCGTCGTCTTCATTGCCACTCTTGAGGAAGACGGTGGCCTCCTCATCCTCGTCTTCGTCATCATTGTCGTCTTCGGACCCGCGAGGAAGTACTTCACCGGTACTCCTGAGGAGGTGTCCTCTTCCTCTTCTTCTTCCTCTTCTTGGAGGAGTCGACGCCATCCCAAGACATGGCGTCGTCGCTGTCCGCCTCCAGCTCCCGTCGGCGAGGCGAAGGTTCTCTTCGCCGTCTGAGACGCATCGTCCTCGACCAGACGGCAAAGTCAACCTCTCTCGTCCCACCATTGTGGCGAGAGTGTATCTGCCGAGGTCGGCGGGTGCTCGAGTTGGTTCACGGTCACTAAGGCTGTTGGAGGCATGAGAGGACAGGTCGGAGGAAGCGAGAGGAGGCCATGGCGAAAGAGGTTTTCCGTGGAGAAAGAGGGTTTTTTGGCTACGGGAGGAAGATGAGGACTGCGAACTGTTTAGGCTGATTTAAATAAGGGGAATAGTGGACAGACGGTTCAATGCCATGGCGATTTCCCAGATTGCACTGCCAAAATTGTCAAATCACGCGCTGTGCAGGAGTTGAGAAGACAGGGCATCATGATGAAGGGGTAGCGTGACGGTGCTGTTCTGCCATGCGTTCTGTCGACGTGCAGCCCGATAAAAAAAAGGAGAAGAAGAAGAGGAAAAAAAACGCACAGAGTGGTTTTGGAATTATCATTGCCAAAACCAGGGGGGCATGTGTTATCACCGTATTTTGGCCAAAGACGGAGATGGGCCGTGATCAAGATGGGCTTAGAAGATACATATATTCAAGGTGTGGTTGGATCGGCCTAGTGCGTAGATTTGGGCTGAATTGCCCGTGTATCTTGTATCTTAGTAGGAGTCGTATTTGTTTAGGTTCCGTTTATGTTTAGATAAAGATAGAGTTGTAGAGTTATTCCAAAAGTAGAGAGTCTCCGGACTATAAATATGTACCTAGGGGTATTGAGAAAAGAAGGACAATCACGTTCACAACCAACAACAATCTCGGATCGCCACCCTTGTTTCTAGGGTTTTCTCGGGTAAGTGCCATCTTGCCTAGATCGCACCTTGCGATCTAGGCAGTATTACTATCACGATTATCCGGTGTTACTCGTCGAAGCCTTGTTGATGGCGGTAACACCTTTACCACAGATTGTTAGAGCTAGCATCGATACTCTTATTATGATTGCTTGTTCTACCTCTAGCTATCTCGCCATCTTTGCACCTTCTCCCGGGTGTGAGGGTGGCACCTTGCTTGATTTCTATTTAGTCGAGTTGATCTGTTATAGTTGTGCCTTGTTCATCAAGGTTTAGTTTAATATCCACGTGATTAGGCCTCACAAACGGGTTGAACGATCCGTGTCGTAAAATATGGTTTATTGGTCTTAGAGGGGACGTTCCGGGAATTGACGTTGTGTTGGTTTTTAGGCCTCCTCTAGGATTGGTTTTCTACTATTTTTCGTATCTATTAGGCTCAACTACGCGTGGGACGTTCCGGTTGCGTGGTGAAAACACTAAACTATCGTAGATCGATTTAACTTGTAGTAATTAAGCAAAACCCCATGTTATCATAGATCCAATGCAAAACCATGGGGATAATCGGCTCTGAAAGCCGATTTACAGGGAAACCTGGGAGCCGATCACGGCTCGAATTTTACGTATACTTGTTTACCGTGCAGGAAACCAATCGGAACAATCCATCACCTTCCTGGCCAGGTATAGGTCAGGTGGCACGCCCTCGAACCAAGACAGGACGCGTGCGTGCTGGAAGATTTGCGGGCCGTTGACCGAGGGACTAGGGCCCACCAGCCGCTCTGGGAGCCTCCCGGCTCTTCGTGTTGCTAGTCACTGCCCGCCGGTGAGTTTTGACAGGCAACAGTTAGTTAGGAATTTATCTAGGTTATTAGTTAGGAATTTAGCTAGGTTAATTAGTTAGGGTTAGTTAATTAGGGAATTAGAGGGACAAATGGACAAATCTAATAAGTATATATTTGGAATTAGGGGGACAAATGGAATTACAAGGAATTAGGGAATTATTGTGTATGGACAAATGTAGGTATATATTTGGATTATATGTGTAGATTAGGGACTATTATTGTGTATGTATATATTATTGTGTGTATGGACAAATGTATATATTATTATTGTGTATGGACAAATGTATAAGTATATATTATTATTGTATATGGACAAATGTATAAGTATATATTATTATTATGTATGGACAAATGTAAGTATATATTTGGAATTAAGGATTATTATTGTGTATGTATATATTATTATGTGAGCATAAAGCAATCCCTTCACATTTGTTCGGGGGTGTAATTTCTTTGGGTCCGGTGCGGCAAAGCACGCCATATAGAGATGATGGACGGGTGCAGCAACGCACGCGCATCATATATGTGGTTTTCTCCGAATTAGGGTTTATATCTCTCGGACCCGTTTAAATTGTGAAACATATATTAGGGTTACATTTAAGGTGATCTCATCATCAAATCACGACACCCGGCCCTAGCCCCTCAAATCTCGCCTACCTAACCTCCTCTCTTAGCCACTTTGACTCATCTGCTTTCCCTTTTGCAGAAAATATGGAACCACACGACAGAGATGAAGAAAAGGAAGATTTGATGCAGGGTATGATCTACGGGGAACAAATCGATATCACATCGATTTATCTGAACAACTCTGGTGAGGGTGATCCTCTTCTCACTAGAAGAGACGGCTTCAGTGAAGGAGAAGGCGGCGCCTCCAGTGGAACATTAAATATTACAAACTCTGGCGACGTGCATACAAATATTAATTAATTAGTCTCCTGCTGTCTATATACATATATTAATGCTATTTCTTCTTTTATCCCTCCGGATCGACGAAATCTTCTGCAGAGAGCAAACGAGGCGCAGCCAGAAAGTTGGAAGACCATGAAAGGTACATGATCGAAGAAGTTGCTGAAGACGGCGAACTGACGGATCCCGTTCATGTTAAAAACAAATTTGTAGCGCATTATGGAGTTATTGTTAGGTACATCATCCCGATCACCATTTGAGAATGGCATAAGCCAAAGGAGGCAGGAGTTAAATATGTCGGCGACAAAGTCAAAGATTTACTTTGTAGGAGGCGCATGCTTAATTTAATCCTACCAACGGTAGAGGTGGATCCAAATGAGGAGGCCTAACAATATGTCGATGCCATGAAGCAAAAGGTCAAGGAGTGGGCTCTTAAGAAGATAGCCTAGCAATTCACCAACTGGAAGAAAAGATTGCACCTAGACTTTATCGTGAAAAAGAAGACTCCGGATTTCAAGGGAGCGTATGAGAAGATAAAATACTACTGGGATGAGTTTGTGTTGTACAAGAAATCAGAGATAGCTCAGAAAAGGTCTGAAACGAATAATAAAAATGATGCTAACAAGAAGTATCACCATACTATGGGGCAAGGTGGCTACGGGGCTAGCATGCCTAAGTGGACGAAACTTGAGGACGACCTACGTGCTAAAGGGGTCACTCTAGAGACAACCGATTGGCTCGAACGGGTAAAGAATTGGTTTTACGGGCATGGGGGCACGTTGGACTCAGAAGGGAAGTGCATATTTAACAGAAAACATAAATAAAATCACATACACATCAAAGACATTAGAAATGCAGTCAAGGTTGTTGAAGAGGGGAGGTTCATTCCCTAGAGAGAATGACGAGCTCACACTCTCCCTTGGGAATGAGGAACACACAGGACGAACACAAGGCACAATAGGCTCCAAACCATGGATAATTGGGTTTCCTGTAGGAAGGAAGAAATATCCTGATAGAAGTCGTAAGAGGAGAAAGGAAAATAGGAAATTGAAGCAAGGATTCAGGCAAAGCGGATGCATAACATAGAAGAACAATTAAAGCGGCAGCAGGACGCACTTAGCTAGCAAGGTATTACCGGCCCATCTCAGCGGCACATGGTAGAATCTGCATTTGATGCTACCGGACTATCTAGTAATCGGAAAAGCAGTGTGGCTTTCATGAAGGTCTCGGGTGATGATGATGACGATGATGCACCGGTGATGGCTCCTCTTGGCTACCTAGTGGATGATATCATGGAGATAACACATTGTGAGATACATGTGAAAGTTGTCAACATAACAATGAAGTTGGCGATCGGCTATGCCTTAGCAATTGGACCTGAACCAACTTACCATTGTCGTCCGGTTCCACAGGGCTACGCTGTTGTCGAGGTGGATGAAGTTATGCACGGACTTCACCAGCTGAAGCTTGACTACCCTGCAGATGAAGGGGGTGTGACTGAACTGGGAGAAGCCAAAAACGACACCATTCTATGGCGAAAGGAATACATCGTGCTTCCAAATTGGACGCCAAGGTCATCAATTTCTCAGAGCACTCCATCTTCGTCGCCGTCTCACCCGTCTCCAGCGCAGCCGTAGCCATCGAGTTATCCGTCTCCAGCGCAGCCGTCTTCGCTGCCGCGTCAGCCATCTCCAGCGCAGCCGTCTTCGCCGTCGTGGCAGCCATCTCAGTCCACTTTGTCTCAGGGCAAAAAGCGGAAGAGTTCCACCACTACTCTGGGGAGTGGTAACCGATCACTGATATGTCAACATGAGCCCCTACCAAAAGTACCAAAGGATCCTCCCAAGAAACCTTACGACTATACTCCAAAGGAGAATCAGGTGATCGCAAAGGCCCAAACGGCTGAGTTTTTTGCTAAACTGAAGCGGTCGAAAGAGCCAGAGTTCCCCAGCACCAAATAAGAAAAGGCCCGAGTGCAAAAATGTTGAATATCCTTCATCAACCCGAGCCAAGGCTGCATCAGACTATGACCTCTCTATTATGAAGTCAGATGCAAAGACATGGTCAAATAGTAGCAGTACAAGCGGGAAATCAGTTCCCTAGCTCATAGAACAAAAAAACAATCGTACCCTTCTCTCAAGGTGATTTCCCATACCAATATGGGGTTAAGAAAATGTGTGATCAAAGAGCAGTATGATCTAGAGGTAGTTGCACTGTACAGAGAAGCGGTCGCTGCTCAAGATATGACTATTGCTAAGTACTTATCCCAGTTATAGTACTTCTCCGAGGCTCATGTAGCATATAAATACCGGCATGGGAATCCTCTCGTCAAACCTAAGGAGGTCAAGAATCTACCAACAAAAATGCGAAGATTGCATAAGTGGTACATAGATGCTGCAAAGGATGGGAAAAACTGGATAGTGCTAGGAGTTAGAAACGAGCATTATGGGCATGGAGATGACGAGGTAATGATTGAAATTGAGGAACTATTTCAGTTATTCAATCAAGACGCCATCGACAAATCGATCATCGGTGTCTATTGTCTGTAAGTACTATTTCTGTAATTAAGTCTCTAACTAGCTCATCTCTCGTTTATTGCATGTATAATCATACTTGCTATAATATGCAGAATAAAGATTATCTAACGCAAAATAGGACACATCTATGACATTGGGTTCATTGACTCTTATTTTTTTCATGAACGTAATCTCCAAGAAAAACCCAAGGAAACAGAGGATAATATTTTAAAGGTGTTAAGGTTTCAAGAAACCAAAAAGGAAATACTATTTCCTTACAACTTTGAGTGAGTGCTATTGTTTTGTACACATTCTATTTCGCTTACACTTTAAGGAAACAGATGTTAAGTGTATAATTGATGAGTTATGTGTGCACAGCTTCCACTTTATTATGCTAATAATTCAACCTGACAAAGTCGTAGTATAAGTAATGGACTCGAAACATAAACCCCTTGAGCAGTTGGTGGACATGCAAATGATGCTCCAACGGTAATTTCAATCATTATGGTATTATATCGGTAACTTTCATGAATTTCCTAATATCAAGTAATTAATAACTCCTTTTATTCGTTTTCTTTACCGAGTAGCGCTTGGAAACGGTTGACTAAGTAGGCTAAGGGTGAATGGAAAGAGGAGCTTACATTTCAACCACTAGATGTAAGTACTAATAGCTAGATCCTCGCATCTCTTTGATTTTAGTTTTGATATCATTATCATGCTTGATTAATATTTTTATTGAACTATGTTCTCGTAAAGTGCTTGACGCATGGGACCGGGGAATAATTTATATAGATACTATATTTGTGAGTTCATTCGTCAGACGTGTTGTGAGAAGGACAGAATTTAGAGAAACTTCACGTACATAAATAATATTCACAGTTTTTATTACCATCAATTTTGTTTAGTTTCATTCATATATGTTGACTCCTTTAAATCAGACCGAAGGGCTGCATGGCGGTCTTCTACCAAATAATCGCGTACGAGGAATTCAAAAGGAATTGAAGGGGTTCTTAGATGTAGAGGTCCTACAACCAAAAGGAGAATATTATATATAAGATAATAGGGACTGTAAAAAAAAGATTATACTGTATATATATGCATGAAACTCATGTACCGAATGTAATATGTTCACACTTCAATCTCTATATCCGTGATGATGTTGTGTAGTATAATTGTTGCTTCATTGCTGAGTGCGAAACACAAAATAAGAAGAAAAACAATAAACGGAAAATACAAAATGAATTCTCTATCGCGACGCAAAAAGTTCCCAAAATGCTATCGCGGCACAAAAAGTGGTCAGAATAAATTCTCTTCCGCAGAACAAAAAAATGCACAAAATGATGTCGCGGTAGAAAAACATCTATCCCGGTTTATAATACACACCGTGACAAATGGTCCTCCCCCTCGTGCCAGACAGCGGCCACGTGGAACTCCTTTCATCCCGATACAAACCGCAACCGGGACTAAAAGGAGAGGATTTTGGTCCCGATTATCCCGTTTCAGTTATGCAACCGGGACTAAAGACCCTACGAACCAAGACAAAAGGCCCAGTTTCTACTAGTAGACCATGCGGATGCACTCCCGAGCTCTTCTGAATGAGTGCTCCAGCCCGGATCCTTCCAAAAAACCATAGGACATGTGCAACAAGGTGGCGCCACCATGGCGTCGTGAATTGAGATTACGAAGAACGAGTTGGCAATAGTTGATTGTGGCCGGCCAAGAGCAGCGTTGGCATCACGCCATGTATGAGGAGGGACTGAGGAGAGACGGTGATCGATCAGTGCAGATCAAAGATCTTGGCACTGGAAGGGTGAAATGCATTAATGCACTTCTTGTCCTTGCTGGCAGGACTGTGGTGGGTTACTCGACTGGCTAGAAACATTTTCATGCTCGATCGGTGGCGTGCAGCCAGAGTTTGGCTGAGTCGCTCTACTCGTCAATAGAAACCCGTGGTGGCTAATGTTAATAACATATGGTTCCATTTTTATGACTGGACGTGCTACTTGATCTCCGTGCTAATAGTTATTTACACCTACCATGTTTCTTTACAATCCTACATGATTTTTATGTCAATTAAATTTTCCCTTACCTCAAAAGTGAAGAAGAACATACCCGCAAAAAAAAAAAGTGAAGAAGAACATGATAAGGTATAGAGATGAAGAATTATTTCTTGTACATGCGAAACACAGGAAAGAAGGAAAATATGTATTTTTTTTTTACACTATAATAACTTATACGTACATTGTTGCCCTGAATTCACAAACACTCGAACGAAGAACGAAAACGAGAGAGAGTTGGACTCAGGTGTTTTGTGTTGTCGCAACTGTTAGCAGCTTTTCAGGGTGTCTTTACTTTTATTTCTGCGAGAAGGAAACGTGCCGAGCATCGTGTCCCACGGATTGACCGTGCCATCCCACCAAACAAGGTTCTCGACGAATCTATGACCTAGTCTAACTGAAACCAAAAACTATCAATCTAAACCTGACGGCCGACAGTGTCAGGAAACAACACTTGTCAGCTAAACTACAGAGAAGCGAGGGAGGCGGGGTTTAAGCAACAATCTCCCTCTCAACCCTGGTGGATGAGCTTCATGTCGACGATCCCAATCATGTCACGCAGCTCCTGAAAGCGCACGCGCCCAAGTGGTTTCGTCAGGATGTCCGCCTTCTGCTTGCTAGTGCCGATGTACTCCACGATGATCGAGCCCTTTTCCACACGATCACGTATGAAGTGAGATCGTAGACTTGTTGTCGATGAGCAGAGTGACAGGTGTCACTGGTTGATTCAGCAGCTCGGCGTGCAGACGAGCGAGCCACACGCCATGGCATGCCACTGTCACTGCCGCGATGTACTCCGCTTCGCATGAAGAGGTGGCGACGACCTTCTGCTTCACGGACTGCCAGCTGATTGGGTTGTCGCCGAGGAGCCCGATGTGCTCTTTCTGTCATCCATGTCCCCGGCATGATCAGAGTCACTGAAACCGACCAGATTTTTGCCGTCACCGCGTTGGTACACCACTCCATGATTCAGTGTGACGGCGATGTAGCGCAGTAGGTGCTTCACGGCTGTGAGATGATCACTCGCAGGCACTCCATGAATCTGCCCAAGAACCCCATGGCAAATGTGATGTCTGCGCGTGTGTGCACCAAGTATCTGAGGCTGCTGATGATTCTTTGATAGAATGTGGCATCCACCGGCTCCTCCTTGTTGTCTTTGCTTAGCTGGCACCGTGCCTCCATTGGAGCACGCACAGGATTGCACCCTGCCATGCCTGCCTTTTCAAGCAGCTTGCTGGCATAAGCTGCCTGACTGATCGTGGTGCGCCCACGGTCTTGCTTGACTTCGAGCCGGAGGTAGTAACGAAGCAGGCCCAAGTCACTCATGGAGAAGAGCTCCTTCACCTCCTTCTTGAAGCGGCGCACCTCCTACTATTCTGCACCGGCAATCACAAGATCATCGACATAGACGCCGACGATGAGCTGTGCGTCACCGGTTCCACGCGCGTACACTCCATGCTCCGTGATGCTGCGAGTGAAGCCGAGGGAGGTGAGGCTTGCGTCCAGCTTTGTGTTCCATGCTGTCGGAGCCTGACGGAGCCCATACAGCGCCTTGTGCAACCTGTACACCTCGCGCTCGCGGCCGTCAGCAGCGAAGCCCGACGGCTGGGAGACGTACACCACTTCCTCGAGTTCACCATTGAGGAAAGCAGACTTGACGTCCATGTGATGGACCTCTCAGCCTCTGTGTGCAGCCAGCGCGAGAATGTGCCGCACGGACTCGAGTCTAGCAACCGGCGCGAACGCTTCTTCAAAGTCGGCGACGGCGCGATGGACATGCCCTTTTGCGACAAGTCGGGCCTTGTGCTTGACGATGTGCCCGTGCTCGTCCTTCTTCACCTTAAATACCCACTTGAGGCCGATCGCATTGTGGCCAGCGGGCAGGGCAGTGAGCGTCCAAGTGTCGTTATCGTCGATGGACTGGACCTCGTCTAGCATTGCATGACACCAGCAACCCTCCTTCTCCGCTTCAGCAAACAATGATGGCTCCTCTCCGGCCATCAGGTGGAGGGCCTCGTCATCATCTGCCTGGTCCTCAAACACGGGTCTTGGTGCTCGTTCAGGTGTAGTAGTAGGTGTGTCGAGGATGTTGTTGACGAGGCGGAAGCGATGTGGAGCCGAGGGAGTGTCGGTGGCATCGAGCTAATCCTCTGTCCTGATGGAGTAGAGACAAAACGCACCGGGGCAGGCCCAGGCGTGGGTCCACCACCTTCCTTGTCTTGTGTCTGCGACGAGCCTGACGGGGAGGCCATGCTAGGAGCTGGTGACGGTGGCGCGCGGCAGGATTCTGCCGCGGCAGAGTTTTGTGCCGATTTCTCTGTCGCGGCAGAGTTCTCGAAGCCCCTCCTTGACGTGACCGTCCATGTCACGTACGCTGGGTACTCGACGCCGGCGCCTCCCAGTTCCAGCGTGCTTCCTTGTCGAAGACAACGTCCCTAGAGATGTGCAGGCACTTGGTTGCGGGATCATACATGTGGTACACCTTGGACCCCGTGTCATACCCGACGAACACCATTGGAGTGCTGCGGTCGTCGAGTTTCTGTAGGTGAGGGCGCGCCGTTTTGACATGGCTGACGCACCCAAACACACGGAAGAACCGTACGTCCGGCTTCGTGTCGTGACACGCCTCGTACGGTGTCATGTCGTCCATGTTGCGGGTGTAGCTGTGGTTTAGGATGAACGTCGTCATCAGAACCGCCTCGCCCCAGAACAGGTTCAGGACTTGCTTGGCCTTGAGTATGCTTCTGTCCATGCCGAGCACGGTCAGATTTCTCCTTTCTACCACTCGTTCTGTTGGGGAGTGTACATAGCAGTGAAGTGTCGCTGGACAACGGTCTCGATGCAGTGCTCGGAGAACATGGCCGAGGTGAACTCGCCGCCACGGTCTATGCGAAGGACATGAAGCTTGTGTCCGCACTCCACCTCTGCTGCTGCCTAGAATTTGACGATCGCGCACGCGGCCTCGTCCTTGGACTTGAGAAGCTCGAACCACATATAGCGGCTTCGATCGTCTATGAGGAGGAGGATGTAGCGGCGATCTCCAGGTGTTGGTGGCGTTATGGGACCGCACAGGTTCCCGTGGACGAGCTCCAGCGGCCGCTGCGCCCTGTACCGCGCCTGCTGTGGGAAGGGCAGCCTCTGTTGCTTCCCAGTGAGGCAGGCCTCACACAGTTTATCTGCATGATCGATGTGAGGCAGGCCACGCACCATCCTCTGCATCCCGTCAAAGTGGAGATGCCCAAGGCGTGCGTGCCAGCGCCATGCCTCAGACATGTGTCTGACGGCAAGACACACTAGATGAACATGCGTGAAGATCAGTTTGTACAACCGATTCGGAGCTCGATTTACCTTAAAGAGGACGCGATGGTGGTCGTCGTGCACGGTGAGGACACCACGCCTGATGTGAATGCCGAACCAGCCCTCGTCGAGCTGTGCCAGGCTAATGACGCTGCTCTTCGGGGCAGGGATGAAGAACACCTCCGAGAACATGTGGTGGTCTCCCCCATCGATGGCGAACACTACGGTGTCGCGCCCTCGGATGTCGACCACCAAGCCATCGGCGAAATACACCTTGCCAGTGACGGAGCGGTCGAGGATGGCGAACGCCTCCTATGACCCCATCATATGGTTGGTGGATCCCGTGTCGAGGAACCACACCTTGCCGTCCTGGGTCTCGCCACTGGTGGGCGTGACGATCGCCCGATGTTCGTTAAGGAAGATGTGGCCATCGGTGTGTGTGCCGCCATCGCCCATTGCTGATGACGCGGGCAGGTCAGTGAGCGACGTGAGGGCGTCTCCCTCAACCACCTCCTGGACACAGACCATCATCATTGTCGGTCCGTCGTCATCTTCCTCGGCCTGGACGAGGTTGGCAGCGGCTGGAGCTGCAGCCGCCTTTGCCGCCTCATCACGCTGCCTCTTGCAGCACTCATAGGCCCAATGGACCTTTTTGCCGCAATAGCGGCACTTGTCCTTGTCGGGTTCATTGGCGGAGGCGGGGGCGGTGCCTGGTAAGCTTGCCCGCCCTTCTTGAAGTGCTCGTCTCCCCGAGCGGTCATGCTCCCGCCGCCGCGTGGCTGGCGTTTGCCTGCCTCCCACTGCTCCTCGGTGAGAAGGAGATGACCACCGGAGCTGCTGCCCTGATTGCCGTCCAGTCGTTCCTCCATGGCACGGAGGTGTCTAATGACCTCCTCAACAGTGAGGGTGGCAGGATCCATCATAGTCTCCATCGAGAAGGCTATCTGCATGAACCAGGAAGGCATGACTGACATGAATTTTCGCACTACCTTTTCATCGTCGCAGGCGTCGCCGAGGGAGCGTAGCGAGAGGCCAGGTTCGCGATGCGCATGCCGAAGTCCTCGATCCGCTTGCCGCTCTTGAACGCAATCGACTCGAACTCCGTTCGGAGCCGTCGGACGTGTGTGTCGCGGACGCGATCGTTGCCTTGGTGATGGGCGCGGATGGCCTCCCACGCCGCCTTGGCGCTCCCCTTTCCGATGAGCATGCAGTGCATCTCGGTCGGGATAGATCGGAGCAGCGCGGCCAGGGCCTGCTTGTCCTCGCGCTAGGCCACGTCGCCATGATCGATGGCGTCCCAGAGCGATGCAGCCTAGAGATTCACCTCCATGACCATGGCCCAGTTGGTGTAGCCACCGCGCGTGAGCATCGGGAAGGAGAGGATGGTGCCGCTGCTTCCTCCGCCCTCGCTTACCACCTCGCGTTGTATCACGACCTCGTCGCCGCCCGGGAGGCGGAGTCACAGGAGAGCGTGCAGCCGGTACGGTGCTGCTACCCTTGCCGACCATGGCTCTGATGCCAATTATCGCCCTGAAATCACAAGCACTCGAACGAAGAACAAAAACGAGAGAGAGTTGGACTCGGGTGTTTTGTGTTGCGCAACTGTTAGCAACTTTTTGGGGTCTCTTTCCTTTTATTTCTGCGGGAAGGAAACGTGTCGAGCATCGTGTCCCACGAATTGACCTGCCATCCCACGATCTGAACAAGGTGCTCGACGAATCTACGACCTAGTCTAACTGAAACCAAAAACTGTCTATCTAAACCCGGCGGCCTAAAGTGTCACGAAACAACACTTGTCAGCTAAACTACAGAGAAGCGAGGGAGTCAGGGTTTAAGCAACATACATTGCGCTTTTATGTCGATTTGCTTTGTGTTTTTTGGAAGGTGTTAGACGTACTAGGAGGTTATTCAAGGTTCATGATGCATTCAGGATGTTCTTGGCTATCTTAAGACGTCCGCAAAAATTGCCAGAGTTAGACGCCAATAAGGATGTAGAAACCTAGTCTAGATAGGTACCGCGGGGTATTGCACTCTTGTTATATTCTATCTACCTCCCTTTTGTTTGTGTGTTTGCCATAACCATTTACCCTGAAACAAAGTAGGGTCCGTTAAGCGGGTCTGAGGAAGCCACGTGTCCCAGCAATTTGCCGATATCATGATTATTTTCCAAGTGTATTTCTCCATTTCTAATGAGTCTCTTTTTTTGCCGGGTGTATTTTATTTCTTTGCCAAGTATATATTTTTTGTGTCTTACATAATTGCCAAGTAGGAGTATTATTTTTGCCGGGTTCCGCATGAAGGTCGTATTCCTGCTGTCCCCTGACGTGTAAAAGGTGAAGACGCCAGGCAGATGGACCAGAACTTGACGTCATCGGGGTGCGACACGATCTCCATGCCGATGCACTCCAGTCCGGATCCTTCCAAAGAATCATAGGACGTGTGCAATGAGGTGGCGCCACCAAGGCCATCGTGGATTGAGACTTCTTGTGCTTGCTGCCAGGACCGTGGTGGCTAGAAACCTTTTCATACTCGATCGGCAACGTGCAGCCGGAGTTTGGCTGAGCTGCTCTAGTCATCAATCGAAACCAGAGGTGATTAATATTAATCTCATTTGGTTCCATGTTTTTGGCTGAATGCAATATTTGATCTCTGGGGTGCTAATAGTTATTTACACACACTATGTTCCTTTACAATCGTACATAAACTTTATGTCAAGTAAATTTTGTATTTCCTCAGAAGTGAAGAAGAACATAAAAGATTTAGAGATGACCAAATATTTTGTAGCAATGCAACATCCACAGACAACACCGTAGAAGATCTCGCCACGATGATAACCTTGATGAACCCCGGTACCGAGGGATGCAACAAAGCTATGTACCAACAATTTATCAATCAAGTTACTAAAAATGTACGTGAGTTAGAGAATGAATATAAAAAGTTGTTTGAGAAACTACCTACCAAGTTGGATAATACTCCCTCTGTTTCAAAAATATAAGATGTTTTAGGTCTGTGAAAACAATATATCTAGACTTGTTTTAATGTGTAGATTCACTTCAAACATGAGTAAACCTATATACTAAAAGTAGTCTAGATACATTTGCTTCACAAAGCTAAAACATCTTATATTATGACACGGAGGAAGTATATTCAAACCAGCAATTAAGATACATATAGGAGTAAATGAGAGTGCTGCACTTTGTGATCTTTGGTGCAAGTGTTTCTACCATTCCTAAAAGTTTATTTGATAGAATAAATCTTGATTCACTTCAAATGACTGAACTTAAGCTATATACATCTAGCAGACTCAGCTTATAAACAAGCTGCAGACATAAAAAAAAATAGTTGTGCGAATTAAAAGATGCCCATTTGATTTTGTCATGGTTGATATGTGTGAAGATCCGGTAGCTTCTGTAATACTTGCTAGGCCCCTTGATTAATTGTTGGCAACCAAACAAAGTGCACAAACAAGCTTCAAAATAAGCATGAACAACCAAACAAAGTGCACAACATAAATTTAGCATTTCCCCGGCAAATCATGGCTTCGGAGAGAAGATCTCCATAGATGTATGAGACACCCTCGATAACCAAACACGCCCCTGCATTTTTGCATCCTTTCTCATGGGTCACACGGCAGGAAATAACGGATGGCGGTGACCGTAAGACTTTAATCGAAATGGACGGTCCTGACTGAATCACGTGGGAGTGTTTTGGACTTTGGTCTCGAAGAATTTCTGGACCCACGAAAATGTACGCAATTTCAATGACCTAGAAAATCATGTAGTAATTAATTCATCAAATTTAACATGATCATTTAACCAAATATGGTTTTCATATAAATTTGGTCCAAATCTAGTCCAAAAAATTTGTACAAAGTTTTTTAGTGCAATCAACAATTGGTTCGAACTTAGATTAATCCAAGAAAAGTACAACTTCCACTTTTTTCAGAGTGCACGCTCTCTCTAGAAAAGTGTAAGTTCCAGTTTTTACTAAATTGGCATTGCAATTTCAGAAATATACTTGAACCTACGAAAATTCCGTTAATATACTTGAACTTATGAAAATCCCAAGGTACATAGGATTATAAAAAAAAGTGTGTCCAACGACATAAGGGATAGCTAGTTTCTCACGGTCGCTTTCTCCGACTCGACCAGAGGGTGAGCATCCTCCTATAGGATGTGGAAGGGGAAGATGACTTGGCGCGGTGCCAGGCCACCAGAAACCTTATGGAAAGGAGCAAAATAAGTGAATGTAGTGTGTCTGGACGCCGTTGGGTGGTGACATGTGCGCTCTCGGGCGCTCTCTTGGGCGCCGCATTAAATTATGACGAGGATCAAGTTTAATAGTATAGCCTATTATTGGCTATAAGCCACTTTCATGTTATTTACAGTCATCACTGTAGCCACAAGTATAATAGCTAACTGCAAATATGTGCTATTTTATTAGTATATGACTCACATGTCACTCTCACAAAGTGCTTAGGAGCACATGTTGTATCTGGCTCTTAAATTACAGCCAGCTATTTTGCTCTCTCCTTCAACTCAGCCAAAATATACTACCTCTTATAGTCAGCTGATATCATCCTATTATACTTGCTCCTAGGGCTGCTTGACAATCATTCGTGTAAGACGTATATAGTGTAACTTTTCATCACATTCTCTCCCGTCCCCAAACCCATCGTGGGCGAAAATACAGGAGAAATAACAGGTGCTAAGGTTGGGACTGAAAATACTAGTATACTAGAGAAAGAAACAAGGCACGAGGCAGATACGTACGGTACATCCATATCCATATTTCCGTCTTCTTCTTTGGTGACCAGAGGCAGAGTATCCCATTTGTGTGTCTCCTGCAAACAACAGCCAAAGCGGAAGATTGTCAAAGGGAACCAAGGCCCATTAAAGTAGACAGCCGACGACTCCCATTTGCGCCCACCACTTGGCATACCCGACCTCCGCCGGCCCATCTGGAGACGGCCACGTTTCACTCAAGAAGAAGAATATCCTCAACAAAAATGATCAAGAAAAAGAAACTGGCACGAGACCAATTCTCCCGAGGACCAAGTGGCACGTGCGTGCGTCGGCAGACCAAAATGAGAATAAATCAAACTCAAATTTGCTGGAAGTGAAGTTTTCTTTTGACCAGGAAAATAAAGAGAATAGATAAATACACCACTAGCCAGGGCACACTTCATCAACCTACACGAGCTCTCGTAGCACACGTGTGTATTTGTCCATTGCGGTGAAGAACTGTTCTCTAGGGATGTCACGAATAACCCTTCCACGAAAAACTTAGATATCGGCTAAAATCTTTTTATTTGCCTAGTGGGCTCACACATACGACAATAGTTCTCACTACATGTGCAGGGCCGAAGAACCCCTTGGATAAGGGATGGCAGCTGTTCTATCTTAATTTTAGTCGACATACATACAATTTCCTACAAAGTACGATGAATTCTGAAGAAAAACTACTCCTTCCGTCATAAAATAGATGTCTCAAATTTGGCTAAATTTATATAAATCTAGACACTATTTGGTATATAGATTCATCCAAAATTTTGAAAATCTAAGACATCTATTCTTGAACGGAGTGAGTACTAGAAAATGGCTACGTAAGAGGGGATTCGGCCCTACCGAGCCTTTGCTGGGCCGCGCACTAAGCAGCAGTAGCCCCTGATCCGTGTGTGCACGTGTGGCTGGTGCCTCTTCGTGTCTTGGCCCCTGTGGAGTATACGAAGCCAACGAGTCCAGGACTCGAGCAACGAGCAGGCATGTGCGCCGCCGTCTTCTACTGATCTACTTCCCGCCAGCAAACCTGCTCGCCGATCCGGCGGCACTCTCCCTGGTACTCCTCCAACCTTCTCATTTTTTCAAATTCTCAATTCTCAGTCTCATGGTAACACGGTTTTACCGAGCGGGCTTCTTCTCATCTCAATTGTAATTTCTGATCCTCCTTCAAAACATAGGTTACGCTCCTTCCCATTAATGGCCTCTAGGCTCCACGTATTTGTGGAAGAGATGGACAAGAAGGAGAAGAAACCTGCAGCTTCAAAGAGGACAGGTATAATTTGTGATTTTATGGTCAATTGAACTATTAAATCAAATTTGAATTTGTGGTCAATTGATTATTCTATTACCATTGTAAAATCGATACAATTTTAATTTTTTGCATCAATTTTTTTGATGCTTTAGAGTTTGCCCAACCTTAAATTTTTTTCGTCCTTCGCCATTGTACATGTGTGTGTGTGGTTGTCGATGTACTACATGTTCTTCGTGCCCTTCTTGAGTGGCATGGTCAACTTGTCCATATAAATACGGTAGACATTATTGTTGTCATGAAGTTTTCCTAGTGAGATTAAGTTTTAACAGTCGGGAGCACCAATTTTCACTTTGTTAGACTCACATGATAAGAGCTTCTTGAGTCTAGGATCCATATTTCATCGAACAATTCACCGCCTAACATTAGAACTTTACTATTAAAATCAACTGTAGATTTAACAACAATATATTTTGCTCCATCTATATTGTTATATGCTAGACAGTTCTTCCTAATACGACCCCACTCCTTACAATGAGAACACTGAGGCTTTTCCTTCTTCTTCTTCTTCTTGCCAGATTTCCCACCATGATTTTCTCTAATCATCAAACGATGTTCATCACTAGCACCAGCAGAAGTACCTTCTTCGGAAGTTTTCTTTTCTCATTGATCATAAGATAACATCGCACTATGTATCTTCTTGAAGTGATGCTCGACTTGTCATACGTCAGAGTAACAACCAAGCTCTTGTAAGACTTAGGCGACAAAGGAAGCATGAGAAAAGCCTTGTCCTCGTCCTCCACCTTGACGTTCCAAATCTGAGACCACATGGTTGAAGGCTTTTATGTGTTCAGTAAGGTCCACACCTTCTTGCATCATCATGACATACAAATCCTGCTTGAGATGCAACTTATTGGGCACAATCTTTTCTAGAAATTGTGCCTCCAACATCTTCAGATTACACGCACTGACTCCTCGTCCATCACATGATACATGACTTGATCATCTAGGCTTAGCCATACAGAACTTTGCCGCCATCAACATCCATCTTGGCAATCTTTGCCACATCATCCTTGATTGTTTTTAGGATTCAGCAAATCCTCGACCCTTGATAGCCATAGCGGGTAGTTACATGTACCATCGAACTTCGTCATCTCGAATCTGGTTGTGGAAGACATATTGTCCTCCCGCTACTCTCTCACGAACAGTCGTTGATCATATTCCTTAGGTCAGAGCGGTCGAACCAACACAAGCCTCTCCTTCAGTTCAACAAAGCCTTATCACACGTGTCGCCTATCTTCTGACATTCTGTGCTCGAGATTTAGGTCTAGGCAACTCGAGAGCTCTTTCTATTGCACTCCACAGCCCTCCTTTTATTTACCTTGAGATATTTCAGATCTATCTCCACCTTCAATCCGACCCCACATGACTTTCCTAACCTCCAAGTCACACCTTGCGTCATCAACTTCGCCTTCCTTTGTTCCCTTGTGTGCACCAAAAAATAAGTCGGCCCATGCCTTTATCGAATTGAACCCGTGTACGTAGATCCACTGGATATATCGAATCTTATAGCCGCACACGCACACGCTTGAGGGACCACAACCATGACAACATCAGAACTCGTCGGGTCCTTGTCGAAGTGCACCTGGTATCTCCTCGTCGAGCCGGCCTCTCTGATTGAACTGGTCGGGCTAACCGCTCGAACCTGTTGCACCACATCAATGGTACAATCTCCCCCAACTTGCTGAAGGGAATATGCCCGAGAGGCAATAATAAAGTGGTTATTATCGTATTCCTTGTTTATGATAAATGTTTATTTTACATGCTATAATTGTATTTATACGAAAACGTTAATACATGTGTGTTTAATAAACAAAAGGAAGTTCCTAGTTATGCCTCTCTTATAAAGTAGCTCCTTGATTAACAAGATGATCATAGGTTTCCTGATCATGGACATTGGATGTTGTTAATAACGAGGTCACAACATTAGTGTAATGGTGTGATGAACATTCATCCGAAGTATAGCATTACGATCAAAGTCATTGAGTTTATATTGCTATAACAACTTACGAAGTGATCCTAACCCTTAGACCATAAGATCATGTCAATCACTAACACCGGAAGAGTTTCTTGATAACATCAAACGTCACACCGTAACAGGGTGATTATAAAGATGGGTTCAGAACTATTAAAGTGTTATGTTGAGGCCCATGGATAGAGAGTGAAATTTGTTCATCCCGATGACAGATAGATATGCTCTGGGCCCTCTCGGTGATATCACATTGATTATCTTGCAAGCAAGTGATTTGATCACTAGAATGTTATATCACGGGAACGAGAAAAGAGTACATATCAGTAACGAGATCAAACTAGGTATGGAGATACCGATGATCAAATCTCGTACATGTAATATATCACGAAACAAAAGGATTAAGATACTAGCGTAAAAGGTTCCGATGATCACAAGAAAGTCATCGTTGAATGTGTGGAGTCGATGGGTCTCGGATCCCGCTTCTGATTATTGATCCGAGAGGGATCTCGATCATGTCTGCATTATTCGCGAACCGTAGGGTGACACACTTAAGAGACACCGACATCCATTTGGAGCAAAAGTTTCATGCCGAAAATAATAACAAGCGCAGGAATTTATTTCACTAGATACCGAAACGGGTTTTCGGGTGAAATTGCAGAAAGTGTTTCTGCATGTGAAATGAAATACTAGCAAGGGGTTATATGTGAATGTTTGTCATTAAAGTAATTGACAAAATTCTGAATAAATAAAAGGAGTTTTATTTAATGAGAATTTTCATTAAATTTGGTGGAAATTTAATGGGAATTTGAGTGGGTTTTTTAGTGGAGGGAATTGAAAGGCATTTGAGTGAGTGGAGTGTCCACCCACATGAATGTGGAAGAGGTGGGGGCAGCCCCCATGGCCGGGGGCCACCCCCTTGGGTGCCCCCCTCCTCCTATAAAAGGAGCCCCCCTCCTCACTTGTCTCTCACACCTCCTCGTGAAGGATCTCTCTCCCCCTCTAGTATTTATCCCCCATGGTCTCGGACTAGCGAGATACATGTTCCCGGTGGCTATTCGGCAAGAAAGAGTTGTGCTTCCGCTGCATCGCTGGAGCGAGGAGGTGGAGGTTGATCGGTGCCTCGAACGTGTGTGCGAGCACGGATGCGCTGCTGTTTTGCAGCGCTAGGACTTCCTCTCGATCTTGAGATCGGCAAGAGATCGTCTACATCAACCACGAGTTTGGACTCGTTAAGCTTTGTCGGTGTTCAAGGGTATGTTCTCTACGGATATACATCCGCCCGTTGTTTGTATCTAGTAGATAGATCTTGGTACATAGTTGTTCCCATCGTAGGAAAAAAATTGTTTTCTATGCTGCGAACCCTACAGTGGTATCAGAGCCGGATCTATGCGTAGATACTTTGCACGGGTAGTACACATATGAGTATGTGGGCGATGATGATCATTTTATTGCTTCTTAGTTGTACTTTGGATATTGGTGGCATAGTGGGATGAAGCGGCCTGGACAAACTTTACATGTCCTTGCACATGAGACATGTTCCACGCTTGACATGCAACTAGCTTTGCATAAGTGGCTAGCGGGTGTTTTTCTCTCCCACTATAGTCAATATCTAATTTACAACGAGTTGTCAACAATTTGGTTATCCTCGTTGTGGTTCATGTTCGTAGGTAAGAACGGTTCTATCTTCGAAAGTCCTAAGCCACGTAAAAACTTGCTATGGATAAATTAGAGGCGTCTAGTTTAGATTGTTGCTGGGCTAGTGTTATGATATGGTGATGTTGTAAGTAGAAGTATAAGATGATACTCTTACAACACACATAACGTGTAGGTTCCATAGACCTTGGCCTTACACATAGAGGTATGATAGAGATCATACCACGATGCACATGATGGAGATTATATGCGGGAACCATATCATTTCACTTATTAACATGTGATGTTTATTGCATCTTATATTGCTTTTTTGGCGTTTTATTAGCATAATAAGATGATCCCTCGTTTAGATATCAAGATAAGAATGTGTTCTTTCTTAAGTATGCAATGTTTCGTCGCTTCAAGACATCACGTGATGATCGGGTGTACTCGAATCCACGAGCATATCTCGGGTGTAAGACAGTTTTACACACGCGAATACTAAGGTTCTTACTTGGTGAGCCTAGCATGTACAGACATGGCCTCGGAACATGGACCGAAAGGTTAAGCATGAGTCATATGTTTTGATATGATGACCATATGGATGCTTTGAAGCTGAAGCTACCGACTCACGTGATGATCGGACTTGGTGTAGTGGATTTGGTTCATGTAATCACCAAAAAGACACGAGGGATGTCGTTTTTGAGTGGGAGTTTATTTCTAATTTGGATTAGTAGAACTCAATTTATCATAAATTAAATCAAAGTGAATTTGCATAATTTGTTGTAGTCATTGGCATTCGTTCACCACTTTATGCTTAGTTGTAATTGAGATAATAGAACTATAGAATTCTGGATATATACTTTACTAACTGGTATCGTATTGTGTTGAGTGTCAATCTAAAGTTTAAAGTCCTATTGCAAACTTTCAGCAAACTCTATTTACTCCGTGAAATTTAATAGTTATTAGTATTAAATCGAGAGTAACAATTCCAGTGTTAGTATCTTAAGTATCATATTTGCCTCCATGATTCTTGATTGTTTTAATATCAAGTTTATCTAGGAGCTAAAAGAATTGTTTCAGAAACCATCATGTGTGACAGATATAAAGATATCTGAAATAGTGTTTTGGTTGCAATATGATAGAGTATAATATATGTTCTCATATTGGATGATAATTTGCAAAGGTTGGAGATGCTAGACATCCTAATCATCCAAAAGGGTTTTGGAAAGTAATGTTATACTCACGATTCGCCGTTATAAGCTACAGTAGCTTGATCATGAAAGTCGTCATGATAAGGATGAATAGAAGATGTATGTAAAAGTGTTTACTACACTAAAAGATTACTAAAGAATGGATTTTGAAAGAATACCGATCATTTGATGATGGTGATCTACTTCAAAGTGCAAGTCCAAAGGTATTATTATTTGAATATACATGCTTTGGACTATGTGTCATGTATATGGCGCCACTTTTGATGTTGATAGATTCTTTTAAAAATAAAAGGAAATGCTGAAAGAGAATCTATAAAATATATTTGGCAGAAAAAAAAGATTAGAAATATCCAATTTAGGTATATAGATGATATACATGTTATGGTTGTATTCTTTGCTTGTTAAACAATGTGGTTCTTGGGTATTGGATACCGAATTGGTTGGTATGAAATTTCATACGGAACGACGCAATTCATGAACCACAATGGCGTAAGTAACTAGCAAGAGAATATGTGATGATGTTCATCGAAAACAAACAAACAGTTGTTTGTATTTCTCGTTGACATCAAAGCTTGACTTTAAGATTTGTTTTAATAATTGTTATTTAAATCAGATATTATGAGAACAAAGGTTGTTCAAATAATTACTGTATTCCATATTATATGGATGATTTACAAATCTAGTTGGAGAAATTACATCGATAATACCTAATGCTAAATGTCTCAAGACAAATGATTGAAAGATCACTTATGAAGTGACATCGCTGTTAAATTATATTGGAAATAAAACATGAAGAAACTCAATTTTCATGGATTTTTGGAGTCTTTGATTTGATCAAGTGACTCTTGTGAGACTTTCCTCGGGATAATTAAAACTTCGTTCAAAGGCCAAAGAAGAACGAACGACTAAAATATTGGAATTTATACATATCGATGTATGTAGTCCATTATGTATAGTCGTAAGCGATGGATTTCAACTTCATATGCTTTCTCCGGAAATGTGAGTGAATGTTCACTTGATGAGAAAGAAGTATGAAATATTTGAAAATGTTTCAAAGACTTTCAAGATGAAGTAAAAAATCATTGTAACAAGAAAAAAAATGGTTTATGATTTTATCATAAGGGATTTATTTAAGTTACAAGTGTAATAAGAAAAATAAATGAATTATGATTTTATCATAAAATGGATTTATTTGAGTTACAAGTTTAGAAAAACACCTAGATTTACATCTCCCGAAACACCATAGGAATATGGAGTGTTTAAGATTTGTAATGAAACCTTGTTTGACATGGTTAGATCAAAGGTGTTATTTATAAAACTGCCATTATGTTTTAAAAGATTAAAGCTTTAAAGACTTCCGCTTTTACACTGAAAAGAGCTCCATCTTGATCCGTTAAAATGACACCATGGAAGTTATGGTTTGGGGTAAAACCCAAGTTGTCATTTTTTAAATTTTGGTATGCTAAACATAAGTAAGATGTTTACAACCGAAGTCGGATGAGCATGTATTTGTAGATTATTTCGAATAACAATTGGTTATTCCTCCATAACACCAAGGACAAAAAGGTTTGTTGCTTGAAACGTGAAGTTTCTTGAAGAAGGAATTTTTCATAAAAGTTAAGTGGAAGGACAATAGAACTTTGATAAGGTTAACGAACCTTAGCTAAATGTGCTGAGTTGCGCAGCGCCGGAAATGGTTCCGGAGGTTGTCATAATGTTCATAGCTTATGTGCCTCAAAGGTTGTGGTCATGGAGATCTAAGTTCTTATTGAACCAAGTCGGTCGGATAAACAAATCAAATGATGAGATTTGAGAGTAAATCATTATTGTTTGAAAATGATGAACCGACTACATACAAAGAAGCGATGATGGGCCCTGACTCCATCAAATGGCTTGAAGACATAAAATCCGTGATAGTTTCATACACGAGAAATCAAGTTTTGAACTTGAAAGACCCTCCAGAAAGGTGTAAAAACCTATCGGTCGTATTTGGATCTATAAAGAAACAGACATGGATGTTTCACATCTATGAAATAGTCAACATGTCGTAAAGTATTTTATGACAATGTTCAAAGAGTTGACTATGACAAGATTTTATCTTTCATAGTGATATTTAGTCTGGACGGATTAAAGTAGCAACCACTACATATAATTTGGTATATGGTAGATGAATAAACAAAACAAAGTTCTTCTAATAGAATGGTTACCTAGGACATGTACATGACACGGTCCAAAGGGTTTTGTTAATTCAAAGGATGCTAAAAGGGCAAGAAACTTCAACGGTTGAAGTAAGCATCGCGGAGTTAGAATCTTCACCGTGATGAAATGGATTTTTCATCAGGAGATGATGAAGATGCTTGCATTTGCAAGAAATTAAGTGGGAGCGATGTGACATATTTCTAATACATTATGTGGAAGACATCTTGTTGATTAGAAATGATGTATCTTTTATTGACAATGGTTAAGAATTTCATTTCAATGAAAGACTTAGGCAAAACCCGAATATTTAGCATGAGTGTCTATAGTGGATAGACTATGGCGCTAATATGGTTATGCCAAACGTACATATATGAGATATTGAAGGAGTTCAATATAGAAACGACAAGAAACGGTTCTTGTCGCATGGAAAGGAATTGAATCAAGATTCAAGTGTATCGACACTTGATAAGTGCAACAAGATTCAGGTGCTTTGACACTTGATGAGTGAAATCACAAGGATGTTTTGATCAATCATGCCATGATATGTACACATCCAGATATGTCCTATGCTCTAAGTGTTATGAGCATATATCAGAATGAATCATAAAATGATCATTGGACGATAGTGAGTATATTCTTATGATCTTCTGGAAGAACTAAGAATATAGTTGTGTAGAGGTGACAAACAATTACAAATAGTTCATTGTAAAGTGTTATATTGACACTAGTTTTGTCACAAGATACAAATTAAGTTTATCTCAATTTAAACTATGGGTGGCACAATGAAATGGAAAGAAAGTTTCCATGATGGATTTGGAAGAGTTCCAAAATTAAGACATTATACGAATACTACAATAAAAAGGCTAAGTATATGACTGCTATAGTAGCGGCAAAGGGGGGAATTTGTGTCAAGTAGTTTATAATCAAACTAAGGTGTGGTTCGCAACGAGTTAACACTAAAGATATATTGTATGACAATAGTATCGACGTGATTTAACCCCAATGAACTAAAAGGTATCACCAAAAGACCAAATTTATACAATGTTATCTCATTAGAGAATGAGTGATGCGTGGAGACGCAAAGACACGCAAATACACAAGGACCTGAAGCGTCAGATCCGTAGATTATGTTAACCACTTGCAATTGCGTATATGGAACACCAGAAAGCCATAGGTGTTCAATACGCAAATTTTTCAAACTAAATTATTGTCTCTAGTGCAAGTGGGAGACTGAAGGGAATATGCCCGAGAGGCAATAATAAAGTGGTTATTATCGTATTCCTTGTTTATGATAAATTTTTATTTTACATGCTATAATTGTATTAATACAGAAATGTTAATACATGTGTGTTTAGTAAACAAAAGGAAGTTCCTAGTTATGCCTCTCTTATAAACTAGCTCCTTGATTAACAAGATGATCATAGGTTTCCTGATCATGGACATTGGATGTTGTTAATAACAAGGTCACAACATTAGTGTAATGGTGTGATGAACATTCATCCGAAGTATAGCATTATGATCAAAGTCATTGAGTTTATATTGCTATAACAACTTACGAAGTGATCCTAACCCTTAGACCATGAGATCATGTCAATCACTAACACCGGAAGAGTTTTTTGATAACATCAAACGTCACACCGTAACATGGTGATTATAAAGATGGGTTTAGAACTATTAAAGTGTTATGTTGAGGCCCATGGATCGAGAGTGGAATTTGTTCATCCCGATTACGGATAGATATGTGTTGGGCCCTCTCGGTGATATCACATTGATTAGCTTGCAAGCAAGTGATTTGATTACTAGAATGTTATATCACGGGAACGAGAAAAGAGTACATGTCAGTAACGAGATCAAACTAGGTATGGAGGTACCGATGATCGAATCTCTGACATGTAATATATCACGAAACACAAGGATTAAGATACTAGCATAAAAGGTTCGGATGATCACAAGAAAGTTATCGTTAAATGTGTGGGAGTCAGTATGGGTCTCCAGATCCCCATGGCTGGGCGCATGGCCCCTTGGGTGCCCCCCTCTCCCTATAAAAGGAGCCCCCTCCCTCTCTCTCACTCACACCTCCTCGTGAAGGATCTCTATCCCCCTCTAGTATTTATCCCCCATGGTCTCGGACTAGCGAGATACATGTTCCCGATGGCTATTCGGCAAGAAAGAGTTGTGCTTCCGCTGCATCGCTGGAGCGAGGAGGCGGAGGTTGCTCGGTGCCTCGAACGTGTGTGCGAGCACGGATGCGCTGCTGTTTTGTGGCGCTAGGACTTCCTCTCGATCTTGAGATTGGCAAGAGATTGTCTACATCAATCACGAGTTTGGACTCGTTAAGCTTTGTCGGTCTTCAAGGGTATGTTCTCTACGGATAGTCGGATATACATCCGCTCGTTGTTTGTATCTAGTAGATAGATCTTGTGTTGGAATTATGCCCTAGAGGCAATAATAAAGATGTTATTATTATAATTCTTGTTCATGATAAAGTTTATATTCCATGCTAGAATTGTATTAAGCGGAAACTTTAACACTTGTGTGGTTTGTAAACAACACCGTGTCCCTAGTACGCCTCTATGGACTAGCTCATTGATCAATGATGGTTAAGGTTTCCTAACCATAGACATGAGTTGTCAATTGATAATGAGGTCATATCATTGGGAGAATGATATGGTGGACAGACCCAAACTAAGCAAAGCAATTAGATCGTGTTATCGTGTTCGTCTTTGCGAAGCTTTTCCTATGTCAAATATTGTATTCCTTAGACCATGAGATAATACAACTCCCTGGTATCGGAAGAAAGCTTTGAGGTCATCAAACGTCATCCTATGAGAGGGTGATCATAAAGGTGTCTCTCAGGTGATCGGAAAGTATCTGTTGGGTTGTATGTATCGAGATGGGATTTGTCCCTCCCAAGTCGGAGAGATATACTTGGCCCACTTTAATCGATATCAACACCTTGCTGCAAGCATGTGGTTAAGGAGTTAATCACAAAGTGATATCGGATTACGGAACAGTAAAGTACTTGCCGTGAGCGAGATTGAACTAGGTATGACGATACCGACGATCGAATCTCGCAAGTAAAATATCGCGAGACGAAGGGAATATATATATGGGATTGATTGAATCACGGCATCGTGGTTCATCCGATATGATCATCGATGAATGTGTGGGAGTCAATATGGGTGCCTGCAGACCCTGTTGATTATTGATAGAAGATCATGTCTGCATATTCTCGAACCCGCAGGGTCACACACTTAACGTGTCTCGACGCTAGGATAGATTGGATAATTGGTTTATGAATTTTTGTTCAGAGTCTCGGATGGGATCCGGGATATCACGAGAGGTTCCGGAATGGTCCGAAGAATAAGATTCATATAGGGCAGTGCAATTTTTGGAGTTCGGAATTGTTCTGGGTTAATCGGTATTGTACCGGAAGCTTCTAGAACCTTCCGGAAGGGGACCAACATGGCCCCACCTTCCGGGAGGGGGAATGGGCCTATGAGGGAGTGTCCTGGCCGCATTGGTCCAGGGGCACAAGGCCCCATAGGGCCCAGCCGATCCTAGATAAGTTTAAACTCGTTTAAACTAGAGATAGGATTTCTAGATAAGGGAGAGTTTAAATCGTTTAAACTAGAGATAGGATTTCTAGATAAGGGAGAGTTTAAATTGTTTAAACTAGAGATAGGCTTGGAGGAGGGCAGGGCTGGCCGCCTCTATATATAGAGGGTGGTGCGCCTCCCCCACACCTTCCTCCAATCCCTAGCAGCCTTGCTACCTTCCTCTCCCTCCCGATTGTTTGTAGGCGAAGCCTGCAGTGAAATTCTCCACCATATACACCACGCCGTGTGTTGTAGATCCAATCTATCTCTCCACCATACTTGCTGGTCCGAGGAAGGAGGAGACGTCGAGTCTGCACGTGTGCATCTCACGGAGGCACCGCCACTTGTGGTGCTAGATCGGATCGGATCGCGAGGAGGAGAAGTGCGACTACATCACCCATGTTCGACGAGCGTTCGCTGTGCGAATCTTCAAGGGTATGAAGATCTAATCCAATCTCTCTCGTTGTTTGCATCTCCTAGATTAGATCTTGGCTTTCCCTCATTAGCTCGTAGAAAATTTTGATTTACTATGCCGCGAAACCCTTGATGGTATCGAGCTAGATCTATGCGTAGATGTGTTTCACGAGTAGAACGCAACATGGTTGTTGCGGGCGTTGATGTTTTCTGTTGCAAGCCTCTTGTTTGTGTTCTTCTTATGACGCGGGATAGTGAGATTGAAGCGGTCCAGGCCAACCTTACGTGACATCGTTCGCGAGACCGGCTCCGCACTTGACGTGTGGCTTGTACCACACATGCGGCTGGTGGATGTCAGTTTCTCTCACTATAGTTGTCATGGGATTAACACCGGAGTTTGGCAACCATAATATCACCGGTGTGGCTTTTCGTAGGTAAGAATCGTTCTTAGCATCTACTCCCATAAGCCACGTAAAACATGCAACAACAAAGTAGAGGCGTCTAACTTGTTTTTGCAGGGAGTGTTTTCTATGATATGGTATGGCCCAAGATGTGATGTGTATATTGTATGCGATGATCATGTTTTGTAATGTTTCACGACTTGCATGTCGATGAGTACACAACCGGCAGGAGCCATATGGTTGTCTTTATAATTGTGTATGACCTACGAGTCAACTTCTTATACGCCATGTAATAGCTTTACTTTATCGCTAAGTAGTTAGCAATAGTTGTAGTTTCTATTCGTGGTGGAGGCAATCATGGTGGTGTGATGGAGATCATGCCGGAACGCACAAGATGGAGATCATTGCGCGAAGATTGGCTATACCATGTCACATAAAGTTATATGCATGTGATGTTTATCCCTTTATGTATCTTATTATGCTTAGATCGCGACGGTAGCATTATAAGATGATTCCTCACTTAAAGATCAAGATAAAAACTGTGTTCTCCCCAAGTATGCACCGTTGCGAAAGTTAAATCGTTTCCAAGCATCACGTGATGATCGGGTGCTATAGACTCTCGCTCACATACAACGGGTGCAAGCCAGTTTGCACACGTGAAATACTTGGGTCTAACTTGACGAGCCTAGCATGTATGACATGGCCTCGAACACAAGAACCGAAAGGTTAAGCATGAGTCATATGAATGATATGATCGACACTTTGTTGTCCACCATTGAAACCACATCTCTTCTCGTGATGATCGGATTAGGTGTGGTGAATTTGGATCGTGTTCACTAAACAACTTGAGGGATGTTGAATTTAGTGGGAGTTCATCTAGTAATTTGATTAAGTTGAACTATTTATCATGAACATAGTCTAAATTGTACTTGCAAATACTGTAGATCACATGGCCAAATCCAACTTCAACTTCAATGTTTTTTATGAGAAGGAAAAGCTTATAAACAATGGGTCTAACTTCACCAATTGGTTCCGCAATCTAAGAATCATTCATACGGCGGACAAAAGGACTATGTCCTTGGTAAAGCGTTAGGTGACCCCCTGCTACAATCGCTACCGATGAGAAAGCTCTATCGATCGGCAAAGATGATTATGGTGTGATTAAGAGCACCATGTTGTTTGCTATGGAACCGAGCTTCAAAATCGTTTTGAAACCTATCCGGGCCCTTTGAGATTCTCGAGGAGCTGAAAAACATGTTTCGGACTCAAGACCGCTTCGAGAGATATGAGATCTCCGAAGTTCTTTAAGCGCAAGATAGAGGAAGGGAGTTCCGTTAGTGAGCACGCCATAAAGATGTCGGGCTACACTCAACGCTTGAGCAACCGAATGCACGATTCGAGGAGCTCAAGATTGACAGGTTCTGCAATCACTCCTCCCAGCTACAAAAGTTTTGTAGTGACTCATAATCGATTGGTTCCATCGATACGATCACCGAGCTCTTCGCAAAGTCAAGGCTGCGAAGTGGACATCAAGAAGGATAATCACGTGTTGATGGTCAACAAGCCCTCCTTTAAGAAAGGTAAGGAGCAAAGAAGCCCTTCAAGAAGGGCGTGGCAAGCTTAATGCCCGCTGAGAAGAAGCTCGTGCGGTCCCAAGCCGGACATCGAGTGCTTCTATTGCAAGGACAAGGGTCCTTGGGAAGCTGTCCAAAATACTTAGCGGACAAGAAGGTGGCACCATCAAAGGTATATTTGATATACATGTTATTGATGTTTTCCTTACTAGCCCTCGTTGTAGTGCACGGTATTTGATACCGGTTCATTGCTAATATTTGTAACTCAAAGCAGAGCTACGGAATAGGCGGCTTGCGAGGATGAAGTGACGATGCGCGTTGGAAGCGGATCAAGAGTTGATGTAATGGCCGTCAGACGCCTCCTTAGTTTTACCTTCGGGATTAGTTTTAAACCTTAATAAGTGTTATTATGTACTGCGTTGAGCATGAACATTATTTACGGATCGTGTTTATTGCAAGACGGTTATTCATTTAAATCGGAGAATAATGGTTGTTCTATTTATATGAGTAACATCTTTTATGGTCATACACCTCTTGTAAATGGTTTATTTCTTCTAAATCTCGAAGGGATGAAACACACATCCATAACATTGAGGCTAAGAGATGCAAAGTAGATAGTGATAATACTACTTATTTGTCGTCGTCTAGGTCATATTGGTGTAAAGCGCATGAAGAAACTCCATTCTGATGGACTTTTGGAGTCTCTTGATTTTGAATCATTTGACACATGCGAACCATGCCACATGGGCAAGATGATCAAAACCCGTTCTCCGGTATGATGGAGCGAGCAACGGACTTGTTGGAAATCATACATACCGATGTATGCGGACTGATGAGTGTTTCGCCGCGCGGTGGATATCGCTATTGTCTCACTTTTACCGATGACTTAAGTAGATATGGGTATATCTATTTAATGAAACATAAATCTGAAACATTTGAAAAGTTCAAGGAATTTCGAATGAAGTGGAGAACCATCGAATGTAAAGATTAAGTTTCTACGATCCGATCGTGGGCGAATATTTGAGTTATGATTTTCTCACGCATCTTAAAGCAAGTGGAATCGTTTCACAACTCACGCCACGGAACACCACGTAGCAATGGTGTGTCGAATCTAGGAATCGAACTCTATTAGATATGGTCCAATCGATGATGTCTCTTACTGATTTGCCGTTATCATTTTGGGGTTATGCATTAGAAACCGCTGCATTCATTTTAAATAGGGCACCATCTAAATCCGTTGAGACGACACCGTATGAACTGTGGTTTGGTGCTAAACCTAAGTTGTCGTTTCTTAAAGTTTGGGGATGCAAAGCTTATGTCAAGAAGTTGATGCCGGACAAGCTCGAACCCAAAGCGGAGAAATGCGTCTTCATAGGATACCCTAAGGAAACTATTGGGTATACCTTCTATCACAGAACCGAAGGCAAAGTGTTTGTCGCAAAGAACGGTTCCTTTCTTGAGAAGGATTTTCTCTCGAAAGAAGTGAGTGGGAGGAAAGTAGAGCTAGACGAGGTTATTGAACCTTCTCTTGAATTGGAGAGTAGCGCAGCACCTGAAATTGTTCCAGTGCCGCCTGCACCAACAATAGAGGAAGCTAATGACAAGGATCATGAAGCTTCGGATGATGCTGCTACTGAACGTCGCAGGTCGACAAGGTCGCGTGCCCCTCCTGAGTGGTACGGCAACCCTGTCTTGACTGTCTTGTTAGTAGAAGACAGTGAACCTACGAACTATGAGGAAGCCATGATGAGCCTAGACTCTGAGAAATGGCTAGAAGCCATGAAATCCGAATTGAGATCCATGAGCGAAAACCAAGTATGGACTTTGGTGGACCCTCCTAGCGACCGAAAGGTCGTTGAGTGCAAATGGATCTTCAAGAAGAAAACGGACACGGATGGTAATGTTACCGTCTATAAAGCACGGCTTGTCGCAAAAGGTTTTCGACAAGTTCAAGGTGTTGACTACGATGAGACTTTCTCTCCCGTAGCGATGTTTAAGTCCATTCGGATTTTATTAGCAATTGCTGCGTTTCATGATTATGAAATATGGCAGATGGATGTCAAGACTGCGTTCCTCAATGGCAACATTGATGAAGAGTTGTATATGATGCAACCCGAAGGTTTTGTCGATCCTAAGGATGCTGATAAAGTATGCAAACTTCAGCGTTCCATTTATGGACTGAAGCAAGCATCTCGGAATTGGAACCTTCGTTTTGATCAAGTGATCAAGAGCTTTGGATTTGTTCCAAATTGCTACGAAGCTTGCATCTACAAGAAAGTGAGTGGGAGCTCGGTGACGTTTCTGGTACTATATGTGGATGACATATTGATTATTGGAAATGACATCAAAATGCTTAACGATGTGAAGAGTTATTTGAACAAGTGTTTTTCAATGAAAGACCTAGGTGAAGCTGCTTATATATTGGGCATCAAAATCTATAGAGATAAACAAAGACGCCTGATAGCTTTAAGCCAGAGTACATACCTAGACAAAGTTCTAAAAAGGTTCGGAATGGATAAGACAAAGAAAGGTTCAGTGCCTATGTTGTCAGGTAAGATATTGAGCAAGGCTCAGTGTCCACTGATAAATGATAGGAAGCTATGAGCAAAGTGCCTTATGCCTCGCCATAGGTTCCATCATGTATGCCATGTTGTGTACTAGACCGGATGTGTCCAATGCTCTTAGTTTGACGGCAGATATCAAAGTGATCCAGAGTGGAACACTTGGACAGCCGTGAAGAACATCCTAAAATACGAATAGGACTAAAGAAATGTTCTTAGTCTATGGGGTGATGAGCGACTTGTCGTAAAAGGTTACGTCGACGCTAGTTTTGACACCGACAAGGATGGTTCCAAATCTCAGACAGGATACGTTTATATTTTGAATGGAGGAGCTGTGAGCTGGAGAAGCTGCAAGCAAAGCGTGATCACGGGATCTACAGTGGAAGCGGAATACATGGCTGCTGCAGAAGCGTCAAGTGAAGGAGTTTGGATCAGAAACTTCATCACTGAGCTTGGCGTGGTTCCAAGTGCATTGGACCCACTGGAGATACTGTGTGACAACACTGGCGCCATAGCACTCGCTAAGGAACCAAGATATCATCCAAAGACCAAGCATATCAGCCGCAAGTTTCATATAATCCGAGATTATATAGCAGATGGAGATCTGAAGATTAGCAAGGTACATACGGATCTGAATGTCGCAGATCCACTGACTAAACCTCTTCCACGTGTAAAACATGATCAACACCTCAGTGTCATGGGTGTGAGATTGTTGCCAAATGTAAACTAGATTATTGACTCTAGTGCAAGTGGGAGACTGTTGGAATTATGCCCTAGAGGCAATAATAAAGATGTTATTATTATAATTCTTGTTCATGATAAAGTTTATATTCCATGCTAGAATTGTATTAAGCGGAAACTTTAATACTTGTGTGGTTTGTAAACAACACCGTGTCCCTAGTACGCCTCTATGGACTAGCTCATTGATCAATGATGGTTAAGGTTTCCTAACCATAGACATGAGTTGTCAATTGATAATGAGGTCATATCATTGGGAGAATGATATGGTGCGGACCAAACTAAGCGAAGCAATTAGATCGTGTCATCGTGTTCGTCTTTGCGAAGCTTTTCCTATGTCAAATATTGTATTCCTTAGACCATGAGATAATACAACTCCCTGGTATCGGAAGAAAGCTTTGAGGTCATCAAACGTCATCCTATGAGAGGGTGATCATAAAGGTGTCTCTCAGGTGATCGGAAAGTATCTGTTGGGTTGTATGTATCGAGATGGGATTTGTCCCTCCCAAGTCGGAGAGATATACTTCGGGCCCACTCGGTAATCGATATCAACACCGCTTGCAAGCATGTGGTTAAGGAGTTAATCACAAAGTGATATCGGATTACGAACGAGTAAAGTACTTCTGTGAACAAGATTGAACTATGTATGACGTTATCATCGATCGCATCTCGGGCAAGTAAAATATCGCGCGACGAAGGTAATATATATATCGGATTGATTGAATCCTGGCATCGTGGTTCATCCGATATGATCATCGATGAATGTGTGGGAGTCAATATGGGTGCCTGGACCCTGTTGATTATTGATAGAAGATCATGTGCATATTCTCGAACCCGAGGTCACACACTTAACGTGTCTCGACGCTAGGATAGATTGGATAATTGGTTTATGAATTTTTGTTCGAGTCTCGGATGGGATCCGGGATATCACGAGAGGTTCGGAATGGTCAGGAGAATAAGATTCATAGGGAAAGTGCAATTTTGGAGTTCGAATTGTTCCGGTTAATCGGTATTGTCTTGAAAGCTTCTAGAACCTTCCAGAAGGGGACCAACGTGGCCCCACCTTCCGGGAGGGGGCATGGGCCTATGAGGGAGTGTCCTGGCCGCATTGGGCCAGGGGCACAAGGCCCCATAGGGCCCAGCCGATCCTAGATAAGTTTAAACTCGTTTAAACTAGAGATAGGATTTCTAGATAAGGTAGAGTTTAAATCGTTTAAATCTAGAGATAGGATTTCTAGATAAGGGAGAGTTTAAATTGTTTAAACTAGAGATAGGCTTGGAGGAGGGGCAAGGGCTGGCCGCCCCCCCTCTATATATAGAGGGGTGGTGTGCCCCCTCCCCCCACACACCTTCCTCCAAGCCCTAGCAGCCTTGCTACCTTCCTCTCTCCCTCCCGACTGTTTGTAGGCAAAGCCCTGCAACAGAAATTCTCCACCATATACACCACGCCGTCGTGTTGTAGATCCAATCTATCTCTCCACCATACTTGCTGGTCCGAGGAAGGAGACGCCGTCGGTCTGCACGTGTGCATCTCACGGAGGCACCGCCACTTGTGGTGCTAGATCGGATCGGATCGCGAGGAGGAGAAGCGAGTACGACTACATCACCCATGTCCCGACGAACGTTCCGATGTGCGAATCTTCAAGGGTATGAAGATCTAATCCAATCTCTCTCGTTGTTTGCATCTCCTAGATTAGATCTTGGCTTTCCCTCTGTTCGCTCCGTAGAAAATTCTGATTTACTATGCCGCGAAACCCTTCATCTTGGTACATAGTTGTTCCCATCGTAGGAAATTTTTTGTTTTCTATGCTGCGAACCCTACACTTGCGCACTGTCGATTGGATCTGCTTCGACAATATGGCCTCCTCGCATCGTCATGCCCGCGATCAATGCCATCCTTTGTTAACGGTGTTCCATCGTCATCAACATTACGTACTGTAGCCTTCGCTACGCTCTAGGAACCTCGTCTTCGCTATGCTCCAGGAACCTTGTTATCTTCGGCATCCGCTTCGACAGAAGCACACCACCCATCAGAACCACCATCTCCCGTCCTTCTATATCATTTGCACCAAGAAGTCAATCTGCAACCTGACACTTTGATAGAACTTGTTATAAAGATGGGCGATTAGATCATTGCAGAAATTATATGGAGGACAATGTTTCTTAACGCGGTTCAACGATAAATGCCAACATCTGTGGGGCATATGCTTTATGGCCGCTCTTTCCAAGAAACTCATCATAGTACCATCGACGACAAACCTACCATGATATATAGACACATCAGATCTATAACGTCATGCCGGTCCAGCATTCCTGTCATGAGCGTCAAACCATTCTTTAAACTCCACCTTATGTCTAACCTAACTTGCGTCTAGTTTATTTTAGCTACTCCCGGTGACTTTATATATTTAGCTAGGCAAGAAGCGTCCGACTCAAACAGCTAAACTTCCTCGTAGTCCAAAGTCCAACTGTGGCCTATACACATGATACAATTCCAACAACATGTAACATATAAAATCTTACATTATCTTAAACATTAAGAGATCATCCTTAATTCGGAAAGTACATGTCTAAGTTTTTCCATGTTGCTCTCAACTCGACAAATTATCCTAAACATGGTATCGGAAAGACAAGGCTTTATCTAATTTTCTCATATTTTAGAGCCTTGACACGACGAGTGCATGTTTGTCTAGTATAATAAGCTATATATTATGATTTACGACAGCGTTTGGCTCTCTCTGATGATGGATAGGCGATGACAATACGCCTTCAGCTTGTTATAGAATCTTATGTTTATAGTTTTTACTACTACCTCCATTCTGTTTATAAGGCAAATACGTATTTTAAGAAAATAGTTTAACCGTAAATTAGATTCATATTTAAAATATACCATTAGGTTCATATTTAAAATATGCTTCTAATGGTATAATTTTTATGATATATGATTCATATATTATTGATCAAATTTACGGTTAAACTATTTTATTGAATTACGTATTTGTCTTATAAACGAGTTAATAGCATAAAACCACCACTTTACGGGCTAAATTTACTGATTGATACCACTTTACGGAAAGGATACAAAAAACCACCACAAAATTCGTTGATTGTCTCAAAAAACACCAATTCTTCACTAAACTCGAATTGACGCTGGTTCTGACGGATCGGGCCCACCTGCAGAGGCCACGTGGCTCCCATTTGACGGCTCCCGACACGCCCGTTTCCGCCGTTAACGGCGCATGGGCCCCACCGCCATCCACCGTGGATAACGGTCGTCATCCTCAGTCCCCTTGCTCAGTCTCGTTGCGCGCGGTCGATGCTCACTCGCCGCCGTCCATTCGCGCCGCCGCCACCGTCCGTCCGTGTCGCCTGCACCGTCCGTTCGCCCCGCCGCCGCCATGCCCAGCTGGCACGACGGATCTTCGTCGAGCACCTCCGGATTGTTGGTAAGTATGGATTACTCGGTTAGGGTTCATCGAAGAAGATTTAGGAATTTGCTCGATTTAACTCGCTTTGACTCAATTAATTCATCGTGAAGGACATGTTCCCACTGGACTTTGCTCCGGGAACCATGGATGATCCCAATTTCTGCGGCATAGATGTGGGTTCGGCGTGCTGCCGCTCACAACTTGCACCGCGCAAGTGTGTGGATTTTGAAGGAACAGACACGGGAAGGAAATTCTATCTGTGTCAAATTGAGAATGTAAGTCTGTCATGTACTTTTATTTACTTTGGAAATTGCAAATGTTTAGATTAGAATGTTGTCAGATATGCAATAGTTGATTATAGCAACTAGAGTTAGCAACTATGATTCAAACAATGTACTTGTGCATGCAGAGTGTGCAGATTAGTAGTATGATTCAGATATATCAA
This sequence comes from Avena longiglumis, assembly GCA_030063025.1. Classification (NCBI taxonomy): domain Eukaryota; kingdom Viridiplantae; phylum Streptophyta; class Magnoliopsida; order Poales; family Poaceae; genus Avena; species Avena longiglumis. The sequence continues at coordinate 15,785,663 of CP125975.1, forward strand.
CTATGTGCAATATGATTTAGATATAGCAACTATGATTCAGAGAATGTACTTGTGATTGAGATGATTCAGATAATGTACATGTGTTTAGTGTAGCATGTGTAGCCTGTGTAATTAGTAACAGTCATGAACTATGGTTGTCTAATTAGTTATAGCAACTATGGCAGTGTAATTAATAATATACTTGTGTCTGTGTATTCAGATATAGCAACTATGATTCATATGATTTAGTGTAGCCTGTGTAATTAGTTAGCTCTAGAGTGTGCATACAGTGATGAACTATGTCTTATTTGCAGACAATGGAGAACTGTGGCTTCCGGTCTTGGGTAGATGAAGAGTGGCCTGACAGTCTAAAGGATGCCCTGCAGAAGCTGTGGGCAATGTACTATGAGTGCAAATCTGCTGCCATTGAAGAGAGGGATCATAGTTCCAAGATGGTGAAGGATCTGACTGAAGAGAAGGACAAGATAGAGAAAAAAATGCAGATCATGTTGCTAGTTTACGCAAGTGGGTTGATGATACTGAGAGGAGAGCTTTAGCAGAAAATATGTGCAGGATTTACAGTGAGGACAGTGAGAGTCAGAGTGTTGCCCAGATGGAGAAGCATTTAGAAGCTTTGAATCATGAAATTGATGTTCTCAAGAATGCTAAGGAAGAAATGAAAAATCTTCTTAGATCCCAGGCAGATGTGTTCAAGGGTAAGCAGAACAAGTGGCAGCTGGAAAGAGATGGCCTCATGGAAGAAAACAAGAAGCTGATATTGGAAAATAATGGCCTCATGGAAGAAAACAAGCAGCTGGTGAAGGATAGAGATGGCCATAAGGAAGAAAAGAAGAAGTTGGAGTACACTGTCTTTGATATGTTCCTACACTGTGATGGTCTGAAGGAGAAGTTGAAGAAAATCAAAGAAGTTTGTGATGAGTAATGTAGTTATCATGTTCTAGTTGGCATGATGTGCATGTTTATGTATTTGTGTAATTGAACCCTTTATGTGGGTGGTCATGTATGTTGAACCTCTAGGTTGAACCTATATGTTGATCCTTCTATGTGCTATCAAAATGGTTATCCTTTAGTTGGAAATTGTTATTCACAAATAAGTTTGAAATGGTTATTCTTTAGGGTTGTCGAGAACCCCCGAAGGGTCTCGACAACCTATCTAGATAAATATTACTATATATTCTTTAGGGTTATCGAGAACCCCCGAAGGGTCTCGACAACCTATCTAGAGCAATATTACTATATATTCTTTAGGGTTGTCGAGAACCCCCGAAGGGTCTCGACAACCTATCTAGAGCAATGTGCTATCAATATTAAACTTAGCCAACTCAAACAATGATGCACACATAGTCTTAAACATAGTGTATTACAACCCACATAGTCTTAAACACCATTACACAAATATTGTCCAACACATAGTTTGGAATTAATTCAGCACATAGCCACAGATGCATGAACATAGTCTTCCAACACACTGAATATATTTTAGCATATAGCCAGACAGTTCTGAACATATAAACTGTCTGATCAAGCACAAAGCTCATTCTGCTTGCTTGGAGCAGTCACTCTTCTTGGCCTTCTTGTAGCTGTTGTGCTTACCAGCACTGAGATAGCCCTGCATCCTAGATGTTAGCTTTGGTTGTCTTTTACCAGTTGCATCTGCTGCATACCTAGGTGCATTGAAGGGCCTGTTTAGAGTACCACTTCTTGTTGCTGCACTTGTTGTAGGTCTAGATGGTGTTGGAGAAGGAGCAGTAGATGGCCTACTAGTTGGTGTTGGAGTGGGAGCAGTTGCAGCACTTGTTGTAGGCCTAGATGCTGTTGGAGAAGAAGCAGTAGATGGCCTACTAGTTGGTGTTGGAGTGGGAGCAGTTGCAGCACTTGTTGTAGGCCTAGATGCTGTTGGAGAAGGATCAGTTGTAGCAGTAGTTGGCCTTCTTGTTGCAGCACTTGTTCTAGGCCTAGCTGCTGTACTTGTAGCACCAGAGCTCTCCTCACCATGAGTGTTGGGCTGTTACAGAATATAAACATTTTAGTGTTTGAATCATGCTAGATGGCACATTACAAAGTGAGGTACCACTAAACATTAGTGTTTGAATCATGCCAGGTACCACATTACCTGGTGACTAACTTTTCTTATTTGTAGCTCAGGCCTCAATGGCACATTGCAATTTGTATACCTGTGCCCTACTAGCCTGCAGTTGCTGCAAGTGATAGAAGACATCCTAGATGAATCTCTAGGTGCTGGCACCTCAAATTTCCCTTTCCTCCTTGCAGTCTGTTTTCTCCCAGGTTTTTCTCTAAAGACAGGTGGGTCAATATCTGGTGTAGCTGTCTTATTCCAGTCAGTAGGTCCAGGTACTGGGTATATGGTGTAGCTGTAGGCTTTTTTGTATACATTTTTCTTGAAGAAGTCATCAACATAGTCTTCTGGATGCTGCTGTAGTTTCATGATTGCTGCCACAGCATGATTGCAAGGAATGCCAGTGAGGTCCCACTTCCTGCAAGTACATGTCCTCTTGATCAAGTTCACTGCAAGCACTCTGCCACTGTTGCTGGTGACTTGCCAAAGGCCAACTTCACATAGTTTGCCTGAGCATTCTCTTGACCATCTTTTGGACTCCTCTAATTTCTCACAGTAGAATGGACAGATCTCCCATCTGCTTGCTTCTACTTTCTGTCTTGTACCACTATACTTGACCATAAGCTTGTCCCTTATACCTTCAAGCATTGTCCTAATTGGCTTGTTACTCACATTTAGAATCATTTTGTTGAAGACTTCACTGATGTTGTTGACAACTAGATCAGTTTTGCAGTTTGTATCAAACAGATGTCTGGCCCAAGCCTCAGGTGGTATCTTCACCAGCCAGTTGTATGCCTCCTCACAATCTGCTTTTAGAGCTTCCATTGCCAGTTCAAATCCATTCTTGGTGTATGAGTAACTAGCAGCATCCATGTGCTTCTTGAGCTCAAGACTCTGAAACCACCGATCGAAATTGGCATAAATATGCCTAAGACAATACCTTTGAGGTGAGTTTGGAAAAACTTGAGAGATAGCTTTGAGAAGCCCCTAAACAAGTGAAAAGAGGAAATGAATATTAATTAATTAGGGCCTAATGGTTGTGTCAATGCCATATCTTATGAAAACAATGGATACAAACCTTCTGCCTATCTGAGATTATAGTGTAAGTACCAAACTTGCCAGACTCTCCAATGCAATATCTTAGTTGTGTCAAAAACCACAACCAACTAGCTGTTTCCTCCTTATCAACTACACCAAATGCAATGGGGAAAATGTTGTTGTTTCCATCCCTACCAGTTGCAAGAAGGATCATTATCCTGGCGGTTTGATAAAACAACCATCTACCCCTATGGATACAAGATAAAAATCAGTGGGCTACAACAAAACAATGAACGGATACAAGAGACAGTGAATGGATACAGGAGACAGTGCATGGACACATACCTATGAATGGCCTACAACCATTTAGAAAACCCTGCAGAGAAGCACTAAGACAGATAAAGAGCCCATGGAATCTTGGGTTTGGGCTAGGGTGCTCAACTAGCTGTTTTGTTGTCACAACACATCTACTACCTGGATTTGTATCTAAAATAGCTTGCAAATAATCCCTTATCCTGGTATATTGTGCCTTCTGATCACCCATGATAGCAGCAAATGCCTGCTTCCTAGCTCTGTATGCTTTGCTCTTTGGCACTTCCACTCCATACTTCTGTTTGGCATTGTCAATCAGGGTATCAACACATGTATTAGGGTCAGTTCTAATTGCTTGCTCAGATTGGGCAGCAAGTCAGCCAATAGTCACTTTTGTGTTCTCACCATGAGGTATGCATGTGTGTTGGGGCATGAATTTCCTTATGCAAAATGTCTTCTCATGGGCAATCTTGGAGGCAGTGATAAAGAATTTACAACCTTTTTTCTTGCCTTCTTTAGTGCACCAAGCAATTATTCTATCACTACAATTCCTGTGATAATGGAAGTTTCTAAGTTGGGCTATGTGGTAACTCCTAAGTCTTGTTCGAATTGGTACACATCATTGAAGCACAACTTAATGCAAAATTGCGATGAGGTCAGCCCTATCTGGATCATACCAAATTCTTTTCTTGACCTCTTTAACTTCCTCTTCTTTCTAGGCGTAGATTGAATTTAGGTACACGCCATCATCATCCTTGTCTCCAACATCTATGGCTCTGTCCTCATCCTGGATGGTAGAAAATCTTCCATTTCGGTTCCTCTAACTCATGGTGAGATCTACTTGTTGGACCTGGCTTGGATGGATTCATTTTTTTGGGAGGAAACAACTCTGGCTCTTCGATCCTTTGTCAACCTCTTCTGGCTCAAACATTTCCTCCACATCGATCCCTTCAAAGTGCGAGAAGGGGTGACTCTTGCTTCCTCGATGCTCCATCTTCTGAGGATGTCCATATGCTCGGGGCCTAATGCTTGCTCCTTTTTCTTTCTCTTCAATTCATCTATATCTGCAATTCCTCCACATCGATCCCTTCAAAGTGCAGAAGGGGATCATATCTTTGCTTCCTCTGATGCTCCATCTTCTTGAGGATGTCTCCATGCTCAGAGCCTAATGCTTGCTCCTTTTTCTTTCTCTTCAATTCCTGTATGTACTGCAATTCCTCCATGACTGACCTGTTGTGGTCCTCAGGGTCAACCTGACAAGGATAGAAGAAATCATCATCTTCTGACACCACCTCATCTTCTGACACCACATCAACAGGGATAGGGATAGGTCCTATTGCCTTCTCAAAGTTGGAGCTCTGTTGGGTGCCCAAGAACAACACATCTGACATGTCCATAGCTACAGGAAAAAATTCATCATCATCACCAGAAGTGTAATTCACTCCTGTACTGTCAACTGAAAATATCACAGGATCATTCAAGATTTACGCCTCAACATCATCAATGTTAACATATGATGGCCAGATAGAATCTTTTTTAGTACAGTGATATTCAGCACCTGCTCCTCCTCATACATGTCAATCATGGCATTTACTTGGGTCATGCTAGAAATGAGCTCCATTCCATTCTTCCCTTTTCCCTTCTCTTTAACATAGTACATGTTGTCTCCTATCCCATAACCATAACCTTCTATCAATGCTAACAAATTATGCCTGGTTATGTCAGATCTGCATAAGGTTATTTCCAGGTTGTTCTCACCAGGAAAGTTGAATCTAATCTCCCAAACATCATCATCTAGGCTGTCATAATTAAATAAACAATGATTAGGTAACTAGTTGCTAAACATCACATCAATATTATCTACTGTTAAATTGCAGTCACTGTTTTAGTTAACAACTAATAAAACTACCTAAAATTTGTCCTAAAATTGCACTAGTGATAGCAATAAATTCATCTACTACTAATTTGTCCTAAAATTGCACTAGTGATAGCAATAAATTAATCTACTACTAATTTTTCCTAAAATTGCTGAACTAAATATTTTAAATTTAATCTACTGATCACAGTCTCAACAATAACCTATATTTCTAAATCTAAGCACGTATGGTAGATCTTCTGAATGGATCGAGCTTTTGGAAGGGAACTTACTCTACACCGGCTGAGGAGCCCAACGGTGGCTGATTTTCGTGGGCTAGCGATCACCGCTGCGCCAAATGACCTAACCTCCGGTGACAATGTCATCGCGCTTGCATCGGCGGCGAATCATCGATCGGAGAAGCCTCACATCCCCGCCACCGCACTTACAGACGGAGCACAAGGTGGTGGAACGGATCGAGCTTGTCGGTCGCCGCCATCATTGTCGCCGCCATTCTCGAAGTCGCGCCGCCATCGCAGTACAAGAGGGCGTGAGGCTATCTGAACCCTATCTGGTTCTTCCTTTTCCTCCGACAAACGGTGGGGCGGTGGGGCCGCACGTTAGCAGTGATACGGGCGTGTCGGGAGCCGTCAAAGGGGAGCCACGTGGCCTCTGCAGGTGGGCCCGACCCGTCAGAACCAGCGTCAATTCGAGTTTAGTGAGGAATTGGTGTTTTTTGAGACAATCAACGAATTTTGTGGTGGTTTTTTGTATCCTTTCCGTAAAGTGGTATCAATCAGTAAATTTAGCCCGTAAAGTGATGGTTTTATGCTATTAACTCCTTATAAACGGAATGGAGGTAGTAGGTGGTCCAATGAGCTATTAGTGATTTTTATTGCTACCTCCACTCCGATTAATTGCCACTGAATCAGATGTATGTAGTATCTATACGTATTTTAGTGCTAGATAGATCTAAATCATCGACAACTAATATAGATTCTATAGAGTAATTTTATTATTATGCTCTTTGTAATGTTGATGATATTTGAAAATTTGGAAGAAAAAAATTTAGTGCCTTAAGCTTGGATTTACGTGATCGATCAAAATGCTAAACAATTAAGACCGGTTATTTAGCAGTCAGCAGCAATTAATCCACCAAGACCACCGGGTGCAATGTAAACCACGGCCACCGGGGTCATCTCTCCCCGTCCATTCCTATCTCACACGGCAGCGGCAGGGCAGGTGGACGGGTGGTGGTGGTGGCGGAACGGTCACTTTTGCCCTTTTCTTCCCCGACCCAACGAAATCCACCGGAAATCCCATCATTTTTAAAGCCAAACCAAACCGAACCCAGCCGTCCGCCCTGCGCCCCCCTTCCGAATCCGGAACTAGAGGAGGAGCTCGCCGGCCAGTGGATCGACCCACAGATGGCGGCGTTCGGCAACACCTATTACTCGTCGGGGTCGGACGGGGAAGAGGAGGACGAGGACGAGGGGCCCCAGGGGTACCGGAAGGGCGGGTACCACGCGGCGCGGCCCGGGGACCGCTTCGCCGGCGGGCGGTTCGTCGCGCAGCGGAAGCTCGGATGGGGCAACTTCTCCACCGTCTGGCTCGCCTACGACACCCTCCTCAGCGTACGCCCGCCCCTCTCCCCTCCCCCTCCGTCCCGCTTCCTGTTTCATGGCGGTTCTTTATTCCTCTGTCTCTTGCCCTTTTGCTCCGTGTGTTCCTGGTGCGCCGTCGGGGATTCCTTCGGTTGCTTCTCGATTTCGGAAACTCCGGTGGAGTCTGTGTGCGGTGCGAGCTTTTGCTGTAATCCAAAACGGTGCACTTTGTCCATTTTGCCCCTGCTGTTCCATTGCTCTGTTCTGTTCAAACTTGGTTCTTTACGCCGATCTTTGTTTTCTCCGAAAATCGTGGTCTCCGTGCAAAGATCATAGGTTTCTCTCCTTCAATATGTATTATTACGGCAAGCTGGGAACATTCTCGGAAACTCTGTATTGTGCGATCTGTGCAAGATATGTGCTGTTAACTGAATACTGCGATTGCCAAACCTGCAGAGATTCGTGGCGCTCAAGATCCAGAAGAGCGCCAGGGACTACGCGCAGGCGGCGCTGCACGAGATCGAGCTGCTGTCGGCGGCGGCCAAGGGCGACCCGACCAACTCCAAGTGCGTTATCCAGCTGCTTGACCATTTCAAGCACGCCGGCCCCAACGGCCAGCACGTTTGCCTGGTCACCGAGTTCCTCGGCGACAGCCTGCTGCGGCTGATACGGTACAATCGGAGCAAGGGCATAGGACTAAGCAGAGTCCGAGAAATTTGCCGGTCAGTATTAGTTGCCCTCGATTACCTGCACCGCGAGCTCGGCATCATCCACACGGACCTGAAGCCGGAGAACGTCCTCCTCGTGTCGACGATAAACCCGTCCAAGGACCCGGCACGGGCCGGGTTCGCCCCGATACTCGAGAAGCCCGAGGGGAACCAGTACAATGGGACGACGATCAGTTTCAGCGAGAAGATGCTTAAGATGCGGGCGAGGCGCGCCGTGGTCAAGATTTCACGGAGGCGGGAGTCGCTTGGCGGGGTCACGATGGAAATGGAGAAGGAGAGGAGCCTGGATGGGATTAGCATGAAGTGCAAGATTGTCGATTTCGGGAATGCCTGCTGGGCTGACCAGCAGAATGCTGGTGAGATACAGACGAGGCAGTATAGAGCTCCCGAGGTTATTATCGGTTCAGGGTATTCTTATTCTGCCGATATGTGGTCGTTCGCGTGTTTGGTGTTCGAGCTTGCCACGGGCGAAATGCTGTTCACTCCCAAGGTTTGTCAAGGCTGCAGTGAAGATGAGGTACAATTTTCATGTTGTTACATTTTCAGCACTCATTTGCATATGAAGGTTCTTTCATATATATATTTACACTACCTTATTTACTACAGTAGTATATGGGTTGTCTAATGTTTAATTAAGCTAGTATTTTTCCAATGCCAAGATTGGGGGCACCGCTCTACTTTTGTGCATTCCTGCTTCTGTTATATTGATCAATCAGACATACCTTAATGCAGCAAATACCCCCTTGCAGTTCCTGGACCCCTTACAGGAGTAGTATATTATTGTTATATTATGAAATGTTGGATGAGTTGTCATAAAAGGCTGTCGAAATTTTTGTCAAGGTAGTCTTATTCTAATGCCAAGATTGGGGACATCGCTCTATTTTTGTGCATTCCTGCTTTTGTTATGTTGATTGATCAGACATACAAGGATGCGGCAACTTCGCCCTTGCAATTCCTGGACCCTTTACAGTTAGTATATTGTATTGTAAAAGGTAGATGCACTGGATCATGTGCTACTTTAAAATTCAAACAAATGATCAACTAGTTATATTGAAAGATGCACCCAAACTGACAGGTGCCAACCTAGCTACTGAAATCTTTTAAATGAAAAGGTATGAACTGACTGGGTTGGGTCCATGGTGCAATTTGAAAACTTATCTTCTGATATGCTTTTGGTTTCTTCCTTTTATGATCTGGCTAAGCAACCTCCGCTGTCCAAATGGAAGCTATATAAACATTTGATGTACAGTTAACAGCTATCATAGGACTGGTGTACAGTAGAAATTACATGTTAATGTGATACGCTGGTACAAATCTAAGTGACATGTGCCAACCTAGCTACTGAAATCTTTAAATGAAAAAGTATGAACCTAATGGGCTGGGTCCATGTTGCAATTTGAACGCTTTTTCTGCTAATATGCTTTTGGGTTTCTTTTTTGTATGACCCTGTTAAGCAACCTCCATTGTCCAAACTGAACCCACAGAAACATGGGTTGGTGTACAGTTACCAGCCACCATAGGACAGGTAGAAATCGCATCTTAATGCGATACACTGGTACAAGTCTGTATGTGCTGTTTTGGTTTGTCAGCTGTTATGTTCTTCTTGCCAGATGTAAATAGATTGGCACAAACTTAAGTACTACAATAATGACAGGCTGTTGCGTAGCTACTAGCTAGTGAAAATTGAATAATGGCAGCTGAAGCATTTGTTATACTCTACCTGCTGGATTGTCCTTGGAAGCGGTTCACATCTCTTACCTATGCAAGATTGTCTGTCAAAAGTGACAGATATAGTACTCATTAAGCAATCAACTTCAGATGTTGACTCTTAGTTTAGCTGCCACAAAGTCTACCATGGTGCTATGCAAGTGTTATCATCAACCAATCTAATTACTGCATAACTCCTTGCAGGATCACCTGGCTCTGATGATGGAAACTCTTGGAAAGATGCCTAAGAAGGTTTGTACAATCCCCCTTAACTCTTATCTGTCATGTTGTCTGATGCCCTATCTATTATACTAATAATTTCTGCCGTTATGTTTCAGATTGCTTGCTCAGGCACCCGTTCCAAGGACTACTTCAACCGATACGGGGACCTGAAGCGGATCCGAAGGCTCAAGTTCTGGCCCCTGGAGCGCGTCCTGGCCGAGAAGTACAACTTCCCCGCGCCGGATGCCAGCGGGCTCGCCGACTTCCTCCGCCCGATCCTGGACTTCGCGCCGGAGAACAGGCCGACCGCCGCGGAGTGCCTGAAGCACGCGTGGCTCAACTGATTCAGACGACAACACAGTAACACCTGAAGCCTAACCGACGACAATAGCTTATACGGACCGGGGTCTAGATGTCAGCTCTGCCAAGTACGACTACTGATTTTGACTGGCGCTGCAGATTGTTCGCCAGGGGGGGATACCGGGATATCATCCTCGGTGGGTTTCTGATGTAGCGAGTGGGTGTGTTGTGGGTGCAGAATAGCTGATGTAGATGTGTTTATTTATTCTGCGTGTTTGTGGGTGTGATCTGGAGTGAACCGTGGGATGTTTGGTAATGTGATCTGCCCTGAACCAGCTTTATTTTCTCCCCTTTGTTACTTTGCTGGTGAGGAGTAGGAAGTGCGATGTGCTGCTGACACGCCGTGCAGTGCGGTTCAATTCTTGGTGCTGGAAAGCTGATTTTTCATGTTGGTTGGGTTCAGAACCACCATATGCTGCCTGCTCTGTGTAGCAGCTTGCTTGCCACTGCTGCTCACCAGTGATTCGAGCTGTGAGTCATTTATACTACTCACTCCGACCATTTTACTTCATTTGGATTTATCCATATTACTTGATTTGGATTTTTTAAAATTTGGATGAACCGATATTCTAATAGTATCTAGATTCATCCAAATCTAAACAAATTTGAGTCAACTAATATGGACCGGAGGAAGTAGTACTTGAAACAAATAGTATCTAGATTCATCCAAAAGGACTTGATATTCCCGATGAATGATCTGCATCACGTGGAAAAAGAATTTCTAAATAACACGAAAAAACAGTAGCAGTACTTGAAACAAAATGTACAATTTGGCAAAAATCCATTGATTCTAGTCAACAGGTTGGCAGAAGAGTGTGAATCCGTGGGCAAAAAATACACCACGAAATCTCCAGACTCCATTGAACAGGTATTTTAAAAACAAAAGCTTAGTAGGTACAAGACGCGTTTTTCGCAAGAAACAAAAAAAGACGCGTTCCCCCTCCCTGTGGAGACTTCCTTTACACGTGCTCCTAGGAAAGCTCGTAATTATATTCTCTCTTATCTTATCCTGGTCAACGCCAATGCTAAGTTTGCCGTCGATATGATCTGGAGGTTAAAGATAAAGGGTTTTTCAAAGATTTTGACATAATTTTCGTTTTTATTGAGATGCTCTGTATTGTTCGATGTTTCTTTTAATGCCAAGGTCCTATTGACAAAAAAAATCAATTCTAAGATGCATATACAATAGCCGGTCTTATCTTAATCACGTCACATAATTTACATATAACAATAAAACACAATGTACAATAGATTGTTTTTAGTCTTATCCGTCTAGCGACACGGAAAGCATCCATGATGACGCTATGGTCAAGTATATGCTCCTGGCGATTTCATTACACCAATTCGTCATGCTAGGACTCAGCAAGAAGGTCCTCAAGCAGGTGGAGAGGATTGTAAGGGGTTCTTTTGGGTTGGCTGAAAAGATGTGAATGGTGGCAATTGCCACGTTAACTGGGACAAGGTGTCCTTTGAGCTATGGAGGGCTGGGGATTTCAGACCCCGCTATGTTGGCTACAAGTCTCCGGACACGTTGGCTTTGGAGGATGCGTACAGATCCGGAGGCCTAGACGTGCCAATAGAGCATCTCTAGCAGATTCTAGTTAACCTTGGCTCTCTGAAATATAACCGCCGGTTTCTAGTTTTCGGCTGGAAAAACATGTTAACAGATGGATCCCCCAATGCAATCACAAATGTTGGTGGGAGGATATTTCATCGCGCGCCTTCCCGCTCATCCTTAACTCATTCTAGCCTCGTTGCGCCACCCAATCGTCGTCATGGAGCTCGCGTGCTACCCACCCTTCTAATACAGGGTCGCTTCTTCAGTCTCGCCCCTCTTATATTCTTTCCTTGTTAAGGTGATTGATTCGAGGAGCATCTATCAGTAGATCAAGGAATGCACATGAGACCGCCGGGAAGTCATAATGGTGATGAATTGGTTGGTGACTCAGTGCCTCCACGGCGGAGGGTCTCCTCGTGGAGTAATCCAGGCCGCCACCTAGTAGTCGTCCCCTCTCCCCCTTCTACATTGTTTTTCCTCTCTACCTAATCCCATTCTCATTCACTCATGGGATATCACCACTATGCCCGCCAGCAAGACATGAGACGACCGTCGGGAGCCAAAGCAACCACGCGCCTTCATGTTCACCATGTTGTTGACCTTCATAACCACCCCACCCTGGTCTAATCCCAACACCCTAACATATTGCCGTTCCTACGACTAATACATACTTGTGATTAAACCCCCTACAAACATCCATAACTATAGGAAAGTAATTAAGATATAAATTTAACCACAGCCTTAAACTCTGAGATCCTACACTCCCTTGTGCAAAGGTGTTCTAACGGGGATTCAGATTTCTGTCACTCCGGCAACCCCGCGATTAGTAGCCAAATACAAAATGCATCCCCCTAGGCCCATAAATGGTGAAGTGTCATGTAGTCGACGTTCACATGACACCACTAAAAGAATAGCACCACAACTTAAATACTAAACCATTGAATAATAACTCATCACAGATTCACTACTAACAACATGACTTCTCCCATGTCCTCAAGAACAAAACGAACTACTCACAAGACATCATATGGATCAAGATCAAAGATGATATGGTAATGGATAACAATCTGAACGTAAACAATAATCCAATGATTCCACTAACAAGCATCAACTACAATAGTAATTAACATCGGGAAAGTTTCCCCTAAGAACTAAAGCAATATCCAACACAATTGTTACAGCGAGACGGAGTGGTGATGATGGTGCTGGTGGAGATGATGGTGTGGATGATGATGATGCTGATCTCGATGAAGCCTAGCTTGATGATGGTGTTGATGGCAACGGTCTCCCCTCTCCGGGAAGGAATTCCCTTGGCAAAAATCTGTCTACCGGAGAGATCTTTCTCTCTCGGTGTTTTCCGCCCCTAGAGGCGCCGGAAATCTATCTGTGGTCGCTCTCTGAGGCTTAGGGTTCCGAAGGGAAGTTATAGGCGAAAGGGGAGAGTCGGAAGCCGGGCAGGTGGGCCACACCTGCCCTAGGCGCGGCCTCAGGTGGTCTCGCGCCTAGGGGGTGTGGGCCCCCTACGCCCCCCCCCCCTTCGCTCCTCCTTCTGGCTTCCTTCGTCCTTAGGTAAAATAATATGTTTCCATATTTTTCTGGTATTTTTCTGATCTTCGCAAAATTGCACCGAAACGCCTTCTTTTCCATCAGAATCCAGACTCCGGCAGTCCATCCTCCAAGAATCATCCAACATGCATAAACAGATGAAAAGTCATAAGTAATACCTCATAATAAGACAAATATCAATGAATAGAGGTAAATTATGATATAGAATGGTGATGCAAATTGGGCGTATCACGGGACAAATGCCACCTGCATGTCAACCCTATCATCGTCGTGTGTGATCCACAGTCCTCGCTCCCACAGACTATTACATATCCTATTTACCTAACCCTTCTAGGGGATTCTGTGTGGTCTGATCTAGGTCAATTCGCTTGCCCACACAGACCGATCATGATTTGATGCTTGTCAAAGACAAGGACACCAAAGACAAGAAGAAAAACTAGGGTTCGAGGGATAAAAAGTAGATCTATTTGATTTGTTCAATTGTGTGTTGCTTCATTCAATCATCCATCACCTCTGGATATATATGAGGTGGCTAGACTTCCACTACAACATCGCAGGTGTTATAGGGCACTTTTAGATGCCAATCCACATGCCTAAAGGTTGTGATTGTCGTTATACATTGTACTTGGGACTAACACAAATGACAATCATCTCCTTGCGTCTCAAAGTGGGTATGTCCAACTCAGTGATCTCCATCCACAAGTTTACTATCTGGTAAACATATGTATGCTCACGACTTGTCAAACATAGTCATCAACTGAATTGTATACTTGTCAATAAGGTTATGACCACTAGAACAGTCAAAATACAATATACAGCCGCACAAACAAGTCACATAATTTTTGATATACATATCAGTGATGTCAATGATGATTTTCATGGACAACAAAAATAACTCAAGAATACATAGAGAAATATCAGCATCACATGAGTGATGACTCTAGGGCACATCTCCGACTAGTTAGGCTATTTATCAGGAAATAACAGCATACTGCGAAACTAAGTTTCTAGGCAGGAATTCAATATGGCTTCACTCTGGTGAATCAGGATCGTCATCTGCATATTGAGGAGCTGAGTTTCTAGGCAGGAATTCCTCGTCGGGATATATATCAGCAAATAACTGCAAGGAAAACAACAAAACAACGTAAGTTTTTAAGAAGACTAAGCATTTTATGAAACAAAATTAACTTACATCGTGCCGATACAAGATGCTTTTATACATGTGTCTTAACATCTTAATAATATATTATAAACGATCGAACTATTCCCTAGCGACATAATCAAGTAAACGAAGAGTTGGCACTAAAGCTACCCAAACACCATGAAGCTTATAAGAGCAAACAGAATACACCCCAGCTCTAGATATACATGTTACTCTTTTCCTCAATGCGGAATGTAATAAACCATGCCATATCATTGGAATAGTTCTAAAACCTTTTGGATTAGCCAACATTATGACCTAATTCCTAAAGGGAAAAAAAGAGGGTTCTTGAAAGTTAGGTACCGACTCAAACCTCAGCTGGCTAGGTGCAATCATGCCAGTTACATACTTTCTACTGCAGATGCAGATACAACATTTAGAAAAAAAAAAGTGTAAAATCACCTAATGCATACCTTTTTTGTTGATTCCAGTATATTTCTGTAGTCTAGATATTCATCAGGCATTGGGCAGGACAATATAGTACCGGGTGTTCCCTGGTGGTGGAAGACATGAAAGCATACGTTTTATATTAAAGAGTACAAATGTGCACATTAGAATAAGAAATGTTCTTTTGCCAATAATGATTTGTGAATACAATATAATCCATAATGATTATTAAAAATGGACCTGTGTGATCTCCTGAACATAAATACACTTCCAGATGAGCCCTTGGTTCACATCATTGTTGTCTTCTCTAGTTGTCTCCAGATGGTCTTTTGAATCATTTGAAGTCCCGGAACCTAAAAGAACCTCTATTGCTTTGTTTATGTAGAGCTTTCCCGTGTAGGCATCAACACAGGGAATAGAGAGATGTGCTATGTACCTGCGAGTGAGACTGGCTAGTAAGGGAAGCTGCATATGTTAAGGATATATTGGTAGGAACTAACTTACATTTCAGGAGGGCATACAGATACATTGCTGCTCAACTGAAGCACCCGAAGAGTTGCATCCTGCTGCTGATGTAGTGCTGAAATAGAGGAAATTGGTGGCATCAAATAGAAGTTATGGCTAGTACAAGGACTGCATTTTTTTCTTACATTTTGGGGGGAAAACAACCACAACATTTGATGAATTCGGTTTCACGGGTTTCTTAGTTATGCATATTCCCCGGGCAACTTTTCTTGTTGAGTTTGAGTCTGAAGCATCCGATGGCAACTCCGAAGGAATTTTGTATGACGGATCGAGTATCAAATGCTGGCACATAATATCCTGACCAGATGCCAGCCTTGTGCCGATATAATGTTGTTTTTCCTGATCAAGAAGGTGTTGATTATTGGATTTCACTAAGAAACAAAGGGTCACGAGAATTATAGATAAAGTGTATTAAGCAACTAAAACATTCAACATCTTTCATGTGTAGAGTATAAAAATGAGAAAAGGAAACGATCATTCTTCTGCTGATTCGGTGATTGATCTAAAGCATTGATATCTATCACCAGAGTCATCATCATGTTATCCTAAGCAAGGAAACCCCCCTTGCTCTACTTCAAACAGGATCTTTTGCAAAATACTGCTTAAGGGCTCGTTCGGTTGGCAGAGAATAAATCCAGGGCATGGAATTGAACCTCACATGGAATTGGTTGATCTATGTGCTTCACCCAAACACTTTGATATTAATTATTATATAATCCATTCATCATGTTTCCGTTCGTTTGTGCCATATCTTGTAAAACCGCGCTCTGGAAATAGCACACCCGCGTCGTGTCTTCCCGTGCGTTCTCTCGTGGAAAATTTTCCACACGTTAGGTGGCGAGTTTATTTTTCCAAGCCTAGTCAGAGAAAAATCCATAGAAAGTATTGGATCATATAATCCAGACATGGCCTAAACGAAGAGTTAGGATTAGCAGTGCTTGAAAAATTACTTGGCTGGGCTGGATAGCTGGGATTGGGCCACAATCCATGCTAACCCCAGTGGGTTTGGGCGTAAACGAACGGAGCCTAAGGGAATTGCTCCTTCCTTGCGTCCTTGAGCTCTGACCGTTAAATACTATTTATATGCTTAGTCCCAGACTTCCTATATCCAAAATTACTCATCTCTCATTGGTGTTAAATGACTTTTCTTAAAACTCTCCGGTTTATCTTTGATGAACCAAGTGAGCTTTCTAAATCTTCTGCCGGTTTGATACATGCTCTTACTCCCTCCGTCCCAATTTAGGTTGCATATAAGATTTTATTAGAGTCAAACTATACAATGTTTGACCAAGTAGTTTAATACAACTATAAACTTATACGGTTTCAAATTAATATTATTAGGATTGTCTTAAAATATATTTTCATAATATATACATTTTATATCATATATATTTATATTATTTTGTATATTCTTGATCAAACTTTGCAAAGTTTGACTTGCACGCAAAATTATGCGCAACATAATATGGGATGGAGGGAGTACCAGACAATAAAAGCTACGGATTAAATAGATAAAGTAAGACACACTAAATTAAAGGATCTATTGTGCATTATACAAGACAAAGCGAATAACGCACAACATTGAGCATAAACTGAATCATACCTTATCCATTAGAAGGGCTATGACGGGCATGCGCAACACCTGATCATGGACATAAAAGAGATATTTCTTGTGGTTAAATAATAAAAGGATCATAAAAAAATATTTTAAATGATAGTTGATCTAATATTTATTGCAATCTTGCATAACTAGTATTTATTAAAAAAAAGTATTCATGTAGAATGTTTCAAGCAGTTGGTCTCTGTGACATAATTCATTATCAAATGAAATGCTGTAATCGATTAGATTGCAGCAAACTTAAAAACAATAATCATGGGGGATAGAAAGATGATCTTTGGCTGTATGACTGTCGATTGGAGAAATAATAAGCCAGCGATACAGGTAAAGTCAAAACCAGATAGATATACATTGAAGGTATCAATTATCATATTCTTACATAGAGGGCACCCTTAACAGCAGCAAAGCGACAGAAAGCTTGAGGCAGCTCACCATGGCCATGCATAGGGTAGATGAAAGCACCTTTTGCATTAACAAACCTGACAGAGAAGCATATGTAAAAACATTGTACCAGGCACCAATGCACTTAGATCACTTTTTAACAGTAGTACTCCCTTCGTTTCAAAATATAAGATGTTTTAGCTTTGTAAAGAGAATGTATCTAGACTTATTATTGACATTAAAACAAGTCTAGCTATATTTACTTCACAAAGCTAAAACATCTTATATTTTGAAATGGAGGGAGTACATGTTATTAGACTAGTTATATATTTCTTTCTGTAGCTAATCAAAATTCAGTGAGCAAGGCTGGTAGTTTAGATTCGAGAGAGGACCGAGAGCAAAGCAAACTAATAACCTCTCGATGGACTTGACATAAAGCGCTACGGCCTTGATTCCATCTCTGGTTGTAAGTAATTTTCCACAGCAGTGGTCATCTTCTTGGTCATAATCTGCCATCGCGATTGCATACAGGACAACCCTAGAAATAAACAAGATGTAGCAGGTCTTAAATATATACATCACTGCTTGATAGAGAATGAATTAATGATCTTGACCTTACCCTATCATCTTGGGTGTAAGCTTCTGTTTCTTGAGGAACTCGATGAATGGGAGATCTAGGTCCTCCTGGGATATCGAGGATTCGCCTTCTGCCTCGTCCATGGCGGCAATGTGCGACTTGACAAGCCTGACGAAGCGGTAGAGGCGGCACTTGTCGAGGACCGCAACTTTGGCGTCGTCGGATAGTTTGGCGTTGAAGATGTCCTCCCTGGAGCCCGGGACAGGGAGGAGATCGCCATGGTCCCAGTAGAGGAGGTCGACGCTCTTGAACTCGACGTGGTGGCCGCCGCCTGACCGGTGGAGGAGGTCGACGGCCTCGTCGGCGCAGTAGAGCAGCCTGGGCCCGACCAGGTCGATCGCGAAGCGGCCCTCCGACTCCGAAGGGGGCGTCCCCGAGGCCTCTATGTCGGAGTAGAGGCTGCTCCGGCGCTGGAGAGGGACGCTGGCGGCGTCGGAGGAGGAAGAAGGTGTGGAGGAGGACGAGTCGGAGGAGTGGCGGAGGAAGGATGGGAGGGAGAGGGGCTGGACCGAGGAGGAGAAGTGGGAGCCGTAGAAGTCGTTGGGGTCGACGTGGAGGACCGTCTTGCCCGCGGCGGCGCAGGCGGCCGCCAGGACGGATTCCGGGAGGCCCGTGCCGCAGACCACCACGTCGAACGAGCTCGGCTCGATGATGCTTTCGGCGGGGAAGTCGGCGGCGGCCGCCATGAACGAGTTCAGATGGTCCGGTCGTCTCCGGTCCGGTGATTTGGGTTGGGGTTCGGTTTAGGGCATGTTCGACACGGAGACCGCTTGCCTGGACGCTTCGTCGGGTGGAAAACGTGGCCTGATTTGGTTGGAGATATATCGGGTCAGTTTTTTTCTAGCAAATCACAACGCACAGCTGATCGCCATGTCATCCCGTAAATCCATTCCGTAAACAAACTCTTCGTACGTGTAGCATTACTCCCATGCACGAGTCGAAGGCTTAGAGCATCTCCACTCGCACCCAGGAGGCCGATCCGGATTCGAATTTTGGTCGGGACTTCGAAAATTGGTCCAGTCTCATATTCAAGGACCTATTGGTCCAGTCTCATATTCAAGGACCTGTTTTTGGCCGGACTCGGTCAATTTTGGTCTGACTATCCAGGCCGAACTCAGGTTTCTGGGAAAGCCAGACTCAAAGAATTCGGCGTAAAAAAACCGAAGCGACGCGTGGACCCGCCGAGTCGTCGTCATCCTCGGAATCACGCGGTGACCGCCGGACATTAACTGTCCGTCGCGTCGGCCACGTGTCGCCGGTTTACGGTGCCACCTCGGCTCCCGCGACGGACCGACGGGCAATAACTTTCCGATGTTTTCCCTTTTCCCGCCCTCGACGCTACACCCCTCCCGCCCTCGCCGCCCACATCGGCCTTTATAAGCCGTACCCCTCGCCGGAGATCTTCACTCTCTCTCACAGCTCCTCCACCCACAAGCCCAAACTCCGGCAAACCCTCTCTCACTGTTTCCCCTTCCTAGCCATGGCCGAACGGTACCACGACGACGGCGCTGCGGCGAACGGCTTTGGCCGGCGCACCCTCCAGGCCTGGAAGGCGCGCATGTTGTACGACGCCGGCTATATGGCGCCGTCGGATATGCGGATGCCTCCGGGATGGAAGCTGAGCGCCGGAGGCATCCCTATCCCGTCGGCGCCGACGCCGGAGGAGCTACCATACGATGTGCAAGAGTACATCAGCGGCATGGATGACTCCTCCGAAGCCGAGAGCGCCGATAACCTCCTGTACTGGGAGAAGTTCTTCGCGGACCGGCGCGAACAGGAGCTCGCCCGCCACGAGGGACCGCCGAACGAGTCGTCGCCGAAGCGCAACAACTCGGCTGGCCGCCGGCGTTGGTGGAGCGCGCCAGGCCGGACGCTCGCGGCGGTGACAGAGCACATCAACCATGGGAACACGCCGCGGCTCCGCCTTGAGGACCAAGGCACGCGCCGCGGCGGCGTTGGCGGGCGTGAGCTTCGCCTACAGGCGCCCGCTCGTCCTGGCGAGGAGGCGAGGCGAAGGCCCGTCCTACCAGCCACGAGGTTCGGCGACCAGGCGAGGCTCCCGCGGAACCAGCCGCCGGCGGCAGCGATGACGGCGGCGAGGATGACGGCCACGTCGACCCCGGCTACACGGCGTTCTACAAAAACTTCGGCCTGTAGAACGGCGAAGTCACCGGTGGAGGCCACGGCTGGCCTTTTGTTTTAAGTTTATTATGCAGTAGTTTAGTTTGAATTTGATGTAATCCGCCTATATTCGCCAACTTAATAAAATTCGCCCATCTTTAATGAATTTTAGCCGAACTTGACGACTCGGCCTGGGTACGCGAGTGGGAAAATGGACATATCCAGGCCAAAAACTAGTTCTGTCCGGCCAAAAAATGGTCCGATTTTTAGCCTGGATTCGGCCAACGAGTGAAGATGCTCTTACACGAATTGGAAAAGAAAAACCAGAAAAATAGGAGTAGACAGTAAAATCAGCCCGTACAAGAAAAACGAGATCGTGTAGGAGTAAAAAAAAAGAGATCGTGTTGTGATGATGCAGGCTTGGGTCACATATGTTAGCATGGGATGCTGCCTAGTAACTTTACTTTTCCTCATGTTTCCTTTTTCTCAAGTTTGGATGAAGCAGTGTGGCGCTCTGGAAATTGATAGGCAGTTCGATGCAGAGCACAGGAATAGTAGTCGATGGATCACTACTATATCACGACCTCCACCCCGACCTTATCCTCTCCTCCCTTCCTCTCCCTCCCCCGCATATGCCCTTATTCAAAGGCTCTACTGGCCGGAGATAGCGGAGGGGAGGCGTCGGAGTAGCTGCTAAGTGTAAATGTAGGTTTTCCGGCTACTGGCCGGTATTTGGGAGTAGGGCGCCTGTGAAGGGTTGAACTGATCACATCTAGCATGGTTGTTGCGTAGGCGTAGAGCTCATGTGGGCGGAGATGACGCATGTAGGTCCACATCCGGGATCTCCCCTATTAGGGTCGTTGGTGACCACCGGGTCCGTGCTAACGCCCAGCTGCCTCACCTTCTTCTGGTCGACCATGATGGCGGGGGATGGAGCAGGGGAGCCGTGCTCCATGCGGGTCGGGTGGTGGATGGGTTGGCATCCCTATGGTGGTGTTTTGCTTTGGCGTGGCACTGTGCAGTCATATAAGATTGGCGTAGCCGAGCTTCCATGGATGAAGACGACGGTTTGCTTCACGGAGGTAAACCCTCATAATAATGAGCACTGCTATTGCTTTCATAGCAGCGTCCATCATTTTCTTTCTCCTGGCCGGCGAGGGAGAGGAAGGGAATGTCCTCATAGTTGCTGGCTTTGGACGATGGAGCTCCCAATCTTCGAAAATTGTGACTTATGCAGTGAATTCCCAGCGACCACAACCTATCGCCAATATCTTAGGACACAATCTTGGCCCAGCTGCACTCGAGTATGTCTATCTCGAGTTCGTCCGTACTCTGTATGAGGATCTTCTTCACCTCCGGTGCGGTGAAGTCCGTTGCCTCCGGCGTCCCAAGTGGTTTTGTCCTTGGTGGCGTCAGGGAACGGCTGCATTTGGTGGCATGGCTGCAGAGATCAAGCACTCGATCGCATTTTGTGGGCCCACTCGATTTTTTCTAGGGTGCAAACTTTGTAGTTTCCAAGGTCATGTGTGTATATCCCGATTCCGCTTAGAGCCTTATAAAGTTGTATCGCCTTTTAAATGCAGCTTCTGGATCCTTCTGCTAGATCTTAGCTATTCATGAAATCCTTTACTCGCAAACTAGAGCTGGCCGGCCCTGTGTACGTAGGTGTCGACAGCTCTAGTTTGCGAGTAAAGGATTTCATGAATAGCTAAGATCTAGCAAACTGGGCAAAGCAACAAAAAAAAAGGTGTGTTGGCTACTCCAATTCTTTTTCTAAGGTAAAGACAGGGCCGGCCCTGGGGAGGGGCAGGGTGGGCGGCCGCCCAGGGCCCCAAAAATCGGAGGGCCCCTCCCCAGGTATACACATACGTATACCCTTTTTATATTGTACCATCGCTTGGCTGGAAAAAGGCCACAGGCCATCGTTTGGTTAAAAAACGTTATATGAGTCTTACGTACCGACTAGGATTAGGAAAATCCTGACTGGAAACTCGATCGTCGCCCTGGTTAGGGAAACAATCAATTGACATCGATCCCAATTCCCAGCGCGTCTCCTCCTGGAACATCGCCGGCGGCGCCCAGTCTGTCTGAGTCCTTCTAACTTTTGATCTTCTTGCTCCATCTGACGGCCGCGACCGTGTGTGCCTTCTTCTTCTCCTGGTACTGGCGCGGCTCCTTGACGGCTTGACCTTACGCGACGGCCGACGGCACTGCCGCACTGACCCGTGCGCGATCGGCGATCCCAAGTCCCAACCGCCGGTAAGCTTAACGAATTTAGCACACTTCTTATTTCTAAATTTCATCTAATTACGTACTATTGATTGTCAGTTCATCGACTCGTCATAAATCGCCGATTTTTCCTGGCCCCTGATTGCGATCGCGAGAATATCACACGCATAACACCAATCGGAGGTATATCCGTATATTCAATATTTTACTTGGTACAATCACAACACGCTTCTTATTTCTAAATTTTATCTAATTACGTACTATTGATTGTCAGTTCATCGACTCGTCGTCTCGCCAATTTGTTTTCGGGCCCCTGATTGCGATCGCGAGAATATCACACGCATAACACCAATCCGAGGTATATCCGTATATTCAATATTTTACTTGGTACAATCACATGATGCCCTGATCGTTGATACCCTACAATATTTGGTATATTTTTTTCAGCATTGTGGTCTACTATATCATGTCCTCCTCTTCGAGGAAGTGTCCATCTGGTCATGCTAAAAGGAAAAGAGCAAAAGAGGTGGCTGCCTTGGTACAGTCACAGAGAGGAGATATCCACAAATTTTTCAAGGCTAATTCGGGTGCATCGGTAAACCCAAATGATGAGTTGGCGATAGTTGCCGTGGAGGAAGATCAACCAGCTAATGGAAATGTTGAATCCGATCAACAGGAAGAAAATATTGAAACCAACATTGGAGATAGCAATGTAAGTGGCTCTGAGAATGTAGTTGATTCATCTGATGCACATACTGAGTCTGTTAGTGTCGATGAACAACCAGTTAATACTTCTGATATTTATGATCCACGAAATTGGGATAATCTTGATAATAAAGCAAGAGACATCTTAGTTGAGAAAGGACCTATGAGAGAGGAGGAAATGGAGTACCCTCTAGATGGTGCATCAAGGCATTTTTCATATTCTCATTACCATAGGGATTTAAGGAATGGAGAGAAGCATGATAGAAAATGGCTTGTTTATTCAAGGGTTGTTGATAAAGTTTTTTGCTTCTCTTGTAAGATCTTCAAGTCTAGCACTAGCAGGAGTCCGAGTTCATTAGCACGTGATGGATTTAGAAATTGGAGGCATATTAGTGAGAAGCTTAAGGAACATGAAAATAGCGTCGAGCATATTAATAACATGAACAAGTGGAATGAATTGAGGGTTAGACTACGGAAGGAGGAAACTATTGACAAAGAATTGCAGCATGAAATTACAAAGGAGAAAGAACGGGTGAGGCAAGTTTTGTTAAGAATAATAGCCATTGTGAAATATCTTGGTAAACGCAACTTGGCATTTCGAGGAAAGAGTGAGCAGCTTTACAAGGATGATAATGGTAATTTCTTAGCTTGTGTTGAGATGGTTGCAGAATTTGACATGGTAATGCGAGATCACCTTAGGCGTATTGAGAACAATGAAATTTATTATCATTATCTCAGTCATAAAATTCAGAATGAGTTGATATCTCTTTTGGCTTCTAACATTACACGTTCTATCATAAAAGTTGTGAAAGAGGCCAAGTATTTCTCTATTATCCTAGATTGTACCCCTGATGTTAGTCATCAAGAACAAATGACTTTATTAGTTCGATGTGTTAATTTATCTAATGGCAAGATACAAATTGAGGAGTACTTTTTGGGGTTCTTAAAGGTGGATGACACTTCTGGCTTGGGGCTTTTGAAAGTACTTCTTGATTCTATGGAATCATTTGACCTAAATATTGACAATATAAGGGGTCAGGGCTATGACAATGGTTCCAATATGAAAGGTAAACATAAAGGGGTACAATCTAGGTTACTTCAGATGAATCCAAGAGCTCTATATATGCCATGTGCTTGTCATAGTCTGAATCTCACTCTTTGTGATATGGCAAAATCATGTGGGAAAGCCGTTTCATTTTTTGGCATTATTCAACGCATATATGTCTTGTTTGCTGGTTCTACAAAAAGGTGGAGTGTCTTGCTTAAACATGTTCCTAGTTTAACTGTGAAATCATTGTCCAATACTCGTTGGGAAAGTCGAATCAAAAGTGTTACGGCAATAAGATTTCAGGCTATGGAGTTAAGGTCTGCTTTGCTTGAGTTACGTCATTCTTCTGAGGTTGAGCCTAAGGATAAAAGTGATGCAAAAAATTTATTTGACGCACTTGGCCACTTTGAGTTTCTAGTTGGTATGATCATCTGGTATGAGATTCTTTTTGCAGTAAATAAAGTTAGCAAGATGTTGCAATCGCCAGCCATGTGT
Organism: Avena longiglumis; assembly: GCA_030063025.1. Classification (NCBI taxonomy): domain Eukaryota; kingdom Viridiplantae; phylum Streptophyta; class Magnoliopsida; order Poales; family Poaceae; genus Avena; species Avena longiglumis. The sequence goes on from CP125975.1 coordinate 15,810,037, forward strand.
ATTGACTCTACTTTGAAGCAAATACAAGGTATCAAACTATATTTTCAGAATTATAGAGATGAAGGGTTTGCTGCTAGTTTGATCAACGCCAAAGGTATTGCAACTAAAATGGGTGTAGAGGCATTTTTTCCAGTAAAACGTCGTGCTACTAGGAAGAAACAATTTGATGAAAGTATTTGTGAAGAAGAAATTCTAGAAGCTGAGAAGGCTTTTCAGGTTAAATATTTTTTTGTTGTGGTTGATATGGCGATAACTTCTTTGGAGGATAGATTTGAAGAACTCATGGTATTTAAAGATATATTTGGTTTTCTATTGAGCTCTGGCACCTTTAAGTCGCTAAATGATGATGAACTTCAAGAGGGCTGCACAAAATTTGCAAATACTTTCTCTCATGCTGGTTCATGTGATGTTGAGGTATATGATCTTTTTTCTGAATTAAAGATGATGAGGTTCACCTTGCCAGATGAAGTAATGTCTGCTATGGAAATTTTTGAGCATGTTAGAGAAGTTGATTGTTATCCTAATATCTCCATTGCTTACCGCATCTTATTTACTGTGCCTGTGACTGTTGCATCGGCTGAAAGAAGTTTTTCAAAGTTAAAATTATTGAAGAACTATTTGAGATCCACAATGTCTCAACAGAGGTTAAATGGTTTGGCAACATTATGCATCGAGAAGAAATTAGTGGATGACATCGACATCGACCCCATCATAAGTGAGTTTGCATCGAGGAATGTTAGAAGAAATTTCTAAGGTAATATGTATAATTTTTTAATATGTTCGTACTTCTTTTGAATGCGTTTAAGGCTTATTGAGAACATATATATTACATGTATAATATTCATCGGTATCATTGTGACGTCTATACTAAGGGCCCCAAGTTTTAGTCTCGCCCAGGGCCCCCAAAATCTCAGGACCGGCCCTGTACGTACATACGCATTGCCCAAGACCAAAGTATATGAAAGCACCTTTACTAAGGGCATGTACAATGGCGTGGTTTCTCGTCACGTGGAGTACTTCCTTTGATCCATAATACTTATCGGTAAAACATATGTGTCTAGCACTAAAATATGTTTAGATACATCTATTTCAACGACAAGTAAGGACACGTACAATGCTAGGAAAGGGATGTCTTGTCTTAGCTATCCACATCATTTAAAGAAGATACAATATATAACTTATACAATGCATTATCTCTTATTGTTATTTCCAACAATTAATAAGGATTAACGAAATTTGGGCCGTAGAATCTCCTTGGGCGATAATAATAAGCGACGCGTTGTTGCCTTTGGGTGAAAGCGACCCCTCTGATGCCGCCAGACAGCTTAGCTGTTGATCAAATCACGCGTTCGTCCTCGCTATAAGTACCCGCCGATCTCCTCGCCTTCAGCACGCACACCAATCGCCAGCTTCTTCTACACAGCCCGACTTCTTCCACACCACCGGTCGCCGACGTACGTGATGGCTCGCTTCGCCGTGGTCGCCGCTATCGTCGCCTTCCTGGCCGTCACAGCCGCGGCGCAGGCCCCTGCAGCGGCGCCCGTCCCGCCGCCCAAGATGGCCCCGCTCCCCGCGCCGCCGGCGATGTCCCCGGCCACAGGAGCACCTGCGCCGGTCGCCACCCCGCCTACCGCCCCTGCGCCGGTCGCTACCCCGCCTATCGCCCCTGCGCCGGTCGACACACCGCCCACCGCCCCCGCGCCGGTCGACTCTCCCCCGGCCCCGCCTGCCAACGCTCCCTCCGCGGTCTCCGTCGCGCCTGCCGTCGCCCCTGCCATAGACACCCCCGCGAGCTCCGCCGCCGTGTACGCGTCGACCGCCAGCTTCCTCGCCGTCGCGGGCGCTGTCACCGCCGCCGTCCTGTTCTAGATAGAGCGAGGACTGCTCTGCTCTATACTAGCACCAGATTATTTCTAGGAACCCAGGAGAGATCGATCGGGAGTTGGGACGACATGGCTATGTACTAGTACAAATCTTGTTGAAGATTCACCGCCATGCGTGCGTGACATTATTATCAATATGAATTCTTTTATTTGTTACTTTATTATCTGCACTATGCATCTGAGATATATAAAATACGTCTAAGGAAATTTGTCGTCCCGTCTCCCTTTGTGCATACGCATCACTTCTCCGCTTAATTTCTGATTTACTAGTCATTAGGGCGAGAGAGTTTTTTAATTTTTTTTTTGGATCACGAGAGAGTTTATTTTGATGATCTCCTGGTGGCCGCGCGCATGCCTCCACTATGAGTGTCGCTCCCTCTCTGAAAACCACAGCACAAAACCGTATATCTATGGGTTTTGTAGGTGATTTTGCGGTTTACCCTATGTCTGCTATGTCCACATCTGCTCTCCATCTTCTCCATCTCCAACCACCACCCATCCCCTCCGTCTTCGGCCATCGGCCATCTGCCGCTAGAGTTGCTCTTGAAATAGGCTTTCGCCCGCTTTACAAATAAAGCTATAACAGACAGAACGATACAAGATGATGAGAATACCCTCTTACAAAGCAGATCAAAGAAAAACACATAAAAGATACACGGAGAACCAACACTTGGCACCGAAGACACCAAAAGCGAGACCGAGAGAATTGGAGCTCCAAGGCGACGCCCCCAAGAGGTTAACGACGTACTGTGCTGCCATCATCCCGACCGATGGTCAAGGGTTGTCACACGAAGCTCTAGTACGGAGAAGGTACCCACAACAAAGCCCCCAAGAAGGTTACGATACCCGCAGGTATCACCGCCGTTGGCGCCAAAGCGCTGAGCTTTTGCCTGGAAAAACCTTCAAACCGTGCCAAAGACTTCGACCCGTCTGTTGTCCATGAGTCCGGCCTCCACATCGCGATCTGCGAATTGCTGCACCAACACCAGGCCCCACTGCCCCGCTCTTCACCATCCTCATAGACGAAGGGAGAAGCCACCACCATGGCCACTGATGACCCACAAGTATAGGGATTGCAACAGTCTCCGCGGATAGTATTACCTAATTTATTGATTCGACACAAGGGAGCCAAAGAATACTTGCAAGTCTTAACAACTGAGTTGTCAATTCAGCTGCACCTGAAAATAGTTCTTGCTCATAGACGTTTAACAGTAGCAACAGTTTGTAGTAGCAACAAAGCAGAATAAATGTATAATAGTAATGATAAGAATGAGGGATACGAGCGCGGTAGGCATAGGGATGGATGGATGGGCGTTGCATGGACGAGTCTAAACATGTAACTTCAAGATCTAGGGCATTACAGATAAATATGCTTGACACGAGAAAAACGGTCTAGAAAGGTAGAAGTAGGCTACTTGGGGGAAGAAGGATGGTAGCGTGTTTTTCTCATGCACCGGGTAAAGAAAAAGAAGTGCGGGCGTGCCAGTGTTCTGTAGTACACAAGAAAAGGTAGGGAAGATGCATTTCATTAATCTCTCGTGGAGAAACAAAGTACAAATCCCTAATACAGTGCGCTCCGTGGCCTGCTTGTGCGGCTAACCTGACTAGGGCGATTGCGATCTCATGATTTCCGGGGCCTCGGAAGGCACCCGGTTAATTACTCCCGTGGGTTACGCCGCGAGACACCTCCAATTAAGTCGTGTGGTCGTCTTCGTCGTCTTCGCTTTGCGTTCTCCATGCATGATGTGGTGGTGGTGGTGTGTGTAGGCGGCGGCAGAGCCCGTGTCCTCGTCGGTACACGCGCCGCGAGTAGTGTGGCCTTTGCTCCGGTCACGCCCGCCCTCGCTGTCGTGCCTCGTCAGTCTTGACGGTGTCGATGTAGTTGGAGTTGGAGTAGCATGGGTCCGCTCAGCTGGGACTTCTTGACGACCAGCAGCCTCGTCGGGGTGCGCAAGGGGTATGCCTCGCAGGAGTAAGTGTTGGTGGATATTGGCGTCGGTGCAAAACCGACGCGCGCCACAAGTGGTGTCGCTAGCGTGGTCGATACCTCGTCTCGGTTCGACGTCGAGTTCACGGCTGTCGTCCTAGACAAGAGCGTCGTCTCACGGGGTCATGGAGATGGAAGTGGGGTATGTCGCCGGATTGCACGTCGGCAACACTTTCGCCTATGCCCGCCGGCTTCACCGAGATGGAGCTAGCACCGGGTTGTCCGATGGACACCCCGACGCTATCGCCTATGGCTTGCGGAGGTGGAGATGGTGTCGGCTTGCATACTAGCAGCTCCACCATCACTCATCTTCGGCACGCCTCGCCGGAGTGAAGAAGGCACCGGGCTTGATGGGAGAAGAGATGGCGCCGGGCTGCGCGTCGGCAACCCCGCGTCCTTGAGGCCATCGTCTTGTGGCGGCGGAGATGGAGATGGCGCCGGGCTACACGCTGGAAGCCGCGTCGTCAGAGTCGTCGTCTTGTTGGCGTTTGTAGGAGGTGAAGAGAAGGTCGGGCTGCGCGCCGGAGAGGTCTTCTTGGTGGCATTAGAGACGGTGTCGGGTTGCACGCTGGCAGACGCATGCTCTCGGGCCGTCGTCTTGGTGGCGTTGGAGATGGCGCCGGGATGCACGCCAGCAGCCGCGTACCCTCGGGCCGCCGTCTTGGTGGCGTTGGAGATGGCGTCGGGTTGCACGCCGGCAGCCGCGCGCCCTCGGGGCGTCGTCTTGGTGGCGTTGGAGATGGCATCGGGCTACACGCCGGCAGCCGCGCGCCCGCGGGCCGTCGTCTTGGTGGCGTTGGATGCATGCCAGCAGCCGCATGCCCTCGGGCCGCCGTCTTGGTGGCGTTGGAGTTGGCGTCGGGCGGCACGCCGCCGGCAGCCATGCACCCGATGCCGTCGTCTTGGGTGCCATGAAGATGGCGCCGAGATGCACACCAGTAGCCCTGGCATCGTGGCGTTGTCACGTCGGTCGGGGTTGTACGCCGGGTCCATATCCTCACTGTGCGGGATGCATGCGTGCTTGTGTGCTGTATAGAGAGAGATAGAAAATATCAACCATGATTCTCACCATCAGGAGATACCGGCTTCTTCTCCATGGCCTTTCTTTCTTGGTGATGATCGATGGGTGCACCCGCTTGGGAGTGGATGCGAGAGATGGGCGTGTGCTCTGGGACGCGAACTCCTCTTCTCCGGCTGCGTGTGGTGTCTCCTTCCGTGAGCTAGCCTCCAGCTAGACGATTGTGTGCCTATGCCTCTAGGTACGTGAGCTCGCTCGAACAGCGTGAGTCCTCCGTCTTCTCGCCTCTCTCCCCGGTCCTCCTGCCGATCTGCGTCTCTGCTCTTTTTATAGGCTGCGGACGATGGATAGTGATGGCGCGCCTGTTTTTCGGAGTCAGTTTTGCATGCTTATCCCATCGCCCCACACGGTATATCCTGGAAGAACCGTAGCCATTCCCGTACACTAGTGGAAACGAGGCCTTTGGTTGAGCCTGGAAATGGGCTTTAACACCGGTTCTTCTACGAACCGGTGTTAAAGGGGGGGGGGCCGTACCAGCGTGGCCCGTGCAGCAAAAAGGAGCCCCCCTTTAACATCGGTTCGTGGCACGAACCGGTGTTAAAGGCCCATGCGCCAGTGGCCCGCGCAACCCCCCCCCCCTTTAACACCGGTTCGTGGCTTCCGGTGTTAAAGGGGGGCTATATAAGACACCGCGGCCCACACCCCACTCTTCCATTTTTTCACTATCTCATTTTGGAGCCTAGCAAGAGGGTGTAAATTGTGCTAGTTTATTTTTTTTCGTATGCACAAGAGGTGTTCGATAAAATGCCCGAGAGCTCAAAATAAGTTTTATCGTTGCTCTTTCCTTCTCGGTCGAGGTTGGCAACTATCCTTTCATGTGTCATTGATGTACTATATATATAAATGGTCATCTCCCTATTAATTTTTGATATATACTATATATTAATGCAGATGAACCGGCAATGGATGTACGGTGGCCGCCGCACTTCCGAGTACATTACGGGCCTCCAAAATTGCATCGTTGTGGCTAATGCAAACCGTGGTCACAATGGTTTTATGTGATGTCCGTGTGTTCACTGTCACAACAAGAAAGACTACTCAAATACCAGAACCATTCACGCCCACCTGCTTCGATCCGGTTTCATGCCCAGCTATAACTGTTGGACCAAGCACGTAGAAAAAGGGGTTGTGATGGAAGACAATGAAGAAGAAGAGGATGATGACAACTATCATAATATGTATCCTAAATATGATGATACTGCAACGGGGGTAGATAATGAAGATCAAGAGGCAGCAGATGGGCCCGCTGATGACGATCTTGGTCGGGCCATTACTGATGCAAAGGAAGAATGTGAAACTGAAAAGGAGAAGGAGAAGCTGGAGAAGATGTTAAAGGATCACAAAACATTGTTGTACCCAACTTGCGAAGATGGCCACAAAAAGCTAGGTACCACACTGGATTTGCTGCAATGGAAGGCGAGAAGCGTGGACGGACAAAGACACATTTTCAAAGTTGTTGGTAAAATGAAGAATCTTCTTCCAAGAAATAATGAGTTGTCCGACAAGTACATACCAAGCAAAGAAGGTTGTCGCCCTCTAGGATTAGACGTGCGTAAGATACATGCTGCATTAATGATTGCATCCTCTACCGCGTGAGAAGTACGAGAATTTGGATGCATGCCGGTATGCCTTTGCTGCGGTATAAGATCAGACGAGACGATCCTGGCGATGTTGAGGGCGAGGAACCTAGGAAGAAGGTTCCTGCCAAGGTTATGTGGTATGCTCCTATAATACCACGGTTAAAACGTCTTTTTAGAAATAAAGAGCATGCCAAGTTGTTGCGATGGCATGTGGAAGACCGTAAGAAAGACGCGATGTTGAGACACCCCGCTGATGGGTCACAGTGGATAAAAGTCGACCGAGAGTACCCGGACTTCGCACGTGACGCAAGGAACTTAAGGTTTGGTCTAAGTACAGATGGCATGAATCCTTTTGGTGAGCAGAGCTGCAGTCATAGCACCTGGTCTGTGGCTCTATGTATCTATAACCTTCCTCCTTGGTTGTGTATGAAGAGGAAGTTCATTATGATGCCAGTGCTCATCCAAGGCCCGAGGCAACCCGGCAACGACATTGATGTGTACCTAAGGCCATTAGTTGAAGAACTTTTACAGCTGTGTGCCAAACCAGGTGTACGTATGTGGGATGAGCACAAAGGGGAGCCATTTGACCTGCGAGCATTGCTTTTCGTAACCATCAATGATTGGCCTGCTCTTAGTAACATTTCAGGGCAGACAAACAAGGGATACAATGCATGCACACACTGTTTAGATGAGACTGAAAGTGTATATTTGGATAAATGTAAGAAGGTTGTGTACCTAGGGTATCGTCGATTTCTTCTGAACCTGCATCCAGTAAGAAAGAAAGGCAAGCATTACAAACGTCTGGCAGAACCCCGGAGGAAGCCGGTCCTCCGTACCGGTGAGAAGGTATTTGGTATGGTCAAGTACCTAGAAGTAATCTTTGAAAAAGGTCCTGGCAGTCTATCTGTTCCGAATGATGATGCCGGACACGCGCCCATATGGAAGAAGCAATCTATATTTTGGGACCTACCCTATTGGAAAGTCTTAGAGGTCCGCTCTTCAATCGACGTGATGCACGTGACGAAGAATGTTTGCGTGAACCTGCTAGGCTTCCTAGGAGTGTATGGGAAGACAAAAGATACACCGGAAGCACGGCAGGACCAGCAACGTCTGAAAGACCCTGATACGCCTATGCATCCTGAGAACGAGAAGGGTAAACGATGCCACTTAACTCCCGCCAGCTACGCTCTTACCAAAGCAGAGAAGGAAATATTTTTTGAATGCTCGAAGCGTTATCAAGGTCCCGTCGGCTTCTCGTCGAATATAAAGGGAATAATAAATATGGCAGAAAAATTCCAAAACACGAAGCCTCATGATCGCCACGTGATTATGACACAATTGCTTCCGATTGCATTGAGGGGCTTCTACCGAAAATGTTCGAGTACCCATTGTGAAGCTATGTGCATTCCTCAATGCAATATCTCGAAGGTAATCGATCCATAAAGCCTACGAGGTTCTGCATATATGTGACCCAATGTCTTGTCGACTTTGAGTTGGTGTTCCCACCATCCTTCTTCAATATTATGACGCATCTCCTGGTTCACCTAGTAGAAGAGATTGCCATTCGTCCTGTATTTCTACACAATATGTTCCCCTTTGAGAGGTACATGGAGTCTTAAAGAAATATGTTCATAACTGCTAGGCGTAAGGAAGCATCTCCAAGGGCTATGTAATGAGAGGAGGTCATTGAGTTGTGTTGATTTTATTCCTGACCTTAAGGCGATTGGTGTTCGAGAATCACGACATGAGGGAGACTACGTGGAAAAGGCACCCTAGGATGTAAAGCAATGATATGTAGGGACGAGCATTCTCTCAATCAAGCACACTACGGTTTACAAAGATCTATCTTGGTTGCCCGTATATCAATGAACACAAGAATTTAATACGCCTCATACACCTGTGGCTCGATGAATGGATTATAAGTGAACACATGGCGAGTTTTGGCGGTGTTGCAAAGACTTCTCACGAATAACACCACTGTCGGGGATCAGCTGTACTTGTTGGCCAGGACACCATCTTCGACTGTATGTACTTTCCAAGGGTACGAGATAAATGGGAATACATTTTACACGATAGGCCAAGATAAAAAGAGCACCAACCAAAATAGTGGTGTCCTCTTCGATGCAGCAGAAGACAATGGGCAAAATACCACGTATTATGGGTTCATAGAGGAGATATGGGAACTTGACTATGGACCTAATTTTAAGGTCCCCTTGTTTCGATGCAAATGGGTCAAGCTAATAGGAGGAGGGGTTGAGGTAGACAAGAAGTACGGAATGACAACAGTGGATCTCAACAATCTTATGAAGGTAGACAAGAACTTAGACGAACCATTCGTCTTAGCCAATGATGTGGCTCAGGTTTTCTATGTGAAGGACATGTCTGCCAAACCGAAAAAAAAGAAAAATAAGCAAACAGATACATCACACGATGAGCCAAAGCGTCACATAGTTCTTTCAGGGAAAAGAAACATCGTGGGAGTAGAGGACAAGACAGACATGTCAGAAGATTATAATAAGTTTGATGAAATTCCGCACTTCAGAGTGAAGACTGACCCAACCATCCTGTTAAACGGTGTTGATACTCCATGGTTACGGCCGACGCGATCATAAGATTGACTATATGTATTAATTGAGCCATTTTTGGCACACATATGTATCTCAACATGGAAATCAATGTCATATTTATTCTGTTAACAGTATATGTATTAAATGAGCCATTTTTCTTCCTTATATTTATTCCCGCCATTTTTCTTCCCACCATTTTTTGCCGCAATTTTTCTTCCCGCCAGTTCTTCACTATATATATATGTAGGGTTGGCCTCCATTGTCATTGCACATCTCTAGACTCATATCTTCAACCTCATCATTCTTTCCCATGGCTTCCACCGTAGCACTAACCCCCAGGGAGGCGGAGGCGCTTACTCGAACCCCTCGCCTCACGGCCACTCTTGTGTCCCCGTCGGCTGGATGCTGAGCGCCAGAGGCGTGCCGGTTCCTCTTGTCCCTCTAGGTGTGGCGCGCCGGATGGCCATCACGAACCACTACTACTTCGAGCTCACGCGGGAGCAGCGGAGGAATCCTAGATGGCATCCCGACTATTTCCCTACTTGGGAAGCCTTCTTCGTGGATCGGCGTGAGAGGGCGCTCGCCAGGCACGAGGAGGACGGCCCACCTCCTTCGAACTTCAACGAGGCCGGTCGTCGGCTATGGTGGCGCGGTCGGACTCTCTAGAGCGTCATGGCCTATGACACTACCGCCGACTCTAACCCCCGTCTGCGCTACCCTCAAGTCCAGCCCACGCGTACTCAGCCTTCAAGGTTCAATTACGGCGACCCCGACAACGACATCAATGATGGCGGCGGCGAGTACGATGACTACAGTGGCGAGTATTACAGGTGTAGGTAGGATCATGACTGAATCACTCCAACATTCCGAAACAAGTTCGGCCGATTGTTATTTATAATCTGGCCATGTATCTTAATTTTCAGTTCTTTTATGTGTCTTAATTTTCAGTCGTGCTTTATGTAACTTGCTATTAGTTGCATTCTGTATTTTAATTCCAGTTATATCTCCTTCACAAAATGACCTATCTCATTCGAGGTTTCTTGGCTTTCGGGTCAAATGACCAATGTTATGGCTAGAATCAAGGCATAGTTTGTGATAATATGGCCATATTGTGCATACATGTGCATCATGGCATGGCAAACAATGTTGCAAGCAGAAGTTTTCCTTTTTATCGCACCAAAAAGGCATTTTCCATTTTCCGAGCATAAAAAACGGACGGTTTTGTGAAGCAACCACCAAATGGCTAATTCAAAAAACCACCACCACATTTTACAAAAATAGTAGACCACCTTATATGGACAATGTACCAACAGGGGGATCTGAAACCTTTCCGTCCATCTTTGGTGAAAAAGACAAATTCCTGCCGAATCGGCAGGAAGTGGGTCAGATATGAACTACAGGTACATGATACGATGCTCATGATTTTTTACAAAAATCATTTTTAGGTTCACAATATGCTATTTTATCAAAAATCCAATGCAATTTGAGCGAGGCTTGGCCCCGAGCTAAGAATCTTCATGCCCGTTGTTCGATAAAGTTTGACCATAGTTTAAAACGGGGATAAAAAAAATAAAAAAAGATCGAAACAGTGCGAAACCTTCGCGTGGTGTTATATTATGTGACATAGTTAGAAGGAAAAATCTCAAACTTGGTATATTGATTATGTCTCAAAAAAAACTTCACAAAATGACCTATCTCATTCGAGGTTTCTTGGCTTTCGGGTCAAATGACCAATGTTATGGCTAGAATCAAGGCATAGTTTGTGATAATATGGCCATATTGTGCATACATGTGTATCATGGCATGGCAAACAATGTTGCAAGAGAAAGTTTTCCTTTTTATCGCACCAAAAAGGCATTTTCCATTTTTCGAGCATAAAAAACAGACGGTTTTGTAAAGCAACCACCAAATGGCTAATTCAAAAAACCACCACCACATTTTACAAAAATACTAGACCACCTTATATGGACAATGTACCAACAGGGAGATCTGAAACCTTTCCGTCCACCTCTGGTGAAAAAGACAAATTCCTGCCGAATCGGTAGGAAGTGGGTCGGATATGAACTACAGGTACATGATACGATGCTCATGATTTTTTCAAAAATCATTTTTAGGTTCACAATATGCTATTTTATTAAAAATCCAATGCAATTTGAGCGAGGCTTGGCGCCGAGCTAAGAATCTCCATGCCTGTTGTTCGACAAAGTTTGACGATAGTTTAAAACGGGGATAAAAAAATAAAAAAAGATCGAAACAGTGCGAAACCTTCGCGTGGTGTTATATTATGTGACATAGTTAGAAGGAAAAATCTCAACCTTGGTATATTGATTATGTCTCAAAAAAACCTTCATAAAATGACCTATCTCATTCGAGGTTTCTTAGTTTTCGGGTCAAATGACCAATGTTATGGCTAGAATCAAGGCATAGTTTGTGATAATATGGCCATATTGTGCATACATGTGCATCATGGCATGGCAAACAATGTTGCAAGAGGAAGTTTTCCTTTTTATCGCACCAAAAAGGCATTTTCCATTTTCCGAGCATAAAAAACGGACGGTTTTGTGAAGCAACCACCAAATGGATAATTCAAAAACCACCACCACATTTTACAAAAATAGTAGACCACCTTATATGGACAATATACCAACAGAGCGATCTAAAACCTTTCCGTCCACCTCTGGTGAAAAAGACAAATTCCTGCCGAATCGGTAGGAAGTGGGTCAGATATGAACTACAGGTACATGATACGATGCTCATGATTTTTTACAAAAATCATTTTTACGTTCACAATATGCTATTTTATCAAAAATCCAACGCAATTTGAGCGAGGCTTTGTTAGATTCAAGTGTATACAAAATATGCGGCATTTAAATATCCAATCAATTCAAAATGTTAATACAAAATAAAATATGATTTGCTCTAATAAAATAGGGTTAGATTCCTTTTTAGATGCTTAATATTTCTTATGTTCAAAGTTTTAGGATTTGACAATTTATTTTTGTTTGAATTGAATAATCAAAATTTATATGTAAGTGTTTTAATCATTTTGAAAAATTTCATCTAAAGTAAATATAAAATGTTTTTACATGAATGGATAGATATTATTTTTCTTACAATTATGATATATTATTCATATTTTTCTGAGTTGAAATGAATAAGATATGAATTTTCTAAATTCATATCCTATTTTTTGAATTATAAATGCACCCATCCCTTTGGGGCGCATTTATTTCGTTTCGCGCCCGCACCCCCCCTTTAACACCGGTTCGTGCCACTAACCGGTGTTAAAGGTCTTAAACAATCTTCCATCGCTCGCCGCCTTGGCGGTAGCATCGATCGAAGGCGGCTTTCGATTTAACGCTGCCGCCCGCGGCAGCATTGGCCGCCCGCTCGCGATCGATCCGTCTGTGGAACATATCTTGCCACAGAGGGAGTAGGGCGGCAGAAGTTGTAGCACTCGCAGAACGCCACAAAAATGGTGAGCTGCTCGATGTCATGCGGACCAGTCCGACGGTTGGATCTCGTAGTAGCGCGAAGCCCGGAAGAACAGACGTGGGGAATCCCAGCCGTTCGTGGCTGGAAGCAGATGAATTCTCCTCGCGGGTTCGGGTCACCTCTCCGGCCATAGGATGCGCCACCCGGCTGCAGGATCCCGGCCTCCTCGAAGGATGCCAGGTGTGCTCTCGTACACTTAGATCTGCCCCAAGGCTCGGTGGAGGGGGCCATTGGCGGAAGGGTTCGTGGAGGTCGGAAGATTTCGGGTCGGATGTATCGCGATGCGGAGGAAGGCGAAAGTGCGCAGTCGGAGGAAATGACGAGGAGATGGTTCTCCGATTGCCTGCCATTCCCCTTATATAGCGGTTGTTACCCGCCAAATCAGGGAGCCGTTACTACGTGGTGATTACGCCAAAAGTTACCGTTGGATTACCCCAACGGCTAGTTTAACCACGTTTAACGGTCCAACTTCAGCCACTCGGCTCGCTGATCCGATCACTATGACAGTGATTGAGTATTTCCCCGACTCGACTCGCCAAGAGCTGCGATCAGAATGACTAGTTTTCTCCTTTATACAGGAGCCCGCCGACGATTCGACTGGATGTCTACTCAAGTCAGATACTCCATCGCCAGCCACCTACGCCCAATCGACGACGGCCTCGAGGACTACTTATGGGGATGTGCCTACCGGGGTATACCCAGCAGGACGTTTCCGACTGGCCCAGGAACTGGCGAGTGGGCCTGCAAGACGGCGACTGGATCAAGGTCCGGTGTGGATCCAAGCGACTGGAAGCTGAATGCCCAGGCGAGTAGATAGGCCCAGTCGGATTAGGTTAAACAAGTACCGAAGCCTTAACTGATTCGGTTGATATATGTAAACCCTAGGGGAGGTGAGCCTATATAAACCTCCCTGCGGGGCGTGTAGAGATACGTTCCATCAGACACCCAAGCGACTCGCCGCCTAGCCGCCGAGCTCGCCCATTGTACCACCATCATAATACAATCTAGCAGGAGTAGGTCTTTACCCTCCGGGGGGCCGAACCTGGGTAAAACCTTGTGTCTGCCCTCATCTCGCACCGCAGATGGCTGACCGCCCTTGCCCCTCGTTCTACTACTCGCTGCCGATTGCAGCATCTGCCATGACCATTCCCACGACAAAACCGGTTATAAAGGAAAAGGTCAAAGAGTGGACTCTAAAGAAGATGGCTGACGCTTTCCGCAACTGGAAGACAAAATTGAACAAATTTGTCAAAGCTCATGAGACTCAGATTCGAAGACGATATTATGCGAAGATAAGACCTCACGACCGACCAATTTGTGGCATATAAGGAAGGTGCTATAGCTAAAAAGAGGTCGAAACCAATACGCTAAATGCCCGAAGGAATATCACCAGGACGGGGTCGTGGCTACATATCTCGAGGCCTAAGTGGGAGGAAGCTGAGAAGGCCTGCAAGGCTAGAGGATCACACCTGACACATGGGTGGGACCTACATGCAAAGACTTGGTTCTACGGAATCGGGCAAGGTTGTACCTAAACAGGATTGTGTATCTTCCCAACCCTTCTTGCCAAACCCACATCGAACTCATCACGACATACGAGGAAACAAATGCGGGACCTTCCATCCCGACAGAGAATGACCAGCTCACACGCGCCATCGGTAAAAAAAGAACACCCTGGACATGCACGAGGCACATGGGGTATGACGTGGAAGGATGGGTTTGCCGAGTGGAGCGACTCTTACAGATGGCGCGGCAGAAAAGAAAAAGAGCGTACAGAGCGGATGACACAGATAGAACATGCACTTGTGGCGCTGCAGGCGCAAGTGAATGCACAACAGAGCCATCAAGCTACCGGCCCATCTCAGCGGCATGAAGAGCCTGCATTGGAAGCTGCCGGCGGCCCAGACTCTGCGCGGAAAAGCAGCGTGGCTTCCACGGAGAACGTGCAACCCACGCTTGAAATGGCGGGTCCTCGATACCCCGTGGATGAGATCACGGAGAGCGAACACGCTGAGCTGCATGTGAGATTAATGGGCTTATCCATTAAGGTGGATGTCGGCTATGCCTTACCTCATGTAGCTGGTGGAACTTACCATTGCCGACCGATTCCAGATGGCTATGCTATTGTCGGGGTGGATGAGGTTGTGAAGGAATATGAGGAAGCACATCTTGACCATGCTACAGGTGAAGGGGAAACTCAACTCAAATTTGCAGTGAAAACAACCATTCTTTGGAAGAAGGAACACATCGTGCTTCCAAATTGGAGGCCACTGGCACCCCCGCCTCTCAGCGTCACCATCTCTGCTGTGGCAGCCATCTCCGACGCCACCATCTCTGCTGGCAGCCATCTCCCAAGGCTAGCCATCTCCTGCCCGTCAGCCATCTCCGGCGCTTTAGCCATCTCCTCAGCGTAAGCGGAAGAGCACTGCCACGAAGAGCATCACTAGCACTTCCACAAAGAAATCCGCTGGAAACCGTATGCCAAAGAGTTCAAAAAACTATGTACCGCAGCCTTCCGCCAAGCCATTGCTGGTTTTACCGTGGAATCGCGGCGACGAGGATACCAATAGGATCTCGGAAGAAGAGGTCAAGAAATTCTTTGCACCTAGACGGGCCGAGCCAAAGGAGAAAATAGATCCGGCGGTGGTGGAGAAGTTTTATAAAAATCTTTTGAAACCTGAAACCCCACTTGTGCCAGACTACGAGCGCCAGATTTTGAAGGGGGATGCAAGGCGCCATAGGGAGACTAAGAGTAGCAGTCGTGAGGCACCCTAGAAAACAGTTCCCATGCTCGGAGAGCAGGAAAACCAATCATGCGCCCCGCTCCAAGTGTTCGACACACGGGACGCTCTTCCCGTAAATGATTACGAGGCAGATCTACAAAGAAAGGCCAATGAGATGGGGATGACTTACATTGCATACTTGAACATCATGGGAGACAACTTGCCCAAAGGCGATGCCAACCCCATACAGCCATGGAAGTATGGGAAGAATCTCGTCAAGAAAGAGGAGCTCAAGAATCTACCAACAAAGATGCGAAGATTACACAAGTGGTACCTTGATTTCTGCAAGACTAGAAAGGAAGAATGGATCACGACGCATATAAGAGATCAGATTTTCTTGTGCGGAGACGACGAGATCGACTTCAACATTCAAGACTTGCATTTTCTATTCAATCAGAAGGAACTCGACAAAGCTGCCATCGGCCTTTATTGTGTGTAAGTACTATTTCTGTAATTTCTATCTCATCTCATTCACTTCATTAATTGCATGTATATATATATATATATATGCTCGCCATATATGTATATACTATTATGCAGGAAAAAGGTTATGGAATGCATGAAAGGAGGCCCTTTTGACATTGGGTTCGTTGACCCAAATAGAGTTCATGAAGAAGTGGTAAGAACCAAACCCGGGCAAACAGAAGATTACTTGCTAAGGTCTTTACTGAGACAACAAACCAAAAGGGGAATACTATTGCCTTACAACTTCTCGTGAGTACTGTTACCCTCTCTTGTACACATTCTGTTTCGGCATACTCGATGTTAAGTGTAACTGATGATGAGTTATGCGTGCGTAGGTTCCACTTTATTCTGCTAGTCATTCAACCCGACTCAGGAAAAGTCCTTGTCATGGACTCGTTACGAAAAGAAAACGAGCTATGGGCAGACTTTAGAGAGATGCTCCAGAGATAATTTCAATCATATTATCGCACTAGATCGGCAACTTTCGTGACAACAAGTAATTAATTACTCCTTTATCCATTTTCTTTGTCGGACAGGGTTTGGAAAAGGTTCACGGGCAGGGCCGTGGGTGAATGGTCAGAAGAACTAAAATTTGTAGACCAAAATGTAAGTAATACTAGCTAGCTAGGTCTGCGTATCTCTTTGATGCTGCTTCCAATTCCATTATATCATGCTTTATTGATTATTATTTTGATTGAACTCTCTATTCTCGTAAAGTGCGTGCATCAGGGACACGACAATAACTTATGTGCGTACTATGTTTGCGAGTTCATTCGCAACACGATATGTGCGACGGGCCAAGCCGCACTAGAACAACTTAGAGTAAGTAAACAAAGTACACAACATTATTTTATTACCATCAATTGTGTTGAGTTTTATTCTTATATATATATTGACCCCATTTTTCATATATATTCAGATTGAACGGATGCAGGACCAACTCCTACCATTTGACCGCATACGAGCCATTCAAGAGAAATTGGCGGGCGTGACGGAGAACTCTTTAGATATTCACCAAAATAAACGTTGTATATATGCTTGAACGTGTTTGTCTTGTACTTGATGCTTCAACGTTTACGGAGAATACCACACAATGACGATGTTGTGTATAATAATAGTTGCTTAATTATTCATGTACTTGATGGGGATATGCCTACCGGGGTATACCCAGCGGGACGATTCCGACTGGCCCAGGTACCTACGAGTGGGCCTGCAGATATGATCGGATCACAACTGGCGTGGACTCAAGCGGAAGTCAAGGCCAAGCGTAGAGATAGGCCCAAATGGATTAGGTTAAACGATTGCTGAAACCTTAACTGATTCGGTTAAGATTGTAAACCCTAGGGGGGTGAGTCTATATAAACCTCCCTAAAGGGCGAGTAGAGGACACGTTCCATCATCCACCCAAGTGACTCGCTGCCTAGCCGCTGAGCTCGCCCCATTGTACTTCCACCTAATACAATCTAGCAGGAGTAGGTCTTTACCCTCCGGGGGGGGCGAACCTGGGTAAATCCTTGTGTCTCCGCCCTCATCTCGCACCGCAGATGGCTGGCCGCCCTTGCCCCATGTTCTACTACTCGCTGCCGATTGCAGCATCTGCCGTGGTCATTCCTACGACAATACTCGTATGTACCGATGACGATGTATGTGTATACCGCTCCCGATCGATTCCCCTCCCCGTCCCGCAGAAATACGCCTTAACGGGCAGGTAACTCGTCATGGCAGAGATTTAGGTCGTTTTCCTGCCGCGGCAGAAAACCTCCAGCCCCACGTGCGCCATCCTTTAACACCGATTCGTATAAGAACCGGTGTTAAAGAGGGGCCCTCTAACACCGAACCCTCAACAACGGTTCTACAACCGCTGTTAGAGGGTCCTCCAAACCGGTGTTAGAGGGGGTGTGTGCTAGTGGTATTCCTCAGGCCATGACGTTTATCGCCTCGACGGATTGACATCAGCTAGCCCGTTAATAAAATCTGTAACCCACGTCTAGTAGTCAACACGATACACGTACGTGCGGCCAGCCGACCGGGCCGGCCAACAGGACCTTGCATACGACTTACATGTATTCCTGCAAAACACACTAATTAATCAATTATTAGTAGATGATATATAATTAGCTCCCCCTTTCTTCGCGTGACTTAATTTGGCGCGGGTGCACAAGCTAGCTGCCCTACATGACGGAGCTCACATACGCATGATGAGAAGCTGATGGATCCATTAATTGAACTACTGTGCTAGTTCAGTGCATGCTCACTTTGAATTAATCAAATGAATAACTAGGTCCGTCCATGCACACATCAGCTTAATTAACTAACTTAATAGGTCCCAGTTTAATCTTGCGCTTAGGACTTCAACTAGCCATATATAAAATAGCGTCGAACAAAATTATGACAAGCATCCAAGTACTAAACAAATATATGCATGTGCTCCAAATATAGTCATACGTGCTCGCAATGAGAACTTACACAACATCTTTTGTCCAGCCAGCCCATGGCAGCGGGGACTTTATGGAACTACTGGCAATTAAGGTACTCCTTTTAATAGAGCACCGGAGCAAAGCATTAACACTCCATGAACACATGTGATCCTCACACTACAGCCATCCCCTCCGGTTGTCCCAATTATTGTCACTTTGGGGCCTTTGAATCCGGACAATGATATGTATACACAACTTGCAGGTAAGATCACAAATAATACTACCATAATGATTAGATAATAAGTTCAGATCTGAGATCATGGCACTTGGGCCCTAGTGACAGGTATTAAGCACAACAAGTTGCAACAAAGTCAAATAGCACTAATAGGGATACTAGGCACTATGCCCTAATAGATCTTATTCGACTACATGATAGAACTCATCAAATTCCTACCATCCCCAAGCCTACAGCAGGGGATTACTCACTCATGGATGAGGGAAACATCGGTAGTTGATGGAGAGGCGTTGGTGATGACGATGGCGATGATCCTCTCCAAATTCTCCGTCCCGGTAGGGTGCCAGAACGGAGTTTCTGGATCCGAATCTTGGTTTCTGGTGGCGGCGGCGGAGCGGAACTCTTTCTGGAAAACTATCAAACCCCCTCGGTTTTTAGGTCGAAAGGCATCTTATAGGCAAAGAGGGAGGCCGAGAGGGTGCCTGGGGTGGTTGCACCCCTCCATGCGCGGGGTCAGGTGGGCCTGCGCCTAGGGTGGGTGTGGGCCCCCAGGCCTCCTCTCCGTCTCTCCTTCTGGCTCCGTGGATCTTCTGGTGAAATATAATTTTTGGCATATTTTCCGGGATTTTTCCTGATAATTGATTTTCTGCACAAAAACAAGACACCAACGTAATTCTTCTTAAAACAGCGCCAGTCCGTGTTAGTTGTATCCAAATCACACAAGTTTAGAGGAGAAACGATAGCAAAGTGTTCGATAAAGTAGATATGTTTTGGACATATCAACTTCCCCCAAGCTTAGCTTATTGCTTGTCCTCAAGCAATTCAGTTGAAAACTGAGTGCGATAAAAGAACTTTCACGAACACTTTGCTTCATATGATGTATATATTCTCAGCATAGGAGTAGATGCTTAGACAATTCATAATAAGAAGTATGCAACTAAGTCTAATCAATAGTCATTGCAAGCTATGAAGAGAAAACCAACTCAATAATAATAAGTAGCATGAAACATAAACATAAGCAACATTGCAATGCTCATAGTAAGGTATGATAAAGTGATATCTCGCTTGCCTTTGTTTGAAGAGCACAATATAAATGTCAAGGCACCTCTGAAGTTCAAGTGAAGACTAGAGGTAAAGATATCAGAGATACAAGCATCAAAGTCATGACATAATTAACCAAGTTTTGAGACAAACACAAGAATGCCAACTATGCTCTCAAGACGGTGCTCATAGAATAAGTGGTGACTCAACAAAATTATGAAAACGGTTTCGTGAAGGTTCGAAAGGCTTCATAATGCTGAAAGGAAGGTATTCATTAGATTTGAGCTCTCATTGCCCCTATCATAGGCATCTTCATGTGGTTAAGGTGAAAGTGAGGTCCACTCTGAATCATATGCTTGACAGATTATAAACTGAAAATCCCAAGTCCCTTGAGTACAAGGGTCGCTCCACATGCTACTCATCTTTGGTCACATGAAAGTTCTTGTCATTGTAAATACATGCATATCATCGAGAACCGCCAACGGGGTACCCCTTGCATATGGTACAGGAGCTTTCCCATAACCAAAATGACAAAGCAAGCAGACAATGAGCATCTCAGCAATCTTTTTATTTACGATATGCATAGATTTTTATTGAGGATGCTTCATAGATGCTCAATATGGTGATGCTGCAAGTTTCCACCATGATTAGGCATGGCTTAGGCTAGCGGCCCAGGCGTTTCTCTAACACAATGTATAAATTCCATGAACTCACAACCTCCCCTTTTATTTCACATCATCGACATCCGTAGACAAAAGAGCAAAGTATCAACTAGATAGGATATCCAAAAGGTGTTGAAAGCGTTCCCTGTGACAGCACGGTTCTGCTGACTCTCTGCATATAATAAGCAAGCATATAACTTTCATGGACTAGTCATAATGGTTCAAGATTAATAAGCGCAAGGAATAAAGTGTGCCATCAAGTTCGTGAGAGCTTTACTAACTAACTTTCTCAAAATAGACAAACATTTTATTTTGGAAGAAAACACGGCATATATAAAACATGCACTGAAGTAGCAAATGATGCTAATAGGTAGGTATGGTGGACACAGCTGGAAATCTTGGTTTTGAGGAGTTGGAAGCACAGGTGGAGCACATACTCAGTGCAAGTGAAGGCTAGCAATACAGAGGGAGCGACAAACGAGAGAGCAATAACTGTCATAATCATGCTTGCAACAAAACATGACTAATTATGGCATGAAAGTGATACAAGAACTCTAAGGCAAAATAAATCATCTAGGCTTACTGACTATTGATTAGTCATATGCATGCGTGAGCATGTGCCAAGTCGATTCACTTTAACAGTCAGAGGAGGATACCACAATTTCATACCAAAGTATAAATAAAACAATGCAAGCAAACATTCATATGACATACTACAAACTATTAGCAAGCTGGAGCTAATCATAGACAAGCAAGAACTACTAAGCATCCATAATGACATACACCTTACACAAACAGGCTAAGCATGCTCACAATGATGAGTATATGTACAAAAATGAAACAAATAGAGTTCATTATCAGCCTCTTACCACACCTCAAGTTGTCTTAATCTTCATTATTTCCCTTCACTTGTGTGACTTGAATATTAACATGAAACCAAAATCTACTGAGGACGGTTGAACCCTGCAAAGAACTCACAAACCCAAAGAAGAACAAAAAATATTTTTGGTGTTTTCGATTTTTTAGAAACAAGCAAACAAAGAAAAGGCAAATCAAACAAAGCAAAATCTTTTTGGATTTTTATTTAAAGTCAAACCAAAGCAAAGAAACAAAGAAACAAACCAAGAGAAACAACAAAAATATTTTTGGTATTTTTGTGTTTTTGAGAAAGAAGCAACAAGAACCAAAAAGAAAGCGAAACAATGGATATACAAAGAACCGACCGAACATGATATATTGATGAGTGTGATGTCAGTATACCTCCCCCAAGCTTAGGCTTTTGGCCTAAGTGGGGCTCAATCCCAAGGTGCCCAAGTAGATGCACCTCTATAGTATGATGAGGAGGCTCCCTCGTCCTGATACGAGCTCGAGGACTCCCTTGTGTAGTGTACCGCGGGGTCATATGAGGGCGCTTCCTCCTGATAGTGTTCGTGGAAGTTGAGAGAGCGCAGCTTGTCATCCATCTCCGCCTTCGAGCGTGACCAAGGTCCCTGAGAAATACTGAACAAAGTGGTTTGGGGTAGAGGGATCTCTCTCTTCCCCGTCAATAAACAACATTCTATAAACCAAGTTCTCAAGAGTAGAGCTAGTGGTGACAAAGTGGTGCCCCTTCATGGCAGCAAGATCAAGCCTCTGAGGAGCCAAACATGTATCATGTGGATCAACAGCAATGTTCAAGGCAGCAGCAATACGAGTAGCAATAATTCCCCCATAAATGGATCCCTTAGCATCTAAACGACGAGCAATGAGGGAACCAAGATTATACTTATCCTCACTGTTGAGCGCAGCAGCTAAGAAGGCCAATTGATAGATGGAAATATTACTAGTGTTCTCCCTACCAAGAACACTGGTGGAAAGATAGTAGGCAAAGTACCTGATGGCTGGAAGTTGAATATTCTTTATCTTCCCTCGTTTAGCTCTGCGGTCATCATCATTGGTTATTCCTCGGTAAAGCTCCAACAAATCAGCTGGAAGAGCTAGAATCTTCTTTGATGACCCAGTTGTACCAAGTTCCAGGGCCTTGCAAAATTTCTTCAAAGTCATAGAATGAGCCCTGCCATAAATTTTGAAAGACACAGAGGGCTTAAACATGCTGTTAGTAAAGAAGAAACTCTCCACAAATGTTTTAGTAAGCAAAGAATATTGTGCACTCTCATCCTGCATGTAACTTTTTAGACCAGCCCTCTTAATCAAAGTCATAAAATCGTTAAGAATCCTAGCAGCTTGCAAGAAAGTTTGGCAAGGAAAGGTGGAGGGGTGCGCATCCCCTTCATCTCCCTCGTCACCAAATCACGGAGTGATGAGATCCTGATTGTATGAGGGTCTAGTACTGGTAGATGACCTTGGAAGCCTTGCCCTTCTAGGTGAATCATTCTCAAATATATAACCAAATGTATGGTGGTCCATGACTTCACCTTTCAAGGAGCAATCCCTCAAAAAATCAGCACTTGAGATGGGCTGAACAAGGAGATCGAAAATAGCGATCAAGAACAACAAGAACTCGAACTTGAGAAAGTTTTCCGGTATTTTTTGGGAGAGAGAAAGAAAGTGGCTTTGAGGAGGCAACCTGGAGGGCCCTAGGTGGGCCAGACCCTCCTAGGTGCCACCCCCTGGTAGGCCGCGCCTACCATAGGTGTGGTGGCCTGGGGTGGCCCCCTGGGTCATATCTGGTGCCTCTCTGCCCCTTTTTTCGAGAAAAATTTTATTTTGAATTTTCTAGGATTTTTTGGGAAACTTTATTTTTGGCCAATTTTCAGGGTATGAAAATTGATTTTCTCACAGAAATAGTTTTTTAGAAGAAGCAAAAGCAAACCAAAAGCCAAACTACATGAGCTCTAAGAAAATCAAACAAGCAAACTACTAGCAAAACTAAAGCTAAAGCAAAGACTAGGAAGGAGAAAAGTAAAAGAAAGCAAGTATAACCAAAGTGGAAACATTATTTTGTTCATTAAAATCCTTTTGTTAACAAGGTTGATCAAGTCTTGTTACCAAAACAATCTTATATGAAACAAAACTTTGAATTCTACAAGGTGATTATGTTACCTCATACTTGATAGCAATGGTCCCAATCATAATAGTTTCAAAATTTTCTTGTGGAATGGGACAATATATTTCTCCAACCTTGATGCCCTCAATATTTTCAATGGAATTCAGGCAATAGCTTTTAACAACCTTCTTGGGGAAATAGACAGTGTGCTCTTTGTCATTAATTTTGAATGTTACTTTTCCTTGATTACAATTGATGACAGCACCTGCAGTATTAAGAAAAGGTCTCCCAAGAATAATAGACATATTATCATCTTCAGGCATTTCAAGCACAACAAAATTAGTTAAAACCATGCAATTATGAGCTACTTTAACAGGAACATCCTCACATATACCAACAGGAATAGTAGTTGACTTATCAGCCATTTGCAAAGATATATCATTTGGTATCAACTTTTCTAGCTGGAGTCTCTTATACAGAGAAAAAGTCATAACACTAACTCCAGCTCCCAAATCACATAAAGCGGTTCTAACATAATTGTTTTTAATAGAGCAGGGAATAGTTGGTATACCTGGATCACCAAGTTTCTTTGGAACCTTATCATTGGAGGAGTAACTAGTAAGCAAAGTAGAAATCTCCTCATTAGGAATCTTCCTTTTATTAGAGAGAAGATCCTTCATATACTTTGAATAAGGAGGCAACTTAATAACATCAGTCAAAGGAATTTGCAAAAATAAAGGCTTCATCCACTCACAAAACTTGTTGTAGTGTTATTCCTCATTTAACTTGTGTTTCTTACCTGGAAAAGGCATAGGTTTATGCACCCAAGGTTCTCTCTCTTTACCATGTTTATTAGCAATAAAATCTTCCTTCGTGTACCTAGTGTTCTTAGTGTGTTTCTCAGGTTCTTCCTCAACTTCCTCCTTATCAGGAGCATCATTATTATTACCACTCGCCAAAGATCGAGACAGATATACTATTAGGATCTATAGCAGGTTCAAGTGGTTCCTCAACTACTTTATGTTTCTTTTTCTTTCTCTTACGAGGACTACCACTACTCTCACCTTGTTGAGAATCCTGCTAAATTATTTTAGGGTGTCCTTCAGGATATAAAGGATCTTGAGTAGCTATACCACTCCTAGTTCTAATTCCATAAGCATGTTTATCTCCTGAAGCATTAACTAGCATATCCTTTTGTACCTTAGAAAGTTGATCAAGTTGAGTTTGAACCATTTGAAAGTGTTTACAAAGCATTTTAATATCATTAGAAGTTCTTTCCACAATATCTTTCAACTCATGGATAACTCTAGAGTTTTCTAACAAAAGATTCTGAACTTGTTTATTAAAATACCCTTGCTTAACAATAAATGTGTCAAGTTCCTCTAAACATTGATCAGGAGGCTTACCATAAGGAATATCACCTTCACCAAAGTGTTGGAGAGAGTGTACCTCAATAGTGGATGAGTCGGGAATTGGCTTACATAATTCTTCTATAGGAGGTAGATTCTTCACATCTTCAGCTCTAATACCTTTCTCCTTTAGACACTTCTTAGCTTCCTTCATCACTTCATCATTTAATGCAATAACTCCCCTCTTCTTTGTTGTTGGTGCTGGAATTGGTTAAGGAGTAATAGGCTCAGGTGCATTCAGCTCAGTTGAAGTCCAATCATCATAATTCTTGCTTATCTTAGACATTAATTCTTTAGCATCTGTAGGAGTTCTTTTCCTGAAAACACAATCAGCAAAGCTATCTAGGTATGTCCTAGAATCATCAGTTAGTCCATTATAATAAATATCAATAAGCTCATTCTTAGGCAATGGACATCCAGGATGTGCATCAATCAAGGCACATAACCTTGTCCATGACTCAGGCAATTTCTCTTCTTCTCCCTGTTTAAAATCAAAAAGTATCTGCAAAGCAGCATGTCTAGCACTGGGAGGAAAATATTTCTGGACGAAAAAAGCAATCAAGGCTATCAATGGAACCAGGAGGTAATCTAATAAACCAAGTCCTAGCTTCTCCTTTTAGTGAAAAAGGGAAGATCTTAGTAACAAAGTACTTACGCATCTTAAAATCATCAGAGAACAAAGTACTCATAGTAGAAAGCTCATTCATATGAGCCACAACACCTTCATTTTCAGTCCCACAAAAAGGTTCTTTCTCAACAATGTCCAAGTAGTATAAATCAAGAGAGAAATCATAATCTTTACCTTTAATATATATGGGAGAGGTGGCAAGCTTAGGATCAGAGGACAATTTAGGCATAATAGTACGTCTAGCAAGGAGACTCTTAATAGCACTAGTACCATGTGTGTTTTGGCACTCTTTAACAAATTCATCTGTGAACTCAATGTAACCATCATTAGTATCATAACTCTCTCAAGACGCAGGTGAGCTAACAGGTGTAACCGTGTCTTCACTAGGAGTTTCGGTATTTCCAAGACTAGCCATAGTAGCATCTAGGAAAGGACCTAATGAACCACTCGCATCAAGCACAATAGAAGTAACATCATGACATCAAAATCTATTTCAGATTCAGTAGTAGTAGCAGTGTGTGTAGCATGAGTATGTGGTGGTGGTGTAACAAGCTTACTTATAACAGATGGTGAATCAAGAGCAACAAAGGTGTTTAGGACTGTACCTCTTCTTGTAGTGGATGGTAAAATAGGGAACTTTCCATCACGAGACTTACCCATGATGAACGGAGTAGCAGTGAATAATAGTAGATCCAAGTGAACTTAGAAATAAAGCTATGCTCCCCGGCAACGGCGCTATAAAATAGTCTTGATGACCCACAAGTATAGGGGATCACAACAGTCTTTGCGGATAGTATTACCCAATTTATTGATTCGACACAAGGGGAGCTAAAGAATACTTGCAAGTCTTAACAACTGAGTTGTCAATTCAGCTGCACCTGGAAAATAGTTCTTGCTCACAGAACTTTATCAGTAGCAATAGTTTGTAGTAGCAACAAAGCAGAAAGAAATGTATAATAGTAACGATGCTTGAAAAGAGGATACGAGCGCGGTAGGCATAGGGATGGATGGACGGGCGTTGCATGGACGAGTCTAAACGTGAAACTTCAAGATCTAGGGCATTACAGATATATAAGAATAAGCGTCCAAGTACTAAACAATCCTAGACATGTGCTCCATATATAGTCATACGTGCTCGGAATGAGAACTTGCACAACATCTCCTGTCCAGCCAGCCCGTGGCAGCGGGGCCTCTAGGGAACTACTGGTAATTAAGGTGCTCCTTTTAATAGAGTACCGGAGCAAAACATTAACACTCCATGAACACATGTGATCCTCACACCATAGCCATCCCCTCCGGTTATCCCAATTTCTGTCACTTCGGGGCCTTTGGATCCGGACAATGATATGTGTACACAAGTTGCGGATAAGATCACAAACAATACTATCATAATGATTCAATAATAAGTTCAGATCTGAGATCATGGCACTCGGGCCCTAGTGACAAGCATTAAGGACAACAAGTTGCAACAAAGTCAAATAGCACTAAGAGAGATACTAGGCACTATGCCCTAACAATCTTATTCGACTACATGATAGAACTCATCAAATCCCTACCATCCCCAAGCCTACAACGGGGGATTACTCACTCATGGATGAGGGAAACATCGGTAGTTGATGGAGAGGCGTTGGTGATGACGATGGCGATGATCCTCTCCAAATTCTCCGTCCCGGTAGGGTGCCAGAACGGAGTTTCTGGATCCGAATCTTGGTTTCTGATGGTGGCGACGGAGCGGAACTCTTTCTGGAAAAACGTCGAACCCCCCTCAGTTTTTAGGTCAAGGGGTATCTTATAGGCACAGAGGGAGCCCAAGGGGGTGCCTGGGGTGGCCGCACCCCCCTAGGCGCGGGCAGGGCCCACCCGCGCCTGGCAAGGGTGTGGGCCCCCCAGGCCTCCACTCTGTTTCGTCTTCTGGCTCCGTGTATCTTCTGGCGAAATATAATTTTTGGCATATTTTCCGGGATTTTTCCTGATAGTTGATTTTCTACACAAAAACTAGACACCAAGGTAATTCTGCTGAAAACAGCGTCAGTCCGTGTTAGTTATATCCAAATCACACAAATTTAGAGGAGAAACAATAGCAAACGTGTTCGGGAAAGTAGATACGTTTTGGACGTATCAGCCACGTCGCTCACCGTAGAGTCGCATGCGCAGTGCACCTTTCGAGGCCACGACCCCGACATCCAAGTTTTCACACCCGATGGACGACCGACATGAGCACAACAAAATCTCTCAAGTGGATGGATAAGTACATAGCCAACACAACTCTCAGACAACGAGGTATGACTAGCAGGCATCCACCCGCCGGTCAAACTCACACTGCCCGAAATGGGACTGTCGGGCGGTCGCCGAATCTACCCCTCACCGACCAGATCTAGCACCCTAGTCACGCCATGGCTAGGGGGTGGGTTCCCAGGTGTACTAGGAGCCCCTCAAAACATTGGGACAATAGGGCCCGCCCCACCTAGATCGGGCCCAGATGGCCCTAGATCTGTGTCGAGTGGGCCTAGATCGGGTCAAAGCCCCCGCCATCCCTGGCCAGCACTGCCCGTCGCCGTCTAGGAGCTCGCCGGCGCCATCCTCGCCACCACCAGCTCAAAGATGTTCCTGAGCTCACCATCCTAACGCCATCCGGCGGAAATCTCCGGCCCAAAGCCAAAGCCACGCCATCCACCACAGCCGCCACACCAGGATCGCCACAGACGCGCCACGAGGCCACCACACCGCCTCATCCTCGCCTCCGTCGTCGCCGTCGTCGCTCGGCTGCTGGTGCGGGCGGGAGCTCCCCTGGCCTGGGTTGCCGAACCTCCACGGCTGGTAGGAAGGGCCCTCCTCCTCGTCGTCGTCGAGCACGAAGAGCGGGGCGCCCTGGTAGGCGAGCTCATGCCCGGACAACGCCTGTCTCCGGGCCGCCTGCTCCTCGGCCTGTTGTTGCAGGCGGCGAATGCACTGCCGCTCTGTCTCCTCCCAGTCCGCCCTGGACCATTCCAGTATGTCCGGCGAGGAGGGCTCCACCAACAACGGCTGCAGCGCCAAGTCGTGGAGCAACTGCTCCAGCGCCATCCTAAAGGCGCTATATTCGGGCGGTGCCGAACCTTCAGTCTTGGGGAGGCGAAGGCGAAGATGGCCAGTTGGTGACGCCGTCACGCGTGTCTCGCCGATGATGATGTCGTGCGAGCGTGTCCGCGGCGGCGAGCGCACAGGCGAGCCTGCCTCGCGCTTGACTGGGCGCAGCCCCGGCGAAGGCCCAGTCGGCGTAGGAAGCGGCGTCGTGCCGGAGGAGTGGGAGGCCGAGGCGAAGGAGGAGGAGCTCATGTTGGCCATCCTCCTTGGCATCCAGTTCGCCGGAGGTCGCCGCCCCGACCTGGCCGCCGGCTTGGGTGTGCGCGGGAAGCCGAGGCGCGGAGTTTTCCCGGCATTGATGTGCTCCAGCAACGCCTTGAGCGACCGGCCTGGCACGCTCCAGAAACGCCGACGACCGACCGCGTTGTTGCGCTTTGGCGACGACTCATTCGACGGCCCCTCGTGGCGGGCGAGATCCTGGGCGTGGCGGTCAGCGAAGAACTCCTCCCAGTAGAGCAGGTTATCAGGGCTATCGGCGGCGGAGGGGTCATCCATTTCGCCGATGTACTCTTGGATCTCGTACGACAGCTCTTCCGGCGTCGGCGCTGGAGGGATAGGGATGCTGTCGGCGCTTATCTTCCACCCCAGAGGGTTTCGCGTGTCCGGCGACGCCATATAGCCGGCCTCGTAGAGAAGGAGCGCCTCCCAAGACTGGATGGTGCGCCGGCCGAAGCCGTTCATCGCCGCACCATCGCCGGGGTATCGCTCGACCATGGCTAAAGTGGGGAGGGGAGAGTGAGAGTGTTCGCCGGAGTTTCGGGCTGGTGGGCTTGGGAAGCTGTGAGAGAGTGTGAGAAACTCCAGCGAGGGGTACAACTTATATATACCGAGGTGGACGGCGAGGGCGGAAAAGGGGAAACGGCGGGAAGTTAGTACCCGCCGGTCCGTCGTGGGAGCCGAGGCGGCGGCGGTGGCACGGCAATTCGGCGACGCGTGGCCGACGCGGCGGGCAGTTAATGTCCGGCGGTCGCCGCGTGGTTCCGAAGATGACGATGACTCGGCTTCCGTCGTTGACTCGGCGGGTCCACGCGCCGCTTCGTTTTTTTGCTAAGTTCGTTGCGTCCGGCGTTCCCAGGGCGTACCCGGCAACCTGAGTTCGGCCTGGGTAGTTCGGACCAAAGTTGGCCCAAATCCGGCCGAAAACAGATTCCTGGTACTCGACTGGACCGATTTTCGGTGTCCGGACGTAAATTCGGCGTCCGAATCGGTGTCCTGGGTAGGCGAGTGGAGATGGTCTTACCGGTCACGGCACCCCTGTGTAGGTTCTGGGCTAGGCCCATTTAAGAAGGACGCTTTTCAACCTGGTTTTTTAGTCTCAATTTTCAGCCTGACTTTTGGTTTCTATTCTAGATTTTCTGTCGATTTTCCTTTTTGAAAAATGTCTTTATTTCTCAAATTTGATCAATTTCAAATCCAATCTTTTTTTATTTTAAATCTAATTTTCCTTCAATTTATTAAATTTGAACTTTTTTAAAATTATCTTTTAAATATGAACAATATTTGAATTTGAATAATGTTTAAGTTTAAACATTTTTTATTCTGAACAATTGTTTGATCTAAACATTTTCCAATAAAAATTGAAAAATAAAACCTTAAAAGTATAGTATAGTAAAAATAAATAGGAAGAAGGAAAAAAAGAAAAACATAAAAATGAGAAAGGATGTCCAATTGGGCCGGACCATACAGCGGCGGCGTGTGCAGTGCGTGATAGGCATCGACCTGGTCGGTGTATAGATTTATCGGTCTTCACTCTGGCTGGCTTTCAAAAAATTTGAGGGAAATAACAAGACTCCGTCTTGCTGCGATGCTTTATTGATTTATATAACCATAGTTACATCGATTTACAAGATTCTCAAGAATAAAGCTAAGAGGTTCATCGACCCAATTACGTGAGATGAGATTTTAGATAAATAACTATTCCTAGCTAACTCATGAACTGCTCTGTTTGCTTCCATTAAACAATACCGAAAATAAATGGAACCAATCATCGAGGCCTCATCTATACAATAAACAAATATAGCAAAAGTTTCACCCCACCAAGCATCTTCTCCTATGCAATCCTCCATTGTTTCGAACGAATCGGTTTCTGCTATCAGATTGTTGCAGTCTGCGGTGACCCATCATACCACTGCATGTGTAGTACACTATAGTCGTTGACATGACATCCATAGAACATCGTTCCGTAAATATCATATCCCTCAGAGTGGTACAACAGAAACATTGCGGGTCCATATTACAAACATACACACATTATTATTATTACAATATCAGAAGTTTAAGACTTTAAAAGATTCAACTTACAAACCAAATATAAAGTGTTTCAGCGGAAGTTTTAAAGTGACAACTTAAACTCCCAATTGAGCTTATAGTAATTATTCTGACTCATGATGCTCTCCTCTATAGACGACATCGTAGTCTACCCCTTCCACGGCACCGTACATATTGGGTTCTTCATAGAAGACCTCCTCTTGACTTTCAGCTGCATACATTGGGGTTTCTTCTGGATCATCAGAGTCTAAGCAGGGGATCAAAGGAAAAGGTGAGTAACAGCGTTACCCAGCAACTTTATTATATGCAAGGTGGGAAGTTTGATGCTCTATATACCACCTCGGACTATAAGTCCTTGGCACTATGCAATTTTCGTAAATCTTTCTTCAAAGATTTATTTTATTATTAAAATCTATGACCATCAACCTTCACAGGTTGACCAGAACTTTCATGGAGTTCCTTTCTGCCGCGTTCGTAGATCCTTCCCGGAACAGGGAGTAACAAGTTATAATTCTTACACTCTGCAGAGGTGTGTTACTTTACCCATGAGAGATCAACTCCTTGTTGCACAACCGGGCGTACTTTCCCGTCCACAATTCCATGATGTGGGGCCCAGTAGTTGGTCCAAGCCAATCACTGCCCTCTCTGCGACCCCATATGTCTGTGCGGTCCTTCGGGGTTGGCTCACCTCCGTTAAGCCCCCTTCTGGGTAGTCTAAAACCCTGATGAGTTCCCGAAGACTCTATGAGCTGGTGATGCCTAGGTAAGTACCTTATAGGTCCGGCTAAACCTCCGACAGCCACTCATAGATAATCTAGACACCAAAAACATGGGGCCTAAGGGTGCCCATGTTGGAGATATGCCCTAGAGGCAATAATAAAAGTAGTTATTATTATATCTTTGTGTTTATGATAAATGTTTACATTCATATGCTATAATGGTATTATCCGGAAACATTAATACTTGTGTGATTTGTAAACTAAATTAGAGTCCCTGGTAAAGCCTCTTTATAATACTAGCTTGTTGATTAATAGATGATCATGGTTTCTCGATCATGAACATTGAGATGTTATTAATAACAAGATCATATCATTAGGAGAATGGTATGATGGACATACTCCTATAAATAAGCATAGCATTAAGATCAAGTCATTTCAATAGTTCGTTTGCTATAAGCTTTCTGATACATGGTAACCTAATTCCTTCGACCATGAGATCATGTTAATCACCATCACCGGAAGGATGCTTTGATGACATCAAACACCACATCGTAACTGGGTGGCTATAAAGGTGGCATTGAGTGTTCGGAAAGTATGGGTTGAGGCACATGGATCAAGAGTGGGATTTGTCCATCGTATGACGAATAGATATACTCTGGGCCCTCTCGGTGGAATGTCATCCAATTAGCTTGCAAGCATGTGACTGGCTCACAAGGGATCACATATCACGAGAACGAGAAAAGAGTACTTATCGGTAACAAGGTTGAACTAGGTATGCAGAGATACCGACGATCAAAACCTCGGATAAGTAAACTATCGTGAGACAAAGGGAAATTGGTATCGTATGTAAGTGGTTCATTCGATCGCAAAGTAATCGTAGAAATATGTGGGAGCCATATGAATTTCCAGATTCCTCTATTGGTTATTGATCGGAGAAGTGTCTTGGTCATGTCCACATAATTCACAAACCGTAGGGAGATACACTTAAGGATTCGATGTTGTTTAGTAGATATGGAATGTTAGTAGGGATACCGAATGTTGTTCGGAGTCTCGGATGGTATCCGGGATATCACGAGGAGATCCGGAATGGTCCGGAGAATAAGATTCATATACGGAAAGTCCTATTTCAGAGTTCGGAAAAGTTTCCGATGTTTTCATCGGAGAGGTTCTAGAAGGGTCTAGAAGGTTCACCGGTCCGGAAGGAGAATGGTCCATGAATGTGCCATGGGTAAGTGAAATGATTGGATCATATCCTAGGTCACATGGTGTGTGCATTTGTAAGAGAGAATTAAAGCTCTAAATTGAAAGTCAAACGGGAGTTTGAAAAGTCAAACTGGAACAATTGTTTCCTAGTGGGAGAAGAAACAAGTCCTTCTCTCAATCCAACTTGGGTTTGGGTTTGGATTCAAACCCACCCCTCCCAAGGCTGTCCCCCTCTCATAAATAGAGGGAGGGCCCCCTAAAGCACAAGCCCTAGCCCTCTCCCAGACACGAGCCGCCGCAGCCTCGCCTCAAGCCGCCTCGCTGCCGGTTCGTCGTCGCCGCCTTAGCCACCGCCGACACCTCCTCCTTCTCCCGGTCATATAATCCCTAGATCTTTGGGAAACCCTAATCCACCATAACTCGCACCGGCTTAGGCGAAGCCCTGCGGGATCTTTCCTCTACTTCCGACACCACGCCGTCGTGCTGCCAGAATCGCGAGGGGAGAACTACAACCTCCGCCCTGCTGGAACAAGGGAGAGGAAGGTATTCATCGAGTACCAAACGTGTGACCGACTGTGGAAGCGCTGCCAAAACGCAGCGCCGGAAGGATCGTCTACGCGATCTTGAGATCGGCAAGTGTACGACTACATCACCCACAAGAATCTGCTCTCGTAAACCGCTTTGGAATCTTCGAGGGTGAGTGATTCTATCGACTCGTTGCTACAATCTAGTAGATAGATCTTGGCTAGTTTGTGTGCATGCGGTAGAATTTTTTTGTTTTCCATGCTACGAACCCCTACAGTGGTATCAGAGTCGTGTCTATATGTAGATTTGTTGCACGAGTAGAACACAATGGTCATTGTGGGCGGTGGTGCTTTTATTATCAATTGCTTTTTGTGTACTTTGCATCTTGCGGTATGATGGGATGAAGCGTCCCGGGCTAACCTTACATGACATCGTTCATGAGACTTGCTCCACGTTTGACATGCAACTTGTATTGCATAAGTGACTTTGTGGGTGTCTGTCTCTCCCATCATAGTATAGATTCAATTTACAACGGGCACTTGATAGTTCAAGCATCAACATTGTGGTTCTTGTTCGTAAGTTAGAACGACACTTATTGAAAGCCCCAAACCATGTAAAATATGCAAAGAAAATTAGAGGCGTCTAACTTTGTTTTGCAGGGGTGTGTTGTGATGTGATATGGCCATGATTGTGATTATATATGATGTATGCAATGTTCCTTATTGTAAGTCGGCAACCGGCAAGAGCCATATGGTTGTATTTTTAATTCCGTTAAGACCTGCGTGTCTATTCAAAGTAGTTGTAATAGTTGATGCTGGTGGACGACAACCATGAAGCGGCGCCATTGACCTTGACGCCATACCGGTGATGATGGAGATCATGTTCGTGCTTAAAGATGGAGATCGGAAGCACAAGAAGAAAGTCCATATCATATCACATATTATGAATTGCATGTGATGTTAATCCTTTTATGCATCTTGTATTGCTTAGTTCACGACGATAGCATTATAATATGATCCCTCAAGCACAAAATTTCAAGTTTTAAAATGTTCATCCTTAGTAAGCACCGTTGCTAAAGCTCATTGTTTCGAAGCACCACGTGATGATCGGGTGTGTTAGATTATGCGAGTGTATACAAAGGTGAGCAAGCCAGATTTGCTCATGCGGAAGCTAAGGTTTGATATTGACGAGCCTAGCATGTACAGACATGGTCTCGGAACGCGGATCACCGAAAGGTAAAGCATGAGTCATATAGTAGATATGATGAACATGTTGGTTGTTTGTCATTGAAGCTACATCAACTCTCTTGATGATCGGTTTTGATGTGGTGGATTTGGTTCGTGTGATCACTAAAACAATTTGAGAGATATTGTTTTGAGTGGGAGTTCACCTAGATTAATTTAACTATTAATTAGAACTCAATGTGTCATAAACTTAGTCTATACTATTGCAAATATGTTGTAGATCAATGGCGGCCCCTACCATCAATTTTAATGTGTTCCTAGAGAAATAAAAGTTAAAAAACAATGAAAGAAACTTCGCGGATTGGTTCCGCAATTTGAGGATTGTCCTCAATGCTGGTAATTTGACCTATGTGCTGGATGCACCGCTGGGTGACCCGCCTGCAGCTAATTCTACCGATGAGGTAAAGAATGTTTTCCTCGCTCGAAAGAATTAGTACTTCACAGTTCAGTGTGCTATCTTGTATGGTTTGGAATCGGAGCTTCAGAAAAGGTTTGAGAACCATGACCCACATCACATTGTCCGTGAACTCAAAATGATATTTGAGGCTCACGCGGCAGTTGAGAGTTATGAGGCTTCTGAAAAGTTCTTTAACTGCAAAATGGAAGAGGGCAGCTCCGTTAGTGAGCACGTGCTTAAGATGTCTGGGTACGCAAGCAAGCTTCAAAGCTTATGAATAGTGATTCCTAATGCTTTGGGGATTCACCGTGTCCTCCAATCACTACCACCAAGTTACAAGAACTTTGTGATGAACTACAATATGCAAAACATGGACAAGTCGTTGCCACAACTCTTCTCCATGTTGAAATCTGTAGAAGTGGAGATCAAGAAAGAGCATCAAGTGTTGTTGGTCAATAAGACCCCCAAATTCAAGAAGCAAGGCAATTCTAAGAAAAAGGGAAACTTCAAGAAGGGTGGTAAGAAAGTTACCGCGCCAGCGAAGAAGACCAAGGCTGGGCCTAAGCCTGATACTGAGTGCTTTTACTGCAAGGGAGAAGGTCACTGGAAGCGGAATTGCCCAAAGTACTTGGCGGATTTGAAGAACGGCAACATCAAGAAGAAAGGTATATCCGATATACATGTTATTGATGTGTGTCTCACTAGTACTCGTAGTAGTGCCTCAGTATTTTATACTAGTTCGGTTGCTCATATTTGTAACTCGAAACAGGTACTGCAGAATAAACGGAAGCTAGCGAAGAACGAGGTGACGATGCGTGTAGGAAATGGATCAAAGGTTGATGTGATCGCGGTCGGCACGCTACCTCTTCATCTACCATCGGGATTAGTTTTATACTTAAATAATTGTTATTTGGTGCCTGCGTTGAGCATGAACATTATATCTGGATCATGTTTATTGCGAGACGGTTACTTGTTTAAGTCCGAGAATAATGGTTGTTCGATTTATATGAGTAATATGTTTTATGCACATGCACCTTTGATATATGGTATATTCTTATTGAATCTCGATTGTGGAAATACACACATTAATAACATTGAAGCTAAATGTTTGAAATTGAGCGATAACTCGACCTATATGTGGCACTGTTGTCTTGGTCATATTGGAGTGAAGCGTATGAAGAAACTCCATTCCGATGGACTTCTTGAATCACTTGAAAGATGCGAAGCATGTCTAATGGGTAAAATGACTAAGACTCCATTTTCTGGTATGATGGAGCGAGCTACGGACTTATTGGAAATCATACATACTGATGTGTGTGGCCCAATGAGTGTAGCATCGCGCGGTGGTTATCGTTATGTTCTTACCTTCACGGATGACTTGAGTAGATATGGGTATATCTATTTCATGAAACATAAGTCCGAAACATTCGAGAAGTTTAAGGAATTTCAAAGTGAGGTAGAGAATCAACGTAACAAGAAGATTAAATTTCTACGATCTGATCGTGGAGGTGAATATCTAAGTTACGAGTTTGGTGAGCATTTGAAGAAATGCGGAATACTTTCACAATTGACACCGCCAGGAACACCACAGCATAATGGTGTGTCTGAACGTCGTAACCGAACTCTCTTAGATATGGTTCGTTCTATGATGTCACTTACAGATTTTCCGCTATCGTTTTGGGGTTATGCATTAGAAACAACCGCATTCACTTTAAATAGGGCACCATCTAAATCCGTTGAAACGACACCGTATGAATTGTGGTTTGGGAAGAAACCTGAATTGTCGTTCCTTAAAGTTTGGGGTTGCGAAGCTTATGTAAAGAAGTTACAGCCAGACAAGCTTGAACCCAAAGTGGAAAAATGCGTCTTCATAGGATAACCGAAGGAAACTATTGGGTATACCTTCTATCATAGATCCGAGGGCAAAATCTTCGTTGCCAAGAATGGATCCTTTCTAGAGAAGGAGTCTCTCTCGAAAGAAGTGACTGGAAGGAAAGTAGAACTCAACGAGGTTATTGAACCTTCTCTCGAACTTGCGAGTAGCGCAGCACCGGAAGTAGTTCCTGTGGCGCTTGCACCAATAAGATAGGAAGCTAATGATGTTGATCATGAAACTTCGGTTAAAGTTACTACAGAACCTCGCAGGTCAACGAGAACTCGTACCGCTCCTGATTGGTATGATCCCGTTATGAGTGTCATGTTGGTGGACAACACCGATGACCCTACGACATATGAGGAAGCGATGATGAGCCCAGATTCCAATAAATGGCAAGAAGCCATGAAATCTGAGATTGGATCCATGTACGAAAACCAAGTATGGACTTTGGTGGACTTACCGGATAGCCGGAAGGCTGTCGATAACAAATGGAATTTCAAGAAGAAAACAGATGCCGACGGTAATGTTACTGTCTATAAGGCTCGACTTGTCGCAAAAGGGTTTTGACAAATTCAAGGAATTGACTATGATGAATCTTTCTCACCACTAGCGAAGCTAAAATCTGTGAGGATTATGTTAGAAATCGCCGCATATTATGATATGAGATATGGCAGATGGATGTCAAAACGGCGTTCCTCAATGGAGACATTGATGAAGAGTTGTATATGATGCAACCCAAAGGTTTTGTCGATCCTAGAGATGCTAACAAGGTATGCAAACTTCAATGGTCCATATATGGATTGAAGCAAGCATCCCGAAGTTGGAATCAACGTTTTGATAAGGTAATCAAAAGTTTTGGTTTTATACAAACTTATGGAGAAGCTTGTATTTACAAGAAAGTGAGTGGGAGCTCTGTAGCATTCTTAATACTATATGTAGATGGCATATTGTTGATTGGGAATGATGTAGACCTTCTTAATAGTGTCAAGGATTATTTGAATAATATTTTTTCAATGAAAGATCTTGGTGAAGCAGCTTACATATTAGGCATAAAGATTTATAGAGATAGATCGAGACGCCTAATATCATTGTCACAAAGTACATATTTGGACAAAGTTCTAAAGAGGTTTGGAATGGAAGATAGCAAGAAAGGGTTCTTGCCCATGTTGCCCAATACGACCTTGAGTAAAACTCAAAGTCCTGCAACGGCAAAAGATAGAGAAAGGATGAGTAAGACTCCCTATGCCTCAGCCATAGGATCTCTAATGTATGCCATGCTATGTACTAGACCCGACATTGCATATGCTGTTAGTTTGACTAGCAGATATCAAAGTGATCTAGGAGTGGATCATTGGACATCGGTCAAAAATCCTTAAGTACTTGAGAAGAACTAAGGATATGGTTCTTTCTTATGAAGGTGATGAACAACTCGTTGTTAATGGTTACACCGATGCTAGTTGAAACACCGATCCGGATGATTCTAAATCTCAATCTGGATACGTATTTATTTTGAATGGTGCAACAGTTAGCTGGAGGAGTGCAAAGCAAAGCGTTGTAGCGAGATCTTCAACTGAATCGAAATACATACCTGCTTCGGAGGCTTCACAAGAGGCGATATGGATGAAGGAGTTCATTACAGAGCTCGGCGTGGTTCCAAGTGCGCTGGACCCAATGTCTATCTACTGTGATAACATGGGTGCCATAGCCAATGCGCAAGCACCAAGGTCACACAAGAAGCTAAAGCACATCAAGCTACGTTTTCACGCTATTCGAGAGCATATCCAAGATGGTGACATAAATATTTGCAAAGTACACACAGATCTGAATGTGGCGGATCCGTTGACTAAACCTCTCCCGAGGGCAAAACATGACCAGCCCCAAACCACCATGGGTGTTCGGTATATTACCATGTAATCTAGATTAGTTGACTCTAGTGCAAGTGGGAGACTGTTGGAGATATGCCCTAAGGCAATAATAAAAGTGTTTATTATTATATCTTTGTGTTTATGATAAATGTTTACATTCATGCTATAATGGTATTAACCGGAAACATTAATACTTATGTGATTTGTAAACTAAATTAGAGTCCATGGTAAAGCCTCTTTATAATACTAGCTTTTTGATTAATAGATGATCATGGTTTCTCGATCATGAACATTGAGATGTTATTAATAACAAGATCATATCATTAGGAGAATGGTATGATGGACATACTCCTATAGATAAGCGTAGCATTAAGATCAAGTCATTTCAATAGTCCGTTTGCTATAAGCTTTCTGATACATAGTAACCTAATTCCTTCGACCATGAGATCATGTTAATCACCATCACGGAAGGATGCTTTGATGACATCAAACACCACACCGTAACTGGGTGGCTATAAAGGTGGCATTGAGTGTTCAGAAAGTATGGGTTGAGGCACATGGATCAAGAGTGGGATTTGTCCATCATATGACGAATAGATATACTTTGGGCCCTCTCGGTGGAATGTCATCCAATTAGCTTGCAAGCATGTGACTGGCTCACAAGGGATCACATATCATGGGAACGAGAAAAGAGTACTTATCGGTAACGAGGTTGAACTAGGTATGCAGAGATACCGACGATCAAAACCTCGGATAAGTAAACTATCGTGAGACAAAGGGAAATTGGTATCG
Source organism: Avena longiglumis (assembly GCA_030063025.1). Lineage (NCBI taxonomy): Eukaryota > Viridiplantae > Streptophyta > Magnoliopsida > Poales > Poaceae > Avena > Avena longiglumis. The sequence goes on from CP125975.1 coordinate 15,849,265, forward strand.
TATGTAAGTGGTTCATTCGATCGCAAAGTAATCGTAGAAATATGTGGGAGCCATATGAATTTACAGATTCCTCTATTGGTTATTGATCGGATATGTGTCTTGGTCATGTCCGCATAATTCACGAACCGTAGGGAGACACGCTTAAGGATTCGACGTTGTTTAGTAGATATGGAATGTTAGTAGGGATACCGAATGTTGTTCGGAGTCTCGGATGGGATCCGGGATATCACGAGGAGATCCGGAGAATAAGATTCATATAAGGAAAGTCCTATTTCAGAGTTCGGAAAAGTTTCCGATGTTTTCATCGGAGAGGTTCTAGAAGGTTCACCGGTCCGGAGGGAGAATGGTCCATGAATGTGTCATGGGTAAGTGGAATGATTGTATCATATCCTAGGTCACATGGTGTGTGCATTTGTAAGAGAGAATTAAAGCTCTAATTTGAAAGTCAAACGGGAGTTTGAAAAGTCAAACTGGAACAATGGTTTTCTAGTGGGAGAATAAACAAGTCTTTCTCTCAATCCAACTTGGGTTTGGGTTTGGATTCAAACCCACCCCTCCCAAGGCTGCCCCCTCTCATAAATAGAGGGGGAGGGCTGCCCCAAAGCACACAAGCCCTAGCCCCTCTCCCCGCACACGAGCCGCCGCCGCCTGTTCGTCGACGCCGCCACCAACACCTCCTCCTCCTCCCGGTCATCTAATCCCTAGATCTACGGGAAACCCTAATCCACCATAACTCGCACCGGCTTTGGCGAAGCCCTGCTGGATCTTTCCTCTACTTTCGACACCACGCCGTCGTGCTGCCGGAATCACAAGGGGAGAACTACAACCTCCGCTGCCTGCTGGAACAAGGGAGAGGAAGGTATTCATCGAGTACCGAACGTGTGACCGACTGCGGAAGTGCTGTCGAAACGCAGCACCGGATGGATCGTCTACGCGATCTTGAGATCGGCAAGTGTACGAGTACATCACCCATGAGAATCTGCTCTCCTTAACCGCTTAGGAATCTTCGAGGGTGAGTGCTTCTATCGACTCGTTTCTACAATCTAGTAGATATATCTTGGCTTGTTTGTGTGCATGCGGTAGAAATTTTTTGTTTTCCATGCTACGAACCCCTACAGCCCACCCATATGTTAGATCCGCACAAGGAATCACAACGTCACGTTAAGATAGTCTTGCCTCCATACGAAAGGAAAATGATATAGCTGACTTCTCTGTCCCATTCCAAATCTCATGGCTAACGCGTTATATACGGCGCTAGAATCACTGATGTCATGGGTTGTTAAGTTCCTAGTTGATCATCATTGTTGCAAATAGAAACCTAAGTTCTATTGCTCCATTATATCAATAATTTATTTGTTTGAGAAAATAATATTTTCTTTCCTTGAAACATAGATGATAACGCACAATTTGCAAATGTTTTGATGAAGACTCTTCAAAGGACATGAGCAAGTGATGAACTTGCCTTGTGATTGCAAGGTAGTGAAGTCGGATGCTTGCACTGGACCTTGAGCTTCCATGTCTATAAAATATCATTATTGCCTGGTAAGGACAATATTTAAAGAAGCAACGTGAATATGCATAGTACTGTAATGCAATATTTATGATTTATCTTCTTTGTGTGTTTTACCCATTATTTTAGTTTCCTAGAATTTCTTTAAGTAATAAAGGAATCCATTTTAAAGAATAACCTTTAATATCTATTGAATATCATATTAACTATGTAATAATTTATTTGTAGAATTTTAAATTTAATATAACTCTTGTATTTATTTATTTATTTAATAATTCTTTTAAGAATTATCATTTAAATAAGATAATTTCTTTTTATAACTCCAAATATTTATTTAGTATTTTTCTAAAATACTTCAATAATAATATATAATAAAAGTGATTTTTATCCTCTTTCTTTAATTTTATAAAATTCCATAAGGAATATATATATCATAAAATTCTTGACCAAAAATTATATACATAAAAATTATTTCTTAATTTAATTAAATATATTGGATTATTCTGAATCCAAAAATGTATTATTTGCAATTTTTAGACTTGTATTTTATTTTCTAGAATTTTATATAATCATAGGGGTATTTTGGTCTTTTATTAATTATTAAAACTTCTTTTAAGTTTTGGGCTAAACCCTTTTGGGCTTAGTGGGCCAATCTGGCCCAAGTGGCTTGACCAAAAGGTCACCCCGAAGGGCTCTGGCCCTATTGGCCCATTCCTCTCTCTCTCTCTCTCCCTCACCTCCTCGACCCCGTGGTCGCTGGCGCCGCCGCCGTGCTCTACCTGCCGCCGTGGTCCTCCCTGACCGCTGCCGTAGTGCAGGGAGAGGTTGTCGACCATGCTCCTTCATCAGCTCCGCCTCGATTTGATCCTGGGGCCCTCCTAAGGCCAGGTTAGCCCCTTCCCGAACCCTAGGGTTTGGGGTGGTGCTGCTAGCGCCACCGCCGGTCCTCCCGTGGTGACGTGCGGTGCTTGTGTGCTGCTATGGCTGCCGCCATGGCTGGTGCGGGTTTCAGCGCCCTCTAGGGTGCTCCTCGTGCCGCCATGAGCTCGTCGGCCCCTCTGCTTCCTCTTCAATTCTTCAGCGAGGTCCACTAGTGAGTTGATTTCTCTATGATCTCCCGTGCCTCTGTTTACTTCGAGTGTCTCGGTGTGTAACTAGTGGTTTACCCTACACTAGGGTTTTTACTGGCTCTAGGGTTTATCCCAGATTCTAGGGTTCATCCCTGGTTTTAGGGTTCATCCCTGCGTGTTTGTAAAATGATGTTATGATCTAGTAGTGATGCACAATGAAGAGTGTGTTCTCTACAACTCAGTGCTTGTTGTCATCCTTTAATTATGTGATGTTATTGATATGAGGCTATGTTGATCAGATGATATTAGTTCATAGTGTTGCCTCAGATTGGTAATATGGTTGCTTAGTGTGTTCATCTTCTGTCAGTATCTTGATACTGACAGTAACACTATCAGTGATGATTCACTGCATCCGTGAGTGTTTGCTTGTATTTTATCCATAGACTGGACTTAATTATTAGAGTCTAATGATTATTTGGAGATAAATGGATATATTAAATGATCTCTGAGTATAGTCTCAAGGAAATGATAATTATTGGCCTGCTGGTTTATTCATGAAAGCTAGAATATCTGTTTGGCTTAGCTGTAAGATCATTTCTTGTGAAACCATCTTAGAATGGCACACAAGTTGATCTTGCTGTTGGCCTTACTTATGGTCAGTACTTGATACTTGATAGATTCTTAATAATAAGTTGAAAGCTCCACTTAATGTTTATGCCTATGATGTTGGTCAGAGGCTCTAGGAACTAGATTCCTATATTGCTATCACTTTCAAAATCTGCTAAGGCATCATAGTTGCCTATTGGATCTTGGATCCTAGTTGTTTAAGTTAGTTGATTTGTTTGTAGCTTATGAGATATGAGGTGCTACTCTTTCTTGGGGATGTGCCCAGATTTTTATAAGAACAAATAATGAAACATATAAGTTGCCTTTGGTATCACCAAATCTATGAGGCTGGTCTGAGATTTTGGTGTGTTTGGTAGAGTTTGGTTTTGGCCTTTATATTTGAAACCTCTAGGATAGGTTCACCCCACTTGGGTGATCACTAAGAGTTTGTTTTATGAAACAACACATATTTCTGTTTGGATAAGATGAACACATCTTGTGGATGTTTATGATACTCACCACAAAAGTTGATGATTGTGGTGGCTTGATGTTCTGGTGGTGTTGCTGGTCTGATCCAGTCCTTCACCTCTTGGTGTTGTTCTTGTTTCCCCTGATTCCTGTGCTTGCCCTTGATCAGCCCTGCTCCTCCTAGCTCCTGTGAGCTTGTCCTTGCTGTGCACCCGATTCTCCCCCTCCTTATGTCACCATCTGGTGATGCTTGGATTGATCTGGTGTGAGGTTTTATTGGCTGGTGGCTTGCTTGGCTTTGTTAAGCTGGTTGTTCTTGTGTGGTATGGGAAATGCAGAGATGCTCTAGTGCTTGCCCACGGCTGTGCTTGGTCCTTTTACTTGATTGAGCTGCTATGGCTGTGTCGACAACACACTCATGCAGTTTGGTGATTAAGCTACTTGTGTGTCTGCTGCATGGTTGTGGATGAGATTAGTGAGGTGTTTTACCTTTTAATCTCTTTACTATTAACCTGCCATGTGAAACTTGCCCCTTTACTTGCTTCGATCATTTGACTTATGGCTTATTTGTTATGAAAGATTTAATTCTTTCATATTGGTGAAACTTGCCCCTAAAAGATTACTCAATGATGTAAACTTGAGCAGTGCAACTCACTACTCTCTATTGAGAGTAAAATTTAATAACTTAACTTTTATTTTCCTCTTTGTTTGTTCTTTATTTTGCAGGTACAAGATTTGAAGATTCAAGATTAGTATAGGTTCACTTTTATACAGATGTACTCCCTCCGTTTCAAAATATAAGATGTTTTAGGTTTGTGAAGCAAATGTATCTAGACTTGTTTTAGTATATAGGTTCACTCAACTAAAAAAAGTCTAGATTCATTTTCTTCACAAATCTAAAACATCTTATATTTTGAAACGGAGGGAGTAATCTTTATAATTTCTATTTCATTCTTTTGTAAGGAATTTGTAATAGTTTATTAATATATATTCCTTTTTTTAATTTCATTTCTATAAAGATTCTTCATTGACTTGATGAGTTACTTTTTTTAACTTAGTCATGGAATAAAGATATGGAATAAATATTCATTTGTTTAATTGTATTTCTTATATAGAGTTTCTATTGCTATATATCATTTCTTGATAAATAATATTACCAAATCATAATTCTTATCTTTTAAAATATAAACTCAAATCTCAAGTTTGAATTCAAATCATTTCCTCCAAAATGCACTAATTCATAAAGATCATGTCAAAATTTATAACGATCACTCTCCAGAGCAATTCCTACACTTAGAGAGTGAAAGAAACTCTGATCACTTTAAGTTTTTAGTTGGCGAAAAATTTACCCACATTTTGCAGATGAATGCATGCATATGCATAATTTTCCAAATCTACCCTTCGTTGATTCCTAAATGCCGGGATGTTACAGTCCATGGAATTTGCCAAGACCAAACCTTCACGCATTGCAGCCGCTTCGACTACAGCTGGAGACGCCAAATATGGAATGAAAAGGGATCTTGCAGCAATAAATCATCCATTGTGGTCACGGAACACTCCTCCAACAACACATGAAGAAGTATCATAGTGGAACAAACCATATACATTCACCTTAGTTTGTTGTATGCTTGGCTTCGTCCATCCAGCTAGTGGAGTATCTGATTGGTTTGAAAGCTTAGCTCATTAGGCCTTGTTTGGTACTAGTGTTTTGGTAGCGATTAGTGGGGATAACCCCAAGGGGAAACCCCTTTAATCCCCACAAAACTCCAATCCCTAGCAATCAACTAGGTATGGGTAGTGCATCGAATATTGGAAAAAATACACTAAAACTTAGGGAAAGGTGGAGATAAGTAGGGATTGAATTAGTCCAATACCCTAGAACCAAACATACATTTAGCAACAAGTGAGGATTTGGGGTTCAGTAGGGATTATCCCCTTTAATCTAAAAAAAACCTCTGGTACCAAACAATGCAGACCTTAGAGATAACCGAAAGGGCTGAGATTCTGTATTGGTGTAAGGGAGGAACAGTCTCATCATGTGGCTATTAAAGGGATATGCAATATGCAGTTGGCAACTTTTGTTTCTCAGAGGAGGTAAAAGTGTCAAGAACTCTTTAGACGTTTTGGAATTAACTGACTCATTGAGCGTGCGTCCTGTAGAAGCTCCCCGCCAGCACCCCACGGTCCTGGCCCCATCCCCAACCACAGCAGATGCCAGATGGAACCCTAGGAGCAGCTGACCCCGCCGCTGCCACTCCGTGTCGCCGGCCTCCCACAACAGCTCCCTCGCCGTCCCTGTAGTTCCTCGAGCCATCGGCCGTCTGCTCTCGCCTTCGAGGTCGACCACCTTGACCCGCCTCCGACCCCGGCGCCTCAGGCCGCTTTCACCCCGAGCTCCTCCGGCCACGACGACCTTCTCCGGCAAAGAGGAACTGCTACGTCGACCGTCCCTGGCCGCCTGTCCGCTCCGACCCCCCGCCAAGCCCAAGCTCACCTTGAGCTACCCGGACGGGAAGGTAAAAAATCCCCTGTTAATTTCTGTTTTGTGGAAGGGTGGTGCTGAGCGTCCTCCAGAGGGCCTTATAGAATTGGACCGTGAGCAGCTTATCCATCCAATTCTATAAGCCCTGCAAGGCCCAACAAGGCTTGCCAAATTTCATCCCACACCCTCGCAGACAAAAAGCTAACAGTTCGGTCCCTTCTCTCCTTCCACCATCTGCCGGCGCCGCGCCTTTTCTCCCCCTCTCCAGTTCAACCGTCGAGGAGCCTCCCTCCGCCGCCGCGGCGAACCTCTTCTTCTCGCGTGGACCAAACCGCCGGTGCCTTTCTTTCGGCTTCCTCACCCGCGTCCTTGTCTACCCTAATCCGGCATTCCTTCGGAGCCGCGGCCTTACCTCTCCCCTGCGTCCGTAGAGCTTCCGCCGCCGTGCCCTGCCTCCCATTCGCGGCGCCCCCTTCGCGCGTGCCGCCGCCATCGCCGTCACCGGTTGAATCTCAGCGTGCTGCTGCAGTCTCAACCCCGCCCGCGATTTCGGGCATTGGTATCTCAGGTATGGGCATTTCTCCATCCACGACTGGTTAAACCCTAGTGGCCTCCAGACATTTCGGCTGCCTGCTAAGAACATTTTCGGGTGCCTCCAGATACTTTATTATTGGACCCCTGCTAAGAACAGAGGCTAATTGCCTGCGGAGACGATGGTTTGCTTGTGCGATGTACTGTACTTGCTAGTTGGGCTGGTGTTATAGGCTGCACTTTGGATAGCCTGTTCCTTGCCCGTGTTGGTTGCCTACATGCAAATTTCGTGTAACCCATCCTCTGTAATTCCGCGTCGTGATGTCTCGCCACTTGATCAAGTAGCCTACCCACAAGTTAATCTTTTGAAGTTCCTGCAAGAATGTTCTGACTTTGCCTAGCATTTATTTTTCTTTGGTACATTTTATTCTTTATTATCCTGTTGGCTGATCAAAGCTTCTTTTCACCAGAATAGGTCGATGCAGAACATCAAACGCTTGCCGAAAAGTGTCCATAGCTCCCTGCGCTCAAGCATTATCTTGTCGGACCTCCCGAGGGTCGTCGAGGAGTTGATATATAACAGCATCGATGCAAATGCCAAAAAGGTACTCCTTTCACTTGCATAAAAAATTTATATATGCACTATCTTCACTAGGCATTGCTGCACATAAAAAATGAATGAAAAAACAACCCACTCCACATGTAATTTCTATAGTAAGTATTACTTTAACATGCAAAAAGGGTAAAATGGTATCTTCAGCGGCATGTATTGACATTTTTCATCCGCCTATAACTATTTCAGATCGATGCCTCGGTAAATGTCCAAGCATGTTATGTTAAAGTGGAAGATGATGGTATGTGCTTACCTTATGTTTTTAACTTGGCATTTGCTTTTAGGACACAAGAGTTATTCCTTTTTGTACCTATTACAGGTTGTGGTATTACTCGAGATGAATTGGTTCTCCTAGGAGAAAAATACAGTAAGTCTGAATTTTTGTTGTTCTTATTTATATGCGCAAGTTTCAAAAGAAAATATACATTGGTTTTCAATGTGCTAGTGATGTGTAACGTCCTCTTCTGCCATAACAGCAACATCCAAGTTTCATGATGTCATGGATGATATGGAATCTACTTCTAGAAGTTTTGGATCAAATGGAGAAGCACTGGCATCTCTTTCTGATATCTCTGTGGTTGAAGTCCGGACTAAAGCTCGTGGGAGACCAAATTCATATTGCAAAATAATAAAGGCATTGCTTATACATTATACCTTTTTCTTGGCATACTCTTGATCTATACATGCATAGCATATCTAAATGTCTTGTGCTAACTGCACAGGGATCCAAATGCTCACACCTGGGAATAGATGACCAAAGGGAAGCTGTTGGCACGACAGGTAGTTCTTCGACATCTCTTCTTGAAGACAAATTAGAAAAGCTGTTATGCATGCTACACATGTTCACCAAGGCACATTCTACATATATATACACAACAATACGTGTGTGGAGTGAGATGATAATCATGATATATTTTACTCTATTGTGTGTGCTATATTTGTATTATATCGTGGATGCTAACTTGCTAGAAAACTTCCATCTTTGTAGTTGTTGTTCGAGAGCTTTTTTACAACCAACCTGTGCGGAGGAAACAAATGCAATCTAGGTACATGTGGCCTTTATTTATTACATATGGTACATGTTTCTTCTATTTAGCAGTTCTGTTTGACAAACGATTTGATTTATATTTTTCTCAATATAATATTCTGTAGTCATAAAAGAGAACTGCATAATGTGAAGAAGTGTGTCCTGCGAGTTGCACTTATCCATCCACAGGTTTCAGTCAGACTACTTGACATTGACAGGTAGAGATAGTATACCGTGCTATGCTATGCATTTGACTTATACTCCCTCCTTTTCAAAATATAAGATGTTTTAGGTTTGTGAATAAAATGTATCTAGACTATTTTTAGTGTGTAGGTTCACTCAGGTTTAGAGTGAACCTACATACTAAAAGTAGTCTAGATACATTTGCTTCACAAAGCTAAAACATCTTATATTTTGAAACGGAGGGAGTAAGTTTTAGCTATATATTTACAGTTTACATGTGTTTTCTATAATTGCAGTGAAGATGAGTTGCTATACACGGTTCCTTCATCATCCTCGTTGCCTCTTATATCAAGCAGTTTTGGGAATGATGTTTCCAGTTGCCTTCATGAAATATCTACCTCAGATCAGAGCTGGGCTCTTTCAGGGCACATATCTGGACCAACAAATGTGTTCTGTAATAAGGTAATGTCAATTCTGTGTATTCTGAGTTGTTGAAACTGAAGTTTGACGAATTGTCTTCACCAAAGTTCACTTTTCCTTTTCAGGATTTCCAGTACTTGTGTATCCTATATTCCTACTCGGCAGTTATTCGTTATCTACTTCCAGTTTACCATTTTTCAAATAATTGAGTTGGAGACATCCTTGACTTCTCAAAGATATCAACTCAAGGTTCGTCAGTAGAAACCCAATCCATAATATGCTGAATAATCTGGCAGCTAGTTTTCAGTCGTCCACTATGAGGACGAATGAAGAAATCGATGGCCAGAGCCGGAAGAGACAGAAGACTGATGTCTACCCTGCATATCTGCTAAACTTCTGCTGCCCTAGATCTAGCTACGATCTACATTTTGAGCCTTCAAAGACTATTGTGGAATTCAAGGTGATTCAACGTATATGTATACTTTTGAGTTCTGCTTTTCCTTTTTTTCTTTCTTTCTCAAAAAGCTTCACCTTTAACTAGCATACATGTATGATATGACACAGAATTAGTTTTCGTTCAAAGAGTCAAGCACTTTGTTAAAAGTGGCTTGGGCCTTTAGCAAATAAGACGTATTTTCTTACATGTTTTGTTTTAATCTGAATTTACTCTCTTTCAGCTTAATTTTAATATTTCCTTCTTTTCTCACTGTTCAGGATTGGGAAAGTATCTTATTTTTCTTTGAGCAGGCCATCACAAGCTACTGGAAGAAGCAGGTACCACAATCATCAAAAGGTTAGAGGCGAGATTTTTATTTTCCTCAGTGTTTGAAAAACTTAATAATTTGGTGAGAAGTTCTTGTTATGAATGGACTAATTACTGTCACTGTTTCCTGTTGGCAGGCAAAGCTATTGATGATACTTGTGTTCCTCTGAAAAGTAATGGTTGCTAAACTTGGTGATTTCACTACGTGGTTCTCTTTTGTTTTTTCTTGGTTCTGACCTTTGTTCATGTGTTGTGGCTGCAGTGAAGTCAAAAAAGGGCATCCTAAAGCATCAGCATGTGCAGAACAAGGAAGATGATGTTGACTTACAGCAACACACTCTGCAGAAGGGTGCAGTCAGAGAAAGCAATGTTGGTACAGGTGCAGCAGCAGCACCCAAAGACTCGCAGAGCTTTTCATTCGAACTAAAGCCATCTACATGGCATCCCTGCTCTCCTGATTGGATCAGTGATGTATCTAAACACGCTGACAATGTTGCTAGGAATGACCGTATATGTTTTCCTGAAATGGTCAGTTATCAGTGGTTAGAGGATGGTTCTTCCAAGCTAGAAGACAGTGAACTTTCAGGTGCTAACTCAACTGTTTGGAAAAAGCGACGGATGGAAGGTATATTCCATGGGCATGCATATTCTCGTAAGTTTGGAAAGTTTGACGGTGTGCAGACCGAAGGCCTTTCAGCTGATGATCAAGAGTCTGAGATAATGGGTCCAGAAATTGATCTCCAAGAACCTTGCTTCGGGGTTATCAGTAGACCCAGTGGTATTACCTGTGACTTTATGCAAAATGAGACCAATATAAAGTCAAACATGCCTTGCTGTGATGGATTCTATAATGATTTTGATGAATTAAATGCGGACCACCTACTCAATGAAGTGAGAGAGACAATTGCTGATATTTCTTGCCCTGAGATGTCACACTTCAGTGATGGATTCTACCGTGAAGATCTTAATACCTCCAGTATATTTGAAAGGTGCAGCACAAGAAAGAAGTTTGGGACTGCAGCAGGATATGTTGAAGGCCTTGAAACTAACATAATTGCTCAGATGAACTTCCCTGATATCCACACGGTGTGGGAAAGTGACGACCTGGATAGATCCTCCATCAAAGATGATCACCTTAATTTCTCTGACCCATACTTGTTAGCTGATACGCCTCGCGGTCACAGCCATGCAAGGACTGGCTTGGAATTCCGGGGGCAATCAAAAAGCTTTGCTTACAGGAACTGTGAAAATGTTGACAGTGATTTCAGATTTACCTTGGACAGATTCAACTGTGAATCTCCAAGAATATGTGAAGGACCTAAAAAGTTGAATAACTTCAATGATAAATCTCAGTCGCCGAATTACTTCAGTCGTGTTGATCAGTTTGTTTCTGAAGATGATGAGATAGCCTGGAAATCAAAAACTGATGCAACATTGTCAAACAATATTTCTCCTGAGAAAAGTACTACTGGTTGCCAGTTGAAGGTTTCTTCTTCCAACATGGCAAACAACAGTGTACTTACTGATGATCTACCAAATCAACCCAATTTTGGATCTGGTCGAAGATCCAGGCTTACCAAGGGTAGATCTCGGAGCTGTTCCGCCCCACCATTTTACAAAGGAAAACGGAAATTCCCTGGATTGAATCAGCCTCAGACCAAATTAACAGCAGAAGAAGATAGAGATATCCCCATTAAGAACTCAGAAGGTTCTTCTGCTCCACAACCTTTGCCATACCTTTGTATTGCGTTGTTAGTGCTAACTTTGTACTGTATTAACCATGCAGATACTGCACCTGCACCAGAGGATATCTCACCTATGAGTGCAACACAGCCTATTCCTGAGACTAGTAGCAGTGAGTTTTCTGGCCTAACTTTCAGGTATTCTACTATTGCCCACATCTGCATACTAGTGAGAAGTCTTTGAGCCTGTTACTGAACACTTCTTTCATTTGGGCCAGCTTGAAGGGAAACGTGAAAAGGTGTGAAGAGACATGTACTGATGGGTTAGAAAATCTTACTGCTCAAATAACTAAATGGCGAGATGACTCTGACCAGCATACAGTTGAGCATGTATTAAAGTTTGAGATGCTTGTGTACATGTACTTCAATATGGCCCAGTTGCTTGCATGTCTATGCTTACCGCTTTATCTTCTTTTGTAGGCTTTGGAGTTGCCACATGTTCCTTCCGAATGCTATGATGACGTCCTTAGCATTTCTTCTGGGCCCTTACATCTCTCTTTTACGTCGCTTGTTCCTGAATGTATTAATAAAAATTGCTTTGAGGAGGCAAGAGTTTTGTTGCAGCTGGATAAGAAATTTATTCCAGTCATATCTGGGGAATTGCTACTCCTCGTTGATCAGGTTTGTAGCCGACTTGATAAACAGCATTCTTGGCAAGTGAAATATTTTTAGCAGATTATCTATTTATTATTCCTTGCAGTAGTAATAATAATCAGCACATGTTCATGAAGTGGATCTTGCACTTGACTTAATCACGATCGCAGATTTTTGGTTTTTGGATATATGCCTAATATCAGAAAGTATTTGGATTATACTTTGATGGTGAAATCTGAAGCATGAAAGTAGACAATGCATGTATGATACAGAAAATTCTTTTCTGAAAGATTTAGAAAGTCATGCCCTATGTTACTATTGTACAGCATGCAGCTGATGAAAGGATAAGTTTGGAGGAGCTCCGCAGCAAGGTTGTTAACGTTAAACTTACCAGGGAACTATTTAACATTGTTTTTCATCTTACATGTTAATATCCTTTGGACTTTCAGGTTTTATCGGATGAGGATCGAGGTATCACTTACTTGGACTCAGAGGAGGACTTGGTACCTTTTATATCTCTAATCTGCTGCATTGTGTTAATATAACATGTGTGGACATGCTCTGATGGTTTAGTGCTGAAATGTGTGTTGTTTGTTTTCTTATCCTCCATGTGGTGGCCATTGGCAGGCTCTTCCTGAGACTAGATACCAATTGATCCAGAAGTATGCTGAGCAGATTCAGAAATGGGGCTGGATCATCAACAATTCTAGCATTTCCTCTCAATCATTCAAAAAGTATGTGTTTGATTATCATCCCGACATTTTTTTTTGGTCGGTGAAGCCTTGCATTCTATTTTTCATGCCCAAATGTTTCTGCTTCTGTTCATTTTAGTTTATCCGTTCCCTTTTTGTACTTAAGGCATCTCAATACTTAAGGCATCCCCTTTTCTTGTTTTTTAATAACCTGAGACTTGACTGTACTTCACTTCAGATTTTGCAATTTGGTTAGCATTTATGCCATCCTTCAGTTGATAGTAACATTAACATTGCCATTTACTTTGTACTCAGGAACATGAACATCCTGAGGAGACAAGCCCGTGTAGTTACTCTTACTGCTGTAAGCAACTTCTTCTGTCATCTGTAGCTATTCAGCATGCTTTGTAATATTGCTGTTCCTACATATTTCTCTTCAATTTCTGTACTGGATGAGGTGGCCTTTTGGTTTGTACTATTGCTGAACTTTCTGTTTATTTAATTAGAAAGTTGTTATGTTATAAAAACCTAAAAGTTATTTTTGATCTTTGCCGTCAAGTTGTGCATAAATTAATTATTATCAGAATGAAAGAAAAACTTAGCCCAGGTTTCTCGAAAGTTTCAAAAGAGTAACTAACAAGCTTAAGCCATTCATAATGTTTCCGTGTAATCTTCATTCTTCAGGCCATATCATCTTTATGAGATCCATATCACCATGTCTTTTGGAAAGAATCAATCATTTAAGGGATAATGGTTCTTCTTGAACTGAAACAGTTGTGTTCTTCTTGAGTCGGGTAATTTACAGTAGCATTTGTGTATTGCGGTAATGGTAGCCCCTGATGCCGTAGGTTATCATTGTCTACACATCTGTCTTGGTGCCTCTTAGAGGTGCAGTTGTTCTATCAAGTTATCTTTAGATTTACGTGCGATTATTTTCCAAATGGTGTCGCATTAAATCTTCTTAGAGAAAACTGCATTTAGTATTCTTGTGTGCTAAACATCACCTACACTACACAGGTTCCATGTATTTTGGGCGTCGATTTAACAGGAAAAGATCTCATGGACTTTATTCAGCAGGTGACTGATTCCTACTTTTATGCTTTTCTCGTTCAGTTAGGTCTATACAAGTCAAACTCTTCGAAGGTACATTGCTTTCAGCCTTTTCTCGACGCTCTGTATACTAGTAGATGGTTGGTACTTTTATGTTGGAAAATGCCTGTCAGGAAGCATTGAAGAGAAACTTTCACAGAACTGGCTTGTTCTTTGAATGTGGAGGGATGGTTTATATACTAGCATGTAAAATTGGGCTCATGAGTAATTGGGCGCAAAACTTTTGTTGACTTGCCATTTGTAATGAGAAGTGTGATTCTGTTACAGCTACATCATTATCCTTAATTTCTTACCTGTTGGTATTCTCTGTAGCTTGATGAGACTGATGGGTCGTCATCTATCCCCCCAGCAGTTCTCCGTATTCTTAATTTCAAGGCTTGCAGAGGTAGCCATCACTTCCCTTCTTTCGTTCAAGTGTGTGATTTTTCCTCGAGCATTTTCTGTAATTGTCATGTTCCACTTTCGTTTCCAAAGCTTCGTGTCCTTATAAATCCTCGGTTTGCCACTGCAGGGGCGATCATGTTTGGTGATCCCTTGCTACCATCTGAGTGCTGTCTGATCATCGAAGAATTGAAAGCAACGTCTCTCTGCTTCCAGGTAAGAAAGACACAGCCCATTTCCAATTCCTTTTTCTTCCACTACTCCGTGGTTAGCGAGTTAAGACAGGAGCTTCCTTCTGTTCTTCTGTAAATGAAACGAGAATATATTTTTTCTCTTGCAGTGTGCTCATGGGCGTCCGACCACAGTGCCCATCGTGAACGTTTCGTCCCTCCGTGATGAGATCGCAAGGCTCGGTATGCTGAGCGGGAGGAGTGATGTGGATGAGTCCTGGCACGGCCTGACCCACCATGGACCCAGCCTTGAGCGTGCCAAGACACGTCTCAAACAACTGAGGAGGCTACGCCGTGGTGCTATGCAGGATAGGATTTAGCTGTAGAATAGGATATGGCCGTAGTAAGATGATGTAAATAGCCTTCCAAAATAGTGTGTGATCTGTAGAGAGTGACACTTGTACAGTCGCCATCTGTTTCTGACATAGAGATAAAACAAAGCAAAGCAAAGCAGCAAACCAGTGTAATTGTCAACCCAGTTTTTTTTTCATGTAAATAAATACACATAATTTCATGTAAATATATACACATAAATATTTCTCTCCGGCTCTGGTCTGCGGTTTGGCGTTGCGGTTGATTGTGATACTCCTGTTATATTGAGCTGGTTTCAGATAATTGGATGTTTGGTTACCTTCTCTTTTTCCTTCTTTTTAGCAAATGTTTGTGTGTTGTACTGGAGCCTTTTGTTTGGCAGTACATATACTTCATACTATTACACTTTTTAGGGGAATATCATTATTATTTATGCTGTCATTTTTTGGGGAAGATATGTATATATATGTTGTAGTTTCTAGGCAAAACATTTTCCTCAAACATGATCGAAAATAAAAGCACCTCAAACGAAAATTACTATTTGCATATACATATGTAGTATGTATGTCAAACAAAAATGGAAAATATTATTTCTGGCTATCAATAAATATGATAAAATACGGCTAGATATACATATGTAGTATGTACGTCACCAGTTTTGTTAAAAGTATGTTGTATTTTAGGCTACACAAGGACAAATTTCAGGATAAAATAGGAGTTTTTTATTACTTTATACAACCACAAATTTTCCTTTCTGCATCCCAAAATATGACGTTTTCTTACCGAAACTTTGCAAAAATATACAGTACACATATTCACGGACATTTTTATTTGGATTTTTTTGAAACTTTAAACTATCATTTAAAAATTCAAAACAAGGATCACTGGAGCCCAGGAGCCACAAATCGTAGCTCAAAGAGAGCTTAAAGACAGAGGCAGCACATTACAAGGCGGCAAGGCCCAGCAGGCTTCCCAATATGTATGGGTTGATAATTTGGCCCACGAGTGCAGCCACTCCCGCGGTCCCGCCCGGGCGTCGTCGTGATATTTGATTGATGCGCGCGGCGTCAGTTTTGGAGAGTGCCATTTCCCCCCAAATCCTCCCGCCCAATCCTCGCCGGCAAATCCACAAACACCTGCCGCGCGACGGCGCCGCCGCCATGGCCGACGACTTCGCCACCCCGTGGCCCTCATCCTCGCCCGCGCCCGCGCCCCCGCCCGCGCGTGGCGGCGTGTACCAGGTGGGGGGCGTGCCGGTGGAGTTCCCCTACAAGCCCTACGGGACGCAGCTGGCCTTCATGGGCCGCGTCATCACCACGCTCGACCGCGCCCGCCGGCAGGGCCGCTCCCACGCGCTCCTCGAGTCGCCCACCGGCACCGGCAAGTCGCTCTCCCTCCTCTGCTCCGCGCTCGCCTGGCAGCGCCACTACCCGCTCCGCGCGCCCCCCGCCGCCGCCGCCGATCCATTCCTCCACGGCGGCGGATTCGTCCCCGACGACACCCAGCAGCAGAAGGCGACTCCCAGTACGCTACGCCCCCCACTCCCCCTTTCTCTGTCCCCACCCCCCTGTCGCGCCCGTTCTTGGATCGAGAACGGGCTGCTGCTCTTTCTTGGCTACTCATTTACCTGTTGCGGTTCTTGATGTTCAGGCGTCCCGGAGAAGGCGGCCAAGAAGAGGAATGCGCCCATCATCTACTACGCGACGTAAGATCCGCACTCCTCCCGATCCAAAATAAAAACAACCTTGATTGATGGGTTTCTGATCTCATCGATTTCACTTGTACATTTACCTCGGAATTAACATCTTGATTCATTTCTTGGTTTGTCTGGTTGTGTGTCTGCAGGAGGACGCACTCGCAGATCACCCAGGTTGTCCGGGAGCTCCGCAAGACGTCGTACCGCCCGCGCATGGCTATCCTGGTAACTAGTGTTCCCATCTCAATGTTTTTGTCAGTTATTATCACTCAAAAAGGAATTGCATTATCCAACCAGTGTTAAGTAGCAGTGGCACGGATAAATGCTATTCATTCATCATGTACTAGTGGATGGTCTTTTAGTTGTAATCCCCTGTTCTAAAGTTGAACTGCATGTAGTTTGACCAGTTAGTAATCATGCAATGCAGGCCTCAAGGAAGCACTACTGTGTCAATCAGAACGTATGCATGTCTGACAATATTGATGAGCAATGGTAACATTATAAGAAGTGTTTCTTTTCCAATCTTTTGCCCTCTTCATTGCTGACCATTTAATGATGAATATTTGTATCCTTCATCAGCAAGAAGCTCCTAGATGACAAAGTTCAAGGATGCCCAGAATTCAAGTGAGCTTTCCTATCTTCTGTCATGGAAAATCATATATTGAACCTGGAACTGGAACACCCCCCTCCACACCCTACGTACTAACACGATTAGTGAAACGTGTTGTCAGGAATGCACAGAAACTAAGTCGTCACCCAGCCCTTCAGACCGGTGGCTGCTATGAAGTTCATGATATTGAGGATCTTCTTAGAGTTGGAAAACAAGTCAAGGGTCTGTCTATCTGTTTAGTTACATGGTTTTCTCCTGAATTCCGAGGGACGTGTGAATGCTGATGTCTATTCTATTGCAACTTTCTTTTGGTTATCTGCAGGATGTCCATATTTTGCTGCACAAACCATGGCAGAAGCAGCTCAACTGGTTTTCTGCCCATACAACTACCTAATTAGTCCAATTGTCAGGAGAGCAATGGACATTGATATCCGTGGTGCAGTTGTTATTCTTGATGAAGCGCAGTAAGTCCAGACTCATGATTCTTTTTCAGCTGATCAGTTGCTTGTGGACTTGATTGATGTACTTTAGTTGTTTCTTTAGTTAAGCTAGTAATATATTTCTTGCGGTACCTTTTCAACTAGTCAATTGTCATATCCAAAATTTTCTATTTGGATCAGTTGTTGTAACAAAACGGTCAACTCCAGCTGTTATTCCTATTTCGAATCATTGTCTTGCAGCAACATAGAAGACATATCACGTGATGCTGGAAGTGTTGATGTTGATGAAGACTCACTTGACAGTAAGATAATCATCACTGTTCTGTTAAATCTTATGTTTAAGAAAAATGTCGTTCTGTTACAGCTCGCGCTAAGCTAAATTTATTTATTTCTGTGATCAAGATTTGGGGGGAGAACTAGCAAGGTTAGCGATTAATCAGGCTGTTGCAAATATATACCAGCCCTTGTATGACGTCATTGAGGTACATTTCTGAGAAGAGAAGAATTTGTAATCCTACTGTTCCTCCTCTTACAAGGGAAGAATACACACGTAGTAGCAATACTGATCCCAGGGATTAAACTATAGTACTAATGCAGGGGCTCAGAAGTTGGATTGCTGATCAGAAAGACAATGTACGCGATATCGAGTTTGATCATCCTGCTTCATTGTATGTACTATGGAATCTTGTGTTCCTTCTTACCTGATTTATCTACTTAATCTATGTCATCTCATTTTCCTACCCTTGACAGATGTACATACCTATCATGAGGTACTAGTAGTCTAGGATCTTTAGAGAGGTACAACCTTTTCCGTTTGTTGATTTACCAGGGGTAAGATTGGCATTGTAAAAATAAATTCTCTGAATTGGTCCAGATTTACTATCCCTAAATGGAAAAGGTTCAAATGATCACACTGTCGCTGTGACGGTTCTTGGCTTCTCCATCTCATGACCAATCCAAACTTAGGTTTTGGGAATAAATATACACTAGTAAATGATCCCCAAGGAGTTTATCATCGTACAAACCCAGGAATTTATATCGTGTTTTCGTGCTGCTAATTGCAAACCATAGGTAGAGTATGATTAGTAGCTAATCATGCGAAATCAATTTCTGAAAAAAAGACAGTTGGGGCGAATTCATCCATGTAAGGGGACAATCGATAGTCTTACTTCCTCAGCTTAGAAGTGAGGCTGCACACATTAGGAAGATCAAAGCCAAAACATGCGTCTTTCCCATGTAATCTGCTGTTCCTGCTAAGACATGTAAGTCTGGTATTAATTAAAAAACAGTCAAAGGTATCCCTGGGTCAGCGTTTTGAAAAATGTTGTATCTCTATATCCATATCGCCCTGATGCCAATACATGTCAGGGTCATTGCATCGACATGGATTTGCTGTGACATGTAAAGTTGGAAGAGCTACCCATACTTTTAGAAGTTAATTCGTGTTTGCTTCATGTTGAGATGTCAGGATTTCATGTACTACTGAAACATGGTCAGTTACTTCTGTGACCCTGTGTAGTTAGCACAAATAGTTTGGTACCACACATGGGATGACATTTGGTACTTGGGCATCTCAGACATTTGTTTCCTGTCATTAGATGGTATAGAAAGAGTTCAAGGGCCATAGAATCACTCATGAAATACACGATGGAAGGTTGTATAATTTGGTGCAGTACAAGTCTATTTATTTTCAGTACATCGACCTATTACTCCGCGTGACTATTTTGAAGCATACTAAATCCAAAAATCAACCATTGATATTTTGAAAAACATTGTATTCCATCTTCTTAATTAACTTCCAGTTGACCAGAATAATTTCATGCTTGCAACAAAGTACACAAGGATAAGCATTTTTCTTGAATCCAGTTTATTTAAACTTTTGTAATCCTCAGTTGGACTGGTGAAAATGCCCTGAAGGAACTCCAGAGGGCCGGTATTACTCCTGTATACTTCCCACTATTGCAAGACTGTGCAACAAAGGTGCTTCCTACTTCAAGTTTCAAAATGCAGTGAATCTAGAGTATATCAACTGGTTTAATGTAGCTGTGGATTATTTTCTCTGTATTTTTTCTCATTTTCTTTATAAAATTCCTTTCTGTGGCATGTGTCAAGATTTTCAACATACCACCTTGATTCTTAATATCACCGTCTTGTTTTAGGCAGTTAAGGCTGCTTCAGATACTGAGTCAGATGGAGATCACTTGGCTGGTCGTGATGCTATGACACTGGAGAGTAAGCAGTACCTTTTCCCCCATTAATCTCCAGTAATTTTATAACCTAATGATACAGTACAAATTTTGTAGGTCTATTCTCCTCACTGAGCCACTTTTTCGCTGGGAATGGGCGCCATATGTATGATTACCAGCTTGCTTTCCAACGGTTTGTTCAGAGAGAAGGTAGCGATGCTTACTCCCTGAATCTTTTTACTGATGATGTGGAAGTAGCATGGTAGAACATTTTGGCAAGATATTGGCTTTTGGACACTATACATCAGATTGAGATGTTCCTTTAATTATGAATCTTGTTGCTTGATCAACTTTCAAGTTGTCCAACATCTAACACCTGTAATTTTATCATATAACCTTTAGATCATACCATTTGCAGGCACTTCTGCCATTGAGCCAAGATGTGTGATGAGTTTGTGGTGCCTCAATCCTGCTGTTGTCTTTCAAGGCATTGCAGATCTAACCCAATCAGTAATATTGACATCTGGGTAAGTATCCACGTTCACAGTTCTCTTCTCATAAAAATATTAGAGAAGTGGTTAAGTTCACTGTAGCAGATACAGCTTTGATGAATCCACGTATCAGATCAAATGGTGAGTATTACATTGAAAAATAATATGTGAGAGAAAAAATAAGTGTATGTAGAGAGTGATGGCATAACATGTATAATAGGAAATACGGTAGATGTATGTATAGCAGATTCTTGCGAATTGGAATTTAGCCGAGGACAGGGTTTTCAGCCTTTTAGACGCGCTCGATCAAACAGGCTTTTCAGCACCTTGTAGGCATATGATCCACTGACCTACATAATTGTTCCCAAACTAAATAATTATGTTATCCACTTCTGGAATCTTCTAAAATAGCCCATCAGAGTTTCTGTACAATATCAGATCAACCGATAATATACATCCGGCTCTTAACTTTATATCTCTGCAGCACACTCTCCCCAATGGGCTCCTTTGCATCTGAGCTTGGTGTACAGTTTGATGCTTGCATGGAAGCTCCTCACGTGATCGATGCTGATTCTCAGGTGTGTCTCTTGCAAATAGGTTGGGCTACAAAATACCTGTATCGCCAAACAGCAATGCATTTTAACTAACTATTTGGTATGAGGTTGAGGAAAGTGAAACCGTACTAATTTCCTCTGTCCCCACTTTAGATTTGCCTTTGTTCCATGCAACATATATGCTGGTAATATGTGAAACATGGTTCCCTGTTTCTGTACATGGATATTTTGGTTCATTTTGCTCCATTGAAATGGAACAGAAAATTCAGTTCACAACGTTATCATAGATTCCCAAGGTTTATCTGATAATGGCTGACAATGAATCTGTTACTTTGATTAAATCGAATACTGGTAGTCCTTTAAAAAGTGTTCTTACTGATAAATGGCAAGGCAATGTAATCTTTAATAGTTGCCAGACTTTCAAAATATTTGAAAGCTAAACCTTTTGAGGTAACTGACATGGGACGATTTTACTGTGCATGCCCCAGCCCCTTGTATAACCAATTTGAAATATGGTTAAGCTAGTTCTGTCAGTCAAGATTTGTTGTTGGTCCTACAAATTGTACTATAAAGTTTGTGAACTGATTCTCATTTCTCATCACTTGAAATACAGTTCTGTCCTGAACCAGACAGCAAAAGCTTTGGCTTGTTGAGCTCTAAGCCTCTAACCCTTAATTCACTCATGACCTGGACCGGACACCAAAAATATTTTACTCTGTTTGCAGTTTTTCTCAGCTAATGTAGTACCGTGATGCAGGTTTTTGCAAGTGTACTATCATCTGGCCCAACAACACATCGGTTAAATGCTAGCTATAAAACTGCCGATGTGTATTCTTTCCAGGTAACTAATCATTGGTTTTTTATGTGTATATAAATCCTTTTCTGCAAATAAAATGCTATCATTGTTATACAGGACGAACTTGGAACCTCAATAGAAGAAATATGCAGAATAGTGCCCGGTGGTGCATTAGTGTTCTTTCCTAGCTATAAGTTGTTGGACAAACTGAAAGTGCGCTGGACCCAGACAGGTCAGTGGGCACGATTGAATGCTCAAAAGCCGGTGTTTGTTGGTAAGATTTTTTAAAGAATTCTTAAATGCTGCTTCAGAATTCCAAAAGACACTCTATTCATGTTTTCAGTTTCCTGCTTTGTTGCTTATCTAAGATTCATTTGTTTCAGAACCTAGAGGGAGTACTGAGGAACTCGAGCCTGTCCTAAATGGATACTATAATGCAATCCTTGGTAAGCATCCTCTTAAGAAAGGCAGAGGCGGTGCAAAACAAATCGTGAAGAATCGAGTGAAAAAGAATCCATCACAGGAATCTGCTAAAGGAGGAGCTGCTTTTCTTGCAGTTTGTCGAGGGAAGGTGCTAATTGTAGACATTTAATTATATATGTGTGTAACTATAAAGGAATTTCTACATATGCATAAGCTCCAATTTGAAATTCTAGTGCTGCCTGTGTCTGTACCAGCTGTCATTAGCTCATGCTCTGTCGTTGCTGATTTTTGTTTCAGGTATCCGAAGGAATTGACTTCTCTGATGACAACGCTAGGGTTGTGGTATCCTTAATTTTTGTTGTTATGCCCTAAAGATTTTAGCGTCAAAGTTTTGCCCTACTAACAAGTAGCATGGATGTTAAGAACGAATTGTTTAATGTTTTTATTCGCTGCATCTGTATTTTATACATAGCAATTTTTCTTGACTAAGACATTAGGTCATTGTTGGCATTCCTTTTCCAAATATGTAAGTACCTTTCTTTTTTCTCTTCTAGGAAGAAGTGTAGCTTCTTTTGCTGTGTTTATTCTGATGTTAATTCATGGATCAGAAATGATGTGCAAGTAAAGCTGAAAAAGAGATACAATGATTCCTACAAATCATCAAAGAATCTGTTAAGTGGGAGTGAATGGTACTGTCATCAAGCATTTCGTGCTCTGAATCAAGCTGCTGGTATGATACTTTACTTCAGCTGCACATTATTAGTTGTAATTAAGATGTTGAAAATGGCTAATTACTATAATTATTTTTCTAGGTCGATGTATTCGGCATAAATTTGACTACGGAGGCATAATTTTGATTGGTACGTTACTGAGTAGCCACTCAAATGTTTGCCTGGCTAGACAGGGAGTTGGCTCTTGTAGTTTTCTTATTTGATTGATTTGTATTCCAATGGATACAATAAGCTGTTCTTGATACATAGTTGTTTATGATCACTGTTATTTGTACAGATGAGCGATATCAAGAAGAGAGAAACCTTGTACACATTTCAAAATGGCTTAAGAACTCAATAAAGCATTATAGTAGCTTCCAGGCGACGATGGATGAACTGAAGATTTTTTTTCAAAAGGCTGAGGTAATGATATTATTATACATTTGACATTTTAAATATGGATGGACCATATGAAATAAATGATGATCTCTTCAGGAACATATAAAGATCAAACATCGAGACATGTTCCCTAAGGATAAGTTGGGTGGTGATATACTTACAGGGCACAGTGATAAAAGAAAGCTACCTTGTCCAGAATCAAATATCTCAAACCAGTCAGTTCTGCAAGCTAATCAGAAGGTAAAGAAGGAACACGATAGTGTCAAGGTTTCAAGCATTGATAATAATATATTTACAGTGCATGGTGATAAAAGAAAGCTGCCTGAATCAAATTTGCTGCAAACTAATCAGAAGATAAAGAAGGAACATGATAGTGTCAAGGTTTCAAAAATTGATGCTGTGGCAGGAGCAGACCATAAAAATTATGGTATGTCTCATACATCACCAGAAGCATGGCAGATCTCTTCAAAATCTTCTGACTTAGCAAAGAAAAAAAGCTCCTCCACACCCAGAAGTCAAAGAACAGCATGTCAACTGCCCCTGTCGCACAAAATTCAGTATAATTCAGAAGACATTGGTGGGAGTTATGAAGTCGAAGTTGTTGACTTAGAGAAGTGTGATTCTAACTTCTCTAATCTATCATCATTTGGACATGTTTGTCCCTGAGAATTATGTTTAATTCAGTTTTCATTTAATTACCCTTGCTGTTATTTGCAGGCACGAAAAGTTAACTATCTTTAGTCCATCAGTGGACAGGTCGCAAGAAGCTACTCTTGTGGAAGGAACTTCTGCAGAGGATCCAGTTGCTAGTCCCAGCAATCATTCTGAGGTAAATACCTCTGCCGCGTTAAATAATGATGAAGATCAGGTTGTAGACGTGTCTGCTTCACTCTCAACAGTGAATAGAAACCATTCTTGTGTGTCCACATCAGCGGCCACACCTGAAAGAACATCTGACAGAGGTTATCATTTGGATCATGAATCTTCAGTGAACAAAAGCGTAAACTCTCGCTACCAGAAAAGGAGAAGGCTTAGTACTCCAGTGAACTGTTACACCAATACAGAGCATTCCAATCCTTCAAGCACATCTTTCTGCAATACTGATTGTGCTCTCAGGTTGGTGCCTGAAAATCTTAAGAGGACTGAGGGGCTGTGTTGTAAAAGTATGACAAATTCCAGGTGTGAAAATTTTAAGCTTGAAAGATGTCCCAAGCCATTAGAGTGTTCATCAAATAAATCCGCCGGAAAAAAGCTTCGTATTCATTGCACCAGATGCAAAGAACCACTTGGATTACAGAAGGATGGCTTTCTTGTTTCATCCTCATTGTCATCGCCCTCCAAAGTTTACTTGGCATATCTTTTGAGACATGGCCTATCAGGTGTTGGCTTCACACAAGATCTTATGCCATCACCACCAGCTGTGGTAAATGTTATTGTATGCGATGCCTCTTCACTCAACCAAGAGATCCTTCGGAAATTCTGTAGTGAAGGTTCTGCTCATAATTCTGGTGTTTGGTCTGAGAAGGATGGATGTGTATACAAGCCAATAACATGTCCTTTCTGCCCTTGTGAAAATGATTTTTCCACGGTGCTCGGAGCACAAGTTCTTGCAACCGACGCTTCAAATCGACAATCACTGGATGAGGTACTTTGCATGTTTTGATGCATCTTGTGATTTAGTATGATTTCCGTACCAATCTAATTGTCCTCTCTTTCAAACCAAGGTGCTCTTGTTCGCTGATCGTTTGGATGTCAAGCACGAACCCTCGAATGATGTCAAGCACGAACCCTTGAATGATGTCAAGCACGAACCCTCGAATGATGTCAAGCACGAACCTTCGAGTGATGGCAAGCATGAACCCCCGAGTGATGGCAAGCATGAACCCTTGAGTAATGTCAAGCTTGAACCTTTGAGTGAACCGGTACGTGGTTTTCCTTTAGAGACATGTATCCCTTCAGCCATATCGCTGACATACTAAGCTAATGAGCCACATATAGACAACTAACAAAAGAAATGCTGTTTTATGTTTCCATATCAAGGTTGCAAGTAATCAGACAGGTGCTGTTAAACCCATGTCACCCCCACCAGTGATCGATCTCGAGAGTTTTGCTTATAAGCCATTGAAGAAGAATCCTACACCACTGAGCACGAGGAGGTCCAAGGTCAGTACTAGTTGATGTGGCTTTTATCTAGCGCACTTGCTTAAGCCCATTTTCCTGTTATTCCATCAATAGGCAGCCAACTTCTCGAGTGGCAAACAGCATGCTGCCGTCTAATGGCAGTTGATAGTCCCAATTGGTGCCATGTTTAACTTGATCTGGTTTTTTGGGTCTTGTGTGAGCAGCTTAGGTTACCTACGACGAACAAATCAACAAGACCACAACTGGTGCCTAAAGTTGAGGATCCATAGGATGGGATTTGGTGGTATGTATAGGATGGTGTTTGGCGTCAGCTTGATGCTCCGATGCTCGCCTCGGCACCAACACACATGTTGCTGGATGGAGATAATAACTTAGCTGTGGTCTAGTTGAGTAGGAGTGAAAGGAAAATTTCCATCAGAGCTGATGCATGATGTAAAATTGTAAATACACACCCACAAGAGCATCGGCATATTGGCTTTGTGTCGTGTGGAGGAGTTGTAAATGCGAAGAAGGGTGACTAAACTTTCAACGCTTCCATTCTATCATGCACAAGTCTTGTGCTTGTTCTATATAACGTATCTGTATTTATAAGGATTGGTATCCTCACTACAGTATGTGGGTTTTGATAGTTCTGATTCAAGCTCTGAATGCTCATAACAGAGCTGGAGGCTCCTGACCCTCCTCGCCGGAGAAAAGATCACGTGCATTGTTGTGTGTATCAGTATGACTTGGCTGTGTGTTTTTTTTCGTTTTCCACTTACGTACATGCTGCAAAATATTGGGTATCCTAGAAGTGAATATGTACAGAGGTGGGTATGGCTGATAAAGGGTGACAGATATGCTGATGGCCCAGCTTGGAGGAACACTGCCTTCTGATAAAACAGAACACTGCCCAGAAGATTTTGGATATGAAAAAACTATGGAAACTAGATGGAATTGCGACTTAGGAAGAACTGGGTATTGGAGGCATGCAGGAAGATACATGAGCAAGTGTCAAATCTGGATCAAGTACTGACCAATCAACATGTAGTTGAGCAACAAGAAAAAGTGCGAGAGCCTTCAAAAGGGGCACACAGTGGCGGATCCAGAGGGGGACAAACTTGTTATGTTGTAATCCAAATTCATAAAGTAGCACCTTGGCGAGGAGGAAGAAATGGATGAGAAAATGCGAGAAAGCGGTACGCCGCTTAAATAGTGGCGAGAAGGAGCAAGCAAAGGGCGAGAAGATGTGGTAGGAATGGGCGAGAAGATGGCAGCTACATCGCGTAGAAAGGCTGATCGGCGGCACTGCCAGGATGGAGGCACGACGTATTAGGCCGCGACGGGTGCCGGGTGGAAACATGCAATTGGGGCGGCTGAAGATGCTCTTATTATGAACCAAATTAAGAACTGAACATGTTCGACTACCAAATTAAGAACTGAACATGTTCGAAGCGTGTTAGTACTAGATGGCAAAAAAAAACATACATATAATATACCTCACTGTCGATGAAGAGGCAAAATGTGAAAGCAGCAGAAGAGGCAAGGCTTAAAAATAAATAAATAAAAAAGCTCCCGGCGAGGATCGAACTCGCGACCTTTCGCTTACGAAGCGAACGCAATACCACTATGCTACGGAAGCAGCTTACGACTTCACTCTTCCCGATGCGTAATTAATTTCTGACACCGCAGAAACAAGTTTAAAGAGTTAAACAAAAGCTGACAAAACGTCCCACGTCTCCATCATTCATTCATGCTCATCAGACTACTTTGTCTTAAATCCGTCTCCCCAATCACATGCTACTACTCGACTGTCCGTGATGGCAGGAACAGATTTGGCAATAACGAGTTTTCTAAAGTGCCACAAGTAGCAATAAGTGTATGTAGTCGTCACGTCAGGGCGGCAACAGACAAATGTCAGCCTCCACATCAAACAGATTCTGGGATCAGCGAAGCAAAAGCAAGAAACATGTATAGTGGAGACGTGCATATGGTTGCTTGGCCTAATATTTCTCGTTTTTATCATTTGGTCGGTTGGGTGCTGCATGTGACGAGATTTGGGTTGAGTCAACTTTGACACTTTATTTGTTTTTGGCCACATGGTGGTTTCTCTAGTAAAAGGCCCGGTGTTTGGTTGTGTTATAAAAAAAATGTGCTCTGTGTTTAACTAACATGTTTTTTTCTTAATCCTTTCTAATACATCCAACCGTGCCTTCATTCGAGATAATGTCTAGATGAAAAAGATGCTCTTCGATGTTACGAATCCACTACCGCGAATAATTTGTAATTTCGTTGAGTATTTAAAACGCTACGTCGTTTTCTCTTTTAAAGCTTTTTTTAACGAATTTTGTCAAATTCTTTACACACGGTTGATCATTTGAAATTTTCTTTGGGTAGAAGATCCAGTTCAACATTTCACATGAATTTGATGTTGTAATTTTTCTATTTTGACATTGCTATACGAGTAGATTTATTTTGATGTATGTATAATAGGACAGTTTAGATCTACTCGGTTATGAATGTTAAAAACGAAAATCTCATAATATGAAAGTTGTGTGAAATGGTGAGGCGAAGCTACACCTCGAAGAAGTAAATTTTAAACGGTCGCCCGCGTACAAAGAATTTGACAAAATCCGTTCACATAATGTATAAACATGAACACGAAATAGACCTCTAAAAGGTCAACGAAACTAGGAACCGATCGTCAGAATGTATTTGCATCATCGATCTGCAACTTTTTCATGTATAACTTATTTTTAATCGATCTATGATTTTGTAGATCAGAGGGGATTAAGTTAACCATGTTGAGAGAGAAAAACACATGTGACTAAGTTGCACGCAGGAAGAAGACCCACCGGGCGGTGAAAACTTTCAAAACTAACCTTTTTAGCGAGCCAAGTTTTT
The DNA here is from genome assembly GCA_030063025.1 of Avena longiglumis. Taxonomy (NCBI): domain Eukaryota; kingdom Viridiplantae; phylum Streptophyta; class Magnoliopsida; order Poales; family Poaceae; genus Avena; species Avena longiglumis. The sequence continues at coordinate 15,877,329 of CP125975.1, forward strand.
GTAAATTTAAAATTCGTATGATGCAAAAAAAAACGCATGCGACTCAATAAACCAAACGCTCATTTTTTTTTTCGGTCGATGTGAGAAACGAAAAATAGGGGAAAGCAAACACGGCCTGGGAAACTCGCGCGCGGATTGTTCAACGATGCTTGGGAACTGGAGGCACAGATACATGAAGGCCTTAACTGTCATCATCAAAGGAAACCTACTCTTAAAAAAACTTGGAGAGCGTTACACGAGCAAACAAGAGGGGATCGGATCCAGCAAGCTAGACAATGAACACTAGAGACAATCTTATCACAAGTGCTAGTGCAGGTTCAGAACAAACCGAACGAGACACAAAAACCGGCGAACTTCAGAGGAGACCAGTTCGTTGGGGGAATGTTGAGGTGGTGTGTGTTTCGTGGATGCCAATGCATGATGTATATACACAGCCATGCGAGCATTTGATAATTTTGCATTGAATCGCGTGGGCTGGGGTTGTAAATCCTATTAGGAAAGGACAACTAAATTTTGAATGTTCCCCGTACTACCTACGGCCGGTGCAAATTTGCACAATATTATGTGTGTTTGAGAAAACTTCAAGTGTATCTCTTAGGTTAGACTTGGTTTGTTACTTTGTTTTTAGTAGTAATAAGGGAACCTACTAACCGCGGAAGCTAGGGTCACGTGGAAAGTGGAGTCTATAGTATTTTGCTTAACTTCATTTGTTCCCAATAGTTTTGATAAACGTATGATTTAATAGTTCCTTTTAAGAATATGTATCTTCCCATAATTTCATAATCTTTCAAAAGAAAAAATTTAAAACTATACTTTTGTTTCAGCTCATCACCGGTGCCCTTTTGGACCGCGGGTTAATTTCTAAGCATTGAAGGGCCTAGGTGCAAAAATGGAACTGACCCATCCCCATCTAAGCATCCGGCTGAACACACTCTCTCTTTTTCTCCTCTCTCTCCTTTCCCGCACCTTGATCTCTCTCGTGTCCCTCTGTTCCCCGATGAGCTGCCACCGCTCGCAGAAAAACCCTGATTTTTTTCTTGTTTAGTTTTTCCGATCTTACAAAAAAAAGCCGATATATTTTTTCCGTCGAAATTGTTGCGGAATATGCGAAACCAATGCCATGTTATCCATCCGAGTAATGTGGGACCAAATAACATGGAGGTTTAAATGGGTGGACTATGCAACATACAACTATAGTATAAATATACATCTACTAGAAAATAAAGCGGTGTAAATGAGACTCCCATGTGCCAAAACCAGAGCTACAATTTGGAGAAGAGAAGAGCACAATAGAAAAAAGCACAACACAAAAACACTTGGAAGTTCCCATTGCGCCTAGCTAGTGTCCTTTAAAAATGGTGTATGTGGCTCTCTTCGCCCACAACTTTCTAAACTGACTGGAATTGCATCTTTGGCCGAGCTAGGTATTGGAGGCACGCATGAAGGTTCATGAGCTTGCTCCGAATCTTGTCCAAGAGAGATACCGCCACATTGTCGTATGAGTAATAAGAGACACCGGCCGCATTAAAAAGTTTAGCTAGGGTGTTTCTCCTCCTTCCCCTACTTGTGACAAAAGCGCCGCGTGTCTCGATCGTTCATGCTCACTGGTCACATTACGGCATAATAAATCTTCACGAGCTCATCACTCGTCGCTGACGCTGCGCAGGGATGGCCCTGCCACGGTTCCAACAGTAAAAGAGAACCTTATCCAAAGGTAGTAGAGCACTAGGGCTCATGCCACCCTCCACATGATTTTTTTCCAATGCGCAAAGTAGGAGAATATAGCCTTCAACTTAATGCGGATTTGGTTCTTCCAAGCACCAATGCTCTCAATATTCGAAAATTTCAAAATTTGTACTTTTGAGTTTCGAAAAAATGCGATTTTTCCCAGGAATACATGTAAATGGTCAGAATACCCGTGGAAAGTTTTGGTAGAAATCATTTTGTTTTGGGCTATAGAAAAAGAACAAATTTCTGACAGTATATAGGAGAAAAATGGTGCCATTTCTGCCAGAAATTTCTTTTTTTTTGTATTTCCGAAAATACATTTTTTTTGAAAAAAAAATAATGAGCCCTTCGAAATTTGTGTACATATTTGCGTATTTTTCAGATTTTGTTTTGCATCAGAACTATGCTCTTTCAAATTCTTCGAAAACGAGAGAACAAGTACTCGGAAGATGCTGACACTTTTCAGCATCTTCACAACATCCTATTAGTTTTTTGACGAAAACGGCAAGCCTTTTTTTTTCTATTTCTTAATGAGAAGGATTAAATTTTACAAGACATATATAAAAGCGGATTTTATATACATAAGAATTTACTGCGACATAACTATCAAAAAATACACAAAATTATTGTATCACAAAATCAGATTTTATATACATAAGATTTTGCACATGTTTAATTATAGTATTCTGGAAACATTTGTTGTGGAATATTTAAAAGGTTGACCAAATATATGTTCAAAACATAGGCACACCGTATGAAACATTGCAAGTTAATTAATAACTCACTACTATAAATTTGTATTGCCCTACCATTTAAAATATTCCATAATATACAAATTAAGAATCTTGTGACAATCATGGTTATTGCCTTTTGGTTTGCTACTCCATGGAAATGGTTCATAGTTCATTGGCAACTGAACAACTCTAATCTTCCAAATAATTTGTAACACATGTTTCTTTTTCGGTATTCTTTGAGCATGTTCTACCAAACACGCATGATCCGTAGGACGGAATTTGGTGTTCACTAATTGGTCTGAAGCATTGATAAAACCCCAATCCACAACACTAACACACATCATGTTGGAACGAGATTCTAACTAGATCATTGTGAGATGTTGATTTGTGCCTGAAATAAGAATTTCATGGGAGTCAATGATAATGTAAGTACACAGTTATACGAACATTCAATGATTTTTCCTTGTATCCTTTGTATTTGAAGTTGTAAATCAAAGGGAGGACATCATAATTTGAAACTTTCCCATACTATCTCTGCAAATTGCATAATCCATGCGTGTTTGAGGAAAACTTAAATACTAGTCACATAGTTTGGACTTGGTTTATTACTTTGTTATCAATAAGAGGACCTATATGTGAAAAACAGGGTAGATACTGGACTTCAATTAAGAACATTACATACTAAGCTAATTTGAATATAACAATAATGCATCTTCAAATATGTGTGTTTGATTTTTCTAATCTTACAAAAAAGATATCTTTAAGATCTCCTAAATTCTTTATTTTTATGTTGAAATTGTTGTACCATATGCGAAACCATTGCCGGTTTATCTATCCAAGTAATGTGGGACCAAATATCATGGATGTTTAAATGTGCGGACTATGCAGCATATGTATACTTCAATACTTCATCAACATAAATATACATCTACAAAATAAAGCAATATCGATGTGACTCCCATGTGACAAAACCATCCCTACAATATGGAGAAGCGCATAATAGAGGGAGCACAACATCAAAACTCTAGACAACGAGTTAAGACAACAAATCCGGATTTAAGTTCCCATTGCGCCTAGTGGCCTTTAAATGGTGTATGTGGCCCTCTTCGCCAACAACTTTCTAAATTGATTGGAATTGCATCTTTGGATGAGTTGGGCATTGGAGGCATGTGGGAAGGTTCATGAGCTTGCTCTAAATCTTTTCCAAGCGCGACAGATAGTAGTATGAGTAAGAGAATCTAGAATTAATCTTGACACCACATTAAAAAGTTCAGGGAGTTTCTCCTCCCTTCCTACTTGTGACAAAAGCACCACACATCTCGATTGTTCATGCTCACTGCTCAAAGAATGTATGTTCTGGAAACATTTCTTCTGAAATATTAAAAAGTTTGACAAAATATATGTTCAAAACATAGGCATATCGTATGAAATGTTACAAGTTTGTTAATAATTCACTACTATAAATTCGTATTGCCCCTACCGTTTAAAATGTTTCATAGTATACAAATTAAGGAGCGTGTGACAAGCATGTCATTGCCTTTTGGTTTGCCACTCCATGGAAATGGTCATAGTTCATTGGCAACTGGACAACTCTAATCTTCCAAACAATTTGTAACACAGTTTCTTTTTCGATCTTGTTTCAGCATGTTCTACCAGACACGCATGCTCCGTAGAATGGAATTCGGTGTTCAATAAATGGTCTGAAGCACCGGTAAAACCCCAATCCACAACACTAACACGCATCGTGTTGGAACGAGATTCTAACTAGATTGTTGTGAGATGTTGAGTTGTGCCTGGAATAAGAATTTTGTGGAGTAAATGATAATGTAAGTACACGGTTATACCACATTCAATGATTTTTAGTCAATGGTAGAGCGCAGTGACTGAGAAACTTTAGAGTGCCATGCACTCCGAAATTTTAGACATTTTTCTCATAATAGCACAAAATGCAATCTATAGGTAAACACAGAGTAAAGGAGGAAGCAAATTTAACACGATCCATGGAACTCTTGGTGTACCACTCTCTTTCAACAAGTGTCGACATTGTATATCGAGATCTGAGATGTTAAAGTTGCCACGAGAGAGAGGCATCCGTTGATTATTCCACCAGCGATGTTGCGTGTGACTCCATGGCCCCTGAAGCACAAACTAAATTTTGGTTCCCATACTATATTTGTAAGATCATGTACACCGTTTAGACATGGTCTAGCAATAAATCTTTCCAACGCAGCACTAAGCTTAGCAGAGCAAAAAAATTGCGCTGGTTAGCCACCTTGGTAGGTTCCGCAAGCCCAGAAAAGGTTGCCTTTTCTTCCCACATCCCTGCCATTCGCATCAGGATACTATGAGGCTGACGGTGGGTTTTTTCTGTCTTCTGTTTTCTTAGACGTTGCGACTAGTACAAGACACATGCCAAAGGGTTTTTGTAATAGACTCGGGTACTCCACTAGTTAGACTCGAGCCAAGAAATCAAAAGATTCCCTTAGCCATCCGTTGCGCATGCTCTAAGTATTCACAACATGTGCTTTGTTTCTAGAAAAATGTAAGAACACACCATTTAATTGGGACTTTGTTTGTTAGTTTTTAGGTCCTATATGTGAAAACTATCTTGGAGAAAACTTTACAAAAAAAACAATTTTTTGGTAGTTCACAATAGTTCTGATAGAAAAATGGGTTTGGTAATTCCTATTCAAATATATATTTATCTTAAGTTTATAATCATTTAAAAATGTTGAAAGGATACGGATGTCACCTAGAGGGGGGGTGAATAGGCGATTAAAACTTTTCCTAGAGTGGCTTAACAAAGGCGGAATAAAACTAGTGTTTACTTTGTTAAGCACAACCTAGAACAACTAAGGTTCACCTATGTGCACCAACAACTTATGCTAAGCAATACAAGCAACAAAGTGATAGGAAGACATATATTACTTCAAGCATGAAGGCTATCACAATGTAAAGTGCATAAGTAAAGAGCTCGGGTATAGAGATAACCGAGGCATGCGGGGACACCGATATTTTACCGAGTTCCTCCCAACATGGAGTACGTCTCGTTTGGAGAGGGGGTGGTATCTAACCACCTACGCCACAAAATGTCTCCCTTATTCTTTGGTGAATCTCGTCCCAATAGGATCGATCCACGCTTCCACTATCGGTGCACTTGTCGGTGGCAGCCGGAACCTCTCACAAGGTTGGGGCACTTCTCCACAACTTAATTGGAGGCTCCCAACAAATGCCACAAAAGGCCACAATGCCACCAAGGCCACAAAACCGTCTAGGGTTCCAAGAACCCAAGAGGGACAAGCTCCAATGAGTCACACGAACCAAATCCTCTAAGGATAACTCAAACCGATGCACCAAATGCAAATGGCAAGAACACCACAAAGGTGCTCAAATCCCTCTCTCCCAAATTCCACCAAAGCTACAAAATCTTATGGGGGAATAAGAGAGGAAGAACAATGGAGGAAATCCACAAAAGACTCCAAGATCTAGATCCCAATATGTTCCCCTCACTTAGAGGAGAGATTGATTGGTGGGATTGTAGATCTAGATCTCCTCTTTCAAATCCCTCAAGAATATGCAAGAATCATCAGAGGTATTGAGAGAAAGCAAGATCAAGAAGGTCAAAAATGGAGGGGGAAACTTGTAAGAATGGTTGGGGAACTATTGGGGAAGAAGGCCTCTTAAATAGGTCCCCCCAAAATCCAATCGTTGAAGACCAAAAACGCGAATCCCGGTACTACCGGACTTTTTCCCGATACTACCGGACATTCCCGGTACTACCGGATATTCCCTGGGGATCCCAGGTCGCCAAACGCACCTTATTCTGTACCGACCGGTACTAAGGGGTGGTACTACCGGACCTCCGTTACTACCGGACCCTGGTCCGGTACTACCGGTCATCCCTGGACGAAAACGGCCATAACTTTTGCATCCGGACTCCGATTTTGATGATCTTGGGCTCGTTTCGAAGAGGACAACAAGATCTAAAAGATCATGTAAAGAAACATTATAGTCCATCAAGGGAGGATAGATCCAAATGACGAAAGGTTTAACCTCTATCAAAAAGACGAACCGATAAAACCTCCAACATCAAAAACGCAATACAAAATGCATATGAAATCCGTTTTCGATGAACTAGAGCTTGTCATGGAGATTAACACAAGCTCTAAATCCTCACATGAGTAAGAACCAAATAATGGAAGGTTTTACCTATCTCTAAAATACAAACCGGTAAAACCTCCAAGATCAAAACGCAATAAGATATAAAAGGGAAATCCGTTTTTGATGAACTAGAGCTTGTTGTGGAGATTACCACAAGCTCTATATCCTCACATGGATAAGACCAAATAACAACCAAATATGATGATGCAAGTATGCAAAGGTTTGATCTCCCTCCGAACGATGTGACCGAGTTACTCATTCGAGAGCCCCTCTTGATAGTACGGTTATCTATCCTAAACCCGGTCTCCCAACAAACATGAGACCGACAAAAGGGAAAACCTATCAATATTATACCTTTGCCTTGAGCAATCCACTTGAGCTCGATGTAGACGATCTTGTCCTTCTCAAGATGGACACCTTTCTTGATTCCTGATCATCGATCCATGATCACCGAGGATGTCAAGCATCAAACATGAGATCTTCTATAGATGGCGCATTTTGAGCTTGCACAACACATCTTCTTCTCATTTCATCTATCTTGAAGTCAACACATGATCCAAGCAATGCCAATGGACAATTCCTACAAGTACAACTTAATACACACATTAGTTCATAAAGATTGTCATTAATTACCAAAACCACACATGGGGGCCCACATGTTCTTTCAATCTCCCCCATTTTGGTAATTGATGACAATCCCTTTAAGAGGGTTTATATAAGGATTTTTAATGAACAAACTGGTAACACCAATATCAAATACTACATAAGTATGTGATATTGGTACCACCATATATAGAGCAAACTCCCCCACAATCTATGCATGTGTGATGAACTTGAATTTCATTGCATATATTGTAAATCATTATCATTGGTGGAGTTTCCACTATATATACCACATGCTAAGAAACGACAAAGATGCAAGAGCATGAGAGGCAAATGCACAAGAACAAACTCAATGCATAAACCAACTTCCCTTAAACCCTCTAAAACTTCTCCCCCATTGGCATCGATTGACGAAATGGGTGACAAGTTCTAGAAGGCAAATATAATAATAATTCCTCCAAAGGTGTGCCTTCGCACATATCCAATGATGAATACTTGGGAGGGAGTAGAACTATATCGAGGACCCGAAGATTGCCAAAATAAATAAAGTCAAATGATGCAAGCAATTACAAGGTCCCACAAACCAATTGAAAACAACAAATGAGTTCAAATGGAACCTACAAGATATTATGATATGAGCAAGAGAGTGCTTTAAATAACAAATAGAGAAGCTCCCCAAGATTTGTGCACTATTCAACATAAATGCATTAGAATACATATTGCACAAATATGGAATCCTTGCTCCCCCATAAGCATTTCAAGCACAACAAATGAGAGATCAAATAAATGCTTAAATAAAATAGAGAAGCTCCCCAAGATTTGTGTGCACTTTAGAATCGTTGTATTTCAATACAAAAATGCACAAATATGGAATCCTCACTTCCCCATAAACATTTAAGACGCAATAAATGAGAAAAAAGATAAATGAGCATTATTAAATGAATTAGATGAGCTCCCCAAAGATAATGCACCAATTATGATAATTGCATTTGGGAACAAGGTGCATAATCATGGAATCCTCACTCATCCAAGTTCATTTAACAATACAAGGCATGAGAGAACAAATATGAGTGCCCAAAGATGCAAACAAGAGGAACAAGCACTCATAGGCAATTAAATTTGGAAGCCACCGAAGAATCAAAAGAAATAGAAAGGTGGTCTCCAAGGATTAAAAATCAACTAAAATTATCTCCTTATATGTGTATATGTCTCTAAATGGAAAACATCACAAAGACATATGCCAAAAAATAAATATGCACACATAAAGAATATTATACAAGAAAGCACATGAAAGGCAAAAATGAAGTCATAACATATATCAATAAGATTTTTTGCTTCAAAGCATGGCCAAAGGCTCACATATGTCTTATTGTACATTAATGGACTTCAAACACCAACACACTACATATATTACAACTTTCACCAAGGGAAGAGGATAAAGTTGGAATATATGGAGAAAGGCAACAAGTATCACAAGAAAATTTTAACTAGCAAAATCTCACTATTGCACATGAGAGAAGTTGAGGAAAAGATAGGCAATAAAATTGCTAGATTGACATATTTGGGATTGGAGGATCATATGCATGATTTTTTATAGTCCCAAATATATATACTCATCTCAACGTATACACATATACAATAGAGAGTTCTCTTAATACCATGGCTAGAGATACAACAATTACAAATACATGAATTCATGCCAGAAGGCAACCGACAAACGGTTGGAATCAAGATATATGAGCATGAGAAAGAGATACTTGTTACCGAGATATAATTGGTAGGATGTAGAGGATATGAATTCATTGATCATCCTATAGCTTGCCTCCAATTTTCAGTAACGCACCATTTCTTCAAGATTGAGAGACAGGCATCCAATATATCTCCAATGTACCTAAAACATATTTAAGTACAAAAATGGTCCCCAAACTTATTGGGTCCAAAGAAGTTAGTGCAACTACAATACATAGGTGAGACTTCACATAATTATTTGCATATTGATATGAAATTGAATTTCATGCACAACTTAGCCGATGGGAATTGGTGGAGTTTCCCATATATATTGGATTAAAGAAAGCAAGCATGCCATAATATAAACATATAGTAAATATGCATGCATAAAGCTTTCAAGAACCAAAAAGGAGATACAATTTGAACAAAAACACCAAGTAAATCGATATTGCACACACAAGAGTGTGACATGAAAAACAATGTCCAAATTGTATCAAAGAACCAATTCAACACATGAAAGATCACAAGTTCAACAAATGAACTAGTCTAAAATCAAAAGAGCAAAAGATAGGTAGAAATAAAAATGCTCAAGGATTTATCTCATTCTAAAATGGTCAAATCATGAAACAAGGAATGAGACAAAACCAACTCCCAAAAAGAGCAAGGTTCCAATAAGAAACCAAACTCCCAAACTTCTCATGATGGCACAAAGTACCAAAACAAAAAGATTGAGGTTCCAAGCACAAAAAACCCGATATGGATCAAACAAAGAAGCATAAATACGAGTGTTCTAAATAATATAGGAGAGCTCACCCATAAGTAGTACATTATATATAATTTTGCTTTTGAATGCAAAATGCACACAAATGAGATCATCACTACTACCTACATTAAATAAAACACAAGATGATACCAATAAAATAAGAAGATCCAAAAGTAGCAAGGAATACATGGGAGCACACAAAACATTTACTTGGCCAAAGATAGTACAATATTAAGCAAGGGCCAAAGTGAATATGATCAATAAATTCTACCATAAATTGGGTACTCATTGTCCAAGGACAAGAAATATTGGGAATATTTTTCCCAAGGTAGCCTGCATGGATATCCAAGATCATAGTCACAACAAGAAGCATATAACAAAATATAAGAATTAAGCATGATACTTCGAACAAGATTCTTGGTAGCTTCCAATAGTCACACAATCACTAGTGATTAGAGTAACTTGAAGCAAATGGTTTCCATGATGATATAGAGATCTAAATATGAGGAAACACATACCAAGAAACACTCTCATATACAAGATCCAAAATATGATCAACAACAACATTCAAGCAAATTGGAACTTATATGAGAAAATGTGTCACATGGGTGCTAGATAATTATGAATATCAATTCTAAGTGACACAACCTCGAATATTCACATTTTCTAGGATTGTAATATGCACTAAGCATATGACTCCCCCATAATGTGATACTACCATAACACCAACACGAGGAAAAATGATACAAATAGAGATAATTAATGGACATTATAAAATTAAATTTCTCATGATAATTATACCACATAGAGACTAGACAATAATCCAATATAAATACTAGGTGGTATTCCTCATGTACACACAATTTTTAGGATTGTGGAATGCCCAAGCATAACACTCCCCCAAAGTGGGATAATCCATTAATCTCCCAAAAGATCCAAATAAGATACCAAATATAACCAAGTAAGGCTCAAACACAAGAAACACACATACATGGTGTGCCACCTAATCATACACAAATATGCTTGATACCTCAAGATAGTTAAGTGGAAAGCACAACATGTACAAAAGCATGGAAGATACAAAACCAACATGTGCACAAGGGGGCGTGTAACTTTTAATGTAAAGAGTTTAGCATATGTTACCGCAAGGAGGAACATTGGAAATATAATATAATCATGATAATCCAAATGGTTTCGCTTGACAATAATAATTGATGAAGATCCCTCAATTCTTCATAATGTAGCCAAGACTCCAATGCCCTCCAAAACACACCTACTGATCAAGTTTTGGCTTGTTGGTCCCCAACCAAGTTGGGTCCTAAGAAGTTAGTCACAATAGGCTTGGCAACCCAAATGGATATTTTCTTGACACCACATTGGGCACCAACAAATTTGGCAAACACATTGCCAACCTCATCCTTACAAAGAGAATAAGCATCATCAATAATGATAGGGTTGGATGAGGAGATACCGATAGTGCATGAGGAAGAAATATGACCCCTCTCACGGCATATTAGCAAATTCTACTCTTGCCATCTTTCTTCTTAGGTGAAGCCACAACTCGAGGAAGAGCTCGAGTAGTCCTCTTAGGAAGAGGCCCATTAATGAGTTGAGGTGGATCTTGAGGCCGCTTCCCTTGTTGCTTCACGCTAAGAGGCTTTTTCTTCAATGGGCAAGATCTAACATGGTGCCCTTCTTCCTTGCACTTGAAGCAAACAATGTTGGCCGGATTCTTGACTTGATCTTGGCCATTCTTCTTGTTGTCCTTGTGCTTCAACTTGATAATGGACTTGTTCTTGACATTGGAGTTGAATCCAAGGCCACTCTTGTCATTGGGGGATTTTTGCACACTCAAGATTTTGTTGAGTGTGACCTTCCCTTGATGACCATTTTTCAAGTCATTCTTCAAATAAGTGACTTGAGCCTTGAGCCTTTTGATTTCCTCTACATGGTTAGTTTCAACAAAAACACTAGAGGAAGTAGATGCTACATTGTTAGAGCAACAAGGCACGAAATGTAATTCATCACGAGATATATCATGGTTGTGAGAGGATGAACTACAAGGACTAGCACATGGCAATTTAACATTTGGAGTAGATATAGTGCTAATGTCCACATGAGGCCCACTAGATGTTACCTTTGACATGATGGCCTCATGAGCTGTAACACCCTCAGAATCGACCCTATGCAAGTTTTAGCGCTTCCTGCCAAACCCGCATAGAAACGATTCAAAGGTGCCCACCAGGCACTTTCGTGCGGGTGGAAAACGAAGTAATAACATTACACAACAGTCCTCGATGGGACCCACAGAACAGATATATATACAGCAACGACTCAATGAGTCAAGAATACAGATATAATATACGAAGATCCAAATCACCTTGAAAATGACAGAGCGTCCGACTACGGACAAGATGCAAATGAGACTAAGAGCCCTGAAGAATAACCAATGGCGTCCATAACCCTGCCCAGGCCAAGCCGGAAGGGTAACCCTGCTAACGACGTCGATCTCAAAACCTGCTTAAACAAAAGGGGTGCCGACAAAGGGCAAAAGGAAAAAGAGAGAGCGGTCAGTACTGAGGCCAGTACACGGCGAGACTAGAATTCGGCGGTCCTCGCCTACATAGGTATGGCGGACTGAGCGGCAGCGCAGCATGCACTAAACAACCTATAGAGACTCGATACAACTGACGGCTATCAGAGAGGGATAAGAAAGACCTATTCGGATCCAACCTGAATCTTACACCAAACAATCCCATCCTGGTATTTCCCCCTCGAGACCAAACGAGGAAGTCAACCGAGGTACTCACACAGTTGACAGGTTTATTCATTCAGTTATCGTTGCAGCAATTACTAGTCAGGTATAGATAGTCATCCTGATATAATAACCAGTGGACAATTTTAGTTAACCATTCCGTTGTAGTAGCGACACTTACTAGTCAAATACAATTAGCATGTGATATCCCAAAACCCAGCAGTTGTTCGTACTTTTATTTAGCCATTCCGTTGTAGTTGCAATACTTACTAGTCAGATACAAAGGTCGCAAGCGACAACCCAAACAAGCAATTGTTGGCAGTTTTATTTAGCCATTCCATTATAGTGAAGCTGATTACTAGTCATTATAAAGTCAAATTTATAGCACTACTTTAGTTATAGTTGTCTATGGTCGAATCATGCTCCAAGTCTTCCATAACCATGACACGGCTTTTAGAAAGTTTTACCTAGGGGTGCACAAATAGCAACACACACTCGATCAACCTCGAAAACCAAATCAAAACCCAACGAGGCTTTCACGACAAAGCAATCACAAGATTCAGAAATATTTCAGGGGCCACCCCATTAAGTATACCCAACAAAGTTAGCTGACTTGAGACGGACTCAAGGTTTGTGGGTCGGTCAGAAACGATCGGGAACCCAAACCGGGCTTGTCGACAGCCAAAACGGGTCACGATCCTAACAAGACAGTGCTCCTCGACAATCGTAAATAAAGCAAAGAAAAGCATGGCATAAGTACAGGATAGTAAATAAAACCTCAAACTAGTTTGTGGCCCCAAGAAATAAGATGGAATCAAGCTCGCTCGGGGGGTCCCATAATCCTCCGGATGTGGATAGCGAATATTCAAGGAACAGGTATCAAGTACTCGGGGTCCTACGGGACACAAGTGGACGATTAACAACCAAATAACATCTATTGCCCACCTGTGCCTCTGCATTTACCTACTTCAATTTTAGTTGTTAAACAGTAATTAAAGTTATGATCAACTCCAACATTAAACATGCGGCAACACTCCAACAACTGGGGTACTGGACGACACGCAACAGCACTTGAGCAAGCGACTACGACGCGCAAGTCCAACTATCTACCAAACAACAGGTAATAGGAGGTGTCCAAGGCAATATAAGGCTGCAAGGGATATCACGGGTACGAAAACTAGAGCATCGCAACACAGATAGCAATAGATCAACAGGAGGGAATAAATACTATAAAAGTAAGATAGGTAGAAAGGGGGAGATGCTCGCCTGAAAACATTGCCGAAGGTTCAACCGAAGATCGGGGCGAAGCTCACGTCAACTCAACGGCCCAATCCGCGAAGAAGCAAAACACTAGAAGAAACACCGGATGCACTATTTAATACTACGGCAAAAGATCGGGCATGATGCGTGTATGATGTATGACATGGCCAAAATGCGATGCAATTGGGCAATATTAAGTGGAACCGGGGTCCTGACAATTAATTAAACGGTTCAAGTTATTTAACTACCCCGCAATTTAAATGTTGTCTTAACAAGGCAAAATTATATCACCGGTTCGCTACACAAAATTAAATGAGGCCAATATAAGGCTAGATTTGCCCGCATATGGGCCCCATATTTAATTATGAGGTGAATCGGCATAATGCCCCCAAACCACATGACAATATGCATGCGAATATGACAATTTAATATGCAACAAGTTTATGTATAGCATTTCTAAAATAGGGGCTCGGGAAAAAGGTTCACACATTAGGGTTCGGCGATCTTGGTTCCGGGGGGTTCGGGGTTCGACAGGGTTCGGATCTGGGGTTCGGGGTGAAGAACTTGGCATCCTCGAGGAAGTACTTGTCATATCCGTGAAGAAGATCATGTCGGTCCACGGGATCGGGCTTCGAAGCCAGGAAGGAGTACTTGACATTGCCGAGCGGAAGTCTTGATGGTCCTCGGGTCCGAGAAAATCTTGTCGCACGGTGTCCGGGTAGGCGAACTTGTCGGTTCCGCGGTTTTTCGATTGTCGGTGTCGGACTCGGGTCTCGGCACTGGGAGATCTTGGCGACATACTTCCATGTTGCTGTTCTTTTCGACGGGATCGGGGCTTGGATCCGGGCCTTGGTGTCCATGAAGGGGACCTTGGCGCTCCGTGGGATCGGGGTCTCCGGGGTGCTCGTCGTTCTTGTCCAAAGGAGGTATTGGCAGATCTTGTGCTTGACAGAGTGGAATGAGTACACAAGCAGTGGTATCGTGACGAGCTTGGCGAGACAGCCTTGGTGGTATACCAAGAATAACAGAGACATCCGTAGTCCTATGGGTTGAGGTGGTATCACCACCAGGAGAGCAGCCAATGAACGAACGAGGCCACACGAAGGGGTCGCGTCGGGGGGCAGTCGCGTTGTCGGGATGACTAGGAGGCAGGAGGCATAGGTCTTGGCGGAACGAATCCCTAGGCGACGGCGTGGCGTCCATGACGCGCAGGTCGGGCCGGGAAGAGCTGGCGAGGCCGGCCGAGTCGGGATGAGGTTTTGGGCGCCTCGAGGACGAGGGACGGGCGGCGCGAGCCGCGGAAGGAGGCGGCAGGCTCCCGGCGAGGAGGTGCAGTCGCGGAGGCCGAGCTCATGGCTGACGGCGGAGCAGGGCCATGAGGGGCGATGGGAGAAGGTCCTGGCGCCTGCCTGGGGACCGAGGAGGCCGGGCGAGGCGCCATGGCCGGAGGAGGCTGACAGCGAGGATGGTGGGGCCGGACGGAAGGAGAGACAGGGCTCTGGCGGCGCCTGCGTGGCGGGAAGGCGCCGGCTGCTGGAGGAGGAGGCGGCGAGGCGGTCGGCTCGGGCGGGAAGAGGAAGGAGAGGAGGCGCCGCGGTGAGGAGGCGAGGGGCTGAGAGAGAAGGGCGGGAGTGGGACGAGGTGGGGTCAGGGGTGGGACACGGGGAGCACTGCGGGGTGGAGAGTTGGCCCGGGGTGGGCAGCGGAGATGGGGTGGGGCCAGGCTGTCAGGGAGAGAGAGAGAGTGGGTATGTGGGGGGCTGTGTGAGTGCGTGTGCTGGGGCGGCAGGTAGTGCTGGGTGGGGCCCAGGCGGGCCAGGGAGTGGGGGGGAGTCTGGGATTGGTGAGGTGGCTGAGTGGAGTGATGAGGTGGAGGGGACGGTGAGGTGGCAAGATGCGGTTGGTCGGGGTGAAGTGGAGGGGGTTGGGTAGATTAGGATTGGGTAGGAATAGATTTTTGGGTAGGCTGGTTTTGTACTGGGGTGGCCGACTGGGTCGGATCGGCCCGGTCTGGCTGCCCCCTAAAATAATTAAATATTTTATTTACTTAAAACAGGGCTTTTGCAAAACCGCGGGTAGACAAAACAAATATTCCGGAGACCCGGGTTTTGGATTTGAAATAACGGCGGGGTATTCAGAAAACAAGACTAGGCGTTTCGAAAATAGTTTAGACAAAACCATGCATGATGATGACGATGCTCAAATGCAATGTGGCATGATGACATGATCATGAGGTCATGATGATGCAATGCACAAAATCAACGCGATTTTCTAGTAGTGGTTTTGCGGGATGCCACATGAGCCAACTTTAGCCTACCATGGGAGACTAGGAGATCCTCATGCGAGCTTGAGAGCTTAACATGGCTTTCTTATAATTTCCCATAGTTGCTAGTTAGCAAAGCAAGTTGAGCCTTTAGCTCAACATTCTCCTTTAAAATAGATGCTTCAAAAGAAATAGAGTTAGTAGCACAAGCATCATCATTATTAGCAAGAGGTGAGGGCAACTTGGCAAGCTCTTTTGAATATGAGGCTTTAAGTTGCTCATGTGACTCGGTGAGTTTGATGAGCTCACCCTTTATGACCCTAGAGCCATTTTTTAGGTGTTCAAAATCCTCAAGGAGTTTAGAATAAGCAACTTGAGTCTCATCATTTTTACTTTTGAGATCACTTGCCACCTCAATTTGTGATTCTAACTTATCAATATGTTCTTTGCTCTTAATAGCAAAGTCCAAGACTTCAACAAAGTTAGAGCAAGCAATATCATCTTTAACAAGGGCCTGATAAACAATCTCACCCTTTTCATACAAATCATCAATATCAAGCTCTTCTTCCACATTATCCACATCCTCCTCATCACAAGAGGTAATGGGTTCCAAAGTAGGAGTTACCTTAGAATCCCTAGACATAAGGCATAGGTGGGTACCGGAAGAAGGTGAAGATGAGATTGCATTTATGGCTTCATTCAAAACCATGTCTTGGCCCATAGAATCTTCGATTTCCTCTACATGGTTAGCAACACAAGCACTAGAGGAAATGCAAGCATTTTTATGATGGCAACAAGACAACACAAGCATATCATCATGAGATTTATTCAAGTCATTTCTACAGGATATGCAAGGACTATTAACACAAGCATGTAAGGAGTTTTGAGTGCTAGAAGTGTTAATGTCCAAAGATAGATCATTGCAACTTGATAAAGGTGAAGGATCACACTAGTAAGCACACTATCCAAATTTCAATTTCTATCACCACTCACCATATCATTACCTTGTGAAAAATCACATGTTGGTGAAGTGGTAGAGGATGAGAACTCATCTCGACCGGAAGTGGAAGCAACACAATCATCCTCAATAATGTTGGACATAACATATTTATCTTGAAGTTTTGTCCATAACTCATGAGCGCTCCAAAAAGGAATGATTGAAGATGTAACTACATAGCTCAAAGCATTAACAAGCACATTACAAGCTTGAGCATCGAGATATAAGTTTTTATCATCCTCACAAGATAGATTTTTGAAATCCATAGGAGGAGAAAAACCTATATCTACAATACGCTCCAAATTTGGGTCCATGTCCCGAAAATGAATAAGCATATGAGTTTTCCAAATATCACAATTTGTGACATCGAATATGAACATGTCATTGTGCACTAATCCCCTAGCCGACATCTTTACTCTCAAGACGGTGAAGCCTAAAATGAGAGACCGGGCTCTGATACCAATTGAAAGGATACGGATGTTGCCTATAGGGGGGTGAATAGGCGATTAAAACTTTTCCTAGAGTGGCTCAACAAAGGCGGAATAAAACTAGTGTTTACTTTGTTAAACACAACCTAGAACAACTAAGGTTCACCTATGTGCACCAACAACTTATGCTAAGCAATACAAGCAACAAAGTTATAGCAAGATATATATTACTTCAATCACGAAGGCTATCACAATGTAAAGTGCATAAGTAAAGATCTCGGGTATAGAGATTACCGAGGCACGCGGGGACATCGATATTTTACCGAGTTCCTCCCAACATGGAGTACGTCTCGTTTGGAGAGGGGGTGGTATATAACCACCTACGCCACAAAAGGCCTTCCTTATTCCCCGGTGAATCTCACCCCAATGGGATCGATCCACGCTTCCACTCTCGGTGCACTTGTCGGTGGAAAACGGAACCTCTCACAAGGTTGGGGCACTTATCCACAACTTAATTGGAGGCTCCCAACAAATGCCACAAAAGGCCACAATGCCACCAAGGCCAAAAAACCGTCTAGGGTTCCAAGAACCTAAGAGGGACAAGCTCCAATGAGTCACACGAACCAAATCCTCTAAGGATAACTCAAACCGATGCACCAAATGCAAATGGCAAGAACACCACAAAGGTGCCCAAATCCCTCTCTCACAAATTCCACCAAAGCTACAAAATCTTATGGGGGAATAAGAGAGGAAGAACAATGGAGGAAATCCACAAAAGACTCCAAGATCTAGATCCCAATATGTTCCCCTCACTTAGAGGAGAGATTGATTGGTGGGATTGTAGATCTAGATCTCCTCTTTCAAATTCCTCAAGAATATGCAAGAATCATCGGAGGGATTGAGAGAAAGCAAGATCAAGAAGGTCAACAATGGAGGGGAAAACTTGCAAGAATGGTTGGGGAACTATTGGGGAAGAAGGCCTCTTAAATAGGTACCCCCAAAATCCAACCGTTGAAGCCCAAAAACGCGAATCCCGGTACTACCGGACTTTTTCCCGGTACTACCGGACATTCCCGGTACTACCGGATATTCCCTGGGGATCCCAGGTCGTCAAACGCACCTTATTCTGTACCGACCGGTACTAAGGGGCGGTACTACCGGACCCTGGTCCGGTACTACCGGTCATCCCTGAACGAAAACGGCCATAACTTTTGCATCCGGACTCCGATTTTGATGATCTTGGGCTCGTTTCGAAGAGGACAACAAGCTCTAAAAGATCATGTAAAGAAAAATTATAGTCCATCAAGGGAGGATAGATCCAAATGACGAAAGGTTTAACCTCTATCAAAAAGACGAACCGATAAAACCTCCAACATC
The DNA here is from genome assembly GCA_030063025.1 of Avena longiglumis. Lineage (NCBI taxonomy): Eukaryota > Viridiplantae > Streptophyta > Magnoliopsida > Poales > Poaceae > Avena > Avena longiglumis. The sequence continues at coordinate 15,896,126 of CP125975.1, forward strand.
AAAAACGTAATAAAAAATGCATATGAAATCCGTTTTCGATGAACTAGAGATTGTCATGGAGATTAACACAAGTTCTAAATCCTCACATGAGTAAGAACCAAATAATGGAAGGTTTTACCTATCTCTAAAATACAAACCGGTAAAACCTCCAAGATCAAAACGCAATAAGATATAAAAGGGAAATCCGTTTTTGATAAACTAGAGCTTGTTATGGAGATTACCACAAGCTCTATATCCTCACATGGATAAGACCAAATAACAACCAAATATGATGATGCAAGTATGCAAAGGTTTGATCTCTCTCTGAACGATGTGACCGAGTTACTCATTCGAGAGCCCCTCTTGATAGTACGATTATCTATCCTAAACCCGGTCTCCCAACAAACATGAGACCGGCAAAAGGGAAAACCTATTAATATTATACCTTTGCCTTGAGCAATCCACTTTAGATCGATGTAGACAATCTTGTCCTTCTCAAGATGGACACCTTTCTTGATTCCTCATCATCGATCCATGATCACCGAGGATGGCAAGCATCAAACATGAGATCTTCTATAGATGGCGCATTTTGAGCTTGCACAACACATATTCTTCTCATTTCATCTATCTTGAAGTCAACACATGCTCCAAGCAATGACAACGGATAATTCCTACAAGTACAACTTAATACACACATTAGTCCATAAAGATTGTCATTAATTACCAAAATCACACATGGGGGCCCACATGTTCTTTCAAATGTGTTTAAGTTTCCTAAGTTCTCTATTTTTCTGTTCAGATGGTCATTGTAAAACCATAGTTCTGTTATCCATCTGAGTCGTGAGGGACCAAATCTCATGGAGAAGCAAATAGGTTGTCTATGGACCATCTTTGCCCTTCAATACTCCAACTATTGTACAAACATACACGACCAAAAGCATAAATTAATATGGATGATAATCCCATATCCCTAAACTAGCCCTCCAATTTGAAGAAGCGCACAATAAGTAAGCACGGGATGAAAACTTTGGACGAACGATGCAAAATAAAACCAATCAATCAGTGATGTTGCATGGATTTAACTTTAGATCGCCCATTGCATACTTTAAATGATGTATGTGTCCCCACTTCTCTCACAACACATCTACACGTACTCATTGACAGACACAACTACTAGTTGCCATAACATCATTTAAATTATGTATGTGTCCCCTCTTCTTCCACAACACACTTACACATCCTCATTGAAAAACACAACTACCATTTCCCATAGCAGCCTTTAAATGATGTATGTGTCACCATGTTCTCTCTCAACCCACTTATCCGTCCTTATTGACAAACACAACTACTAAAGAACAAACCCACTCTCACCAACACCGCATTGCCAATTTAAAGGTTTTCAAAGTCTAAGAGTTAGAAAGTTCAGAATCAAACTGATTATGTATGATGCTATGGTAGGGTGGGTTGCCTAAGAGGTATCATAGTTTGGACCCAATTTGGTCACACGATTCACTCCATTTTCTAAGTTTTGTTAAGAATAAGTGCATCTTGTTTGTGGTGTACACAACGCTCCATCCATTTTCTTTAGTTTTGTTTAGTTCGTGGTAAGGCTACCATATCGGTTAATTCACCATCGATGTCGGATGTATCATAACTGCCAAAGCTGATGAGAATCAAAACTCGTACACAACTAGGTGTTGGACGCATTCGGAAAGATTCATCAGCTGGTCTGCAAATCTCTAGGATATGGGGCTTGAGATGCCAACCAACATCTCACGATCATTCTGCAAATCTCGAGGACGGTGGTTGAGATGCCAATGGTAGTTGTGGTGTGGGTTAGTTGCATAGTTGTATGCCGCGCCTGCCGATTATCTTGTAAACTAAACTTCTTAACACAATGCCATATACATTCACCGGCCCATGAACATTTATAAGCCTTGGCAAACTACAAATTTATAGGATTTATATATAAGGCTATCTTTTGTTCAATTCTCCATGGAGACATACCTATATTAGGGTATGCGCATATTCGCAAACCTGAACCGGTGCCCAGGCTAGAAGGTAACGGATCTCCATGCATGGACACGCAGATCTTCTCCAAAAAACGAGAAAGTATAAAATTTTGTCAAACATGATAATATCACTGAGTAGTTTGTATCGGAAGACCTTGATGTAAAAATAGATAGATTTTGCTAATGTATTTTATTTGAGATAACACTTTACATGATAATATCACTGAGTAGTTTGTATATTTGCAAAACAAGCTGGAAGGAGATGCTTAACTTTTACTAGCTCGTTGTGGGATGTTTGGTTCGTGCTCGTTTCATGGAAGTCATGCATACACACGGTCACATGAGATTAGTTAATTTTGCCTCGCGTCATGTATGTTGGGGTTGTATATCTTAGGAAGGACAACTAAATTTCGAGTGTTCCTATACTATTCGTGCAAATATGCACAATCTTATGTGTATTTTGGAAAACAAAAAAATGTAAGAACAGATTATTTAATTTTGACTAGGTTTGTTACTCTGTTTTCAATTAGATGACCTTGATGCGGAAACTCGGGACCTACAGGGGGAGAACTTTACAAGAAAAACTTAATTTTCAATAATGCCCAATAATTTTGAGAGAGAAAACTAGGGTTTAGTAATTCCTCTACAAATATATATTTATCTTAATTTTCTAATCTTACAAAAAACTAATGTGTTTTAAGATTTTTTAAGTTCTCTAGTTTTTGTATTGAACTGGTTGTTGAGAAACCATGGCCATGTTATCCATCTCTATTGTGAAAGACCAAATCTCATAGATAAGCAAGTGGGTTGTCTATGGACCCTCTCTACTATTCAATACTCCATCAAATATTTTACAAATACATACGACCAAGAGCATGAAGTGACGTCGACGAGGTTTCCGTATGGCAAAACTAGCCTATGATTTGAAGCTGCAAAGATTTAAGTTCAATTGCCCCTAGCAGTCTTTAAATGGTGTATATATGTGTCCTCTCTTCTCTCACAATGCACTCACACGCTCTCATTATAAAAACAACTACCAAAGCACCAATCCACTTCCACCACCACCATATATGACAATTTATAGGTTTCGGAAGTTTGAGAGTTAGACCAGTTCATAAGCAAATTGGTTCCCTATAGTAGGGTGGGTTGCCTAAGAGGTCTCTTAGTTTGGATCCAATTTGGTCGCATGTTCCTTCAGTGCTCTATTTTTTTGGCAAGCATAGGTGTGTATTGTTTGTTGTGTACCCAGCTCTTCATCTTGCTTTAGTTTAGTTGGTGGTAGGGCTACCATATCGGCAAATTCACCACAGATGTCGGTTGTATCAAAACTGTCCAAACTGTGAGAACCAAAGCTTGTACATAGCTAGGTGTGAGAGGCATTCAGGAAGATTCATGAGCAGGTGTGTGGAACTTTTGGGTGGTGGTCAAGATGCCAACTAGTACGGGTGGAGCTCATGCCGGCCTCAAGATCAATCAATCTTATTCATAAATCAGCAAAGCAAAAGCAGAGACATGTAGCACATGAGCATATCGGAGAAAGTTGCAGCAACAATATGCCCAACTCAAATCTCAGCCAGTCAAATAAGCTGAGTGAGCATTGTAGTAACCTGCAAGCACTGCTCCCTACTCTAGGTGCACAAGTCTGCATCCAAGAACCGATTGTTCATAGATGCTTCAGAGTTGTACACTTGAACCTGCTTTCAGTAATAAATAAATAAATAAACTTCTAAATGAAAAGATATTTCTGAAATCTAACACCACTTCATAAGCAGCGCATCATCATCCCACAAGCAAATAGGATGCAGAATCCCATCCAAGTAGCAACCATATATTGAGATCTGAGATGCTAATACAGTTTGGCCTCCATCGATTACTCCGCCAGCGTTGTTGTGTGCGATTCCATGGCTCCTCGACTAATCCAAAGGCCTCCACCACGGCACCACCGCCGGCACTAAGCTGTTGTGAAGGTTGTTCTGGGTTTTTTTAACTGGTTGTTCTGGTTTAGGATTGTACATAGTGGCTTAGTAGTACTCACAGTTGATATGGATATGCCATTTGTATCTTACATGTCAGGCTGCATATCTAGTTTGCTTACTAGAGTTGATTTTTTTAATAGATTCTTCATATTATATATGAATTAAATACGATGATAAATATGCTCGTATATTCAAAACTAACACGCAATATGCTGGAAAGGGATGCTAACAAGCTCGGTGTGTGGTTTTGAGTTGGTGTCCGTTTCATGGAAGTCAATGCATGTATGCACATAGTCATACAATCATATATAATTTTGCCTTTATAAAAAAATTAGCATATCTTCAGTTTTGGTTCTTCTCTTAGTGTCGGAGGGATACTAAACGGGTGTGCACATGGCGCTAGCATAATCAAGCGCTACCTGCATTTCAAAAAAATAAGGCGTAAAGTTTTACCAAACTTATAGAATAAACTATCAACATTTACAAGATAAATTAGACATAATATGAAAGTATATTGCAATATCTACCTATTGATATAGATTTTGTATTGTAGATTTTCATAATTTTTGGGTGGTAAATCTTAAGTAAGACAACTAGATTTCAAACGTTCCCAAACAATCCATGCTATTATGTACAATTTTTAATACTTGGTTTGTTAATTTGTTTACAATTAGAAGACCTAAACGAGGAAACTAGGAATTTACCTTGAGTGAACTTTAGAAAGAAAAAACTTAGATTTCAATAGTTTCCAACAATTCTAGTAGAAAAAACTATGATTGTAATTTTTAAAAAAACTAGGATTTAGTAATTCCTCTACAAATATAATTTATCTTAATATACAAAAACAATGTGTTTAAGAATTCGGAAATACAATTGTACTTGTACACATGAGTATGGTAGCTATCTTGCCGTCCATTGATGCTTTAAGATTTGAAAAGGTACATGTTGCACATTGCCCCCTCTCATATTTTCTAAAATAAAAATCACATGGATCCCGACAGGACAGGACAGGACACGAAGGTAGGTACGGGTAAGGCCCTGCAGCAGTCCTGTTTGTGTTGAGCCACCTAAAGTCATCAATTGATCCAGAAATCCCGTGCAACGTTTGTCGGTTGTGCATGTTGAGAACTTGGTGGTCTCCCGATGTGCAAACTGGATATGATTATTATGATGATTACTGGTGCTATTGACCGTGCTCCTCTCCCTCTCCATACTGCACGAGGCCCTCTTCTGTTTTTTCTTGCTTCGTCTTCTCCAGATGTTTCTCTCGAAATAGGCTTTCGCCCCGCTTTATAGATAAAGCACACAGGTGAGACCGCTGCTGGGCCAGACAGCACAACGCCCAAAGGACCAACACGATACACGGACCGAACAGACAAGTCCAAAACAAAAACAAAAACAAGAAGAGAGAAAAGAAAACAATGCCGACAACGGCGGAGCGACGAAACAGAGAAGACTCGCAACCGTTGCGCCCACCGGAGAAGAACCACCACATCACTAGCAATCCAAAGCGCCACGTACCAAAGCAGCACCTCCAAGAAGGGGAGTGACGATGACGACACTGCTGCCCGGACTAGTCCTAGGGTTTCCCCCGGTACGCCATGGGAGACGCGGAGGAGATACCCCCGGCGCCCTTCAAGAAGGATGGCGATGCCCAAAGGCGTCACCGCGCCGGTGTCAAAAAGACAAAGATTTCTCCTGATCCCTCCAACGACCCTCCCGACCACTATGTATTGCTCCGCCAAGCTTGCCGCCCACCTACACGCGCCAACACGGTCTTGAGGACTTCACCACCGTCACACTGCAGGAATGTAGACCGAGGCCGGGAGGAGAGCGGGCCATCGACGAGGAAAGGCATGGCATCAAGACGCGAGAGAACAATCTCCACCGCCTCAGCGATAGCCGACCGGATGCAAGAAGAAGTCATACAGACCATCTTGGCCCGGCCGTCAGGCCCGTAAAGCCCGGGCCGCGACTGCGGCAAGGGTGCCTCAAGACACGCCTCCCCTAGCACCGGCTCCACCTCCTCCACCAGAGGAGCCGCCACCTTGACAAATCCCCGCCGCAAGCAAAGCACCATCGCCACCGAGACCACCTGTGCCACCGACCGTTGTCGCCGAGGAACAAGAACCGAGCCACGCCACCCCATGGCCAAAGGAACGGCGCGAAACCACCTTCCAGGCCGCGCCCGGCCTCGCACTCGGGCCAAGGCCCCGCCAATCACAACACACGCCCACCGAGAGTTACGGTGAAGGCGGGACTCGGATTCGCGATCAATGAGCACACGGAAACCTGGGAGGAGAGAACTACCTCCATCACCTTGCGGTGGGTGGCCCGGACGGCGACATCCAAAGGGCAAGATCAGGCCAGATCAGGCCCGCCGCAAACCCGCCGCCGGATCAAAGCACGACGCCGGTCCTCGTCTGGCCGCCAGGCCGCCGCCACCGACTCCACGCGGTCCTCCGCGCCACCGCAGCGCCGCCGCCAAAGCCGCCGTTATCACCGCGCGCCGCCACAAACACGCCGCCACTCATGAAGTCCGCCCACGCCAGAGGACGGAGAGCGAGAGAAGGCCCGCGCCACCGACGCCGAAGCGGCTTTTGGCCGGCGCTACCCGGTGGCGAGGGGGAGACCGAGAGGGGACTGGGCGGCGGCGGGGAGCCCCCGGTCGCTCGTGGGAGCGACGCGGGGGACTCAAAACCGACTCTTCTCCAGATGTTTGTACGTGGATCTTTTTTCTTGCTTGTCAGTAAAAGGCTAGTGACAAGTAGGTGTCTCCCCGTTCAATGGAGAAGCTAGCTGGATAGGATTATTAGACCATCCATCCCTGCAGATTAACCTTTTATTTGTTCTTCCCGTCTCTACGTGGATCTTTTTTTTTATCAATAATAATGTTATCTATGCCTAGGCTGGTTTATGGAAACCTAACGCGCTGACTAGCAGGAACAGTATCCGATGTGACCACTAAACGAAGGAGAGAAGCAAGGAAGGACGTACTGCTAAGCAAAAAACATCTGGAACCACACCCGCACATTGGTTTGCCCTCGTTCAGATCGACCACAGGCCAGGTACAGGTCACACACGCACACCTGAGGGCCGAGCTGATCGCCATAGACGGCCGCATGCATGCACGCACATATGGACTTCATGTTGCCGGCCGAGCTGCTGCTCCTCGTCGACCGCCGTGGGCGAGCCGACGCCAGACGTGGTCTCATGGACAGCCATGGTGACCGCGAAAGCACGGCTGGGCCTGTTCGGCGAGGCCACGGTGCTCGTTCCTGGCCCTGGTGGAGGACAGCATGGTCGTCTTTGACGCGGTGGCGCTCGCTGCCTGCACCGGTGCCAAGGACATCGCGCTGGCCAGGCAGGTGCACCGACACTACCTAGTAGCAGCGGTGGACCTCGACGTACATCGCCACGTCCAACGCGCTGATTGACACGGCGACTGCGCTTAGGTGCTTCAGGACCATGGCGCCGTCCAAGACCTGGACCACGATGATCTCCGCGCACGCGCGCCGGCCGGCGAGCCGCGGGAGGCGCTGACGCTGTTCCGGGAGATGCTCGAGAAGCAGTGTGTGCGTCCGGACGACGTGACGTTCGTCGCCGTCCTCAGAGTGTGGGTGCACGCCCTCTACGCGCGTAGGACACGGAGCGGAAGACGACATCGTCAGCAAAGCGATGTTCGACATGTACTGCAAATATGGTGTGGTGGAGCAGGCAGCGGAGGTATTGGACGCCATGGCACCATGCCTGATGATCCGCCATGTCGGCCGAGGGCGGCCGCGAGTTCATGATGCATGACATGACAGCACAACAAGCTCAAGGACAACGCTGGGTGGGAGAGAAGCTTGAGCCGAAGCTGGATCAACATGAAGACGAAGATCAAGACATCACCGCGACGAGACTGACGACGCACAGCTGCTGGGTATATATACTATACGGCGAAGGCATTTACCATGGCTCCGCTGCACTCCGCGGTAGCAGCTAGTAGAGTATCATTGTGCAAGATGAAGACGAATGAGGTAGGAGGAGGCGACTAGCTGTGGACTGGGCAGAGGAAAAGGTGGTCGATCATGGGTTATCTTAAACCGTACATGCTACCACGTTTCTTTTACTGTGTATGTGGGTGGGTTAGCGGTGCACTTGTGTTTCTTTTACAGATTGAAGGTTTGCAAGTACGTGCTATACTATCTTATATTCTAAAATCTCAGTGACTCACATAAGCAGCTTGTCTCGCATGCATATCCTGAGCAGAGCACTCTACATCGTCTCAGCATCCTACAATGTAGTAATCTACCGCCTAAAAGAGGCATCCTAAGCGCTGTCACCCTCAGATCTCAAAAGGGATCCTAACTTCAATCCAGGTGGACACGGATGAAGACTAGACACTCCCAAGATTTCAGACAACTTCCTTCCCAAAGAAAAATTCGCAGAAAACTGCTAACAGCACTTGATAAGGAGTGCATCAACGCGCAACCAAACGAGATACACAATCCCAAAGCAGTAGCAATCAGAAAAGAACAAAGAGGAGCCACTTGCTGGCTGACATGAGATTGACCACAACACTGAATCTTCGCCCTGACAGCCCCAACAGGTGCTGCCAATCGATTCGAGATTCAGGCAATGTGTACAGATCGCGAGAGCAATGAGCCAATTCAACACAGAACTCAAGCAGTAGCCTTCAGCAACAGACAAACGAGCACCTGGAGCTCAGAGGTGAGCAAAGCAAAAAAAGAAAAAAAAAAGCAAAGACGTGCGCATACATGAACAGATGAGGGAAACTTGGGCAAAGTACATCTGAAATCCTCCCAACCAAAAAGAAGAAAAGTAACCCAGAAATCGGACTGAGCACACAAAGGACAATCTGCATCTTCCCGACATCATAGAACTAATCTGCAAGTATCGCTGGACACTCCAAACTTTTAGGAACCTTGCCCAAGAAGAACCCGGAAAAAATAATGTCACTTCAAAAGCAGAGTATACATCCCACGAGCAAACAAGGTACAGAGTCCCCACCATCCTGACTGACAGAAGATTGGCCAGAACAACTGAATCCTCATTCTCCAACAAGTGCTGGCAGAGGAAAAGGATCTTGAGAAGAGATACAGATCACAACTTGTGGGAATCAGATCCAGAAACACGATTCATCACGGACAAAAACTCCTGTCAGCTGGTCACGATTCAGGCAACGCACATAATCAAAAGAGACAGGTTCAGAATCAGATCAACTTGCACATAATCCGTTGAGACCAAAAACTGTTCAGGAATTTCACAACAGCACACAACACCAACACAAGAAACAAGTAAACAGAGACGTCCAACTCAAGGTTCAGATCTCAAAAGGCTACAGAAGGGATCCAACTCGAGGTGCAGAACTTCAACGGAGATGCCGTGCGTGGTCTGCATCCAATCAAGGTGGGAGGTGGCTGCACCCCAAGTGTTCACTGATGGTTTAAAAATGGACACTAGTGAAAGACTAGACACTCCAAGGTTTCAGACAACTTCCAAAAGAAAAATTCAGAATACTAACAGGTGCTGCCAGACACTACTGTAGCTCATGCCAGCCTCCTGATCAATCTTATCAAGAAACCATAAAAGCAAAAAAAAAATACAGAGGTGTATACATAAACAGATGAGAGGAACCTCGCACGTACATCCTCCCAATTGTTGCTGCCAAAAAAAGAAGGGTACAGACAAGTTGTCACCGTGACGCCTGAGCACAAAGGGACCTATCTCCCCAACATGACACTACTAACTAATATCCCCAAAAAAAGAAGAATCAGACCGACACCAACCTCTGTTCCCCTTCGGGTCACACAAGAGGGATCCAACTCCAGGTGCACAACCTCGACGGAGATACCCACAAGCAAAGAAACTTTCAGACCGAGACCGCTGTCTGCATCCAGGCTGCACAGAATTGTTCAGAGATTGTTCAGAAATGGACACGGATGAAGACTGGACACTCCAAACTTTCAGAAAAAACTCCAAAATATAAACTCAAATAACTAACAGCATTTCATAAGCAGTGCATCATCCCACAAGCAAAGGAGATACAGGATCCAACCCAAGCAGCAATCCGGACAGAAGATTGACCACAAAACTGAGTCTTCGTCCTGCAGCACCAACAGGTGCTGCCAGCCAAAAAGCATCTTGACAAGGAAGTATAGATCCGGTAAGACGATGAACATTACAAGCAGTATTTTCCTGCCAATCGATTTGAGTTTCAGGCAATGCACGAATGGCGAGAGCAATGTTCAGTCCCAACACTGAGAGAGATCCAGGACCAGGAGCAACACAGAGCTCATGCCAGTCTGCAGATCAAATCTTAGTCAGAGGTCACCAAAGCAAAAGTAGAGACGTGTAAGTACATGAACAGATAAAAGAAACATGGGCAAGTACATCTGATATGCTCCCAATTTGTCGATGCTAAAAAGAAGAAAAGTCACCCGGAAATCCTCTGCATCTTCCCAACATAACATCCTAGATACTAATCTGAAGTATCGCTGGACACTCCAAACTTCCAGTAACAAGAAAAACTCTGGAAACTAGTGTCACTTCACAAGCAGTGCGTCCATACCACGAGAAAACAAAGATACAGAGTCCCCAAAGTAGCAGTAACCAAAACGGAACAGAACAAGATTGGCCACAACACTGAATCGTCATCCTCCAACAAGCGTGGACAGAGGAAAAGGATGATCTTGAGAAGAGTTACAGATCACGAGTAGGAATCAGACCCAGAAAGACAAATCATCAACAGGCAAACATCTCCTGTCAACTGGTCAAGATTCAGGCGATGCACAAAATCCCGAGACAGGTCCAGATCAACTTGCACATTTCCGTTGGGACTGAAACTGTTCAGGAATTTCGCAAAACAGCACAGAACACAACACAACGCACGAGTAGCCAATTCAGGAGTTAACACAGCACCGATTTCCTTTCAACAGTTTCAGCTAGGAATTATATTGATCTCTCTGTCTCTCTCCGAGATGTTAAGACAAACCACGGGTACATCCATCGATAGCTACAGACAACGACGACGACAGAGACATGAGACAAAGTAAAACAAACTACCAGAGAACTTCCCCACTCAGACAAGAGACTAGCCAGAGCTACTACCGTTCCATCAGCGACCAATCCTAGCAGCACCGTCGGTGTCGAGGTTGAAGCGCTCTTCTGCGGCCTTGAGCCACCCCACAAGCTCTTTGATCAAGAGCGTGTGTCCAAACCAACCAAGGTCTCAATGGAGACGGCGATCTGACAATATTTCTACTGCGGTAACTCTAGAAACTTGCGCACCGTTTCCTTCTCCGGCACAATCTTCCCGAGGAGCACGAGCTGGTTCACCATACCTGAGATGCTGATGGCGAAGTCATCGCCGTCCTTGTAGCAGATCACGGCGAACTGTTTGTTCAGCGTCACCCGCTTTGGCGTCGTGCACACAGGCAACGCTGAGCCGCATCGTCTTCAGCGCATCTCACGCGCCCTTGGCCGTGCCCTTCGACGCTCCAAACTGAACCTAGTGTCCGCCTGACGGAACTGAAACTAAAACAGCTAATTGCTCCAACAAAGTACTGTTGACGAAAAGAGTCATCCTAAGCACTGTCACCGTCAGATCTCAAAAAGGTACAAAAGGGATCCAGCTCCAAGTGCAGAACTTCAACGGAGATATTCTGCATCCAGGCTGCACCGAATTGTTCAGTGATGGTCTAGAATTGGAGACCGACGGATGAAGACTGGACACTCCAAACTTTCAGAAAAACTTCTTCCTGAAGACAAAACTCGTGAAGCTAACAGGGCTACATAAGCAGCACATCACCCCACGAGCAAACAAGATACAGAATCCCAAAACAGTAGCAATCAGAAGAGAACTATGACAGGCCCAAGACAAGTGGTGCCAAGACAAAAAGGATATTGAGAAGGAACTACACATCACAGGTGGGAACCAGATCCAGCAAGACAGTGAACTACGAGATCAAATCTTAGTCAGAGGTGAGCAAAGCAAAAGCAGAGACAGATGAGGGAAACCTGGGCAAGTACATCCGAGATCATCCCAGTTTGTCACTGCCAAAAAGAAGAAAAGCCAACGAAATCCAACTGAGCACACAAAAGGACAAGAACATTATGCATCATCAAGATAACTTCCTAGTACTAATCTGCAAAAACAGCTGGCCACTCCCAAACTTTCAGAAACCTTGCTAAAGTAAGAATTGATGTCAGTTCCCAAGCACATTCATCCCACGATCAAACAAGATACATAGCCACCAAACAGTAGCAATCAGAAGGGGAGCAAAGTGCCACTGCTGACTGATACTGTAGATGATTGGCCAGAACACAGAATCACCACCATCCTCCAACAGGTGCCGACAGGGGAGAAGGATCTTCAGAAGAGATGCAGATCACAAGTGGGAATCAGATCAAGAAAGACAAAGCATCACAGGCAAGTCTCCTGTCAACTGGTCAAGAGATTCAGGCAATGTTACAAGATCACAAGAGACAGGTTCAGATCAGACTGTAACTGCTCATGAACAGCACAACAGCAGAGAAAACCAACACAGCGACACAAGTAAATAAGGACAGAACTCATGCACCAATTTCCTTTAAACAGTTTCAGCTAAGCATTATATTGATCTCTCTCTCCGCGAGAAGTTAAGACAAGCCACGGGTACATCCATCGATAGATACAGAAGACGACTGGGACATGAATGAAAAATACTACCAGAGAGCTACTAGACTAGGAACTTCCCCACTCCGACCAACATGAGACTAGCTAGAGCAGCAGCAGCAGCAGCCTGAGGCAAAAGGGAGGGACTACGATAGCTAGACTACTAACAGGACAGAAGAGCAACCATCCATCCATCCATGGAGACACGCCAGTGAGAGACCTGACTTCCTTCCCCTTCCTGCTGCTGCTTGCTGGGACAGACACATCACTCGTCAGCCTGCAGAGAGGAAGTTTCAGAGGTGAGCAACAGTTACAAAACGGCACAGGTTCAGATTCAGTAGGGAACAGGTTGATGGCCTTACCTCGCTGCCTTCATCCTCGTCGTTGACCTCTGACTTGGACTTCTCGGAGTCTCCAGACGCCTCTGCCTGCAACAATAGGGAGACAGGAAACGGCACGTTTCAGTACAGCGACTCAGCAGTCTCGTGAGTGTTGCGAATCTGACAACGAGTGGTGAGGGAGCATGGTGCAGGTACCTGCGGGTTGTTGTAGGCCTCGATCTTCTTGGTGTACTCGGCCTTGAGCTTCTCGGCCTTGGCCACGTAGGGAGCCTTCTCCTGCAATTTCAAGCCACCCAAAGTTAGCGGACACAGAGAAGCAGGCACAAACCAGTCGCAGAATATAATTAGCAGTAGAGCAAACGAGCATCACATTGTAGGAGATTGTGTAACAGATCTGGACCAATGACCGAAGACTGCAAGTACATGTGCATCACGCGTTCGAATCCGAAGCTACCGAGACGAGGAAATTGAACGAGACAACGCTTAAACAAGACAAATAAAAAGCTGAAGCACTAGCGAGATAAACGCGTGTTTGTCTATCCAGAAATTTGAATCGGTGGGTGAGCAAATCCTAAACAGAAACAACCAACTCGCGATTCAAAATCGGGCGGAAATTTCAGGCTAGACGCAGCACGATGCAATGTAACGACACTAGAACAAGTAATCCCCAGCAGAAGGAATCCCTAAAATCACGCCAGCGGATAACATGGCATCAATTCAAATCACCGAACTACGAGATGAGATCCAGACCGACAACACAGCAGTTCGAGAGAGGGGGAAGGGGAAACAATTTACTTACAGCATCGGTCAGGGACTTCCACTTCTCGCCACCGGCCTTGCCAACCTGCGATTCACAGCCACAAACGAAACCCGCAATCAGGACACGGAACCCACATCCACAGCACAAACACGTCGCAGCGAAATCAGACGAACAGCGAGAAAACACAGGAGGAGGCAACGGGGTCGCTTACCACGGAGACCTGCTTGTTGTCGGGGTGCTTCTCCTTGTAGTCCTTCCTGAAGCCCTCCCTGCAGAGAGAGACACACACGAATCGCGCACCGTCAGGACGCGACGAAGGCACAAAACGCGGAACACGGAGCCGAAAACGAAGCAGGAAACGAGGGGCGGACGGATCTGGGAGTAATAAGGGGGGCTTACATGAAGACGAAGAAGGCGCTCGGGGGGCGCTTGGGCTTGTTGGGGTCCTTCTCGGGCTTGGCCTTCTTCACCGCGAGCCTCGAGTCGCCGCCGCGGGCGCTCGCCTTCGCCTTCATCTCGCAACCTGCAACCAACAGCACGAGCACAGATCGGAACGGATCAGAGAAGAACGAACACATCTCGCAGCATCGGACGACGGGAAGAAACCGGACGGGGATTTCGAACGAACGGGAAGGTACCTTGGGATCGGAGCGCGGGCGTCCTGGCGGGGGGAGGTGGGCGGCGCTCTCCTGCTGGATCCGGGGCGGGTTTGGGGTGAGGGGGCAGGATGGATGCGGAGGGGGGCGGGTTATAAAGGCGGGGGAGGGGAAGGCGGGAGTTTGCGCGGGATCCCGGCGAAATTTTTGAGGACACGTCAGCGATCCGGCCGCTCGCATCCCATTGGCCGAGGGGGCATCGCGCCGCGTGTTTCCGTAGTGTGCTTCTTCGGGGAGGGGCAGTTTGGGCATTCCTGGAGGATCTACGGACGTGATCAGCTTTCCGTGCCCACGTACGCACGCAACAAGGAACACGCACGACCTTGTGCCGCGGATAAGGCATTCAAACCACGCTCGTGTACAGAGTACGTATGTCTCTGTAGTCTGTACTGTACTGTACTCGTCGCGCACACGAATCTCCAACTGTCCACACGTCTCGGGCCATCTGATGAAGAAAAGGCTACCGTTAAAAAGTTGAAACAAGCACTTCGTCAGGAGGAAGCCTGGATGAAGCAGAGATCGCGTGTTCTCTGGCTTCGGGAAGGGGATCGGAATACTTCCTATTTTCACAAACAGGCTGCTCAACGTAAACGCATGAATAAAATTGAATTTTTGGAAAGGACAGATGGTTCAATATGTGAAAGTACTGATGATAATCATGCTGAAGTCCAGAACTTTTACCAAGCTCTTTGTACTTCACAAGGTTTTAGGGAGATGGATGAGTTGCTGAATTTTGTGCAGCCGAGGATCTCACGACAGATTAATGATGGTATGGACACGTTGTATACCGAAGATGAGATCAAAGCAGCTTTATTTCAGATGGCTCCTTCTAAGGCGCCAGGTGTTGATGGGTTTACAGCCGGCTTCTTCCAGAGGCATTGGGAGCTGATTAAAAATGATGTGGTACCGGCTGTTATGGATTTCTTGAATGGGGGTGTTCTGCCGGTTGGTATGAATGACACGTCTATTACTCTCATTCCAAAGGTACGGAATCCCCAGAAAATTTCCCAATACAGACCTATATCTTTGTGTCCTGCCCTCTATAAAATAGGAGCAAAGTGTATTACAAATAGAATGCGTGTTCTATTGGATGATGTTATTGGGGAAGAGCAGAGTGCTTTTGTGCCTGGATGTTTGATCACCGATAATGTTCTTATTGCATATGAAAGTGTCCACGCAATGAGAAGAAAGAAGAAAGGGAAGAAATTTTTTTGTGTTGTCAAGCTCGACATGATGAAAGCCTATGATCGGGTAGAATGGCATTATCTTGAAGCTATTATGTTGAAACTTGGCTTTAGTGATAGAACTGTAAGACTAGTGATGAAATGTGTTACCTCTGTCAGGTTTTCTGTTCGTGTCAATGGTGAACTTTTGCCGTTTTTCACTCCCTCGCGAGGGTTGCGACAAGGAGACCCCATCTCTCCCTATTTATTCCTACTTTATGCTGAAGGTTTTACTTTCAGTGTCCGTGGATTAATCACCTCCTATTTGCAGATGATAGTCTTATCTTTATGAGTGCTACAGTACAAAGTGGAGAAAGATTAAATGAGATTCTGAGAATATATGGAGAGTGTTCAGGACAACGTGTTAATAGAGACAAAAGTTCAGTCTATTTCAGTCCGAACACAACTGATCCGGTTAGGCAAAGCCTGAAACAAACTCTGGGCATTGATGTGGAAGCGTTCAGTGAACGCTATCTTGGTTTGCCAACGGCAGTCGGTCGTATCACAAGTGGATCTTTCGATCATATTCAAGAGCGTGTACGCAGCAAAATTCAAGGTATTGAAAGAATTCTTTCATGTGCTGGACGAGAGGTCTATTTGAAGACAGTGATACAAGCTATTCCAAGTTTTAGTATGAGCTGCTTCAAACTGACAAAGAAATTTTGCAAAAGCTTGGTTTCATGCATTGCAAAATATTGGTGGAGTAGTTCTTTGGACCGTAGATCTATTCATTGGGTGTCTTGGGATATACTTGCATCAACAAAAATTAAAGGAGGCATGGGGTTCAGGGATTTGGAGCTTTTTAATCTAGATATGCTAGGAAAACATGGATGGAGATTGATGACAAGCCCAGATTCCTTATGCGCCCGTGTTTTGAAGGGTAGGTATTATCCTCAGACTGATTTCCTACATGCAACAGTGCCGAATCAATCTTCTGCTACTTGGAGAGCGATTGTTGCAGGAAGGGAGGCTTTGCAGCTTGGTCTGATCAAGCGAATTGGGGATGGCTCGACAGTGTCCGTGTGGAATGACAGATGGATTCCTGGACTAAGAACGATGCAACCATCGGCCCAGCTCACTACATCAGCACAAATTAATAATATTAATCTTGTGTCTGATTTGATTGACCATGATATTGGTACTTGGAAAATTGATATGGTCAGTTCCCCAGAGGCAGATGCCATTTTAAATATCCCACTAAGAAGAGGAGGGGGAGATGATATTTGGGCCTGGTCTCTTGAGAAGGCAGGAAACTACACTGTAAAGACGGCGTATCGCGTTCTAGTGAGTCGTAACGAGCATGCAGCTCTAGACGAAGGGACGATTACCGAAACCTCATCTACTGAAAAACAGTTGTGGTCTGCCTTATGGAAACTCGATGTGATGCCTAAATTTCGTGTATTCTAGTGGAGAGTGTTGCGAGGCATCCTCCCAGTTGAAGCCGTACTAAAGCACCGACATGTAGCTCAAATTAGCAGATGTAAAATCTGCTTAGCTGCTGATGAGGATCTGGTGCATGCGTTGATTTCATGTGACCATGCACGTAGATTTGGGAGGAAGCGCAGGTATGGATGGATTTGTCTTTACCAAGACTTCATCCGCGTACCTGGGCACGAGATATTCTCTGTGATGAAAGGTTCTCAGACACTGATCATCGGAAAATCATCACGGTCATGTGGGCAATATGGAACTTGAGGAATAGCTGGACACATGATAGAGGAAGCTATGATCCAGCTCAGTCTGTGAAGATGGCCAAAGAAGCATTGGTGGTGCTTGAAGTGCCAAAGAGGTTCACAGCAATAATGCCTAGACATGGATGGAGGCCACCTGAGGAAGATACCATTAAAATTAATATCGACGGTGGCCTGTCTTTAGATGCTCGTCGTGGGGGCGCTGGAGGTGTGGCGAGGTCACACTCTCGCTATCTAGATGCGTGGAGTAAACCCTATGAAGGGGTTACTGATCCTCTAATCGCTGAAGCCTTGGCATTACGCGATGGCGTTATCTTTGCTAATTTACGAGGTTTTCCCAAGGTGGTGATGGAGACTGATTGCCTGGAGGTCGTTAATCTTTGGAACACTCGTCATGGATCTCGTTCAACAGTGGCGCCTATTCTTCAAGAAATAGGAAAGCTTGTTTTAATTTTTTCTTCATTTTCCAATCAGCATGTTGTAAGATCGGCAAACCATTCGGCCCATCTCTGTGCAAAGCTTTCTTGCACTTTGATGGTGACTAGTAGCTGGATCGATCGTACACCAGACTTTTTAATCGTTAGCCTTATGGCTGATAGATCAGGCTCTGTTTTAGTTGAATAAAAAGCTCTGTATGTTTCCTGCAAAAAAAACTGTCCACACGTCTCTGCTGAATTTCTTTGGAGGTAATTTCGTGGATAGAAGCATTAGAGTGAGCTACAGGGCGCCATAGGTTAACCATCTTTTGTTTGCTGACGATAGTCTAATTTTTATCAGTGCAAACAACCAGAGTGCAGTTAGACTCAATGAAATTTTGGAAGTTTATGATTCATACTCGGGGCAGCGTGTTAATAGGGACAAGAGCTCAATTTATTTTACTCCTAATACCACAGCTCCCAGGGGCGGACCTAGCCAAAAAATTCAGTGGGGGCAGTTTAGATGAGCGGGGGCATTTCTAGTATAATTTTAATGTTTTTAGAACCATTTTCCTTCAAATATGAATGAACTATACAAGAATTCAAAAAATTGAGTGAGGGCCACTGCCCCCACTCGGCTCTACATGGGTCCGCCCCTGACAGCTCCTATGAGGCAAAGTTTGAAGAATACGCTCGGCATTAACGTGGAGGCCTTCAGTGAGCGTTATTTGGGTCTCCCTACAGCTGTAGGGAGGATCACAAGTGGTACCTTCGATCACATTGGTGAAAGATCGAGAGAAAAGATGCAGGGGTGGTCTGAAAAATATCTTGCATGCGCTGCATGAGAGGTGCTCCTCAAATCGGTGATTCAATCCATCCCAACCTTCTGCATGACGGTTTTCCTGATGACTAAGAAAGTCTGTAAAAGTCTGACATCGGCAATGGCAAAGTATTGGTGGAGCAGATCTTTGGACAGGAAATCGCTACATTGGGTTTCTTGGAAAAATCTTGCTACACCCAAGGTGAAGGGCGGAATGGGCTTTCGTGACCTACATCTCTTCAACCTTGCTCTATTGGGTAAACATGGATGGCCGGCGTTTTATGACAGATACAAATTCGTATGTGCAAGGGTTTTGAAAGGTCGCTATTTTCCCGATTGTGATTTCATGCATGCTACTGTCCCTCGATCGGCATCGGCTACGTGGAGAGCTATCGTTGCTGGACGGGAGGCCTTGCAGGCAGGGTTGATCAAGCGAGTGGGGAGTGGTGAGACTATATCTATCTGGGATGATAATTGGATTCCCGATTCACACTCAATGAGGCCCTTATTTAAACCTGAAGATACAGACTCGGTAAAGGCCAGTGAGTTGGTGAAAGTTAGTGATTTAATTGACTCTGAAAATTGGACTTGGCGGAGGGATCTAGTTTCGCTCAGTTTTTGCACTACCTGATGCAGAGGCTATCCTCAATATTCCACTTAGATCAGGAGGTGGCGATGATTTTTATGCTTGGAACTTTGAATCGTCAGGTGTCTACACTGTCAAATCTGCGTACCGGGCTCTTGTGACTCAGAAAGAGCATTCAGCTCTAGAGGAAGGGACGGCTACTGAATCCTCAATGACAGAAAAAGATATGTGGACTGCCTTATGGAAACTCAAAGTGGTGCCGAAAGTGAGAGTCTTCTGGTGGCAGATACTGCGTGGCATCCTACCAGATGAATGTACACTCAAAAGGCGACATATAGCAGAGATCAGCAGATGCAAGGTTTGTCTCGCAGGAGATGAGGACTTGATGCATGCTATGATCACATGTTCTCATGCGAGAACGTGTTGGGATGAAGCTCGGAGATGGCTTCATATTGATCTGCCGAGACTACATCCTAGCACTTGGGCAAAGGATATACTTTGCGACCAGCGTTTCTCGGATCATGATCAGGCAAAAATCATCACAGTGATGTGGTGTATCTGGCATTCTCGCAATCGGTGGAAACATGACCATGAGCTTTCGGATCCGGTGTATGTAGCGAAGGCAACGAGGGAGGCGCTGACCCTCCTGGACATTCCTAAGTAGTTGACTATACTGCCTGGACACGGCTGGCGCCCTCCTGAAGCGGATTGTGTCAAAATCAACACAGATGGCGCGATCAATTTCGCGGCTGGCAATGGAGGCGCGAGGGGTGTCGCACGCTCCTCCGACCGCCTTATTGGTACCTGGAGTAAGCCTCTTCTTGGGATCACGGACCCTCTCATTGCTGAGAGCATGGCGCTGCGCGAATGGGTTCTCTTCGCCAGGCTTCGTGGCATCACACGAGTGATCATGGAGACGGACTGCATAGAGGTAGTTAACCTCTGGAATACTCGCCACAATTCTCTATCTATTGTGGCTCCTTTGTTAGAAGAGATTGGAGAGCTAGCTTCGTCGTTTATTTCTTTTGATATTCAGCATGTATTAAGGACATCCAACTACCCGGCGCATCTTTGTGCAAAGCGTGAAAGCACTCTGAATGCGACCGAGAGCTGGATGGATGAGACTCCCAGCTTTCTGTTCAGCTGCCTTCTGGCTAACTGTCCAGCGAGCGCTTATGTTTGAATAAAGCTCTCCATTTAAACTGCAAAAAAAAACACGAGTCCCTTTGTAGAGAAACAAAGGAGGTCAAGCTGTTGTTCTCTCTCAACTCTCAACCTGCACATATAAAAAAAACTAAACCATTCTTTCCGCATGAGTGAGGCACCTCTCTTTCCATATGTGCATTCTAATACGACAAAATAGCATATGTTCACAAAAAAATAATTGTACTTAGAAAAAAAATCGTACCTAAACCATTGACCATACCTACCATCGATTTTCACTTTTGGTTTAGTGCCAGTAGAGGCTTAAAAACCTAGACCCCTTTTGATACATCTAGCTCAGAACTCACAATTTAATAATGATCGAGTTACTAGCTAGTCTATGTGTGTTGCCTGCCAAAGCCCACCGGCGAGCAGCGACGAGCAACACGGAGAGCCGGGAGGCTCCCAGGACTGCTGGTGGGCCCTGGTCCCTCGGGCGACGGCCCGCAAAAGCTCCGGCACACGTCCTGGCTTGGTTCGAGATGTGCCACCGACCTATACCGGTCGGAAGGTGAAGGATTGCTCCGATTGATTTCTGCATGATAAACAAGTATACGTGAAAATTCGAGCCGTAATCGGCTCCTGTGTTTCCAGTAAATCGGCTCCTAAAGCCGATTGCCCCATGGTTCTGCGTTAGATTTATGATAACATGGGGTTTTGCTTGATCACTACAAGTTAAATCGATCTACGATAGTCTAATGTTTTCACCACGTAACTGGAACGTCCTACGCGTAATTGAGCCTAGTACGTACAAAAGATGAAGAATATTAACCCTAGAGGAGGCCTAATAACCAACATAAAGCCAATTACCGGAACATCTTCTCTAGAACGAATAAGCCACGTCCTTATGCATTACTGGATCGTTCAACCCGTTTGTAAGACCTGATTACGTAGATATTAAACTAAACCTTGGCGAACAAGGCACAACTATAACAGATCGAATCGACTAAGTAAAGATCAAGCAAGGTGCTACCCTTGCACTTTGGGAAAAGGTGCAAGGGTAGCGAGATAGCTAGAGGTAGCATAACTTCGACGATAGTAATGAAAAAGCACCGATGCTAGCCTCAAACAATCTATGATAATGGTATTACTCGCCATCAACAACGCTTCAGTACGAGTAAAACCAGGTAACGCATAAGTAGATACTGCCTAGATCGCAAGATGCGATCTAGGCAGCATGGCACTTACCCGAAAGAAACCCTAGAAACAAGGGGTGGCGATGCGCCGAGATTGTGTTTGTTGTGAACGTGGTTGTTCTCCTTTCTCGATAACCTTAGGTACATATTTATAGTCCGGAGACTCTCTACTTTTGGAATAACTCTACAATTCTATCTCTACCTAAACATAAACGGAACCTAAACAAACACGAATCCTACTATGATACAAGATACACGGGCAATTTAGCCCAAATCCACGTATTAGGCCAATCCAACAACACGTTGAATATATGTATCTTCCAAGCCCATCTTGATCACGGCCCATCTCCGTCTCTGGCCAAAATACGGTGATAACACATGCCCCCCTGGTTTTGGCAATGATAATTCCAAAACCACTCTGTGTGTTTTTTTTTTCTTCATCTCTCTTTTTTTTATCGGCTTGGCGTCGATGTATCGCGTGCACGTAATCACGCTACCCCTTCATCATGATGCCCTGTCTTCTCAACTCCTGCGCAGCGCGTGATTTGATGATTTTGGCAGTGCAATCTGGGAACCGCTATGGCATTGAACCGTCTCTCCACTATTCCCCTTATTTAAATTCGCCTGAACAGTTCACAATCCCCATCTTCCTCCAGTTGCCAGAAAACCCTCTTCCTTCGCCGAAAAAACCCTCTTTCTTGCCATGGCCTCCTCTGCTTCCTCCGGCGCGTCTTCCCATGCCTCCAACTCGATGAGCGACCGAGAGCCGACGCCAGAACACCCGCCGATGGCGGCGTACAACACTCTCGCCCCACAATGGTGGGACGAGAGGGGTTGGGACTTCGCTGTCTGGTCGGAGGACGACGCCTCCATGACCGACGGCGAGGAGGACCTGCAGTTCCTTGCCAATGGGGAACTGGAGGAGGACAGCGCCGATGACGCCATGTCCTGGGACGGCGCCGACTCCTCCGAAGAAGAGGAGGAAGAGGAGGACACCTCCTCCGAGGAGTACCAGCCGGTGAAGTACTTCCGCACCGGGTCCGGGCCGAGGACGACGATGAGGACGAGGAGGCCTCACGACTTCTTCTAAGAAGAAGTGAAGACGACGCCGGTAGCATACCGAGGATAGCGCTCAAGACGGCGTGACGGCAATGACGACCTCGGCTTAGATTAGGAACCAGTAGTAGTAGCCGTAGTAGTAGTAGATCCCCTTTTGTAATCCGTCAGTCGCTTGTAAGCAATCTACTTTTGAATGAACGAATGAAAAAATCCGTTTCTCGCAGATTGTCCTTCCGCCCCAATTTTATCGATAACATAAATAAGTCGATACTCCAGGAGCCGATAGCAACGCATCGGCTTTCACCTTATCATGTTTTCACAGTCAACCAAGCTACAACTCAAAGAGCCGATGCACATCAACTTTCCCCAAATTGTTGACAAGGTCAACTCACAAGATATTTAGGCAAACCCAAACGGCCACCTCTTAGCCCCAAACGGTAACTGCGGCTCTATTCAAAAGGCGACCTAGATCCCCAACTGTCCACCAACCAGATCGAGCTCACAGAACAAGAACCCTCAATCCTCAATACTGCAGATCCATCTCCGTCGGCAAACCAGATGGCAGAATCGTCCAACACCAATCCAGAGGTCTCCGGTCTGAAGGTACGCTTACCCTTCGCAGTCTAAACGCGATGTTAGAACTTGATGGCGAACACCTGAATTAATGCCTTTACTCTGTTATTAAATTTTCTAGGTTTCGGACATCCTCGCCGCATCCTTCTCTCCCAAATTCCTCTGTCTTGGCCTCGCATGATTCCATCCGCCCATCCGATTTCTTAAGCAAATAGAATCCTTCGTAAGCCAAGACTTAGATCTGAACTCTTGGGCCGATCGCCATGAGCCCGGCCTAATCCCCGAACATTGGGTTTCTTGGTTTAGTAGAGTAGCTAGAGCTTACCAATCCCAATGGGAGACTTTGGGAATAGCCGATGCCTTGCATCTATCGTTGTCTCCTCTTGAGAAACACGAGAATCTTCTCAAAACCATCGGCTACTTCGTCCGATGCTCAATTGTTTTATGTTTGGCCATGGCCCTATGTCACCAACCTTGCTAGACGTGGTGATGATTACGGTCCGGATGTTACATCACCCAGCCTTCGCTTTCAAACCGACCACGCCCCTACAAACTATCCTCCAAAACAGACTGCATAAGTTGGGGTGCTTATCTCCAACGCCATATGAAAACAAAGGGCCTGCTTCGAGAAACAACATACGCCTTTCTCAACTTCGCTAGAGCATTTCATCTTCGTGGCCCTTCCCGGCTCCCACCAAGAACTATCTTTCCTTGGCCTACAACTGGCCAAAGGTACTCAACTTGGCATCGCAAACTGTTCCTTGGAGAGGTCTATCGATATCTCCGCTTGATGTCTGTGTCGTTCTCGTGCATAGCAATCGAATCCGGCGGACCTTGGTGGTTCATCCACCGGGCTCACCAGATTTCCAAAACCGCATCCTGCACTTCCTTCCGGCGAGTTGTACTTTCCCGATGTTAAAGGGAAGCAACCCGATGCACCAGCTATGGCCAAGCTTTGTATCGACCGCCAGTAAAGAACCGACCCTCAAGAGGCGTCAAAATGGTTCAGTATCTTTTTCCAAGGCCTGGACAACCCCAACTTCTTCCCTTACATGGAAGAAGCAGAACACTTTGAGAATCCACTCTCCTTCAGGCTGGACAATTTTGCCGATGACACTAGCACTCGGCAACTCTTTTCCACCGTTATTCGTCCCTGTTTCCTTCCAGTTGGCATGAGCACATCCAACCGGATAATCAAACCTGGGTACGAATTCTACCAGCCAGTCGTGGTGGCTCGTCAATTCGGCCTTGGGCAAGTAGCTCCCCACTTCTTTCTTCATCAACTTACGGAGTGTAGAGCCGACCTGCCTGATCCTCTCACCAGTCAGAGGTGTTACTCTTTCTTCGATGCTCTGCCCATCCCTATTCCAAACGACCTCACTTTTTCTTCGTCAACTGACGGCTTCGAAGACTGGTGGATGATGTGGAAAACTCATGCCTTCAGGAGGGCTCTGGGACCGTTGTTGAAACAGCTTGACGCTGAATACGACATCCCCGTGGAACAGGTACCACTACTGCAAATTCCCTTGATGCAGCTTGCAATTGATCCTGTTACTAATTCATTCTTCTCCTTGCAGCAACAAGATGGCCCCGAGCCAACACATAGCGACGGATCCCTCTTCGAGCTCTTCCCTCCAGCTCCTGTGGTTCTTTTCTGCAAAGACTCGCCGCCTCTGAAAAAGGTTATAATGCAGAAACAGCCGATAACCCCGCAATCGGCTTCGAAGAAACCAGCAATTCCTAAGTCAGCTGCCCCTCGAGTTCCGACTAAAACTAGAACGATGGTGAGAAAGGTAGCTGCTAGGAAGACCTTGAGGCGCCAGAGCCCTTCCCCAGACAGCTCATATGTAAGCTAATTCAGGCATTGATCGAACCTCGTCATTCTTCTATTCTTGCAAAAATGTTTACGCTTACTGGTTCCCCTCTTGTATAGGCTTCCGTTGAAGACACCTCCAGTGAGAATACCCAGATTAGTCGAGGAGAACTGGGCCCAACGGATTCCGAGAGAACCATCACACCGAACCAGCCAGATTCACCACCATCGGCTTCCAGAAAAAGGTCGGCTCCTGAACCTGTTGCCCCCCGAGCACCAGGTGAGGCGGGGTCATCTGCGGGTCCTAAGAGAGCTCGTAAAGGACAACAAGCTTCTTCGTCGAGCCAGGAGGTTTCGATAACCACCGTCCCCACCGTCCTTCAATCCTTCCTGCTTGTTCCCTTTTCGTCTGCCAATTTATCGTTATTTATACCGCTGAGAACACCCTTCATGCAGATGGCATCTTTCCGAGATACCGAGAGGCGGTGCCAACGCCGGATCTGGGAACCCCGAAGGTGTAGGTGAACGGTTACCAATCTCGCCCACCTCCAAAGAACCACACATGAACCGATGGTATCCTCCTCGCTATCCCTTGACTTTAGGAGAGAATGCTCGAGTTCTTCGGCTCATTCTAGCATGTTTGGACGAGATACTAACGCTTTTCCGCTGCCGAGTTGCGATCCTTCAAGTTTGCGTTGTTTGACCGAATCCATCGAACCAACTCCTCTCTGTTGCTCCATTGAGCCACAAGCTGGGGCCGCTCTACCTCAATTTAGGCCTTAAAACCTTGCCTCCCCGATCGAGGAGTTGATCGAGGGCTTTGAGGAAGTGAAGAGCGCCTTGCCGAACTCTGGCCATCTCCCGAGTTTTGCGGTGAAGCTTTGGGCAGTTGCAAATTTGTCCTTCTTCGCCACGGTGAGGTCGGCTCGTGAAAGGATCAACTGCGCCATGCCCAACTTCCGTTGAAGGCCGACATTGCAGGCAGATGTCGCAGCTCAACGAGAAGAAGGCGTCCCTGGATGCTAAAACGGACACCTCCGTCAGTACCGCCGAGCTCGCATCCTTGAAAAGGGAGTTGGAAGATCTTGAGGAGAAGGTCCGGGTGACCAAACAGCTCATTCGTGACAAGGAAGAATCCATAGCCCGTTCCCAAAACGAGGCGGAAGGCCTTAAAGCTCAACTGAAGACCGACCTGGCAGATATACGTGCCCTGAGCAAGCAACTGGTGAAGGGGAAGGACGAAGATGACGGTGAGATCGCCGAGGTGGATCGTGTCCGTCTCGACGCCTCCATGCCTTGAAGAATTTCTTCAACGGTGAACTAGCATCTGCTTTGTAACATGTGTGAACCTTCGAGTCGATGACCGTGCATCGGCTATGTATTTTGTTTTTATTCGCCGATTTTCAGCATCGCCCCCATATTTTACCGCCCATCGTCTCACGTGTTTTACTTAGCCGATTTCATGTATCGCCCTCAAGTTTTTGTCCAACATCCCACATGCTTGGGACCGTTGACCCTCACTGGGAATTTCACGCCGTCCAGCTCCCCGAGCATGTACGTCACTGGGAATTTCACACCAGATCCCCACGTGGAACTCCTTGGAACTCCTTTCTTATCCGTTTAGGTGCCCCAGCCGAATCCTTCAAGTAATTGGAGATATCGGCTCTTGACCGTCCGCCTGTGAAAGCACATTCTTGCTTGATAGATGTTGGTCGTGATTTATCCCGTGACCAATGTCGATCTCTTCTAGCTCATCGGCGGATGTAAACCCGCACCCTAGCTTTCCGTCACTGTCAAATCGACGCTAAACACAGTACACGGTGGGTGAGGACAACAAAAATAATTTGGGCGATCGCTTGAATCGCCCCTTTCGCCATATCAGTCAAGGACGGTTTACACCTCATTATTTTACAATGGCAGCATCTCTGCCACGACTACATGAGCCGCTTGTCGTATGATCGCTGCTTTTATTTTTGTGGCCGATCGCGAGGATCGGCCGTACCTGATGATCGTGGGCTTTTCTACTGTAAGGCCGTGGATAAGACCAGCCTCACCGCTTTTTTGTAGCTTCAATACGCTCGCAGCCGTCTAGATTGATTCCAGAGATCGGCTCTTGGTCTTCTGCTTCCCAGACGTTCATGCCAGCTATGGAGATCTCGATAGAATCGTCTGCGTAGATGACCTCCACTTCGTCTCCATCCCACTGGATCAGGCACTGATGCATTGTGGACGGGATGCAGCAATTAGCGTGAATCCAATCCCTTCCTAGCAAGACAGTGTAAGTGCTCTTGCTGTCCACGACGAAGAATGACGTGGGTACGGTTTTCCTGCCCACTGTCAAGTCCACGTTCAGTACGCCTTGCGTTCCCGAAGACTGACCGTTGAAGTCGCTCAACGTGACGTTGGTTTTGATCAGATCTGCAGTGGAGCGTCCCAAACGTCGTAGCATGGAGTATGGCATGATGTTGACTGCCGCTCCGGTGTCCACCAACATCTTCTTGACGGGTTGCCCATTGATGTAACCTCGCAGGCTGTGGCTTTCGGATGTTTGTAACCCTTCTCACGTGGCTTCTCAAAGATAACGGCCGTGGGCGCGATCAAGCGTGCCACGGGTAGCTCATCGGTTCTTGGCGCGCGAATTCGGCGAGTACGAACACCATGTTTGTGCCGATGTCTTTGCATCGGCTTTTATCGGTTTGGGCGCCACTCTTTCCTGGTCGGGCGGTCTTCCGTTTCCACTGCCTCACTTTGACGGCCGATCGGCCGTGCTTTCTTCAAAGCGTGGAATCTGCTTGACTTCCTCTGTTACGCAGCCGCACTCGACGCTTCGGGTGTGTCGAGTCCGTCGGCACCACCTTGGGCGGTGATACCTGTCTTCGTCCTTGTCATCCTTTGGCTTCTCGAGGTCTTCGCTCGGCGGACTCCTGTGGCCACAGGGCTGAAGAGGCCCTAGACGTTTGAATCGACATCGGCCTCGTGTCTTCCTTTTCTGACCGCGTGCAGGCGGTTGTCGATTGTAGGCAATCGGCTCATTCATGCGCCGACAATACCGAAGAAAGGACAATCCCAATGCCTGCGCCTTCCTTCTTTTTCGACGGCCCCTAGCAAGGTGCTCATATCCTTCGTCGTCTGCGCGCCACGACGTTGGTCATCTTGGCGCCATACTTGTTAAGGAGATGCGTAGAATGTGGCTTCGATATCGCACTCTCCTCACTTGTTCCTCTGTTAATACCGCTTTGTCATTGTGGCCGGGCGTCGCATGGACTAGCCTCCTTTCTTTCCTTGCCCGAGAGCGACCACCGTCCTTCTTGTACGTGTCATGGTGGTACCCGACCACCGCCATATTAACGCCGAACGAGAAATCTAGCTTACGCCTCATGAGCGATCGAAGTTCTACCATGTTGACACCGGAAATGGGTTTGTGTCCACTTTCATGGCGAATCGCCCAAGGATCGACGGCCTTGTTCTATCGCCATTTGGATTTGGCTGAGCTCTTTGCACTCGTTGGTGGTGTGAGTGAACGAATGATGCCACTTGCAGTATGGTCTCCTGTTCATTTCTGAGCCGTAGGGATTTTGTGGCCTTCGGTAACCTCACCGCTTCTCCTTCAAAGCAGATCGAATATCTGCTCCGCTTTGCTTACATCAAGTCGAACCCTTTCGCAGCCCTTGCTTTCACCCATTTGCGAGCCACAGATCGCCCCGAGCCCATTCATTACGGCCACCTCCAGTCCATGTAGGATCTTCTTCTTCTGCATCGACCAGGCCTATAGGACGTTTGAACTTGTCTTGGTACAACTCAGGGTGGCGCTGTTCATACATCGTCAGTTTCTGGGCCATGTGCGCTAATGAGTTGTACTCTACCTGGAACGCCAGATCCTTGATGGATCTTGAGACCCAACACCTTGACCGCTTCCTTCTCGATTAACGAGCCGAGTAACATCGGTTCTTGTGATCTGGCTGGATGTACTGCTCTGATTTCTCCTCGCTTCGCACTTGTGCAGTGTCCGCAATGCCACCTCATTAGCCTCGAATGGTCGGATGTGGAACGCTCTTCCAGTTGCTTCCGGTATGAATTGAATCGGTGGTAGTGGTGTACCACCCAAAGGCTGGTCTGTCGGAGATTGCGCAAAGAATCTTACGCGCGATCCGATGCGTCAAATCATGCCTAGTTGTGCGTATCGGCTTATGTGCTCGATCGAGCTTGACCCTTGACCCGAACCTTGAGAACTCGGGGAGCTTATACTTGGATGGCAGCGAATCGATCAAACTCGTTGTACGGCTTTGAATAGCCGATTGCCCTTCTCTTAAGACGGTCGGCCGGTCCCTCGAGATGGTACCGATTTGCTCCAATGTTTGAGCTGAGGGGCTAGATTCTCATGACTGGTTCGATGGCATACTTGGCTAGCCACGCTGTTTGTCAAGATCCATCCCAGCCTTGCTCCGACACGCCTGCCCGGAAGATCCTGCCCCAAGAACTCCCCGCCAGAAACTCCTGCGGTTGCAATCTTTGGTGCGTGTCGTTATTGCGGTCCAAGCGTAGGCGCATATATCCGTGTGGGATCTCCTTAGGTGGCTCAAACAGGAATTGGCAATCGCTGGGTCGCCTCCCGCCTTGTAGACGGCGTAGCCGCTGCTCTGGCGGCTCTGGAGCGGCAAGTGCGAACGGGGCTGTGGCCTGGTTTGAGCGGTCTTTCTCCTGGTGAGTCCCTAAAGTAGGTCCCGACGGAGAGTACGATGCTTCATGATCTCTGAACTACGCGAACCGCGAATTCGAAAGCGTTCACGGCTCTCGAATGGCGGTGCAGAGAATGAGCCACCATGTAGTTGACTTCTGCCGTCAGAGCTCGTGCGCTCCTCTCAAGGAAAGACAGATCCACCTCATTGAGAGCGCCCTCGGGAGAACCCTTCCACCGATGCCATGCTTACGGGTCCTCTCGAAAGAGCCGATGAGGTCTTCCTCGAAGAGCCTTGATCTCGTCGTGCCATTGGCCTTGTGCTCGTCGGTAGATCGTCAAGTGATGGTCTGCATTCTCCATCGCAGTGTCGGGTGTTGATGTAGACGTTGTTGAGTGTCCCACCGGGCGTGCCAGAATGTGTTGCCTGCCAAAACCCACCGGCGAGCAGCGACTGGCAACACGGAGAGCCGGGAGGCTCCTGGTGGGCCACGGTCCCTCGGGCGACGGCCGCAAAAGCTCCCAGACACGCCGGCTTGGTTCGAGCGTGCCTGACCTATACCTGGTCGGGAAGGTGAAGATTGCTCGATTGATTTCTGCATGATAAACAAGTATCGTAAAATTCGAGCCGTAATCGGCTCCCAGGTTTCCCTGTAAATCGGCTCCTAAAGCCGATTGCCCCATGGTTCTGCGTTAGATTTATGATAACATGGGGTTTTGCTTGATCACTACAAGTTAAATCGATCTACGATAGTCTAATGTTTTCACCACGTAACTGGAACGTCCTACGCGTAATTGAGCCTAGTACGTACAAAAGATGAAGAATATTAACCCTAGAGGAGGCCTAATAACCAACATAAAGCCAATTACCGGAACATCTTCTCTAGAACGAATAAGCCACGTCCTTATACATTACTGGATCGTTCAACCCGTTTGTAAGGCCTGATTACGTAGATATTAAACTAAACCTTGGCGAACAAGGCACAACTATAACAGATCGAATCGACTAAGTAAAGATCAAGCAAGGTGCTACCCTTGCACTTTGGGAAAAGGTGCAAGGGTAGCGATATAGCTAGAGGTAGCATAACTTCGACGATAGTAATGAAAAAGCACCGATGCTAGCCTCAAACAATCTATGATAATGGTATTACTCGCCATCAACAACGCTCAAGACGAGTAAAACCAGGTAACGCATAAGTAGATACTGCCTAGATCGCAAGATGCGATCTAGGCAGCATGGCACTTACCCGAAAGAAACCCTAGAAACAAGGGGTGGCGATGCGCCGAGATTGTGTTTGTTGTGAACGTGGTTGTTCTCCTTTCTCGATAACCTTAGGTACATATTTATAGTCCGGAGACTCTCTACTTTTGGAATAACTCTACAATTCTATCTCTACCTAAACATAAACGGAACCTAAACAAACACGAATCCTACTATGATACAAGATACACGGGCAATTTAGCCCAAATCCACGTATTAGGCCGATCCAACAACACGTTGAATATATGTATCTTCCAAGCCCATCTTGATCACGGCCCATCTCCGTCTCTGGCCAAAATACGGTGATAACAATGTGTAGTTATTAGCATGTATAATAGCAATGTCTCCATCTTTTATAACTCATGTTATTATTACAAGCGTGCATTTTGTTGGAGATATGCCAAAAGACAATAATAAAATGATTATTATCATATCTTCATGTTTATGATAAATATTTATATCCCATGCTATAATTGTATTAACCGAAAACATTAATACTTATGTGCATGGGCGTACACAGGGGTGGGGCCGGGTGGGTCGTGGCCCACCAAGAATTCTAGAGAATAAATAGACTATCACTAATCTAATGTTTATCATCTTAAAAAATAATCTAATGTTCAGATTGCAGACCAGTGTGGCATCCCGCTAAAACCACTACTAGAAAATCGCGTTGATTTTGTGCATTGCATCATCATGACCGCATGCTCATGTCATCATGACACATTGCATTTGAGCATCGTCATCATCTTGCATTTGCTAGCATAAAACTATTTGTAGAAAAATCTATTTTGTGTTTTCCAAAACGCCCCGTCTTTGTTCAAACGCAAAACCCGGGTCTACGGATTATTTTGCTTTGTCTGCTATCGGTTTGCAGAAGCTTTGTTTTATTAAATAAAAATATTTAATTATTTTAGTGGGAGCAGTCGAACGGGCCGAATCGACCCAGTCGACCACCCCCGGTATAAAATCGGTCCACCCATAATCCTAAAGCTACCCAACCTAATCTACCCACCCAACCAGCCACATCACCCCCACCTATCCCAGGCTGCCACATCACCTTGACCATTCCCCCCTCCAACCAAAAGCTGCCACCTCACCAGCCCCTCTTCCCTCCCTATCTCTCTCTCCCTGGGACCCACCCCACAGCCCCACCCACACAGCACACACGCACGCCCCCACCACCACACCCGATCCCCACATCCCGACAGCCCACACCGCTCTCCCCCACGCCTCGTCTTCCTCCTCCTCATCCTCCTCGGTCCCTCTCCTCTCCAAGCCGCTCCCTGGCCGTCTGCCATGAGCCTCCCTCTCTCCCCTGGCATCCGCCCTCGCCTCCCGCCTCGGCGCCCATCTCCGCCTCGCCTCCTTCCTCCCTCTGCGTCCGGCCTCTGCTGCGTTCTCCGCTCCCCCTCGCCCAGCCGAGCCCCGCCTCTCCGCCCCGTCTACCTCGCCTCCATCCCGCCCCGAGCACCCCATCGCCACTGCTCCTCCCAAGCGTCCGCCTCCCGCCCGTCGCCGCTCCTCCGCCCGTCAGCGCCGCCGCCATTGGCGTCCTCCGCCGCCCGCGGCCAGCCGCCACTCCTCCTCCTCGACGCGCCACCCGGCCCGTGCTTCGCCGACAGCCAAGCGTCACGTCGCCGTCGCGCCCTCCTCTCCGGGCCGCCGTTCGCCGCCACGTCCCCAACCCCGCTCTGCCGCTTGCGTGCTTGCGGCGAGCCGTCCGCCGGTCCCTCTCTGTAACCTCATGTGCGCGTGTGTGTATCTGTTTTTTTGATCCAGTACCTGTGTGCTCGCATCTCGAGGCCGCTCCAAGTTTTTTTTTCGAGGACCCAGCTACCAAATCGGTGCCAATCCAAGCCATCATCAAGGAACGAAACAAGTACCACAACACCAACGACAGGGAACCGAACGAGATCTTCTACACGGAACGCCAAGGTCTCCGACCCGGACCCGAAGACCGTACCTTCGCAGAACAAGTTCGCGGCCAACACCCAAAGTCGGAACCCCAAGGTCGTCAACACGGACTCGGAGGATCCCCGGACGACGAGCCCTTCATCTCGGACGCCAAGTTTGTCGAGAACCCGGACGGTAAGAACACCGACGTAGAACGCCAAGTGCTTCACCCCGAACGCTAAGACCCACCCGACACGAGGACACGACAAGATCTTCGCGACGACAAGATCGGCATCGACCAGGGCGAGTCCGATGCGTCCCCGACGCCAACCAAGTACTTCTTCCCGGATGCGCCAAGATCTACCCCAGTAATCCGAGAACGCTTCCGCCGAGACCGAACCCGTCGAACCCTGGACCCTGAGACCGACCCCGAACCCCCGGAACCCCAAGTTCGTCGAGACCCTCTAATGTGTGACCCCTTCCCGAAACCCTATTTTATAATATAATACAACTTGTCGCATATTAAATTGTTCATGCATGCATCCTTGTCGGTGGTTTGGGGGCCTTATGCCGATTCACCTCATAATTAAATATGGGGCCCATATGCGGGCAAATCTAGTCTCATATCGGCCTCATTTAAATCTGTGTAGCGAACCGGTGCTATCTTTTGCCCTGTTAATGCAACATTTAAATTGCGGGGTAGTTTAATAGCTTGAACCATTTAATTAATTGTCGGGACCCCGGTTCCGCTTAATATTGCCTATTTGCATCGCACCTTGCCATGTCATACATCATACATGCATCATGCCGATCTTTTGCCGTAGTATTAAATAGTGCATCCGGTGTTTCTTCTAGTGTTTTGCTTCTTCGCGGATAAGGCCGTTGAGTTGATGTGAGCTTCGCCCCGATCTTCGGTTGAACCTTCGACAAAGTTTTTCAGGCGAGCATCTCCCCCTTTCTACCTATCTTACTTTTATAGTATTTATTCCCTCTTGTTGATCTATTGCTATCTGTGTTGCGATGCTCTAGTTTCGTACCCTTGATATCCCTTGTAGCCTTATATTGCCTTGGACACATCCTATTACCTGTTGTTTGGTAGATAGTTGGACTTGCGCGTCGTAGTCGCTTGCTCAAGTGCGGTTGCGTGTCGTCAAGTGCCACAGTTGTTGGTATATGCCGCATGTTTGATGTTGGAGATGGTCATGGCTTTACTTTTCGTTCACTTTAATTACTGTTTAACAACTAAAATTGGAGTAAGTAAGCAGAGGCATCGGTGGGTGATAGATAATATTTGGTTTCCGACCGCCCACTTGTGTCCCGTAGGACCCCGAGTACTTGATACTTGTTCCTTGATTTATCGCGCTATCCACATCCGGGAGGATTATGGGACCCCCCTGAGCCAGAGCATGATTCATTCTTATTTCTTGGGGCCACAAACTAGTTTGAGGTTTTATTACTATCCTGTACTTATGCCATGCTACTGCTTTATTTACGATTGTGTGAGGAGCACGCTATACTGTTTAGGATCGTGGCACGATTCCGCGGTGTCGACAAGCCCAGTTTTGGGTTCCCAGTCGTTCACAGCCGTCCCCACAACCTTGAGTCCGTCTCGGAGCCGGCCGTTCTATGGTTCTACTTTAAGGGTGGCCCCCTGAAATATTTCTGAATCCTGTGATTGCTTTGTCGTGAAGGCCTCGTTGGGTTTTGATTTGGTTTTTCCGAGGTTGATCGAGTGTGTGTTGCTATTTGTGCACCCCGGCCGGGTTAAAACTTTCTGAAAGCCGTGTCCGTGGTTATGGACGACTTGGAGCACAGTATCTCGATCATAGACAAGCATAACTAAAGTAGTGCTATAAATTTGACTTTATAATGACTAGTAATCAGCTTCACTATAATGGAATGGCTAAATAATACTGCCCACAATTGCTTGTTTGGAGTGTCGCTTGCGACCATTGTACCTGACTAGTAAGTATGGCAACTACAATGGAATGGCTAAATAAAAGTGCCAACAACTGCTGGGTTTTGGGTTATCTCATGCTAATTGTATTTGACTAGTAAGTGTCGCAACTACAACGGAATGGTTAACTAAAAGTGCCCACTGCTTAATTTATCAGGATGATTGTCTATACCTGACTAGTAATTGTTGCAACGATAACTAAATAAATAAAACTGCCAACTGTGTGAGTTCCTCGGTTGACTTCCTCGTTTGGTCTCGAGGGGGAATGCTAGGATGGGTTTGTTTGGTGTTAGTATCAGGTGGGTTCCGGATAGGTCTTTCTTACCCCTCTCTGATAGCCGCCAGTTTTATCGAGTCTCTATAGGTTGTTTAGTGCATGCTGCCGCTGCCGCTTCAGTCCACCATACCTATGTAGGCGAGGACCGCCGAATTCTAGCCTCGCCGTGTACTGGCCTTAGTACTGACGCTCCTCTTTTTTTTTTCTTTGCCCTTTGTCGGCACCCCTTTTGTTTAAGCAGGTTTGAGATCGACGTCGTTAGCAGGGTTACCCTTCCGGCTTGGCCTGGGCAGGGTTATGGACGCCATTGGTTATTCTTCAGGACTCTTAGCCCCATTTGCATCTTGTCCGTAGTCGGACGCTCCATCGTTTTCAAGGTGACTTGGATCTTTGTATTGTATATCTGTATTCTTGACTCTTTAAGTCGCTGTTATATATATCTGTTCTGTGGGACCCATCGAGGACTGTTGTGTAATGTTATTACTTCGTTTTCCACCCGCACGAAAGTGCCTGGTGGGCACCTTTGAATCGTTTCTATACGGGTTTGGCGGGTTTCGCTAAAACTTGCATAGGTCCGATTCTGAGGGTGTTACAACCAGATTGGGAGTATTCATTTTATGGTCGTAGAAATAGTTGATCGTAATAAAAAAAGAAACAACACTAAGCATCCCGGGTTGATGGCGTGCTGCCATCGTCCTGGTTCTCCTGGCACCCAAACGGAGCCTAAGCGGACAGTCATCATATGTACTACTCCCTCTGATTGAAACTAATGGACTTAAATTTGTCTAAATATAGATATCTAAATATATTTTGTTGCTAGAAATATTCACATCTAACTGGATCTCAGTCCATTAAACTGGACCGGAGGAAGTATATAAACTCTGTAACCCCCTATCGATCAAAACAATACAAGGCTTTTTAGACAAATTTCGTGTGATACGTGGGTTATTGTCAAAAATTCTAGGAAGGATAAGCTCTACTTACATAGGTCCAGTAGCTAAAAAGCATAATTTTATAATTGTTTACTTGTCTATGGTGTACCATAACTTATAAAATGAAAATATATGTTTGACCTGAAAAATGGAACATATTATAGAACTATAATATTATGAGATTTCACTATGCTATTTACATTACATTTTAGGCAGATTTTGTATTCCATATGGGTCAGCCCAAAAAAATTGAAGTGTGCCCACCCTCCAATTCATTGATGTGTCCGCCACTGCTTGTGTGTTTTGTAAACATAAAAGAGTTCCTGATAAGCATCTTGTTAAACTAGCTTGTTGATTAATAAATAATCATGATTTCCTGATCATGGGCATTAGATGTTATTAATAACAAGGTCATATCATTGGAAGAATGATGTGATGGACACACTTCTATAGTAAGCATGGCATAAGATCAAGTCATTAAAGTTCGTTTGCTACAAAGCTTTTAAATACATAGTAGCGTAGTCCTTCGATCATGAGATCATGTTAATCACCATCACCGGATGGATGCTTTGATAACATCAAACACCACTTGCATAACTGAGTGGTTATAAATGTGGCATTAGGTATTCTAAAAGTATATGTTGAAGCACATAGATCAAGAGTGAGATTTTTCCATCCATATGACGAATAGATATACTATGAGTCCTCTCGGTGGAATATCACCCAATTGGTTTGCAAGCATGTGACTAGGATACAAGGGATGTCATATCACGGAACAAGTAAAGAGTACTTATTGGTAACGAGGTTGAACTAGGTATAGAGATACTGACGATCAAACCTCGGATAAGTAACGTATTGTGCGACAAAGGGAATCGGTATCGTATGTTAATGATTCGTTGATCACGAAGTTGAAATAACATTTCATAATCCCTAGTGTTTTGTGTGTTAGATAACAATATCAAGGATTATTTAATGTGTGTTGATGTGTTGCAGATCTTTACATTGAAAAAGGAAAACTGCTTTTGGGGGCGGATAATCCGCCCCACCCCATACCCAGAAGGACGCAACCCCTAGAGAGGGGGCGGAGAATCGGCCGGATTTTCCGGCATGGGCGGATAGTCCGCCCCTGGAGGGGGGCGGATAATCCGCCCCTTGAGGAATTTCACCAAGTCTGGACCTGCGTCGCTCTCTATACGAGGGGCGGATTTTCCCCCAGAGTTTCCGTCCTGGGGGCGGAGTTTTTCCCCAGGGCAGATAATCCGCCCGCAAACTTATTCAACAGCCAGATCTGGGCAGGGGTATTTAAGCCTGCCTTCCCCCCTGCCAGAACTCTTGGTTCATTTGAAAAAGTCAAGATCTGATCTGCAACCTTCATCCAAGAGAGCTCCACCTAGATCCACCCAAAGGCCCCGTCCCTTGGGGAATCGAAGGAGGACTCGATCTTCAACAACTGCAATCAAGCGCTTCAACTCCTCTCCATTCGTTTGGAGAATCTCCGATCTAGTATTTCTTTCAAATATCTAGATCCTTGCTTTTGATTATATTAATAATCCTTGTTCTTGTGACATCTTGTTGTCATTATGGGAGCCCCCAATTAAGTTGTGGGTGTGTGCCCCGATAGAGTTGTAAAGGCACTGGTTCCCGCCTTGAAGGGTACCAGTAGTGGAGAAGGTGGATCAGGCCTTTCGTGGCGAGATACATCAGAGAATAGGGTGAGGCCTATTGTGGCATGGTGGTCTTAGAACCGCCCACCCCTCCAACACAGATGTACTTCCCTTAACAAGGAAGGAATTGCGGTAAAAAAAATCCATGTGTCTCCGCGTGCCCCACTACGGTTTCCTCGCTCCTCTCTTTACGTGCTTAGTAGCTAGGGTTGCATATAGGGAAATTCTCGTAGTTGCATATCTAGAGAATTTACTTTATGCCAAGCCTAAAGTTGAAAAAGAATTAAAAATTGAGTAGCACTTATTAACCCACCCCCTCTAGGTGCCCATACGATCCATTTCAATTGGTATTAGAGCCCCGGATCTTAATTCGGGCTTAACCGCCTAAGAGAAGTATGGGTTCCAAGGGAGATGGGAGTGATGCTCTGGAGGTAGTCACCATGAACGATCTCAAGACGCTGGAAACAACCTTCATCTGCTTCAATGGAGGCTAATATGGAAGATATGCGTCAATTGATATTGTGTCTCTCCACATCCGCAGCATCACCTCCATCTACTTCGGAGGCCACCACTCCGCAATCCAAGGAAACGGGTAAAACCGATTCCAAAGATAACGAAGTGGTTGGTGATGACACTAGCAAGAGCTCCTCCTCGAAAAATGATAGTGGTAGGGAAGGATACAATGAGGTTTCCCATGTGTATTCTCCTGATCCACCTATCCCACACCCACATATACATAATAGGGGTGATCCGCCCAAACTTTCAGCATATACTTTTATTCAATGGCATTTTTTGGTGAAGTCTCATGTGTGCAGCTCCTCCATTGAGTTGTGGAAAATTATTGAGAATGGTATTCATGTTGGAGATCCCAACAACCTAACAAGAAGAGAGGTTATTGATAGTCAACTCAACGCTATAGCTCTACACATGATCCAGCTTGGTGTGGGTGACAAAGACATTCCACACATTCAGCATCTTAGTACAGCTAAGGAAGCTTGGGATGCCCTCACTGAGCTCTTCATCAGAAATGAAAGTATGAGAAGGAATAGATATGATGCTTTAAGCAATGAAGCTGAAGGGTTTTATATGTTGGATGGAGAAAACCACGAGGACATGTATAGGAGGCTCGAGTCAATAGCCACCACTTTCAGGAATCATGGTGCCTCTCATGTTGATGATGCACGGATCAAGCGCAAGTATGTTAGTGCTCTTATGCCATTTGAGCCCATGGATTTGAAAAGTCTCCAAGGAAGGCATAACTACCACCTTATGACATCCAATGAGGTAAAGCAATAAATGGCCGCTTTCAAGGTGGCTGCCAAGAATGCCTAAGATGCTCGTGCTCGAGCTATGCGGATGCAAAAGGGGGTCAACGTGGCCTTGAA
This sequence comes from Avena longiglumis, assembly GCA_030063025.1. Taxonomy (NCBI): domain Eukaryota; kingdom Viridiplantae; phylum Streptophyta; class Magnoliopsida; order Poales; family Poaceae; genus Avena; species Avena longiglumis. The sequence goes on from CP125975.1 coordinate 15,935,076, forward strand.
GACTAGTGTGATTGATCATGATGAAGATGACATAGAAGATATGGACTATCCCGAGGATGTAAAAAGAATACATGGACAATACATGGCCTTCTATGCTAGAAACTTTTGGAAGGACCCGACCAAGGCTAAATCTAAACTAGAACGCAAGAGTGGAGCTTATGGAAGAAAGGAAAATGGTCCCAAGCTAAGAACATGTTTCAACTATGGATACCGGCTGCAGTTTGTAGCTGAGTGTTCATATCAAACTAGGGAAGATAATGGAGGAAGACTTATTCTCAAGGAAAAGTCAAAGGCTCCATGCAAGAAATAGTTTGTAAAGAAGAATGCTCCCTTCAAGAAGCAACCAAAGATTGTTCTAGTGGCTCAAGAAGAATATTCTTCGGGAAGTGAAGATGAGGACGAGGATGATAGCTCTCGAGAGGTGGCTGCTATAGTCACCACATCTACACCAACATCACTCTTCGACTCCCCTAACGAAAACGTCATCAACAAGAATGCTACTTGCCTCATGGCAAGAGGTTCCAAGGTAACTACTTCTAACTCTTCTTTTCCTAAGGCTATGATTGACATGGATGATCCTACTAGTCTTAAGGTTAAAGAAGAGATTATTGCTTTGGACTATTTCTTCACTAACTTGCAAGGTGATCACAAAATACATTTTGAGGCTCTTATGGACCAGTTGGCCCAAAATGAAGTGCTCCTCGAAGAAAAGGGCATAATTGAAAGGGGATGCAATGGAAATTGCATCCTTACAGAATGCACTAGAAGAGGAAGAAGAGGCTTGAGCTTCTCTTGAAGAGAGGCTTGAGTCCATTGAAGATTCACATGAAGAAATGGTGGAAAAGCTTGTTAAGGAACGTGATAATGCAGTTGCCAATGCAAAGAAGTTAAAGAAGGAAAATATTGACTTTGGGGCTGCTCATGCTAGACTCTCCGAGGAATTGGAGAAACTTGACATCGCTCACAAGGCGCTGAAAAGTGATTTCTTCACTCTCAATGAGTCACATGATGTGCTCCAAACTCGATTTACCAAGTATGATGTTCCTAGCACATCTAAATCAACATATGGTCACAAAGAAAATGCTTGTGTGGAAGAAGGGCTTGTCAATGACACTACTCCCAAAGACAAGGGAGTTCTTGATGAGGTGCTTGGCAAGCAAAGATCAAATATGGTTAAAGAGGGACTTGGGTATGTCACCAAGTCCAGGAAGAAGAAGAACAAGAAGAAGAATACCAAGAATGTACAATCAAAGACAAGCACCGCTGATAAGAATGTCACAAAAGACAAAACTAACAATATTGGTTTTGCAGGGTCTCACAATCCAAAATATGAACTCTTTTGTGATTATTATGGCGATGTTTATGCTTATTATGTTGGTCCTTTTGATGAATATGTTGCTCGGTCTATTTGGGTTCCAAAGACCCTTGTTACTAACATGAGAGGACCCATTGAAAAATGGGTACCTAAAACCAAGAAGTAATTCTCTCGCAGGGCTATGCTTCCGGTGGGTCGAAATGGGTGCTGGATAGTGGATGCATTAGTCATATGACCGGAAGCTAGGATATCATCACGGAGATGCGTCCCAATCATGATAATATTATAGTCTCCTACGGTGATAAGTCTAAATCTCAGGTATTGGGTCTTGGCAAGGTTATGGTTGCCCACGATATCTCTCTCGTGGACGTCATGCTTGTTGAGACCCTCGGTTACAACCTTCTTTCTGTTCGTGCCCTTGGCAATATGGGTTTTGCTGTTTTCATTGATGATGATTTCGTGGTACTCTTGTGGAGCAAGTCTCTAAAGGTCGCTTTCGTTGGGTACGTCGAAAATGACCTGTATGTGGTGGACTTTTCGGGGAAAACCACTTCGGGTCCGATGTGCCTATTCAGAAAGGCCGACGTGGGCTGGCTATGGCATCGCCGTTTAGCCCATGTCAACATGAGAACTTTGCAAAGTCTCCACAAGGGTGGCCACATCCTTGGACTAAAAGACAATGTCTCATTTGCCAAAGATCGTGTTTGCAGGGCTTGTGTTGAAGGCAAAATGCATGACTCTCCCCACAAGAGGAAGACTATTGTGTCTTCAAAGAGAATCTTGGAATTACTTCATGTGGACTTAATTGGTCCTCCGTCTCATGCCAGTCTCGGTGGGAAGAAGTATTGCTTGGTCATTGTCGATGGTTACTCAAGATATACATGGGTCTATTTCTTCAAGCTAGAGAGTGAGACTCAACAAATGGTCATTGACTTTGCCAATTAAGTTCAACATCAACACAATGTTCCTATCTTGGCAATAAGAAGTGACAACGGCTCCGAATTCAAGAACTACACTTTGAGTGAGTTTCTAAGTGAAGAGGGGATAAGACATCAATATTCCGTTGTGTACACCCCTCAACAAAATGGTGTAGCCGAGAGGAAGAACCGCACGTTGATGGATATGGCAAAATCAATGTTGGCTGAATTCAAGTCTCGTTACAACTTTTGGGCTGAAGCCATATCCACCGCTTGTCACTCATCTAACTGACTCTACCTCCAAAAAATCTTGGACAAGACTCCGTATGAAATACTTACCGGTAACAAACCCAACATCTCATACTTCAGGGTATTCGGTTGTAAGTGTTTCTTTCTTATCAAAGGTGTCCGCTTGTCTGAATTTGAGTCCAAGGCTTTAGAAGGTATTTTTGTTGGTTACGGTGTTGAATCCCACACTTATAGAGTCTACAACAAGCTCACCGGGACTGTTATAGAATCTTGTAGTGTGGAGTTCGATGAAAATGACGACTCCCATGTGGGGCAAGTTGATGTTCGTGATGCAGATGTTGAAATACCCCAAGATGTCATAAGAAGAATGGGCGTGGGATTTTTCCGCCCCATTGAGGAACCCCTTGTGGCGGATTGGGAAGGACAATGCTCCACTCAAGTGGAGCCCTCATCTACACAAGATAAACAAGCCCCTACTGTTGGAGAAAACTCTGCACCAACACCGCAACCTGCTAAAGATCATCAATCTTCTGGGCAAAATGATAGTCCCAGGGCGTACAGTCCGCCCCTAGCACTCCAACACGTCCCAGGGTATCAGAAGGAGAAGAAAACAATCAAGAAAACTCCAGGAAGGGTTCTCCGGCCACCGAGGGCGGATTATCCGGCCCTGGATCTCCTAGCTCTGTCAGGCATTCACACAAAGAGGAAGTTGAAGCCACATCTCCCGGGATGGATAGTCCGGCCCCACCAAGGGGCGGATTATCCGGCCCTGAATAACATGTTCAGCAGCAAGCTCTTGTTGTCAACTCAGATCAAGATCAAGGGCAAGGTAGTGGACAAGACAAGGATACAAATGCTGAATCAACTCCTTTTAGAAACAATAAGGACATTGAGGCTCGTCGCAAGGCTCGTGCTGATCGGAACCTTGAGCTAAGGGGTCACACTCTTGACAAGGTTGTCGGTGATTTACGAAGAAGGGTGTCTACTAGAAGAGAACTTGAAAGCTTCTATGATCATCAAGCCCACATTTCTATGGTTGAACCAAAGAAGTCTTTGATGCTCTTGAAGATCCCGACTGGGTGGTTGCAATGCACGAGGAATTAAATAACTTCGCGCACAACAAAGTTTGGAAGCTCGTAGAGAAACCCAAAGAATGCCGCAATGTTATCAGCACCAAGTGGATTTTCAAGAACAAACAATATGAAAATGGCATTGTTGTGAGGAATAAAGCAAGACTCGTGGCTCAAGGATTCTCTCAAGTAGAAGGAATTGATTTTGGCGAGACTTATGCTCCTGTGGCTCGTCTCGAGTCCATCCGTATCCGTCTTGCCTATGTTGCTCATCATAATTTTAAATTACAACAAATGGATGTTAAGAGTGTGTTTCTTAATGGTCCACTACATGAGTTGGTATACGTCAAGCAACCCCTGGGTTTTGAGGATCCCAAATTTCCGAACCATGTCTACAGACTCGATAAGGCGCTCTATGGCCTTAAACAAACTCCATGTGCGTGGTATGATCACCTTAAAGAGCTTTTGTTAGACCGTGGATTCGAAGTTGGGCAAATCGATCCCACTCTTTTTACTAAGAAGGTTAATGGGGAGCTTTTTGTATGCCAACTATATGTAGACGACATTATTTTTGGCTCTACTAACCAAGGTTTTAACGATGAATTTTCAAAGCTTATGACTGACAGGTTTAAGATGTCTATGATGGGAGAATTGAGGTTCTTTCTTGTTTTGGAGATCAAACAACTTAGAGAGGGAACTTTTATTAATCAAGCTAAGTACATCCAAGACATGCTCAAGAGGTTCAAGATGACGGATCTTAATGGCGTTGCTACTCCAATGCAAACAAAGTGTCATCTTGAGCTTAATCCCAAGGGTAAAGATGTGGACCAAAAAGTATACCGATCCATGGTCGGCTCTCTCCTTTACCTTTGCGCATCTAGGCCCGATATCATGTTAAGTGTAGGAGTGTGTGCTGTTGGAATTATGCCCTAGAGGCAATAATAAAGATGTTATTATTATAATTCCTGTTCATGATAAAGTTTATATTCCATGCTAGAATTGTATTAAGCGGAAACTTTGATACTTGTGTGGTTTATGAACAACACCGTGTCCCTAGTACGCCTCTATGGACTAGCTCATTGATTAATGATGGTTAAGGTTTCCTAACCATATACATGAGTTATCGATTAATAATGAGATCATACCATTAGGAGAATGATATGATGGACAGACCCAAATTAAGCAGAGCAATTAGATCGTGTCATCGTGTTCATCTTTGCGAAGCTTTTTCCTATGTCAAGTATTGCATTCCTTAGACCATGAGATAATACAACTCCCTGGTATCGGAAGAAAGCTTTGAGGTCATCAAACGTCATCCTATGTGAGGTTGATCATAAAGGTGTCTCTCAGGTGATCGGAAAGTACTTGTTGGATTGTATGTATCGAGATGGAATTTGTCCCTCCCGAGTCGGAGAGATATACTTCGGGCCCACTCGGTAATCGATATCAACACCGCTTGCAAGCACGTGGTTAAGGAGTTAATCACAAAGTGATATCGGATTACGGAACGAGTAAAGTACTTTCTGTGAATGAGATTGAACTAGGTATGCCGATACCAACGATCGAATCTCGGGCAAGTAAAATATCACGTGATGAAGGGAATACATATATGGGATTAATTTAATCCCGACATCGTGGTTCATCCGATATGATCATCGATTAGTATGTGGGAGTCAATATGGGTTTCCATAGCCCGCTGTTGATTATTGATAGAAGATCATGTCTGCATATTCTCGAACCCGTAGGGTCACACACTTAATGTGCATCGACGCTATGATAGAATGGATAATTGGTTTATGAGTTTTTGTTCGGAGTCTCGAATGAGACCCAGGACATCACGAGAGGTTTCGGAATGGTCCAAAGAATAAGATTCATATAAAGGAAAGTAGTTTTTTGGATTTCGGAATCGTTTCAGAGTTTATCGGTATTGTACCGGAAGGTTCTAGAAGGTTCCGGAGTGGGACCAACGTGGGCTCACTTGTCGGAGGCCTGCGAGGGCCTAAGGGGAAGTGCCCTGGCCACTTTGGGCCAGGGGCACAAGGCCCCTAAGGCCCAGCCGGACAGCCCTAGGGGAAACCCTAGGAAACCTTCTAGAAGGGGGGGAGACTTGCCCCCACTCCACCCCTTGGGCCGCCGCCCTAGGGCTTGGAGGAGGGGCCAAGGGGGGGCGGCCAGTCCCCCTATATAAGGAAGGCAGGGGTGCAGCCTCCCCCCACTCCTCCAACCCTAGCCGCTAACTGCTGCCCCTCCATCTCTCTCTCTCTACCGAATGCGCGTAGGCGAAGCCCTGCTGCAGAAACTCTCCACCATAAGCACCACGCCGTCGTGCTGCAGATCCAATCTATCTCTCCAACATACTTGCTGGACCAAGGAAAGGAGGAGACGTTGTTGAACCGTACGTGTGCATCTCTCGGAGGCGCCGCCACTTGCGACGTAGGATCGGATCGGATCGCGAGGAGGAGACGACGAGTACGACTACGTCAACCACGTTCTGTTGAACGTTTCCGCTGTTCGATTTCTTCAAGGGTATGAAGATCTCATCAATCTCTCTCGTTGATTCCATCTCCTAGATTAGATCTTGGCTTTCTTGGTCGCATCCGTAGAATTTTTTTGATTTAATATGCTGCAAAACCCTTCATGTGCAAGGTACCAAGCCGCTCCTAAAGAAAGCCACTTAGTGGCGGTCAAACGAATCTTCATATATTTGGTTCATTCCCCAAATTTTGGTTTATGGTATCCCAAAGGGTCAAGTTTCTCTCTATGTGGTTACACTGATTCAGATTGGGCTGGTGACAAGGATGAACGAAAATCAACTTCTAGTGCATGTCAATTCCTGGGCAGGTCTCTAGTGTGTTGGTCTTCAAAGAAACAAAATTGCGTGTCACTCTCAACCGCCGAAGCTGAATATGTTGTTGCTGCAAGTGCTTGTACACAATTATTATGGATGAGGCAAACTTTAAAGGAATATGGTGTCAATTGTGACGAAGTGCCTATTTTATGTGACAATGAAAGTGTTATCAAAATTGCTTACAATCCGGTGCAGCATACAAGAACAAAACATATTGAGATTCGCAATCATTTCATTCGGGATCATGTTGCTCGTGGCGATATTGCACTATCCTTTGTGAGCACGAAGAACCAACTTGCTGATATTTTCACGAAGCCTCTTGATGAAGCAAGATTTTGTTATTTGAGGAATGAGCTAAATATCATAGATTCAAGGAGCTTGGTTTGACTACCCTTGCACACTCACTTGCTCTTATTCATGTATTTGGTCTAGATGTGGGCATAGACATAGGGGGAGTGTGGTCCTAATTGATTGGGCTAACCCTCCCCCCATAATGCCGAAAGCAATACAAATCATTCCCCTTAATATCATTTTGTGATATGTGAGTTATTGATGAGCATTAGTTTTGAATTCAAGATACATCTTCACGATGTCATGCCATGCGCTCCAACATGGTGGCTTCGACCACCACCCTCTTCCTTGAGAAGAGTTGGTTTCTAATGGCTCTCTTTGGATTTTCTTGCATATCTTTTGTTCTTATGGAAAACATACCCAACTTTGGCTTTTGTTTGATTTGTTCTTGCAACTTTGGGTGTGTAGTACCATCACAGTTTGTTGCTCACAAGGGCCAGTATGAGGAATACCGAAGGAGCCATGAGATGGCACACACTCAGTAGCTCATTCTACATCACGTGTTCGGTGCCACTGGCAATCCACCTCCTCCTCCTTCCCCGGAACCATATGCTCAGTGGAACACTTCCGGGATCAACTATGGAGAGCTCGAGAGTTGCCTGTTTCCTCCACCTTCGAGGGCACCTACTCCTCCAGCTGATGACGATGATGCTGAGTATGATGAAGAGGAAGGGGACGGGGATGACTGCGATGAGGATGATGAGGCGTGATCTTCTAGGACGTTAGCATCGCTCTTCTTCCTTTTTGGCATTTCGATGCCAAAGGGGGAGAAATAGTTCTATTAGGTCTCGCGGATTTGCATGGGTCGGGCGCAAGCACTTGTCTCTTTTTCAGTCATTTATTTGCTTGCTTGTGCCCTTTTAGCGTGAAATTATTTGTTATTTATGCTTGGTTTGTGTAAGACTCTGTCATGTGATACTCTGTACGGACCTCTGGAATTCTGGATTTATCATGTGGACCTCCTCATATGGAATTCTGGATTTATCTATGGAGTTTGGTATTCTATTTGATGGCATATGGAATCATGGGATTATCTGGTGTATGCATCAATATTGTGGGATGTGCTTGGAGCCCGAGAATCTCATTATTTACTTTGGTTATGTTCACATCCCGGTGGTATGACCTTGTTTCCTAACTCACCTTGTTTTAATTGTCTTTCTATGAAAGTTGCGTACTCTCTAATGTGTGCATTTGTATTCAAATGCAATTCTTTAAATATGCACACATCTAGGCGGAGCCTCTTTCATTTTTTAAGGTGTCGTTAGTAGGTTTCATTGAAAATCCTGGTATTGTCATCTAACACCAAAAATGGGGAGATTGAAAGAACATTTCATAATCCCTAGTGTTTTTGTGTGTTAGATAACAATATCAATGATTATTTAATGTGTGTTGAAGTGCTGCAGATCTTTACATTGAAAAAGGAAAAGAAAAACTGCTTTTGGGGGACGGATAATCCGCCCCTACCAGGGGCGAATAATCCGCCCCACCCCATACCCAGAAGGACGCAACCCCTAGAGAGGGGGCGGAGAATCGGCCGGATTTTCCGACATGGGCGGATAGTTCGCCCCTGGAGGGGGGCGGATAATCCGCCCCTCGAGGAATTTCACCAAGTTTGGACCTGCGTTGCTCTTTGTATGGGGGCGGATTTCCCCCCGGAGTTTCCGTCCTGGGGGCGGAGTTTTTCCCCAGGGCGGATAGTCCGCCCCTAGTTGGGGGCGGATAATCCGCCCCAAACTTCTTCAACGGCCAGATCTGGGCACGGGGTATTTAAGCCTGCCTCCCCCCTGCCAGAACTCTTGGTTCATTCGAAAAATTCAAGATCTGATCTACAACCTTTATCCAAGAGAGCTCCACCCAAAGGCCCCGTCCCTTGGGGAATCGAAGGAGGACTCGATCTTCAACAACTGCAATCAAGCGCTTCATCTCCTCTCCGTTCGTTTGGAGAATCTCCGATCTAATATTTCTTGCAAATATCTAGATCCTTGCTTTTGATTATATTAATAATCCTTGTTCTTGTGAAAACATGTTGTCATTACGGGAGCCCCCAATTCAGTTGTGGGTGTGTGCCCCGGTAGAGTTGTAAAGGCACCGGTCCCCGCCTCGAAGGGTACCAATAGTGGAGAAGGTGGATTAGGCCTTTCGTGGCGAGATCCATCGGAGAATAGGGTGAGGCCTATTGTGACGTGGTGGTCTTAGAACGGCCCACCCCTCCAACGCATATATACTTCCCTTAACAAGGAAGAAACCGCGGTAAAACAAATTGATGTGTCTTCGTGTGCCCCACTACGGTTTCCTCGCTCCTCTCTTTACGTGCTTAGTAGCTAGGGTTGCATATAAGGAAATTCTCGTAGTTGTATATCTAGAGAATTTACTTTATGCCAAGCCTAAAATTGAAAAAGAATTAAAAATTGAGTAGCACCTATTCACCCCCCTCTAGATGCCCATAAGATCCATTTCAGAAGTCATCGTACAAATATGTGGGAGCCATTATGGATTTCCAAATCCCACTATTGGTTATTGATCGAAGAGGTGTCTCGATAATGTCTGAATAGTTCACGAACCATAGGGAGACACACTTAAGGATATGATATTGTTTGAGTAGACTAGGAAATGTGCCCGTGCATTGCAACGGAAAAGAATTTTATTGGCTCGAACATTGTCGCAGAAACCAGCTAGCTTCATAGCGCCTACTCTGCCTGGCGCCTAAGCAAGGACACCCAGAGTCATGTGTTGCCATCACCGCACTCTGCCAAGGCCTTCGCCTCAATTAAGGTCAATGCATAGACGACAAAGGGCAGATAAATCATTCTAGAGTCAGGATGTGAATTAACCTAACTGGCCCAAATTCAAGATACGAATTAACCTAACTGACCCAATTGTCAAGATACTTTGGTTTTTGGGTTGCATCAACCATATATAGTCCACCATGTATAGTCCTTCTACTACAACACATGTAATATAATTATCCTCACATATGAATAGCTAGTGATCGTTTCCAACTAATCACCAGGCACAACCAAATCACCAACACAGACTTTCTCGTGTGAGGTGAACAGTAATATATCTATATCTAAACATACTCTCGAATTAACAGTAATGCAATTTTCGAAACTTGTTATGTGCATAAATAATCGCTGCAGGAACAGCAAATAAGTTAAAGAGGATTACAACAAAATTGAACTGGTTAAGTATTTGTAGTTTTATAATCGCACCGACTTTCTCTAGAGTGATCATCATCCCTCTCTGTCCTCTTGACGCAGGTAAATGAATCGGCTAAATTCCATCTTACCCCAACACCATGGCACATCTTTTCATCGATATTGCAAGAAGCAAATTGTGTACGTCACTAACCTCCAACAGTTCTCCCGAGCAAGAAATGAGTAAGAATTGAGAATGGAAATGCAGATAAAGATTCAAGTTCATATATGAAATGCAATGCACAAGTTTAGTTTTGCTGAAACTACTGGACATGTATACTTCTAATCATATTAGAGACCATTGTCACAATAAATTCAGATTCAATAACTACAAGAATAACCTGAAACTATGGGTAATAACTACAATAGGTCTAATGGTAATACCATCCCAGTTAACTTGGTCAACTAATCAGTTTCAATTAGGGGGTTTGGCACGTAGCGAGGGGCTTGGGTGACCTTGAGGCATGTAGCATGATACCGTTTTCGTCCTTGGGGCTCTGGGAGGAGGCCGACATAAGCTTGGGGAGGACGAGAGAAGCAGGAATTCGGGAGGGCGACAGCACCACGATGTGACCCTACCCCTAAGCACGCGCTCACTGCCATCATGGTGCACCGGCCACAAAGCAGATCCTGCATCCTCGAGGGCGACGACATTCGTCGGGAAGCACCAAATGGCAACAACGCACCTCAGATGTGCCTCAGATGTGAGGTCACGACCTCCTCCTAAGCCTTCATCAAAGCGCGAAACCCCTGCATAACCATGCATGTAAAAAATCCTGAGAGAAAACACGGAGAAGTAAGATACCACGACAATATAGCAAGTACTACAATAAATCTTGCACTTTGTCGATTCTCCTTGGTTGCGCCACACTCCACCTTCCACGCTCCAAACACTTGGATAGAACTCATGTTCATAAACTGCACTCTCTTTATTAGAAACTAAGTCTTCCTAGCACAATAAAACCAACTGTGATTGCAATTGGAGGCGAATAAGATCACAAGGCAGAAACATTCAGCAACACAATCTATATAAAATAATTTGGACGATCTACATTAAATAGGAGAGAGCAAACAAAGCTAGAGTCACTACAGGAATGGAAAGCTACGCCGACGGCCGGTCGCTATGCCGACGGCCAAACGTCGGGGCCGTCGGCATAGCCATCGTCTAGGCCAGCCCCGCCAAGCAGCCGCCGGCGTAGAATTTCCCTCGGCATATCCTAGCATACGCCGACGGCTGCCCTCGGCGTAGCTATTTTTTATTTCATCTCATTAAACTTTGATAAATCATAACTAAATCATTCTAATTCGGAAAAATACAAATAATATATCAAAATTCGCGGAAAAATAAGACCTATCTATCTACACTCAAATATTACACATTTGTAAATAAAAATTAAGTAAAACATAAAACATTATATATAGTTTAAAACGGGCATAAAAAATTCAAAAATGATCGAAACAATGCAAAACCTTCACGTGGTGTTATATTATGTGACATAGTTAGAAGGAAAAATATCAAACTTGGTATATTGATTATGTCTTAAAGAAACCTTCACAAAATAACCTATCTCATTCGAGGTTTCTTGGTTTTCGGGTCAAATGACCAATGTTATGGCTAGAATCAAGGTATAGTTTGTGATAATGTGTCCATATTGTGTATACATGTGCATCATAGGATGACGAACAATGTTGCAGGAGGAAGTTTTCCTTTTTATCGCACCAAAAAGCCATTTCCCATTTTCCAATCACAAAAAATGGACGGTTTTGTGAAGCAATCACCAAATGGCTAATTCAAAATGCTACCACCATATTTTACAAAAATACTATACCACCTTATATGGACAATGTCCCAACAGGGAGATCCGAAACCTTTCCGTCCACCTCTGGTGAAAAAGACAAATTCCTGCCGAATCGGTAGGAAGTGGGTCAGATATGAACTACATGTACATGATCCGATGCTCATGTTTTTTTAGAAAAATCATTTTTAGGTTCACAATATGCTAATTTATCAAAGATCCAATGCAAGTTTTCATTTTCATCGCACCAGAAAGCCATTTTTCATTATCCGAGCGCAAAAAGGGAATTTTCTAAAGCAACCACCAAATAGATAATTCAAAAATGGAAGGTTTGTGATTAGTTGATATTGATATCATATTTGGATTCCTCTCATTTTTCTGATCAATTTAGACACATTATTTGTTAAAATCCGATTTACAGATTTAAAGATATTAATTATTCCATATTAAATAGAAAAATACAAAAAAGTAAAATTATTATATTTTTATTTGAATTCAATAATATTTTTACTTATTCATTAATGTTTACTTAAATAATTGTTTGTAATTTCAAAAAATACAAACATGTGACATGTTGATATAAGAGTTAATAGGATTAATATCATAGTATTGACAACAATGTATGAATTACTTTGCGGAAACAGATTCTAAAGAAACGAGGAAGTTAAGCGTGCTGGAGCTGGAGTAGTATTAGGGTGGGTGACCGGCCGGGAAGTTTGAACAAGACTACAATTTAATTAAATATTAAGTGTAATTAGTGTTAAAAATGTTCAAAGTGAGAGATTAACGAGTCAAACAATTCAAAGATTCAAAAATTGAGATTAAAAAAAACATTTTTGCAACATGTCGACAAGCTATGCTGACGGCCGATACGCCGACGGCATTGCCCTCGGCGTAGCATACGCCGACGGCATTTTGATACGCCGATGGCCTCTATATGCTCCGTCGAGGGAGTCCTTTGCCGAGGAGGCTACGCCGAGAGCAGCCGTCGGCGTATCATACGCCGAGAGCATTTTAGCCTACGCCGATGGCTTTTTGCCCTCGGCGTAGCGCGCGAGTCGTGTAGCGAGTCCAGATCGGTACTACAGTGTGTCTTCCCACATGGTGTAAAGCTACCTCGCTGACAGCATGTAGCACCTGACCCCCGTTCTCCCTGTCCAGCCACATACTCATCATAAAATTTGAAGTTCAGTCTCTATTGATAATGATAGCTAGAGTTTTAAGGGCAGCCAAAATGCTCTGTACGAGATAACTGAAACTGAACTATGAAAGATAGGACTATGTTCTTCTATCAAATACCGTATGAAAGATAAGGCGCCACATACTCAGAGATCTTCTTGATGGCTTCAACCTTTGATAGAATTGCGTGGAATTTTTCAGTCAACAATCTCAACTCGAGGGTATGGTTCCCATATGGCAGATCTATATATATATATATATATATATATATATGAATTGGGATGGTTTTTACTTGCTCTTGGAGGAATTGACTAATCAACAAAGTCGCTCATTTGAGGATTATTCCACCATGTTGTTGCCACAACGTTGGATATCGTAAGCGTTTAAAAGCTAGAATGTATATTCCTTGCCACCTTAAATATGGGTTATTCTGTACAGAATGGGCGGATGGAGTTTTACATCAGACTAACTATTAGTCTTAATTCAAACTTAAGATAAATATTTCTGCATACAACATAGTGTTCACTTAATACAAACTTCTATGGTCTTTTAGCAATGCAGTGATCACAACTGAGGCCCTAGCTGCAAGGACTTTTGATACTAATAATTTTAGATTTACTTTTCTACCAATCATTGATGTAAACCAGATATAAGAATTTAAAAACTTTATCTGTACATGTCCACATTAGTAGAAGTAACACCTTATCTGTTGTTAGTGAAAACAGGACACATAAACAACATACCTCTACTATATATCTAGACAAAACGCAAGGTCACGGTAATCAAGACACATGCTGGACCAAAACCAGGATGACACTCCAAACTAAGGAATTGGATACCATCTCATGTTCATAAACCATACTCACAGACTAAATTTTCTCTGTCTCTAAATTGCACTAAGCAATTGAACTGATCAGCCCATCAAACACTTTAATATAGCATTACTTCCAAGGTTTCTAAACCTGGATTTTACACTAAGCTATGCAGGAAGTACTCCAGCAAGAATAATATTGGTTCACTACGTAGTTGTATAGATGGAGCACACCAAACACTTGGATAGAACTCATGTTCATAAACTGCACTCTCTCTATCAGAAACTAAGTTTTCCTAGCACAATAAAACCAACTGTGATTGCAATTGGAGGCGAATAAGATCACAAGGCAGAAACATTCAACAACACAAGCTATATGTAATAATTTAGACGATCTACGTTAAATAGGGGGGAGTGAACAAACCTAGAGTCCAAATCAGTACTACGTTGTGTCTTTCCACATGGTGTACAGCTCCCTCGCTGACAGCATGTAGCACCTGGCCCTGGTCTCCCTGTCCAGCCACATACTCATCATAAAATTTGAAGTTCAGCCTCTATCGATAATGATAGCTAGAGTTTTAAGTGTAGCCGAAATGCTCTGTAGGAGATAACTGAAACTGAACTATGAAAGATAGATTGTGTTCTTCTATCAGATACCGACACTTTATGATCATTGCTACTACCTATGAAAGAACAAAACCCTTGAGCGCAGTGAATAGAAGAGATGGATGGATACAGTTTAATTAGTTTCTCTTGGTCGCCACAAGTGCTTCCTTGTCAATGTTGTGGGCGTGAACCCATGCATATCGTCATGCATGCCCTGCACCTGGTTCGCGATTTTGATACTGCTGCACAAGCTATCATTTTTCTATACATCACAAGCTAGATTCAGATATTTAACAGCTTGCTACATCATTTCCGATTGTTTCACTTTTTTCTCGTCTACTCATATATATTTTGAATAACAACTTTGAAAAATCCAAACACAACACCAATGAGACATGATGAAAAGGTCACCGGTGACCAACTACAAAACTTACAAAAAAGTTTTTTAACGAAATAGATAACCAGCTAAAAAACTAACATATGTTAGATGACACCATGTCCAGTCCCTAATCAGTTAGTTTTGCATTATCCTATATTTGATTGAACTATTGTTATTTTCTCTAGCTAAAATTAACTGGCAAAAATTGGCATACACTTTCTATGCACTGCATATGCATAAACAGACGCCTAAATCACGCAATATTCACAAGCGCACACATCTCTCGTGCAAACAAATCAGGAAGAATACCCACAATGCAACCATAAGAATCTCACCATATAGAGCATCACCTTCTCGTAGTAGTTGAACTCCGTCAGCACGGTCACAATGGACCGGAGCCTCACCCTCACTCCATGTATGTTTTGATGGACACACACACACAAGCATACAACAACCATCGTGATTCCTCGGTCAGTTTCTAGCTAGCACTCACGGCACAATGATACTTAGTACTCCATGAGCATCTCAGCGTGCTCCCTTTCCTCTTTTCCTGATTACTTAAAGAATCTACGGAAAAGAAACAGACGCATTTCAGACTATTGACTTCAGAACATTGTACTGATAACTTTGGTAATCGAGGACAGGAAAAATATTGTACTTGGCAAATCCCTTGAGGCTGAGGACAACATTGCTGCAGCCAAATTAGGCATCGAGAGACTGGCACGAGCGTATGGCGCGTTGTTATCCACACTGCAAAGTAATCGGAGAGTGTTCGCTAACAAACCCAAAATGCACGCATAGCTAATAAGGGTTGATCAGAAAGACCTTCGTGAATGATTAATCAGGAGGGGTACCTGAGCTGCCACTTAAGTTGCACAAAAACTCCTGCAAAATTTCAAATTCCTTCATGAATTAGTGCCTACTAAAACGTTGTTTGTAAATAGGATAAACTCTGGCACTGGGTTCTCCTCGGAGAAACTAAATCTGAAAAATAAGAAATCAGCTGAGTATAGGGTTAATTTAAATGTCCCAGAAGTCGCTGAAGAACTTCATCATCATCCCCCGGCAAGGGCACGGTGGGCGTCGCGAGCATCAGGCCCCCGAAGTTGAAGGGGGCGAGAAACTGGCTCAGGCCGTTGAGCTAGGAGAGGAAGCTGATGTCGGACGGCAGCAACGACAAATCAAGAATAGCCCTCCCAAAGCCGTCGGCGGAAGCGTTGAAGGCACTGGCAAGAAGATCCCCGACCGTCCAGGGCCGAGAATGGGAGGTCGGCTATTTAGGTCGAGGCTCGTGCGGCGAGGTCGGAGGGCCCGGGTTGGCGGTTCCGTCCCTCATGCCGGAGGAGGTGGACATCGCCGGTGGCCGGAGATCGACACGGTGGTTGATGGAAGCGGAGGTGGTGCAGCGAGAAAGTATTGTGGAGCGGGGTCTGCGGAAGAATTCTTGGGAGCTTAACTGCTCCGATTTTTTTTCCGGCTTGTGGGACGATGGACGAAAGTGAAGAGCGAAATGGGGTCTTGCCAGGGAACGAAACATGGGTTTTTTTAGTTAGTAGAGATATGGAATGTGAGTTAGAGACCAAATGTTGTTCGGAGTCTCGGATTGGATCCAGGACATCACAACAAGATTCGGAATGGTACGAATAATAAGATTTATATAAGAAAGTGTTATCACCGTATTTTGGCCAAAGACGGAGATGGGCCGTGATCAAGATGGGCTTGAAAGATACATATATTCAACGTGTTGTTGGATCGGCCTAGTACGTGGATTTGGGCTAAATTGCCCGTGTATCTTGTATCATAATAGGATTCGTGTTTGTTTAGGTTCCGTTTATGTGTAGGTAGAGATAGAATTGTAGAGTTATTCCAAAAGTAGAGAGTCTCCGGACTATAAATATGTACCTAAGGTTATCGAAAAAGGAGGACAACCACGTTCACAACAAACACAATCTCGGCGCATCGCCACCCCTTGTTTCTAGGGTTTCTTTCGGGTAAGTGCCATACTGCCTCTAGGCAGTATCTACTTATTCATTACCTGGTTTTACTCGTACTGAAGCGTTGTTGATGGCGAGTAATACCATTATCATAGATTGTTTGAGGCTAGCATCGGTGCTTTTTCTTTACTATCGTCGAAGTTATGCTACCTCTAGCTATCTCGCTACCCTTGCACCTTTTCCCAAAGTGCAAGGGTAGCACCTTGCTTGATCTTTATTTAGTCGATTCGATCTGTTATAGTTGTGCCTTGTTCGCCAAGGTTTAGTTTAATATCTACGTAATCAGGCCTTGCAAACGGGTTGAACGATCCAGTAATGCATAAGGACGTGGCTTATTCGTTCTAGAGAGGATGTTCCGGTAATTGGCTTTACGTTGGTTATTAGGCCTCCTCTAGGGTTAATATTCTTCATCTTTTGTACGTACCAGGCTCAATCACGCGTAGGACGTTCCAGTTACGTGGTGAAAACATTAGATTATCGTAGATCGATTTAACTTGTAGTGATCAAGCAAAACCCCATGTTATCATAAATTTAACGCAGAACCATGGGGCAATCGGCTTTAGGAGCCGATTTACAGGGAAACCTGGGAGCCGATTACGGCTCGAATTTTACGTATACTTGTTTATCATGGAAATCAATCGAGCAATCCTTCACCTTCGACCAGGTATAGGTCAGGTGGGCATCTCGAACCAAGCCAGGGCGTGTCGGAGCTTTTGCGGGCCGTCGCCGAGGGACCAGGCCCACGGCGATCTGGGAGCCTCCCGGCTCTCCGTGTTGTCAGTCGCTGCTCGCCGGTGGGTTTTGGCAGGCAACACATTCTGGCACGCCCGGTGGGACCTTCAACAACGTCTACATCAACACCCGACGCTGCGATGGAGAACAGACCAGTCACTTACAACGATCTGCCTGACGAGCACAAGGCCAAGTACGACGAGATCAAGGCCCTCTTCGAGGAAGACCTCATCAGCTCTTTTGAGAGGACCCGTACGCATGGCATCAGATGGAAAGGGTTCTCCCCCGAGGGCGCTCTTAATGAGGTGGATCTGTCTGTTCCTTCGAAGGAGCGCACCAGAGCCCTACGACAGGAGGTCAACTACATGGTGGCTCATTCTTTGCACCACCATTCTGAGAGCCTGGTGAACGCTTTCGAGCGGGTCGCGGTGCGCGTAGTTCAGGAGATCATGAAACATCAGTACTCACCGTCGGGGCCTACTTTAGGGACTCACCAGGGAGAAAGACCGCTCCAAACCAGGCCACAGCTCCCGTTCGCACTTGCCGCTCCAGAGCCGCCAGGAGCAGCGGCTTACGTCGTCTACAAGGCGGGAGGCGACCCAGGCGATTGCCAATTCCTGTTTGAGCCACCTAAGGAGATCCCACACGGATATATATGCGCCTACGTGCCGGACTGCAATAGCCTGACACGCACCAAACAGATTGCAACCGCAGGGGTTTCTGCGGCAGGAGCTCTTGGAGCAGGATCTTCAGGGGCAGGCGTGTCTGGAGCAGCGATGGCTGGGATGGACGCTGACAAACAGGCGTGGCTAGCCAAGTATGCCACTGGAGCAAGTCATGAGAATCTAGCCCCTACAGCTCAAACAGTGGAGCAAATCGGTACCATCACGAGGACGGTTCGGCCGTGCGAAGAGAAGGACAATCGGCTATTCAAAGCCGTACCCAACGAAGTTTGATCCGATTCCGCGCCACCCAAGTATAAGCTCCCCGAGTTCTCAAGGTTCAGGTCGGAAGGGTCAAGCTCGATCGAGCACATAAGCCGATACCGCACAATTAGGCATGATTTCGCATCGGATCGGATCGCGTAAGATTCTTTGCGCAATCTCCGACAGACCAGCCTTTGGGTGGTACACCTCACTACCACCGATTCAATTCATACGGAAGCAATCGGAAGAGCGGTTCCACATCCGGTACCATTCGGAGGCTCTCGAGGTGGCATTGCGGACTGCACAAAAGCGGCGAAGCGAGTACATCCGGTTCAGATCGTCAAGAACCGATGTTACTCGGCTCGTTTAATCGAGAAGGAAGCGATCGGTGGCGTGTTGGGTCTCTCGGCACCCATCAAGGATCTGGCGTTCGGTAGAGTACAACTCATTGGCGCACATGGCCTGTAATCGGCGATGTATGAGCAGCGCCACCACGAGTTGTACCAAGACAAATTCAAACGTCCGATAAGCCCGGTCGATGCGAAGAAGAAGATCCTACGGGACCGTGGAGGTGGCCGTAGATGAATGGGCTCGGGGGGCAGATCCTGTGGCCTGCAAATGGGTGAAACAGCAAGGGCCTGCGAAAGGGTTCGACTTCGATGTGAGCAAAGCTGAGCAGATATTTGATTTGCTGCTGAAGGAGAAGCAGCTGAGGTTACCCGAAGGCCACAAAATCCCTACGGCTCAGGAAATGAACGGGAGGCCATACTGCAAGTGGCATCACTCGTTCACCCATACCACCAATGAGTGCAAAGAGCTGCGCCGCCAAATCCAAATGGCGATCGAGCAAGGCCGTCTGATCCTTGGGCAGTTCGCCATGAAAGTAGATACAAACCCATTTCCCGGCGTCAACATGGTAGAACTCAGTCGCTCCGCGAGGCGCAAGCTGGATTTCTCGTTCGGCGTTAATATGGTAGGGTCGGGGTACCACCATGACACGTACAAGGAGGACGGTGGTCGCTCTCGGGGCAAGGAAAGAAAGGAGGCTAGTCCATGCGACCGGCCCAGCCACAATGACAGGCGGTACTTAACAGAGGAACAAGTGAGGAGAGTGCGATATCAGAAGCCACATTCTACGCATCTCCTTAACAAGTATGAGCGCCAAGATGACCAACGTTACCGGCGCGCAGAGACGAAGGATATGAGCACCTTGCTAGGGGCCGTCGAAAAGGAAGGCGCAGATGCATTGGGATTGTCCTTTCTTCGTGTATTGTCAGGCAGGAATGAGCCGATTGCCTACAATCGACAACGCCGTAATGCGGTCAAGAAAGGAAGACACGAGGCCGTCGGTATTCAAACGTCTAGGGCCTCTTCAGCCCTGTGGCCGTCACAGGGGTCCGCCGAGCGAAGACCTCGAGGAGCCAAAGGATGGCAAGGACGAAGATGTATCACCGCCCAAGGTGGTGCCCGACGGACTCGCACACACCCGAGCGAGAGTGCAGCAGAATCTTAGAGGAAGTCAAGCGCAGATTCCACGCTTTGAAGAAATCACGGCCGATCCGCCAAAGTGAAGGCTGTGGAAACGGAAGACCGCCGACCAGGAAAGAGTGGCGCCTAAATCCGGTAAAAGCCGATGCAAAGACATCGGCCGGCACCAACATGGTGTTCGTATTCCGCCGACTTCGCGCGCCAAGAACCGATGAGCTACCCGTGGGTACGCTTTGATCGCGCCCACGGCCGTTATCTTTGAGAAGCCACGTGAGAAGGGTTACAAACATCCGAAAGCCCTGACCGCGAGGTTACATCAATGGGCAACCTGTCGCCAAGATGTTGGTGGACACAGAGCGGCAACAACATCATGCCGTACTCCATGCTACAACGCTTTGGGACGCCCACCGCAGATCCGATCAAAACCAACGCCACGTTGAGCGACTTCAACGGTCGTCTTCGGAACGCAAGGCGATCGAACGTGGACTTGACAAAGGCAGGAAAACCGCACCACGTCATTCTTCGTCGTGGGATGCAAGAGCACTTATACGGTCTTGCTAGGAAGGGATTGATTCACGCCAATTGTTGCATTCCATCCACAATGAACCAAAGGCTCGATCCAAAGGATGGAGACGAAGTAGAGGTCATCCACGCAGACGATTCTATCGAGATCTCCATAGCTGGCATGAACATCTGGGAGGCAGAAGACCAAGAGCCGATCTCTGGAATCAATCTAGACGGCTGCGAGCGTATTGAAGCTACAAAAATCGGGGTGAGGCTGGTCTTATCCACTGGCCTTACAGAGTAGAAAGGCCCACGATCATCCGTGGTACGGCCGATCCCTGTGATCGGCCACAAAAAATAAAAAGCAGCGATCATACGACAAGCAGCTCATGTAGTTGTAGCAGAGAGATGCTCTGCCACTGTGAAATAATGAGGTGTAAACCGTCCTTGACTGATGCAAGCGAAAAGAGGGCCGATTCAAGCAATCGGCCCAAATTATTTTTGTTGTCCTCACCCACCGTGTGCCCTGTGTTTAGCGTCGATTTGACAGGTGACGGAAAGCTAGGGTACGGGTTTACATCCGCTGATGAGCTAGAAGAGATCGACATTGGTCCTGGGGATAAGCCACGACCAACATTTATCAGCAGAAAGTTAGAGCCGAGTCTGCGGGGCCCGATGATAGCCCTGCTGAAACAATATCCAGATCGCTCACCGACTACACAGATGCCTGGTTGACAGAGCATCATCGAGCATCGACTCGCTCAAAAGGGATTTCGTCGTTCAAAGCGAGCACGACAAATGAAGGCGAAATTCGGAAGAGGTCAAGAAAGAGGTCGAGAAAATCTTGACACCAAGTTGATCAGACCATGCGGTATGCCGAGTGGATTTCTAGTATCGCACAGAGAGAAGAAGGGTGGCCAATGGCGTGTTGCTATAGATTTTCGAGATCTCAACAGCTACCCCAAAGGATGAGTATCCGATGCCGGTGGCGTAAACATTAATCAATGCGTACCGGTCATACAATTTTGAGCTTCATGGACGGCAATGCCGGGTACAACCAGATCTTCATGGCTCCGTAAGACATACACAAGATCGCATTCAGAGTCCTGTGGTCCGTGGGGTTATTTGAATATGTAGTCATGACATTTGACTGAAAAATGCCGCGCCACGCACCAAAGGGCCATGAATTATATTTTCCATGATCCGATCGGCAAACCGTTGAAATCTACATCGATGACGTGGTGGTCAAGTGCCGCTTCATACGGACACTTGGACGATTCGCAAAGGCCCCGGACCGAACAAGAAAGTTCGCCTACGATGAATCCAAAGAAGTGTGCTTTCGGTGACGGCCGGTTCTTGGGTTTTTGGTCCATGAACGCGAATTGAGATCGGCCGAAAAGTCGGAGGCAAGACGGACAATGAAGCCACCCACCACGAAGAAAGAACTACAGTCCCTTATCGGCAAGATCAACTTCGTCGACGATTCATCCCCAACTGCCGTGAAGGATTGAGCCGTTCATGGGACTAGTAAAAATCAACCGACGAGGAATTCCGGGGGCGTAACAACAACGAGCCTTTGACGAGATCAAGGAATATTTGACAAAGCCGCCAAGTTAATTCCACCTCACCGACAGCCATTCTACATTTACTTGTCGGTCGACACGCCCATCGCCTCGAGTGGTGCAAGTTTACGGCGGATGGAGCGGTCGCCTTTACATAAGCGGAGGATGCCGGACGCAGACGAGGTACCACGATATCGATAAGTTGTGCCTCTCGCTTTTCACTTGCACCAAGTTGCGCCACATTTTGCTATCGCAGAGATCATCATCATATGCAAATCGACGCGTCATAAAGCACATGCCGTCGGCTCCTATGTTAAAAGGCCGATCGGGCAAATGGATGTTTGCATTATCGAATTTGACATCCGGTATCAACTCGCAAAGCGATTAAGGACAAAGCGCCGATCTTATCGCTGAAAGGATCAACACAAACATAGCCGCACCGTCCATAAGAGCGTGGGCTATGTTTTTCGACGGTTTGTGACGATGCTGCGGCATCGGCATTTTACTCGTGTCGCCTGGGCAACATTTTCCTTCTCCATCGATTATCTACCTCGCACCAACAATGTAGCCGAGCACGAGGCGATATGCAAGGGATGGAGTTACTCTCGGCCGGAGCTAAGCGTGGAAATTTTGGAGACTCCAAGTTGGTGATTTCCCAGCTCACGGAGGACTACAAGTGCGAGAGCGAATCCTCTTCCCATTATGGCAGACCGCCGTGAGCTGATGACGCAATTCCAGACGTAAACTTCACTTGGATCCCACGATCGCAGAATACCGAGGCGAACGATCTTGCGCAGATGGCTTCGTGACACAAGGACGCGTGGTAGAAGGAGCCGACGCTCGTGTACGCCTCGAAGCGACGATCGAGAGCCGATATCTTCAATTACTTGAAAGATTCGCTCGGGGCACCTAAACGGATAAGGTACAAAGCCATGAAGTACGTACTTATTGGGGATGACATGTTTTACAGGACTGGAAGGGCTATTGCTCAAATGCTGGGGTCACCGAGGCCAATCAGCTCCTACACGAGGTACACGAAGGCGCGTGGAACTCACCAATCGGCTCATAAGATGAAATGGTTGATCAGCGATCGGGTTTTATTGGCCCACCATGCTTGAGGACTGTTTCAACTACTACAAAGGGTGTCAAGCATGTCGAAATTTGGAAAAATCCAGATGGTACCACACAAGAATGAACCCCATCATCAAGCCTTGGCCATATTCCGAGGTTGGGGCATGGACATGATCGGCAAAATCAATCCTCCATCAAGTAAAGGCCACATGTGGATTAAGCTATCACTACTTCACTAAATGGGTGGAGGCTGTCCCGATGAAGTCAAGAACTCAAGGATGTTATCAATTTTGTAAAAGAACATGTCATCCATAGGTTCGGGATTCCCCAAACTATCACGACCGATGGAGGTTCGGTCTTTATTTCTCAGGAGTTTAGAAAGTTCTGCGAGGACATGGGGATTAAGCTGATTAGATCATCTCCATACTATGCTCAAGCAAATGGGCAAGCTGAAGCGTCCAACCAGAGCCTCATCAAGCTGATCAAGAGAAAAGTCGATGAGCACCCAAGGCGTTGGCACGAGGTTTTGTCAGAGGCGTTATGGGCTTATCGTATGTCATGCCATGGAGCAATAAAAACCTCACCATACCATCTAGTATATGGACAAGAAGCCGTCCTACCCTGGGAAATTACGGCTGGATCAAGACGTCATTTTTCAGACGATCCGACGATCAAGAATACGCACTCGATGAGTGACAAGTAGAGGATTTAACCGAGCTCAGGCTATGGTCACCGAGAAAATCAAAGAGAACAAGGCCAAAGTAGCTCGTGCATACAACAAGAAAGTGAAGCCAAAGGAGTTCCACGTTGGTGATCCGGTATGGGAAGTCGTGTTGCTTGGGGACTAAGGATGCGACATATGGTAAATGGTCTCCAAATTGGCACGGTCCGCATAGGTTGACCAAGTTTTAAGAGGAAACGCACATGCTCGAGCTTGGATGGCGTAAAGTTCCCAGTGGCAGTCAACGGGCAACATCTCAAGAAATATTTCCCAAGCATGTGGGATGTTGGACAGTAAGACTCGAGGGGCCGATACATGAAATCGGCTAAGTAAAGGCACGTGAGATGATGGATAGTAAATAAAATGGGGCCGAAAATCGGCCGAATAAAAAAAAAAGGAAATATATAGCCGATGCACGGCCATCGACTCTAGAGGTTCACACATGTTACAAACAGGTCCACCTTGGCGATCTCAGCTTAGTCATCTTCATCTTTGCTTATCACTAGTCGTTTGTGCGGGGCACGTTTTTCGATGGGCAATTGGAGATTTGGGTCGCCCGTGTTGAGGAGGGTCGCAGGTCATCATTTGAAACCAAGGGGTGGCCGTTGTAATGTGTCTAAGGATGCGACCGAAGGTTGACCCTGTCAACGGTTTTTTGGGAGAAGCCGATGGGTAGTCATCGGCTCTGTGCGATTTGACTTGTTTGATCAGATAAGGCAGATGTTGTTGAAAGCCGATACAGTGTCATCGACTTCTGAAGCATCGACCTATTTCGGTTATCGGCAAAATTGAAGCAAAGAGGAACAATATTTGGGAAACAAATTTTCATTCATTCAAAAGATCATTGCTTACAGGACGATCGACAAAAGGGGGCCTACCATCGCTACGGCTATTACATCGATTCCTAATCTAAGCCGAGGTCGCTGCCGCATTGCCGCCGTCGCCCTCTTCATTGCCTTTCAACCGCCGCATCGTCTTGCTGCCGCCGCCGAGGAAACCAGCGAGGACCTCTTCGCCCTCATCGTCATCTTCGGTGTCTTATTTGGACCCGGCGAAGCGCTTGGCGGATACTGTCGGAGGAGGTGTCCTCGATTCCTCCTCCTCGTCGGAAGAGTCGACGCCGTCCCCACGAGCGTCGTCGTTGCTGCCGCCTCCAGCCGACGAGGAATCAGAGGCTCTCTTCGCCGTGGACGCATCATCCTCCGACCAGACGGCTAAATCTCGTCCTTTCGCCCCACCATCGGGGCGAAGTATCAGACGCCGTGGGATGGGTGCTCGCGTCGGCTCTCGGTCACTAATCGAGTTGGAGGCGTGGGAAGACACACCGAGGAAGCAGAGGAGGCCATGGCGAAAGAGGGTTTTTCCGGGAAGGAGAGGGTTTTCGCAACCGGAGGAAGATGGAGCGTGAACTGCTCAGCTGATTTAAATAAGGGAATAGTGGAGACGGTTCAATGCCATAGCGGTTTCCCAGATTACCTTTGCCAAAATCGTCAAATCACGCTACCGCAGAGTTGAGAAGACAGGCATCATGATGAAGGGGTAGCGTGACGGTTCTGCTCGCCACGCATTCTGCTCACGCTAAACCCGATAAAAAAAAGAGGAGAAGAAGAGAAAAAAACACACAGAGTGGTTTTGGAATTATCATTGCCAAAACCAGGGGGCATGTGTTATCACCGTATTTTGGCCAAAGACGGAGATGGGCCGTGATCAAGATGGGCTTGAAAGATACATATATTCAACGTGTTGTTGGATCGGCCTAGTACGTGGATTTGGGCTAAATTGCCCGTGTATCTTGTATCATAATAGGATTCGTGTTTGTTTAGGTTCCGTTTATGTGTAGGTAGAGATAGAATTGTAGAGTTATTCCAAAAGTAGAGAGTCTCCGGACTATAAATATGTACCTAAGGTTATCGAAAAAGGAGGACAACCACGTTCACAACAAACACAATCTCGGCGCATCGCCACCCCTTGTTTCTAGGGTTTCTTTCGTAGTAAGTGCCATCGCCTAGATCGCATCTTGCGATCTAGGCGATTCACTTATTCATTACCCGGTTTTACTGCATCAAGCGTTGTTGACGAGTAATACCATTATCATAGATTGTTTGAGGCTAGCATCGGTGCTTTTTCTTTACTATCGCCGGTTATGCTACCTCTAGCTATCTCGCTACCCTTGCATTTTTTCCAAAGTGCAAGGGTAGCACCTTGCTTGATCTTTATTTAGTCGATTCGACCGTTATAGTTGTGCCTTGTTCACCAAGGTTTAGTT
The DNA here is from genome assembly GCA_030063025.1 of Avena longiglumis. Taxonomy (NCBI): domain Eukaryota; kingdom Viridiplantae; phylum Streptophyta; class Magnoliopsida; order Poales; family Poaceae; genus Avena; species Avena longiglumis. The sequence goes on from CP125975.1 coordinate 15,961,058, forward strand.
TAATATCTACGTAATCAGGCCTTGCAAACGGGTTGAACGATCCAGTAATGCATAAGGACGTGGCTTATTCGTTCTAGAGAGGATGTTCCGGTAATTGGCTTTACGTTGGTTATTAGGCCTCCTCTAGGGTTAATATTCTTCATCTTTTGTACGTACCAGGCTCAATCACGCGTAGGACGTTCCAGTTACGTGGTGAAAATATTAGATTATCGTAGATCGATTTAACTTGTAGTGATCAAGCAAAACCCCATGTTATCATAAATTTAACACAGAACCATGGGGCAATCGGCTTTAGGAGCCGATTTACAGGGAAACCTGGGAGCCGATTACGGCTCGAATTTTACGTATACTTGTTTATCATGCAGGAAATCAATCGGAGCAATCCTTCACCTTCCTGACTGTATAGGTCGTGGCACGCCGAACCAAGCCGTGACGTGTCGGAGCTTTTATGGCCGCCCGAGGGACCAGGCCCACCAGCGATCTGGAGCCTCCCGGCCTCCGTGTTGTCGATCATTGCCGTCACGGGTTTTGGCAGGCAACAGAAAGTCAATTTCCGGGGTTCGAAAATGTTTTTTAGTGTTTTGAACGGAAGCTTCTAGAATATTCTGGAATGTCCACCATCCCGGAAGGGGTACTTGAAATGCACCATACCCTGATGGGCTGGGCACATCATACCCTAGGACAACTCGGCTAACGACTAGGAAGAGAGAAACGAACTCTAGTTTAAAAGTCAAATTCTAGTTTGAAAAAGTCAAGTCGTAGTTAGGGAAGGAAAAGGAAAACCGTATGGGACAAGTTCTCACTCTCCCCTTCCTTGCCACCGACATAGAGGAGTTGGGGAAGGACTCGCCCAGGGGCCCCCAAAATTTTAGGGCCCCCAAATCCTAGTCCAGTCTGCACTACGTATCCTTTCCCAGCCAAATTCCCCTAGCCTTGATGGGCCTGCTGTAGCCCATGACGAAATCCAGTTCCGAAGCTGCAAATACTCATCTCCAATCACGTGGCTAATGATGCACGGTAGGTTTATAGCTTAGCCGAATACAATCCCGATCGACCAAAGAAAGTGAATCACCCTAGCACACATCCTCCACAACCACAAAACACGATCGAAAAAAAAGCTCCAGGCGACTACAGACCGCTAGATGGCACATTGCCATGCCCAGCGACTGTCAAGCCAAGCGTCAGTCGCCCTCCGCCTCTGGCCCATTTGATTGATTGACATATGAACTTGTTTTGGTTTTGCCAATGTCGTTCCAGTTCGGTAGTTATATACTCCAAATCAATCTACCCTCCAACGGTATATTAGGTGAGCCATGTTTCATGTCCTGATATCTAATCTTGCTGACAAAAAATCATGTAGTGTTATTTTTTGCGGGTAATTCATGGGCTGTTTGAATTTGTTATATTATACTTTTTAAATTTAGAACAATCATGTCTTCTGGAAACAGGAACTGTGATTCTCGTGCTAAAAAGCACAAAGATTAGAAGCGGCAGCTTAGTCGGTGTTCTTGAAAGATTTCCTGTGAAGGAATCTCAAACCGATTCATAAACTCCAGACGCTTTTTGGTAAAATATGAGGTTAGTTCATTGCTTTTGTTTACTCTTTTGACATTAATATCTAGTATAATAACCTGCAAATATGCTTTAGTTATATTAGTTATGTGATTTATTTTTTCAAAATTTAAGGCCCCATTTGGCATACCGCACCGGGGGCCGAATTTCTGGAGACGGCCCTGGTCTCTAGATAGTTAATGCTTTTGTTCTTTAAGGGTAAGTAGATTAGAACCATTCCACTTGTTACTTGCATCTAGTAGATTAATTCTAGCAGGGTTCTCTCTTGCTATTCCGTAGGTATTTTTTAGTTTTACATGCAATGAACCCATCAACAAGTACCTTCCGAGATACCCGAAGAACACATTTATGATCATGCAATGATTAATTGATGGTTAATGCCCCAGAAGTATTCTTTCCGTACTAGGGAGTAACATGTTTTCACGGTTTAAGGAAATGATACTTGACATTCAAAAAGCTACAATAATTAAACTTAGTGATGTAATCAAATTACTATTCTTGGGCTGGGTCTGTCCATCACATCATTCTCCTTATGATATAATCCCATTATGGTTGGGAAATCTTAACAATCATTTAATAAACGAGTTAGTCTAGTAGAGTTTTATAAGAGACACAATGTTGTTTATATATCCACACATGTACTTAGTTTCCGGTTACAACTATAGCATGGAGAATAAACATTTGTCTTGAACAGGAAAATACGATAATAATAATATTATTATTGTTTGTAGGGCATATTTCAAACATAAAAGACTCCCTGGCGTGCGCTATATGGTGCACCCATTTCGCTTAAGGATTAACATCGTGGGCTCGACCCAGTTTTTGGTCCATTCGCTTGCTCTCTTATCTTTTTAAGGGTGAAAATCTAAGGTCTGGCCTTAGCTGGTTTTGCCTGGCAATGGCTTTGTTAAAGGATCTGTTTTGAAAGCGAGATATCTTCAGGGTGAAAACCTAAGATCATTGATCAGGCGACGATGACGCTTGTGCATTGTCCTTTTCTTGGAGGCGTCGTTTTTGAAGAGTCTAGAGTTCAGTTGCTGTATTGGTGATGGTTGTACTATTGCTGCTAGGAACGAAACACTGTAGCGTGTCTTTTATTATCTTAGTTTTTTCTTATTTTTGTTGGCTGTGTGCATCCGTAATGTCAATAGGGTATTGCGTTGTTGAAGAGGCCAAGTGTAATTGATATATCTTAATATTAATATATGCTCATTTCCAAAAAAATCTTATTTTCATTTATTCTCGAGCGATGCTAGGAGTACCTTCGTTCTAGACTCGGTAGGAACACAAGATGTCCAAACAAGACCCATCAGTTTTGTCAGTGTGTGTCCAACACAACCTCAAATGACTAAGAAAAACACTACATTAAACTAAACAAGCACAAGATTTCACAACCGAATCACTATTCGATGTCAAGTGTAATAGTTTAATACAAGGACTAACTTATGAATACAACTCGGACAATGATGCCTTTAGGGCACGAGTCCTAATAGTAAATTCCATGATAGCCGCCGGCCCTAGAAGCTACGCCCCACCCGCTCTAGTACCAATATGTCATGTTTGCCGGTCCTGCCCGTATCACTAGCACCGCAATCCCATCCCTTTTTAGTGGAACCTCTTAGCCATATGCCTTTAGCACATCATCATCATCATCATGTCGGTCTCTTGAAGCTCATCGACTAGGTGCACCTTCCCACTTGAAGGAAAGAATATGGTGTCATGAACTAACTCTGGGATTCCTCCGATGAAGAAGACGACAATAACACAACCGATGATGTGGACGAGCAGGGCAACACGATAAATTAGCCGACGATCACATAATAAAATGACACAAACACTTATGTTGGGAGGTTGTTCTAGTGGGGATTAGAATCTACGGTTCTAGATTTTGTTTCAATCCGGTTCACTTTACTGATTTGTTTCAATCAGCGAGTCTAGATGGATATAAACGTTTCCAAGAGTTTAGGTTTGTTCTAGACAAAACATAAGTTTTAGAATGAAATTTAACGATATAAAAAATAGCTTGCTTCTATTTTTTTAGTGGGACACACTTGTGGCTAGTTCCTGAAAGAAATGGCTAAGGGCCCGGCTAAGGCACGACACAAGTACACAACCCATGAAAGCCCTTATACAAATGGGCTATGCGGTGCCGGCGCGCGAGCCTTGGATAGCGGACTAGGCACGTCACAGTTACTAAAATAGCCAACCCATTTAGGCCTTTTGGACTATTTCCCAACATAACAATAGGAAAAAATAGATTGAAAATAAGATAAAAAACATGTTGTGCTACCCTGGTTCAAGGTCGTGACCGGCACATGGCATGCCACGAGCCAGACACGGCGTTTAGCTGCGTAACGCCACGAGCCCATTTTAAGCTGGCAACGCATGCTAACGGGCTGGCCTGCGATTATTCGGCCCGTTTGGCCAGGTCTGGTTCACGGTGCGGAGACGTTATTGGGCTGATCAGGGAGCGCGATGTGCTCTTAGATACATATGGCGTGCATAATGGGCCGATCAATTGTTTTGAGGGAGATTTGTGGGTTAGGCCCCGCGGCCTCGTACAGGCCCACTCACCGATACTTTGCGGCGGCGGACCGCCGTTCGCCGGCGGAAATGGTTTCAGCGGTTGCCGAGAAGCAGGCGGCGTCCTCTCAAAAAAAAAAAAAAAAAGAAGCACGCGGCGAAGTGGAGGAGGACCTGCAGGCGCTCGAGGAATTCGAGCAGATGTACGAGGAGATGAGGAAGGAGGCGTTCCGGATGGCTGCCAGGAAGAGCAAGTCCATCGTCATCGCTCTCTCCACGGGCGCCGCACTTCTCCATCGTCCTCGCCTGCACGGCGGCATGTCAGCTGACAGCTGGTTCCAGGTCCGTTTCTGGGAATCTGGGGCCGCCGTGCTGCTCTTCGTCCGGGATCAGTGGAGGGGTTTCGGCTCGCCCAAATTCCCCACCCGAAAGCCCCCGTACTAAAATGCGCCTTTCAATTTGCATTTCAGACTGTCGACCATCAGGGATAATTTATCTGTGGCTCTTCTGAGTCTCCTTGCTGTGGATCAAATCAGTGAGATTTGCTCGAGCAACGCTGGTGATGACGTGCTTATTATTATTATGATGTCTTCCTCTGGTTCTCCCGGGCCTGGCTTAGTGCTTTATTTGATTTTGGGATTTCACCGTTACTCCTGTAGAAAATAATTTAACTCGTATGCATATATAAGGTGAAGCAAATGCTATCTGATCAATTGATTTTTACATTTAGTTGATGCAAAAACAATCCAGCTGTTACTTTTGGTAATGTACCTCTCATGTTATATCATTAAGTAAATTATTGCGGTTGATCCGGGACCTGGAGCAACTGTGGCGGGGCTAACTCAGATCTTGGGCTGTTGTGTTGCCTATTCTAGGCGATGGCGGGTAGATTGTGCTCATTGGGGGTGACTGTGCGGTAGATCAAGTTGGCGCCGCAAGGGTCATGTCGGGGGCAAAAGGTGGACATGTAAGCATTGGATGTTTTGTGGTATTATAGACGTACAGTTAGGAACCCTCTCCATGGGAGTAAGTGAACATGAGATAGGCTACATTACTTCCCACTATTGCCTCCTATAGTCCTACACCTCCTTTTCCTGCAAGGGTTTCTGTCAATATTTTATAGATGAAGTCTAACAAGACAGCCCTATGTTGGTGCGATGAATGATTCTGGCATTTTTTGCTATACCATTAAAAGTTATTTCCTAGAATGTTTGTACTTACAATATATTTCCTTGAATTTAAAGACCTTTTAAAAGATATAGGAGTAAACTTTGCGATTAATCCAGGAAGTAGTCTTGCATTTCAGTTAACCATTTATTTGCTGTATCGATTCCTTGTAAAATCAGGTAAACCCTAATCGATTGCCACCCTTAGAAATATTTGATTCCTATGGCTGAATAAGCTCTCCGAGGTTTAACTTTTCATCCTCGAGACACCTTTTTTTGGGGGTTAATTTCCCGAGACACCTTTTATTAATCTGTGGGACCTATTCACAGTTTTTCAATGTTACTTATTATATAATGTGTATAATCTGATACTGTTATTCTCTATTCATCATTGTACCAAAAGATGGTTTGGTCAACTTGGTCCCTGGTTATTTAATTTTTCTGCTAGAAAACAAATTATAAAGAGCTGTTGTACCTTTTACAGAACAGAGTTGCCGCTTTCCATTGTATGAGTCAGATGGTTAACAAATAAAAAAAATACGTACAGATAACTGGCCAGTAAGGAGTTTATATAGAAAACAATATTAGTATTACTATAATCTTTTGACAGTTAGGTGTTAACACGCTTGTTAAATTTACTAGTGTTAATGTGTCCGACAGCGTGTAAACATGCTAGCAAGCAAAAATCTCATTGTGTTAGGTGCTGTTGTACATAACTTCAGGTCTGAGGTTTTCTAAATTGTTTGCTGTTCTACATGTCAATTGTCTATTTTATTCCAGTCTTCTATTTGAAATTTGCCAGGGAATGGATGAGATGTTCAGGTGAAGATATGCCCTTTATCGTAGATTTATTTGCTTGAACAAAAAAAGGAATTTTGTTTAGGTAAAATTAGCTTTAGTCAATTCGGTTGTAACTGATAGCAACTGGTCCATCTTTTGAATTTATAGTACAGATTTTTGTTTCTGGCTGATCTTTGGACCAGTAGATGCACATCCTGGAGCTGGACATTCAGACACTCAAGCCGCCAGAAGGTATTAGCCTATTGCTTGTCCATTGTTTAGACCATGTTTTCTCTGCAATCTTCCCTTACATCTTGGCTTCTGTTGCTCCCAAAACAAAAATATATGGGATTTCAATCTTATCAGGCTTCTCTCACCCCATTAAAACTGCCGTCAAGTACAGAGCATTACTGCTGCATCACTTCTTTGTTACGTGCAGGGAGTATCTAGGTATGTGATTTTACTTTATCTCTAAATCACCATGGTTTCATGTAACTTAATCATTAATTTGAGTGTCCTTAAATCATGACCACGGTTGAGTACTTCATCTGTTTGAAAGTTTATTTTGGGCAAAAGTACCATTTCTAGAAATGCTTAGGAAAGTATTTACGGAAGTACCCACTAGGAACTGAACCTATATTTTCCCTAAAAAGGGAGCAGGACCTAGATTTGACACTTTGTGTGTGTCATTAACACAAATTTTGTAGTGACAGACGACGGCTCGTTGATAGCTGTGCTTGATTTTTTAATGTTAAATCTTCATGACTCGGAATCATTCTGTAGGTGCATGCATATGATGGTGTACGTATATGTACGTCTACTGTACTTTGGTATTTCTCCAAACTAAAAGAAGAAAATCTAGCTATTTAGGACGTGTTCGGCAACTCCCCAGCTTACAGCTTCTCTAGAATCCTTAACGGAGCAGCGCCAAACATCTAGACTCCATGGAGCTAGATCCAAGAAGCTAGGCAAAATCGATGTAAAAACGGTGGAGCACCTCTTTTCGTGAATTCCCGGATCGGCAAACGCTGGAGCAGCAAAAAAATTACAGAGACTGCCACCGCGTAAACAAACAAAACGCTTCAGTCTCGCAGGACACGTTTACATGCGAGCTGGTTCACAGGGTCTGTGACAAACCTGCCGCCGCCAGGCGAGCTCCACCTAACCGTCGCCGGAGCCATCTCGGCCGGCGAGGACGTGTTCTCCATGCCCCTCACGCATGGACGCCTTCAACTCCGCTGAGCGAAGTTCGCCACCGCCGCCGCCAACATCTCCGTCCTCACGTCACCCAAATCCCCGCCCGTGTGCCGAGCTCCCCTCCACCCCGCCCTCAAGAAGCAGCGGTGGCAGCTGGAATTCCCCGTCCCCGACCTCCTTGTCAACGCTCCGCTCGACCCGCTCTCAACCAGCAGCAGAATTAGCTGGAATCTCCCATCCCCGACCTCAACCCGCCCTCAAACAACAGCAGTAGCAGCCAAAATCGATGGGAACAGGCAACAGTTATTCAGTATCACGTACAGCCGGAATCCTCTGTCCCCGAACCACCCTCAAGCAGCAACGGTAGCAGCCAAAATTGATAGGAATAGGCAAACATTTGTTTAGTCTCACTTACAGCCAGAGTCTAAAAGAAAAACATAACGACAAGGTCGGCCAACTAGCCAAATTGCTCAATAGGCTGAAACATGCCCTACCGCCCGAGAAGGCCGGCCCAGCTAAAATAGGCCACAGCCCAGCTTAACGGAGAGGAGCGCACCGAACGTTTTCTGCTCCTACCGGGAAGCTGGCGATCGATTGGGAAGCTGGATTTGAGGATTTTCGAGAAGCTAGACTGTTCCCGAACACGCCCTTAGTCAGCAGTGACGGTGGCATCCCAACTCCGACTTGGACAGCTGAAATGTAAACTCCAACACACTGGACTCTGAAAACAACCCATCTAGAAATTCCAAAACTGAGCATTATTCAATGATCTGCTCCCGCAGTGGAACATTCATGGAAGCTGTGTTTGTGGAAGCATTTTTTACTTGTAGACCAAGGTTCGATGCAAGTACCTACTCCCACGAGCAGTATCGTTATATAGCGAGCGTCTAGCTAGTTAGAACCTAGTGCTAAGATTTTTTAGCCTCATACATCTATGGATTCGCTGGCTCTCCCCTGCTGCATCGCGGCCCTGATCATTCTATTCCTGCCGCTGAGCGCTTCTGACGACCGGCTTGTCCCTGGCAAGCCTCTGTTCCCAGGCAACACCATCGTCTCTGATGGTGGAGCGTTTGCTTTGGGCTTCTTCAACCCCTCCAATTCCACTCCGGCCAAGCTGTACCTTGGCATATGGTACAACAATATTCCTGAGCTTACCGTCGTGTGGGTTGCCAACCGAGAAACCCCGGCCACCAACACCAGTTCGTCTGGACCGAAGCTCTCACTTGTCAACACCTCTAATCTCGTTCTTTCAGCTGGTGATGGTAATGGCCATGTCCTTTGGACGACGACCAACGTAGCCACTGTACAGGGCTTTTCTACCCCAGCGGCTGTGCTTTTGAACACCGGCAACCTCATTATCCGGTCCTCAAACAGTGCCAGTCCCAACATGCAAGTGCCTAGACGGCTTTGAGCCGGTAAACATGCAGGAGTGGACTAGTGGCAGGTTTGTTGCGGGCTGCCGGCGGAAGGAACACCTTCATGGGTGCCGCGACAACTTCTTGGCCTTGCCAGGGATGAAGTCACCCGACAAGTTTACCCTCGTGGGAGGGGACAGAAGTACGCTCGAGGAGTGCAGGGCGGAGTGCAATCACAACTGCTCATGCGTTGGGTATGTGTATGGCAACAAGAGTAGCGGGAGGTCCGGGGGAGACGTGACGACATGCTTTATGTGGGCTGGGGAGTTGGTGGACACAGGAAAGGTTTATGAAGAGCTCGGCGGCGAGACGTTCTATCTCCGACTTGCAGGCATGGATACAGCAGGTGATAACAGATTTCAGTTTCTCCAGCTTTATGCTCCTACTTTTGTCATTCTACTGCTGGTTTTTTACTTTGCTAGCATGACGTTCTATCTCCGACTCGCAGGCATGGATACAGCAGGTGGATAACATATTTCAGTTTCTACTGCTGGTTTTTACTTTGCTAGCATACTTTCTAGTATTACTAAATGTCATTTTTTATGGTATATGTATGTATGGCACAGGTAAAAGGATAAAGAGCAATGCAATCAGGATTGTGCTGCCCGTTTTAGGTAGTGGTGTTCTGGTGCTAATATGCATCTCGCTTGCATGGTTAAAATTCAAAGGTATGTTTAATAGACTCTTCTTATTAGTAAAATGTTAAATTGACTGCCTTATGAAAATGTACGTTTCATCACACAAAAAAATGGAGCCATGCCACATTTGAAAATCGTCTAAACCCCCTTAATGAAAATCGTCTAAACCCCCTTAATCGTTTTGAGCATGGTTTAGCGACTGTTACATGCAATCTAGTTGCTAGCAGATAAAATGGAGTCCACATGAAAGTGAAACACACGCGCACAGCGCGCACAACGCGCGCGCACACACACACACACTCTCTCTCCACACATAAATGAGCCACATCGATCACGGTGCTTGTCATGTTGCCGCTTTCCAGATTCACACAACTGCTGCTGCTCTATAGATACTTGGTGTTCAAAGGGGTCTGTAAAACAAGAGATACATCTGGTCACCGTGATATGGACTTGAGGATTGTCTGTGAGTTTTTCCAGAGAGGAGGGACGGGAAGGTGGGAGGTTATAATTGTCATTTTTTCTAACATGTGGACCTCATATGTATGTCCTAAGAGATAGAAATTCTATCTGGTATGCCGTTTTGTCATGGTGTCACACGTCATCGTGGGTTATTTCCTCTAGTTTTGCGAGCTCATATGGGGAATATTATACTAGCATCAATGGTTCTAGGTGTAACTTTTTTATTTCCTATGTTTGTGGTGTGCTCATTAGAAGCAAACGACTTTTACCATTGCGGGAGCAGGCAAGAACAAAAAATGGAGAAAGCGCAAGAGGAAAATATTGGATGGTATGAATATACCTGATGAAGTTGTGGAAGAAAACCCTCCCCATGATCAAGAGTTTCCATTTGTACGATTAGAACAAATTGCACTTGCAACCCAGAGCTTCTCTGAAACATGCGTGATTGGACAGGGGGGCTTTGGAAAAGTATACAAGGTAACTCGCTGAACATGCAGTACTCTATTATTCACTGTAATGAGGATAATTATCTTTTTTGTATTGCAGAGTCAAATCTAAGGTCTCAATATATTTCTGTAGGGAACATTAGGTGGTCAAGAAGTTGCAGTCAAAAGGCTAAGTAGAGATTCTCAACAAGGGACACAAGAATTTAGCAATGAAGTAATTCTAATTGCTAAATTGCAACATAGAAACTTGGTTCGCCTTCTTGGATGTTGCGGTGAGAAAGATGAAAAGCTTCTGATATACGAGTATCTGCCTAACAAGAGCTTAGATGCTACCCTTTTTGGTACATACTCTCATGACATATAATGATTTCCTAAGATAGCTCAAAAATAATTTTGCTTAAGTTTCTTTCTTTGTTTAGACGACTCAAGAAAATTATTGTTGGATTGGGTGACACGGTTTACTATAATCAAAGGAGTCGCAAGGGGACTTCTATATCTTCACGAAGACTCGAGGTTCACCATAATTCATAGGGATCTCAAAGCTGGAAATGTTTTGCTAGATGCAGATATGAAACCCAAGATAGCGGATTTTGGTATGGCAAGGATCTTTAATGATAACCAGCAAAATGCAAATACCCAACGAGTTGTTGGAACATAGTGAGTATTCATTCCAAAATACTCATATTAATTATTAGTTAAACTCAGTTCCCGTTAATTGTTATAATTGAAATGATAAAGCAGTGGATACATGGCTCCTGAGTATGCAATGGAAGGAATGTTCTCCACCAAGTCTGATGTCTACAGCTTTGGTGTATTACTGCTGGAGGTTGTAACTGGTATAAGGAGAAACTCAGATATTCGAACAATGGGCTTCCCTAGCCTCACAGTCTACGTGAGTACACACATGACTTCCCTCAAGTTTCATTTCTAGTAGGGGATCAAATTCCCATAGCCTTTTGTAGATTTACAAACAAATTGTTTATTTTGCTTTAGTCATGGAATATGTGGAAGGAAGAGAAGACCGAGGAACTGCCAGACTCGTGTATCATGGATAGTTGTTCACCGGGGGAAGTTCTGCTTTGTGTCCATGTAGCACTCTTGTGTGTCCAGGAGAACCCAGATGATAGACCACCCATGTCATCTGTTGTGTTCGTTCTAGAGAACGGGAGCACCACACTTCCAGCTCCCAAGCGCCCCGCCTACTTTGCGCGACAAAGTGCTGAAATGGAACAAATCAGAAATGATATCCAGACTTCCGCGAGCAGTTTTACACTTACTGAGATAGAGGGGCGATAATTTTTTTTTTCGATTTAGATGTATGAAAGTGCTCTTTAATATATTTTTAGATGTATCAGACTAAAGTCATTTTGTTTGCTAGCAAGATACATCCGAATAAGGGCAGGAGCAGCCGGCCTGTATATAGCTTAATGTTTCAGTCACTACTAGTCCGTGTAATCAGCAGTGATGGCGGCATCCCAACTCCGATGTCAGCAGCTGAGATGTCAACTCCATCCAACAAATCCAAAGCCAATTTGCCTGAGCTTCACAAAATTTTCGCATTATTCAGTCACCTGCTCCTGGAATCGGACATGTGAGGATGCCGGAACAAGTCGTTCCCTGTTCTTGGGACGACAATTCTACTTCAGTCGATGATGGCTGGAGCTGGAGAAGATTGCCTACTGTCGATGTGCTTTGATTGGTCTCATTTCTGAATCTTTTGACGTGTTGACGGCGTTATGTCCCTGAGTATTTTCTTTCACCGTTTTGTTAGCTCATTTTGGTTGCTGAAGTTCTGGTCTGTAAACTCACATTGTTCTGAATTTTATTCTGTATTTCTGCTCTGCCCGCTAAAGTTGATGCCCTCGTGTGCCGCATTGTTGACAGTGCAACATGCGGGCAACAGACACACTCAGACACTCTCAACCTACGTTCTCACTTGCCTGGTCGTGGTGCTTGCTCCTGACCAAAGTAAAAAATGGAGATTGCGGATCAAAGAGAAACCGGGGCTTTTCCTGAACAGTTTGTGTCATTACCTGTTAAATGTTCCCTTGATGATCCAACGGTGATGAGTATCACGCCACCATGAGACCGAAGGAGATGTTGAGAGGGGGTGTTCGTGCCCCTCTCTCTCAAAACAGGTGTTCGCCCCGCTTTATAAATAAAATCACACGGCCAAACCGATACAAAGTGACAAGTGAATCCTCTTTCAAAGCAGATTATAAAGATAAAAAAAGTAAAAAAGTACAAGAGCAACCACACCCCGAAGAAGCACCCAAGACTACTAACTAAAGGTGTCACCACACCTCCTTATGAAACCATCGGACGGAGTCGCACCACACTCACCAAGTTGTCGCCGAAGAGGGATGCCTGCCCTCTCGCTCCAGGCCATGGAGCGTCGATCCTGCCTGTGATAACGAGGGCGAAGAGTGCTGGGGACAAAGTCACATGTATAAGATAGGCGGCCGACGGGAACGCTCGACGCCAGTGATGAAAGAGCCTCGAGACAGGATCCGAACTTGCCCACCGAACACAATAGAACAACAGCGGGAGAAACCGAAGCTCCATGATGACGTCCCAAAGATGGTGACGACGCATCAAGTTGCCATCGTCGAGACCAAAACTGGGTTTTCGGCCGAAGCTCCATGCAGGGAAGGTAACCACAATAGTGCCCCAAGAGGGTTACGACACCCGTAGGCATCGCCACTAGCGGAGCCAGGGCCGGTTTTGAGATTTTGGGGGGCGGGGCGAAATAAGAATCGGGGGCCCCCTTAATACAAGGGATCTCACGGCGTCGAACGGAAATTAGATTTATTCTCATTCGAATAATGTTATTCACACTAAAGAGAAAATTTATGTTGCAACTATAGTGCATCCAAAAATATATTCAATTGCAACCAATGTGCAATTTAAAATTTCTAGTTTAAAATAAAAATAATCAGCTAAGGCCTTTCACAATGGGTTGTATCTTAGCACGTTTTTATATGAACAATTAAAAATTAAGAAACAACTAGTACAATGCATTGTTTTTTAAGTGGAGTCTCTACATTTAATGATTTAGAGGACATACATGCATGTGATTGGTCTAGCAATATTTTTTTCCTATGGTTCCGTGCAAGTGGTGTTTCTTAGCTAAGATACAAACTTAATCTCTTTCCTCCTTAACTATAGTGACACATGAGCAAAGTACTTAGGATATAACGCTAAGAAACACCACTATGAAAGGCCTAAAACTAGTGTGTAAAACTGAAAAAAGTATAACAATAGTGTAACTGAATTAAATATAACAATAGTGTCTACGTGTCAAGATCCAATTGCTAAAGATATTGAGTTCAGATCAAAATTATAATCATGTCTATATACGTGAAATGTTACCCAGATCACATTCATCTATTTCCTCTTCAACTCGATATACACACATACTATACATGATGATGACATTACACCGATAAAATTTAGAGAAACTAATTATTAATCGAAAACGTCTGTAAACATGCAATCTACTACTAGATCAACTCAAGAAGATCTAACCAATCATCACGCCAAACTCACAAACCATAGCCGCAAAACTCAGCAAGCAAGGAACGGGTAGGCCAGCGAACGAGGGCTTTGACTGAGTCATGTGTGACATCACTAGTTCGTCGTAGAAATAGCCAAGCCGACGAATGGGAGATCCAGCTTAACTTTTATTGAGCGAACTACCAACTAGTAAACCCTTCTTATGGACTTGACCCATAAGCTCTAGTGCTGCCATCACATTATCGCATGAGTACTCTTACAGCATCAGCCATTAGGCCTGCTCAATCATTTTCTCTGGGGTGGTCAGGACAAGTAGAGTCGTACATATCACACGTATATGTCCCCCCTAGTTATCTCGGGCCTGGGATGGCCGCCCCGCCAGCCCTGCCCTAGGACTAGCCCTAAGCGGAGCCAAAGCGCTGAGCTTTCGCCTGAAAAACCTTCACCACAACCCGGTACTTCGGACCGCCCGATTTCACCAAGCTAGACCTCGAGGAACACGATGTGGAAGTCACATTTGCCAAAGCACCATCAACATTAAGATCCCCTGCCACACCCTCTTCGCCATCCTCATGGCCAAGGAGACAAACCATCACCCCTGCCATGTCGTTGTCGATGAGTCGCCCGTGCACTCCACTTTCTAGAGCCACTACCCTGGCTTCCATGATCTTGCATCCGTGAAGCGGCATCCACCAACATGACTAGACAAATGACATAGACGAGGGAGACCGGCGCAATATAGTTATCACTACGGAAGAAGGCCAATGAGCATAATGTAGGGTTCGCAGCATAGAAAACAAAAAAATTCCTACGATGGAAATAACTATGTACCAAGATCTATCTACTAGATATAATCAACGGGCGGATATACATCCATAGAGAACATACCCTTGAAGACCGACAAAGCTTAACGAGTTAAACTCATGGTTGATGTAGACGATCTCTTGCCGATCTCAAGATCGAGAGGAAATCCTAGCACCGCAAATCAGCGGCGCATCCGTGCTCGCACACACGTTCGAGGCACCGAGCAACCTCCGCCTCCTCTCTCCAGCGATGCAGCGGAAGCACAACTCTTTCTTGCCGAATAGCCACCGGAAACATGTATCTCGCTAGTCCGAGACCATGGGAGATAAATACTATAGGGGGAGAGAGATCCTTCACGAGGAGGTGTGGGTGAGAGGGAGGAGAGGGGGCTCCTTTTATAGAAGGAGGGGGGCAACCAAGGGGGTGGCTGCCGGCCATGGGGGCTGCCCCTCCCATCCTTCATTCATGTGGGTGGACACTCCACTCACACAAATGTCTTTCAATTCCCTCCACTAAAAAACCCACTCAAATTTCCATTAAATTTTCACCAAATTTAATGCAAACTCTCATTAAATAAAACTCTTTTTTATTTATTCAGAATTTTGTAAAATACTTTAATGACAAACATTTCACATATAACCCCTTGCTAGTATTTCATTTCACATACAAAAACACTTTCTGCAATTTCACCCGAAAACCTGTTTTGGAATCTAGTGAAATAAATTTCTGCGCTTGTTATTCTTTCTGGCATGAAACTTTTGCTGCAAATGGATGTCGGTGTCTCTTAAGTGTGTCACCCTACGGTTCGCGAATAATGCGGACATGATCGAGACCCCTCTCAGATCAATAATCAGAAGCAGGACCTGGAGGTCCATACTGACTCCCACACATTCAGCGATGATTTTCTTGTGATCGCGAGAACCTTTTACGTTAGTATCTTAATCCCTTTGTTTCGCGATATATTACATGTCCGAGATTCGATCGTCGGTATCTCCATAACTAGTTTGATCTCGTTACCGACATGTACTCTTTTCTCGTTTCCGTGATATAACATTCTAGTGATCAAATCAATTGCTTGCAAGCTAACCAATGTGATATCACCGAGAGGTCCCGGAGCATATCTATCTGTCATCGGGATAAACAAATTCCACTCTCGATCCATGGGACTCGACATAACACTTTATTAGTACTAAACCCATCTTTATAATCACCCTGTTACGGTGTGACGTTTGATGTTATCAAGATACTCTTCCGGTATTAGTGATTGACATGATCTCATGGTCTAAGAATTAGGATCACTTCGTATGATGTTATAGCAATATAAACTCAATGACTTTGATCGTAATGCTATACTTCGGATGAATGTTCATCACATCATTGCACTAATGTTGTGACCTCGTTATTAACAACGAGCTAGTTTATGAGAGAGACATAACTAGAAACTTTCTGTTTGTTTATTAAACACACGTGTATTAATGTTTCTGTATTAATACATAGCATGTAAAATAAAACATCTATCGTATACTTGGAATATACATAATAAACACTTTATTATTGCCTCTCAGGACATATTCCCTTCACATAACATGCATGACACCTCCATATGTGTCTGCAAGTTGCGCCCGAATAACCCTAGCTAAGTATGCCATACGGCCACCAGGCCTGGGCCTAGGGTTTGCGCCCCGGCCATCCACGCCCAGGGGAAACGACTCCCTAGGGCGCACTATATGGTGCACCTGTTTCGCTTAAGGATTACCACCGTGGGATCGACCTATTTTTTCTATTCGTTCGCTTGCTTTCTTGTCTGCTTTTGATTTCCCTCAAGCGACGCGAGTAGTACCTTGGTTTTGGACTCGGTAGGAACAGAAGCTGCCCAAACAAGACACACCAGTTTTATCGGTGTGTCAACACAACTTTAAATGACTAAGGACAAACCTGTATTAAACTAATCAAGCAACAAGGTTTCACAACCAAATTAATATTCAATGTCAAGCGCAATAGTTTAATACAAGGACTTACTTATGAATACAATTTGGATACCTGCCAACCCTAGAAGCTACACCCCACCCACTATAGTACCAACATATTTGTGTTCGCCTGTCCTGCCTGTAGCACCTCAATCCCATCTTTTCACTAGAACCCCTTGGCCATATGGCCTTAGCACCGCATCGTCATGTCGGTCTCTTGAAGCTCACTGACTAGGTGCACCTTTCCACTTGGAGGAAAGAATATGGTGGGCCCTCCTAAGGAATATAACCTGAGGGTTCTTTTTGCAAAAACACATGTTTGGCTTGTACCCCTCTTGGGCCCTCATGTCGACGTCGCACTGGTCAAAGCGCCACATAGACAAGCCAAGGCGGTTAGAGAAAAATAGGATCTCAGATGAATCACTTATGAAAGATTTAGAATCTAGATATGCATTTTTAAAGAATAGGGACCTAAGTAAAGTTGTGGAAAAAAATTGGGACCTCCCATGCGGTTTACTCTTTTTTCTCTCGTATATACCGTTTAGATAGATGGCCAGGACCAGGTCGAAGGCAATCATACTGCTATGTGGTGGACCGCGACTGCCGACTGACCCTTTTTCCCATGTGGTTACCTTGGATTTCTTTTTTCTCCTTGGTAGCTTGTAAGAGGATTAAGTGAGGGCCTGGTTCCACTAAAAAAAGTGGAGGGGGATGGTGGGTTAGAAAATGACCACACGACTAATCTAGGCAATGCAACTCGTATTTTTTGCACTTTCTCTTTCCACTAGTTGAAAGCCCGTGCGTTGCTACGGTTTTTTAAGTTGTTTCTTTATCGTACATCTAAAAGTACAGCTATACGATAATCTAAAAGGTTTAAGATTTCATTTTCCTTGGTTGTCTTTTGGTAATAATTAATTCTTTGTTTATGCATTGAAAGCAAGTAACTTATTTGCTATTAGTTGAGATCATCTAGATGTCCTATCCGCTCGAATTGTCAACTTCCAGTCCGTCTACTCTCTCTATGTTCCGCTCAAAGCAAGGACTTAAGCTTCTCATGTAGCTAGTATAGTGTATCTTTGTGTGTGCGCGCGTATGCGCCGCATGTCTTCATTTCTAGGTTTACAGAATCTCCACCGACGCCTCAAAAGAGTATCTAGACTTATTTTAGTGTGCAGATTCACTTCAAATCTTAGTGAACCTAGATACTAAAAGAAGTATAGATATATTTATTTTACAAAGCTAAAACATCTTATATTTTAAAACGGAGGGAGTAGATGATAACAGGACATAAAAATTACATGACCTTCCTGGCCCTAGTCAGCCTCATTCCGCTCCAACCTCATCATCGCATCCCTTGCCTCTAGGGCCTTGACGTCGTTGTGCCATGGCCTGACGCAACCGAAACCTTGCCATGGACATTCACTCTTTTTCCTAGGTCGACACCGCGTTATGGCGGTTCCTCTCCACCTACTTGGCAACCTCCACCGCCTGCGCCAAGGACTTTGCCTTGTCCTTGGCCCTAGCCTTCTTCACCACCGCCCAAGCTCCGCAAGCACCTCCCTCTCCTTGCGAAAGACCTGGCGGCCGAGCTCCTCTCGCCTCACGGTTTGGAAGGAGAGCTCCATGACAGACACGTTGATGGACTCGTCCGACGCGTGGATGGTAGCCAGCTGCTCCAACCCGTGCATCGATTGTATGGAGGGGGGAGCACCCGGTGGGCGACTGGCTCCTCTGCCTTCTCGTAGTAGTCACCGAAGTCAAGTTACCGTCCCTCTTGTCGTCGGCGGTGTTGACCTCCATCTCTTCTTTCGCGACCACTGAGAGATGATACTAGGTGGTAAGAAGACAACGAAGCATGGTGTTGTGGTGCAGTGTTACCATTTGGGATCGACCCTTCTTTATAGCCGACGGCAAGAAGCAATGGGAAACTGGGGCGGGAATCCACTCGCACGGTGAAATTTTTGGTGGTGAGGCGGCGCAACGCCATTAACTCTTGTGTTGCGATAGAGCCATCATAGGCTTGCATGTTGTGTGGATGTCGAGGAAAGGGCACGTCCAATACAATGTGGCGTGCATCGTTGACACTCCCTGCTCGCCCTCTGTGTGAAGGGGCGGGGAGTTACGGACAGATCCTTGGGTCGCCCATGTTGCCGACATTGGTTGGGGGCTATAGATACGGGCTGTTTTTCGCCAGCACCCCCAAATCCCATTGGGGTCCGTCGATGGAGATGCTCTCACTCCATATTTGTCAATGACTTCACATCTCCACTCGTTTTGAGCAAACATATCCTTGGAAGTTGGCATCTCTGAAATCACATTACCCTCAAAATAAATATGAAAATCAGATTTCTTCATATTAACACACACCGTACACATTCTTAGCAATGAGTTCGAAATGCAGGGAACAAAAACCGAAATCCATTTCTAAGAGTGGTAGTTTGTTTGAAGGAGGACATACCAACACCACGACATCATCTTCCCCCAAAAGCATGACAAAGCAGTTAATAGTCCACTCTCAAAATACATATCAATCCAGAAGGTAAATATACATAATCCATAAGAAAGATAAACTTTTCTGATTTTTACAAGATCTTTAACATCAGCTAACATATCCTTGTTCAGATCATGTTCTATCTTGTTTCCCTTCTTAATCATACAGTAGTTGTTGAATATCTTGGAGGGAGAAGCTTTTTCAACTACTAAGAGTAGCCCCTTATAGTGATATACTTCTCTTTCTTCATAATAAAGCCCATTTCAGCTCAACTGAGAATAAAAATAACACATTGCCAGATTTAGAGTTATGATATAAAATTGCTAATCTCAAATTTTCTCATTCTACTGAACATAGAAAATATTTCTCTGCATCTTTCAATCTAGTGAATGTTTGCAAAAAGGAACTACCCTCATGTATAAATCTTGGTTATCTAATCATGAAAAAATGCAACCAGTGCTCGTAGTAGCTAAGCACTAATTTTTCATATGCATTTTTTCCTGTAAAGCTTCTATAGAGTCATGCAAATAATAACTATGTAATTGTAGTTTTGACTTGAGTACAAGATCTTTTGTAGCTTTTCGAAGTGACACTCTTGGTCTTAATAAAATATCTAAAGTAGAAACATTGATCTATTCATTTGTATATCTTCTTTTTACGGAACAAATAGCAAACACTGGTACACTGCAATGCTAATTTTCTTTATTCCAAGGAGTTGTCTTTCTTTAGGTAATTCGGTATATGTCTATATAGAGTTGATGCCATCATAGAGTTCATGTCATACCTGCTTATGGAGCTGGCCCTAAGGAGATCCTTCTCCATCATCAGCCTCAGCAGCACCGTTCCTTCCATTGAATCTTTCGATTGGTCAAGGCTCTTGTTCATGAAACTCATTCAAGAACTCTGTTGTCCCTTGCTTCAAGTTCAACTGTGATGAGAGCAACTCTGATGGCTTGTTTTTGGCCATTCTTCAGTTTTCCTTTGCATATTTCAGACCAGAGCCTGATCACTCATGAAGATGGCCTGTACAAGTGCTAGAGTGAAAATAATCACTTTAGTATGAAGAGTGTAATATGTTTCTTTCCAATGATTAGAATTCTGGAGTAGAGGTTGTAGTGTTTGCACATTGAAATTTCAAATTTTCTAGGGCACAAACTGGCAAATGAGCCTACTAAGTAGACGCATACAAAATAGAACTGTCCAAGTTTGTTTCCTAAGCACAAATTTCGTGTGGCCTTTCTAGGCTCTTTGGAGGATAGATTTTCATGTTTTTGTAGAATTGTATGTCTGTAAATGGAATAGTGTGAATCGGGTGAATTTCACGATGCTTTGAAAGAACAACAGCTAAGGAGATGTTTACCATGATCCGATGCGCAATTTAGATTCTGAATCTCTGTTCCAATGGAACACTGGAACAATTTGGCTTCTAGATTTTTTTAATCTATTGGAGCGCATGAAACAAGTCACTGCTATAGTATGGAAATTTGCTCCTTCCAAGCTTCGATACATCTTTCAGGAGCTCCTGCAAAGAGTTCAATAATAACCCAAGGAAAAGAAGAGTAGTCAAATGAATTGTAACGGAATCATTTTCTACTTTCCAGATCCTTGTGTAGTGTACATGCTCACTTAAACAACTAAACGATTGCAATTTCATATTCATATTTAGTATAACTATACGGTAACTATTAGTGCAGCCAATGAAGATACCTCGACGGATTGCAACAGTAAGTTAAGACTGAATTTCAAACACTCGGAAGCTAGGAAGTAGAGGCATCCACCTCCTTCCCGACCAAGATCACCGCGTAAAATCTGCATGGAAAAAAAACAAGTTTAGGGTCTGAATGTCTGACGATGCAACTAAAGCCAAATACTTTTTGTAAACTTGAGCAATTGCAAACGGGTCTGCTACCTATGTAGCTGCACGATTTCTTGCTGCAACGCATGGGCACATCTGATGCTTTGTGCTTCCAAACTCCTTATCTTGCAACACCAACAACACACGACCCATGTCAAGAGCTCCCCAGTGCAACAACTGCTGCTTCAACTGATCATCAGACTAATCAGAGCGAGCAACATATAACGTTTGTTGCTAAGATGGGCATCACTCTCGGCCTCACGATGGCGATGGTCCCGTCCAGCTAGCTTGGCTGCAACCTGAGGGCGACATTGGCTGCAAGTCACACCTCAAATTCTCCTCATGTATTCGGCACCTCGATGATCTTACCCTTGGAATAACGCATGAATGACCACATAGCGTCCTCCTCCGGTGGGCGCCATGACCTCATTTCTTCAGGAAACTGCATAGTGGAATAGAGTGTAGTTAAATATCTGTTGACTTGGGTAAAAGTAGCTCCACCGGATGGATGCAAGAAATTAAGTAATAGCATGCCAGAACAAGGTTCGGCTTGAGAACTACCACTAATTAATTAATTTTCCCCGATCTGTCAACAAGAAAGTCCGAGTTTTTATTCTACATATTCTGCTTTGCTAGTAGGAAGTCGTTAAACATAAGGTTTCAACGTACTTTATTCCAGAAACAAAAAACACTTGAGAACTTGGATTGCCACAGGCGTGAAAAGCTCACAAGATCCAACTCAACATCTAACTCCTTGCTACAGATGAAATAATTATGTAATACTAATGGTAGTCAAATTGTGCTAGGTTCGATATGCTAATTGGACAATTATTTACCTCTAAAACAAGAAGATTACATTTATCTGCATACCACAGACGAAGCGAATTGATGGTTGTGCCATGCCTAAGGCTCAAGTCTAGACAAAATACAATGCAAGGCTTCTTCCATGCTGCCTTGAAAGGATTCAAGTGTTGTTACACAGTAGAAAAGATTGGAACAACATATCAAAATTAACTGAAGTCCAACTGAAAATGGGCTCATATGAATATATAACAGTAAATTTTCTATAAATTATGCTAAACAAGAAACCGAATATTGTTGGACCTGTGTAGATTAACATACAACATAAATAAGAAATAACCAGTACCTAGCTTCAAGGAGTAGAAGAGAAGAAGTAACAGTTTGTTATCATAAACTAAATAATCTTAAGGTTAGCTAGCATGTATACTTTGTACAGTCTAACAAACAAATTTTTGATGAACTTCTTACAACACAAGTCAGTCTTGGATATCACGAGCACTAACCAAATAGAGATAAATTGAAACCCCAAGCAAGGCATGCATAGTACAGTTCTTGGACGATGGTGGTGTGGATTCAAATGTTACCTTGTTGCTGGACTCATAGTCCAAGAACTGCAGGAGTTTGTGGGCTAAAATTGGCAGTAAATGATACATGGGTATGTACACAATGGTGAAAATTTTCCATTACATTGGCATCACACCTACGGTGCTCAATTCCATTACAGATAAAATCAGAGAGAGAGAGAGAGAAAGGTACCTTGAATAGGAGTGCGGCGGCGACGGTTGGCGCCTGATTCATGCAGTAGCTGAGTGATGGCCAAATGGAGGCGAGAAACTATGGCAGTGGTCGGGGAAGATCTGGTCGGCGAGGAACAATAGGGGAGGGCGGAAGTGGCTGGGCGGGGGTGCCGAGATGGGAGGCGATCAAGGGAGGCGAGATGGGAGGGGAGGCGACGGTACCCATGCTAGGTTCCATGGGAGGAGCTCGGCAGCAGTTGGAGTGATGGCCAAACGGAGCCAAGCGATAGCGGCAGTAGGTCGGGGAGGATCCGGTCAGCGAGGAACCACATCGGGAGGGCGGTGGCGGCTTGGTGGGGTGGCGAGATGGGAGGGGCGGCCGCACGGAGGGCTAGATGGGAGGGGCGGCGGCGGTACACTATGTTAGGGTTCGATGGAGGAGTCGGGGGATTTTAAAGTGGCATTTTCCACTTATCGGTGGCACAAAGGAGTAATTAACCAAGCCAAGTATCGGAAGGCTTACAATACCATCAGATGCAGATCATACGGTGTTGATTGTTCTAATGTTTAATATCAAAATGTCAAAGTATAACCTACCAACACCAACTTCTTTTTAATAGTAAAGATATCGTGTTGAATAGGTTAAAACGTAACTTTGGTGTGAGATAGTTTTTGTGTCATATTGCTTAATTTTTTTTCAAAATGTTGCCTAAAAACATATAGTTGCTCAATTCTGCCAATGTGTTGCGTAACATCTTATAGTACTTGCTCAATTACATTAGTTAATAATAATTTCTCAATTATGTTAGCTTGTTGCTTGAAATTACACATTAGTTGTAGCCCCCCTCAAAGAATAATGTATCAATAAAATGTAAAGTCACCTATCATGAAATTGCCACCATTATTGTGAAGTTGTCTACTGCTATCGTGACATTGCATCAATACTCGGGAGATGTGCCAATGTTGGGGGTCACCAACTAGGGAGACCATGTTGGTGACAGCGGATGTGTGATACGCCAACACTCGGGACTCTCGATGTGGGTCTCGTCAGCGGCAAGGGCTCCGATACGAAGGTACCTACCGCTGAACTTGCGTATGTTGTCTAAAAATTTGCTCACTCCTGCTATATTTTTGTTTATCGTTGTTGTGAAGTTCAATAGGTTTTGACTTTTAGTCATTACGAAGTTGCCTGCCGTTACAAAGTTGCATATCATTGAAGTGAAAATTGCCTATTACTATAAGTTGGTAAGTTTGTTTTAGTTCTGTCATGAAGTTATGTACCCTCTAGTGAAATTTCCTAGTGCTACCGTGAAGTTGTATACTTTTGTTGTAAAATTACTTATCGTCGTTCAAAGCTACCTTTGATAGGTGTGAAGTTGCTTGTATCTGTTGTCAAGATGGACTATCATTGATGTGGAGATGGTGTGAAGTTTTCTTAGTTGCTCGGTTGCTAATATAATTAAGTTTATTTTAGTTGTTATAAAGTTGCATACTACTATCGAATAAGTTACTTATTGATGTTGTGAAATTTCTTATTATAGTTGATTAGTTGTCTACTAATTGTTGTGGATTGGCCTACCACTGCTAATAGGTTGCTACTTGTTGTTGTGAAGTTGCCTATAGAAGTTGCTAAGTTTATTTTGTATCCCCTTAAATTGCTTTTAGTTGTTTTGAAGTTGCTTACCGATGTGTTGGAGTTGTCGATCTTAGTTGTTGTGAAATTGTCCACCGATCTTTCTGAAGTTGTCTACCGATCAATGACGTGAACTTGCTTAACGCTGATGTGAAGTTGTCGACAATATTACAAAGTGTAGTGACAACTTTGCAATAGTGAAAAGCAGCTAGTGCAATAAATTTTCATGGCTAACTCAAGTGATGTGGCGGCGGTTTAAGAGAACAATGCCATGACAACCGTGAAGGTTGTCTACCAGTGTTGTGAAGATGGTCTAAGGATCTAGCACTACAAGAAAAGTTGACATCCGCATGGTCCGCCGAGCATGGTAGAAGGAGCCGTCTAAATTATTTGTTAGTTTGCTTTGTGATTAAAAAATATTAATTTTTTGTTTGATTTGTTGAAAATTTTAAATCATTATGATGAATTTATGTTTTTTACTCCCCCGTTCATATTAAGGCCAATAATCTTAAGGCCATTATTAATATGGAGCTGAGAGAATAATTATTTGTTGTTTGAATTTTTTTATTAGTTTTTGGAAAATAAACGGCTGGCGTTCCACGCCGTGAAGTAGGCTTCCTATGGCGGTCGTCTTCGCGTCCAGCCTCCAGGAGTTAGGTATCCCAGAAGGCAGAGCCCACAAACCCCGTCCTTGCCCGATGGCCGCCTCCAGCCCCGCCGCCGCCTCCCCGCCCCGCCGCAGCAGGCACCGCGACGCTTCCCCGCGCCGCGGCGACCACCGCAAGCCCCGGTCGTCCCCATCACCATCGCCCTCCCCCGACCGCGACGCCGACCGTCGCCGTCGCAGATCTAGGGCTTCCCCGCCCGACTCCGACCGCCGCCGCCGCGACCCCAATCCCGCCGATGACAACGGAATGCCCAAGTCTGTCAAGGTCGACGACCGTCCTCCCCGACGCGCTAGGGTTTCTGATGGTGAAGAGGAGGATGACCGGAGGACGAGGCGCTGTAGGGCTTCGGGCGACGAGGAGGAGGATAACCGCCGGCGGAGGCGCGTTAGGGCTTCTTACGACGAGAGAGATGGCCACCGCAGCAAGCGCGACCGCGGCCGGCACCACCGCCGCCGGAGTCCCAGCTCAGATTCGGGATCCTCCCCTGATGGCCGCCACAGCCGCCACCGCCGTGGTGAGCACCTGGACAGGGAAGAGCGCCGGAGGAGCCCTGAGAGGAAGGAGCCGACACCACCGTTGCCACCACCACCGCCATTGCCGGAGATGATCCCCGGGCGCACAGGAGGTATCTACATCCCACCTTTCCGCATGGCACAGATGTTGCGGGATGTGGAAGATAAGGCAAGCCCAGAGTATCAGCGGCTCACATGGGATGCTCTCAAGAAGAGTATCAACGGGCTGGTTAATAAAGTGAATGCCATGAATATCAAGAATTTAGTTCCCGAGCTGTTAGCTGAGAACCTGGTTCGTGGGCGTGGGCTCTTCTGCCAGTCGTGCATCAAGTCGCAGATGGCCTCTCCTGGCTTTACAGATGTGTTTGCTGCGCTTGTCGCGGTTGTGAATACTAAGTTCCCTGAGATCGGCCGTTTGCTTCTTGTTCGCGTTATGCTCCAGCTCAAAAGGGCGTATAAGAGAAATGACAAGGTAAATCATCTCTTTCTTTTCTTTCTTTGAGCTTTGTCATGTTGAATTGGTATTTACTATTCAGGATATAACTTACTGAAATATGTGAGTTCATTTCTACATTATGTTCATATAATTACACCCAAACCCCAACAGAGGTTTCTGCCATTGTTATAACTTAACCATTTGTCTCATTTGATTCATAGGATTTGTGTAGGATTTAGATCCTATGTAATTTTCCTGCAGAAGTAGTTTGATTCATAGGATCATATCCCGTAGGAACTAGGATTCTTGTAGACATTACATCTCAATCCTATATGTTTCCTATTCCTATGCGTTTTCTATCCTATGAATCAATGGAGCCAGGATGAGCTATTGTGATTATCCTTTTATGGACGAGGAACAACATCGGTTACTGCAGTTGCAGCGGAACCTGTTATGAAATGATAGTGCCATCTCTAATGTTTGTCGTCCTCTATTTACAAGTAGTGAGATTTTTTACTTCCTGTTAAGAATCCAAGTGTAACATTAACAATTGGTAATTAATGGGCTTATGAACCTAGAACATATGTTGTGTCCACAGTTGCATAGGGTAAATTTCTAGGTTGCATTCAGGATTCATCAAGTACAATAAATTATGTAAAAGTTTGATAATGGGGTTTATGCACCCAGGTGTTGCCTCAGATGTACATAGGACAGACTTAATTTCAGAATCCTGTTATCCAAGTATAAGACCTAAACTTTAAAGTTGGGACTTGCGTTCTTGCTAATATCTGTATTGCATGCACATCTTTTTTGAGTGCTAACAACTTCTCTTGTTGGTTGCAGCCCCAATTGCTTGCAGCAACCAAGTTCATAGCACACTTGGTTAATCAGGTAGTTGTGCACGAGGTCGTAGCGCTGGAGCTTCTTGCTGTACTTCTGGAGAATCCAACTGACGATAGTGTCGAGGTGCATAGCTTGGTTCACTTTGCCTTTGTATGTACTACTGATGTTGTGAACAAATATCTGAAGTATGCTCATATCTCTATTGTCTGGCAGGTGGCAGTGGGGTTTGTGAAAGAATGTGGAGCAATACTGCAGGACTTAACTCCCCAAGGACTTCATGGTGAGTTGAAAGCACTTTTTATTATAACACATGTCTTTTCGGACCTGTTAACTTGCACCTTCTTTTCATTTTTTGTGTACCATATATACCGGGTTTGAGACATGATATTCAATTTATTTCTGTGCTATCAGTTTTCTGACATAGGTGATATAAATCATGCATCAGTTCTATTTTGACACTTGGAGGATTTTTAGCTTTAAGGTGTCATTATAATGGGTTTAGGTCAAAGCCTGTAAGATGATTCACTTTAGGATACATTTTTCTGGATCTTGCTGTTCTGGAGAATATTTTCTTTATGTGCTGACACCTAAATATTTAAATTGGAGAGTGGTTTTGACATTGGAAATCGTCGGAAACATAAATTACAACCTAGTAGTTGAAACGAAATTAGGCCTTTTCAATTTTATTACAAACATGTTCCATTTACACGGATGCAATGGCTCAGGAGTTACTGTTTTCATGGTAAATTGAAAATTTGTTCCCCAAATAGTAGTGGGAATATGTTTGAAGATTTTTTTGCGCCAACGTAGTTGTTTTCCACGCACTTGCACTGCAGGTGCACTCCAATATCTTGGCAAATTTCGCTCAGATGTACCTTTAATGAATAATTTTTTAACCGGTGGATTGACCACAGAAATAATCCTGCCTGGAAATTTATGATGGGTGTCAAAGAGGTAACTGTATAGTAGGTAGAATAGAAGCTCAACAGTCAAAGCTCATGATTTATAAACATCTCCATTACCAAATCTACATTTTTTTTGAGTAGTGGAGACATGCCTCCTTCCCTTCCCCTTCTGCACTGCTTGTTCTTGTTGGATCTGCCGACTCATGAATGACTTCGGAAAATCTGAAAGCATCAGTTTTCCTTTGGTTCGTTGACTCTTGAAAGACTTCTAAAGCGGAAAAGACTGTTATGGGAACTCAACTATTTTTGTGGTTTTAGTCTTGTGAATTTAGAATTTCAAACTAGTCAAGGTGCATCTTGAATCACATAATTAGTCAAATGCCCCTAATGCTTACAAGTTTTGACCTTAACAAAATGGAAAAATAATACGATGATTGATGTGAGATATCCTTTTGATCTTCTTGATGCTTTGTATCAGTACTTTTCACCTTTATTTGTTTTAGCTTTCCATGGTTTCACCTCACTTGGTTTATGCAGCTATGTTTGAAAGATTTCGAGGCATTCTTCACGAAGGTGAAATAGACAAGCGCGTGCAGTTTCTCATTGAAGGTCTTTTTGCTATTAGAAAGGCTAAATTTCAGGTAAGTTCTTAGTTGTCCTAACTGGTGCCTTTTTTTGTTGCATGCACTTAGCAAACGCTGATTTTATGGTTTCCTTGTCTAAAGGGTTTCCCGGCCATCCGTCCAGAACTGGATCTTGTGGAGCAGGAGGACCAATGTACTCATGATATGTCCTTTGAAACTGAGCTAGACCCTGAGACTAATCTAAGTAAGCTTTTGCTTCCTTCAAGGGCATGGCACTCTGTTTCTTTCGTGACATGAGTGAAGAAACTTACATTTTTGTATGGCAAAGCGCTGACTTTTTTCACCCTGCAGATGTTTTCAGAGTAAACCCAAACTTCGTTGAAGATGAGAAGGCCTATGAGAACCTAAAGAATAGTATCCTGGGAGAAGACATGGATGAAGATGAAGAAGGGTCTGATGATGCTTCTGGTGATGAGGATGAAGAAGGTTCTGACGATGAAGATGATGAAGAACAGATGGAGATAAGGGATAAAACTGAGACCAATCTCATCAATCTCCGGAGAACCATATATTTGACAATTATGTCCAGTGTTGATTTTGAGGAAGCTGGTCACAAGCTTTTAAAGATTAAACTTGAGCCTGGTCAGGAGGTAAGTACTGTACTTGACCTAATTTTTGTATCTAATGTTAAGTTGTTGACTTCAGTTTTTTCCGGTAAAAGTCACTTGTTGATTGCCTTGTTTGTGTGCTTCTATTGTTTCCTGCTATACAAAGCCTTCAAATTCAGATACATGCATTTTGTAATTTGCAGTAATACTAGGTTAGATACCTGGTCTTACCTTTTGCAAATGTGTCAAAGTTGTCCATTGTTTCACCGAGCTAATTTATTTTGACTGGTTTACCAGTCGTACAGTTTCAGTACAACTCTGTAGGATATTGGATATCTCCTGTCACTTATTTATGCTCCTGCATTCAGCTGTGACATTTTAGATCCCCCAATACATGATTATATCCGGGTAAATTATTTTCAAATGGTCTCCACATGCATTTGGGTAGTTGTCGGTGGATGTGAGAACAAAACTGTATGCATCAAAGTGGTCAATGCATAATTTACTTATGGTTTTAGCACCTTTCATTTTGTTGAGTCTTAACTTTGGTGCTTACAGTGTTCGTCTGTACTACAAAACTGTATGCTTCAAAGTGGTCAATGCATCATTTACTTATGATTATACTTTTGGAATTATTCAAGCTTATTCTTGTAATATAATTGATAAAACTCCATATTATTCTCAAGTTCTAGACATGAATTTTGTTGAAGTTTTCGTCTGTACTACATGCTAGCTACTTTACAATTAAAGGTAATAAGGTTACTTCTGGAACTTTCATTTGGCTGCGTGTAGTTCTTTCTTGGCTCAAGAATGTATGAATTAACAAGATTGATCAAAACTTACCTTAGGGTTCAGTTCTTTCTCCTTATTGTCTAGATTGTCAGTTCTTCGAGAATGTCTGGAATAACTGATTTATACAGAAATATTTGCAAACCTATGGATATCTTTGGAAGTATAGCAAAACTCTTGTACACTGGTTGGTAATTACAACCTGGTGCTAAGGTCGTACTAAGTAACATTCTCAAGAACAACAAATTCTATGCTGAAGAAGCTTCCTTTTGTCAAGAACTCAAGACTAACTTGCTGAATGCTAACTTTTTTTCTCATGGTCAGAATACTAGTCTCTGGAGTTTTTCCCTCCTGTATTTTATTGATGTCTTCCATTAATTGCTTGCTAAATCTGCAAAGGATGGTATTTGCCCTAAAGCTAAATCTATTGTTTCATTTGACAGATGGAGCTGAACATTATGCTTCTTGAGTGTTGCAGTCAAGAGAGAACTTACCTTCGATATTATGGCTTATTAGGACAACGGTTTTGCATGATCAATAAAGTTTTTCAAGAAAACTTTGAAAAGTGTTTTGTACAACAGTATTCGATGATACATCGTCTTGAGACAAACAAGCTGAGGAATGTTGCCAAGTTCTTTGCACATCTGTTGGGTACTGATGCGCTTCCTTGGCATGTCTTGGCTTACATTAGGCTGACAGAGGAAGACACCACATCGTCTTCTCGAATTTTTATAAAGATTCTTTTCCAGGTATGTTGTGATTGTGCCAATTAACTTTTATATGGCAATATGTTCTTCACCATATCAGACAATTGAATTATTTGTTCCATATATGCAGGAATTGTCGGAGCATCTTGGTATTCGTTTACTCAATGAGAGACTAAACGATCCTACCATGCAAGATTCCTTCGAGTCGGTCTTCCCGAGAGATCATCCAAAGAATACTCGATTCTCTATAAATTTCTTCACCTCCATCGGTCTTGGAGGCATCACAGAGAGCCTGCGAGAGTACCTGAAGAACATGCCCCGGCTTATAATGCAGCAACAGAAGCCTGCGTCATCTGAGTCGGAATCAGGTGGAGAAAGCTCTGATTCAGGGTCTAGTTCCGAGTCAGAATCAAGCTCCGATGAGAGTGACAAGAAGCGGAGCAAGAGAAGGAAGAGGAGCTAAGTACAAATTCACCCACATTTATGGCTGCAACTGCATCTTCAGTTTCGTTATGATCAGCTGTCTAGTTGGATCATTGCGTAGGCATGTGTGTACCCTAGACCGTAAGCGCAGTCAGCCAGGCCTGGTAGCATGCAGCGGAAGAAATGGCTAAGGAGGAAGGCGGCCCAAGCCCAAGATGCTATCAAGACCGAGTCCGAGAGTAAAGGCGGATGAGGTTTTAAGGCAAGATCGAACATGGTGGACAAAAAGTATGGAGCACCACACCTTGTATCCCCAAACTAAATCCTGTTGTTCCCCTCTGTACTTGGATTGTATCGCTATAATACAATTAGGATTTTGATGCTTGATTTGACCTTGATCGATAATTTGCGATTGTTGTCCGTTTGGGGATATCTGATAATTCTGATTGTTATTGGATGTGATTCTCGAATTCCAATCGTATATTCGATTGGTGTTTTTTCAACCGGCCATCACCTCTCTTTCATATATACGAGGCAGCTGGAGTATGGCCTTATCTCTTTCATATAGATAAGGCGGCCTGCTGCAGTCTCGGATAAGGCGGCCTGCCCATTGGTTCATAGCAGCTTTAAGCCATCTGATGCCTCGGGAGAAATAGATTTTTTACTATATATAATAGACCCTGCGTCTCCTAAGCGCCTCTTGTATATCTCCTGCTGCCTCCTTTACGTTCAGCACTCCATCCAGCTGGATATGTCTTACCCAGGTCTTCTGTTTCCATGTTTTGCCAGTCTTCCGGTCCAAAATGGGGGCTAACACTACCATTATTGTGACATTGTCTACCATTGTTGTGAACTTGCCAACCGCTTTTGTGAAGTTGCCAACAGTTGTTTTAGAGTTGCTAGTTGCTTTTTTTTTTAAAGTTGCGTATCGGTGTTATGAAGATGTATCGGTGTTATGAAGATGCCTATCATGGTAACGAAGTTGCCTCAGAATGTTGTGAGTTTCCTACCGCTGATATGAATTTCCCTCGTAGTTTTGTTGCAAAGTTGAGTATCACTATAGTGAAGTTGCCTTCCTCTGTCTGCTAAGTTGGCTACTATTACCACTGTTGTGAAGTTGCTAAGTTGCTTTTACGTGTTTGCGAAGTTGCTAAGTTGCTTTTGAGTGTTTGTGAAGTTGTTTATCACCATTGTGTACCTAACGGCGCAATGAAGTTGTTGATAAATGTTGTAAAGTTCCCTACCCTCCACCGATGGGTGCAATCCGCCAGGATTTAAGGTCCTTCCATCGTAGGAGCTTGCGGTCGAATACACTCTTGGTGAACCTCCTCTAATGCTCTGGAGTCTGGACTTCCTGGTCACCTCTTTGGACTTCCTCGAGGGGCACACTGGACATTCGATGAAGAGTCAACTATTGTCGGCGCATTTGATGATGCTTAGTTCACAACACACGGACATAATTTAATATTTTTTTTTGTAACTACGAGCTGCTGCTGCTAGGAAAAAAATACAACTATTGATACATACTCCCTCCGTTTTAAAATATAAGGTGTTTTAGGTCTGTGAAGAAAAGATTCACTTCAAAGTAGTAGCGAATTTTTTGAGCGGAAAATTGAACTGGAGGACGTCCTCCATGGAAGACTTTTTTGAATTTATCTAAAAGCGTTAAATATTTTTGAAAAAAACATATTCGTGTATCCGGCAATATGAAATACATGGATGCAAAATTTCAAAGGAAAATACATTGTATTTCATGCGCAGTAAAAAGACAAATATGACAAATTTTGGGAAAATGGAGGCCCATTTAGAAATTGCTTTGTTTATGTCTAGATCTAAAATGTTGTCTTTCTTGCTGAGGCGAGAATACAAATTATTTTCTCATGATGTTTTGCACACATCTATTATAAATCATTATCTAAATTTCTATATTTTTTTTTATTTTTTTTAATTTCAAATTTGATTTTTTCAAGAAAAAAGTTAAGTCCACCATGGCGCCCATCGGCCAAATCGGCGCTCTCATTTTTTGGGCAACTATTATGGCATTTTACAGCCTACAAATAAGCATTGTTGGGAAAGCACGAATCTGTGATTAAAGTAAGGTGTTAGCTATAATAGTTTGAGACGGACTTAACAGTATGTACCTGATACGGCGCGATATGCTGAGGGCTAAAAGCCGCCGCTGTAGGCCATAAAACCGTCGGTGTATGCTACGTCGACGGCTGCCCTCGGAGTAGAATCATCGGCAAAGATCTCCCTCGGCGGAGCCCACAGAAGCTGTCGGCGTACACTACGCTGACGGCTGCCCTCGGCATAGCGGCCATCGGCATAGCCTACCGGCCGGTTGCAAAAATATTTTTTAAATTTTTTTATTATTTTTATCATTTTTTCAAAAAATTTAATCTTTAAATTGCTTGACTTATTAATCTCTCATTTCGAACATTTTTAACACTAATGACACTTAATATTTGATCAAATTGCAGTCTTGGTCAAACTTCTCGGTCTTTCACCTATTCTTACTACTCCACCTCTAGCACGCTTAAGTTCCCCGTTTCTTCAAAATATGTTTCCACAAAGCAATTTATATATTGTTGTCAATACTATGATATCAATCCTATTAACTTTTATATCATCATGTCACATGTTTGTATTTTTTGAAATGACAAAGAATTATTTAAGTAAGCAATAATGAATAAGTAAAAATATTATTGGGTTCAAATAAAATATAATGATTTTTTATTTAATATGGAATAATTAATATCTTTAAATCCGTAAATCGGATTTTGACAAATAGTATGTAAATTGATCAGAAAAATGAGAGGAATCCAAATATGATATCAATATCAACTTATCAAAAACTATGCCGTGATTCTAGCTATAATTTCATTTGCCCGTTTAAAAATTGAAAATAGCTTTTTGGCAACCTCGAATGATATATGTCATGTTGTGAAGGTTTTCTTAAGACATAATCAATATACCAAGTTTGATATTTTTTCTTCCAACTATCTCACATAATATGACACCACGCGAAGGTTTCATATTGTTTGGATCATTTTTTAATTTCTTATGCCTGTTTTAAACTATCGTCAAACTTTTTCAAACGACGGGCATGAAGATTCTTAGCGGGGCTGAGCCTCGATAAACTTGAAGTATATATATGATGAAATATCATATTGTGAACCTAAAAATGATTTTTGTAAAAAATCATAAGCATCATATCATGTATCTATAGTTCATATCTGACTCACTTCCTCCCAATTCGACATGAATTTATCTTTTTCACCAGGGATAGACGGAAAGGTTTGAGATACACCTGTTAGGACATTGTCTATGTAAGATGGTATAGTATTTTTGAAAAATGTGGTGGTGGCATTTTGAATTAGCCATTTGGTGATTGCTTTACAAAACCGCCCGTTTTTTGCACTCGGAAAATGGAAAATGTCCTTTTGGCGCGATGAAAAGGAAAACTTTTTCTTACAACATCGTTCGCCATCCCATGATGTCATGTGTGCACAATATGGACATATTATCACAAACTATGCTTTTATTCTAGCCATAACATTGGTCATTTGAACCGAAAGCGAAGACCTCAAATGAGATAGGTCATTTTGTGAAGGTGTTTTTGAGACATAATCAACATACCAAGTTTAATACTTTTCCTTCTAACTATGTCACATAATATAACACCACGCGAAGGTTTCGTATTGTTTGGATCATTTTAAATTTTTTATGCCCGTTTTAAACTATCGTCAAACTTTGTCGAACGGCAGACATGAAGATTCTTAGCTCGGGGCTAAGCCTCGATAAACTTGAAGTGGATCTATGATGAAATAGCATATTGTTAACCTAAAATTTATTTTTGTAAAAAATCATGAGCATCATATCATGTATTTATAGTTCATATCTAACCCACTTCCTACCGATTCAGCAGGATTTGTCTTTTTCACCAGGGATAGACGAAAAGGTTTGGGATCCCCTGTTAGGACATTGTTCATGTAAGGTGGTATAGTATTTTTGAAAAATGTGGTGGTAACATTTTGAATTACCCATTTGGTGGTTGCTTCACAAAACCACCCTTTTTTGCACTCGGAAAATAGAAAATGACTTTTTGGCGTGACGAAAAGGAAAACTTTCTCCTGCAACATTGTTCGCCATTCCATGATGCACATGTATGCATAATATGGACACATTATCACAAATCATGCTTTGATTCTAGCCATAACATTGGTTATTTGACCCGGAAGCCAAGAAACCTCGAATGAGATAGTTTATTTTATGAAGTTTTTTTTGAGACATAATCAATATACCAAGTTTGATATTTTTCCTTTTAACTATGTCATATGATATGAACCACGGGAAGATTTCACGCTGTTTAGATCATTTTTGAATTTTTTATGCCCGCTTTAAACTATATATGATGTTTTATGTTTCACTTAATTTTTATTTACAAATGTGTAATATTTGAGTGTAGATAGATAGATCTTATAGTTATGCAAATTTTAATATATTATTTGTATTTTTCTAAATTAGAATGGTTTAGTTATAATTTTTTAAAGATTAATAAGGTAAAAAAGAAAACTAACTATGCTGAGGGCAGCCGTCCGCGTAGACTATTTTCTACGCGAGGGAAATTTACGCCGATAAACTGTTTAGAGAAGTCTGGCCTGGTCACGGTCTACGCCGTCGGCGTCTCTGTCGAGTCCAGTAGTGCGACTCTGTACGTACTAGGATCAATCTCTCCGATTCTCTCTTATATTTGCTAGCACCGCAAAGTGCAACATATATATACGTGTAACCTGGGACTCGGTGGATATCCGAGCAGTCCCGATAATAACTACCTGATCATAATTCTTTTATGCGGAAGATGACGATACCAGCGAGCATGTTGGATACTCTACTGTAGTAGTCTTTACTATTAAAAGGATGTTGGTGATCCCAGGTCGTCCTCAAATATCAAACATTGAAGCAATCTAGACCATACAATTTACATCCTACGGAAGACACATATACACATCGTCCCTTACGGAAGGCAATCAATGCTATAATCAAGGAAAATCAAAAGGAAATCTGTACAATTAATCACACATCCTTTACCGAAAAATCAAAAACAATCTTTACAATTAATCACACATCCTCACGGGAAGGCTAATTAAATGAAAAACTACAATCAAATCGTTACAATTAATCACACACCATCACGGAAAGGCTACAAACAGACTCAACCCCGTTGGTTTTTTACTTCTTGACTTTGTCGACAGACTCAACCACGTGTTCGATTGACAACGAAGGCTGAATACAAGTAGATCACCTACACGCAACTATGATTTCTATTTTTTTATTATATGTTGGATAGATCTTAAAAGAAAACCTGTACAATGTCAGTATGTATTGTTCAACAAAAATTGACACAAATCTAGATTCATGATGGTCCAGATGTCATTCAGTTGTATATAATCAAAATTTTGGTTTGTCCGATTCGTTGTCATCGGTTTAATTGTTGATCCAAATAAACTGGAGCCTGTTAGTAGTTTGTTTACAAGGTAGGCTATATCCATGATTGAAAGTCTTGTATGTAAACAGAGCATAATATGAAAGTATTAGGATCTGTTAATCAATATAGCATAATCCCGTATCAAAATAAAACGGAAATATCTTTTGGCCCAACAACTACCAATATAAATAGAGAAAATAGAGATCACCTGTTACTTTTCTCGCTATTTAACCCTAACCACCAGTCCAACACAACGACGAATCCCCATTGACGACAAGGTATGATCCGAGTCCACGCGCACTCAAATTCCTCACCAAGGCCTCTGTCTCCCTCTATCCCATGCCCATCAACGCCGCATCCTAAAATCCATCATGCTAGGGAAGCAGGGAATCCGCAGATACGACATTGCATAACACATAGGGTATTGCTGCTGCGAGGGAGAGCGGGCGCCGCTAGCCCCGGTTGTGGAAACAACGAGGTCCTCGCGAAAGGCAGTGGTGGCCTGGCTTGATATGCGCCATCGCCCGGTCCTTTGACGGCAACGCGCCAGCGGATGTGCTGAGGACCAACGCCGATTCAGGACTGCATGCGATGGGGACGTGTGGGAGTAGGTGGATGGGGCACATGATCGGCTGTTTTTTGGAGTTGGTGGACACCGACGGCCGGAATCGTGCGGTAATGTCATGGGAGACGAGACTACGAGGTGTCGGGGTTGTGGGAGACGAGGCGAAGGGGTGAGCAGCGAGAGGGGAGAGCAGGCGGCAGGGCAATACTGAGGCCGTGGGACAGTGAGAGCAGCCAGCGGCGGAGGAGACAATGGATTGTGGATAGGAATTGGGGAACGACACGAGCAGAGAGAGAGAGTGAGAGGATTTTGGTCTGTTTTCTGTTGAGCTAGCGATTTTACTCCCGTAGTCCGTCCTTGCAAGTTGCGTCACGCCGTGAAGAGATCGACACGTACGTGAGCTGGCTAACAAACCCGCACCGGTGCAGCATTAGCATACATCTAGAATTAGCTCTCGCGTCAGTCCATAAATCTAATTTACACAGAGATAGGTTCGTCCTACAAAAATTTCGTTCCGATTTTATTTGGACTGTTTTGCCCATGGTTGTTCGAGAATATTACAAGAGGTGCCACCTCTAAGTGACAAACCCTGCCTCCACATGGCGCCCGTAGGCCTCGCCTCCTCTGGCTTGAGCACTGCACGCTCACGACCTTGAACGCCTAGGCCCATGGTCCTTGCCGCTGCGAAGCTCCTCCGGTCCCTGCCGCCAAGGACCGCCACCGAAACTCGCCTTCACGCGCTCCTCTGACTCCTCTCGTCTCCAATCGCCATCACACCAGCCACACTACTCGACCCCGACCTTACAGGATGCAACGATGAGGCGTCTGGTGGTGGGGTCCGGGTCGACGAGGACGTGCTCCTAGAGGCAGCGTCTGGTGGCAGGGTCCGGGTCGATGAGGACGTGCTTCTGGTGTCGGCGGCTGGAGAGGTTCGAGCGAGGCGAGGCGAGTCATGAGGGCGAGGGGATCTCGGGCGCGTGCTCGCGTGAAGAGGGGCTTCGCTTGGGGAAGACGCGGAGTTGGGCGAGGTTGGAGGCGGGGAGGAGGCGCTCGGGTGAGAGAGGAGGCGGACAGGCAGTGGATCACGAGCGAAGAGGCAGGCGTCAGATTGGAGATTGAAGCAGAGGAGGGAGAAGGTGCGGGATCGACCGGTGTGTGTCCTCGTGTGCGTGGTGTGTGTCTAATAGACTGAAATCTTCCCTCTGTGAAACCTTCTGTCTGCAAAATTTACTAATTCATCACTCTGAACCATCATCTATTTCGTCTTCAATTCCTCCCATGTTTCCTGTCGGCGACTCCGTTTTCCCCTTCCGGTGGTGGTGGACATGAGAGGCGTGCGAACGCGGCCACCCAGTGCCGGTGCCGGTGCGTGAGAGCCTGAGATCCGACGGATCGACATGCATGCAACAGACGCAAAGGTCGACGCTAGCCTGCGATGACCATTAATGTGGGCACATGCAGCGGACATTCCATATTGCTATGGGGTGCAATGACATTGGGACTATTCTTCTATATTTGGAAGAGAGTAATGTCAAAATATCAATAATTAGGCGAAGTGCGTATAATAACTAATTTAAGAAAAGAAAGGATGAAGCATGCATTTTCTGTTGAATATCGTAGTAACGTACTTTTGATTTAAGCTGGGTGCACTTATGATAGAGAGTACACATACTACATCTCTTCTCTTTTAAGTAAGTTTAATGTGCATATACCATCAACAAAAAAGATTGATCTGCGTGTCATTTTCTTGCTATCTAATTTTTAATAGCACTGTTTACTGAATAACGAACGGCAAATGAACATTCTTAAGGTGTCATGTACTCATATGAAGTCGATACCCGGGACTCGCATCGTTCCCAGGGGAGCGACTCACGGAAAATCCTAGCCACCGCTGCCACTCCCCCATCCACCTTCGATCATCCCCGCCGCCATCAAACGACGTCGCCGGCAAAGACTGTGTGGCTAACGACGGTGTCAGGATCTCATCCGGTCGTAAGGCAACGTCGGCAGGGGCCTCCTCTCCTCGCGTGTTGGGATCTCCTAGCTGGTGCGACACGGAGGCCCTGGACGGAAAGCCGTGGCCGGAGGAGAAGGTAGCCAACGCGATGGCCCCAGAATCTTGGCAGAGACAAGAGCCGGGGCGGCGACCCTGGATCCCGCGGTTCGACGGATGAAGTGGCCGTGAGGGCGGCATGGTAGCCTGTTCTAGGTGCTCCCACTTGTAGCCATTGGCTAATTGAGCCCGCGCCAACCGTGGCGTTGGCGGCCCCGGTGGTCTGGTCGATGGCAGGTGGCATCCTTGGGATGACACAATGACTTGTAACTTGTGATCTTTATATATAATAAGTTGCTTGCAGTGATATCACCGTTCTTTTAGTTTTGCTTTAGTATAGTTAAGGTGCCGATGAAAGAAGTTGGCGACTGAATAGCTATTTGTCGTCGTATGAATGGAAATCATGTGGCTTCGTGTTTAATATAATTTTTCAATTTAAAATGATTGTTTAAAATATGTGTATGTATTTTTAATTTTATTCCGTAGCAACGCACGGCATTCAGCTAGTAGAGGAGTAGTAGAGGAGATTGTGTTTGTCGGAGACGGAGATGCCCGGGTCCTTTTGGACCCTTCTCCGTTAAAAAAAACAACAACGTGATTTTAACGATTGAGCATCTATACATCAGTGGCGTAGTTCCCCTAGGACAAGGGGGCCATGGCCCCCAGCCCCTCGCGTACTTTAGAATATTTCTTTTAGATATTCTTAATTTTTAGGTTGAACTTTTGAAAACACACAAATTTAAACCCTCCCTTAGCAATCTCCATCAAGCTCTGTCACTCCCGTAGATCACAGCTGTGACAAGACGGGTGGATGCTTCGAAGGAAAGTACCACGCACACATCTTCATCGTAGACGACCCCTGAGCGCCTTTGGTTTTCATCGTACTGCCAGATGTCCGTAGCCATGAATGCCAACACTAAGAGGGCACATGGCGCCATCTTCCAATGCCAGTGCAACATACACGCCTGAACGGAAAACCCATAATAACTTGTAATCACATCTTAAATTAAACTTCTCTAATCTATCTTCCCTGCTTCTGGTTGGGTGCGATCACATGACAACATTTGAATGAAACACAACTCTTGCCTACGGGAACTAAAACAATAGGAAGAGCTAGATCGAGTTGTTGTTCTAAATGGAACACGAGAAAAGAAAGGAAAAACAAAGAAAATTAACTACTATACATGGTATCTATTTGAATTAATGGCTTTTGAATTGAAATTGGGCCCAATTATATTTCAAAAATTGACACTAGTAGAAAACAGACATTTGGTTCGGAGCATTAGTCCCGGTTTTGTTAAGAACCGAGACTAATGCTCCGGCTCCAACGACTAGAAACGGCAGCAGGATATGACATCCACTAGGCCGATTCGAACGGGACCTTTAGTCCCGGTTTAAGACACGAACCGGGACTAAAGGGTTCCCGGAAGGCTAGGGGCCGAGCTAGCATCTTTTTGTCTCAATTAGTGTCTTAAACCGGAACTAAAGATGGACTTATAGTTCCGGGTTGAGACACCAACCGGGATTAATGTCCCTCCTATATCATCTTTTCCATGCTCGAGCCATACTCCATTTCAACCTGCTTCTCCTCTTTGTTTCCTCCCTGAGCTCGAGTTCATCCCATTTTTTCACAAAATTTGGCGGCGTCCCATCCATCCAAGGGTTTCTAAAATATTAGCAACTTAATGATTTCATCTTTCATTGCTAGTTTAGCTCATTTCATGCTCTAAAAGTAGAGGGATTTGTGGGTTTAGTTTGAGAGTAATTTTTGCAATAATAACATGTGATGAACTTGTGTTAATTTGGATTCTATCTATATATTCTATTAATGTGATGAACTCTAAGCTCAATATTCATTTTCAATGTGTGAATTCTATCTATATCT
The DNA here is from genome assembly GCA_030063025.1 of Avena longiglumis. NCBI lineage: Eukaryota > Viridiplantae > Streptophyta > Magnoliopsida > Poales > Poaceae > Avena > Avena longiglumis. The sequence continues at coordinate 16,001,524 of CP125975.1, forward strand.
TGTTTTGTCACATAGTCTCAAAATGCATTTTATTCATAGACGAAGCACAGAGATATATGAGTTCATCCTAGCTAGCTACTATAACTACTACAACACAGAAAAACATAGGTTCATCCTAATGCAACTACTACAACACAAAGATATATGGTTTCATCCAACTAGAACTACTACATCCGTTAGTGCACACACTAACGGATGCATTATGCCATCCAACAATAAAATGCCCTTCTTTTTCTACCTGCCTTCAGCAAACTCACAAATTATAACAAAAATAGGGTTAAATCACAAAAGCTTTATAAAAATACACAGTAGTGAAATGGATCGTATGGGCACCTAGAGGGAGGGGGTGAATAGGTGCTAACCAATTTTTAATACTTTTTCAATTTTAGGCTTGACACAAAGTAAATTCTCTAGATATGCAACTACGAGAATTTCCCTATATGTAACCCTAACTACTAAGCACGTAAAAAAGGAGCGAGGAAACCGTAGTGGAGCACGCGGAGACACAGGGATTTTTTTACCGCAGTTCCTTCCTTGTTAAGGGAAGTACATCTGCATTGGAGGGGTGGGCGGTTCTAAGACCACCACGCCACAATAGGCCTCACCCTATTCTCCGATGGATCTCGCGACGAGAGGCCTGATCCACCTTCTCCACTATTGGATCCCTTCGAGGCGGGAACCGGTGCCTTTTACAACACTATCGGGGCACACACCCACGAATTGGGGCTCCGAGATGACAACAATCTGCCACAAGAACAAGGTTTATCAATATAAACAAAAACAAGGATCTAGGTATTTGCAAGAAATACTAGATCGGGGTTCTCAAATGAATGGAGAGGAGATGAAGCGCTTGATTCGATGATGAAGATCGAGTTCTCCTCCTTGATTCCCCAAGGGATGGGGCCTTTGGGTGGATCTAGCTGGAGCTCTCTTGGATGAAGCTTTCAGATCGATCTGGTCTTTTTCAGATGAATCAAGAGTTACGGGAGGGGAAGGCTGGCTTAAATACCCCTTCCTGTGCAGCCATTGCACAACTTTGGGGTGGATTATCGCCCACAGGAAAATCCCCCAAAGGCGGATTATCCGAAAACTCCGCCTCTCAGGGCGCTCTGAAGCTTGGTGAAGATCTTGGGGGGGGGGGGGAGGGGATAATCCGGCCCCCCTAAGGGGCGGATTATCTGGCCAGACCGGAAAGTCCGGCCAACACTCCGCCCCCTCTCTAGGGCTTGCGCCTTGGCGATGAGAAGGGGGGCAGACTATCCGGCCCCCCTTAGGGGCGGATTATCCAGCTGGGCCGGAAAATCCGGCCAAAACTCCGCCCCCCTTCTGGGGCTTGCGCCTACTTGGGAAGAGGGAGGGGCGGATTATCCGCCCCCCAAAAGCAGAATCCTTTTCCCTTTTTCTCATAGAAGCTGCAACACTTCAACACACATTAAATAATCCTTGATATTGTTATCTAACACACAAAACACTAGGGATTATAAAATGTTCTTTCAATCTCCCCCTTTTTGGTGTTAGATGACAATATTAGGATTTGCAATGAAACCGGATAATGCCACCTTAAATAATGAAAGACGCCCCCCCAGATGTGTGCATATTTAAGATTTGCATTTGAATACAAATACACACACTAGAGAGAACGCTACTTCCATAACAAAGATAATTGAAACAAGGTGGTTTGGGAAACAAGGTCATACCACCGGGATGAGAATATAGCCAAATCATACATAGATAATCCCTAGTGTTTTGTGTGTTAGATAATCCCTAGTCATTGCATGATAAATATAGTCCATGACATCCAGTTTGTAACCTGTGGCTGATCCAGAGTTGGTGGCACACTCGTGAGCAAAAGCAAGAAGTGGAACCAGGTGACCACAGATCCTGTCATTGTTGCCACCACTAGGAGCGATGCAGTCCCTAAATATGCTAACAAGGGCTGCATACAAGGGAGAGAGACCAGCGAAAGTACCAGCAACACCATCAGAGGAAAGTCAAGGAGCAAGTGCAGTATCCTTGGATGGCTTCAGAGGAGAAATGATACGGTGGCCCGAAGGAGTGTCACGGCCATGGAATGCATAACCAAGAACCTGACCAAAGGTGCGAAAGTCCGACTGAATCATGGTGGTCCCTGTCATCCACTTCATAGTACGGCGCTCATCACCGCAAATCACCAGAGTTGAGAAGAACTGCCGCACCACAGAGGAATCATAGTTGCATTGGATAGTCATGAGGTGGTGCAGACCCATCTTGTTGGTCACATCTAGTGCCTCAATGAGCCTTGTCTTGGATTGAGCTTCAGTCAAATTGATGGGACGCATGGGGCGAAGCTTGAGAGTAGCATATACATCATCATGAATAGCCCGAAAGTGGCATTCCAAAACATAGAGTTCTCGGGGGGGACCATCACTGTCAGCCTCATCATAATAATCAGTCTGGCGAATGGTGGCATACTGAAGACTGTCCATAGCCTTGTAATTGGGCCGAGACTGTTTTCCCTTGCGAGATGCGGTCCTCTTAGTTTTCTTACTTGCCTCTGCCATCCGTTCAGCCTCTCTTGCTTCTATGCTGACCTCGGTCTCGTCAATGAACTTCCCGTCTGATGTAGGCTTGAGATAACGGGCATGGGAACGACTGACGAAGGTCTTGGTCGGCTTGGAACCACCTGTGAAAAGCATTAGAGGGATAGCATGGAGATAAGCAGACACACAAGTCCAGGAGAAAAACACGGAGAAAGAGTAGCAATGCAACCCATAACCAATGATGTGTATTTGCAGAAGAAGAACCAACACAAACCAGATTTTACTCTCCAGGCCGGATTTTCCGGCCCGATTTTCCGGCCCTGGCAGGGGCGGATAATCCGCCCCCCGCAGAAATTTTCTGGATTGGCTCAGATCTACCATGGCAAAACAGATCGGGTACTAGGGTTGCAATTCTACTGATTCTAGCATGTAAGGAACAACACCAAGGACCTTCTACAACGAAATTTCCACCAAATAAAATGCATCCCATACAAAAGGAGAGAGATGAGGGAGTTACCCTCACCCATTGGAGGAAAATCGCGGAGGAGAAGATACCTGGAGGCGAGGTGAAGAAGATCCGGGGAGATCCCGAAGAATCCGATGGTCGAATCGACTCCGGGAGAGGCGGATGCTCCGGCGGCGGCTGGGGGCAGAGATAGGGTTGGGGGAGGACTGGATGCTCTGTTTGAGCCTGCCCTTCCTGACCCAGCCTATAAGGCTGATTACAGGCGGATAATCCGCCCCACTTAAGCGGATAATCCCCCTAAATTCAGAAATACAGAATCAGACCAAAGCAACCTACCAAACCTCTCGATGGTGTTTTAGAGGACTTGTGTGCAAGAATAGATGGTTCAAGGAGGGAGATAAAGGCTTGGGTTGAGAGCATCAAACTGAGATGGTACTACACACCCAAATTTGCAAGAATCAAATCTATCAAAAGCCAAATTTGAGTGTGTTTTCCATAAGAACGTGAGATATGCAAGAAAATCCAACGAGACCCATGAGAAACCAACTCTTCTCGAGGAAGAGGGCGGTGACCGAAGCCACCATGTTGGAGCGCATGGCATGACACCGCGAAGATGTATCTTGAGTTTAAAACCAATGCTCATCGATGACCCACATATCACAAAATGATATTAAGGGAAATGATTTGACTTGCTTTCGGCATTATGGGGGGAGGGTTGGCCCAATCAATTAGGACCACACTCCCCCTATGTCTATGCCCGCATCTAAACCAAATACATGAATAAGAGCAAGTGAGTGTGCAAGGGTAGTCAAGCCAAGATCCTTGAATCTATGATATTTAGCTCATTCCTCAAATAACAAAATCTTGCTTCATCAAGAGGCTTAGTGAAAATATCAGTAAGTTGGTTCTTCGTGCTCACAAAGGATAGGGCAATATCACCACGAGCAACATGATCCCGAATAAAGTGGTTGCGAATCTCTATATGTTTTGGTCTTGTATGCTGCACGGGATTGTAAGAAATTTTGATAGCACTTTCATTGTCGCATAATAGAGGCACTTTGTCACAATTGACACCATATTCCTTTAAAGTTTGTCTCATCCATAACAATTCTGTACAAGCACTTGCAGTAGCAACATATTCAGCTTCGGCGGTAGAGAGTGAAATACAATTCTGTTTCTTTGATGACCAACACACTAGAGACCTGCCCAAAAATTGACATGCACCAGAGGTTGATTTCCTATCATCTTTGTCACCAGCCCAATCTGAATCAGTGTAACCACATAGAGAGAAACTTGAACCCTTGGGATACCATAACCCAAAATTTGGGGAATGAACCAAATATCGGAAGATTCGCTTGACCGCCACTAAGTGGCTTTCTTTAGGAGCGGCTTGGTACCTTGCATACACTCCTACACTTAACACGATATCGGGCCTAGATGCGCAGAGGTAAAGGAGAGAGCCGATCATGGATCAATATGCCTTTTGATCCACGTCTTTACCCTTCGGATTGAGCTCAAGATGACACTTTGTTTGCATTGGGGTAGAAACGCCATTGAGATCCGTCATCTTGAACCTTTTGAGCATGTCTTGGATGTACTTAGCTTGATTAATAAAGGTTCCCTCTCTAAGTTGTTTGATCTCAAATCCAAGAAAGAACCTCAGCTCACCCATCATGGACATCTCAAACCTGTCAGTCATAAGCTTTGAAAATTCATCGTTAAAAGCTTGGTTAGTAGAGCCAAAAATAATGTCATCTACATAAAGTTGGCATACAAAAAGCTCCCAATTAATCTTCTTAGTAAAAAGAGTGGGATCGATTTGCCCAACTTCGAATCCACGGTCTAGCAAAAGCTCTTTAAGGTGCTCATACCACGCACGTGGGACTTGTTTAAGGCCATAGAGCGCCTTATCGAGTTTGTAGACATGGTTCGGAAATTTGGGGTCCTCAAACCCCGGGGGCTGCTTGACGTATACTAACTCATGTAGAGGACCATTAAGGAAAGCGCTCTTAACATCCATTTGTTGTAATTTAAAATTATGATGAGCTACATATGAAAGAAGGATACTGATGGACTCAAGACGAGCCACAGGAGCATAAGTCTCGCCAAAATCAATTCCTTCCACTTGAGAGAATCCTTGAGCCATGAGTCGTGCTTTATTCCTCACAACAATGCCATTTTCATCTTGTTTGTTCTTAAAGATCCACCTGGTGCCGATAACATTGCGGAAATCCTTTGGTTTTTCTACGAGCTTCCAAACTTTGTTGCGTTCGAAGTTATTTAATTCTTCATGCATGGCAACAACCCAATCGGGGTATTCAAGAGCATCAAAAACCTTTTTCGGTTCAACGATGGAAATGTGAGCTTGATGATCATAGAAGCTTGCAAGTTCTCTTCTAGTGGATACCCTTCGTCGTAGATCACCAACAACCTTGTCAAGAGTGTGACCTCTTAGTTCAAGGTTCCGATCAACACGAGCCTTGCGACGAGCCTCAATGTCCTTATTGTTTCTAGAAGGAGTTGATTCAGTATTTGTATCCTTGTCTTGATTACTGCCCTGCCCTTGATCTTGGTCTGCGTTAACACCAGAAGATTGCTGTTGAACATTTTCTTCAGGGCCGGATAATCCGCCCCTTAGAGGGGCCGGACTATCCGGCACAGGGGATAATGCAGTCTTCTTCACGAGTGCCCGACAGAGTTGGAGACCAGGGGCGGATAATCCGCCCTCGGGCCGGAGAATCCGGCACAGGAGCTTGAGTTGTTGACTTCACCTTGGATCCTCTGGAACGAGTTGGAGTGCTGGGCGGATTGTCCGCCCCTTGGAGGCGGATAGTCGGCACTGGACTACCAACTTGTCCAGGGGACAGATGATCTTCAGCAGATTGCGGTGTTGGTGCAGGATTTTCTCCAACAGTAGGAGCTTGTTGATCTTGTGTAGATGAGGGCTCCACATGTGTGGAGCATTGTCCTTCCCGATCCGCCACAAGGGGTTCCTCAATGGGGCGGAAAAATCCCACGCCCATTCTTCTTATGGCATCTTGGGGTATTTCAACATCTTCATCACAAACATCAACTTGCCCTACAAAGGAGCCGTTATTTTCATCGAACTCCACACTACAAGATTCTACAACAATCCCAGTGAGCTTGTTGTAGACTCTATAAGTGTGGGATTCGGCACCGTAACCAACAAAAATACCTTCTAAAGCCTTGGACTCAAATTTTGACAAACGGACACCTTTAATAAGAAAGAAACACTTACACCCGAATACCCTGAAGTATGAGATGTTGGGCTTGTTACCGGTAAGTATTTCATATGGAGTCTTGTCCAAAATCTTTTGAAGGTAGAGCCGGTTTGATGAGTGACAAGCAGTGGATATGGCTTCAGCCCAAAAATTATAAGGAGACTTGAATTCAGCTAGCATAGATCTTGCCATATCCATCAAAGTCCGGTTCTTCCTCTCGGCTACACCATTTTGTTGAGGGGTATATGCAGCGGAATATTGATGTCTAATCCCCTCTTCGCTAAGAAACTCATTTAAAGTGTATTTCTTGAATTCGGAGCCGTTGTCATTTATTATTGCCAAGATAGGAACATTGTGTTGACGTTGAACTTCATTGGCAAAGTCAATGACAGTTTGTTGAGTCTCACTTTTTAGCTTAAAGAAATAGACCCATGTATATCTTGAGTAATCATCGACAATGACCAAGCGATATTTCTTCCCACCAAGACTTGCATGAGAAGGAGGACCAAATAAATCCACATGAAGTAATTCCAAGATCCTCTTTGATGACACAATAGTCTTCCTCTTGTGGGGAGAGTCATGCATTTTTCCTTCTACACAAGCCCTGCAAACACGATCTTTGGCAAAAGAGACATTGTATTTTAGTCCAAGGATGTGACCACCCTTCTGGAGACTTTGCAAAGTTCTCGACATGGGCTAAATGGCGATGCCATAGCCAGCCCACGTTGGCCTTTCCGAATAGACACATCGGACCCGAAGTGGTTTTCCCCGAGGAGTCCACCACATACAGGTCATTTTCGACGTATCCAACGAAAGCGACCTTTAGAGACTTGCTCCACAAGAGTACCACCAAATCATCATCGATAAAAACAGCAAAACCCATCTTGCCAAGGGCACGAACAGAAAGAAGGTTGTAACCGAGGGTCTCAATAAGCATGACGTCCACGAGAGAGATATCGTGGGCAACCACAACCTCGCCAAGACCCAATACCTGAGATTTAGACTTATCACCATAGGAGACTGTGATGTTATCAGGATTTGGACGCATCTCCGTGATGATCTCCTTGCTTCCGGTCATATGACTAGTGTAGCCACTATCCAGCACCCATTTCGACCCACCGGAAGCATAGCCCTGCAAGAAAATTACTTCTTGGTTTTAGGTACCCATTTTTCAATGGGTCCTTTCATGTTAGTAACAAGGGTCTTTGGGACCCAAATAGACCAAGCAATATATTCATCAAAGGGACCGACATAATAAGAATAAACATCGCCATAGTCATCACAAAAGAGTTCATAATTCGAATTGTGAGACCCTGCAAAACCAATATTATTAGTCTTGTCTTTTGTGACATTCTTCTCAGCGGTGCTTATCTTTGATTGCACATTCTTGGTCTTGTTCTTCTTGGTTTTCTTCTTCTTGGACTTGGTGACATACCCAAGTCCCTCTTTACCATATTTGACCTTTGCTTGCCAAGGAGTTCATCAAGCACACCTTTGTCCTTGGTAGTGATGTCCTTGATCACTTCTTTTTCCACACTAGCATTTTTCTTGTTACTATATGTTGAGTTGGACGAGCTAGGAGTATCATATTTAGCCAATCGACTTTCAAGCTGATCATGTGACTCATTGAGAATAGAGAACTCGTTTTTCAACGCCTTGTGAGCATTGTCAAGTTTCTCCAATTCCTCAAAGAGTCTATCATGAGCAGCCCCAAAGTCAATCCTTTCCTTCTTTAACTTATTTGCTTTGGTGACTGCATTGTCATGTTCCTTAACAAGTTTAGTCACAATTTCTTCATGTGACTCTTCCATAGACTCAAGCCTCTCTTCAAGAGAGACCCGAGCTTCTTCTTCTTCAAGAGCATTTTTAGGGATGCAATTTCCATTGCATCCTCCCTTTCAATTCTGCCCTTTTCTTCGAGGAGTGCTTCGTTTTGGTCCAGCTGATCCATAAGAGCTTCAAAACGAACTTTGTGCTCACCTTGCAAGTAAGTGTAGAAGTAATCCAAAGCAATAATCTCTTCTTTAACCTTAAGACTAGTAGGATCATCCATGTCAATCATAGACTTAGGAAAAGAAGAGTTAGAAGAAGTTACCTCGGAGCTTCTTGCCATGAGGCAAGTAGCATTCTTATTGGTGATGTTTTCGTTCGGAGAGTCGAAGAGAGATGTTGATGTAGATGTGGTGGCTATAGCAGCCAACTCTTGAGAGTTATCGTCCTCATCCTCATCTTCACTTCCTGATGAATATTCTTCTTGAGCCACTAGAACAATCTTCGGTTGCTTCTTGAAGGGAGCATTCTTCTGTACAAACTGTTTCTTGTGTGGAGCCTTTGACTTGTACTTGAAAATAAGTCTTCCTCCATTATCTTCCCTACTTTGATATGGACATTCAGCTACAAAGTGCAGCCGGTCACCACAATTGAAGCATGTTCTCAGTTTGGGACCATTTTCTTTTCTTCCATAGGCTCCACTCTTGCGATCTAGTTCAGCTTTAGCCTTGGCTGGATCTTTCCAAAAGTTTCTTGTATAAAGAGCCAAGTATTGTTCGTGGATCCTTTTTATATCCTCGGGACAGTCCAAACCTTCTACCGCATATTCATTATGATCAATCACACTAGTCTTCAAGGCCATGTTGACCCCCTCTTGCATCCCCATAGCTCGAGCACGAGCATATTCGGCATTCTTGGCAGCCACTTTGAAAGCGGCCATTTCTTGCATTACCTCATTGGATGACATGAGGTGATAGTTATGCCTACCTTGGAGACTTTTCAAATCTGTGGGCTCAAATGGCATAAGAGCACTAACATACTTGCGCTTGATCCAAGCATCATCAACATGAGCTGCACCGTGGTTTCTGAAGGTTGTGGCTATTGACTTGAGCCTCCTATACATGTCCTCGTGGTCTTCTCCATCCAGCATATAGAATCCTTCAGCTTCATTGCTCAAAGCATCATATCTATTCCTTCTCATACTTTCATTTCCGATGAAGAGCTCGGTGAGGGCATCCCAAGCTTATTTAGCTGTGCTAAGATGCTGAATGTGTGGCATGTCTTTGTCACCCACACCAAAAGTATCATGTGTAGAGCTGTAGCGTTGAGTTGGCTATCGACCACTTCTCTTCTTGTGAGATTGTTGGGGTTTCCAACATGAAGACCATTTTCGATGATCTTCCACAACTCTATGGAGGAACTGCACACATGAGATTTCATCAAAAATTGCCATTGAGGGAAAGTAGATGCAGAAAGTTTGGGTGGATCAACCCTACTATGTATATGTCGGTGAGGGATAGGTGGATCAGGGGAATACACATGAGAAACCTCATTGTATCCATCCTTACCGTTATCCTTTTTCGAGGAGGAGCTCTTGCTAGTATCATCACCAACCACTTCGTTATCTTTGGAAACAGTTTTACCCGTTTCCTTGGATTGCGGAGTGGTATCCTCAGAGTTAGATGGAGGTGATGCTGCGGATGTGGAGAGACTCATTATCAATTGACGCATCTCTTCCATCTTAGCCTCCATTGAACTCACCAAGGTTGTTTCCAACGTCTTGAGATCGTTCATGGTGACTACCTCCGGAGCATCACTCCCATCTACCTTGGAACCCATACTTATCTTAGGCGGTTAAGCCCGAAATAAGAGCCGAGGCTCTGATACCAATTGAAATGGATCGTATGGGCACCTAGAGGGGGGGGGGTGAATAGGTGCTAACCAATTTTTAATGCTTTTTCAATTTTAGGCTTGACACAAAGTAAATTCTCTAGATATGCAACTATGAGAATTTCCCTATATGTAACCCTAACTACTAAGCACGTAAAAAAGGAGCGAGGAAACTGTAGTGGAGCACGCGGAGACACAGGGATTTGTTTTACCGCAGTTCCTTCCTTGTTAAGGGAAGTACATCTGCATTGGAGGGGTGGGCGGTTCTAAGACCACCACGCCACAATAGGCCTCACCCTATTCTCCGATGGATCTCGCCACGAGAGGCCTGATCCACCTTCTCCACTATTGGATCCCTTCGAGGCGGGAACCGGTGCCTTTTACAACACTATCGGGGCACACACCCACAACCGAATTGGGGGCTCCCGAGATGACAACAAGCTGCCACAAGAACAAGGTTTATCAATATAAACAAAAACGAGGATCTAGGTATTTGCAAGAAATACTAGATCGGGGGTTCTCCAAATGAATGGAGAGGAGATGAAGCGCTTGATTGCTGATGATGAAGATCGAGTTCTCCTCCTTCGATTCCCCAAGGGATGGGGCCTTTGGCTGGATCTAGGTGGAGCTCTCTTGGATGAAGCTTTTAGATCTGATCTGGTCTTTTTCGAGATGAATCAAGAGTTCTGGCAGGAGGGGGAAGACTGGCTTAAATACCCCCTCCCCAGATCTAGCCGTTGCACAACTTTGGGGGCGAATAATCCGCCCCTGGGAAAACTCCGCCCCAAGGGCGGATTATCCGGGGAAAAATCCGCCCCCTCTCTAGGGCTGGCGCCTGCAGAACTTGGTGAAGATCTTGGGGGGGGGGGATTATCCGGCCAGGCCGGAAAGTCCGGCCAATACTCCGTCCCCTCTCTAGGGCTTGCGCGATGGCGAGGGAGGCGGACTATCCGCCCCGAGGCGGATTATCCGCGGGGCGGAAAATCCGCCAAAATTCCGCCTTCCGGGGCTTGCCTACTTGAAAGAGGAGGACGGATTATCGCCCCAGTGGGCGGATTATCCCCCCCCCCCAAAACAGAATCCTTTCCCTTTTTCTCATAGGTAGCTGCAACACTTCAACACACATTAAATAATCCTTGATATTGTTATCTAACACACAAAACACTAGATATTGTTTTGCTGTCAAAACGAAGCAAACTATTTTTTGTGTAGAAATCAAAATTTAGGGAAGTGAGCCTAGCTCAACTGGTTGGGGAAGTGGATGTACAAACCCAACACCTGAGTTCGAATCCTCATGGAAGCGAATTAAGGTTCCTATTTATACTTGAGGACCAGGCTCTCCTGATACTCATGCAATTTATCCTGAGGACCAGGCTTGGTACTTAACCAAGTTTAAAAATCTTGGTACTCTTGCTTAATGGCTGTGTGCATCCCTAGTTGGTGCAAAGGCCGGGGAAGTGAAATCCTCCCTCCATTTTAGAAAATTCAAACGCCTCCCGAGTCGTCCCCGCTCGGGCGGCACCGGAGGGACAACCCTAGCCGCCGGGAGTCTCCCTCCGCCTCTCTCCCCGCCGCCTCCATCGAAGGACGCGGCCGAGCGAAGCTCACGCCGCCGACGATGGAGGCGGGGGCTCTCTCTCCCGCATGCCTCGTCGTGACGGATCTCGGCCAGGGCGGAGTCTTCTGATCCATGGCGGCGCGATGGCGTATGGCGGCGCAGGGAGGTCGGGACGGAGCGGAGGGCACAACGCAGTCTGGCGCGTGCGGTGGCTGCTCGCTGGCCCTAGTCCCGCATGGCGGCTGGGCCCGATCTGGGTCCTGGCGGGCCTGTGCGGGTCTCGATCGGGGCGTTGTGGTGGCGCGAGCTCTGCGCCGCTGCCCGTTGTTTTATTGCTGCGATTTGACGGCATCCTGCGTCGGGGTGGAGATGGCGGTTCCCGTGGCGGCGATACGGTGGGATTCCTTTGGAAGACCTAGATCAGCCCTCTAACCACGATTGACGACGGGCTCAGCGTGGCCATGGTCCGTCTGCCATGGTGGCGCGAGCCGAGCCATGAGTGAGGTCGTGGGGCACGATGTGAGATGGGTTCGTTCTGGACCTCTATGTCCGATCTGATAATCCTCTCGGCATTGCCTTGCCTTCTCTTTCGCTGTTCTGTTCGGCGGCGTGGGGGCCTGCTGGTGTGCTTGAATAATGGTGGCGGTCCTAGGGTTCCTCCCGCGCAAAGAAGAAGATCTGCTTGATGTTGGCCCTCATGGATCTTGGCTGGAGAGGCGAGTTCCGGAAGGCTCCGCCGACGAACTCCCATGGGCGTATCATGCCTGGAGATTGCTGGATCGGAAGGTATTCGGTCGTGTGTTCCTTGTTTTTCTGGCCATTTGGTTTCAGCGGGAGCGTTGCGAAGCTCTGTTGTTTGTTCCCACCAAGTGCCATTCTTAGAGCCATGGTGAATTCAGATACGGAGAATGCCAGGAAAGCAGAAATATGAGGATAGCGATGGTGATTTTAGTTTTTGTGGCGGCGGAGAACTGGCTGTGTGATCTGTGACTCGTAGCAACGACTGTTGGTGCGGGAAGACAACACAGAAGGAGTTCCCAGTCTTACCTTGCAGGGTGAAAATCCAAGGTCTGGTCTTAACTGATTGTGCCTGGCAATGGCCTTGTTGAAGGCATTGTTTTGCGAGCGAGGACTTTCTCCAGGGTGAAAACCTATGATCTTTGATCGGGCAACGACGACGCTTGGGCACTGTCTCCTTCTTGAAGGCGTTGTTATTGGAGTGGAGGACTACTGGTGTTGTTCTGATGGTGTCAGTGTTGTTGCTTTGAGGAATGGTTCTCTGTAGCGGGACATTTTTCTTTTTTTGTAATTCTTCTTTCTTTTTTCTAGGCTGTGTGCATCCGTAGGGCCGCTAGGGCATGCGTTGTTGCAGAGGCTGAGTGTAATTGGTATCCCTGTGATATTAATATATACTCTTTTCCAAAAAAATAAATCAAAATTTAGTCGTGCTAAAAGCTGGAAATAGTTTTTCCATTCATGTGGATGCCATATCGAAAAACTTTGGAACACAATTTGATTTATAAGGCATCATACTCTATGGCGTGAAACCTTATTTTTTATTAGTTTTCCATAACTTCCGAAATTATTAGTTTTCTAATAATAATGAGAGGTCAAATTAGACTAGGACCTGATTTACGAGATCTCAGATCTGTTGAAAGCTAATGCAGAATCCCACGTTTTCCTCTAGAAAAACTAGGAGCTCACATTTTATCGGGTCAATCACGCGGTGGACACTTGGCTTAACGAAACGCACGGCATAGGATTGGTCCAGCGCGAAGTACATACCGGCGTCCGATCGTGGTGCCCTTTTTTTTTCCAGCTGACGCTCTCACGATCTGACACAGATGAGGGGTACTACTTCTGTTTGGGATTATAAGTCCCGCGCGGATAACTAGGTTGCCAATTTAAACAACAAAATATACATATTATAATATAAAAATTATACCATTAGATACCTTAGAGATTATATTTTCTAATGATATAATTTTTATAATATATAAATTATATTTTGTTAGTCAAATTAACAATTTAGATACGCGCGTAGGACCTATAATCCTAAACAGAGGGAGACTTGATAAAAGGCCTAGAATTCTGGGTGGGCTTGCGTCAGCCCATGACAGGCTCAATCCTTTATCAACTCAATTAACTTGTTCTTGTCATAAACTGGCTAGTTGGCCATTTGGAAATGAGCATGAAATGTCTATAAATGAATTTTCTCATTATTCGTGCGTTGCAGGTGTTGCTGGAGAAGTTGAATCATTAATTCTCGTTCCTTGAACCAAGCTTGCAAGTCCTTAAGCATGTGATGTAGACAATCTATCGAGAAGTGTAACCATAGAGAACTTTTTTTACTCACTCAGTATAGTGGTAGAAGAGATTGTGTTTGCGGGAGATGACGATGCCAACGAGTAATATACTCTTAATTTTTCTCTATTTAGATAATGTAGGATCTTTCCATAGGTTTTTTGGTTTGTTTTGAACAGAATATAACTTAAATAAAAAACTTCCTTGAAAATTCAACCGCGATCAGTGGGCTTTCTTTAGTGTTTTTAGTTTTTTTTTTTAAATCTCGTTTTTAGATTTTAGTGCCTAGTTCATGGCGCGGAGACGTTATTAGGCCGACCAGGGAGACTTGTGTCCCAGATTGGGTTAGCCTCGCGCGGCCTCGTATCTTGGCACGTATCTCAGAGGCCCACTCACAGGAAACCTTGTTGCGGCCCGCTCAAAATAAAAATAAAAATGGAAACCTTGTTGCGGCGGCGGAGAACCGGCGGCGGCGTCTGAAGCTCGTGGTTCCGAGAGTAAGCGAGGGGCGGACCGCCGTTCGCCGGGGAAAATGGTTTCGGCGGTTGCCGAGAAGTTGGCGAAGCTGGCGGAGGACCGCATGCGGCAGGATCTTTAGGCGCTCGAGGAACTCGACATCCCCGAGCACCTCAAGCTGGAGCTTCGGGAGGAACTCGAGCAGATGTACGGGGAGATGAAGAGGGACGTGCTGCAGATGGCTGCCAGGAAAGATAAAGTACCTCGTCGTCGCGCTCTCCACGGGCGCCGCGCTTCTCGTCTCCGGCTTCCTCGCCGGCGGCATGTCCCCTTCGTGTACGTGCAGCTGGTTCCAGGTCCGGTGCTGGGAGTCTGCGGCCGCTATGCTGCTCTACGCGGTCTCCCTCGTCGTCCGGGATCGCCCAAATTCCCCATCTGAAAGCCAGCCCCGGTACTGAAAACACAACATACACACCAGTGTGCCCTTTCAGTTTGCATCTCAGACTGTCGAACCGTCAGGAATTGTTTGTGGCTCGTCTGAGGCTGTTTGTTGTGGGATCCAATCATCAGGAATTATTATGATGTTTTGGTCTGGTTCTCGAGGCCTGACTTAGTACTTTATATGATTTTGGGGATTCACCGTCACTCTGTGCCTACTCTTGTAGAAAAGATTTTAACTCATATGCCTATACAATGTGAATCAAATGCTATCTGATCAGTTTGTTATACGATTAGTCGATGCAAAAACAATCCAGCTGTTAATTTGGTAATGCACCTCTCATGTTATTATGTCATTAAGTAAATTATTACAGTTGATCTGGGGCTGGGAGCAATTGTGGCGTGGCTAACTCAGGTCTTGGACGGCTGTGTGTTGATTCGAGGCGATGTTGGGTAGATTGTGCTCATTGAGGTGATGGTGCAGTAGATCAAGTTGGCGCCGCAGGGGTCTTGTCGGGGGCAAAAGGCAGATAGACATGCAAGAGGTTAGTGATCAATTTGCTAGCTACTTTTAGTTTTTTTTTATGATGGCATCAAATTCTCACTTCTGCACCTTTATACATACCTGCTCCCATCAAGTTGTTATGTCGAACAGTTTGTCCTGTCAATACTGTTCCACAGAGGATAGTGACATGCTAATAACGAGCCATTTGTGTTACATTTTCCTTTTTAGCTTTATTGACTAGGGATCATTGAGCAGAGGACTTCTTAATATGTACTCCCTCCGTTTCAAAATATAAGATGTTTTAGGTTTATGAAGAAAGTGTATCTAGACTTTTTTTAGTGTGTAGATTCACTCTAAACATGAGTGGACCTATATACTAAAAGTAGTCTAGATACATTTGCTTCACAAAACTAAAACATCTTATATTTTGAAATGGAGGGAGTATAATTTGTGGCTAGTGCTCGTGTCCGCCATTTGTCAATGCTATCAGTCTGAAGAACTAATTTCAGCGTACACCATGCTTCTTTGTAGGACCGCTGTAATCAAAACAATTAGCCAATTAATTGTATCATGGAAGTTCTTCAGATGGCAGTGGAACTGGTAGCTGACTTCAAAACAATCTTCCACCATGTGATGCTCACACAGACATCCCATAGATCCACCAACCTATGGAGGTGTTAGCAAGGCTGATGCAGTTAGCACCATCCAGTCTCACGGTAGCCTCTAGAACGACACCTACATTTTCGAGTTTACTGTTTATGATTGATATGACTCTTTTTAAGTAGACACTCTCAAGACATTGCATTCTGAACTTCTGATTTCGGACTCACTCAGCTTTAACCATTTTGAGAACTACATAAAAAATTAAGGATGTAGTTGACATATCAAGCTATTATACGCATATTAGTAGAGTTATTTTTCAAGGATCTTATCAATCTGTGTACTTGGAATATTTGGGCGCAGAGTAGTAATCATCTCCTCACAAAATATAGAAGCTATGCCAATAAACACCGTTGGAAACGACTGCTTGTGATTGATATGGCTCTTCTTAAGTAGACACTCTCAAGACATTGCATTCTGAACTTCTGATTTTGGAATAACAAAATGGAAACATCTCGTGTTTCAAATGGGAATTTCTGTTTTCTTTAGCTTAGATCTTGTGAGTCTTTGCATTGACTGTTTTGTCGTCTTGTAGACCTAAAGCTGGGAGTCCTCTCCATGGGGCTAAGTGAACATGAGATAGGCTACATGCTTCCTACTATTGTATTCTATAGTCCTACACCTCCTTTTCCTGCAAGTGCCTTTTGGCATATTTTCTCCAAACACTCAGCTCTTCGACCGTTAAAGATCATTTCCTAAAGTGTTTGTACTTACAATACATTCCCTAGAATTTAAAGACCTTCAAGAAGATATAGAATTCAAGCTTCATGATTAATCCAGAAAATAGTCTTGCATTTCAGTTAACCATTTATTTGATAGTATCGATTCCTTGTAAAATCAGGTAAACCTGAATACATTGTCACCCTTGGAAATATTGATTCCTATGTCTGAATAAGCTCTCCGAGGTTTAACTTGTCATCCTCACTGTTTTGGGGGTTAATTCCCCTGAGACACCTTTTTTATCTGCGGGACCTATTCACAATTTGTCAATGTTAATGGTTAACAAAAAAATTACTTTCAGGTAACTTGCCAGCAAGGTGTTTATATAGAAATAGTATTATGAGTAGGCTAGCAGTCGTGCTTCATGATTTCTGAAACATAACCGATCCCAAATCATGTCCAACTGCAGCAGTCCACGCAGAGTCCATAGGTTTAGTCCATAAGTTTTGTCCATACATGTAGGATTATTGATAGTATTAGTATACTATAACCTTTTGATAATTAGGTTTTGATGCGCTTGTTATATTTGCTACTGTTAATGTTTTTGACAGCCTGTAAAAACCAACAGAAATCTCATCGTGTTAGGTGCTGTTGTACATAACTTCAGGTCTGAGGTTTTCTAAATTTTTTCTGTTGTACATGTCAATTGTATATTTTATTTCAATCTTCTGTTTGAAATTTGTGCTGGTCTGCTAGGTGTTGCCAGGGAGTGGATGAGGTGTTCAGGTGAAGATACGCCCTTATCATAGATTTATTCCATTGAAAGAAAGATTTTTTTTCTCAGGTAAAGTTAGCTTTTGTATGTCAGGTCATAACTGATAGGAACTGATCCATCTTTTGAATTTATAGTACAGATTTTTGTTTCTGGCTGATCTTTGGACCAGTAGATGCACAGCCTGGGGCTGGACATTCAAACACTCATGCAGCCAGAAGGTATTAGCCCATTGCTTATCCATTATTTGTGCCATGTTTCCTCTACTATCTGCCCTCACATCTTGGCTTCTGTTGCTCCTGAAACAAAAATATCTGGGATTTCAATCTTAACAAGCTTCTCCTGTCCCATTAAAACTGTGGTGAAGTATAGAGCATTACTGTTCCATCACTTATTTGTTACATGCAGTGAGTATTTAGATATGTGATTTTACTTTGTCTTTAAACCACCATGGTTGCATGTACTCCTTCTGTTTCAAAATATAAGATGTTTTAGCTTTGTGGAGCAAATGTATCTAGACTTATTTTAGTGTGTAGGTTCATTCAGGTTTGGAGTGAATCTACACACTAAAAGAAGTCTAGATACATTTGCTTCACAAAGCTAAAACATCTTATATTTTGAAACGGAGGGAGTAGCTTAACCACTAATCTGAGTGTCCTTATATGGATCACCGCGGTTAAGTACTTGATCCATTTGAAAGTCTATTTTGGACAAAAGTACCATTTCTAGAAATGCTTAAGGGGTTATGTACGTAAGCACAACCCACTAGGAACCGAAGCTAGATTTTTGCTAAAAAAAGAACCGAACATAGATTTGACACTTTGTGTGTGTCATTAACTCAAATTTTTTAGTGAGAGACGACGGCTTGTTGATAGCTGTGCTGATTTTTTAAATCTTAAATCTCCATGACTCGGTAGTCATCGTGTGGGTGCATGCATATGATGGAGTACTTATATGGATGTCTACTGCACTTGGTATTTCCCCAAACTAAAATAAACAAATCTAGCTATCTAGTCAGCAATGATGGTGGCATCCCAACTCTGACTTGGACAGCTGAAATGTAAACTCGAACACACTGGACTCCGAAATCAATCCATCTACAATTCCAGAGCTTTGCATTATTTAATATCTGCTTCCGCAATGAAACATTCATGGAAGCTGCGTTTGTGGAAACATTTTTACTTGTAGACCAAGGTTTGATTCCAGTACTTGCTCCCATAGAGCAGTATCAATATATAGCTATCATCTAGCTAGGTAGAACCTAGTACTAAGAGTTTGGCCTGACCCATCGATGGATTCGCATGCTCTCGCCTGCTGCACCACGGCCCTGATCATTCTGTTCCTGCCATTGAGCTCTTCTGATGACCGGCTTGTCCCTGGCAAGCCGCTGTTCCCCGGCAACACCATCATATCCGACGGTGGAGCGTTCGCCTTAGGCTTCTTCAACCCCTCCAATTCAACTCCGGCAAAGCTGTACCTTGGCATATGGTACAGCGACATTCCCGAGCTTACCGTCGTGTGGGTCGCCAACCGAGAAAGCCCGGCCACCAACACCACTACTTCCACGCCGATGCTCTCTTTAGCCAACACCTCCAACCTTGTTCTCTCCAACGGTGATGAAGGTATCCTTTGGGAAACGACCAACATTGCTTCTGTACCAGTGTCGTCTCTCATGACTGCGGTCCTTCTGAACACCGGCAACCTCGTCATCCGCTCGCCAAACGGCACCACCCTATGGCAGAGTTTTGAACACCTGACTGACACATTCCTTCCCGGGATCGATGAAGATCCGGTTCAGGTATGGGACACACGTCGACAACGAGCGCGTGGTGTCCTGGAATGGCTCTGACGACCCTTCGCCGGGGCGCTTCTCCTTCGGGATTGACCTGGACACGCTCCTCCAAATGGTCCTCCGCGATGGGGAACGGATAGTTTTACGCAGTGGCACGTGGGGGGGTTACCTGGTAATAAGCCAACGCCAATACGCTCAAGCGGGAGCCTCAAACACTAGCTCCATCATCATCTACATGGCCTTCATCGACAACGATGACGAGATGTATGTCACATATACCCTCTCAGAAGGTGCCGGGCACACCAGGTACGTGGTAACCTACTCAGGCGAGTACCAGTTCCAGACTTGGAGCAGCACAACATCGACGTGGGCTGTCCTTTGGAAGTGGCCATCCGCCGAATGCACCAACTACGGCTACTGTGGCCTGTATGGCTACTGTGATGAGACAGCGGCGCCAGTCCCAACATGCATATGCCTCGATGGCTTTGAGCCGGCAAACATGAAGGACTGGACTAGCGGCAGGTTCTCGGCAGGGTGCAAGCGAGTGGAGCCGCTACACGGCTGTGGCGACAGCTTCTTGGCTTTGCCAGGGATGAAGTCACCAGACAGATTCACCCTCGATCGTTGGCGGTGGCAAGAGTACATTTGAGGAGTGCTCGGCGGAGTGCAACCGCAACTGCTCCTGTGTGGGGTACACTTACGCAAAAATGAGCAGTGGCAGGTCCGTGGGAAATGTGACGAGGTGCTTGGTGTGGGCCGGGGATTTGGTTGACACCGGAAAGATAGGCGTAGAGCTTGGTGGCGAGACCGACGTTCTATCTCCGACTTGCAGGCATGGATGCAGCTAGCAGGTGTAAACTAAATTCAACTTCTCCCTCTTTCTACTACTAGCTTTCTTTTTTAATTTCCGCCACTTTCTAGTGCTGGTTTGATTTTTCTAATGTACTTCGTTCTAGTATCATTTTTATGGTATATATGTATGGTGCAGGTAAAAAGATAAAGAGCAATATTGTAGTCCGGATTGTGCTGCCTGTTTTAGGCAGTGGTGTTCTGGTGCTCATATGCATCTCCCTTGCATGGTTAAAATTCAAAGGTACGCTTAATTGACTCTTCTTAGTAAAAGGTTAATTCTGCCCCCCTTATGAGAATGCATGTTCCACCACACGGAACTTGGAGTCGTCGTCTCATTAAAAAATCTTCTGAACCCCCTTAATGAAAATATAAAGCTAAATAACCTTTTAGATAGTTTTGAGCATGGTTTGGCGACTATAACATGCAATCTAGTAGCTACCGAGCAAGATGGAGTCCAAATGAAAATGAAACACCCCCACTTGCACAACACACACACTCACACTCAATTGCTGCTCCAGAGATGCTCCGTCGGAAGCCTGTGGGACCTTTTGGACTGAGAATGCTCTGTCACAAGCCTGTGGGACCGTTTGCGGTGTCCCGTTGGGGTATGGTTTTCACATCTTCCTGTCCGCAAGGCCTAAAACGGACATTGTTTATGCCATGGTGAATCCAGAACAATGTCGAAAATTGGAAAAAGGGATTTATTAATCTGCTAATTTATTTTGGATGGGGGTACTTCGATCAGGGATGTTGGCGCTGCTTTTTTTGCGAGCACTATGCTCGAGCTGCTCGGTGTGGTTGTGTTCTGCTCTATAGTGCGCGCACGGTTCCTGCAAGCCCATCTCCTCACCCTCCTACTTCCAGTCTACCTGCTACAATCCTGACAAGCACCGCCGCAGCTGCGTGCACTTTAGTTTGGGTGGAAATTTGAGCGGATATGGTTTTGGTTGGGCTGAAAATAAAAGTGAACGGGTTTAGTTTGGGTACGACTGACGGAAATAATCTCGTGGGTTCGGTTGGGGTATGGGGCAGTTTTTAAACCATTCACAGGTTTAAACATGTGGACCTCGTTTTGTGTGTCATAAGAGATAGCCACACTATCCAGTACGCCGTTTTACCATGGTAGCACTCTGAATCGTGGGTTATTTCCTAGTTTTTCGTGGTCATAAACTAAGGAATAGTATACTAACATCAATTGTTCTATGTGTAACTTTTCCTTTCTTCTATTTCTGATGCGTGCCTAAGAAGCAAATGATTCTTAACATTGTGGGAGCAGGAAAGAACAAAAAATGGAGAAACGGCAAGCAGAAAATATTGGATGGTAGTTTATCTGATGAAGCTATGGAAGAAAATACTCCCCATGATCAAGAATTTCCATTTGTAAGTTTAGAAGAAATTGCACTTGCAACCGACAATTTCTCCGAAACATGTGTGATTGGACAGGGAGGCTTTGGAAAAGTATACAAGGTAACTCGCTAAATATACAGTTCCTTGTAATTCGTTGTAATGAGGATATCAATTCATATTCCAAAATCCAAAGTCAAATATAAGATCTCGATTATATTTTTGTAGGGAATGTTAGGCGGTCAAGAAGTTGCAGTCAAAAGGCTAAGTAGAGATTCTCAACAAGGAACAAAAGAATTCAGCAATGAAGTAATTCTAATTGCCAAATTGCAACATAGAAACTTGGTTCGACTTCTTGGATGTTGTGGTGAGAGGGATGAAAAGCTTTTGATATATGAGTATCTGCCTAACAAGAGCTTGGATGCTACCCTTTTTGGTATAGTACTCTGATAACATATAATGATTTCCTAAGACAGCTCAATAATTGTATTACTTACGCTTGTTTCTTTGTTTAGACGACTCGAAAAAAATGTTGTTGGATTGGGCGACGCGGTTTAGTATAATTAAAGGAGTCGCAAGGGGACTTCTATATCTTCATGAAGACTCAAGGTTCACCATAATTCATAGGGATCTCAAAGCTGGAAATGTTTTGCTAGATGCAGATATGAAACCCAAGATAGCGGATTTTGGCATGGCAAGAATCTTTAATGATAACCAGCAAAATGCAAACACCCAACGAGTTGTCGGAACATAGTGAGTATGCATTGCAAAATACTTAGTTTTCTTACAGTAAACTCAATTTCTGTTAACTCTTACAACTGCGATGATAAATCAGTGGATACATGGCCCCTGAGTATGCAATGGAAGGCGTCTTCTCTACCAAGTCTGATGTCTATAGCTTTGGTGTGTTACTACTAGAGGTTGTAACAGGTATAGGGAGAAACTGCAATAGTCGCACAGTGGGTTTTCCTAGCCTCACAGTCTATGTGAGTATACACATGACTTCTCTCAAGTTTCATTTCTAGAAGCGGATCAAATTCCCGTAGCCTTCTGTAAATTGACAAACAAAATAAATACGGATATATGCTGTTTATTTTCTCCAGTCATGGAATATGTGGAAGGAAGAGAAGACCGAGAAACTGCCAGACTCATGTATCATGGATACTTGCTCATCGGGCGAAGTTCTGCTTTGCGTCCATGTAGCACTCTTGTGTGTCCAGGAGAATCCAGATGATAGGCCGCTCATGTCATCCGTTGTGTTCATCCTAGAGAATGGAAGCACTACACTTCCAGCCCCCAAGCGCCCCGCCTACTTTGCGCGACAAAGTGCTGAAATGGAGCAAATCAGAAATGATATCGAGACTTCGGCAAACAGTTTTACACTTACCGAGGTAGAGGGGCGATAATGCCTTTTGATTTAGATGTATGAAATTTTTCTTGAAAAGAATACTTATGTATCAGACACTATCGAGAAAGCCTGGGCAAAAAAAATGTTTGGAAGTCATTTTTATTTGCTAACAATATCCGTCCTAATCAGGGCAGGAGCAGCCGGACGGGCCTGTATATTGCTTAATGTTTCAGCCACTAGTCTGAGTAATCAATAGTGATGGTGGCATCCCAACTCTGACGTGAACAGCTGAGATGTCAACTCCATCCAACAACTCCGAAGCTAATTTACTAGAACTGCACAATAGTTTCATCTGCTTCTGGAATCGGACATGTGTGATGACTTGTTCTCGTTCGTGCAAGTATTTCATGCCATGTGATGCTTTAGACTGGATGCAAAAGTCCACTCCAGTTTATCATTTTCTAATTTCTGACGAAACTGCAACTGGTTCAGACTAAAGAAACTGCTATTGAGTCCTGATACATATCCTCTGTCGAACAATAGCTAAGAAAAGATCCCTGAAATCTTGAAATTTTTATAAGGGTTGATCAGTTCCCTGTTCTTGAGATGACGCTGCTACTTCTGTCGATGATGGCTGGAGAATATTGCCTGCTGTTCGCTGTGTGCTTTTTTATTGGTCTCACTTCAGATTCTTCTGATGTGTAGTCGGTGAGCGATCATGAAGCTAATTACGATGCCCCTGCGTATTTTTGACTGATTTGTTAGCACATTTCGGTTTCCCCACTTTCAATTTGTGTGCATGTCACGGTTGCTGAACTTCTGGTCTGTAAACTCACTTTGTTGCTGAAATTCTGGTCTGTAAACTCAGAGCTTGGGATGGTGCACTAAATTGCAGACGAGGCGTTGATGGGTAGAGTTCGCCTGCCGTGGTGGCGGTGAAATAGAGCAAGCTGGGTACGGTAGCAAACTGTGCAGTGCCGTTCTTGCAGAGGAGCCAGCTGACCTGTTTTACTCAATTGCCTGTATGGAGAATCAGATATATATGTCTAGTTATGAGGAGCTAACTGGCATGTTTCTGTCTGCACCTGCTTTCTTAGTATGGTATTGAAACAGGCAAATCAATTCTGGCAGAGGAAAAGCACTTGCCATAGTAAGCAAACATTTTCTTACCTTACTCTCCATTCGCTTGAGAAGCAATCTGGTAGCGTAGTGTTATAATTTATGTTTACAGTGCAACCATTCCTATGTTTTGATGGCTTCTACATTGCCCTTAATGCTATTTCTGTCTTTTTAAATTTTGGTAATGCAATCCTCATGTTTATCTAGTTGATGTGGGGCTGGGAGCAACTGTGGCATGGCTAACTAAAGGCTTGGGTTGGGGCATTGTGGATTCCAGGCGACGACTGGCAGATTCTGGATTGTGCTCATTGGGGTGATGGTGGGGTAGATCAAGTTATCTCTCTGAGGGTCATGTCGGGGGCAAAAGGCAGATAGACATGTAAGAGGTTAGTGATCAAGTTGCTAGCTACTTTTAGTTTTTTTACGATGCTATCAAACTTTCACTCCTGAGCCTTTATAGCGACATGCTTCCCTGTTAGGACTTTATTGACTAGGGTCTCACTTAACAGCAGGTTTCTAAATATATAAATTATGGGTAGTGCTCATATCAGCCCTCTGTCAATGCTATCAGTACGAAGTGTTAATTTCAGGTCGATAATTTACAGGTGCTACTTTTTAGGAATGCTGTAATCAAAATTATTAGTCAGTTAGCTTCTAAAATGTTTGTACTTACAATCTATTTATTTGAATTCAAAGACCTTGAAGAGGATATAGGAGTAAGTTTTGCGATTAATCCTGAAAATAGTCTTGCATTTCAGTTAACCATTTACTTGCAGTACCGATTCCTTATAAAATCAGGCAAACCCTCATACATTGTCACCCGTCTTGGAAATATTTGATATCCTATGGCTGAATAAGCTCTCCGAGGTTTAACTTTCCATCCTCCCAGTTTTGGGGGTTAATTTCCCTGAGGAACCTCTTTTATCTGCGGGGCCTATTCACATTTTGTCAATGTTACTCATTATACAATGTATATAATCTGATACTGTTATTCTCTATTCATCATTCTACCAAAAGATTCTTTGGTCAACTAGGTTCCTGGTTATTTAGTTTTCTACTAGAAAACATCTTATGAAGAGCTGTTGTATCTTTCATAGAATAGAACCAGAGTTGCCTCTTTGCATTGTATAAGTCAGATGGTTAACAACAAAAACTTACAGATGACTGGCTATCATGGAATTTATATAGAAATAGTATTAGTATACTACAATCTTTTGATAATTATGTGTTAACGGCTTGTTAAATTTGCTTGCATTAATGTGTCCGACAGTGTGTAAACATGCTAACCAACAAAAATCCCATTGTTTTAGGTGCTGTTGTACATTATTCATATCTTAGGCTTTCTAAATTCTTGCTTTGTTGATGTCAAATCAATATCTTGATGTGCACATTCTCAAAATAAGATAAGGGCAATTTTAAGGTCGAGGGCCCATGTACATGTCAATTGTGCATTTTTATTAATGTTCGTAAATTCGTGCATTCAATCTTGTTTTTGAAGTTTGTGCTGGTCTGCTGGGTGTTACCAGGGACTAGATGGATGAGGTGTTCAGGTGACGATATGCCCTTATCGTAGATTTTGTTGCTTGGATGAAAGTAGGAATATTACTCAGGTAAAATTAGTTTTTGTAGCTTTGGTTGTAACTGATAGCAATTGGTCCATCTTTTGAATTCACAGTACAGTTTTTTTTGTTCCTGGGTGATCTTTGGACCAGTAGATGCACGGCCTAGAGATGGACACTCAAATACTCAGGCAGCCAGAAGATGTTATCCCATTTCTTGTCCATTCTTTGCACCCTGTCTGAAAGTTTATTTTAGTGTCCTTAAATCGATTACCACCATAGTTGAGTACTCCATCTATTTGAAGTTTATTTTTTGGACAAAAGTACCATTACTAGAAATACTTAGAGGCAGTGTGCTACTAGGACCAGAACCTGGATTTTCCAAAAAGAAGAACCGGACTTGGATTTGACACTTTGTTTGTCTCATTAACACAATTGTTTTTGAGAGACGATGAACTCATTGATAGCTGTGCTGATTTTTGTTAATCTTAAATCTCCATGACTCGGTAGTCATTGTGTGGGTGCATGCATATGATGGTGTACTCATATGTAGGTCTACTGTCCTTTGTATTTCTCTAAACATAAAGAAACAAGTTGACAAGTTGTAGCTATCTAATCAGTAGAGACGATGGCATCCCAACTCCGACTTGGACAGCTGAAATGTAAACTCCAACATACCTGAAACCAACCTATCCAGAATTGCAAAACTGTGCATTGTTCAGTCATCTGCTTCCGCAATGGAACATTCATAGAAGATGTCGTTTGTGGAAGCATTTTTTTACTAGTAGACCAAGGTTCGATGCAAGTACTTACTCCCACAGAGCAGCATCAATATATAGCTAGCGTCTAGCTAGTTAGAACATAGTACTAAGATTTCTTAGCCTCATCCATCGATGGATTCGCCTGCTCTCTCCTGCTGCATCGCGGCCCTGATCATCATGTTCCTGCCGTTGAGCGCTTCTGATGACCGGCTTGTCCCTGGTAAGCCTTTGTTCCCGGGCAACACCGTTGTCTCGGATGATGGAGTGTTTGCTTTGGGCTTCTTCAACCCTTCCAACTCCACTCCAGCCAAGGTTTACCTTGGCATATGGTACAATGATATTCCTGAGCTTACAGTTGTGTGGGTTGCCAACCGAGAAACCCCGGCCACCAACACCACTTCCTCTACACCGATGCTCTCCCTCACCAACAACTCCAATCTCATTCTTTCTGTTGGTGATGGTGGTGGCCATGTCCTTTGGGAGACGACCAATGCGGCCGCTGTCTGGGGATTGGATACCCCAACGGCTGTGCTTTTGAACACCGGCAATCTCATTATCCGGTCCTCAAATGGTACCACGTTATGGCAGAGTTTTGACCACCACACGGACACGTTCCTCCCCAGCATGAAGCTCAGGATCAAGTACAACACACAAGGCACCGGCGAGCGTCTGGTATCCTGGAAGGACCCTAGCGACCCCTCGCGGGGTCGCTTTTCCTATGGTGGCAACACGGGAACGTCCCTCCAAATATTCTTGTGGGATGGGGAGCGCGTTGTGTCCCGCTCCGGCCCATGGACAGGGCTTGAAGTGACGAGCCTACACCAACAAAATCTAAGAGGGGCCACGAACTTCAGTGGTACTATCATATACCTGGCCTTCGTTGACAATGATGAAGAGATTTACGCCAGCTATAGCCTCAATGATGGCTCCCCACACACCAGGTTTGTGTTGGATTATTCTGGCGAGTATCAGCTCCGGAGTTGGAGCAGCAAGTCGTTGTTGTGGGATGTCCTGTGGAAGTGGCCGTCCTTCGAATGCAGCCACTATGGCTACTGCGGTGCATACGGCTACTGCGACGAAACAGTGGTGCCAGTCCCACTGTGCAAGTGCCTAGAGGGCTTTGAGCCAGCAAACTTGGAGGAGTGGGCCAGTGGCAGGTTCTTGGAGGGCTGCCAGAGGAAGGAGCAGCTAAATGGGTGCAGCGGCGACTTCTTCGCCTTGCCAGGGATGAAGTCACCAGATAAGTTTGCGCTCGTGGGAGGCGGCAGAAGTACATTCGAGGAGTGCGCGGAGGAGTGCAATCGCAACTGCTCATGTGTGGGATATGTTTATGCCAACCGGAGTAGCGGCAGGTCCGGTGGAGTCATGACAGTATGCTTTGTGTGGGCTGGGGAGTTGGTTGACACTGGAAAGTTTGGGGAAGAGCTTTCCGGCGAGACGTTCTATCTCCGACTCGCAGGCATGGATACATCAGGTGGTAACAAATTTCAATTTCTCCCTCTTTCTACTACTAGTTCTGTCATTTGCGCTAGTTTCTACTGTTGGTTTTGACTCTTTGCTAATATCCTTCTAGTGATATCATTTTCATCTTTATGGTATGTCTATGTATATATGACACAGGTAAAAGGATAAAGAGCAATGCAGCCAGGATTGTGCTGCCTGTTTTTGGCAGTGGTGTTCTAGTGCTCATATGCATCTCCCTAGCATGGTTAAAATCCAAAGGTTTGTTTAACTGACTCTTCTTAGTAAAAAGTTAAATTTTACCGCCTTATTAGAATGCATGTTTTACCCCACAGAACTTGGAATCGTCGTCACATTACAAAATCTTCTGAACCCCCTTAATGATATATAAAAAATATTAGAGATTTTTTTTTGATAGTTTTGAGCATGGTTTATGGACTATAACACACAATCTAGGAGCTACCAAATAAGATGGAGTCCAAAGTGAAACACACACACTTGCACAAGACGCCCACACATGAATACACTCACAGTCAGCCTTGTTGATCAGGGAGCTCGTCATCTTGCCACTTCACATTCACGCAATTTTTGCTCTAGAGATACTCGGTATCTATGGGGTCTGAGAAACAAGAGAAACGTCTGTTAATGGTGATATGGACTCAAGGAGTTTGAGTGTATTTTTTCTAGAGAGGAGGGATAATCAGTTTTGTTTAACATGCGGACCTTGTTTTATGTCATAAGAGATAGCCATACTATCCAATATGTCGTTTTTCCGCGGTGCACAAGTTAATCATGGGTTATGTCCCTAGTTTTTCGAGGTCATAAATGAAGGAATAGTATGCTAACATCATTTGTTCTTGGTTTAACCTTTTTATTTCTTATGTTTCTGATGTGTGCCTAAGATGCGAATGACTCTTAACATTGTGGGAGCAGGCAAGACTAAAAAATGGGGAAAGGGCAAGAACAAAATTTTGGATGGTATGAGTATGTCTGATGAAGCCGTGGAAGACAATACTCCCCATGATCAAGAATTTCCATTTGTAAGTTTAGAGGAAATTGCACTTGCAACCCACAATTTCTCTGAAACTTGCGTGATTGGACAGGGAGGCTTTGGAAAAGTATACAAGGTAACTCTCTAAATATATAGTTCCATATAATTCGTTGTAACGAGAATATTATTTCTTATTATAAAATAATTTGGTCAAATATAATGTCTCAATTATTATTTTGTAGGAAATATAATATCTCAATTATATTTTTGTAGGGAATGTTAGGTGGTCAAGAAGTTGCAGTCAAAAGGCTAAGTAGAGATTCTCAACAAGGAACAAGAGAATTCAGCAACGAAGTAATTCTAATTGCCAAATTGCAACATAGAAACTTGGTTCGACTTCTTGGATGTTGCGGTGAGAGGGATGAAAAGCTTCTGATATATGAGTATCTTCCTAACAAGAGCTTAGATGCTACACTTTTTGGTATAGTACTCTCATAACATATAATGATTTCCTAAGACGGCTCAATTTTTTTTTCTTACACTTTGTTTCTTTGTTTAGACGACTCAAGAAAATTGTTATTGGACTGGACGAAACGGTTTAGTATAATCAAAGGGGTCGCAAGGGGACTTCTATATCTTCACGAAGACTCGAGGTTCACCATAATTCATAGAGATCTCAAAGCTGGAAATGTTTTGCTAGATGCAGATATGAAACCCAAGATAGCGGATTTTGGTATGGCAAGGATCTTTAATGATAACCAGCAAAATGCAAATACCCAACGAGTTGTCGGAACATAGTGAGTATTCGTTCCAAAACACCCATATTAATTATTTAATTAAACTCAGTCCTGTTAATTGTTATAATTGAAATGAAAAAGCAGTGGATACATGGCTCCTGAGTATGCAATGGAAGGAATGTTCTCCACCAAGTCTGATGTCTACAGCTTTGGTGTGTTACTGCTGGAGGTTGTGACTGGTATAAGGAGAAACTCAGATGTTCGAACAATGGGCTTCCCTAGCCTCACAGTCTATGTGAGTACGCACACGACTTCTTTCAAGTTTCATTTCTAGAAGCGGATCTAATTCCCGAGGCCTTTTGTAATTTGACAAAATAAATACGGATATGTTGTTGTTGTTGTGCAGGCATGGAATATGTGGAAAGAAGAGAAGACCGATGAACTGCCAGAGTCATGTATCATGGATACTTGTTCACCGGACGAAGTCTTGCTTTGCCTCCATGTAGCACTCTTGTGTGTCCAGGAGAACCCAGATGACAGGCCACTCATGTCATCCGTTGTGTTCATCCTAGAGAATGGAAGCACTGCACTTCCATCCCCCAAGCGCCCCGCCTACTTCGCTCGACAAAGTACTGAAATGGAGCGTATCAGAAATGATATTCAGACTTCAGCAAACAGTTTCACACTTACTGAGGTAGAGGGGCGTTGATTTTTTTTTTTTGATTTAGATGTATAAAAATTTTCATGAAAAAAATTCTAGATGTATCAGACACTATCGATAAAGTCTGGGTCAACAAAATGTTTGGAAGTCATTTGTATTTGCCACGTAACAATATCGGTCCGAATCAGGGCAGGAGCAGCCAGCCAGACCTGTATATATTGCTTAATGTTTCAGCCACTAGTCCGAGTAATCAGCAGTGATGCCGGCATCCCAATTAACTCGGACGTGAACAGCTGAGATGTCAACTCCATCCAACAACTCCGAAGCCAGCTTACCATAACTGCACAGAAGATTCGCATTATTCAGTCATCTGCTTCTGCAATTGGACATGTGTTGTTCTCGTTCGTCTAAGTATTTTTATGCCATGTGATGCTTTAGACTGGATGCAAAAGTCCACTCCAGTTTATCATTTTCTAATTTCTGACGAAACTGCAGCTGGTTGAGACTAATTATTGAAGAAATTTCTATTGAAGCTTGATACGTATCCTCTATTAATAGCTAAGAAAAAGATCCTTGGAATCTTGAAATTATTATTATAAGGGTCGATCAGTCCCCTGATTTTGAGACGACGCTACTACTTCAGTGTTGTACACTCAACTTACATGGATGTGGTGGTTGCTCCTGACGGTCAAAGAGGAACTGTGGTGGACACTTTCTGTTATAAATGTGCCTATCTGATTCAATGGTGATCAATAGTGGTGAGCTTTGCGACGCCTCTGCCGCTGGATGCACCTCAAGTTGGAGCAGATGTACGAGGACACGAAGAGAGAGGCCAGGCTGCAGATCAGTCGACGCTCCTCGCCATCGCTTCTCGTCTCCGCTCCCCCGTACTGAAAACACAGCAGTGCCCCTTTTTCAATTTTTCCATGGCTCGTCTGAGGCTGCTTGCTGTGGCTGAATGTACTTATTTGATTTTAGGAATTCACCATTACTCTGTGCTTACTCTTGCTGAGACAAAAGGGAGTAGTAACTCGTGTGCTACCAGATCAATCGATTTTATGCGATTATTAGTTGATGCAAAAAAGAAAGCTGAGTTGTTAATTTCGGTCGGTAGTGTACCTCTCCTCTTTTGTCATTCAATAAATTACTATACCATGTCTGCAAGTTGATACTGTTATTCTCTATTCATCATTCTACCACAAGATGCTTTGGTCAACTTGGTTCCAGGTTATTTAGTTTTCTGCTTGAAAACAGCTTATGAAGAGCTGTTGTATCTTTCATAGAACAAGAATCCCATTGTGTTAGGTGCTGTTGTACATAACTTCAAGCCTGAAATTTTCTAGCTTTTTTTTTTACTTTGTTAATGTCGACAACAATATCTTAATGTGCACTTTCTCAAAATAAGATAAGGTCATAATGTAAGGTTGATGGCCACTGTACATGTCAATTGTGTATTTTATTCTGTCGCTCATAAGTCTGTGCATTCAATCTTCTATTTGAAATCTGTGCTGGTCTGCTGGGTGTTCTCAGGGATGGATGGATGAGGTGTTGAGGTGAAGACATGCCCTTATATGCTTGAACAAAAGAAGGAACATTACTCGGGTAAAATTAGCTTTTGAATCTTTGGTTGTGACTGATAGCAACTGAGGTCCATCTTTTAAATTTACAGTGCAGATTTTTGTTTCTGGCTGATCTTTGGACCAGTAGATGCACAGCCTGGACCTACACAGTCAAACACTCAAGCGGCCAGAAGGTATGTTTCCATTGCTTGTCCATTCTTTACGCCATTCTACCCTCACATCTTGGCTTCTGTTGTTCACGAAGCAAAAACACTCAACCTATGTTTTGTCATTTTCCCCCAAAAAAGAACTGGACTTAGATTTGACACTTGGTGTGTCTCATTAACACCATTATTTTTGAGTGACGACTTCCCCGTTGATAGCTGTGCTGATTTTTGTTAATCTTAATTTTCCATGACTAGGTAGCCATTGTGTAGGTGCATGTATATGATGGTGTACTTATATGTGCATGTACTGTCATTGGTATTTCTCCAAACAAAAAAGAAACAAGTTCTAGCTATCTAGTCAGCAGTGAGGGTGGGTGGCATCTCAACTACGATGTGGACAGCTAAAATGTCAACTTCCAAAACCTTGCATTATTTAGGGTCTGTTTGGTTGTGCTGTGGATTCTGGAAAAGTTGCTGTGAACTGTGAACTGTGAGAAAGCTGCTGTGAGCAGAGAACTGTGTAAAATTTGTAAGTTGTTTGGTTAAAACAACTGTGGGACTATAGTATTTGTAGGAACTGTTTGTAATACCCCTTAGATTTTGATTGATTATAATGTACCTTAAAACACCCATTTTACATGGACCAACATGTAAAAAATAATTGGGAATGGAAATATCAACTTTTGAAATGTCACGTACGGATAGAAAATGATGTCTGAGATTGTACACAAGAGATATTTTACACGATGATGTCTTCCAACATAGCTATCATACCTCCGTCTTGTAGTAGCACAAACATCATGTATTCTATTTCAAATATTTCTAATTGTATCCTCGCTATCCCCCTCTGGAACATTATCACGCTATATTTGTGCTCCTTGTCGTGCCGATGGAGGTAGATAGCCCTCGTGTACATCACATGTATGAAACTCTTCCGAGGAGAGATGTTTAACACTGCCGAGCAACGGAACCATTAATCCTAACAAGAGTGAAGCACGATCTTGTACACCAAGATTGATCAATAAAATATCCAACACCTTATACGCATGTGGCTATCATTGATTCCCGGCCTGATGTTTTGCCTGAGCGCTAGCTGTACCGATCTACTAGTGAATAGAGCTAGCTAGCTCAAGTTTGTCATCTAGACTATCTAGCAAGCTAGCTAGCTTGTAGTACATGCAAGCATCGATCGATCAATCTGCCAAGCTACCTTGTACGTACAAGTTTCGATCTCTCATCACCCAGCAGGAAAAAAGCGGCGTGCACAGGCAGTAAGCACGGCGTATAGTGAGACAAATCAACCTTCCAGGTCCGGCGTGTGGCGGCGTTATATGGTCCTGCTCGAGCAGAGGCGCTGCACCAGGAACGGGGAGGAAAAACCAGCTGAACTGGAGGAGAATCAGTGGAGATTAGGGAGGCTGGACTGGCTGACCAGCATAACGGGGCTGAACAATCCTATCACGTCGACGGGAACAAAGGACAGGAGGCGTCCGGGAAGAGAGATTCCGCTCGTGAGGGCTAGGAGGAAAAAAAAGAAAACGAACCGGTATGACTCGTTAGGGGCATTGGTGGGTAATTATTCTACAAAATGAGAATCCAACGTGCTGGAAGCAGGGTCACGGCTGCTTTGAGAATAACACTACGGGAAGTTGGTTGCGTTGCGGGAATCAGCTACGAAAAAAAAAACCTTTGGTTAGCTTTTAACTTTGTCACATCAAAAGTAGGTCGTAGAAGCTAAACCAAACGCACCCTTAATCATCTGCTTCCGCGATTGAACATCCTTGGATGCTGCATTTTTTAGACCATTTTTGCTTGAAGACAAAGAAATGTTCGATGCAAGTACTTTCTCCCATAGAACAGTATTCAGTATAATGCACATAGCTAGTTAGTCCTTGGTACTAATATTTTGGCCTGATCTGTTGATGGGTTCGCTGGCTCTCGCCTGCTTCACCATGGCCCTGACCATTCTATTCCTGCGACCGGCTTGTCCCTGGCAAGCCACTGTCCCCGGGCAACACCATCGTCTCCGACGGTGGATCATCATTCGCTTTAGGCTTCTTCAACCCCTCCAATTCCACTCCAGCCAAGTTGTATCTTGGCATATGGTACAACGATATTCCCGAGCTTACCATTGTGTGGATTGCCGACCGAGAAACCCCGGCCACCAACACCACTTCTTCTGCTGCACCGATGCTCTAGCTTCCTCGCCAACAACTCCAATCTTGTTCTCACTAACGGTGACGACGAAGGAGGACGTGTCCTTTGGGTGACGACCAACATTGCTGGTGTACCAGGATCATCTCCCTCGACAGCGGTGCTTCTGAACACCGGCAACCTCGTCATGCGCTCATCAAATGGCACCATGTTGTGGCAGAGTTTTGACCACCGCACAGACACGTTCCTCCCTGGCATGAAGCTCCGGATCACGCAGGGCACTGGCGAGCGTCTAGTATCATGGAAGGGCCCAAGCGCCCCCTCTCCTACGGTGGCGACAAGTCCCTCCAAATATTCTTGTGGGACGGAGAGCACGCGGTGTCCCGCAGCGCCCCATGGACAGGGCTCCTAGTGAAGAGCATACGCCAACAACAACTAACGGGGGCTACGAGGCCAACAAACGTCAGTGAATAGGTGTGGGCATTCGGTTTTTTCGGTTCGGTTTTTCGGTTCGGTTTTTCGGGTTTTTCTATAATTCGGTTTCTATAAAATAGGCACCAAAATTATTTCGGTTTTCTAATTAATCGATAGTTCGGTTAGTGGTCAATTCGGTTCGGTGTTCGGTTTTTAACCGAACTTCTGGAAATAACAACATTGTGCCATAATTTATGTCAGATCTATACGAGCTAAACCACTCATTGGCGCACGGAAGCAACCTTCAGGTCGGCGAGTACCTGAAGCAATACATGGCTAGCCAATGTCTTGAACGCATGTGTAGAAAAAAACATAATAAGCATGATGTCTATCTTGTTCGTTCGAAAAAATGATGTCTATCTTCCAAATCGTATACATTCAACAAATTGTATCTATTGAGACTTCAGCTAAAATACATGATTATATCGGAAACAGGAAAACAATTGAAAGGCTTCGAACAAAATTCATAGACACAAATGACAGTTAAACCACGAACATGTACGTACATGTGGCTGAAGACATACGTACATGCATGGGCTGTCTGACAGCTTTTGCATGCATGTCTTTTTGTCGCATGAGCTAGTACCTACGTACAGTAATGAACGCCTGAGACAGAATCACAAATATATTTAGCTCTATCACGTATATTTTTCGGTTTGTACGGTTAATTTCGGTTAACAGAGAGTCAAAACCGAATTAATATTTATAAATTCGGTTAATCATATTTACTAACCGAAATTAGATTCGGCTAATTCGGATTCGGTGTATTCGGTTTCGGTTCCGATTAATTCGGTTTCGGTGTTCGGTTTCGGTTTTTTATGCCCATCCTATCAGTGATACTCTCATGTACCCGTCGTTCGTCGACAATGATGAAGAGATCTATGCCAGCTATAGCCTCTCCGACGGCGTCCCGCACCCAAGGTTCGTGTTGGCTTATTCTGGCGAGTATCAGCTCGAGAGTTGGAGCATCAAGTCGTTGTCGTGGGTTAAGTTGTCCTCTGGAAGTGGCCGTCTCCCTCCCGAATGCAGCCGCTATGGCTGTTTGATGGCTTTGAGCCGGCAAACATGGAGGAGTGGACTAGTGGCAGGTTCTTGGCGGGCTGTCGGCGGAAGGAGCACCTAAATGGGTGCAGTGCAGCGACAACTTCTTGGCCTTGCCGGGGATGAAGTCACCGGACAAGTTTGCACTCGTGGGAGGCAGCAGAAGTACGTTCGTTCGTTCGAGGAGTGCACAACGGAGTGCAATCGCAACTGCTCATGCATGCGTGGGGTATGTGTATGCCAACCAGAGTAGCGGCAGGTCCGGTGGAGTCGTGACGACATGCTTTGTGTGGGTTGGAGAGTTGGTTGACACTGGAAAGTTAGGCGTAGAGTCTGGTGGAGAGACATTGTATCTCCGATTTGGTC
Source organism: Avena longiglumis (assembly GCA_030063025.1). Lineage (NCBI taxonomy): Eukaryota > Viridiplantae > Streptophyta > Magnoliopsida > Poales > Poaceae > Avena > Avena longiglumis. The sequence continues at coordinate 16,037,150 of CP125975.1, forward strand.
ATGGTGCTTGTTACGCGGCTCCTTTTCGTGTTCATGCAATTGATCTGTGGACCCCATTTATGCGTGCTTTCTTCATGGAGAGGTGGGACCGGAAGGTGGGAAGGTCACAATGGTCATTTTCTAATATGTGGACCCCATTTTATATGTAATAAGTGATAGCCATACAATCTGGTATTGCCGCCTCGTGGGTTATTTCCCTTAGTTGTGAGAACTCATAAATTAGGGATTACTATACTAACATCAATAGTTCTATGGTGAACTTTTTTCTTTCGTCTTATGTTTTGGATGTGCTCATTAGGAGCGAAAATGACTCTTTACATTGTGGGAGCAGGCACGAACAAAAAATGGAGAAAGCCCAAGAAGAAAAGTTTGGATGGCACGAGTATATCCGATGAAGCTGTAGATGAAAACCCTCCACACGATCAAGAATTTCCATCCGTAAGATTAGAAGAAATTGCACTTGCAACGGACAGTTTCTCTGAAACATGCATGATTGGACATGGAGGCTTTGGAAAAGTATACAAGGTAACTCACTGAATATGTAGTGTCCTGTTATTCGATGAGGGTAACTATTTTTTTTTTCATATTGCAAAGTCAAATGTGAGATACAATTATATTTCTATAGGGAATATTAGCTGGTCAAGAAGTTGCAGTCAAGAGGCTAAGTAGAGATTCTCAACAAGGAACAAAAGAATTCAGAAACGAAGTAATTCTAATTGCTAAATTGCAATATAGAAACTTGGTTCGACTTCTTGGATGTTGCGACGAGAGAGATGAAAAGCTTCTGATATATGAGTATCTTCCTAACAAGAGCTTAGATGTTACCCTTTTTGGTACATTTCCAATAACAGACAATGATTTCCTAAGACAACTCAAAAATGCTTTTGCTTATGCTTGTTTCTTTGTTTAGATGACTCAAGAAAATTGTTGCTGGATTGGAACACACGATTTATTATGATCAAAGGGGTTGCAAGGGGAGTTCTTTATCTTCACGAAGACTCAAGGTTTACCATAATTCATAGGGATCTTAAAGCTGCGAATGTTCTGCTAGATGCAGATATGAAACCCAAGATAGCGGATTTCGGTATGGCAAGGATCTTTAATGATAACCAGCAAAATGCGAATACCCAACGAGTTGTCGGAACATAGTAAGTATGCACTACAAAATACTCATATTAACTTTTAGTACTTTCTCCGATCCAAATTAATTGACTCAACTTTGTCTAGATATGCATGTATGTAGACACATTTTTGCGTGTAGATACATAGATATCTAGACAAAGTGGAGTAAATTAATTTAGATTGGAGGGAGGTAAACCCAATTCTCTTTGACTCGTTACAATTGGAATGATAAAGCAGTGGATACATGGCTCCTGAGTATGCAATGGAAGGCATCTTCTCTACCAAGTCTGACGTCTATAGCTTTGGAGTGTTACTACTAGAGGTTATAACTAGTGTAAGGAGAAACTCAGATATTCAAACAATGGGTTACCCTAGCCTCACAGTCTATGTGAGTATACACATGATTTTTTTTTTCAAGTTTCAACTCTGGAATTGGACCAAATTCCTGAAGGCTTTTGCAGATTTTGACAAACAAAATAAGTATGTATATATTGTTGTTGTTCTCTAGGCATGGAATATGTGGAAGGAAGAGAAGACCGAGGAACTGCCAGACTCATGTATCCTGAATACTTGTTCACCGGGCGAAGTTTTGCTTTGCGTCCATGTAGCACTCTTGTGTGTCCAGGAGAACCCAGATGATAGGCCAGCCATGTCATCCGTTGTGTTCATCCTAGAGAATGGAAGCACCACACTTCCAGTCCCCAAGCGCGTCCTGCATACTTTGCACGACACGGTGCTGAAATGGAGGAAATCAGAAATAATATTCAGACTTCCGCGACTAGTTTTACACTTACCGAGATAGGGGCGATGATATATTTATATTTATATATCTTGATGATGTGTGAAAGTGTATGTTCTTGGATTAGAATTTTCGATGTATCAGACACTGTAGAATTCCTGGGTGAACAAAGTGGTGATGAAATCATGTGTTGGTTTGAAGTCATTTTGCTAACAAGATACTCCCTCCGTTTTAAAATATAAGATGTTATAGCTTTGTAAAGTAAATGTTTCTAGACTACTTTTAGTACGTAGGTTCACTCAAGTTTGAAGTGAATCTATACAGTAAAACAAGTCTAGATATTTTTTTTTTCACATATCCAAAACATCTTATATTTTAAAACAAGGAAGTACACGGCCGAAGCAGCAGGGCGGCTGTATATTGCTTAATGTTTCAGTCAGTGGTCGAGTAATCAGCAGTGATGGTGGCATCCTAGCTCCGACAGGAACACTCTCGACTACTCTGAAGCCAATGTGTAAGATCTTAGATGTCAACCCCATCCAACACACTCTCAACTACTCTCAACTGGACATGTGTGGATGCTGGAATGAGTCGTCCAAGCATTTCTATGTCATGTGAAGCTTTCAAAGCGCATTTTGGGCAATCTCGCTCTAGAGCTGCGACATGAAGATCATCTGCAAGTCCCTCACTTGCCGCCTCCAGGTGCAAATCCCGGCCCGGACATTATCGGCATCGACCAGTCAGCAGGCTTCATCGCTGGGAGGAGCATCTCCGATCGAGAACTTCACATCTGCGCCACCAAGATGGTTCAGTGCTGTTTCAAGCGCAAGGCAGCCCCGACTTCAAGATGGATCATATCCCATATCGATCGGTTGGATTTTATAATACAGTAACTAAAACGTGTGTGTGATCATTCTTGATTCTGCGATTACTTTTATACATGCATGTCAAACCCTAGCTAGGTAGGTGGTTATCCTCACACGGTCACTGGTAGAAAACACCCCATGTGTCCCGGTTGGTAAGGGGCATTAGTCCCGGTTGCCCAACCGGGACGGGGCAATCAGGACTAAAGCCCGAACCTGGTCCGGTTGCCCACCAAGGACAAAGATCATACACGTGGCAGCTGCACCGTGCGAGGAGGGTGGCTTTAGTCGGTTCGTGTCTGACTAATAACCTTCGCATGCAGAGATTTGGCCCATTCTCTGGCAGAGAATTCATTTTGCACATTTTGTTGCCGGCGCATTTTCGCCACTTTTGTGCCATGATAGAGAATTCATTTAGGTTGTTTTATTGTTTATTTAGTGTTTTGCACTTATCAATGAAGGAACCTTATATTACACAAGATCATCATGACAATATTACATTCAATACGGATCGAGTTCATGCACTACATACAAAAGTATTCCCCTTGTCTATACGGACCGAGTTGCTATTTTACAATCCCTATTGTCTATACACAGCAGAATAGTACTCCCCTTTGGGTCTAGGACTTCGCATCCAAGAATCCCGCCAATTCCTCCTGAATTGCTCGTGACGCGATCCTTTGGCGTAAGACCGTCCGTAGACGTTCGATCTAATTTAAAAAGGAGTCAGTCTATATGAATGAAACTAAACACAATTTGTTTGAAAATAAAACTATAGAAATTGTTTACATACGTGGAGTTGCTCTAAATTTCTGCCTTCTTCTCATCGCGTCTGCGGATGAACTCGCAAACATAGTATCCACAGAGATTGTTACCTGGTCCCTGTGTGGGCACTTCACAAGAACATAGTTCAATCAAAATAATAATCAAGCATGATAATAACTGTATCAAAACTAGAATCAAAGATATGCGCGGATATAGCTAGTGGTGCTTACATTTAGTGGTTGAAATGTAAGCTCCTCTTCCAAACACCCCTAGCCTTGTTGGTGAACCGTTTCCAAGCGCTGCGCGTGAAAGCGAATAAAATAAGTTCTTAAGTACTTGATATCATAAAATTCACGAACATTGCCGATATAGTGTCGTAATGATTAGAATTACCGCTGGAGAAGTATCGCATGTCCTTCCACGTCTCAAGGGGTTTATGTTTGAGTCCATGACTAGTACGCCCTTTGTCAAGTTGAATGATTAACAGAATATAGTGGAAGCTGCGAATGCATAACTAATCAATTATATACTTAACATCTAGTTAGCGAAATAGAAAGTGTATACAAGACAATAACACTCATTGGAAGTTGTAAGGAAAAAGTATTTCCCTTTTGGTTTCTTGAAACCTTAACGCGTGTACTATATTATCCTCCGTATCCTGGGGGCTTATTTTGAGATTAGCTTCATGAACCCAATATGGGTCAATGAAGCCAATATCATAGATTTGTCCTCTGCTGCATTCGAGAATCTTCATTCTGCATATTACAGTATGATTATATACATGCAATAAACAAAGTGAGATAGCTGGAGACTAAGTTAATTACAGAATTAGTACTTACAGACAATAGGCACTGATGAGCGATTTGTCCAAGGCGTCTTGATTGAATAATTGAAATAGCTCATTAAATTCAATGGATATCATGTCATCACTTTCTTTCCCATGATGCTTTTTTGTAACCCTCAGCACTATCCAGTTAGCCCCGGCCCTTGTGGCGTTCATGTACCAGTTATGCAATCTTCGCATTTTGTTGAAAGATTATTTACCTCCTCAGGTTTGACGAGAGGTTTGCCGTCTTGGTATTTGTATGCTACTTCACTCACGGGAAGAACTCTAATCGGGATAAATCTGGGCAATACTCATACCTTGAGCAGCGGCAGCTTCTCCGTGACAGCAACTACCTGGATCATACCTTGCTCTTCCCCATATTTGCTCGACCCACATTGGTTTGAGAAATCACCTTGAGAGGCGCAAGTCTGTTTTGCTTGTTCTCCGAGCTGGGCAATGATTTCCGCTTGCATCGATCTTGCTCTTGAGGCTTTTTGTCGCATGTGACTTGAGAATAGAACGCTCATAGTCCGATGACAGCTTTGGCTCGGGTTGATGAAGAGTCTTTAGCATTTTCAACACTTTGGCTTTTTCTTCTTTGGTCTTTGGGGAACTCGCTCTTTCGGCGCCTCGGCTTAGCAGCTTGTCGTTCCGCATCAACGATCGCCGATCTCCTCTTGATCTGATCATAAGCTCTCTTGGGAGGAACCGTTGGTACTTTTGGAAGAGGCTCTTGTTTACGTTTGGCGATCGCCACGGCCTTACGATGGCGATGCGCTTCGCTTTTATCTGGCGCCGGCGATGGCTCCATGGCGATGGCTGCACCGGAGATTGGTGAGGCGGGCGGGTGAGGCGGCGAAGACTGCCGCGGCGGCGACCTCGCTGGAGACGGGTGGCGGCGGCGAAGATGGCCTTGGCGTGTGATTTGAGCACGATACAATCCTTGCCATAGAATGGTGGCGTTTTTGCGTCACCCAAGACGATCACATCCCTTCACCGGCAGGTAGTGAAGATCCAAAACCTCAAAGGTGGGCATGATTTCATCCACGCCGACAGCGTAGCCCTCTGGAACCGGACGACGTGGTAAGTTGGTGTGGGTCCAATTGGTAAGGCATAGCCGACCGCCACCTTCATTGATATGTTCACAACTTTGACATGTAGCTCGCAGTGTGTCATCTCGTGATATCATCCACTGGGTAGCCAATGGAGCCATCGTCGGTGCATCATCGGCATCGCCATTGTCATCACCGGGACCTCGGTGGAAGCCACCTCGCTTTTCGATTATTCGATAGGCGGTAGCATCGAATGCGGTGTCTCTTGAGATGGGGCACCGTAGTACTTTGCTCTTTAAGTGAGTTAATTTCATCTTGTTGTTGCTTTAATCGTTCTTCAATTAAACACATTCGCTCTTTCGACTTTCGCTTCCGCCGCCTGTCCTTACTCCTCTCGACGGCTTCTATCAGGATATTTCTTCCTCTCTTGAAACCCAGTCCTCCATGATTGGGAGCCTATTGTGCCTCGTGTTCGTCCATCATGTTCCTTATTTCCAAGGCGAGTGTGAGCTCATCATTCTCTCTATCGAATGAAGTCCCCATCTTTAACGACCTTTACCGCTTTTCTCATCCTCTCGATTGGCAAGGGTCTTCTTTATGTCGTATGGTATATATACACCTCCTTCCGAGTCCAACGTGCCCCATGCCCGTAAAACCAATTCCTTGCACGTTCTACCCAATAAATCATCTGCAGGGGTGATATTTTTATCACGATTCCTCGCTCAAGTTTCTCCCACTTAGGAATGCCACCAGAGCCACCTTGCCCCATAGTATGGTGATACTTCTTGTTAGCGACATTCACTTATTCGTTTAGACATTTTCTTAGCTTTTTCTGATTTCTTGTATTCCACAAACTCATCCCGAATGGTTTTATCTTCTCAAACCGAATATTCTTGAAATCGAGTCTTCTTTTCACGACATAGTCAAGGTGCAATCTTTTCTTCCATTGGTGAAACACTTGGCCATCTTCTTCAAAGCCCACTCCGACCTTAGCCTCCATGGCTCTCCCATGTTGTAAGCGTCCTCAAGCTGGATCCTCGCATTTGGATCCAGCTCTATCTTCGTAGTTTGAAATTAACCATGAGCCTCTTCCACAAGAAATCTTTGGCGTGGTTAGGGACAAATAAACATGTTCCCTCTTCATCCGCATTAGCAGGCCTATTCCAATTTCTAATGGTGATCGGGATTAAGTCCCTAACGATTACTCCGCATTGTGCCACAAATTTGGTTGCGACAACTTGAGTCGGTCTGCCGTCTGCAGCGACATCTTCGATCCTGCACCTCTCATGGTCTTCCAACTTTTGGTTGGGCCTCGTCCGCTCTTTTCAGTAGATTCCTTCGATTCGGAGGGCTAAAAGAAGAAAGATCGCCGTTACTATTTCTATATAGATAGCAGATGATTAATTAATGAATTGATTTAGATTACATGCACCTTGCGGAGCGTCTTCTCGATTACACAAGGCATCGCCTTCTCCCTCATGAGGCAACACCTTCAACCTCAAACAAGTTGTCTACTCCGGTAAAGAGGATCACCCTCACCGGAGTTGTTCAAACGTTATTACGTCTAAATTATCTTCCCCACGGATCACACCTTGGATCAACTCTTCCTTTTCTTCGTCTCGACGTGTGGATCCATATTTTCGCATGCATAGGTGGAAAAGCGAATAAGTCAAAGCGGCTAAAGGAGAAAGTTAAGGAGAAACCACGATATATACATACACAATAATAAAATGAAGAGAAACCCTAAACCTAGCTACAAAAGGAAACCGTGTAGTAGATAGGTAACTCTAGCTAAAATCAACGGTTATCAATATTCCGAGTTAGGGGTGTAACCTAGTTCGAGAAACCTCCGATGCATATGAGAGGGAACCCACATGCACCTAAGGGGTATTAATGATTCCTTATCTAACCACAAGGATCGGCAATGTGAATCAGTGCAGGGCTACCCACATTGACTGACCAGTGGGGCCGAAGACCAATAATACCAAACTAATTAATAAACCTAATAATACCTAACTAATAATAAACCTAATAATCGAAACACCGAAAAAAAAGGGAAACAATCAACACATGGCATCGATGCAATGCTCAAGTAAGTATGATGATATGACAAGTTAATTTGCATTGGAATGGAACCCTAAGACATGCTCGACGATTTAATCGGGTTCGACGGTGAAAACCCTAACTCGGGAAACTCCGGAACATATGAGGGTGCATTTGTTCTTCTAATTATACTTGTCATTTAAATTTTGAACAATGCATGATTATAGGATAAATAGATAGGTTTCATTTTTCTGAACAATTTGATATATTATTTGTATTTTTCCGACTTATAAATAAAAGATATTGAATTTACAAGTTTATATCAATTTGGAATTAAAAAGGCAAATAATTTTTACCGGGCGCCTACCCACTTGAGGCTGATGGGCCCAGGCCACATCAGCTGCCACGAGCACGAGTGGCGCCACCTGACGTCCGCGGCTGTGAGCTCGGCGGCGGCGGCGGCGTGGCAGCACCTGGGCCAGCGCGGATGGGCGTTAGAGAGCGCGATGCAGGAGAAAGGAGTGGTGGCGCCGCTCCTTGTTGGTCACGGGCGTCGCCTCCGTCGAGCTCGGCGGGCGTCGTCCTGGCACACGGGAGAGGAGTATAGGAGGAGAGGAGAAAGAAGACCACCGTGAGGATCGGCAGCTCACCAGAACACGACGAGGTGGTGGCGAGGCCGGCGAGCTCGGAGACGCCGGAATCGGAGGCGGCGCATGACGGAGCTTCCAATCCAGCGATTGAGGTCACGCGAGGAAAATGGCAGGCGCGTGGGCGGAGGCGTGGCGATGGCGACAGAGCGGGTGGCGGCGAGCTCGGCAGCACGGCGTAGAGGGTGGCGCGGTGAAGCGAGAAGTGAGATGGGGAAGAAGAAGAGGCGAGCAGATTATAAGCGAATGGGTCATTTGTCGGTTGATGGCTCCAACGGGACTAAAGAGATACGGTTGGAGCCACCAACCGACCTATACTCCACTTTTTTTTCCAATTTTCAAAGAATCGAGGGCTGTTAGATTTAGTCGGTTGGTGGCTCCAACCGACATATTCTATTTTCAAAAAATTTCAGGTTTTCTCTCTGTTCGCCTTATTTTTTATTTTGGGGTTTAAATTTGTATTGTTTTTAAATGATAATTAATTTGGAATTTAGAAAACTTTAAACATAAAAGTGTTTGGATTTGAATAAATAATTCAAAACCATTTTCTGTTTTAAAAATAATTAATGTAACCATTTAAAATATGAACCATTTACAATTAAAATGAATTAACTTTTATTTTTTTTTATCAATTTGGAATTTAGAAAAACTTTAAACATAAAAGTGTTTGGATTTGAATAAATAATTCAAAACCATTTTCTTTTAAAAATAATTAATGTAACCATTTAAAATATGAACCATTTACAATTAAAAATGAATTAACTTTTATTTTTTTAATATCAATTTGGAATTTAGAAAAACTTTAAACATAAAAAGTGTTTGGATTTGAATAAATAATTCAAAACCATTTTCTGTTTTAAAAAATAATTAATGTAACCATTTAAAATATGAACCATTTACAATTAAAAATGAATTAACTTATATTTTTTTAATATCAATTTGGAATTTAGAAAAACTTTAAACATAAGAAGTGTTTGGATTTGAATAAATAATTCAAAAACATATTCTATTTTTAAAAAATAATTAATGTAACCTTTTAAAATGAATTATTTGAATTTATTATGCCCGTTTTGAATTATTTTTTTAATATCTATTTTTGAATTTATTATGCCCGTTTTGAATTATTTGAATTTCTAACTATGGTCGAACCGGTGTGCATGAAGATAGGGGACGGGCATCGTTAGAACTTGCATTGGATCTCTGAAGAAACCACATATTGCGAGTCTAAAAACGATTTTTCAAAAATCACAGGCGATAGATCATGTACTGAGTAAAAACCGGACCCACTTCCTGGATTCACAGACATTTGTCCTTTTTACCAGGGATGGACGAAAAGGTTTGAGATGTACCGGTTGGGATATAGTCCATGTAAGGTGGTCTATTATTTTAGGAAAATAGGACGGTAGCATTCTGAAACGGCATTTTGGTGGTTACTTCACAAAACGACCCGTTTTTTGCGCTCGGAAAATGGAAAAGGGTTTTTCCGTGCGACAAAAAGGAAAACTTCCTCCTGCAACATTGTTCTCCATACCAATGTCCACACACATGCATAATATGGGCACAACATCACAAACTATACCGTGATTCAGCACATAACATCGGTCATTTGGACCGAAAGCCATGAAACCTCGAACATGATAGGTCATTTTGTGAAGGTTTTTTCGAAACATGATCAATATACCAAGTCTGGTATTTTTCCTTTCAACTATGTAACATAATATGACACCACGCGAAGGATTTTCATTGTTCGGATTTTTTTTGAATTTATTATGCCCGTTTTGAATTATTTGAATTTCTAACTATGGTCGAACCGGTGTGCATGAAGATAGGGGACGGGCATCGTTAGAACTTGCATTGGATCTCTGAAGAAACCACATATTGCGAGTCTAAAACAATTTTTTCAAAAATCACAGGCGATAGATCATGTACTGTAGTACAAACCGGACCCACTTCCTGGATTCGGCAGACATTTATCCTTTTACCGGGATGGACGAAAAGGTTTGAGATGTACCGGTTGGTATATAGTCCATGTAAGGTGGTCTAGTATTTTAGGAAAATAGGACGGTAGCATTCTGAAACGGCATTTTGGTGGTTACTTCACAAAACGACCCGTTTTTGCGCTCGAAAATGGAAAAGGGTTTTTTCCGACAAAAAGGAAAACTTCCTCTGCAACATTGTTCTCCATACCAATGTCCACACACATGCATAATATGGGCACAACATCACAAACTATGCCGTGATTCAAGACATAACATCGGTCATTTGGACCAAGCCATGAAACCTCGAACATGATAGGTCATTTTGTGAAGGTTTTTTCAAACATGATCATTGTTCAAGACACATTTAGTCCGGATGTAGTCACAAACCGACTAAAAATATTTTCCGCCATTTCCCACCTCTTCCCGCCAAGTTTTCCGCCTTTCCTTTCTACTAGAGCTTTTAGTCCGGATGTAGTCACTAACCGACTAAAGATATTTCCGCCATTTCCCAAAGCTTCATGCCAAGTTTTCCGCCTTTCCTCTATATTTAGGGTGATCGTGTCATGGCTATCCACACATCCACACCTTCCTCTCTTAGAACAATGGACGCCCATCTTGGGCCATTCGACCCTCGAGACCGAGGCGCCAGGCGCCCAACTACCCTTGTCCACTGGGTACCGCCGGCCATTTGGATCTCGAAGGCCTGGAGGGTTCTCCCCTCCTCCGTCTCAAGGTTCCGCACGCCAGCCATCACAAACCACTTCTACCACGAGCTCACGCCGAGCAGGATGGATCCCAGTGGGATCCCGACAACTATGACACTGAATGCCTTCTTCGCTAATAGGCGGGAAAGGGAGCTCGCCAGTACGAGGGTGATGGCCCGCCACCGGTGAACAACAACGTCGGCCGTCGTCTATGGTGGGAGAACCGTACTATCATCAAGTGATGCGCTACATCGCGGGAGACCATCTCGCCACGGTGCCCACGAGTCCACCCGCCACAGGCCACATCGCCCGGTAGCGGCATCGTCTTCCAGAGACCCTCTCCCACCGCCGTGAATCCAAGGCTGGAATGGCCTCGGTATATGCCATGGATGGGCCGAGGATCCTTGAGTGGCGGTGTGATGACAATGATGATGACGACGACGATGAAGACCACGAAGCTGCGTACTATAGGACTAGGCATGATTATGACTAAAGGGGCTTTAGGCCCGAGTGTTAGCTCCCGATTTGTCGGTTTTTAATATTAATAAATGTCTTAAGTGTTACCTAATAAATAGAGGAAATGCCTATATAAAGAGAGGTTCATATTTAGTCCCGATTTGTACGGTTGGGATATAGTCCATGTAAGGTGGTCTAGTATTTTAGGAAAATAGGACGGTAGCATTAAACGGCATTTTGGTTACTTCAAAACGACCTGCGTTTTTTTTGCGCTCGGAAAATGGAAAAGGATTTTCCGACGACAAAGGAAAACTTCCTCCTGCAACATTGTTCTACATACCAATGTCCACACACACATGATCATTGTTCGGCACAAATTTAGTCCCGATGTAGTCACAAATCGGGACTAAAGGGATTGCGCAGAGGGGCCGACAACACTAATAATAGGGGTGAGTGTCGACATTATGTCGCGGCTTGTACCTTGTCCCGGATGGTGTCACCAACCGGGACTAAAGATGAACCTTTAGTCGGTTGGAGACACCAACCGACTAAAGATGAGTCAACACTAATAATAGGGTGAGTGTCGACATTATGTCGTGAGTGTCGACATTATGCCGAGCTGCTTGTACTATAAATATGCATCCTTGTGAGTCCAGTCCTCCAGCCAGTTTGAGGCATCTCCAAGATGGTTTTAGAGAGCAGGACACCACTACGGCCAGCTTTGGAGATGCCGACGAGCCAGCCTCCTCCGGCATCTCCGAGAAACTGGTCATAGAGGCACTCCTATGTGAAATTAGTTAGCCCGAGGCGATTGATCTAGTTAGTGAAGTTACAAGCTGCAAGATGGTTTTGAGAGCAGGGACACCATCTGCGGCCTGTGGAGATGCCGACGAGCCCAGTCCTCCCAAGCATCTCCAGAAATGGTCATAGAGGCACTCCTAATATGTGAAATTAGTTAGCCCGAGGCGATTGATCTAGTTAGTGAAGTTACAAGCTGCAAGATGGTTTTCGAGCAGGGACACCATCAAGGCCAGTTGTGGAGATGCCGACGGAGCCCAGCCTCCGCATCTCCGAGAAATCTGGTCATAGAGGCACTCCTAATATGTGAAATTAGTTAGCTCCGAGGCGATTGATCTAGTTAGTGAAGTTACAAGCTGCAAGATGGTTTTGAGCAGGGACACCATCAAGCTGCCAGTTCGAGGAGATGCGACGAGCCAGCCTCCTCCGCATCTCCGAGAACTGGTCATAGAGGCACTCCTAATATGTGAAATTAGTTAGCGAGGCGTATTGATCTAGTTAGTGAAGTTACAAGCTGCAAGATGGTTTTCGAGCAGGACACCATCGCGGTTCTGGAGATGCCGACGAGCCCGATCCTCCCATCTCCAGAAACCGTCCAGCCACAAAATGGGACTAACACTCAAGACATTTATTAATATTAAAAATCGAGACTACAAAACCGGACTAAAGGCCACAAACCGCGAAAAGATATCCTTCGGTCAAGCCACAAACCGCGAAAGACATGAACTAGAGTTACATAATATGAGCATGAACTTCTTGGCATATGTCATTCCTTATGACCGCTTCAGACGTAACCATGGAGCATCTTCTTTACTTAACGGAATGCTTGGGCCGGGTTTTCACCGTGAAGGGCGGAATTTCATCAAACTTATTATAATCTTCGACATGTCATCTTGCCCTCGATTCCCACGATGTTTCTTTTCCCCGAAAGAACTATGTGACGCTTTGGATCATCATATGATGTATTCGTTTGCATATTTTTTCTTTTTTTCGTCCGAGGACATGTCCTTCACATAGAAAACCCGAGACACATCATTGGCTAGGACGAATGGTTCATCTCTATAACCAAGATTGTTGAGATCCACTGTTGTCATTCCGCATAACCGGGTCTATCTTTACCCCTTCCCCATTCAAAGTTGACCCATTTGCAGTGAAACAAAGGGACCTTAAAAGAGACTCCATAGTCTAGTTCCCATATCTCCTCTATGTAACCATAATATGTGTCCTTTTGTCCATTCTCGTCTATTGCATCAAAGCGACACCACTATTTTGGTTGGTGCTCTTTTATATTGGGCGATCGTGTAGAATGTATTCCCATTTATTTCGTACTTTGGAAATTCAATACTGAGAAGATGGTGACGCGCCAACAAGTATAGCTGATCTCCAACAAGGGTGTCATTCAAGAGATGTGTCCGATCCAACCACCGACAGACTTCATGTGTTCATCTGTAATCCATGATTCAGGCTTCCCGGTTTTTGAGCGCATAATATTCTTGTGTTCCTCCATATACGGAGCTGCCAAGGTGGAATTATGTAGAACTGTAGTGTGCTTTAGTGAAAGAATCCTCGTCCCTACATATCGCTGCTTTCTTTCCCAGGTGCCTTTTCCACTTAGTCTTCCCTCATGCCGCGAGTCGTAAACACCAATCGGCTTAAGGTCGAATAAAGTCAACACAAAACTCAATGACCTCCTCTGCTCCATATCCCTTGAGATGCTTCCTTCCGTCTAGCACGGTTATGAACATATTTCTTTAAGACTCCCATGAACCTCTCAAAGGGGAACATATTGTGCAGAAATACCGGACCGAGAATGGCAATCTCTTCCACTAGATGAACCAGAGATGCGTCATAATATTGAAGAAGGATGGTGGGAACACCAATTCAAAACTAACAAGACATTGTACCACATCCTTCAGAACCTTGGCAGAATATCCGGATTGATTACCTTCGAGATATTGCATTGAGGAATGCACATACTTCACAATGGGTACTCGAACATTTTCTCGTAGAAGCCCCTCAATGCAATCGGAAGCAATCTGCGTCATAATCACGTGATACTATGAGACTTCAGGTTTTGGAACTTTTTCTGCCATATTTATTATCCCTTTATATTAGATGAGAAGCCCGATGGCACCTTGATACCGTAAAGGACTTCAAAAAGATTTCCTTCTGCTTTGGTAAGAGCATAGGCACGACTTAAGTGACGCCTTTATCCGCCTCTTGTTATCTGTATGCATGTTCTTTGGGTCTTTCATAATTTGTTGGTCCTCCGTGCTTGTGTGTATCTTTTGTCTTCCCATACACGCCTAGGAATCCTAGCAGGTTCACGCAGAGATTCTTCGTCACGTGCATCACTTCGATTGAAGAGCGGACACGCAGGACTTTCCAATATGGCAGCTCCCAAAATATAGTTTTCTTCTTCCACATGGGTGCGTGTCCTGTAGCGACGTCGTTCGGAACTGATTGACCGCCGGGACCCTTTCCAAAGATTACTTCTATGTCCTTGACCATACCAAATACATCATCACCAGCAGGGAGTTCAGGCTTCTTCCGGTGATCTGCCTCACCTTTGAAATGCTTGCCTTTCTTTCTTACGGGATGATTGGGAAGAAATCGTCGATTCGCTAGGTACACAACCTTCTTGCATTTATGCAAATATGTACCTTCGGTCTTATCTAAACAGTGGGTACATGCCTTATATCCTTTGTTTGTCCGTCACGAAAGGTTACTAAGAGCAGGCCAATCATTGATGGTTACGAATAACAACCCTCAGAGATTAAATGGCTCTGTTTGTTCTCATCCCACGACGCACACCTGGTTTGCCCCACAACCGTAAGAGAGTTCTTCAACTAATGGCCTAAGGTACACATCAATGTCGTTGCTGGTTTCGGGCCTTGGATGAGCACCGCATCATAATGAACTTACGCTTCATGCACAACCAAGGAGGCAGGTTGTAGATACATAGAGTCACGGACAGGTGCTTGGATCGCAGCTCGCTCCCCAAAAGGATTCATGCCATCCGTTAGACCAAACCATAAGTTCCTTGCGCCACCGCAAAGTCCGGGAAGTCTCTCTCGATTTTTCTCCACTGTGACCCATCGCAGGGTGTCTCAACTCCCGCCTTTCTTACGGTCTTCTTTGTGCCATCGCAACAACCTGGCATGCTCTTTGTTTCGAACATGCGTTCAACCTTGGTATTATAGGAGCATACCACATAACCTTAGGAACCCTCTTCCGGAGGGGCTCTCCTCAACATCACCAGGGTCATCTCGTCGATCTTATACCGCAACGCTGCATACCGGCATTTATCTAAATTCTCATACTCCTTATCAGCGTAGAGGATGCGATCATTAATGCATGCATGTATCTTTTGCACATCTAATCCCAGAGGACAGAGAGTATCCTTTGCTTCGTAGGTACTATCGGGAAGTTCGTTATGTTTTGGAAACTTCGGCTTCATTATTTTCAGCATCTTTTCAAATGAGGAGTCAGTTAGACCACACTCTGCCTTCCATCGCAACAATTCCAGTGTCGTACCGAGCTTTGTGCTGCCATCTTCACAATTTGGGTACAACAATTTCTTGTGATCTTCTAACATGCCCTCTAACTTCAACTTCTCATTTTCTGTTTCACAGTCTCGCTTTGCATCAGAAATGACCCTACCAAGTTCATCACCGCTCATCCGATGCCCGTTCTTCACCTTTTTCCTCTCCATTGTCTTCCATTGCGGTATCATCAGATTCAGGAAACATATGATGATAGTTGTTATCATCATCTTCTTCTTCACCATCTTCCATCATAACCCCTCTTTCCCGTGCTTGGTCCAGCAATTATAGTTGGGCATGAAACCTTTCATAATCTGGCCGCGAATGATTTTCGAGGAAGAGTACTCCTTGTTGTTCCGACATTGAACACATGGACAACGATAAATCCATTCTCTTTGTTTGCCGTAGCCACATCGATAAATTTATCCACGCCTTTGATATACCTGCTACCCGCCGTCACCGTACATCCATTCCCGACCGCTCATCCGCATCATATAAGTAAGTTTATCAAAAACAGGACATCATAAATAGTGAAATAACCAATTCACACCGACACATGAATTGTATCAATGACCTAGAAAAGATAAGATTGCTAACCTCGATCGAGGGAAATAAGCTCAAGCGCCTCGGACACCTTCTATATTTTTGTTCTATGAGAAATTCAACGGATTTTTCACTCAAACATTTCAACAAACACCTTCCATGCATGCATGAGAAAAACTAGCACACACCCTCACAGCTTACACCATTCGAAAAACAGAGTGGAGAGGAGGGGCTGGGGCGCAGATTTATAGAGGGGGTCTTTAGTCGGTTGAGCCAGCAACCGACTAAAGGTGCGTCTGCCACGTGGCTGTGGCCCTTTTAGTCAGTTGGTGGCTCGAACCGGGACGCATGCCCCTTACCAACCGACCCATGCCCTCCGACCCGGAGGGGAGGTTAAAGATAGTCCCTGTTGTGCTGGCGCAACCGGGACTAATGCTCCCAGGGGTGGCGAACGGATGGCCCTTTTTCCTCTAGTGGGTGTGAACCAATAGCTGGCTAACTAATTAATCAGACACCGGCCGGCCCGAATCCATTCACTTGTATATATTGTATGCGTGTATAGACCCACAAGATTTGCAATCTGAAGGTGCGCTGCCAATCATGTCGGATTTTTCTATACTTTTCTATTTTATTACACTGAAATACACACCAAAAAAGATAAAAATTGGAAACCGAGATAGAAATTTAACATCTGCAAAAATCATACTCCCTTCGTCCGAAAATAAGTGACTTCGATTTATCTAGATTCATATGTATCTATATAATAAAACATATCTAGATACATACAATCTAGACATATGCAAGTCACCTGGACGGAGAGAGTATATTATTTGACTTTCCACGAAAAATTATTTTATACTTCTATTTTTTTAGAGATGGAGGTAGCTTACATTTGTGAAAAAGCTTTTGAAACAGTAAACCTTTTTTTAACAAGGCCGGCAAGTTAGTTGAGAGAGAGAGAGAGAGAGAGAGAGAGAGAGGACACCATGGTCATCAACTCCAAACATAGTGCACTCAAGAAAATGGCACGATTACCGCAAAGAAAAAAAACATGGCGCGTTGTCACTCAAAGAAGCCATCAATTAGCCCATTCAGGCAACTAAATCCATGCATCGACCTCTACAACTAAAAGCAATATAAGAATTTTCGAGGAACCGAGTTAATCCACATAGGCTTAAAAAATATACTATGTTGATCTGCATTTTAACGGTTAAGATTAAAATAAAAATATGTTTCGTAAAACATTAAACATTAAAGGCAATGTGTAGTGATGCACAACTTGAATGCGTGTGATCTTTAGAGGATCGGTGTTCCGTTCATAGAATGATTGGGTTGTGCCGTCGTGTGAGGATCAGTTTATTTTCATTAATAAAAGCTGATCGGGTTGGATAGTCATCGTTGTGGTGGTTGCTCTCGTCCTGGCCAAAGTAAAAAAAAATGGAGATTGCACATAGGGTAGGGTGTGCGTGCGTGTTTGTGAGCGTGTGTGTTATACCGTGTTCTCAAAAAAAAGAGGAACTCGTGGGATCTGCTGGAAAGTGTGTGTCAATTACCTGTTAAATGTGCCCCCTTTGATGATTCAATGGTGATGAGCCCCTGTTGGTGATGAGGGATCGCATCGACTCAAAGCTGCCTGGCGAGGATAGGGCGGCGGAGTGGCTGAAGAAGACCCTGCCGCGTCCCGGGAGGACTACAAGCGGCTGCACTGCAAGAGAGTCACATCCAAAAGGTTGCGCCCAGCGACCCTAGGCGGCGGATCATATGGACATTAGGTGGAGTCATATGGACGCTGCTTTGGTTTGGCGATGTGAGAACAAGGGGGATTCACTCCTGTCGATTTCTCTGGCATGAATCAACCATGAAAGTGAAGTGCCCGTGGAATTCCTCTGATGAACCGGACAATGATAAGATCAAAGCTATGGACTAGCCGGACGACGCAACGAACTAATCAGCGGCTGCACAATGAGACGACATGGACACATGTATTCGGAGGTTCTTCCCACGGGTATTTTGGCAAGAAGGAAACGACTGATCTAGATTTGGTTTCATTTCGGTCTGGTTTACCGATTTGTTTCTGCAGCTTGTTGTCCGCGTATGTGTTTTTTCTCTAGTTATATAGGATACAAACTTTTCTGAGCAGATACCTTTGATTCCTAGTTAGACAGAAATCACCTTCATATATCAGATAAAATAAATAAATAAAACCACATTCACTATGCTGTTGTTTTACTCTGATTCCTAGATTCTTTGTAAGTATTGACATTAACCCACACTGATGTCCATGCCAAAAACTATATACAAAACACATTCAACGATAATGTCTTCTAAATAACCGGCACATCAGCATTTTGTACTTGAGCTAGACATTCTTTTGAGTTTTTTCAAGAGCATATGGAAACATCTAAGACTAAATAATAATTCTAAATTCATCGCCCCTCCATATCGGTAATAGTATAACCATTCACAGACGTTTGGATCTTCGGTTCAACGCTTTGGCGCACAAAATTAGCAGGGCGCTTGGGAGCTAGAAGTGTGATACTTCCATTCTCTAGGACAAACACAATAGATGACATGAGTGGCCTATCATCCGGGTTTTCTTGGACACACAACAGTGCTACATGAACACATAATAGAACTTCATCTGGCGAACAAGTATCCATGATACATGAGTCTGGCAATTCACTAGTCTTCCCTTCATTCCACATACTCCATGACTACAAGAAGCAAAAATATATCAATTTTCAATTTCTTTGTCAACTAAGATTCATAGAACATTTTCTCCATTTTTATAAATGAAACTTGAGAGAAGTATTATTGTGCTCACATAAACTGTGAGGCTAGGAAAGCCTGTTTGATTGCTACAGTGTCTTCTTAAACCAGTTACAACCTCGAGTAATAACACGCCAAAGCTCTAGACGTCGGATTTGGTAGAGAAGACCCCTTCCATTGCATACTCAGGAGCCATGTAGCCACTGCTTGATCATTTGAAATGTAAAGTTATAGAATGTGGAGTTAAATATATTGATAAGTTAAAATGAACTTTATTCTTATGGCTACTCACTATGTTCCTACAACATGTTGGGTATTTGCATTCTGTTGGTTATCACCAAAGGTCCTCGCCATACCGAAATCTGCTATCTTTGGTTTCATCTCTGCATCTAGCAAAACATTTCCAACTTTGAGATCTCTATGAATTATGGTCAGTCTTGAATCTTGGTGGAGGTAAAGAAGACCCCTAGCTACACCTTTGATAAACCGTGTTGCCCAATCAAGCAGAAATTTTCTTGATTCATCTATAAAATCAAAGGAATATTAATAAAAAATGATTTAATTGTTAAGGAATTAGTTGTATTGCAACAATATGTACCAAAAATGGTAGCATCTAATCCCCTTCGAGGTAGATACTCGTAAATCAATAGTTTTTCATCTCCCTCCGCACAACATCCAATAAATCGAACCAAGTTTCTATGCTGCAATTTGGTGATTAGAATTACTTCATTGTTGAGTTCCTTTGTTCCTTGTTGAGAATCCTTACTTAGCCTCTTGATAGCAACTTCTTGGCCACCTAGCATTCCCTAGAGAGTTCTAAAGTTAATTCTTGATGTAAGTTTTTTTTGCATGAACCACTCATTTCCAATGGTTTTAGAATGGATCTTAGGTAATTACCAAACAAGTTATGTACCTTGTAAACTTTGCCAAAGCCTCCTTGTCCAATCATAGATGCGTCAGAGAAATTAGCCGTTGCTCGAGTGGTTTTGGTTTGTAAACTCATTTCTCTTAGCACATTTTGGTTCATGGTGGTTTTGGTTTGTAAACTCACCTTGTTCTGAATTTTATCCTGCTTTGCCCGCTAAAGTTGATGCCCTCGTGTGCCGCATTGTTGACAGTGCAACAGGCGGGCAACAGACACACTCTCAACCTACGTTCCCACTTGCATGGTCGTGGTGGTTGCTCCTGAACAAAGTAAAAAAAATGGAGATTGCGGATCAAAGAGGAACCTTAGCTTCTGCTGAACAATTTGTGCCATTACCTATTAAATGTTTCCTTGATGATCCAATGGTGATGAGCGTCACGCCACCATGAGACCGAATGTGGAGATGTTGAGAGGGGGTGTTCGTGCCCCCCCCCTCTCTCTCTCTCTCTCTCTCTCTCTCTCTCTCTCTCTCTCTCTCTCTCTCTCTCTCTCTCTCCAGGCGTTCGCCCCGTTTTATAAATAATGTCACACGGTCAAACCGATACAAGACGACGAGTGAATCTTCTTTCAAAGTAGATTAAAGATAAAAAAGTACAGGAGCAACCACACCCGAAGAAGCACCCAAGACTACTAACTAAAGGTGTCACCACACCTCCTTATGAAACCACCGGACGCCGTCACACCACACTCACCAAGTTGTCGCCGGAGAAATTAGCCGTTGCTCGAGCAATTTCCTCAAGTCTTGCAAACATAAATTCATGATCGTGTGGAGGGTTTCCGTCCACATGGTCAGAAAAGGCACTCATATCGTGCGGTGAAGCATTATTGTGGTTTCTCCCTCTTTTATTCTTGTCTGTCCCACAAATTTAGAGTTATTTCGTCTCTAATAGGTATATATAATATCATACGTATATAAAAAGTAAAGGTTCTAATTCATACACATAAAGGGGTACTCTTTGTTTAATATTTCCTTTATAAACTCACAAAACAATACTCCACCGGTTTCACAATATAAGCTAATTTAGCAAGCTGTTTTAGTTTACTAAACTAGCTTATATTGTGAAACAGATGGAGTGGCAAATAACCCGCATGATGATTTCTGCATCAGGGAAATGATGGAGCTAACAATATGCGTATGACGTGGCATATAAGTTTATAGGCGGTAGAAAAAAGTCCAAGCTGATCAATTAGACTATTTCTTATAGAACCACTAGATTTACCTTTGAGTTTGAACCATGCCAAGAAAATGCACATGAGTACCAGTAGACTGCTTCCTAAAACTGGCAGCACAATCCTCACTGCATTTCTCTTTGGTCGGTGGTTACCTGTGCAATACATACATAGCATGGATAAATCAAACCATGTAAATACTTCAGTGTAAAACATAATCTGTATATATAGTACAATAGTAGGGATAGAAAGCAGATATTTGATACCATGTGCTGCATCCAAGCCCGCGAGACCAAGCACCTCGTAACGTCTCCTCCGGACCTACCGGTGCTCAGGTTGGCGTGTGTGTACGCCACACAGGAGCAGTTGCGACTGCACTCCGCTGCACACTCCTCGATTGTACTCCTGTCTCTGCCCAAGAGCACAAACCTATCCGGTGGCTTCATTTCCGGCAAGGCTAAGAAGCCGTCGCCACATCCTCGCAGCGGCTCTTTTCGCTGGCACCCTGCCGAGAACTAAGGATGGCGATTTTATCCACGAGCATGGTACCCGCGGGTACCGTACCCGTATGGTATGGTCATATTTTTATACCCATGGTAATACCCATACCTTACCCGTTAAGTTACGGATACGGACACGGGTATATACTTGTACTCACTAGTGGAAACAATCCCATGTGTTCCGGTTGGTAAGGGATTTTAGTCCCGGTTCTCCAACCGGCCCCCAACCGGGACGGGGCAATCGGGACTAAAGCCCCAACCTTTAGTCCCGGTTGCCCCACCAACCGGAACAAAACGGCGTATACGTGGCCGCGGCAGAGGGCGAGGGGGGAGGAGCAACCGTCTCACGAACCGGGACAAATAACCCTCTGCCGCGGCAGAGAATTCATTTTGGCAACTTTTGTTGCCGCGACAACATTTTGGCCACTTTTTGTGCCGCGGCAGAGAATTTATGTATGCTGTTTTATTGTTTATTTAGTGTTTTGCACTCATCAATGAAGGAACCATTATATTACACAAGATCATCATGACAATATAGATCCAAGTGTCGAACATATTACATTCGATACACGGATCAAGTTCATGTACTACGTACAAAATAAGCTCTTTGTACAATCTCTATTGTTTATACACACCCAAATAGTATTTTCCTTTTGGGTTTAGGACTTCTGCATCCAAGAATCCCGCCAATTCCTCCTGAATTTCTCGTACACGATTCTTTGGCAGAAGACCGTCCCGTAGACGTTCGATCTGATTTAAAAAAAGTCAACCTATATGAATAAAACTAAACACAATTTGATGGTAATTAAAAACTATAGAAATTTTTTACGTACGTGGAGTTGCTTTAAATTTCTGCCCTTCTCACAACACGTCTGACGGATGAAGTCGCAAACATATTATCCACATAAATTGTTCCCTGATCCCTGCGTCAGGCACTTTACGAGAACAGAGTTTGATCAAAAAATAATCAAGCATGATAATAACGGTATCAAAACTAGAATCAAAGAGATGCACGGATATAGCTAGTGGTGCTTACATCTAGTGGCTGAAATGTAAGCTCCTCTTTCCAAACACCCCTAGCCTTGTTGGTGAACCGTTTCCAAACGCTGTCTGGCGAAGGAAACAAATAAAAGAAGTTATTGATTACTTGATATCATAAAATTCACGAACGCTGTCGATATAGTGTCGTAATGATTAGAATTACCGCTGGAGAAGCATCTGCATGTCCTTCCACTGCTCAAGGGGTTTATGTTTCGAGTCCATGACTAGTATACGCCCTTTGTCAAGTTGAATGATTAACAGAATATAGTGAAAGCTGCGCATGCATAACTAATCAATTATATACTTAACATCGAGTAAGCGAAATATAAAGTGTATACAAGACAATAACACTCACTCGAAGTTGTAAGGAAATAGTATTTCCCTTCTGGTTTCTTGAAACCTTAACGCGTGTACGATATTATCCTCCGTATCCTGGGGGTTTGTTTTGAGATTAGCTTGATGAACCCAAGATGGGTCAATGAACCCAATGTCATAGATTTGTCCTCTGCTGCATTCGAGAATCTTTATTCTGCATATTATAGTATGATTATATACATGCAATAAACGAGGTGAGATAGCTAGAGACTAAATTAATTACAGAATTAGTACTTACAGACAATAGGCACTGATAATCGATTTGTCCAAGGCGTCTTGATTGAATAATTGAAATAGTTCATCAAATTCAATGGATATTATGTCATCTATTTCTTTCCCATAATGCTTTTTTGTAACCCTCAGCACTATCCAGTTAGCCCTGGCCTTTGTGGCATGCATGTACCAGTTATGCAATCTTCGCATTTTTGTTGGAAGATTATTTATCTCCTCAGGTTTGACGAGAGGTTTGCCGTACTGGTATTTGTATGCTACTTCACACACGGGGAGGTACTCTAACTGGGATAAGTACTGGGCAATACTCATACATTGAGCAGCGGCAGCTTCTCCATATTATGCAACTACCTCTGGATCATACTGCTCTTCGGCCTCATATTTTGTCGACCCCACATTGGTATGAGAAATCACCTTGACAGGGGCGCAAGACTGTTTTGCTTGTTCTCCGAGCTGGGCAACGGATTTCTCGCTTGCATCAGTACTGTTCTTCGAGGCTTGTTGTGTCGTATGTGACTTGAGAATAGAACGCTCATAGTCCGATGACAGCTTTGGCTCGGGTTGATGAAGAGTCTTTAGCATTTTGAACACTCGGGCTTTTTATTCTTTGGTGCTGGAGAACTCTGGCTCTTTCGGCCGCCTCAGCTTAGCGAAAAACGCTGTCGTTTCCACATCAACGATAGCCATAGTCTCCTCTTCAGTACAGTCATAAGTTCTCTTGGGAGGAACCTTTGGTACTTTTGGAAGAGGCTCTTGTTTACGTTTCGGCGATCGCTTACCACGATGCAGAGTAGCGGTGGTACGCTTACGCTTTTTATCCTGAGGCGCCAACGATGGCTGCCACGGCGATGGCTGCGCCGGAGTTTGGTGAGGCGACGGAGCCGGGTGAGGCGACGAAGCCGAAGAGGCGACGGAGCCGGGTGAGGCGACGAAGACGGCTTCCGCGGCGGCGACGACCTCGCGGAGACGGGTGAGGCGGCGGCGAAGATGGCCTTGGCGTGTGATTTGGAAGCACGATACATTCCTTTGGCCATAGAATGGCGACGTTTGTTGCTTCTCCCAGTTCAGTCACATCCCCTTCACCTGCAAGGTAGTCAAGCTTCAAAACTAAAAAGATGGGCATGATTTCATCCACCCCGACAACAACGTAGCCCTGTGGAACCGGACGACCGTGGTAAGTTGGTGTGGGTCCAATTGGTAAGGCATAGCCGACCGCCATCTTCATTGATATGTTCACAACTTTGACATGTAGCTCGCAGTGTGTCATCTGTGTGATATCATCCACTGGGTAGCCAAAAGGAGCCATCGTCGGTGCACCATCGTCATCGTTATTGTTATCACCCGGGACCTCGGTGGAAGCCACACTGCTTTTTTGATTATTCGATAGGCCGGTAGCATCGAATGCAGGTTTTACCACCATGTGCTGCTGAGATGGGCCGGTAGTATTTTGCTCTTTAAGTGCGTTAATTTCATCTTGTTATTGCTTTATTCGTTCTTCAATTATACGCATTCGCTCTTTCTGAATATATGCTTCAACTTCCGCCTTGTCCTTTCTCCTCTAACGGCTTCTATTAGGATATTTCTTCCTCTTTTCGGGAAACCCAGTCCTCCATGGTTGGGAGCCGCTTGTGCCTCGTGTTCGTCCATCATGTTCCTTATTTCCAAGGGCGAGTGTGATCTCATCATTCTCTCTATCGGGAATAAAGTTCCCATCTTTAACAGTCTTTACTGCTTTTCTCATCTTCTCGATTGGCAAGGGGTCTTCTTTATGTCGTATGTTATATATACACTTCCCTTCCGATTCCAACGTGCCCCCATGCCCGTAAAACCAATTCCTTGCACGTTCGATCCAATCGTCTGTCTCTGGGATGATCTTTTTAGCACGCAGTTCATCCTCAAGTTTCTTCCACTTAGGAATGCCATCCCTGTAGCCACCTTGCCCCATAATATGGGGATACTTCTTGTTAGCAGCATTCAGCTTATTCGTTGCAGACATTTTTTTAGCTTTTTCTGATGTCTTGTAATTCACAAACTCAACCCAGAATGGTTTTATCTTCTTAAACTGGATCTTCTTGAAATCCGGAGTCTTCTCTTTCACGACATAGTCAAGGTGCAATCTTTTCTTCCAGTTGGTGAAACACTGGGCCATCTTCTTCATAGCCCACTCCCTGACCTTAGCCTCCATGGCTCTCCCATGTTCTAAGGCGTCCTCAACTAGATCCTCCGCATTTTGATCCAGCTCTATCTTCGGTAGTTTGAAATTAAGCATGAGCCTATTCCACAGTAAATCTTTGGCCATGTTAGGGACAAATAAACATGTTCCCTCTTCTTCCGCATCAGCAGGCCTATTCCAATTTTGAATGGTGATCGAGATTAAATCTCTAACGATTACTCCGCATTGTGCCACAAATTTGTTTGCGACAACTTCGGGAGCACTCGGTTTGCCGTCTTCACCGATATCTTCGATCCTGAACCTCTCATGGTCTTCCAACTTTTTGGTTGGGGCCTCGTCCGTTCTTTTTAGTAGATTTCTTCGATTCGGAGGGCTAAAAGAAGAAAGATCGGTCGTTACTATTTCTATACTATTAAAAAGATTGGGATCGTTCGTCACCACCCAAAAAAATTTCGTCTGCCTTAAAAAGACGCTTTTGCCCCTGGCTGTTCGAAGCTTTTACCAGAACTGCCACCGCTAAGTGGTACATCTCTGTAAAAAAACTGCACCACCATATCGTGTGTGTCCTCGCTCCTCCCTGCCCTTCCGATCCCCAAAACTCCTCCCGTGGTCAACTGCTCCTCTTTCCCTCGCCGCCCGGAGCCGACGGGATCCCAGTCTCCTTGCCACATCGGCTTGGGCACGGAGAGCGACGACAACAGAATGCATGGTCCGTGTTTACGGCTCCGGCGGCTGCCCCGTCGCGTGGCGCCCTTGCACTTCACGCCCTCCGAGGTGGCCCTGCTCGGCCACCCCATGCTTCGCCTCTCCATCGTCGAGCCTGAGCTCTGCGGCGCTGCCTACGAGCTTCTGATCGAGCTCCCTTCCCCGATGGCATGGACGCTGTCCTCTGCCGCCTCTCTTCCTCGACCTGGTGCTGCACGTCTCGCCTGCAGCTCCAACAGCCCGAGTAGCATGGCCGGCGGGCGGCGCCAACGCTCCAACTCCGGTAGATCAGGTCGTATTGAGCTATCCTACTCTACTCCGATCCCCTGTCTCCGTCGCCTCACGACTGACAAAAAGAACCGCCTGAACTTTTTAGTTGTACTCAAGTGTTCTTACTTTCACGACCGACAAAAAGAACTGCCTGAACTTTTTAGCTGTACTGAAATGTTCTTACTTTCAGTGTTCTTCACATAGCACAATGGTTCTCCTATGGTCCTTGATCTATTTTATAAACCTCTAGAGTATGCTGCAGTAATAAAGAGATCTGTGTGTGAGAAATTTAGACAAGACAATTACACTGATCAGTGAAAGTTTCTCCATGTTTGCCGGTTCATGCCTCTGAAGAATGAGTGTAAATATTCAGTTCAACTGAATTGTAGATCACACAGGGACTCAAGAAGGAACAAAACCATGGCAGTTTCAGCATTTCCATGTAGCTACTTCTCAAAATCCTGCGAAGCTTTGTTGTTCTTTGACAAACTTTGCCCGAGTGGTCTAGCGTGTGGGTGAGAAAAGATGGTTTGCACATGCACGAATTGTTGAGTTGTCTGTATCACCGATGGAGAATTCACAAGTTCTTCACCATTAATGGAAGCCTACATAGTCACTTACTTTTTGGTCTGCCTGAGCGATGGTGGGCAGACTCGGGCACTTGAAGAATTGCTAGAAGGATTAATTTGCATTAGTATCAATATTGCTCCTGCTATCAGCTGTGATAAAGAATGCATGCATCCGTGCATGCTTCAGCATGCATAGGGGAAGTGTAAACGTAGGTGATAGCCTCTGTGTTCATGTTAGCTTTGGTTGAGATGAGGGATAACTGAATAACTAAACCTGTTCTGTTTTGAGGTTTAAAAGATGTCTTACTGCAAAAATTATCAAACTAAGAAAATGAAGGTTCCCAGCAGTATCACGTTCTTTGGAGAGTTTTGTCTGTACTCTTGAAATCTAACATCTAAGAAAATATATCTTCAACTAGAGAAAAGTCATATGGAGAACTAAAATTTCCATTTGCAACGAAACGTCATTCATATTCAAGTATACAAAATGTTTGGTACGCTTTGTTCTCTGTTCAATTTTTTCTGTCAAAGGTTGCATAGACAGTTGTTCATTGTGGTAAGTAATAGGTAGGTCTTGCACTACGAGTAGAATCTGAATGATGGTTAGTACGAGTAGGATGTGAGGACTGCTTGATGTGGATGGATTGCTCGTTTGTCCATGGCGTTAGTAGTTACAAGTTCATATGAAATAAGAAAAACTCATTGTAGACTGTAACAAAGTATGGTATTTTTTTATGCCGTAGCAACGCATGGACATTTAGCTAGTCTATATAGATAGCAGATGATTAATTAATAAATTAATTATATTACATGCACCTCGCCGGAGCTGTCGTCTTCTCGATCACACAAGGCATCGCCTTCTCCCTCGCGGAAGACATCACCTTCAACCTCAAACAAGTCGTTGTTGCCTGCCAAAACCCACCGGCGAGCAGCGACGAGCAACACGGAGAGCCGGGAGGCTCCCAGGACTGCTGGTGGGCCCTGGTCCCTCGGGCGACGGCCCGCAAAAGCTCCGGCACACGTCCTGGCTTGGTTCGAGGGCGTGCCACCTGACCTATACCTGGTCAGGAAGGTGAAGGATTGCTCCGATTGATTTCCTGCATGGTAAACAAGTATACGTAAAATTCGAGCCGTAATCGGCTCCTGTGTTTCAGAATCGGCTCCTAAAGCCGATTGCCCCATGGTTCTGCATTAGATTTATGATAACATGGGGTTTTGCTTGATCACTACAAGTTAAATCGATCTACGATAGTCTAATATTTTCACCACGTAACTGGAACGTCCTACGCGTGATTGAGCCTTGTACGTACAAAAGATGAAGAATATTAACCCTAGAGGAGGCCTAATAACCAACGTAAAGCCAATTACCGGAACATCTTCTCTAGAACGAATAAGCCACGTCCTTATGTATTACTGGATCGTTCAACCCGTTTGTAAGGCCTGATTACGTAGATATTAAACTAAACCTTGGTGAACAAGGCACAACTATAACAGATCGAATCGACTAAATAAAGATCAGCAGGTGCTACCCTTGCACTTTGGGAAAAGGTGCAAGGGTAGCGAGATAGCTAGAGGTAGCATAACCCGACGATAGTAATGAAAAAGCACCGATGCTAGCCTCAAACAATCTATGATAATGGTATTACCGCCATCAACAACGCTTCAGACGAGTAAAACCGTAACGATAGTAGAATCGCCTAGATCGCAAGATGCGATCTAGGCAGCATGGCACTTACCCGAAAGAAACCCTAGAAACAAGGGGTGGCGATGCGCCGAGATTGTGTTTGTTGTGAACGTGGTTGTTCTCTTCTTTCAATAACCCTAGGTACATATTTATAGTCCGGAGACTCTCTACTTTTTGGAATAACTCTACAACTCTATCTCTACCAAAACATAAACGGAACCTAAACAAACACGAAACCTACTATGATACAAGATACACGGGCAATTTAACCCAAACCCACGCACTAGGCCGATCCAACAACATGTTGAATATATGTATCTTTCAAGCCCATCTTGATCACGGCCCATCTCCGTCTTTGGCCAAAATACGGTGATAACACATGCCCCCCTGGTTTTGGCAATGATAATTCCAAAACCACTCTGTGTGTTTTTTCTTCTTCTCCTCCTTTTTTTTATCGGGCTGCGCGGCAGAATCGCGTGGCACAGAACCGCCACGCTACCCTTCATCATGATGCCCTGTCTTCTCAACTCCTGCAAGATGCATGATTTGACGATTTTGGCGGTAACTGGGAAACCGCTATGGCATTGAACCGTCTCTCCACTATTCCCTTATTTAAATTCGCTGAACAGTTCACAATCCCCATCTTCCTCCGTTGCGGAAAACCCTCTTCCTTCCCGAAAAACCCTCTTTCTTGCCATGGCCTCCTTCGCTTCCTCGTGCGTCTTCCCACGCCCAACTCGATTAGCGAGAGCCGACGCCAGAGCACTACCACGGCGGCAGATAAGATTTCGCCCCACGATGGTGGGACGAAGGATCGATTTCGCCCGTCGAGGACGGCGATCGTCCGACGGTGAAGAGAGCCTCGATTCCTTGTTGACGGGAACCGGAGGCGAAGAGCAACGACGCTTTGGTCGTGGGACGGCGTCGAGTCCTCCGACGAGGAAGAAGAATCGGAGGAGGACACCTCCTCCGACGAGTATCCGCCGACGAAGCGCTTCCGCGCCGGGTCCAGTGAAGACACTGAAGATGACGAGGAGGACGAAGAGGTCCCCGCTGGTTTCTTCAAAGAAGCGAGGATGATGCCGGCAGAGCAATGAAGACAAGAGGACGGCGGCGACGACGGCATTTATCTCGCCTTTAGATTAGGAACCAATAGCGAATGTAGTAGGCTCCCTTTTGTAATCAGTCGTCCTTTGTAAGCAATCATCTTTTGAATGAATGAAAATCTATTTCCCAAAGATTGCCTTGTCCGCCCCTGATCTTGCCGATAGCCATGATAGGTCGATATCCTAGAAGTCGATGATACTGCATCGGCTCTCAACATATTTGGTCGCATCTTTAGGCATATTAAAACGGCCACTTCTTGATTTCAAACGATGACCTGCGACCTTTCTCAAAACAGGCGACCCAAATCTCCAATTGCCCATCAAAAAACGTGCCCTGCACAAACGACCAGTGACAAGTAAAGATGAAGATGACAAAGCTGAGATTGCCAAGGTGGATCGTGTCCATCTTGGCCGGCGCCCGCACTCAAGCATTTCTTCAAGAGCTTGTATGCGCGAATCGGCACCTGTTTGTAACACGTGTGAACCTCTAGAGTCGATGACCGTCCATCGGCTATATATTTTGTTTTTTATTCGGCCGATTTTCAGCATCGGCCCCCATATTTTTACTGTCCATCGTTTCACGTACCTTTACCTAGCCGATTTCATGTATCGGCCCCTCAAGTTTTACTGTCCAACATCCCACATGCTTGGGAAATATTTCTTGAGATGTTGTCCTGATCGCCATCGGAATTTTACTCCATCCAACGCCGAGCATGTATGCGTTTCTCTTAAAACTTGGTCGACCTGTACGGACCGTGCCAATTTGGAGACCATTTACCATATGTTGCATCCTTAGTCCCCAAGGGCAACACAGCTTCCCATACCAGATCACCAACGTGGAACTCCTTTGGCTTCACTTTCTTGTTGTATGCACGAGCTACCTTGGCCTTGTTCTCTTTGATTTTCTCCAGTGACCATAGCCTGAGCTCGGTTAAATCCTCCACACTGTCACTCATCAGGGTTGCGTACTCTTCAGTTGTTAGATCGTCCTGAAAAGTGACGCGTCTCGATCCAGCCGTAATTTCCCAAGGTAGGACGGCTTCTTGTCCATATACTAGATGGTAGGGTGAGGTTTTATTGCTCCATGGCATGACATGCGATAAGCCCATAACGCCTCGACAAAACCTCGTGCAACGCCTTGGGTGCTCATCGACTTTTCTCTTGATCAGCTTGATGAGGCTCGTTGGACGCTTCACTTGCCCATTTGCTTGAGCATAGTATGGAGATGATCTAATCACTTGATCCCCATGTCCTCGCAGAATTTTCTAAACTCACGAGAAATAAAGACCGAACCTCCATCGGTCGTGATAGTTTGGGGAATCCCGAATCTATGGATGACATGTTCTTTCACAAAATTGATAACATCCTTCGAGTTTACTGACTTCATTGGGACAGCCTCCACCCATTTTGTGAAGTAGTCAGTGATAGCCAGAATCCACATGTGGCCTTTGCTTGATGGAGGATTGATTTTGCCGATCATGTCCATGCCCCAACCTCGGAATGGCCAAGGCTTGATGATGGGGTTCATTCTCGTGTGGTACCATCTGGATTTTTCCAAATTTCTGACATGCTTGACACCCTTTGTAGTAGTTGAAACAGTCCTCAAGCATGGTGGGCCAATAAAACCCTGATCGCCTGATCAACCATTTCATCTTATGAGCCGATTGGTGAGTTCCACAGGCGCCTTCGTGTACTTCGTGTAGGAGCTGATTGGCCTCGGCTGACCCCAGGCATTTGAGCAATAGCCCTTCCAGAGTCCTGTAAAACATGTCATCCCCAATAAGCACGTACTTCATGGCTTTGTACCTTATCCGTTTAGGTGCCCCCCGAGCCGAATCTTTCAAGTAATTGAAGATATCGGCTCTCCAGTCGTCCGCTTCCAGGAACTGTACCTGAACGTCGGCTCCTTCTACCACGTCCTTGTATCCTGAAGCCATCTGCGCAAGATCGTTCGCCTCGGTATTCTGCGAACGTGGGATCCAAGTGAAGTTTACGTACCGGAATTGCGTCATCACCGCGGTGCAGCCATAATGGGAAGAGGGACTCGCTCTCGCACTTGTAGTCCTCCGTGAGCTGGGAAAGCACCAACTTGGAGTCTCCAAAAATTTCCACTGCTTCCGCTCCGGCTTCGAGGAGTAACTCCATCCCCTTGCATATCGCCTCGTACTCGGCTACATTGTTGGTGCGAGAGGTAGACAATCTGATGGAGAAGGAAAATGTTGCCCGGGCGACGAGTAAAATGCCGATGCCGCAGCCATCGTCACAAACCGATCCGTCGAAAAACATAGCCCATGCTCTTATGGACGGTGCGGCTATGTTAGTGTTGATCCTTTCAGCGATAAGATCGGCCTGTCCCTTAACCGCTCGGCGGGTTGATACCGGATGTCAAACTCGATAATGCAAACATCCATTTGCCCGGTCGGCCTTTTAACATAGGAGCCGACAAAGATGTGCTTTATGACGCCCGACGGTATATGATGATGATCTCGCTGATAGCAAAATGTGGCGCAACTTGGTGCGGTGAAAAAGCAGAGGCACAACTTATCGATATCGTGGTACCTTGTCTCGGCCCAAAGCATCCTCCGCTTATGTAAAAGACTCGCCCAACCCATCATAAACTTGCACCACTACCGAGGCGATGGGCGTGTCGACATCGACAAGTAAATGTAGAACGGCCCGTCAGCCGAGGTGAAATTAATCTGGCGGCTTTGTCGATATTCTTTGATCTCGTCAAAGGCTCGTTGTTGTTACGCCCCAGGAATTCCTCGTCGATTTGATTTTACTAGTCCCATGAACGGCTCAATCCTTCCCGACAGATTGGAGATGAATCGTCCGACGGTTGATCTTGCCGATAAGGGACGCAGTTCTTTCTTCGTGGTGGGTGGCTTCATTGTCCGTGACCGCCCTCGACTTTTCAGCCGATCTCAATTCGCGTTCATGGACCAAAACCCAAGAACCGACCGTCACACCCCAAGCACACTTCTTTGGATTCATCCGTAGGCGAATTTTCTTGTTCACCCAGACGTTGCAGATCGTCCAAGTGTCCGTCTTGAAGCAGACTTGACCACCACGTCATCGATGTAGATTTCAACCAGTTTGCCGATCAGATCATGAAAAATATAATTCATGGCCCTTTGGTACGTGGCGCCGACATTTTTCAGTCCAAACGTCATGACTACATATTCAAACAACCCCACGGACCACAGGACTCGAATGCGATCTTGTGTATGTCTTCCGAGCCATGAAGATCTGGTTGTACCGGCATTGCCGTCCATGAAGCTCAAAATTTTATGACCATTGCTGCATTGATTAATGTTTCGCCACCGCATCGGATACTCATCCTTTGGGGTAGCTCTGAGATCTCGAAAATCTATAGCAACACGCCATTGGCCACCCTTCTTCTCTCTGTGCGATACTAGAAATCCACTCAAAGATACCGCATGGTCCGATCAACTTGGCCGTCAACATTTTCTCGACCTCTTTCTTGACTTCTTCCGAATTTCGCCTTCATTTGTCGTGTTTCGCTGTGAAACGGCCGAAATCCTTTTTGAGCGGGACGATGCTCGATGATGCTCTGTCCAACCTGAGCATCTCCGTAATCCCAGCGGCAATCTGGATATTGTTTCAACAGGGCTATCATCGGGCCCCGCAGACTCGGCTCTAACTTTCTGCTGATAAATGTTGGTCGTGGCTTATCCCCAGGACCAATGTCGATCTCTTCTAGCTCATCAGCGGATGTAAACCCATACCCTAGCTTTCCGTCACCTGTCAAATCGACGCTAAACACAGGGCAAACGGTAGGTGAGGACAACAAAAATAATTTGGGCTGATCGCTTGAATCGGCCCCCTTTCTGCTTGCATCAGTCAAGGACGGTTTACACCTTATTATTTTACAGTGGCAGAGCATCTCTCTGCTACGACTACATGAGCTGCTTGTCGTATGATCGTTGCTTTTTATTTTTTGCGGCCGATCGCAGGGATCGGCCGTACCACGGATGATCGTGGGCTTTTCTACTCTGTAAGGCCAGTGGATAAGACCAGCCTCACCCCGTTTTTTGTAGCTTCAATACGCTCGCAGCCGTCTAGATTGATTCCAGAGATCGGCTCTTGGTCTTCTGCTTCCCAGACGTTCATGCCAGCTATGGAGATCTCGATAGAATCGTCTGCGTGGATGACCTCCACGTCGTCTCCATCCCACTGGATCAGGCACTGGTGCATTGTGGACGGGATGCAGCAATTAGCGTGAATCCAATCCCTTCCTAGCAAGACAGTGTAAGTGTTTTGCTGTCACGACGAAGAATGACGTGGTACGGTTTTCCTGCCCATCAAGTCCACGTTCAAGACGCCTTGCGTTCAAGACCGACTGAAGTCGCTCAATGTGGCGTTGGTTTTGATCGATCGCCGTGGAGTGTCCCAAACGTCGTAGCATGGAGTATGGCATGATATTGATCCGCTCGGTGTCCACCAACATCTTGCCGACAGGTTGCCCATTGATGTAACCTCGCAGTGCAGTGGCTTTCGATGTTTGTAACCCTTCTCACGTGGCTTCAAAGATAACCGCCGTGGGCGCGATCAAGCCCGTGCCACGGGTAGCTCATCGGTTCTTGGCGCCAGAATTCGACGGAGTACGAACACCATGTTTGTGCCAGCCGATGTCTTTGCATCGGCTTTTACCGGTTTAGGCGCCACTCTTTCTGGTCGCGGTCTTCCGCTTCCAAAGTTTGCCTCACTTTGACGGCCGATCAGGCCGTGCTTTCTTTAAATCGCGGAGATATCGCGCTCAGCTTCCTCCAAGTTACGCCGCTGCACTCTACGCCTGGTGTGTACGAGTCCGTCGGGGCACCACCTTGGACGGTGATACCTGTCTTCGGCCTTGTCATCTTTTGGCTCCTCGAGGTCTTCTGCTCGAGCTGACTCCTTGCGACGGCCCTGGGGCGGGAGAGGCCCTAGACGTTTGAATACTGACACTGGCCTCGTGTGTTCCTTTTGCTGACCGCATTCCGGGCAGTTGTCGATTGTAGGCAATCGGCTCATCCCCGCCTCAAAGAATACTTGAAGAAAGGACCATCCCAATGCTGTCTGCGCTTCCTTTCTTTTCGACGGTCCCCGGCAAGGTGCTCATATCTTCGTCGTCTACCAGCGACGCTGGTCATCTTGGCGTTCATACTTGTTAAGGAGATGCGTGGAATGTGGCTTCGATATCGCACTCTCCTCACTTGTTCCTCTGTTAAGTACCTTTGTCATTGTGGCTGGGCGATCGCATGGACTAGCCTCCTTTCTTTCCTTGCCCGAGAGCGACCACCGTCCTCCTTGTACGTGTCATGGTGGTACCTGCACCGCCATATTAACGCCGAACGAGAAATCCATCTTACGCCTCATGGAGCGATCGAGTTCTACCATGTTGACGCCGAAATGGGTTTGTGTCCACTTTCATGGCGAACTGCCCAAGGATCGACGGCCTTGTTCTATCGCCATTTGGATTTGGCGAAGCTCTTTGCACTCGTTGGTGGTGTGAGTGAACGAATGATGCCACTTGCGGTATGGTCTCCGTTCATTTCTCGAGTGAGGGATTTTGTGGCCTTCGGTAACCTCACCGCTTCTCCTTCAAAGCAGATCGAATATCTGCTTTTGCTCACATCAAGTCGAACCCTTTCGCAGCCCTTGCTGTTTCACCCATTTGCAGGCCACGGGATCGCCCCGAGCCCATTCCCCACGGCCACCTCCCGGTCTGTAGGATCTTCTTCTTCAGCATCGACCAGGCCTATCGGACGCTTGAATTTGTCTTGGTACAACTTCAGGTGGCGTTGTTCATACATCGCTTTACGGGCCATGTGCGCCAATGAGTTGTACTCTACCGAAAGCCAGATCCTTGATGGGTGCCGAGAGACCCAACACGCCAGCTGACCGCTTCCTTCTCGCTTAAACGAGCCGAGTAACATCGGTTCTTGTGATCTGGCCTTGGATGTACTCACGCTGATTTCTCGCACAGCCGCGCCAGTGCGCAATGCCAGCCTCAGTAGCCTCTGAATGGTACTGGATGTGGAACTGCTCTTCCAGTTGCTTCCATGTATGAATTGAATCAGGTGGTAGTGAGGTGTACCACCCAAAGGCTGGTCTGTCGAGATTGCGCAAAAATCTTACGCGATCGATCCGATGTCAAATCATGCCTAGTTGTGCCAGGTATCGGCTTATGTGCTCGATCGAGCTCGACCCTTCTGACCCGCTGAACCTTGAGAACTCAGGGAGCTTATACTTGGGGGGCAGCGGAATTAGATCAAACTCGTTGGGGTACGGCTTTGAATAGCCGATTGTCCTTCTCTTGACGGAACCGGTCCCTCAGGATGGTACCGATTTGCTCCACTGTTTGAGCTGTAGGGGCTAGATTCTCATGACTTGTTCCAGTGGCATACTTGGCTAGCCACGCCTGTTTGTCAGCGTCCATCCCAGCCATCGATGCTCCGAACGCCGCCTCGAAGATCCCGCCCAAGAGCTCCCGCGAAACCCCTGCGGTTGCAATCTGTTGTGCGTGTCGCTATTGCGATCCGGCACGAGGCGCATATATATCCGTGTGGGATCTCCTTAGGTGGCTCAAACAGGAATTGGCAATCGCCTGGTCGCCCAGCCTTGTAGAGCGACGTAAGCCGCTGCTCTGGCGGTTACGGAGCGGCAAGTGCGAACGGGAGCCGTGGCCTGGTCTGGAGCGGTCTTTCTCCTGGTGAGTCCCTAAAGTAGGTCCCGACGGAGAGTACGATGCTTCATGATCTCTGGACTACGCGTCTGCGACCGCTCAAAAGCGTTCACGGGCTCTCGGAATGGCGGTGCGAGAGAATGAGCTACCATGTAGTTGACTTCGCCGTAAGCTCTGTGCAGTGCCTCCTCGAAGGAAGAGACAGATCCACCTCATTGAGAGCGCCCTCGGGAGAACCCTTCCACCGATGCCATCTTGACGGGTCCTCTCAAAAGAGCCGATGAGGTCTTCCTCGAAGAGAGCCTTGATCTCGTGATTTGGCCTTGTGCTCGTCGGGTAGATCGTCGTAAGTGACCGTGCATTTCTCCATTGCAGCGTCGGATGTTGATGTAGACGTTGTTGAATGTCCCACCGGCGTGCTGTAATGTGTTGCTGCCAAAACCCACCGGCGAGCAGCGACGAGCAACACGGAGAGCCGGAGGCTCCAGATCGCTGGTGGGCCTCGGTCCCTCGACGGCGCAAAAGCTCCGACACGCCCCGCTTGGTTCGAGCGTGCCACGACCTATACCTGGTCGGAAGGTGAAGGATTGCTCGATTGATTTCCTGCATGGTAAACAAGTATCGTAAAATTCGAGCCGTAATCGGCTCCTGTGTTTCTCAGAATCGGCTCCTAAAGCCGATTGCCCCATGGTTCTGCGTTAGATTTATGATAACATGGGGTTTTGCTTGATCACTACAAGTTAAATCGATCTACGATAGTCTAATGTTTTCACCACGTAATCGAACGTCCCACGCGTGATTGAGCCTGCACGCATAAAAAGATGAAGAATATTAACCCTAGAGGAGGCCCAATAACCAACGTAAAGCCAATTACCGGAACATCTTCTCTAGAACGAATAAGCCACGTCCTTATGTATTACTGGATCGTTCAACCCGTTTGTAAGGCCTGATTACGTAGATATTAAACTAAACCTTGGCGAACAAGGCACAACTATAACAGATCGAATCGACTAAATAAAGATCAAGCAAGGTGCTACCCTTGCACTTTGGGAAAAGGTGCAAGGGTAGCGAGATAGCTAGAGGTAGCATAACTTCGACGATAGTAATGAAAAAGCACCGATGCTAGCCTCAAACAATCTATGATAATGGTATTACTCGCCATCAACAACGCTTCAGTACGAGTAAAACCAGGTAACGCATAAGTAGATACTGCCTAGATCGCAAGATGCGATCTAGGCAGCATGGCACTTACCCGAAAGAAACCCTAGAAACAAGGGTGGCGATGCGCCGAGATTGTGTTTGTTGTGAACGTGGTTGTTCTCTTCTTTCAATAACCCTAGGTACATATTTATAGTCCGGAGACTCTCTACTTTTTGGAATAACTCTACAACTCTATCTCTACCTAAACATAAACGGAACCTAAACAAACACGAAACCTACTATGATACAAGATACACGGGCAATTTAGCCCAAACCAACGCACTAGGCCGATCCAACAACACGTTGAATATATGTATCTTTCAAGCCCATCTTGATCACGGCCCATCTCCGTCTTTGGCCAAAATACGGTGATAACAGTCGTCTCTTCCGGAAAAAAGAGGATCACCATCACCGGAGTTGTTCAGAAAAGTCGATACATCTAAATTTTCTTCCCCGCGGATCACACCTTGGATCAACTCTTCCTTTTCTTCGTTTCTGTCGTGTGGGTCCATATTTTCTGCATTGGTGGAAAAACGGATAAGTCAAAGCGGCTAAGGGAGAATGTTATGTACGGTGTTGAGAGATATAAACCCTAATTTGGTGAAACCCTAATATATACATACACAATAATAAAAATGAATTTACAATATCAGAAACCCTAATTCAGAGAAACCATCGGGCTCGGATCCTATCGCGAAGAACCAATACCGAAAAGAAAGGCGGCAATCAATACATGGCATAATACAATGCTCAATCAATATGTATGACATGTCAGATTTAGAGATCCTACACTAACCCTAGGTGCAACATCGATTTAAAAGGGTTCGGGATGCCCTAGCAAGGACACACCAGCGAACCCACATATACATAAGGGGTTTCAATGTTTCTTTAACTAAACTAGGGTTTAAATTGCTTGACAATGTATTATGATTGCTTAGACACATAGCTCTCAATTTTCTAAACATTTTGATATATTATTTGTATTTTTCTGACTTATAAATCATTAGTTATTGAATTTACAAGTCTATATCAATTTCTGAAAATATTAAACCATTTTAAAACAGTTACTGTGTCACTTTACATCGGCACAGGGGGGGTAGTTTTTCATCGGGTCTGGGGCTATCCATAGTGACTGACCAGTGGGGCCGAAGACTAGTAATACCTAACTAATTAATAAACCTAATAATACCTAACTAATAATAAACCTAATAATCCAAACTAATAAACCTAATAAACCTAATATGCTAGGAGAAGTGGATCAGATAATATAAGCTCAAAGGGAGTAATGCAACATATAGGACACTCTATCTATCGATAAAAGACCACAGTAGAATTGTATGCATCATGGAAAGAATTGAAATGATTTCGAAATCATAGGATTATATCATGGTGGGGCTATGCTTGCCTTTGCTTGTTAATAGCCGAAAGCAGAGCTTCAGGATCCTTGTACTTGACTTGATTACAGTTGGTCAAGTATTTGTCTTCGAGCTTCGACGGTGTTGATCTCTGGCTTCGATCTCGATCTCGATATCGTATTCTACCGGGAAGAACCAAACACCGGAAAGAAAGGGAAACAATCAACACATGGCATCGATGCAATGCTCAAGCAAGTATGATGATATGACAAGTTGAATTGCATTGAAATGTAACCCTAAAGCATGCTCGACAATTAATCAGGGTTCCGAGGGGTGAAAACCCTAACTCGGAGAAACTCCGGAATCACCTATGAGGGGTTACTATGTTCTTCTAATTAAACTTGTTATGCAATTTGTTAAACAATGCATGATTATAGCTTAAATAGATAGTTCTCACTTTTCTGAACATTTTGATATATTGAACATATTTTTCTGAGTTATAATGAATTACTTATTGAATTTACAAGATTATTAAATTTTCTGGAATTGTTTAATCAATTTAAATGGAATTATTGCATCACTGTGACATCAGCACAGGGGTGAGGTCATTTGTCACCGGGGCAGAGGCTACCCCCAGCCACTGACGACTGGGCCCCATGTTATATTGCCTCATGTTGATGTCATCATGACATCAGCAATGGGATCTCGAAGCGGCGACGCCTTGATCATCTTGGGCACGCGAGGATCGAGATCGACTCGTTCGATGCGGATCATCGAGGAGGACCACAA
Source organism: Avena longiglumis (assembly GCA_030063025.1). Classification (NCBI taxonomy): domain Eukaryota; kingdom Viridiplantae; phylum Streptophyta; class Magnoliopsida; order Poales; family Poaceae; genus Avena; species Avena longiglumis. Next base: position 16,076,782 of record CP125975.1, read on the forward strand.
ATTGGCGGCGCTGGACCATTTGGTCGAGGGACTCGCCGGCGGCGAGCACAACTGGGACGGCGGGGTGAGACGTACGACGCGGGCTCGATACAGAGAGCAAGGAGGAGAACGGAGGGGTGCCTGAGCACCAGCAGCGGGTCGGGAAGGCTCGGCATGGTCTGAGGGCAGCCGAATCTACGCCGGTGAGCATGAATTGCGACAGCGAAGTGCGACACTCGACGCGGGCTCGAAACAGAGCGAGAGAGAGGACGGGAGAGGGCCCAAGAGGACGGAGAGCTCACCACAGGACAGGACGGAGGAAGCCGGGGCGACGGCGAGATCGAGCAGCCTGCCGGCATCGGGGGCGGTTCCTGTGCGCGCGTCGGTGAGAAGCAGAGAAGTGAGATGGGGAAGAAGAAGAGGAGGCAAGCCAATTATAACCAAAAGACCTTTTGTCCCGGTTGGTGGCTCCAACCAGGACTAAAGGGTCATACGTCCCGGTTGGAGCCACCAAACGGGTCGTATACTCCACTTTTTTTTCATCAGACCAAGGGACGCGCGGAGGGGTCTTTAGTCCCGGTTGGAGCCACCAACCGGGACTAAAGACCCCTCCGCGCGTCCCTTGTTCTGATGAAAAAAAAGTGGAGGCTCCAACCGGGACTAAAGACCCCTCCGCGCGTCCCTTGGTCTGATGAAAAAAAAGTGGAGTATACGACCCGTTTGGTGGCTCCAACCGGGATGTATGACCCTGTTTTCAAAAAATTTCAGCAATTTTCTCTCTGTTCCCGCCTTATTTTTTATTTTGGGGTTGAAATTTGTAATATTTTTTAAATGATAATTACTTTGGAATTTAGAAAAACTTTAAACATAAAACGTGTTTGAATTTGAATAAATAATTCAAAACCATTTTTTGTTTTTAAATATAATTAATGTAACTAAAAAATGAATTAACTTATATTTTTTGAATATTAATTTGGAATTTAGAAAAACTTTAAACATAAAAAGTGTTTGGATTTGAATAACTAATTCATAATCATTTTCTATTTTTAAAAATAATTAATGTAACCATTTAAAATTAAAAATGAATTAACTTATATTTTTGAATATTAATTTGGAATTTAGAAAAACTTTAAACATAAAAAGTGTTTGAATTTGAATAAATAATTCAAAACCATTTTCTGTTTTTAATTTGGATTTGAATTAACTTATATTTTTTATATATTAATGGGCGGGAAAAAAAGGACGAGATATAATGGGCGGGAAGAAAATTTTATTAGGATAGAACTGAAATTAAAGTACATAACGCAACTAACACTAAGTTACATAAAGCACGACTGAAGATTAAGTTACATAGAAGAACTGAAAATTAAGATACATGGCCAGATTAAGCCATAATCGGTGGAACTTGTTTTGCAGTATTGGAGTGATTCAGTCATGCTCCTGCCTACACCTATAATACTCGCCACTGTAGTCGTCATACTCGTCGCGGCCATCGTCGCTGTCGTCGTTGGGGTCGCCGTAGTTGATCCTTGAAGGTTGAGTACGAGTGGGCTGGACTTGAGGGTAGCGCAGGCGGGGGTTAGAGTCGGCGGTCGTGTCGTAGGCCATGACGCTCTAGAGAGTCCGACCGCGCCACCACAGCCGACGGCCGGCCTCGTTGAAGTTCGGAGGAGGTGGGACGTCCTTCTCGTGCCTAGCGAGCGCTCTCTCACGCCGATCCATGAAGAAGGCTTCCCAAGTCGGGAAATAGTCGGGATGCCATCTAGGATTCCTCCGCTGCTCCGGCGTGAGCCCGAAGTAGTAGTGGTTCGTGATGGCCATCCAGCGCGCCACACCTAGAGGGACAGGAGGAACCGGCACGCCTCCGGCGCTCAGCATCCGGAAGCGGGGACACGGTGGCAGCAGGCGGGGTAGTTCGGCAAAGCCAGCGCCTCGCCTCCCTAGGGGTTAGTGCTACGGTGGAAGCTATGGGAAAGAGTGATGAGGTTGCAGATATGAGTCTAGAGATGTGCAATGACAATGAAGGTCAACCCTACGTATATATATAGTGAGAAATGGCAGAAAGATAACTGGAGGGAAGAACTGGCGGGAAGAAATGGCAGGAAAAAATGGCGGGAAAAAATGACAGAAAGAAAAATGGCTCATTTAATACATATACTGTTAACAGAAGAAATATGACATTGATTTCCATGTTGATATACATATGTGTGCCAAAAATTACTCAATTAATACATATAGTCAATCTTATGATCGCGAGAAGAAATGGCGGGAAGAAACTTGGATTTAGGGTTTAGGGTTTTGTGAATGATTTTTCGAGCAACGTTAGAACTTGCATTGGATCTCTGAAGAAACCACATATTGCAAGTCTAAAAATGATGTTTTCAAAAAATCACGGGCGTTAGATCATGTACCTGTAGTACAAATCAGACCCACTTCCTACCGATTCGGAAGACATTTGTCCTTTTTACCCGGGATGGACGAAAATGTTTGAGATGTCCCAGTTGGGAGATAGTCCATGTAAGATGGTCTAGTATTTTAGAAAAATGGGACGGTAGCATTCTGAAATAGCATTTTGGTGGTTACTTCACAAAACGACCCATTTTTTATGATCGGAAAATGGAAAATGGCTTTTCCGTGCGACGAAAAGGAAAACTTCCTCCTGCAACATTGTTCTCCATACCAATGTCCGCATGCATGCATAATATGGGCACAGCATCACAAACTATGCCGTGATTCAGCACATAACATTGGTCATTTGGACCGAAAGCCATGAAACCTCATACATGATAGGTCATTTTGTGAAGGTTTTTTCGAGACATGATAAATATACCAAGTCTGGTATTTTCCTTTCAACTATGTCACATAATATGACACCACGCGAAGGATTTTCATTGTTCGGAGTTTTTTTGAATTTCTTATGCCCGTTTTGAATTTTTTGAATTTCTAACTATGGTCGAACCGGCGTGCATGAAGATAGGGGACGAGCATCGTTAGAACTTGCATTGAATCTCTGAAGAAACCACATATTGCGAGTATAAAAATAATTTTTTTAAAAAATCACGGGCGTTAGATCATGTACCTGTAGTACAAAATCAGACCCACTTCCTACCGATTCGGCAGACATTTGTCCTTTTTACCCGGGATGGACGAAAAGGTTTGAGATGTCCCGGTTGGGAGATAGTCCATGTAAGGTGGTCTAATATTTTAAAAAATGGGACGGTAGCATTCTGAAACAGCATTTTGGTGGTTACTTCACAAAATGACCAGTTTTTTGTGCTCGGAAAATGGAAAATGGCTTTTTCGTGCGACGAAAAGGAAAACTTCCTCCTGCAACATTGTTCTCCATACCAATGTACACATGTATGCATAATATGGGCACAACATCACAAACTATGCCATGATTCAACACATAACATCGGTCATTTGGACCGAAATCCATCAAACCTCGAAAATGATAGGTCATTTTGTGAAGGTTTTTTCGAGACATGATCAATATACCAAGTCTGGTATTTTTCCTTTTAACTATGTCACATAATATGACACCACGTGAAGGATTTTCATTGTTCAGATTTTTTTTGAATTTCTTATGCCCGTTTTGAATTTTTTGAATTTCTAACTATGGTCGAACCGGCGTGCATGAAGATAGGGGAAGAGCATCTATAGAACCTGCATTGGATCTCCAAAGAAACCACATATTGCGAGTCTAAAAATGATTTTTCAAAAAATCACGGACGTTAGATCATGTACCTGTAGTACAAACCGGATCCACTTCCTGCCGATTCGGCAGACATTTGTCCTTTTTACCCGGGATGGACGAAAAGGTTTGAGATATCCCGGTTGGGAGATAGTCCATGTAAGATGGTCTAGTATTTTATAAAAATGGGATGGTAGCATTCTGAAACAGCATTTTGGTGGTTACTTCACAAAACGACCCGTTTTTTGCGCTCGGAAAATGGAAAATGGCTTTTCTGTGCGACAAAAAGGAAAACTTCCTCCTGCAACATTTTCCTCCATACCAATGTCCACATGCATGCATAACATGGGCACAACAACATTGATAGGTTCATATTTAGTCCCGGTTGGTGGGATTTCGGCAGGCTGGGCCAGGCAGCACTAATGATAGAGGTGAGTGTCGACATTATGTCGTGCGGCGTGTACCATGTCCCGGATGGTGTCACCAACCGGGACTAAAGATGAACCTTTAGTCCCGGTTGGAGACACCAACCAGGACAAAACAAGAGTCAGCACTAATAATATGGGTGAGTGTCGACATTATGTCGTACGTGTCAACATTATGCCGAGCTGCTGGTACTATAAATAGGCATCCTTGTGAGTCCAGTCCTCCAGCCAAATTGAGGCATCTCCAATATTGTTTTCGAGAGTAGGGACACCACTACGACCAATTTCAGGGAGATGCCCCGGATCTCAATCCTCCGGCATCCCCAAGAAATTGGTCATAGAGGCACTCCCTAATATGTGAAATTAGTTAGCTCCCAGGTGTATTGATCTAGTTAGAGAAGTTACAAGCTGCAAGATGGTGTGCGAGAGCAAGGACACCACTACGACCAGTTTCAGGGAGATGCCGCCGGATCCCAGTCCTCCGGCATCTCCAAGAAACTGGTCATAGAGGCACTCCCTAATATGTGACCACGCGCGTTTGGAGATCAGATCTTAATGGTAAGTACGAATCGGGACAACTTCTTCATAGTTCGGGAAAGTCGTTCGACGAATCGGGACTAAAGGCCCCCTTTAGTCCCGGTCCAGCCACAAAATGGGACTAACACTCAAGACATTTATTAATATTAAAAACCGAAACTACAAAACCGGGACTAAAGGCCCCCCTATATATAGTCTCAGTCAAGGCACAAACCGGGACTAACACTCAATACATTTATTAAACTTGGAAAATTGCAAACATCATAAGATATCTCAGCCAGATATGAACTAGAGTTACACAATATGAGCATGAACTTCTTGGCATATGTCCTTCCTTATGATCGCTTCAGACGTAACCATTGAGCATCTTCTTTACTTAACAGAATGCTTTGGTCAGTTTTCACTGTGAAGGGCGGAATTTCATCAAACTTATTATAATCTTCTGACATGTCTGTCTTGTCCTTGATTCCCATGATGTTTCTTTTTCCTGAAAGAACTATGTGACGCTTTGGATCATCATATGATGTATTCGTTTGCATATTTTTCTTTTTTTTGGTCTAGAGGACATGTCCTTCACATAGAAAACCTGAGACATATCATTGGCTAGGACGAATGGTTCATCTCTATAACCAAGATTGTTGAGATCCACTATTATCATTCCGTACAAATGGTCTATCTTTACCCCTTCCCCATTCAGATTGACGCATTTGCAGCGAAACAAAGGGACCTTAAAAGAGACTCCATAGTCTAGTTCCCATATCTCCTCTATGTAACCATAGTATGTGTCCTTTTGTCCATTCTCGTCTGTTGCATCAAAGCGGACACCACTACTTTGGTTGGTGCTCTTTTTATCTTGGGCGATCGTGTAGAATGTATTCCCATTTATTTCGTACCCTTGGAAATTCAATATAGTAGAAGATGGGGACACAGCCAACAAGTATAGCTGATCTCCAACAGTGGTGTCATTCAAGAGATGTGTCCGCATCCAACCACCGAAAGACTTCATGTGTTCATCTGTAATCCATGATTCAGGCTTCCCCGGGTTTTTGGAGCGTATAATATTCTTGTGTTCCTCGATATACGGAGCTGCCAAGGTGGAATTATGTAGAACTGTGTAGTGTGCTTTAGTGAAAGAATTCCCGTCCCTACATATCATTGCTTTCTTTCCCAGCGTGTCTTTTCCACTTAGTCTTCCCTCATGCCGCGAGTCAGAAACACCAATCGGCTTCAGGTCAGGAATAAAGTCAACACAAAACTCAATGACCTCCTCTGTTCCATATCCCTTGAAGATGCTTCCTTCTGGTCTAGCACGGTTATGAACATATTTCTTTAAGACTCCCATGAACCTCTCAAAGGGGAACATATTATGCAGAAATACAGGACCGAGAATGGAAATTTCTTCCACTAGGTGAAGCAGGAGATGCGTCATAATATTGAAGAAGGATGGTGGGAACACCAACTCAAAACTAACAAGACATTGTACCACATCCTTCTGTAACCTTGGCAGAATATCTGGATTGATTACCTTCTGAGATATTGCATTGAGGAATGCACACAGCTTCATAATGGGTACTCGAACATTTTCTGGTAGAAGCCCCCTCAATGCAATCGGAAGCAACTGCGTCATAATCACGTGACAGTCATGAGACTTCAGGTTTTGGAACTTTTTCTCTGCCATATTTATTATCCCCTTTATATTAGATGAGAAGCCAGACGGCACCTTGATACTGTAAAGGACTTCAAAAAACATTTCCTTCTTTGCTTTGGTAAGAGCATAGCTGGCACGACTTAAGTGACGCCCTTTATCCGTCTTGTTCTGTCTATGCATGTTCTTTGGGTCTTTCATAATTTGTTGGTCCTCCCGTGCTTCTGGTGTATCTTTTGTCTTCCCATACACACCTAGGAATCCTAGCAGGTTCACGCAAAGATTCTTCGTCACGTGCATCACGTCGATTGAAGAGCGGACATGTAGGACTTTCCAATATGGCAGCTTCCAAAATATAGATTTCTTCTTCCACATGGGTGCATGTCCTGTAGCGACGTCGTTCGGAACTGATTGACCACCGGGACCCTTTCCAAAGATTACTTCTATGTCCTTGACCATACCAAATACATCATCACCAGCAGGGAGTTCAGGCTTCTTCCGGTGATCTGCCTCACCTTTGAAATGCTTGCCTTTCTTTCTTACGGGATGATTGGTCGGAAGAAATCGTCGATTAGCCAGGTACACAACCTTCTTGCATTTATGCAAATATGTACCTCCAGTCTTATCTAAACAGTGTGTGCATGCCTTATATCCCTTGTTTGTCTATCCTGAAAGGTTACTAAGAGCAGGACAATAATTGATGGTTACGAAAAGCAACCCTCGTAGATGAAATGGCTCCTGTTTGTTCTCATCCCACGCATGTACACCTGGTTTTCCCCACAGCTGTAAGAGTTCTTCAACTAATGGCCTAAGGTACACATCAATGTCGTTGCCTGGTTGCTTCGGGCCTTGGATGAGCACTGGCATCATAATGAACTTACGCTTCATGCACAACCAAGGAGGAAGGATGTAGATACATAGAGTCACGAGCCAGGTGCTGTGACTGCAGCTCTGCTCCCCAAAAGGAGTCATGCCATCCGTACTTAGACCAAACCATAAGTTCCTTGCATCACCTGCAAAGTCCGGGAAGTCTCTCTCGATTTTTATCCACTATGACCCATCAACAGGGTGTCTCATCTTCCCGTCTTTCTTACGGTCTTCTTTGTGCCATCGCAACAACCTGGCATGCTCTTTGTTTCTGAACATGCGTTTCAACCTTGGTATTATAGGAGCATACCACATAACCTTAGCAGGAACCCTCTTTCGGAGGGGCTCTCCCTCAACATCACCAGGGTCATCTCGTCTGATCTTATACCGCAATGCATTGCATACCGGGCATTTATCTAAATTCTCATACTCCTTACCGCGGTAGAGGATGCAGTCATTAATGCATGCATGTATCTTTTGCACATCTAGTCCTAGAGGACAGAGAGTCTTCTTTGCTTCGTAGGTACTCTCGGGAAGTTTGTTATGTTTTGGAAACTCCGGCTTCATTATTTTCAGCTTCTTTTCAAATGAGGAGTCAGTTAGACCACACTCTGCCTTCCATCGCAGCAATTCCAGTGTGGTACCGAGCTTTGTGCTGCCATCTTCACATTTTGGGTACAACAATTTCTTTTGATCTTCTAACATGCCCTCTAACTTCAACTTCACATTTTCTGTTTCACAGTCTCGCTTTGCATCAGAATTGACCCTACCAAGTTCATCAGCGGGCTCATCTGATGCCCGTTCTTCACCTCCTTCCTCTTTATTGTCTTCCATTGCAGTATCACTGTATTCAGGAAACATATGATGATAGTTGTTGTCATCATTTTCTTCTTCACCGTCTTCCATCATAACCCCTCTTTCCCCGTGCTTGGTCCAGCAATTATAGTTGGGCGTGAAACCTTCATAATTAGGTGGCCACGAATGATTTTCGAGGAAGAGTACTCCTTGTTGTTCTGACAATGAACACATGGACAACGTATAAAACCATTCTCTTTGTTTTCCGTAGCCACATTGATAAATTTATCCACGCCTTTAATGTATCCGGGTACACGCCGGTCACCGTACATCCATTCTTGACCGTTCATCTGCATCATATAAGTAAGTTTATCAAAAACAGGATATCATAAATAGTGAAATGACCAATTCACATCGACACATGCATTGTATCGATGACAGAGAAAAGATAAGATTGCTAACCTCGTTCGAGGAAAATAAAGAGGAGAAAGCTCAAGTGCATCTCGGACACCTTCTATATTTTTGTTCTGTGAGAAATTAAATGGGATCATTCACTCAAACATTTCATCAAACACCTTGAATGCATGCATAGGAAAAAAATAAACTAGCACACCTCTCACACCTTCCACCAAGAAAAAACAGAGGGAAGGCAGAAGGCTGGGGCGTCGCATTTATAGAGGACAGAGGGAACACAAACCGGGACTAAAGATGTGTGCCACGCCACGTGGATGACGCCCAACTTTAGTCCTGGTTTGTGTTACAAACCGGAACGTATGACCCCTTACCAACCGGGACGCATGCCTCCGGCCATCGTGCCCGCTCGAACCGGGACGCGTGCCAGCATTAGTCCCGGTTCGTGGCGCAACCGGGACTAATGCTGTTAGGGGACAAAAACAGATAGCCTGTTTTCTACTAGTGACCCATGGGTATACCCATACCCTGCCCGTTTAAATTTACATGTCAAACTTATCTATAGAGTTTGAACCTATGCGACCGAGAAGCTTAGGAACGCGTATGAGATTGCGACTTCTAAACTTTAATTTGATACTTTCATGTACTTGTCTACTATTAGTAAGTAGAGATTATTGTCTTTTTTAAAATATGCTTAATGAAAGTAAAACTTTGAATAACTTGTATACTATTGGATATACCCGCCAGATACCCAACGGGTACGGATACCCGCCGAGTATGGATATGGGTAAAGATTTATACCCGCGGATACGAGTATGAGTAAGTTTTGTACCCATTGGCTACACGGGTATGGGTATGTTATTGCTCTACCCTGTCTATACCCTACCCATTGCCATCCTTACCGAGAACTTGCCACCAGCCCACTCCTCCTTGCCTACCTGCTCGAAGCCATCAAGGCACTTGCATGTAGCCATGGGCTCTGTCGTCTCGTCACAGTAGCCGTTCATGCCGCAGTAGTCGTAACGGTTGCATTCGTGGCCCGGCCACTTCCCGAGAAGTACCCACGCCGATGTACTGCTGCTCCAGCTCTGGATATGGAGCTCGCCGAAGTAGGTCAGAACGTACCTAGTGTGTGGGGCGCCGTCGGAGAGGCTGTAGGTGACGTAGATATCATCGTCGCTTTCCACAACGGCTATGTAGATAATGACCCCCACGGTGCCGTTCCCTTGGTGGTTCTGGCGATCGCCAAAAACCATGTCTCCCGTCCATGGTTGCGTCCCATCCCAGAGGGTTATTTGGAGGAACGTGACTGGGTCGAAGCTGTAGGGGAAGCGCCCTGGTGAGGGGTCACTGGGGCTCTTCCAAGATACCAGGCGCTCGTCGTCGTCGTCTCTCTGCCGTGCTTGTTGTACTTCATCCGGAGCTTCATGCTGGGGAGAAACATGTCGGTGTGGTGGTCGAAGCTCTGCCACAGCGTAGTGCCATTTGATGACCGGGATAACGAGGTTACCGGTGGTCAGCAGCAGTGCAGCACCACCGTCGGGGGAGACGAGCTCGGGGCAGCAGCTGCGTTGCCTGTTGTCCAAAGGACACGGTCGCCGTTGACGTCCAATAAAACAAGATTGGAGGTGTTAGTGAAGGAGAGCATAGATGTGGTGATGTTCGTGGCAGGGGTTTCTCTGTTGGCGACCCACACCACGGTAAGCTCAGGGATGTCGTTATACCATACGCCTAGGTATAGACCGGCCGGTGTGGAGTTGGAGGGGTTAAAAAACCCCAAAGCAAAGGCTCCGCTGTCGGAGACGATGGTGGTGCCAGGAGAGAGTGGCTTGCCAGGGACAAGCCGGTCGTCGCTCGCTCCCAAAGGAAGGAAGATCAGGAAGGCTAGCAATGTGGTGCGGCAGGTGAGAGATGCCCAATAATCCATGGATCGATCAGCACAAACTCTCGGCTATTGACGCGCTGCTAAGTGGGACTGGGAGTACTTGCATGCGTCCAGCCTTGATCTTGAAGCAAAAATAACATGCTTTACTTGGGTCTATTAACATGTTCAATCGTGGCAATAGATGATAGCTAGAATACTATAAAGTTTTGGCATACTCGTAGATCGACTTAATTTGACATTTCAGCTGTCCACGATGGAGTAGAGTTGGGAACTTGGGATGCTATGGTGCAGCAGGCGTGAGCCAGCCAATCCATAGACCGATCTGGCAAAACTTAGTAATTCTTCCGATCAATAATAAGTGTCACCGATTTTGTATGACTTACCCATATGGAAACATACTAACACTAACCAGATTATCAAAGATTGTTTCAAACATCGGCAACGCAACTCTGATGCGGACAGCTAGAAATGTCAAACCTCCACCACGGTCTTAGCTAATCACAAACCAATACTGTAAATAAATTAGCTATCTAGTATTTGTCGGAGTTGCGTTGCAATGTTTGAAACAATCTTTGGTTAGCTGGTTAGTATTAGTATGTGTCCAAATGAGTAAGTGGTCCGATCCTACTTTCCAAGTTGCACTAAGGTTAGAAACGATTATAGCATAGTTTCCTAATGCAGGCCAATAGCAGTAGCAATACATCATACACGCGACTAGTCAGACAAGTGACTGAAACATTAAGCTATGTACGAAAGTAGTGACTGAAACTTTAAATTAGTCATACCTAGATACAGATGCATGAGCAGAGAACAACAATGTCTTTCCATTCTAATATGTAGATGTGAATGTGTGTAGTTCTGAATTTCTCTGTGTCATCTTTGTAATGGCTTACCCCTTTTTCCCGACAAGTGTAGCAGCATGAATTGTATCAAAGAAAAGAATTAGCAACATGATTAGTGGAGCTGGAAATGGAGTGCACCTTCATATCCAGGCAGTTGTGCATCTACTCCCTTCCATTTTTGTACAAGCCCAGAAACTCACATTATTCCATCTATAAAAGCACATCCAACTAATAAATAGCATGGTTAATTATATAGAAATTGTTAAGAGTTAGATAGATAGAGGTAGAGGTTGTTGATGTTGTTGTACATAATCATGTCCGTTTGATAAGGATCGGATCATATACCTTCTTTCTCTCTAATGCTGTAACCCTCTCTTGTTAATATGCCGATGTTGGTTGAGAGAGTTGATTTGGCTCCCGTCCACCATGGTGGACTTTATTATTATTTTTATGAAAAGTTCAGATCCGTACATGAACGGTGTAATTTTGAATAGGCATCTGTTTTCCTAAAAATTGTCATATTTGTCCTTTTTGCTGTGTCTAAAATACAAACTATTTCCATTTGAAATTTTGCAGATTTGTATTTTGAATTGTTGGCTACACGAATATATATATTTCAAATTTTTTAAAGCTTTTTGTAGAATTCGAAAAAATCCTCCATGAACTACGAGCTCTAAAGCGATTTTTGAGCTGTAGTTATTATGCCGATGAGTCCCCCTCGACATTGCTCCACTTACGCCGAGGGTACTCCCCTTGGCATTTCTGCACCTACGCCGAGGGTATTCCCCTTGGCATTGTTATTTTCCCATTCTTTTAGACCTTTGATTTTCTGTATATATATATGTGTGTAAATTAAATATGTTTTGCTTGATTATTTGGTTGCATAGTACTTTTAGTTTCTAATAATATTGTTGGGTTTTGGTGCAGAAAATCAAAATTTTTACTACACGGCAACCCTGGAAGCCCAAGATCTATTTACTAGTAATGCAGAAATGGGAGGAGATACGGAATGTATGACGTGTTGGAATTTGGTGTATATTGGACTGTTGGCCCATTAGATAAATTCTGAAATTCTCTTTGGCCCACTTGTGTATGGCAGCATATGGTTGTGCTAGTGGTGCTGAAGTTTAGTCCTACATTGCTAGTGGAAGGAGAGTTGAACTACCTTATATAGTAGAGTGTTGCACCACTCACTAAGGTGTGACAAGGAGAGAAGCCCTCGCGCACACCTCCTCCGACACCACCCGTCTCGCCTCGTCACGCCTCGCCTCATCACGACCGGACGCGCGCGCACCGTGAGTTGCGGGAATCTGGCCGAGCCGAGCTTTATTTTGCTGATTGGGAAATTAATTATGAGTCATTAACGGACGCGTTAATTACAACCGTTTCCAGTTTTTATGGACATGGGCTGTTACCGACTCGGACATGGACTGTGTCCCACGATCTCCCTGACCTGCACTATATAAGCGTCTACGCTAAATCTAATCGGTGAATCAATCCACACACGCGCCTACCTTCAGAACCTTGCGCCGCCGCCTTCGTCTTCCCCATTCCGGCTTGCAGCGTGCACCGCAGATCAAGACAGTAGGCCTTCGGAACCCCGCCTCTCGTGAACCTGCACGGGTGAGGGGCGATCAGGTTTTTGGGGAGCGCTCAAGCGCGACTACTAGCAACCACGACATCGTCCGACGACGAGTTTCCGAACGATGAATCCTTCCCGGACGTCACGAGTCTCTTCGACAACCTCAACATGGGCGACAATGCTGCTGCGACCGCTGCGGCTGCTATTTAGCCTGCATCATATGTGATCTTGATCTCTCTCTTTCGGATTCTGCTAGAGTTTCTAGTTCTAGCGTTGACGTAGATGTGATAGGTTTATCTTATATAGATGTAATCTGTTCATCTACTCTGTTGATCTGCATGATTGGTTTTAGTACCGTTTGTATGATCATGCTTTCTCAGTTTATTATTCGGATTAAATCATATGGATTATTGCTTATATTTCCAACAATCTAAAAACCTTATTATAGGCAACTGAATTCCACTGGTGTAGCCGCGACTACTAGGCCGACTCCTTTTTATAGCATGCACTATGAGAGATGGCGCAAGAGAGCAGTCCTCTGGTTTGAAAAGATGAACTTCTATAGCGCCACTCTTGGCAAGCCTGAAGGAGAATTTTCTGCTGAGCAGGAAGCAAACTTTAAGAAAGCCGATACCATGTTTGTGGCCGCTTTGTTCAGTGTTCTTGGAGACAACATTGTTGACCCGTATATGTCATTTGATAATGGCAAGGACACGTGGGAAGCACTCGAGGCCAAGTTTGGGGTCTCGGATGCTGGCACTGAGTTGTATGTCATGGAGCAATTTTATGACTATAAGATGGTTGATGAGAGCTCCGTTGTTGAGCAATCTCATGAGATACAATCACTTGCCAAAGAACTTGAGCAGTTCAAGTTTTCCTTACCGGACAAATTTGTGGCCGGTAGCATTATTGTCAAGCTTCCTCCCTCGTGGAGGAACTTTGTTACTTCTCTGAAACATAAGAGACTAGAGTTTTCTGTTACAGATCTCATTGGGTCTCTTCATGTGGAAAAGAAGGCGAGAGCAAAGGACAAAACTGCTCGAGGATTTGAGGGAGGTTCTACTACCAATTTGGTGCAGAGGAAAAACTTCCAATCCCACAAGCTTAATAATAAGAACAAAACTGAAGGAAAAGGGAAGGTTGATGGCAAGAACAAGGCCACACACTCAACCAACTTCAAGAAGAAAAATGATAAGAGGAATGGCTCTTGCCACGTCTGTGGTGATCCTGATCATTGGGCTCCTAGCTGCCCTAATCGTTTTGACAAGCGTTAACATGGGAACAACGGCAAGGCCGCTAATGTTGTTATTAGAGATAATAAGATGAAGAATGATAGATACGGTATTTTACCTACTATCCTTTCAGTATGTCATTCTGCTGATTGGTGGATAGACATGGGTGCTAATACACATGTCTCCTCCTCGTTCTCGTCCCACGAGCATCTCCCCTTGCGCGGCTCGTCCAAGTGCTACAGATGCAACGCCTCCGAGGTATCCACACGTATAGGGTGGAAGCGTCAGACGCCGGACTGCTAGGTCCTCGCGTGCAACACAGGCGTGAGGAGTGGCGTCTGGGTGGAATTGTCCAACCCTGGTCAGCAAGTCTCACCCTCTCTTATATAGGCATCCCTAGTGGGCTTCTACATTAGTAGCCCATTAGTAGCCTAAGCCTGGTCTATTTCGGATCCAATCCTCATTAGGCTTCCATCCCCTTAAGTGTGTGACCCTATAGATTCATATACATATAGATATGACACGAATACACTTATTCTGTCAATAGTTGCTAGCGGCCTCTAGCAAGACGTGCCAACTCCTAAACGTATACAATGATCATATCGGGCGAACCATCACACGGTTTAGTACATGTCTTTCCCTTTGCCTCATGATATTTGGTCTAGCTCCAAGCTGACCTCCCTTTCTCGATATACTGTGATTCGGAATCCCTTTACTAGGTTAACTCTTAACCATATGTAGCACGGCAATGCATTTCTGGATCCGATCACTCGAGGGCCCCAGAGATATCTCTCTCAAGTAGAGAGGGGCAAATCCCATCTTGATCGACCATGCCTTGCAGCATGCTTCAGGAAAAACCCGAAAGCTACCTTTATAACTACCCAGTTACGGAGCAGCGTTTGATAGCCCCAAAGTAGGCCGATCCACATCTCAAGTACATGCGACAATCTCAGGTCTAAGGACAAAATGTACATGATGTGTAGAGAGAGATGCAACTAATTGCTAGTCTCAAGTTGGGTCAGTCCAACCCCATGTTCATAACATGTGTCCACATCATTGGTTTGACATCTCCATGTCTATGACTTGCGAAACATAGTCATCAACCAATCAATGTGCTAGTCTAATATTCACGTGTGTCCTCACATGAACTCCGACTAGGGACAACTCTTAAATAACCATACAAGTAAAGAGTTTCACAAACAATTCACATAATTGCCAATCAATACAAGTTGCCTGATATGGATATTCAAGAAACATTACAATAACTCATGGATACATAAGAAATATAATCATCTCTATGATTGCCTCTAGGGCATATTTCCTTCAGTCTCCCACTTGCACTAGATTGAATCTAGATTGTATCTAATACCTATTGCTCTTGCGTGCGCCTCATGCGCATGCTGCAGGAGTGGCTTTGTAAAGGGATCAGCAACATTTGAGTCCGTATGTATTTTGCATATCATGACACTACCATCCTCAATGAACTCTCGAATCTGATGGTAGCACATGCGAATATGTTTGTTCTTTTGGTGCTGTCTAGGTTCCTTGCTTGTGCAATAGGACCATTATTGTCACAATAAACGTCCATGGTATTGGACGCGCCCTGAACCACACCAAGAGCGATCAGGAAATTCCTAATCCAAACAGCTTCCTTTGCAGCCTCCGAGGCAGCAATATATTCAGCTTCTGTTGAAGAGGAGGCCACCGTATCTTGCTTGGAACTTTTCCAACTCACAGCACCACCATTCATAACAAACACATAACCAAATTGCGATCTAGAATCATCTGAGTCGTTAAGGTAACTCGCATCTGTGTAACCCCTTACACTGAGTTCATCCTCACCTCCATAAACTAGGAACACATCCTTAGTCCTTCTCAAGTACTTAAGGATATTCTTTACCGCTGTCCAGTGACCTTCACCTAGATCAGCCTGATATCTGCTCGTAACACTTAGAGCATAGGAAACATCTGGGCGAGTACATATCATTGCATACATGATGGATCCAAAAACCGAAGCATATGGAACCCTAATCACGCGCTCACGCTCATTAGTAGTCGAAGGACACTGAGTCTTGCTGAGTTTAATGCCATGAGACACGGGCAAGAACCCCTTCTTAGCCTCTTCCATGATGAACCGTTTCAACACTTTGTCAATGTATGTACTCTGGCTTAATCCAATTAGCCTCCTTGATCTATCTCTATAGATCTTGATGCCCAGAATATATGCCACTTCTCCTAAGTCCTTCATTGAAAAACTATTTTTCAACGAGGTCTTAACGGACTCGAGCATAGGAATGTCATTTCCAATCAGTAATATGTCATCTACATATAAGATTAGAAATACCAGCGCTCTCCTACTTTCATTCTTGTAAACACAAGGTTCTTGTTCGTTTTTGATGAAGCCAAACTCCTTTACAACTTCATCAAATCGAATGTTCCAACTCCGAGATGCTTGCTTCAGCCCATAAACAGACTTTAGAAGTTTGCATACCTTTCTAGCATTGTTTGGATCGACAAAACCTTTGGGCTACATCATATATACACGTCCTCGGTAAGGATTCCATTTAGGAAATCCGTCTTGACATCCATCTGCCATATTTCATAGTCAAAATGTGCAGCAATGGCTAGAATGATCCGTATAGATTTAAGCATCGCTACGAGCAAGAAAGTATCATCGTAGTCAACTCCTTGAACTTGTCAAAAACCTTTTGCAATAAGTCAAGCTTTATGGATGTGAACATTTCCATACATATCAATATTCTTCTTATAGATCCATTTGCACTCGATGGCTTTAAAACCATCAGGCAGGTTAACCAAGTTCCAAACTTGATTGTCTCCCATGGACTCTATCTTGGATCTCATGGCGATCAGCCATTTCTCAAAGTCTAGGTCCACCATCGCTTCTGCATAGGTCGCAGGCTCATCATTGTCTAACAATAATAATTCCCACGCTTCGCGGAGCCTCGCCAACCTTCGTGGTTGTGGTGCTTCTATTGCCACGAGTTCCTCAACTTGTTCTGCTACAATAGCATCACTCGTAGAAGCATCCCCAACAGGCTCATCTTGAACTTCTTCAAGTCGCACCGACCTTCCACTCGTTCCCTTTGTGAGAAACTATTTCTCTAGGAAAACACCGCTACGAGCGACAAACACTTTGCCCTCTTCTCGGTTGTAGAAGTAATACCCCAAGGTTTCCCTCGGATATCCCACAAAAATGCACTTATCCGATTTGGGTGTTAGCTTGTCCGACTGAAGTCGCTTGACAAATGCATCACATCCCCAAATCTTTAGAAAAGACAAATTGGGATTCTTTCCCGTCCACATCTCATGTGGTGTCTTAACTACGGATTTAGATGGTACCCTGTTAAGTGTGAAAGCTGCCGTTTCCAGAGCATAACCCCCAAATGATAATGGTGAATCCGACTG
The DNA here is from genome assembly GCA_030063025.1 of Avena longiglumis. NCBI lineage: Eukaryota > Viridiplantae > Streptophyta > Magnoliopsida > Poales > Poaceae > Avena > Avena longiglumis. Next base: position 16,094,102 of record CP125975.1, read on the forward strand.
GCTCATCATCGATCGAACCATGTCCAACAAAGTTTGATTGCGCCGTTCGGAGATCCCGTTTCTTTGAGGCGTTCCGGGTGGCATGAGCTGTGGAACAATTCCTCAACTCTTAAGATGATTGCTAAATCTATGACTCAAATATTCACCTCCATGATCAGATCGCAAGGCCTTTATTTTCTTGCCACGTTGATTATGTACCTCATTCTGAAACTCCTTGAACTTTTCAAAAGTTTCAGACTTATGCTTCATCAAATAGACGTAACCATATCTACTGAAATCATTAGTGAAAGTAATGAAGTAGTGATATCCTCCTCTGGCTGTCGTGCTCATTGGTCCACATACATCATTATGTATGAGTTCTAACAATTATGTCGCTCTCTCGGGTAAACCCGAAAAAGGCGACTTGGTTATCTTTCCAAGCAAACAAGCCTGACATGTCTCGTATGATTCAAAAGCAAACGAAGTTAGAAGACCATCACCATGGATCTTCTTCATGCGCTTTTCACTTATATGCCCCAAACGACAATGCCATAAATAGGTAGGACTCAAATCATTAGGCCGGAACCTTTTAGCACTAGCATTGTAAACATATGCATCATAAAGATTTAAAATAAATAACCCATTCACAATGGGAGCATTAGCCATAAACATATCATTCTTAGAGATTACACAACCACTGTTTGCACTCGCGAATGAATAACCATCCCTCATCAAACATGAAGGTGATAAAATGTTTCGACCCATACTAGGAATGTAATAACAATTATTCAACTCCATAATAAATCCTGACGGAAGGTGAAGTTGCATGACGCCGACGTACAATGCGGCAACCCTTGCTTTATTTTCGACGCAAAAATCCACTTCGCCTTTCTGCACTTCTCTAGTCCTTATTAGCACCTGCATCGAATTGCAAATATGAGCAACCGATCTGGTATCAAATACCCAAGAGTTAACATAGGAATCAGTGAGAAGAATGTCCACAACATTTACAACAAGCGTACCTGAGTGGGAAGTACTCTTACTTCCACTCTTCTTCAAAGAAGCCCGGTACTTGCTGCAGTTTCTCTTTCAGTGGCCATGTTCATGACAAAAGAAGCACTCAATGTCTTCTACAGGTACAGCCTTTTGCTTGGGTGCAGACTTAGGGATCGTATCCTTAGCCTTGTCCTTCTTCTTCCAAGAAGTACCCTTTTTCTTGAAGCTAGGCTTGTTCTGCACAGCCATCACATGGTTATGCCCTGCACACTTCTTCATGCCACTTTCTGCTATTTTTAGCATCCCGCATAACTCATTAAGGCCCTTCTCCACCCCATGCATATGGTAGTTCGAAATGAACTGCCCATAGCTGGATGGAAGAGATGCTAAAATGAAGTCAGTAGCCAACTCTTGGCCTAGTGTAAAACCAAGCTTTTCCAAAGTCTGACTGTAACCAACCATTTTGATCATATAGGGGCCTACAGCTGCTCCCTCTGCTGGCTTGCATTCGACAAAGGATTTGGCAACATTGTACCTCCCAGTCCTTGCCTGATCTTGGAACATGTCCTTAAGCGCAACGATCATATCGTACGCATCCTGATCCTCAAACTTCTTTTGGAGTTTAGGTTCCATGCATGCAAGCATAAGACAACTAACCTCAAGAGAATCATCACATTCTCTCTTGTATGCGTTCTTTAGGGCAGCAGATGCATTATCAGCAGGTTCATCGGGGATTGGGGTATCCAGTACCGTTTCCTTTTTATCATACTTGAGAACAATTCTCAGTTTAAGGACCTAGTCCGAATAGTTTGTTCCATTTAGTTTATCTTTGTCAAGAATCGAACGCAAAGAAAAAGGTGATGCAGTGTTCGGTGCCATTGATCTACAACAGAAAACATGCAAAATACTAAGCCATGTAACCATGAAAGAGTAAAACATATTAAACAATTTAATAGCATATACTCCCACTTAAATCAATATCCCTCTATTGATACTAAGTGATTCAAGATCCACAATTAACAAGTCGACTAGTGAGCTTTAGCATCACTGCTAGAAGACAAGCTAAATCGGTAAGCAACACTTGCTAATCATATCACATATGACTCTTGTTGTTGGGTGGCATCTCTATGTCAAAACTAGGCGCCCAACCCTTATGCCCCAAGGTCCTTAATTGTTAAGATGACCTTGTCAAGCTCACCAATCCTTATGCGTGTAGGTATCCGATACAAACCCAACAAGCCAAGGAAAACCGTGGCACCCTAATTTCATAGGCCCACCAACGATTGTACAGGGCATAGGATGGTGCAAGGTTTGGTTGGGACGACATGGTTTAACTTAAACTTTGTGAGGGATTGTTCTACTTCTATCATCTAAGCATGCATAGAGTAAAACACATAATAATAGCATTCGCATAGTTGTGACACAGTATGACCCATTTTCTCATGGTGATCTCTATCGCCATAGAACCTGTCCACCATGATGATCTCCATCTTCATGTTCCATGCGAGCCATCCTCCAAGAGATGAGTCCTCCAAGAACTAATACAAGCTATTACTCCTAACAGCTAGTAATCAAAATTACATAGAATTGGGATCATCAAAAGTTGGCACGCAGGACATTACAATAATTGACAACACACATGGCTCCAGCCGTGTTGCCCTACTCATGACACGCAGGTCATGATAAATTTCATACATGCATTACATACATATATGTTCCACACTAATCACATACATCCTGCAAAAACAAGTTATGCATAGAATCGCATTCTACCGGATCATGTGACCTCGCAGCACCTAGTTACCTTAACGAGATAAAAAAAGTGCTACGACTAGGGGGGTCTCCCCCTGCGGGGTTCGAAGGGGCAGCACGACAAATCAAATTTTCTACACAATTTTCTTTAAGGATTTTGATCGGAAAATCAAATTTACCATTAACCGACTATTGTTACGATCCGATCAAACTCCTTTGATCATGGTACATCGATTTTAGATCTAGGTTCCGATTTGATCAATCATATTGATCTTCACGTGATTCAATAGGATTTATGTGTCACTGTCTACCCCGATGGCGGAAGCCGACCGGTATGGATAAGTCGTTCGACAACCTCAGAATCACGATCACGGAAAACAAGATCATAGATCAATCCTGAACCACCACAATACAAACGATCACATCATTCATATCAATCTGCATATCACTATATGCAAATATCCCGAATCTATAACTGAACAACATCGGCTCTGATACCACTGAAGGGATATAGGTAGGCTACACTAGCGCAAATAAAAAATTTCTACCGCGTAAACCAGGATTACTGTTGTCATAGATCACAGGATTACCACTCGACGTGCAGTTGCGGAACTTGATGAAGCGCGTCGAGGAAGTGTAGACGATCTACGTATCCTCCTCGTTCTCGTCCCACGAGCATCTCCCCTTGCGCGGCTCGTCCAAGCGCTATAGATGCAGCGCCTCCGAGGTATCCACACATACAGGGTGGAAGCGTCAGACGCCGGACTGCTTGGTCTGCGCGTGCAACACAGACGTGAGGAGTGGCGGCTGGGTGGAATGGTCTAACCCTGGGCAGCACGCCCCACCCTCTCTTATATAGGTGTCCCTAGTGGGTTTCTACATTAGCAGCCCATTAGTAGCCTAAGCCTGGTCTAATTTGGATCCAATCCTCATTAGGCTTCCAGCCCCTTAAGTGTGTGACCCTATAGGTTCATATACGTATACACATGACACGAATACACTTATTCTGTCAATAGTTGGTAGAGGCCTCTAGCAAGACGTGCCAACTCCTAAATGTATACAATGATTATATGGAACGAACCATCACAAGGTTTAGTACATGTATTTCCCTTTGCCTCACGATATTTGGTCTAGCTCCAAGCTGACCTCCCTTTCTCGATACTGTGATTCGGAATCCCTTTACTAGCTTAACTCTTAACCTTATGTAGCAGGGCCATGCATTTCTGGATCCGATCACTCGAGGGGCCCAGAGATATCTCTCTCAAGTAGAGAGGGGCAAATCCCATCTTGATCGACCATGCCTTGCAACATGCTTCAGGACAAACCCGAAAGCTAACTTTATAAGTACCCAGTTACGGAGAAGCGTTTGATAGCCCCAAAGTAGGTCGATCCACATATCAAGTACATGCGACAATCTCAGGTCTAAGGACAAAACGTTCACTATGTGTATAGAGAGAGAGCTGCAACTAATTGCTAGTCTCAAGTTGGGTCAGTCCAACCCCATGTTCATAACATGTGTCCACATCATTGGTTTGACATCTCCATGTCTATGACTTGCGAAACATAGTCATCAACCAATCAATGTGCTAGTCTAATATTCACGTGTGTCCTCACATGAACTCCGACTAGGGACAACTCTTAAATAACCATACAAGTAAAGAGTTTCACAAACAATTCACATAATTGCCAATCAATACAAGTTTCCTGATATGGATATTGAAGGAACATTACAATAACTCATGGATACATAAGAAATATAATCATCTCTATGATTGCCTCTAGGGCATATTACCTTCAGCAACAACACATCTACAACCGAAGAGATTATTGTCACTTCCCTTGGAAACTAGAGGTATGAACCCACTATCGAGCATAAATACCCCCTCTTGGAGTCACTAGCAACTACTTGGCCAAGATAGCTACTAACAACGAAGAGCATGCAAGATCACAAACAACATATACATGATAGAATCATAAAGACAAAACCATTAATCAAACCAACATAATAATCTCAATATCCATCGGATCCCCGCAAATATAACATGTATAATTACAAATAGATTAGATCTTGATCATGAGAGGAGCTCACAAGATCTATACATGAAAGCACAAAGGAGGAGATACAACCATCTAGCTACTACATGGACCCATAGTCCAAGGTGTAACTACTCACGCATCATACGGGAGAGAAGGCCTCCGGGATGATCTCCCCTCCGGCAGGGTGCCGAGAAGAACTTCAGATCCCCCCGATCTAGGGATGATGGTGGCTACAGGAGGTTTCGTGGAGATTTGATCGGGTGCTTAGGGTTTCTGCATCGGGGGCTTCTTATAGGCGAAGGGGGAGGCCGAGGAGGCGACCAGGGGGGTCAAACCCTACCCAGGAGAGGGCCCATCCCTGGCCACGCCTGGGGGGGGGGGGGGGGTGGCCGCCCTGGAACGCTTCCTCGTTTCCCCTTTGGAGTTCTTGATCCCCATGAAATGTAATTGACTTTGACGTTTGTCCCGTCTAATTCCGATAATATTTCTTGACTAACTTTTCTGAAACAAAAAACAGCAGAAAACATGCATCTGGCACTATTGCAACTTCTAGTAGGTTAGTACCAGAAAACATGTAAAAAGCACCTCAAAGTGTAGACAAGACAAAGCAAAATAGATACTAAACAAGCATGGAGCATCAAAAATTATAGATACGTTTCGAACGTATCAGCATCCCCAAGATTAACTCCTGCTCGTCCTCGAGTAGGTAAGTGATAAAAGAATAATTTTTAGGTGACATGCACCCTCATAATAAAGATCCAACCATTTGCAAGCATTGAAAGCTGGGATCAAAGAAATCTAAACATGTGCATGAAAGATGGAGTTCTAACAATAGGACATAGTAACTATGCATGCAACATGACAAGCTAAAAACAAGGATCATGAATAATATGCAATGAAAAACGTTTGTTTGTTTCACATACAGAAAATATAGCATAGTGACAATCAGCTTATCCCTCATAGAGTAGCAATATAGATGCATAGGACACCTTCAAAGTTCACAAGGGTGACTAGAAACAAATAGCACAAGAACAAGTAATATCACAATATGCATCAATCAGTAAGCTTTGGAACAGTGCACACAGAATGACAACTATGCTCTCTTAATGGTGCCTAAAGGTAGAAGGTGGAGACTCAATAGTGGTAGAAGAAAGGCCCTTTTTGTAAAGTAAGCATGGATTACAAGTTTCAAAAGAGCTTCCAAACATTATGGTACTTGTTAGCTTTCAGCCCTCATTACCCCTATCATAAGCATCTTGAAGTGGTTAAGGTTAAAGTGACAAAGATGGAGTATATGCTTGACGAAGTATAAGTTGGCAATCTCAAGTCCCTTGAATACGAGGACCACACCTCATGCATACTCAACTTTGGGCCCAGGTAAGTTCTTGTCATTGTAAGTATTTGCATATCATTGAGAACCGCCAACGGGGTACCTCTTGCATATGGTATAGGAGCTTTCCCATAACCAAAATGACAAGGCAAGCAGATAATGAGCATCTCAGCAATCTTTTTATTTACCATATGCATAGCTTTTTATTGAGGATGCTTCATAGATAGCTCATTATGGTGATGCTGCAAGTTTCCACCATGATTAGGCATGGCTTAGGCTAGCGGCCTAGGCGTTTCTCTAACACAGGATACAAACTCCATGGAATTACAAGTTCCCTCTTTATTCACACTGGTGACATCCATAGACAAAAGAGCATGATATCAATTGAGTACAAACTACAAGTGCAATGTTGAAAACGTTCCCCGTGATAGCACGGTTCTGCTAATTCCAACTTATAAGTGCAAGCATATACAACAAAGTTATCACAATGGTTCAAGTTTATTAGGGGCAAAGAATATAAAGTGTGCCATCAAGTTCGTGAGGGCTTTAATCACTAAGTTTTCACATAAAAAAATAGTTTTTAATTGGAAGATAGTTGAAAACAAGAATATACTTGGAATGGTGTAACACACCATGCATAGGAGTTTATAGAGGACACTTTGGAAAAACTTGGTTTCTTGGGAGTTGGAAGCATGAGTAGAGCTTACTCATACAAGTGGAGGCTAGCAAAAGACTGGGAGCAACCAACTAAGAGAGCATAATGGCCATAATCATGCAGAGCAACAAAGCATACTAATCAAAGCAAAGAGTGGTACTACAAGTCAAGGACTAAATGATCATAGAGGCTAATGGTGACTTGTCATAGTCATAACATGGTGTGAGCATGTGCCAAGTCAACCCAAGCAAAGCATCAAAGGAGAATACCACAATACTATGCTTTTGCATGCTAAAACAACGCATAATTTCTTCAAGGCACACTAAGCAATCCCAATTTTTTGGAACAAGACATGCTACAATAATAATCACTAAGCATAAGGTCAAAACAACACCTAGCATGTCATGCTAAAGTCTAAGTCACAGTCAATGCAAGCTCCTCTTCAATTCAAGCAAGAATTTACTACTCCTTTCCAACACCAAGAAACTTATTTGCAAAACAACACAGTGAGAATGGGGGTCCAAACTAAACAACCTAATCAAAGCAAACGAAAACTAAGACGCTCCAAGAACAACACACCTGAGCATGAAACAATAAAAACGAAGTGTCTAGACAGACCTGAGATTTTTATTGATGAAGAAGGGGATGCCTTGGGCATCCCCAAGCTTTGACGCTTGTAACTCTTGGATATTTCTTGGGGTGACACCATAGTGGAATACCCAAGCTTGAGCTTTTGTCCATTCTTCATCTCATTGCATCATTCTCTCTCTACACCTGAAATTTTTCCTTCATACAAAACTTCACATAATCTTCATTAGCAACATTAGTTTATTCAAAAGATATTAGACCTCTGGAAAAGCTTTGGAACAACAAGGCTTTTCACTAAAAACACAAGCTACTGTATTAACTCCTTCAAAAATCTCAATTCACCTAAAGAGAACTCAACAAGGAATCAATAAGAAGCAAATGCAAATAATGGCAGAAATCTGTCAAAACAGGCCAGCAGGTAGAAACCGATTTTTCAAACATATTCTGTTGCTCAAATCAAAAAGTGTTGAACTAACGAAAGTTAGCTAACATACTGGGGGATTTATTCGTAAATTTGAGCTCAATCCAAGTTAAAGATACTCCTAACAAATTTTTTTGGTGGAGGATAGAAATCTGTCTCGGGACATCAACTCCCAAAATCTTACTTCCCTCTCATTAGAGGTCATTATTGGCACAAAAAGCAAACAAAAAGGATAAGGAGAGGTCATTACTGTAGTAATAACTTACAAGACTCAAATAAACTCTTGGGTTATCTCCCAACAAGTACTTTTCTTTAACGCCTTTAAGTTAGGCATGATAGCTTGAGAAGATGCTCACATAAGAATTATGAATTGAAGTCAAAGAGAGCATCAAGAAGCAAATTCAAAACTCAATTAAGTCTAACACACTTCCTATGCATAGGAATCTTGTATGCAAATAAATTCACAAAGAACAAAGTGACAGGCATAGGAAGATGAAACAAGAGCAACTTCAAAACTTTCAGCACATAAAGAGGTGCTTCAATACCATCAAAACTTCTACAACCATATTTTCCTCTCTCATAATAATTTTTAGTAGTCTCATGAATAAACTCAACTATATAACTATCACATAAAGCAGGATTTTCATGAGCTACAAACACATAATTTTTATCAAGCTCAAAAATAGTGGGATTAAAACCTTCACAGGTTTTACCCAAAGTAGATATTTCAAAAGGATCCATCGGAACATAACATTCATCTTCCTTTGGTAAGCATGGGGGACAATCAAATAATGTAAGGGATAAAGAGTTACTCTCATTAGACGGGAAGGCATGGGTAGATCCATTCTTCCTCCTTTTTTTCATCACTCTCCTCCTCTTTTTCATCTAATGAGCTTCCAGTTTCAACAATTTCTTCTTCCATAGGCTCCTGCAAGGCATTAGTCTCTTCCATTTATGGAAAGCATCTATTAAAATATTCAAGAATATAGCCATTTGCTTCCTTGCAATTATCAAAGAAGAATTTAAGTATCTCATAAACCTCATATTCATAAGGTGCATCATCAGTATTTTCAAGCAAACTAGCAAGTTCAAATGCACCCTTGAAAGCAATAAATTCTTCAATTTGTTCCATATCATAAAAGTCATAATTTCCTATAACATTATCATTATACTCACATTGAAAAGGCAGGTGTTTATACCTCCTACAACAACAAGATTTATCAAAGCAATAAGTAACATTATAAGTAGAGCACACGTCTCTAGCAATAGTATTCAACTTATCAATTTGTTCCCATAAGTGTTTCCCTTTTTGTGACAAACGGTGTTCCTTATAATAATACTTTTGTTCCTCCGTGAACCCACCTTGCCAATAAGAACTAGTTTCAAAGAAACCATCCATTGATAGAAAGCATGACCAAGCAAGGCAATAACAGACCAGCAACTAGAGCATGAACTAATTTTTTTGTGTTTTTGAATAACGCAAGCAAACCAAACTAGATTAATTTTTTGGGTGTTTTGGAAAGAGGCAAATAAAACCAAGCAAAAGAAACAAAGAAAACTAAAAACAAAGTAAAGAGAAAGGAAGTGAAGGACTCCGCTTGTGAAGACATCCTTAGCCTCCCCGGCAACGGCGCCAGAAATCTTGGTGCTTGAAGGGGAGGAAGAAGTTTGATGTCCCTTTATTCCCCGGCAATGGCGCTAGAAATCTAGATGCATGCACCCAGTGTTGACGTGGGACACTTTGTTGGAACCCCAAGAGCCAGGTGTGATGAGCACAACGGCAAGTTTCCCTCAGTAGAGACCGAGGTTATCGAACCTGAAGGAGGAAGGAAACATGTCAAAGGTGTTGCAAGCAACATGGAGACCTGCGCAACACAAACTCAAGACTTTGTCCCAACGAATCGGTGAGGTTGTCAAGCTCACCAGTTTGCTGTAACAAAGGATTAAACGTATGGTGTGGAAGGTAATGGTTTGCAGCAAGTAAACAAGTAGCAGTGAAAGATGTATCAATGGTAAAGATTGGACCGGGGTCCATAGTTCACTATGGGTGCTCTCCTTAGATAAACAACATGGAAGAAGGGTAAAAACATTACAGCAGGGCAATTGACAGGAACTGAGCAAGGCATAACAATGCAATTACTAGTCAGAAAGATCCTATGAGATTCGATTGGGAAATACAACAAGATACATAGACCGCCATCCAACTGCATCTATGACTAGAAGTCCACCTTCAGGTTATCATCCGAACCCCATCCAGTATTAAGTTGCAAGCAATAGACAACTGCTTTAAGCAAAGTGTGTAAGGTAAACAGTCCACATGTTCCATGAACAAGAGACCGTTGTTTTCTCACTAGTAGCAACAACACATCTACAACCGAAGAGATTATTGTCACTTCCCTTGGAAACTAGAGGCATGAACCCACCATTGAGCATAAATATCCCCTCTTGGAGTCACTAACAACTACTTGGCCAAGATAGCTGTAGGGTTTCGTAGCATGGAAAACAAAAAATTTCTACCGCATACAAACAAACAAGCCAAGATCTATCTTCTAGATTGTAGCAACGAGACGATGGAATAACTCACCCTCGAAGATTCCAAAGTGTTTAACGAGAGCGGATTCTTGTGGGTGATGTAGTCGTACTCTTCCCGATCTCAAGATCGCGTAGACGATCCTTCCGTTGCAAGGCGCTCCTGCAGTCGGTCACACGTTCGGTACTCGACGAAGACCTTACTCTCCCTTGTTCCAGCAGGAAGCGGTGTTTGTAGCACTCTCCTCGCGATTCCGGCAGCACAACGGCGTGGTACCGGAAGTAGAGGGGAGATCTCGCAGGGCTTCGCCTTAAGCCGGAGCGAGTATGGTGGAGTATGAGAGAGTCCCTCGACGATCTAGGGTTTAGACACGCTGAGGAGGGGGCAAGCCGGTGGCTAGGGTTAGCTAGGCGGTGGCGGCGGTTTGCCCTAGGGCGGCGGCAGCGGCAGTGGAGGTGGTGGCGCCAGCGGCTAGGGTTTAGAGGTGGAGGAGTTGTGTACTAGGAGGGACAGCCCTGCCCCTCCCTTTATAGGTGGGAGGCACGGCCAAGGGGAGGGGATTCCCTCCCCAACTCGTCTTGGAGGTGGGCCGGCGGTGGAGGGGAGGAACTCCTCCCCAACTCGGTTTCCACCTCCCTCTCCACTTCCCAAAAATAGCCGTTTGACTTTCAAATTGGCGTTTGACTTTTCAAACAAGGATTTGATTAAATCCTCTATTTTGTTCAGCGATGACACTTAGTACATGATGCAATCATACCAACTTGTTATAACACATTCATGTACCCTTCCCCTCCGGAGTGCCGGACATTCCGGAACCTTCTAGAACATTCCCGATGAAAACACCGGAACCATTCCCCAACTCCGAAACATGACTTTCCTTATATGAATCTTATTCTCCGGACCATTCCGGATCTCCTCGTGATATCCCGAATCCCATTCGAGACTCCGAACAAAATTCAGACTCTTTCTCATCATTCCATAACTACTCAAACAACGTCGAATCCTTAAGTGTGTCTCCCTACGGTTCGTGAATTATGCGGACATGATCGAGACACTTCTCCGAACAATCACCAATAGAGGAATCTGGAAATTCATATGGCTCCCACATATTTCTACGATTACTTTGCGATCGAATGAACCACTTACATACGATACCAATTTCCCTTTGTCTCACGATAGTTTACTTATCCGAGGTTATGATCGTCGGTATCTCTGCATACCTAGTTCAACCTCGTTACCGATAAGTACTCTTTTCTCTCGTGATATGTGATCCCTTGTGAGCCACTCACATGCTTGCAAGCTAATTGGATGACATTTCACCGAGAGGGCCCAGAGTATATCTATCCGTCATATGGATGGACAAATCCCACTCTTGATCCATGTGTTTCAACCAATACTTTCCGAACACTCAATGCCACCTTTATAGCCACCCAGTTACGGTGTGGTGTTTGATGTCATCAAAGCATCCATCCGGTAAAGGTGATATGCATGATCTCATGGTCGAAGGAATTAGGTTACTATGTATCAGAAAGCATATAGCAATTGAACTATTAAAATGACTTGATCTTTTATGCTATGCTTATCTATAGGAGTATGTCCATCATATCATTCTCCTAAAGATATGATCTTGTTGTTAATAACATCTCAATGTTCATGATAAGGAAACCACAATCATTTATTAACCAACAAGCTAGTGATGTATAGAGGCTTTACTAGGGACTTCAATTTAAGTTTACAAATCACACAAGTATTAATGTTTCCTTGTTAATACTATTATAGCATGAATGTAAACATTTATCATAAACATAAAGATATAATAATAACTACATTTATTATTGCCTCTAGGGCATATCTCCAACAATAGCTACTAACAACGGAGAGCATGCAAGATCACAAACAACACAGACATGATAGAATCATAAAGACAAAACCATTAATCAAACCAACATAATAATCTCAATATCCATCGGATCCCCGTAAACACAACATGCATGATTACAAATAGATTATATCTTGATCATGAACAGATCTCACAAGATCTATACATGAAAGCACAAAGGAGGAGAAACAACCATCTAGCTACTACATGGACCCATAGTCCAAGGTGGAACTACTCACGCATCATACCGGAGAGAAGGCCTTCGGGATGATCTCCCCTCCAGCAGGGTGCCGGGAAGAACTTCAAATCCCTCCCAATCTAGGGATGATGGTGGCGGCGGCTACAGACGGTTTCGTGGAGATTTGATTCGGTGCTTAGGGTTTCTGCATCAGGGGCTTCTTATAGGAGAAGGGGGAGGCCGAGGAGCCGACCATGGGGGTCAAACCCTACCCAGGCGTGGGCCCACCCCTGGCCGCGCTTGGGAGGGTGTGGCCGCCCTGGCACGCTTCCTCGTCTCCCCTCTAGACTTCTTGTTCCCCACGGAAAGTAATTGACTTTGACGTTTGTCCCGTCCAATTCCGAGAATATTTTTTTACTAACTGTTCTGAAACCAAAAAATAGTAGAAAACATGCATCTGGCATTGTTGCAACTTGTTAGTAGGTTAGTACTAGAAAACATGTAAAAAGAACCTGAAAGTGTAGACAAGGAAAAGGAAAAGAGATACTAAACAAGAATGGAGCATCAAAAATTATAGATACGTTTCCAACATATTAAGTATCGACTTATACTTCTACGTACAACATCACCATATCATGACACTAGCCCAACAACAATCTAAACTAGATGCCTCTAATTTATCCATTGCAAGTTTTACGTGGCTTAGGGCTTTCGAAGATAGAACCGTTCTTACCTACGAACATGAACCAAAACGAGGATAATCAAATTGTTGACAACTCGTTGCAAATTAGATATTGACTATAGTAGGAGAGACAGACACCCGCTAGACACTTATGCAAAACTAGTTGCATGTTAAGCGTGGAAAAGGTCTCATGTGCGAGGATATGTAAAGTTTGTTCGGGCCGCTTCATCCCACTATGCCACCAATATCCAAAGTACAACTAAGAAGCAAAAAAATTATCATCATCGCCCACATACTCATATGTGTACTACCCGTGCAAAGCATCTACGCATAGATCCGGCTCTGATACCACTGTAGGGTTCGCAGCATAGAAAACAAAATTTTTCCTACGATGGGAACAACTATGAACCAAGATTTATCTACTAGATACAACCAACGGGCGGATGTATATCCGTATAGAACATGCCCTTGAAGACCGACAAAGCTTAACGAGTCCAAACTCGTGGTTGATGTAGACGATATCTTGCCGATCTCAAGATCGAGAGGAAGTCCTTAGCACCGCAACTTAGCGGCGCATCCGTGCTCGCACACACGTCCGAGGCGCCGAGCAACCTCCGCCTCCTCGCTCCAGCTATGCAGTGGAAGAACAACTCTTTCTTGCCGAAAAGCCACTGGAAACATGTATCTCGCTAGTCCGAGACCATGGGGGATAAATACTAGAGGGGGAGAGAGATCTTTCACGAGGAGGTGTGAGTGAGAGAGAGGGAGGGGGCTCCTTTTATAGTGAGAGGGGGGCACCCAAGGGGACATGTGCCCAGACATGGGGATGCCCCCTCCCCTCCTTTCATTCATGTGGGTGGACACTCCACTCACACAAATGCCTTTCAATTCCCTCCACTAAGAAACCCACTCAAATTCCCATTAAATTTCCACCAAATTTAATGCAAACTCTCATTAAATAAAACTCCTTTTATTTATTCAGAGTTTTTTCAATTACTTTAATGATAAACATTCACATATAACCCCTTACTAGTATTTTATTTCACATGCAAAAACACTTTCTGCAATTTCACCCGGAAACCCATTTCGGTATCTAGTGCAATAAATTCCTGCGCTTGTTATTCTTTCCGGCATGAAACTTTTACTCCAAATGGATGTCGATGTATCTTAAGTGTGTCACCCTACGGTTCACGAATAATGCGGACATGATCGAGACCCCTCTCGGATCAATAATCAGAAGCGGGATCTGGAGACCCATACCGACTCCCACATATTCAGCGATGACTTTCTTGTGATCGCGAGAACCTTTTACGCTAGTATCTTAATCCCTTTGTCCCGCGATATATTACATGTCCGAGATTCGATCATCGGTATCACCATACCTAGTTTGATCTCGTTACTGACATGCACTCTTTTCTCGTTCCCATGATATAACATTCTAGTGATCAAATATCTGGCTTGCAAGCTAATCAATGTGATATCACCGAGAGGGCCCAGAGCATATCTATTCGTCATCGGGATGAACAAATTCCAATCTCGATCCATGGGCCTCAACATAACACTTTAGTAGTCCTGAACCCATCTTTATAATCACCCTGTTACGGTGTGACGTTTGATGTTATCAAGAAACTCTTCCGGTGTTAGTGATTGACATGATCTCATGATCTAAGGATTAGTATCACTTCGTAAGTTGCTATAGCAATATAAACTCAATGACTTTGATCATAATGCTATACTTCAGATGAATGTTCATCACACCATTACACTAATGTTGTGACCTCGTTATTAACAACATCCAATGTTCATGATCAGGAAACCTTTGATCATCTTGTTAATCAACGAGCTAGTTTATAAGAGAGGCATAACTAGGAACTTCTTTTTGTTTATTAAACACACATGTATTAACGTTTCCGTATTAATACAATTATAGCATGTAAAATAAACATTTATCATAAACAAGGAATACGATAATAACCACTTTATTATTGCCTCTCGGGCATATTCCCTTCAACATATTGTGTAGAAATACAGGACCGAGAATGGCAATATCCTTGACTAGGTGAACTAGGAGATGCGCCATAATATTGAAAAAGTATATTGGGAACACCAACTCAAAACTAACAAGACATTGGACCCCATCCTTCTATAACCTTGGCAGAATATCCGGATTGATTACCTTCTGATGTATTACATTGATGAATGCACATAGCTTCACAATGGATACTCGAACATTTTCCGGTAAAAGCCCCCTCAATGCAACCGAAAGCAACTGCGTCATAATCACGTGACAGTCATGAGACTTCAGGTTTTGGAATTTTTTTCTACCATATTTATGATCCCATTTATATTAGACGAGAATCCAGATGGCACCTTGATACTATAAAGGTCATCAAAAAAAATTTCCTTCTCTTCTTTGTTAAGAGCGCAACTGGCAGGAGTTAAGTGACGCCCTTTATCCGTATTGTTATGTATATGCATGTTCTTTGAGTCTTTCATACGTTGTTGGTCCTCACGTGCTTCTGGTGTATCTTTTGTCTTCCCATACACGTCCAGAAAGCCTAGCAGGTTCACGCAAAGATTTTTCATCATGTGCATCACGTTGATTGAAGAGCGGATATGTAGGACTTTCCAATATGGTAGCTCTCAAAATATAGATTTCTTCTTCCACATGGATGTGTGTCCGCTAGTGAAGTTGTTAGGAACAAATTGACCATCAGCACCCTTTCCAAAGATTACTTCTATATCTTTGACCATACCAAATACATCATCACCAGTAGGGAGGTCAGACTTCTTCTGGTGATCTGTCTCACCTTTCAAATACTTGCCTTTTTTCTTACGGGATGACTGGTCGGAAGAAATCTACGATTCCCCAGATACACAACCTTCTTACATTTATGCAAATATGTACCTTTAGTCTCATCTAAACAGTGCGTGCATGTCTTGTATCCCTTGTTTGTCTGTCCTGAAAGGTTACTAAGAGCAGGCCAATCATTGATGGTTACGAAAAGCAACGCTTGTAGGTCAAATGGCTCATGTTTGTGCTCATGCCACACACGTACACCTGGTTTTGCCCCACAACTATAAGAGTTCTTCAACTAATGACCTTAGGTACACATCAATATCGTTTTCAGGTTGCTTTAGGTCTTGGATGAGCAATAGCATCATAATGAACTTACACTTCATGCATAACCAAGGAGGAAGGTTGTAGATACATAGAGTCACAAGCCAGGTGCTGTGACTGCAACTCTGCTCCCCAAAAGGATTTATGCCATATGTACTTAGACCAAACCATCAGTTCCTTGCGTCACCTGTAAAGTCCGGGAAGTCTCTCTCGATTTTTCTCCACTACGACCCATCAGCGAGGTGTCTCAACTTCCCGTCTTTCTTAGGTCTTGTTTGTGCCATCGCAACAACCTGGCATGCTCTTTGTTTCTGAACAGATGTTTCAACTGTGGTATTATAGGAGCATACCACATAACCTTAGCAGGAACCCTCTTCCTGGTGTGTGTGGGGGGGGGGGGGGGGGGGGGGATCGTCATCTCCCTCAACTTCATCAGGGTCATCTCGTATGATCTTATACCGTAGTGCAGTGCATACCGGACATCACCGGGGTCATCTCGTACTCCTCACTATGGTAGAGGATGCAGTCATTAATACATGCATGTATCTTCTGTACATCTAATCCTAGAAGGAAGAGAATCTTCTTTGCTTCGTACATACTCTCGGGCAATTTGTTATCCTTTGGAAGCTTCGGTTTCATGATGTTTAGTAACTTCTCAAATCCATTGTCAGATAAACCTGTGTCTTCCTTCCATTTCAGCAATTATAGTGTGGTACCAAGCTTTGCGCTGCCATCTCTGCAATTTGGGTACAACAATTTTTGTGATGCTCTAACATGTCCTCCAATTTCAACTTCTCCTTTTTTGTTTCACAGTCCCGCTTTGCATTAGAAATGACCCGACCAAGATCATCAGCGGGCTCATCTGATGCCTGTTCTTCACCTCCTTTTCTTTATTGTCTTCTATTTGCAGCATCACCGTATTCAGGGAACATCGGATAGTTGCCATCATCCTCTTCTTCTTTATTGTCTTCCATCATAACCCCTCTTTTTTCGTGCTTGCTCCAGCAATTATAGCAGGGCATGAAGCCTCTCCGAACCAGGTGGCCACGAAGGATTTTCGAGGAAGAGTACTCCTTGTCGTTCCGACATTTAACACATGGATAGCACATAAAACCATTCTCTTTGTTTGCCTTAGCCAAATCGATAAATTTATCCACGTCTTTAACATACTCGGATTCACGGCGGTCACCGTACATCCATCCCCACTTGTTCATCTGCATCATTTAATTAAGTTTATCAAAAACCATTATAGAACATCATGAATAGTGAAATGACCACTTTACATCGACACATGCACTGTATCAATGACAGATGAAAGGATAAGGTTGCTAACCTCGATCGAGGAGGAAAAAAAGAGGAGAAAGCTCAAGTGTGGCTTGGGCACCTCATATCATTTTTGTTTTGTGCGAAATCAAGCGGCATCATTCCCTCACGCATTTCATCGAATAACTCACGCGCATAGGAAAAAATAAACTAGCACACACATCTCAAACCTTTCACCAAAAAACCCAGAGAAGAGAGGGAGTTGGCTGCGTATTTATATGCAGGCTATTCATCCTGGTTTGTGACACAAATCAGGACTAAAGGTATGTGGGAGGCCACGTGTCTAACGCAAAACAACTAGTCCCTTACGAATCAGGATGAATGCACCTCCGGCTCCCATGAAACAATTTGGCCCCTCAAACCGGAAAGAATATAAGCATTAGTCCCGGTTCATGGTGCGACCAAAACAAAAACTCTGA
The DNA here is from genome assembly GCA_030063025.1 of Avena longiglumis. Classification (NCBI taxonomy): domain Eukaryota; kingdom Viridiplantae; phylum Streptophyta; class Magnoliopsida; order Poales; family Poaceae; genus Avena; species Avena longiglumis. Next base: position 16,111,992 of record CP125975.1, read on the forward strand.
AACGCACCAAACAAAAGTCTCTTTTTCTACTGGTGACAGCTTCCATGATAGATAATGAACACACACAGACGAGAGACACTGAGCTTCGGGGTAGCGAGGGGTGAATACTCCTTATTGCAGTACTATGAGCTATACAAGGACTACTACTTATATACTATTAGAGCATCTCTAGGAGAGCCCACAAAAGGGCCAAAACCGAAAAATAACCACCCGTTTATGGGTTTAGGCTGAAAAATAGCACCAATCAGTTACCATAAACGAGGCAAAACCGAATATTTTTTTCGGGCCAAGACCAAAAACCCAAACCGGCCTGTATTTGTAGGGTTCGCTCGAGCGAACCGAACGCTGGATCCATATCTAGGGCGCGCTGAAATTTCAGCTGACGCAACTGCTCGCTCTCTCCTCCCTGCGCCGCCACCACATTCTGCCGCCGACGCACCGTCCGATTCCCCCGAGCCCGGCATCCCGAAGCTAGCGCAGGTCGCCCCGCACCCCGCCCGCGGTTCCTTGCCCAACTCCGGGTGCTGCCGCCGCGCCGTCCGAATCGAGGATGAGCTCGAGTGACGAGTTCGTCGATGTCGATCTGCCAAATTCGTCGAGCTCGGATGATTCCGACCTCGACGAGCTGCTCCAGGACGACGAGATGGAGGCCACCATCCTCCTCCTCTTCGTCAAGGAGCTGGAGGACCACGCGAAGCTGCTGAATCAGAGGCGCGGGTCGGTGATGGGTCGGAACCACAGCCAACGGAATCTCCTCCTCGGCCACGAGGAGCTGATGGAGGACTACTTCGCCAAGGTACCTACCTATCCACCGCATCTATTTCGTAGGAGGTATCGCATGCACCGTAGTTTCCTCGTCAAAATCGTCAAGGCATGCGAAGCCAATTCGAATTACTTCAAGCAACGTAGAAATGCCGCCGACGTGATGGGTTTCATCCCGTTTCAAAAAATCTCTGCTGCCATGAGGGTGATTGTGTATGGCATCCCTGTGGATTACACCGACAAGTATCTTCGAATTGGCGAAGATACTACATCGGAGTCGGTGCGTAGGTTCGCTCGCCTGCTTATCAAGTTGTTTGGGCCAACCTATCTCCGAGCTCCCAATGAGGATGACACCAAAAGATTGATGGAGATAAATGAGAAAAGAGGTTGGCCGGGCATGCTTGGTAGTCTTGATTGTATGCATTGGACATGGAAGAATTGTCCCAAGGCATGGCATTGACAGTACCGTGGCAAGAGCAAAGATGCTACCATTGTACTTGAGGCCGTTGCATCACAAGATCTGTGGATTTGGCATTGTTTTTTGTTTGTTTGCCGGGAACACACTCAATGACATCAAGCTGCAAAGATCCCCTTTATTTGTAAAATTAGCAAATGGGGACACACCCACTTGCAACTACAAGGTCATGAACAATGAGTACACAATGGGATATTACCTAGCCGATGGCATCTATCCGGATTGGGTAACTTTTGTTAAGTCTGTCAAGGATCCCCAAGATAGAATAGAAGCTGAATTTTCCAAGAATTGTTGTAATTTGGTTGAGACATTTTTCATCTGTTCAATTTTTCCAACACGTTGTAATAATTTGGTTCAGACTATTGTTTATGTGGTGTAATAATTTGGATGATTAGCTGATTAATTATGATCGATTGTTGTATGTCTTGCATATGAATTCTATGAAAAACCCATTTTTCGACCCGTAAACACAAGTTCGTGGTTTTACTGGCTCTGCTAAAGATGCCCTTAGTGAGGTACACAAAGCAGCCCACGTACAACTAACTCTCTTGGTTTGAACACTTGAGTAGTGGAAGCCAAAAGTCCTTATCCCTGAAATCTATTATCCTGACATAGCGGCAGCTTATCACGTGACATTTTATTATAACTAGTGCGGATGCTAGCTATCCGGGCGGCGCAACTTTCCCATCTACTACTATAAGATTATTTCACGTACCGTCGTTCCAAAGCTTAGCATACTTCGTACCATGCCGCCTATCCATGAAAACAAGGAGCTGATCATGAGCACCGCCGACATGCTCCAAGCTCATCTCGAGCTCTGTCACCACTCTTTTGCGTACGTCAAGTCCATGGCGCTTAGGGCTGCCATTGATCTGGGCATCCCCGGCGCTATTCAGAGCAGCGGCGGTGCCGCCACTTTGTCTGGCCTTGCAAGCAAGGCAGGAATCCACCCGACGAAGCTCTCCAACCTCCGGCGGCTCTTGCGCGTCCTCACCACATCTGGCATCTTGGCAGCAACCGACGACGAGCCGCCTGCTGACAGCGAGACGGCCGTGTACACGCTCACCCCGGTCTCCCGTCTCCTTGCCGGAGGCGGCGAGGGCGCCGAGGGTTCGCACAACATGACCCCATTAATAGGGGTGATAGTTAATCCGCTCGCGTTGGCCGCTCACTTGAGCATGGCCGAGTGGTTCACCACGAGCGGGCGGCCGCCATTTCTCTCTTCGAGGTGGCTCATGGCTGCACCCGATGGGACAAGATCAAAGAAAACCCCACGGATGGTGCTGTGTTCAACTCCGGCATGGTCGCGGACAGTCGCATCATCATGGACGCCCTCCTGAGGGACGACTCGGACGGCGGCGGCGAGTTCCTTCAGGGCATCAACTCGCTGGTCGACGCTGGCGGTGGCCACGGTGCCATAGCCATGGCCATTGCGAGGTCCTTCCCGCACGTCAAGTGCACTGTGCTAGACCTTGCCCACGTGGTCGCTGGGGCACCACCGGACACCAACGTCAGATTTGTCGCCGGAGATATGTTTGAGCATATCCCACCAGCCGACGCTGTTCTGCTCAAGGTAATAATGTCATTATATATCATGCATGAACAGTATATATATGATGTGCGCGGTGGCTCTGAGTTTTTTACACTATAATGACATTTATTTTGAGTAAATTTCAACTTTTACCCTCTAGTTTGACAAGTTTGACACTCTATTCTGTAAGTTTTCATCCTAATTACCCCATTTAGTAAAACTTGTGCCACTTTTTATCCTATCTAAATTTTTATTGAGTTACAGTCTACAAATTATACACACCTAGGGCCATCGGTTCCAGAATTGTTGTTGGAATATGTTCAAAAAATATCACTGAAATGGAATTGAATCTGAAGTAGGAAGGATCGATTGAGTAGAGCACGACAGCCCATATCAGGTGAGCATGCTCGCCTGTGTATTACAGAGGAAGAGAGCGGGATTGGATGAGTGCAAATGACAAGCCAGCTGTAAGCCATGATGAACTAAGGTCACATATGTATGAATCTTTATTGAACCTGTCGTAGTATAACTGGTCCAATCATTCAGGACAAGTAGAGAGGAAAATCACGTGGTACAAAAAGACAAGCGGGACATAGACAGGAACCCGATCGATAGCTGAGGCTGGTGTCCCACCTTGATGTACATCATCTGGACGAACGCTGGATCCCTGGCGGCCGTCTCTAGGGTTGCCAGGATACATGATGAGCAATGTTTAGAGTAACGCCCCGTTGAGCCGCAACGGGTATGTAACACACAACCTGTACATAATGGCCGGAACCACTAGCTCCCTCCATTTAAAAATATAAGATATTTTAGTTTTGTGAAGCTAATATATGTAGACACATTTTAATGTCTAGATTCATTTGAACCTATATATAAACTAAAAGATGTCTAGATACATCATCTTCACAAACCTAAAATGGCTCAAAAAATTAGAGGGGGTAAAAATTACACAATTTCGGCTAAATGGGGGTAATTAGGATGAAAACTTGCTAAATAGGGTAACTACCGTCAACATTGTCAAACTAGGGGGTAAAAACGGAATTTACTCTTTTATTTTTGTGTAGAATTTTTTGGTTGTGGTAAATATATGAACATAATTATTCGTATATAAAATATAATTTTTTAATCCAACAACGTAAAAATATGTTAGGTGCAAAATAACCATTCTACACTCTGAGTGCTGAATAGGGTTTCTAATAATTTTATGCTCAGTGGATTTTACATTGCTGGAAAGACGAAGATTGTGTCAAGATACTGAGGCGGTGCAAAGAAGCCATCCCAACAAGGGATGCCGGAGGAAAGGTAATAATCATCGATATGGTGGTCGGGTCAGCTGGGTCACAGGAATCCAAGGAGATGCATGTTCTCTTTGATCTTTTCATGATGTACATCGACGGTGTCGAGCGAGAGGAACATGAGTGGAGCAAGATTTTCACTGAAGCTGGATTTAGCGACTATAAGATCAAACGAGTATTGGGATTTCGATCGATTATTGAAGTTTACCCATGAAGGCCTGCCTCTGCCTTGCGTCCACATTTTTTTTTGCGAATCATTTTCTTTCGTCAGTTTGGCAAGTCATTTTTGTTTTGCTAGGAATAAAAGGTCATGTTCCAGCGAATGTGCCATACCTGCCATGTTTTTTTTTGAAATGGACGCTTTATTAGTTAACAGTAAGTTTACACCCGGTCTCTGCATAGCTAGGATGAACACAGCCGATCAATCACACAGTCCCGTACCAAAACAATAAAAACGGAATTACAAAATAATGTAAATGAAAACATAGTTTTCCAAACTATCTAAGGAGGATCTTGTTGGGGATATGCTATATGGGTATCTTCATAGCATGTCTCTTATCCGACTAACCCGGGTGGCCCATAGTCGTAGCATGGCCTCTGGCCTGCTGGGTGGCCCAGTTAGGTGGATCCAGAAGGAAGACCCATGCCGGATAAAGGAAGGATACGGTGGAGTCACCAGCGTACCCGGAGCCTTAGAGTGCAAGATACACCAGACTAGTAATAGACGGTGTAGGACTCTGTAACCTGTCCGACTAGGACTTTTTCCTGAACCATAGGATCTCGACGACTATATAAGTCGGGCCTATGGGAGCCTTTAGGGCACAATCTCACACCTCGCACAAATGAACCTATCTCCAGAACTCCGGCGATGCCCTTATACTGATTTATAGCAGGAGTAGATTCCGCCACCGTCGTAGGATCTGAATCTGGGTAAGATGTGTTACCTCACTTGCCAACCGTCTGTCTTACCCCACGCCTCTAAACACGATTTGTGAGGACCCTCCATGGCGTACTCGGCAATACCACGGTTGGCGCCAACCGTGGGGGCAAGAGGCGCTCAGCTCTACATGGGCGAGGACCAAGATTTTCGCGGGAATCGGCGAAACCGTAGCCATCGGTCGCGTTCTCTTCTCCGACAACATTCCGATCGTCCCCCCTGACGAGTTCTGGATCCCTGCGAAGATGAACCCTACACGGTGTTCGATCGTTCCTATCAGAGACATCCACCTCTTCATCGGCGAAACCGACTCGGGCGCTAGTTCCCTGGGAGTCGGAGGAACATCAATACCCGCACGGACCGCCTACGGGCAGGATACGTTCATGAAGGATCAATGTCGGATCTCTCCTGAGTTTGCGGCAAGAAGATCGGAAGCATCAAGACCCGCACGGGCTCACAGGCAGGATACGCCCAAGCTCAGCTCGATCTCTCCTCGAGTTTGCGGCAAGATCATGAGCAATACCGACATGCTCCAAGCTCATCTCGAGCTCACACCACTCTTTTGCCTAGGTCAAGTCCATGGCGCTTAGGGCTGCCATTGATCCGGGCATCCCCGCGCTTATTCAGAGTAGCGGTGCCGCCATTTTGTCCGCCTTGCAAGCAAGGCAGAATCCACCCGACGGCTCTCCAACCTCCGCGGCTCTTGCGCATTCACCACATCCGCATCTTGGCAAGAATCGATGACGAGCCGCTGCCGAGACGGCAGTGTACACGCCACCCCGTCTCCTGCCTCTTTGAGGCGGCGAGGGCCGAGGGTTCGCAACATGACCCCATTAATAGGGTGATAGTTAATCCGCTCACGCTGGCCGCCACTTGAGCATGGCCGAGTGGTTCATCGACGATGGCGGCCGCCATGTCTCTCTTCGAGGTGGCTCATGGTCGCTGATGGGACAAGATCAAAGAAGACCCGGATGGTGCCGTGTTCAACGCCGCATGGTCGCGATCGCAGATCTCATGGACGCCCTCCCGAGGGACGACTTCGGACGGCGGCGAGTTCCTTCAGTCGTCACTTGGTCGCCGGTGGCCACGGTGCCATAGCCATGGCCATTGCGAGGTCCTTCCCGCACGTCAAGTGCACTGTGCTAGACCTTGCCCACGTGGTCGCTAGGGCACCACCGGACGGCAACGTCAAATTTGTCGCCGGAGATATGTTTGAGCATATCCCACCAGCCGACGCTGTTCTGCTCAAGGTAAATGTAATAATGTCATTATATATATCATGCATGAACAGTATATGATATGTGCACGGTGGCTCTGAGTTTTTTACACTATAATGACTTATAAATTTTATTTGAGTAAATTCCAACTTGTACCCTCTAGTTTGACAAGTTTGACGCTAATTACCCTATTCTGTAAGTTTTCATCCTAATTACCCCATTTAGTAAAACTTGTGCCACTTTTTATCGTATCTAAATTTTTATTGAGTTACAGTCTACAAATTATACACACCTAGGGCCATCGGTTCCAGAATTGTTGTTGGAATATGTTCAAAAAATATCACTGAAATGGAATTGAATCTGAAGTAGGAAGGATCGATTGAGTAGAGCACGACAGCCCATATCAGGTGAGCATGCTCGCCTGTGTATTACAGAGGAAGAGAGCGGGATTGGATGAGTGCAAATGACAAGCCAGCTGTAAGCCATGATGAACTAAGGTCACATATGTATGAATCTTTATTGAACCTGTCGTAGTATAACTGGTCCAATCATTCAGGACAAGTAGAGAGGAAAATCACGTGGTACAAAAAGACAAGCGGGACATAGACAGGAACCCGATCGATAGCTGAGGCTGGTGTCCCACCTTGATGTACATCATCTGGACGAACGCTGGATCCCTGGCGGCCGTCTCTAGGGTTGCCAGGATACATGATGAGCAATGTTTAGAGTAACGCCCCGTTGAGCCGCAACGGGTACGTCTGACAGTTCAGGTTGTACCACGGTACATGAAAACAGTCTATGTAACACACAACCTGTACATAATGGCTGGAACCACCAGCTCCCTCCATTTAAAAATATAAGATATTTTAGTTTTGTGAAGCTAATATATGTAGACACATTTTAATGTCTAGATTCATTTGAACCTATATATAAACTAAAAGATGTCTAGATACATCTTCTTCACAAACCTAAAATGGCTCAAAAAATTAGAGGGGGTAAAAATTACACAATTTCGCTAAATGGGGTAATTAGGATGAAAACTTGCTAAATAGGGTAACTACCGTCAAAATTGTCAAACTAGGGGGTAAAAACGGAATTTACTCTTTTATTTTTGTGTAGAATTTTTTGGTTGTGGTAAATATATGAACATAATTATTCGTATATAAAATATAATTTTTTAATCCAACAACGTAAAAATATGTTAGGTGCAAAATAACCATTCTACACTCTGAGTGCTGAATAGGGTTTCTAATAATTTTATGCTCAGTGGATTTTACATTGCTGGAAAGACGAAGATTGTGTCAAGATACTGAGGCGGTGCAAAGAAGCCATCCCAACAAGGGATGCCGGAGGAAAGGTAATAATCATCGATATGGTGGTCGGGTCAGCTGGGTCACAGGAATCCAAGGAGATGCAGGTTCTCTTTGATCTTTTCATGATGTACATCGAAGGTGTCGAGCGAGAGGAACATGAGTGGAGCAAGATTTTCACTGAAGCTGGATTTAGCGACTATAAGATCAAACGAGTATTGGGATTTCGATCGATTATTGAAGTTTACCCATGAAGGCCTGCCTCTGCCTTGCGTCCACATTTTTTTTTGCGAATCATTTTCTTTCGTCAGTTTGGCAAGTCATTTTTGTTTTGCTAGGAATAAAAGGTCATGTTCCAGCGAATGTGCCATACCTGCCATGTTTTTTTTTGAAATGGACGCTTTATTAGTTAACAGTAAGTTTACACCCGGTCTCTGCATAGCTAGGATGAACACAGCCGATCAATCACACAGTCCCGTACCAAAACAATAAAAACGGAATTACAAAATAATGTAAATGAAAACATAGTTTTCCAAACTATCTAAGGAGGATCTTGTTGGGGATATGCTATATGGGTATCTTCATAGCATGTCTCTTATCCGACTAACCCGGGTGGCCCATAGTCGTAGCATGGCCTCTGGCCTGCTGGGTGGCCCAGTTAGGTGGATCCAGAAGGAAGACCCATGCCGGATAAAGGAAGGATACGGTGGAGTCACCAGCGTACCCGGAGCCTTAGAGTGCAAGATACACCAGACTAGTAATAGACGGTGTAGGACTAGAACTCGTCCGACTAGGACTTTTTCTGTAACCATAGGATCCGACGACTATATATAAGTCGGGCCTATGGGAGCCTTTAGGCACAATCTCACACACCTCGCAATGAACCTATCTATCTTCGTGAATTGCCCTTATATTGATTTATAGCAGGAGTAGATTCCGCCACCGTAGGATCTGAATCTGGGTAAGCTGTGTTACCTGCAACCGTCAACCGTCTTACCCCACGTCTCTAAACACGCACCGTGAGGACCCTCCATGGCGTACTCGGCAATACCACGGTTGGCGCCACCGTAAGAGGCGGGCAGTTCTACAGGCGGGCGAGGACCAAGATTTTCGCGGGAATCGGCGAAACCGTAGCCATCGGTCGCGTTCTCTTCTCCGACAACATCCCGATTGTCCCCCCTGACGAGTTCTGGATCCCTGCGAAGACGATCCCTACACGGTGTTCGATCGTTCCTATCAGAGACATCCACCTCTTCATCGGCGAAACCGACTCGGGCGCTAGTTCCCTGGGAGTCGGAGGAACATCAATACCCGCGGACCGCCACAGGCAGGATACGTTCATGAAGGATCAATGTCGGATCTCTCGGAGTTTGCGCAAAGATCGGAAAGCATCAAGACCCGCACGGACCGTCTGCAGGCGGGATACGCCCAAGCTCACCGATCTCTCCTCGGAGTTTGCCGGAAGATCATGAGCATACCGACATGCTCCAAGCTCATCTCGAGCTCACACCACTCTTTGCCTAGGTCAAGTCCATGGCGCTTAGGGCTGCCATTGATCCGGGCATCCCGGCGCTATTCGAGAAGCGGCGGTGCGCCATTTTGTCGGCCTTGCAAGCAAGGCAGGAATCCACCCGACAAGCTCTCCAACCTCCGGCGGCTCTTGCGCTGCATCACCACATCTTGGCAAGAATCGATGACGAGTCACGGCCGAGCCGTGTACGGCCACCCGGTCTCCCGTCTCCTTCTGGAGGCGGCGAGGGCCGAGGGTTCGCACAACATGACCCCATTAATAGGTGATAGTTAATCCGCTCACGTTGGCGCTCACTTGAGCATGGCCGAGTGGTTCATCGACGACAATGGCGGCCGCCATGTCTCTCTCGAGGTGGCTCATGGCTGCACCCGATGGGACAAGATCAAAGAAGACCCCACGGATGGTGCCGTGTTCAACGCCGCATGGTCGCGACAGTCGATCATCATGGACGCCTCCGAGGGACGACTTCGGACGGCGGCGAGTTCCTTCAGGCGTCAACTCCGGTCGACGCTGGCGGTACGGTGCCATAGCCATGGCCATTGCGAGGTCCTTCCTGCACGTCAAGTGCACTGTGCTAGACCTTGCCCACGTGGTCGCTGGGGCACCACCGGACGGCAACGTCAAATTTGTCGCCGGAGATATGTTTGAGCATATCCCACCAGCCGACGCTGTTCTGCTCAAGGTAAATGTAATAATGTCATTATATATATCATGCATGAACAGTATATGATATGTGCACGGTGGCTCTGAGTTTTTTACACTATAATGACTTATAAATTTTATTTGAGTAAATTCCAACTTGTACCCTCTAGTTTGACAAGTTTAACGCTAATTACCCTATTCTGTAAGTTTTCATCCTAATTACCCCATTTAGTAAAACTTGTGCCACTTTTTATCGTATCTAAATTTTTATTGAGTTACAGTCTACAAATTATACACACCTAGGGCCATCGGTTCCAGAATTGTTGTTGGAATATGTTCAAAAAATATCACTGAAATGGAATTGAATCTGAAGTAGGAAGGATCGATTGAGTAGAGCACGACAGCCCATATCAGGTGAGCATATGCTCGCCTGTGTATTACAGAGGAAGAGAGCGGGATTGTATGAGTGCAAATGACAAGCCAGTAAGCCATGATGAACTAAGGTCACATATGTATGAATCTTTATTGAACCTGTCGTAGTATAACTGGTCCAATCATTCAGGACAAGTAGAGAGGAAAATCACGTGGTACAAAAAGACAAGCGGGACATAGACAGGAACCCGATCGATAGCTGAGGCTGGTGTCCCACCTTGATGTACATCATCTGGACGAACGCTGGATCCCTGGCGGCCGTCTCTAGGGTTGCCAGGATACATGATGAGCAATGTTTAGAGTAACGCCCCGTTGAGCCGCAACGGGTACGTCTGACAGTTCAGGTTGTACCACGGTACATGAAAACAGTCTTTGTAACACACAACCTGTACATAATGGCTGGAACCACTAGCTCCCTCCATTTAAAAATATAAGATATTTTAGTTTTGTGAAGCTAATATATGTAGACACATTTTAATGTCTAGATTCATTTGAACCTATATATAAACTAAAAGATGTCTAGATACATCTTCTTCACAAACCTAAAATGGCTCAAAAAATTAGAGGGGGTAAAAATTACACAATTTCGGCTAAATGGGGGTAATTAGGATGAAAACTTGCTAAATAGGGTAACTACCGTCAAAATTGTCAAACTAGGGGGTAAAAACGGAATTTACTCTTTTATTTTTGTGTAGAATTTTTTGGTTGTGGTAAATATATGAACATAATTATTCGTATATAAAATATAATTTTTTAATCCAACAACGTAAAAATATGTTAGGTGCAAAATAACCATTCTACACTCTGAGTGCTGAATAGGGTTTCTAATAATTTTATGCTCAGTGGATTTTACATTGCTGGAAAGACGAAGATTGTGTCAAGATCGAGGCGGTGCAAAGAAGCCATCCCAACAAGGGATGCCGGAGGAAAGGTAATAATCATCGATATGGTGGTCGGGTCAATTTGGGTCACAGGAATCCAAGGAGATGCAGGTTCTCTTTGATCTTTTCATGATGTACATCGAAGGTGTCGGAGAGGAACATGAGTGGAGCAAGATTTTCACTGAAGCTGGATTTAGCGACTATAAGATCAAACGAGTATTGGGATTTCGATCGATTATTGAAGTTTACCCATGAAGGCCTGCCTGCTCTGCCTTGCGTCCACATTTTTTTTTGAATCATTTTCTTTCGCTTTGGCAAGTCATTTTTGTTTTGCTAGGAATAAAAGGTCATGTTCCAGCGAATGTGCCATACCTGCCATGTTTTTTTTTTGAAATGGACGCTTTATTAGTTAACAGTAAGTTTACACCCGGTCTCTGCATAGCTAGGATGAACACAGCCGATCAATCACACAGTCCCATACCAAAACAATAAAAACGGAATTACAAAATAATGTAAATGAAAACATAGTTTTCCAAACTATCTAAGGAGGATCTTGTTGGGGATATGCTATATGGGTATCTTCATAGCATGTCTCTTATCCGACTAACCCGGGTGGCCCATAGTCGTAGCATGGCCTCTGGCCTGCTGGGTGGCCCAGTTAGGTGGATCCAGAAGGAAGACCCATGCCGGATAAAGGAAGGATACGGTGGAGTCACCAGCGTACCCGGAGCCTTAGAGTGCAAGATACACCAGACTAGTAATAGACGGTGTAGGACTCTGTAACCTGTCCGACTAGGACTTTTTCCTGTAACCATAGGATCTGACGACTATATAAGTCGGGCCTATGGGAGCCTTTAGGGCACAATCTCACACACCTCGCACAGCGAACCTATCTCTGTAACTCGGCGTATTGCCCTTATAGTGATTTATAGCAGGAGTAGATTCCGCCACCGTCGTAGGATCTGAATCTGGGTAAGCTGTGTTACCTCGTACCCGTCAACCGTCCGTCTTACCCCACGTCTCTAAACACGCACTGTGAGGACCCCTCCATGGCGTACTCGTCGGCAATACCACGACAGTTGGCGCCCACCGTGGGGGGCAAGAGGCGCTTCAGGCTCTACAGCGGGCGAGGACCAAGATTTTCGCGGGAATCGGCGAAACCGTAGCCATCGGTCGCGTTCTCTTCTCCGACAACATTCCGATCGTCCCCCCTGACGAGTTCTGGATCCCTGCGAAGACGAACCCTACACGGTGTTCGATCGTTCCTATCAGAGACATCCACCTCTTCATCGGCGAAACCGACTCGGGCGCTAGTTCCTCGGGAGTCGGAGGAACATCAATACCGCGGACCGCCTACGGGCAGGATACGTTCGCGGAAGGATCAATGTCGGATCTCTCCTCGGAGTTTGCCGGCAAAGATCGGAAAGCATCAAGACCCGCACGGACCGTCTACGGGCAGGATACGCTCCAAGCTCAGCTCGATCTCTCCTCGGAGTTTGCCGGCAAAGATCATGAGCAGCGCTGACATGCTCCAAGCTCATCTCGAGCTCTGTCACCACTCTTTTGCGTACGTCAAGTCCATGGCGCTTAGGGCTGCCATTGATCTGGGCATCCCCGGCGCTATTCAGAGAAGCGGCGGTGCCGCCACTTTGTCCGCCTTGCAAGCAAGGCAGAATCCACCGACGAAGCTCTCCAACCTCCGGGCTCTTGCGCGTCTCACCACATCGCATCTTGGCAGCAATCGACGACGAGCCACGAGCCGGCCAGGTACACGCCACCCCGGTCTCCGTCTCCTTGCCGGAGGCGGCGAGGCGCCGAGGTTCGCACAACATGACCCCATTAATAGGGTGATAGTTAATCCTTCGCGTTGGCGCCACTTGAGCATGGCCGAGTGGTTCACCAAGCGGCGGCCGCCATTTCTCTTCGAGGTGGCTCATGGCTGCCCGATGGGACAAGATCAAAAAAACCCACGGATGGTGCTGTGTTCAACTCCGGCATGGTCGCGACAGTCGCATCATCATGGACGCCCTCCGAGGGACGACTCGACGGGCGGCGAAGTTCCTTCAGGCATCAACTCGCTGGTCGACGCTGGCGGTAGCCGGTGCCATAGCCATGGCCATTGCGAGGTCCTTCCCGTCAAGTGCACTGCTGAACCTTGCCCACGTGGTCTGGGCACCACCGGACACCAACGCCGATTTGTCGCCGGAGATATGTTTGAGCATATCCCACCAGCCGACGCTGTTCTGCTCAAGGTAATAATGTCATTATATATCATGCATGAACAGTATATATATGATGTGCGCGGTGGCTCTGAGTTTTTTACACTATAATGACATTTATTTTGAGTAAATTTCAACTTTTACCCTCTAGTTTGACAAGTTTGACACTCTATTCTGTAAGTTTTCATCCTAATTACCCCATTTAGTAAAACTTGTGCCACTTTTTATCCTATCTAAATTTTTATTGAGTTACAGTCTACAAAATACACACCTAGGGCCATCGGTTCCAGAATTGTTGTTGGAATATGTTCAAAAAATATCACTGAAATGGAATTGAATCTGAAGTAGGAAGGATCGATTGAGTAGAGCACGACAGCCCATATCAGGTGAGCATGCTCGCCTGTGTATTACAGAGGAAGAGAGCGGGATTGTATGAGTGCAAATGACAAGCCAGTAAGCCATGATGAACTAAGGTCACATATGTATGAATCTTTATTGAACCTGTCGTAGTATAACTGGTCCAATCATTCAGGACAAGTAGAGAGGAAAATCACGTGGTACAAAAAGACAAGCGGGACATAGACAGGAACCCGATCGATAGCTGAGGCTGGTGTCCCACCTTGATGTACATCATCTGGACGAACGCTGGATCCCTGGCGGCCGTCTCTAGGGTTGCCAGGATACATGATGAGCAATGTTTAGAGTAACGCCCCGTTGAGCCGCAACGGGTATGTAACACACAACCTGTACATAATGGCCGGAACCACTAGCTCCCTCCATTTAAAAATATAAGATATTTTAGTTTTGTGAAGCTAATATATGTAGACACATTTTAATGTCTAGATTCATTTGAACCTATATATAAACTAAAAGATGTCTAGATACATCATCTTCACAAACCTAAAATGGCTCAAAAAATTAGAGGGGGTAAAAATTACATAATTTCGGCTAAATGGGGGTAATTAGGATGAAAACTTGCTAAATAGGGTAACTACCGTCAAAATTGTCAAACTAGGGGGTAAAAACGGAATTTACTCTTTTATTTTTGTGTAGAATTTTTTGGTTGTGGTAAATATATGAACATAATTATTCGTATATAAAATATAATTTTTTAATCCAACAACGTAAAAATATGTTAGGTGCAAAATAACCATTCTACACTCTGAGTGCTGAATAGGGTTTCTAATAATTTTATGCTCAGTGGATTTTACATTGCTGGAAAGACGTAACACACAACCTGTACATAATGGCCGGAACCACTAGCTCCCTCCATTTAAAAATATAAGATATTTTAGTTTTGTGAAGCTAATATATGTAGACACATTTTAATGTCTAGATTCATTTGAACCTATATATAAACTAAAAGATGTCTAGATACATCATCTTCACAAACCTAAAATGGCTCAAAAAATTAGAGGGGGTAAAAATTACACAATTTCGGCTAAATGGGGGTAATTAGGTTGAAAACTTGCTAAATAGGGTAACTACCGTCAAAATTGTCAAACTAGGGGGTAAAAACAGAATTTACTCTTTTATTTTTGTGTAGAATTTTTTGGTTGTGGTAAATATATGAACATAATTATTCGTATATAAAATATAATTTTTTAATCCAACAACGTAAAAATATGTTAGGTGCAAAATAACCATTCTACACTCTGAGTGCTGAATAGGGTTTCTAATAATTTTATGCTCAGTGGATTTTACATTGCTGGAAAGACGAAGATTGTGTCAAGATACTGAGGCGGTGCAAAGAAGCCATCCCAACAAGGGATGCCGGAGGAAAGGTAATAATCATCGATATGGTGGTCGGGTCAGCTGGGTCACAGGAATCCAAGGAGATGCAGGTTCTCTTTGATCTTTTCATGATGTACATCGACGGTGTCGAGCGAGAGGAACATGAGTGGAGCAAGATTTTCACTGAAGCTGGATTTAGCGACTATAAGATCAAACGAGTATTGGGATTTCAATCGATTATTGAAGTTTACCCATGAAGGCCTGCCTCTGCCTTGCGTCCACATTTTTTTTTGCGAATCATTTTCTTTCGTCAGTTTGGCAAGTCATTTTTGTTTTGCTAGGAATAAAAGGTCATGTTCCAGCGAATGTGCCATACCTGCCATGTTTTTTTTGAAATGGACGCTTTATTAGTTAACTAAGTTTACACCCGGTCTCTGCATAGCTAGGATGAACACAGCCGATCAATCACACAGTCCCGTACCAAAACAATAAAAACGGAATTACAAAATAATGTAAATGAAAACATAGTTTTCCAAACTATCTAAGGAGGATCTTTTTGGGGATATGCTATATGGGTATCTTCATAGCATGTCTCTTATCCGACTAACCCGGGTGGCCCATAGTCGTAGCATGGCCTCTGGCCTGCTGGGTGGCCCAGTTAGGTGGATCCAGAAGGAAGACCCATGCCGGATAAAGGAAGGATACGGTGGAGTCACCAGCTGCATCTTAGAGTGCAAGATACACAGACTAGTAATAGCGGTGTAGGAGACTCAGAACCTGTCCGATTAGGACTTTTTCCTGTAACCATAGGATCGGCGACTATATAAGTCGGGCCTATGGGAGCCTTTAGGGCACAATCTCACACCTCGCACAAATAACCTATCTCTGTAACTTCGTATTGCCCTTATAGTGATTTATAGCAGAGTAGATTCCGCCGTCGTAGGATCGAATCTGGTAAGGTGTTACCTGCACGTCAACCGTCCGTCTTACCCCACGTCTCTAAACACGACGTGAGGACCCTCCATGGCGCATTCGTCGGCAATACCACGACGGTTGGCGCCCGCGTGGGGGCAGAGGCGCCAGCTCTACGGGCGAGGACCAAGATTTTCGCGGAATCGGCGAAACCGTAGCCATCGGTCGCGTTCTCTTCTCCGACAACATTCCGATCGTCTCCCGACGAGTTACGATCCTCAAGACGAACCCTACACGGTGTTCGATCGTTCCTATCAGAGACATCCACCTCTTCATCGGCGAAACCGACTCGGGCGCTAGTTCCCTGGGAGTCGGAGGAACATCAATACCCGCACGGACCGCCTACGGGCAGGATACGTTCGCGGAAGGATCAATGTCGGATCTCTCCTCGGAGTTTGCCGGCAAAGATCGGAAAGCATCAAGACCCGCACGGACCGTCTACGGGCAGGATACGCTCCAAGCTCAGCTCGATCTCTCCTCGGAGTTTGCCGGCAAAGATCATGAGCAGCGCTGACATGCTCCAAGCTCATCTCGAGCTCTGTCACCACTCTTTTGCGTACGTCAAGTCCATGGCGCTTAGGGCTGCCATTGATCTGGGCATCCCCGGCGCTATTCAGAGCAGCGGCGGTGCCGCCACTTTGTCTGGCCTTGCAAGCAAGGCAGGAATCCACCCGACGAAGCTCTCCAACCTCCGGCGGCTCTTGCGCGTCCTCACCACATCTGGCATCTTGGCGAATCGACGACGAGCCGCTGGCGAATGACGGCCGTGTACACGCCACCCGGTCTCCCGCCTCCTTGCCGGAGGCGCGGCGCCGAGGGTTCGACAACATGACCCCATTAATAGGTGATAGTTAATCCGCTGCGTTGGCGCTCACTTGAGCATGGCCGAGTGGTTCACGAGCGGGCGCCATTTCTCTCTTCGGTGGCTCATGGCTGCACCCGATGGGACAAGATCAAAGAAAACCCCACGGATGGTGCCGTGTTCAACTCCGGCATGGTCGCGACGATCGCATCATCATGGACGCCTCACGAGGGACGACTTCGGACGGCGGCGAAGTTCCTTCGTGGCATCAACTTTGGTCGACGCTGGCGGTGGCCACGGTGCCATAGCCATGGCCATTGCGAGGTCCTTCCCGCACGTCAAGTGCCTGTGCTAGACCTTGCCCACGTGGTCGCCGGCACCACCGACACCAACGTCAGATTTGTCGCCGGAGATATGTTTGAGCATATCCCAGCCGACGCTGTTCTGCTCAAGGTAATAATGTCATTATATATCATGCATGAACAGTATATATATGATGTCTTGGTGGCTCTGAGTTTTTACACTATAATGACATTTATTTTGAGTAAATTTCAACTTTTACCCTCTAGTTTGACAAGTTTGACACTCTATTCTGTAAGTTTTCATCCTAATTACCCCATTTAGTAAAACTTGTGCCACTTTTTATCCTATCTAAATTTTTATTGAGTTACAGTCTACAAAATACACACCTAGGGCCATCGGTTCCAGAATTGTTGTTGGAATATGTTCAAAAATATCACTGAAATGGAATTGAATCTGAAGTAGGAAGGATCGATTGAGTAGAGCACGACAGCCCATATCAGGTGAGCATGCTCGCCTGTGTATTACAGAGGAAGAGCGGGATTGGATGAGTGCAAATGACAAGCCAGCTGTAAGCCATGATGAACTAAGGTCACATATGTATGAATCTTTATTGAACCTGTCGTAGTATAACTGGTCCAATCATTCAGGACAAGTAGAGAGGAAAATCACGTGGTACAAAAAGACAAGCGGGACATAGACAGGAACCCGATCGATAGCTGAGGCTGGTGTCCCACCTTGATGTACATCATCTGGACGAACGCTGGATCCCTGGCGGCCGTCTCTAGGGTTGCCAGGATACATGATGAGCAATGTTTAGAGTAACGCCCCGTTGAGCCGCAACGGGTACGTCTGACAGTTCAGGTTGTACCACGGTACATGAAAACAGTCTATGTAACACACAACCTGTACATAATGGCTGGAACCACCAGCTCCCTCCATTTAAAAATATAAGATATTTTAGTTTTGTGAAGCTAATATATGTAGACACATTTTAATGTCTAGATTCATTTGAACCTATATATAAACTAAAAGATGTCTAGATACATCTTCTTCACAAACCTAAAATGGCTCAAAAAATTAGAGGGGGTAAAAATTACACAATTTCGGCTAAATGGGGGTAATTAGGATGAAAACTTGCTAAATAGGGTAACTACCGTCAAAATTGTCAAACTAGGGGGTAAAAACGGAATTTACTCTTTTATTTTTGTGTAGAATTTTTTGGTTGTGGTAAATATATGAACATAATTATTCGTATATAAAATATAATTTTTAATCCAACAACGTAAAAATATGTTAGGTGCAAAATAACCATTCTACACTGAAAGTCTGAATAGGGTTTCTAATAATTTTATGCTCAGTGGATTTTACATTCTGGAAAGACGAAGATTGTGTCAAGATCTGAGGCGGTGCAAAGAAGCCATCCCAACAAGGGATGCCGGAGGAAAGGTAATAATCATCGATATGGTGGTCGGGTCAGCTGGGTCACAGGAATCCAAGGAGATGCAGGTTCTCTTTGATCTTTTCATGATGTACATCGAAGGTGTCGAGCGAGAGGAACATGAGTGGAGCAAGATTTTCACTGAAGCTGGATTTAGCGACTATAAGATCAAACGAGTATTGGGATTTCGATCGATTATTGAAGTTTACCCATGAAGGCCTGCCTGCCTTGCGTCCACATTTTTTTTTGCGAATCATTTTCTTTCGTCAGTTTGGCAAGTCATTTTTGTTTTGCTAGGAATAAAAGGTCATGTTCCAGCGAATGTGCCATACCTGCCATGTTTTTTTTTGAAATGGACGCTTTATTAGTTAATGAAAGTTTACACCCGGTCTCTGCATAGCTAGGATGAACACAGCCGATCAATCACACAGTCCCGTACCAAAACAATAAAAACGGAATTACAAAATAATGTAAATGAAAACATAGTTTTCCAAACTATCTAAGGAGGATCTTGTTGGGGATATGCTATATGGGTATCTTCATAGCATGTCTCTTATCCGACTAACCCGGGTGGCCCATAGTCGTAGCATGGCCTCTGGCCTGCTGGGTGGCCCAGTTAGGTGGATCCAGAAGGAAGACCCATGCCGGATAAAGGAAGGATACGGTGGAGTCACCAGCGTACCCGGAGCCTTAGAGTGCAAGATACACCAGACTAGTAATAGACGGTGTAGGACTCTGTAACCTGTCCGACTAGGACTTTTTCCTGTAACCATAGGATCTGACGACTATATAAGTCGGGCCTATGGGAGCCTTTAGGGCACAATCTCACACACCTCGCACAGCGAACCTATCTCTGTAACTCGGCGTATTGCCCTTATAGTGATTTATAGCAGGAGTAGATTCCGCCACCGTCGTAGGATCTGAATCTGGGTAAGCTGTGTTACCTCGTACCCGTCAACCGTCCGTCTTACCCCACGTCTCTAAACACGCACTGTGAGGACCCCTCCATGGCGTACTCGTCGGCAATACCACGACAGTTGGCGCCCACCGTGGGGGGCAAGAGGCGCTTCAGGCTCTACAGCGGGCGAGGACCAAGATTTTCGCGGGAATCGGCGAAACCGTAGCCATCGGTCGCGTTCTCTTCTCCGACAACATTCCGATCGTCCCCCCTGACGAGTTCTGGATCCCTGCGAAGACGAACCCTACACGGTGTTCGATCGTTCCTATCAGAGACATCCACCTCTTCATCGGCGAAACCGACTCGGGCGCTAGTTCCCTGGGAGTCGGAGGAACATCAATACCCGCACGGACCGCCTACGGGCAGGATACGTTCGCGGAAGGATCAATGTCGGATCTCTCCTCGGAGTTTGCCGGCAAAGATCGGAAAGCATCAAGACCCGCACGGACCGTCTACGGGCAGGATACGCTCCAAGCTCAGCTCGATCTCTCCTCGGAGTTTGCCGGCAAAGATCATGAGCAGCGCTGACATGCTCCAAGCTCATCTCGAGCTCTGTCACCACTCTTTTGCCTAGGTCAAGTCCATGGCGCTTAGGGCTGCCATTGATCTGGGCATCCCCGGCGCTATTGAGTAGCGGCCGCCACTTTGTCCGCCTTGCAAGCAAGGCGAGAATCCACCCGAAGCTCTCCAACCTCCGGCGGCTCTTGCGCGTCCTCACCACATCGCATCTTGGCAGAATCGACGACGAGCCGCTGGCGGCTGACGGCCGTGTACACGCCCCGTCTCCCGTCTCCTGCCGGGCGGCGAAGCGAGGGTTCGCACAACATGACCCCATTAATAGGGGTGATAGTTAATCCGCTTCGCGTTGGCCGCTTGAGCATGGCCGAGTGGTTCACCACGAGCGGCCGCCATTTCTCTTCGAGGTGGCTCATGGCTGCACCCGATGGGACAAGATCAAAGAAGACCCCGGATGGTGCTGTGTTCAACTCCGGCATGGTCGCGACGATCGCATCATCATGGACGCCTCCGAGGGACGACTCGGACGGCGGCGAAGTTCCTTCAGGCATCAACTCATTGGTCGACGCTGGCGGTGGCCACGGTGCCATAGCCATGGCCATTGCGAGGTCCTTCCCGCACGTCAAGTGCACTGTGCTAGACCTTGCCCACGTGGTCGCTGGGGCACCACCGGACACCAACGTCAAATTTGTCGCCGGAGATATGTTTGAGCATATCCCACCAGCCGACGCTGTTCTGCTCAAGGTAAATGTAATAATGTCATTATATATATCATGCATGAACAGTATATGATATGTGCACGGTGGATCTGAGTTTTTTACACTATAATGACTTATAAATTTTATTTGAGTAAATTCCAACTTGTACCCTCTAGTTTGACAAGTTTGACGCTAATTACCCTATTCTGTAAGTTTTCATCCTAATTACCCCATTTAGTAAAACTTATGCCACTTTTTATCGTATCTAAATTTTTATTGAGTTACAGTCTACAAATTATACACACCTAGGGCCATCGGTTCCAGAATTGTTGTTGGAATATGTTCAAAAAATATCACCGAAATGGAATTGAATCTGAAGTAGGAAGGATCGATTGAGTAGAGCACGACAGCCCATATCAGGTGAGCATATGCTCGCCTGTGTATTACAGAGGAAGAGAGCGGGATTGTATGAGTGCAAATGACAAGCCAGTAAGCCATGATGAACTAAGGTCACATATGTATGAATCTTTATTGAACCTGTCGTAGTGTAACTGGTCCAATCATTCAGGACAAGTAGAGAGGAAAATCACGTGGTACAAGAAGACAAGCGGGACATAGACAGGAACCCGATCGATAGCTGAGGCTGGTGTCCCACCTTGATGTACATCATCTGGACGAACGCTGGATCCCTGGCGGCCGTCTCTAGGGTTGCCAGGATACATGATGAGCAATGTTTAGAGTAACGCCCCGTTGAGCCGCAACGGGTACGTCTGACAGTTCAGGTTGTACCACGGTACATGAAAACAGTCTATGTAACACACAACCTGTACCTAATGGCTGGAACCACTCCCTTCATTTGGAAATATAAGATGTTTTAGGTTTGTGAAACTAATATATCTAGGCATATTTTAATGTATAGATTCATTTAAACCTATATACTAAAAGATGTCTAGATACATCTTCTTCACAGACCTAAAATTAGAGGGAGTAAAAATTGACACAATTTTGGCTAAATGGGGGTAATTAGAATGAAAACTTGCTAAATAGGGTAACTACCGTCAAAATTATCAAACTAGGGGGTAAAAACCGGAATTTACTCTTTTATATTTGTGTCAAATTTTTTGGTTGCGGTGAATATATAAACATAATTATTCATACAGAAAATATAATTTTTTAATCTAACAACATAAAAATATGTTGGGCGCAAAATAACTACTCTGCACCATGAGTGTTGAATAGGATTTCTAATAATTAATTTCATGCTCAGTGGATTTTACATTGCTGGAAAGACGAAGATTGTGTAAAGATACTGCGGCGGTGCAAAGAAGCCATCCCAACAAGGGATGCCGGAGGAAAGGTAATAATCATCGATATGGTGGTCGGGTCAGCTGCTGGGTCACAGGAATCCAAGGAGATGCAGGTTCTCTTTGATCTTTTCATGATGTACATCGACGGGGTCGAGCGAGAGGAACACGAGTGGAGCAAGATTTTCACCCAAGCTGGATTCAGCGACTATAAGATCAAACGAGTATTGGGATTTCGATCGATTATTGAAGTTTACCCATGAAGCAAGGCCTGCCTCTGCCTTGCGTCCTTCACATATTTTCTTTTTACGAATCTCATTTTCTTTCGTCAGTTTGGCAAGTCATATATTTTTGTTTTGCTAGGAATAAAAGGTCATGTTCCAGCGAATGCTAGCTAGTTCGATCATGTTGAGGCAGTTAGTTGTGTCATCGATCGTTGTTTAAGCCATGTTGTAATGTTGTCCAATCCGCGGGATAGAGCGCGATCGAGTTGGGGCTCCTGGTGTGTTAGTGTTGTAACTGTTGTTCAGCTGTGAACGGTATGCATGTCATATGTAAAGCGGTTGTTTAGAGCTGCTCGATTAATATAATAAAATGTGTTGTTCCAAATCATGACATAATCAAATTCTTCGAGCCGATGGTCGGAGTTGGAAGCGGTGACCTGCTGCCAGCGCGGGGTTGCAGGTTGTGCGCGGTGACCCGGCATGGTCTTCGTGGATGGTTGGCGGCCATATGGTGCTCCCGCCGGCGTGCATGGAGAGTAGTCGTCGATCTTCTATCTCTTGTTGTCTCTAAGTGGTGCGGCTGTTGCTCCCAAGATCGAGAGTCGTTGGATCTTAAGCCTCTAATTCTGGTTTGATGTGGTGGTGTGTCGTGAGAATGGCCACGGCAGTCGCTACCAGGAGTAGCGATTGAGTTGATTGAGGGCAAACGCGAGTAGTTATCTGTGGATCGAGATTGGGAGGCACATAAAGGTTTACCTAGGTTCCCTTCACCCTAGGGGTAAAGACCTACTTTCTGCTTTATTGTATTAAATATGACGAGTGGACTACAAGGGTAGCAATCTCAGTGATTGGCCAACGAGTTGCTTGGATGGGTAGCTAATAGCTCGTGCGTCCAATGACTATCCTAGAGAGGTTTATATAGGATCACCTCGCTAGGGTTTACAGGATTACAACCGAGCCAGTTAAGGTTTTGACCTAATTTGACTGGGCATAACTAGGCTTCTGGGCCTTCTGCTTCCAGTAGCTAGGCTTCATTGAAGTATCCTTTCCAGTCGCCGTGCCAGCAGGCCCACTCATAGTGTTCCTAGGCCAGCCGAATTGGCATATCTCCATCGGTAGTCCCCGAGTACGTCAGCGGTTCGTTGGAGGTGTCAATTTGGCAGTCGGAGTAGGCGAGTCCGGGGGGACACTCAGTTCCACTCAATCGAATCGTTGACGAACTCCTCCAATGAAGGGAGAATTCTTCGTATATTCTCAGTCACAGCTAGGCGAGTCAATCAATCTTCGAGTCGCCTCGCCCAAGCGATTGGAAAGAGTGAGTGAAGTAGGCGAGTGGAGTGATCGACTGACCAATCTGATCGAAGTTGGACCGTCAACACAGTCAAACTAGCCGTTAGGTAATTTCTAACGGTAACTTCGGCGGAATTACCGCGAAGTAACGGCTAGCCCAAGATCACGGGGTAGCGCCTCTATAAAAGGAGAGTGGCGGAGAGATGTACGGATCTCACCCGCATTTCCCAATTCTTCCTCCTTCTTCTCCTTCGCGCCAGCACCCGATCCAGATCTTCATATGGTGCAAGTGCACATCCATGGCGCCCGCCTGGACCAAATCCAAATGCACTGCAGTAATGTTGAAGTCCTTCCGGTATGCGGGCATGTTGGTGAAGGGTAACTGGCGAGCTCTGCCAGTAGGCGAGATCGAGCCGAAGCTACAACACAGAGAATTCATCTCCTTCGTTAGTCACCTAGAGTGAGGATTAGCATTCCCCACCTCCCTCTTCTTTAGGCGGTTCCTCCATTTCTACCAAATCAAGCCCTCTGACCTAGGGCCGCATAGCATCGAGCAGCTAGCAGTCTTCATTGCCGTGTGCAAGAGTTACCTGGTCTACCGCCCATACTTCCCTCTCTAGCTCGAGCTGTTCCATGACCGAGCCAACCTCGATGGGAAAGGTGGATCCTTGCTGGCGGGCGACGTCACCTTC
Organism: Avena longiglumis; assembly: GCA_030063025.1. Taxonomy (NCBI): domain Eukaryota; kingdom Viridiplantae; phylum Streptophyta; class Magnoliopsida; order Poales; family Poaceae; genus Avena; species Avena longiglumis. Next base: position 16,136,158 of record CP125975.1, read on the forward strand.
CAAGTGAATCCCAACGCAAATTTATACAAGCTGATTCTACCGAAGAAGGTGGCCAGCGAATGGAAGAGGTTTTGGTTCTACGCTAGAGAGTCCACCCCTTCGGGCACGGTGGGCATAACAATGGATGCATCAACTAGAGCAAGTTGCATGGGATGGACATAACAATGGACATAATAAGTATACGGACATTCCTTGAGAAAAAGAGCTTGCAATCCATTCAATTCACTTCTCATGTTGCTAGCCCCGTCGTAACCTTGCCCTCGAAGGTTTTGAATATTGAAACCATGGTTTGATAAAACAAAGCACAATTATTGCTTAAGTGTCAAAGACCTTGTGTTCGCCACATGTATCAAGTCAAAGAATCTCTCTTGCAAAATACCACCTTTATCAACAAATCCGAGAACCAACACCATTTGCTCTCTCTTTGATACATCACATGTTTCATCTACTAAAATAGAATTTAGAATCCCCAATTTCATCACGGATATGCTTCCTAATTTTGAGTACAAACATACCCAGGAGCTCCTTTTTAATCTCAGGTGATGTGTATTTTGAATTGTATGGAGCACTCCCCTCCCATAACTTTGGCAATCTTAGGGTTGAATTCATCAAGAAGGTTTCTCATTTCAAGAAAGTATTCTTTGTTCTTCGATTGAGGTCTCTCATCATACCCTCTAAAAGCACATGCTTGAAATGCAAGCGATTTGACAGTGGCAATTGAGGCTCGTAGTCACAAACGGTTTCTTTCGGCCTTCTCCTTGTCCTTCACTTCTATAACATTCTCTATGTGGCATGGTTGATGCATTAAGTCACGACAATTGGTAACTGCATTGTTGTGTGGCAAGCATGGTCCAGAACCAATGTGAGTCAAGAGTGCACTGTTTCTCCCAGAATTAACCCTCTTCCAACCGTGAAATCCATCCACTATGAAGACATGAGAACCACCTCGTGTATTCTCCTTGTTGCTAGACACAAAGCAAAAGAGGCAGTATGCACAATTTTTTTCCTCCGAATATTCAAGCCATGATGGAAAGAGACCGAACCAACTATATACCGGAACCACCATAAACCAAAAACATATCCTTAGTCCTTCTCAAGTACTTTAGGATATTTTTAGCCGCTGTCCAGTGGATTTCTCCAGGATCAGCCTGGTATCTGCTCACAACACTTAGAGCATATGAAACATCCGGCCTAGTACAAATCATGGCATACATGATGGATCCCACTACAGAAGCATACGGAATAGCACTCATCCGACTTCGCTCATCAGTTGTCGAAGGACACTGAGTCTTGCTAAGTTTTATGCCATGGGACATCGGTAAGAACCCCTTCTTAGACGATTCCATGTTGAACTTCTTAGACACTTTGTCCAAATAAGTACTCTGACTCAATCCAATGAGCCGTATTGATCTATCTCTATAGATCCGGATTCCGAGGATGTATGTTGCCTCACCCAAGTCTTTCATTGAGAAACTCCTTTCCAATGATTCCTTGGTTTCTTGAAACATCTGGACATCGTTTCCAATCAATAATATGTCATCCACATTTAAGATTAGAAAGTTTACTTTGCTCCGACTAAACTTCTTGTATAAACAAGAATCATGATCACTCTTGATGAAGCCAAACGATTTGACTACCTCATCAAAACAAATATTCCAACTCTGAGATGCTTGCTTCAACCCATAAATAGATTTCTGAAGTTTGCACACTTTGTCAGCATTAGCCGGATCAACAAAGCCCTCGGGCTATATCATATACACGTCCTTGGTTAAATTTCCGTTAAGGAAAGCCGTTTTGACATCCATCTGCCAAATCTCATAGTCGAAATAGGCTGCTATAGCTAACATGATCCGAACTGATTTAAGCATCGCTATAGGCGAGAAAGTCTCGTCGTAATCAACTCCTTGAACTTGTCGGAACCCTTCGCGACAAGACGTGCTTTATAGACGGAAACATTTCCATCCATGTCAGTTTTCTTCTTAAAGACCCATTTGCATTCGACGGGTGTTGCACCTTCTGGCAGATCAACCAAGTTCCAAACTTGATTTTCATCCATGGACTTTAACTCGGATCTCATGGCTCCAAGCCATGACTTGAAATCAGAGCCCACCATCGCTTCGGAATAATTTTCCACCTCATCACTGTCTAACAGTAATACATCACGAACACTTCATAATCTTGCCGATCTTCGTAGTACAGGTGCTGCTGCCGGCTCAGCCACCATGACCGGCTCGACCTCCAAGGTTTTTGCCGATTCTCTACTAGCCGGTTGCTCTCGAATTTCTTCGAGCTGCACCGTGCTCCCACTGACTCCCCGACTGAGAAACTCTTTCTCAAGGAAGACACCGTTCTGAGCGACAAACACTTTGCCCTCTTCTCGGTTGTAGAAGTAGTAACCCAAGGTTTCCCTCGGATAACCCACGAAAATACACTTATCTGACTTGGATGTAAGCTTGTCCGACTGAAGTCGCTTGACAAATGCTTCACAACCCCAAATCTTAAGAAAATACAAACTCGGCATTTTGCCTGTCCACATCTCATGCGATGTCTTCTCTACCGACTTTGATGGTACTCTGTTTAGTGTGAACGCCGCTGTTTCTAGACAATAACCCCAAAATGATAAAGGCAGATCTCTCCGACTCATAATTGATCGTACCATGTCCAACAAGGTCCGATTCCGCCTTTCCGAAACACCGTTCCTTTGCGGCGTTCCTGGCGGAGTAAGTTGAGGAACTATTCCACAACTTTTCAGATGGTCATCAAACTCATGGCTCATGTACTCGCCTCGGTCCGAATCAAGAAACTTTATTTTCTTGCCGAGTTGATTATGTGCTTCATTCTGGAATTCTTTGAACTTTTCAAAGGCTTCCGACTTATGTTTCATCAAGTAGATATATCCATACCTACTCAAATCATCAGTGTGTTGGAGATATGCCCTAGAGGCAAGAATAAATGTAGTTATTATTATATCTTTGTGTTTATGATAAATGTTTACATTCATGCTATAATGGTATTAACAAGGAAACATTGATACTTGTGTGATTTGTAAACTAAAATAGAGTCCCTAGTAAAGCCTCTTTATAATACTAGCTTGTTGGTTAATAAATAATTGTGGTTTCCCTATCATGAACATTGAGATATTATTAACAACAAGATCATATCATTAGGAGAATGATATGGTGGACATACTCCTATAGATAAGCGTAGCATAAAGATCAAGTCATTTTAATAGTTCAATTGCTATATGCTTTCTGATACATAGTAACCTAATTCCTTTGACCATGAGATCATGCATATCACCTTCACCGGAAGGATGCTTTGATGACATCAAACACCACACCGTAACTGGGTGGCTATAAAGGTGGCATTGAGTGTTCGGAAAGTATTGGTTGAGACACATGGATCAAGAGTGGGATTTGTCCATCCATATGACGGATAGATATACTCTGGGCCCTCTCGGTGGAATGTCATCCAATTAGCTTGCAAGCATGTGACTGGCTCACAAGGGATCACATATCACGGGAACGAGAAAAGAGTACTTATCAGTAACGAGGTTGAACTAGGTATGTAGAGATACCGACGATCATAATCTCGGATAAGTAAACTATCATGAGACAAAGGGAAATTGGTATCGTATGTAAGTGGTTCATTCGATCGCAAAGTAATCGTAGAAATATATGGGAGCCATATGAATTTCCAGATTCCTCTATTGGTTATTGTTCGGAGAAGTGTCTCGATCATGTCCGCATAATTCACGAACTGTAGGGAGACACACTTAAGGATTCGACGTTGTTTGAGTAGTTATGGAATGATGAGTAAGAGACTGAATGTAGTTCGGGGTCTCGAATGGGATCCGGGATATCACGAGGAGCGGAATGGTCCGGAGAATAAGATTCATATAAGGAAAGTCCTGTTTCGGGGTTGGAGAATGGTTCCGGTGTTTTCATCGGGAATGTTCTAGAAGGTTCCGGAATGTCCGGCACTCCGAAGGGGAAGGGTACATGAATGTGTCATACAAAGTTGGAATGATTGCATCATGTACTAGGTGTCATCACTGAACAAAATAAAGGGTTTAATCAAATCCTAGTTTGAAAAGTCAAACGCCAATTTGAAAAGTCAAACGACTATTTTGGAATGTGGAAGGGAAGTGGGAAACCGAGTTGGGGAGGAGTTCCTCCTCCACTGCCGGCCCACTTGGGATCCGAGTTGGGGAGGGACTCCCCTCCCCTTGGCTGGCGCCTCCCACTATAAAGGGAGGGGCAGGGCTGCCCCTCCTAGTACACAAGATCTCCACCCAAAACCCTAGCCCGGCGCTGCCACCTCCTGTTGCCGCCGCCTAGGGCTCCCCTAGCCGCCGACTTGGGCAATCCCCAAACCCTAGCCTCCTGCCCTAGCACGTCCTCCTTGTTGTGTCTAAACCCTAGATCGCCGAGGAGCTCTCTCATAGTCCACCATACTCGCTCCGGCTTAAAGCGAAGCCCTGCGAGATCTCCCCTCTACTTACGGTAACACGCCGTTGTGCTGCCGGAATCACGAGGAGAGTGTTACAACCTCTGCTGCCTGCTGGAACAAGGGAGAGGAAGGTCTTCGTCGAGTACCGAACGCAGACTGATCATGAAGCGCTAGCTACCTTGGAAGGATCGTCTACGCAATCTTGAGATCGGGAAGAGTACGACTACATCACCCACGAGAATCCGCTCTCGTTAAACACTTTGGAATCTTCGAGGGTGAGTTATTCCATCGACTCGTTGCTACAATCTAGTAAATATATCTTGGCTTGTTTATTTGTATGCGATAGAAATTTTTTGTTTTCCATGCTATGAAACCCTATAGTGGTATCAGAGCCGTGTCTATATGTAGATCTGTTGCACGAGTAGAACACAATGGTCATTGTGGGCGTTGAAGCTTTTATTGTCGATTGCTTCTTGTGTACTTTGCATCTTGCGGGATGTTGGGATGAAGCGGCCCGGGCTAACCTTACATGACATCGTTCATGAGACTTGCTCCACGCTTGACATGCAACTTGTATTGCATAAGTGGCTTTATGGTGCCTGTTTCTCCCAGCATAGTTAAGATTCAATTTACAACGGGTGATTAACAATACTAGTATCAATGTTGTGGTTCTTGTTCGTAAGTTAGAACGACACTTATTGAAAGCCCCAAACCACGTAAAACATGCAAAGAAAGTAGAGGCGTCTAACTTTGTTTTGCAGGGGTGTGCTGTGATGTGATATGGCCATGATTGTGATTATATTTGATGTATGCAATGTTCCTTATTGTAAGTTGGAACCGGCAGGAGCCATATGGTTGTCTTTAATTTCTGTTAAGACCCGCGTGTCTATTCAAAGTAGTTGTAATAGTTGAAGCCGGTGGAAGACAACCATGGAGAAGCGTCATTGACCTTGATGCAATGCCAGAGATGATGGAGATCATGTTCGTGCTTAAAGATGGAGATCGGAAGCACAAAGAAGAAAGGCCATATCATATCACATATTATGAATTGCATGTGATGTTAATCCTTTATGCATCTTGTATTGCTTAGCTAACGACGGTAGCATTATAAGATGATCCCTCATGCACATGAATTTCAAGTTCTAAAGTGTTCACCCTTAGTAAGCACTGTTGCTAAAGCTTGTTGTTTCGAAGCACCACATGATGATCGGGTGTGTTAGATTCCGCAAGTGTATACAACGTGAGCAAGCCAGATTTGCTCATGCGGAAGCTAAGGTTTGATCTTGACGAGCCTAGCATGTACAGACATGTTCTCGGAACACAGATCACCGAAAGGTAAAGCATGAATCATATAGTAGATATGATGAACATGTCGATTGTTCGCCATTGAAACTATATCAACTCTCGTGATGATCGGTGTTGATGTGGTGGATTTGGTTTGTGTGATCACTAAAACAATGTGAGGGATATTGTTTTGAGTGGGAGTTCACCTAGATTAATTTAACTATTAATTAGAACTCAATTTGTCATAAACTTAGTCTAAACTATTGCAAATATGTTGTAGATATTGTTTTGAGTGGGAGTTCACCTAGATTAATTTAACTATTAATTAGAACTCAATTTGTCATAAACTTAGTCTAAACAATTTTAATGCGTTCCTAGAGAAAGAAAAGTTGAAAAATAATGGAAGCAACTTCGCGGATTGGTTCTGCAATTTGAGGATTGTCCTCACAGCTGGTAATTTGACCTATGTGCTGGATGCATCATTGGTGAACCACTGCAGCCATCGCTACCGATGAAGTAAAGAATGTTTACCTCGCCTAAGACTTAGTACTCCACAGTTAGTGTGCTATCTTGTATGATTTAGAATCGAGCTTGAGAAAAGGTTTGAGAATTCAGACCCAATGATATTGTCCGTGATCTCAAATTGATCTTTGAGACTCACGCGCAATTGAGAGCTATGAGGCTTCAAAAGTTCTTTAACCGCAAGATGGAAGAGGGCATTACCAAGGTGAGCATGTGCTTAAAATGTCTCGGCACGCAAACAAACTTCAAAGCTTGGGCATAGTGATTCCTAATGCTTTGGGGATTTATCGTGTCCTCCAATCACTACCACCAAGTTACAAGAACTTTGTGATGAACTACAATATGCAAAACATGAACAAACAGTTGCCAGAACTCTTTGTCATGCTAAAATCTGCAGAAGTGGAGATCAAGAAAGAGCACCAAGTGTTGATGGTCAATAAGACCAACAAATTCAAGAAAGGCAAGTCTAAGCAAAAGGGACACTTCAAGAAGGGTGGTAAGAAAGTTACCGCGCCGACGAAGAAGACCAAGGCTGGACCTAAGCCTGATACTGAGTGCTTTTACTGCAAGGGAGAAGGTCACTGGAAGCGGAATTGCCCAAAGTACTTGGCGGATTTGAAGAACAACAACATCAAGAAGAAAGGTATATCCGATATACATGTTATTGTTGTGTATCTCACTACTACTCGTAGTAGTGCCTGGGTATTTGATACTGGTTCGGTTTCTCATATTTGTAACTCAAAACAGGTGCTACAGAATAAACGGAAGCTAGCGAAGAACGAGGTGACGATGCGCGTGGGAAATGGATCAAAGGTTGATGTGATCGCGGTCGGCACGCTACCCCTTCATCTACCATCGGGATTAGTTTTATACTTAAATAATTGTTATTTGGTGCCTGCGTTAAGCATGAACATTATATCGGGACCTTGTTTATTTCAAGACGGTTACTTGTTTAAGTCCGAGAATAATGGTTGTTCGATTTATATGAGTAATATGTTTTATGCACATGCACCTTTGATAGATGGTCTATTCTTATTGAATCTCGATAGTGGAAATACACATATTAATAACATTGAGGCTAAACGTTTGAAATCGAGCGATAACTCGACCTATATGTGGCACTGTCGTCTTGGTCACATTGGAGTGAAGCGTATGAAGAAACTCCATTCCGATGGACTTCTTGAATCACTTGATTTTGAATCACTTGAAAGATGCGAAGCATGTCTGATGGGTAAAATGACTAAGACTCCATTTTCTGGTATGATGGAGCGAGCTACGGACTTATTGGAAATCATACATACCGATGTGTGTGGTCCAATGAGTGTAGCATCGCGCGGTGGTTATCGTTATGTTCTTACCTTCACAGATGACTTGAGTAGATATGGGTATATCTATTTCATGAAACATAAGTCCGAAACTTTCGAGAAGTTTAAGGAATTTCAAAGTGAGGTTGAGAATCAACGTAACAAGAAGATTAAATTTCTACGTTCTGATCGTGGAGGTGAATATCTAAGTTACGAGTTTGGCGAGTATTTTAAGAAATGCGGAATACTTTCACAATTGACACCGCCGGGAACACCACAGCGTAATGGTGTGTTCGAACGTCGTAATCGAACTCTCTTAGATATGGTTCGTTCTATGATGTCACTTAAAGATTTACCACTATGATTTTGAGGTTATGCATTAGAAACAGCCGCATTCACTTTAAATAGGGCACCATCTAAATCCGTTGAAACGACACCGTATGAATTATGGTTTGGGAAGAAACCTAAATTGTCGTTCCTTAAAGTTTGGGGTTGCGAAGCCTATGAAAATAAGTTCTGGGACACTTGAACCCCAAAGCGGAACCGCCGGGACAAGCTTGAACCCAAAGCGGAAAAATGCGTCTTCATAGGATACCCGAAGGAAACTATTGGGTATACCTTCTATCATAGATCCGAAGGGAAAGTCTTCGTTTCCAAGAATGGATCCTTTCTAGAGAAGGAATTTCTCTCGAAAGAAGTGACTAGAAGGAAAGTAGAACTCGACGAGGTTGTCGAACCTTCTCTCGAAATTGCGAGTAGCGCAGCACCAGAAGAAGTTCCTGTGGTGCCTGCACCAATAAGAGAGGAAGCTAATGATGATGATCATGAAACTTCGGTTGAAGTTGCTACTGAGCCTCGCAGGTCAACGAGAACTCGTACCACTCCTGATTGGTATGATCCCGTTATGAGTGTCATGTTGGTGGACAACACCGATGACCCTGCGACATATGAGGAAGCAATGATGAGCCCAGATTCCAATAAATGGCAAGAAGCCATGAAATCCGAGATTGGATCCATGTACGAAAACCAAGTATGGACTTTGGTGGACTTACCGGATGGCCGGAAGGCTGTCGTGAACAAATGGATTTTCAAGAAGAAAACAGATGCTGATGGTAATGTTACTGTCTATAAAGCTCGACTTGTCGTAAAAGGGTTTCGATAAATTCAAGGAGTTGACTACGATGAGACTTTCTCACCTGTAGCAAAGCTAAAGTCTGTGAGGATTATGTTAGCAATCGCTGCATATTATGATTATGAGATATGGCAGATGGATGTTAAAACACCATTCCTCAATGGAGACATTGATGAAGAGTTGTATATGATGCAACCCAAAGTTTTGTCAATCCTAAAGATGCTAACAAGGTATGCAAACTTCAACGGTCCATCTATGTATTGAAGCAAGCATCCCGAAGTTGGAATCAACATTTTGATAAGGTAATCAAAAGTCTTGGTTTTATACAAACTTATGGAGAAGCTTGTATTTACAAGAAAGTGAGTGGGAGCTCTGTAGCATTCTTAATACTATATGTAGATGACATATTGTTGATTGGGAATGATGTAGACCTTCTTAATAGTGTCAAGGAATATTTGAATAATAGTTTTTCAATGAAGGATCTTGGCGAAGCAGCTTACATATTAGTCATAAAGATTTATAGAGATAGATCGAGACGTCTAATATCATTGTCACAAAGTACATATTTGGACAAAGTTCTAAAGAGGTTTGGAATGGAAGATAGCAAGAAAGGGTTCTTGCCCATGTTGCCCAATAAGACCTTGAGTAAAACTCAAAGTCCGACAACGGCGGAAGATAGAGAAAGGATGAGTAAGACTCCCTATGCCTCAGCCATAGGATCTCTAATGTATGCCATGCTATGTACTAGACCCGACATTGCATATGCTATTAGTTTAACTAGCAGATATCAAAGTGATCCAGGAGTGGATCATTGGACAGCGGTCAAAAACATCCTTAAGTACTTGAGAAAAACTAAGGATATGGTTCTTTCTTATGGAGGTGATGAAAAGCTCTTTGTAAATGGTTACACCGATGCTAGTTGGAACACCGATCCAGATGATTCTAAATCACAATCTGGATACGTATTTACTTTGAATGGTGCAGCAGTTAGCTGGAGGAGTGCAAAGCAAAGCGTTGTGGCGAGATCTTCAACTGAATTGGAATACATGGCTGCTTCGGAGGCTTCACAAGAAGCAATATGGATGAAAGATTTCATTACAGAGCTGGGTGTGGTTCCTAGTGCGCTGGACCCAATGTCTATCTACTGTGATAACATGGGTGCCATAGCCAATGCGCAAGAACCAAGGTCACACAAGAAGCTGAAGCACATCAAGCTACGTTTTCACGCTATCCGAGAACATGTCCAAGATGGGGACATAAAGATTTGCAAAGTACACACATATCTGAATGTGGCGGATCCGTTGACTAAACCTCTCCCGAGGGCAAAACATGACCAGCACCAAACTACCATGGGTGTTCGGTATATTACCATGTAATCTAGATTAGATGACTCTAGTGCAAGTGGGAGACTGTTGGAGATATGCCCTAGAGGCAATAATAAATGTAGTTATTATTATATCTTTGTGTTTATGATAAATGTTTACATTCATGCTATAATGGTATTAACAAGGAAACATTGATACTTGTGTGATTTGTAAACTAAAATAGAGTCCCTAGTAAAGCCTCTTTATAATAGTAGCTTGTTGGTTAATAAATGATTGTGGTTTCCCTATCATGAACATTGAGATGTTATTAACAACAAGATCATATCGTTAGGAGAATGATATGGTGGACATACTCCTATAGATAAGCGTAGCATAAAGATCAAGTCATTTTAATAGTTCAATTGCTATATGCTTTCTGATACATAGTAACCTAATTCCTTCGACCATGAGATCATGCATATCACCTTCACCGGAAGGATGCTTTGATGACATCAAACACCACACCGTGAATCGGGGTGGCTATAAAGGTGGCATTGAGTGTTCAGAAAGTATTGGTTGAGACACATGGATCAAGAGTGGGATTTGTCCATCCATATGACGGATAGATATACTCTGGGCCCTCTCGGTGGAATGTCATCCAATTAGCTTGCAAGCATGTGACTGGCTCACAAGGGATCACATATCACGGGAACAAGAAAAGAGTACTTATCAGTAACGAGGTTGAACTAGGTATGTAGAGATACCGACGATCATAACCTCGGATAAGTAAACTATCGTGAGACAAAGGGAAATTGGTATCGTATGTAAGTGGTTCATTCGATCGCAAAGTAATCGTAGAAATATGTGGGAGCCATATGAATTTCCAGATTCCTCTATTGGTTATTGTTCGGAGAAGTGTCTCGATCATGTCCGCATAATTCATGAACCGTAGGGAGACACACTTAAGGATTCGACGTTGTTTGAGTAGTTATGGAATGATGAGTAAGAGACCGAATGTAGTTCGGAGTCTCGAATGGGATCCGGGATATCACGAGGAGCGGAATGGTCAGGAGAATAAGATTCATATAAGGAAAGTCCTGTTTCGGGGTTGGAGAATGGTTTCGGTGTTTTCATCGGGAATGTTCTAGAAGGTTCCGGAATGTCCGGCACTCCAAAGGGGAAGGGTACATGAATGTGTCATACGAAGTTGGAATGATTGCATCATGTACTAGGTGTCATCGCTGAACAAAATAAAGGGTTTAATCAAATCCTAGTTTGAAAAGTCAAACGCCAATTTGAAAAGTCAAACGGCTATTTTGGAATGTGGAAGGGAAGTGGGAAACCGAGTTGGGGAGGAGTTCCTCCTCCACCGCCGGCCCACTTGGGATCCGAGTTGGGGAGGGACTCCCCTCCCCTTGGCCGGCGCCTCCCACCTATAAAGGGAGGGGCAGGGCTGCCCCTCCTAGTACACAAGATCTCCACCCAAAACCCTAGCCCGGCGCCGCCACCTCCTGTTGTCGTCGCCTAGGGATCCCCTAGCCGCCGACTTGGGCAAGCCCCAAACCCTAGCCGCCGGCCCTAGCACCTCCTCCTTGGTGTGTCTAAACCCTAGATCGCCGAGGAGCTCTCTCATAGTCCACCATACTCGCTCCGGCTTAAAGCGAAGCCCTGCGAGATCTCCCATCTACTTAGCATCCGTCTTTGTTGTCTTAGGAATCGCGAGGAGAGTGCTACAACCTCCGCTTTCTTTGGAACAAGGGAGAGGAAGGTCTTCGTCGAACCGAACGTGACCGATCATGGAAGCGTTTAACGCAGTGGGAAGGATCGTCTACGCAATCTTGAGATCGGGAAGAGTATTTACATCACCCACGAGAATCCGCTCTCGTTAAACACTTTGGAATCTTCGAGGGTGAGTTATTCCATCGACTCGTTGCTACAATCTAGTAGATAGATCTTGGCTTGTTTGTTTGTATGCGATAGAAATTTTTTGTTTTCCATGCTACGAAACCCTACACAGTGAAGGTAATGAAGTACTCGTAACCACCTCTGAATGTCGTGCTCAGTGGTCCACATGCATCACTATGCACTCGTCCCAACAAGTCGGACGCCCTTTCGCAACTCTTTGCAAAAGGTGTCTTGGTCATTTTGCCGAGTAGGCAAGATTCGCATGTCTCGAATGACTCCAAGTCGAACGAAGTTAGGAGTCCATCATCATGGAGCTTCCTCATGCGTTTCCAACTTATATGACCAAGCCGACAGTGCCAAAAGTAATTCATATTCAGATCATTTGGTTTTAACCTTTTAACATTTATGTTATAAACCGACTCTCCATCAAGATTCAAAATAAATAACCCGTCCTAGACGGGTGCAAAGCCGTGAAACATATCATTCAAATACAAAGAATAACAATTATTTTTGATATTCGACTCATAGCCTTGCCTCATCAAACATGATTTATAAATGATGTTTCAACTAAGCACTAGAACATAATAACAATTATTCAGTTCCATAATGAATCTGGAAGGTAAATGAAGTTGCATCGTCCCGACTTTCAACGCAGAAACTCTTGCTTTGTTGCCGACTCGAATATCAACCTTGCCTCTTGCTACGCTCCTAGTTCTTACTAGTCCCTGCAACGAGTTGCAGATGTGAATAACTGATCCGGTATCATATACCAAAGAAGTATTAGGTGCATCAGCAAGATATATGTCTATAACATTGTAAACAAGTGTACCTGAGTCGGAAGTCATACCTCCACTCTTGGCTTTGTCGACCAAGTACTTGATGCAGTTCCTATTCTAGTGGCCATCCACCTTGCAGTAGAAGCAAGTGGATCCGGCTGAAGGAGATAGCTTAGTCCCTGAGGAAGCGCTTGGGACCGGGTCCTGAGCCTGCTTTCCTCCCGACTTAGCCTTCTTCTTAGTCCAAGAACTCTTCTTGAACTTAGCCTTATTCTACATCGTCAACACTTGATTGGCGCCCTTCTTGAGATCCGCCTCTGCCTGCTTGAGCATCCCATGCAATTCAGTGAGCTTCTTATTCATACCATGCGTGTGGTAGTTCGAAATGAACTGCCCATATGCACTAGGAAGAGAGTTCAGAATTATATCCATGGCGAACTCTTCGTTTATGGGGTAGCCAAGCCTCTTCAGAGACTGCACGTAACCAACCATTTTAATCACATGCAGACTCAGTGGATCACCATCCTTAAGCTTGCAACTCAGCAAATCTTGAGAGACTTGATACCTCTCAGTCTTCGCCTGAGCCTGGAACATACTTTTGAGGCTTTCGATCATATCGTAGGCCTCAACATTCTCGAACTGTTTTTGCAAGTCCGGTTCCATGTGAGCAAGAATAAGACAACTAATATCCGTGGACTCATCCTTACCCCGACGGTAGGCATTGGTGGCAGTGACAGTCGCATTCTCATTCGGCTCATCTGGAAGTGGGTTGTCTAGGACATGGTCCTTCTTTTCTTGTTTGAGAACAATTCTCAGATTTCGATACCAGTTGGTAAAATTAGTGTCGTTCAGTTTATCTTTCTCAAGAATGGTTCTCAACGCAAAACCGGATATCTGAGAGTGACTGCTACTTGGTTCCATGATCTACAACGGAAAATATGCAAAACACTTAAGACATGTATTCATAAAAGAGCAAGCATATTAAAAACTTTAATATTTTATGCTCCCACTAGAACCAACACTCCTCCGATGGTTACTAAGTGATTCAGGATCCTAAATAAGCAAGTCGGCTAGTGAGCTTTAGCATCACCGCTAGCCTCCAAGTGATCTAGGTAGACAACTCCTTGTCAATCGTATCTCATACGACTCCTGTTGGACGGGTGGCATCACATGCCCCAGCTCCCATCCGACTTTTCCTTGAGCCCCACAACCGTTGTGATAGACCCGTCTAGCTTACCAAGTGTTTCCGCAGTAAGAGTCCGACTCGAACCCACCTAGACGGAAAGAATTGGTAGCAACTCAATTTTATGAGCCCACTACCAAAAATGTCCGAATTGTGATGGTGCAAACACTGGCGGGAAAACTGACTAGACCTTCTTTTGAGGGATTAAATTTTACCGACTATCTAATAGAGGTAAAACAGAGACATATCAATAACACAAAATAAAGCAATTATAATATAAAATGGTATGGATCTCTTCATGGCGATCTCCATCTCCACAAAGCCTGTAATCCGACCCGTGCCAACTCTTGTCACTTGCCGTCTTACACCATGTCACTGACTTGTACATCACCTTGCATGACATCCGGGTTCTCCAAACAGCTACACTAGCTTAGTAAAGTAAATTACATGGAGAAACCGACACGCAGGCCGTTATACAATAAAATGACAGCACCTAGGCTCCAACCGACTGGCAAAACCGTGATTCGCAGATCACGTATGGATTACACACATACATCACATGCACATGAACCATACCATTCACAACTTCCTGCAAAAAACAAGTTATGCATAGATACGATATCTACTAGCGTTGTGAAACTCGCAACGACATCTAAGGCGCTATGATAGGGCGAAGCCGGCGGTCCCGCTAGCCGGATAGCGGGCGGGGATCGAAGGCGCCATCAGCGCGGCAAGACTACGATTTTTCCGAAAACATAGATCTCATCTACGATCCGGACATGGATTCCGACCATTGTTCCGATTCGATCAAACTTTTTGATCTTCGATCACCGCCTCTGGATTTACGTGTCACGGTCTACCCCGATGGCGGAAGCCGACCGGTAGGGGTATGTCGTTCCACGATCTCAGCAGTATGATCACGGAAATCAGATCTACCATTCCCCGAGTACAGTTGATCCAATCAACCTCGTATAAAACTGATCTATCTCATAGATCAACCACCAAAACAGCACATAGATCTCATCTACAGCCAACCGCATATCACATATGCGAGATCTCGAGCCTAAAACCAGAAGCTATTGCTATGATACCACTGTTGGGCCACACAGAGATAAAACAAAACCTTTTTCCCTCTAATCATGGTGATCCCAAGATCCAGCTAAGGTAGAAGGCCACGAGGTTTACCACTAGTCGCGCAGTTGCGGATTACTGATATAGCGCGTCAGTTGATACAATATAGTCCTTACGATCCGATTGTCCTAGTGCTGATCGTGCAACACCTCTGCTGGTATCCACACGTACAAGGAGGAGCACCGACGGCGAACTGCTAGGTTCGTTACGACTGCAGGACTGCTGTGGAGCTAGGGTTTCCAACACATGGAATGACCTAACCGATCAATGATTAACCCTTCTGGGTTACTGCAATCCACTTTATATAGGGAGTGAATGTGGGCTCCACTCTCGTGGCCCATTCATTAAAGCCCATATATTATTAGTCCCTGTGAGTCTGACTCACTGACTCAGTCCAAATCCGGCTCGGGTCCAACCCAACCAGATTTCTGGTTTACATCATATCCTAACTTGCTCCCGCTCTTAAGTGTGTGACCCCGCAGGCTCATGGCTACTTGGACATGATTGGAGTCCGACTCTCAATCGATCAGTCGGTAGCATCTCCTAGTAGAACGTGCCGACTCCCAAGTACCAACGAGTTATGACGACTTTCCTTTTCAATGTGACTTGCGTCTGAGTCCCTTTTTCCTGACGATATACCTTGTCAGACTATAGGCGAATATTTGTCATCCCTTAAATAGTCCGACTCTCTTCTCGATCCGAGATAAGTGATTCACCCGACTAACTCTTAGTCGATCGCCTCGGTTAACACTTAACCGAGTCGTGAATGGCCATGCTTTCCGAATCATATCATCCAAGTGTTGGAATTATGCCCTAGAGGCAATAATAAAGATGTTATTATTATAATTCTTGTTCATGATAAAGTTTATATTCCATGCTAGAATTGTATTAAGCGGAAACATTAATACTTGTGTGGTTTGTGAACAACACCGTGTCCCTGGTACGCCTCTAAGGACTAGCTCATTGATCAATGATGGTTAAGGTTTCCTAACCATAGACATGAGTTGTCAATTGATAATGAGATCATATCATTGGGAGAATGATATGATGGACAGACCCAAACTAAGCGAAGCAATTAGATCGTTTCATCGTGTTCATCTTTGCGAAGCTTTTCCTATGTCAAATATTGTATTCCTTAGACCATGAGATAATGCAACTCCCTGGTACCGGAAGAAAGCTTTGAGGTCATCAAACGTCATCCTATGAGAGGGTGATCATAAAGGTGTCTCTCAGGTGATCGGAAAGTATCTGTTGGGTTGTATGTATTGAGATGGAATTTGTCCCTCCCTAGTCGGAGAGATATACTTCGGGCCCACTCGGTAATCGATATCAACACCGCTTGCAAGCATGTGGTTAAGGAGTTAATCACAAAGTGATATCGGATTACGGAACGAGTAAAGTACTTGCTGTGAACGAGATTGAACTAGGTATGATGGTACCGACGATCGAATCTCGGGCAAGTAAAATATCGCGAGACGAAGGGAATATATATATGGGATTGATTGAATCCTGGCATCGTGGTTCATCCGATATGATCATCTATGAATGTGTGGGAGTCAATATGGGTGCCTGCACTGTTGATTATTGATAGAAGATCATGTGCGCATATTCTCGAACCCAGGTCACACACTTAACGATCTCGACGCTAGGATAGATTGGATAATTGGTTTATGAATTTTGTTCGGAGTCTCGGATGGGATCCGGGACATCACGAGGTTTCGGAATGGTCCGGAGAATAAGATTCATATAAGGCAAAGGCAGTTTTGGAGTTCGGAATTGTTCCGGGTTAATCGGTATTGTACCGGAAGCTTCTAGAACCTTCCGGAAGGGGACCAACGTGGCCCCACCTTCCGGGAGGGGGCATGGGCCTATGAGGGAGTGTCCTGGACTCTTTGGGCCAGGGGCACAAGGCCCCATAGGGCCCAGCCGATCCTAGAGAGTTTAAACCGTTTAAACTAGAGATAGGGTTTCTAGAAGAGGGGAGAGTCCATGCCCCCCACTCCTTATCCTTTGGGCTTGGGGGAGGAGCTAGGGCTGCGCCCCCCCTCTATATAAAGAGGGGTGGGGGCGCACCAACCCCCCACACCTCTCCTCCAAACCCTAGCCGCCTTGCTAGCTTTCCTCTCTCCCGATCGCTTGTAGGCGGCCCCGCTGCAAAATTCTCCACCATATACACCACGCCGTCGTGTTGTAGATCCAATCTATCTCTCCACCATACTTGCTGGTCCGAGGAAGGAGGATACGTCGAGGTGCTGCACGTGTGCATCTCACGGAGGCACCGCCACTTGTGGTGCTAGATCGGATCGGATCGCGAGGAGGAGAAGCGAGTACGACTACAGCACCCACGCTCCGATTAACGCTCATGCCGTGAATCTTCAAGGGTATGAAGATCTAATCCAATCTCTCTCGTTGATTGCATCTCCTAGATTAGATCTTGGCTTTCCCTCTGTTCGCATCCGTAGAAAATTTTGATTTACTATGCCGCGAAACCCTTCACCAAGAGGGCCCAGAGAATATCTCTCCAAGTGGAGGGGCAAAATCCCATCTTGGTTATTCATATCACGCAGCTTGATTCTCAGTCGACCCGAACTCTGCCTTTATAACTGCCCAGTTACGGATCAACATTTGGCAGAACCTAAGTCGGTGATCCTCAACTCGTACTATGTAACAACCTCAGGTTTAAGGATTACATTGATTGCGATATACAAATGATAACTTGTTCGTTGTACCTCAATACGGGTCAATCCGACTCGCTGAACTCTTTAGCCGAATTTGTGTAAGTCGGAATGACATCTCCATGCCCATGACAAGTGGAACCGAGTCATCAAGCTGACTTTCACATTGGTCTAAGTTGTGTGCCCAACACAATCTCAATAACCAAGGACATTAAGTATAAACAACATGAATGTATAGTTCCACAACCGATCACATATTCAATGATACACATCATATGTTTATACCATGACAACTTAATAACTTTATGAATACAATGGGAAAACATCATCATACATGATTGCCTCTAGGGCATATTCCCAACAGTATCCCACTTGCACTAGAGTCAATCTTCCGACATCACATGTCTAAGCATCTAATGCCCATGGCTCTCAGGTGCGCCTGATGCTTCGGCTGTGGTAACGGCTTTGTCAACGGATCCACAATATTTGCATCCATGTGTACCTTGCATAACTTAATACTGCATGTTCGAGTACCGCATGGGGGATTTTACCGGAAAATGTTCGAGTACCCATTGTGTAGCTATGTGCATTACTCAATGCAATATCTCTGCTATATTTATTATGCCATTTATATTAGACGAGAAGCCAGATGACACCTTGATACTGTAAAGGTATTCAAAAAATATTTCCTTCTCTTCTTTGGTAAGAGCGCAACTGGTAGGACTTAAGTGACGCCCTTTATCTGTATTGTTATGTGGATGCATGTTCTTTGAGTCTTTCATACGTTGCTGGTCCTCACGTGCTTCTGGTGTATCTTTTGTCTTCCCATACACGCCAAGGAAGGCTAGCAGGTTCACGCAAAGATTCTTCCTCATGTGCATCACGTTGATTGAAGAGCAGACATGTAGGACTTTCCAATAGGGTATCTCTGAAAATATAGATTTCTTCTTCCACATGGACACGTGTCCAGTAGCGAAGTTGTTCGGAACAAATTGACCGTCAGGAACCTTTCCAAAGATTACTTCTATGTCCTTGACCATACCAAATACATCATCACCAGTAGGGAGGTCAGGCTTCTTCTGGTGATCCGTCTCACCATTGAAATACTTGTCTTTCTTTCTTACGGAATGATTGGTCGAAAGAAATCGAAGATTCCCCAGATACACAACCTTCTTACATTTATGCAAATATGTACCTTTAGTCTCATCTAAATAGTGCGTTCATATCTTATATCCCTTGTTTGTCTGTCCTGAAAGGTTACTAAGAGCAGGACAATCATTGATGGTTACGAAAAACAACGCTCGTAGGTCAAATGGCTCATGTTTGTGCTCATCCCACACACACGTACACCTGGTTTGCCCCACAGTTGTAAGATTTCTTCAACTAAAGGCCTTAGGTACACATCAATATCGTTGTCGGGTTGCTTCAGGTCTTGGATGAGCACTAGCATCATAATGAACTTACGCTTCATGCACAACCAAGGAGGAAGGTTGTAGATACATAGAGTCATAAGCCAGGTGCTGTGACTGCAGCTCTGCTCCCCAAAAGGATTCATGCCATCTGTACTTAGACCAAACCATAAGTTCCTTGCATCACCTGTAAAGTCTGGGAAGTCTCTCTCGATTTTTCTCAACTACGACCCATCAGCGAGGTGTCTCAACTTCCCGTCTTTCTTAGGTCCTGTTTGTGCCATCACAACAACCTGGCATGGTCTTTGTTTTTGAACATACGTTTCAACTATGGTATTATAAGAGCATACCACATAACCTTTGCAAGAACCCTCTTCCTAGTCGGGGGGGCGGGGGGGGGGGGCGTCATCGCCCTCAACATTATTAGGGTCATCTCCTCTTATTTTATACCGCAGTGCAGTGCATATCGGACATCACTGGGGTCATCTCGTACTCCTCACCATGATAGAGGATGTAGTCATTAATGCATGCATGTATCTTCTGCACATCTAATCCTAGAAAGAGAGTCTTCTTTGCTTAGTACCTACTCTCGGGCAATTTGTTATCCTTTGGAAGCTTTGGCTTCATTATGTTCAGTAACTTATCAAATCCCTTGTCAGATAAACCAGTCTCTGCCTTCTATTTCAGCAATTACAGTGTGGTACCGAGCTTTGTGCTGCCATCTTCGCAATCTGGGTACAACAATTTTTGTGATCCTCTAACATGTCCTCCAACTTAAACTTCTCCTTTTCTGTTTCACAATCTCGCTTTGCATTAGAAATGACCCGACCAAGATCATCAGCGGGCTCATCTGATGCCTGTTCTTCACCTTCTTCTTCTTTATTGTCTTCCATTGCAGTATCACCGTATTTAGGGAACATCGGATAGTTGTCATCATCCTCTTCTTCTTCACTGTCTGCCATCATAACCCCTCTTTTTCGTGCTTGCTCCAGTAATTATAGCAGGGCATGAAGCCCCTTCGAACCAGGTGGCCGCGAAGGATTTTCGAGGAAGAGTACTCCTTGTCGTTCCGACATTTAACACATGGACAACACATAAAACCATTCTCTTTGTTTGCCTTAGCCAAATCGATAAATTTATCCACGCCTTTAACGTACTCGGATTCACAACGGTCACCATACATCCATCCCCACTGGTTCATCTGCATCATATAATTAAGTTTATCAAAAACCATTACAGAACATCATGAATAGTGAAATGACCACTTTACATCGACACATTCACTGTATCAATGACAGATGAAAGGATAAGGTTGCTAACCTCGATCGAGGAGGAAAGAAATAGGAGAAAGCTCAAGTGTGGCTCGGGCACCTCATATCATTTTTGTTTTGTTCGAAATCAAGCGACATCATCCCCTCACGCATTTCATCGAATAACTCACGCACATAGGAAAAAAATAAACTATCACACACATCTCACACCTTTCACCCAAAAACCCAAAGAAGAGAGGGAGCTGGGTGCATATTTATAGGCAGACTATTCGTCCTGGTTTATGACACAAATCAGGACTAAAGGTATTTGACAGGCCACGTGTCTAACGCAAAACAACTAGTCCCTAACGAATCGGGATGAATGCACCTCCGGCTCCCATGAAACAATCTGGCCGCTCAGACCGGAAAGAATGCGAGCATTAGTCCCTGTCTATGGTGCGACCAGAACAAAAGCTCTGGAACGCGCCGAATAAAAGTCTCTTTTTCTACCGGTGATAGCTTTCAGGATAGATAATACACACACAGACGATAAAGACTGAGCTTCGGGGTAGCGAGGGGTGAATACTCCTTATTGCACTACTATTAGCTATACAAGTACTACTACTTATATACTACTAGAGCATCTCTAGCAGAGCCCGTCAAAGGGCCAAAACCGAAAAATAACCGCCAGTTTACGGGTTCGGGCTGAAAATGACGTCGGTCAGTTACCGTAAACGAGGCGAAACCGAATATTTTTTCGGGCCGAGACCGAAAACCCAAATCGGTCTGTATTTGTAGGGGTCGCTCGAGCGAACCGAACACTGGATCCATATCAAGGGCACGCTGAAATTTCAGCTGACGCAACTGCTCGCTCTCTCCTCCTTGCGCCGCCACCACATTCCGCCGCCGCCGCACCGCCCGATTCCCCCGAGCCCGACACCCCGGAACTAGCGCAGGTCGCCCCGCACCCCGCCCGTGGTTCCTCGCCCAACTCCGGGTGCCACCGTCGCCGCGCCGTCCGAATCGAGGATGAGCTCGGGCGACGAGTTCGTCGATGTCGATCTGTCGGATTCGTCAAGCTCGGACGATTCCTACCTCGACGAGCTGCTCCAGGATGACGAGATGGAGGCCATCATCCTCCTCCTCTCTGTCAAGGAGCTAGAGGACCGCGCGAAGCTGCTGAATCGGAGGCACGGGTCGGTGATGGGCCGGAACCATAGCCAATGGAATCGCCTCCTCGGCCACGAGGAGCTTATGGAGGACTACTTCGCTGAGGTACCTACCTATCCACCGCATCTATTCCGTAGGAGGTATCGCATGCACCGTAGTTTCTTCATCAAAATCGTCAAGGCATGCGAAGCCAATTCGAATTACTTCAAGCAACGTAGAAATGCCGCCGGCGTGATGGGTTTCATCCCGTTTCAAAAAATCTCTGCTGCCATGAGGGTGATTGCGTATGGCATCCCTGTGGATTACACCGACAAGTATCTTCGAATTGGCGAAGATACTACATCGGAGTCGGTGCGTAGGTTCACTCGCCTGCTTATCAAGTTGTTTGGGCCAACCTATCTCCGATCTCCCAATGAGGATGACACCAAAATATTGATGGAGATAAATGAGAAAAGAGGTTGGCCGGGCATGCTTGGTAGTCTTGATTGTATGCATTGGACATGGAAGAATTGTCCCAAGGCATGGCATTGACAGTACTGTGGCAAGAGCAAAGATGCTACCATTGTACTTGAGGCCGTTGCATCACAAGATCTGTGGATTTGGCATTGTTTTTTGTTTGTTTGCCAGGAACACACTCAATGACATCAACGTGCTGCAAAGATCCCCTTTATTTGTAAAATTAGCAAATGGGGACACACCCACTTGCAACTACAAGGTCATGAACAATGAGTACACAATGGGATATTACCTAGCCGATGGCATCTATCCGGATTGGGTAACTTTTGTTAAGTCTGTCAAGGATCCCCAAGATAGAATAGAAGCTGGATTTTCCAAGAATTGTTGTAATTTGGTTGAGACATTTTTCATCTGTTCAATTTTTCCAACACTGTTGTAATAATTTGGTTCAGACTATTGTTTATGTGGTGTAATAATTTGGATGATTAGTTGATTAATTATGATCGATTGTTGTATGTCTTGCATATGAATTCTATGAAAAACCCATTTTTCGACCCGTAAACACAAGTTCGTGGTTTTACTGGCTCTGCTAAAGATGCCCTTAGTGAGGTACACAAAGCAGCCCACGTACAACTAACTCTCTTGGTTTGAACACTTGAGTAGTGGAAGCCAAAAGTCCTTATCCCTGAAATCTATTATCCTGACATAGCTGCAGCTTATCACGTGACATTTTATTATAACTAGTGCGGATGCTAGCTATCCGGACAAGTGCAGACGGAATCTTTATTAGGACAATCATCACGGGCGGCGCAACTTTCCCATCTACTACTATAAGATTATTTCACGTACCGTCGTTCCAAAGCTAGCTTAGCATACTTCGTACCATGGCGCCTATCCAAGAAAACAAGGAGCTGATCATGAGCACCGCCGACATGCTCCAAGCTCATCTCGAGCTCTGTCACCACTCTTTTGCGTACGTCAAGTCCATGGCGCTTAGGGCTGCCATTGATCTGGGCATCCCCGGCGCTATTCAGAGCAGCGGCGGTGCCGCCACTTTGTCTGGCCTTGCAAGCAAGGCAGGAATCCACCCGACGAAGCTCTCCAACCTCCGGCGGCTCTTGCGCGTACTCACCACATCTGGCATCTTGGCAGCAACCGATGACGAGCCGCCTGCTGACAGCGAGACGGCCGTGTACACGCTCACCCCGGTCTCCCGTCTCCTTGCTGGAGGCGGCGAGGGCGCCGAGGGTTCGCACAACATGACCCCATTAATAGGGGTGATAGTTAATCCGCTCACGTTGGCCGCTCACTTGAGCATGGCCGAGTGGTTCACCGACGAGCGGGCGGCCGCCATGTCTCTCTTCGAGGTGGCTCATGGCTGCACCCGATGGGACAAGATCAAAGAAGACCCCACGGATGGTGCCGTGTTCAACGCCGGCATGGTCGCGGACAGTCGCATCATCATGGACGCCCTCCTGAGGGACGACTCGGACGGCGGCGGCGAGTTCCTTCAGGGCGTCAACTCGCTGGTCGACGCTGGCGGTGGCCACGGTGCCATAGCCATGGCCATTGCGAGGTCCTTCCCGCACGTCAAGTGCACTGTGCTAGACCTTGCCCACGTGGTCGCTGGGGCACCACCGGACACCAACGTCAGATTTGTCGCCGGAGATATGTTTGAGCATATCCCACCAGCCGACGCTGTTCTGCTCAAGGTAATAATGTCATTATATATCATGCATGAACAGTATATATATGATGTGCGCGGTGGCTGTGAGTTTTTTACACTATAATAAATTATACATTTATTTTGAGTAAATTTCAACTTTTACCCTCTAGTTTGACACTCTATTCTGTAAGTTTTCATCCTAATTACCCCATTTAGTAAAATTTGTGCCACTTTTTATCCTATCTAAATTTTTATTGAGTTACAGTCTACAAATTATACACACCTAGGGCCATCGGTTCCAGAATTGTTGTTGGAATATGTTCAAAAAATATCACTGAAATGGAATTGAATCTGAAGTACTCCCTCCGTTTCAAAATATAATATGTTTTAGGTTTGTGAAGAAAATGAATCTAGACTTTTTTTAGTGTGTAGATTCATTCAAAAGTTGAGTGAACCTACGTACTGAAACAAGTCTAGATTTATTTTTTTAACAAAACAAAAACATCTTATATTTTAAAACAGAGGAAGTAGGAAGGATCGATTGAGTAGAGCACGACAGCCCATATCAGGTGAGCATGCTCGCCCGTGTATAACAGAGGAAGAGAGCGGGATTGGATGAGTGCAAATGACAAGCCAGTAAGCCATGATGAACTAAGGTCACATATGTATGAATCTTTATTGAACCCGTCGTAGTATAACTGGTCCAATCATTCAAGGCAAGTAGAGAGAAAAATCACGTGGTACAAGAAGACAAGCGGGACATAGACAAGAACTCGATGATAGCGCTGAATCCCTGGCGGCCGTCTCTAGGGTTGCCACGGTACATGATCAGTGTAAAACGTGCTATTGGTCCCGGTTTGTAAGGCCTTTCGTCCCGGTTTTCCAACCGGGACAAAGAAATCGGGACTAAAGGCCTATCCTTTAATCCCGGTTCGGCCATAAACCGGGACTAAAGGCACTCACGGGGCCGCGTCGAGTGTGCGGGACCTTTACGAAATGGGACTAAACATTTTTTTTTATTTTTTAATTTATTTTATTTTATTTTTTTTAAACATTTGAATTGTTTGACTCGTTAATCTTCCAACATCCCTCATTTTTAACACTAATTATACTTAATCTTTGTTCAAATCGTACTTTCGGTCAAACTTCCCTACTGGTCACCCATCCTAGCACTACTCCACCCCCAACACGCTTAACTTCTCCATTCCATCTCTTCCACCCTGCGCGAAGGACCCTTATATCTTGTTGTCAAGACTAGTATATCAATCCTATTAACTCATATCGATATGTGACACGTTTTTATGTTTCTAAATTAAGAACAACTATTTTTGTAAACAATAATAAATAAGTAATAATAACATTTTATTCTAAGTAAAAACTAATTAAATTAATATTTTATTCATTTTTGCCATTTATTCCTTTAATATGACATAAACAATATCTTCAAATCTGTAAATCGAAATTCAACAAATAATATATCCATTATTATCAGAAAAATGCGAGGAATTCAAATATGACATAAAAATACTTAAAAAATTAATTTAATTAATTTTTACTTTCATTAGAATAAAAATAATTTTTTTCTTTTCGAATTTTAAGAATCCAAAACGGTCTAAGTATAAATCAAAGAGCTAATTTTTTCTGCATGTTTTGATAGGTTATACTGTTTTACATGGTATGCAAAAGTTATGGCCATTTGAATTTTTCATAACATTTTTTTGTAAATTATGTAGAAATTTATATTTGTTAATTTTTGTAACAACTAAATCACTTAATATAACTACAGTTCGTAGGATTTTATTTTTAAATTTTTTATAACTTATTGGCATGATTTTAAATCTAGAAAAGACGACCTCCAGAAAGATTTTTGCCCGTTTTACTGCCACGGCAGAACTTGAGAATTTTTTTGCCCAGTTTCTTTAGTCCGGGTTAGTAATATGAACCAGAACTAAAGGTCACACATTACCAACCGGGACTAAAGGGGTTGGCATCGGGGCACCCCTTTTAGTCCCGGTTGGTGATACGAACCGGGACTAAAGGTCCCGTTTGTCCCTGGACTAAAGATTGCTGGAGTTCTAGCCGTTGGAACTGGGACTAATGCTCATATTAGTCCCGGGTCCAATCATAACCGGGATTAATGCTCCGAACTGGTGTGGACGAATAGCTCTTTTTCTACTAGTGGATGAGCAATGTTTAGAGTAACGCCCCGTTGGGCCGCAAAGGGTACGTCTGACAGTTCAGGTTGTACCACGGTATATGAAAACAGTCTATGTAACACACAACCTGTACCTAATGGCTGGAACCACTCCCTCCATTTGAAAATATAAGATGTTTTAGGTTTGTGAAGCTAAAATGTCTAGACACATTTTAATGTCTAGATTCTTTTGAACCTATACACGAAAAGATGTCTAGATACATCTTCTTCACATCCCTAAAATTAGAGGGAGTAAAAATTGACACAATTTCGGCTAAATGGGGTTAATTAGAATGAAAACTTGCTAAATAGGGTAACTACTGTCAAAATTGTCAAACTAGGGGGTAAAAAACGGAATTTACTCTTTTATATTTGTGTCAAAAATTTTGGTTGCGGTGAATATATAAACATAATTATTCATACAGAAAATATAATTCTTTAATCTAACAACATAAAAATATGTTGGGCACAAAATAACTACTCTGCACCATGAGTGTTGAATAGGGTTTCTAATAATTAATTTCATGCTCAGTGGATTTTACATTGCTGGAAAGACGAAGATTGTGTCAAGATACTGCGGCGGTGCAAAGAAGCCATCCCAACAAGGGATGCCGGAGGAAAGGTAATAATCATCGATATGGTGGCCGGGTCAGCTGCTGGGTCACAGGAATCCAAGGAGATGCAGCTTCTCTTTGATCTTTTCATGATGTACATCGACGGGGTCGAGCGAGAGGAACACGAGTGGAGCAAGATTTTCACTGAAGCTGGATTTAGCGACTATAAGATCAAACGAGTATTGGGATTTCGATCGATTATTGAAGTTTACCCATGAAGCAAGGCCTGCCTCTGCCTTGCGTCCTTCACATATTTTCTTTTTACGAATCTCATTTTCTTTCGTCAGTTTGGCAAGTCATATATTTTTGTTTTGCTAGGAATAAAAGGTCATGTTCCAGCGAATGCTAGCTAGTTCGATCATGTTGAGGCAGTTAGTTGTGTCATCGATCGTTGTTTAAGCCATGTTGTAATGTTGTCCAATCCGCGGGGTAGAGCGCGATCGAGTTGGGGCTCCTGGTGTGTTAGTGTTGTAACTGTTGTTCAGCTGTGAACGGTATGCATGTCATATGTAAAGCGGTTGTTTAGAGCTGCCCGATTAATATAATAAAATGTGTTGTTCCAAATCATGACATAATCAAATTCTTCGAGCCGATGGTCGGAGTTGGAAGCGGTGACCTGCTGCCAGCGCGGGGTTGCAGGTTGTGCGCGGTGACCCGGCATGGTCTTCGTGGATGGTTGGCGGCCATATGGTGCTCCCGCCGGCGTGCATGGAGAGTAGCCGTCGATCTTCTATCTCTTGTTGTCTCTAAGTGGTGCGGCTGTTGCTCCCAAGATCGAGAGTCGTTGGATCTTAAGCCTCTAATTCTGGTTTGATGTGGTGGTGTGTCGTGAGAATGGCCACGGCAGTCGCTACCAGGAGTAGCGATTGAGTTGATTGAGGGCAAACACGAGTAGTTATCTGTGGATCGAGATTGGAAGGCACATAAAGGTTTACCTAGGTTCCCTTCAGCCTAGGGGTAAAGACCTACTTTCTGCTTTATTGTATTAAATATGACGAGTGGAATACAAGGGTAGAAATCTCAGTGATTGGCCAACGAGTCGCTTGGATGGGTAGCTAATAGCTCGTGCGTCCAATGACTATCCTAGAGAGGTTTATATAGGATCACCTCGCTAGGGTTTACAGGATTACAACCGAACCAGTTAATGTTTTGACCTAATTTGACTGGGCATAACTAGGCTTCTGGGACTTCTGCTTCCAGTAGCTAGGCTTCATTGAAGTATCCTTTCCAGTCGCCGTGCCATCAGGCCCACTCGTCGTGTTCCTAGGCCAGCCGAATTGGCATATCTCCATCAGTAGTCCCCGAGTGCGTCAGCGGTTCGCCGGAGGTGTAAATTTGGCAGTCGGAGTAGGCGAGTCCGGGGGGACACTCAGTTCCACCCGGTCTGATCGTTGACGAACTCCTCCAATGAAGGGAGAATTCTTTGTACATTCCCAGTCACAGCTAGGCGAGTCAATCAATCTTCAAGTCGCCTCGCCCAAGCGATTGGAAAGAGCGAGTGAAGTAGGCGAGTGGAGTGATCGAGTGACCAATTTGATCGAAGTTGGACCGTCAGCACATTCAAACTAGCCGTTAGGTAATTTCTAACGGTAACTTTGGTGAAATTACCGCGAAGTAACAGCTAGCCCAAGATCACGGGGTAGCGCCTCTATAAAAGTAGAGTGGCGGAGAGATGTACGGATCTCACCCGCATTTCCCAATTCTTCCTCCTTCTTCTCCTTCGCGCCAGCACCCGATCCAGATCTTCAGATCGTGAAAGTGCGCATCCATGGCGCCCGCCTGGACCAAATCCAAATGCACTGCAGCAATGTTGAAGTCCTTCCAGGATGCGGGCATCTTGGTGAAGGGTAACTGCCCAGCAGGTGAGATCGAGCCGAAGCTACGACTCGAATAATTCATCTCCTTCGTTAGTCACCTAGAGCGAGGATTAGCATTCTCCACCTCCCTCTTCTTTAGGCGATTCCTCCATTTCTACCAAATCAAGCCCTCTGACCTAGGGCCACATAGCATCGAGCAGCTGTCAGTCTTCATTGTCGTGTGCGAGAGTTACCTGGTCTGCCGCCCATACTTCCCGCTCTGGCTCGAGTTGTTCCACGACCGAGCCAACCGTGATGGGAAAGGTGGATCCTTGCTGGCGGGCAACGTCACCTTCCAAGTGAAGCCCAACGCAAATTTATACAAGCTGATGCCGCCGAAGAAGGCGGCCAGCGAATGGAAGAGGTTTTGGTTCTACACTAGAGAGTCCACCCCTTCGGGCATGGTGGCGATCCCGGCGTACACAGCGGAGCAGAGCAATCTGTGGCGGTTGTCGGTGAAGAGGCTCCACAAGGCCTAGAAGGTGGTCGTGGACAAGATGTGCGCTCGGATGACAAGCTTGAAGATGAAGGGTTGAAAACAATCAATATCTTCAACTGCTGGTGAAAGAATATTTCATGATCCCTAGAGTTTTGTGTGTTAGATAATAAATGACAATTTAATTGTGTGGTGAGTGCTATATATTCTACTTGGTCAAATGCAGCTAAACAGAGAATCTGAGGGCGAATTATCCGCCCTTGGATAGAGCCAGATTATTCGCCCCTGGCGAAATTAGCTAAGGACCAGAGGCGTATCTCTCTGATAGGGGGTGGATAATCCACCGGATTTTCCAACCAGGCCCAAAGATTTTTTCCTGGCTGGGTAATCCGCCCCTCCTGGTGGGTCAAAATACCTCTCGAATTTCTTCAAAGGTCGTGAGGCACGACGCTTTAATGGGGGCCAGACTTTTGGCCCTGATATTCCGTTCTGGGCCGAATGTTTCCCCCAGCCTGATTATTCGGCCCAAATTTGTTCCAACAACATCTTTTCGAGAGGGGGTACATATACCCCATCCTATCTTCATTTAAGAGTCTCTTGGATCTCACAAAAAAAGCTCTGAACCGTTCAACTCGATTTTCCACAATATATCCACTTTCAACAACCTGAAGGCCTTGATGTTTGGGTAATTGAAGGAGTTGACATTGATCTACATCAACACCGAAGAAGATCTTCATTTCCACCCTCATTCATTTAAGGGCCCTTTGATCTAGAGTTTCATTCGAATTTCTAGATCTCGGTTTTGTTATTTGATAAACTTGTTTGTTGTGGAAGCTTGATGTCATCTCGGGAGCCTCCAATCGGTTATGGAAGCTTGACCTATATATTGATCCTACCAATCTATCAACACCCTAAAACCATCTTGCCAAGATCAAATTTTGAGAAGTTCTTCATAATCTTCAAGTATGGCAAAATTTAGATATTTGACAAAACTTGAGCTAATGCTCCCATCAACCACCATCATACTCCACCCTTGACCACCACGACACTCCCTCACCCCTCTGGTCGCAGCACTGTAGCTTGGTACTATAGGACACCTTCCCCTTGTCCTCTAGCACTTGGAAGTGGATCTAGAGAGAGACAAACCTGTCCTTGCTAGATCCTTTAAGACAATGCAACATCCAACACCAGCCCTCTCTGCACGACCAGAGCCCGAACACAAACCTCTCACCGCCCTAATGCCCAATACCTGGCCACCTCCCTCTCCCCAAGATTCCCATGCACCTACTCCATAGTGTTTATGACAAAGATCAATTTTTGAAAGAATTGGGAAATAGGGACCACTTCTTTGGATGCATCAACTAGAGCAAGTTGCAAGCGATGGGCATAACAATGGACATAATAAGCATACATACATTCCTTGAGAAAAAGAGCTTGCAATCCATTCAACTCACCTCTCATGTTGTTAGCCCCGTCGTAACCTTGCCCTCGAAGGTTTTGAATATTGAAACCATGGTTTGATAACACAAAGCACAATTCTTGCTTAAGTGTCAAAGACCTTGTGTTCGCCACATGTATCAAGTCAAAGAATCTCTCTTGCAAAATACCACCTTTATCAATAAATCCGAGAACCAACGCCATTTTCTCTCTCTTTGATACATCACATGTTTCATCTACTAAAATAGAGAATTTAGAATCCCCAATTTCATCACGGATATGCTTCCTAATTTTGAGTGCAAACATACCCAGGAGCTCCTTTTTAATCTCAGGTGATGTGTATTTTGAATTGTATGGAGCACTGCCCCCCATAACTTTGGCAATCTTAGGGTAGAATTCATCAAAAAGGTCTCTCATTTGAAGAAAGTTTCCTTTGTTCTTCGATTGAGGTCTCTCATCATACCCTCTAAAAGCACATGCTTGAAATGCAAGCCATTTGACAGTGGCAATTGAGGCTCGTAGTCGCAAACAGTTTCTTTCGACCTTCTCCTTGTCCTTCACTGCTATAACATTCTCTATGTGGCATGGTTGATGCATTAAGTCACGACAATTGGTAACTGCATTGTTGTGTGGCGAGCATGGTCCAGAACCAATGTGAGTCAAGAATGCACAGTTTCTCTTAGAATTAACCATCTTCCAACCGTGAAATCCATCCACTATGAAGACATGAGAACCACCTCGTGTATTCTCCTTGTTGCTAGTCACAAAGTAAAAGAGGCAATATGCACAATTTTTGTCCTCCGAATATTCAAGCCATGATGGAAAGAGACCGAACCAACTATACTGGAAGCGGCGTCGATGCCCTTGTTCACCCGAAAGACTATATAGTTTTGAAGATGGGGTTGCATAGAACCTAACGACAAATATACTCTCCTCACGGTATCTCTTTGCTCCGGTGCATATTGCCAAATTTGAGGGTGCAATCCAGGGTCTCGCTGTAAGAACTCGATACCTCGAAAAATAACAGGTTCATTTGAGTGTTCATTGCCATGGCTATGTTGGTGTTGTTCCAATTCAAGCAAGGAAAAATGATCAGTGGTTGCTGCTGTAGGATCTTCTTCAACAGTGTGTTCTTCAACTTCACTAATTTCAATTTTTTTTTCAAGACAAAATCAATCCTTCTTTGGCTGTGAGTGGCCTTCCTCATGGCTGTTGCAATTTGTACAATTGAAAACAAATTCAAGAAACGATCCAATTCAATCCATGCTAATAAATTGACAAATTGCTAAGGATTTGGGGAAAGAGACAAAGGTACCTGGATTGGGGAACACCCGAAGAGGAAGGACTCAATTTCACTGCGTGTCTCCGCTATTCTGCTGCTGGTACGTGCGGACAGTCAGTGGGGCGAGCCGGCGACCCTTGCCGCGGGCGGCGGTGCGGCGTTCTGCCGGCGTGCCACCCTTCTCCCGTGCTCCGCCCCTGCCTCTTCCCCCGCCCCCCTTAATTCCTAAACCTAGTCCATGGCCTCAATCGGTTAATCCATTCCCGTTTCTTCCTGTGCGTGGAGAAGGTGCCCGTGAGAGCAGGGGAATGAGCAGCCGGGAGAGATCTAATGAGTTCGGCCTGGAGCTGGACATTCAAACACTCAAGCAGCCAGAGGGTATGTTTTCAGTGCTTGTCCATTATTGACGCCTTATTTCCTCTGAAATCAGCCTCACATCTTGGCTTCAGTTGCTCTCAAAGCAAAAATATTTGAGATTTCAATCTTAGCAAGCTTCTCCCGCCCCCATTAACACTGGTAAAGTACATAGCATTACTGTCTCATCACTTATTTGTCACATGCAGGGAGTATCTAGATGTGTGATTTTCCTTTGTCTCTAAATCACCACGGTTCCATCTAACTTAACCAATAATTTTAATGTCCTTAAATCGATCACCACTGTTGAATATTTCCATCTATTTGAAAGTTTACTTTGGACAAATGTACTATTTCTAGAAATGATTAGTGGGGTATGTATGGAAGCACAACCCAGTAGGAACCCAATTGACCCTGTCGTCATTGTGTGGGTGCATGCATATATGATGGTGTATTTATATGTACGTGAACTGTCCTTGGTATTTCTCTAAACAGAAAGAAACAAGTTGTAGCTATCTACTCCCTCCGTTTGAAAATATAAGATATTTTAGGTTTATAAATGAGATGTATCTAGATACCTTTTAGTGTCTAGATTCATTTGAACCTATACAGTAAAAGGTGTCTAGATACATCTCCTTCATAAATCTAAAACATCTTATATTTCTAAACGGAGGGAGTAATCAGCAGTGACAATGGCATCCCAACTCCGATGTGGACAGCTGAAATGTAAACTCCAACACACTCGACTCCGAAACCAACCGTCCTCCAATTCCAAAACCTCCCATTACTTAATCGTCTGCTTCCAATTGAATATTCATAGATGCTGCGTTGGTGTTAGCATTTTTAGCTTGAAGACCAAGAAGGTTAGATGCAATTACTTTCTCCATAGAGCAGAATCAGTATTCAGTATAGAGCACATAGCTAGTTAGTACTTGATACTAAGATTTTGGCCTGAGCTATTGATGGTTTCGTTGGCACTCGCCTGCTGCACAACGGCCCTGATCATTCTGTTCCTACCCTTGGGCACTTCTGATGACCGGCTTG
Source organism: Avena longiglumis (assembly GCA_030063025.1). NCBI lineage: Eukaryota > Viridiplantae > Streptophyta > Magnoliopsida > Poales > Poaceae > Avena > Avena longiglumis. The sequence goes on from CP125975.1 coordinate 16,168,994, forward strand.
TCCCTGGCAAGCCGCTGTCACCTGGCAACACCATCGTCTCCGATGGCGGAGCATTCGTCTTGGGCTTCTTCAACCCCTCCAACTCCACTCCCGCCAAGCTGTACCTTGGCATATGGTACAACGACATTCCTGAGCTTACCGTCGTGTGGGTAGCCAACCGAGAAACCCCGGCCACCAACACCTCTTCGTCTGCACCAATGCTCTCCCTTGCAAACAATTCCAATCTCGTTCTTTCCAACAGTGATGGCCGCATCGTTTGGACAACGACTAACGTGGCCACTGTCTCGGGATTGTCTACCCCGATGGCTGTGCTTCTGAATACCGGCAACCTCATCATCCGCTCAGAAAATGGCACCATGCTATGGCAGAGCTTCGAACACCTCACTGATACGTTCATTCCAGGGATGAAGATCCGGTTCAGGTATGGGACACGCGTCGACAACGAGCGCCTAGTGTCCCGGAAGAGCTCTAACGACCCCTCGCCAGGGCGCTTCTCCTTCGGGATTGATGTGGGTACGCTCCTCCAGATGGTTCGCAGCGGCACCTGGGGCGGCTACCTGGTAAGGAGCGAACGCCAATTCCCTCAAGCGGGATCCCCGAACAGCAGCTCCATTATAATCTACATGGCCTTCATCGACAACGACGAGGAGATATACGTCACCTATACCCTCTCAGAAGGTGCTGCACACACCAGGTACATGGTGACTTACACCGGCGAGTACCAGCTCCAGAGTTGGAGCACAAGTGCAGCGGCGTGGACTGTCGTTTGGAAGTGGCCGTCCGCGCGCTGAATGCGCTTACTACAGCTATTGCGGTCCGAATGGCTACTGCGATGAGACGTTGGCGCCTGTCCCAACGTGCAAATGCCTTGATGGCTTCGAGCCGGCAAACATGAAGGAGTGGACTGATGGCAAGTTTTCAGCGGGGTGCCAGCGTAAGGAGCCATTGCGTGGGTGCGGCAGTAACTTCTTGGCCTTGCCAGGGATGAAGTCACCAGACAGGTTCACGCTTGTGGGAGGGGGCAAGAGTACGTTCGAGGAGTGCAAGGAAGAGTGTAACCGCAACTGCTCCTGCGTGGGGTACACACACGCCAACCTGAGCAGCGACAGGTCCGGAGGAGAGGCGACAAGGTGCTTGGTGTGGTCAGAAGAGTTGGTCGACATGGGTAAAATCGGCCAACAGATTGGCAGCGACACCTTCTATCTCCGGCTTGCAAGCATGGATGCAACATCAGGTATCATATCTCAATTTCTCCCTCTTTGTCGTACTGGTTTTGTTATTTCACCCACTTTTTAGTATTTGTTTTGTTTTGGACAACATGCTTCTTGATCCATCATTCTTGTCTGGTTATTACTCAAATGACTTTCCTCTCACTTGATATAGCTGTGCGATCAAGGTTTTCTCATATTTTTTGTTGGTATTGCGTGAACCTGATGGCTGGTGCTAAAGTCGGATGGTTGTTAGCAATATCATAGAAATCAGGTGGTTGTTACGAAGGTGGTAATTTCTAGAGTTTTTAGTTACGAACAAAAGTAGTAATTTCTAGCTAGAGTTCAAGTAAGATTACATAATTATTTCCTAAAAGTATCCAATTCACACACCATCAAGTCCATCTCAACAAGTGCATGTCGGAACAAGAAACCACACAGAAATCCCCGGCAGCTCGCTCTGGTCGCACCTATCGTGGCCAGAAGAAATCAACTGCAGTTGTTCCATAGAGACACTCCCTAATATGTGAAAATAGTTAGCTCCGAGGCGTATTGATCTAGTTAGAGAAGTTACAAGCTGCAAGATGGTTTTCGAGAGCAGGAACACCACTACGGCCAGTTTCAGGGAGATGCCGACGGAACCCAGTCCTCCGGCATCTCCGAGAAACTGGTCATAGAGGCACTCCCTAATATGTGAAATTAGTTAGCTCCGAGACGTATTGATCTAGTTAGAGAAGTTACAAGCTGCAAGATGGTTTTCGAGAGCAGGGACACCACTACGACTAGTTTCAGGGAGATGCCGACGGAGCCCAGTCCTCCGGCATCTCCAAGAAACTGGTCATAGAGGCACTCCCTAATATGTGAAATTAGTTAGCTCTGAGGCGTATTGATCTAGTTAGAGAAGTTACAAGCTGCAAGATGGTTTTCGAGAGCAGGGACACCACTACGACCAGTTTCAGGGAGATGCCGCCGGATCCCAGTCCTCCGGCATCTCCAAGAAACTGGTCATAGAGGCGCTCCCTAATATGTGATTGCGCGCGTTTGGAGTACGAATCGGGACAACTTCTTCATAGTCCTGGTCCAGCCACAAAACGGGACTAACACTCAAGACATTTATTAATATTAAAAACTGAGACTACAAAACTGGGACTAAAGGCCACAAACCGCGAAAGATATCCTTCGGTCAAGCCACAAACCGCGAAAGACATGAACTAGAGTTACATAATATGAGCATGAACTTCTTGGCATATGTCTGAAGGGTTTCGCGGCATAGTAAATCAAAATTTTCTACGGAGCGAACAGAGGGAAAGCGAAGATCTAATCTAGGAGATGCAAACAACGAGAGAGATTGGATTAGATCTTCATACCCTTGAAGATTCGCACAGCGGAACGTTCGTCGGAACGTGGGTGATATAGTCGTACTCGCTTCTCCTCCTCGCGATCCGATCTGATCTAGCACCACAAGTGGCGGTGCCTCCGTGAGATGCACACGTGCATCACCTCGACGTCTCCTCCTTCCTCGGACCAGAAAGTATGGTGGAGAGATAGATTGGATCTACAACACGACGACGTGGTGTATATGTTGGAGAATTTCTGCAGCAGGGCTTCGCCTACAAACAGTCGGGAGGGAGAGAGGAAAGCTAGCAAGGCGGCTAGGGTTTGGAGGAGAGGTGTAGGGGTTTGGTGCGCCCCCACCCCACTTTATATAGAGGGGGGCGCAGCCCTAGCCCCTCCCCCAATCCCAAAGGATAAGGAGTGGGGGGCATGGACTCTCCCCTCTTCTAGAAACCCTATCTCTAGTTTAAACGATTTAAACTCTCTAGGATCGGCTGGGCCCTATGGGGCCCTGTGCCCCTGGCCCAATGCGGCCAGGACACTCCCTCATAGGCCCATGCCCCCTCCCGGAAGGTGGGGCCACGTTGGTCCCCTTCCGGAAGGTTCTAGAAGCTTTCGGTACAATACCGATTAACCCGGAACAATTCCGAACTCCAAAAACTGCACTGCCTTATATGAATCTTATTCTCCGGACCATTCCGGAACCTCTCGTGATGTCCCGGATCCCATCCGAGACTCCAAACAAAAATTCATAAACCAATTATCCAATCTATCCTAGCGTCAAGACACGTTAAGTGTGTGACCTGCGGGTTCGAGAATATGCGGACATGATCTTCTATCAATAATCAACAATGGGTGCGGAACTCATATTGACTAACACACATTCATCGATGATCATATCGGATGAACCACGATGCCGGATTCAATCAATCCCATATATATATATTCCCTTCGTCTCGCGATATTTTACTTGCCCGAGATTCGATCGTCTTGCATCATACCTAGTTCAATCTCGTTCATAGCAAGTACTTTACTGTTCCGTAATCCGATATCACTTTGTGATTAACTCCTTAACCACATGCTTGCAAGAGGTGTTGATATCGACACCGAGTGGGCAAGTATATCTCTCCGACTTGGGAGGACAAATTCCATCTCGATACATACAACCAAATGATACTTTCCGATCACCGAGAGACACCTTTATGATCACCCTCTCATAGGATGACGTTTGATGACCTCAAAGCTTTCTTTCGATACCAGGGAGTTGTATTATCTCATGGTCTAAGGAATACAATATTTGACATAAGAAAAGCTTCGCAAAGACGAACACGATGACACGATCTAATTGCTTTGCTTAGTTTGGGTCTGTCCATCATATCATTCTCCAATGAAATGATCTCATTATCAATTGACAACTCATGTCTATGGTTAGGAAACCTTAACCATCATTGATCAATGAGCTAGTCCTTAGAGGCGTACCAGGGACACGGTGTTGTTCACAAACCACACAAGTATTAATGTTTCCGCTTAATACAATTCTAGCATGGAATATAAACTTTATCATGAACATGAATTATAATAATAACATCTTTATTATTGCCTCTAGGGCATAATTCCAACAGTCTCCCACTTGCACTAGAGTCAATAATCTAGTTTACATCTGGTAACAATCTCACACCCATGGCACTGAGGTGTTGATCATGTTTTACACGTGGAAGAGGTTTAGTCAATGGATCTGCGACATTCAGATATGTATGTACTTTGCTAATCTTCAGATCTCCATCTGCAATATAATCTCGGATTATATGAAACTTATGTTGATATGCTTGGTCTTTGGATGATATCTTGGTTCCTTGGCGAGTGCTATGGCGCGATGTTGTCACACAATATCTCCAGTGGGTCCAATGCACTTGAACCACGCCAAGCTCGATGATGAAGTTTCGATCCAAACTCCTTCACTTGACGCTGCAGCAGCCATGTATTCCGCTTCTCGTAGATCCCGCGATCACGCTTTGCTTGCTTTTCTCCACACAGCTCCTCCATTCAAAATATAAACGTATCATGTCTGAGATTTGGAATCATCCTTGTCGGTATCAAAACTAGCGTCGACATAACCTTTTACGACAAGCTGTTCATCACCCCCATAGACTAAGAACATTTCTTTAGTCCTATTTAGGTACTTTAGGATGTTCTTCACGGCTGTCGATGTTCCACTCGGATCACTTTGATATCTCGTCACAAACTAAGAGCATTGGACACATCCGTCTAGTACACAACATGGCATACATGATAGAACCTATGGCCGAGGCATAAGGCACTTTGCTCATAGCTTCCTATAATTTATCAGAATGGACATTGAGCCTTGCTCAATATCTTACCCGAAAACATAGGCCTTGAACCTTTCTTTGCCTTATCCATTCGAACCTTTTCGAACTTTGTCTAGGTATGTACTGCTTAAAGCTATCAGGCGTCTTTGTCTATCTCTATAGATCTTGATGCCCAATATATAAGCAGCTTCACCTAGGTCTTTCATTGAAAAACACTTGTTCAAATAACTCTTCACATCGTTAAGCATGTTGATGTCATTTCCGATAATCAATATGTCATCCACATATAGTACCAGAAACGTCACCGAGCTCCCACTCACTTTCTTGTAGATACAAGCTTCGTAGCAATTTGGAACAAATCCAAAGCTCTTGATCACTTGATCAAAACGAAGGTTCCAACTACGAGATGCTTGCTTCAGTCCATAAATGGAACGCTGAAGTTTGCATATTTTACTAGCATCCTTAGGATCGACAAAACCTTCGGGTTGCATCATATACAACTCTTCATCAATGTTGCCATTGAGGAAAGAAGTCTTGACATCCATCTGCCATATTTCATAATCATGAAACGCAGAAATTGCTAATAAAATCCGAATGGACTTAAACATTGCTACGGGAGAGAAAGTCTCATCGTAGTCAACACCTTGAACTTGTCGAAAACCTTTCGCGACAAGCCGTGCTTTATAGACGGTAACATTACCATCCGCGTCTGTTTTCTTCTTGAAGATCCATTTGCACTCAACGGCCTTTCGGTCGCTAGGAGGGTCCACCAAAGTCCATACTTGGTTTTCGCTCATGGATCCCAATTCGGATTTCATGGCTTCTAGCCATTTCTCAGAGTCTGGGCTCATCATCGCTTCCTCATAGTTCGTAGGTTCACTGTCTTCTACTAACAAGACAGTCAAGACAGGGTTGCCGTACCACTCAGGAGGGGCACGCGACCTTGTCGACCTGCGACGTTCAGTAGCAGCATCGTCCGAAGCTTCATGATCCTTGTCATTAGCTTCCTCTATTGTTGGTGCAAAGGCAATCGAACAATTTCAGTGTCGCGCTACCCTCCAATTCAAGAGAAGGTTCAATAACCTCGTCTAGCTCTACTTTCCTCCCACTCACTTCTTTCGAGAGAAACTCCTTCTCAAGAAAGTAACCGTTCTTTGCGACAAACACTTTGCCTTCGGTAGTGATAGAAGGTATACCCAATAGTTTCCTTAGGGTATCCTATGAAGACACATTTCTCCGCTTTGGGTTCGAGCTTGTCCGGCATCAACTTCTTGACGTAAGATTCGCATCCCCAAACTTTAAGAAACGACAACTTAGGTTTAGCACCAAACCACAGTTCATACGGTCGTCTCAACGGATTTAGATGGTGCCCTATTTAAAGTGAATGCAGTTTCTAATGCATAACCCCAAAATGATAACGGCAAATCAAGAAGAGACATCATTGATCGGACCATATCTAATAGGGTTCGATTCCGTGCTCGACACACCATTGCTACTGTGGTGTTCCGGTGGCGTGAGTTGTGGAACGATTCCACTTGCTTTAAGATGCGTGAGAAAATCATAACTCAAATATTCACCTCCACGATCGGATCGTAGAAACTTAATCTTTCATTACGATGGTTTTCCACTTCGTTCTGAAATTCCTTGAACTTTTCAAACGTTTCAGATTTATGTTTCATTAAATAGATATGCCCATATCTACTTAAGTCATCAGTAAAATTAAGAAATAGCGATATCCACCGCCGTGAAATACTCATCGGTCCGCATACATCGGTATGTATGATTTCCAACAAGTCCGTTGCTCGCTCCATCATTCCGGAGAACGGGGTTTTGATCATCTTGCCCATGAGGCATGGTTCGCATGTGTCAAATGATTCAAAATCAAGAGACTCCAAAAGTACATCAGAATGGAGTTTCTTCATGCGCTTTACACCAATATGACCTAGACGACAGTGCCACAAATAAGTAGTATTATCACTATCTACTTTGCATCTCTTAGCCTCAATGTTATGGATGTGTGTTTCATCCCTTTCGAGATTTAGAAGAAATAAACCATTCATAAGAGGTGCATGACCATAAAAGATGTTACTTATATAAATAGAACAACCATTATTCTCCGATTTAAATAAATAACCGTCTTGCAATAAACACGATCCAGAAATAATGTTCATGCTCAACGCAGGCACATAATAACACTTATTAAGGTTTAAAACTAATCCCGAAGGTAAAACTAAGGAGAGCGTGCCGACGGCCATCACATCAACTCTTGATCCGTTGCCAACGCCAAGATCGTCACCTCATCCCTCGCAAGTCCGCTCATTCCGTAGCTCCTGTTTCGAGTTACAAATATTAGCAACTGAACCGGTATCAAATACCCAGGCACTACAACGAGGGCTAGTAAGGAAAACATCAATAACATGTATATCAAATATACCTTTGATGGTGCCAGCCTTCTTGTCCGCTAAGTACTTCGGATAGTTGCGCTTCCAGTGACCCTTGTCCTTGCAATAGAAGCACTCAGTGTCCGGCTTAGGACCAGACTTGAGCTTCTTCTCAGCAGGGGCAGTGCGCTTGCCGCCGCCCTTCTTGAAGGGCTTCTTTGCTCCCTTACCTTTCTTAAAGGAGGGCTTGTTGACCATCAACACATGATTATCCTTTTTGATGTCCACCTCCGCAGCCTTCTTACTGCGAAGAGCTCGGTGATCGTATCGATGGAGCCAATCGATTATGAGTCACTACAAAACTTTTGTAGCTGGGAGGGAGTGATTGCAGAACCCTGTCAATCTTGAGCTCCTCTGGAATCGTGCATTCCAGTTGCTCAAGGCGTTGAGTGTAGCCCGACATCTTTATGGCATGCTCACTAACGGAACTCCCTTCCTCCATCTTGCAGTTAAAGAACTTCTCAGAGATCTCATATCTCTCGAGCGGGCTTGAGTCTGAAACATGGTTTTCAGCTCCTCGAGAATCTCAAAGGGCCCGGGATAGGTTTCAAAACGATTTTGAAGTTCCGGTTCCATAGCAAACAACATGGTGCTCTTAATCACACCATAATCATCTTTGCGCGACTGATAGACAACTTTCTCATCACCGTAGCGAAGTAGGGGGTCACCTAACGCTTTCCCAAGGACATAGTCCTTTTGTCCGCAGAGTAATGATTCTTAGATTGGAACCAATTGGTGAAGTTAGACCCATTGTTTCTAAGCTTTTCCTTCTCAGCAAAAACGTTGAAGTTGACGTTGGATTTGGCCATGTGATCTACAGTATTTGCAAGTACAATTTAGACTATGTTCATGATAAATAGTTCAACTTAATCAAATTACTAAATGAACTCCCACTAAATTCAACATCCCTCAAGTTGTTTAGTGAACACGATCCAAATTCACCACACCTAATCCGATCATCACGAGAAGAGATGTGGTTTCAATGGTGGACAACAAAGTGTCGATCATATCATTCATATGACTCATGCTTAACCTTTCGGTTCTTGTGTTACGAGGCCATGTCTGTACATGCTAGGCTCGTCAAGCTAGACCCAAGTATTTCCGCGTGTGCAAAACTGGCTTGCACCCGTTGTATGTGAGCGTAGAGTCTATAGCACCCGATCATCACGTGATGCTTGGACACGACGAAGTTTCGCAACGGTGCATACTTGGGGAGAACACAGTTTTTATCTTGATTTTTAAGTGAGGAATCATCTTATAATGCTACCGTCGCGATCTAAGCATAATAAGATACATAAAGGATAAACATCACATGCATATAACTTTATGTGACATGGTATAGCCAATCTTCGCGCAATGATCTCCATCTTGTGCGTTCCGGCATGATCTCCATCACTCCACCATGATTGCCTTCACCACGAATAGCAACTACAACTATTGCTAACTACTTAGCGATAAAGTTAAGCTGTTACATGACGTATAAGAAGTTGACTCGCAGGTCATACACAATTATAAAGACAACCATATGTCTCCTGCCGGTTGTGTACTCATCGACATGCAAGTCATGAAACATTACAAAACATGATCATCGCATACATTATACACATCACATCTTGGGCCATACCATATCACAGAAAACACTCCCTGCAAAAACAAGTTAGACGCCTCTACTTTGTTGTTGCATGTTTTACGTGGCTTATGGGAGTAGATGCTAAGAACGATTCTTACCTACGGAAAGCCACAACGGTGATATTATGGTTGCCAAACTCCGGTGTTAATCCCATGACAACTATAGTGAGAGAACGACCTCCACCACCGCATGTGTGGAACAAGCCACACGTCAAGTGCGGAGCCGGTCTCGCGAACGACGCCGTCAGAAGGTTGGCCTGGACCGCTTCAATCTCACTATCCCGCGTCATAAGAAGAACACAAACAAGAGGCTTGCAACAGAAAACATCAACGCCCGCAACAACCATGTTGCGTTCTACTCGTGAAACACATCTACGCATAGATCTAGCTCTGATACCACTGAAGGGTTTCGCGGCATAGTAAATCAAAATTTTCTACGGAGCGAACAGAGGGAAAGCCAAGATCTAATCTAGAAGATGCAAACAACGAGAGAGATTGGATTAGATCTTCATACCCTTGAAGATTCGCACAGCGGAACGTTCGTCGGAACGTGGGTGATGTAGTCGTACTCGCTTCTCCTCCTCGCGATCCGATCTAGCACCACAAGTGGCGGTGCCTCCGTGAGATGCACACGTGCAGCACCTCGACGTCTTCTCCTTCCTCGGACTAACAAGTATGGTGGAGAGATAGATTGGATCTACAACACGACGGCGTGGTGTATATGGTGGAGAATTTCTGCAGCAGGGCTTCGCCTACAAACAGTCGGGAGGGAGAGAGGAAATCTAGCAAGGCGGCTAGGGTTTGGAGGAGAGTTGTAGGGGTTGGTGCGCCCCCACCCCTCTTTATATAGAGGGGCAGCTAGCCCTCCCCCCAAGCCCAAAGGATAAGGAGTGGGGGGCATGGACTCTCCCCTCTTCTAGAAACCCTATCTCTAGTTTAAACGATTTAAACTCTCTAGGATCGGCTGTGCCCTATGGGGCCCTGTGCCCCTGGCCCAATGCAGCCAGGACATTCCCTCATAGGCCCATGCCCCCTCCCGGAAGGTGGGGCCACGTTGGTCCCCTTCCGGAAGGTTCTAGAAGCTTCCGGTACAATACCGATTAACCCGGAACAATTCCGAACTCCAAAAACTGCACTGCCTTATATGAATCTTATTCTCCGGACCATTCCGGAACCTCTCGTGATGTCCCGGATCCCATCCGAGACTCCAAACAAAAATTCATAAACCAATTATCCAATCTATCCTAGCGTCAAGACACGTTAAGTGTGTGACCCTGAGTTCGAGAATATGCGACATGATCTTCTATCAATAATCAACAGGGTGCAGGCACCCATATTGACTCCCACACATTCATCGATGATCATATCGGATGAACCACGATGCCAGGATTCAATCAAGCCCATATATATATATTCCCTTCGTCTCGCGATATTTTACTTGCCCAAGATTCGATCGTCGGTACCGTCATACCTAGTTCAATCTCGTTCACAGCAAGTACTTTACTCATTCCGTAATCCGATATCACTTTGTGATTAACTCCTTAACCACATGCTTGCAAGCGGTGTTGATATCGATTACCGAGTGGGCCCGAAGTATATCTCTCCGACTTGGGAGGGACAAATTCCATATCGATACATACAACCCAACAGATACTTTCCGATCACCTGAGAGACACCTTTATGATCACCCTCTCATAGGATGACGTTTGATGACCTCAAAGCTTTCTTCCGATACCAGGGAGTTGTATTATCTCATGGTCTAAGGAATACAATATTTGACATAAGAAAAGCTTCGCAAAGACGAACACGATGACACGATCTAATTTCTTTGCTTAGTTTGGGTCTGTCCATCATATCATTCTCCAATGAAATGATCTCATTACCAATTGACAACTCATGTCTATTGTTAGGAAACCTTAACCATCATTGATCAATGAGCTAGTCCTTAGAGGCGTACCAGGGACACGGTGTTGTTGACAAACCACACAAGTATTAATGTTTCCGCTTAATACAATTCTAGCATGGAATATAAACTTTATCATGAACATGAATTATAATAATAACATCTTTATTATTGCCTCTAGGGCATAATTCCAACAATGTCCTTCCTTATGATCGCTTCAGACGTAACCATGGAGCATCTTATTTACTTAACGGAATGCTTGGGTCAGTTTTCACTGTGAAGGGCGGAATTTCATCAAACTTATTATAATCTTCTGACATGTCTGTCTTGTCCTCGATTCCCACGATGTTTCTTTTCCCTGAAAGAACTATGTGACGGTTTGGCTCATCATATGATGTATTCGTTTGCATATTTTTTCTTTTTTTTGGTCTATAGGACATGTCCTTCACATAGAAAACCTGAGACACATTATTGGCTATTACGTATGGTTCATCTATATAACCAAGATTGTTGAGATCCACTGTTGTCATTCCGTACAACTGGTCTATCTTTACCCTTTCCCCATTCAGGTTGACCCATTTGCAGCGAAACAAAGGGACCTTAAAAGAGACTCCATAGTCTAGTTCCCATATCTCCTCTATGTAACCATAATATGTGTCCTTTTGTCCATTCTCGTCTATTGCATCAAAGCGGACACCACTATTTTGGTTGGTTCTCTTTTTATCTTGGGCGATCGTGTAGAATGTATTCCCATTTATTTCGTACCCTTGGAAATTCAATACAGTAGAAGATGGTGACGCGTCCAACAAGTATAGATGATCTCCAACAGTGGTGTCATTCAAGAGATGTGTCCGCATCCAACCATCGAAAGACTTCATGTGTTCATCTGTAATCCATGATTCAGGCTTCCCCGGGTTTTTGGAGCGTACAATATTCTTGTGTTCCTCGATATACGGAGCTGCCAAGGTGGAATTATATACAATTGTGTAGTGTGCTTTAGTGAAAGAATCCCCGTCCCTACATATCATTGCTTTCTTTCCCAGCGTGCCTTTTCCACTTAGTCTTCCCTCATGCCGCGAGTCAGAAACACCAATCGACTTAAGGTCAGGAATAAAGTCAACACAAAACTCAATGACCTCCTCTGTTCCATATCCCTTGGAGATGCTTCCTTCTGGTCTAGCACGGTTATGAACATATTTCTTTAAGACTCCCATGAACCTCTCAAAGGGGAACATATTGTGCAGAAATACCGGACCGAGAATGACAATCTCTTCCACTAGGTGAACCAGGAGATGCGTCATAATATTGAAGAAGGATGGTGGGAACACCAATTCAAAACTAACAAGACATTGTACCACATCCTTCTGTAACCTTGGCAGAATATCCGGATTGATTACCTTCTGAGATATTGCATTGAGGAATGCACCAGCTTCACAATGGATACTCGAACATTTTCCGGTAGAAGCCCTCTCAATGCAATCGGAAGCAACTGCGTCATAATCACGTGACAGTCATGAGACTTCAGGTTTTGGAACTTTTTCTATGCCATATTTATTATCCCCTTTATATCCGACGGCACCTTTATACTGTAAAGGACTTCAAAAAAGATTTCCTTCTCTGCTTTGGTAAGAGCATAGCTGGCACGACTTAAAGTGACGCCATTTATCCGTCTTGTTATGTGTATGCATGTTCTTTGGGTCTTTCATAATTTTTGGTCCTCCCGTGCTTCTGGTGTATCTTTTGTCTTCCCATACACGCCTAGGAATCCTAGCAGGTTCACGCAAAGATTCTTCGTCACGTGCATCACGTCGATTGAAGAGCGGACACGCAGGACTTTCCATTATGGCAGCTCCCAAAATATAGATTTCTTCTTCCACATGGGTGCGTGTCCTATAGCGACGTCGTTCGGAACTGATTGACCGCCGGGACCCTTTCCAAAGATTACTTCTATGTCCTTGACCATACCAAATACATCATCACCAGCAGGGAGTTCAGGCTTCTTCCGGTGATCTGCCTCAACTAATGGCCTAAGGTACACATCATTGATGGTTACGAATAACAACCCTCGTAGATCAAATGGCTCATGTTTGTTCTCATCCCACGCACATACACCTGGTTTGCCACACAACTGTAAGAGTTCTTCAAATAATGGCCTAAGGTACACATCAATGTCGTTGCCCGGTTGCTTCGGGCCTTGGATGAGCACTGGCATCATAATGAACTTACGCTTCATGCATGTAACACCCTCAGAATCGGACCTATGCAAGTTTGGGCAAAATTCACCAAACCCGCATAGAAACGATTCAAAGGTGCCCACCAGGCACTTTCGCATGGGTGGAAACGGTAATAATCATTACACAACAGTCCTCGATGGGACCCACAACGTATATATATATAATGACTCAAAGAGTCAAGAATACGAGATATCGGTGCAAAGATCCAAATCACCTTGAAAGCGATAGGCGTCCGGCTACGGACAAGATGCAAATGGGGCTAAGTGCCACGAAGAATAACCAATGGCGTCCATAACCCTGAGCCAAGCGGAAGGGTATCCTCGCTAACGGCGTCGATCTCAAACACCTTAACAAAAGGGTGCGACAAAGGGCAAAGCGAAAACAAAGAAGGAGCGTCGATCGAGGCCAAGACAGCGAGGCTAGAATTCGGCGGTCCTCGCCTACAAAGGTATGGTGGACTGAGCGGCAGCGGCAGCATGCACTAAACAACCTATAGAGACTCGATACACCGGCGCTTATCAGAGAGGGGTAAGAATGACCTAACCGGATCCAACCTGAAGCTAACACCAAACAAAACCCATCCTGGTGTTTCCCCCTCGAGACCAAACGAGGAAGTCAACCGAGGAACTCACACGGTTGGCAATTTTACTTAATCAGTTATATTTGCGGCACTTACTAGTCAGGTATAGATAATCGTGCTGATAAAGTAAACAGTGGGCACTTTTAGTTAACCATTCCGTTATAGTGGCAGTGCTTACTAATCAGATACAGATAGCATGAGATAAACCCAAACCCAGCAGTTGTTGGTACTTTTATTCAGCCATTTCGTTGTAGTTGCAATACTTACTAGTCAGATTCGTTTGTCGCAAGCGACAACCAAACAAGCAATGGTGGCCAGTATTATTTAGCCATTCCGTTATAGTAAAGCTGATTACTAGTCATTATAAGTCAAATTAATAGCAGTAAACTTTAGTTATGCTTGTCTATGATCGAGATACTGTGCTCCAAGTCGTCCATATCCATGGACACGGCTTTGAAAGTTTTAACCGGCGGGTGCACCAATAGCAACACACGCTCGATCAACCTCGGAAAAACCAAATCAAAACCCAACGAGGCTTTCACGGTGAACAATCACAGGATTGAAATATTTGAGGCCACCCTTTGAGTAGAACCATAGCGGGTAGGCAAGCTCGAGACGGCCTCAAGGTTGCCAATGGTACATGGCGGGAACCCGAAAGTGTGGCTGGGCTTGTCGATCTGCGTAAACACTCCGCATACCTAAGCAAGACGGTGTGCTCCTCGCACAATCGTAAATAAAGCGATAAAGCATGGCATAAGTACAGGATCGTAATAAAACCTCAAACTAGTTTGTGGCCCCAAGAAATAAGAATGAATCAAGCTACGGTTCGGGGTCCCATATACCTCCGGATGTGGATAGCATAAAATCAAGGAAATGTATCAAGTACTCGGGGTCTTACGGGACACAAGTGGGCGTTGAAACCAAATATTATCTATCACCCACCGATGCCTCTTATTCAATTTTAGTTGTTAAACAGAAATTAAAGTGACGATAAGTAAAACTAGAATCATCTCCATCATCAACATGCGGCAATACATCACAATCGTGGCATATGACGACACAACAGCAATATAATAGCGGCGGCGACGCTAAGACCAACTAGCTACCAAACAACGGCAATAGGGTGTGTCCAAGGCAATATAGGGCTGCGGGAATATCACAGTACGGAAACTAAAGCATCGCAACACAGATAGCAATAGATCAACAGGAGGTAAATACTATAAAAGTAAGATGGGTAGAAAGGGGGGAGATGCTCGCCTGAAAACATTGTCGAAGGGTTCATCCGAAGATCGGGGCGAAGCTCACATCAACTCAACGGTCCAATCCGCGAAGAAGCAAAACACTAGAAGAAACACCGGATGCAATATTTAATACACGGCAAAAGATCGGCATGATGCATGCATGATGTATGGCATGGCAAGGTGCGATGCAATTAGGTCATATTAAGCGGAACCGGGGTCCCGACAATTGATTATATGGTTCAAGTTATTTGATTACCCCGCAAATTAAATGTTGTTTCAACAAGGCAAGATAAGATACCGGTTCGCTACACAAGTTTAAATGAGGCCAATATGAGACTAGATTTGCCCGCATATGGGCCCCATATTTAATTATTAGGTGAATCGGCATAAGGCCCCCAAACCACAGATATGCATGCAAGATGACAATTTAATATGCGACAAGTTGTTATCATGTTATAAAAATAGGGTTTGCGGGAAGGGGTTCACACATTAGGGTTCGACGAACTTGGGTGCCGGGGTTCGGGGTCGGGTCTCGGGGTCCAGGGGTCGACGGAAACGTTCTCGGAATTAGGGGTAGGTCTTGGCGCATCGGGGTCTCGGTCATGTCGACGGTCGTGGCGTTCAGGGGGAAGCACTTGTCGTCTCCGGGGAGCAGGACTTGGTTCGGCGTTGGGGCGCATCGGACTCGTCCTGATCGCTGACGTTCTTGTCGCATTCGCGGTCTTCGGGTACGGGACCGTCTCCGGGTTCGGGGTCTCGGCGTTCCATGAAGGAGTACTTGTCACACGGTTTTCGGTGTTCGCGGACCGTTTGGCGACCTTGGCGTCCGGGGAAGTCCCTGTCGTGTCCAGGGAGATCTTGATGTAGGGACGGTCCTTGTCGGCGATTCCTCGGGTCTTATGCTCGGGTAGAAGTGCTTGTCGTTCTCGCATCGGCGACATTGGCGTTCGGGTTCGACGATCTTGGCGTCTGCGCCGGTGCTTGTCGCACGGGTCTTGGTTGGGTCGGTAGGTCTTGATGATTCCATGTAGAAGTGCTCGGTGATCCATGAGGAAGGGCTTGGCGGATTGTTCTTGTTGACCTTTGTCCGATTGTCATAACCACCGAGATCATGCTGGCCTTGCAGCTCGACGGTTCAAACTCTTCTAGAACCGGCAGGTGGAACAGGTGGCCCCGCTTGGTATGTGCTCGAGGCACGGGGACCGGCAATGAAGCGCCCGGCGCTGGCAGACGGGAAGCACGCTGTGAGGCGATGCAGGGCGGCTCGAAGCGACACGGAAGCGAGGCAGCCCGGCGGCTGATGCAGGCGGTGGCGGGCTCGCGTCGGATGGTGGCGGCGCGGGCCTCGGCGAGACCTGCGGCAGCCCAGCATGAGCACAGGCGGACGCCCGTGGCCGGCGGAGAAGCGAGGGCCGGCAGTTAAATCCAGCAGCGAGGCCGGACGGATCGGTGGCGAGCATCGCGGCGGCGAGGTCTCAGCGTGGCGAGCGCTTGGGCGGGGCGGAGGGCGGGGGTGTGAGAGCAGGGGGCGGCCGTGGAGGGGGCGGAGGGGGGGGAGGAGGGAGCGAGGGAGGAGGGAGGAGGAGAGGGGGAGGGGGGGGGGGGGGCGGTGGGGCCGTGTGGGTCAGGGTGGTGAGTGGGAGTGGGGGGGAGAATGCAGTGTGCGTGTAGTGGCGCGGGGTGTGTGTGTGTGTGAAATTTTGAGGGGTGTTGTGGTGGAACCATGTGGCGCATGCTAGTGGGCTGGAGGGAGGAGGGAAGGTGAGGTGGCAGGTTCATTGGGTGGGGTGGTGGCTTGGGTGTGTGGGTAGGTTTTTAGGTAGCCATAGGATTAATAGGTGGGGCTGGTTGGACCGAATTTTGTATACGGGGGTGGTCGTTCGGGTCGGGTTGGCCCGTTCGACTGCCCCTACTAAACAAATTAAATCTTTTATTTAATTTCATTGGGCCGTTTGCAACCCGAATGCAACAAAACAAAATACTCCGGAGCCCCGGGGTTTTGGCGTTTGAATAAGATGGGGCGTTTAGAAAACAAAGACGGGTTTTGCAAACATAGTTTTGGCAAACAATGCATGATGATGACGATGCAATGCACAAATTCAACGCGATTTTCTAGTAGTGGTTTTGCGGGATGCCACAATTCGACACCACTAACAATGGATCTCGCCCTCGAGATCCGCCTCATGGTACCGGAAGGGAGGTCGGCGTTCTCCGTCTTCACGCTTTGTGTAGATCCTCGCGACACCACTAACGAGGGTTCCTTCTTCATCTGGGAATCGACGACACCACCAACAATGGGTCGTTGTTCCTGATCGTCGAGAGAACACTCCGGGAACAAAAGGTCGAAGGTAGAGGTATCGCAGATAAAGCCACCCCTACTTCCGTGGACGGAGTAAATTGCTGGATCCACGGCCTCGACGTACAAGAGCGAATGATAAGATCAGTGGTAGGGTAGCTAATCCATCCCACACTCAAACCATTACTCTGCACACGAATAAGCGGATTAGGCAACCAACTCTCGGAATTTAGACTGAAGATCTTCTTAGATGTTATCCGGAACAAAGGAATGTTGCCAGCAGAAATCGTATGAAAGACGCACTGATTAGGTTTCGCGGTGGTTCCATTGGCATGAACAACACATGCTCAAGGTATACTCCAACTTCACCAAAGCTCGTCCTTCTCATATGTTTTTCAACGACACTGATATCCAGCAAGGAACACATATGGAGAAAAAGCTCCAGAACAAAAGATCAGAGGGAGGTTCAACAGACAAGTTGCAGATTGATGATCGTAGCACCTCCGTTACAAAAGGGGAAAGCGAAACCCTAAGGTACGACGGAAACCCAACCACGAGAAATCCTGGACTCGAAGAAAGAGACGAGAGCGGATTCAAAACGCGTAGAGATAAGAGGAGAATAGCAGAGGGGTAAGGAGTAAAAAATCAGACCTAACCAGATCTATCCAACCGGTTTTGCAAAAATAGTTTTGACACTCTACTCCGGCCGTTAGCTAGGTTATCCTACAGGCTGGACTTGTGGGGTATCGCAACTGCTGAGCTCTGATACCACTCTGTAACACCCTCAGAATCGGACCTATGCAAGTTTGGGCAAAATTCACCAAACCCGCATAGAAACGATTCAAAGGTGCCCACCAGGCACTTTCGTGCGGGTGGAAAACGAAGTAATAATCATTACACAACAGTCCTCGATGGGACCCACAGAACAGATATATATATAACAGCGACTCAAAGAGTCAAGAATACAGATATACGGTGCAAAGATCCAAATCACCTTGAAAACGATAGAGCGTCCGGCTACGGACAAGATGCAAATGGGGCTAAGTGCCCTGAAGAATAACCAATGGCGTCCATAACCCTGCCCAGGCCAAGCCGGAAGGGTATCCCTGCTAACGGCGTCGATCTCAAACCTGCTTAACAAAAGGGGTGCCGACAAAGGGCAAAGCAGAAAACAAAGAAGGAGCGTCGATCGAGGCCAAGACACGGCGAGGCTAGAATTGGCGGTCCTCGCCTACAAAGGTATGGTGGATGGCGGCAGCGGCAAAGATGCACTAAACAACCTATAGAGACTCGATACACGGCGCTTATCGAGAGGGTAAGAATGACCTAACGGATCCAACACAAGCTAACACCAAACAAAACCCATCACGGTGTTTCCTCGAGACCAAACGAGGAAGTCAACCGAGGAACTCACACGGTTGGCAATTTTATGTCGATTATATTTGCGGCACTTACTAGTCAGGTATAGATAATCGTCCTGATAAAGTAAACAGTGGGCACTTTTAGTTAACCATTCCGTTATAGTGGCAGTGCTTACTAATCAGATACAGATAGCATGAGATAAACCCAAACCCAGCAGTTGTTGGTACTTTTATTCAGCCATTTCGTTGTAGTTGCAATACTTACTAGTCAGATTCGTTTGTCGCAAGCGACAACCAAACAAGCAATGGTGGCCAGTATTATTTAGCCATTCCGTTATAGTAAAGCTGATTACTAGTCATTATAAGTCAAATTAATAGCAGTAAACTTTAGTTATGCTTGTCTATGATCGAGATACTGTGCTCCAAGTCGTCCATATCCGCGGACACGGCTTTCAGAAAGTTTTAACCCGGCCGGGGTGCACCAATAGCAACACACGCTCGATCAACCTCGGAAAAACCAAATCAAAACCCAACGAGGCTTTCACGACTGAACAATCACGATTGAAATATTTCAGGGGCCACCTTTGAGTAGAACCCGCACGAGTAGGCAAGCTCGACGGCCTCAAGGTTGCGCCAATGGTCATGAAGCGATCGGGAACCCGAAAGTGTGGCTGGGCTTGTCGATGCGTAAACACTCCGCATACCTAAGCGATGAGTGTGCTCCTCGCACAATCGTAAATAAAGCAAAGAAAGCATGGCATAAGTACAGGATCGTAATAAAACCTCAAACTAGTTTGTGGCCCCAAGAAATAAGAATGAATCAAGCTCTGGTTCAGGGGGGTCCCATATACCTCCCGGATGTGGATAGCGCGCAAAATCAAGGAACAGGTATCAAGTACTCGGGGTCTTACGGGACACAAGTGGGCGTTCGGAAACCAAATATTATCTATCACCCACCGATGCCTCTGCTTATTCAATTTTAGTTGTTAAACAGAAATTAAAGTGACGATAAGTAAAACTAGAATCATCTCCAACATCAACATGCGGCAATACATCAGCAACTGTGGCATATGACGACACACAACAGCAATATAGCAAGCGACGGCGACGCGCAAGACCAACTAGCTACCAAACAACAGGCAATAGGGTGTGTCCAAGGCAATATAGGGCTGCAGGGAATATCACAGGTACGGAAACTAAAGCATCGCAACACAGATAGCAATAGATCAACAGGAGGGAAGTAAATACTATAAAAGTAAGATGGGTAGAAAGGGGGGAGATGCTCGCCTGAAAACATTGTCGAAGGGTTCATCCGAAGATCGGGGCGAAGCTCACATCAACTCAACGGTCCAATCCGCGAAGAAGCAAAACACTAGAAGAAACACCGGATGCAATATTTAATACACGGCAAAAGATCGGCATGATGCATGCATGATGTATGGCATGGCAAGGTGCGATGCAATTAGGTCATATTAAGCGGAACCGGGGTCCCGACAATTGATTATATGGTTCAAGTTATTTGATTACCCCGCAAATTAAATGTTGTTTCAACAAGGCAAGATAAGATACCGGTTCGCTACACAAGTTTAAATGAGGCCAATATGAGACTAGATTTGCCCGCATATGGGCCCCATATTTAATTATTAGGTGAATCGGCATAAGGCCCCCAAACCACAGATATGCATGCAAGATGACAATTTAATATGCGACAAGTTGTTATCATGTTATAAAAATAGGGTTTGCGGGAAGGGGTTCACACATTAGGGTTCGACGAACTTGGGTGCCGGGGTTCGGGGTCGGGTCTCGGGGTCCAGGGGTCGACGGAAACGTTCTCGGAATTAGGGGTAGGTCTTGGCGCATCGGGGTCTCGGTCATGTCGACGGTCGTGGCGTTCAGGGGGAAGCACTTGTCGTCTCCGGGGAGCAGGACTTGGGTCGGCGTTGGGGCGCATCGGACTCGTCCTGATCGCTGACGTTCTTGTCGCATTCGCGGTCTTCGGGTACGGGACCGTCTCCGGGTTCGGGGTCTCGGCGTTCCATGAAGGAGTACTTGTCACACGGTTTTCGGTGTTCGCGGACCGTTTGGCGACCTTGGCGTCCGGGGAAGTCCCTGTCGTGTCCAGGGAGATCTTGATGTAGGGACGGTCCTTGTCGGCGATTCCTCGGGTCTTATGCTCGGGTAGAAGTGCTTGTCGTTCTCGCATCGGCGACATTGGCGTTCGGGTTCGCGACGATCTTGGCGTCCTGCATCGGTGCTTGTCGCACCGGGGTCTTGGTTGGGTCGCCGGTAGGTCTTGATGATTCCATGTAGAAGTGCTCGGTGATCCATGAGGAAGGGCTTGGCGACAGTTGTTCTTGTTGACCTTTGTTCGATTGTCATAACCACCCAGAGATCATGCTGGCCTTGCAGCTCGACGGGTTCAAACTCTTCTAGAACGGCAGGTGGAACAGGTGGCCCCACGCTTGGTATGTGCTCGAGGCACGCTGGACCGGCAATGAACGCCCGGCTGGCCGGACGGGAGCGAGCACGGGATGCAGGGCGGCTCGGGGCGACACGGAGAGCGGCAGCGGCCCGAGCGGCGATGCTGGCGGTGGCGGGCTCGCGTCGGATGGTGGCGGGCGCGGGCCTCGGCGAGACTTCTGGCAGCGCATGCTGGAGCACCGGAGCGGACGCCGGGCGGAGGAAGCGGAGGACGGCCGTTCGTCCACGCGGAGGCGAGACGGATCGGTGGCGAGCGCCATGGCGGCGGGTCTCGCGTGGCGGCGCGGAGCTTGAGGCCACGGCCGGGCAGCAGCTGAGGCGGCGGGCTTAGGGTCATGGCGCGCTGGGCGGCGCAGGGCGGCGGGCTCGGGGTTGGTTCGGAGAGCGGCGCTCGGCGGCTACTCATGAGGCGAGTCGGCGGCGGTGCGGGTCAGTCGGCGAAGGCGGCGCGGGCGAGGCAGTGGAGGCAGGCGGAGAGAGGGCGTTCGTCAGGCCGGTGAGGCGGGAGGAGGCTGCGTCAGGTGGAAGGAGAGGAAGGGCGGCTGTCATGGCAGGCTAAAGGGCGGGGCTGAGGGAGGTGGGGGTGAGGGAGCACGCGGGCTGTGGAGGGGCGACGGATGAGCGGCGAGCAAGGGGCCAGGGGAGAAGAACGAGGGGAGGAGGAAGAAGGAGAGGCTGCGGGGCCGGGGTGGGGCCAGCTGACGTGTGGGTCCGGGTGAGGCTGAGTGGGAGTGGGGGGTTCGGTCTGGGTGCGTGTAGTGCGTGGCAGGTGTGTGTGCTGTGGGGCTGAGGGGGTTGTGTGGGTCGAACCATGTGGCAGCATGCTAGTGGCTGGAGGGAGGAGGGAAGGTGAGGTGGCAGCAGTTCATTGGGTGGGGTGAGGTGGCTTGGGTGTGTGGGTAGGTTTTTAGGTAGCCATAGGATTAATAGGTGGGGCTGGTTGGACCGAATTTTGTATACGGGGGTGGTCGTTCGGGTCGGGTTGGCCCGTTCGACTGCCCCTACTAAACAAATTAAATCTTTTATTTAATTTCATTGGGCCGTTTGCAACCCGAATGCAACAAAACAAAATACTCCGGAGCCCCGGGGTTTTGGCGTTTGAATAAGATGGGGCGTTTAGAAAACAAAGACGGGTTTTGCAAACATAGTTTTGGCAAACAATGCATGATGATGACGATGCAATGCACAAATTCAACGCGATTTTCTAGTAGTGGTTTTGCGGGATGCCACAATGCACAACCAAGGAGGCAGGTTATAGATACATAGAGTCATGGGCCAGGTGCTGTGACTGCAGCTCTGCTCCCCAAAAGGATTCATGTCATCCGTACTTAGACCAAACCATAAGTTCCTTGCGTCACCTGTAAAGTCTGGGAAGTCTCTCTCGATTTTTCTCCACTGTGACCCATCAGCAGGGTGTCTCAACTTCCCGTTTTTCTTACGGTCTTCTTTGTGCCATCGCAACAACCTGGCATGCTCTTTGTTTTTGAACATGCGTTTCAACCTTGGTATTATAGGAGCATACCACATAACCTTAGCAGGAACCCTCTTCCAGAGGGGCTCTCCCTCAACATCACCAGGGTCATCTCGTCTGATCTTATACCGCAACGCATTGCATACCGGGCATTTATCTAAATTCTCATACTCCTTACATGATGAGGATGCAGTCATTAATGCATGCATGTATCTTTTGCACATCTAATCCTAGAGGACAAAGAGTCTTCTTTGCTTCGTAGGTACTCTCGGGAAGTTCGTTATGTGTTGGAAACTTCGGCTTCATTATTTTCAGCATCTTTTCAAATGAGGAGTCAGTTAGACCACACTCTTCCTACCATCGCAACAATTCCAGTGTGGTACCGAGCTTTGTGCTGCCATCTTCATAATTTGGGTACAACAATTTCTTGTGATCTTCTAACATGCCCTCTAACTTCAACTTCTCATTTTACATTTCACGGTCCTCGCTTTGCATCGAAATGACCCTACCAAGTTCATCACGCTCATCTGATGCCCGTTCTTCACCTCTTTTCTCTCCATTGTCTTCCATTGCAGTATCACTGTATTCAGGAAACATATGATGATAGTTGTTATCATCATCTTCTTCTTCACCATCTTCCATCATAACCCCTCTTTCCCCGTGCTTGGTCCAGCAATTATAGTTGGGCATGAAACCTTTCATAATCAGGTGGCCGCGAATGATTTTCGAGGAAGAGTACTCCTTGTTGTTCCGACATTGAATACATGGACAACGTATAAAACCATTCTCTTTGTTTGCCGTAGCCACATCGATAAATTTATCCACGCCTTTTATATACCCGGCTACGCGCCGGTCACCGTACATCCATTCCCGACAGTTCATCTGCATCATATAAGTAAGTTTATCAAAAAACAGGACATCATAAATAGTGAAATGACCAATTCACATCGACACATGCATTGTATCAATGATAGAGAAAAGATAAGATTGCTAACCTCGATCGAGGGAAATAAAGAGGAGAAAGCTCAAGTGCGTCTCGGACACCTTCTATATTTTTGTTCTATGAGAAATTGAACGGGATTATTCACTCAAACATTTCATCAAACACCTTGAATGCATGCATAGGGAGAAAAACTAGCACACCCTCACACCTTCCACCAAGAGAAAAAGCAGTGGGCAGAGGTGGTGAGGCGTTGCATTTATAGAGGAGCATACGTCGGTTGGAGCCACCAACCGGGACTAAAGGTAATGCCATGCCACGTGGCTGTGGCTAAACCTTTAGTTCGGTTCTTGACTCAACCGGGACGTATGCCTGCTATCAACCGGGACGCATGCCTCCGTCTTGCGAATCGACAGCGTGCAGATTAGTCCGGTTGGTGGACTAGCCACCAACCGGGACTAATGCTCTGAGGGGGCGCGAACGGATGACCCTTTTTCCACTAGTGAGATACTAAATAGTGTCTAGATACATCTAAATTTAGAAAAAATTGCGACATCTATTTTGAGATGGAGGGAGCACTTCATATTTCAGTTGCTAGTCTGACTCACACTGACGTGGTATCCTAATTCCGACGTGGACAGCTGAGATGTCAACTCCACCGATCCAACAAACTTCCAACTACTCTGAAGTCAATATACCGGAATTCCAGAAACTTTGCATTATTCAATCATCTGCTTCCGCTATCGAACATGTGTGGCTGCTGGAACAAATCATTCATCAAGGCATGTCTGCTTGTATACCATTCAGAGTAGATAGGATTTTGGCCCGAGTGATCGATGGATTGGCCGGCACTCACCTGAACAACCATGCATGCAGTTGATTTCCCTCCAATCATCACGAACAGAGCTGCTCTGCAAGGTAATTTAGTTTGGTTCATACCCCGAATAATGTTCTCTGAAAGAAGCATGACAAATCACGCTTACTTAATTAGGAGGGTTGTTTTCTTTAGAATTAAAATAAACTACGTAAGATTTTGTTTTCTAACTAGATCCACCGCATCGGGGCTGGAGCAGCTGGCCGGGCCTGTATATCTAAATGTTTTAGTCACTAGTATGAGTAATCAGCAGCGACGATGGCATCCCAACTCCGAAGTGGACAGCTGAGATGTCAACTCCATCCATCTACTATAATTCCAAAAGTCTGCATTATTGAATCGGGTGCTTCTGCAGTCGTTCGTCAAAGCATTTTCTGCTTGTGTGCGATGCAAGCCCACCCACTTAACATCATCAGTAGGCTAGCTCTGTAGTACAATGAGTTCGGCCGCACCAATCCCATGCTGCATCGGCACTGCAGTGCTGACCTTTCTGGTGTTCCTGCCATTGGTCTTGTCCGACGACTAGTTTGTCCCTGGCAATCTGCTCACCCCTGGAGCAACCATCGTCTCTGACGACGGTGCCTTCGCTCTGGGATTCTTTGCCCCCTCCAACTCCACTCCTTCACAGTTGTACCTCGGTATCTGGTACAAGCAATGACATTCCAGAGCTTACCGTGGTGTGGGTTGCCAACAGAGAAACCCCAGCCACCAACTCGACTGCACCAATGCTTTACCTTACCAACACGTCCAACCTTGTTATATCCAACAGTGATGACTCCGTCATGTTACAATTGCGACAAAAAGATAACGAAGAACGAAAACGAAAAACACAGCAAGGGGGACACAGATTTAACGTGAAAAAACCTCTCCAACAAAGAGAGGAAAAAACCACGGACGCCAGCCAACGAAACTTCACTATATCGAGGAGTGTTTACAAACGCCGGGGATTTCACAGATGCAACTCATCCCAAACAGCGGCTTACAAGGGGTTTATATATCGGTGGAAACCTAGGTCTTCGACGATCCGTACCTCCGGCGACGGGTCTCGCTCCACTCGTCAGAAGTTGGCCTATACTTTATAGAATTTGGATCAACATATAACACGTCATTTGGATGACGAGCAACCAGGCTACTGGCACGGGTTCGTCGTCTACACCCGTGGCAGTGCTACTGAACACGGGCAACTTCATCATTCGGTCTTCTAATGGCACCATGCTGTGGCGGTCACTACACCGACACATTCCTCCCTGGCATGAGACTTCGAGTAAAGTACAACAAGCTTGGTGACAGAAATTGTACGGTTGTTACTTGTATTATGAACAAAGGTAGTAATCTCTAGACGTTTTAGTTCCTTACGAACTGCAGTTGTTGGGCACATATGGGGAAGTAGAACATGTATGTAGCAGGCAATACTCAAAATTAGAATAACAGACTGACTCAGTCCTAGAGTGAAGATAAGCCAACTATTCGTTTTCCAGCCAGATGAGATGTTCTTTAGAAGGAACATGGAGATAACATACTTCCGGTTCTATCATTTTTGTTTTTGCTTTTCTCTTATGCACTACAGGAATGGGAAGCTACGCCGACGGCCGGTAGCTACGCCGACGGCCAAACATCGGGGCCGTCGGCGTAGCCATCGTCTAGGCCAGCTCCGCCAAGCAGCCGTCGGCGTAGAATTGCCCTCGGCATATCCTATGCTACGCCGACGGCTGCCCTCGGCGTAGCTATTTTTTATTTTACCTCATTAAACTTTGAAAAATCATAACTAAATTATTCTAATTCGAAAAAATGCAAATAATATATCAAAATTTGCAGAAAAATAAGACCTATCTATCTACACTCAAATATTACACATTTGTAAATAAAAATTAAGTAAAACATAAAACATTATATATAGTTTAAAACGGGCATAAAAAATTCAAAAATGATCGAAACAATGCGAAACCTTCGCGTGGTGTTATATTATGTGACATAGTTAGAAGGAAAAATATCAAACTTAGTATATTGATTATGTCTCAAAGAAACCTTCACAAAATGACCTATCTCATTCGAGGTTTCTTGGCTTTCGGCTCAAATGACCAATGTTATGGCTAGAATCAAGGCATAGTTTGTGATAATGTGCCCATATTATGCATACACATGCATCATGGGATGGAGAACAATGTTGCAGGAGGAAGTTTTCCTTTTCGTCGCACCAAAAAGTCATTTCCCATTTTCCGAGCACAAAAAACAGACGATTTTGTGAAGCAACCACCAAATGGCTAATTCAAAATGGTACCACCACATTTTACAAAAATACTATACCACCTTATATATACAATGTCCCAACAGGGGAATTCGAAACCTTTCCGTCCACCTCTGGTGAAAAAGACAAATTCTGCGAATCGGCGGAAGTGGTCGAATATGAACTACAGGTACATGATCCGATGCTCATGTTTTTTTACAAAAATCATTTTTAGGTTCATAATATGCTATTTTATCAAAGATCCAATGCAAGTTTAGCGAGGCTCGGCCCCGATCTAAGAATCTTCATGCCCGCTGTTCGACAAAGTTTGACGATAGTTTAAAACGGGCATAAAAAATTCAAAAACGATCGAAACAATGCAAAACCTTCGCGTGGTGTCATATTATGTGACATAGTTATAAGTAAAAATATTAAACTTGATATATTGATTATGTGTCAAAAAAACCTTCACAAAATGACCTATCTCATTCGAGGTTTCTTGGCTTTCAGGTCAAATGACCAATGTTATGGCTAGAATCAAGGCATAGTTTGTGATAATGTGATCATATTGTGCATACACATGCATCATGGGATGGCGAACAATGTTGCAGGAGGAAGTTTTCCTTTTAAATCGCACCAAAAGTCATTTCCATTTTCCGAGAACAAAAGCAGACGATTTTATGAAGCAACCATCAAATGGCTAATTCAAACTGGCACCACCACATTTTACAAAAATACTATACCAACTTATATAGACAATGTCCCAACAGGGGAATCCGAAACCTTTCCGTCCACCTCTGGTGAAAAAGACAAATTCCTGCCGAATCGGCGAAGTGGGTCGAATATGAACTACAGGTACATGATCCGATGCTCATGTTTTTTTACAAAAATCATTTTTAGGTTCACAATATGCTATTTTATCAAAGATCCAATGCAAGTTTAGCGAGGCTCGGCCCCGAGCTAAGAATCTTCATGCCCGCTGTTCGACAAAATTTGACGATACACTACAAGGAATCTGGCTATATATGACCCTCTATTTTTGTCACAAAATCGTCATAGTAGTCTATTTATGACGATTCTATGACGATTTTGAGATCGTCAAAAGCTGGGCGTCGCAAATGAACTATAACGACGATTTTGATGAAATCGTCATAACTGTCTATGACGATATTGGATCGTCATAACCGTTATGACGATTCAATATCGTCACGGGCAAATTGGCCTTGCCAGGTCAGATCCTACGTGGCCAATCCGACGTGGCAAAGAATCAGCCCGGTCCATTTTGAAGGTCTATATGGGCCAAGCCCAATAATTTTAGCCTTTTATTAACTGGGCCTTAGCCTTTTCGATGCTATTTTTCTTTTAGGCCTAGGCCTTTTATAATCCGTTTAATTATTGGGTTTGGCCATTTTCGGTCCTTTTAAGATTTGGGCTTCGACCTGTACACGGTCCATTTCTTTTTCCTTTTTTAGCCTTTATTTTACGAAATTGTACCTTCGTTAATTAGAATATTTATGGTCAAGGCCTGTTTAGAGCCCAAATATGATCTAGTTCACTAGTACATCGGACAAGCAAAACAAATAATCCAAAACGAATTCAAATTACAATCACAACATTTAATCAAATATAAGTCTCATCTGTCGATAATCAACACGTATAAGATGCATTTCAAACACCAAGCATATACAAATAGCAGAGAGGACACGCTCCGACTAAGAAGCTACAAATGGATCACTCAGTGAGATAGCGGCTAGCTGATGAGTTGGGGTATTCGCTTGCTGCTAGGCACAACTGAGAAGTGCTGCATAGCTTCTATCACCTTGGCCTTCGGAGCATCAAACGACTCGATAAGATGAAGAACCTGTCTAGTCCACATCAAGAAGAATTCGAGTAAAACCTTAGCAGCACGATCATTCTCCAGCTGATCAAAAAGTGGTTACAAGCTCTCACCAAGCATCTGCACAAATTATGCAAGAGTTGTAATGAATATAGTTATCAGTAATGAATGAAACTGTAATGAATGAAAATCTACTGTCAGCATGGACGAACCCACTTTCTATAGTAAAGTGAAGTTCTTTTTTGCTAAATGTTCACACTGTCCAAGAGAAAAAGGCAATACCATGCATATACTTAGACATCACAATCACTCGATGGACCATAAATTGAGGGCATGGTGCACAGGTAAACAATATTTATAATTATCAGGATACAGAGCTAGAAAACAAATGGTGGTTCCTAATTTTATAATTATTAGGACATCCAACTCAAGTTAGGTACATCCAGCATGAACCCAATATAAGTATGGCACAACTCAGGCATATTAAGTTTGGCACTACCATCAATTAAAATCAACATAGTATAGATGGTTCTCTATTTTGGACATATTGCACTAACAATGCTCTTGGTTTCTCAGTACAGAAGCATCCTGAATCCATAAATGAAACTTCCTAGAAATCACAGCAGCAGCAACCACATATCCGAACAAAGAGGAGAAACAGAAATCAGATCAGTATGGTGCTACCAGACTTGAATTTTACCCCACCTGAAGAAGATGATGTCCATAAAGTACAAGGAGAACATGTAGGTGCATAAGGCCTGCTGCGGGTAGGTCCTAGAGGAGCCAAAGTCATCCTTGGAAAGTGGCAACCACCAGTGTACGACATCACTGATGATTCTAGAGTCCTGCCACAACAAAGATCCAAAACAAACAGGTCAAGGACAGAATGACTAATCAAAGTAGTGGATTCTTCCGTAGATCTGTACTGTCATGATACAGAAGAAATTGAGGATTTGGGATACCAAATTGATCATAGAAATGGAAATTATTATACATGGGATACCAAATTATTATACATAAACCAGTAGCAACTCAAGAAGCATTTTACATGAGGATTTGAGAAGCATATCCTGATTTGAGGGTATGAAAACCAATATAATGTTATGCCAATATGGTTTCAACTCAAGAAAAATTAGTAGTACAAATAAAACCAACTAGGATATTACATGTTAACTCATCCGTAAACAAGCATAGTCCTAGGAAGTTTCAGAAGAACATTAGCTATCCTTTTCATACTTAGCAGAAATCATAATTCAAGACATGGATGAGAAAAGGTTTTGCTGACTATATTGTTAAATGTGTGCAATATGTGACTTGAGAGAAAGGAATAACTAGTTTATTAATGCACATGAATAATGATAACATAATCCTAACATGTACAAGCCAAGGAACAACTAATGTTCTCTCATATGCACTGCTAGTAAAGATCAACTAGCATGGTCACATAACATGTATACTAATTGGACATCGGGAATCTGCGGTGGCGTCGGAAGCCACGGTCCAATAAGACCATTAGGCATCGGAGAAATAAAACCATAGACATCACAGCAAAGCCACTCTCCATTAAGATTCAAGAAAGGAATCGGAGGTATCATCGATGGGTAGGAAAAGAGGGGAAATGGCTACCTCGAAGTCCTCGAAAGTGGAGAAAGTGTGGATGGGGTGGATGGTGCTCCTGAGTCATGCAACCTGTACTTGCCAATAGTGCGGGATAATGTAACAAGCAATACATGAGTCACACTAATAAGATAGGTGAGGCAACTACCATTAGAGATAAGAAGCTGGCCATGAAAATATATATATTGTTAATGAGGCATTTATACTACTACTGTTTAGTAACAGAAAAATCTAATTCAAGTCAAAACAGCAGCAACTTCTAAAGTGATGATGGATCAACAATTCCACTACTCTCCTTAGAAACAAGTATAGAACTAGGGCTAACCATTTAACAGGCCTTAGCATAGCTTAGGCATAAAATAAAATCGACTTTATCTAGCATTTAGAATAGGCCTGGCAGTTCCAGACTTGTTGCAATACGAGAAAGGTTTGAAATTTAGACCACTATTCTCTGACGAAGCATCATGGTGAAAATTACTAAACAACATAAGATAATGCCCATACTAAGACAAAATTATCCTATTCTTTCTCTATTCTATCCATTCAAACCAAACAAGCATCCGTAGACCCTAGCAAACTTCTACAAAGACCCATGCAGAGCGAATGTAAAAGGAGCAGAGGTGTGAGAGCCATATAGATACCATGAAGAGGTCGAGCTCCTCGCCCTCTGAGGGTCCGAGGGCCCAGCCGACAGCGTCAAGTGGGGGCAGGCGGGCCGCGACCTGAGCGTCGATGCGGGGGAGCTGGTCGACGGGGGTGGCGACACAGAGGCAGGCGACGACCTCCTTCATCCATGGAGGAGGAGGGTGTGCAACATCAAGACATGGCCGCCAAGGGAAAGCAAGGCACAATTAGGTGGCCACATGACGCATCATGATCTCATGGAAACCGCAGGTGAGAGAATAATTATCAATGAGGGATATGATAAGGTTTTGGAAATAAATAGACTCACACAAATACATACATAACCCGCAGCTATCTTATTGAATGAAAGGCACCATGTTGGTAACTAAACAAACCTCAAGAAGCAGAAGGTATGTTACCAGAATAATATTTATTTCTCAAATACACTCGAACCAGAAAGTATGTTACTAGAATATAATATTTACTTCTCCAATGTTCATAGTCATGCATATTGATACTATTTGATAATACTCAAGAGAATATTTTAAGGAAAAAAATCAAGATTAATATGGTCTGACTAAACTAATGCAAGCATGGTCTCATCAAACATGTAGAGTGGATGCATTATTTATTCTACCATAAACACAACCGTAATAAACAAATTAATGCCTTCATGCAAAGAAGAACAGATAATAACAACACTTTTGCACCAAAGGATATAAAACAGGTGCGATTATTTCACACTTATCACAGTTATCACCCCTTGTTTCTAGCTACAACCATGCATACATGGACCTGATATGAAAAACAACATTAAAGCACTAGATGCATTAAGAACGATAACGGTTCATAGTATCATGAGCTACACCCTTGTTCACCAAATTTTGACACCTTTGGAACACCACAGAGGGCACCAACACCACCGTAACACCATTGGAGGGCACCACCAACACCGGAACAACAAGGTGTCATGGGAAAAACCGAATGTCAATAAGCACTCAACACAGATCAGTTCCTAGAATAGGTGTATGCATAAGAGAATCGAGGTATATACATATTTTATACCTATATGGCTATACATGAACTAGTAGTACTACTACTAACAAAATAATCCGAGGCATTGACAAATATTCATGACAACATGGGTACTGTTATGAGAGTGCATGTTTTAAGTAGTGTAAGCATGTTTAAACAATATCAGATTACTTTGTGCACATAGCAACATGGGTTCCTCATGATTATTGAAAGTACCAACACAGATTATAATTACTTATCAGTGAACCATATAAGTAGACCACAAGCAGATGGATTACATGTGTTTTGATGTATATACAACTAACTAAATCACATTAGACTTATCCAGATAATAAAGCATCAAAAAACAAAGTTGTTAAACAAACACAAACTAATCTGGTACCTAAATCTGATGTCTCATTCGAAAGACCTACAACAAGAACTCATGTATAACATGTTTAAAACTGTAGGTTTCAAGAAGTGAAAGAGTCTGAATCTTTCAATTAGCACCGATTACCTATTTCAGGGGATGCAAATCTCTTATCATTTTGTATTTCAGGGGATAGCAGATAGAGGTGCTGAGAGAGGACCCGAGAGAGATAGGGGCGAGGTAGGGTGAAGAGAGAGACATGACCTGGAAGTGCCGCAACATGGTTGGGATCCAGAGCTTCCGCTGCTCCTCGAACCTATGGCGTCCTTGATCTGTAGCATCCCGCCATGGCCAAGACCTGAGACGCTAGACTGAGCTCGACCTCCATCCCATCCATGCTTTGGTGGAGAAGGAGGCTCCAGCCTCTAGTGCCTAGGTTGGAGTCCGCGTCGTCGCCTCTGGTCCCTGCCATGCCACCGCCTCCGCCCTCAAAGATGCTCTTCCTCGGTCCGCAACCGGCTAGTTGCCCTACTCCGATCGCGGCCTTGGTGTCCGCGAGAAGGACCTCCGCATCCTCTTCGCCTCCCAGACGGCGGCGGTGGACGTTGGGTTGAGGTGGACCTTGTCCTCCGATCAACGGGTGGAAGCACCGGCCGCTGCGGCTCCTCCCGGGATTGCGGAGGTGGATCTGAGGAACGAGGGGAATGGGGGGAGCGCAGCAATGGGATCTGGAGGTGATGGCGATCTGGAGGTTAGGTCGTGGCGGCGGGGATCGAGGGGTGGCGGCAGCGCACACAGAGGAGGGCTGGCGGCGGGGATCGATCGGTTTGGAGGTAGGGGACGCAAGTTGAGGCTCGGCGGGGAGATCGGCGGCGCACGGGGGTTTGACTGGAGGCAATATGGAGAGGTGGCGATGGCTCGATCTGCGGCTGGGCCTAGGGTTAGCAGTGGAAGAGTGGGTGCGTGTTTTTCTTCCCGCCGCCCATTGATTCGGTCCAAGTCTTGCCGATGTGGGTCGATCATATTAATATGATTAAATTTAGCAATATGACGATTTAGATTGGTCATATTAGGCTAAAAATAAAATCCTAAGCTGTATTACATAGATTATGACGATTTTATCTGATAATATTATGACGATTTGGACCCAAAACGTCGTAATTCTAAAGGGTTTTGACCTCTCCAAATGGTCTACGACCATCTTTTGTGAAATCGTTATAGATCTATGACGATTTCATTCCGCGTCACTATGAGAAGGTCACAAGTAAACACATTTCTTGTAGTGATAGTTTTAAACGGGCATAAAAAATTCAAAAACGATCGAAACAATGCAAAACCTTCGCGTGGTGTCATATTATGTGACATAGTTATAAGTAAAAATATTAAACTTGATATATTGATTATGTGTCAAAAAAACCTTCACAAAATGACCTATCTCATTCGAGGTTTCTTGGCTTTCGGGTCAAATGACCAAAAAAAATGGCTAGAATCAAGGCATAGTTTGTGATAATGTGCTCATATTGTGCATACACATGCATCATGGGATGACGAACAATGTTGCGGGAGGAAGTTTTCCTTTTCGTCGTACCAAAAAGCCATTTCCCATTTTCCGAGCATAAAAAATGGATGATTTTGTGAAGCAACCACCAAATGGCTAATTCAAAATGCTACCACCACATTTTACTAAAATACTATACCACCTTATATGGACATTGTCCCAACAGGGGGTTCCGAAACCTTTCCAACCACCTTTGGTGAAAAAGACAAATTCCTGCTGAATCGGTAGGAAGTGGGTCAGATATGAACTACATGTACATGATACGATGCTCATGTTTTTTTACAAAAATCATTTTTAGGTTCACAATATGTTATTTTATGAAAGATTCAATGCAAGTTTTCCTTTTCATCGCACCAAAAAGCCATTTTTCATTATCCGAGCGCAAAAAGGGAATTTTCTAAAGCAACCACCAAATAGATAATTCAAAAACGGAGGGTTTGTGATTAGTTGATAAGGATATCATAATTGGATTCCTCTCATTTTTCTGATCAATTTAGACATATTATTTGTTAAATTCCGATTTATAGATTTAAAGATATTAATTATTCCATATTAAATAGAAAAATACAAAAAAGTACTCCCTCCGTCCGTTTTTACCCTGCGTTTTGGTTGAATCACGTATACCAAGGAGAGGCTTGGATGTACTATTTGGAGTACTAGATGCCCTGAATTGCCCCTGCATGTAGTCCCACCGAAAAGTCCCTCTGGGCCATGGAATCCATGCAAGATTAATTAGCAGCCGCGCATGCATTGGCTCACGTCCCCTCGTATCTGATGCAAAGTACTCACTGCTGGCTGTGCTAGTGAGTACGGAGGCGAACAGGAGCACGCGTGGGAGGGCAAATCGGGGAAACAAACGACTAAGTTTTCCAGAACGCAGGGTAAATCCGAAAATCCAGAAAAAAGTAGAACGCAGGGTATAAACGGACAGGGTAAATATAAAATTATTATATTTTTATTTGAATTCAATAATATTTTTACTTATTCATTAATGTTTATTTAAATAATTATTTGTAATTTCAAAAAATACAAACATGTGACATGTTGATATAAGGGTTAATAGGATTGATATCATAGTATTGACAACAATGTATGAATTACTTTGCGGAAACAGATTCTGAAGGAACGAGGAAGTTAAGCGTCTTTGGAAGAGTAGTATTAGGATGGGTGACCTTCCGGAAAGTTTGACCAAGACTGCAATTTAATTAAATATTAAGTATAATTAGTGTTAAAAATGTTCAAAGTAAGAGATCAACGAGTCAAACAATTCAAAGATTCAAAAATTGAGAAAAAAATAAAATAAAAAATTTAATTTTTTTATAAAAAATAATTTTACACCTGTCGACAAGCTATGCCGACGGCCGCTACGCCGAGGGCATTGCCCTCGGCGTAGCATACGCCGACGGCATTTTGATACGCCGACGGTCTCTATGTGCTCCGCCGAGGGAGCCCTTTGCCGAGGAGGCTACGCCGAGGGCAGCCGTCGGTGTAGCATACGCCGAGGGCATTTTAGCCTACGCCGACGGCTTTTTGCCCTCGGCGTAGCGTGCGCGTCCTGTAGTGATGGTGTATGTATGTGTTGCGCATGTAAAAGGACAAAGATCAAATTAGTGAGGGTTGGGCTGCCAATTATAGGGAGTAGTGTTCTAGTACTCATATGCATCTCCCTTGCATGGATACAATTCAAAGGTATGCTCAACTCAATGTCCTGAGTAAAAAGTTTTTTTCCTACCTTACAAAATTGTCAGTTTGAGCATCTAAACTTGGAGTTTGCCATCCAATACCATAATGTATTCCCTGTTTCCAAAATCTTGATGCAACTTGAATATGTAAAACTAGATCAAATAACTTCTTTTGTGGTTTAGCCATAGTGTGAGGTATGTTTGCGATGATGTAACAATCAGGCCAAGCTTGAGCCAGTTTAATTTCGAACTCGATGAAAGAGCTAAAAACACGTTAAATCTACAACTTTTAATAAAATAGGCTTGATAATGCATACCCAAAAACAGTTAGTACAAAAAGTTGTGTTTACATGTTTTGGGCAAGGCTCGGGCTTGGCATTTCCAGGATGAACTTTTTAAAGCTCGGGGCAAAAGCCAGGGCCTAGGAATGGTTCTTTTCACATGGGGAGAAGAGACTTGGTTTTTCTGACATGTGGACCACAACTATTTCTAGTGATAGCCATATTATCTGCCCAACCATTCCGGCTTGGTGGCATACATGCCATGGGGGTTATTTCCTCTTGTTTAACGAGTTTGTAAAGGGAAAAGTAACGAACCTAATCATTACCTAGGAAAAAAATATAACTCTATTCTTTCGCATGCCTATGTTATGCACATTAGAGAGAAAATGTATAGAACATGGTGATGACTATACCCTTTTGATAGCAGGCAAAATCAAAAAACGGAGAAAGCACAATAATATAAGACCGGATGGTATGAGTACCTCCAGTGAACTTGGCGAAGAAAATCCTCCCCATGATCAAGATTTTCCTTTTGTATGATTAGAAGAAATTTCCCTGGCAACCCACAATTTCTCTGAAACATGCGTAATTGGACACGGAGGCTTTGGTAAAGTTTACAAGGTAACTCGTTCTATATGTAGTTTCCTATTTTTCATCCTAAATAAGGATAGTTGATTTGGTCATATGTCAAAATCACATCTCTATTATTTCCATTATATTTTTCTAGGGAATGTTAGGTGGTCAAGAAGTTGCAGTCAAGAGGCTAAGCATAGATTCCCGACAAGGAACAGAAGAATTCAAGAATGAAGTAATTCTAATTGCCAAATTGCAACATAGAAACTTGGTTTGACTTCTTGGATGTTGCGGTGAGGGAGATGAAAAGCTCCTGATATATGAGTACCTGCCTAACAAAAGCTTAGATGCTACCCTTTTTGGTACATACTCTTACAACACCGGGATCTCATAATACAATTAAAAAGATATATCGTACATGTTTAATTTTTGCAGATGAATCAAGGAAATTGTTGTTGGATTGGGGTACAAGGTTTAGTATAATCAAAGGAGTTGCAACGGGACTTTTGTATCTTCACGAAGACTCGAGGTTGACCATAATTCATAGGGATCTCAAAGCAGGAAATGTTTTGCTAGATGCAGATATGAAACAAGATAGCAGATTTTGGTATGGCGAGGATCTTTGGCGATAACCAGCAAAATGCAAATACCCAACGCGTCGTTGGAACGTAGTGAGTAACCTTGAACCAATAGCTTGTGTTAACTTGTGATGAAATTGAAGTCCCATTTACTAATTCTTTTACATGAAATGGTCAAGCAGTGGCTACATGGCTCCTAAGTATGCAATGGAAGGCGTCTTCTCAACCAAATCTGACGTCTATAGCTTTGGCGTGTCACTTCTAGAGGTTGTAACCGGTACAAGGAGAAACTTGAATAGTCAAACTATGAGTTTTCCTAGCCTCGCAGTTCACGTGAGTAGACACAAAATTTCACACAAGTTCGGAATTTATGAGTAGACGAATATTTCAAGCTTCTTAAGTTTCACAGCCAAAATGGAAAAAACTAAATGATGTTTTCTATTGTTTCAGGCATGGAATATGTGGAAGGAAGAGAAGACATGGGAATTAGCAGACAAGTGTATCATGAATACTTGTTCACCAGACGAAGTGTTGCTTTGCATCCACATAGGACTCCTCTGTGTTCAGGAAAATCCAGACGACAGACCACTCATGTCAGCTGTTGTGTTCATCCTGGAGAATGGAAGCACCACACTTCCAGCCCCCAACCGTCCTGCCTACTTTGCGAGACGGAGCACAGAAATGGAGCAAATCAGAGCTGGTATCGAAAATTCCGTGAACAGCTTTACTCTTACAGAGATACAAGGGGGATAAAATAGTTACTAACTTACTATACCACCTCCGTTCCATAATATAAGCCTTTTTAGTAATCTTTATCTGTATGATGTAACTTTTATCTGTATTAAAAACATTGCTTGTCATAAAAACAAAAATGGTCATGCATCGGTTTGTTGGACTGTTGGAGGTCTTCTTCACCTTCCAATGTTTTCAATTCTTTTTTTGTGTGCATTGTTAGCAGAAGAAAGGCCCAAACTATGAGCATAAACACCTCGCAAGAATCCAGCAGCTCGCTCTGGCCGATCATCCGATGCATCGTGACCAGAACATAGATCGATCTGCTCTAGTTTGTCGACCAAGACAGTTATTCATCTTCCCCTCAATAAAAAGACATTATGTAAGAGAACGCTCAAGCAGCACATACCGTTTCTGGTTCAAGCATCCATGCTTCCAAGTTTTCCCATTTGAAACTATTCATGATAATTGGTCAAATGGTAGACAAGGAAGAGAATATTCAGTCTGCACACGAGACAGTAGGTGGCTGACCAACAACTTGACATACTGGGTTCCAACCACGCCGGTGTTGAATGTCCATTCATTAGGTTAGCTGTATCTATCTATTTCCTCCGTTTCAAAATAGAAGACGTTTTTTTTGAAAGGTCACGTAGGGGAGGAGGTTCCCACCTGAATTTTCATATATATTAATATGAGTTGACCAAGCCAGATGTCAGCATCAGTGTCAAGCTTCGAGGGGAGGCGAGCCCTCCATAGCTGGGCGTCTTCTCTGCAGGCACGAAGAAGCCTCGGCAGGCAGGGAGGTTGGCCACAAAAAACCACATAATTTCTATGCTTCCAAAGGTTCCAGCAGCACATGGGAAGGTACGTCGACTCGGTAGTGACAGGAATGGCTGAGCATCCGTGGTATGAGTGGAGGTCACGGACGTCAGGCTGGGGGGAATGACAGTGAGCAGATTCCCAAAACCTCCTGGCAAACGAGCAGCCAAAAATAAGGTGGGTGGCAGTTTCTGAGGGAGAGCTGCAAATGGGGCAGATGTCTTCCTCAGGCTTGATGATCTGCTTTGTAGCGAGGGCACTTCGAGATTGGATTCTCGCCCTGGACAGGAGCCAGCCGAAGAACTGAACTTTGGAGAAAGCAAAGTTCTTCCAGACAAAGTTTCGATATGGGACATCAACACCACCCGAAGAGGAAAGCTTTCACATGGCGGCAGTGTCGAGCGATCCATCAGCTTTAGCACAGTGAGTGAGAATTCTTCTGTCAGGGGCAGTAGAGAGAGAGAGTGGTTTGCCAGCAGCCCCAGGAGAATAGAGAGCTGGCATTGCCCACAGCCGTTTAGCCTAGGGACCAAGTTGCAGATTTAAGTTGCGGTTGTTTTAGTTTTGTGAAGAAAATATATCTAGACTTGTTTTAGTGTGTAGATTCACTCTAAACCTGAGTAAACCCACATACTAAAAAAAGTCTAGATACATTTGCTTCACAAAGCTAAAACATCTTATATTTTAAAAGATGATTTTATAATCTTAAATCTGCAACATTATGGTGTACGCATGATGGCGTATTTGTATATACGTCTACTGTACTCCTTCGATATAGTTGAAAAAACAATAGGACAACAAATCTAGCTATCTAGTCAGCAGTGACTGTGGCATCCCAATTCGACATGGATAGCTGAAATGTAAACTCCAACTCACTCTGACTCCGAGACCAACCCATCTAGAATACCAGAACTTCACATTATTCAATCATCTGGTTCCGTGACCGAACATTAATTCGTGGATGTTGCGTTTGTGGAAACATTTTTTTCCTTGCAAGCCAAGGTTCAATGCAAGTACCTGCTCCCACATAGAGCAGCATCAATACTATATAGCTAGCCTCTACCTAGCTAGTTACTAGAACCTAGTAGAAAGATTTTGGTCCGATCCATCAATGGATTCGCCGCCGGCACTCGCATGCTGCATCGCATCCCTCATCATTCTGTTCATGCCGCTCAGCGCATCTGACGACCGGCTTGTCCCTGGCAAGCCGCTGTCGCCAGGCAACACCATCGTCTCCGATGGTGGAGCGTTCGCTTTGGGCTTCTTCAACCCCTCCAACTCCACTCCGGCCAAGCTGTACCTTGGCATATGGTACAATGATATTTCCGAGTTCACCGTTGTGTGGGTTGCCAACCGAGAAACCCCGGCCACCAACACCACTTCCTCTACACCGATGCTCTCCCTCACCAACACCTCCAATCTTCTTCTTTCTTATTATGGCGGCGGCGATGGACATGTCCTTTGGGCAACAACAAACATGGCCACAGTCCAAGGCTTGTCTACCCCAACGGCTGTGCTTTTGAACACAGGTAACCTCATTATCCGGTCCTCGAACGGCACCACTTTGTGGCAGAGTTTCGACCACCGCACGGACACGTTCCTCCCTAGCATGAAGCTCCGGATCAAGTACAACACGCAGGGCACTGGCGAACGTCTGATATCATGGAAGGGCCCTAGTGACCCCTCACGGGGACGCTTCTCCTATGGTGGAGACACGGGCATGTCACGACAAATATTCTTGTGGGATGGGGAGCACACGGTGTCCCGCACCGCCCCATGGACAGGGCGTCTAGTGATGAGCATACGCCAAGAACAGCTAACGGGGGCCACGAGGTCCACGGACGCCACTGATATTATCATGTACCTGGCATTCATTGACAACGATGAAGAGATCTACGCTAGCTATAGCCTCCCCGATGGCGTCCCACACACCAGGTTAGTATTGGCTTATACCGGTGAGTATCGACTCCAGAGTTGGAGCAGCAAGTCGTTGTCGTGGGTTGTCCTATGGAAGTGGCCGTATGCCGAATGCAGCCGCTATGGCTACTGTGGCCCATATGGCTACTGCGATGAGACACCGACGCCATTCCCAACATGCAAGTGCCTAGTTGGCTTTGAGCCGACAAACTTGGAGGACTGGACCAGTGGCAGCTTCTTAGCGGGATGCCGGCGGAAGGAGGAGCTGCCTGAGTGCCATGAAAACTTTCTGGCCTTGCCTGGGATGAAGGCACCAGACAAGTTTGAGGTGGTGGGAGGCGGCAAAATTACGTTCGAGGAGTGCGCGGAGGAGTGCAGTCGCAACTGCTCATGCATGGCGTATGTGTATGGCAACAAGAGTGCCGACGATTCTAGGGGAGACGTAACAACATGCTTTGTCTGGGCTGGGGATTTGGTTGACACGGGAAAGGTACGTGACGAGATCGGTGGCGAGACGCTCTATCTCCGACTTGCAGGCATGGATACAACAGTTGGTAATTTTTACCTCCCCTCCTCATACTACAAGTTTTGTCATTTCTACTACTCCCTCCTATCCATATCAATTGTCGCTGAATCTGATGTATCTAGACATGTTTCAGTGTTAGATACATCCAATTCAGCGACAATTAATATGGATCGGAGGGAGTATTGGTTTTGACTTTGCTAACGTAGCTCTAGTTTAACCATTTTCGTTTTTATGGTTTTGTATGTATGGATTAGGTAAAACGAAAAAGAGCAACGCAGCCAGGATTGTGATACCCGTTTTAGTCAGTGGTGTTCTGGTGCTCATATGCATCTCCATTGCATGGTTAAAATCCAAAGGTACTTTAATTGTCTCTTCTTAGTAAAAGGTTAAATGGACCACCTTATGAGAATGCACGCTTTCACTACGGAACTCAGAGTCGTTGTCACATTACTAAATCTTCTGAATACACTTAATGATTATATAAAACTATACTTATTAACCTTTTAGATGGTTTTGAGCATGGTTTAGCGACTATAACATGCAATCTCATAGCTAGCAGATAAAATGGAGTCCACTTGAAAGTGAAACACACATAACACAAGCACACATGCACGCACAGTCTCCACACATAATGATCCACATCAATGATGGTGGTTGTCATCTTCCCGCTTTCCACATTCGCACAGTTTGTGCTCTATAGATACTCGGTGTTGGAGGGGTCTTGAGAAAAAGAGAAACACATGGTGACCCTGTTATAAAATCAAAGATTTTGTGTGAATTTTTCCTAGAGAGAGTTGTATGTTTTCCTAACACGTAGAGCTCGTTTTATATGTCATACCAGATAGAAATACTATGGATATGCCATTTTGCCATTGTGGCACAATACATCGACGGTTATTTCCTCTAGACTCACGAGCTCACACAATAGGGAATATAATACTAACATCAATAGATCTAGGTGTAACTTTTTTATTTCCTATGTTTGTGATGTTCCCATTACAAGCTAATGACTCTAAACATTATGGGTGCAGGCAAGAACATAAAACAGAGAAATTGCAATAATAAAATTTGGAATGGTATGAGTATTCCTGATGAAGCTGTGGAAGTAAAGCCTTCCCGTGATCAAGAATTTCCGTTTGTAGGATTAGAAGAAATTTCAATTGCAACCAACCATTTCTCTGAAA
Organism: Avena longiglumis; assembly: GCA_030063025.1. Taxonomy (NCBI): domain Eukaryota; kingdom Viridiplantae; phylum Streptophyta; class Magnoliopsida; order Poales; family Poaceae; genus Avena; species Avena longiglumis. Next base: position 16,210,851 of record CP125975.1, read on the forward strand.
CATGCGTGATAGGACAAGGAGGATTTGGAAAAGTATATAAGGTAACTCACTGAATATTCAGCTTCCTATTATTCGTTGTAATGAGGATACTTATCTTTTTTCATACTATAGAGCCCAATATAAGACTTGGATTATATTTCTGTAGGGAATGTTAGCTGGCCAAGAAGTTGCAGTTAAAAGACTAAGTAGAGATTCTCAGCAAGGAATGAAAGAATTTAGCAACGAAGTCATTCTAATTGCTAAATTGCAACATAGAAACTTGGTTCGACTTCTTGGATGTTGTAGTGAGAGAGATGAAAAGCTTCTGCTATATGAGTATCTTCCTAACAAGAGCTTAGCTTCTACACTTTTTGGTACATATATATTCTAGTAACATAAAATGATTTTCTAAGGAAAGCAAAATATATTTTTTCTTACTAGTGATCCTTTGTTTAGATGACTCAAGAAAATTGTTGTTGGATTGGACCACACGGTTTAGTTTGATCAAAGGGATTGCCAGGGGACTTCTTTATCTTCACGAAGACTCAAGGTTCACCATAATTCATAGGGATCTCAAAGCTGCGAATGTTCTGCTAGATGTAGATATGAAACCCAAGATAGCGGATTTCGGTATGGCAAGGATCTTTAATGATAACCAGGAAAATGCAAATACCCAACGAGTTGTCGGAACATAGTGAGTCATGCATTTCGATATACTCATACTCCCTCCAATCCAAATTAAGGGACTCGGGTTCGTTTAGATATGGATGTATCTAGCACTAAAATATATCTAAATACATTCATATGTAGACAAGCTGAGTCCATTAATTCAGATCAGAGGGAGTATTAATATTTTACGTAAACTCAATTCCGTTTAACTTACAATTGAAATTGTAAAGCAGTGGATACATGGCTCCTGAGTATACAATGGAAGGCACCTTTTCTATCAAGTCTGACGTCTATAGCTTTGGTGTATTACTACTGGAGGTTGTAACCGGTATAAGGATAAATTCAGATATCGGAAGAACGGGCTTTCCGAGCCTCACGGTCTACGTGAGTGCACACATGACTTCTTTCAAGTTCATTTCTAAAAGTGGATCGAATTCCTGAAATCTTCTGTAGATTAACTAACAAAATAAAACCATATATGGTGTTTTTGTTCATCAGGCATGGAATATGTGGAAAGAAGAGAAGACTGGGGAATTGCCAGACTCATGTATCATGGGTACATGTTCACCGGACGAAGTTTTGCTCAGTGTTCATGTAGCACTCTTGTGTGTCCAAGAGAACCCATTTGATAGGCCACCCATGTCATCAGTTGTGTCCGTCCTAGAGAATGGAAGCACCACACTTCCAGCCCCCAAGCACCCTGCATACTTTGCGCGCCCAAGTGCTGAAATGGTGCAAATCGGAAATGATATTCAAACATGCGCGAACAGTTTTACACTTACTGTGATAGAGGGGCGATGAAACTAGAATTCTTTAGTTTTGGATGTACATAAAAAGAACTTTTCAATGTATCAGACACAATCGAGAGATTGCCCGGGTCAATAAAATGGTGATGTATCACGTGCTTTTACAAGTTATTATCTTCAAATATGTTCTCTATTCTAAGTATTTTTGCCTTGATAGGAGTCAACTAAAATACAAATTGTGGTACGTGTACCAAATTGCAGGGATTCCAGTAAAAAGCAAACCAATGAAAGTGATTGTACGATATATATACAGCTGATTAGGTGGTTGTTGTGTGTGCTTTTCTCCCCATCTTGCTATGGGTCTCTTCTAAAAAGATTAAATAATCGGCAGACAATATATAGGGTGCAACAGACAATTCCCCGGACACATATATTCATACACTACGGAAATAACCACATAGGCCGATGGCCTTTTTATACGTCGACGGCAAAATATCCGCACCGTCGATGTAGCTTAATGGGCCGTCGGTCCAGTTTTGCTGTCGGCGTAGGATAAAAAGGCCGACGACAGCCATCGGCGTAAACGGGACCATCGGCGTAATCTATTAGGCTAACGACAGAGCGACGGTGTCAAGTCTATGCTGACGGCATTTTACACCTATACTTCTAGAGGTTGTAACCGGTACAAGGAGAAACTTGAATAGTCAAAATATGAGTTTTCCTAGCCTCGCAGTTCACGTGAGTAGACACAAAATTTCACACAAGTTCGGAATTTATGAGTAGACGAATATTTCAAGCTTCTTAAGTTTCACAGCCAAAATGGAAAAAACTAAATGATGTTTTCTATTGTTTCAGGCATGGAATATGTGGAAGGAAGAGAAGACATGGGAATTAGCAGACAAGTGTATCCTGAATACTTGTTCACCAGACGAAGTGTTGCTTTGCATCCACGTAGGACTCCTTTGTGTTCAGGAAAATCCAGACGACAGACCACTCATGTCAGCTGTTGTGTTTATCCTGGAGAATGGAAGCACCACTCTTCCAGCCCCCAACCGTCCTGCCTACTTTGCGCGACGGAGTGTAGAAATGGAGCAAATCAGAGCTGGTATCGAAAATTCCGTGAACAGCTTTACTCTTACAGAGATACAAGGGCGATAAAATAGTTATGATGTAACCTTTATCTGTGTTAAAACATTGCTTGTTATAAAATCAAAATGGTCATGCATCGGTTTGTTGGACTGTTGTAGGTTTTCAAAAAAAATTGTGTGTGCATTGTTAGCACAAGAAAGGTCCCAACTATAAGCATAAACACCTCGCAAGAATCCAGCAGCTCGCTCTGGCCGATCATCCGATGCATCGTGACCAGAACATAGATCGATCTGCATTGTTGATATCGAAAATTCCGTGAACAGTTTTACTCTTACGAAGATACAAGGGAGATAAGATAATTATGCTGTACGCTTATATGTATTGGAAAACAATGCTTGTTATAAAAACAAAACGGTACTGCATCGGTTGGTGGGACTGTTGGAGGTTGTTATCTTCCACTGACTTTTTTGTTCTTTTTTTTTGAGGATTGTTGGCAAAAGAAAAGTCCTAATTGTGATATTTATAGAATGACCATCAACAATCCCCATGAATTTATTAAGTGGAGATGTTCTCTCCTGTTTTCAGAATGGAAATTTCTTTGGAGGAAAAAACTGTACGGTAGACTGAAGCGGTCAGCCAATATTAGGATGTGGCATTCAACGATTTGAATTAAGACAAGCACCTAGACTGAGGTGCAGACTGAAGAACATGTGCTCTTCTTTACCTGCAGGTCTAAGATCATGATGAAGTAATCATAAACACCTCACTCCATGATGAGTTGACGAAGTGTCGTGCCAAGAGCAGGGATCAGGTCTAGTTTTTTGCCGAAGATCAAAACATGCAAGTAACATATAGCAGAAGCGGAACATGTAACAATTCAATACCCAATTAAAACTCTCAAGGAAAAGATTGACTCCTACTGTTGCAGAGGGAATATAGGACAGTTATTTACCTTCCCCACAAGAAAAGGCATTTCTGGCTCCATGCATCATCCATGCTTCCAAGTTCCAAGTTCTTCCATTGTGTTTTACTTGGTCAAATGTGACATGACGACGAAGAGAGGATTCAGTCTGCAGTGTGCACATGATAGGAATGGACCGATGGAAGCAATTTTTCCAGTTGATCGTGCATATGCATGTAAGCTTGACCAAGAACTTGTAATACTGGGCGCGCGCCCGTGCTGAATCTTCATTCACTAGTTTGCCATTTTCTTTTACCATTTTCTATTAAAAAGGGTATCATAGTTTACTCCACTAATCGATGTTGTCATAGACAGCCGGCCGTGTTGATCTTAATCTTAAGTCTCCACGACTGGGCTGTCATTGTGTGAGTGTGTACATAGGATGGTGTACTTGTATTGTACTTTATATGTCTATATAGTCAGCACTGACTCTGGCATCCCAACTCCGATCCAACGTGGACAGCTGAAATAATGTAAACTCTAGGTCACTTGACTCAGAAACCAACCCATGTAGAATCATAAGAACTATGCATTATTTAATCATCTGCTTCCGCAATTCAACACTCGTGGATGCTGCGTTTGTGGAGGCATTTTTTACTTGTAAACCAAGGTTCGATGCAAGTACCTGCTCCAATAGAGCGGCATCAATATATAGCTAGCATCTGCCTATAGTTAGAACCTAGCTAGTACTACTAGTATTTTGGCCTGACTCATCGATGAATTCCCCATCACTCGCATGCTTTATTGCATCCATGATCATTCTATTCGTGCCACATATCACATCTGATGACCGGCTTGTCCTTGGCAAACCGCTATCCCTCGGCGAGCGTTCGCCTTGGGCTTCTTCAACCTTTCCAATTCCACTCCTGCAAAGTTGTACCTTGGCATATGGTACAACAACATTCCCGAGCTTACTGTTGTGTGGGTCGCCAATCGGGAAACCCCAGCCACCAACACTACTTCGTCGACACCGATGCTCTCCCTCACCAATACCTCCAATCTCGTTATTTCTAACGGTGATGGTGAAGGAGACGTCCTTTGGACAACAACAACCAACATGGCCGCCGATGGCCTAGGCTTGCCAGCTACCCCAACAGCTGTGCTTTTGAACTCCGGTAACCTCATTATCCGGTACTCAAATGGCTGCACGTTTTGGCAGAGTTTTGACCACCCCACAGACACATTCCTTCCTGGCATGAAGCTCCTGCTCAAGTACAAAACACACAACATGGACGAGCGTCTGGTATCCTGGAAGGGCCCTAGCGACCCCTCACGGGGGCGCTTCTCCTACGGCAGCAACCCAGACGCACCCCTCCAAATGTTCCTTTGGGAAGGGGAGCGCTTGGTGGCCCGTGGCAGCCCATGGACAGGGATCCCAGTGACGAGTTCTCCCTCGTGGGAGGCGGCAGAAGCACGTTCGAGGAGTGCGCAACTGAGTGCAATCGAAACTGCTCATGCGTGGGGTATTTGTATGGCAACCCCAGCAGTGGCAGGTCCGACCAAGACGTGACGCCGTGCTTTTCGTGGGTTGGGGATTTGGTTGACACAAAGGTGTAGAGGCCGGTGGCGAGACATTGTATCTCCGACTTGCAGGCATCGATGCACAAGGTGGTAACAAATATCATTTCCGCTAGTTCTACCGCTGATTTTCACTTTGCTAACATACTTCTAATTTATGGTATTTGTATGTATGGCACACAGGTAAAAGGATAAAGAGTAATGCTCTCAGGATTGTGTTGCCTGTTTTAGGCAGTGGTGTTCTGGTGCTCATATGCATCGCCATTGCATGGTTAAAATTCAAAGGTACGTTTTATTGACTCTTAATTAGTGTAAGGTCAAATTTGACCGCCTTATGAGAATGTAATGAGAACGTACGTTTCACCACACCGAACTTGGAGTCGGTCGTCACATTACAAAATATTTTATACCCCCGGCCCTGAATGAATATATAAAACTATACTAAATAATTTTTTAGTTGGTTCTGAGCATGGTTGACCGACTATAACATGCAATCTATTAGTTAGGAAATAAAATGGAGCCCACACGAAAGTCAAACACACAAATTCACACATACACAACACGCACGCGTACACCCACCCACACGCACCCATGCGCGCATACATAGACGAACGCACCAAGCCACATCGGCCACGGTGCTTTTTATCTTGCCGCTTTTCACATTCACACATTTTTTTCTCTAGAGATACCTGGTGTCAAAGGGGTCTTGAAAACAAGAGAAAAATCTAATCATCGTGATATGGATTTTGTGTGAATTTTTCCTAGACAGGAGGTACTTGAAGGAGGGAGATTCTAATGGTCGTTTTTCTAACATGTAGACCTCGTTTTATATGTCATAATAGATATACTATTTGTATGCTGTGGTGCCATGGTGGCCCACAACATCATGGGTTATTTTCTCTAGTTTTGCAAGAACATAAAATAGAAAGTATTATACTAGCATTAATAGTTCTAGGTGTAATTTTTTCTTTCCTATGTTTGGATGTGCTCATTAGAAGCGAATGACTCTTAACACTGTGGCATCAGGCAAGAACAAAAAATGGAGAAAGGGAAATAAGAAAAAAATCAATGGTATGAATATATCTGATGAAGCTGTGGAAGGAAACCCTCCCCATGATCAAGAATTTCCATTCGTAGGATTAGAAGAAATTGCAATTGCAACCAAAAATTTCTCCGAAACATGTGTGATTGGAAAAGGAGGCTTTGGAAAAGTATATAAGGTAATTCACTGAATATCCAGTTCTCTATTATTCATTGTAATGAGAATGATTACCTGTTTTCATATTGAGAGTCAAATCTGAGATCTTGATTATATTTCTATAGGGACTGTTAGGTGGTCAAGAAGTTGCGGTCAAAAGGCTAAGTAGAGATTCTCAACAAGGAGCAAAAGAATTTAGCAACGAAGTAATTCTAATTGCGAAATTGCAGCATAGAAACTTGGTTCGACTTCTTGAATGTTGCGGTGAGAGAGATGAAAAGATCTTGATATATGAGTATCTCCCTAACAAGAGCTTAGATGCTACCATTTTTGGTACATACTCTCATACTATATACTGATTTTCCAAGACAACTCAAATTATGTTTGCTTATGTTCCTTTATTTCTTTAGACGGTTCTAGAAAATTGTTGTTGGATTGGGCGAAGCGGTTTAGTATAATCAAAGGGGTCGCAAAGGGACTTCTATATCTTCACGAAGACTCAAGGTTCACCATAATTCATAGGGATCTCAAAGCTGGAAATGTTCTATTAGATGCATATATGAAACCCAAGATAGCGGATTTTGGTATGGCAAGGATCTTTAATGATAATCAGGAAAATGCAAATACCCAACGAGTTGTCGGAACATAGTGAGTATCCATTTCAAAATACCCATAGTAATTTTCAAAATAACTTAGTTCCCTTTCTTTATTATAATTTAAATGATAAATCAGTGGATACATGGCTCCTGAGTATGCAATGGAAGGAATGTTCTCTACCAAGTCTGATGTCTACAGCTTTGGTGTGTTACTACTGGAGGTTGTAACTGGTATAAGGACAAACTCGGATATTAGAACAATGGGCTTCCCTAGCCTCACTGTTTATGTGAGTGCACATGAATTCTTTAAAGTTTCATTAATTTCTATATGTAGAACGAATTCCAGGAGCCTTTTGTAGATCGACAAAGAAAATAAATACCCATCGGTGTTGTTGTTCTTCAGGCATGGAATATGTGGAAGGAAGAGAAGACCAAGGAACTGCTAGACTCATGTATCATGGATATTTGTTCACCGGGGGAAGCTTTGGTTTGTATCCATGTAGCACTCTTGTGTGTACAGGAGAACCCAGATGATAGGCCACTCATGTCATCTGTTGGTGCTCATCTTGGAGAATGGAAGCTCCTCACTTCCAGCCCTGAAGCAGCCCGCTTATTTTGGACGACGGAGTGTTGAAATGGAGCGAATTAGAAATGACATACAAACTTCAGCGAACGGTTTTACACTTACCGAGATAGAGGGGCGATGATATTACTCTTTAGTTTTAGATGTATCAAAAAGTTAAAGAACGTTTTAATGTATCAGACACTATCAAAAGGTTGTGTAGGTCAACAAATGGTGATGAATCAAGTCTAATTACTAGTACTATTACCAATCATGGCTAAGATAACATGGAAACAAGAACTATGCACAGACACTTGCAAGTCGTCACTCGTCTTTTGTTTTGGATTAGGCCCTCATCCTATTTGGGAAAAGCAAGAAGACCCTTGTATTTTCTGGATTAGGACCTCGTCTATTTTTGGGAAAATCATATAGGCCCACATAATTCCCTATACATATGATTAGCCCCTCGTCTATTAAAATAGACTTGAGAGAGTTGGAAAAAAATCTCTAGAATTGGAGTTGAGTTGAAGGTCAAGAAGCGAGCGACGGAGAAATGTTTTCCAATGATCTGGCTAAACATTAACATCATGTTTATTATGTTAGGGATCATGATTTTGATTTTGGAATGATAACAGAATTGCTTAGGTGATCACTTTCTATTAGCCTCTTTATTTCTGTCCAGCATGGCGGTAATTTGGCTACTTCAGGATATATTTTAGTAAAAAGGTTACTTTTAGTTTTATTTAGTCCCTCTTTTCCTATGTATTATAAATGTGACAAGCAATAACGAAGAACGAAAACTAAATCACAACAGAGGGATACATGATTTAACGTGAAAAACCTTTACAACAAAGAGAGGAAAAAATCATGGACGCCGGTCAGCGAAACTTCACTATACGGGAAGTGTTTACATAACACTCCGGATTATCTCAGGTGCAACCTACCAGAACATATATATTACTTCTAATACACACACACACACACACACACACACACACACACATATATATATATATATATATATATATATATATATATAATAGCCTGCTAAACACGGGCATAGCTGCGCATAGCCTATCCACCGTTGATTCTATCCTCTTTTTATATAGAACAGTATCGGACCGATTTGTCTAAGAACTAACGTCGTTAGTGTTCATTTGGCATGCATGCATGAAGCTCTAGCAAAACAAACCTTATCTAATTTCGTTTGCATGAGGCAAACCCTGACGAGCAACATGCGATAAACACTAAACCAAATATACTACACGGTAAACCGTAATATACTAAATGCATAAAGCCCTAACAAAACAAAGCTTATCTAATTTCGTTTTGGTTAGGCAAACCCTAATATACAACATGAGGTAAACCCTAACCCTAATATACTACATGCATGAAGCCCTAGCAAAACAAAGCTTGTCTAATTTCGTTTGCATGAGGCAAACCCTAACAAGCAACATGCAAAACAAAGCTTATCTAATTTCGTTTAGGTGAGGCAAACCCTAACGGACTACATGCTGAGAAACTCTAACTTATTTAATCCTTGTTCTCAATCCCTTCTCATTTTATATGCTAAAATTTTTGTAGCCACAACAGTGTGTTAATTTGGAACCCATGCCAAACCCTAGATTCTTGCATGCATGCACAAACTAACACCGTTAGCTCATCCATGTTCCACCCCACTTCCATCTAGAGGTTGTAGGGATCAAATGCATGCAACCTCTAGATGGAAGTGGGGTGGAACATGGATGAGCTAACGGTGTTAGTTTGTGCATGCATGCAAGAATCTAGGGTTTGGCATGGGTTCCAAATTAACACACTATTTTAGCTACAAAAATTTTAGCATCTAAAATGAGAAGGGATTGAGAACAAGGATTAAATCAACAGTGGATAGGCTATATATATATATAAATGTCATACATAAATTTTGTCTTACTCAGTAAGTCGAGAAGAACATAATAAAATATAGAAATGACATATATTTTTTTGTTTCCTTGCCATACAAAATTATGATGTAAAATACGTATTTTTTGGTGTTTTTACACTTAATGACTGATAAACTTTATTTTTGTGTTTAAATTTTTGGTTGTGGTGAATATATGAACATAATTATTCATATACAAAACATAAATTTTTTCAATCTAACAACATAAAAATATGTTGGGTGCAAAATAAATATTCTGCATCCTCGGTGTTGAATAGGGTTTCTATAGGGTAGCGCTATTCTACACCCACCCTCTATCATTAGAACCGTATATTATTTTTACGTCATGTAAATTTTGTATTACTTCGTAAGTCGAGAAGAACATAATAAAATTTAGAAATGATATAATTTTTTTTGTTTACATCCCGTAAAAAAATTTGACGTAAAATACATATTTTTGGTGTTTTTACACTATAATGACTCATAAATACATTCTTCTGAACCCTCGAGGTAAAAAAATGATATAATTTTTTTTGTCATTTTTTAAACTCTCAAGAGTTGACAAATACACTATGTCATAATTTTTTTTTATTTACATGCCATATAAAAATACGACGTAAAATGCGTATTTTCAGTGTTTTTTACACTATAATTACTCATAAATTATTTTTTTATGTCATCTTTTTGCGTTGTGGATGAATATGAATATAATTATTTATTTACAAAGCATAAATTTCTAAATGTGATAACATAAAGTTATGTGGGGGTGCAAAATAACTATTCTGCACCCTGGGTGTCGAATAGGGTTTCTATATATATATATCGACGCAGATTTGGTAAACACAGGCGTAGCTATGCATAGGCTTAGGTCCATTGGATAAAGAGATCACATGCAATGCTAGTTTAGATGGTAGTGGCTGGCTCTTGGAAGGACTAACGATTTCTAACGGCGTTTGCACCACACCAACTGTGTACATGCATGCAATGCCTAGGAGCTCGAGCAAACCCTAATTTTTTTAGCTCGCTGTTTGGCAAAGAAACTTTTAGCATCTAAAATAGAAAGATAAAGTGAACAAGGCTTAAAATGAGTTCTGCATGCAAATGTTTCGTGCCATGCATCACGTGACTCTTAGCGTAGCCAAGGATTACGAGGGTACCATAAAATTATTTCGCAAATATTTGTTGGACTGTGCTATCCGTGAAGACATAAAAGAAGGCATTCTACTTACCGATAGATAAGTGACTTGAGACACAGGATGATCAAAAACTGGGCAGATCAGAAATCATGTAGTATAATAAAATATGATGGAATGTCGTGCCTTCTGCATTGCATACTTCACACTGCAGTTTAACTTATCTGTATTTTTGTGTTTTCTATAGAACAGCTTCATTTTCTTTTAAAGGATTCTAATAAAATATCAGTTCCTCAGGTTTGAAGCTTTATTTGTCTTACATGCAATAACTATCTAAAGCAATGGGCATGCAAAATCTGAGAAGCTTAGTTGGTTTAGGGTTTTTTGCATGTCTTTGACTATGACACATTGGGTTCAGCGCAATGGAATAAGGCATGCATGCAATGCCTAGGGTTTCTCACGTCTGAGAAGCTTACTTTGTTTAGGTTTTTTTTTTGCATTACACATTGGGTTCAGCGCAATGAAATAAGGCTTAGTTTGGTTAGGGTTTAGCGCATGTAGTATATTAGGGTTTGCCTCACCGAAATGAAATTTGATAAGCTTAGTTTTGCTAGGATTTCATGCATGCATCAAAGGAACACTAACGGCGTTACTATCCTCAAGTATTGAGCCAACGTCCTGGGTCTGGAACATGTGCTCCCTATATCAAAAGGGGAGATAATTAACGGTGGATATGCTATGCACACATATTCCCGTGTGTAGCTGGTTATTTTGCATATATATACCCACCATGCTAGCTGTTCATGCGGATTTCACCGTACGATATTGCTATCATTTAGTCCTGCAATATCTCTAACGTCGCCTACTAATGATTCCATTAACGCCATCTTCTATCGTCCGTCTACTGCTAACGCACAAGCCTACTTCCCTCGACGTGGGCTTTGTCTTTTGTTGTTCCTTTTGTATATATAATACTAGAGACGTTTGTTTTTGGGTTTCTATATATTCGATACCAAGGATGTTTGTTTCTGGGTTTCTAAATCCATCTCATGCAGCTTGATCTTTGATCTTTTGCCCGCCTTTTTTATCCCATTGTTTCTTTGTATATTTGATATTAGAGACGTTTGTTTGTGGCTTCCCAAATTCATTTTCATGCAACTTGATCTTTCGACCGCGCTTTTTCCTGTCCCCGCGACACATCACCTCTTGGTACTATACAAGCACCAAAGTAAATGTATACACTGATTAAAAACAACTTTAAAAATCGTGTCCGCTCAATTAAATAAACATGAATCTTCTGCCTTAGTTCGGAGTACCAAAAGCACGTAGAAAAGTTAACTGCTCCAATCTCACGAGAGTCGATCTATCAAACCACCTAAAAATACATGCTTATTATTCACGTATATTCCTAGCTTGACGAGTTGGATAAAAATCAATATGCACCGTCTGTGTTTTATTCGGGGGATCGCATCGTGACATGTTCTACGAGTCCTCGCGTGACATATTTTATTGTGATGCTCTGTTATCCTCCTCGCGTGGCGAAGCGAGCTTGGTCTATACCGCCCCTTAAGCGTCTACTTGTGATAGGGTAGCAGAGGGAAACATGTTTAAGTTTTTAAGAGCTTATGAAAATATTATTGAACTAGACGGTATGAGACAAGGGTTTCTGTTTACATGGTGTGGAAAAAAGAAGGTTTGGAATATTATTTTATAACGTTGAGTATTAAATTAGACGTCACACCAACTTTTAAAATGCAGAAACTTATTGTTCTAGATCTTATACAAACTTGGTGTCGTGTCATGTGCGCATGCTTGGGTTTAGGGTTTACATGTGCGCATGCAGAAACTTGCGATGGGTGTGGGAACATGTCCAAAATGATCATAATCATTTTCCAAAACCATCAATGAAAACAACAAACGCTCTCGTTTTGGATGCTCTTGGTGAATTTGCCTTCGGCGTCCGCCCCTTCCTAAAGACACGTGCAACGTTTCTGATACTCATCGTGCTTTGATCGGTCGGCACGGGATGAACATAGACAAAACAAATTTAGATAGATGAATGGTGGTAGAATATCATATATCGTACTCGTAAGAAAATATTTGTCACATACATCGCAACAAACACAATCACTCACAAGTTACCTGTCGTGGAGATGAATTCGTGCTGGATGGATAGTAAAACATTTGTGCAAAGGTGTGTTATATTGCATATATCACCTTGATGTGTGAAAAGGAAAGGACAAATGGCATGGTAAATGACAAAGGTGTGAGATAGACTCCTCCATGTGGATGGTTGTTGTCATTTCCACCTCTAACTGACGACATGCTCTGTTGGAATTTTGGCCCAAATATTCTAGCCCTTTTTCTATTTCAATAATTCCTGAAAATCCTAGAGGCCCATGTGGCCCATTCATGCAAGGCAAGAGGTGGGACAAATGTTTAGTCCCACATTGCTAGTTGAGTGGAAGTTGGACCAGCTTATAAGGTGAGCTCTTCTACCACTTGGTAAAAGGATGAGAAGGAGAAGGAGAGTTCCACACGCTCCTCCTCCTCCTCGCTTCCACGCCACGCCACGCCAGCCGGCCCAGGGTTGCGGTTGCGGGTTGCTGAGGAATCTCGCCGAGCTTTATTTTGCCACGCATGAATGGTATATCAACAATTTTGGGAAAGCCGATGCATCGTCTCTTTGAGATACATTGCTATCGGCTCCTGGAGCAGCCGAAGGTGAAACGTTTGCTTTAAATGGACGTTTAATACGAGTTAAATGTGCCTGCTCGTTTCATCTTCTGCACCGTCTGCCTTCTCCTCTGCGCCTATAAGAGAGAGAGGTCGCGCCTCCTCTCAGTAGAGCTGTTACATATCCAGAGCACTGCGCTACTTCCATCTTCCCCATCCCGTCTTGCGGCGTGCACCGCGAGCCGGGACAAAACCTCGAGACCCGCGCTTCGAGTCACATGCGGAGAAGGCGATAAGGTTTTGGGGCGCTATCGACATCGGCGTCGTCACGGACTCCCTCACAGATAGCGACGTCTTCCCGGCGAGGACTTCTTCCCCGGCATCAGCACTCTCTTCCTCGACGACATGACCAATGACGGTTCCAACACCGGCGGTTCTGCTACTGCCGTGTACAACTTCTGTCTCAATCTTGTTCTGATTCTATCCAGAGTTTTATGTCTTGTAGTTTGTGTGGCTATATGCCTTATTTTGTATTCGCTATTTAACATGATTAGTATATTACCCATTATTCTAGTCATGTTTTATCTAGCGTTTATTATGGATAATTCGCTTGGTAAATTGCTCTATTTCTCAACAATCCAAAAACCTTATTTCAGGCAATTTGCCCCAAGTGGCTTTGTTGCTTCTATGAAGCCACCTGTGTTTGAAGGTGTGAATTACAAACGGTGGCGTGCGAGAGCAGTGCTCTGGTTTCAGACCATGAGCTGCTATAACGCCATCTATGGCGCACCTGAGGGGGAACTTAATCCCGCTCAGGAAGAGGCGTTCCAAAAACTTGATACTACTTTCAAGGATGCTTTGATCAGCATCCTTGGCGACAATATTGTCGATTCATATCTGTCATTCAGCAATGGCAAAGATATGTGGGATGCGCTCGAGAGAAAATTTGGAGTCTCGATCTTTGGCGATGAACTGTATGTCATGGAACAATTCTATGACTACAAGATGATTGATGACCGCTCCATTGTGGAGCAGGCTCATGAGATCTGATCACTTGCCGAGCTTGAGCACTTCACTTGTGTGTTCGGACAAGTTTGTTGCGGAGGCATCATTGCCAAACTTCCCGATCATGGAGGAATTTTGCTACTTCCCTGAAGCACAAGAGACAAGAGTTCTCCGTGACAGATCTCATTGGGACTCTTGATGTGGAAGAGAAGGCGAGAGCAAAAGACACACGTGCTCGAGGTACCGAGGGAGGTTCTAATGCCAACCTCAGTACGAAAAGGAACTTCAGCCTTACAAGTTCAAGAACAAAGGCAAGTTTGATGACAAAGGAAAGTTCGATGGAAAGAACAAGGCCTCACAGTCTACCGACTTCAAGAAGAAGCGATAAGAGGAAAGGTGCTTGTCATGTGTGCGGTGATCCTAATCATTGGGCTCCTTGTCCCAACCGCTTTGACAAGCGCCAACATGGGAAGAGCAGCAAGGCTGCTAATGTTGTTATGGGCGACGTTGAGATGAAAGATGTTGGGTATGGTATATTACCTCTGTTCTTTCATTATGTCATTCTCTGATTGGTGGATTGACACGGGCGCTAATGTACATATACATTACGATATTTCCATGTTTTCTTCATATCAGTCGAGGGACTCAAACCGTCTTGATGGGAACGGCTCGCATGCTTCATTCATGGTGTTGGTACGGTCGATCTGAAGTTCACTTGGAAAGACTGTATGCGCTGAAACGTGCATCATGTTCCCTCAATTAATAAAAATCTTGTTAGCGGATCTCTTACGTGTCGAGATGGCTACAAGATTGTATTTGAGTCCAATAAATTTGTAATTTGAGTATGGAACCTTTATTGGTAAAGGCTATGAATGCGGAGGCTTGTTCCGCTTATCTCTGTCGAGACATTTGTAATAAAGTTGTTAATCATATTTACACAAATTTTGAATCAAATGTCCGCACTCTAAATCTTTGTCATATTAATTTTGGTTGTATGACGCGACTAGCCAAAATGAATTTAATCCTGATTTCTCAACTGTTAAGGGATCTAAGTGCCAAGTCTGCGTGCAAGCTAAACAACCTCGCAAGTCACATACATTGCAGTAGTGAGAAATTTAACACCACTAGAGCTCATACATTCGATCTTTGTGAGATGAATGGTGTATTGACAAAAGGTGGAAAGAAATATTTCATGACTTTGATCGATGACTCTATGAGATATTGTCATGTGTATCTTCTGAAATCAAAAGATGAGGCTTTGAGTTTCCTCAAAATCTATAAAGCTGAGGCAGAAAATCAACTTGATCGAAAGATTAAGAGGCTTAGGTATGATAGTGGTGGAGAGTATTTTTCCAACGAGCATGATTCTTTTGTGCGGAACATGGTATAATTCATGAGAGGGCCTCCTACTCACCCAGTCAAATGGAGTAGCCGAAAGAAGAAAGAACCGTACTAACAGATTTGGTTAACGCCATGTTAGACACATCGGTCTTTCTAAGGAATGGTGGGGAGGCATTATTGACCGCGTGTCATGTCCTAAACCGAGTTCCCACAAAGAACAAAGAAATTACTCCATTCGAAGAATGGGAAAAGAAAAGACTAAAACTCTCTTACTTACGTACTTGGGGTTGTTTGGCAAAGGTTAATGTACCAATTCCCAAGAAGCGCAAGCTTGGACCAAAAACCATTGATTGTGTTTTTCTGGGCTATGCTTTCCATAGCATTGGTTATAGATTCTTGATAGTAAAATCTGAAGTACCTGACATTCATGTCGGTACAATCATGGAGTCGACTGATGCGACTTTCTTTGAGGATATATTTCCAATGAAGGATAAATCTAACTCGTCAAATCCGGAGATACCTAGTTCATCTAATCAGGAATTTGCTATATTCTCTGAACCTATCATTCCGATTGAACACTCTGAAAGTCCTAAGGAGGATGAAAATGAAATTCCTAAAAGGAGCAAGAGACAAAGGACTGCAAAGTCTTTTGGTGATGATTTCATTGTGTATCTTGTAGATGACACTCCCACTTCCATTTCAGAAGCTTATGCATCTCCTGATGCTGACTACTGGAAGGAAGCTGTTCATAGTGAGATGAATTCCATCTTAGCTAATGAAACATGGGAGATCACTGATCGTCCTTATGGGTGCAAACCTGTAGGATGTAAATGGGTGTTCAAGAAGAAACTAAGGCCTGATGGTACTATTGAGAAGTACAAGGCAAGGCTTGTAGCCAAGGGTTATACCCAAAAGGAAGGTGAAGACTTCTTTGACACTTACTCACCTGTAGCAAGGTTGACCACCATTCGAGTACTACTTTTTTCTGGCTGCCTCACACGGTCTTCTCGTTCATCAAATGGACGTTAAGACGGCTTTCCTAAATGGAGAGTTGGATGAGGAAATCTATATGGATCAACGGATGGTTTTGTAGTAAATGGTCAAGAAAGAAAAGTGTGCAAGCTCATGAAGTCTTTGTATGGTCTCAAACAAGCACCTAAGCGTTGGCATGAAAAATTTGATAAAACCTTAACGCTGCAGGCTTTGTTGTAAAGGCGACAAGTGCGTATACTATCGCCATGGTGGGGGTGAGGAGTCATCCTTTGTTTGTATGTTGATGACATACTGATTTTGAACCAACCTTAATGCAATTAAGGAGGTCAAAGATTTCTTATCTCGTTCCTTTGAGATGAAGGATCAGGAGTAGGCGATGTTATCACGAACATCAAGCTTTTGAGAGATGATGATGGTGGGATTACATTGCTTGGTCCACTATGTGGAAAAAGATTTTGAGTCGTTTTGGGTATAGCGGCGTCAATTTTCTCCTACACCATATGATCCTAGTGTGTTGCTTGAAAGAATCGAGGAAATGCTAGAGACCAACTAAGATACTCTCAAATTATTGGCTCGCTTATGTATTTAGCTAGTGCCACGAGACCCGACATCGCCTTTCTTGTAAGCAAACTCGGTCGATTTGTCTCAATTCGAGGAGATGATCAACGGCATGCTCTTGAGAGAGTTATCACGATATCTAAAAGGCATCATGAGCTATGGCATACACTATACCGGGTATCCAAGGGTACTAGAGGGTTATAGTGATTCAAATTGGATATCGATCTTGATGAGATAAAGGCCACAGTGGATATGTTTTCACACTTGGTGGTGGCGCTGTTTCTTGGAAGTCTTGCAAGCGAGACCATCTTAACGAGGTCAACTATGGAAGCAGAACTCACAGACTAGACACGGCCCTTTGTTGAAGCGAGTGGCTTCGTGAACTCTTGATGGACTTACACGTGGTTGAAAAACCTATACCCGCAATTCCAATGAACTGTGATAATCAAACTGTGATTATTAAGGTGAACAGTTCTAAGGATAATATGAAGTCCTCAAGACATGTGAAGAGGAGATTGAAATCTGTCGAAAATGAGAAACTCGGAGTTATTGCATTGGATTATATCCAAACATCTAAAAACTTGGCAGATCCTTTCACAAAGGGTCTATCACATAACGTGATAGAAAATGCATCGAAGGAGATGGGTATGAGACCCACAATTTGAGCTTTCCAGTGGTAAACCACTCTATGTGATCGGAGATCCCGTGAATTAGAATTGGTAAACAAGCTGTTGGTTAGCTGAGAGGAAAGTATCCCTACTTTAATAAATACCACTCCATAAAGATGCAATACTTTCCTATTCGCATGGCAGGTTGATTTATTATCTTAATGTGTTCTAAGTGGCTTATCCTAAGCAAAGATGTTGTCTGCAGAACATCTTCTAAAGAACACACCTATATGAGTCATTGTTAAAAGCGTCATGATCTATGAGAGTGGGGTGCTCTCTAATAAACTCATGAAAGGTCATGGAGTATGACGTATAAGCTCCACCCGCGGGGAAGTCCCACGGTAGCCCAGTATCGGTCAAGACTTCGTGTGAAGCTAGATTGCAGCAAACTTGCAGTTCAAGGCATAGTCCACTGTACAAGTCGCAATCTAGTGTAGCATAGAATTATAGGTGGAAGTTCAACTTAACAGTCTCCACTAAAGTACCGGTATATAAACAATGTTTTGGAACCAAAGGCAGATTACATGTGCCTCTGGGATCTGGTGGGGGATTGTTGGAATTTTGGCCCAAATATTCTAGCCCTTTTTCTATTTCAATAATTCCTGAAAATCCTAGAGGCCCATGTGGCCCATTCATGCAAGGCAAGAGGTGGGACAAATGTTTAGTCCCACATTGCTAGTTGAGTGGAAGTTGGACCAGCTTATAAGGTGAGCTCTTCTACCACTTGGTAAAAGGATGAGAAGGAGAAGGAGAGAGTTCCACACGCGCGCTCCTCCTCCTCCTTGCTCGCCACGCCACGTCACGGCCAGCAGCCATGGTTGAGGAATCTCGCCGAGCCGAGCTTTATTTTGCCACGCATGAATGGTATATCAACAATTTTGGGAAAGCCGATGCATCGTCTCTTTGAGATACATTGCTATCGGCTCCTGGAGCAGCCGAAGGTGAAACGTTTGCTTTAAATGGACGTTTAATACGAGTTAAATGTGCCTGCTCGTTTCATCTTCTGCACCGTCTGCCTTCTCCTCTGCGCCTATAAGAGAGAGAGGTCGCGCCTCCTCTCAGTAGAGCTGTTACATATCCAGAGCACTGCGCTACTTCCATCTTCCCCATCCCGTCTTGCGGCGTGCACCGCGAGCCGGGACAGTAGGCCTCCGAGACCCCGCTGCTTCGAGTCCTGTACGGGAGAAGGGCGATAAGGTTTTTGGGGAGCGCTATCAGCGCGACTCTGGCGTAAATCACGGACTCCCTCACAGATAGCGTCTTCCCGACGAGGACTTCTTCCCGACATCGCACTCTTCCTCGACGACATGACCAATGACGGTTCCAACACCGGCGGTTCTACTGCCATCGCTGTACAACTTCTCTCAATCTTGTTCGATTCTATCCAGAGTTTTATGTCTTGTAGTTTGTGTGGCTATATGCCTTATTTTGTATTCGCTATTTAACATGATTAGTATATTACCCATTATTCTAGTCATGTTTTATCTAGCGTTTATTATGGATAATTCGCTTGGTAAATTGCTCTATTTCTCAACATGCTCTTGATACAACGTCCGTTAATTATTCTTTGGGTCTAGATTATATTCCGTTAATCTACTTGTGTGCTCATTGTTTATTCTACGTTAGGACGGACATGCACAGCTAGCCTGGTGAGTATTCCACTATTTTTTATATATATAGAAACCCTATTCGACACCCACGGTGCAGAATAGTTTTTTTGCACCCCACATAACTTTATATTGTCACATTTAGAAATTTATGTTTTGTAAACAAATAATTATATTCATATTCATCCACAACGCAAAAAAAATGACATAAAAAATAATTTTTGAGTAATTATAGTGTAAAAAGCACTAAAAATCCGCATTTTACGTCATATTTTTATACGACATGTAAATAAAAAAATTTATGACATGACTATATTTTCTTATGTTCTTCTCAACTCTCGAGGTAAGACAAAATTTACGCGACGTAAAAATAATATACAGTTCAAAAGATAGAGGGTGTGTGTAGAATAAGTATTCTACATCCTCGGTGTCAAATAGCGCCACCCGACATCCAGGGTGTAGAATAGTTATTCTACACACCCTCTATCTTTAGAACCGTATATTATTTTTACGTAACGTAAATTTTGTATTACTTCGTAAGTCGAGAAGAACATAATAAAATTGAGAAATGACATAATTTATTTTGTTTATATGCCGTAAAAAAACTCGACGTAAAATACATATTTTTGTTATGTTTTACACTATAATGACTCATAAACTCTATTTTTTGTCGATTTTTGTTGTTGTGCTGAATATATAAACATAATTATTCGTATAAAAAACATAATTTTTTCAATATAACAACGTAAAAATATGTTGGGTGCAAACTAACTATTCTGCATCCTGGGTGCTGAATAGGGTTTATATGAAAATCTAGGTACTTAATGATCCGGTATTTGTTTAATCATACTTTAATATTATATATATGCACTAAAATATATGTACATATCGTGTGAATCTAGATACATCCACGACATCTAATTTAGGATAGAGGGTGCAGGGGCGAAGCTCCCCTTTGAACAAGGTATGGCATCCGCCCTACCTTGAAATTTTGCAAAAAATTACATATATACATGCATGTCTTTGGTATATATAAGAAAAAACAAACACAAATGAGGAAATATGCCGTGTTGGAGAGGTTTTTACTGTCTTGGGCTTGCTAGGCCGTGCGCACCAAGGAGACGAATCATCCCTGAGGCCTCACGAGTCACGAGCTATGCGCGTGCGCGCATTCGTGTCCGTGTTCGCCCGACCCGATCTAATTGAACCGATAGAGCAGGCAAAGCGATGACGTCTTCCCGTATGTTATATGTTGATCCAAATTCTACAAACTATAGGCCAACTTCTGACGAGTGGAGCGAGACCCGTTGCCGGAGGCTTGGGCCCCAACAGGGACGCCTGTGGGGGGGTGTGGGGGGTACGGATCATCGAAGACCTAGGTTTCCACCGATATATAAACCCCTTGTAAGCCGCCGGTTGGGATGAGTTGCATCTGTGAAATCCTCTACGTTTGTAAACACTCCTCGATGTAGTGAAGTTTCGCTGGCTGGCGCCCGTGGTTTTTCCTCTCTTTATTGGAGAGGTTTTTCCACGTTAAATTTGTGTCCCCTTGCTGTGTTTTTCGTTTTCGTTCTTCGTTATATTCTTGTCGCAATTGTAACACTGTACTCCGGAGCGGGCGAGCGGCGGCTCCTCTCTTTGTCGTTGCTACTCCCCCCACCGGCAAGACTGCCTGCTCCTGGACCCTCGCCTGTTCTCCATCCATCTCATATTCTCAATTCTGCAAAGCTAAAAGTATCACCCAGATAGCCGACTAGGCTAGACTACGCTGGGTGCCGTGACTGCTGTTTACGCCTCTTTAATCTGCGATTTTGTGGTGGTCAACTGAACTCAGTCCTGATTGAACTATGAAAGGACATTTGAATTCGTAAATTGAGACCAAGGTAAAATGGGCATACTACTCATATCTTGAATGTTTTCAATAATTCATTACAGTTTTGAAAAGGTATTTTGACCAGTTGGTAGTGGCAACAGCTCTAAAGGAAACACCCATGATAAAAGTGCAAATACTATGGCACAACAACATCAAGAGCAAGACGTGGGAGGAGGAACATGAAATACCTCTAAACCCAGAACCCATAAAAGTGCAAATGTTGGCCAAGAGCAAAAACAAGATGTGGAAGGACATCAGAAATTCTATGGTACGTTTTATATTCTACTTCCATTTAAATATATTGCTATTATCATTATACTAAGTGATTATGTCGTTACCATTGGGTCGAGACAATTTTGATTTTTTACATCATTTTTTAATGCTCTAGACTTTGCCCGACTAAATCATTTTTCGTCCTTCGCCACTGAGAGGGTGTATTTGTTTTTGGTTTGGATTCAACCGTTCCACCATTTGGCGAGCTGAGTTCGCACGGTGACTGTAACTACCTCGGTGAACTACGCTCCTAGATACAAGCCTGGATGAGAGATAGCGGTTGAAATAGTACGGCGGGGCCCCAAAAGCCACTCACTGGTAGTCCTTTCAGACGTCCCAACCGCTAACCCCTCAACGGGACCTGTCTGACGGCGGCGAGTCGGCGAAGGGATCAACTACGTACACAAGTGGGTATGTACGCAAGCCACCATACAAGAGTACATCAGAGCCACACCATCTAGAAAGAAAGGAAATATACCAACGCCATACGGCAAGATTCAAATGACCTAGATACATCTATAATTTAGGATAACTCCTCATACAAAGACACATCGTAGTATCATGCGGAAGCGGCAAACAAGATCCGAGTACGGATAAGAAGCAAATAGGCATAAGATGCCAGAGAAAATAAGCACATCCCAACTACAGGTCTCACGGATCCCCGTTCCCGGAATCTCTACACCATACGATCGTTGCCCACTTCATCGGCTTCTTCCACCCAGTATCCGTCCTGAGAAGGTACCTGTTCATCTGAATCAAGAATTTATCGTGTGAGACCCTAAGGGTACTCAGCAAGACTTAATGCCTCTAAAGGGGACACAACCAGGGGTGACGCAATTGCAGCAAAAGATAAACCCTAGCAATTCTACAGAATAAGCTCTAACCATCCGCCTAAACAATGATAGACGGATGTCCGTGAATTTAAATACAACAGTTAGAATGGTAATCTCATCCGATCCATCCTCCTCCCTGCTTACCAACAAGGAAGCGGACGAACAACCCCCCCTTCCGTTGGCAATTTTATTAACCATTCCATGAGTATTGCACTATTTACTAGTCAAGTCACTTTAGTCATATTAAAAGCGGTACTTTAGTTATGCTTGTCTATGATCAAGAAACTGTGCTCCAAGTCGTCCATAACCGCGGACACGGCTTTCAGAAAGTTTTACCCGGCCGGGGTGCACCAATAGCAACACACGCTCGATCAACCTCGGAAAAACCAAATCAAAACCCAACGAGGCTTTCACTTGAACAATCACGAGATTGAAATATTTCAGGCCACCTTAAGTAGAATCCAGCGGAGTAAGCAAGCTCGAGACGGCCTCAAGGTCTGCGTCGGTGGGCATGAGCGGGGAACCCCAAGCGGGGCTTGTCGACACCGCGTAAACACTCGCTTCAAAAGCGATGCGATGTAACGTTACCTCGCTGTCGTAAATAAAGCAGTAGCATGGCATAAGTACAGGATCGTAAATAAAACCTCAAACTAGTTTGTGGCCCCAAGAAATAAGACGGAATCACGCTCTGGTCCAGGGGGGTCCCATATACCTCCCGGATGTGGTTAGCGCGATAAATCAAGGAACAGGAATCAAGTACTCGGGGTCTTACGGGACACAAGTGAGCAGGAAAAACCAAATAGCAGATGTTGCTCACCGGTGCCACTTTCTTTAGTTATCCCAGAACTACTCAGGTTAAGTTGTTTAAGTACCTCGTTATTCACCAGACTCTCACAAACCCTACACATGCTGTTCTACGACTCGCATGGCTCAAACAACTCCTATAGTAGTGGCTCATGGGATGGAGGAAACAAGCTTGGTGGGGTTTAAAAGTAAAGGCTATGCATACTTGGGATTCAGTTTAATGCAATCGCGACTCAATGATGCAAGATTAAGATAGAGGCAATAGGTACTGTATGTATGCAAGCATGTGGTAGTGCTTGCACAGTATCTCTGTTGAAGCAAGGACGGATCGGTAGTGCTCCTGGTTCTCTTGATAAAACCCCTGCTCAGTGTCTATCCGAGAAAAACCAAACAAACAAGGCCAACATGAATATAGAGCACAAGCATATGAATAAGGTGCGTCAAACAAACAATCATGCCATGATGAATGATGCACAATTTACATGGCAAGGAAGGTAGCATGGCATGGTGAGGTGTGAAGAACAAGAAAGTAACATTTAATGGGTTTTAGAACCACCTTTGTTGTCATAACATTTGTTGTTTGCAATATATTTATATGATGCATGCTGCAATTGAAGTCAAGGATAGCATAAACAGAAAGGTCTCGTCGAGCTGATCAATTTAGACTACTCATTTGCTTAATTTGGAATTACAAAATATTAGTTGTGAATTAATGAAAATCCAGTGGCATTTGTTGTAATTAACATATCTTGGAATTTTACTTGTGCAAAACACTAAACAGATGGCATATTTGAAATCCTCTCATTTTTCTGAATCAAAAACATATATCATTTGCCTAATTTGGATAAAGCATGCAAAAGTTATTAAAATCTGACTTTGAATTTGCAATTTGAATTATTTAAAACAATTTGAATTTGAAAACCAGCTCTGAAACGTTTATCACACAGCCCCAGCCTTTGAGCCGCATGACAGGTGGGCGGGGTATCTGGCCCACACGGCAGTGCCTGAGAGCATCCTGGACCGCGGGTTGAATAAACAAAAACGCAGGAACCTTTTTAGAAAACTTCCAGAGAGACTGACAGCGGGGCCAGAAGGACCGCGGGTTGAGGATCTAAACAGAGCAGGGGGTCATATGCAAAACGCACACGCGGCCAGGGGGAGGACTGCGGGCTGTGACTGGGTTCTTGTGGGAGCCTTTCCGCAAGATTGCATCGGTCGCTGGCAGGTGGGGCCTCAAGGGTCGCGGGTAGCTAAAAGGTTGGGGGAAGGGGTTTTGCGCAAAACGTCACCCGTGGCACTGTTTCTCTTCTCTCGCGTGCGTCGTGGCATGTGGCGCAGCGTAGGTGGCTCGAACTCAGGATCTGGGCTCATGACGCTGTGCCATGCGGTGGCGCGGCTGCCGCTCTGGGTCACATGGGCTAGGTAAGGCGATGCGGCGTGCGGTGCTGGCGGCAGGTGGCGAGGCGATGGCGCACGCAGGGCGCTCGATCAAACGATCATCGCAACCAGGAAACGAAAAAGCGCCTGAGGATGTCTGGGGAGGTCGTGGGCTCACCGCGGGCGTGATGGCGTGGTCGGTTCGAGCTGGGGTGGTCGCGATCTCCGGTGAGGCTGGCGGCGGCCGTAGCTAGGGTTTTGCGGCGTCCCGGTTCTGGCGTTCTGGCGTCTCCTCCTCGCTGGCTTGTACCGGATCTTGGGTGCGGCTGGTCTTCCTCAGCCTCGCAGCTCCTTCTCCGTCTAGTTCAACTGGGCGGTGGTAGGCCATGTCGAGCAGTGGCGGGGAAGGAAGGGAGGCGGGGTTTCTGGGTGGATCTGGGGGGCTCTGGGCGAGGCAGAGAGGGATGAGGGAGAGGATAAGAAGGAGGGGTAGGCAGGTGTGGCGTGGGGGAGGGGAAAGC
Organism: Avena longiglumis; assembly: GCA_030063025.1. Taxonomy (NCBI): domain Eukaryota; kingdom Viridiplantae; phylum Streptophyta; class Magnoliopsida; order Poales; family Poaceae; genus Avena; species Avena longiglumis. Next base: position 16,235,752 of record CP125975.1, read on the forward strand.
TGGCAGGCACGTTGGCCTCCTCCTCTCATGTGCTTGCACGGTTCGGCCACGCCAAGGCAAGGCAGGGCACCAGGGGGCAGGGGAGAGGCTGGCAGGTGGGGTAGGGTGCTGGGCAGGTGAGGAAAAGAGGGGAGAGGGGATGGTCGGGCTAGGCTAGGGTTAGAGAGAGGGGCATGGTCGTGTGGGGCAGATAGAGGGATGGGGTGGCGAGCTGGGGTAGCTAGGAGGGGTACTGCCGTGTGGGGCATGCATGGGAGGGAGGAGGGTCGAGCTAGGTGGTTTAGGGGCATGGGGGGTTTAGCTAAGGAAGAGGGGGGGGGTAGATAGAGTGTTGTTTGAGTTTTGTTTAGAGATAGAAAAAGATGTAGGGGTTATTTTAGGATGTAATTAATTTAGGGTTTAGTTAGTTGGGAAAAGGAAGAGAGATGGTAGCTAGGGTTGTTTAGGTAGATGTAATTTAGGGCTTGATTAGAGACATAAGTAGATGGTTTGGGGTTAGGTTTTGGTTTTAGGGAAGATTTGAATTAGGGTTTATGCTCACAAGGGCAAGAAAGTGGAGAGGTACTAATCTTGGTCAAGCCAACTACGAGCATGCACTAAACAAGAAAAACAAGAAAAAGAGGGGAAGGAGAGGAATGGCCAAAAGGTTGGTGATGGGGTTTTATGGGTTCATGCATGATCCAACATAGGTCAAGCAAGAACAAAGAAAGGGGTGGTTATAACTCACAAAAACAAGATCAGACAAGGAAGAAGGTTCCATTTAGAATCAAGCAAAACCAAATGCTAGGGAAAGGTGGCTATTGCATGGCCCATGCAGAATAATTAATGCCAGGTTACTCTTGTGAAAACAAGGTTATAATTCTGGCATTATCCATATGCATTCCATAGTGTGGACAAGGCCAAGCAAAGATATATGGTTGGATCCAACCAACAACATGGGCTAGAGATAACTCAACAAAAGGCCAAGCCCATATTATTGGATGGTGGAATTATAAGGTGGTGAGGGAAAGGTGGTGGAGGCAAAAGAGAGATGCCCCCAACTCAACTTGGGCATTTAACAATTTAGTAAGGACCAAATACAATATCAAGAAGCAACTACAATTAATCATGCACATGAGATAAGAAGCAAACAAGAAAAGGTTTTATATGATGCTCAAATGCAAGGGGACATGATGACATGAGCATGATATGATGATGATGCAACAATTATAAGTTGGAAGTGGCCCATTTTATTATTAAACTTAGTAGCATTACAGTGGTTAGACAACTGGGATGCTACAACTCTCCCCCACTAAACAGGAATCTCGCCCCGAGATTCTAGGAAGAAGAAGAAGAAGACACAAAAAGAGAAGGATGGTTGGCACGGAGTTCATCTTCACGCTCCCAAGTTGCTTCATCAACAGAATGGTGTGACCACTGCACCTTGCAGAATTTGATGGACTTGTTGCGAGTCCTACGTTCTGCGGTCTCAAGAATTTTGATGGGGTGCTCTTGATAAGAGAGATCTTCTTGGAGGTCGATTAGCTCGTGATCCACAGTCTTGCCGGGGTCTTTGAAGCACTTCTTGAGCTGCGAGATGTGGAAAACATCATGGACTTTGAGTTTTTCCGGAAGCTCAAGTGCGTAAGCAACTTCTCCTCTTCTACCACGTATCTTGAAAGGACCGATGTATCTAGGAGCCAACTTTCCTTTGATACCGAAGCGGTGTGTTCCTCTCATGGGAGTGACACGAAGGTAGACTAGATCACCAGGGGCATATACCATATCTGTGTGCTTCCTGTCATAGTTGCTCTTCTGGCGACTCTGAGCAATTTTCAGGTTCTCCAGAATGATATGCACCTTCTCCTCGGCCTGAGTTACAATGTCAGGGCCAAACCAGATTCTTTCTCCTGCCCCTGACCAACCAATGGGAGTTCTGCACTTGCGACCATAGAGAGCCTCGAATGGTGCCATCTTCAGACTCTTCTGGAAGCTGTTGTTGTAGGAGAATTCAGCATATGGAAGGCATTCTTCCCACTTCATGCCAAACGAGATGACGCAAGCTCTAAGCATGTCCTCGAGAATCTGATTGATCCTCTCCACTTGTCCTTGAGACTGAGGGTGGTAAGCAGTGCTGAAGTTCAACTTCGTTCCCAAAGCTTTTTGGAAGCTTTCCCAGAACTTTGAGGTGAAGATGCTCCCACGATCTGAACTGATTTCAAGTGGAACCCCATACAAGGAGACAATCCTGTTGATATAGAGCTCCGCCAACTGAAGTCCAGAAATTGTTTCTTTGACTGGGAAGAAGTGTGCCACTTTGGAAAGCCTGTCGATGACAACAAAAATTGCATTGTTGCCCTTCTGCGACCTCGGAAAGCCGGTGATGAAGTCCATCTCAACTTTCTCCCATTTCCATTCCGGAGGCTTCAATGGTCAGAAGACCAAATGGTTTCGATGAACAGCCTTGACTCGCAGCGACATCACATTCCGAGACGTGCACAATACCTTTTCAACCCAGGCCACCAAGATTGTGTGTTTTCAAGTCCATGTACATCTTTGTGCTGCCAGGATGGATAGAAAGGACCGAATCATGTGCCTCCTTGAGCAATTGATCTCTCAGACCCGGGTAGTTTGGAACAAACATCCGGTGATCAAAGAAGAGCGTGCCCTGATCATCAACATGGAAGGATTCATACTTCGGAGTGCCAAGCTTAGCGATGAGCTTCTTAGTGTGCGGATCACCAAGCTGACGAGAACGAATCTGTTCTTCCAAGAGAGGAGTAGCCAGAAGGTTCATAAGGTGCCCTTGTTCCACAATCTCCAGGTTGAGCTGACGGAATTCCTCGCACAAGAGAGGCTGCTGCTCTTCTACCATGAGGTTGTTGACATAAGCTTTACGGCTAAGCGCATCTGCCATGACATTTGCTTTGCCTGGAGTGTAGTTGATGGTCACATCGAAGTCATTGATGGCTTCAATCCATCTCCTTTGCCGAAGATTGAGATCCGGTTGAGTGAAGATATACTTCAAACTCTTGTGGTCCGAGAAGATCTCACAACGGTTACCAAGCAAGTAGTGCCTCCACAGCTTCAAGGCAAAGACCACTGCTGCAAGCTCAAGGTCATGCGTGGGATAGTTGACCTCATGTGTCTTCAACTGACGAGAGGCATAAGCAACCACCTGTCTCTCTTGCATAAGGACCGCACCCAATCCTTGCAAAGAGGCATCGCAGAAGATCTGGAAAGGCTTAGATGTATCCGGAGGAACCAAGACGGTGTGGAAGTGAGCTTCTCTTGAGTGTCTCAAAACTCTCTTGGCAAGGTGTGTCCACAGTACTTCTTGCCTTTCTTGAGGAGGTCGGTAAGAGGCTTTGCTATCTTGAGAAGTTCTGCACAAACGACGACAATAGCTAGCCTTCGAGAAAACTCCGCACTTCCTTGACATTAGCAGGAGGAAGCCATTCAACTATTGTCTTCACGGTTTCCGGGTTGACTGCAATGCCCTTTGCAGAGATAACATGCCCCAGATAGGTTACTTCAGGCAACCAGAACTCACACTTTGAGAACTTGGCATACAAACGGTTCTCACGAAGCTTGTTCAGGACACACCTCAGATGCTGTTCATGCTCCTCCTTGGACTTGGAATAGACCAGAATGTCATCCAGATATACCACCACAAACTTGTCAAGATACTCCATGAAAACGGAGTTCATCAGCCTCGAGAAGGTAGCAGGTGCGTTGGTGAGACCGAAAGACATGACCGTGTACTCATACAGGCCATAGCGAGTGGTGAAAGCTGTCTTGGGCACATCCTCTTTGCGAATTTTGATTTGGTGATAACCACTTCTCAAATCGAGCTTAGAGAACACCACAGCTCCTGCCAGCTGATCAAATAGATCATTTATCCGAGGGAGAGGATATTTGTTCTTGATGGTTTTAGCATTTAGAGCCCGGTAGTCAACACAGAGCCTATCGGTTCTGTCACGCTTCTTCACGAAGATTGTTGGACTACCCCAAGAAGAAGTGCTATGCTGAATGAAACCCAACTTCTCTTGTTCATCAAGTTGTCGTTTGAGTTCAGCCAACTCAGAAGGACCCATCTTATATGGCCTCTTGGAGATAGGAGCCGTTCCAGGTTCAAGCTCGATCACGAATTCAACTTCGCGATCCGGAGGCATACCTGGCAACTCTTCAGGAAAAACATCCGGAAACTCGCAGACCACTGGTACACCTTGAATAGCTTCCATGGCATCATCATTCAGAGCAGCCAAGGAATAGAGCTGGACATCAGGAGTCAGACTTGGAGAGAAGACTATGTGGCCTTCAGGGATCTTTAGAGATACTGAGCGTTCAGCACAATCGATCACAGCTGCATTTGCTGTCAACCAATCCATGCCCAGGATGACATCAATGTCAGAGTTGCCCAGAAGAATTAAAGAAGCCATGAACGAGGAACCACCAATCTCGATCTGGTTGCCATGACTGATCTTAGAAGCTGCCATCTTCTCTCCAGGAGAAAGGACCATTAACTTCTTTTGGAGAGGAACCAGGACTAACTCATTCTCGTATGCAAACTTGTGAGACACAAAAGAATGCGATGCACCAGAATCAAAGAGAACTCGCGGCAGACTGAGTTAACTGATAGCATACCCATGACAACTCCCGGTGCGAGCTCAGCTTGAGAGGCGTTGACGCAGTTGGCCCGAACAACCGCAGACCCGGGCTTAGTGTTGATGTTGAGAGCCCGAGGCGGTGGTGCACGAACCGAAGGAGAGCTTGTTGCGATCTTGGCGGGGTTGAGGAGAGCTTTGCTCTTCATTGACAGCCCAGTGGGGATGTCCAGGATCTCCACACGTGTAGCAGCACCGGACGTGGAGCGTAGAAGCTGGACTCCGCCAGCGCTCAGGTAAGGGTTGTTGTAGCCCCGGGAGCCGCAGGTGTGAAGTTTGATGGCCTTGGCGTGAAGCTCTTGCAGTGGAGCCGGGAGCGACGGTGGGTGTTAGGAACCAGACACGCCGCTTAGAAGGAGTTGCCATTGCGCCGAGCTTGATGCATCCTCTTTGTGTTTCTTGGACTCCTCGAACATCCGCCTACTAGCCTCCTCTTGTAGTGCCATATCTGCAGCCCAGTGAAGGTTGCCGGTCTTGCATGCGTGAGTGCATACTTGATCGACGCATTGAGCCCTTGCACGAATCTCTTCGCTTTTCTTGTCATCGATACCTCATCACCACCATAGCGAGACAAGTTCATGAAGTTCTGATGTAGGTGTTGGCGTTATCATTGCCCCGCTTCAAGTTGAGGAAAGCATCCTTCATTCGTTCCATCACAATCTCCGAGAGAACGTTCTTTGAAGGCTGTGGTGAACCTCTCCCAAGTGGGCTGGAACCCAGTGCCTAGCCTTCGTGTAGTTTTCCCACCATAGAGCTGCGTCTCCCTTGAGCGTGAGTAGCACACTTTACCCATTCTGTTACCGCACATCGCCAGTCTCTAGCAGCCTTGAGATCTCGCAGCCAATCATCAGCATCAAGAGGTCGGTCAGACACATCGAACTGGCGCGGGTTGAACTTGAGGAAGCTCTTGATGTCACCACGCTTGGGAGGTGGAGGAAGTGGAGTGAACTCGTTCCTTCGGACGCTCTCCTCAAAGCGCAGCTGGTTCTCTTGCATGGCTGCCAAAGCATTAGCTATGCTTGACAGTGCTGAGCCCAGTTCTGGAGGAATGTCCTCCTCAGTCCGGCGTGGGGGAGCCATCCTGTCATTGACATAAGACTCAAGTCAGTACTATAATGGAGAATGATAATAATCCAAAATAGTACCAAAATGGAATTAACCAAGATTAAAGGATACAATTTACTGAGATGATATGAAAATATCAACAAAGTTCATAGCACCTCAAAGATATTAAGCATATCGCACACGACTGAAAAGGAGTGTGGTACACAAACATATCAAAGAAAAATTTTCCACAAATTTCGGCATTAAAATACCAATAGATGCGCAAAATTACTTAACGAATCAAGATTAGTGACTCTACCGATCCAATATACAAAAGCAAATGATACAACTAGTGGTATGGTCGCGACTCCATCCCGCACTCAAATCATTACTCCGCACATGAACAAGTGGAGCACATATCCTAACCCCTTCTTCTCATGCCGAAACCTAAAGATTGGTACTACGGAAACGAACACCCCAAACAAGATAGCGTCGGATACAAAAGGGAGGATAGATTGCGTCGGTTTACAAAAGCCTGTCGGTATGGAATGTACCAACAGTGGATAACCAAAGGCAGATAAGATAACAACTTGGATGCAACAGATAGACAAGGGACTACACACACACACACATCCTATGGTACTACGGAAACCCAGAACACGTGAATCCTAGTTTGAACTCTGAGAAGAGGATTGAAAACGTTGCACTTCCTTACCAGACAAGGGTGGGTGGGAGGGTAAGAAGAAAAGTGAAAGCAGTCCTACTCTCGCGTTTTTGTTTTTCCCTATATACATAACTACTCAAAATATTTACTAGACTGACAACGACCGTTTGGCTGAAACCCTGAAGGTCGGGATGGCTCTGATACCAATTGTAACTACCTCGGTGAACTACGCTCCTAGATACAAGCCTGGATGAGAGATAGCGGTTGAAATAGTACGGCGGGGCCCCAAAAGCCACTCACTGGTAGTCCTTTCAGACGTCCCAACCGCTAACCCCTCAACGGGACCTCAGGCGGCGAGTCGGCGGCGAAGGATCAACTACGACACAAGTGGGTATGTCAAGCCACCATACAAGAGTACATCGAGCCACACCATCTAGAAAGAAAGGAATATACCAACGCCATACGGCAAGATTCAAATGACCTAGATACATCTATAATTTAGGATAACTCCTCATACAAAGACACATCGTAGTATCATGCGAAGCGGCAAACAAGATCCGAGTACGGATAAGAAGCAAATAGGCATAAGATGCGGAGAAAATAAGCACGTCCCAACTACAGGTCTCACGGATCCCGTTCCGGAATCTCTACACCATACGATCGTTGCCCACTTCATCGGCTTCTTCCACCCAAAGATCCGTCCCGAGAAGGTACTGCTCATCCGAATCAAGAATTTATCGTGAGACCCTAAGGGTACTCAGCAAGACTTAATGCCTCTAAAGGGGACACAACCAGGGGTGACGCAATTGCAGCAAAAGATAAACCCTAGCAATTCTACAGAATAAGCTCTAACCATCCGCCTAAACAATGATAGACGGATGTCCGTGAATTTAAATACAACAGTTAGAATGGTAATCTCATCCGATCCATCCTCCTCCCTGCTTACCAACAAGGAAGCGGACGAACAACCCCCCCTTCCGTTGGCAATTTTATTAACCATTCCATGAGTATTGCACTATTTACTAGTCAAGTCACTTTAGTCATATTAAAAGCGGTACTTTAGTTATGCTTGTCTATGATCAAGAAACTGTGCTCCAAGTCGTCCATAACCGCGGACACGGCTTTCAGAAAGTTTTACCCGGCCGGGGTGCACCAATAGCAACACACGCCGATCAACCTAAAAACCAAATCAAAACCCAACGAGGCTTTCACGACGAACAATCACAGATTCAGAAATATTTCAGGGGCCACCCTTAAGTAGAATCGAACGGAGTAAGCAAGCTCCGAGACGGCCTCAAGGTCTGCGTCGATGTGGCGGGAACCCCAAACGGGCTTGTCGACACCGCGTAAACACTCCGCTTCCAAAAGCGATGCAGTGCGTACTGCACAATCGTAAATAAAGCGGTAGCATGGCATAAGTACGGATCGTAAATAAAACCTCAAACTAGTTTGTGGCCCCAAGAAATAAGACGGAATCACGCTCTGGTCCAGGGGGGTCCCATATACCTCCCGGATGTGGTTAGCGCGATAAATCAAGGAACAGGAATCAAGTACTCGGGGTCTTACGGGACACAAGTGAGCAGGAAAAACCAAATAGCAGATGTTGCTCACCGGTGCCACTTTCTTTAGTTATCCCAGAACTACTCAGGTTAAGTTGTTTAAGTACCTCGTTATTCACCAGACTCTCACAAACCCTACACATGCTGTTCTACGACTCGCATGGCTCAAACAACTCCTATAGTAGTGGCTCATGGGATGGAGGAAACAAGCTTGGTGGGGTTTAAAAGTAAAGGCTATGCATACTTGGGATTCAGTTTAATGCAATCGCGACTCAATGATGCAAGATTAAGATAGAGGCAATAGGTACTGTATGTATGCAAGCATGTGGTAGTGCTTGCCTGGTATCTCTGTTGAAGCAAGGGACGGTACTGGGTAGTGCTCCTGGTTCTCTTGATAAAACCCCTGCTCAGTGTCTATCCGAGAAAAACCAAACAAACAAGGCCAACATGAATATAGAGCACAAGCATATGAATAAGGTGCGTCAAACAAACAATCATGCCATGATGAATGATGCACAATTTACATGGCAAGGAAGGTAGCATGGCATGGTGAGGTGTGAAGAACAAGAAAGTAACATTTAATGGGTTTTAGAACCACCTTTGTTGTCATAACATTTGTTGTTTGCAATATATTTATATGATGCATGCTGCAATTGAAGTCAAGGATAGCATAAACAGAAAGGTCTCGTCGAGCTGATCAATTTAGACTACTCATTTGCTTAATTTGGAATTACAAAATATTAGTTGTGAATTAATGAAAATCCAGTGGCATTTGTTGTAATTAACATATCTTGGAATTTTACTTGTGCAAAACACTAAACAGATGGCATATTTGAAATCCTCTCATTTTTCTGAATCAAAAACATATATCATTTGCCTAATTTGGATAAAGCATGCAAAAGTTATTAAAATCTGAATTTGAATTTGCATTTTGAATTATTTAAAACAATTTGAATTTGAAAACCAGCTCTGAAACGTTTATCACACAGCCCCAGCTAGCCTGAGCCGCAGACAGGTGGGCCAGGGGGGTATCTCTGGCCCACACGGCAGTGCCTGAGAGCATCCTGGACCGCGGGTTGAATAAACAAAAACGCAGGAACCTTTTTAGAAAACTTCCAGAGAGACTGACAGCGGGGCCAGAAGGACCGCGGGTTGAGGATCTAAACAGAGCAGGGGGTCATATGCAAAACGCACACGCGGCCAGGGGGAGGACTGCGGGCTGTGACTGGGTTCTTGTGGGAGCCTTTCCGCAAGATTGCATCGGTCGCTGGCAGGTGGGGCCTCAAGGGTCGCGGGTAGCTAAAAGGTTGGGGGAAGGGGTTTTGCGCAAAACGTCACCCGTGGCACTGCTTTCTCGCGCGTCTCGACGCTTGTGGCGCGCGCAGGCAGGGCTCAACTCGATCTGGCTCGCACATGGACGCTGTGCCATCGGTGGCCGCGGGCCGCTCTGGGGTCACTCATGGGCTAGGTAAGGCGATGCGGCGGTGGCCGGGCGCGGTGGCGAGGCGATGGCGCACGCAGGGCGCTCGATCAAACGATCATCGCAACCAGGAAACGAAAAAGCGCCTGAGGATGTCTGGGGAGGTCGTGGGCTCACCGCGGGCGTGATGGCGTGGTCGGTTCGAGCTGGGGTGGTCGCGATCTCCGGTGAGGTCGGGCGGCCGTAGCTAGGGTTTTGGCGTCCCTCGGTTCTGGCGTTCTCGGCGTCTCCTCGCTGGCTTGTCTTGGACGATGCTGGGTGCGGCCTGGTCTTCCTCGACACCTCGCAGCTCCTTCTCCGTCTAGTTCAACTGGGTGGTGGCAGGCTGTGTCGAGCAGGTGGCGAAGGGGAAGGAAGGGGGGTTTCTGGGTGGATCTGGGGCTCTGGGCGAGGCAGAGAGGGATAAGGGAGAGGATAAGAAGGAGGGGTAGGCAGGTGTGGCGTGGGGGAGGGGAAAGCTGGCAGGCACGTTGGCCTCCTCCTCTCACGTGCTTGCACGGTTCGGCCACGCCAAGGCAAGGCAGGGCACCAGGGGGCAGGGGAGAGGCTGGCAGGTGGGGTAGGGTGCTGGGCAGGTGAGGAAAAGAGGGGAGAGGGGATGGTCGGGCTAGGCTAGGGTTAGAGAGAGGGGCATGGTCGTGTGGGGCAGATAGAGGGATGGGGTGGCGAGCTGGGGGTAGCTAGGAGGGGTACTGCCGTGTGGGGCATGCATGGTAGGGAGGAGGGTCGAGCTAGGTGGGTTAGGGGCATGGGGGTTTAGCTAAGGAAGGGGGGGGTAGATAGAGTGTTGTTTGAGTTTTGTTTAGAGATAGAAATAGATGTAGGGGTTATTTTAGGATGTAATTAATTTAGGGTTTAGTTAGTTGGGAAAAGGAAGAGAGATGGTAGCTAGGGTTGTTTAGGTAGATGTAATTTAGGGCTTGATTAGAGACATAAGTAGATGGTTTGGGGTTAGGTTTTGGTTTTAGGGAAGATTTGAATTAGGGTTTATGCTCACAAGGGCAAGAAAGTGGAGAGGTACTAATCTTGGTCAAGCCAACTACGAGCATGCACTAAACAAGAAAAACAAGAAAAAGAGGGGAAGGAGAGGAATGGCCAAAAGGTTGGTGATGGGGTTTTATGGGTTCATGCATGATCCAACATAGGTCAAGCAAGAACAAAGAAAGGGGTGGTTATAACTCACAAAAACAAGATCAGACAAGGAAGAAGGTTCCATTTAGAATCAAGCAAAACCAAATGCTAGGGAAAGGTGGCTATTGCATGGCCCATGCAGAATAATTAATGTCAGGTTACTCTTGTGAAAACAAGGTTATAATTCTGGCATTATCCATATGCATTCCATAGTGTGGACAAGGCCAAGCAAAGATATATGGTTGGATCCAACCAACAACATGGGCTAGAGATAACTCAACAAAAGGCCAAGCCCATATTATTGGATGGTGGAATTATAAGGTGGTGAGGGAAAGGTGGTGGAGGCAAAAGAGAGATGCCCCCAACTCAACTTGGGCATTTAACAATTTAGTAAGGACCAAATACAATATCAAGAAGCAACTACAATTAATCATGCACATGAGATAAGAAGCAAACAAGAAAAGGTTTTATATGATGCTCAAATGCAAGGGGACATGATGACATGAGCATGATATGATGATGATGCAACAATTATAAGTTGGAAGTGGCCCATTTTATTATTAAACTTAGTAGCATTACAGTGGTTAGACAACTGGGATGCTACAGTGACGATGCTAGCTATGACATGGAGAACTGAAATGTTATTTACAAAACACTCTCAGTTCATACCAGAACCCAAAGCTTTAAATTCTTCAATCATCACTTTCGCTATCTATCCTACGTGAGTGCTGGAATGGATCATTGATTAGTCAGCACTTAACGAACAGTCAAACACCAATGCGCTCTTGCTTGTAAGACCAGATCGACATTCCAGGGCATGTACTTGGAATCAACTGCGTGCCATGAATAAAACCAACAACAACTACAACAGAGAAGTACGACTGGCCGTACCGGCAGTCGAGTACACATAAGGTGTTTATCACACCACCGAACTCTCACTTCTAGTTCATTCGTCAAAATCTAATTCTAAAATCCGGTTATTTTTTTGAAATGGGATATTACCCTAGCCTCTGCATCCAATGGACGCATGCAACCTTTATTACTTTATTAAGAATCATGTCTTACAAAAGATAGTCACACATAGTCAACCATCTAAAAGGAAAAGAAAACATAAAATGACTCTGCATCAACATATTATTCTGTGATCAAAACCCTACTTGCACCGGCTGAATAAGTCCCTAGCGACCATTTTTAAATGGTTGCACCCAAAGACCATGTCTTGACGCTGCTCTCTATTGGCTGTAGGTAGGACCACAAACGTATCTATTACATAGCCATCCGTATAACTTGCATAAAAGATTTTTTTGGCACGGTTAAATATATAATAGCTTCTGACATGCCAAATCGCCCAAAGTAAAGCACAAGCAATCACTCGGATATGTGCTTTGTCTTTTTAGGCACTCCCGACAACCAATTCCCGAAAGGATTAGTAACATTATTTGGGAGAGATATATTAAAGGCCATATTAACTACACAAGATAAATTGTTGCTTAAGGGCATGCACTGACTAAATGTTGTATTTTTTCTTCTTAATCACAAAACCAATATTTTTACTACCCTGTCAATTCCCTTTTATAAGCTTCTCTTTTGTCAGGAGTATCTTCTAATGTAGAAACCATATAAAGATTCTAATCTTTAGTGGTACCTTTATTTTTCAAATGTATTTGCGGAAGAACCTCATATTACCATTCATGTAATCTAAATACAATTATTTAACTGTGAAAGAGCCAGAGTTGGTTAAACTCCATTTAAAAACGTCTAGGGCTATGAAAATCCATTAAACGACTAACAAGATGCAGGCATCTATCACCCTATTCCCCATTAGTGCTTGTCTAAAACCTACATTTAGTAGAAATTGAGACATAACAATAGCAACTAAAGATGGGTATTGGGTAGCTAAAGGGGTGTCTCCCAATCACGTATCCTTCCAGATCCGAGTTGCTTCCCCATTAACTATGGTAAAGGAACCACACTGAAAAAAATCTTCTTTCACTTTTATGAGGCCCTTCCAAAATGGGAAATCATTATGTTGTTCATGTACTTGAGACAATGATTTGAAGTGTAGATATTTGTTTTGAATCAACTCTTGCCATACCCCATATTCTGACAAAAGTTTGAATAGACATTTACTAAGTAGACATTTATTTTTAATCTCTAATACTTCTACTCCAAGCCCCCTCCCCCCTCCCCCGATATTTTGGTCTACAGATGATGTTCCAACGAGTTAGTCTATACTTCCTTTTATGGTCATCGCTCTGCCAGAAAAATCATGAGCGGAAAAAATCCAATCTTTTCCTTACCCCGTTGAGTATTTCAAAGAAGGATAACATCACAATATATAGGTAGGATCGTTAACATTGAATTTAGAAGTACTGACCTATCTCCATAGGATAGTAGCTTACCTACCCAACTAGCAAGTTTCCTCTCAAAGCGGTCTACTATTGGTTTCCACTCGCCATTTTTCAACTTACGGAAATGAATCAGAATTCCTAGTTAACTAAATGAAAATGAACCTGATTCACATCCTAATAGATTGATGTATTGATCCTGAACCTCCTTAGATTTTCCGAAGCACAAAAAAGTCTCGCTCTTATGGAAATTGATCTTTAGTCCCGACAATTGTTCAAAGATACATAAGATTAATTTCATATTATGGGCCTTCTCTAAATATTTTTCCATGAATATAATTGTATCATTTTTGAGATGGAATATAATTGTATCATCGTCATACTGAAGAATGGAGACTCCCCCATCAACTAGATGAGGTATGAGACCATCCACCTGACCATCTTCTTTAGCACGTGCAATTAAAACTGCCAACATGTCGGCTATTATATTAAAAATAATATGTGAGAGTGGATCACCCTGTCTTAAGCCTTTATGTGTCTGAAAATAATGGCCTATATCGTCGTTTAATTTTATGGCTACACTACCTGTACTGGCAAAGTGTTAAATCCATTGACAGCATTTGGGATCATCAAATCCCTTCATTCGTAGAATTTGTTGCAAGGAAGTCCATTTTACCTTGTCATATGATTTTCAATATCAATTTTAAGTAACACTCCACCCATTTTTCTTTCATGTAATATTAATACCCCTTCTAAAATATTTCTTCTGGCACAGAAGCCATTTGTGTTGGTCTAATTCTACCGAGGCCACCTTTGTGACTCAATTTATCCCCACCTTTCTAAATATTTTGAACTCACATTTAGTAAAATATTGCCTATACCGCTGAATATGAATATCATTCTCCTTCTTAGGTAGTAATACAATAGTCCCGTAGTTAAGGTGAAAAGGAGGTAATTCCCCTTGTTGGAATTTTTTAAACACGTTCATCATATCAACCTTGAATTTATCCCAAAATGTTTGGTAGAATTCCGTTAGAAATCCATCAGGTCCAGGGGCCTTATTCTTTTTCATTTGCATAATGGCCTAGCGAACCTCTTTTACTGCAAAGTCGGCTGTGAGAACATCATTTTCTTCTTGAGACAACTGTGGGATATTAGACTTAACCAATTCTTCCATGGAGAAAAAGTTTTCTTTCAGCGCCCCAAATAATTTTTTATAGAACTCTGTGATGCTTTTGATATTCTCATGTCCCAATAGTATCCTCATCTTGTTCTAATTGGAATATTTTCTTTCTATTATGTTTGCCATTCACAATGAGGTAAAAATACTTAGTATTATTGGCCCCTTCTTGAATTTGTTTCACTTTATCCCTTTGCACAATTTTGTCTTCTCATATCGCCGAAGTTTTGCTATTTTCATTTGCCTCTCTCAATAAACCACGCTCGAGCACTTTCAGCTTTTATATCTAGATGATCTATAATGTCAAGTAGACGTTGTTTCCCCTTTCTGTACACACTACTTTGATAGAATCCGATAAATGAAGTAGAAGTGGAACTTTAGCGGGATTCCACCTGACATCCTAAGTACACTGGACCCTTTACTACCGTCAAAGATCCATGGATTGGTTGTCTCTTGCCCGCTGTAGCGCGGCCATGGCCCTTGTCTTTCTGCCGTTGAGCGCGTCAGATGACTGTCTTGTCCCTCGCAACCCGCTCTCCCCCGGCACCACCATTGTCTCTGGGGCTTATAGATCCTATGCGACGTCTTTACAAGGAATTGGAAGGAAAGCGACATCGTTGCAAACAATAGCTGGCATGCGACGGTTGTGAGGCGGAAAATAGCTCCCGTGCGACACTTCTACTTAAACCCACGAGACCGTCAACGAATTCGAATCAGCTGAGCACAGTAGGACCCACAGCCTCTCCACGTCACGGCGGAACTCACCTGATGTCCACCTCATATCGTGGGACCCACCCTGTTATCGAAGAGAGCCGTTGGCCCCGATCCGTCCCCGTACCTGAGCACTCCCGCCACCGTTCCAGCATCTCATCCCCTTCTGTTTTCTTCTCCGGCGAGCAAGTGCGGCAACGCCGGGGAGGGATGTCGAGCTCTTCTTCCTTCCACCGCTCATGGCCTCGGTATGGTGCGGTGCCAATGAGGAGGTGCCCCGATTGCCCCCGTACCGCGCCCCTGAAGCGGCTTGTCACATCCACCGACAAGAACGGCAACATTGGTCGGGAATTTGTGAAGTGTGAGAGCAAGCCCGAGCCAGGAAAGGTGAGATCTGAGTGTTCCGAGCGCCAATTTCTCGCTTTTCTTTCGAAATTTCATGCATTTCATCGAATTTGGGATTTAGGGTTCATCTCTGCGATTTCAGGAACTGCCAAAATGTGGGCATTTTGAGTTGCTTGATGAGTACATCGAGCGAATTGGGGTGGAGGTAGCATCCCGGGAGCTCAAAAACCCGTCCGTGGTGGAGCAATTGGGATGTGGCAACCCCATTTCCGCTGGTACTACGGTGGATGCGGAAGTGAAGGCCGAGCTAAAGAAGATGAACAAGCAGCTAAGGCAAATCATCGAATTGAAGAAGGTGACAATCGATGGCGGTTTTTTTATTTTTGTGTAATTTCTCGGATTAGTTTATCTCCTCATCGTTAGTCATTAGACAGCCTTGATCGGTGTTCGAGTGATGCTTTGTAATGGATGTAATGGTCTATGTCTTTGGTTTGAATAAAATGCAACACAAATTCGGGCTAATTTTGAGCTGCTCTGTTTTCGAAATCAGTGTTTCTTCAGTTTCGTCAGTGTTCCTTTTATCAGTGTGCAGGGGGCGCCCGTGTGCAGGGGAGGGGGAGGGGTTGAAAAGTAAAAAAACAATTGACGAGGATTGAAAAAGGCCAGGCCCAAATATAACTTAGCCATGCCAAAATGGACGTATCCAGGCCCAATAGTAACTATATGTTGATTGGGAAAAAAATGGTACTCACGTTACAATCTAAATAGGGACGTGTGGATCTGCAGATACTCGTGCTCAGGTTGCAATCTTTTTTTTGCAAAAGTAAATATATAAATGAAGTCCAAGGATATCCATTTAACTAACATAACTTGGGCGCTCCTTTAACTTATGTAAATATGTAAATGTCTTATTTGAAAATGAACCATGTGTTGTATGAACTTGTTTTTGTGTCTTTTGTTTTATACACTTGTAAATATATAAATATTGCACGAGTATTATATGAACTTGTTTTTGTGTCTTTTGTTTTATACACTTGTTGTTTTAGGTGTTTTGACAAATGACAATACAATAAAACACAGATTATAATGAAACAAGGGGATAGATAATATTGGGATAACATTATTTATATTAGATAGGGGGGATCGATAACACTACAATAAAAAGAAAAAAGTACAATAATATAGAAGGGAATAGGCGCCCTGCCTAAACCCTGGGCTAGCCCCTAAACCCTAACCCCCTACTCCATCGGCGGTGGAGGCGGTGCCGGTGCAGTCGCATTCCACGCCGCCAGCCTCTCCCGCTGGTCCCGCTTCCGCTGCTCCTCCCGGAAGGCCCGGCCATTGGCCTCCCTTTGCTCCTCCTCCTGCCGTCTGCGCCTTTTCTTCAAGGTGCGTTGCGCCTCCTTCTCCTCCCATCTGGCGATAGCAGCCTCCTGCTTTGCCTCCTCCTTCGCCGCCTTAGCCCAGTAGGCTTCGGAGGGGAGGTCGCCGCCGCCGGGGAGGTTGGGGACTCCCGGGTTGGTGACGATGGGGCCCTGATCCCCCCAGGGGCAGGGCGGGGACTTCTTCTTCTTGCCACGCTTGGGGCGCGTGGGCGCCCCCTGCTCCCACCACTGCTTGTGGTCCGAGTGGTTGTCCTCGTCGCTTAATTCGGTGTCGGAAGGGAGGCGGAAGGGGGAGGTCGCCATGGTCGGAGTGTTTGGGGTCTGGGAGGAGGCAAAGGTACGGGCTCGAGGTTGAAGAGATGAGGGGCAAGATGAGATGAGGAGGCAAAGGCGTTTTGCCTATTTATTGAGGGCGGGGCGTGAAGGGCGGCGTGGGAATCCAGTGTCGCGTTGGCGCAGACGCGTGCGCTGCGTTGCGTGTGGGCAGCGGGCGTGATCAATGCGAAAGAGAGAAAAAAATATCTAGGATGCGACGCCCCCGCCCCTGCATGCATTCATGCATTAATGCGAAAGAGAGAAAAAAACGTCCAAGGTAGTTGTTCGTTGGCAGTAAAAAATAAAAGGGAAAATATAATTTGGCCTTGATTTACTTCGGTAATAAATGCAGGAATCTAGTACCAAGGTACTCGTTCGTTTTTACACACGCAAGAAAAATCGGTTTGAGTAATATTGACTTTTTTTATGGCGCATGAACCAGATGGAAGTAAGTTTGACTGAAGAAAGTTGTTCGACGTACACTTATTTAATGGGGCAGCGCTGTTGCACGCAAAATAGCTAGACTGCGACGCTAGGGACAGCTGCTGCATGCATGGTGCAGCCCGCCCAGACGCCGAGACGAGACGCGTGCGCTGCGTTGCGTGTGAGAAGCGGGCGTGATCAATGCGAAAGAGAGAAAAAAATAGCTAGGATGCGACGTACTGTAACCCCTGCACCGCCGCCCCCGACCCTGCATGCTGCATGCATGGTGCAGCCCGCCCCGCCCAGCGCCCTCGCATGCCACGCTTGGTCCAACAGTCAATGGAGTGTGCCAACGCTGTACGTTATATTTATTACATATTTTAGATTTTGATATTTTTTCTACTGGTCATAGTGACATGCATACTTCCTCTGTCCACAAATAAGTGTACGTTTGGCTTAAAAATTTGTCCACAAAAAATGTACTTCTACCTTTCCAATACACTTGGGCATCCACTATGTAGTCCATAAGGCTATCCACGAGCCAAAAAGTAGTCCATATGGCTATCCATATACATAGTGGAGGTTTACTTTAGAAGATTTTCCTTAAGGGTGAGCTACAAGCTTATGGGTTGCCCACAAGCAATAAACATTATTTTACTCTCTCCTCTCTATCTTGCGTGTGTGTACTTTTAACAGACATGTGGGTCCAAGCTTATGGTGAACTTGACCTTATAGCCATTTCCGTGTGGGTCCCATCTTATAGCAAAGGTTTCACCTTATACATAGGTGATGTGGTATCGTGCATATGTTACTAGTCTAAGTTACTACTACATAGTGCAAAATAACATATATGTGGTATCATGCAAAGTCTCATTTATTACAATGAACCTGAGGGGAGTAAGTTTGACTGAAGAAAGTTGTTACACGTACACTTATTTAATGCGACGGAGGGAGTAAATACGCTGCAGCGCTGTTGCACGTAAAATAGCTAGACTGCGACGCTAGGGGCAGCTGCATGCATGGTGCAGCCCGCCCCGCCCAGCGCCCTCGCATGCCACGCTCGGTCCAACCGTCTGCCACGCTCGCATGTCACACTGTTGCACGTAAAAACGATGAAGCCAATCAAATTCCAGAATCATCCATCCCACGGATCGCCAAGAGCTAGCCACGAAATCCTTCTAAGAGACGCCAACCAATCAGGTTGCAGAACAAGCCCTTCCACGGATCGCCCAGAGCCACCCGCGGAATCCTTCTAGAAGACGCGATCGGACGGCCATGATGTCGCGCTTAGGTTAGATCTACGGTCCTCATTCGCCTTAGGGTTAGCGGGGTTTAGGATGCGATCACGGGTTTCACAAGTTTGACCAAACATTCAAATGTGCATAACTAATTCAAAAAAAATCAAAAAAATACAAAGCCTTCGCATGGTGTCATGTTATGTGACATAGTTGTGAGGAAAAATATCAAACTTGGTCTATTGATCAGATTTCAAAAAACCCTTCACAAAATGACCTATCTCGTCCGAGGTTTTCTGGCTTTCGGGTCAAATGACCAATGATATGGCTAGAATCAAGGCATAGTTTGTGATAATGTGCCCATATATGGCATGCATGTCTATAATGGGATGACTAACAATGTTGTAGCACAAAGTTTTCCTTTTCGACGCACAGAAAAATCATTTTCTATTTTCTGAGTCTTAGAAAGAGGGGATTTGTGAAGCAACCACCAAATTGAAGTTTCAAAATGGTAACATCCTATTTTTCAAAAATACTAGACCACCTAGAATGTACAATTTCCCAACTTGAGTATCTCAAACCTTTTATTCCATCCACGGTGAAAAGACAAATCCTGTAGAATTTGGAAGTGGGTAAGATATGAACTACGGTACATGATTCCATCTTGATGATTTTTGTAAAATAATTTTAGGTTCACAACATGCTATTTCATCAGAGATCCAATTCTAGTTTTGTAAGCCTCAGCCCCTAGCTAAGAATATTTATGAAAACCCTTCAAAAAGTTTGACCAGACATTCAAATGTGCATAACTAATTCAAAAAAAATCAAAAAAATACAAAACCTTCGCATGGTGTCATGTTATGTGACATAGTTGTGAGGAAAAATATCAAACTTGGTCTATTGATCATATTTCAAAAAACCCTTCACAAAATGACTTATCTCCTCTGAGGTTTTCTGACTTTCGGGTCAAATGACCAATGATATGGCTAGAATCAAGGCATAGTTTGTGATAATGTGCCCATATTTGGCATGCATGTCTATAATGGGATGACTAACAATGTTTTAGCACAAAGTTTTCCTTTTCGACGCACAGAAAAACATTTTCTATTTTACGAGTCTTAGAAAGAGGGGGATTGTGAAGCAACAACCAAAGTGAAGTTGCAAAATTGTAACATCCTATTTTGCAAAAATACTAGACCACCTAGAATGTACAATTTCCCAACTTGAGTATCTCAAACCTTTTATTCCATCCCTGGTGAAAAAGACAAATCCTTAGAATCGGTTGGAAGTGGGTAAGATATGAACTACGGTACATGATTCCATCTGATGATTTTTGTAAAAATAATTTTAGGTTCACAACATGTTATTTCATCAGAGATCCAATGCTAGTTTTGCGAGCCTCAGCCCCTAGCTAAGAATATTTATGAAAACCCTTCAAGTTTGACCAGACATTCAAATGTGCATAACTAATTCAAAAAAAATCAAAAAAATACAAAACCTTCGCATGGTGTCATGTTATGTGACATAGTTCTGAAGAAAAATATCTAACTTGGTTTTAGAAATGGTCGAGAAAAAACTTGCTTAGAAATGGGGTGGTTTACCCTAGCTTTGGAGCCCATTTCTACCCCATTTTGGGTGAGGGTGAGTTGTACTTCACAAAAGGGATCAGGGTGAGGATGAGTTGTATTGTACATATGAGAAAAACGTTGGAAGCTCATACAAACATAGAAAAGTGACATAGCTACATATGTTGAAATTCAAATTTACCATCATATTTGAATTTTGTCCAAATTATCAACAAGTGACAAATTATTATAATAACAAATGTTTACAACAACAAGTGCCAAATTATTACAACAACAAGTGTCAAATGTTTACAACAATAACAAATGTTTACAATAACAAATTTCTATTTCTTTTGCCTCTTCTTACCCCTCGTTTTCTTCTCCTTCACAAGTTTCACACCATACAATAGGTTTATGCTCTTCTTTTTCTTACCATTACCATCTGGCCTCCCCATAGCACGTCCAAGAGTCTCCTTCACCTCCTGCACCTCCTCAACAACCTCATGATCATGATCCAGAGCCTCATCAACATGGTCACTTTGCACCAGAGCTTCAACAACATGGTCAGTTTGCACCAGAGCCTCAACAACTTGGTCAGTTTGCACCAGAGCCTCAACAACAGGCTCATTTTGCACCAGAGCCTCAACAACAGGCTCATTTTGCACCAGAGCCTCAACAACAGGCTCATTTTGCACTAGAGCCTCAACACCAGGCTCATTTTGCCCCTCATTTTGCACAGGCTTCCAAAGCGGTGTGCCCTAAAGCCTCAACAGTTTGCATCATCCTCCAAAACAAGTTCAGATTGCACCTCAAAGACACCAAACATGATCTGGTTAGTTCTCTTCTTTCTTTGGCCATTGATTCTTGCCCTTTTCACTGGCCATTAAATCAACAACAAGAGGTGGGCCTTTTTCTCCACGCTTCCTCCGAAAACAAGCAAGTTAATGGGAGAAAAATCATCAACAAGAAATGGGATAGATTTTGGATGAACATACTTTGGCTTTTCAGGTGTATACGCACTTGGTAGAGCCATTTCGGTGTCCAAGTTCTTCTGAGTTTGCATCTATTCTTGTTACCTTTTGGGCCCTTTTTGGCTTGGCATCTTTCTTTTCATCTTTCTTTCCTTCTTCTTGCTCCCACCTTTCTCAAACCAAGCCTTGAATCTACTCGCTTGGGCACCTGACCTTTCTTTTCATCAAAGGAGGACACAAGGAGAACTGAATGTCCACTTCAGGCCACCGAGATCGATCTGTAAGTCTGGAATTGGTGTTCCATATGCAGCCTTGAATTTTGCTACAAAATAATACTCATGCAAATATGGGTGCATATTTAGCTTGTGTTTGGAGGCCAAGAAAAGTATGGCATGCTCACAAGGCTTCCAGTGTGTTGCCACTCAAGGCATGTGCATTCATGCAATTGAGTGTCAACAACATGCCTCCCCGATCTTTGTATCTCCGACTTGACCCCACAATGAGGATTTCTCAACACGCAAATGTGCAAGATTTCGCTCTGTTGACCACTTTGCACAACATCAGGAAGCTTATCTCCTTGAAGAACATCACCAAGCCTTCTTCTCAATTCCCACAACCTCATGATCATGATCCTGATCCTGATCTGGTCAACCATGTCATGGACAGGCAAGTCTTTTAACTCCGTCACTTTGTTGTTGAAACTTTCTGCCAAATTATTGTTGATATGATCACATTTGATGGCAGTGTTAAAACCAGACATGTACCATAAAATAGAATTGTAGGTTTCCAACCATGTACAAAACTTGACCCTATCCTCCTTAGAGCATGTCGCCTTAATCTTCTCAAGGTGATATGAATGTGTCTGCCTGGTGTAAGATCTTGCTGCTGGCCACATGCGTCCAAAATCATCTCCTCTGAATTTTTTGATCAAATTCATCCAAATATGGTCAAGCACTCCCTCGCTCGGCATGAGGGAAAACATTCTTCTTGCATTTTCTAAACCTTTACATGCATCTGTGCACCTTGCCAATGGAGAGATGGCCCTATGCATCTTTTCAAGCGCATCATGAACCATGTCCATGATGCCTCCGTCTCAATGAAACATGCCAATAGCTACGGGGAACATCCAATTGTGTCCATCTAAAGCATTGCATCTGCTAGTTGACCATTCCACTTTCCGGTCAAGAAAGATGAGTCTATACTCAAATATGGACGACAACCTGCTTTGAAGCCATCGATGCAAGGCTTTAAAGCCATGAAGAATTTAGAAGAAGACTTTTCCATCGGTTGTTACCTCGATATCTATCTCCACAACACCGTCAGTGACCTCTTCTCTACTTACCTTGAAGTTATAAAGCATTGAAAGGTATTTGCCCAATCACCATATAGCTCTTTCATTGCCCTTTGCTTTGCCTTCCACATCGTAGTATAATTCAGCTTAATGGGGTCGCTTTTCCAAGTCTATTTTCAGTCTCTTTGCGGTCTTTGTTTGGCGTTGTGGCTAAAATGGGCTTGATCTTTTCTGCAACCCATAATTGTGATGTCATCTTTGTAACTGTTTGAGAACTTGTAATGCAAGTATGAGGTTTTGGAATTTGATTCACTCTTATTGTCCTTCCATCAGGTTGGCGTCTAGCAGATATATACCACTTGCAAGGCTTGGCGCCACCATCATAACCTATGCATTTTGCATAGAACTTCTTTATCGATCCACATAGTCTTGGTAGCAAACTCACGTTTGTTGCATATGTCTGAAACACATCTGAATTCATCCATGCTTGGAAACAATCTCCCAACTTCAATAACTGGGTCCTCTTTGTCATAAGCTGTTACTTGCTCATCATCATGTGCATCATCTACATGAACTGCAAGATTTTCCAACAACTCTAGATCTATATCGCCTCTTCATCTCTTAAATGGTTGTCACCATCATTTGCAGCTTCATCCTCTTCTTCTCCTTGTCTCTCATCTATAGGAATGCCAAAAAGCTTTGCCATTTCAATGTCATCTATTGGTGCAATGACCAAATCGGTCGGTCATGTATCTCAACTGAATTCCAATCAACAGTTACAATCCTTTGTGCATTACCATCTGCAGCCTCCCCTTGTGCATTAGAATCATCATCCTCCACTGTTAACACTTCCAACTCAGTAAGTATGGGCATTACTTGCCTTTGTGAAACCCAATCATCCTCGACCATCTGGCGAGCCCGACGAGGCCACATATCCAACCCTCGAATCAGGTTTCAGATCAATGAGCTCTGCTAAAAACAGAACAGTTTTGCTTGTCCAACCGTTTCGCTCATCGATTTCATCAACTATATGTTCCCCTGTATCAACCCTAACATAGTCACATTTGCAATCATAACAAAGAAACTTCTTGCTCTGGCCCCCAAACCACACTATCCCCAATTTTTTCCACCATTTTCCTTACTGCCTCCTCTCCCATGTTTATTAGCTCTTGGGGATCAACATGTTCTAATTCCACCTCCCATTTAACAACCGTGTCTCTCTCAATGATCTGCGTGCTGCCATCAACTAAAACAGCCCTAGAGGGAAAGAAATTGATGCGAAATTCGAAGGTTTGGCGCGCAACATCGTCTCCCTGCTTTTGGCGAACCTTGTGAGCTAGCGAGCGAACAAAGAGCTCAACCTTAGAGAAATTAAGTGCGAGATACGGGATATACCGATTAGAAGTCCCCTCTCCATGCTCCATATCGTTCCCCTGCTCAAGCACACCTCGCCTCCACAATCTAGAATCAATGGGCAGTCGGATCTCGAATTGAGAAGAATGGGAGAGAATTAGCTTTCAAATGGCACTCACCACCTTCGCGTCGAACGAGCGCGCCGCCTATATTATTTGCCGTGCCGCCGCCGCCAGCGCCGAGAACGATGGGTGAGGTCCGCCGCCGTCGGGAAGCTACGATCGATTACGCGCTCTCGGTCGGAAGCGGTTGGTTTGACTGGCTGTCCCAACCAACCGGTTTGGCTTAACCCTAATATTGGAACAAAGTTAAATGTGTCCTTACGACCGTTTTAAGGCCCGTGTGGCCCTAGGATATTAGCTGCCTCACAACCGTCGCATGCGAGCTATTCTTTTCAACGATGTCGCTTTCCTTCCAATTCCATGTAAAGACGTCGCATAGGAGCTATAAGCCCTCGTCTCTGACGATGGTTCCTTCATGTTGGGCCTATTCAGCACGTTATCCAACGCTAGTGCTCCGACAGGTTTGTACCTTGGCATATGGTACAGTGACATACTTGAGCTCACAGTTGTATGGGAAACTCCGGCCACAAACAGCACCACGCCAATACTCTCCCTCACCAACAACTCCAATCCGGTTCACTCTAACGGTCATGGTGGTCCTATCCTTTGGATAACATGCGTGGCTGCTGCAACATGCTCTTCCTCAACAATGGCGGTGCTTGCGAACACTCGTCATCCGGTCACTGAACGGTACCATGTTGTGGTAGAGCTTCGATCACCCGACCGACATGTTCCTCCCCGAAAGGAAGATACGGGTCGGGTATGGCACACACACCCACGCGGGTCGCCTTGTGCCCTGGAAGAGCCCCGGTGACAGCTCAGCTGGGCGCTTCTCCTACAACAGCGACCCAGAGACGCTCCTTTAGGTATTCCTCTGTGATGGGGCGCCCCCAGTGGCCTGCACCAGCCCGTGGACAGGGTACCTAGTGAACACCGAGCATTAGTACCAGCAGGCGGCGTGTCCGTTATCATCTATTTGAAGGGGTTCGCAGTAAAAACAATATTTTCTCTAACTAGCATATGCCAATTGTCAAGATCTATTTACGAGTTAATGTTGTAACGGGAAGGATTTGGTGACATACCCTTGTAGATCAAAAGAATTTAATGTTCATGATAAACGTGGATTGCGTAGTCGTACTCATAGCCGACCACAAGGTCGCGTTGATCCTCACACGATGACCAGGTTCCACAACTAGCAGTACCTCCATGGTTTTGCACACGTACATTGCTTATAAACGACTCCAGATTTATCTGATCTAGCCGAGATTATGGAAGTAGATCTTTTGGATCGGGAATCCATCAGCATGACAACGCGCCGAAGGTGAAGTCATCTCCCACGTGCATAGTTTTTCTTGAAACCACAAGCACGAGAACCAATAAGAGAGAGAAAAACCATAGAGGAAATGTGCCTCGGGCCTTAGGTTTGGTGTGCCTTTCCTACTCCACGTGCCCCCTCCTTATATAGAGGGAAGGGAGGGCGCCTTAGGGCTTGGAGGCGGCAGCAGCGGCTGGGTGGAGCCTACCCCGTGGGGTTGCTGGCGACGAAGCCACGGTTAGTGGGCACCCTGACCGTGAAGACCGGGTACGAGACATTTTTATCTTTGAGAAGTGCCCACTCCAGATACAGAATAGACTCATGCATGCTCCTCATGTCTGTCGTTAGCGTGTTGACAATGTGTTCTGGCAGGATCGGTTCACCAAGGTTATGCATCGTCCTCCACGGGATCGGCAGCCTGTCGAGAACCACTTTCTTGCTTGCTTCATCGTTTTTCCCAGCCTCTTCTTCTTCTTCCCGATGTCGTTCTTATTGCACGGGGGAGTGCAGATTTTTTTCATCGCCTCCATGGTCACACCAATGAGTGTCCTCGGGGTAACCTGAGCTTGCGTCGGAGCGGTAAAGGCGGTAGCGTCTTCCTGGTCAGGCGTTTCTTAAGAAGGGAAGAGCTTCTTATTTAGGGTATCACGGGCAACTGCCTCAGAAAAAAGAACGCCGGACTCCAAATTAGGGATGAAAGAATCGATGGGAGCCATACCAATGTCCAACATGTTGTCGTGCTCATGTGTCTCGGGCTCGGGCGGATCATCAGCCGGTGGAGGAGTGACCCTGTCTTGGCTTGTCGTAGGCACAGACGCTGGAGTGATCCTGGCTTGGCTCGGCGCCCCCGGCGCAACCTTAGAAGTGACCCTGCCATGGCTTGCCTCCGACCCCTGGTGGTGTTTAGCCTAATTAGGGATTTCGCCCACAGAAGGATATGATTCTTGAGTTGTCCAACCTTCAGCACGCTAGAGGCATCCGCGGGGTGAGAAGGAGGATCCAAGTCTCCACATCTCGGTAACGACCAATCCACTTGATCCCAGTGCACGCTATCGTCCATAGGCTTAAAGTGGTACGATCGGTTGAGTGGAATGATGACGTTTCCCTTCGCAACATCCTTCAACTCGTTGTCCACATTCAGGAGCAAGGTGCAAGCAGTCGTTTGCTCCTGTGAAAACATGTAGGTTAGAGAAGATGAAGTAATTAATTTGCAGAGGCTTTGAGAGGCCCAACTAATTAACGTGAGGGCGTCGAGCTTGGCTCATGTCGAGGGACCAGTGCAGGGCGTTAATATAGCCCAAATGTATCTACTTTTCCAAATACTTTGCTCAATGATTTGATCCGAAATCTTCCCGTACTTGAATAAAACTGCCGAATCTAACGCTATTTATAGCAAAAGTCTTCTTTCTGTCGGTTCCCATAGAAAATAAAATCGATAAAAAATACCACGTTAGTTTTTCACCAAATAATGAAGTCTAGAACCTTGGAATCAAGCGAGTGGGGCAACGAGGCCCAAAAGAGACCAAGTGGCACGCCTAGTAAGGGTGGGCGTGCCACCTAGGCCCTTTTGGCCGTGCATTATATCGGCCTCCCCTTTGGCGTACACTCTTATATACCCTAAAAACCTAGTTTTTCAGAAGCACGAAGCGTTTCACGAAACAAAACACCACTAGAGACTTGATCTTCATTTCAGGGGTCAGATTGGTCCTGCTCCCCACCCTGGGAAGTGGGATTTAGAGGTCTTCTCCACCACCATCATCATCAACATCATCACCAACGACCATGAGTTCATCCCTATCATCATGTGTGAGTGATTCCCTGTGGAAATGTGAGGTGGATGGGGACTGGATGAGATCCATCATGTAATCATCCATATGTATCGAGATTATTTAAGGTGTTTATCTTATAGACATTCTTGTACGAGTGTTGGTATACTTTTTCTATGTTTAATGCTTGTTGCCAGGTCCCGAGTGACATGATTTCAGTACTAAACTTTTATTGCCCTATCATATATTTGAGTTTGGTATGTATTTGTAAAGTGTATTACCTGTGATAGAAGAGGCTTAACAGGGACTCCGTTTTGTTTATTTATTCACACGTGTATTTAGTTTCCAATACATACATTTATAGTATGGAAAATAAACAATATCATAAATAAGGAAATATGAACAAAATCAAATTTATTATTACCTCTAAGACATATTTCTTACACGTTTAAGGTTATCCAAACCCACCGTCATGATATGAAATAGTAAAGCGTTTGGGTAAAAGTTCACATACGACGTGGTTAAAATCCACCGTATACGCCGACAACAAACAAGCATACCCCGATGCCGTATTAGGCCAACGACGGCAGCCGTCGGCATAGACTGTGCCGACGGCAACTGGACCTCGGGTAGTGCCAGATTCCTATAGTGGTTAGGGATAAAGGTATTTTTCCAGGGTGCAGAATAGTTATTTTGCACCCAACATATTTTTACGTTGTTAGATTGAAAAAAGAGTAATATGCACCAGAGGTCCTAAAAGTTTGGACGAAACCATATGCAAATCCTAAAAGTTTCAATTTGTGTACCGAGGTCCTAAATCTCAGTTAGTTGTGCACTGCGGGTCCTAATTTTCGGTTAGTTGTGCATTGCAGGTCCTAATTCTCTGCTATAGCCCCGACTACAGTACACATGGATCTAAGAATTAGAATCTGCGCTGCATAAGTTGAAACTTTTAGGACCTGCATATAGTTCCGTCCAAACTTTTAGGACCTCCGGTGCACAAGTTGAAACTTTTATGTTTTGTATATGAATAATTATGTTCATATATTCACCATAACCAAAAAAATTGACACAAAAATAAAGTTTATGAGTCATTATAGTATAAAAAACACCAAAAATATGTCTTTTACGTCGAATTTTTTACGGCATATAACAAAAAATTATGTTATTTCTAAATTTTATTATGTTCTTTTTGACTTACGAAACAATACAAAATTTACGTGACGTAAAAATAATAACACCTAGGGTGTAGAATAATAACTTTTATTGTTTGGATTCAACAATTCCGCCATTTGACCAGCTGTGTTCACACGATGATGATACGGCGATGTGGACAGCTGAAATGTCAGCTACACGACGCTGTCAGATCACACCATAATTCAAAGCTTTACATTTTCAATCATTCGCTTTCGCTATGTATCCTACGTGAATGCTGGAATATAATGGTTCATTGATTAGTCAGGACATTAAGAAACTGTCAAACACTACAGCATTTGATTGTTGCTCGTACGACCAAATACAACATTCCAGGGATGTCACCAACTCACCATCCGCAACAAATTACAACAGCGAAGTACGGCTCTTTCCTCTGCGCCAAAGACTTTGGCCTAAATCGATCATGGATTGGCTGGCCGTCACCTTTTACACCGTGGCACTGATCCTTCTATTCCTGCCGCTGCGCGCATCCGAAGACCGGCTTGTCCCCGGCAAGCCGCTCTCCCCTGGCGCCACCATCGTCTCCGACGACGGTTCCTTCGCGTTGGGCTTCTTCAACCTCTCCAACTTGTCCGGTACGCCCAACAGGCTTTACCTCGGCATATGGTACAACGACATCCCTGAGCTCACGGTGGTGTGGGTCGCCAACCGGGAAACCCTTGCCACCGTGGGCCTTTCCTCTACTGCGCCATCACTCTTCCTCACCAATACTTCAAATCTCGTTCTCTCTGACGGTGACAACAGTTCTGTCCTTTGGACGACTGGTGTGGACACTGCAACAAGCTCTTCGCAAACCACGGCGGTGCTTCTAAGCACTGGCAACCTCGTCATACAGTCCCCGAATGGTACCATGTTGTGGCAGAGCTTCGACCACATGACTGACACCTTCCTTCCTGGCATGAAGATCCGAATCAAGTACGGAGCAAGCACCAACGGTGACCGCCTCGTGTCTTGGAAGGGCCCTGAGGACCCCTCTTCGGGGCCCTTCTCTTATGGCGGTGACCCGAACACGCTCCTCCAGATATTCCTCTGGAACGGGACGCGCCCGGTTGCCCGCACCGCTACGTGGACAGGGTATATGGTGAAGAGCGAGCGCAGATATCAGCAGGATACCACGGGTGCGGCCATCATCGTCTACCTGTCCGTTGTCGACGGCGACGAGGAGATCTATGTCACCTACACAGTCTCGGACGATGCCCCCCACACCAGGTACGTGGTGACGTACTCGGGTGATTACCATCTCCAGAGCTGGAGCAATAGCTCGTCGGTGTGGTTAGTCCTGGCAAAGTGGCCATCCCCAGAATGCAACAGATATGGCTATTGTGGTCCATACGGCTACTGTGATGTGGCAGTGCAAACATGCAAGTGCCTTGATGGTTTTGATCCGGCGAGGATGGATGAGTGGAACCAGGGTATGTTCTCAGCGGGGTGTCGGCGGAAGGAGCCGCTGCACGGGTGTGTCGATGGCTTCTTGCCCTTGCAGGGTATGAAGACTCCAGACGGGTTTGTGCTTGTCGGCGGCGACAAGGGTACATTGGAGGAGTGTGCGTCAGAGTGCGGCCGCAACTGCTCCTGCATGGCGTACGCGTATGCCAACCTGGGCGGCGACAAGTCGGGCGGAAACGTGTCAAGGTGCTTAGTGTGGACAGGCGAGTTGGTTGATACGGCAAAGATAGGCGAAGAGCTCGGGAGCGACACGCTCTATCTGCGGCTTGCAGGCTTGGATATGGCGGCTGCTGGTACAAAATTTCTCCCCCGCTACTCTAATTTTGTCTTAAGGATTTGCTAGCTCTTATGCGCCTGAGAACTTATTATGTCTTAGTCACCTCTCTCATCATAGGATTTACCTCGTGATTCGTATAAGGAAAATGATACTATTCCCCTGGGGGATCGAACCAACTGATCCCCCGGGTCGCTCGTCCGGCTGCGTACGCACGGTTCACATCCCGCATGCCCGCTGCTACCTCATAGCTGCCCTACAAAACAGCCATTTATTCTTTTGTCCTTCAACCTCCATGTGATGCCGTCCTACAACCCCGCGCTGCCGCTAGGCCTCTTGCAGCTCCTGCAGCTAGTCCTCTTGCAGCTCCCGCATTGCCTGCAGCTTCTCTCACCGCGCCGCCATAACTCTCGCGCCGCTCGCCGCTGCAGGCCTGCAGCTCGCGCGCCGCCTGCCGTGCCCTCCGCCGCGCGCCGTAGCTCTGCCTCCGCCCGCCTTCCCAGCCACGCCGCCACCGCCCTTGCCGCGCCCTGCCTCCACCCGCCTTCCCGGCCGCGTCGTCACTGCCCTTGCCGCGCGAAGCAGCCCAATGGAGCAGCACACTCATGATTCTGATCGGTCGAAGAAAGGAAGACTAGCTAGTAGTCTCTGATGGAGCAGCCCAATGCATTAGCATCGATCGGTGCATGTGGCAAAAAAAACAAGGCGTGCGTCGCCGGTTGACCGGCGCCATCAATGAGCATCCAGAACATAATCTATATGGTTTTTCTACTCTTTTGCTACTTTCGCATATTTTTTTTGCTACTTCTGTATATTTTTTTGCTACTTCCGTATTTTTTTTTTCCTACAACCAATCTATATGGTTTTGCTACGTGGTCTCCGGCGAGAGTCTTCGGCGATGTCTCCGGCGATGTCCTCTTTGCTACATTAGAAAAAACATTTTGCTACATCTGTTTTATGATTTTGCTACAATAGCGTTGAGTTTTTGCTACACGATCTCCGGCGAGGTCGTCTCCGGCGAGGTCTAAGTCTCCGGCGAGATCGGATCTGCTACATTAGCACAACTTTTTTGCTACCACCGTTTTGCGTTTTTGCTACAATAGCGTAACGTTTTTGCTACACGGTCTTCGGTGAGGTCTATCGGCGAGTCTCCGGCGAGGTCGAATATGCTACGTTAGTCCAACTTTCTTGCTACATGGTCTCCGGCGAGGTTTCCGGCGAAATCACCGACGAGGTCCAATCTGTTTTATATTTCTGGGCCAAACCGTTTTCTGCTACAGTGTAGCTAAAACGGGACATTACGTAGCAAAAGTGGGTCTGAGTGTAGCAAAAACGAGTTTGGATGGACACGTGTCAGCACGAGGACCCGGGGGATCAGAAGTTTTTATCCCCCGGGGGACGCGTAGCACTGTCCTTCGTATAATGTGGGAGTTACACCTGAGTTGTAACTAGGTTGTCACTGAGAATTTAATGAGTTACAACAAGGTTAGAACTGAAAATTAGTACACATTTTATAAGTTGTAACTAGGTGATAAAGAATTAGCACAAATAGTAGGATGAGGCCTGATCTAAGTGCTCCCTTTGTCTTATATGACATCTATTATTCCTTTACCTATTGTTGTATATGCATGCATTGTACAGGTAACAGAAGAAAGATGAGCGCAGTGAAGATTGTGCTGCTAGTTTTAGGATGTGGTGTTCTTGTACTCATATGTATCTCACTGGCATGGTTAAAGTTCAAAGGTATGTTCAGTTTAGCTGACTCTCTACGTGACCACTGAACTGGTAGTTAAATTATGTACCCTCGACTAGGAACTCTCGAAACACCTTGTATATGTAAAAACTAGAGGAAATAACTCGTTTGGTGGTGCTCCACATCCATGATGAAGTTAGCCCAGTTCTAGAAATACTATAACACATTTACAATCCATGATGAAGTTAGCCCTGCTCTAGAAATACTCTAACATCGATGTCCCGAAAACTAGAGAAACGCCTCCAAATGGTTGGACAAGAGTCCACTCCAGATATCACTACACCTCCAAAGGGTGCAGCAAATACCACACCTGGATCCAATGGGTAGCCTTATGGATTTACATGGTGGCAGAAGTGCCTCGTAGGTTATTTTCTCTAGTTCATTGAGTTCGTAGAGGGAATACTATATAAAACGTTCTGGACGTCATAGATGACCTATTATTTTTTATGCCTACCATATGCTCATTAGATGATAAATGAATAAAACATTGTGGGAGCAGGAAAGGATGGAAAATGGAGAAGGCATAAAAAGATGCGACTGGATGGTGTAAGTACTATGAATGATCTTGGGGAAGAAAAGCTTCCCTATGATCATGAATTTCCATTTGTAAGATTAGAGGAAATTGTCCTTGCAACCCAAAATTTCTCGGAAATCTGCATGATTGGACAAGGTGGTTTTGGCAAAGTTTACAAGGTAAGACGTTTAGTATGCAATGTTCTAATTAATATTACTTCTAAATCAATAGGATGTGGTTGTTCATATATCAAACCCAATATAATATTTCAGTTAAATATCAATAGGGAAAGTTAGCTGGTCAAGAAGTTGCAATCAAGAGGCTAAGCCGGGATTCTCAACAAGGAACAAAAGAATTTATGAATGAAGTAATTCTAATTGCCAAATTACAGCACAAGAACTTGGTTCGCCTTCTTGGATGTTGTGGCGAGGGAGATGAGAAGCTCCTAATATATGAGTACCTTCCTAACAAGAGTTTAGATGCTACCCTTTTTGGTACATATTGAAATAACAAATCGTAGTTTCCGAAGACAACTCAAAATTACTTTTGCTAACACTTGGTTATATAGATGATTCAAGAAGAGTATTGTTGGACTGGGCCACAAGGCTTTGTATAATAAAAGGTGTTGCAAGGGGACTTATGTATCTTCATGAAGACTCGAGGTTGACCATAATTCATAGGGATCTCAAAGCTGGAAATATCCTGCTAGATGGAAATATGAGAGCAAAGATAGCGGATTTCGGCATGGCAAGGATCTTTGGCGAGAACCAGCAAAATGCAAATACCCAACGTGTTGTTGGAACATAGTAAGTAACCTGGTGAACAATTGTATAGTCTTAACTTTGATCAGATTCAACTCTCATGTGATAACTCTTGCAAGTGAAATGATGGTGCAGTGGTTACATGGCCCCTGAGTACGCAATGGAAGGTGTGTTCTCTACCAAATCTGACGTCTACAGCTTTGGAGTGCTACTACTAGAGATCGTAACCGGTATACGGAGAAGCTCCAGTAGCGAGACCAAGGGTTTTCCTAGCCTAATTGTTTATGTGAGTACACACAAAACTTCTTTAAAATTTCGAATTTAGAAGTATATCAGATGTTCGATTGCTTTCAACAACCTAACTGGAAACAAAATTGTATGACTTTTCTGGTTTTCTAGTCATGGAGTATGTGGAATGAAGGGAAGACGGAGGATTTGGTAGACTCGTCTATAATGGATACTTGTTCACCCGAAGAAGCCTTACTTTGCATACATGTGGGACTCCTATGTGTCCAAGAAAACCCCAATGACAGGCCACTAATGTCTGCTGTTGTCTTCGTCCTGGAAAACGGAAGCACCACACTTGCAGCCCCCAATCGCCCTGCCTACTTTGCCCGACACAATATAGAGTTGGAGCAACTCAGAGATGATATTCAAAACTCCATCAACGGTATCACCCTTACGGACATACAAGGCCGATAAAATACTTTTGCTACATTGAGAAACATTGTGTGACAAAGAAACACAATGGTCATGCATTATGGCCTTATTTTCTGCAAGATTTAAGTGACATGAATAGGGGAGACTGTAACTGTAACGTCTTACCAACTGAAACCCAAGCTTGCACACATGTTTGCTGGATATGATTGCACCATACAAAAAATAATTGTATGTGAGTGGTTTGAGTGGATGAAAATGTTCCTACGAACATATAGACGTAAAAGATTTGTTAAGACAAAATCCTATATGGTCCAATCCTTTCAATCAACAATCCACATCGATGTAACTAGTCAGTCCAGCCCGGCGTACGGCCAGGGGGACGTGGGCAGCTGAGATGTCAACTCCATCACCCCATCAACTACTCCCAAGCTTAATCTACCGGAGATCCGCAACTTCGCATTATTCAATCCAAGATGACTTCCAGGTGGTCGACCGAGTGTCACGGTCGAAACCTACCTTGTGTCTCATACCCAACCATGCACCGGTTCATCATGTTCACACACCCATATTATCTCTCTTGTCTGGTCACCTTACCTCTATCGCTCCTCTCTCTCTTTCTGTCAAGCAGTGATGCCGCTACCGCATCCCTCAGGCTTCTCCTTCCTCATCCGCTGAATTAGGCCGCTTTCGAAGCTCCAATCCTAGCCCGTGATAGAGTTAGCGCAGCGCTACTAAAATATGACATCGTCTATTAATGAGGATCGGATTGTTGTATCACAGCATTACAAACTGGACACAACTCAACAAAGTTAAAAAAGTTCCCAATTGCTCCCAAGCTAATCAACCAAACCAAGAATCTTTGTGTTATTCAATCCCTGATGACTTAATGGTGTAAGCGCATGTCATTAACAAAAACCAACCTTGTGTTGCACGCAACACATGGGTCCCCCGGCTATGTTCCCGCACACCGTTATCTCTCGGGCTTCTTGGCCTGCACAACTTGTAAAAGACCAAATGGATTGCCCGGGATGCTCTTCTACACGAATAACAGTAATAAATTCACTAAAACTACGTGAATATCCAATTATTCTGAAACGATGATCATTTTGTTCTAATAAAGAGCTCTTTTATTAAACTCATTATGTCACATCAAGGCGATACAAGAACAACAAGTTCATACCCTCCCTTTGCATATCCGCCATGCACAACGACACACATAAACACATTACACTTGCACACAAAAGAAGGCAAAACATACTACCAATGCTCCAGGCGGTGTAGAGTAGACCACGAACGTAGTCGATGCGTACACTAATAAATAACCTGCAAGGGAGTCCACGGTGGAACAATTTTTGTACTTTTATTATCCCAATTTATTTTGTCTGAAATTCCAGGAGGGTAATATATGGGATAATAAAAGTACTAAAAAATTTATCACTATTTTTTTTTGTTTTAACACATTTTTTGAACAATGTGCATACATTTATATTTTTTTTGTATTGATGAGGAGGACGTGCTCCTCGCCGGGCCTTTGAATATCCAAATATTGCACTCGTTGGTTTGAATAGTCATGGTGATGGTGGCATCCAATTCCGACGTGGACAGCTGAGATGTCAACTCTACCGAACTCTCAAGTTCATGTAGACCCAAACACGCTCCTCCAAATATTCATTTGGGACGGGGCACGGCCAGTGGCCCGCATCGGCCCATGGACGGGTTTAGGGTGAGCAAGAGTACCATCAGCCAAATGGCAGCAACGTCGTCATCTACATAGCCGTTGTTGGCAACGACAACGAGGTGTATACGACCTACAGTGTCCCCGATGGCACCCGAACAACCAGGGACGTGCCGACCTGCATGGGCGGTCCTTGACCAGTGGCCGTCCATCCAGTGCAACACCTATGGCTACTGCAGCCCTTTTGGGTACTGCGACGAGGTCGCGGTGCCCGTCCCGACGTGCAAGTGCCTAGATGGATTTGAGCCAACATACAGGGAAGAATGGGACAATGGCAAGTTCTCCGCAGGGTGTCGGCGAAAGGTGGCGCTGCGAGGGTGCGGCGATGGCTTCTTGGCCTTGCCGGAGATGAAGCCGCCGGACGAGTTCGTGTTTGTGGCGAACAGGACGTCGGAGGAGTGTGCAGAAGAGTGCAGCCGCAACTGCTCCTGTGTGGCGTACGCATATGCTGTCCTTGGTAGCGGTAGGTTCAGGGGAGACGTGCAAAGGTGCTTGGTGTGGTCCGGACAGTTGATTGATTCGGGTAAAATTGGCACATATGCTGGAACCGATACGCTATATCTCCGGATTGCAGGCTTGGGTGCATCATCAATTTATTGCAAAAAAAAAGTCTCTCCCTCTTTATACCATCTTCAATTTATTCTCTCACTCTTTTTTTTTATACCCTGCGTTCTGAATTTAATCAAAGTCAAACTTTGTAAATTTTGCCCAAGTGTATACTAAAAATATCAATATCTATAATACCAAAGGAATATAATATAAAATATGTTTTATGATGTTCAAATAACATCTATCTTAGATATTATATGACGATATTTTTTCATATGTATTTAATTTAAACTTTATAAAATTTCACTTTGACTAAACTTAAGGTTCTGCCTATACTGAAATTGACTAAGATTTAATTACTGTTGTATTGCTATGTATGTATTGAACAGGTAAAAGAACAAAGAGTAACATGGCAAGGATTGTGCTGCTAGTTTTAGGAAGTATTTTTGTGTTACTCACATGCATTTCGCTCGGATGGTTATTAATCAAAGGTAAATGTTATCTCCCGAGCTTTCAATTCCTCTACCATTGAACTAGAAAAAGTATACCCCATGCAGCCAACGGTACCGTGTTGTGGTAGAGTTTTATAGGCAGAGCGATGGTTGTTCTGAAAAGAAATCTGGAGGCAAGGTAGCGCACCCTATTTTATACTTGGGATCTTATCAAGACCGTCGTATTCAATGGTGACATAGTGCTATATTCTTGAATTATTTGCTCCTGTTTTCTAAGTTCATGTGATAATAGTAAATAGACATCAATAGTTTTAGTGGTCAAATAGACTCTTTTGTTTTTATGTTTATGATATACTCACTAGAGAAAAACATGATTCGAACACTTTGGCAGCAGGCAAGAATAGAAAATTGAGAAGACACAAGAAGATTGGTATGGGTACCACTGACGAACTAGGGGAAGGAAACCCTCCCCATGATCACGAATTCCCATTTGTAAGATTTGAGGAAATTGCGGTAGCAACACATAATTTCTCAGAAACATGTATGATTGGTCAGGGAGGGTTTGGCAAGGTTTACAAGGTAACCTGATCATTCAACATTCACCTAATTTTGTTATAATATTTGTAAATTAAGATGCTCATATATGACATAATTGAATCTGTTTTTTCTCCAAAAATTCCTTAGGGAATGTTAGCTAGCCAAGAGGTTGCTATCAAGAGGCTAAGTATTTATTCTCAATAAGGAACAAAAGAATTCATGAATGAAGTAACTCTAATCGCCAAATTACAACACAGAAACTTGGTTCGTCTTCTGGGATGTTGTGGGGAGGATGATGAAAAGTTGTTGATTTATGAGTATCTACCGAACAAAGGCTTAGATGCTACCCTTTTTGGTACATATTCTAGTTACGCCTTGCAATCTCCAAAACAACTTAAAACATTAGTTTACTTACGCTAGCTTATTTTACAGATGAAGCAAGAAAGGTATTGTTGGATTGGACAAAACGGTTTAATATAATCAAAGGGGTCGTGAGGGGACTCATGTATCTCCACCAAGATTCAAGATTGACTATAATTCATAGGGATCTTAAAGCTGGAAATGTTCTACTAGATGCCGAGATGAAACCGAAGATAGCGGATTTCGGCATGGCAAGGATCTTTGTGGCGATGACCAACAAAAAGCGAATACCCAACGCGTTGTTGGAACATAGTGAGTAACCTTTTGAGATTATATATGCATCATCAAAACCTGTGACCACATTAAACCCCTACAAACTAACTAGAGTGCAATGGTCAAGTAGTGGCTATATGGCTCCTGAGTATGCAATGGAAGGAATCTTCTCCACTAAATCCGACGTCTACAGCTTTGGTGTCTTACTACTCGAGGTCATAACTGGCTTAAGGAGAAGCTCTAATAGTCACACCATGGGCTTCCCTAGCCTCATAGCTTTTGTGAGTATATGCAGGCCTTCTCTGGATTTTATATTTAACAATAGAATAAGTGTTTGAATATTTCTAATACGTTTTTAATTGTTCAAGTCATGGAATATGTGGGTGGAAGGGAAGACCGAGGAATTGGTAGACTCTTCTATCATGGGAACTTGCTCAGGAGACGAAGTTTTGCTTTGCACCCATATAGCACTCTTATGTGTCCATTGTTTATATCTTGGAGAACGGAGGCCATTCACTTTCAGCACCCAACTGTCCCAACTACTTTACACGGAGAAACATTGAAATGGAGCAAATAGTCAGTGATGATCATCATAAGTCTGTGAACAATTTAACACTTACTAAGATACATGGGCGATAAAAACATTGTAATTTAGTTGTAGGAGTGAGAATTGAACATTTGGAAATGATGAAACAAAATGGTCACACATGAATTGTTTGGAAGTCATTGTCGCTCAAAGTTTTTTCTATTTCCTTTTTTTGGCATTGTCTGCAGTGGTCTGAGTCTGCAAGATAGCATTACTACATTAAATATTTTTTAACATAGAAGGAACCGGAAAAAAATAACTCAATCAAGTGATCAGTAGGTGGGCATATTATGCAAATGTTTTCAGCGTTCTCATGTGGAAAAATGGTCAAAAGTATTAATTATGAAATGGTAGGAGGGTCAAGGGGATACGAGCTACCAGGTGGTGAGGCTTGGCGCGGCGACCAAAAATTGACGGCGCCGTCAGACACGCATGTGCCGATGGTGACCGAAATCGGCATCACGAGATTGTGGGAGCTATATGGGTCAGAAAAGAGATGGGGTTTGAACCAGCATGCGCCAAATGAAAAATATAAACCTTTTCATGCTAAAAGGTTTTTTCAAATTCAAAACTCGATGTATGTAGAAATTTCAAAATTCAAATTAGAAGAAATGGATTCAGAAGGTTTTTGTGAGGATTTTTATGTAATCATGATCCAAGATTTTGGTATGTTGTTTGTGCACTATAGTTCCACCTAGTTTGGTCAGTAGATCATCTAGGAAAAATACTTTGGAACCTATTTGAAAATAAACAAGTTTTGGCCATAAGCAGATGGTTAAAAGAAATGGGTGTTGGTCCAAAGTACATACTCTCTCTGATTCATATTACTTTTCACTAAAATAGATGTATCTAGACATGTTTTAGTGTTAGATACATCTATTTTAACGATAAGTAATATGGATCAAAGGGAGTATCATTTTTTTGTGCATATTTGAGCTACATATGCCGTGGTCAATCTAAAACTGCTAAGGAAAGTTAACTGAAGACATGAACAGATAACTTAAACAACTGTGCAGCTTCAACAACACATGGAAGGATTATTTCATTAGAGCTAGATCTGGGTAGGCGGCAAGGTCCGATTGGTCACCGGAGGAGCTGCGGGGCTCGCCCGAGGCTGCAAAGGAGAGGATCGTAAGCGTAGTGACGTGGGTTCTTATTCTTTTGATCTGAATGCGGCTTCGACGCATGGCCTGGTGAAGAGAAAGAGGACGCCATGGAAGTGTAACCATGAACAAGAGGTAGAGGAAGATTCTCACCAATAGGCTAACCGGTGTGTATTTAGGCTTTGGGTAGAACAGTTGGTTTTAGAGAGGGGCCTTTTCTCAAAAGTGACATTGCAAGAGATGAGCAAATAGGACGCTCTACATGCATAGGTGACCGTCTATGACACAACGACATGTATTAGTTGCGTAATGCGTATAGTGATGTAAGGTGACCAAGGCAAGTAATAACCCTAAGTTCAATGACTTTTGATGGATTTTACTCAATTTATAATCCTTATTTATTGGAACGGGGGAAAGTATATCTAATTGTAGGTTCTTGCAATTTTTCGATATTTCGTCAACACGTGAAATTTTAGGTTTTGCATTTCGCCATCCCGGAGCTCACCATCGTGTGGGTCGCCAACCGAGAAACACCAGCCACAAATAATAGCACCGCACTGGTGCTCTCCCTCACCAACACCTCTAATCTTGTTCTCTCTGACGGTAATGGCGACGTTGGTGCCATTTGGACGACCGACGTGGCTTCTGACCCAACAATCTCCTCTTCTTTGTCCGAGGCGGTGCTTCTGAACACCGGCAACCTCGTCATCCGGTCCACAAACGGCACCGTGTTGTGGCAGAGCTTCGACCACCACACAAACACATACCTTCCTGGCATGAAGCTCCGAATCAAGTATAACATGGGCGGAGGCGGAGGCGGGGGCGGCGAGGAGAGCCTGACATCATGGAAGAGCCCCGACGACCCCTCGCCAGGGCGCTTCTCCTACGGCTTTGACCCAGTCACGTTCCTCCAAACCTTCCTGTGGGACGGGACGCAGCCGGTAGTCCGCGGCGCACCATGGAGCGGAGACCTGGTGTTCAGCGACCGGCAAAGCCACGAAGCCAGCGACACCAGCATATAGGTCATCATCTACATAGCCGTTGTGGACAACCACGAGGGCATCTACGTCACCTACAGCCTCTCCGACGGCGCCCCGTCCACAATGTACGTGCTGCCAATTCTAGGAAGCACTACTGTTTTCCTACTCGTATGCATTTCCTTGGCGTGGGTCAAATTCAAAGGTACATTGTCTGCTTGTTTCCACTATCGCTTGTCTAGTACCTCTCGATCGGAGGTAGTACCATTTTGAAAAGTGAGGTCATTTCGATGAAGTAGAGGGAAGTTCAGAGGGTACCATAATGGTCCAGAACACGCATCCTACTTTTCATCAGCTTGCAGTTTATTTAGTACCATGCATGTTGTACCCTTGGGTTATAAAATTTTCAATCCCAAGCAAAACTAGAACAAAATAAAACCCCTTATGTGAGTGAAACCTTGGTTTAGACACTACATATAGCAAGTAATCTAATGACAATAACATCCTCTGAATTGATAAAAAATTCCCCCTATTTCACCTCAAAAGAAAAAGGGATAGATGTGTCGGTGGGAGCGGGGATATGGCTGAGAAGCACAAGACGACCGTGGAAGATCCTTTTTTTCACGTTAACTTTACCTTATGTTCCAAGTAATTTATATATATATATATATATATATATATATATATATATATATATATATATATATATATATATATGGATCTGTGATCTACCTAGATGAAGAACAATTGCCATGTGACTTGTTTCCTAATAAGTTCAATACAGAATATCAACAATTTGAATCCTATAGCCTTTAATCTTTTTAATTTTAATATGCCTATTGGATAAGAAATGATTATAACATTGTGGCAGCATACAAAAAGAAAAGGAGAAGAAAACACAATAATGCGATACTGGACGGTATGAGTACCTTCTTTGAACTTGGTGGAGAAAACTCTCCACGCGATCATGAATTTTCATTTGCGAGACTTGAGGAGATAGTCCTAGCAACATATGATTTCTCCGAAGCATGTATGATTGGACAAGGAGGCTTTGGAAAAGTTTACAAGGTATGTGACTTGTTCGGTAATTTTTAAATATTCATCATAAAATGATTAAAGTTCAGTTGTTTGTGTGAAAAAACATACAGCAAGGTTTAACCTTAAGATTCTCTAGGGAATGTTAAGTGGCCAGGAAGTTGCGGTCAAGAGGCTATGTAAGGATTCTCATCAAGGGACAAAAGAATTCAAGAATGAAGTAATTTTAATAGCAAAACTGCAGCATAAAAACTTGGTTCGACTTCTCGGATGTTGTGTGGAAGAAGATGAAAAAATATTGATTTACGAGTACATGCCTAACGGAAGCTTAGATGCTACCCTTTTTGGTATGTATTGTAGAAACACAGTATATTTCCCTTATAAACAACTAAAGCACATTTTTCTTAAATTCCTTCTATTCTACAGATGATTTGAAGAAGTTGTCGTTGGATTGGGCATCACGGTTTAATATAATTAAAGGGGTTGCTAGGGGACTTCTCTACCTCCACCAAGATTCAAGACTGACTATAATTCATCGAGATGTAAAAGCTGGAAATATTTTGCTAGATGCAGAGATGAAACCCAAGATTGCAGATTTTGGTATGGCGAGGATCTTCGGTGAAAACCAACAAAATGCAAACACCCAACGCGTTGTTGGAACATAGTAAGTATCCATATGAGGCAAGGTTCATATTAACTTCTGATTATATTCAGCTAATATTACATAACTTTACAATTGAAATGATCACGAAGTGGCTACATGGCTCCTGAGTAAGCAATGAAAGGCATCTTCTCTACCAAGTCCGACGTCTATAGCTTTGGTGTGTTGTTACTCGAGGTTGTAACTGGTATAAGAGAACACTGCAATAGTCAAAGCTTGAGCTTTCCTAGCCTCACCGTCTACGTGAGTACACCAAATACTTCTATCAAGTTTCAATTCTAAAGATGGATCAAATTTCTAAACAATTCTTGGTTGTTTCAGTCGTGGAGTATGTGGAAGGAAGGAAAGACCGAGAAATTGCCAGACTCATCTATCCTGCAGACTTGTTCGCCGGATGAAGTTCTGCTCTGCGTCCATGTAGCACTCTTGTGTGTCCAGGAAAACCCAGCTGACAGGCCACTCATATCTTCTGTTGTGTTTGTCCTAGAGAATGGAGTTACCAAGCTTCCAGCTCCAGACTGCCCAGCCTATTTTGTGCGACGAGGCACTGATGAAATGGAGCAGAACAGTAATGATACTCAAAATTCCTTCAACAATTGCACACATACCGAGATAGAGGGGAGATGAAATAATTAATCTTTGATTTGGTGTATTGAATTCTCTTGAAAAAAACTGGGGAAATGAATGTCTAGCTTAACAAAATATCGATGTTTCAGGTCTTTGAATGTGTTTCTATGAATTTTCTGGTCCTGAATTCTTGGTGTAAGTCCGAGTTGAAAATATAACAATATATTGAGATAGTAACAAAAAATCAGGGACTCAAAGAAAGAACTTAATGATGGTGATTTTAGATTACATGCAAATGATTAATTATGTGGTGGTGTTGTTTTCAGCCGTTCTTGCTGTGGGAGTTTTGAGTTTACAATCTTAGAAATGGCAGGACGGTCGGACCAGGTTAAGGTACGACATGGTGTGTGCGTAATATAAGGACACATTTAACTATTGTGAGAATCATCCGTTGCTTTCAAGATTAAAGAAAAAAAGCTGATGCTTTGAAGTCTAAACTGCAAGTCATGAAAATGACCATGCACAAGCGGTGAATTTCCATCCAATAACCAAAGGGCATCTCAGCGTCTCTGAACACCTCCTATGTATGTGTTTTTCACCTGTTCTGATCATGGTGTGTCATCGCAAGCCAACTTTACTTCTAGTCTTTTGAGGGGACGCACAGTAGCTGGATGAGATATTCACTCATTTTCCAGACATAAAAGGACATCCTGTTCTCAGATAAGATAGATGCATAAGTAGAGCTAGGATCCAACAAAACCCCAGGCCAAAATTGAACTGAATGTTGCGATTAGACTAAATAAGCTATTTCTACAAATATGTTGCCCAGTATGTAGCTCAGCCCCTGGATGGTTGTGAAGGTACGATCTATCTCCAGCTCCATTATTCATGTGGCCAACTTGGCAAGATGTGACAATGAGGAGGTAGATAATGTTAGGAATAAGCACTCGTAGAATACATACATGCTTCCGAGTACTTGTGTAGGTAGGACACGGTGATAGTTCTCTAGTCGGTTTGGTCCTGGAGTACTAGTTGGACTCGGATAGTGTTAGGCCTAGTATATATACACATGTAATAGCTAGCCTGTAAATCGTAACCGTGAGTTGAGCAATACAAGAGAGAAAGCAAGGCTCGACAAGAGCCTTTGGCGATCAAGTTGTGTTTTATGTATGCGTGCGTGAGTATACTAGTTAGATCAAAAGAATCGATCAGCTAGCAGTACGTGCATCTCGGCGGAAGTTATCGGATACGTGCGTGTCGTCTCGTCAGAATTTTCCTCGTCGGTGACGTCGGAAAGTACTCAGCGGCAGGGGCTGTGCTAACAATTGGTATCAGAGCCAAGGTCGTCGTCCGTGATCTGCTGAAAGTACTAGGAGGTCATGGCGACGGTGAAGTTTGCATTGGCACCGGTGACAGAGATGGTGGGGGCGGCTTTGTATCCGCGCCTCGATCGCAAGTACTACGGGCTATGGGCACTCAACATGGAGGTGGCCATGGAGGCTCAGGAGGTTTGGGAGGCCGTCGATCCAGGAGGCGACGAGTACGTCAAGGGAGGCGCGAAGTACCGGATGGATCGCCAAGCGTTAACGGCACTCTATTCCGTCGCGCCGAAGGACGTGATGCAGCACCTCGTCGGAAAGAAATCGACGAAGGATGCATGGGAGACGATCAAGATCTTGCACCAAGGTCATGCCCGCGTGAAGAAAGCGCATCTTCAAACTTTGACAAAAATCTATGAAGATCTAAAGATGGAGGAGAGCGAGGCGGTTGATCAGTTTGCCGCTCGTTTCGTTACCCTTGTCAACGCAATCAGGGGATATGGCGAGAAACTGGATGAGATCAAGAACGTCAGAAGGTTCCTGCGTGCGGCGCCGGTGCGCTACATGCATATCGTTACATCGATCGAACAATGTCTCGACCTGAATACATTGACGGTTGAGGATCTCGTCGGAAGATTCAAGGCACACGATGAGAGAATCCGGATCAGCTTCAGTGATCCAGAACAGGTTGATCAACTTATGCTCACAAAGCAGCAGTGGATGACTCTTTCAAAAGAAAAGCAAGGAGGCTCCACGAGCGGCAAGGAGAAGCAATGCCCAGCGAAAAAGAACATCGTGGGGCAGGAGGATGAAGATGACACCCCGCCGTGGAGGAAGTTTGACATAAAGAAAGTCAGGTGTCATAACTGCGGCGAGCTCGGTCACTTCAAGGCTGATTGCCGGAAAGCACCAAAGGAAAATGAGAGGGATCTCATCACCTAGGAAGGAGATGATGGACCGATGATGCTGATGCTCGAAGTAACTGAGTTGAAGGATGAGGAGGATCCTCCATCACCGGCTGCGGAGATTGTGGTGCAAGTGGATCACGATCTACCATGTGTGCATCATGAGGAACAGAGTGCCCCGTTCCCATGTGTAACCGCATTTGAGGCAAGTGAAGCCTCGGAACTTGTTCATGGCGATCTATGCGTTGGAATCTCACCCGCAACTCCGTCCGACAATAAGTTCTTTATGCTTGTGATGGATGATCATAGTAAATACATGTGGATTGTGTTGCTGAAAAGTAAGGATCAAGCTCAACAAGCATTTGAGAAGATCAAGGAAGCCGAAGAGTTCAAGGTGGAGGCAAAGATAAGAGCCCTACGCATTG
Organism: Avena longiglumis; assembly: GCA_030063025.1. Lineage (NCBI taxonomy): Eukaryota > Viridiplantae > Streptophyta > Magnoliopsida > Poales > Poaceae > Avena > Avena longiglumis. Next base: position 16,280,708 of record CP125975.1, read on the forward strand.
ATGAGGGGGATGAGCTGCATCAAACCGTGTTGACCATGGCACGGAGCATGATGAAGAGTAAAGTCTTGCCAGGAAAATTCTGGGGTGAGGCAGTCAATATGGCTGTGTATTTGCTGAACATGGAATCTACTAAGAGTGTAGTTGGTATAACACCGTACGAAGCATGGTACGGATGGAAGCCCTCAGTTGATCATCTTCGTACTTTTGAATGTGTGGCGCATGTAAAGGCGGAATTGGCGGAGCAACGTATTCCAATGATCATGACAGGCTATGAAGGCTCAAAGACATACCGCTTGTGCAATCCTTATACCAATAAGATGGTTTTTAAGGGAGACGTAATCTTTGAGGAAGGCAATTCATGAAATTGGGGCTACAACGAACCGAAATATTCAACTTTTCACGTCACATGGGATCTTGAGTATGAAGAAAATATGGATCAATCAAGCTTATCCTTGTCAGCAAGTTCGGGCCCAGAAGATGTTGAAGGCCTAGGGGGAGCTCCAAGCGTGAACACCAGGCCAGAAGCACTAGTGATTCTCCTAGAAGACAAAGAGTTTGAAGAAAAGGCTAGTCCATGGCCAGAAGATACGGATCTGAAAGGGTGCACAGATGCATGCGTAGCAATACCTGCACTTGTTTGCCCAACAATTATAAGAAAAGGAGGGGGAGATGAAGCGAGCCCAGCAAACAGGCCAGCAAGGCCAAAAGGCGATGGTCCAAGAGTGTGAACTGTTGGCCAGACAGATAAAGGAGACTCAACAATAGGGGTGCAGATCCATCAAGAGGCTTTTCCCGTGGTATAGAGAAGCTAGAAGAAAACCAATTTGAGCTACCTCCTATATATTTGTTCTATTGCATCCAAGATCACTGGCAAGCAGTAGATCAAATACGCGAGGCATCGATGAAAAGTACTTCATCGAACCAAGTATAATGTTTCAAGGCGCGGACAAAAAAGACAGTCGGCGTGAAGGCATGGAGAAGGGTGTGGACAAAAAGGAATGTCGGCATGAAGCCATGGAGAAGCCGACAAGAGCGAAGACGGCGACATGGGTGCCACAAGAGACGACGAAAGCAATGTCGAAGATGCTGACTGAAGTGGTGAAAGTAACGTCATGGATGACGCCCGCGAGGAGCAGCTGGCGCATTTGGGATCCAGGTGTAAGTGAAGCGCATGTCGTGCTTAGGGGGTGATTGTTAGGAATAAGCACTCCGGCTCTCCGGAACCGGCACGGCGGACGCGTATACGAGTAGAATACATACATGCTTCCGAGTACTTGTGTAGGTACGACACGGTGATAGTCCTCTAGTCGGTTTGGTCATGGAGTACTAGTTGGACTCGGATAGTGTTAGACCTAGTATATATACACATGTAATAGCTAGCATGTAAACCGTAACCGTGAGTTGAGCAATATAAGAGAGAAAACAAGGCTCGACAAGAGCCTTTGGCGATTAAGTTGTGTTTTGCGTATGCGTGTGTGAGTATACTAGTTAGATAAAAAAAAATCGATCTGCTAGCAGTACGTGCATCTCGGCGGAAGTTATCGGATACGTGTGTGCCATAAAGAAAATCACCCCGCCGGTGTCGTCGCAAAGTACTCGGAGGCAGGGACGTTTCACTCACACTTCTTAATGATTCAGTCGCTAGCTAGTCTGAATAGTCACGCAGTGAGGTATGGCAACTCCCACGCGGATACGCTAAGTCCAGAAAAAAACAAAAACCACGCGGACAGCTGAAATGTCAAACTCCAACAAAGTCTTAAGCCTTGTGTCAGCTAATCCAAAACCAATCTAATCTAAGCAGATGTCCAAAACTCTATGTGCATTATTTCACCGCGATGTCGCCCTCATCCATGAGATCACCAACGTGTGGGTCGCCAACCGGGAAACCCCAGCCACCAACAACGCTTCCTCTGCACCGATTCTCTCCCTCACACCAACACTTCTAATCTTGTTATATCCGACGGTAGTGGTGGCAAACGTGTCCTTTGGACAACTAATGTCGCCGCTGAGCTGAGCTCGTCGCTCTCAACGGCTGTGCTTCTGAACACCGGTAACCTCGCTCGTAGTCCGGCTGTCAAACGGCACCATGCTATGGCAGAGCTTCGACCACCACACCGACACGTTGCTTCCTGGCATGAATCTCCGGATGAAGTATAGTCCGCGGGCAGGTGGGGTGGCTTGTATCCTGGAAGGGCCCCGGTGACCCCACGCCGGGGCGGTTCTCTTATGGGATCGACGCAAAAACTTTACTGCAAGTATACCTTTGGGACGGACTCCGCCCTGTGGCCCGCATCGGCCCATGGACATGTTACATGGTGAAGAGCGAGCGCCGATACCAGATGGCAAATGTCAGCGCCGACATCATCATATACATGGCTGTTGTTGATAACGACTATGAGATATATATTACCTACAGCCTCTCTGACGGTGCCCCACGCACCAGGTACGTTCTGAATACTCTGGCGAGTTTCAGCTCCCGCACCAGGCTACGGCAGGTCTAGGGGAGACATAGCAAGGTGCTTGGTGTGGACAGGGGAGCTGGTTGACACGGTGAAGATAGGAGCTGATCCCGGCACCGACACGCTCTATCCCCCGATTGCAGGTTTAGACATAGCAGATGGTAATTGTACCAAATCTCTCCCTCCATGTCTATGTTTTCGTGTGACTATAGTTAAATCACATTCTGAATAGCTATTTTTTAGTTGGCACTGGTAGCTGTTCAATCGAGGTCTTTCACTCTATTGTATTGGCACACATTTATATGGTCATATCGTACAGTTCATGATGTTAACTTAGGACAGGAGTAGTTATTTCTCAATTACCTATAAAGTAATGTGGCAATTCCGTTTTTCACACTAAAGTAATTCTAAATTACCTATAACATAATCCATACTATTTATCAATTGCACAGGTCAAAGGACGAAGAGCGATGTGGCAAGGATTGTATTGCCGATTATAGGAAGTAGTGTTGTGGTACTGATCTGCATTTTCTTCGCATGGTTAAGATTCAAAGGTACACATTGTGTTTCTCCCCTAGAAGATCATCCATATAATCATCAATCTTGGAATTCGTTTGCTGGCATACCACACTTTTGGGCTAACACTACGGCACGCAACGGCTACGCCGACGGCAAAAAGCTCTCGGCGTAGCCAGCTTTGCCGTCGGCATACGCTACGCCGAGGGCTGCCGTCGGCGTAGCCCCCTCGGCGAAGGTCTCACTCGGCAGAGCAAAAATGGCCGTCGGCGTAGAGCTACGCCGACGGCCGAGGCGGGCCCGTCGGCGTAACGGCCGTCGGCGAACGGCGGCGCTGCCGTTAGGCGGCCGCTAACGGCGCACCCTATACGCCGACGGCCCTACCCTCGGCGTACGGTGGCCACGTGTCACCCGCTGGGCCTCCCCACGTGGCACCTGCTGGGCCTCCCCAGGAGGGGGCTACGCCGACGGCCTCGCCCTCGGCGTATGTGGACGCGTGTCCACCGCCTGGGCCTCCCAGGCTGGAGCTAGGCCGACGGCCTGCCCTCGGCGTAGGCGCAGGTGCTACGCCGACGGCAGTGCCCTCGACGTAGACCTCACCATATGGCACATGGCAGAGGGCTACGCCGAGGGCATTGTCGTCGGCGTATGACATGCGCAGTTTTTTTTTGAATTTTTCACAGCAGCAGCAGCACTCACAATAGCCATACATCATCCATACATCCATACATCATCATCCATACATCCATGCAATATATATTTCACACCAATTGAAACAAGATCACATATGCCATTCATGTATCAACATCAGTCATACAAGATCATCCATACATTAGTCATACAAGATCATCGACATCATCACACATGCCTACAACTCTGGAGGAGAGGGGGTGCACCCGCGGTCTCCCCTGGTGAAAAGTGGCGACATCATCACATTCTGAATAGCTATTTTTTAGTTGGCACTGGTAGCTGTTCAATCGAGGTCTTTCACTCTATTGTATTTGCAGAAATTTATATGGTCATATCGTACACTTCATGATGTTGACTTAGGACAGGAGTAGTTATTTCTCAATTACCTATAAAGTAATGTGGCAATTCCGTTTTTCACACTAAAGTAATTCTAAATTACCTATAACATAATCCATACTATTTATCAATTGCACATGTCAAAGGACGAAGAGCGATGTGGCAAGGATTGTATTGCCGATTATAGGAAGTAGTGTTGTGGTACTGATCTGCATTTTCTTCGCATGGTTAAGATTCAAAGGTACACATTGTGTTTCTCCCCTAGAAGATCATCCATATAATCATCAATCTTGGAATTCGTTTGCTGGCATACCACACTTTTGGGCTAACACTACGGCACGCAACGGCTACGCCGACGGCAAAAAGCTCTCGGCGTAGCCAGCTTTGCCGTCGGCATACGCTACGCCGAGGGCTGCCGTCGGCGTAGCCCCCTCGGCGAAGGTCTCACTCGGCAGAGCAAAATGGCCGTCGGCGTCGAGGCCGGCGGCTGACGGCGAAGCGGCCGTCGGCGAACGGCGCCGTTAAGCGGCCGCTAACGGCGCCCTACCTCGGCGTACGGTGGCCACGTGTCACCCGCTGGGCCTCCCCACGTGGCACCTGCTGGGCCTCCCCAGGAGGGGGCTACGCCGACGGCCTCGCCCTCGGCGTATGTGGACGCGTGTCCACCGCCTGGGCCTCCCAGGCTGGAGCTAGGCCGACGGCCTGCCCTCGGCGTAGGCGCAGGTGCTACGCCGACGGCAGTGCCCTCGACGTAGACCTGACCATATGGCACATGGCAGAGGGCTACGCCGAGGGCATTGTCGTCGGCGTATGACATGCGCAGTTTTTTTTTGAATTTTTCACAGCAGCAGCAGCACTCACAATAGCCATACATCATCCATACATCCATACATCATCATCATCCATACATCCATGCAATATATATTTCACACCAATTGAAACAAGATCACATATGCCATTCATGTATCAACATCAGTCATACAAGATCATCCATACATTAGTCATACAAGATCATCGACATCATCACACATGCCTACAACTCTGGAGGAGAGGGGGTGCACCCGCGGTCTCCCCTGGTGAAAAGTGGCGACATCATCACATTCTGAATAGCTATTTTTTAGTTGGCACTGGTAGCTGTTCAATCGAGGTCTTTCACTCTATTGTATTTGCAGAAATTTATATGGTCATATCGTACACTTCATGATGTTGACTTAGGACAGGAGTAGTTATTTCTCAATTACCTATAAAGTAATGTGGCAATTCCGTTTTTCACACTAAAGTAATTCTAAATTACCTATAACATAATCCATACTATTTATCAATTGCACAGGTCAAAGGACGAAGAGCAATGTGGCAAGGATTGTATTGCCGATTCTAGGAAGTAGTGTTGTGGTACTCATCTGCATTTCCTACGCATGGTTAAGATTCAAAGGTACACATTGTGTTTCTCCCCTAGAAGATCATCCATATAATTACCCAATCTTGGAATTCGTTTGCTGGCATACCACACTTTTGGGCTAAAAACTCTTGAAACCCTTAGAACATGCAAAACAGGAGTGAATAAACCTTCACTTGAGTTTTAAGCTTGGTATATAACGAGCCAGATAACCAAATAGCAAATAATATGGGAGTTCAAGAGCTTGTTTTAAGTAGCATGCATGGCAAGAAATGCAACGACAATGGAAAACCAAAATCTGAGTTACAGGCAATGTGATGGAGCGGCGATGTACATGTGTGCATGCTTGCTTCCGTGTGTGTGGGTGTATGTTCATGCGGGCACACCCTCCTGGATGTTGGAACAGGGGAAAATAGGGATAATAGGTGTTTTACGGTTTAGGTTAGGTTAAGGGTTTGAGTGTGAACATAATTGATATGTCAAGTCGTTGCCGTATGATGTTAGGTCTATCACCATACACAAGTATCTTCTAGGTTATTTGGCCTGGTTTCAGTATTCATAAAACTAACATCAACAGTCCTAGGGACGAAATATAACCTTTAATATTTTTATGTCTATGATACACTTACTAGAGAAGAAATTGTTGTAATACCGTCGGAGCAGGCAAGAACAAAAGAAGGAGAAAGCACAACATTGCAACATGGAACTGCATGAGTACCTTATGTGGACTCGGGGAAGGGAACCTTGCCCACGATCATGACTTTTTATTTGCAAAATTTGAAGAAGTTAGCCTAGCAACAGACAACTTCTCTAAGAAATGTATGATTGGACAAGGAGGCTTTGGCAAAGTTTACAAGGTAAGTGATTATATAGTTTCCTATAGTTTATTCTAATATCAAAGGAATCAAGGGGTTAATCTCGCATACTTAAATGAAAGGTTTTACCTTATAATTCTACAGGGAATGTTAGGTGGTCAAGAAGTTGCAGTCAAGAGGCTAAGTAAGGATTCACAACAAGGAACAAATGAGTTCAGAAATGAAGTAATACTAATTGCAATATTGCAACACAGAAACTTGGTTCGACTTCTCGGATGTTGCGGGGAGGGGGATGAAAAGTTGTTGATTTACGAGTATATGCCTAACAAAAGCCTAGATGCCACCCTTTTTGGTATATGTATTATATTAAAACCAACTAATTTCCTAAAACAACTCAAAATCAAGTTTTCTTACATTATTTTATATTATATAGATGATGCGAGGAAATTATTGTTGGATTGGACAACACGGTTTAACATAATCAAAGGGGTCGCAAGGGGACTCATGTATCTCCACCAAGATTCAAGACTAACCATAATTCATAGGGATCTAAAAGCCGGAAATGTTTTGCCAGATGAGGAGATGAAGCCCAAGATAGCGGATTTTGGTATGGCAAGGATCTTTGATCATGACCAACAAAATGCAAATACCCAACGAGTTGTTGGAACATAGTGAGTAACCCTTTGACATTATATATAGAACTTGTAAACTCGTGATCAAGTTCAACTCCTACATACTAACTATACTGCAATTGTCAAGCAGTGGCTACATGGCTCCCGAGTACGCAATGGAAGGCATCTTCTCTACTAAGACCGATGTCTACAGCTTTGGCGTGTTACTGCTTAAGGTTGTAACTAGTATAAAGAGAAGCGGTAGCACAATGGGCTTTCCTAGCCTTATAGTCTACGTGAGTACAAAAAAAAGAATTTTCCAGAGTAACGAATTTAACAATCGATTAAGTGTTTGAAGAATTTGTTTCTTATATATCTCTTTACTCTTTTAGTCATGGAATATGTGGAGGGAAGGGAAAGCGGAGGAATTGGCAGACTCATCTTTCAAGGAGACATGTCCACGAGATAAAGTTTTGCTTTGCATCCACTTAGCACTCTCGTGTGTCCAGGATAACCCGGATGACAGACCACCCATGTCATCCATCGTGTCCATCCCGGAGAACGGAAGCACCTCACTTCCCGCACCCAATCTCCCTGCCTACTTTACACGGCGGAACATAGAAACGGAGAAACTATTTAGAGATGATAATCAGAACTCCGTGAACAATGTAACTCTTACCGAAATAGAGGGTCGATGAAATAATTTCCAGGGAGTCTTAGCAAGTTGTATGAAAATAAGAACATTGGGATGTCGTTGTTGCTCAATATTTTATTGATGTTTCGTTTGTCTTGTTGGCACTGTCAGCAATCCCAGAGTGCTAGATACAGCATAAGAATTTGAATTTGTCTACAACGGAGAATAAAGGCTTGTGCATCGGGGGGAAGGGAGGCGGTAGTCGCGGAGCTTCCGATCCACATGCGATGGGTAGATTGTTTTCGAAGAAACCTCCATACGTGGATGGCATGGCTAGAGCTCTGGGTGGAAACTGGTGTCCACTACGTGGGATTAAAGTGAATGAGGTGGGGGATAACATTTTCTTGATCACGTTCCTGAGGCGTCTAGGAAGAAAAAGGCACTAGAGGAGGGACCTTGGATGTTTAACAAGGAGCTTTTGATCCTGTAGGATTTTGATCCATGAAAGACACCGGAGGACTACGAATTCAATATGATGCCCATATGGGTTTGAGTGTTTAAACTGCCTTAATTTGGGAGAAATGCATAGGGCGACAGGTGGGCAGATTGGAGCAGAGATCGACCTGTGAATTCTTCGAAGTGGATGTGGGAGAGGATGGCATGGCTATTGCCTGTTGGCGGGTACCTTCATGTCCATGTCCGACTAGACATCAGGGAGCCTATTATGCTTGGAATCACACTGCAGTTTGGTGAAAACATGGAACCCAATTGGTGCCCTTTTGTGTACGAATTCCTACTGGATTTATGCTTCACTTGTGGGATCATTGGTCATGGGGACAGAGTGTGTGCAACGAAGTTGGGGAAGGGCGAGAAGAACCAGTTTGGTAAATGGCTGAGGGCGGTGATCCCAAGGAAGTTTATTTATCCAGCTCCACAACGTTGGTCAGAAGGTCGTGGGAGTCAGCCTGTAGGTGGGATCGGGCAGCCCACGTCGCCGCCAGCCCATCCCACCTGTTTCCGCTAAATGGACACCCATGGGCTAGCGAAATAATATTACAGACACGGACGGGCTGCTCGCTACCGCCGCCACGCCCATGCTGCATCGGGACTCCCCCATTCCCCTCGATGGAGGCAGACGCCATGCCCCGACGACCCATTCCCCCTGTCGCCGTTGTCTTCCCCCGCTCACCCCTATCCTTGCCCTCGCATTCCAAGCCGCACGGACGGCAAAAATCACTGTTTTGACCTAATTAACGTTTGATCTCACAAAATGACCTACTTTTTCGAAGATATCCTGATCTGACCTGTTTTCATGGCGCTTTATCAGAAGGCGCCATGGTCAGTAGCACGGCGCTCTCTCCAAAAGCGCCATGGTACCATGACGCTCCCCAAGAAAGCGCCATGGCCCCGTTCGACGTGGCTGCCGCCGTGGCACAGGCGGGCCCGTGGCACAGGCGGAAAGCGCCATGGTCCTATACCTAGAAAACGGCTCGGGCGCCCTCCCAGGCCATACCTCTTCATTTCTCCCAGCTCTCCTCTCTCTCTCTCTCGCCCCAAGTTCTTCCCCTACTCGAATCCCTTCAAATACACTACAAGGAATGTGTTATTCTATGACCTTCTAATAGTGACTGTGGACAAAATCGTCATAGAATTATGACGATTTTGCACTAAATGGTCGTAAGCTATTTAGGAGGTTCAAAACCTTAGAAAATTACGGCGATCTTGCTTAAAATCGTCATGGTTTTATTAGCTCAAATCGTCATAACCCAGTAAAAAATGGACCACCAGACCACAACCAATCAAATCACAGCAAATCACCTCCCACAGATCGTCCATTCTTGTTTGATCTAAACCGTTCACTGCCCATCCAACGGCTTAGTCTCTCAATAAAGAAACACACATCCCACCCCGCATTGCATCACCAAGTCCCCACTACCTGCACACGCAACCACCTACCTCACTCCACATCCGCGAAACCCTAGGCCTATCCTCCCCTCCACCGCCGCCACCACCTCGTAGCAGATCCCTCGCGCCGCCCCTGATGCCCACCTTCTTCTGCTCCGATGCCCATCTCGCAGCAGATCCCCACTCCCTCGCACAGCCAGACCCACCCACGAGCGCCGCCGCCTCCCTCCTCTCCTCTCCCACCCACCCACCCACGAGCCCCGCCTCCACTCCACCTTGATACGATCCCCTCCCCATCTCCGGCCCGGCGGCATGCTATTGCAGAAGAGGGTTGCCGGCGAGGAGGAGCCCGCGCTGGAGGACGTGAAGCCGGTGCCGACCATCCGGGTCAAGGCGAAGCACTGCGGCATGACCCACGAGATCTACATCAGCGCGGAGGCCACGTTCGGCGACGTGCGGAAGATGGTGGCGAGCGCCGGGCGCACCCGGACGACCTCAAGGTGCGGTACAAGGACAAGGAGCGGACGCCAAGGCGTTCCTCGACATGGCGGCGTCAAGGACCGCTCCAGATCACGGTCGCCGGCGACCCGAGGCTCGCCGCCTCCTCGAGGAGCGCCGCCAGGACACCTCGAAGGCCTCCAAGGCCGTGGCCGCCGCCGCCGAGGTCGACAAGATCGCGCCAAGGTACCACCCACCCACTTACTTACTTATCGCATTGCCAGCCGTGCGCCCGCCCGCCATCAATGAATGAGCGAGCACATGAGTTGTTGAGTTGACCGCGATTTTTATTGGCAGGTGTGCTGGAGGCGCTGGTCCGGAAGGGGGAGAGGGTGGCGGAGAAGGACGTGGCGACGGTGACGGAGCGTCGGTCGGATCCATCTTCTCGGGAGCTCGCCGTCCAGACTAGGGGTCCTACCTCTTCCGGTTCCTGGGGCCGCCTGTCGACGTGCAGAGCAACGAGTTGAAGGTCCTCCACTACTTGGGCACTATAAGGCCTTCCACGGCATGGTCACCGGCGAGCACGGCCAGGACGTCAAGCGCCTCTACCAAACCTACAAGCAATACCCCAGGCATGATGCCACTGTGTCCCTCGACGCCCTCAGGATGCGCTCCATCACCACCATCCTCCTCTACTCTGGTCGAATCAGGTACTACCACTACTCCTCCGTAGTTTTTCTGAGCAGTTGTTTTGTTTATTTCAAACATTTAGATAGATACTTGTATATGCTCATTCGATGGGTGGGACATGAATGGGCTTTTTTATATCCTAGGAGCTTTATTTTTAATTATAGCTGAAGGCCACGAACCCTGTATGACAATGGTTGCCTTGTAAAATTTATAGACCCTGAAATCAACACAAGCAATGGGGGAAACGATAGAGGGTGTCACCAAGGCCATGTCGCAGATGAACAGGCAGATGAATCCGCCGGCACTGCAAAAGATAAACTTATTCTGCTAACTCCAATAATCTTGCTTGTTTGCTCTGTGATTTGTATTTGAGTGCAGTTAACTGAATATGTGAGGTTGCTGAAAACTGACTATGAATAATTTGTAGTTGAACTGCTGTAGTAGTTGAACTGACTGTGATTTGTATTTTAGTACAGTTAACTGAATCTGTGAGTTTTTCTCTGTGATTTGTATTTAAGTACAGATCCTTATCACTTACACCATAAACCTTCCCAGAATTAAAGCTAATTCTAGTATTTTGCAAGACCATAGATGTACTATGTTCTGTTTACTTGTTTGCTAGAAGTACACTGCGATCTCCCTTCGTGTTATATTTTCTGCCATCATTTTTTTTGCATTCTATGTAGAATATTTTCATGAAGGCAATATCTTACAATAACTTGTGATTTCCCTTACTTTCATTATATATAGAATACTTTCATTCCCTTACATCCATTCTCACTGGGTTGTTAATTCATCTGGACATTAGCTCTTGCTTGTATGCCTGATACAAGCTTGAAAGTCTAATCAGTTTTAGATATAGTTTGTTTGTCCTAGTATAGTTTCATCTGCAAGAAGTTGTTTCAGGCGTGCTATTTGTTTAATAAAGTCTTAACTTATAACCTTTATTTTTTGCTTTACTAGGTACTGTCATCTTAATGTATCACCATGCGTCTCAGGGGCCTCCTTCACCTGATCCTCTTCGGCTAGATCTTCCTCGACAAGTACATGTAGTAAGATGCATGCGCCAGTGGTTCTCAAGGTAATAGGATTGCAATGTCACTGCTCTATTTTTTTCTCGTACTCCTTAATTTGTATGTTGATAGCTAGAGAAACTGAAGCAATGCTAGGAAGCAAAAAATCTAGAGTGAGAAAAGCTTATATGACCCATCTCCCTCTCCTCAGATTTGTCCCTTTCAAGTCTCATCGACTATATTTCTAGTTAGTTAGAGTAGTTAGCTGTATTGTCGTTTGTTACAAATTATTCCATCAGGTTTATAAGGTTGTCTCCTTCTTTGCTAGTAAGACGTAAATACTCACTTTCAAATTCTTCCACACAAAGCTTGTCCTTTTGGTTTTCTTCTTTATAGTGTTGTCAAATGAAGAGAGACCTAGAAAGCTGATTCTTCCGTGTCCTTGTTTTTTCCTTGGTAAAAAAAGTAGTTCTGAACAAGTGGGATTTCACAATGTTTTCATCTAAAAAATAGTTGACCTTATTATTTTTCCTGTTAATCAAATTATTTGTTTTCTTTGAATGTGCAGATGTTTTTTATCAGCCCTCCATTGCCAAGGAAGAAGACCACACTGGAGGAACAAATTTTGGTTAAGCATATTACACGTTCTGCCAAAACTGTTATTAGGCTAGTTCATATTTACTGCCGTGTGTGTGAACTACATATATATGGTTGTGAGTTGTATATTGCTGTGACATGTATATGGGTGTGATGTATATATGGCTATGAAATATTTGATCTCATATTTACTATCGTCTTGAATGTGACTTTTTATACAATTGGTTGTTTGTCTATTTTGTTTCTGGAATTGTTGGATCGAAATTTAGTGGCCAAAGAAAGGCCATAAGCCCAAAGAATGAGGAGCATAGGAAAAAGGAGATGAACTGTAATGGGCTTTGTCCTTTTAGATGAAAGAACTGATCTAAAAATAATAAATGGGCTGAATCGACATATCGAAAAGGTCTGAATATTGAAAATGAATGGATCTAAAAGGCTATAGCCCAAAAAGCTGGAACCTAAAAGGCTACGGTGCACAAAATAAAAGGCCGAATTAATGGGCTTGACCATATAAGCAACCATATTGGACCGGGCTGAATTTGCAATATAACGATATCATTTCGTCACAATTTTGCCACGTAGGATCGGCCACGTAGGATCTGACTTGGCGTGGCTAGATGGCCTATGACGATATTGGATCGTCATAGAGGTCATGACGATCCAATATCGTCATAGACAGTTATGACGATTTTACCAAAATCGTCGTTATAGTTTATTTGCGACGCTCAGCTTTCGACGATCTCAAAATCGTCATAGAATCGTCATAAATGGACTACTATGACGATTTTGTGACGAAAATAGAGGGTCATATATTGCCAGATTTCTTGTAGTGATCGGTTGCTTTTCTCCGTGGATTTGGACTTCCCCTTGCTTCAAGAGGTAATCTCCCCCTAACCCCTTGGTTTTGTCCAAATGGATTTGTGAAATTTGGTAAAGAATGTAGAACCCTAACCCTAACCCTAACCCTAGCTATATCTTTGCTTGATGTTGTTGCTTCTAGTTATTAGATTGGTAGTTTATGGCTAGGATTTGTATGTTAGAATTAGCAAAGTGGCATGACTTGTTTTAGTTGGTAGCTACGGTTGGTGGTGGTAATATAGTTGTCTTTGAAGCGTAATGGTTGGTGTCATTGTTTTTTAGATGGCAAGAATCGTTAATGTTCATCATGTGGACAAGGCCACATTCTTGAAAGGCAATACCGAGTGTGACCCGGAGGAGGTAGTCATGGTGTTTGGCACAAGTCCTACATATGCCGAGGTTGTGGAAAGAGTGAGGAATGATTTGAAATGGATGGAACCTGGTGATGTGTATGAGTTGGTTGGAAGGTATAACGCCGGGTTTGGCCATCACAATAGATTGAAGATAATGCCTATCAACTCCGAGTTGAATTGGAGTGCGTATAAGGAGATGGTGGCAGAATCCGAAGATAAGTCACTCGAGATATTTGCCACAAGAAAGGTTGCGGCTCGGTTGCACATTGACTTGAACCGGCATGCTTCCATGAGCCCGGCTCGAGGTGAGCCGCAGGTGTATGGCACAACAATGAGCCAACCTCCATTGAGCCCGGTTCGCGTAGAGGCAACCTACGACGATACAACAACGAGGCAACCTTCCGTGAGCCCTTTTCGCAATGACAACTATGAAGCACCTCAAATGGAGGATGATGACTTTGAGGGTGATGAGGTTGAATATGGGCTTCGTGACAATGAAGTAGGAGATGTGGAGGCAAATTGCCATGAGGAGTACATGGACCATGATCTCCCTTATTTGAGGTGTCATGCAGGATAAGGATCCTCCACTATGTCATGAGATGCAAACGAAGCCGACTGCAGGTACAAACGAGACACCTTCCCAAGCCACACAAGGTACCGATTGAACGCTGCAGCATCATGCGGCGCCTCAGGATGATAGAACGCATTCGGGTTTTCGATCTCCTCAATCCTTGCATAGAACTTCTGAACATACTTGTGATGATATGCAGCCCAATCTTTTTCCCTCTTCTGCTTGATCTTGTCTAATCTACAATCAAATTCATCGACTTAGCAAGTATCATGAGACGCCCAAGAAAATTAGATACTGGGTGTATAAGGATCACTCACCCGTGAAGAGCTATGCTAGTGTCCTTGTATGGCGGCGGGGTCTCCTGAAATAATCCAAATTGCCTCATCACCCGTTGTGGAAGGTGGAACTCAACAGCGTAGACACAAATCAACGGGGCACGAATCCTCCAGAGATGTGCTTCTTGCATACATTTGCGATTCAAGTCCGCCTGGAACCAAACAACCGTACCCACATTCCCTCTAGTTCGTATGGCTCCCATTCCACCGAGCGAGGAACACAATATTAGCATGTCGACTCAAGTATGTATGGTGGAAAAGATGAGTTCTTGAGAACAATCAAATTATTACCTTCTCCGGGTTAGCAAGTCGATTTGGTTAGTGTAACGCAAGTAGCATTCCTCGATTCACCGTGGAATACTTGGTATTATCCCACAAGTACGCCCATGTAGGATCATGGAGACGGCTATTGCCATGATCATCCCACCGCTTTTCCTTCATCGGAATGGGTCGACCAACCGGTATGCGCAACCAGGACCATATGGTCGTGAGCACCATAGGTCCACCAATACTTGCTCCTTTTCCAGTTCTACAACACGCCTCGTCCAGCTGCACATACAACAAGCATACATAAGTATCCGGTCGATCAAGCATATGTACTACTACCATGCAATATATATAGTTTATTACCTGTCGATACAAGTAAGCAAGTGCCGCCGAACCCCAGATGTGCATATAGCCCCATTCCGCAAATAGAGTGAGCCACATGAATGAAGCATTCCTTCCCGTGCCATCTGAGAAAAGTTTCCTACTAATGGCATACCATAAGTATGCACGGGCATACATCTGGATCACCTCCTCATCGGCGTCCTCGGGGCACTTGCTGAAATTTTGTTGTATCCATTTGTAAGTAGCACCGGCAGACATCTTCTCTTGCGTTGGCGCCTTACCAATTAAGCCAATCATCACTTCACGCCACTTACCCGAATCTGAGCTCATACACACAGGCTGTCCTTTGATGGGAAGCGCAAAAATCATGGAGACAAATCATGGAGACGTCCTGCAGAGTGAACGTCATCTCACCACAAGGGAGGTGGAAACTGTGTGTCTCCGGTCTCCATCTATCAACAAGCGCTGTGATCAAACAAGGGTTCATATGCGGCGTCGAACGCGAGACAAGCTGGATGAAAGGGAGAAGTCCAGTCCGCTCAACATATGGTGTGTAGCGCTCATTATATGGCATCTTCTTGCTATGCACCTCCTTGGACCTTAGGTGCAACCACTTGAAGACATGCTTATTCTCCACGATGTACCGCCCACGGTGCCGTTGATCATAATGCCCATGCAAAATAGATTGTCCTTTCATCCTATAAGTGGTTGCAAAAATCCAAGTAAATACACCATCCACCACAATATGCATATACGAATACATATATGACTACATTCATGAATACACCATGCATTCCATATCAACAATAGCCCAACAATTGCCATATATGCCAACAATAGCCCAACAATAGTCCATATATTAATTCATTCATTCCATATCATCTACACAAATCACAATATGAACACACCTTTCAACTAAGATAATAACCCTAACTAAGCATTTCATATCATCTACACACCATTTCATATCTTTGTATTCATATGCCCATATGTACATGTCAAATATAAACTACTAACCCTAACTAAGCAATGTCAATGATTTACTAACTAACTTTAACAAACTATCATTCTACCACACTAGTTTCTTCAAACAAATTACACATTGCACAAAATACATGCATCATTTCACAAGAACTAGGGTTAGGAGGAAGAGGACCATGTGATGATTTCAACCAATAAAACAAGCAAAATTGAAGGGGAATACCTCAAGTGGGGGGAGAGGAAGAAATTCCACCAAGAAATTGCCTCAGATATGAGGGGGGAGCATGGATTTGAGGGGGATTGGGGGGAGGAGCCGCCGCCGCCGTCGTCTGTGTGCTGTGAGGGAGTATGGCACAGGGGGGTATGGCGCTGGGAGGGCGCCCGAGCCGTTTTCTAGGTATAGGACCATGGCGCTTTCCGCTAAAGCGTCATGCATAGTAGCATGGCGCCCCCGCGGAAAGCGCCAAACATTAAAACGGGCCCGCCTGTGCCACGGCGGCAGCCACGTCGGACGGGGCCATGGCGCTTTCTTGGGGAGCGTCATGGTAGCATGGCGCTTTTGGAAAGAGCGCCGTGCTACTGACCATGGCGCCTTCTGGTAAAGCGCCATGAAAACAGGTCAGATCAGGATGTCTTCGAAAAAGTAGGTCATTTTGTGAGATCAATCGTTAATTAGGTCAAAACAGTGATTTTTGCCCGCACGGACAGCACCGCGCCGCCCCAGATCCTCGCCCACTTCCCCTGTCTGCGGCGACATCACATCTAGACCCTCGCCCACGGAGCAAGGAGGCCAGGAATCTAGGGATTTGGGGCAGGATCCAGCGGGTAGCATCTCTGTGGGGTAGGATCCAGTGGCTTCGTCCAAGAAGAAGGGGAACAAGGTAAATCGTCCTCTCCCTCCTGCTTAAATTCAATCATATAGTGTGCAGTGTGGACTGTAGCGTGACGCTAAATTTAATCGGTGTTTGGAAGGATCCATGTAAGATCCATGTAGACTGTAGCGTCAAATACTGGTTTTTAGCAGAATCTTGCTAAAAAAAGTTGATGGAATGTTTGGCCTGATGGAATGTTACTTAAAAGGGGTCAGTTCTGAAATCGAAGTTGTATGGAAAAAGGGGTCAGTTTTCCCTGATGTTTGCAGAACAACTCTAGAAACAACTTGCAAAAATGTTCTAATCTAGAGTATCCTAGTCATGCTAGCTTCAGATTTTAGTCATCGATTCTGAATAAATGTAGCTGTAGTGCTGTATTTTTAGATATGTTGGTGGGAAACCAAAAGACACTAGCCAAGAAAACTCATCCAACTTATGTGTAAAACTCTGATGGTTGTTTAGAGGCTTGACAACAAACTCGTGTGTAGATATGTTTCTCTAATATATGATGGTTAATTAACGATGTGAAGTGAACTAGTAGTGAGCATCTGAACCTGAGCATCTCAAACTCTCTAGATGTATAAGCATATTTTGTACATAAGCAGAACTAAATGGTTATGCACCTGAACCTGGACTAGTACAAGCCTATTTGTTCATAACTTTAGTATGAATCAAATCTTACTTACATGTTCATTACTTACTGTAGTCTGGTAATCAAAATGATGGTTCGTTCGCATGTAACTCCACCATGTAAGCTCTCTCTTTCTGTGTTGTTATCTCAAGTTATTTATCATTTCTCTTCTTTCTCTGAATTTTTCGAGGTCAAAGAGTCATTTCTCGGGGTGCAGCTCTGTGTAAGTCATTGCTCTGGACATGTACTGAACTGAACGACATTATTCAGAAATCAAGTAAAAATCATGTTAAGAGTGCAGCTCTGTGAAAGAGTCCAAGCAGAAATCATGTTAAGTGGAATTAATTCACTTCAGCGACAACAGAAATAATTCAAGACTCCTGACTGATGTATGAGGTGAGCCTATAAACCACACACTGTTGTATCATACTATGACAACCCCTTTTCTAAAATCTTCTTTACTCCCTTGCAGTTGATAGTCAGGAGGCCTACTGAAATTGGTAGCCTGCTAACGATAGAGACCTACAATTCCCTTGCAAATGTGTATGCCAAGGGTGGGCACTTCCAGGGGGTATGGTGCTGGTGAGGAGCCGTCTATTCTCGGATGACCAACAGTGCTGGGAGAACAACGACATGAGCGGTGCGTCCGTAGGAGGGAGTACGACTAGCAGGCCGGCTGGCCGCCAGGTCGAGCCTCCAAGTCTGGCGTCCGCGATCGATCTCCTGCGCGTCCGCAATCTCGGATGCAGCGGGACAACTGATGGACCAGTCGATCTGCGGAGGCAGCGCGACGGAAAGATTTCAATTTGGAATTTGATTTTGAAGCCTAAATTTCAAACGTTCTAAATGTATTATGGATATTTTTGCAAAAAAAAATTGAACTAGACAGAAGGATCTTTTCCGGAACGGAGGAAGTATATGTTAAAGTGTATAAATGGATTGCACTAGCTCTTTCCATCAGTTCGGACTTTTGGTTGCGTTGACTAGTGCATGAAGCTTGACATGGTATCAGAGCAAGGTTTCGAGTTCGAGTCCGGGCTTTCGCAATTTATACTAAAATTGTTGTTGACCCCTCTGTGTCCACGTATAGACCTCTTGAGTCATACGTGAGTTTCGCGCCGTCGCTCTCTTCCGGTTGCACGTGCTGACTTCTCCCCGTCACACGTGAGAGGGGGTGTTAAAGTGTATAAATGGATTGCACTAGCTCTTTCCATCAGTTCGGACTTTTGGTTGCGTTGACTAGTGCATAAAGCTTGACAGTATATTGATCTTTTGGATGATCGCTATTAAAAATATATACAAGCGAGTTTGCTAGCATAGCTGCTAAAAACAAAAAAAACGAACGACAAAGTAGAAAGTAAGAAGTAAGCAGCCATCCAGCCATATATCAATAATAAAATAAAAAAAAAAATGGGTAAAGTAAAAAAAGTGGCAGCTAAAATGGGTTTAGGTGGGTAAAGTAGACGCCGCGGAACCTAGACAATTTGAATGGTCATCTCATCTAGTTTATCTGGGCATAGGCGACAAGATGGTGGCTGGGCATGGCGGCCGCGTACAGGGACGGGACTGTCTTCCTCTTCTCTCTCCCCCCCCGAAGCTCCCGCCCCCCCACACCCCCCCCACTCCCACGTCAGCCTATAAGTGGCCATGCCCATGGCTGCCCATGGACTATCGTTTGCCCCTTTGATTAAATGGAATTACGATTTTACCCACTTTAATCCCACTTGGTTTCACGGGCGCGTCCGTCATCAGCCCGATTAGCACCTGCCAAACAGCTACCGGTTGGCAGCTGCTCAGCTTGCTATCAAGGGGCAGCTCACTGGACCGTTCTCCTTTGTTTCCTCTACCTTTGTAAAGATCAGCTAGCTTTATCACACTAGTATTTATTAGAACGAGTGTTTTGGGAAGATTGGCTCACGTTGATACGTGACCCTTTGCTCATATATATATTGGGGTGTGTATACAGTACAATACAGAATACTTGGGAGAGTACAATACAGTCTAAATATAATATCTAATACCCTTCCTCAATCTTAACTGTGACCTGAAGTATTCAGTAAGTTAAGATCGCGTCGACATCCCTCAAAGAGAGGTTGTGACAAAGGTTTTGTGAAGATGTCCGCCCGCTGGTCTTTGGAGGAGATGAACTTAATCTGAAGTAACTTCTGTGCCACACGTTCTCTCACAAAATGATAGTCAACCTCAATGTGTTTGGTCCGAGCATGGAACACTGGATTAGTGGAAGACTGTCTTGGGAGATCCCCAACTCTCGAAGTAGAGATTGCACCCAAATGAGCTCAGCAGTGGCATTGGCCACAGCCTTGTATTCGGCTTCAGTACTACTACGAGATATTGTTGCCTGTTTACGGGCACTCCAGGCTATCAGATTTGGCCCAAAGAACACCGCATATCCCCCCGTGGATAGCCTGTCATCTGGATTACCAGCCCAATCTGCATCAGCAAAGGCAGAGAGTGTACCGACGGCAGGTCGAAGATGTAGACCATAGGATGCAGTATATCGAACATAGCGCAAGATGCGCTTAACAGCAGACCAGTGAGAATCCCGTGGTGCATGAAGATACTGACACACACGGTTAACCGCAAAGGAAATATCCGGCCTGGAAATAGTGAGGTACTGGAGACCACCAACAATGTTGTGATACTTCGTGGCATCATCAGAAGAGAGAGGATAACCATCCATGGCAGAAAGAGAATCCGTGCTCGACATAGGAGTAGTGGCAGTTTTACACTGAAGCATACCAACACGTCCCAACAGATCCAGAGAGTACTTCTTCTGAGTGAGTGTTAAGCCATCAGCAGAATGAGTAACCTCCAGACCAAGGAAAAAATGAAGTTTCCCGAGATCCTTGACAGCAAAATCAGCACCAAGGGCCATGATAAGTCGATCAGTAGCACTGACAGAAGAACTGACCAGTATAATATCATCAACATAAACCAGAAGATACATAGTGACCTCTGGGCGCTGGAGCAAAAACAGAGAGGTATCCGCTAAGAAAAAATGCTCTCAAGCTAAGAACATAAGTACATAGTTTAAGCAAATGATTCCCGATGAAGCACACAAAACATACTTAAATAAAGTGCTCTCAAGTAACTACATAAGAGTACACTAAAATTCCTCTTGTTGTCTTTCAAACTGTCTCTTGAACCAATTGAGTCTCCCCTCATGAGTCTTCATAGAATAGAAAAAGCTGCAGTTTGCTGGTTTATCGAACAACTTGGTAGCCATGTAGTTACTCAACACACATGTCAGATGCCCCACACTTGACAACCTCTTCCACAATAGCTATAATCTCATCACCTTCGACGCATTATTACCTTCACTATCGACATGCCCAACAATTCTTCGGCACATTATTATTCTTTCTCAACTTAGATGGACTACAAGTTATTGCACTTGTGGGGCTCCTAGGCCTTGTCTTGGGGCAACGGGCTATGTGGAAGCATGATAGGTGAGGTATCATTAACATTAGACCTCTCAAGCATCGTGTTCAGCCACTCCATGTCGTTTGTGTCAAGTACTCCATCTATGTTATCAATACATTTCTTCTCAGGATCGTCATGTGGACCATCACCTGCACAATAGAAAATGTAACATACGGGTACGTGAAGGAGCACAAATAAGTATTAACCAAAGTGTTTGGGATCTTTTTAACCTAGTACGTACTAGCAATTTAGCAAAATAAGTTGGCTTATTAAAAAAACACTTTTTCCATTTTCACCTAGTACCATACCCGCAAAAAAAAGAAAAAAAAAACACTTGACAAATTCACCTGGAAGAAAACAATTTCCATTGTTTGCTTTTTGTACATTAGCATTGGCGCAGTGGTGCATGGACAACACATGGTCGGTGGCAGTAGCTGGCACACTTGCAATAATCTCAGAAGTAACAGCTGGTATTGCAGATTATAGAAAAAGCAAATGTCAGTCACAAGAAGGCCAGAAACTGAACAAAGTACAAAGCGACCAAATGAGTTGCGCATAAAAAGACATGCTTATTACCAGACTCTGACTCTGTAGTAGGAACGGCAACACCTTGGGCCGTGGTATCTGTAGTTGGTGCCACAAAGCTAATTTTCACAGCTGACTCACTTGTTATATGTTCTGTCTTGGCAAACAAAACCTGGGGCCGTTTGCAGTGGTCTTTGGCTTCATTCTTCCACTTCTGTTTCTCCTGGTGGCTCAGTCCATCATGGAGGACGACCTCCTTCAGAACTGACATGGGCTTGATGCTCCCGCTGAAGCCACTGAGATCCTTACACAGCAGCCAGAGCGACTCTAGGCGCGGCAGTGCCCCCTTTTGGAATTTCAGACAAGTCATGCCATTGCCTTCCACCACCACCACGCGTAGGTGTCGCAGCTTTTTAAGTGCATGTTCCGAGATGTCAAGATTCTCCAGTCGACTTGCAACGAGCTTCAGGTGCTCCAGGAGGGGTATTTTTAGGAGGGCATCAAAAAATCCAGTGCCCAGCGTATAAGCAGGGAATGACAGGGAGAGCTTAGTGAGTCCACCAAGCACGGTAACAAACAAAGGCAGGGTGCTGCACAATTTGTTCCCTTGTAGCTTCAACGATCTAAGGTAGTATAGCCTGTCCTTTTCAGCTGCAACCACAACAATTCTTCATGCCATTCAGTATTATTGAAGTTTAGTGACAGTGAAGGAGCATTGGCCTGACTCGTCCCTCTCTCGATGAACCCCTTGACGGCCTTTCGCAAGTGATTTATCTTGTCTGTATCTGGGGTAGACTCGCACCATAGCTTCACCTTTGTCAGGTGCTCCATATGCTCAATAAGTTGTGGCATTTCTTGTCCCTTGTCCACAACAAATCCTCCTAGCGTCTCCAATTTGCTATTCTCTGACAACCAAGCCTGTAGCGGCTTACCCAGTACTGACTGGTCACCTTTTAACTTCAACAAGGGGGCTAATAAACCCGAGTCTTCTTTTAGCTTCAACTTTCCAAACAAATGAACTAGACATGGCAACTTCATGGCTTGCGGAAGAATCTCTATCTTGCTTCTTCAGACATCCAGTGTCTCCAACAACATAAGCATCTTGATCTCCTCTGGAAACGCCGTGACCTTGACAGCGGCCCCGAGGCTTAGGTACCTGAGCAACACAAGGTTGCGGCATATGCTCTTCAGATGGGTATCCCCTATCTCAACTCTGCATTCTTCCAGATCCAACACTTTCATCAGCTTATAATTGGAAAATTCCATCAATGAAGCGTCCGCCTCACCAAAGATTGTAAGAGACCGGACCAGCGGTAGATCCTTTTTATCAATTTTGCAGTTGGCATTATTAGCATTATTATTCTGCACAGAAAGCCAGCGAACTTTACCCTTACTACTATTGGAATGCCCTGAGTTTGACATGTCTTCACTATATAGCAAGGTAACAAATTCCTCAAACATGGACTTGCAGGATGAATTCGAGAATCATGCCATGTGTTTGGCATGTCTTCACCACTGCTCTGCTGTTGCTGTTGCTGTTGATGCTGTTAACATTAATGCTAGGCTGAATTATACTTTGGTTGAACAATTCATTGAAATTGCAAACAGCGACCTGGAATGAACTGAGCTTAGTAGCAGAGTCTTTGATGAACCCTTCAGCTAACCATTTCCTTATCAGGCTTCCTGTCCTGATTGGACGCCCACTTGGGTAAATACCTAGGTATAGCAAGCAGGTTTTTATCTGTTCGCTACGAAGACTAGTATAACTACGGTCGAGAACATGCTGCAGACTTTCTAACTCATCTTTCTTCTCCATATATTGGGCAAGGTTATTGCCCAGATCTTCCCATTGATCCTCTGTGGGATTACCGCAATACCTTGGCTGTGGTAACAAGAGCGAGGGTAATCCATCGCATTTCTTTATTACTTGTGAACCCAGCTTCTTATCGTCAGGTTCTGGTTTAAAGTGCAATCTAGTGTTCTTGAAGAATAATTCTCTTGAGTAGCTGTCATCAAGAGTTCTCATTACATAGACATGGCCATCAAGAGCGCTGCATTTAGCTGCCATGGAGCGGGTGACCGTTGTAACGATAACTCTGCTGCTAATACCTGAAGCCACAGGGAAAGCACCTTCTATATCGTCCCAATTTGATGTCACCATGCCATCGAGCACAACAAAAAATCTATAAACGATAAAAATGAGTTACAAGACATTCGCTTTTTTTTTTGACAAAACGAGTCTTAGATATATAGCACATAATACAACATAAGAAATCAAACAACAACTGAAACAAATTATATATACTACTCAAGATAATCTTCCTCTAATTTCTATTTGTTGTCTCTCGTGTTACCCCTGATCATGGCCCATCGTAGACTCTCAACTTGTGGAGTCAACTCAATGTATCATCCTGGAATGCAGACTACCAGTCATGCCTTCACATATAGCGTGCGATATGCCCGTCCCAATTTTAAAAAGATGTCTCTTCCTCCCCGGCCGTTCAGTGCAAGGGTGGCTCCGCACCCGCCTCCACCAAACCTTAAAATACCACCCTGCCCGATCTCAGCAGCCACTACCGCCGCGGCGCCGGCGGTGGTGGCCACTAGGAGTGGGCGTTCGGTCATGACCGAAAATTCGGTCTTTGTATATCGGTGTATTTTAAAATCGGTCTTCAAAAAATAAAGACTGAAATTTGCTTGTTAGTTTTACTAACCGACAAATTCGGTTACCCGATAATTTGGGTTCGGTTTCGGTCATGATCGAATTGTGTGGTAGACATTTTCAAATACAAAAGTTTGATAATATTTGGTAAACCATTTGGTATTATTTCAGTTATAATTTGAATATAAAATACACCTCATATAGTCATATTAATTGGCAAAAACTAACATTCAATAATACTAAATTTGTCTTAGTCAAGGAAGATAAATCTATAGTTATGGGTAACTAGGGTTTTGAAACCAGGGCACTCTCACCTAAAGTTCGGTCAGTTTGGTCCATTCGGTTAGCAAGAACTAATGACCAAATTAACCAAACTAAATTCGGTCTACATAATTTGCTACCCAATATTTTGATCGGTCTTTTCAGTCTCGATCTATTCAGTTTCAGTCTCGGACTTTTCAGGTTTGGTTTTCATTTTTCGGTTTTTCCGCCCACCCCTAGTGGCCACGCCTTCTCGTCAAAGGCGGCGGGCAGGCTTAGCATGCCTCGTCAGGCTCCCTTCGTTAGGGGGATTGACTCCAGGGCGGTGGGACGACGGCGCGTGCGGATGCGAGGCACTCGTCAGCACACGCCTGAGAGGCGCGGAGGAGGCAGAGGCGGGTCCGACAATTTAGGCCGGAGGTGGTGGTGTGGCCATGCCCTGGTGGCGGCAATGCAACACCTCCGAGCCTCGTGGCACCAGTGCCCAATTTGGGCTCAAGCTTTGACTCGGCTGGGCTGGAGGTCGGCCTGCTCGATCCGATCTCTGGGAGTCGTCCAGCGGTGTGGCGACTGCTGGATCGACCTGAATAAAGGTGGATCTTGGCACTGCTGACTTCTACCACCAAGTCGTCGATCCACCAAATCCGCCTCTTCGATTGGGCCGCTGTCGAGTTCCGAACTTTCTCAAGGAGATTTCTGCAGCTTGGCACTGGATGCTACTGGATCTAGAGCGGAGTTGATGTGGACGTGAGCACCCATCTGGTCAGTACCATGAGATATTTCTTCATATAGATTTCCATATAACTGATGGAGATAGAAAAGGTCATGGTGGCTACGAATCAGAAGTTGCTCTTGGCAAAAAAAAGTATTGGTTGTGATAAAGACAATGCTGCACAGTTTCTCCTAGTGTGTCGGGTGTTCGGCGACTTGTAGTAGTAGCCTTGGCAATCCGGGGTGGCAATATAGGTACACAACATTTTTGGTGGTGCTCCTCGAGTAACGAGCCATCATTTTCAGGGTGAAAACCCAAGTTCTAGCCTTTGTTGGTTGTACGTTGCAATGACCTTGCTGAAGTCATTGTGTTCGAAACTCGATCTTTCTCTGGGGTGAAAACCCAAGATCTTTGATTAGGCGACGACAATACTTGTGCCTTTTTAAACACATGAATTATCCTCCAAGGCCGCTCACACGAGGGTGGTACCGGAGGCTCCTCCACCAAACCCTAAAACACTACCATGTCCGATCTCATCGGTAGATGCTGCCGCGGCGCCGGCGGTGGCAACCATGACTTGCCATCAAAGGCAGCGGGCGGGCTCAGTGCGCCTCTCCAGGGGGGTTGGGGCGAGGGATTGACTAAGGGGCAGCTGGTGGTGGCTAGGCAGTTGCGCTTGCAGGTGCGCAATGCTCGCCGACACGCGGCTAGGAGGCGTCGAGGAGGAAGAGGCGGGTTCGGCGATGCAGGCTGGAGGTGGCGGCATATCCATGCCCTCATGGCGGCGGCGTGACCATGCTCAGTGTGCGCGATGTAGCACCTCCGAACCTCGTGGCACTAGGTCCCAATCTGGTGTCAAGCTTCGGCTGGGCTGGGCTGGAATTCAGCCTGCTCGATCTGATTGATGGGAGTCATTCGGTGTGGGGACTACTAGATCGACCGGAATAAAGGTGGAACGGGTGACATAAAGAGCCATGATTTTCAGGGCAAAAACCCATTTTTTAGCCTTCATTGGCTGTACCTGACAATAGCCTTGTTGAGCATCGTTTTGGAAACTTGGTCTTTCTCCGGGGTGAAAACCAAGATCTTCGATCAGAATACTACAACGCTTGTGCATTGTATGTAGGTTTTGGCCTAGGTGTCAGTGTTTTGCCTCTATGACCTATTGGCATTATGCTAGTTGGAAGGCACTGGTTTCTTCGGGAGGAATCGCTTGGTGGCCATCTTGTTCATCGCGGTGCTCCTCATGGGTGAGCCGGAGGCGGCGGAGGATGGGCTACTAGTTACTCCATCAACAAATGCTCCCATTCATGGCTACAGCCCGGATTGGCCTGGTGGCGATGGTGGACTTCTTCTTCTTCATTGACGAGAGGCCAGCAGGGGGAGGAGAATGACGAGGATGCTACTTACAACTCCAAGCAGTCGCAGGGAAGTTCTGAGCTGCACATTGGAGATCACCAACCGGTGGCCATGGTTGGTTACTATTATCTTAGGTCGGCGAGGAAGACTCTCCAGGCGCATCTGATGGCGCTCATTCAACCTCCAGTGCGGAGGCCCTTTGATGGATTCTCCTCGGCGTTCAAGGTGTTGGCTGCACCAAGTGGTTCTGTCCCTAGAGGCTGCGAGGACGGCCGGCGGTAGGATCCTCGTTCTGTTGGTGGAGGAGAAGGACCTACTTGATTTTCTTGTAATATGTTTAGGGTCCTTTTCGCATATTTAGAGGACTGTTTGTACATTCTTATTTTTCTGGACCCCTCTGTAATCTGTACCCTCACCATCGTTGTCAGTGAAGGAGCTAGGCCCTTCGGGGCCATTCACTTGTTCAAATAAAAAACTACTCCCTCCGTATTAAAATAGATGTCAAAAATTTATTTAAATTTGAATGTATCTAATACTAAATAGTGTGTAGATACATCTAAAATTTAGATAAGTTTTCGACATCCAAATTTAGATAGAAAACAAAGAAAATAAAAACTGCACCGCTGCTGCTGCACATGGGCATATACAACAACATTATACTATCCTTGTTTCTCACTACATTGCATACTATTACTCTCTCCGTCTCAAAATAGATGTAAAAAAATATCTAAATTTGGATGTATCTAGTATATCTAGTAGTGTCTAGATATATCCAAATTAAACAAATTTGTACATATCAATAGCTACAACATCGAATCGATATTATTAGAACCATCATGCATTTTGTATTGTCGATTTTGATATATTTTTTTGTTTATTTGGTTAAGCCTTAATTTTTTTAAAAAAAAAAACTTACAAAGTTTGAGTCTAACAAGAACTATTATGCAATGGGCTGAGAAACAAAGAGAGTACAATTTGAAAAACTAACAACAATATTCATGAATCTTGATTGGATGGGGTATCAAGTCCACCGTGAATTAGTGAGAGATGGAGAGTTACAAGATTGGTAGAAAAGGTGCACTTGTAGGTTGGTTTAATCAAGATTGTGCAAAAATAAAAGATGCACTACTAGCTATGTTTTTTTTTGAAAATGGGTGATTTTATTATTTAACCTAACTAGCATGGTGGCCCTCGCAAATGCGAGGGCATCATCTTTGGTACATCTAAAATGTTTATTTTACATATCTATTTGTTTTCTCTCATTTACCTCTTTCAATGTAGATTATACTGTGTTTCAAACACTATTTTCCTGAACAACATATTTTCTAAACCAATGTGTAGGAAACATCTTTACTTTTCCATCCCTTTTCTAGAAAATTAAGCAAGAATTCACATTTCAATAGCTAATTTATTTATTTATCAGGTTACGTTCTTTCTTTATTCACCCTATCTTTTAAGCAAGAATCCCCATGATCGTAACGATGAGCCCCTACAGTTTTGTAAAGAAATCAAATGTCTTTTGATGTTGATCATCTCTACAGTGAGTAACAGCTAGTTGCACCCCTGTTCCAACGCAATTTCGCTATTTAATTTCCATCGTAATAAAGAAATTATAAGTATAAAATTTGGCAGATGAATTTGTACGCACGATTACATATATAAATGTATATATGTACTATAACTGACTACCTTTGTATCCACTAAAGCATAACTTACCAAGATCGTTGTTTGCATGAAAAAATAAGGATACAATAATATTTTATATCGGATTGATTTCTTAATTTTTAATGTTATTTTAATGAACCGATGTATACATAAACTTTGTTTTCAACTATATGATGGCAGAGAATTCAGGTTGGCACCTATGAGGAAAATATCACTACAACTCGTGTATATATTGACGTTCAATTTTTAGAAATTTAAAATTCTAATATATTGAAAACTACTCCCCAAAATCCTTGGCAATTCTTTATTTGAATTAAGCTTCCGTGCATTTTTAGCTATGTCCGTGTTCCACCACTTAGTACATGTTCATTGTGTACCCACAGGAGATCCTACTGATTATTTTAATTCCCTTAATCTCTAATATCTGGAGCATACTTCTGGGAGTCGCCCAACGTTTCAATCTACATTGTTTCTTTCAGCATTAGCGGACAATTAGGTGGCTGAATGCATGTGTAGAGTTGGAATGGAGACAGACATTATCCAAATCAACCAATAGGAAATAAAGCGTCTTTTATTGAAAAAAAAATGATACTGTAAATCAAAGGAGAGAAATATGATACCTCTTGTTACGAAGGTACTGGTGGATGCGTGAGCGTAGCTTGGTTAGGTTGTTGGAGTCATGTTCATGCGCAGCACTGCTAGTGCTACAACTGGTGTTGGAATTCTTTTGGAGTTGCTTGTGTACCTCCTTGAGAACATCACGTGCGACTTTGCCCTCAGCAGGAACCCAAGCCCTTTCTGGGTATTCGCTCTTATCGATTGTGTTGTAGACATATTTTGCAAGTTGAGACTTCCCAATGCCCCCGAATCCGACAATGGATATCACCTTGAGCTTCTTGGGGTCGTCTTGCGGCGTTTCGCTTATCAGCTCCATGAGCTCCCTCCGGGCTGCGTCCATTCCCATGGGATCATCTGTGTACGCCTCAGGTCCCCCCTGCTCCAAGTCCAAGCTGCTTGATTCGCCGTCACGGGCACCCTCCTTCTTCTTCTTCTTCTTCTTTTTGTTGTTGTTGTTGTTGTTGTTGTTGTTGTTGTTGTTGTTGTTGTTGGTGCTGTACGTCTCTCTCTGCCGCCTTGCATCCTCAGATCTCTCCTTGAGTTTCCTTATCGCCGTGGCGAACTTGAGACGAGTATTAGTCACAATGCTCATATTGTCGAGAGACTTAGCCAACTCGCAGGCGTGTGTGAAGTGATCGATGCAATCTTCGATATCACGCGCCAAATCGCGTACCATCTTGATCCAAACTGCTGCAACTGGTGTTTGAAGTGGATGATCAACAGCCTCCTCGATGAAGGCAGAAATCATGTTGAACTCGTCTTTGATGCTCCGGATGTCATCCTCCAGATCCGTGAGCAGCTTGTATTTTCCGTGTAGGAAACCAAAGAGCATGGGCGCGATCCTACCGATCACGCCGAGAATCGCAGCAGCTTCCATCACCACACACTTCCCCGCTTAATTGGATTATATGTGGATATCTACAGAATGATGAATGCTACACCAAGTCTGAGATAACAACACTACGGTTTCACTATTGCTTGGCAAATGGCAATGCATGACGACCAACACACATCGATTATATAAAACACCAAAGGGAGCAGGTGTACCTTACAGTTTTTAATTTAACATCGCCCGAGCCGTAACAACCTAACCCGGTGCCCATGTTCTCAAACGACACCACAGGAAAGAATCAAAGGTGCCGACGGCCGGCCGGCTACGCCGACGGCCAAATGTCGGAGCCGCTCGGCGTAGCTACCTTTCTGGCAAGCTGACCAGCCTGGCCGTCGGAGTAGATGACGGTGCCGAGGGTAGCCGTCGGCGTAGCGTGACCGTCCACATACTACAGAGGGTTGTGCCGACGGTGGCCCTCGGCATAGGTACAGCCCTCGGCGTAGCCCCAGTTTAGACACAGCGATGTCAACGGCCTCTTTGAAAAAATTTGTTCGGCGTAGGATTTCAGATTTTTTTTCTTTTATCTCATTATTTTTTGAAAAATCATAACTAAATCGTTCTAATTCAGAAAAATACAAATAATATATCAAAATTTGCAGAAAAATAAGACTGATCTATCTACACTCAAATATTACACATTTATAAAAAAATAAGTGAAACATAAAACATTATATATAGTTTAAAACGGATATTATAAATTCAAAAACGATCCAAACAACGTAAAACCTTCGTGTGATGTCATATTATGTGACATAGTTAGAAGGAAAAATATCAAACTTGGTATATTGATTATGTCTCAAAAAATCACATATCTCGTTCGAGGTTTCTTGGATTTCGGGTCAAATGACCAATGTTATGGCTAGAATGAAGGCATAGTTTGTGATAATGTGTTCATATTATGCAGAAGTATGCATCATGGGATGGCGAACAATGTTTTAGGAGAAAGTTTTCCTTTTCGTCGCACCAAAAAGTCGTTTTCCATTTACCGAGTGCAAAAAACGGACGGTTTTGTGAAGCAACTACCAAATGGCTAATTCAAAATACTACCGTCACATTTTCAAAAATACTAGACCACCTTACATGGATAATTTCATAACACGGGGATCTTAAACATTTCCGTCTATCCCTGGTGAAAAAGACAAATTCCTGCCGAATCGGCAGGAAGTGGGTCAGATATGAAGTACAGGTACATGATCGGATGCTTATAATTTTTTACAAAAATCATTTTTATGTTCAAAATATGTTGTTTCATCATTGATCCACTTTAAGTTTAGCGAGTCTCAGCCCCGAGATAAGAATCTTCATGTCCGCCCTTCGACAAAGTTTAACGATATTTTAAAACGGGCATCATAAATTCAAAAACGATCCAAACAACGTGAAACCTTCGCGTGCTGTCATATTATATTACATAGTTATAAGGAAAAATATCAAACTTGGTATATTGATTATGTCTCAAAAAACCCTTCACAAAATGACCTATCTCGTTTGAGGTTTCTTGGCTTTCGGGTCAAATGACCAATGTTATGGCTAGAATGAAGGCATAGTTTGTGATAATGTGTCCATATTATGCATAAGTATGCATCATGGGATGGCGAACAGTGTTTTAGGAGAAAGTTTTCTTTTTTGTCGCACCAAAAAGCCGTTTTCCATTTACCGAGTGCAAAAAACGGACTGTTTTGTGAAGCAACTACCAAATGGCTAATTCAAAATACTACCGTCACATTTTTCAATAATACTAGACCACCTTATATGGATAATTTCATAACACGGGGATCTTAAACATTTTCGTCTATCCCTGGTGAAGAAGAAAAATTCTGCCGAATCGGCAGGAAGTGGGTTAGATATGAACTACAGGTACATGATCGGATGCTCATGATTTTTTACAAAAATCATTTTTAGGTTCAAAATATGTTGTTTCATCATAGATCCACTTCAATTTTAGCGAGTCTTAGCCCCGAGATAAGAATCTTCATGTCCACCCTTCGACAAAGTTTAACGATATTTTAAAACGGGCATCATAAATTCAAAAACGATCCAAACAACGTGAAATCTTCGCGTGGTGTCATATTATAGGACATAGTTAGAAGGAAAAATATCAAACTTGGTATATTGATTATGTCTCAAAAAAACCTTCACAAAGTGACCTATCTCGTTCGAGGTTTCTTGGCTTTCGGATCAAATGACCAATGTTATGGCTAGAATGAAGGCATAGTTTGTGATAATGTGTCCATATTATGCATATGGGATGGCGAATAATGTTTCAGGAGAAAGTTTTCCTTTTCGTCGCACCAAAAAGCCGTTTTCCATTTACCGAGTGCAAAAAACGGACGGTTTTGTGAAGCAACTACCAAATGGCTAATTTAAAATACTACCGTCATATTTTTCAAAAATACTAGACCACCTTACATGGATAATTTTATAACACGGGGATCTTAAACATTTCCTTCTACCCCTGATGAAAAAGACAAATTCCTGCCGAATCGGGAGAAAGTGGGTGAGATATGAACTACAGGTACATGATCGGATGCTCATGATTTTTTACAAAAATTATTTTTAGGTTGAAAATATGTTGTTTCATCATAGATCCACTTCAAGTTTAGCGAGTCTTAACCCCGAGATAAGAATCTTCATGTCCGCCTTTCGACAAAGTTTAATGATATTTTAAGACGGGCATCATAAATTCAAAAACGATTCAAACAACGTGAAACCTTCGCGTGGTGTCATATTATATGACATTGTTAGAAGAAAAATATCAAACTTGGTATATTAATTATGTCTCAAAAAAACCTTCACAAAGTGACCTATCTCGTTCGAGGTTTCTTGACTTTCGGGTGAAATGACCAATGATATGGCTAGAATGAAGGCATAGTTTGTGATAATGTGTCCATATTATGCATAATTATGCATCATGGGATGGCGAACAATGTTTCAGGAGAAAGTTTTCTTTTTTGTCGCACCAAAAAGGCGTTTTCCATTTACCGAGTGCAAAAAACGGACGGTTTTGTGAAGCAACCACCAAATGACTAATTCAAAATACTACCGTCACATTTCTCAAAAATACTAGACCACCTTACATGGATAATTTCATAACACGGGGATCTCAAACATTTCCGTCTATCCCTGGTGAAAAGATAAATTCTCGCGAATCGGTGAAGTGGGTCGATATGAACTATGGTACATGATCGGATGCTCATGATTTTTTTACAAAAATCATTTTTAGGTTCAAAATATGTTGTTTCATCATAGATCCACTTCAAGTTTAGCGAGTCTTAGCCCCGAGATAAGAATCTTCATGCGTGCCATTTTAAACGGGCATATGAAATTATGATAAGAATCACGGCATAGTTTGTGATAAGTTGATATTGATATCATATTTGAATTCCTCTCATTTTTCTAATCAATTTAGACATATTATTTTCCGAATTCCGATTTACAGATTTATAGATATTAATTATTCCATATTAAATAAAAAATACAAAAAATAAAATCATTATATTTTTATTTGAATTCAATAATATTTTTACTTATTCATTGTTGTTTACTTAAATAATTGCTTGTAATTTCAAAAAATACAACCATATGACATGATGATATAAGAGTTAATAGGAATGATATCATAATATTGACAACAATGAGTAAATTGCTTTGCGGGAAGAGATTCTGAAGAAATGAGGAAGTTAAGCGTGCTAGAGCTGGAGTAGTGCTAGGATGGGTGACCGAACGAGAACTTTGACTAAGACTGCAATTTAATCAATTATTAACTATAAATAGTGTTAAAATGATTAAAGCGGAAGATTAAGGAGTCAAATAATTCAAAGATTTTAAAAAATATATATATTTTAGGCTATGCCGACGGCCTGTCCGTCGGCGTAGCTCCATTCCTGTGCGGCTGAACCGTTAGCCAAGACGGTCTTTGACTGACACGCGGGGCTCACTGGAAGACGCTATGCCGAGGGGGGAGGGCTGTGCCAACGGTCACGAAGCTGTGCCGACGAGGACATATGCCCAGGGGGCTACGCCGACGGCCACCGTCGGCACAGCCTGTGCCGGCCGTCGGCGTAGCAAATCTTTCATGTAGTGCGAGAGCCTTATACATCTAGAGAGTAATTATTTATTGTTTGAGAAAACCATGAGTCATGCATCTTCCTCGAGCATTGTACCTACACAACAATATAGTAGTCATCGATCATGTGAACATAGGACAAAAAAGAAATGAGAGTGTCATGTGTTAGGTAATTCTTAGTGTCGTGTTAGGTACTTAATAGGTGATTGACCAGGTCATTGGATCTCATCTACTCCCAATAAATTAATACAAACATCACGTTTCAAAATTGATTGGAAAAATCTCAGCGCAGAAAAGCAAATGAGGGAGCCATGTTAGGTGGTCCACCGTAGAGAGGGTGGAAACAAAGAGATGGAGAAGCATCTTTCATTCCCTCTATCATTTGTCCATTTAGATAAAGCGAAAGTTTCAGCTAGCAAAACATCGATTGTATCCTCTTCTCACCAAGCCGTACATGGCAGAATCATCTTTTGCATGTTTTGTAAGATAACCTATGATAACCCCCAAGACTAGCATAAACCATTCAGGCATTCTCCATGCATTGTTTATAATTGCATGTTTTCAAACTAGCCTTATACATCTAACTTGAGAGTAATTATTGATTGTTTGAGACACCAAGAGTCATCGTCTGCCTCGAGCATTGAAGCTAGACAACAATATACAAACCTTCGATAACTGGCATCAGTAGTCATCGATCATGTGAACGTAGGACTACACGCAGAGATATAAAAAAGAAATGAGAGTGTCGTGTTAGGTGATTCTTAGTGACGGGTTAGGTACTTAATAGGTGATTCTTAGTGACGGGTTAGGTACTTAATAGGTGATTGAACAGGCGAATGGATCTCATCTACTCCCAATCAATGAATACAAACATCACAATTCAAAATTTATTGGAAAATCTCACCAAAGAAGAACAAATGAGGGAGACATGTTAGGTGGTTCACCATAGAGAGGTGGAAATGAAGAGAGGGAGAAGCATCTTTTCGCTTGCTCTAACTTTTTCCATTTAGAAAAAGCAAGAGTTCAGGTGGCAGAACGTCGACTGTATCCCTTCTCACCGAGCTGTATATGGAAGAAGCATCTTTTGAAATTTTCTAAGAGAACCTATCATAATCCCCAAGACTAGACAAAACCATCAACACGTCTCACTGCGTCGTTTTATAATTGCATGTTTTCAAACGAGCCTTATACTTTGAACTGGAGAGTAATTATTGATTGTTTGAGGCACCGTGAGTCATCTTCCTCGTGCATTGAACCTAAACAACAATACAAACCGTGAGTGGTCGTCGATCATGTGAATGTAGGACTACACAGGGATACAAAAAATAAATGAGAGTGTCATGTTAGGTGATTCTTAGTGTCTTGTTAGTACTTCATAGGTGATTGAACAAGTCAGTGGATCTCATCTACTCCCAATCAATGAATACATACATCACATTTCAAAACTGATTGGAAAAATCTTAACAAAGAAAAACAAATGAGGGAGCCATGTTAGGTGGTTCACGACAAAGAGGTGGAAATGAAGAGATGGAGAAGCATCTTTCGGCTTTTGTGAGCGAGGACTTTTTTCAGGATGAAAACCTATGATATTTGATCGGGCAACTACGGCGCTTAGGCACTGTTTCCTTCTTGAATGCGTTGTTATTGGAGTGGAGGACTACTGGTGTTGTTCTGATGGTGTCAGTGTCGTTGCTTTGAGGATTAGTTCTCTATAGAGGAACTTTTCTTTTTTGTAATTTTTTTTTCTGGACCATGTGCATCCGTAGGGCCGTTAGGGCATGCGTTGTTGGAGATGCTGGGTGTAATTGGTATCACTGTGATATTAATATATACTCTTTTCCAAAAAAAAAAATGTTAGGTGGTCCACTGTAGAGAGGTGGAAACAAAGAGATGGAGAAGCATCTTTCATTCCCTCTATCATTTGTCCATTTAGATAAAGAGAAAGTTTCAGCTAGCAAAACATCGATTGTAACCTCTTCTCAGCAAGTCGATCATGTGAATGCAGGACTACACGCAGGGATAAAATAAATAAATGAGAGTGTCATGTTAGGTTATTCTTAGTGTCTTGTTAGTACTTCATAGGTGATTGAACAAGTCAGTGGATCTCATCTACTTCCAATCAATGAATACGGACAACACACTTCAAAACTGATTTGAAAAATCTTAACAAAGAAAAAAAAGAGGGAGCCATGTTAGGTGGTTCACGACAGAGAGGTGGAAATGAAGAGATAGAGAAGCATCTTTGTTTGGCTCTCTCTATCTTTCGTCCCTTTAGAAAAAGCGAAAGTTTCAGGTGGCAAAACGCCAACGGGATCCTCTTATCATCGAGTCGTACATGGAAGAAGCATCTTTTGCACATTTTTAGGAGAACCATGATATATTCCGAGACTAGCCTAGATCATTTGGGCCTCCTTCATGTGTCATTTTATAATTGCATGCTTTTAAATGAGTCTTATTCATCTAACTGGAGAGTAATTATTGATTGTTTGAGACACCAAGAGTCATCTGCCTCGAACATTGAACCTACACAACAATAGAAACTGTCGATGAATGGCAGTCGATCGTGTGAACGTAGGACCACAAATAGGGATAAAAAAGAAATGAGAGTGTCGTGTTAGGTGATCCTTACTGACGTGTTAGGTGATTCTTACTAACGTGTTAGGTGATACTTAGGTGATTGAACAGGTCGGTGGATCTCATCTACTCCCAATTTTTTTTAAAGGGAAAAAAGCTCGGTCTCTGCATCGGTTGATGCTCATAATCTTTATTAATAAAACATTCAAAGAACAACATCCGATAAGAGTTACCTCTCAAGGGTAGACTAAAGTCGATACATAAATCAACCAGCAAAAAACATTTAGCATGCAAAAACTAAGCATCCTGAAGTCTTCTACGCGGCTGCCAGTACGACTGGTCGAATAAGTGGTGCATGACCATCATCAAATGACTGCACCCAGTAGGCATAATATCCCACTGGTCTTGGGGCAATAGGCAAGCCTAAACTTGCATCCAGTGTGTCACCATATGGATAACCTGCAAAAAATTAAAAGATTTTGATTTGTTAAAGATAATATCATTTTTGCATCTCCAGATAGACCAACATAAGGCAGAAACACCAGAATTGTTTGTCTTTGATGATTTATCATCTCCGTTCAACCAATTTTTAAACATATTTGTCACACTAGTTGGGGGAGGTATATCGTAAGAAAAATTGACAGTACGCCATTCCAAATGAGCAAAAGGACAAGATATAAATAAATATTCAATATTTTCGGGTGCCCCACAAAAAGAACATTTAGTACAACCTACCCAATTCCTTTTGATCGGATTATTCTTAGTAAGTAACACTATGTTGTGAAGGAACCACATAATTTTTGTAATCTTTAGCGGTATTTTAATTTCCACAGATAATTTCCTAATGAAGACCGTATGATCATTTATAAGATCCTTGTATATGGATTTTACAGAAAACACCCCATATAAATTGAATTCCAAGAAAACTTATTTGGTTCATCTAACAGTTGTACCATCATAAGTCTTTGCCATAAATCTAGCCAATCAGATCACTTATTACCGCTAAGTACCCCTCCAAAACCAATGTTCAAAGTTACCTGGTATAATACTTGTGCCACGGAAATATTATATCGCTACACAATATTTTATGAGGATGAATATTTTTGTGCTAGAGGTGTATCATCTAACCATATATCCTCCCAAAACCTAGTAGTAATACTGTTCCAGATGTTGAAATGAATTATAGAAAAGAACTCGTTCTTTATTTGCATAAACCCTTTCCAAAACGGAGAATCAGTTTGTTTTGCTTGGACATCACACAAAGTTTTCTGACTAAGATATTTGTTTTCCAGCAGTTCCTATCACACACCCTCCTCATTCATTAACTTGAACATCCATTTGGTCAGTAGATATTTATTCTTAATTTCCAACACCTCAATGCCTAATCCCCCTTGATATTTAGGTCTACAAATTATATTCCATTACGTGAGTCTATATTTTCTTTTAAAACATCACATTTTGAATGATTGGCAAATTATATCTACTATCAAAAAATGAATACAAACATCACATTTTGAAAATTGATTGGCGGATCTTATCCAAGAAGAACAAATGAGGGAGCCATGTTAGGTGGTTCAATATAGAGAGGTGGTCGAAACAAAGAAATGTAGAAGCATCTTTCGCTCCCTCTATCTTTTGTTCATTTAGAAAAAGAGAAAGTTTCAGTTGGCAAAACACGGAATGGATCCTCTTTTCCCTGAGTTTTACATCGCAGAATCATCTTTTGCATGTTTTGTAAGAGAGCCTATGATAATCCGAAGACTAGCGTAAACCATCTAACTCGAGAGTAATTATTGATTCTTTGAGACACCAAGAGTCATCTGCCTCGAGCATTGAACCTAGACAACAATATACAAACTGTGGATGACTGGCAACTAATGGTCGTCGACGTCGATCATGTGAAAGTTACACGCAGGGATATAAAAAGGAATGAGAGTGTCTTGTTTGATGATGCTTAGTGTCGTGTTAGGTACTTAATAGGTGATTGAAATGAAGAGGTAAGTGGATCTCATCACTTTTTTAGATGAAAGTTCAATGTCCCGAAATTAAATTAATAAGAACTTGAGCGGCGCAAAGATACATGATATTGAACCTGAAGAGGCTACACCATTCCGCGTGCCCGCCGAGCAGAAGTTGTGCCGCTGCAGAAGCTACTCCAGCAGGAACCGTCGCTGCCACAGGAACATGCAGCTGCAACGCGACGGCGCCCCAACCAGTGTCACGCCCCCACTGGCCATAGTGACTGCACACAAAGGGGGAAAGAGGCCCCACCACTACCTGCACCGACCGGGCTTTGCCTAGCGACGATCTCTGGCGGCGGCGAGGAGGAGGGGGAGGGGTGGGGACGGGCAAGTGAAGGGCTCCGCCAGGAGCTCCCAGCCGCTCGTGTGAGCTAGTGTTTGTACCGGTACCGACTCTCAATCAACAATTTGTGAAGTTTCCGGATCTCATCTTCTCGGAATCAACAAATACAAACAATCTCTACTATATAATTTTCCTTGAGGTGGTTTTCGCACCAGATTTTCGTCCGACTTTTTCCTGGACGATTTTGCCCCTGAGAGTTTGGACATATTACAGGAACTGCCACCGCTTAGTTAAGCTGAAAAAACTGTTCCTTCTCTCCCGAGCCCCGACGAACCCAAACCCAGCGCCTCGCGTGGCGGCGGCTGGACGTGGCGACGGCGGCAGAAAAAATAGGGCCTCACGGGGCGGCTTCCCGATGGCGCGCGAGATCCTAGCGGAGAGGAATTGTGACGCAGATGGACACCCAGCGCCTCGCGCGGTGGCGGCCAAAACCGGGACTCACGGGGAGGCTTACTGGACGGCGCGCGAGCTCGGGCGTTGGGGATGAGCTCCTGGCGGCGGGGAATTGCGACGCAGCGGGACAGGTCGGATGGTGACTCGGGCTGTAGTGGGGCGCCATCAGCGGGGGAGAGTGTGCCGGGCTCGAGATTGGGAACGAGAGCAGTGAGCAAGGAGGCTGTGTGCGGGGCAGGAAGCTCCTCTCCTCCAATCCAACCAGGCAAACTAGCAAAGGGATGGCAGCGACCCGGGTCCATGGCCGCCATCGGATGGCACCGGCCCCGTTCCCCTCTATCTAGCTCCTTCTCTCTAATCGAATCATGTTCTTGAAAGACGAATCTGGCTAAATTCCATCGAATTGGCGGGGTCGGGAGAGTGGATTTTGTTGACTCACAACCAGAGAAAAGGACGGCCCCCGTCTCTTTGTTCCCGAGACTTTTTTGTGCTTGGTCTGACCGTGGTGTGGTGGCCGGAGAGACGACGATGCCTGGCAGCCAAACTACTACTGGGCTGCTGGCCTACCCGTGGCGATCCTCGCGTATCTGTGGAATTGTGCGGGCTCAACCTCCGTGAGCAGATGAGCACCGACCTCGGCTACGACAGCGGCGCATACCCCAATCTTCCTAATCCCACATACTAGCTCAGCAAGATCTGGAGCGGCGAGGATTTTTTTGGTTGTGGCATTCTTTCTTAACTTTGGCGTGCCACAACACAGAATATGGAGGACGATGTGTGGATAACTGAGCAGGAGCGATATGTGCATCTCAGTTCTACCTCCAAGCTACTATCCGCTCTCTCTTTGATGTGACGTGCAACATAAAAAGGTAAACGGTACTATACTCGTCCTCTTCAATCGTGTCTATATTTTAGTTACAACAAAAATATGATACTGTATTACTTTTCCTAAAAATATTGTAAAAGTACTATATGTGGCAAGTTACTACCTCCGATTCGAAAATAACTGTCCCATATTTTTCTAAACATGGGTGTATTTATATACTTCTCCAATCTAAATTAATGTTTTTATATTTATCTAAATTTAATTGTATCTAGACATGTTTTAGTGCTAGATACATATAAATCAGAAAAATCTGAGAATATTAATTTGTACCGAGTACTAAAATGAGTGTAGATACATGTCTATCTAAACAAATTCATGGAAATTTTTTTCATACAAAGGGAGTATTACTTTCCCTTCTCATTTCTACTTCCAATATTCGACAATTGATTTATTTATCTATGTTTAGTTTTTTAACATGATCCTATTTTTTATCTTATGAAAATACTCCGAAGGAATCGAAAGAGGTCATGAGAGGATCATCTATGGGTGTTCCATATGGCCATATTTAAATTTTATATAGGCAATATGGATATTATTAAATTTTTAAAAAGTGACCCAGATATTTAAATGTATTTTATGTTGACAATGTGATATTTGTTTTGCGAAATTACACATATAATATTGTAATAATAAAAAATAGGTCATGGCAACCCGCACGAGCATTCAGCTAGTCATATTTAAAATACTCCTTTCGTGTTGGTTTGTTACGCTGTTATGTATTTGAAGGTAAACTTTTACTATTAATGTAACGAACAAACACTACTGGAAAAGAGGCCTTCGGTTTGGTGCCGAACCTGGCACCAGTCCCGGTTTGACTAGTCCCGGTTCGTACCATCTCCAACGTCTATGAAACCGGAGTAGCACTAGTCCCGGGTCGTTCCTGGACTCTAGTCCCGTTCCATAATACGGCTCGGGACAAGTGACCTCGAGCCGGCCAGCTGCACTTTACGCGAACAATTAGTCCCGACCCATATCACGGTCCGGGACTAGTTGTTATTTCTATATAATGCCGCTTCATCCATGCCCGAACCAATGCCATTTTTCCTCCCAAGCAAGCCGAGTTTATGTCCTTTTTTCTCAAGGTTGTCAAGATTTGGTTGCAACCCCTAAATCCAAGGTTTTAAAAGGTCAGCAACTTCATCCTTTCATCTATCATTGTTAGTTTAGATCAATCGATAGAAGTAGAGATGGATTTGCATGCTCTAGAAGTAAAGGATTTTTAGATGTGTAATTTTAGGTAAATTTTGATTAGGCACAAAGTTACTGAAAATTGAAATGTGTAATTTTAAGGTTCAGAGCTCAGAATGGAATGAGGTTTTCACTGCTATAACAATAGTTCAAAATTCCACATTTTTCATGTTAATTGTTTTCTCCAATTCAAAATTTGGTGCATGTAAAATTTTCAAAATTCAAATTTAATGCTCTAGAAGCTCACATTATAAATTCTATTAAATTGGTCACCGATCTCTATTCCTGACGATGTGTAATGGTTTTTGATATACTTTTACAATAATGCAGATGGTCCAGAAATGGATGTATGGTACTGACCGACGCTATGGGGAGTTCATTAATGTCATGCATCAATTCATCTGTGTGGCTGATGCGAACAAGCAGAATGGTTTTGTATTCTGTCCATGTAGTGGATGTAGGAATCAGAAGGATTACTCTGACTCGAAAACCCTTCACAGCTATCTGTTGAATTCTGGTTTCATGCCCAATTATAATTGTTGGACCAAGCACGGAGAGAGAGGGATTATAAGACAATGAATAAGAGGAGGATGATGAAAACTATCATAGTTTCCCTGAGTATGGTGAGACTTCTATGGGGGAAGCTGAAGGGGAGGCTGAAGAAGAGGCACATGATGAGCCCGCTGATGATTGGTTGAATCATTTTTGATGCACGGAGAGACTGCAAAAATGAAAAGGAGAGGGAGAAGTTTAATCACATGTTAGAGGATCACAAAAATTTGTTGTATCCAAATTGCGAAAATGGTCTAAAAAGCTGGGTATCACACTGAAATTGCTGCGATGGAAGGCATAGTGTGGTGTACCTGACTCCTCATTTGAAAAGTTGCTAAAAATGATGAGGAATATTCTTCCAAAGAATAATGTATTGCCCGCCAATACGTATGAAGCAAACAAGGTTGTCTGCCCTCTAGGTTTAGAGGTTTAGAAGATACATGCATGCCCTAATGACTGCATCCTCTACCGCGGTGAGGAGTATGAGAATTTGAATGCATGCCCGGTATGCACTGCATTGCGGTATAAGATCAGACGAGATGACCCTGGTGATGTTGAGGGCGAGCCCACCCACCCCCCCCCCCTCAGAATATTGTTCCTTCCAAGGTGATGTGGTATGCCCCTATAATACCACGGTTGAAATGTTTATTCAAAAACAAAGAGCATGCCAAGTTGTTGCGATGGAACAAAGAGGAACATAGTCATACGGGATGTTGAGACTGAAGGGAATATGCCCTTTGATTAAATGGAATTACGATTGTACCCACTTTAATCCCACTTGGTTTCACGGGCGTCCGTCATCAGCCCGATTAGCACCTGCCAAACAGCTACCGGTTGGCAGCTGCTCAGCTTGCTATCAAGGGGCAGCTCACTGGACCGTTCTCCTTTGTTTCCTCTACCTTTGTAAAGATCAGCTAGCTTTATCACACTAGTATTTATTAGAACGAGTGTTTTGGGGAGATTGGCTCACG
The DNA here is from genome assembly GCA_030063025.1 of Avena longiglumis. NCBI lineage: Eukaryota > Viridiplantae > Streptophyta > Magnoliopsida > Poales > Poaceae > Avena > Avena longiglumis. The sequence goes on from CP125975.1 coordinate 16,323,147, forward strand.
TTGATACGTGGCCCTTTGCTCATATATATATTGGGGTGTGTATACAGTACAATACAGAATACTTGGGAGAGTACAATACAGTCTAAATATAATATCTAATACCCTTCCTCAATCTTAACTGTGACCTGAAGTATTCAGTAAGTTAAGATCGCGTCGACATCCCTCAAAGAGAGGTTGTGACAAAGGTTTTGTGAAGATGTCCGCCCGCTGGTCTTTGGAGGAGATGAACTTAATCTGAAGTAACTTCTGTGCCACACGTTCTCTCACAAAATGATAGTCAACCTCAATGTGTTTGGTCCGAGCATGGAACACTGGATTAGTGGAAGACTGTCTTGGGAGATCCCCAACTCTCGAAGTAGAGATTGCACCCAAATGAGCTCAGCAGTGGCATTGGCCACAGCCTTGTATTCGGCTTCAGTACTACTACGAGATATTGTTGCCTGTTTACGGGCACTCCAGGCTATCAGATTTGGCCCAAAGAACACCGCATATCCCCCCGTGGATAGCCTGTCATCTGGATTACCAGCCCAATCTGCATCAGCAAAGGCAGAGAGTGTACCAGACGGCGCAGGTCGAAGATGTAGACCATAGGATGCAGTATATCGAACATAGCGCAAGATGCGCTTAACAGCAGACCAGTGAGAATCCCGTGGTGCATGAAGATACTGACACACACGGTTAACCGTAAAGGAAATATCCGGCCTGGAAATAGTGAGGTACTGGAGACCACCAACAATGTTGTGATACTTCGTGGCATCATCAGAAGAGAGAGGATAACCATCCATGGCAGAAAGAGAATCCGTGCTCGACATAGGAGTAGTGGCAGTTTTACACTGAAGCATACCAACACGTCCCAACAGATCCAGAGAGTACTTCTTCTGAGTGAGTGTTAAGCCATCAGCAGAATGAGTAACCTCCAGACCAAGGAAAAAATGAAGTTTCCCGAGATCCTTGACAGCAAAATCAGCACCAAGGGCCATGATAAGTCGATCAGTAGCACTGACAGAAGAACTGACCAGTATAATATCATCAACATAAACCAGAAGATACATAGTGACCTCTGGGCGCTGGAGCAAAAACAGAGAGGTATCCGCTAAGAAAAAATGCTCTCAAGCTAAGAACATAAGTACATAGTTTAAGCAAATGATTCCCGATGAAGCACACAAAACATACTTAAATAAAGTGCTCTCAAGTAACTACATAAGAGTACACTAAAATTCCTCTTGTTGTCTTTCAAACTGTCTCTTGAACCAATTGAGTCTCCCCTCATGAGTCTTCATAGAATAGAAAAAGCTGCAGTTTGCTGGTTTATCGAACAACTTGGTAGCCATGTAGTTACTCAACACACATGTCAGATGCCCCACACTTGACAACCTCTTCCACAATAGCTATAATCTCATCACCTTCTGACGCATTATTACCTTCACTATCGACATGCCCAACGAATTCTTCGGGCACATTATTATTCTTTCTCAACTTAGATGGACTACAAGTTATTGCACTTGTGGGGCTCCTAGGCCTTGTCTTGGGGCAACGGGCTATGTGGAAGCATGATAGGTGAGGTATCATTAACATTAGACCTCTCAAGCATCGTGTTCAGCCACTCCATGTCGTTTTGTGTCGCAAGTACTCCATCTATGTTATCAATACATTTCTTCTCAGGATCGTCATGTGGACCATCACCTGCACAATAGAAAATGTAACATACGGGTACGTGAAGGAGCACAAATAAGTATTAACCAAAGTGTTTGGGATCTTTTTAACCTAGTACGTACTAGCAATTTAGCAAAATAAGTTGGCTTATTAAAAAAACACTTTTTCCATTTTCACCTAGTACCATACCCGCAAAAAAAAGAAAAAAAAAACACTTGACAAATTCACCTGGAAGAAAACAATTTCCATTGTTTGCTTTTTGTACATTAGCAATGGCGCAGTGGTGCATGGACAACACATGGTCGGTGGCAGTAGCTGGCACACTTGCAATAATCTCAGAAGTAACAGCTGGTATTGCAGATTATAGAAAAAGCAAATGTCAGTCACAAGAAGGCCAGAAACTGAACAAAGTACAAAGCGACCAAATGAGTTGCGCATAAAAAGACATGCTTATTACCAGACTCTGACTCTGTAGTAGGAACGGCAACACCTTGGGCCGTGGTATCTGTAGTTGGTGCCACAAAGCTAATTTTCACAGCTGACTCACTTGTTATATGTTCTGTCTTGGCAAACAAAACCTGGGGCCGTTTGCAGTGGTCTTTGGCTTCATTCTTCCACTTCTGTTTCTCCTGGTGGCTCAGTCCATCATGGAGGACGACCTCCTTCAGAACTGACATGGGCTTGATGCTCCCGCTGAAGCCACTGAGATCCTTACACAGCAGCCAGAGCGACTCTAGGCGCGGCAGTGCCCCCTTTTGGAATTTCAGACAAGTCATGCCATTGCCTTCCACCACCACCACGCGTAGGTGTCGCAGCTTTTTAAGTGCATGTTCCGAGATGTCAAGATTCTCCAGTCGACTTGCAACGAGCTTCAGGTGCTCCAGGAGGGGTATTTTTAGGAGGGCATCAAAAAATCCAGTGCCCAGCGTATAAGCAGGGAATGACAGGGAGAGCTTAGTGAGTCCACCAAGCACGGTAACAAACAAAGGCAGGGTGCTGCACAATTTGTTCCCTTGTAGCTTCAACGATCTAAGGTAGTATAGCCTGTCCTTTTTCAGCTGCAACCACAACAATTCTTCATGCCATTCAGTATTATTGAAGTTTAGTGACAGTGAAGGAGCATTGGCCTGACTCGTCCCTCTCTCGATGAACCCCTTGACGGCCTTTCGCAAGTGATTTATCTTGTCTGTATCTGGGGTAGACTCGCACCATAGCTTCACCTTTGTCAGGTGCTCCATATGCTCAATAAGTTGTGGCATTTCTTGTCCCTTGTCCACAACAAATCCTCCTAGCGTCTCCAATTTGCTATTCTCTGACAACCAAGCCTGTAGCGGCTTACCCAGTACTGACTGGTCACCTTTTAACTTCAACAAGGGGGCTAATAAACCCGACTCTTCTTTTAGCTTCAACTTTCCAAACAAATGAACTAGACATGGCAACTTCATGGCTTGTGCGGGAAGAATCTCTATCTTGCTTCTTCGTACATCCAGTGTCTCCAACAACATAAGCATCTTGATCTCCTCTGGAAACGCCGTGACCTTGACAGCGGCCCCGAGGCTTAGGTACCTGAGCAACACAAGGTTGCGGCATATGCTCTTCAGATGGGTATCCCCTATCTCAACTCTGCATTCTTCCAGATCCAACACTTTCATCAGCTTATAATTGGAAAATTCCATCAATGAAGCGTCCGCCTCACCAAAGATTGTAAGAGACCGGACCAGCGGTAGATCCTTTTTATCAATTTTGCAGTTGGCATTATTAGCATTATTATTCTGCACAGAAAGCCAGCGAACTTTACCCTTACTACTATTGGAATGCCCTGAGTTTGACATGTCTTCACTATATAGCAAGGTAACAAATTCCTCAAACATGGACTTGCGCAGGATGAATTCGAGAATCATGCCATGTGTTTGGCATGTCTTCACCACTGCTCTGCTGTTGCTGTTGCTGTTGATGCTGTTAACATTAATGCTAGGCTGAATTATACTTTGGTTGAACAATTCATTGAAATTGCAAACAGCGACCTGGAATGAACTGAGCTTAGTAGCAGAGTCTTTGATGAACCCTTCAGCTAACCATTTCCTTATCAGGCTTCCTGTCCTGATTGGACGCCCACTTGGGTAAATACCTAGGTATAGCAAGCAGGTTTTTATCTGTTCGCTACGAAGACTAGTATAACTACGGTCGAGAACATGCTGCAGACTTTCTAACTCATCTTTCTTCTCCATATATTGGGCAAGGTTATTGCCCAGATCTTCCCATTGATCCTCTGTGGGATTACCGCGCAATACCTTGGCTGTGGTAACAAGAGCGAGGGGTAATCCATCGCATTTCTTTATTACTTGTGAACCCAGCTTCTTATCGTCAGGTTCTGGTTTAAAGTGCAATCTAGTGTTCTTGAAGAATAATTCTCTTGAGTAGCTGTCATCAAGAGTTCTCATTACATAGACATGGCCATCAAGAGCGCTGCATTTAGCTGCCATGGAGCGGGTGACCGTTGTAACGATAACTCTGCTGCTAATACCTGAAGCCACAGGGAAAGCACCTTCTATATCGTCCCAATTTGATGTCACCATGCCATCGAGCACAACAAAAAATCTATAAACGATAAAAATGAGTTACAAGACATTCGCTTTTTTTTTTTGACAAAACGAGTCTTAGATATATAGCACATAATACAACATAAGAAATCAAACAACAACTGAAACAAATTATATATACTACTCAAGATAATCTTCCTCTAATTTCTATTTGTTGTCTCTCGTGTTACCCCTGATCATGGCCCATCGTAGACTCTCAACTTGTGGAGTCAACTCAATGTATCATCCTGGAATGCAGACTACCAGTCATGCCTTCACATATAGCGTGCGATATGCCCGCCCCAATTTTAAAAAGATGTCTCTTCCTCCCCGGCCGTTCAGTGCAAGGGTGGCTCCGCACCCGCCTCCACCAAACCTTAAAATACCACCCTTCCCGATCTCAGCAGCCACTACCGCCGCGGCGCCGGCGGTGGTGGCCACTAGGAGTGGGCGTTCGGTCATGACCGAAAATTCGGTCTTTGTATATCGGTGTATTTTAAAATCGGTCTTCAAAAAATAAAGACCGAAATTTACTTGTTAGTTTTACTAACCGACAAATTCGGTTACCCGATAATTCGGGTTCGGTTTCGGTCATGATCGAATTGTGTGGTAGACATTTTCAAATACAAAAGTTTGATAATATTTGGTAAACCATTTGGTATTATTTCAGTTATAATTTGAATATAAAATACACCTCATATAGTCATATTAATTGGCAAAAACTAACATTCAATAATACTAAATTTGTCTTAGTCAAGGAAGATAAATCTATAGTTATGGGTAACTAGGGTTTTGAAACCAGGGCACTCTCACCTAAAGTTCGGTCAGTTTGGTCCATTCGGTTAGCAAGAACTAATGACCAAATTAACCAAACTAAATTCGGTCTACATAATTTGCTACCCAATATTTTGATCGGTCTTTTCAGTCTCGATCTATTCAGTTTCAGTCTCGGACTTTTCAGGTTTGGTTTTCATTTTTCGGTTTTTCCGCCCACCCCTAGTGGCCACGCCTTCTCGTCAAAGGCGGCGGGCAGGCTTAGCACGCCTCGTCAGGCTCCCTTCGTTAGGGGGATTGACTCCGGGGCGGTGGGACGGCGGCGCGTGCGGATGCGAGGCGCTCGTCAGCACATGCCTGAGAGGCGCGGAGGAGGCAGAGGCGGGTCCGGCAATTTAGGCCGGAGGTGGTGGTGTGGCCATGCCCTGGTGGCGGCAATGCAACACCTCCGAGCCTCGTGGCACCAGTGCCCAATTTGGGCTCAAGCTTTGGCTCGGCTGGGCTGGAGGTCGGCCTGCTCGATCCGATCTCTGGGAGTCGTCCAGCGGTGTGGCGACTGCTGGATCGACCTGAATAAAGGTGGATCTTGGCACTGCTGACTTCTACCACCAAGTCGTCGATCCACCAAATCCGCCTCTTCGATTGGGCCGCTGTCGAGTTCCGAACTTTCTCAAGGAGATTTCTGCAGCTTGGCACTGGATGCTACTGGATCTAGAGCGGAGTTGATGTGGACGTGAGCACCCATCTGGTCAGTACCATGAGATATTTCTTCATATAGATTTCCATATAACTGATGGAGATAGAAAAGGTCATGGTGGCTACGAATCAGAAGTTGCTCTTGGCAAAAAAAAGTATTGGTTGTGATAAAGACAATGCTGCACAGTTTCTCCTAGTGTGTCGGGTGTTCGGCGACTTGTAGTAGTAGCCTTGGCAATCCGGGGTGGCAATATAGGTACACAACATTTTTGGTGGTGCTCCTCGAGTAACGAGCCATCATTTTCAGGGTGAAAACCCAAGTTCTAGCCTTTGTTGGTTGTACGTTGCAATGACCTTGCTGAAGTCATTGTGTTCGAAACTCGATCTTTCTCTGGGGTGAAAACCCAAGATCTTTGATTAGGCGACGACAATACTTGTGCCTTTTTAAACACATGAATTATCCTCCAAGGCCGCTCACACGAGGGTGGTACCGGAGGCTCCTCCACCAAACCCTAAAACACTACCATGTCCGATCTCATCGGTAGATGCTGCCGCGGCGCCGGCGGTGGCAACCATGACTTGCCATCAAAGGCAGCGGGCGGGCTCAGTGCGCCTCTCCAGGGGGGTTGGGGCGGGGGATTGACTAAGGGGCAGCTGGTGGTGGCTAGGCAGTTGCGCTTGCAGGTGCGCAATGCTCGCCGACACGCGGCTAGGAGGCGTCGAGGAGGAAGAGGCGGGTTCGGCGATGCAGGCTGGAGGTGGCGGCATATCCATGCCCTCATGGCGGCGGCGTGACCATGCTCAGTGTGCGCGATGTAGCACCTCCGAACCTCGTGGCACTAGGTCCCAATCTGGTGTCAAGCTTCGGCTGGGCTGGGCTGGAATTCAGCCTGCTCGATCTGATTGATGGGAGTCATTCGGCGGTGTGGGGACTACTAGATCGACCGGAATAAAGGTGGAACGGGTGACATAAAGAGCCATGATTTTCAGGGCAAAAACCCATTTTTTAGCCTTCATTGGCTGTACCTGACAATAGCCTTGTTGAGCATCGTTTTGGAAACTTGGTCTTTCTCCGGGGTGAAAACCAAGATCTTCGATCAGAATACTACAACGCTTGTGCATTGTATGTAGGTTTTGGCCTAGGTGTCAGTGTTTTGCCTCTATGACCTATTGGCATTATGCTAGTTGGAAGGCACTGGTTTCTTCGGGGAGGAATCAGTGCTCGCTTGGTGGCCATCTTGTTCATCGCGGTGCTCCTCATGGGTGAGCCGGAGGCGGCGGAGGATGGGCTACTAGTTACTCCATCAACAAATGCTCCCATTCATGGCTACAGCCCGGATTGGCCTGGTGGCGATGGTGGACTTCTTCTTCTTCATTGACGAGAGGCCAGCAGGGGGAGGAGAATGACGAGGATGCTACTTACAACTCCAAGCAGTCGCAGGGAAGTTCTGAGCTGCACATTGGAGATCACCAACCGGTGGCCATGGTTGGTTACTATTATCTTAGGTCGGCGAGGAAGACTCTCCAGGCGCATCTGATGGCGCTCATTCAACCTCCAGTGCGGAGGCCCTTTGATGGATTCTCCTCGGCGTTCAAGGTGTTGGCTGCACCAAGTGGTTCTGTCCCTAGAGGCTGCGAGGACGGCCGGCGGTAGGATCCTCGTTCTGTTGGTGGAGGAGAAGGACCTACTTGATTTTCTTGTAATATGTTTAGGGTCCTTTTCATATTTAGAGGACTGTTTGTACATTCTTATTTTCTGGACCCCTCAGTAATCTGTACCCTCACCATCGTTGTCAGTGAAGGAGCTAGGCCCTTCGGGGCCATTCACTTGTTCAAATAAAAAACTACTCCCTCCGTATTAAAATAGATGTCAAAAATTTATTTAAATTTGAATGTATCTAATACTAAATAGTGTGTAGATACATCTAAAATTTAGATAAGTTTTCGACATCCAAATTTAGATAGAAAACAAAGAAAATAAAAACTGCACCGCTGCTGCTGCACATGGGCATATACAACAACATTATACTATCCTTGTTTCTCACTACATTGCATACTATTACTCTCTCCGTCTCAAAATAGATGTAAAAAAATATCTAAATTTGGATGTATCTAGTATATCTAGTAGTGTCTAGATATATCCAAATTAAACAAATTTGTACATATCAATAGCTACAACATCGAATCGATATTATTAGAACCATCATGCATTTTGTATTGTCGATTTTGATATATTTTTTTGTTTATTTGGTTAAGCCTTAATTTTTTTAAAAAAAAAACTTACAAAGTTTGAGTCTAACAAGAACTATTATGCAATGGGCTGAGAAACAAAGAGAGTACAATTTGAAAAACTAACAACAATATTCATGAATCTTGATTGGATGGGGTATCAAGTCCACCGTGAATTAGTGAGAGATGGAGAGTTACAAGATTGGTAGAAAAGGTGCACTTGTAGGTTGGTTTAATCAAGATTGTGCAAAAATAAAAGATGCACTACTAGCTATGTTTTTTTTTGAAAATGGGTGATTTTATTATTTAACCTAACTAGCATGGTGGCCCTCGCAAATGCGAGGGCATCATCTTTGGTACATCTAAAATGTTTATTTTACATATCTATTTGTTTTCTCTCATTTACCTCTTTCAATGTAGATTATACTGTGTTTCAAACACTATTTTCCTGAACAACATATTTTCTAAACCAATGTGTAGGAAACATCTTTACTTTTCCATCCCTTTTCTAGAAAATTAAGCAAGAATTCACATTTCAATAGCTAATTTATTTATTTATCAGGTTACGTTCTTTCTTTATTCACCCTATCTTTTAAGCAAGAATCCCCATGATCGTAACGATGAGCCCCTACAGTTTTGTAAAGAAATCAAATGTCTTTTGATGTTGATCATCTCTACAGTGAGTAACAGCTAGTTGCACCCCTGTTCCAACGCAATTTCGCTATTTAATTTCCATCGTAATAAAGAAATTATAAGTATAAAATTTGGCAGATGAATTTGTACGCACGATTACATATATAAATGTATATATGTACTATAACTGACTACCTTTGTATCCACTAAAGCATAACTTACCAAGATCGTTGTTTGCATGAAAAAATAAGGATACAATAATATTTTATATCGGATTGATTTCTTAATTTTTAATGTTATTTTAATGAACCGATGTATACATAAACTTTGTTTTCAACTATATGATGGCAGAGAATTCAGGTTGGCACCTATGAGGAAAATATCACTACAACTCGTGTATATATTGACGTTCAATTTTTAGAAATTTAAAATTCTAATATATTGAAAACTACTCCCCAAAATCCTTGGCAATTCTTTATTTGAATTAAGCTTCCGTGCATTTTTAGCTATGTCCGTGTTCCACCACTTAGTACATGTTCATTGTGTACCCACAGGAGATCCTACTGATTATTTTAATTCCCTTAATCTCTAATATCTGGAGCATACTTCTGGGAGTCGCCCAACGTTTCAATCTACATTGTTTCTTTCAGCATTAGCGGACAATTAGGTGGCTGAATGCATGTGTAGAGTTGGAATGGAGACAGACATTATCCAAATCAACCAATAGGAAATAAAGCGTCTTTTATTGAAAAAAAAATGATACTGTAAATCAAAGGAGAGAAATATGATACCTCTTGTTACGAAGGTACTGGTGGATGCGTGAGCGTAGCTTGGTTAGGTTGTTGGAGTCATGTTCATGCGCAGCACTGCTAGTGCTACAACTGGTGTTGGAATTCTTTTGGAGTTGCTTGTGTACCTCCTTGAGAACATCACGTGCGACTTTGCCCTCAGCAGGAACCCAAGCCCTTTCTGGGTATTCGCTCTTATCGATTGTGTTGTAGACATATTTTGCAAGTTGAGACTTCCCAATGCCCCCGAATCCGACAATGGATATCACCTTGAGCTTCTTGGGGTCGTCTTGCGGCGTTTCGCTTATCAGCTCCATGAGCTCCCTCCGGGCTGCGTCCATTCCCATGGGATCATCTGTGTACGCCTCAGGTCCCCCCTGCTCCAAGTCCAAGCTGCTTGATTCGCCGTCACGGGCACCCTCCTTCTTCTTCTTCTTCTTCTTTTTGTTGTTGTTGTTGTTGTTGTTGTTGTTGTTGTTGTTGTTGTTGTTGTTGTTGGTGCTGTACGTCTCTCTCTGCCGCCTTGCATCCTCAGATCTCTCCTTGAGTTTCCTTATCGCCGTGGCGAACTTGAGACGAGTATTAGTCACAATGCTCATATTGTCGAGAGACTTAGCCAACTCGCAGGCGTGTGTGAAGTGATCGATGCAATCTTCGATATCACGCGCCAAATCGCGTACCATCTTGATCCAAACTGCTGCAACTGGTGTTTGAAGTGGATGATCAACAGCCTCCTCGATGAAGGCAGAAATCATGTTGAACTCGTCTTTGATGCTCCGGATGTCATCCTCCAGATCCGTGAGCAGCTTGTATTTTCCGTGTAGGAAACCAAAGAGCATGGGCGCGATCCTACCGATCACGCCGAGAATCGCAGCAGCTTCCATCACCACACACTTCCCCGCTTAATTGGATTATATGTGGATATATACAGAATGATGAATGCTACACCAAGTCTGAGATAACAACACTACGGTTTCACTATTGCTTGGCAAATGGCAATGCATGACGACCAACACACATCGATTATATAAAACACCAAAGGGAGCAGGTGTACCTTACAGTTTTTAATTTAACATCGCCCGAGCCGTAACAACCTAACCCGGTGCCCATGTTCTCAAACGACACCACAGGAAAGAATCAAAGGTGCCGACGGCCGGCCGGCTACGCCGACGGCCAAATGTCGGAGCCGCTCGGCGTAGCTACCTTTCTGGCAAGCTGACCAGCCTGGCCGTCGGAGTAGATGACGGTGCCGAGGGTAGCCGTCGGCGTAGCGTGACCGTCCACATACTACAGAGGGTTGTGCCGACGGTGGCCCTCGGCATAGGTACAGCCCTCGGCGTAGCCCCAGTTTAGACACAGCGATGTCAACGGCCTCTTTGAAAAAATTTGTTCGGCGTAGGATTTCAGATTTTTTTTCTTTTATCTCATTATTTTTTGAAAAATCATAACTAAATCGTTCTAATTCAGAAAAATACAAATAATATATCAAAATTTGCAGAAAAATAAGACTGATCTATCTACACTCAAATATTACACATTTATAAAAAAATAAGTGAAACATAAAACATTATATATAGTTTAAAACGGATATTATAAATTCAAAAACGATCCAAACAACGTAAAACCTTCGTGTGATGTCATATTATGTGACATAGTTAGAAGGAAAAATATCAAACTTGGTATATTGATTATGTCTCAAAAAATCACATATCTCGTTCGAGGTTTCTTGGATTTCGGGTCAAATGACCAATGTTATGGCTAGAATGAAGGCATAGTTTGTGATAATGTGTTCATATTATGCAGAAGTATGCATCATGGGATGGCGAACAATGTTTTAGGAGAAAGTTTTCCTTTTCGTCGCACCAAAAAGTCGTTTTCCATTTACCGAGTGCAAAAAACGGACGGTTTTGTGAAGCAACTACCAAATGGCTAATTCAAAATACTACCGTCACATTTTTCAAAAATACTAGACCACCTTACATGGATAATTTCATAACACGGGGATCTTAAACATTTCCGTCTATCCCTGGTGAAAAAGACAAATTCCTGCCGAATCGGTAGGAAGTGGGTCAGATATGAACTACAGGTACATGATCGGATGCTCATGATTTTTTACAAAAATCATTTTTAGGTTCAAAATATGTTGTTTCATCATAGATCCACTTCAAGTTTAGCGAGTCTCAGCCCCGAGCTAAGAATCTTCATGTCCGTTCTTCGACAAAGTTTAACGATAGTTTAAAACGGGCATCATAAATTCAAAAACGATCCAAACAACGTGAAAGGTATCATATTATGTGACATAGTTAGAAGGAAAAAATATCAAACTTGGTATATTGATTATGTCTCAAAAAAACCTTCACAAAATGACCTATCTCGTTTGAGGTTTCTTGGCTTTCGGGTCAAATGACCAATGTTATGGCTAGAATGAAGGCATAGTTTGTGATAATGTGTCCATATTATGCATAAGTATGCATCATGGGATGGCGAACAGTGTTTTAGGAGAAAGTTTTCTTTTTTGTCGCACCAAAAAGCCGTTTTCCATTTACCGAGTGCAAAAAACGGACTGTTTTGTGAAGCAACTACCAAATGGCTAATTCAAAATACTACCGTCACATTTTTCAATAATACTAGACCACCTTATATGGATAATTTCATAACACGGGGATCTTAAACATTTTCGTCTATCCCTGGTGAAGAAGAAAAATTCCTGCCGAATCGGCAGGAAGTGGGTTAGATATGAACTACAGGTACATGATCGGATGCTCATGATTTTTTACAAAAATCATTTTTAGGTTCAAAATATGTTGTTTCATCATAGATCCACTTCAATTTTAGCGAGTCTTAGCCCCGAGATAAGAATCTTCATGTCCACCCTTCGACAAAGTTTAACGATATTTTAAAACGGGCATCATAAATTCAAAAACGATCCAAACAACGTGAAACCTTCGCGTGGTGTCATATTATAGGACATAGTTAGAAGGAAAAATATCAAACTTGGTATATTGATTATGTCTCAAAAAAACCTTCACAAAGTGACCTATCTCGTTCGAGGTTTCTTGGCTTTCGGATCAAATGACCAATGTTATGGCTAGAATGAAGGCATAGTTTGTGATAATGTGTCCATATTATGCATATGGGATGGCGAATAATGTTTCAGGAGAAAGTTTTCCTTTTCGTCGCACCAAAAAGCCGTTTTCCATTTACCGAGTGCAAAAAACGGACGGTTTTGTGAAGCAACTACCAAATGGCTAATTTAAAATACTACCGTCATATTTTTCAAAAATACTAGACCACCTTACATGGATAATTTTATAACACGGGGATCTTAAACATTTCCTTCTACCCCTGATGAAAAAGACAAATTCCTGCCGAATCGGGAGAAAGTGGGTGAGATATGAACTACAGGTACATGATCGGATGCTCATGATTTTTTACAAAAATTATTTTTAGGTTGAAAATATGTTGTTTCATCATAGATCCACTTCAAGTTTAGCGAGTCTTAACCCCGAGATAAGAATCTTCATGTCCGCCTTTCGACAAAGTTTAATGATATTTTAAAACGGGCATCATAAATTCAAAAACGATTCAAACAACGTGAAACCTTCGCGTGGTGTCATATTATATGACATTGTTAGAAGGAAAATATCAAACTTGGTATATTAATTATGTCTCAAAAAAACCTTCACAAAGTGACCTATCTCGTTCGAGGTTTCTTGACTTTCGGGTGAAATGACCAATGATATGGCTAGAATGAAGGCATAGTTTGTGATAATGTGTCCATATTATGCATAATTATGCACCATGGGATGGCGAACAATGTTTCAGGAGAAAGTTTTCTTTTTTGTCGCACCAAAAAGGCGTTTTCCATTTACCGAGTGCAAAAAACGGACGGTTTTGTGAAGCAACCACCAAATGACTAATTCAAAATACTACCGTCACATTTCTCAAAAATACTAGACCACCTTACATGGATAATTTCATAACACGGGGATCTCAAACATTTCCGTCTATCCCTGGTGAAAAAGACAAATTCCTGCCGAATCGGCAGGAAGTGGGTCAGATATGAACTACAGGTACATGATCGGATGCTCATGATTTTTTTACAAAAATCATTTTTAGGTTCAAAATATGTTGTTTCATCATAGATCCACTTCAAGTTTAGCGAGTCTTAGCCCCGAGATAAGAATCTTCATGCGTGCCATTTTAAACGGGCATATGAAATTATGATAAGAATCACGGCATAGTTTGTGATAAGTTGATATTGATATCATATTTGAATTCCTCTCATTTTTCTAATCAATTTAGACATATTATTTTCCGAATTCCGATTTACAGATTTATAGATATTAATTATTCCATATTAAATAAAAAATACAAAAAATAAAATCATTATATTTTTATTTGAATTCAATAATATTTTTACTTATTCATTGTTGTTTACTTAAATAATTGCTTGTAATTTCAAAAAATACAACCATATGACATGATGATATAAGAGTTAATAGGAATGATATCATAATATTGACAACAATGAGTAAATTGCTTTGCGGGAAGAGATTCGGAATAAATGAGGAAGTTAAGCGTGCTAGAGCTGGAGTAGTGCTAGGATGGGTGACCGAACGAGAACTTTGACTAAGACTGCAATTTAATCAATTATTAACTATAAATAGTGTTAAAATGATTAAAGCGGAAGATTAAGGAGTCAAATAATTCAAAGATTTTAAAAAATATATATATTTTAGGCTATGCCGACGGCCTGTCCGTCGGCGTAGCTCCATTCCTGTGCGGCTGAACCGTTAGCCAAGACGGTCTTTGACTGACACGCGGGGCTCACTGGAAGACGCTATGCCGAGGGGGGAGGGCTGTGCCAACGGTCACGAAGCTGTGCCGACGAGGACATATGCCCAGGGGGCTACGCCGACGGCCACCGTCGGCACAGCCTGTGCCGGCCGTCGGCGTAGCAAATCTTTCATGTAGTGCGAGAGCCTTATACATCTAGAGAGTAATTATTTATTGTTTGAGAAAACCATGAGTCATGCATCTTCCTCGAGCATTGTACCTACACAACAATATAGTAGTCATCGATCATGTGAACATAGGACAAAAAAGAAATGAGAGTGTCATGTGTTAGGTAATTCTTAGTGTCGTGTTAGGTACTTAATAGGTGATTGACCAGGTCATTGGATCTCATCTACTCCCAATAAATTAATACAAACATCACGTTTCAAAATTGATTGGAAAAATCTCAGCGCAGAAAAGCAAATGAGGGAGCCATGTTAGGTGGTCCACCGTAGAGAGGGTGGAAACAAAGAGATGGAGAAGCATCTTTCATTCCCTCTATCATTTGTCCATTTAGATAAAGCGAAAGTTTCAGCTAGCAAAACATCGATTGTATCCTCTTCTCACCAAGCCGTACATGGCAGAATCATCTTTTGCATGTTTTGTAAGATAACCTATGATAACCCCCAAGACTAGCATAAACCATTCAGGCATTCTCCATGCATTGTTTATAATTGCATGTTTTCAAACTAGCCTTATACATCTAACTTGAGAGTAATTATTGATTGTTTGAGACACCAAGAGTCATCGTCTGCCTCGAGCATTGAAGCTAGACAACAATATACAAACCTTCGATAACTGGCATCAGTAGTCATCGATCATGTGAACGAGGACTACACGCAGAGATATAAAAAAGAAATGAGAGTGTCGTGTTAGGTGATTCTTAGTGACGGGTTAGGTACTTAATAGGTGATTCTTAGTGACGGGTTAGGTACTTAATAGGTGATTGAACAGGCGAATGGATCTCATCTACTCCCAATCAATGAATACAAACATCACAATTCAAAATTTATTGGAAAATCTCACCAAAGAAGAACAAATGAGGGAGACATGTTAGGTGGTTCACCATAGAGAGGTGGAAATGAAGAGAGGGAGAAGCATCTTTTCGCTTGCTCTAACTTTTTCCATTTAGAAAAAGCAAGAGTTCAGGTGGCAGAACGTCGACTGTATCCCTTCTCACCGAGCTGTATATGGAAGAAGCATCTTTTGAAATTTTCTAAGAGAACCTATCATAATCCCCAAGACTAGACAAAACCATCAACACGTCTCACTGCGTCGTTTTATAATTGCATGTTTTCAAACGAGCCTTATACTTTGAACTGGAGAGTAATTATTGATTGTTTGAGGCACCGTGAGTCATCTTCCTCGTGCATTGAACCTAAACAACAATACAAACCGTGAGTGGTCGTCGATCATGTGAATGTAGGACTACACACAGGGATACAAAAAATAAATGAGAGTGTCATGTTAGGTGATTCTTAGTGTCTTGTTAGTACTTCATAGGTGATTGAACAAGTCAGTGGATCTCATCTACTCCCAATCAATGAATACATACATCACATTTCAAAACTGATTGGAAAAATCTTAACAAAGAAAAACAAATGAGGGAGCCATGTTAGGTGGTTCACGACAAAGAGGTGGAAATGAAGAGATGGAGAAGCATCTTTCGGCTTTTGTGAGCGAGGACTTTTTTCAGGATGAAAACCTATGATATTTGATCGGGCAACTACGGCGCTTAGGCACTGTTTCCTTCTTGAATGCGTTGTTATTGGAGTGGAGGACTACTGGTGTTGTTCTGATGGTGTCAGTGTCGTTGCTTTGAGGATTAGTTCTCTATAGAGGAACTTTTCTTTTTTGTAATTTTTTTTTCTGGACCATGTGCATCCGTAGGGCCGTTAGGGCATGCGTTGTTGGAGATGTTGGGTGTAATTGGTATCACTGATATTAATATATACTCTTCTCCAAAAAAAAAAATGTTAGGTGGTCCACTGTAGAGAGGTGGAAACAAAGAGATGGAGAAGCATCTTTCATTCCCTCTATCATTTGTCCATTTAGATAAAGAGAAAGTTTCAGCTAGCAAAACATCGATTGTAACCTCTTCTCAGCAAGTCGATCATGTGAATGCAGGACTACACGCAGGGATAAAATAAATAAATGAGAGTGTCATGTTAGGTTATTCTTAGTGTCTTGTTAGTACTTCATAGGTGATTGAACAAGTCAGTGGATCTCATCTACTTCCAATCAATGAATACGGACAACACACTTCAAAACTGATTTGAAAAATCTTAACAAAGAAAAAAAAGAGGGAGCCATGTTAGGTGGTTCACGACAGAGAGGTGGAAATGAAGAGATAGAGAAGCATCTTTGTTTGGCTCTCTCTATCTTTCGTCCCTTTAGAAAAAGCGAAAGTTTCAGGTGGCAAAACGCCAACGGGATCCTCTTATCATCGAGTCGTACATGGAAGAAGCATCTTTTGCACATTTTTAGGAGAACCATGATATATTCCGAGACTAGCCTAGATCATTTGGGCCTCCTTCATGTGTCATTTTATAATTGCATGCTTTTAAATGAGTCTTATTCATCTAACTGGAGAGTAATTATTGATTGTTTGAGACACCAAGAGTCATCTGCCTCGAACATTGAACCTACACAACAATAGAAACTGTCGATGAATGGCAGTCGATCGTGTGAACGTAGGACCACAAATAGGGATATAAAAAAGAAATGAGAGTGTCGTGTTAGGTGATCCTTACTGACGTGTTAGGTGATTCTTACTAACGTGTTAGGTGATACTTAGGTGATTGAACAGGTCGGTGGATCTCATCTACTCCCAATTTTTTTTAAAGGGAAAAAAGCTCGGTCTCTGCATCGGTTGATGCTCATAATCTTTATTAATAAAACATTCAAAGAACAACATCCGATAAGAGTTACCTCTCAAGGGTAGACTAAAGTCGATACATAAATCAACCAGCAAAAAACATTTAGCATGCAAAAACTAAGCATCCTGAAGTCTTCTACGCGGCTGCCAGTACGACTGGTCGAATAAGTGGTGCATGACCATCATCAAATGACTGCACCCAGTAGGCATAATATCCCACTGGTCTTGGGGCAATAGGCAAGCCTAAACTTGCATCCAGTGTGTCACCATATGGATAACCTGCAAAAAATTAAAAGATTTTGATTTGTTAAAGATAATATCATTTTTGCATCTCCAGATAGACCAACATAAGGCAGAAACACCAATGTGAATTGTTTGTCTTTGATGATTTATCAACTCCGTTCAACCAATTTTTAAACATATTTGTCACACTAGTTGGGGGAGGTATATCGTAAGAAAAATTGACAGTACGCCATTCCAAATGAGCAAAAGGACAAGATATAAATAAATATTCAATATTTTCGGGTGCCCCACAAAAAGAACATTTAGTACAACCTACCCAATTCCTTTTGATCGGATTATTCTTAGTAAGTAACACTATGTTGTGAAGGAACCACATAATTTTTGTAATCTTTAGCGGTATTTTAATTTCCACAGATAATTTCCTAATGAAGACCGTATGATCATTTATAAGATCCTTGTATATGGATTTTACAGAAAACACCCATATAAATTGAATTCCAAGAAAACTTATTTGGTTCATCTAACAGTTGTACCATCATAAGTCTTTGCCATAAATCTAGCCAATCAGATCACTTATTACCGCTAAGTACCCCTCCAAAACCAATGTTCAAAGTTACCTGGTATAATACTTGTGCCACGGAAATATTATATCGCTACACAATATTTTATGAGGATGAATATTTTTGTGCTAGAGGTGTATCATCTAACCATATATCCTCCCAAAACCTAGTAGTAATACTGTTCCAGATGTTGAAATGAATTATAGAAAAGAACTCGTTCTTTATTTGCATAAACCCTTACCAAACCGGAGAATCAGTTTGTTTTGCTTGGACATCACACAAAGTTTTCTGACTAAGATATTTGTTTTCCAGCAGTTCCTATCACACACCCTCCTCATTCATTAACTTGAACATCCATTTGGTCAGTAGATATTTATTCTTAATTTCCAACACCTCAATGCCTAATCCCCCTTGATATTTAGGTCTACAAATTATATTCCATTACGTGAGTCTATATTTTCTTTTAAAACATCACATTTTGAATGATTGGCAAATTATATCTACTATCAAAAAATGAATACAAACATCACATTTTGAAAATTGATTGGCGGATCTTATCCAAGAAGAACAAATGAGGGAGCCATGTTAGGTGGTTCAATATAGAGAGGTGGTCGAAACAAAGAAATGTAGAAGCATCTTTCGCTCCCTCTATCTTTTGTTCATTTAGAAAAAGAGAAAGTTTCAGTTGGCAAAACACGGAATGGATCCTCTTTTCCCTGAGTTTTACATCGCAGAATCATCTTTTGCATGTTTTGTAAGAGAGCCTATGATAATCCGAAGACTAGCGTAAACCATCTAACTCGAGAGTAATTATTGATTCTTTGAGACACCAAGAGTCATCTGCCTCGAGCATTGAACCTAGACAACAATATACAAACTGTGGATGACTGGCAACTAATGGTCGTCGACGTCGATCATGTGAAAGTTACGCAGGGATATAAAAAGGAATGAGAGTGTCTTGTTTGATGATGCTTAGTGTCGTGTTAGGTACTTAATAGGTGATTGAAATGAAGAGGTAAGTGGATCTCATCACTTTTTTAGATGAAAGTTCAATGTCCCGAAATTAAATTAATAAGAACTTGAGCGGCGCAAAGATACATGATATTGAACCTGAAGAGGCTACACCATTCCGCGTGCCCGCCGAGCAGAAGTTGTGCCGCTGCAGAAGCTACTCCAGCAGGAACCGTCGCTGCCACAGGAACATGCAGCTGCAACGCGACGGCGCCCCAACCAGTGTCACGCCCCCACTGGCCATAGTGACTGCACACAAAGGGGGAAAGAGGCCCCACCACTACCTGCACCGACCGGGCTTTGCCTAGCGACGATTTCTGGCGGCGAGGAGGAGGGAGGGTGGGGACGCAAGTGAAGGGCTCCGCCAGGAGCTCCCAGCCGCTCGTGTGAGCTAGTGTTTGTACCGGTACCGACTCTCAATCAACAATTTGTGAAGTTTCCGGATCTCATCTTCTCGGACTCAACAAATACAAACAATCTCTACTATATAATTTTCCTTGAGGTGGTTTCGCACCAGATTTTCGTCCGACTTTTTCTGGGCGATTTTGCCCTGAGTTTGGACATATTACAGGAACTGCCACCGCTTAGTTAAGCTGAAAAACTGTTCCTTCTCCCGAGCCCAGCGAACCCAAACCCAGCGCCTCGCGTGGCGGCTGGGCGACGTGGCGGCAGAAAAAATAGGGCCTCACGGGGCGGCTTCCCGATGGCGCGAGATCCTAGCGGAGAGGAATTGTGACGCAGATGGACACCCAGCGCCTCGCGCGGTGGCGGCCAAAACCGGGACTCACGGGGAGGCTTACTGGACGGCGCGCGAGCTCGGGCGTTGGGGATGAGCTCCTGGCGGCGGGAATTGCGGCCAGGGGAGGTCGGATGGTGACTCGGGCTGTAGTGGGCGCCATCGGCGGGGAGAGTGTGCGGGCTCGAGATTGGGAGCAGGCGGTGAGCAAGGAGGGCGTGTGCGGGCAGAGCTCCTCTCCTCCAATCCAACCAGGCAAACTAGCAAAGGGATGGCAGCGACCCGGGTCCATGGCCGCCATCGGATGGCACCGGCCCCGTTCCCCTCTATCTAGCTCCTTCTCTCTAATCGAATCATGTTCTTGAAAGGCGAATCTGGCTAAATTCCATCGAATTGGCGGGTCGGGAGAGTGGATTTTGTTGACTCACAACCAGAGAAAAGGACGGCCCCGTCTCTTTGTTCCCGAGACTTTTGTGCTTGGTCGACCGTGGTGTGGTGGCGGAGGCAGCGATGCAGGCAGCCAAACTACTCTTGGGCTGCTGGCCTACCGTGGCGATCCTCGGCGTGTGGAATTGTGCGGGCTCAACCTCCGTGAGCAGATGAGCACCGACCTCGGCTCTGACAGTGGCGCATACCCCAATCTTCCTAATCCCACATACTAGCTCAGCAAGATCTGGGCGGAGGATTTTTTGGTTGTGGCATTCTTTCTTAACTTTGGCGTGCCACAACACGAATATGGAGGACGATGTGTGGATAAGCAGGCAGGAGCGATATGTGCATCTCAGTTCTACCTCCAAGCTACTATCCGCTCTCTCTTTGATGTGACGTGCAACATAAAAAGGTAAACGGTACTATACTCGTCCTCTTCAATCGTGTCTATATTTTAGTTACAACAAAAATATGATACTGTATTACTTTTCCTAAAAATATTGTAAAAGTACTATATGTGGCAAGTTACTACCTCCGATTCGAAAATAACTGTCCCATATTTTTCTAAACATGGGTGTATTTATATACTTCTCCAATCTAAATTAATGTTTTTATATTTATCTAAATTTAATTGTATCTAGACATGTTTTAGTGCTAGATACATATAAATCAGAAAAATCTGAGAATATTAATTTGTACCGAGGCGAGTACTAAAATGAGTGTAGATACATGTCTATCTAAACAAATTCATGGAAATTTTTTTCATACAAAGGGAGTATTACTTTCCCTTCTCATTTCTACTTCCAATATTCGACAATTGATTTATTTATCTATGTTTAGTTTTTTAACATGATCCTATTTTTTATCTTATGAAAATACTCCGAAGGAATCGAAAGAGGTCATGAGAGGATCATCTATGGGTGTTCCATATGGCCATATTTAAATTTTATATAGGCAATATGGATATTATTAAATTTTTAAAAAGTGACCCAGATATTTAAATGTATTTTATGTTGACAATGTGATATTTGTTTTGCGAAATTACACATATAATATTGTAATAATAAAAAATAGGTCGTGGCAACGCACGAGCATTCAGCTAGTCATATTTAAAATACTCCTTCGTGTTGGTTTGTTACTGTTATGTATTTGAAGGTAAACTTTTACTATTAATGTAACGAACAAACACTACTGGAAAAGAGGCCTTCGGTTTGGTGCCGAACCTGGCACCAGTCCCGGTTTGACTAGTCCCGGTTCGTACCATCTCCAACGTCTATGAAACCGGAGTAGCACTAGTCCCGGGTCGTTCTGGACTCTAGTCCCGTTCCATGTCTGACTCGGGACAAGTGACCTCGAGCCGCCAGCTGCACTTCGCGAACAATTAGTCCGACCCATATCACGGTCCGGGACTAGTTGTTATTATTCTATATAATGCCGCTTCATCCATGCAGAACCAATGCCATTTTCCTCCCAAGCAAGCCGAGTTTATGTCCTTTTTCTCAAGGTTGTCAAGATTTGGTTGCAACCCCTAAATCCAAGGTTTTAAAAGGTCAGCAACTTCATCCTTTCATCTATCATTGTTAGTTTAGATCAATCGATAGAAGTAGAGATGGATTTGCATGCTCTAGAAGTAAAGGATTTTAGATGTGTAATTTTAGGTAAATTTTGATTAGGCACAAAGTTACTGAAAATTGAAATGTGTAATTTTAAGGTTGAGCTCGAGAATGGAATGAGGTTTTCACTGCTATAACAATAGTTCAAAATTCCACATTTTCATGTTAATTGTTTTCTCCAATTCAAAATTTGGTGCATGTAAAATTTTCAAAATTCAAATTTAATGCTCTAGAAGCTCACATTATAAATTCTATTAAATTGGTCACCGATCTCTATTCTGACGATGTGTAATGGTTTTGATATACTTTTACAATAATGCAGATGGTCGAAATGGATGTATGGTACTGACCGACGCTATGGGGAGTTCATTAATGTCATGCATCAATTCATCTGTGTGGCTGATGCGAACAAGCAGAATGGTTTTGTATTCTGTTCATGTAGTGGATGTAGGAATCAGAAGGATTACTCTGACTCGAAAACCCTTCACAGCTATCTGTTGAATTCTGGTTTCATGCCCAATTATAATTGTTGGACCAAGCACGGAGAGAGAGGGATTATAAGACAATGAATAAGAGGAGGATGATGAAAACTATCATAGTTTCCCTGAGTATGGTGAGACTTCTATGGGGGAAGCTGAAGGGGAGGCTGAAGAAGAGGCACATGATGAGCCCGCTGATGATTGGTTGAATCATTTTTGATGCACGGAGAGACTGCAAAAATGAAAAGGAGAGGGAGAAGTTTAATCACATGTTAGAGGATCACAAAAATTTGTTGTATCCAAATTGCGAAAATGGTCTAAAAAGCTGGGTATCACACTGAAATTGCTGCGATGGAAGGCATAGTGTGGTGTACCTGACTCCTCATTTGAAAAGTTGCTAAAAATGATGAGGAATATTCTTCCAAAGAATAATGTATTGCCCGCCAATACGTATGAAGCAAACAAGGTTGTCTGCCCTCTAGGTTTAGAGGTTTAGAAGATACATGCATGCCCTAATGACTGCATCCTCTACGCGGTGAGGAGTATGAGAATTTGAATGCATGCCGGTATGCCTTGCATTGCGGTATAAGATCGAGAGATGACCACAGTGATGTTGAGGCGAGCCCACCACCCCCCTCAGAATATTGTTCCTTCCAAGGTGATGTGGTATGCCCCTATAATACCACGGTTGAAATGTTTATTCAAAAACAAAGAGCATGCCAAGTTGTTGCGATGGAACAAAGAGGAACATAGTCATACGGGATGTTGAGACTGAAGGGAATATGCCCTTTGATTAAATGGAATTACGATTGTACCCACTTTAATCCCACTTGGTTTCACGGGCGTCCGTCATCAGCCCGATTAGCACCTGCCAAACAGCTACCGGTTGGCAGCTGCTCAGCTTGCTATCAAGGGGCAGCTCACTGGACCGTTCTCCTTTGTTTCCTCTACCTTTGTAAAGATCAGCTAGCTTTATCACACTAGTATTTATTAGAACGAGTGTTTTGGGGAGATTGGCTCACGTTGATACGTGGCCCTTTGCTCATATATATATTGGGGTGTGTATACAGTACAATACAGAATACTTGGGAGAGTACAATACAGTCTAAATATAATATCTAATACCCTTCCTCAATCTTAACTGTGACCTGAAGTATTCAGTAAGTTAAGATCGCGTCGACATCCCTCAAAGAGAGGTTGTGACAAAGGTTTTGTGAAGATGTCCGCCCGCTGGTCTTTGGAGGAGATGAACTTAATCTGAAGTAACTTCTGTGCCACACGTTCTCTCACAAAATGATAGTCAACCTCAATGTGTTTGGTCGAGCATGGAACACTGGATTAGTGGAAGACTGTCTTGGGAGATCCCCAACTCTCGAAGTAGAGATTGCACCCAAATGAGCTCAGCAGTGGCATTGGCCACAGCCTTGTATTCGGCTTCAGTACTACTACGAGATATTGTTGCCTGTTTACGGGCACTCCAGGCTATCAGATTTGGCCCAAAGAACACCGCATATCCCCCCGTGGATAGCCTGTCATCTGGATTACCAGCCCAATCTGCATCAGCAAAGGCAGAGAGTGTACCAGACGGCGCAGGTCGAAGATGTAGACCATAGGATGCAGTATATCGAACATAGCGCAAGATGCGCTTAACAGCAGACCAGTGAGAATCCCGTGGTGCATGAAGATACTGACACACACGGTTAACCGCAAAGGAAATATCCGGCCTGGAAATAGTGAGGTACTGGAGACCACCAACAATGTTGTGATACTTCGTGGCATCATCAGAAGAGAGAGGATAACCATCCATGGCAGAAAGAGAATCCGTGCTCGACATAGGAGTAGTGGCAGTTTTACACTGAAGCATACCAGCACGTCCCAACAGATCCAGAGAGTACTTCTTCTGAGTGAGTGTTAAGCCATCAGCAGAATGAGTAACCTCCAGACCAAGGAAAAAATGAAGTTTCCCGAGATCCTTGACAGCAAAATCAGCACCAAGGGCCATGATAAGTCGATCAGTAGCACTGACAGAAGAACTGACCAGTATAATATCATCAACATAAACCAGAAGATACATAGTGACCTCTGGGCGCTGGAGCAAAAACAGAGAGGTATCCGCTAAGAAAAAATGCTCTCAAGCTAAGAACATAAGTACATAGTTTAAGCAAATGATTCCCGATGAAGCACACAAAACATACTTAAATAAAGTGCTCTCAAGTAACTACATAAGAGTACACTAAAATTCCTCTTGTTATCTTTCAAACTGTCTCTTGAACCAATTGAGTCTCCCCTCATGAGTCTTCATAGAATAGAAAAAGCTGCAGTTTGCTGGTTTATCGAACAACTTGGTAGCCATGTAGTTACTCAACACACATGTCAGATGCCCCACACTTGACAACCTCTTCCACAATAGCTATAATCTCATCACCTTCTGACGCATTATTACCTTCACTATCGACATGCCCAACGAATTCTTCGGGCACATTATTATTCTTTCTCAACTTAGATGGACTACAAGTTATTGCACTTGTGGGGCTCTTGGGCCTTGTCTTGGGCAACGGGCTATGTGGAAGCATGATAGGTGAGGTATCATTAACATTAGACCTCTCAAGCATCGTGTTCAGCCACTCCATGCCGTTTTGTGTCGCAAGTACTCCATCTATGTTATCAATACATTTCTTCTCAGGATCGTCATGTGGACCATCACCTGCACAATAGAAAATGTAACATACGGGTACGTGAAGGAGCACAAATAAGTATTAACCAAAGTGTTTGGGATCTTTTTTTAACCTAGTTCTCGTACTAGCAATTTAGCAAAATAAGTTGGCCTATTAAAAAAACACTTTTTCCATTTTCACCTAGTACCGTACCCGCAAAAAAAAGAAAAAAAAACACTTGACAAATTCACCTGGAAGAAAACAATTTCCATTGTTTGCTTTTTGTACATTAGCATTGGCGCAGTGGTGCATGGACAACACATGGTCGGTGGCAGTAGCTGGCACACTTGCAATAATCTCAGAAGTAACAGCTGGTATTGCAGATTATAGAAAAAGCAAATGTCAGTCACAAGAAGGCCAGAAACTGAACAAAGTACAAAGCGACCAAATGAGTTGCGCATAAAAAGACATGCTTATTACCAGACTCTGAATCTGTAGTAGGAACGGCAACACCTTGGGCCGTGGTATCTGTAGTTGGTGCCACAAAGCTAATTTTCACAGCTGACTCACTTGTTATATGTTCTGTCTTGGCAAACAAAACCTGGGGCCGTTTGCAGTGGTCTTTGGCTTCATTCTTCCACTGCTGTTTCGCCTGGTGGCTCAGTCCATCATGGAGGACGACCTCCTTCAGAACTGACATGGGCTTGATGCTCCCGCTGAAGCCATTGAGATCCTTACACAGCAGCCAGAGCGACTCTAGGCGCGGCAGTGCCCCCTTTTGGAATTTCAGACAAGTCAAGCCATTGCCTTCCACCACCACCACGCGTAGGTGTCGCAGCCTTTTAAGTGCATGTTCCGAGATGTCAAGATTCTCCAGTCGACTTGCAACGAGCTTCAGGTGCTCCAGGAGGGGTATTTTTAGGAGGGCATCAAAAAATCCAGTGCCCAGCGTATAAGCAGGGAATGACAGGGAGAGCTTAGTGAGTCCACCAAGCACGGTAACAAACAAAGGCAGGGTGCTGCACAATTTGTTCCCTTGTAGCTTCAACGATCTAAGGTAGTATAGCCTGTCCTTTTTCAGCTGCAACCACAACAATTCTTCATGCCATTCAGTATTATTGAAGTTTAGTGACAGTGAAGGAGCATTGGCCTGACTCGTCCCTCTCTCGATGAACCCCTTGACGGCCTTTCGCAAGTGATTTATCTTGTCTGTATCTGGGGTAGACTCGCACCATAGCTTCACCTTTGTCAGGTGCTCCATATGCTCAATAAGTTGTGGCATTTTTTGTCCCTTGTCCACAACAAATCCTCCTAGCGTCTCCAATTTGCTATTCTCTGACAACCAAGCCTGTAGCGGCTTACCCAGTACTGACTGGTCACCTTTTAACTTCAACAAGGGGGCTAATAAACCCGAGTCTTCTTTTAGCTTCAACTTTCCAAACAAATGAACTAGACATGGCAACTTCATGGCTTGTGCGGGAAGAATCTCTATCTTGCTTCTTCGTACATCCAGTGTCTCCAACAACATAAGCATCTTGATCTCCTCTGGAAACGCCGTGACCTTGACAGCGGCCCCGAGGCTTAGGTACCTGAGCAACACAAGGTTGCTGCATATGCTCTTCAGATGGGTATCCCCTATCTCAACTCTGCATTCTTCCAGATCCAACACTTTCATCAGCTTATAATTGGAAAATTCCATCAATGAAGCGTCCGCCTCACCAAAGATTGTAAGAGACCGGACCAGCGGTAGATCCTTTTTATCAATTTTGCAGTTGGCATTATTAGCATTATTATTCTGCACAGAAAGCCAGCGAACTTTACCCTTACTACTATTGGAATGCCCTGAGTTTGACATGTCTTCACTATATAGCAAGGTAACAAATTCCTCAAACATGGACTTGCGCAGGATGAATTCGAGAATCATGCCATGTGTTTGGCATGTCTTCACCACTGCTCTGCTGTTGCTGTTGCTGTTGATGCTGTTAACATTAATGCTAGGCTGAATTATACTTTGGTTGACCAATTCATTGAAATTGCAAACAGCGACCTGGAATGAACTGAGCTTAGTATCAGAGTCTTTGATGAACCCTTCAGCTAACCATTTCCTTATCAGGCTTCCTGTCCTGATTGGACGCCCACTTGGGTAAATACCTAGGTATAGCAAGCAGGTTTTTATCTGTTCGCTACGAAGACTAGTATAGCTACGGTCGAGAACATGCTGCAGACTTTCTAACTCATCTTCCTTCTCCATATATTGGGCAAGGTTATTGCCCAGATCTTCCCATTGATCCTCTGTGGGATTACCGCGCAATACCTTGGCTGTGGTAACAAGAGCGAGGGGTAATCCATCGCATTTCTTTATTACTTGTGAACCCAGCTTCTTATCGTCAGGTTCTGGTTTAAAGTGCAATCTAGTGTTCTTGAAGAATAATTCTCTTGAGTAGCTGTCATCAAGAGTTCTCATTACATAGACATGGCCATCAAGAGCGCTGCATTTAGCTGCCATGGAGCGGGTGACCGTTGTAACGATAACTCTGCTGCTAATACCTGAAGCCACAGGGAAAGCACCTTCTATATCGTCCCAATTTGATGTCAGCATGCCATCGAGCACAACAAAAAATCTATAAACGATAAAAATGAGTTACAAGACATTCGCTTTTTTTTTTGACAAAACGAGTCTTAGATATATAGCACATAATACAACATAAGAAATCAAACAACAACTGAAACAAATTATATATACTACTCAAGATAATCTTCCTCTAATTTCTATTTGTTGTCTCTCGTGTTACCCCTGATCATGGCCCATCGTAGACTCTCAACTTGTGGAGTCAACTCAATGTATCATCGTGGAATGCAGACTACCAGTCATGCCTTCACATATAGCGTGCGATATGCCCGCCCCAATTTTAAAAAGATGTCTCTTCCTCCCCGGCCGTTCAGTGCAAGGGTGGCTCCGCACCCGCC
The DNA here is from genome assembly GCA_030063025.1 of Avena longiglumis. NCBI lineage: Eukaryota > Viridiplantae > Streptophyta > Magnoliopsida > Poales > Poaceae > Avena > Avena longiglumis. The sequence continues at coordinate 16,350,908 of CP125975.1, forward strand.
TCCACCAAACCTTAAAATACCACCCTTCCCGATCTCAGCAGCCACTACCGCCCTTGGCGCTTGGTGGTGGCCACTAGGAGTGGGCGTTCGGTCATGACCGAAAATTAGGTCTTTGTATATCGGTGTATATTAAAATCGGTCTTCAAAAAATAAAGACCGAAATTTACTTGTTAGTTTTACTAACCGACAAATTCGGTTACACGATAAATCGGGCTCGGTTTGATCATGATCGAATTGTGTGGTAGACATTTTCAAATACAAAAGTTTGATAATATTTGGTAAACCATTTGGTATTATTTCAGTTATAATTTGAATATAAAATACACCTCATATAGTCATATTAATTGGCGAAAACTAACATTCAATAATACTAAATTTGTCTTAGTCAAGGAAGATAAATCTATAGTTATGGGTAACTAGGGTTTTGAAACCAGGGCACTCTCACCTAAAGTTCGGTCAGTTTGGTCCATTCGGTTAGCAAGAACTAATGACCAAATTAACCAAACTAAATTCGGTCTACATAATTTGCTACCCAATATTTTGATCGGTCTTTTCAGTCTCGATCTATTCAGTTTCAGTCTCGGACTTTTCAGGTTTGGTTTTCATTTTTCGGTTTTCCCACCCCTAGTGGCCACGCCTTCTCGTCAAAGCGGCGGGCAGGCTTAGCGCCTCGTCGAGGCTCCCTTCGTTAGGGGATTGACTCGGGCGGTGGGGCGGCAGCGTGCGGATCTGGCGCTCGTCAGCACATGCCTGAGAGGCGCGGAGGAGGCAGAGGCGGGTCCGGCAATTTAGGCCGGAGGTGGTGGTGTGGCCATGCCCTGGTGGCGGCAATGCAACACCTCCGAGCCTCGTGGCACCAGTGCCCAATTTGGGCTCAAGCTTTGGCTCGGCTGGGCTGGAGGTCGGCCTGCTCGATCCGATCTCTGGGAGTCGTCCAGCGGTGTGGCGACTGCTGGATCGACCTGAATAAAGGTGGATCTTGGCACTGCTGACTTCTACCACCAAGTCGTTGATCCACCAAATCCGCCTCTTCGATTGGGCCGCTGTCGAGTTCCGAACTTTCTCAAGGAGATTTCTGCAGCCTTTGGATGCTCTTTGGATCTAGAGCGGAGTTGATGTGGACGTGAGCACCCATCTGGTCAGTACCATGAGACATTTCTTCATATAGATTTCCATATAACTGATGGAGATAGAAAAGGTCATGGTGGCTACGAATCGGAAGTTGCTCTTGGCAAAAAAAAGTATTGGTTGTGATAAAGACAATGCTGCACAGTTTCTCCTAGTGTGTCGGGTGTTCGGCGACTTGTAGTAGTAGCCTTGGCAATCCGGGGTGGCAATATAGGTACACAACATTTTTGGTGGTGCTCCTCGAGTAACGAGCCATGATTTTCAGGGTGAAAACCCAAGTTATAGCCTTTGTTGGTTGTACGTTGCAATGACCTTGCTGAAGTCATTGTGTTCGAAACTCGATCTTTCTCTAGGGTGAAAACCCAAGATCTTCGATTCGGCGACGACAATACTTGTGCCTTTTTAAACACATGAATTATCCTCCAAGGCCGCTCACACGAGGGTGGTACCGGAGGCTCCTCCACCAAACCCTAAAACACTACCATGTCCGATCTCATCGGTAGATGCTGCCGCGGCGCCGGCGGTGGCAACCATGACTTGCCATCAAAGGCAGCGGGCGGGCTCAGTGCGCCTCTCCAGGGGGGTTGGGGCGAGGGATTGACTAAGGGGCAGCTGGTGGTGGCTAGGCAGTTGCGCTTGCAGGTGCGCAATGCTCGCCGACACGCGGCTAGGAGGCGTCAAGGAGGAAGAGGCGGGTTCGGCGATGCAGGCTGGAGGTGGCGGCATATACATGCCCTCATGGCGGCGGCGTGACCATGCTCAGTGTGCGCGATGTAGCACCTCCGAGCCTCGTGGCACTAGGGCCCAATCTGGTGTCAAGCTTCGGCTGGGCTGGGCTGGAATTCAGCCTGCTCGATCTGATCGATGGGAGTCATCCGGCGGTGTGGGGACTACTAGATCGACCGGAATAAAGGTGGAACGGGTGACATAAAGAGCCATGATTTTCAGGGCAAAAACCCATTTTTTAGCCTTCATTGGCTGTACCTGACAATAGCCTTGTTGAGCATCGTTTTGGAAACTTGGTCTTTCTCTGGGGTGAAAACCAAGATCTTCGATCAGAATACTACAACGCTTGTGCATTGTATGTAGGTTTTGGCCTAGGTGTCAGTGTTTTGCCTCTATGATCTATTGGCATTATGCTAGTTGGAAGGCACTGGTTTCTTGAGGAGGAATCGATTGCTCGCCAGTAGCCATCTTGTTCATCGCGGTGCTCCTCATGGGTGAGCCGGAGGCGGCGGATGATGGGCTACTAGTTACTCCATCAACAAATGCTCCCATTCATGGCTACAGCCCGGATTGGCCTGGTGGCGATGGTGGACTTCTTCTTCTTCATTGACGAGAGGCCAGCAGGGGGAGGAGAATGACGAGGCTGCTACTTACAACTCCAAGCAGTCGCAGGGAAGTTCTGAGCTGCACATTGGAGATCACCAACCGGTGGCCATGGTTGGTTACTGTTATCTTAGGTCGGCGAGGTGGACTCTCCAGGCGCATCTGATGGCGCTCATTCAACCTCCAGTGCGGAGGCCCTTTGATGGATTCTCCTCGGCGTTCAAGGTGTTGGCTGCACCAAGTGGTTCTGTCCCTAGAGGCTGCGAGGACGGCCGGCGGTAGGATCCTCGTTCTGTTGGTGGAGGAGAAGGACCAACTTGATTTTCTTGTAATATGTTTAGGGTCCTTTTCGCATATTTAGAGGACTGTTTGTACATTCTTATTTTTCTGGACCCCTCTGTAATCTGTACCCTCACCATCGTTGTCAGTGAAGGAGCTAGGCCCTTCGGGGCCATTCACTTGTTCAAATAAAAAACTACTCCCTCCGTATTAAAATAGATGTCGAAAATTTATTTAAATTTGAATGTATCTAATACTAAATAGTGTGTAGATATATCTAAAATTTAGATAAGTTTTCGACATCCAAATTTAGATAGAAAACAAAGAAAATAAAAACTGCACCACTGCTGCTGCACATGGGCATATACAACAACATTATACTATCCTTGTTATCACTACAGTGCATACTATTACTCTCTCCGTCTCAAAATAGATGTAAAAAAATATCTAAATTTGGATGCATCTAGTATATCTAGTAGTGTCTAGATATATCCAAATTAAACAGATTTGTACATATCAATAGCTACAACACCGAATCGATATTATTAGAACCATCATGCATTTTGTATTGTCGATTTTGATATATTTTTTTGTTTATTTGGTTAAGCCTTAATTTTTTTTAAAAAAAACTTACAAAGTTTGAGTCTAACAAGAACTATTATGCAATGGGCTGAGAAACAAAGAGAGTACAATTTGAAAAACTAACAACAATATTCATGAATCTTGATTGGATGGGGTATCAAGTCCACCGTGAATTAGTGAGAGATGGAGAGTTACAAGATTGGTAGAAAAGGTGCACTTGTAGGTTGGTTTAATCAAGATTGTGCAAAAATAAAAGATGCACTACTAGCTATGTTTTTTTTTGAAAATGGGTGATTTTATTATTTAACCTAACTAGCATGGTGGCCCTCGCAAATGCGAGGGCATCATCTTTGGTACATCTAAAATGTTTATTTTACATATCTATTTGTTTTCTCTCATTTACCTCTTTCAATGTAGATTATACTGTGTTTCAAACACTATTTTCCTGAACAACATATTTTCTAAACCAATGTGTAGGAAACATCTTTACTTTTCCATCCCTTTTCTAGAAAATTAAGCAAGAATTCACATTTCAATAGCTAATTTATTTATTTATCAGGTTACGTTCTTTCTTTATTCACCCTATCTTTTAAGCAAGAATCCCCATGATCGTAACGATGAGCCCTACAGTTTTGTAAAGAAATCAAATGTCTTTTGATGTTGATCATCTCTACAGTGAGTAACAGCTAGTTGCACCCCTGTTCCAACGCAATTTCGCTATTTAATTTCCATCGTAATAAAGAAATTATAAGTATAAAATTTGGCAGATGAATTTATGCATACGATTACATATATAAATGTATATATGTACTATAACTGACTACCTTTGTATCCACTAAAGCATAACTTACCAAGATCGTTGTTTGCATGAAAAATAAGGATACAATAATATTTTATATCGGATTGATTTCTTAATTTTTAATGTTATTTTAATGAACCGATGTATACATAAACTTTGTTTTCAACTATATGATGGCAGAGAATTCAGGTTGGCACCTATGAGGAAAATATCACTACAACTCGTGTATATATTGACGTTCAATTTTAGAAATTTAAAATTCTAATATATTGAAAACTACTCCCCAAAATCCTTGGCAATTCTTTATTTGAATTAAGCTTCCGTGCATTTTAGCTATGTCCGTGTTCCACCACTTAGTACATGTTCATTGTGTACCCACAGGAGATCCTACTGATTATTTTAATTCCCTTAATCTCTAATATCTGGAGCATACTTCTGAGTCGCCCAACGTTTCAATCTACATTGTTTCTTTCAGCATTAGCGGACAATTAGGTGGCTGAATGCATGTGTAGAGTTGGAATGGAGACAGACATTATCCAAATCAACCAATAGGAAATAAAGCGTCTTTTATTGAAAAAAAAATGATACTGTAAATCAAAGGAGAGAAATATGATACCTCTTGTTACGAAGGTACTGGTGGATGCGTGAGCGTAGCTTGGTTAGGTTGTTGGAGTCATGTTCATGCGCAGCACTGCTAGTGCTACAACTGGTGTTGGAATTCTTTTGGAGTTGCTTGTGTACCTCCTTGAGAACATCACGTGCGACTTTGCCCTCAGCAGGAACCCAAGCCCTTTCTGGGTATTCGCTCTTATCGATTGTGTTGTAGACATATTTTGCAAGTTGAGACTTCCCAATGCCCCCGAATCCGACAATGGATATCACCTTGAGCTTCTTGGGGTCGTCTTGCGGCGTTTCGCTTATCAGCTCCATGAGCTCCCTCCGGGCTGCGTCCATTCCCATGGGATCATCTGTGTACGCCTCAGGTCCCCCCTGCTCCAAGTCCAAGCTGCTTGATTCGCCGTCACGGGCACCCTCCTTCTTCTTCTTCTTCTTCTTTTTGTTGTTGTTGTTGTTGTTGTTGTTGTTGTTGTTGTTGTTGTTGTTGTTGTTGGTGCTGTACGTCTCTCTCTGCCGCCTTGCATCCTCAGATCTCTCCTTGAGTTTCCTTATCGCCGTGGCGAACTTGAGACGAGTATTAGTCACAATGCTCATATTGTCGAGAGACTTAGCCAACTCGCAGGCGTGTGTGAAGTGATCGATGCAATCTTCGATATCACGCGCCAAATCGCGTACCATCTTGATCCAAACTGCTGCAACTGGTGTTTGAAGTGGATGATCAACAGCCTCCTCGATGAAGGCAGAAATCATGTTGAACTCGTCTTTGATGCTCCGGATGTCATCCTCCAGATCCGTGAGCAGCTTGTATTTTCCGTGTAGGAAACCAAGAGCATGGGCGCGATCCTACCGATCACGCCGAGAATCGCAGCAGCTTCCATCACCACACACTTCCCGCTTAATTGGATTATATGTGGATATATACAGAATGATGAATGCTACACCAAGTCTGAGATAACAACACTACGGTTTCACTATTGCTTGGCAAATGGCAATGCATGACGACCAACACACATCGATTATATAAAACACCAAAGGGAGCAGGTGTACCTTACAGTTTTTAATTTAACATCGCCCGAGCCGTAACAACCTAACCCGGTGCCCATGTTCTCAAACGACACCACAGGAAAGAATCAAAGGTGCCGACGGCGGCCGGCTACGCCCGACGGCCAAATGTCGAGCCGCTCGGTAGCTACCTTTCGGCAAGCTGACCAGCCTGGCCGTCGGAGTAGATGGCGGTGCGAGGGTAGCCGTCGGCGTAGCGTGACCGTCCACATACTACAGAGGGTTGTGCCGACGGTGGCCCTCGGCATAGGTACAGCCCTCGGCGTAGCCCCAGTTTAGACACAGCGATGTCAACGGCCTCTTTGAAAAAATTTGTTCGGCGTAGGATTTCAGATTTTTTTTCTTTTATCTCATTATTTTTTGAAAAATCATAACTAAATCGTTCTAATTCAGAAAAATACAAATAATATATCAAAATTTGCAGAAAAATAAGACTGATCTATCTACACTCAAATATTACACATTTATAAAAAAATAAGTGAAACATAAAACATTATATATAGTTTAAAACGGATATTATAAATTCAAAAACGATTCAAACAACGTAAAACCTTCGTGTGATGTCATATTATGTGACATAGTTAGAAGGAAAAATATCAAACTTGGTATATTGATTATGTCTCAAAAAATCACATATCTCGTTCGAGGTTTCTTGGATTTCGGGTCAAATGACCAATGTTATGGCTAGAATGAAGGCATAGTTTGTGATAATGTGTTCATATTATGCAGAAGTATGCATCATGGGATGGCGAACAATGTTTTAGGAGAAAGTTTTCCTTTTCGTCGCACCAAAAAGTCGTTTTCCATTTACCGAGTGCAAAAAACGGACGGTTTTGTGAAGCAACTACCAAATGGCTAATTCAAAATACTACCGTCACATTTTTCAAAAATACTAGACCACCTTACATGGATAATTCCATAACACGGGGATCTTAAACATTTCCGTCTATCCCTGGTGAAAAAGACAAATTCCTGCCGAATCGGTAGGAAGTGGGTTAGATATGAACTACAGATACATGATCGGATGCTCATGATTTTTTACAAAAATCATTTTTACGTTCAAAATATGTTGTTTCATCATAGATCCACTTCAAGTTTAGCGAGTCTTAGCCCCGAGATAAGAATCTTCATGTCCGCCCTTCGACAAAGTTTAACGATATTTTAAAACGGGCATCATAAATTCAAAAACGATCCAAACAACGTGAAACCTTCGCGTGCTCTCATATTATATTACATAGTTATAAGGAAAAATATCAAACTTGGTATATTGATTATGTCTCAAAAAATCCTTCACAAAATGACCTATCTCGTTTGAGGTTTCTTGGCTTTCGGGTCAAATGACCAATGTTATGGCTAGAATGAAGGCATAGTTTGTGATAATGTGTCCATATTATGCATAAGTATGCATCATGGGATGGCGAACAGTGTTTTAGGAGAAAGTTTTCTTTTTTGTCGCACCAAAAAGCCGTTTTCCATTTACCGAGTGCAAAAAGCAATTTGTTTTGTGAAGCAACTACCAAATGGCTAATTCAAAATACTACCGTCACATTTTTCAATAATACTAGACCACCTTATATGGATAATTTCATAACACGGGGATCTTAAACATTTTCGTCTATCCCTGGTGAAGAAGAAAAATTCCTGCAAGATCGGCGGGAAGTGGAATTGAATATGAACTACGGTACATGATCGGATGCTCATGATTTTTTACAAAAATCATTTTTAGGTTCAAAATATGTTGTTTCATCATAGATCCACTTCAATTTTAGCGAGTCTTAGCCCCGAGATAAGAATCTTCATGTCCACCCTTCGACAAAGTTTAACGATATTTTAAAACGGGCATCATAAATTCAAAAACGATCCAAACAACGTGAAACCTTCGCGTGGTGTCATATTATAGGACATAGTTAGAAGGAAAATATCAAACTTGGTATATTGATTATGTCTCAAAAAAACCTTCACAAAGTGACCTATCTCGTTCGAGGTTTCTTGGCTTTCGGATCAAATGACCAATGTTATGGCTAGAATGAAGGCATAGTTTGTGATAATGTGTCCATATTATGCATATGGGATGGCGAATAATGTTTCAGGAGAAAGTTTTCCTTTTAAATCGCACCAAAAAGCCGTTTTCCATTTACCGAGTGCAAAAAACGGACGGTTTTGTGAAGCAACTACCAAATGGCTAATTTAAAATACTACCGTCATATTTTTCAAAAATACTAGACCACCTTACATGGATAATTTTATAACACGGGGATCTTAAACATTTCCTTCTACCCCTGGTGAAAAAGACAAATTCCTGCCGAATCGGGAGAAAGTGGGTGAGATATGAACTACAGGTACATGATCGGATGCTCATGATTTTTTACAAAAATTATTTTTAGGTTGAAAATATGTTGTTTCATCATAGATCCACTTCAAGTTTAGCGAGTCTTAACCCCGAGATAAGAATCTTCATGTCCGCCTTTCGACAAAGTTTAATGATATTTTAAAACGGGCATCATAAATTCAAAAACGATTCAAACAACGTGAAACCTTCGCGTGGTGTCATATTATATGACATTGTTAGAAGGAAAATATCAAACTTGGTATATTAATTATGTCTCAAAAAAACCTTCACAAAGTGACCTATCTCGTTCGAGGTTTCTTGACTTTCGGGTGAAATGACCAATGATATGGCCAGAATGAAGGCATAGTTTGTGATAATGTGTCCATATTATGCATAATTATGCATCATGGGATGGCGAACAATGTTTCAGGAGAAAGTTTTCTTTTTTGTCGCACCAAAAAGCCGTTTTCCATTTACCGAGTGCAAAAAACGGACGGTTTTGTGAAGCAACCACCAAATGACTAATTCAAAATACTACCGTCACATTTCTCAAAAATACTAGACCACCTTACATGGATAATTTCATAACACGGGGATCTCAAACATTTCCGTCTATCCCAGGTGAAAAATACAAATTCCTGCCGAATCGGCGGGAAGTGGGTCAGATATGAACTACAGGTACATGATCGGATGCTCATGATTTTTTTACAAAAATCATTTTTAGGTTCAAAATATGTTGTTTCATCATAGATCCACTTCAAGTTTAGCGAGTCTTAGCCCCGAGATAAGAATCTTCATGCGTGCCATTTTAAACGGGCAAATGAAATTATGATAAGAATCACGACATAGTTTGTGATAAGTTGATATTGATATCATATTTGAATTCCTCTCATTTTTCTAATCAATTTAGACATATTATTTTCCGAATTCCGATTTACAGATTTATAGATATTAATTATTCCATATTAAATAAAAAATACAAAAAATAAAATCATTATATTTTTATTTGAATTCAATAATATTTTTACTTATTCATTGTTGTTTACTTAAATAATTGCTTGTAATTTCAAAAAATACAACCATATGACATGATGATATAAGAGTTAATAGGAATGATATCATAATATTGACAACAATGAGTAAATTGCTTTGCGGGAAGAGATTACGAAGAAATGAGGAAGTTAAGCGTGCTAAATTTGGAGTAGTGCTAGGATGGGTGACGAGCGAGAACTTTGACTAAGACTGCAATTTAATCAATTATTAACTATAAATAGTGTTAAAATGATTAAAGCGGAGATTAAGGAGTCAAATAATTCAAAGATTTTAAAAATATATATATTTTAGGCTATGCCTGTCCGTCGGCGTAGCTCATTCTGTCTTGACGGCTGGCCGTCGTAGCTCAGCTGAACCGTTAGCCAAGACGGTCTTTGGTGACACGGGCTCCTGGAAGACGCTATGCCGAGGGGGGAGGGCTGTGCCAACGGTCACGAAGCTGTGCCGACGAGGACATATGCCCAGGGGGCTACGCCGACGGCCACCGTCGGCACAGCCTGTGCCGGCCGTCGGCGTAACAAATCTTTCATGTAGTGCGAGAGCCTTATACATCTAGAGAGTAATTATTTATTGTTTGAGAAAACCATGAGTCATGCATCTTCCTCGAGCATTGTACCTACACAACAATATAGTAGTCATCGATCATGTGAACATAGGACAAAAAAGAAATGAGAGTGTCATGTGTTAGGTAATTCTTAGTGTCGTGTTAGGTACTTAATAGGTGATTGACCAGGTCATTGGATCTCATCTACTCCCAATAAATTAATACAAACATCACGTTTCAAAATTGATTGGAAAAATCTCAGCGCAGAAAAGCAAATGAGGGAGCCATGTTAGGTGGTCCACCGTAGAGAGGGTGGAAACAAAGAGATGGAGAAGCATCTTTCATTCCCTCTATCATTTGTCCATTTAGATAAAGCGAAAGTTTCAGCTAGCAAAACATCGATTGTATCCTCTTCTCACCAAGCCGTACATGGCAGAATCATCTTTTGCATGTTTTGTAAGATAACCTATGATAACCCCCAAGACTAGCATAAACCATTCAGGCATTCTCCATGCATTGTTTATAATTGCATGTTTTCAAACTAGCCTTATACATCTAACTTGAGAGTAATTATTGATTGTTTGAGACACCAAGAGTCATCGTCTGCCTCGAGCATTGAAGCTAGACAACAATATACAAACCTTCGATAACTGGCATCAGTAGTCATCGATCATGTGAACGTAGGACTACACGCAGAGATATAAAAAAGAAATGAGAGTGTCGTGTTAGGTGATTCTTAGTGACGGGTTAGGTACTTAATAGGTGATTGAACAGGCGAATGGATCTCATCTACTCCCAATCAATGAATACAAACATCACAATTCAAAATTTATTGGAAAATCTCACCAAAGAAGAACAAATGAGGGAGACATGTTAGGTGGTTCACCATAGAGAGGTGGAAATGAAGAGAGGGAGAAGCATCTTTTCGCTTGCTCTAACTTTTTCCATTTAGAAAAAGCAAGAGTTCAGGTGGCAGAGCGTCATTGTATCCCTTCTCACCGAGCTGTATATGGAAGAAGCATCTTTTGAAATTTTCTAAGAGAACCTATCATAATCCCCAAGACTAGACAAAACCATCAACACGTCTCACTGCGTCGTTTATAATTGCATGTTTTCAAGCAGGCCTTATACTTTGAACTGGAGAGTAATTATTGATTGTTTGAGGCACCGTGAGTCATCTTCCTCGTGCATTGAACCTAAACAACAATACAAACCGTGAGTGGTCGTCGATCATGTGAATGTAGGACTACACACAGGGATACAAAAAATAAATGAGAGTGTCATGTTAGGTGATTCTTAGTGTCTTGTTAGTACTTCATAGGTGATTGAACAAGTCAGTGGATCTCATCTACTCCCAATCAATGAATACATACATCACATTTCAAAACTGATTGGAAAAATCTTAACAAAGAAAAACAAATGAGGGAGCCATGTTAGGTGGTTCACGACAAAGAGGTGGAAATGAAGAGATGGAGAAGCATCTTTCGGCTTTTGTGAGCGAGGACTTTTTTCAGGATGAAAACCTATGATATTTGATCGGGCAACTACGGCGCTTAGGCACTGTTTCCTTCTTGAATGCGTTGTTATTGGAGTGGAGGACTCTTGGTGTTGTTACGATGGTGTCGATGTCGTTGCTTTGAGGATTAGTTCTCTATAGAGGAACTTTTCTTTTTGTAATTTTTTTTGGACCATGTGCATCCGTAGGGCCGTTAGGGCATGCGTTGTTGGAGATCTTTGGGTGTAATTGGTATCACTGTGATATTAATATATACTCTTTTCCAAAAAAAAAAATGTTAGGTGGTCCACTGTAGAGAGGTGGAAACAAAGAGATGGAGAAGCATCTTTCATTCCCTCTATCATTTGTCCATTTAGATAAAGAGAAAGTTTCAGCTAGCAAAACATCGATTGTAACCTCTTCTCAGCAAGTCGATCATGTGAATGCAGGACTACACGCAGGGATAAAATAAATAAATGAGAGTGTCATGTTAGGTTATTCTTAGTGTCTTGTTAGTACTTCATAGGTGATTGAACAAGTCAGTGGATCTCATCTACTTCCAATCAATGAATACGGACAACACACTTCAAAACTGATTTGAAAAATCTTAACAAAGAAAAAAAAGAGGGAGCCATGTTAGGTGGTTCACGACAGAGAGGTGGAAATGAAGAGATAGAGAAGCATCTTTGTTTGGCTCTCTCTATCTTTCGTCCCTTTAGAAAAAGCGAAAGTTTCAGGTGGCAAAACGCCAACGGGATCCTCTTATCATCGAGTCGTACATGGAAGAAGCATCTTTTGCACATTTTTAGGAGAACCATGATATATTCCGAGACTAGCCTAGATCATTTGGGCCTCCTTCATGTGTCATTTTATAATTGCATGCTTTTAAATGAGTCTTATTCATCTAACTGGAGAGTAATTATTGATTGTTTGAGACACCAAGAGTCATCTGCCTCGAACATTGAACCTACACAACAATAGAAACTGTCGATGAATGGCAGTCGATCGTGTGAACGTAGGACCACAAATAGGGATATAAAAAAGAAATGAGAGTGTCGTGTTAGGTGATCCTTACTGACGTGTTAGGTGATTCTTACTAACGTGTTAGGTGATACTTAGGTGATTGAACAGGTCGGTGGATCTCATCTACTCCCAATTTTTTTTAAAGGGAAAAAAGCTCGGTCTCTGCATCGGTTGATGCTCATAATCTTTATTAATAAAACATTCAAAGAACAACATCCGATAAGAGTTACCTCTCAAGGGTAGACTAAAGTCGATACATAAATCAACCAGCAAAAAACATTTAGCATGCAAAAACTAAGCATCCTGAAGTCTTCTACGCGGCTGCCAGTACGACTGGTCGAATAAGTGGTGCATGACCATCATCAAATGACTGCACCAGTAGGCATAATATCCCACTGGTCTTGGGGCAATAGGCAAGCCTAAACTTGCATCCAGTGTGTCACCATATGGATAACCTGCAAAAATTAAAAGATTTTGATTTGTTAAAGATAATATCATTTTGCATCTCAGGATAGACCAACATAAGGCAGAAACACCAATGTGAATTGTTTGTCTTTGATGATTTATCAACTCCGTTCAACCAATTTTTAAACATATTTGTCACACTAGTTGGGGGAGGTATATCGTAAGAAAAATTGACAGTACGCCATTCCAAATGAGCAAAAGGACAAGATATAAATAAATATTCAATATTTTCGGGTGCCCCACAAAAAGAACATTTAGTACAACCTACCCAATTCCTTTTGATCGGATTATTCTTAGTAAGTAACACTATGTTGTGAAGGAACCACATAATTTTTGTAATCTTTAGCGGTATTTTAATTTCCACAGATAATTTCCTAATGAAGACCGTATGATCATTTATAAGATCCTTGTATATGGATTTTACAGAAAACACCCATATAAATTGAATTCCAAGAAAACTTATTTGGTTCATCTAACAGTTGTACCATCATAAGTCTTTGCCATAAATCTAGCCAATCAGATCACTTATTACCGCTAAGTACCCCTCCAAAACCAATGTTCAAAGTTACCTGGTATAATACTTGTGCCACGGAAATATTATATCGCTACACAATATTTTATGAGGATGAATATTTTTGTGCTAGAGGTGTATCATCTAACCATATATCCTCCCAAAACCTAGTAGTAATACTGTTCCAGATGTTGAAATGACTTATAGAAAAGAACTCGTTCTTTATTTGCATAAACCCTTTCCAAAACGGAGAATCAGTTTGTTTTGCTTGGACATCACACAAAGTTTTCTGACTAAGATATTTGTTTTCCAGCAGTTCCTATCACACACCCTCCTCATTCATTAACTTGAACATCCATTTGGTCAGTAGATATTTATTCTTAATTTCCAACACCTCAATGCCTAATCCCCCTTGATATTTAGGTCTACAAATTATATTCCATTACGTGAGTCTATATTTTCTTTTAAAACATCACATTTTGAATGATTGGCAAATTATATCTACTATCAAAAAATGAATACAAACATCACATTTTAAAAATTGATTGGCGGATCTTATCCAAGAAGAACAAATGAGGGAGCCATGTTAGGTGGTTCAATATAGAGAGGTGGTCGAAACAAAGAAATGTAGAAGCATCTTTCGCTCCCTCTATCTTTTGTTCATTTAGAAAAAGAGAAAGTTTCAGTTGGCAAAACACGGAATGGATCCTCTTTTCCCTGAGTTTTACATCGCAGAATCATCTTTTGCATGTTTTGTAAGAGAGCCTATGATAATCCGAAGACTAGCGTAAACCATCTAACTCGAGAGTAATTATTGATTCTTTGATACACCAAGAGTCATCTGCCTCGAGCATTGAACCTAGACAACAATATACAAACTGTGGATGACTGGCAACTAATGGTCGTCGACGTCGATCATGTGAAAGTTACATGAGGGATATAAAAAGGAATGAGAGTGTCTTGTTTGATGATGCTTAGTGTCGTGTTAGGTACTTAATAGGTGATTGAAATGAAGAGGTAAGTGGATCTCATCACTTTTTTAGATGAAAGTTCAATGTCCCGAAATTAAATTAATAAGAACTTGAGCGGCGCAAAGATACATGATATTGAACCTGAAGAGGCTACACCATTCCGCGTGCCCGCCGAGCAGAAGTTGTGCCGCTGCAGAAGCTACTCCAGCAGGAACCGTCGCTGCCACAGGCACATGCAGCTGCAACGCGACGGCGCCCCAACCAGTGTCACGCCCCCACTGGCCATAGTGACTGCACACAAAGGGGGAAAGAGGCCCCACCACTACCTGCACCGACCGGGCTTTGCCTAGCGACGATTTCTGGCGGCGGCGAGGAGGAGGGGGAGGGGTGGGGACGGGCAAGTGAAGGGCTCCGCCAGGAGCTCCCAGCCGCTCGTGTGAGCTAGTGTTTGTACCGGTACCGACTCTCAATCAACAATTTGTGAAGTTTCCGGATCTCATCTTCTCGGAATCAACAAATACAAACAATCTCTACTATATAATTTTCCTTGAGGTGGTTTCGCTTTTGATTTTCGTCCGACTTTTTCTGGGCGATTTTGCCCTGAGTTTGGACATATTACAGGAACTGCCACCGCTTAGTTAAGCTGAAAAACTGTTCCTTCTCTCCCGACGAACCCAAACCCAGCGCCTCGCGTGGCGGCTGGGCGTGGCGGCGGCGAAAAATAGGGCCTCACGGGCGGCTTCCCGATGGCGCGAGATCCTAGCGGAGAGGTGTGGCAGATGGACACCCAGCGCCTCGCGGTGGCGGCCAAAACCGACTCACGGGAGGCTTCTTGGGCCTTGTGAGCTCGGCGTTGGGGATGAGCTCTGGCGGCGGGAATTGCAGCCTTGGGACAGGTCGGATGGTGACTCGGGCTGGTGGGCGCCATCGGGGAGAGTGTGCGGGCTCGAGATTGGGAGCAGAGCGGTGAGCAAGGAGGGCTGTGCGGGCAGAAGCTCCTCTCCTCCAATCCAACCAGGCAAACTAGCAAAGGGATGGCAGCGACCCGAGTCCATGGCCGCCATCGGATGGCACCGGCCCCGTTCCCCTCTATCTAGCTCCTTCTCTCTAATCGAATCATGTTCTTGAAAGACGAATCTGGCTAAATTCCATCGAATTGGCGGGGTCGGGAGAGTGGATTTTGTTGACTCACAACCGAGAAAAGGACGGCCCGTCTCTTTGTTCCCGAGACTTTTTGTGCTTGGTGACCCGTGGTGTGGTGGCGGAGGCAGCGATGCAGCAGCCAAACTACTCTGGGCTGCTGGCCTACCGTGGCGATCCTCGCGTATCTGTGGAATTGTGCGGGCTCAACCTCCGTGAGCAGATGAGCACCGACCTCGGCTACGACAGCGGCGCATACCCCAATCTTCCTAATCCCACATACTAGCTCAGCAAGATCTGGAGCGGCGAGGATTTTTTTGGTTGTGGCATTCTTTCTTAACTTTGGCGTGCCACAACACAGAATATGGAGGACGATGTGTGGATAACTGAGCAGGAGCGATATGTGCATCTCAGTTCTACCTCCAAGCTACTATCCGCTCTCTCTTTGATGTGACGTGCAACATAAAAAGGTAAACGGTACTATACTCCTCTTCAATCGTGTCTATATTTTAGTTACAACAAAATATGATCTTGTATTACTTTTCCTAAAAATATTGTAAAAGTACTATATGTGGCAAGTTACTACCTCCGATTAAAAATAACTGTCCCATATTTTTCTAAACATGGGTGTATTTATATACTTCTCCAATCTAAATTAATGTTTTTATATTTATCTAAATTTAATTGTATCTAGACATGTTTTAGTGCTAGATACATATAAATCAGAAAAATCTGAGAATATTAATTTGTCCGATTTAGTACTAAAATGAGTGTAGATACATGTCTATCTAAACAAATTCATGGAAATTTTTTTCATACAAAGGGAGTATTACTTTCCCTTCTCATTTCTACTTCCAATATTCGACAATTGATTTATTTATCTATGTTTAGTTTTTTAACATGATCCTATTTTTTATCTTATGAAAATACTCCGAAGGAATCGAAAGAGGTCATGAGAGGATCATCTATGGGTGTTCCATATGGCCATATTTAAATTTTATATAGGCAATATGGATATTATTAAATTTTTAAAAAGTGACCCAGATATTTAAATGTATTTTATGTTGACAATGTGATATTTGTTTTGCGAAATTACACATATAATATTGTAATAATAAAAAATAGGTCATGGCAACCCGCACGAGCATTCAGCTAGTCATATTTAAAATACTCCTTTCGTGTTGGTTTGTTACGCTGTTATGTATTTGAAGGTAAACTTTTACTATTAATGTAACGAACAAACACTACTGGAAAAGAGGCCTTCGGTTTGGTGCCGAACCTGGCACCAGTCCCGGTTTGACTAGTCCCGGTTCGTACCATCTCCAACGTCTATGAAACCGGAGTAGCACTAGTCCCGGGTCGTTCCTGGACTCTAGTCCCGTTCCATAATACGGCTCGGGACAAGTGACCTCGAGCCGGCCAGCTGCACTTTACGCGAACAATTAGTCCCGACCCATATCACGGTCCGGGACTAGTTGTTATTTCTATATAATGCCGCTTCATCCATGCCCGAACCAATGCCATTTTTCCTCCCAAGCAAGCCGAGTTTATGTCCTTTTTTCTCAAGGTTGTCAAGATTTGGTTGCAACCCCTAAATCCAAGGTTTTAAAAGGTCAGCAACTTCATCCTTTCATCTATCATTGTTAGTTTAGATCAATCGATAGAAGTAGAGATGGATTTGCATGCTCTAGAAGTAAAGGATTTTTAGATGTGTAATTTTAGGTAAATTTTGATTAGGCACAAAGTTACTGAAAATTGAAATGTGTAATTTTAAGGTTCAGAGCTCAGAATGGAATGAGGTTTTCACTGCTATAACAATAGTTCAAAATTCCACATTTTTCATGTTAATTGTTTTCTCCAATTCAAAATTTGGTGCATGTAAAATTTTCAAAATTCAAATTTAATGCTCTAGAAGCTCACATTATAAATTCTATTAAATTGGTCACCGATCTCTATTCCTGACGATGTGTAATGGTTTTTGATATACTTTTACAATAATGCAGATGGTCCGAAATGGATGTATGGTACTTGGCGCTATGGGGAGTTCATTAATGTCATGCATCAATTCATCTGTGGTGATCGAACAAGCAGAATGGTTTTGTATTCTGTTCATGTAGTGGATGTAGGAATCAGAAGGATTACTCTGACTCGAAAACCCTTCACAGCTATCTGTTGAATTCTGGTTTCATGCCCAATTATAATTGTTGGACCAAGCACGGAGAGAGAGGGATTATAAGACAATGAATAAGAGGAGGATGATGAAAACTATCATAGTTTCCCTGAGTATGGTGAGACTTCTATGGGGGAAGCTGAAGGGGAGGCTGGAGAAGAGGCACATGATGAGCCCGCTGATGATTGGTTGAATCATTTTTGATGCACGGAGAGACTGCAAAAATGAAAAGGAGAGGGAGAAGTTTAATCACATGTTAGAGGATCACAAAAATTTGTTGTATCCAAATTGCGAAAATGGTCTAAAAGCTGGGTATCACACTGAAATTGCTGCGATGGAAGGCATAGTGTGGTGTACGACTCCTCATTTGAAAAGTTGCTAAAAATGATGAGGAATATTCTTCCAAAGAATAATGTATTGCCCGCAATGTCGTATGAAGCAAACAAGGTTATACGCCCTCTAGGTTTAGAGGTTTAGAAGATACATGCATGCCCTAATGACTGCATCCTCTACCGCGGTGAGGAGTATGAGAATTTGAATGCATGCCCGGTATGCACTGCATTGCGGTATAAGATCAGACGAGATGACCCTGGTGATGTTGAGGGCGAGCGCACCGCCCCCTCAGAATATTGTTCCTTCCAAGGTGATGTGGTATGCCCCTATAATACCACGGTTGAAATGTTTATTCAAAAACAAAGAGCATGCCAAGTTGTTGCGATGGAACAAAGAGGAACATAGTCATACGGGATGTTGAGACTAAAGGGAATATGCCCTGAGAGGCAATAATAAAGTGTTTATTATGTGTATTCCAAGTATATGATAGATGTTTATTTTGCATGCTATAATTGTATTAATACGGAAACGTTAATACATGTGTGTTTAATAAACAAACAGAAAGTTCCTAGTTATGCCTCTCTCATAAACTAGCTCGTTGATTAACAAGATGATCAAGGTTTCCTGATCATGGACATTGGATGTTGTTAATAACGGGATCACAACATTAGTGTAATGGTGTGATGAACATTCATCCGAAGTATAGCATTACGATCAAATTCATTGAGTTTATATTGCTATCACAACTTACAAAGTGATCCTAATCCTTAGACCATGAGATCATGTCAATCACTAACACCGGAAGAGTTTCTTGATAACATCAAACGTCACACCGTAACAGGGTGATTATAAAGATGGATTCAGAACTAATAAAGTGTTATGTTGAGGCTCATGGATCGAGAGTGGAATTTTTTCATCCCGATGACGGATAGATATACTCTGGGCCCTCTCGGTGATATCACATTGATTAGCTTGCAAGCAAGTGATTTGATCACTAGAATGTTATATCACAGGAACGAGAAAAGAGTGCATGTCGGTAACGAGATCAAACTAGGTATGGAGATACCAATGATCGAATCTCGGACATGTAATATATCGTGAAACAAAGGGATTAAGATACTAGCGTAAAAGGTTCCGACGATCACAAGAAAGTCATCGTTGAATGTGTGGGAGTCAGTATGGGTCTCGGATCCGCTTCGATTATTGATCCGAGAGGGGTCTCGATCATGTCCGCATTATTCACGAACCGTAGGGTGACACACTTAAGAGACACCGACATCCAATTGGAGCAAATGTTTCATGCCGAAAGAATGAACAAGCGCAGAAATTTATTTCACTAGATACCGAAACAGGTTTTCGGGTGAAATTGCATAAAGTGGTTATGCATGTGAACTAGAATTCTAGCAAGGGTTTATTTGTTAATGTTTGTCATTAAAGTAATTGACAAAATTCTGAATAAAATAAAAGAGTTTTATTTAATGAGAATTTGCATTAAATTTGGTGGAAATTTAATGGGAATTTGAGTGGACTTTTGAGTGGAGGGAATTTAAAGGAGATTTGTGAGTGGAGTGTCCACCCACATGAAGAGGGGAGGGCAAGGGGGCAGCCCCATGCGCCGGCCACCCCCTTGGGGTCCCCCTCCTCCTATAAAAGGAGCCCCCCTCCTCACTTGTCTCACACACCTCCTCGTGAAGGATCTCTCTCCCCCTCTAGAATTTATCCCCCATGTTCTCGGACTAGCGAGATACATGTTCCCGGTGGCTATTCGACAAGAAAGAGTTGTGCTTCCGCTGCATCGCTGGAGCGAGGAGGCGGAGGTTGCTCGGTGCCTCGAACGTGTGTGCACGGATGCTGCTGATTCTGACATTAGGACTTCCTCTCGATCTTGAGATCGGCAAGAGATCGTCTACATCAACCACGAGTTGAACTCGTTAAGCTTTGTCGGTCTTCAAGGGTATGTTCTCTACGGATATACATCCGCCCGTTGTTTGTATCTAGTAGATAGATCTTGGTATATAGTTCACATCGTAGGAAAATTTTTGTTTTCTATGCTGCGAACCCTACAGTGGTATCAGAGCCGGATCTATGCGTAGATACTTTACACGGTAGTACACATATGAGTATGTGGGCAATGATGATCATGTTGTTGCTCCTTTGTTGTAATTTTGGATATTGGTGGCATAGTGGGATGAAGCGGCCCGGACAAACTTTACATGTCCTCGCACATGAGACCTGTTCCACGCTTGACATGCAACTAGTTTGCATAAGTGGCTAGCGGGTGTCTGTCTCTCCTACTATAGTCAATATCTATTTTGCAAGCGAGTTGTCAACAATTTGATTATCCTCGTTGTGGTTCATGTTCGTAGGTAAGAACGGTTCTATCTCGAAAGCCCTAAGCCACGTAAAACTTGCAATGGATAAATTAGAGGCGTCTAGTTTAGATTGTTGCTGGGCTAGTGTTATGATATGGTAGTGTTGTAAGTAGAAGTATGAGATGATACTCTTACAACACACATAGCGTGTAAAATCCATAGACCTTATTTACACATATAGGTATGATAGTGATCATACCACGATGCACATGATAGAGATCATCTGCGGGAACCATATAATTTCACTAATAAACATATGATGTTTGATAGCATCTTACATTGCTTGTTTAGCGCTTTGTTAGCATAATAAGATGATCCCTCATTTAAATATCAAGATAAGAATGTGTTCTTCCTTTAGTATGCACCTATTATGTTTTCGTCGCTCCAAGACATCACGTGATGATCGGGTGTTCTTGGATCCATGACCATATTTCGGGTGTAAAACAGTTACACACGCGAATACTAAGGTTCTAACTTGGCGAGCCTAGCATGTACAGACATGGCCTCGGAACACGGACCAAAAGGTTAAGCATGAGTCATATAGTTGATATGATGCCCATTTGATGCTCGCCTTTGAAGCTATACCGACTCACGTGATGATCGGACTTGGTGTAGTGGATTTGGTTCATGTAATCACCAAAAAGGCACGAGGGATGTCGTTTTTGAGTGGGAGTTCATTCTTAATATGGATTAGTTGAACTCAATCTATCATACACTTAGTCTAAACTTTACAAATACTGTTGTAGATGGCACCACCTGCTTTTAATTTCAATGTGTTCATGGAGAAAGAGAAACTAGCAACGAACGGTAGCAACTTTACCGAATGGGCCATGAATTTGAGGATTCTCCTCTCTGCTGCACAAAATCAATATGTGCTAGAAGCGCATTAGGCCCCACCTTTGATGATGCCCCGCGAGGAGAAGAATGTCTATCGGACTCGTCGGAGGACCACAACTTAGTTCATTGTGGCATATTGTATGGGCTAGAGCCGAACTTCAAAGCGTTTGAAACGACAATGCATTTGATACAATGGGTGAGTTGAAAATGATTTTCGACACACATCTTCTGTGAGAGCTATAACGCTCGAGAAAAGTTCTTTAGCTGCATGATGGAAGAGCACACTCGTTAGTGAGCATGTACTAAAGATGTCGGATTCTGCGATAAGCTTGTGTCCTTGGGAATATCGATTCCCATTGACTTAGGCATCCATCATGTTCTGCGGTCTCGCCACCTAGCTATAAGAGCTTCGTGATGAACTATAATATGCGGGGCATGAAGAAGTCTCTCCCGAGCTTCATCAATGCTTAAAACTGCGAAGTGGAGATCAAAAGGAACATCAAGTGTTGATGATCAATAGGAACACTGGTTTCAAGAAAGACAAGAAGGAAAAGCGGAAGGGAAGTAAGGCGGCAAGCTGTTGCCGCCTAAAAGAAACCCGAGTTGGACCTAAGTCGATTCAGTGCTACTATTGTAAGGGGGTAGCCATCGGAAGCGCCCCAAGTATCTGGCAGACAAAAAGGCCGGCAAGGCAAACAAAGGTATATATGATATACATGTTATTGATATGTACTTGACTAGTGCTCGCAGTAGCACCTGGGTATTTGATACCGGTTCAGTTGCTAATATTTGTAACTCGAATCAGGGGCTGCGGAACAAGCGACCGCTAGCAAGGGGTGAGGTCAAGATGCGTGTCGGCAATGGATCAAGCGTTGATGTGATCGCCGTCGGAACGCTGCCTCTCCACTAACCGTCGGGATTAGTTATAAACTTGAATAAATGTTATCTGGTGCCTGCACTGAGCATGAACATTGTATCTGGATCGTGTTTGATGTGAAGTGGTTATTCATTTAAATCCGAGAACAATGGTTGTTCCATTTATATGAATGAAATCTTTTATGGTCATGCACCGATGATGAATGGTTTATTTCTATTAGATCTCGATGATAATGTTACACATATTCATAATGTTGATGCTAAAAGGATTAAACTTAATGATGATATATCCGCATATGTGGCACGCTTGCGTCTAGGTCATATTGGCGTTAAACGCATGAAGAAGCTCCATTCGGATGGACTTTTGGAATCACTTGATTATGAATCATTTGATACATGTGAGCCATGCCTTATGGGAAGATGACTAGAACGCCGTTTTCCGGTTCAATGGAACGGGCGACAGATTTATTGGAAATCATACATTCTGATGTATGTGGTCCTGAGTGTGTCGGCGTGAGGTGGATATCGTTATTTTGTTACTTTCACGGATGATTTGAGTAGATACGGTTATATCTACTTGATGAAACACAAGTCTGAAACCTTTGAAAAGTTCAGGGAATTTCAGAATGAAGTGGAAAATCATCGTAATAGAAAGATCAAATTTCTACGGTCCGACCGTGGAGGTGAGTATCTAAGTTATGAGTTTAGCACTCACATGAAAGAGTGTGAAATTGTTTCACAACTCACACCTGCCGGAACACCACAGTGAAATGGTGTGTCGGAACGTCGTAATCGTACTTTATTAGATATGGTTCGATCTATGATGTCTCTGACGGACTTGGCGTTGTCATTTTGGGGTTATGCACTAGAAACTGCTGCATTCACTTTAAATCGGGCACCATCTAAATCCGTTGAAAAGACACCGTATGAATTGTGGTTTTGAAACAAACCTAAGCTGTCATTTCTTAAAGTTTGGGGATGCGATGTTTATGTGAAAAAACTTCAACCGGATAAACTCGAACCCAAAGCGGAAAAATGCGTCTTCATAGGATACCCTAAAGAAACTATTGGGTATTCCTTCTATCACAGATCCGAGGGCAAGGTTTTTGTTGCCAAGAATGGATCCTTTCTAGAGAAAGAGTTTCTCGCGAAAGGTGTGAGTAGTCGGAAGGTAGAACTCGAAGAGGTTGTGGAACCTTCTCTTCAAAGTATGGCGAGTAGCGTAGCGCCGGAAGTTGTTCCGGAGTTGGCTCCACCTGTTGAAGAGGGAACTAATGATAATGATCATGAAACTCTGAAAGAGAGTACTACCGAACCTCGCAGTCAAAAGGGACGCGGCTCCCGAGCTGACGGAAATTCTATCATGAATTTCATGGTTGATGAAAATGATGACCCTGACGTATGAAGAAGCGATGATGAGCCGGATTCCAACAAATGGTTAGAAGCCATGAAATCGAGATGGAATCCATGTATGAAAATCAAGTTTGGAACTTGGTGGAATTACCTCACGACCAGAAGGCCGTGGAGAACAAATGGATTTTCAAAAGGAAAAGCGTCTTGATGGTAATGTGACCGTCTATAAAGCTCGACTTGTCGCAAAGGGGTTTCGACAAATTCAAGGAGTTGACTACGATGAGACTTTCTCTCCGTAGCGATGCTAAAGTCGATTAGGATTATGTTAGCAATTCTGCATATTTCGATTATGAGATATGGCAGATGGATGTCAAAACCGCGTTTCTCAATGGTAATATTGAAGAAGAGTTGTATATGATACAACCAAAGGGTTTTGTCGATCCTAATGATGCTAACAAGGTGTGCAAGCTTCAGCGATCCATCTATGGATTGAAGCAAGCATCACGAAGTTGGAATCTCCGCTTTGATGAGGTGATCAAAGAGTTTGGATTTGTCCAAACTTATGGAGAAGCTTGTATTTACAAGAAAGTGAGTGGGAGCAATGTGGCATTTCGATATTATATGTGGATGACATATTATTGATGGAAATGATATAGATCTTTTAACATGTTAAAAGTTATCTAAACATCAAATTTTCAATGAAGGACCTAGGTGAAGCGTCATACATATTAGGCATAAAGATCTATAGAGATAGATCTAGGCGCCTAATAGGGCTATCATAAAGTACATACCTTGATAAGATTTTAAAGAAGTTTAAAATGGACGGAAGTAAGAAGGGTTCTTACCTATGTTGCAAGGCAAGACATTGAGTAAGACTCAAAGTCCGGCTTCATGGAAGAAAGAGAGATAATGGACAAAGTCCCTATGCTTGACCATAGGCTCTATAATGTACGCCATGCTATGTACAAGACCGGATGTGGCACATGCTATTAGTTTGACTAGTAGGTACCAATCGGATCCAGTTGAACACTCGATAGCGGTCAAGAATATCCTTAAGTACTTACGAAGAACTAAGGATATGTTTCTTGTATCTGAAGGTGAAGAAGAGCTCGTCGCTAAGTGTTATGTCGACGCTAGCTTTGACACCGATCCGGATGACTCTAAGTCTCAATCCGGATCGTATTTCTCATGAATGGCGGGCGGTTAGTTGGAGGAGCTCCAAACAACTGTGGTAGCGGGATCAACAACGGAGGCGAATATGTTCCGCTTGAAGCGGCTCAGAAGCGATTTGGATGAAGGAGTTCATATCCGAACTAGGAGTGGTGGCAAACGCGTTGGACCCAATGGTGATCTATTGTGACAACAATGGTGCCATTGCCAATGCCAAAGAGCCAAGGTCTCACAAGCATTCCAAGCATATTAAGCGCGGTTTCACTCCATCCATGAGCATGTCAAGGATGGAGATATAAAGATTTAGAAAGTACATACGGATCTCATTGTAGCAGATCCGTTGACTAAAACTCTCCTAGAGCAAAACATGATCAACACCGAACTCAATGGGTGTTAGATTTATCACTATGTAACTAGATTATTGTCTCTAGTGCAAGTGGGAGGCGAAGGAATATGCCACGAGAGGCAATAATAAAGTGTTTATTATGTGTATTCCAAGTATATGATAGATGTTTATTTTGCATGCTATAATTGTATTAATACGGAACGTTAATACATGTGTGTTTAATAAACAAAGAAAGTTCCTAGTTATGCCTCTCTCATAAACTAGCTCGTTTATTAACAAGATGATCAAGGTTTCGATCATGTACATTGGATGTTGTTAATAACGGGATCACAACATTAGTGTAATGGTGTGATGAACATTCATCGAAGTATAGCATTACGATCAAAGTCATTGAGTTTATATTGCTATAACAACTTACGAAGTGATCCTAATCCTTAGACCATGAGATCATGTCAATCACTAACACAGGAAGAGTTTCTTGATAACATCAAACGTCACACCGTAACAGGGTGATTATAAAGATGGATTCAGAACTAATAAAGTGTTATGTTGAGGCTCATGGATCGAGAGTGGAATTTGTTCATCCCGATGACGGATAGATATACTCTGGGCCCTCTCGGTGATATCACATTGATTAGCTTGCAAGCAAGTGATTTGATCACTAGAATGTTATATCACAGGAACGAGAAAAGAGTGCATGTCGGTAACGAGATCAAACTAGGTATGGAGATACCGATGATCGAATCTCGGACATGTAATATATCATGAAACAAAGGGATTAAGATACTAGCGTAAAAGGTTCCGACGATCACAAGAAAGTCATCGTTGAATGTGTGGGAGTCAGTATGGGTCTCTAGATCCCGCTTCTGATTATTGATCCGAGAGGGGTCTCGATCATGTCCGCATTATTCACGAACCGTAGGGTGACACACTTAAGAGACACCGACATCCAATTGGAGCAAATGTTTCATGCCGAAAGAATGAACAAGCGCAGGAATTTATTTCACTAGATACCAAAAGCAGGTTTTGGGTGAAATTGCATAAAGTGGTTATGCATGTGAAATAGAATTCTAGCAAGGGGTTATTTGAGAATGTTTGTCATTAAAGTAATTGACAAAATTCTGAATAAAATAAGAGTTTTATTTAATGAGAGTTTGCATTAAATTTGGTGGAAATTTAATGGGAATTTGAGTGGACTTTTGAGTGGAGGGAATTTAAAGGAGATTTGTGAGTGGAGTGTCCACCCACATGAAGAGGGAGGGCAAGGGGCAGCCCATGCGCCGCAACCCCCTTGGGGTTCCCTCCTCCTATAAAGGAGCCCCTCCTCACTTGTCTCACACCTCCTCGTGAAGGATCTCTCTCCCCTCTAGAATTTATCCCCATGGTCTCGGACTAGCGAGATACATGTTCCCGGTGGCTATTCGGCAAGAAAGAGTTGTGCTTCCATGCATCGCTGGAGGCGAGGCGGAGGTTGCTCGGTGCCTCGAACGTGTGTGCGAGCACGGATGCGCTGCTGATTTGCGGCGCTAGGACTTCCTCTCGATCTTGAGATCGGCAAGAGATCGTCTACATCAACCACGAGTTGAACTCGTTAAGCTTTGTCGGTCTTCAAGGGTATGTTCTCTACGGATATACATCCGCCCGTTGTTTGTATCTAGTAGATAGATCTTGGTATATAGTTCACATCGTAGGAAAATTTTTGTTTTCTATGCTGCGAACCCTACAGAGACACCTCCCCGATGGGTCGCAGTGGAGAAAATGAAGGGAATAAGCCCTGAGAGGCAATAATAAAGTGTTTATTATGTGTATTCCAAGTATATGATAGATGTTTATTTTGCATGCTATAATTGTATTAATACGGAAACGTTAATACATGTGTGTTTAATAAACAAACAGAAAGTTCCTAGTTATGCCTCTCTCATAAACTAGCTCGTTGATTAACAAGATGATCAAGGTTTCCTGATCATGGACATTGGATGTTGTTAATAACGGGATCACAACGTTAGTGTAATCTGTGATGAACATTCATCCGAAGTATAGCATTACGATCAAATTCATTGAGTTTATATTGCTATAACAACTGAAGTGATCCTAATCCTTAGACCATGAGATCATGTCAATCACTAACACCGGAAGAGTTTCTTGATAACATCAAACGTCACACCGTAACAGGTGATTATAAAGATGGATTCAGAACTAATAAAGTGTTATGTTGAGGCTCATGGATCGAGAGTGGAATTTGTTCATCCCGATGACGGATAGATATACTCGGGCCCTCTCGGTGGTATCACATTGATTAGCTTGCAAGCAAGTGATTTGATCACTAGAATGTTATATCACAGAACGAGAAAAGAGTGCATGTCGATACGAGATCAAACTAGGTATGGAGATACCGATGATCGAATCTCGGACATGTAATATATCGTGAAACAAAGGGATTAAGATACTAGCGTAAAGGTTAGATGATCACAAGAAAGTCATCGTTGAATGTGTGGGGTCATATGGGTCTCCGGATCCGCTTCGATTATTGATCCGAGAGGGTCTCGATCATGTCCGCATTATTCACGAACCGTAGGGTGACACACTTAAGAGACACCGACATCCAATTGGACCAAATGTTTCATGCCGAAAAGAATGAACAAGCGCAGAATTTATTTCACTAGATACCAAAGCAGTTTCGGTGAAATTGCATAAAGTGGTTATGCATGTGAAATAGAATTCTAGCAAGGGGTTATTGTGAATGTTTGTCATTAAAGTAATTGACAAAATTCTGAATAAAATAAAAGAGTTTTATTTAATGAGAGTTTGCATTAAATTTGGTGGAAATTTAATGGGAATTTGAGTGGACTTTTGAGTGGAGGAATTTAAAGGAGATTTGTGAGTGGAGTGTCCACCCACATGAAGAGGGGAGGAAGGGGCAGCCCCCATGCGCCATCCCCTTGGGGTTCCCCTCCTCCTATAAAAGGAGCCCCTCCTCACTTGTCTCTCACACCTCCTCGTGAAGGATCTCTCTCCCCTAGAATTTATCCCCATGGTCTCGGACTAGCGAGATACATGTTCCTGGCTATTCGGCAAGAAAGAGTTGTGCTTCCGCTGCATCTGCCGAGGCGAGGAAGCGGAGGTTGCTCGGTGCCTCGAACGTGTGCGAGCACGGATGCTGGCTGATTTGCGGCGCTAGGACTTCCTCTCGATCTTGAGATCGGCAGAGATCGTCTACATCAACCACGAGTTGAACTCGTTAAGCTTTGTCGGTCTTCAAGGGTATGTTCTCTACGGATATACATCCGTTGTTTGTATCTAGTAGATAGATCTTGGTATATAGTTCACATCGTAGGAAAATTTTTGTTTTCTATGCTGCGAACCCTACAGAGACACCTCCCCGATGGGTCGCAGTGGAGAAAATGAAGGGAATAAGCCCTGAGAGGCAATAATAAAGTGTTTATTATGTGTATTCCAAGTATATGATAGATGTTTATTTTGCATGCTATAATTGTATTAATACGGAAACGTTAATACATGTGTGTTTAATAAACAAACAGAAAGTTCCTAGTTATGCCTCTCTCATAAACTAGCTCGTTGATTAACAAGATGATCAAGGTTTCCTGATCATGGACATTGGATGTTGTTAATAACGGGATCACAACGTTAGTGTAATGCTGTGATGAACATTCATCCGAAGTATAGCATTACGATCAAATTCATTGAGTTTATATTGCTATAACAACTTACGAAGTGATCCTAATCCTTAGACCATGAGATCATGTCAATCACTAACACCGGAAGAGTTTCTTGATAACATCAAACGTCACACCGTAACAGGGTGATTATAAAGATGGATTCAGAACTAATAAAGTGTTATGTTGAGGCTCATGGATCGAGAGTGGAATTTGTTCATCCCGATGACGGATAGATATACTCTGGGCCAGCTCGGTGGTATCACATTGATTAGCTTGCAAGCAAGTGATTTGATCACTAGAATGTTATATCACAGAACGAAAGAGTGCATGTCAGCTTGAGATCAAACTAGGTATGGAGATACCGATGATCGAATCTCGGACATGTAATATATCGTGAAACAAAGGGATTAAGATACTAGCGTAAAGGTTAGATGATCACAAGAAAGTCATCGTTGAATGTGTGAGTCATTATGGGTCTCCGGATCCCGCTTCGATTATTGATCCGAGAGGGTCTCGATCATGTCCGCATTATTCACGAACCGTAGGGTGACACACTTAAGAGACACCGACATCCAATTGGACCAAATGTTTCATGCCGAAGAATGAACAAGCGCAGAATTTATTTCACTAGATACCAAACAGGTTTTCGGTGAAATTGCATAAAGTGGTTATGCATGTGAAATAGAATTCTAGCAAGGGTTATTGTGAATGTTTGTCATTAAAGTAATTGACAAAATTCTGAATAAAATAAAAGAGTTTTATTTAATGAGAGTTTGCATTAAATTTGGTGGAAATTTAATGGGAATTTGAGTGGACTTTTGAGTGGAGGAATTTAAAGGAGATTTGTGAGTGGAGTGTCCACCCACATGAAGAGGGAGGAAGGGCAGCCCCATGCGCCATCCCTTGGGGTTCCCTCCTCCTATAAAAGGAGCCCCCCTCACTTGTCTCTCACACCTCCTCGTGAAGGATCTCTCTCCCCCTCTAGAATTTATCCCCCATGGTCTCGGACTAGCGAGATACATGTTTCCGGTGGCTATTCGGCAAGAAAGAGTTGTGCTTCCGCTGCATCGCTGGGCGAGGAAGCGGAGGTTGCTCGGTGCCTCGAGCGTGTGTGCGAGCAACGGATGCGCTGCTGATTTGGCGCTAGGACTTCCTCTCGATCTTGAGATCGGCAGAGATCGTCTACATCAACCACGAGTTGAACTCGTTAAGCTTTGTCGGTCTTCAAGGGTATGTTCTCTCTGGATATACATCCGCCCGTTGTTTGTATCTAGTAGATAGATCTTGGTATATAGTTCACATCGTAGGAAAATTTTTGTTTTCTATGCTGCGAACCCTACAGAGACACCTCCCCGATGGGTCGCAGTGGAGAAAATGAAGGGAATAAGCCCTGAGAGGCAATAATAAAGTGTTTATTATGTGTATTCCAAGTATATGATAGATGTTTATTTTGCATGCTATAATTGTATTAATACGGAAACGTTAATACATGTGTGTTTAATAAACAAACAGAAAGTTCCTAGTTATGCCTCTCTCATAAACTAGCTCGTTGATTAACAAGATGATCAAGGTTTCCTGATCATGGACATTGGATGTTGTTAATAACGGGATCACAACGTTAGTGTAATGCTGTGATGAACATTCATCCGAAGTATAGCATTACGATCAAATTCATTGAGTTTATATTGCTATAACAACTTACGAAGTGATCCTAATCCTTAGACCATGAGATCATGTCAATCACTAACACCGGAAGAGTTTCTTGATAACATCAAACGTCACACCGTAACAGGGTGATTATAAAGATGGATTCAGAACTAATAAAGTGTTATGTTGAGGCTCATGGATCGAGAGTGGAATTTGTTCATCCCGATGACGGATAGATATACTCTGGGCCCTCTCGGTGGTATCACATTGATTAGCTTGCAAGCAAGTGATTTGATCACTAGAATGTTATATCACAGGAACGAGAAAAGAGTGCATGTCGGTAACGAGATCAAACTAGGTATGGAGATACCGATGATCGAATCTCGGACATGTAATATATCGTGAAACAAAGGGATTAAGATACTAGCGTAAAAGGTTCCGATGATCACAAGAAATTCATCGTTGAATGTGTGGGAGTCAGTATGGGTCTCCAGATCCCGCTTCTGATTATTGATCCGAGAGGGGTCTCGATCATGTCCGCATTATTCACGAACCGTAGGGTGACACACTTAAGAGACACCGACATCCAATTGGATCAAATGTTTCATGCCGAAAGAATGAACAAGCGCAGGAATTTATTTCACTAGATACCGAAACAGGTTTTCGGTGAAATTGCATAAAGTGGTTATGCATGTGAAATAGAATTCTAGCAAGGGGTTATTTGTGAATGTTTGTCATTAAAGTAATTGACAAAATTCTGAATAAAATAAAAGAGTTTTATTTAATGAGAGTTTGCATTAAATTTGGTGGAAATTTAATGGGAATTTGAGTGGACTTTTGAGTGGAGGGAATTTAAAGGAGATTTGTGAGTGGAGTGTCCACCCACATGAAGAGGGGAGGGAAAGGGGGCAGCCCCCATGCGCCGGCCATCCCCTTGGGGTTCCCCCTCCTCCTATAAAAGGAGCCCCCCTCCTCACTTGTCTCTCACACCTCCTCGTGAAGGATCTCTCTCCCCCTCTAGAATTTATCCCCCATGGTCTCGGACTAGCGAGATACATGTTCCCGGTGGCTATTCGGCAAGAAAGAGTTGTGCTTCCGCTGCATCGCTGGAACGAGGAAGCGGAGGTTGCTCGGTGCCTCGAACGTGTGTGCGAGCACGGATGCTTGCTGATTTGGCGCTAGGACTTCCTCTCGATCTTGAGATCGGCAAGAGATCGTCTACATCAACCACGAGTTGAACTCGTTAAGCTTTGTCGGTCTTCAAGGGTATGTTCTCTACGGATATACATCTGCCCGTTGTTTCTATCCAGTAGATAGATCTTGGTATATAGTTCACACTGTAGGAAATTTTTTGTTTTCTATGCTGCGAACCCTACAGTGGTATCAGAGCCGGATCTATGCGTAGATACTTTACACGGGTAGTACACATATGAGTATGTGGGCGATGATGATCATGTTGTTGCTCCTTTGTTGTAATTTTGGATATTGGTGGCATAGTGGGATGAAGCGGCCCGGGCAAACTTTACATGTCCTCGCACACGAGACCTGTTCCACGCTTGACATGCAACTAGTTTGCATAAGTGGCTAGCGGGTGTCTGTCTCTCCTACTATAGTCAATATCTATTTTGCAAGCGAGTTGTCAACAATTTGATTATCCTCATTGTGGTTCATGTTCGTAGGTAAGAACGGTTCTATCTCGAAAGCCCTAAGCCACGTAAAACTTGCAATGGATAAATTAGGCGTCTAGTTTAGATTGTTCTTTGGGCTAGTGTTATGATATGGTAGTGTTGTAAGTAGAAGTATGAGATGATACTCTTACAACACACATAGCGTGTAAATCCATAGACCTTGGATTTACACATATAGGTATGATAGTGATCATACCACGATGCACATGATAGAGATCATCTAAGGGCGGGAACCATATAATTTCACTAATAAACATATGATGTTTGATAGCATCTTATATTGCTTGTTTAGCGCTTTGTTAGCATAATAAGATGATCCCTCATTTAAATATCAAGATAAGAATGTGTTCTTCCTTTAGTATGCACCGATTATGTTTTCGTCGCTCCAAGACATCACGTGATGATCGGGTGTTCTTGGATCCACGACCATATTTCGGGTGTAAATCAGTTACACACGCGAATACTAAGGTTCTCACTTGGCGAGCCTAGCATGTACAGACATGGCCTCGGAACACGGACCGAAAGGTTAAGCATGAGTCATATAGTTGATATGATGCCCATTTGATGCTCGCCTTTGAAGCTATACCGACTCACGTGATGATCGGACTTGGTGTAGTGGATTTGGTTCATGTAATCACCAAAAAGGCACGAGGGATGTCGTTTTTGAGTGGGATTTCATTCGTAATATGGATTAGTTGAACTCAATCTATCATATACTTGGTCTAAACTTTACAAATTCTGTTGTAGATGGCACCACCTGCTTTTAATTTCAATGTGTTCATGGAGAAAGAGAAACTAGCAACGAACGGTAGCAACTTTACCGAATGGGCCATGAATTTGAGGATTCTCCTCTCTGCTGCACAAAAGCAATATGTGCTAGAAGCGCCGTTAGGCCCCCCACCTTTTGATGATGCCCCTGACGAGGAGAAGAATGTCTATCGACTCCAGAGGACCACAACTTAGTTCATTGCGGCATATTGTATGGGCTAGAGCCGGAACTTCGAAAGCGTTTCGAAAACGGCAATGCATTTGATACAATGGGTGAGTTGAAAATGATTTTCGACACACATGCTGCTATAGAGATCTACAATGCTTCAGAAAAGTTCTTTAGCTGCATGATGGAAGAGCACAGCTCTGTTAGTGAGCATGTACTCAAGATGTCGGGTTACGCCGATAAGCTTGTGTCCTTGGGAATATCGATTCCCATTGACTTAGGCATCCATCGTGTTCTCGTCTCGCCACCTAGCTATAAGAGCTTCGTGATGAACTATAATATGCAAGGCATGAAGAAGTCTCTCCCGAGCTTGTCAATGCTTAAAACCGCAGAAGTGGAGATCAAAAGGAACATCAAGTGTTGATGATCAATAGGAACACCGGTTTCAAGAAAGACAAGAAGGGAAAACGGAAGGAAGTAAGGCGGCAAGCCTGCGCTGAAAAGAAACCCCGAGTTGGACCTAAGTCCGATTCCGAGTGCTACTATTGTAAGGGATCGCCATTGGCGCAATCGCCCCAAGTATCCGCGCATAAGAATGCCGGTAAGGCAAACAAAGGTATATATGATATACATGTTATTGATGTGTACTTGACTAGTGCTCGCAGTAGCACCTGGGTATTTGATACCGGTTCAGTTGCTAATATTTGTAACTCGAATCAGGGGCTGCAGAACAAGCGATCGCTAGCAAGGGGTGAGGTCAAGATGCGTGTCGGCAATGGATCAAGCGTTGATGTGATCGCCGTCGGAACGCTGCCTCTCCACTTACCGTCGGGATTAGTTATAAACTTGAATAAATGTTATCTGGTGCCTGCACTGAGCATGAACATTGTATCTGGATCGTGTTTGATGCGAAGTGGTTATTCATTTAAATCTGAGAACAATGGTTGTTCCATTTATATGAATGAGATCTTTTATGGTCATGCACCGATGATGAATGGTTTATTTCTATTAGATCTCGATGATAATGTTACACATATTCATAATGTTGATGCTAAAAGGATTAAACTTAATGATGATATATCCGCATATATGTGGCACTGTCGTCTAGGTCATATTGGCGTTAAACGCATGAAGAAGATCCATTCGGATGGACTTTTGGAATCACTTGATTATGAATCATTTGATACATGGTTGCCATGCCTTA
Source organism: Avena longiglumis (assembly GCA_030063025.1). Lineage (NCBI taxonomy): Eukaryota > Viridiplantae > Streptophyta > Magnoliopsida > Poales > Poaceae > Avena > Avena longiglumis. The sequence goes on from CP125975.1 coordinate 16,384,843, forward strand.
TGGGCAAGATGACTAGAACGCCGTTTTCCGGTTCAATGGAACGGGCGACAGATTTATTGGAAATCATACATTCTGATGTATGTGGTCCAATGAGTGTGTCGGCGATAGGTGGATATCGTTATTTTGTTACTTTCACGGATGATTTGAGTAGATACGGTTATATCTACTTGATGAAACACAAGTCTGAAACCTTTGAAAAGTTCAGGGAATTTCAGAATGAAGTGGAAAATCATCGTAATAGAAAGATCAAATTTCTACGGTCCGACCGTGGAGGTGAGTATCTAAGTTACGAGTTTAGCACTCACATGAAAGAGTGTGAAATTGTTTCACAACTCACTGCCGAACACCACAAATGAAATGGTGTGTTGGAACGTCGTAATCGTACTTTATTAGATATGGTTCGATCTATGATGTCTCTGACGGACTTGTCGTTGTCATTTTGGGGTTATGCACTAGAAACTGCTGCATTCACTTTAAATCGGGCACCATCTAAATCCGTTGAAAAGACACCGTATGAATTGTGGTTTGGAAACAAACCTAAGCTGTCATTTCTTAAAGTTTGGGGATGCGATGTTTATGTGAAGAAACTTCAACCGGATAAACTCGAACCCAAAGCGGAAAAATGCGTCTTCATAGGATACCCTAAAGAAACTATTGGGTATTCCTTCTATCACAGATCCGAGGGCAAGGTTTTTGTTGCCAAGAATGGATCCTTTCTAGAGAAAGAGTTTCTCGCGAAAGGTGTGAGTAGTCGGAAGGTAGAACTCGAAGAGGTTGTGGAACCTTCTCTTCAAAGTATGGCGAGTAGCGCAGCGCCGGAAGTTGTTCCGGAGTTGGCTCCACCTGTTGAAGAGGGAACTAATGATAATGATCATGAAACTCCGAAAGAGAGTACTACCGAACCTCGCAGGTCAAACAGGACGCGTGCAGCTCCCGAGCTGTACGGAAATCTTGTCATGAATTTCATGGTTGATGAAAATGATGACCCTGCGACGTATGAAGAAGCGATGATGAGCCCGGATTCCAACAAATGGTTAGAATCTATGAAATCCGAGATGGAATCCATGTATGAAAATCAAGTTTGGAACTTGGTGGAATTACCTCACGACCGAAAGGCCGTGGAGAACAAATGGATTTTCAAAAGGAAAACTGATGCTGATGGTAATGTGACCGTCTATAAAGCTCGACTTGTCGCAAAGGGGTTTCGAAAAATTCAAGGAGTTGACTACGATGAGACTTTCTCTCCCGTAGCGATGCTAAAGTCAGTTAGGATTATGTTAGCAATTGCTGCATATTTCGATTATGAGATATGGCAGATGGATGTCAAAACCGCGTTTCTCAATGGTAATATTGAAGAAGAGTTGTATATGATACAACCAAAGGGTTTTGTCGATCCTAAGGATGCTAACAAGGTGTGCAAGCTTCAGCGATCCATCTATGGATTGAAGCAAGCATCACGAAGTTGGAATCTCCGCTTTGATGAGGTGATCAAAGAGTTTGGATTTGTCCAAACTTATGGAGAAGCTTGTATTTACAAGAAAGTGAGTGGAAGCAATGTCGCATTTCTGATATTATATGTGGATGATATATTATTGATCGGAAATGATATAGATCTTTTAAACAGTGTTAAAAGTTATCTAAACAGCAAATTTTCAATGAAGGACCTAGGTGAAGCGTCATACATATTAGGCATAAAGATCTATAGAGATAGATCTAGGCTCCTAATAGGGCTATCACAAAGTACATACCTTGATAAGATTTTAAAGAAGTTTAAAATGGACGGAAGTAAGAAGGGGTTATTACCTATGTTGCAAGGCAAGACATTGAGTAAGGGGCTGTTTGGTTGTGCTTATTTATGGCTTTTTTGCTTTTGGCTTATAAGCCACAAAAGCACCTAAATAGCTGCTTTTCATTTTGGCTTTTGGCTTATACCATTGTACTACCATGTTCAATTAAAAGCCAAAAGCCAAAGCCAAAAGCACCTATTTTGGTGCTTTTGTGGCTTATAAGCCAAACTCTAAAAGCTAGATTTAAGCCCAACCAAACAGGCCCTAAGACTCAAAGTCCGGCTTCGTCGGAAGAAAGAGAGATAATGGACAAAGTCCCCTATGCTTCAGCCATAGGCTCTATAATGTACGCCATGCTATGTACAAGACCGGATGTGGCACATGCTATTAGTTTGACTAGTAGGTACCAATCGGATCCAGGTTCGGAACACTGGATAGCGGTCAAGAATATCCTTAAGTACTTACAAAGAACTAAGGATATGTTTCTTGTATACGGAGGTGAAGAAGAGCTCGTCGCTAAGTGTTATGTCGACGCTAGCTTTGACACCGATCCGGATGACTCTAAGTCTCAATCCGGATACGTATTTCTCATGAATGGCGGAGCGGTTAGTTGGAGGAGATCCAAACAACCTGTGGTAGCGGGATCAACAACGGAGGCCGAATATGTTGCTGCTTCAGAAGCGGGTCGAAGCGCTTTGGATGAAGGAGTTCATATCCGAACTAGGAGTGGTGGCAAACGTTGGACCCAATGGTGATCTATTGTGACAACAATGGTGCCATTGCCAATGCCAAAGAGCCAAGGTCTCACAAGCATTCCAAGCATATTAAGCGGTTTCACTCCATCCATGAGCATGTCAAGGATGGAGATATAAAGATTTGTAAAGTACATACGGATCTCAATGTAGCAGATCCGTGACTAAAACTCTCCCTAGAGCAAAACATGATCAACACCGAACTCAATGGGTGTTAGATTTATCACTATGTAACTAGATTATTGTCTCTAGTGCAAGTGGGAGATCAAGGAATATGCCCCGAGAGGCAATAATAAAGTGTTTATTATGTGTATTCCAAGTATATGATAGATGTTTATTTTGCATGCTATAATTTTATTAATACGGAAACGTTAATACATGTGTGTTTAATAAACAAGCGAAAAGTTCCTAGTTATGCCTCTCTCATAAACTAGCTCGTTGATTAACAAGATGATCAAGGTTTCGATCATGTACATTGGGTGTTGTTAATAACGGATCACAACATTAGTGTAATGGTGTGATGAACATTCATCCAAGTATAGCATTACGATCAAAGTTATTGAGTTTATATTGCTATAACAACTTACGAAGTGATCCTAATCCTTAGACCATGAGATCATGTCAATCACTAACACCGGAAGAGTTTCTTGATAACATCAAACGTCACACCGTAACAGGGTGATTATAAAGTTGGATTCGGAACTAATAAAGTGTTATGTTGAGGCTCATGGATCGAGAGTGGAATTTGTTCATCCCGATGACGGATAGATATACTCTGGGCCCTCTCGGTGATATCACATTGATTAGCTTGCAAGCAAGTGATTTGATCACTAGAATGTTATATCACAGGAACGAGAAAAGAGTGCATGTCGGTAACGAGATCAAACTAGGTATGGAGATACCGATGATCGAATCTCGGACATGTAATATATCATGAAACAAAGGGATTAAGATACTAGCATAAAAGGTTCCGACGATCACAAGAAAGGCATCGTTGAATGTGTGGGAGTCAGTATGGGTCTCCAGATCCCGCTTCTGATTATTGATCCGAGAGGGGTCTCGATCATGTCCGCATTATTCATGAACCGTAGGGTGACACACTTAAGAGACACCGACATCCAATTGGAGTAAATGTTTCATGCCGACAGAATGAACAAGCGCAGGAATTTATTTCACTAGATACCGAAACAGGTTTTCGGGTGAAATTGCATAAAGTGGTTATGCATGTGAAATAGAATTCTAGCAAGGGGTTATTTGTGAATGTTTTTCATTAAAGTAATTGACAAAATTCTGAATAAAATAAAAGAGTTTTATTTAATGAGAGTTTGCATTAAATTTGGTGGAAATTTAATGGGAATTTGAGTGGACTTTTGAGTGGAGGGAATTTAAAGGAGATTTGTGAGTGGAGTGTCCACCCACATGAAGAGGGAGGCAAGGGGCAGCCCCATGCCAAGCCACCCCTTGGGGTTCCCCCTCCTCCTATAAAGGAGCCCCTCCTCACTTGTCTCACACACCTCCTCGTGAAGGATCTCTCTCCCCCTCTAGAATTTATCCCCCATGGTCTCGGACTAGCGAGATACATGTTCCCGGTGGCTATTCGGCAAGAAAGAGTTGTGCTTCCGCTGCATCGCTGGAGCGAGGAGGCGGAGGTTACTCGGTGCCTCGAACGTGTGTGCGAGCACGGATGCGCTGCTGATTTGCGGCGCTAGGACTTCCTCTCGATCTTTAGATCGACAAGAGATCGTCTACATCAACCACGAGTTGAACTCGTTAAGCTTTGTCGGTCTTCAAGGGTATGTTCTCTACGGATATACATCCGCCCGTTGTTTGTATCTAGTAGATAGATCTTGGTATATAGTTCACATCGTAGGAAAATTTTTGTTTTCTATGCTGCGAACCCTACAGAGACACCTCCCCGATGGGTCGCAGTGGAGAAAATGAAGGGAATAAGCCCTGAGAGGCAATAATAAAGTGTTTATTATGTGTATTCCAAGTATATGATAGATGTTTATTTTGCATGCTATAATTGTATTAATACGGAAACGTTAATACATGTGTGTTTAATAAACAAACAGAAAGTTCCTAGTTATGCCTCTCTCATAAACTAGCTCGTTGATTAACAAGATGATCAAGGTTTCCTGGTCATGGACATTGGATGTTGTTAATAACGGGATCACAACGTTAGTGTAATGCTGTGATGAACATTCATCCGAAGTATAACATTACGATCAAATTCATTGAGTTTATATTGCTATAACAACTTACGAAGTGATCCTAATCCTTAGACCATGAGATCATGTCAATCACTAACACCGGAAGAGTTTCTTGATAACATCAAACGTCACACCGTAACAGGGTGATTATAAAGATGGATTCAGAACTAATAAAGTGTTATGTTGAGGCTCATGGATCGAGAGTGGAATTTGTTCATCCCGATGACGGATAGATATACTGGCCCGCCCTGGGCCCTCGGTGATATCACATTGATTAGCTTGCAAGCAAGTGATTTGATCACTAGAATGTTATATCACAGAACGAGAAAAGAGTGCATGTCAGAACGAGATCAAACTAGGTATGGAGATACCGATGATCGAATCTCGGATATGTAATATATCGTGAAACAAAGGGATTAAGATACTAGCGTAAAAGGTTCGGAAGCGATCACAAGAAAGTCATCGTTGAATTGTGGAGTCGATGGGTCTCGGATCCCGCTTCGATTATTGATCCGAGAGGGTCTCGATCATGTCCGCATTATTCACGAACCGTAGGGTGACACACTTAAGAGACACGACATCCAATTGGATCAAATGTTTCATGCCAAAAGAATGAACAAGCGCAGGAATTTATTTCACTAGATACCGAAAACAGGTTTTCGGGTGAAATTGCATAAAGTGGTTATGCATGTGAAATAGAATTCTAGCAAGGTTATTTGTGAATGTTTGTCATTAAAGTAATTGACAAAATTCTGAATAAAATAAAATAGTTTTATTTAATGAGAGTTTGCATTAAATTTGGTGGAAATTTAATGGGAATTTGAGTGGACTTTTGAGTGGAGGAATTTAAAGGAGATTTGTGAGGAGTGTCCACCCACATGAAGAGGGAGGGCAAGGGGCAGCCCCATGCGCCGCCACACCCTTGGGGTTCCCCCTCCTCCTAAAAGGATCCCCTCCTCACTTGTCTCTCACACCTCCTCGTGAAGGATCTCTCTCCTCTAGAATTTATCCCCATGGTCTCGGACTAGCGAGATACATGTTCCGGTGGCTATTCGGCAAGAAAGAGTTGTGCTTCCGCTGCATCGCTGGAGAGAGGAGGCGGAGGTTGCTCGGTGCCTCGAACGTGTGTGCGAGCACGGATGCGCTGCTGATTTGCGGCGCTAGGACTTCCTCTCGATCTTGAGATCGGCAAGAGATCGTCTACATCAACCACGAGTTGAACTCGTTAAGCTTTGTCGGTCTTCAAGGGTATGTTCTCTACGGATATACATCCGCCCGTTGTTTGTATCTAGTAGATAGAACTTGGTATATAGTTCACATCGTAGGAAAATTTTTGTTTTCTATGCTGCGAACCCTACAGAAAAATCTATAGAATTACCCGGACTTTGCAGATGACGCAAGGAGTTTAAGTTTTGGTGTAAGTACAAATGACATGAATACTTTTGGGGAGTAGAGCTCAAGTCACAACACCTGCCCATGACTCTAGGTATCTATAACCTTTCTCCTTGGTTGTGCATGAAGCGGAAGTTCATTATGCTGCCACTGATGATCCAAGGCCCGAAGCAACCCGACAACGATATTGGTGTGTACCTAAGGACATTAGTTGAAGAACTTTTCCGGTTGTGGCACGAACCCGGCATACATGTGTGGGATGAGCACACGTATGAAGAATTTGACCTCCGAGCGTTGATTTTCGTAACAATCAATGATTGGCTTGGTCTTAGTAACATTTCAGGACAGACAAACAAGGGATACAATGCATGAACGCACTATTTAGATGAGACTAAAACTATATATTTGGAGCATTGTAATAATAATGTGTACACAGGGCATCATCGATTTATTTTGTCCAAGCATGCCTTATGAAAGAAATTCAAGCATTTCAACGTCCAAGCATTTCACCAGACGAAGCCTAAGGAACGTACTGGTGCTGATGTATTTGATATGATCAAAGATTTGGATCAAATAGTAACCTTTAGAATGGTCCTTGGCAGAAAATCTGTTTCGAAGGACAATGATGGACACACACCCATGTTTAAGAAGAAATCTATATTTTAGGTGCTACCCTATTAGAAATTACTAGAGGTCCGCTCTGCAATCGACGTGACACATGTGATGAAGATTCTTTGCGTGAACCTGTTAGGCTTCTTGGGCGTGTATGGGAAGACAAAAGATACACCGGAAGCACGAAGGACCAGCATCGTATGAAAGACCTAGAAGGATTGCATCCAAAATGGTTTCAAGGTCATGCCAGCTACGCTCTTACCAAACAACAAAAGGAATGCATGGTGATTGTTTGGGACAACCTCCCGATCACCATTCAAGAATGGAATAAGTCAAAGAAAGCAGGTGAAGAATCCAACAGTTATGTGACCGATGATGCCAAAGATGACCTTTTGTGAAGCTCACAACATATTTCATACTACCTCCAGAGTATGAAGAATTCTATGCAGATGGTACTACCCGAAGGCCGGGTGGGCTTGAAAGAAGAGAGAAAGTCAGGGAGTGGGCTCTAATGAAGATGGGCGAACTGTTCCAGAACCATAAGAAAGGTTTATATGCGAAGTATGTCACGCAAAAGACAATTCCAGAATTCAAAGGAGCATACGAGAAGTTGAGAGAACAGTGGCCCGATTTTGTACAGTACAAGCTATCTTGTGTAGCCAAGGCAAAGTGGGAAAAGAATGCGATAAATGCTGCCAAAAATAAATACCACCATAAAATGGGGACAGGTGGATACAAGAGTGTCGTGCCTCAGTGCGAAACTATGGAGGCTGACATGAGGACTAGAGGCATCAATCACGGTATAGATGGATGGCCCGAGAGGTCAAAGCACTGGTGGTATGGGCATTGGGGATCGTTGGAACAAGAAACAGGGAAGAAAGTTTTTCAAGAAAAAATTCTAACACCCTCCAATACAATTGTTAAAGTAATGAATGATGCTCAATTGGATTGTTCCGAGAGAGAGCGACGAGCTGACGCACGCCCTCGGGAATCCTTAAAAAAGTGGACGAACACGAGACAAAGGTGCATGTGTTATGTGGAAGAAAGGGTTTCCCGAGTACGATGAAAGTTACAAAAGCCGTAAGAGAAATAAGGACCAGGAGGCAAACCGGATAGGGAAGATAGAAGAGGAACTAGTTGGGATGAAGAATCTGACGGAAGCAATTAGCCAAAGGTCGTCATATCAGCCGTAGGCTGATGATCCTGCATTGGATCTTAGCCAGAAGAGAAGTAGTGTGGCTTCCACGGAGGTCCAGGCTGATGATAAAACACTGTTGGATGATGTACTGGCTCCTCGCTACCCCATGGATGATGTCAGAGGGATGACACAATGTGAGCTACATCAGCAAATGAACAACTTGTCCTTTAAGGTGGTGATCGGCACTGCTTTACCTTATCTACCTGGAGCACTCCATGACATGGTTATACCCTACGGGTACGTAACTTCAGCATACCTAGTCCAGCCCAAGGAAGGCCCACTACAAGCGTACGCTGGCCCATGAGGATTTTCGGGTGACCAAGTCCCAAGACATCTTCGGATCCTTGGAGAACAAGACTAGTTTAGATAGGAAACTCAAAAGGGCAACGCCCTAGAACTTGTAACCGACTAGGACTATGCCCGGGACCTTCCTAAGTCTATATAAAGGCCAGGAGGGCACGTCCTAGGGCAACTCAACCAACCTCGACTCATACTTTCGCACACGCATCCACGCCAGATCGAATCTGCGCACCCTGTAACCTTCGGTTCCGCCGTAATCAAGAGCAGACAAGCAGGAGTAGGGTTTTCCCTCCGGGGGCCTGAACCTGGGTAAATCTCGTGTCCCCTGGTTGCTTGTCTGTTAACCGTGCCACGATCTCCAGCATCCCCATCTTCTCCAAAACCCAAGTCCATAACAATGGGCATTGACGAGATTAAACCTCGTCAATTGGCGCCGTCTGTGGGAATTGGGGCTGCTGATTGTGCGATCGTGACGGTTCCGACCCGATCGATCTACAACTCCGCGACGACGGAGAATCACCTCCTCTTCGGCGCTTTCGACTTCACCGCCCACTTGCCGGCCACCATGAAGGATTTCGAGCCCGTAGGCGACGGACTCGAAATTTTGTTCGGGAGCTTCTGCTTCCAGGTGGGACAAACTGGCACCCTCCGCCTCCCCGAGCGGGTGCCCGTGCCGTCAATCAGGCCCGCTTCGTGGGCTCCACACCCCGTGCTACGCACATCGCCATCAACAGATGAGTTCTACAGCAGCAGCAGCTGCAACTCCGATCTGTGCGATCCACCTTCGGATGAAGGGACCTACTCCCGGATCCGAAAGTCGGCGTAGCCAACCAATGCGCAGCGCTACATGCGCATGATCATCCAAACCGACGAGGAAACGCCTAACCCGCCGCCCAACCCTAACCCGGATAGAAACGGCGAAAACGGTGGAAACAGCGATAACGGAGAAAACAACGGTCACCTCATCCAACTTAGCAAAAGAAGGATGGGTCGAAGCACGCCGCGCTGTCGCAGGCGAAATAGTCCTACCTCTGGACTCCCCACGTGATCTGCTAAGAGCATACCACTACCTCCTCATCGAGGAGCACAAGAAGCAAGTCGAGATGCAGAAGACGCTCGACAAACGCAAGCAAGCAGCCTCTGAATCCAGTGCGCGACGAGCTGCGCTCTCCGCCATGGAACCTGGCTCAAGCACAAACAGAAACCAGGGAAACAAGCACCGTTCTCGGGTGGAAAACATGGACCCGAAGGAACGGCGTGACGTGACCCGAACTCTCTATACATCGTTCATGGACATGGACGCTGACGGCAACATCATCCCGAAAACGCCACAAGCTGCGATCATGGCAGCCACTGCGTACCTCGCAGCTCACCCACCTCCGGAGGGGGACCCGAAAAGGGCCATGCATAAGTCCGCACTCACCAGACTAGGACTAATCGGAGCTGCTCTCCACGAAGACACTCCTGCAGAGCCAAAGAAGAAAGCTCCGGCCAGGCGCGACCGGAGCCCCACACCCTCATCCGAAGAGGAAGAGGAGCACGATCTTCCTCGAAGGAAGAAGAGCTCCAACCGCCACAAACGCGACTACGACGCCAGAGACAAACTTACACAGCGCAAGATCGACAAGGCACGCGCCAAGCGCGCATGCTCATCTGAATCTGAGATGGATGAAGACGAAGGAGAACTCTGTGGAGCCCGATGCTTCAGCAGATCCGTCCGGCGAACGCAGATGCCACGGAACTTCAAGCTTCCTTCGGACACTCCGAAGTTCAACGGAACACAAGATCCAAAATCCTGGCTCAGTGACCATCTGTCATCCGTCAAGCTTCACGGAGGCAACAAGGAAACCGCCATGCAATGCCTTCATGCGGTGACAGCGCGGGCGCAGTCCGCTCAGCAGCCTATCATCGGATCCATCCGCCGGGAGGAGCTTCGCTAGCTTTCATCCGAAACTTCAAAGGCACCAGCAAGAGGCCCGCCTCAATCGAAGAATTGCGAGCCTGCACTCATAGAACGGGTGAATCTATTCGCTCATACATACTACGCTGGTCTACGACCAAGAACTCCGCAGCACACATCTCCGAAGAGAGGGCTATCGACGCCTTCAGGGACGGCGTCAAGCGCCCAGACTTCAAAGAGGAACTTGGGCGTTTAAAGCCCAAGACACTCGATCACCTCATGGAAATCGCCAACAGCTAGGCAGACGGCGAAGATTGCATCCAGCGACCGCAATCAGATGAAGAGGACGACTACGGTCGAAGACGCGAACGCCGCAGCAAGAGGAGATCACGCGTCTACGAGGACCGCGACGGACCCGACATGGTCGCGGCCGGCTACGCCGACCGCTGCAACGACAACAGCCGCAACAGCGGAGGATACCTCAGCGGAAACTTCCGCGACAGCGGACGACCAACGCAGTCGTGGTAACGCCGCGACCACGACAACGGACTCTCAGCATTCGACAAACTTTCGGGTCCATGCGCCATCCACTTCTACATCGACAAACAGGATGGCAAAAAGAAGGCCAGCCACATGCTCAAGGATTGTCGCGAGTTCCAAAAAGTCAGCGAAGGCATGATGCAGATGAGGCAACATGGTCCAATCCCTGCGTTTGGAAACACACCTGCGCCAGGTGAAATAGCACACGGAGCTCCTCCACCACCGCCTATTGGAGGCCAAAACCAACCGATCGCACTATAAGAAACAACACCGGGGTCCCATATCCCCCATCAAAAGGAGCACTCAATATGATATAGAAGGGACGCCCCACAAATAGGGTGCAGAAGAAAATAACCCGACAAATCAACTTGGCCGTGGCAACTCCGCCTGCAATCCCTGAGTACCTCAGCGGATCGGAGTCCTGCATCACATTCACCCGCGCGGATCACCCTTGCCAGATCCCTCGCCCAGGTCATGCTGCCCTGGTGCTGGAGGCACAGATCGGAGGCTTCGAGATGAGTCGCGTCTTCATGGACGGCGGCAGCGGCATCAACCTAATGTTCGCAAGCACTCTAGCAGCTATGCGGATCCCGCAATGCAGCCTAGAACAATCAGACACAACGTTTCACGGCATCGTCCCAGGGAAGGGCATCTTTCCCCTAGGAAAAATAGGGCTCGACGTCATCTTCGGGAAGCCGGACAACCTTCGGCAGGAGCGTCTAGAATTCGAAGTGGTGGACTGGCCATCGCAATACCATGCCATCCTGGGACGCGTAGCATTCGCAAGGTTCCTGGCCGTCCCACACTATGCATACCTACTACTCAAGATTCCAGGGCCAAGGGGCGTCATCACAATCCACGGGAGCTTCACCCGATCGGACCAATGCGACAGGAATTTCAACAAAATCTCCCAGTCCTTCGGCATGCAAGACAAGCTCGTAAAACTCCGCGAGGAGACGGACAATGGGCTACCACCAGTCACAAGGCAGAACGCACCCGACATGTCCTTCGACTCCACCGTCAACACCAAGAAAGTGCAGGTCCATCCGACAGACGCCTCCAAGACGGCGCTGATCGCCAACGACCTCAGCACCGCATAGGAAGGCGCGCTCGTCGAATTCCTCCATGAGCGCTGGGAAATATTCGCCTGGTGTCCTGCGGACATGCCAGGAGTTCCCAGGGAATTCGCCGAGCACGCACTCAATGTCTTCCCAGACACCAAGCCAGTCAAGCAGTCTATCCGAAGACTGTCGGAGCCACGAGCCGAAGCTATCGGCAAGGAGATCAACAGATTACTCGCAGCAGACTTCATCCGGGAAATCAAGGAAAGCGAGTGGCTACCAAATACGGTGATGGTTCCGAAGAAGGACACGGACATCCTTCGGATGTGCGTAGACTTCACGTCACTAAATAAACACTGCCCTAAGGACCACTTCCCTCTTCCTCGGATCGACCAAATCATCGATTCGACTGCAGGTTGTGAGAAACTCTCCTTCCTCGACGCCTACTCAGGCTATAACCAGATTTGACTCAAAGTCGAAGATCAAGAGAAAACGGCGTTCATCACACCGTTCGGAGTATACTGCTACAACACAATGCCTTTCGGGCTAAAGAACGCAGGTGCCACGTACCAGCGATGCATGCAGGCCTGCCTCAAGGACCAGATCGGTCGCAACGTCCAAGTCTATGTCGACGACATAGTCATAAAGACCAGGGAAGCAGGAACACTTATCGACGATCTCCGCGAGACGTTCGATAACCTTGATCGCTACAGGATCAAGCTCAATCCAGCAAAATGCGCCTTCGGCGTCCCCTCGGGTCAGCTGCTCGGATACTTCATCTCTCAACGAGGGATCGAAGCAAATTCGAAGAAAATCAAAGCTATCATGACAATGGAGAAGCCGAAAAACCTCAAAGGCGTTCAAGAGCGAAGTAGCGGCACTAAGCAGGTTCATCAGCCGCATGGGCGAGAAGGCCCTACCATTTTACCAGCTGCTGCGCAAGGCGGAGAAGTTCGAGTGGACACCAGAAGCCAACGACGCATTCGAAATTCTCAAACGGCTCCTCTCCACCTCGCCCGTTTTGGTCATGCCAAAAGAGCGCGAACCCCTTCTGCTGCACATAGCAGCCACGCACCAGGTGGTCAGCACAGTACTCGTGGTTGAACGACCCGAAGAAGGCAAGACCCACGGAGTACAACGCCCAATTTACTACCTCGGCGAGGTACTCACTCCAACAAAACAGCGGTACCCGCACTACCAGAAGCTGGCCTACGGCGTGTTCATGACGGCTCGACGACTGAGCCACTACTTCCAGGAGCATCAGGTGATGGTCGTCAACGAGGCACCCCTGAACAGCATCCTGAATAATCCAGAGGCCACAGGACGCGTGGCCCTATGGGGCATTGAACTATCACCCCTGGACATAATCTACGAGAAGCGACACGCAATCAAATCGCAAGTCCTTCCGGACTTCCTGGTGCACTGGATGGAGCTACAGCTGCCTGACACCCCAGACATGTCGCAATCCTGGACAATGCATTTTGACGGCTCCAAACGTGAAGCCGGAGCAGGGGCAGGGGTCATACTGACCTCCCCGCAAGGCGAAAAGATGAAGTACGTCCTTTGGATGAAATTCCGAGCCTCTAACAACGAGGCCGAATACGAAGCCCTCATCCATGGCATGAAGATGGCAAAAATATGTGGCGCAACGCGCCTGGTCATCTACGGTGACTCCAACCTTGTCGTACATCAGACAATGAATGAGTGTGATGCACACGCCGAAAATATGATCGTGTACCGCGCGCTCTACAACGCACTCGAAGGAGAATTCAACGGATGCGAACTTCGGCACGTCGGAAGAGAAAGCAACGAGGAGGCCGATAGACTCGCTAACATCGGCTCCACTTGTGCAAAGGTACCACCAGGTGTGTTCCTCGAACAGATCTGCGTGCCATCTATCAAACGGAAATTCCTCAAAGGATCACCCGAAGAAGCAGAACACTTGGGGGCTACGCTACCCGAAGGTCATGAAGGACCCGAAAAACTGGATACCGAAGTGGCCATGGTCAACCTGATGCAGGTCATGGCAGTCGAAGAAACTTGGACACATCCATACCTCCAGTTCCTGATAAACGGAGAATTGCCTGACAGCCCGACAAATGCCTGGCGCATATCTCGTCGGTCAAAAGCCTTCACCATCATCAACGGCGAGCTGTACAAACGCAGCATTACGGGTGTACTGCAACGGTGCGTCACCATCGACGACGGCAAGGCCATACTCCAAGATATTCACGAGGGCATCTACGGCCACCACGCAGGTAGCCGTTCCCTCGTCGCCAAAGCTCTGTGAGCAGGATTCTACTAGCCAACGGCCATGAGCGACGCGAAGGACATCGTCCGAAGATGCAACGGGTGCCAACGGTTCGCCGACAAACCGCACGCACCTGGGTCCGAACTCCGACCCATACCCATAGCTTGGCCTTTTGCACAATGGGGCCTTGACATGATTGGCAAACTGCCAAAATCCTCGAAGGGAGGACACGTCTTCCTCCTGGTCGCAGTCGACAAATTCACCAAATGGATCGAGGCAATGCCAGTCACCAACCAGAAGGGCACAACCGCTGTCAAGTTCTTCGAGTCCATTGTCTACAGATTCGGCGTCCCGCACAGCATCATCACCGACAACGGATCAAACTTCATCTCTGAAGAATTCCAGGACTTCTGCGAAGGCCTCGGGATCAATATCACATCTGCCTCAATGGCACACCCGCAAACAAACGGGCAAGTAGAAAAGGCCAACGGCCTAATCGGTGCTGGTATCAAGAAGCGCCTCATGAGCTCACTCGAGCACAAAGCTGGAAACTGGACGACAGAGCTACCGTCTGTCCTGTGGAGCTTACGTACTACGCCAAACAGTTCCACCGGCTATACCCCATTCTTCATGGTGCACGGAGCTGAAGCCGTGCTACCAGCCGAAGTACGCCATCAGGCTCCACGCGTCGTCGCTTACAGCGAAGCCGAGTCCACGGCTGCACTCGAAGATGCCGTCGACACACTCGATGAGGCACGCGATATAGCAGCAGCTAGATCAGCGGTGTACCAGCAGAGTCTCCGCAACTATCACAGCCGCCGGCTGCGCCCAAGGTCCTTCGTCGAAGGAGACCTCGTCTTGCGACTCAAGCAAAAGCGCACGAACAAACTCGATTCACCATGGGAAGGACCCTACGCCATCACCGAGGTCATCCCAGGTGGCGCATATCGCCTAAAGCACGTGGAGTCCGGAGTCGCATACTCCAACCCGTGGAACGTCTCGCACCTGCGACGATTCTACCCGTAGCAACCTACCCCCCCCCCCTTTTACTTTCAATAAGGCTTTCAGCCAAGGCTACCTAGCCGAACCATGTACCTCCTCCATTATGATATAAATAAAGCTAAGTGTCTCGCTCCCAACCTTCGGTTGACTACTTTTCTGCAACTTTACTAAATGCTACAAACGCACTAGTGGGCTCCCCCCACCTCACGATTTCATCGACTGAGGACAAAACGTGTACACCTGAGTAGCTGACCACGTCAGGCAAACAAAAAGGGCACATACCCAATCAAAGCACTGCGTGCTCACAAACAAGAAAACCTTTACAACAAAGAGCACATACACGCTCAGCCGCAATATACAAATTTTACATCTATCTGTTTATTTTCAGGTCCTATCTACTATGAAGAATAACCTGCGCACGCTGCTCAAACAAGTCCACAATTTGCTCGGCATACTACCTTACAGCCGCGTAGTGCGGACGCATGTTCCACTCGCCACCATCTGGTCGCGAAGGTGGCCCGGTCGCTACAGCAGCCAAATCTACGTCAGGGCGGTGCACCCTCACAAGAGACAAGGCAGCCTTCACCCCTGCGACGAGTTGCGGCCGCACCAGCTCCTTGACATTTCCAGCATTCCAGAACTTCTTCAGAAGACCCGCAAGAGTCGTTGGCATGGCATCCAGAGGAAACATGACGTGCAATACCGAAGACAATGATGTATGCACCTGGCGGAGCACCCGCGAAACCTGGTAGAGGCGATCCTGCACCGTTACCAGAACCATGGCGCGATCTCGGTCCATCCAGAAGAAGCCACCGACCTCCATGTCCTGTTGAGTCAAACAGTTGACTCGAACAGCAATACGCTCTTTCTCTTCCCTCGGAGCAATATTGGCACCTTCGACAAACGCACACAAAAAAAGAGTAAGGCCAGCAAGCTCACCCAAAGAACTGGGCTACAGCCCGAAAGAAGGATCAACTTACATTGCATCTGCTCGGACAGTCGACCCAGCTCCGCCATCAAATACTCCTCTCTAGCTGCACCACAGTCTGCTTTGGATTTCCAAACGTCAGCACGACCGCGTAACCCAAGCAAATCCCTCTCCAAGCTACGCACGCGATCCCGAAGAAAAGCAAGCTGCGAGGAATCATCCAATGATGCTCGCTCCCGCCTTTCGGATGAAGTATCTACTGAGTCAGCACCCGAAGGAACCTATAGCAGCAAAAAGGTACTCAGACATTCAGCCAAGGATAAAAGCACAACACGGAGGAATTCATTAAAATAAGGCCACTACGTGGCACAATGATAGTACTACAAAAGATATTTACAAGCAGACTACAAACTACTCTACGCCTACTATGCCTAAGGTGCAGGGCACTGAGTCACCTCAGATCCATACTACCTTAGCCTTAGCCTCGCCCTGCTGCCGCAGCGCGTACTCATACAACAAGTCGATAAGCTTGGACCCGTATCGTCGACAGCGAGCGGAGTAGGCGGCGAAGGCTACCTCGGATGCATCCGCGGCCGTCGGCATCCAAGAGGTGATCTGGGGCAGGTCCAGCTCCGCCCCAGCCTCCATGGCCATTGCCAGCCCAACGGACGCGCCGATGCCCTTCTGCTTGCGCTTGTACACTGCAGGCGCTTCGCCCGACAGAGCCTCCGCCAGGGCATCCACATCTTCAAGAGACGCACCCTTTGGGAAGAGCTCCTGGTAGAAGCGACCAAGGACTTCTTTCGCCTTGGCGAGGGAGTTGACGACGGTGCTGCAGCGGTCTTCGACCGCTACACTGGCATCATCCAGAGCACTCCCGTGCTCCAGAGCACTCCCGTGCTCCAGAGCACCACGGTCGAACTCAATGCCTGCGGCATCTGCGACAAAATGAAGAAAGCATGAAGCAAGGCAACATAGAAGAAGATCCGAAGAAAAAGAAACAAGTCCCAAATCTTGTACTCACTTGAAATGGCCTTGGCAGCAGCCATGAGCTTATCTGCCACCCCCTTTTCACGAGCAGCCGCAACGGTGGCCAGCAGCTCCTCACGATCTGCAGCCACCTGCTGCAGACGCTCCTTCGCTTCGGCTGCCTTCGTCAGCTCCAGCTCAAGGCGCTCTTTCGCACCAACGGCAGCTTCGACCTTCTGCTCGAACTGGCCAAGGCTCTTCTTCAGAGCATCAATCTGACGGAGAGAGTCATTATGCTCCTCTGCATTTACAACAAGCACACGTCACAGAACAGGACTAGGACAAAACAAGAGAAGTACTACGAGGAAGACGAATACCTTGAAGCTGAAGCAGTTTTGCCTCCAGCGTCAGGCGCTCCTCCACCATCCGCTTGGCCTCTTGGACAAAAGGCTGCAGAAAACAGCAGTAGAAGTAAAGATAGGACTTGGGGGCTACGCCCAAAACAACATCAGCACTCAAAGACACTTGGGGGCTCCCCCCGTAACATCAAGCAGAAAACTTACGTGCTCCGAAGGCGAACCTGCAGGCTCGTCTGCGAAATTCTGGGGCGCAACCACCAGCCTCTCCTGCACTGGAGGAACTGGCGCAACGTCACCCGAAGTCGCCACCGTCTGAGGAGGAGGCGACGCAATGTTCGACTCCCCCATCATCTCGTGCACTCCATCACTAGAGTCGTCGGAAGATTGCCTGCACACGAACCAGTCAACACAGGTGCAAGAACAACAAGGGAACCAAGGAAAGGAGGAGCAATCAAGAAAACTTACGAGCCCAACGCGCTCAGGTCGAAGATAGGAGAAGCCCTTCGGGCCCTCTTCTTTTCCTTCTTTTCTTCCTTCTTCTCCTCCTTCTTTTCTTCCTTCTTCCGCTTTGCTGGCGGCTGCGGAGCAACAGCCCGCACAGGAATGGCAGGAAGGGGACAGGAAGAGCCTCCCTGAACATCATCATGACGCTCAAGGCCCAGCGGATTTCTGGGAGTCGGAGGAGTCGAGGCATCGGAAGACTCGCTGGAGCTCCGTGATCGCTTACGCGAATGGTCCTCACTCGACTCGTCATCCTCCGCTGGAGATTGCGCTGACGGCAGCTCGGACACGGAGTCCACCACTTCATTATCCGGGGCATTCGGATACCTTTCGGGCAACGGTGGTGCCATGCCCGGAACTTTGAAGCTCTACAAAAAAGAGACAAAGCTTTGTTAGCAAACAAAGAAAAAAGTACACAGCCGACAAAACAAAAGGGGAGCACTACGTGCGCAAATCTACACCTTCGGTACGGCCAACGTCGAAGAAAAGGGAGGAGTCTGCGACTTCTCCGGGATTTCTTCGTCTGCCTTGAACTTCAATAGCGCGCGAAGAGTCTTGTCAAGTTCCGCCTCGGAGATTTTCTCACTCGAAACCCTCGTCGGATCACGGCGCCCAGAGTAAAGAAACATCGGATGCGCCCTCGCTTGGAGAGGCTGCACCCGACGCTCAAGAAACGTTCGGATGACGTCGACACCGTTCACCTCCTTCTCAGGAATCAGTTGGAGATCCTCCACTCGACGGTACAGGGCCTCTCTTCTTCTCAATCAACTGGGAGGGGTCAAAAGGAACGAGACCAAAATCTTGCCCAGGCAGTACGGAGTCACGAATGTAAAACCATTTCCTCCGCCAGTACTGGACAGATTCAGACATGGAAAAGGAGAAGAATTGGACATTGGGACTGAGAGAGATGATGAAACCCCCAATGGGATACACACCATCCGACCCAGATTGCCTCTTCACGGAATAAAGCTTCCGAAAGAGGCCAAAGTGCGGCTCAATGCCAAGCCAACACTCGCAAAGCGTGATAAAACACGCAATGTGGAGAAGGGAGTTGGGAGACAGATGATGCAATTGAACCCCATAGAAGAAGAGCAGCCCACGAAGGAAGTCATGGACTGGATACGAGAAACCACGCAAGACAAAGGCAAGAAACATAACCCGATACCCAGCTGGGGGACGGGGGATTACCTCATTGCCAGGGAGTCGCACTGACGTCGTGTCCTGCGGGATCAGGCTCCGCTCACGCAGCTTGCGGAGATCGCTCTCCCGCGTTTCCGATCGCCGCCATCCACCATCGGTGACGCGCGCAGCGGCGGTGCCCTTCTTGCCTCCGGCGGCGCTGGTCCCAACCGCAGATGAGGATTTCTTCGTCTTCCCCATAACTCTACAGCGGTGGTGCGGTTATCAAGGACGAAGGACAAATGAAATGTGGAGGAAAAGCTCAATGCGCAGCAAGAATCGCTCAAGAACAAAGAGGAAGAAAGCAGATGAACTGGTGCGGTGAAAAACAAACCACGATTTCACTCAGGATTATAACAGCGAAGACGACGCACGTAGGCCGTCCATCGAGAAGACCTAACGCCAATAGTAGATCTGGCCGTACACGTGTCAACACCACAACGAACCGTCCTTACCACGCCGTCCACTACGCGCGGAAATCGAGGAGGCACCGTAATCAATCTCCACGCCCCGCGTGACCGGTCAATTCAAAGTCAGCAAGTGGGACCCACGCTTCGTCCAGTCAAGTCACCTCTGGCGTAGCAGATGCCTAAGGTAATCGATCGTAAGCACTGACGTCATCAAAAGCTATACTAGCATCAATTCGGCTCCACAGCTAAGAGTACTCACTCGAATCTGCGATTCGACTAAATACTCGGGGGCTACTCCTATCGGGAGGCGGCACCGGCTGCACAAATGAGGACAAAATTACTTCTCTGAGTCCTACGTCGAGTCTACGACTCCACTACGGACTTGGGGGCTACTCCCATAGGGAGGATGGATTTAAGCATCCGAAAATTTTCGAGTCCTGCGGACCTAATGACTGAAACAATGCTTGAACTAAAAGTCTCCGTTCGAGTCTACGACTCGAACAGACACTTGGGGGCTACTCCCATAGGGAGCGCTGGTCGCGCACCCTATGAAATCTTCGACTACGATCTTCCGGATCCACACGCAAAAACTTTTTGGCAACTCCGCCCCAACAAAATACTAAGTGAGCAACAATCTCCTTGGCCACCCGAAACACCTCCGAGGTGATAAATGTTCGGATGCTGCGTCTGCGACGCAAAGATAAGACCTACAGATATCGTCTGATGGCCTGGCAACGCACCTCACTGCTCTCTGCTAGTATGAATCCGTACCAACAGGTACAATGAAAAATCCTGACGGACGCGTTGGGTACACCAATCAAAGTCACTGGAATTCCTCTCATGTAAGTCCTCCGCGGCCTGAGTTGAATTACACCAGCATATGTTCCAGGACCGGGTTAAGGGACCCGAACTTGAAGAAGATCGTGTTGTTTCGTCCTAAGACAGTTAACTGACCCTGATCCGTCGGGTGAGTCAGGCACACGTATCAACAATCCCTACACATTTCTCTTGAAAGACAGAGTTGCACTCGAAGGATTGAAGAGTCCTCAGCCGAATCTACGATTCGACTGATCACTTGGGGGCTACTAACATGGTTATACCCTACGGGTACGTAACTTCAGCATACCTAGTCCAGCCCAAGGAAGGCCCACTACAAGTGTACGCTGGCCCATGAGGATTTTCGGGTGACCAAGGCCCAAGACATCTTCGGATCCTTGGAGAACAAGACTAGTTTAGATAGGAAACTCAAAAGGGCAACACCCTAGAACTTGTAACCGACTAGGACTATGCCCGGGACCTGCCTAAGTCGATATAAAGGCCAGGAGGGCACGTCCTAGGGCAACTCAACCAATCTCGACTCATACTTTCGCACACGCATCCACGCCAGATCGAATCTGCGCACCCTGTAACTTTCGGTTCCGCCGTAATCAAGAGCAGACAAGCAGGAGTAGGGTTTTCCCTCCGGGGGCCTAAACCTGGGTAAATCTCGTGTCCCCTGGTTGCTTGTCTGTTAACCGTGCCACGATCTCCAGCATCCCCATCTTCTCCAAAACCCAAGTCCATAACAATGGGCATTGACGAGATTAAACCTCGTCACTCCACCATTCACTTCCGATACCACCTGGCTATGCTCGTGTCACGGTGGATGACCTAGTGGAGGATTTTGCGGACCTAGAGATTGACATCACTACGCCTGAAGGCCTTAGGAAACTGGGAGATGTCAAGCACCACATCATTCTATGAAAGAAGAAGTACATCAAGTTTTCAGGCTCGACGCCAAGGCCACCAACTATGAGGAATCCAAGTCCACCCCACCCTTATGATTGTCAACTTCCAAGTCCACCCTACCTCGATGATCTTCAACCTCCAAGTCCACCCCACCCCGATGTCGATCGCCGTAGTGCGAGTACATCAACACGATCTCTACCTCCGCGCAATACTCGATCTCCTCCTCTATCTCCGTGCAATACTACCTCATTGAAAAAATGGAAGGTCGCCGCTCCCCATGCCCCACATCGAAGAAAGGTAAAATGGTGAACATAGTAGACATCCCACCGGCTCTTTCCAAGACACCTTATGACAAGACTAATGAGGAAAATGTCATAAATGTAGCTGCCCACATTAAGGCTTCTTTTGTTGGAGATATGTCCTAGAGGCAATAATAAAAGTGGTTATTATTATATCTTTGTGTTTATGATAAATGTTTACATTCATGCTATAATAGTATTAACCGGAAAGATTAATACTTGTGTCATTTGTAAACTGAATTAGAGTCCCTGGTAAAGCCTCTTTATAATACTAGCTTGTTGGTTAATAGATGATCGTGGTTTCTCGATCATGAACATTGATATGTTATTAACAACAAGATCAAATAATTAGGAGAATGGTATGATGGACATACTCCTATAGATAAGCGTAGCATAAAGATCATGTCATTTCAATAGTTCGTTTGATATAAGCTTTCTGATACATAGTAACCTAATTCCTTCGACCATGAGTTTATGCTAATCACCATCACTGGAAGGATGCTTGGATGACCTCAAACACCACACCGTAACTGGGTGGCGATAAAGGTGGCACTGAGTGTTCGGAAAGTATGTGTTGAGGCACATGGATCAAGAGTGGGATTTGTCAATCCATATGACAGATAGATATACTCTGGGACCTCTCGGTGGAATGTCATCCAATTAGCTTGCAAGCATGTGACTGGATCACAAGGGATCACATATCACGGTAACGATAAAAGTGTACTTATCGGTAATTAGGTTGAACTAGGTATGCATAGATACTAACGATCAAACCTCGGATAAGTAAACTATCGCGAGAAAAAGGGAAATTGGTATCGAATGTAAGTGGTTCATTCGATCACAAAGTAATCGTAGAAATATGTGGGAGCCATATGAATTTCCAGATTCCTCTATTGGTTATTGATCGGAGAAGTGTCTCGGTCATGTCCGCATAATTCACGAACCGTAGGGAGACACACTTAAGGATTCGATGTTGTTTACTAGATATGGAATGTAAGTAGGGATACCGAATGTTGTTCAGAGTCTCGGATAGGATCCGGGATATCACGAGGAGATCCGGAATAGTCCAGGGAATAAGATTCATATAAGGAAAGTCTGATTCCGGAGTTCGGGAATGATTCCGATGTTTTCATCGGAGATGTTCTAGAAGGGTCTAGAAGATTCACTGAACTGGAAGGGGAATGGTTCATGAATGTGTCATGGTTAAGTGGAATGATTGGATCATGTTCTAGGTCACTTGGTTGGGCATTAGCGAGAGAGAAATAAAGCTCTAAATTGAAAGTCAAAGGCAGGTTTGAAAAGTCAAACTAGAAGAATGGTTTCCTAGTGGAAGAAGGAAAGAGTCATTTCTCTCCAACTTGGGTTTGGGGAAGGATTCAAACTCCCCTCTCCCAAGCTACCATCCCTCTCATAAATAGAGGGGAGGGGCTGCCCCAAAGCACCACAACCAGCCCTCCCCACCTTGCGCTGCCGCCTCGCGCCGCCGCCAGCTCATCGCTGTCGCCCTAGTCGCCACCGACTCCACATCCTCCTCTCTGGCCTTCTAAACCTAGATCGCCGGAAACCCTAGATCCACCATAACCCGCACCGTCTTAGGCGAAGCCATGGGATCTTCCTCTACTTGACACCACCGTTGTCTTTGCCCGGAATCATGAGGAGAACTACAACCTCCGCTGCCTGTTGGAACAAGGGAGATGAAGGTCTTCATCGAGTACCGAATGTGTGACCGACTGCGGAAGCACTGCCAGAATGCAGCGCTGGAAGGATCGTCTTCGCGATCTTGAGATCGGCAAGTGTACGACTACATCACCCACGAGAATCTGCTCTCGTTAACCGCTTTGGAATCTTTGAGGGTGAGTAATTTAATCAACTCGTTGCTACAATCTAGTAGATAGATCTTTGATTGTTTGTGTACATGCGGTAGAAATTTTTTGTTTTCCATGCTACGAAACCCTACAGTGGTATCAGAGTCGTGTCTATATGTAGATTTGTTGCACGAGTAGAACACAATGGTCATTGTGGGCGGTGGTGTTTTTATTATCAATTTGTTTTTGTGTACTTTGCATCTTTCGGTATGATGGGATGAAGCGGACCGGGCTAACCTTACAAGACATCATTCATGAGACTTGCTCCATGCTTGACATGCAACTTGTATTGCATAAGTGGCTTTGCGGGTGCCTGTCTCTCCCATCATAGTATAGATTCAATTTACAACGGGCACTTGATAGTTCAAGCATCAACGTTGTGGTTCTTGTTCGTAAGTTAGAACGACACTTATTGAAAGCTCCAAACCATGTAAAATATGCAAATAAAATTAGAGGCGTCTAACTTTGTTTTACAGGGGTGTGTTGTGATGTGATATGGCCATGATTGTGATTACATATGATGTATGCAATGTTCCTTATTGTAAGTCGGCAACCGGCAGGAGCCATATGGTTGTATTTTAATTTCGTCTAAGACCTGCGTGTTGTGGCATCCCGCAAAACCACTACTAGAAAATCGCGTTGTTTTGTGCATTGCATCGCCATCATCTTGCATTGTTTGTCTGCATTATTTTCGAAAAGCCTAGTTCTGTTTGTACAAACACCCCTCTTTATTTCAAATGCCAAAACCCCGATCGTATCGGATATTTTATTTACCTAAAAACTATTTGCAAAGTGCCCTTGTTTTAAAATAGGCAAGACAAAACAAACACACATTTTAAATCAGCCCCTCTAAATCCTATCCCCACCCAAATCTATCCTACCCACCAACCGCAGGCCGCCACCTCACCCTCTCCTTTTTTTCCTACCCACTCTGCCACCTCATCAATCCATACCCCTTTTTCCCCTCTCCTTTTCTCACCCCAGCCTCTCTACCCTCCCTCCCCACTCTCTCTGACAGCCGGCCCCACCCCGTAGTCCCTCTCTCTCCCTTTTTCTCCCTGGTCAACCGCACCCCTTCCCCGGCCCACACGCCAGCCCACCACCCACTCGACCTTGGACCGCCTGGACCCCACGCGACCCCACCTCTCTCCTCCCACGCGACCTCTCTTCCTCGGCTCTCTCCTCTCTCTCCCTTCCTTCCCATCGCTCCGTCGCCGCTCTCCTCCTCCCCTCTCTCCCAGCCCTGGCGGCCCCTTCCCTTCACCACCCCCCCATGGCGCCCTCCTCCCTCTTCCTTCGCCCTCCTCCCGCCATGCCGCGCTCTGCATGCTCTCGCCGAGCGCCCTCCTCCGCGCCAAGCTCTGCCCAGCCATGAGCCTTCCCGGCGCCATGCGTCCCGCCACCACCGCGTGCCCGCATCCTCCTCTCCTCGCCAGCATCTGGCCGTCCACTTGAGCCTTGGCGCCCTCTCCTCCAACCTCCGCTCCACCGCCTCCCCAGACCCGCATCACGCAGCCGCCCGGCCTCCTCCGCCCGTGCAGCCAGCCCGCCCCGGTCAACCACCACGTTCCCCCGTCGCCGGCCCCGCCCCGTCGACCCCGCGTCGTGCCTCCGACCTCGCCCAACCCCCGCCGACCGCCTGCTGCCGCCCTCCTCCGCGCGGCCTCGTCCCGCCAAGCCAGCTGCTTCCCGTCGAGCGCCATGGACCGCCTTCTTAAGCATCCCTGTGCTACCGGTATCAAGACAACGCCAAGTGCTACCTCGACGAGTTGTACAAGTCCCTCGCTTTGCGAGACCGAACGGCTACATCGGCTGGAATGATGATCCCCGTTCGTCACCGACAAGATAAAGCCGACAAGAACGTTCACATGGAAAACCAAAGGCAAGGACCGTCCGATGTCAAGCCCTCCTTCTCGGAAACCACAAGATCTCCGTCCAGAATCCGACGAACCACCGGCAGTGGATCCGAGACCGTCGCCAACGCCATGACCTTCGGCAAGGACGACAAAATCGTCTACAGACGTAAGTTCTCCACCTCAAGACCGATCCCGAGACCGAACCTCGACACGCCAAGATCTTCGCCTCGGAACGCCAAGACCGTCGTAAGACGACCCGGCGATCAGCGGATGCGACAGGATCGTCCCAGGGCGCCAAGATTGCCACGAACGCCTCCCAACGCTAACACCGACTCGATGGCGCGGGCCCGACAAGACCCTAGCGGCAAGACCTGCAGTGCCGGTACCGACAAGATCCCATAGCGACAAGAACGACACCGACCGGAAGAATCCGCGCCGCACCGAACCAAGTCCGGCTTCCCGGAATGCCGAGATCTACTCTGTATCCGAGAACGATCCCGCCGAGCCCGAACCCGTCGAACCCTGGACCCTGAGACCGACCCCGAACCCCGTCGAACCCTAACCAAGATCGTCGAACCCTAATGTGTAAACCCCTTCCCGAAACCCTATTTTATAATATAATACAACTTGTTGCATATTAAATTGTCATCCTCGCATGCATATCATTGGTTTGGGGGCCTTATGCCGATTCACCTTATAACTAAATATGGGGCCCATATGCGGACAAATCTAGCCTTATATTGGCCTCATTTAAACTTGTGTAGCGAACCGGTGCCATCTCCTGCCTTGTTTAAACAACATTTAATTTGCGGGTATCTAAATAACATGAACCATCTAATTAATTGTCGGGACCCCGGTTCCGCTTTAATATGACCTAATTGCATCGCACCTTTGCCATGTCATACATCATACATGCATCATGCCGATCTTCTGCCGTTGTATTAAATACTGCATCCGGTGTTTATTCTAGTGTTTTGCTTCTTCGCGGATAAGGCCGTTGAGTTGATGCGAGTGTCGACCCGATCTTCGGTTGAACCTTCGACAATGTTTTCGAGCATCTCCCCTTTCTACCTATCTTACTTTTATAGTATTTATTCCCTCTGTTGATCTTTTGCTATCTCGTGTTGCGTTGCTCTAGTTTTCGTACCGTGATATCCCTTGCAGCCCTATATTGCCTTGGACACACCCTATTACTGTTGTTTGGTAGATAGTTGGACCCGCGTCTTAGTCGCTTGCTCAAGTCTTGTGTCGTCAAATGCCACAGTTGTTGGAGCCTTGCCGCATGTTTGATGTTGGAGATGATCATGGTTTTACTTATCGTTCACTTTAATTCTTGTTTAACAACTAAAATTGAAGTAAGCAGAGGCATCGGTGGGTGATAGAAAATATTTGGTTTCCGAAGGCCCACTTGTGTCCCGTAGGACCCCGAGTACTTGATACTTGTTCCTTGATTTATCGCGCTATCCACATCCGGGAGGTATATGGGACCCCCCTGAGCCAGAGCTTGATTCAGTCTTATTTCTTGGGGCCACAAACTAGTTTGAGGTTTTATTTACGATGCTGTACTTATGCCATGCTACTCAGTATACGATTGTGCGAGGAGCACCTTGCATTGTTAGGTAAGCGGAGTGTTTTCGCGGTATCGACAAGCCCAGCCACACTTTCGGGTTCCCAGTCATTTACAGCCATTGACGCAAACCTTGAGTCCGTCTCGGAGCTAGCTTACTTCGTTGCGGGTCTACTCAATGGGGTGGCCCCCTGAAATATTTCTGAATCCTGTGATTGCTTTGTCGTGAAGGCCTCGTTGGGTTTTGATTTGGTTTTTCCGAGGTTGATCGAGCGTGTGTTGCTATTGGTGCACCCGCCGGGTAAAACTTTACGAAATCCGTGTCATGTTATGGACGACTTGGAGCACGATCTCGACCATAGACAAGCATAACTAAAGTAGTACTATAAATTTGACTTATAATGACTAGTAATCACTTCACTATAATGGAATGGCTAACTAATATCGCCCACAATTGCTTGCTTTGGGTGTCGCTGACCATTGTACTGACTAGTAAGTATTGCAACTTCAACGGAATGGCTAAATAAAAGTACCAACAACCGCTGGGTTTTGGGTTATCTCATGCTATGGTATCGACTAGTAAGTGTTGCAACTATCACGGAATGGTTAACTAAAAGTGCCCATCGCTTATTTTATCGGATGATTATCTAAACCGACTAGTAATTGCTGCAACGATAATCGAATAAATAAAACTGCCAATCGTGTAACACCTCGAATCGGACCTATGCAAGTTTTAGCGAAAACCCGCCAAACCCGCAGAAACGATTCAAAGGTGCCACCAGCACTTTCGCGGGTGGAAAACGTAATAACATTACACAACAGTCCTCGATGGGACCCACGAGCAGATATATATAAATGACTCGAAGAGTCAAGAATGATATAATATACAAAGATCCAAATCACCTTGAAAAGATGGGCGTCCGACTATGGACAAGATGCAAATGGGGCTAAGAGCCACGAAGAATAACCAATGGCGTCCATAACCCTGCCCAAGCCGGAAGGGTAACCACGCTAACGGCGTCGATCTCAAAACCTGCTTAAACAAAGGGGTGCCGACAAAGGGCAAAGGAAAAAGAGGAGCGTCGATCTTGAGGCCAAGACACGGCGAGGCTAGAATCGGTCCTCGCCTACATAGGTATGGTGGATCAAGCGGCGGCAAAGATGCACTAAACAACCTATAGAGACTCCAGACAATGGCGACTATCGAGAGGGGTAAGATAGACCTATTCGGAACCAACCTGATTCTACCATCAAACAAACCCATCCTGGTGTTTCCCCCTCGAGACCAAACGAGGAAGTCAACCGAGGAACTCACACCGTTGGTAGTTTTATTTATTCAGTTATCGTTGCAACAATTACTAGTCAGGTTTAGTTAATCATCCTGATAAAATAAGCAGTGGGCACTTTTAGTTAACCATTCCGTTATAGTTGCAGCAATTACTAATCAGATACAGATAGTATGATATAAACCCAAAACCCAGCAGTTGTTGGTACTTTTATTCAGCCATTCCGTTATAGTTGCCATACTTACTAGTCAGGTACAATGGTCGCAAGCGACACTCCAAGCAAGCAATTGTGGGCAGTATTATTTAGCCATTCCGTTATAGTGAAGCTGATTACTAGTCATTATAAAGTCAAATTTATAGCGATAAACTTTAGTTATGCTTGTCTATGGTCGAGATACTGTGCTCCAAGTCGTCCATATCCGCGGACACGGCTTTCAGAAAGTTTTACCCGGCCGGGGTGCACCAATAGCAACACACGCTCGATCAACCTCGGAAAAACCAACTCAAAACCCAACGAGGCTTTCACGACTGAAAAATCACAGGATTCAGAAATATTTCAGGGGGCCACCCCTTAAAGTAGACCCGCAACGAAGTAAGCAAGCTCCGAGACGGACTCAAGGTTGTGGGGACGGCTGTGAACGACTGGGAACCCAAAACTGGGCTTGTCGACACCGCGGAATCGTGCCACGATCCTAAACAGTACAGTGTGCTATCTGTCGCACAATTTAAATACATAAGTAGCATGGCATAAGTACATGATCGTAAATAAAACCTCAAACTAGTTTGTGGCCCCAAGAAATAAGACTGAATCAAGCTCTGGCTCAGGGGGGTCCCATATACCTCCCGGATGTGGATAGCGCGATAAATCAAGGAACAGGTATCAAGTACTCGGGGTCCTACGGGACACAAGTGGGCGTTCGGAAACCAAATATTATCTATCACCCACCGATGCCTCACCCACCGATGCCTCTACTTACTTCAATTTTAGTTGTTAGACAGGAATTAAAGTGAACGATAAGTAAAACTATGATCATTTCCAACATCAACATGCGGCAATACATCAACAACTGTGGCTTTTGACGACACGCAACAACACTTGAGCAAGCGACTACGACGAGCAAGTCCAGCTATCTACCAAACAACAGGTAATAGGAGGTGGCCATGGCAATATAAGGCTGCAAGGGATATCACGGGTACGAAAACTAGAGCATCGCAACACAGATAGCAATAGATCAACAGGAGGGAATAAATACTACAAAAGTAAGATAGGTAGAAAGGGGGAGATGCTCGCCTGAAAACATTGTCGAAGGTTCAACCGAAGATCGGGTCGACACTCGCATCAACTCAACGGCCTTATCCGCGAAGAAGCAAAACACTAGAAGAAACACCGGATGCAATATTTAATACAACGGCAGAAGATCGGCATGATGCATGTATGATGCATGACATGGCAAGGTGCGATGCAATTAGGTCATATTAAGCGGAACCGGGGTCCCGACAATTAATTAGATGGTTCAAGTTGTTTAAATCCCCCGCAATTTTAAATGTTGTTTTAACATGGGAAAAATAAGTTACCGGTTCGCTACACAAATTTAAATGAGGCCAATATGAGACTAGATTTGCCCGCATATGGGCCCCATATTTAATTATTAGGTGAATCGGCATAAGGCCCCCAAACCACATGATATGGATGCATGCGTGAACAATTCAATATGCACAAGTTTATATTTCCTTTTATAAAATAGGGCTCGAGGGAAAAAGGGTCACACATTAAGGTTCTCGACGATCTCGGGGTTCCGGGGTTCGGGGTCCGGGGTGAAGTGCTGGGCGTCCGGCGGTAGATCTTGTCGATTCCCCTCCAACGGTCTTGTTGTTCCGCAGCGTAGATCTTGGGGAGGTTTCGGGGTCCCACGGGTTCGACTCAACAATCGGAATCCGGGAACGGGTCTTGGCGAACTTGGCGGTTCCGAGGGTCCGGGTTCGGAAGGGGTACTTGGCGCGGCGCCGGGTTCAGGGTTCAGATCTTCGGATCCGTGACGGTGGGAATCCTTCGATACATCTTCACGCGTCGGTCTTGGCATGCGTGGCAAAACTTGGTGGCCGCAGGATTACAACACCAAAGCGAAGGTCTTGAGTATCCATGTCGATGGCCTTCATGGATGGACTTCCTGTCAGCTCAAACACACCCAGCAGAAATGCTGGTACAAGCAGGGACACGTACAACATTACAAACACGAGCACACATAGGAAAAAGGGATCAGAGGAAAAAGGACGTGAGGACGCCATCGGGAAGAACCGTCGGCGGGGTCCGGAGCAGGGCGCAGCGGCCGGGCCGGACGGGGAGGCGCGGGCCGCATGAGGCTGGCAGGCGGTTAGCGAGGGACGAGGCGGCCACGGGCGCGTCGGTGGAGGCGGGATCGGGGCCGATGGAGGACGGTGGAGGGAGCACGGCGGCGGTTGACCAGCGGCGGGCTCGACGAGGACCGGGGGGCGTCGGAGACGGGCAGTAATGTGGCTCGGAAGGAGGAGGAGAAGCGAGAGGCGGGCCGTGGCGCCGGGAGGGTCGCGCGAGGTGGAGGCGGGCCTGGGGAGGACGCTCGCCGGCGCGGCGAGCGCGGCCGGGGCCGGAGCGGTAGGCGGCGGGGATGCGCGGGGGCCGGGACGGGGGCACGCGGGCGCGGGGTGGGGCGAGGGACTGCGCGCGGGAGGAAGAGGATGAACAGGGCGGGACACGCGTGGGGATCGGGGGAAGGTGGGGCCAGGGTTGGTGTGTGGGTGGAGCTGGGATGGGCGCATGTGGGGGTGAGGGCTGTTGGTGGACCAGGCGCGGGTGGGACCCAGGGGAAGTGAGAGAGGGTGAGGGAGTGGCTGGAGAGATTGGGGGTGAGAGAGGGTGTGGGGATCTGGGCAGGTGGGATCCGTGTGGCAGGCGTGTGTGTGGCTTGGGTGCGTCGAGTGTGTGGCCAGGTGGGGAGGGAGGAGAGAGGGTTGGTGAGGTGTCAGCACATGGTTGGTTGGGGGATGGGGAGAGGCGAGGTGGCACATGGCTATTGGAGGGAGTGATGTGGCCAGCGGGTTGGGTAGAGTTTTAGGTAGCTGTAGGATTAAGGGTGGGACTGTTTGGACCGATTTAAATCCTGGGGGTGGTCGTTCGGGTCGATCTGGCCCGTTCGACTGCCCCCACTAAAAATAATATAATTTTTATTTGTTTTATTAACACCGTTTGCAAACCGATAGCATTCAAACAAAAATAATCCGGAGACCGGGCTTTACATTTGAATTAAGATGGGGCGTTTGGAAAACAAATCGGGCTTTGCGAAAATAGTTTTTGACAAACAACATATGATGATGACGATGCAATGCACAAATTCAACGTGATTTTCTAGTAGTGGTTTTGCGGGATGCCACACTGTGTGAGTTCCTCGGTTGACTTCCTCGTTTGGTCTCGAGGGGGAAACGCCAGGATGGGTTTGTTTGATGATAGTATCAGGTTGGTTCCGAATAGGTCTTTCTTACCCCTCTCTGATACCCGCCAATTACATCGAGTCTCTATAGGGTGTTTAGTGCATGCTGCCGCTGCCGCTTCAGTCCACCATACCTATGTAGGCGAGGACCGCCGAATTCTAGTCCCGCCGTGTACTGGCCTCAGTACTGACGCTCCTTCTTTTTCCTTTGCCCTTTATCGGCACCCCTTTTGTTTAAGCAGGTTTTGAGATCGACGTCGTTAGCAGGGTTACCCTTCCGGCTTGGCCTGGGCAGGGTTATGGACGCCATTGGTTATTCTTCAGGGCTCTTAGCCCCATTTGCATCTTGTTCGTAGTCGGACGCTCTATCGTTTTCAAGGTGATTTGAATCTTTGTATATTAAATCTGTATTCTTGACTATTTGAGTCGCTGTTGTATATATATTTGTTCTGTGGGTCCCTTCGAGGACTATTGTGTAATGTTATTACTTCGTTTTCCACCCGCACGAAAGTGCCTGGTGGGCACCTTTGAATCGTTTCTATGCGGGTTTGGCGGGAATCGCTAAAACTTGCATAGGTCCGATTCTGAGGGTGTTACACGTGTCTATTATTCAAAGTAGTTGTAATAGTTGATGCTGGTTGACGACAACCATGGAGCGGCGCCATTGACCTTGACGCATTGCCGGTGATGATGGAGATCATGTTAGTGCTTGAAGATGGAGATCAGAAGCACAAGAAGAAAGGCCATATCATATCACATATTATGAATTGCATGTGATGTTAATCCTTTTATGCATCTTGTATTGTTTAGTTCGCGACGGTAGCATTATAAGATGATCCCTCTCACAAAAATTTCAAGTTATAAAGTGTTCATACTTAGTAGGCACTGTTGCTAAAGCTAGTTGTTTCAAAGCACCACATGATGATCGGGTGTGTTAGATTCTGCAAGTGTATATAACGGGAGCAAGCCAGATTTTCTCATGCGGAAGCTAAGGTTTGATCTTGACGAGCCTAGAATGTATAGACATGGTCTCGGAACACGAATCACCGAAAGGTAAAGCATGAGTCATATAGTAGATATGATGAACATGTTGATTGGTCTCCATTGAACCTACATAAACTCTCGTGATGTTCGGTTTTGATGTGGTGGATTTGGTTTGTGTGATCACTAAAACAATGTGAGGGATATTGTTTTGAGTGGGAGTTCACCTAGATTAATTTAACTATTAATTGTAACTCAATTTGTCATAAACTTAGTCTAAACTATTACAAATATGTTGTAGATCAATGGCGGCCCCTACCATCAATTTTAATACGTTCCTAGAGAAAGAAAAGTTGAAAAATAATGGAAGAAACTTCGCGGATTGGCTCCGCAATTTGAGGATTGTCCTCAATGCTGGTAATTTGACCTATATGCTGGATGCAGCGCTAGGTGATCCACCTGCAGTTGATGCTACCGATGAGGTGAAGAATGTTTTCCTCACTCGGAAGAATCAGTACTCCATAGTTCAGTGTACTATCTTGTATGGTTTGGAATTGGAGCTTTAGAAAAGGTTTGAGAACCATGACCCACATGATGTTGTCCGTGAACTCAAAATGATATTTGAGGCTCACGCGGCAGTTGAAAGTTATGAGGCTTCTGAAAAGTTCTTTAACTGCAAGATGGAAGAGGGCAGATCCGTTAGTGAGCACATGCTTAAGATGTCTGGGCACGCAAGAAAGCTTCAAAGCTTGGGTATAGTGATTCCTAATTATTTGGGGATTCACCGTGTCCTCCAATCATGTAGAGGTGCCAACCTTTAATAAGGTAGAGATCCATATGTTTACAATGCTAGTCCCTGGATCAATAGCTAGCATCCACAGTTAAGATGTAATATCAAGAAACAAAGGTCATAGTACAACTTTATAACGAGGAATAAAATAACTTATTACATCTTACATAGCTCGTTTGGCTATCTCATTACAATGCAGCAGAAATAACTATATAGCATGGAGTCCTTCATCTTCAAAGTGCCACAGGCAATCATGTTGGTTGTAGACTTCTAATACTAATCAACATACTTAACTAACATCAATAAACCTGCAACATAACAAGTTACAGCCACTAGGGTCAATACATTTGATTTGTATTGGCAAGTGATACTATGGTAGAATAGTGGTAACTATCATCTATATGCATTTGGCTAAGTGGAGCTTAGGCTTGCTTTGCTCAACATAGATTTTCCTTATCATTTGAAAACACTAAGTTTTTGTTTGTCAAAATCACCCAAGGCATCTACCAATCATTGATTGAAGATCGTTTAACCCTTGTTCAACCACATGTTTTTAACTTAGAAATTGGGATGAGGAAATTCTTGATAGCTTTCATGTCTTGATGCTCAAATTTTCCATTACCGGGGACACGTCTAAGTACTTAGATTTTACTCTCACGAGAGGTGGTGCACTTTCCCCACAAGATTCGACATGCATCGAGACAAGATCTTTCAGAAGCCTTCCCTTAGACCAAAATGGACGCGTTCCCAAACCTATCATCCCCTACCACCAACTGTCCATCTGGCTAAGTTATTGCAACCTATATGATCTAGGCAAAGCCCATATTTCCATGTGGATGCACTTGAAGCTTCTCAACATTTGATATCTCAAATCTCTTTGTTCCTGGGTGGCTTTCCACAAGTGTGATACCAAGTTTTCCCTAGCATACTGGACTTGGTGATGCCCAAGTTTTCCCCAGTATACTGTACTTGTGTAACCACTCAACACAAACCTTTCATTCCATTCCACCCAGGTGATTCATTCACATAGTTGTTTTATTAAACAAAACACAAGTCCTTGACTTAGAAATATTTCATAGCTTGAATATAATCCACACTTGTTTTCTATTAGCTAAGCTAAGCATGATCACATGGCAAGTTTCATAACTTAGGATAATTCTACTAAGACATCATATAGGATTTCCCATGGCATAGCTCATACTTAGAAAATTTCCATGCAAGTCCTACTCAAAATATCACTAATGCATAGTGAAAATAATAGGACAAAAATGTATGAAGCACCACTTGCCTTTTTGGTAGAGAATATAAGTTCACTCCTTGATCTTGCAATAGTCACACTCTTCAAATTTCACTACAATTCAATCAAGGCACAAATTCAATCTAGCATTCAAACAATTCAACACATAAAATAATGATAAAAACAAAGCAATAAATGCAAGCATGCTAAAGATTGTTTTATTTGGAAAAGTGGTTTCTAATAGGTTATAATCATTTGAAAACATTCATTGGTCATTTATAAAAGTGGCAAAACCATTTGATATTAAGTTAGTGAAAATGGCCACTTTAATCATTTTTGTTTTGCTAGAAATGATTTAAATCAAAGTAATAATTTCTAGTGTTTGACAAATATATGTTTAAAAACAAATGTTAGTGTTTTAAGGTCAAGTGTTTAATATTAAAACCATTTGTAAAAGGTTTTACCTATAAACCATTTTGAAATTCTCTAGGGTTAATCAAATACATTTGTAAATCTTAGAACTTGGTGTTTAGGGTCAGAGAGTTTAATTCAAATCATTTCCAAAGGTTTTACTCAAAAAGAATTTTTAAAACATAATCAATATTTTTATTTGACTAGAAATGATTTTATTCAAAGATTAATCCCTTAGTGTCACAAAATATACTTTTAAATCCAAAAGTTTGTTTCTATGGTCAGTAGGTTCAAAACAATCCATTTACAAAAGATTTTACCCTAAAAACATTTTTAGAATAAATTTTATACACAAAATATGCCTACACATGTTTCTGCAAAAACAACTAATTTTTTAGAAGCAAATCACTAAACAAAGTGCATGGTTGGAAATAATTCCTTTTCCTTTCCATTGATATAAAATTTGTAAAATTTGGACGTGTAGATTTAAAGTTATGAATTTTACAAAATCAAACATCTAATAGATTCATTTCTGTTTTTAAATCAAAACGCTGGACACGTGGAGCAATCCTATTGGATGGTACCGCTTCGGTTGGATCACGCATTACAGACCATAGGATTAAAATGAATCTGTGCGGCTAAGATCTAATCATACCGGTTCGTTAAGTAATCTATCCTAGCCACGCGATCAGGATCCAACGGTTCCTAGTAACTTGACCATGGATGGGCGGCGCTGCGACGGTGGCTGGCGGCGGCGCGCTGAGGCGATGGCGTAACGGTGAAACCAGGAAGCGCGGGAGAGAGAGAGGAGTAGCTCACCAAACTCGCCGTGATGCGCTCGAGGATGACGGCGATTGCTCGTCGGAGATGCTCCTGTCGTCAGGCGCGTACTGTCGTTGGTGGGGACGGTGCTACAAGGCATGCGCGAGTGATTGGCGAACGTTAGGAGATGAACAGGACAAAGGAGAACAAGATAGAGTCATCCAGAAGGGGAGGGGCATACGGAACCTACTGGGAAAAGCTCGTCGGAGTCGAAGCAAAAGACGGTGGCGTTCGGACGTTGACGTTGTCGAAGATAGGGGCACGCGCGGGCGAGTGGTTGGTGCTAGGAGGTGCGTAGGGAGATGGGGATCACGCTCGTATGGTCGAGGGGTCAAGGCGTTGGCTGGGCTCGCCGGAATTGGCCGGGGAAGGTTGTCGGAGCAGTGGTCGTGTAAACTCAATCAGGGGCAGCCTGGGGGCAGAGAGGGGACGATGTCTGGGGGGAAGGGAGGGGAGATACAGGCGATTAAATGAGCAAGGTTACTGGGCTGATTCATCGCGGCAGTAACGCGAATTTACTCCGTGGAGTTAGAGGCAGAAACGGTGACGAGGGGGGAGGAACTGGTCGCGGGGTGAGGAAGACGATGACGCGGCAGTGGGGTAGCGTCGTCAGTGAGAGAGAGAGAGGGGGGGGTTTGGTGGGGTCCTCTGGCCAGCGAGTGAGCGTGTGCATCTGTGAGTGGAAGAAAATGGTTCGGGAGGGTTAGTTGGGCTGCGAGTTGGGCCTGTTGGGCTAGGATGGTTTCTTTCCCTTTTTTTATTCTGTTTCTTTTTCTTTTTCTGTTTCTTTTATTATGTTTTGAATTATATTCAAATGATTTCAAACCCTTTTTCAGTTCAAATCCTTTCAAACTTTTCAGTAATTTTCTATTCAGTTTGAACATGTATTTTAAAGACCATTTTTGAATAATTCTTTTATTCATTTATGGCCTATTCTTTATTTAAATTAGGCACTTGTTTTTATTCAAATTAGATTTCAATTATATTTTCAAACCCTTATTTGAATCCTAATTTTCACCAAAACTTTTTTAGTAGGTTTTATTTATTTAATAGGGTGTTAAATAATTCACTTTGAATTATTTGAGATATTTCTAAGATGATTTATTAATCATTTAAATTTGGTAAATTGTCTTTATTCCAATAAAATCAAATATGGTTTTAATTCCATATAAACTTATTTAAATGATTCTTTTATTCCATTTAATCTAATTAAATAACTTTTATATCCACCTTGGGAAGTTCCAATTTATTATTTTCCCATGATTTAATTAATCATTTCTATTAGGGATTTTTTCATTATTCAAACAGAATAAAATTTGGTTAATGTCATATTATTTTATTTGAATATTCCTTATCCCTTTATTTCATTTTTGTTTCTTTATTTCATTTGCTCATGGATTTGGCCAAGATCTAATTTGGATTTTAAATATTCCTTATTTATTTATTTCTTTCTTTATCTTATAAAATCCATATCTTTTTTATTTCAAGATCTAAAATTGGTGATTCCAATTTGTATAATTTTATTTGATATTTGTTTATCGTTTTAAATCCTTTTGGGATTACTTTGATCAAGATTTGGCATGGATTTTATATAAGAGCTTTATTAGCTTTGAAATTTAATTTCTTTATCTTATTAAATTCATAAGTTTTTATCCATAGTTCCAAATTAAGTGAAACCAATTCCTATGGTTTTATAATATTTTTATTTATCATTTTTGATCATTTATAAATGTTTTTTGCTGAATTTTTATATGGATCAAATCCATAGTCTTAAAGAGATCTTGGAAATGATTTTCTTCCATTAGGGTTTTGGTTTATTTTTCCAAGTTTGAATTTCAAGATACATTCATTTGATGAATGCATTTCACTTGATTGAAATTTATTGGATTCCATTTTATTCAAAAGTTTGTTCAAGATGGGTTTTGATGTTTCCATTTAAGAGCAAAAAGTTTCTTTTCACCCTAAATTTCAACAATCATTTATTTTGTTTATTTATTTTTCACATTACAAAATTTGGAAAATTTTGGGATGTGACAAATCACTACCACCAAGTTACAAGAACTTTGTGATGAACTACAATATGCAAAACATGGACAAGTCGTTGCCCGAACTCTTCTCCATGTTAAAGTCTGCGGAAGTGGAGATCAAGAAGAGCACCAAGTGTTGATGGTAAATAAGACCACCAAATTCAAGAAGCAAGGCAAGTCTAAGAAAAAGGGAAACTTCAAGAAGGGCGGTAAGAAAGTTATCACTCCGGCAAAGAAGACCAAGGCTGGGCCTAATCCTGATACGGAGTGCTTTTACTGCAAGGAAGAAGGTCACTGAGAGCGGAATTTCCCTACGTACTTGGCAGATTTGAAGAACGACAACATCAAGAAGAAAGGTATATCCGATATACATATTATTGATGTGTATCTCACTAGTAGTCATAGTAGTGCCTAGGTATTTGATACTGGTTCAGTTGCTCATATTTGTAACTCGAAACAGGTGCTGCAGAATAGACGGAAACTAGTGAAGAATGAGGTGACGATGCGCGTTGGAAATGGATCAAAGGTTGATGTGATTGCGGTCGGCACGCTACCTCTTCATCTACCATCGGGATTAGTTTTATACTTAAATAATTGTTATTTGGTGCATGCGTTGAGCATGAACATTATATCCGGATCATGTTTATTGCGAGACGGTTACTTGTTTAAGTCCGAGAATAATGGTTGTTCGATTTATATGAGTAATATGTTTTATGCACATGCACCTTTGATAGATGGTCTATTCTTATTGAATCTCGATTGTAGTAGTACACATATTAATAACATTGAAGCTAAACGTTTGAAATTGAGCGACAACTCGACCTATATGTGGCACTGTCGTCTTGGTCACATTGGAGTGAAGCGTATGAAGAAATTCCATTCTCATGGACTTCTTGAATCACTTGATTTCGAATCACTTGAAAGATGCGAAGCATGTCTGATGGGTAAAATGACTAAGACTCCATTTTCTGGTATGATAGAGCGATCTACGGACTTATTGGAAATCATACATACCGATGTGTGTGGCCCGATGAGTGTAGCATCGCGCGGTGGTTATCGTTATTCTTACCTTCACGGATGACTTGAGTAGATATGGGTATATCTATTTCATGAAACATAAGTCCGAAACTGTCGTGGGAATGGCCACGGCAGATGCTGCAATCGGCAGCGAGTAGTAGAACGAAGGGCAAGGGCGGCCAGCCATCTGCGGTGCGAGATGAGGGCAAAGACACAGGGTTTTACCCAGGTTCGGCCCCCCGGAGGGTAAAGACCTACTCCTGCTAGATTGTATTATGAAGGTGTTTACAATGGGCGTACTCGACGACTAGGCGGCGAGTAGCTTGGGTGTATGAGGGAACGTGTCTCTGATCACCCCTTAGGGAGGTTTATATAGGCTCACCTCCCCTAGGGTTTACATATCTCAACCGATTCGGTTACAACCTTGTCAATCGTTTAAGTCAAACCGACTGGGCCTATCTACTCGCCTGGGCCTTTGACCTCCAGTCGCCTGGTGCTTTGCCGGGCTTTGATCCACTCGCCGTTCTGCAGGCCCACTCGCCAGCCGGGCCCGGAACGCCTACCGGGATACCCCAGTAGGTATATCCCCATCAGTAGTCCCCGAGGCCGTCGTTGATTTGGCGCGGGTGGCTGCTGGCAGTCGGAGTATGCGGCTTCAAGTTGGCATCCAGTCGAATCGTCGGCGGGCTCCTGCACAAAGGAAAAAATCCAGCGAACCGAGTTGCGTCTCGGGTGAGTCGAATCAACAGGTCGCGGCCTCGGCGAGTAACTCAGCGAGCCGGGTGGCAGGAGGCGGACCGTCGGGCGCGGTCAAACTAGCCGTTAATGGTAACTTAACGGTAACTTTCGGCGTAATCATCGCGCGGTAACGGCTTCCTGATTTGACGGGTAGCTCCCGCCATATAAGAGGAATGGTAGGCTATCAGAAAGCCAACCGCCCACCATTTCTTCCGAGTACGCATATCTTCCGTTCGTTGATCCCGCGATCTAACCGACCCGCAATCTTCCGTCCTCCAAGCAAATCCTCGGCCATGGCCCTCTCCACTGAACCTTGGGGTAGATCTAAGTGCACCAGGGCGCAACTGGCCTCCTTCGAGGAGGCCGGAATCCGGGCATCCGGCGAATCCTCGCACCGGGAACGACCCGAATCCGCGAGAGAGAGTTCATCTGCTTCACTAGCCACCTCGAGCGGGGTTTAGGGTTTCCCACTTCTCTGTTCTTCCGGCGCTTCTGCGCCTACTACGGGATCCAACCCTCGGATCTGGGTCCCCATAGTATCGAGCAGCTCGCCATCTTTGTGGCGTTCTGCGAGTGCTATCTGGGCTGCCGGCCCTATTTTCCCCTGTGGCAAGATCTGTTCCATGGACGGATCAGCCGCGAGGAGGCGGGCGGCCCAATGTTACCCGCGGGCGGCCTAACCTTCCAACTCAAATCCAAAGCCTCCTTCTTTGACCTGATGCTGCCGGCCAAAGCGGCAAGCGACTGGAAAAAGTCTTGGTTTTACGTGACCGAGGCGACCCCGAGGGACGAGGCAGCGATCCCGCGGTACTCGGCCAACCGTCCCGAGCCGCGCAACCTCCAAGTTGTCAAGC
The DNA here is from genome assembly GCA_030063025.1 of Avena longiglumis. Taxonomy (NCBI): domain Eukaryota; kingdom Viridiplantae; phylum Streptophyta; class Magnoliopsida; order Poales; family Poaceae; genus Avena; species Avena longiglumis. The sequence goes on from CP125975.1 coordinate 16,425,139, forward strand.
TCCCCGATGACCAGCGGATGGTCGTCGACGAGATGCTCCAGACCATTCGTGGTCTGAAGAAGAAAGGGCTCCAAACGGTGAACTTATACAATTGTTGGCTTGGGCGACGGCTCGTTCCACTCGCCCAACGCGAGCACTACATGTACCAGTACACGGGCCGAGAAGACTCGACGAAGGCCTGCCTCGCCGAGTGGAAACTGGAGGACTACCTCCTGGCGCTGAAGAGGATCACCCAGGCAGCATACACGGATGCGCAGGCCGGGGTCCCTCCTTACACCGTGAAGCGTCCGGCTCCAACGGTAATCATTTTATCTTGTTCGCAGTCGCAGCATGTGCAGTCGCGGTAATCTTAACTTTGTTTCGTGTTTACGCAGCTGTTCCAAGTGGTGGAGGGGTGGCTACCACCCGCCGACGACGAGAGCTCCGGGCCATCCGCCCAGGACACAAGCGAGTCACCACCCGCCAAGGGTAACGCGGATGACGATGACGAGTCCGAAGAGGAGATTGCCCCACTGGTCCGAAAGACCCGCGGGCAACGTCAGCGCGAACTCGAGGCAAGCAGGAGCCTCGAGCGTCATGATGATGACGACGAACTCCCGGAGACCACCTCGCTCCGTCAGGCCACTCCCGCGAAGAAGAAGAAAGAGAAAGAGGCGAGGGCCCCCCTGAGAAGGAGGACGAAACCGCCAAAGGCGGCCTCACCGCCGCGCTCGGCGAGCAGCTCCGACGCTCACAGCTCGGCTAGTGACGGGGCGGCCCCGCCAACGGCCGCGCTAGACGCGCCATCTTTGGAAGCTCCATTGGCCTCAATGCCTCCGCCCTTCGCGCCAATCTCCGGACTAGGGAAGGCTCCGGCTGAGGCGACTCCACCTCGCAAGGAAGTCCCGAGCGCGGCGGTCTCGCCTCACAAGGAGGCTCCGGCCGCAGCAGCTCCGCTACGCAAGGAGGCCTCCGCCGAAGGCGCCCCGGAGGCACCAACCGCTACCTCGACGTCAAGGAGGCCGTCCGTATCCTGGGCCCCTAGCGTCCTGGAACTGGGGCTTAGTCGCCGATTGGGCCCTGAGCTGGAGAAACCCGCCAGCCTTCGCACAGGGCTGCGTTTCATTCCAGTCGCCAAGTAAGTGTGCTCGGTCATCTCTACTTTCTTTTATTCCATCGATTGCCTCTTGTTGATTCCACTCGACGCGCAGGACCGGAGTGAAAAAGATGGGCCACCCGACTGTGGCCAAGGTACCCTCCACCGCTAGCGAGGAGGATTCCTCCCGTAAGAGGAAGGTGGACGAGGTCGCCACCTCTACGGACGGCAGCAAGAAGGCCAAGGGCGACGACATCGTCGCTATCTCTGATGACGCGGCGGCCGCACCAGCCGGGCCCGCAGTGGAGGCGACCGCGTCCACAAAGGAGGGCACCTTGACTAGGCCGGGGGAAGCGAGCTCCTTTGGGGCGGGTGCCTCGATTGCAACCTTCCCCCGCTTCATGACCAAGGCGACCACGGCGAGTGAAGCTGCGGGCCCTAGCCTCGCTCCGGGGACCGCGGATGCTGAAACCGATCAACGTCGCGGGCACACACCGGCGCTGCTTGCGTCAGTGGACGCGGTGCAACTGCACGGCATGCTTGGCGCGGCCATCCAGGTACTTCCAGTCCCCGAGGATCAGGTCGGTGCGTAGTAGCGGCTTGATTCTTATAGTTTCTTGTACGTTCGAGTCCAGTCCCCGAGTGCGTGTACGCTAAATTTTAGCGGGTACGCACTGAGTAATTTTTGCTGTCGCCAGTCCCCGAGTGCGTGTACGCTAAATTTTAGCGGGTACGCACTGAGTAATTTTTGCGGTCGCCAGTCCCCGAGTGCGTGTACGCTAAATTTTAGCGGGTACGCACTGAGTAATTTTTGCGGTCGCTGACGTTTGAAGTTATGCGGTGGTTCGCAATCGAGTCGGAAACGATCGCTGCAATGAAATGAGAAGGAACCGCCACTCTCCAAGAAGTGAACAGGGAACTTCAAGCGGTTGCTTTACTGGAGGTAACTTCGCCAAGAGCTTGTCCCGCTATTTGGCGAGCCGGTGGCGAAATCTGTTAGGTGCCGCTGAGCGAGGGTCGCCGTCCTTGAACGCGTTGCGGGAGGCAAAAGAAGAAGCGACTTGGCGAATGGCGAGCTAAGGCCGCCGCTGCTTGCGGAAGAAGACCGCAAGGTGTCGGAGGCCCTCATTGTTGGGCTTCGGCGACCATTCGTCACTTCAAAGCTTCATCACGGACTCGCCGCCTGTTACTTGGTGAGTGCGTCTTCCCTGACTTTCAGTTGTTTTGTTTGTGTTTCCCGTGGTCCTCATTCGCTGTCTCCTGCTTAACAGGTCGCATACTTGGTAGCCATGAAGAGGCGAACTCGCTTGGCGCGAAGGAGTGCGTAAGCATGCTTGTTGACTCGGCAACGCCGGGCCGACGCATCCGCGCCTACCTTCGTGGAGATGTCGCCCACGGAGGTTATTCCAGTGACCTCGTTGAGGTGTGGGAGTACTTGGAGAAGGCACCCGCGGTCTTGGAATTCATGACGCGTTCAGCGTTTCGACGCGGGGCGTCGACCGCGCTGAGCCTGGGGCTCGCTCACTTCCCCGAGGACTTCGACCTCGACGATGTGACGAGTGGATACCCTTCGTCGACTGGCGAGGTGGATCTATCCGAAGTTCTGAAGTTGCAAGAGCGTGCCGCGATACCGAACGCTGCAGGCGATGGGCGACCTCCTCCCGTACCAGGAAACGGTCGTCGCGCCAAACGATCCCGAGCCGCCGCATCGTGACTTCAAGGTTGAACAACCTTTTCGCGCGGCAATGGCGGGTGAGCTGACGACGTACCCGTCAAATCCGTACACCGCGTTCATCCGGAAGCGCCGGGACGCTGGTGCGTCGTCGTCAAAGCCTGCAGAATAGTTTAGTAGCAGGTCTGCCGCGTAGGCATATTTTGTAATGTAAGACAATGTGATATGAAATTGAATGGAACGTTGTGTTCATTTTGCTTAATAATTGTCGTGTTTTGGATTGGTTTTGGATGAGTCCCCGAGCGCGTCCGCCCTTTTGTGGGGTTCACCTTGTATATGATGTTTGTTGTTATCATGACTTATGTTAGTTTAGTCGACTCGCCCGAGCTCGGAGAGCCAGTCGCAAGGCGACTCCCTTGAGCGCTCTGTACTTTGCCGTTTTCCCGAACGCGAACGGGGTCGGGTGGCCGAGTCCCCGAGCGTGGTACTTGGTATTTCAAGGCGCGACTCGAGGGTGGTTGAGGACGTAGCGCGTTTATGTAGGCGCGTCACTCCTGCCTGACCCGGGGGGTCAGTCGCATGGCGAGTCCAGGGCGTGCTCTCTTACTTGACGTTTTCCCTGACCGATCGTGATGAACTGGTATTCAGTCCCCGAGCGTGGTACTTAGTCGTTCGAGTCGCTACACCGAGGATGCGGAGGACCAGGGTCGCTGTGGGAAGCGAGTACAGATGTCTTGGTTCGTAAAACCAGTCGAGCTAGGCGACTCCGATGGGGCTCCGGATTGGCGTTTTTCGTGGACGACGCAAGACCTGAAATGATTCAGTGCTCTTACGTCGCACTACTTAGCCGTGCCGGTCGCTGTACCAAGGGTTGACTTCTGTAGTTTAGCTTGACGCTGTTTATTACGAGTGCGAGTGGCACAAGGCATGGAGAGTAGACGAATTTGGCGGTAACCGTTTCTTTTATTCGTAGCGACTGGAGATTACATATGTGGGGTTCTAGGAGTAGAACTTCCGGAGGAGGTTTACATTCCACGGCCGCTTGACGTCGAGTTTGCCGTCTCCGCGGACGTCGACGAGGTAGTAGGCGTCGTTGCCGAGGACGCGCCCGATAGCGAACGGACCTTCCCATGGAGGGGAGAGCTTGTGCATGCCCTTCTTGTCCTGGATGAGGCGTAGCACCAAGTCGCCTTCCTGGAAGGTGCGGGTTTTCACTCGTCGGCTGTGGTAGCGACGGAGCCCTTGCTGATAGATAGCGGTGCGCGATCGGGCGAGGTCGCGCGCTTCGTCGAGTTGGTCGAGCCCATCTTGGCGGGCCAGTTCGTTTGCGGCCTCCGTATAGTGGACGATCCGCGGCGAGTCGTGTTCGAGGTCGGTTGGCATGACGGCTTCCGCGCCGTAGACCATGAAGAAGGGGGTGAATCCCGTCGACCTGTTGACCGAGGTGCGGATTCCCCAGATGACGGAGGGAAGCTCTTCGACCCAGCATCCAAGTGGTTGATTCGATCGCAAAGTAATCGTAGAAATATGTGGGAGCCATATGAATTTCCAGATTCCTCTTTTGGTTATTTATCGGAGAAGTGTCTCGGTCATGTCCGCATAATTCACGAACCGTAGGGAGACACACTTAAGGATTCAATGTTGTTTAGTAGATATGGAATGTAAGTAGTGAAAGAACATGTGGGCCCCTATGTGTGATTTTGGTAATTAATGACACTCTTTATGGACTAATGTGTGTATTAAGTTATACTTGTAGGATTTTTCCATTGACATCGCTTGGAGCAAGTGTTGGCTTCAAGGTCGATGAAATGAGAAGAAGATGTGATGTGCAAGCTCAAAATGCGCCATCTATAGAAGATCTCATGTTTGATACTTGCCATCCCCGGTAATCATGGATCGATGATGAGAAATCAAGAAAGGCGTTCCATCTTGACAAGGTCAAGTTCGTCTACATCGAGCTCAAGTGGACGCTCAAGGCAAAGGTATAGTCTTGATAGGTTTTCCCTTTTGCCGGTCTCATGTTGTGTGTGGGAGACCGGGTTTAGGATAGATAACCGTACTATCAAGAGGGGCTCTTGAATGAGTAACTCAGTCACATCGTTCGGAGAGAGCTCAATCCTTTGCATATTTGCATCATCATATTTGGTTGTTATTTGGTCTTATCCATGTGAGGATATGGAGCTTGTGGTAATCTCCATAACAAGCTCTTGTTCATCAAAATCGGATCTTCCGTTTGTATCCTGTTGCAATTTTGATCTTGGCGGATTTTTGGTTTCTCACCAAGTGAGGTATCTGACATTATTATACATGATACATTCTCACTTGGTGATAACCAATATTTTCACCTCTTATAGGGTAGCTCATGTCGTCCACTTTCCAACGCAATTGGAATCGGGTCGATCGGAGTTACCAATTAAAAGTTATAGCGGTTTGAATTTTCCTAGGTACCAAAATGCGGTAGTACCACATTTTAGTACCTAGCGCGGCAGTAGGTTTTGACAAGTTGCCAAAAGCCACTGCCGGGCTAGGTACCAAAAAGCGGTAGTACCGCATTTTAGTACCTAGCGCGGCAGAAGGTTTTTGACTTCGTCATTTTGATCTATCCTCCCTTGCTGGACTATGATGTTTCTTTGCATGATCTTGTAGAGGTTATTGTCCTCTTCGAAACGAGCCCAAGATCATCGAAATCGGAGTCCGGATGCAAAAGTTATGGCTGTTTTCGTTCTGTGATGACCGGTAGTACCGGACCAGGATCCGGTAGTACTGGGGTCCGGTAGTACCGCATTTTGGTACCGGGGAGCACAGAGAAAAATGCATCTGGCGCCCCAGGAATCCCAGGTAATGTCCGGTAGTGCCGGAAAAGTCCGGTAGTACCGGGAAAAAGTTCGGTAGTACCGGAAATCGCGTTTTTGGGCTACAACGGTTGGATTTTGGACGGACCTATATAAGGGGCCTTCTTCCCCAATGGTTCCTTAACCATTCTTGCAAGTTTTGCCCTCCATTGTTGACCTTCTTGAGCTTGCTTTCTCTCAATCCCTCCGATGATTCTTGCATATTCTTGAGGGATTTGAAAGAGGAGATCTAGATCTACAATCCCACCAATCAATCTCTCCTCTAAGTGAGGGGAACATATTGGGATCTAGATCTTGGAGTCTTTTGTGGATTTCCTCCATTGTTCTTCCTCTCTTATTCCCCCATAAGCTTTTGTAGCTTTGGTGAAATTTGGGAGAGAAGGATTTGAACACCTTTGTGGTGTTCTTGCCATTTTCATTTGGTGCATCGGTTTGTGTTCTCCTCGGAGGATTTGGTATGAGTTACTCATTGGAGTTTGTCCCTCTTGGGTTCTTGGAAATCTAGACGGTTTTGTGGCCTTGGTGGCATTATGGCCTTTTGTGGCATTTGTTGCGAGCCTCCAATTAAGTTGTGGATAAGTGCCCCAACCTTGTGAGAGGTTCCGGTTGCCACCGACAAGTGCACCGATAGTGGAAGTGTGGATCGATCCCATCGGGGTGAGATTCACCGGAGAATAAGGGAGGCTTTTTGTGGTGTTGGTGGTTTGATACCACCCCCTCTCCAAACAAGACGTACTCCATGTTGGGAGGAACTCGGTAAAATATCGGTGTCCCCGCGTGCCTCGGTTATCTCTATACCCGAGCTCTTTACTTATGCACTTTACATTGTGATAGCCTTCGTGCTTGAAGTAATATATATCTTGCTATCACTTTGTTGCTTATATTGCTTAGCATAAGTTGTTGGTGCACATAGGTGAACCTTAGTTGTTCTAGATTGTGCTTAACAAAGTAAACACTAGTTTTATTCCGCCTTTGTTGAGCCACTCTAGGAAAAGTTTTAATCGCCTATTCACCCCCCCTCTAGGTGACATCTGTATCCTTTAAAGTAGGGATAACGAATGTTGTTCGGAGTCTCGGATGGGATCCGACATATCACGAGGAGATCCAGAATAGCCCAGAGAATAAGATTCATATAAGGAAAGTCCGATTCCGGAGTTCGGGAGTGATTCCGATGTTTTCATCGGAGAGGTTCTAGAAGGGTCTAGAAGATTCACCAGACTGGAAGGGTAATGGTTCATGAATGTGTCATGGTTAAATGGAATGATTGGATCATGTCCTAGGTCACTTGGTTGGGCATTAGCGAGAGAGAAATAAAGCTCTAAATTGAAAGTCAAAAGGCAGGTTTGAAAAGTCAAAAGGCAGGTTTCCTAGTGGAAGAAGGAAAGAGTCCTTCTTTCTCTCCAACTTGGGTTTGGGGAAGGATTCAAACTCCCCTCTCCCAAGCTTCCCTCCCTCTCATAAATAGAGGGGAGGGGCTGCCCTAAAGCACCACAACCAGCCTTCCCCACCTTGCGTCGCCGCCGCCGACTCCACATCCTCCTCTCCGGCCTTCTAAACCTAGATCGCTGGAAACCCTAGATCCACCATAACCCGCACCGGCTTAGGCGAAGCCCTATGGGATCTTCCCTCTACTTACGACACCACGCCGTTGTGCTGCCGGAATCGCGAGGGGAGAACTACAACCTCCACTGCCTGTTGGAACAAGGGAGAGAAGGTCTTCATCGAAAATCGGAATGTGTGACTGAGCATGCCGCTTAATGCAAATGTAGAAAGGATCGTCTATGCGATCTTGAGATCGACAAGTGTACAACTACATCACCCACGAGAATCTGCTCTTGTTAACCGCTTTGGAATCTTCGAGGGTGAGTAATCTAATCAACTCGTTGCTACAATCTAGTAGATAGATATTGGCTTGTTTGTATGCATGCGGTAGAATTTTTTTGTTTTCCATGCTACGAAACCCTACATCTTTTGCACCCAAAAATCCCGAGCCAAAGCCGGTATTTGATGAAAAACCCAAAAAGTGGGCTAAGTCCTTTCTTGAGAAATCATCGCAAATATCCATGAATCTAGAATCAGACTATGACCATGAAATTATTAAGCAAGCAAAATAGAAAAGAATAACACGTCCAAAAGGCGGAAAACAAGTTGCCCAGCTCGGACAACAGAAGATTCAATCGGTCCCCCTCTCATAGTGATTTTAGATAACGACAAGGCCTTTAGAGCCGAAATGGATAAGGACATGCAAATAATAGACCTCAGAGCCAAGGCTGCTGCTGCACTAATTGGCATCACTATAGCGAAGGCCAAAGAACTTTCTACCAACGTAGATATGTCTTTTGGTCAATTTTTAGACTATAAAGATACGCCAATGGGCCAGATATCACGGAAGTATGTCAAAGGGGAGCCTTTAGTCAGTCATGAGGAGCTCACGCATCTATTAACACATATGCGAAATCTGCACGATTGGTATACTGTGCAAACAAAAAAACACTAGAAAGAATGGTTTTCGGTGGACGTTAGAAAGGAGATCACTTCAAAGAATACTCGATATAGATTCAAATGACCAAACTGTTTCAGTTATACAATCAGCGCACCCTCGACAAATCTATCATCGGTTGTTATTGTGTGTAAGTGATTTATTTATGTAATTAAGTCTCTAGCTCAGCTCGGTCATTGCATGTAATATATTATCGTGGCTATGTATCCTTTTATACAATATTATATTCTACAGAATGAAGATGCTTGAATTCAAAAGAGTTAGAAGATATGATATTGGGTTCATTATATTGTTAATAAATATATGTTACAAAATCATCCCAAGGATGTGGAGGAAGACATGTGCATGTTTTTAATCGAGAATAATTACGTTAAGGAAATACTATTTCCTTACAACTTCAAGTGAGTGTTTTTATCTTATACACATTCTTTTTAAGTGTAATTGATGAGTTGTGCATGTCTGTTTATGTAAACGTCCACATATTCCACTAGATCCTGCTAAACATTCAAGTTGACAAGTCCCTAATTGAAATCAACGACTCATTAAGTTGGGACCAAAAGCAGTGAAGCGAAATAAAAGCATTGTTGCATAAGTAATAATCATTATCGCATTATATCGGATTCTTTCGTTCATTTCCTGACGTCAAGTAATTAATAACTTCTTTATTCATTTTATTTACCGAGCAGGTGTTGAACACGGTTTAAACATAAAATAGAAGGTCCATTCAAAGATGATCTAACTTATATAATGGTGAAGGGTTTGCATCAGCGCCACTGGAAACTCATTTATGTGGATTCTACGTTCGCGAGTACATCCGCGAGTTGACCAGTGAACGGAAATTTGATTCATATTATATTCAAAATTTGTGTGATAATCTAGAGCCAGAATAACGTGTACGAGCAATTCAAAAAAAATTGATAGGATTTATGATGAAGGAGGTCCTTGATGAAAGTGGGAAACATTATGTGAAGGACGATAATTCAATATGAATTAGTGATCTTCATGTAATTGATAATGATATATCATAAGTGACCATGTAATTTTGAAATATTTCCTTCCTTTTGATATGATCTAATATGTATATATATATATATACACGCTCGCAAGGGATCGAATATTAATTATATATATGCATCAACCTGTAGTGTATATGTAGTAGCGTACATAGAATAAATGTATGAAAACATGCTTGAAATTATAATGATGAAAAAAAGAACGAAATGGAAAAACAAAATAAAACATAGAATCATGTGGCGGCAGAGAAACACACCAATCTTTGTCGCATCAGGAACCCGTTTAGTCCTGGACGGTGTTACGGTCCGGAACTAGAGGTCCCGCGTCCCCTCACTCCGAAAAATGGCTACGTGGTGGACTCTAGTCCCGGATCATAATAAATCCGGACTAGAGCCCGTTACGGCCTGAGAGTAGAGTCTCGTTTTCCACCGGCGAATTTGGAGAGTTATATGTTACCAGAAGTATTCCATTTGATTATATGTAGTAATATTTTGTTGGCTAAATTATTAGCTGTGTAGTGTAGTATACGACGAAGAATAAACAAATAATTAGGTGGCGTGGTGGGTGGTTCTTGATTTTGGACTAGTTAATACGTTCACTACAGAGAGGGAGGCGTAGAGATAGAGAAGCATCTTTTTCTCTCCTCTATATTTTGTCCACCATTCAGACAAAGAGAAAGTGCGAGGTGGCACAAGCTTGGCTGGATCCCCCTTCTTCCCTGTGAGCTAGCTGCTGTTCATGGCCGCTAGGGGATCCAGCCCCTTCACCAGGTGTGTGAGGGCCGAGAAATTAGAGTGGTGAGACGAATCTTCATTCTGATTGATGGAGCACCCGTGGGAGTTTGAGGAGGGACCTCTTGCGGTCCTCGCCTACCCAAGTCCGACCACAGGTGAGTCCGGAAGATCCCCTTTTAATTAGTAGTAGTAATGATCGATGACTGCTCAAATATTCATCTTTCGATTGGAAAAAGAAACTCTTTCGCTATTTACGATTGCAGCCATAATAATCACCTGCCATTAAGTACAAAACTCTGTTCTCTCTGTCTGTCATGGGTGTGTTCGTCAGAGAAGAGAAAAAGTTCAGCGCGTCGTTTGTTCTTGCTTAGATCGAATCCACGAATTCGCGTTTAGTTCTAGATTAGGAGCTGTGAACGACCAGGCCCTCGCTGGTTGCGCTAACACCCCGCCATAGCTCCTGTGTGTCCAGACCACCGATGCATATAAGCTGGATCAAAATTCCTTGAATGCAGCCGTCGAAAAGCCCTTTGTCATGGCATTGGCCAACTGCTGCGCGCTGGGGACATGCATGGAGTACGCTATGGTGGCTGATTCTCTCTCACAAAATGAATGTCCAGTTCTATATGTGGCTATGTGCACCAATGATGGACTGGGTACGCCCGTCATGCCATATAAACCGCCGAGATGTTGTTGCAGTACACCACCAAATGTGGCTTTTGGGACGGTGAAGTGAAGCTTGCCCAGGAATTGAGTTGACGTACAGAGCCACCAACATTCAGCGACGACGTTCACGGCGGCGCGGTACTCCGCCTCCGCACTTGCTGACACACATCCGGCTAATCGTTTCGGGACCACTATACTTGGATGCCTAACTCAGGCCGAGGCAAGTTTTCTGGGCTCAGAGCGAGCTGGGCTCGGCACTTTAATTAGTGCACCTGGACCGCGGCGAGCTCGGGCTGGCTCGGGCTTGGCCTGGTCCGGCTCGTTTGGCTCCGAATTTTTTTTTATTAAAAAAGATCAAATTGAGTTATGAAGAGATATTTGAGCCTATTCAGCTGACTAATATTTTTTTGAAACATTCGGCTGACTAATATGTTCAACTTCCTCACGACACACGCACACACCTAACTTCCCACGTCGTGCGCCGGTGCCGCACCGGTGCAGTAGGACGACTCTGGCCAGCATCCCGAGAACCCTAAGACTCGTCGTCCCTCCTCCACGTCGTGCTAGCCTCGCCTCCCCACCGCGCCGCCGCCTAGACGCCACCACTGCCCTCCGCCGCGCCTCCCCGCAACGCCGCTACTGCCTAGACGTCGCCATGGATGGCTACTCCACCCGTCAGTGACACACCACCGCCTGGCTCGTGAGCCGCACCGAGCCAGACCGGGTTAGAGGGAAGCTCGGACCAAGCTCTCTTTCATGGCTCAGGCTCGCTGGGAAAAGCTCGAGATTTTCTCAGCTCACCAGCGAGCTGGCTCAATCCCTCATGTCCAGGTATAGGGACCACTAGACAAGGGAGTCGCCCGGAAATTTCGCGTAGCCTAACATAGAGCGGCGCGTGTTCGGGCAGCCGACCCAGCCTATGTCAAAAATAGCCAATAAGGTTTAGGCGTGCCAGCAGTGAAGCTTTTTTTGATAAAAGAAATATATTAATATCATGAAAATACCAATTACACATGCACCGACAAAATGCAACAAAGAACATCTAGAATGCACACAACTCGAAAAAAAAAGCAAAGGCCTCGCCACATTGTTCAACTCCTCTTAGCAGCAGCACACAAACCGCCACTAAAGATAAAACCCAGATACAAAAAGGTCTCCCAAAGAGAGGGCTCCAAGAAGAGAATAGTGCACCAAAGCTATCGTCGCCTAATCGAAAATCTTATGATTTTATCCTAGAGAATTCCGAGCTCTCAAAACAATACCTTCAATAAGGCCATTGTTAAGCACAACCATTGAAGAACAGATCTTAGGTTTTCATCCTAAATGTCAATACTCGGTACTCGAGGAGCACCACCAAACCTGAAATTCTGCAGTGTTTCCGCTTCCACTTGCTGCTGCTGCTCCTGAAAGTTATCAATCACCCGACTCATAGGTACCCTGACCAGAGTGGAAGGGAAAATCCCGCAAGCCAGATCCGAGCACAAGCCTATGAAGCAAAGGCTTCATCGTCTCTAAGATCCTCTATGGCATTATTGGACCTCCAATCTCAGCCACCAAGACCTTCCACCACTCCCTACACCATGAAAATCGAGGTACTGACATGTCTCATAGTGTCAACAAACGGCGGAGCTTCGCCTTTGGGCCAGTGGACACCAGGGTACCACAACGCACGTGTTGTCAGGCCCTAGATTTCGTCGGTCTTGTCAAGCTTCAAGGAGACCCCTCGCGGAGGAGTCTAGGAGCATTTTGTCGCCAAGATACACTTCACCAACCATAAGGAATTCAACCTCTAGAAGATATCCCTCGCCAAGGTAAAATGATAACCCCGGGTTGGACCACCACTTTGGCTTGCGCTTGTTCCCCAAGGAAACATCTCCCCGTTCTTCAAGCCAGGAGTGGTCGACAAGCCCTGACAGCTAAGGAGAAGATTCCTCTTGTAAAGTGTGAGCATTTTTATGGTACCCTGGTACTCCTCGAGTGGAAGGAGGAGTACCAAAAAAATCTAGCCGTTCACTTAGAAGGGTAGGCTTGTCCTTTTGTTTTTGCCTAATATAATTATGAATCAGTAAACAAAACTAACTCCGATTCAGACGGTGCATCTCTCGATTGAAGCGCTATTGGACACTGTTCATCGTCGCCGCCGCGAATCGCCCTCCTCGCAGCAGCGGTTGGTCGCCTCGTCCCCTGAATATATCCTGCCGCTGCGTCTCCATCAAGCTACATGTCCGTCGTCGGGCATATTGTACAATGGTGATCCGTGGAATTTTGGTTTCAGTGGATGTTAATGGCACCAATGAATCACCGTATGAACAAGCCATTATCTGTTTCAGATCTGATCTTGTCCGATCTAATAAAAAATAGGAGTATATGTTTTTGTGATCCAAACTCAGATGCGCACCTATCTATATATCTTCTGTGGATGTGCATGCAGTACAGTGTACAGCCATGGCTGGATGATCTCGTGTCGCCGGCGGTTGTGGTTCTTCTCAGTGCAGCGTGCACTCTGTCGTATGGCACACTTCGTTGTTACGAGGCCCTAGCCTAGTCGACGCTGCTCCTACCGGTCCATAACCAGGCGACGGCAGCCGGCCACCGGCGCCAATGGAGGATTATTGTTCCACAGGAATAATTAACACTATTGGAAACCTTCTAATTCGCCTCTATGATTACCTTTTTACCCCCAAACTCAATGTACTCCTGAATTTTCTAGACGGTACTCCTTCGTGTCATCCTGGAGTACTAATTAAGATTAGCCGTTGGATTAGAAGAAATGGAGGGACCATATTGATTACAGGGTACTGTAAAAGTCCTCTAAAGTGTTGTGGATAATCTAATAAAAAGTTTGTGTGCATCTCTTGGATGCAGATGCCGGGGTGATCATTCCCATTTTAAAAAAAATGTGCAAGGAATTTTTCTGAACATCATCCAAATTTGGGAACTCAAATTTTTTATAACGTGGTCATGATAGCACTCAAAGAATTTTAAATATTAATTTATCAACATATTTGATGCAATAAGAGGAGAATTTCGCAAAAGAACATGAGCATAATTTCCAAAATATCACCATTTCTGCAATCAAACCATGGTAAAGAGCAAGTTTTCATTACGTTTGTTGCAACAACTATACGAGAAATAGGGACGGCGATGCGCGACGGTCTCGCCCCGGGGCCTAGGGCATACCACTCGCCTTCCCTTGGATCCTATTCCTCCGGTCATGTTTATCGATGCATCGGTGTGGGAAAGCAAGAGTGTCTCGGAGTTGTAATGTTGGGAAGATAGTCACGGATGCCTTTCTTTAAAAGGTGAAGCTGACATAAGAATGATGCCGATGTAGAGGCCGAGAGGCCAGCATAGATGGAAGCATAGAAGGCCATCTGCTTACATTTATGCCAGCAAATGCGTTAGGGAGTCAGCCTACTTCCATTTTATGGCCAAGGTAGAAGCCAATGGTTGTTGGGCCACTGCCTGTCGGGCCTGATGCTGGCGAGCAGGGTGCATTGGGCCAGATGCATTCCCAACCCAAATGTGGGCCATGAATGAGTCTGCCTTGTCGTGTAGGTCTTGTCGCTGGGTTGGGTTTTTTCGTCTTGCCTTTTCGTTTGGGCACAACTTTTTCTAGTTCTTCAGACATAATCAAACATGCCATGGTCATTTGGATTGGCCCGGTGAAGATGTTTTAGGAACATGCACATGCTAATAGTAGCACGACATGGTGTGGTACATCGTATATGAGTGGTCCGTCGTATACGATTGGTATACATTCACGTTTCCTAATAGTACATGATGTGTTGTCCGGTTCATGACGCTTGCATGTAATCAAGTAGCACTAGAAGTTAGTCAGCGACTCATTTGAGGGGTGTAGAATATATATATAGACACCCTATTCGACACCCAGAGTGTAGAATAGTTATTTTGCACCCCACATAATTTTATGTTATCACATTTAGAAATTTATGTTTTGTATACAAATAATTATGTTCATTTCATCCACAATGCAAAAAAATTGACATAAAAAAATAGTTTGTGAGTAATTATAGTGTAAAAACACTAAAAATATGCATTTTACGTCATATTTTTATACGACATTTAAACAAAAAAATTTATAACATGCCTATATTTTCTTACATTCTTCTCAACTCTCAAGGTAAGACAAAATTTACGCGACATAAAAATAATATACCATTCTAAAGATAGAGGGTCAAATAGCGCTACCCTAGAATTCATGACCTTTTAAATTCATGACCTTTTAAATTTAATTTGGAAAATCAGAAATCTTCATAAACCCGTATAAAACATATTTTGAACTCAATTTATAAAACATTGGTTGGAATGAAGCAAACGATAATGTGTTGGAAAGATAACAAAATTTCGCATTTCTTTCGTGTTGAAACTTTTTTCAAATTTGGCACGATTTAAAAGTAATTTCGAATTCACTCAAATTTGGATCTATTCAAAAAAGCCCAAACAATAATTGCACAATTATTTTTCAACCGCTTGTCGGAATGACGCAAATGATATGTTGTTGTATAGCTATGCGCTAGGTGCAAAATTTTCCGTTCAGAATGATTTTGCAAATTCTAAATAGTTTAACAGTAATTTTTGAAATACTTTCCACTGTTTAATATCCTAGATAGACACTATCTCGTTCTATAATATAAGTCTAGCTTAAATTGCACTACTTAAAAATCTTACATTTTGGAACAGGTAGAAACACAGTACTACTCACTCTCATATTTCTATATAATACCCGCAGTCATTTGGTTATATACTTCTCAATATCCAACCATTGCACTTCCCTTCGTGATGTGGACCCCTAATTTTTTGCACCGAACTTCTCTTATGCATAGTACATACTTGCCTTTTATAATTCCACTATGAAGATTTTATTTCCCAAGAATCTATTTAATTAATTTGTTCTAGACTCTGAAAATAACGTATGCTTCCTTGGATCAAAGGCTTGTACTTCCTCAAGTTGAAGTCATGTACTTCCCAGTATGAAGATTGCGTACTTCCCACGAATTTGTAATTTATTTTTTCTAAACTCCAAAATAGATGTGTACTTCCTCGGATCGAATGAGTATACTTCCTTAGACTGAAGTCGCGTACTTTTTACGATGAAAATCGATGCGATAGCAGCAGCGGATGATGAAGCCAAGGCACTAGACTAAATGTAATTCATTAGGTTCTTAAAGTTCAACTAAGGGTGGGGGGTGGGTGGGGTTTCAGTTACCTCAACTTATATCTTTATACAAAAGAAGATTAAATTTAATTGTCTACACCGTACTGTCTATGGTCTTTCTGTTGTACTACCCTTTCTATGAATTGTCTACTTCTCCCTATCCTTCTTTTGTACTACCTCTTTCTACTAGTTAGTGTGCACGTGCACGCACGTTTTGATTAAATTAATCATGCATATATCAACTAATGCAAAAGTAATACTAAATGAGTCTTGGAATGGAGGAAGTATTACTCTTCTCACACCGTAGGGAATATTTATAGTGCCTTACATGTTAGCAATCTAATCATTCTACTAAGGTAAGCAAATATCAACAATGAACTACTACTCGGTTCTTAAATATAAGACCTTCAGGCAGTTTAAAATGAATTGGTACAAACTCATATTCACTCCATCCGAAATTAACCGACACAAAATTTTCTAGATACACATATATTTATAAACTACAACGTGTCTAGGTACACTCGTATTTAGATAAATTTGCGTCAGTGAATTTGGGACTGAGGGAGTATTCAGGAAGAGAGCTAATACATAGGTAAGTTTTGATTGTAGCATGAATACAATAAGAGGTACTGAGCCTACAAATGGGGAAGCACTACAAAAATTTAGGTGTCTCCAGATCTTCATCATACCCGGTGTCACCTCTTCAGACTTATTGCATTCTCTTACTTCATATTTTCTCCAGTGAACATGACTGAGAGCATTGTCCACGAACAGAGCCACTCGCTGACCGGCATATGTATCCTAGCAGCTTGAAATAAACATGGCACTAAGGTGGTGATTTGTTTTCAGTGTTAGTCTGCACACAAGCTCCACCAGACATGAAGAAGATGACGGCAACTGCAATTTGAAGAGTGAATTTAAAATTCAATAGTGCTAATAATTATTATGCACATATCATTGCTGATAGTAGTATTTAACATGAGTAATAAATTCTAAAAAAATACATATCAAAGGCCAAATAATTCTTCCCTTTCACATATGAAGAAAACAAACGAACGATTTAAAAAAAATCAAAGACGTTATCATATTTTGGTAATAAAAGTATACTATAACATCATTTGTTTTGTTCAGGCAAGCCTATAATCACAGTGGATGTACACACGGTTTGGAAAAATGCATATGACTTCACTTGGTTGCTACCTTTTTGAGTGGGTTGAGCTGAGTCTAGGCCAAGTAGGATTTAATTGTAGTGCATTAAACCGTGCTTATATGCTATTTGCCTACAAATGAAAAGTTGATATAGTAAATATCGTAGGCCCATATACAATGTACCAAAAAATAAAAATAAGGGGACAATTGTTTATAAAGGGACCATTGCAGAAATGCAGAGACATGAATGGTGAACTAACTTGTTCCGTATACTTTCCTCCCTTACCATGTTTAATATCTTGGTGATACCAGATTGTCTAAGCAAGGTAGCCAGTTACATCTCCTTAGCTAGCTATAGGTGGAAAAATAGACCAAAGACGGAAACTCAATCAAGCAAATAGATGTATACAAAGATATAGCTAGCTGGATCCAATGTTGCAAGGAATTAAGATTGGTGTACATTAACAATAGAGGGACAACATAGGGTGGTTGGCAACAGATGATAATATATTTAAAAATCATGGTTCAGAGGATCAATTGGAGGTTGCATAAAAAAGGATAAGAAAATGGAGATCACAACAATGACATTGCAATCATAAAACTCGCAATGCAAAGTTTTTTCTTAAATGAAACAAAAATATATTCGTGGTGTCAAAATGTTACCTTAGCCTCTTCTTTTGTTATGATGAGTAAGAAGATTCTAAATACAATACATTGATAAGCATCTCTATAGGTTTCAACATGCTTTTAAACTTCCTGGTGTTGTACAATAATCCTATTAGTAAAAGTGTGTTACGGAGATAAGAAAATAAATTCCAACATTAACAATGCAAATTACTAATAGTATAAAATACAAGACAAAGCCTGGATTTAAAATGCAAAGTCAAAAGAGAATTTTCCAGCAGAAAATTATGTATATTAATAAAAATACATATGAAAGTTTTAGAAGCAAACATATACCTAATATAGTGATAACTGATAAACATATCGCCTCATTTAGCATGTAATCCTTTGTACGACATAGAGATGGCAATATACATACAATAGCTTTTGTTGGTTAAGTACCATGAAACTTTATGACTCTAACCTGTCCATTTCCTTATAAATGATAAAATTTGAGCAACATGGAGCCAGCTCTAAGAAGCTCAATATATCCCATAATAAAGTGTTTACATCAATATACAGATCCTAAATGCCAACATGTCTAAGATTCCAGGCGAAACAAACATAAGATACAAGTAATTTGCGTAACTGTTCTTACCCTACTTGCTAGATACTCGATTGTGCATGTTAGCACTTACAGAATTCCCTGCATCAACAATTGTGAATAATTCATAACAATAAAATACAGTAGTATTTACTTTTTGTGATGGCGAGTGATCAACTCAAGATTAACAATGCAGTCTTTAGATACAAAAGTGCATACAAAATAAAGGTGAAATGATCTACCATTGATCTTTTTTCTTAAAGCCAGATCATATTATCGTCCATTCCATAGAGTCAATAACTGTTACGCTCACGCTACCATCAAAAGACAAAGGAGGAAAGAAAGATGAAACAAGCAGATTTATATGAAGTAACATGGAAACATATGGCAACCGTCTGTGAATATATGTACCCGTAAAGAGGATAAATTCAGATTTCCAGCATTTCCGTCAAAAAGAACCTAATAATGTAGTTTCATGTTAGCAGTTACAGAATTCCCCATATCAACAATTGCGAATAATTGATAACAGTAAAATACAGTAGTCTTTACTTGTTGTGATGGCGAGTGATCAACTCAAGACTAACAATGCAGTCTTTAGATACAAAAGTGCCTACAAAATAAAGTTGAAATGATCTATCATTGATCTTGTTTCTTAAAGCCATATCATATTATCGTCCATTACATAGAGTCAATCTCTATTATGCTCACGCTACCATCAAAAGACAGAGGAGGAAAGAAAGATGAACAAGAAGATTTATATGAAGTAACATGGAAACATATGGCAATCGTCCGTGAATATATGTACCCATAAAGAGGATAAATTCAGATTTCCAGCATTTCCGTTAAAAAGAACCTAATAATGCAGTTTCATGTATAACCATTCAACCTAAGCACGGGAATTATACAATGACAATCCCTTGATAGCATGAATTGTGGAAAACTAACCGAGAGATTGCTAAACATCAGTAATTAGTAGAATTGACGAATTTGGGACCAAGAATGCATTAGATGGAATGGGATACCTGAAATTCAGAATATCCAGATCAGGACATGTCTATCTCACTAACATGGGCTTGTTTGTCCGATGAACTGCATGATGGACGTTTAGACTGTTGAAATCCAAGAGGACCACCAAGATCAAGAGATGTTGTGTACCCCGAAGGCGGCTGCTACAGTCCGCTCGTGTACCATGGCGGCCAATTGGAGGCGGCGACATGGACCATGATCTCAGTGAGAAGACGTTGAGATCAGCCAGAAATCGGGAGCCCTCGTCCGTCCGTCCGTCCGTCCGTCCGTCCTTCCATCCAACACCATCAGGCAGCGCGAGACGATGAGAGCGTGTGGGCGGATGTATTCCTGGTCGTCGCGCGCTTCCCCTTCTATACCAGCTACATCTCCACCGCCCCTCTTGTTGAGCCCTCAACCACCACATTCATGCCTTCACGACCGTTCTCCTGGTCCGCTCCCCCTCCCGAAGCTCCGCATCAGTCATCAAGGAGGCGCCCGAGGCAGCAGGATTGCCGGGGCGCGGGTCAGGCAGCAACACGTGGGGAGGCGGCGCCGTGGTGACAGTGACATGTGGAGAGGAGGCGGCGAGGCAGGGCGGCGTCGCATGTGAACTGGGAAGTAGTAAAAGGATGGGGCGATCCAATCTAGATGGTGGAGGCGCTGACTGCGCGACGGACTCGTTTTCCTCTGGTGGTGAAACATGGTCAGTCAATAATAATTGCTAAGTGCACCCGTGGTACCGGATTTGTTATTTTAGCCCGTTAGATCTAATTTGTGGGGGATAATCTGATGGTACAGGTAACGCTAGGTACACTAAGCGGGGTGGTCTTAAGAAAGATAATGTTTGGTTGTTTAATAGTAAGTAGAGATGAATTGCGTACTTCTCCATGTCCTTCTGATGTACTCTAGGGTCATTTGCCTAACCGCGGCGGTATAGGGATTGCGAGGTCAGGTCTAGGCCTCTAGGGTCGTGCAATAAAAAAATACAACAGGTTAGATAGAATTAAGCTAATGAGCTAATCCATCTTTGCAAAGTTTCGGTATGCTTGGACTTCACCCTATGCACATGTATGGTGACTTCATGAATGAACCTCCTTCTCCAAGCCATGAAGGAAGGACCAACTCCCTAAAATACTGCCTCATTCCTCTGTTTTCATATATATGCCATGCAGCCAGTACAATTACCTCAGTGAAGAAAGGCCTGTAAAATATAGCTTTGGCCATAAAGAATACCTGTTCAAATGTATTTTCAGGATCCTACTCTACTTGCAAATAGTTTCAGATTTCTGATACTAAAATTGCAGCCAAAGAAGAGATGTTGTCAGTCCTCAGCTGCCTCTAATTGACATAATGTACAGTGAAATTCAGTGGTGACATTCCAATGCCTCCTTCTCAATATGTCTCTACACTAACCAACAGCTAGCCAAGCAAAAAACTTTAATTCTGAGCATCACTTTGCTAGAACAGATACATGAGTAAATATTGCTTGCAGTGACATCCTTGAAGCAGTTTGATTTTAATTTTTTCTGTGCATCTGGTTGCCTGAGTCCTATATATATGCAAAATCTAAGGGTTCTGTCAAAAATATACCGCAATATGAATTCATTATACTTGTTTATAATTTTAATATACTTTATAGCTACATACTAGATAACCTAAAACGAGTTTTGTCAAAAAATTCATGTAAGTCTATATGCTTTATATTATTTTCATATATACTATTTTTCTCTACGTAAAAGTTAGTATAGTGTAAAAAACTCGAAAAATATGTATTTTACATCATATTTTTATATGACACGTAAACAAAAAAAATTATATCATGTGTAAATTTTCTAATGCTCTTTATAATATTCTGGCTTTAATATTTCTAAATTATCAGATGCGTGAGTTTTATTTCTAAACGAATAGTAGCGCTTGATCAGCTTTTAGGCTTGAGAATATTATTATAAAGGACCGTACTCCTTTCATAGGAAAATAGTAACCTGTACTATGTCATAATATGGGATGATGCTGGAGGTTACGTGAAAATTTGACTGAGCGTACTACTGTTTGTGAGAACACAGCAAAAGCAATATATGCCTGCACTTTCGGGGTTTAAAGATGACTAGTCAAAGCATGCATTACCACACATAAAAACACTCTCGAGACAGGCTTCCGCCCCGCTTTATAAATAAAGCAACAATCGTTCAGACGGTACAACAACACAGCCGGCCGCAGCCAAAGGGACAAAGAACGAAAAATAGTACAACAATGCTGGGGCAACAGCACACAAGTGCCCAAGAGAAAAAGCAAAACACGGGCCGGAGGCCAGAGCAGACGCTAGCGACCACCAGGAGGCCCAAGCGGCAGTGGAGGGGGGGACGCCGAGAAGGGGAGCGATGCCGACCGCAGTGCCCGAAGAGCGGTGTCAAAGTCGGCCCGATCACGCTGGCGCACCAGAGGGGACCACTGCTGGATGAAAGCAAGGAAAGAAAAAATCGAGTCAGAGGCACGCGTGGGGTAAACCTTCTCAATCACCATCTTGTTCCGGACATTCCAGAGAGTCCAGGTCATTGCCGCAAACACAAGCCAAAAGAGGCGACGGCCTCGCCCAGCCCTAGTGGCCTGGGACTGGAGGAATACCCCCAGATCCTGCGCCAGCCAGGCCGGGCCAAGGGCCTCCCTGACAAAGGACCAGAGAAACTGGGCCGCCGAACACGAGAAGAAGATGTGGGCGCACGTCTCCGGTGTCCCACATAGTGGGCACCGTCTTGCAGCCATTGCGCTTGGCCACCTCCACACGGGCGGCACAGCATGACAGCTGCACGAAGATGCGAATACTAAGGGGAGGAGCTTTCAGAAAGGGCCGTCCACCTCAGCTCCGGGCCCTGGAAGAGGGCCCGGTAAGCCGAGCCGACCGAGAATTCACCGGAGGGGAGGAGCCTCCAGGAGACAGCATCGGGGGTACCGGCCAGAGACGAGGGGAGAGCAGCCATAAGCTGCCGCAACTCCGCTGTCTCAAGCACGCTGAAGGCACGTGAGCGGAGGTTCAGCGATCCCATGAGCGCCTCGGCAGTGAGGGCCGATGGGGCAGCGGAAATAGCAAAAATGGCAGAACCGGACCCCCAAGGGGATCTGGGATAGCCACGGGTCCAGCCAGAAGCGGCAACCCTGACCGTTCCCCACCGAGAAGTCAATACCCAAACCAATGAGATGCTTGATCTCCTGGATGGCACGCCAGAATTGGGAGCCCTCCCGGCGATCGCACGCCAAGAGTGGACGGCCTCCGAGGTACTTCGCCTTAATGAGCTGCAGCCAAAGGCCTCCCTCGTCCCTAAGAATGCGCCAGACCCATTTCAGCATCAGGGCGAGATTGAAGCGGCGAGAATCAAGAATACCAAGGCCCCCAATGGATTTGGGGGTGCAAACGTCCGCCCATTTCACCATATGGTACTTCTGGTGGCCATCCCTAGCTGCCCAAAAGAACCTAGACAACTCCTTGTCGAAGTCGGCATGGGTCCCCTCGGGTAGCAAGTATAGCCCCATCTGGTACATAGGAAGGCTCGAGAGACAGGAGTTGATAAGGACCGTCTTGATACCCTTAGACGTGAGTCGCGCTCGCCAGGGTTCCGCCTCGAGCACCCTCGTGACCAAGGGTGACAGTCCGGATCAGACTCTCGTCTCGAGCAGGCATCCCAAATAGGAGATGGGAAATCGGCCACCTGTAGTTGAGGTTGTCGACAATGCGTTGCGCTCCTCCTCCGAGTACCCAAGCACCACCACTTCACTCTTGTCAAAATTGATCTTTAGTCGACATGTCTTCAAAGCAGAGGAGGAGGAATTTCAGGTTGATGATGTCGGATCGAGCCACGCATGGTCATCGTGTCGTCCGCATATTGGAGATGGGAGACGCCCCCCTCCAGGAATAAGGTGTCCTACCACGCCAGAGATGTGGCCAGCGGACTAGGCTCTATCCAAGATCTTCTCCAGGGTATCCACAGCAGCATTAAACAGGAGGGGGAGATCGGGTCCCCTTGACGAACCCCGCAAGAGGGAACAAAAAAGGGACCAATCTTGCCATTGATGTTGATCGCTGTCCGCCCGCTCATCACGAATTGCATGATCCAGCAAATCATGCGGTCATCAAAGCCCCTCCTCTCCAAAACTAACCTCAGGAAAGCCCAATCCAGACGGTCATAGGCTTTCTGGAAGTCCAGCTTCAGGAAGACCCCTTTCTGACGTCGTGCTTTAACCTCATGAATGATCTCATGAAGTGCGAGCACATCGTCATGAATGAGCTGTCCCTTCAGGAACGCAAACTGGAGGGGGTGCATGAGCCTCTCCATGACCGGGGCCAGCCGAATGGCGCAGACCTTCGCAAAGAGCCGCTGGATGACATTGATGACCGTGATCGGGCGAAATTGGCGAATATCCGTGGCCCCCTCCACCTTGGGAATCAGGGTAATAACCCCAAAGTTCGGTCGTGACATGACTAACGTCCCGATGAAGAATTCCTGGAACATCGGCAGGATGACCGGCTGGAGCTGTTCCTAGAAGGTCTGGAAGAAGCTCACCGGCAGCCCATCAGGACCAGGAGCCGAACCAGCCTTCATGGCCTTCAGGGCCTCAGCCACTTCCCCGGGGAGAAATGGGCGGGTGAGATCCGCATTCTCCTCAGGGGTGACTAAGGCCCCACCCGACCAAAAGTCGGCAGCCAAGGAAAGGCCCGACGAGGGGGAGGCAGAGAAGAGATCCTTGTAGAAAGCATAAATATGGGAGGACGGCGCCTGGGGGGACTCCAGGAGGGAGTCCCTCTCCCAGAGGCAGGGGATCGAGCATCGCCTCCTCCTACCATTAGCGATGGCATGGAAGTAGGCGGTGTTCGACTCCCCCTGGACAGTCCAGTTCTGGCGACTCCGTTGTCGCCAGAAAGCCTCCTCTCCCTTATAGATCTCCATGATGGAAGTCTCAAGGGAGTACCTATGAGACCAGGCCTCGGACGAAAGACCTAAGAGATCAGCTTCCCGGTCCAAGGCCTGGATCTCGCTCAAGAAGCCGTCCTTTTGCGCCCTGAGGGCAGCCCCCGCGTTGGCCCCCAGCCCCTCATGAATTGGCGTGACAATCTAACACAGTGGTGCCAGACATCCACCGCGCAATAAGCACGAGGGGGGTGGCCGCCGCGGCCAACCATTTGGCTCGGACCGCTTCCACGAATCCCCGTTTCTCCAGCCAGAAGGACTCAAAGTGGAAGCGGTTAAGCCTGGGAGGGCGGCCCCCACCGGAAGAGAGAAGGAGGGGCGTGTGGTCAGAGCCAATCCGCGTGACCGCCTTCAAAGAACAGAGGGGAAAGGCGACCTCCTAGTCGACCGACACAAAAATCCTATCCAGGACGCAACGGACCGGATCCAGCTGCTTGTTGGTCCAAGTGAACCTAGCCCCCACCCGATCAATCTCGCGGAGGGCGAGGTCGGCGATACAGTCATTGAAGAGTCGCATCCTAGGGAGATCCACATTTGCCGAGCTCTTGTCATCAGCGTAACGGATAAGGTTGAAATCCCCGGCAATCACCACCGGTAACCCTGTCCGTTCCACTTTCGACTTGAGCTCCTGCAAGAAGACCGCGGATCTCCGATGGTCCGTAGGGCCATAGACAATAATCATCTCCCAGCGGAAACGAGATTGTCTATGGGTGAGTGTCATGCTCACAAAGAATTCCCCACGGTCCATATCCTGGACCTCAAAGGTATCCTCCTTAACGCCCAGGAGGATACCCCCAGAGTGGCCCGAGGCCGGCAGCCACGACCACGAGAATTTGCAGCGACTCAGAGCTTCCAACTCGGCGATGGAGAAGTCCTGGTGAATCGTTTCCTGCAGACCGACAATATTCGGTGCTTCCAGGCGGATGTATTCCTTGATTTGGCGGCGGCGGCCCTCGTGACCGAACCCCCGGATGTTCCAGATGAACACCCGGAAGGCCCTCAGGAGGTCCATAGTGGACCTTAAGCACAGGGGTCCCAGTGGGACCGAGCAGCGGCTGGCGGAGGCGGAGCAGCCTTTGGGGTCGCCCGGGACCTAACCGAGTCGGATCCCGGAGGAACCGCACACTGTGCACCGGAGGGGGTCCTCACGGAGCCGGGTCCCGGACCTAGCCTCGATGGGATCTGGCGCTGCTCCCGGGCGTCACGCGCCCGGGCCGCAGCGATCGCACCCGCATACCCCTCCCATGCCTTAATGGCCGCAAGTTGCTCAAGGCGCGGCCCCTTCTCGCCGCGGAAGACTATCCCACAATCATCCGCAATCTCCCCCAGGTGGGCGAGGGAGACCTCTGAAAGAACACAGAAAGCGGAACCAGGAAAACCGGACGGACCGGGGTCAGAAGGTGTGGAAGAGGCAGGAGTGGAGGAGGTACCTGAGAGCTCATCCCTGGCCGCGACACGACGAGCGGCACGCTCAGCCACCATCGGCTCCGGCCCCGCCATGCCTGTCCTGGCCTTAGCCAGCCGGGAGCTGTGGCGGGACGGCGGCGGGGGCGGGGGCCTCTGGCGCGACGGAGCTTGGAGGAGGGGGCCGGGGAGTCGGAGTCAGAGGTAGCACCCACCACGGCCGTCGGGTAGGAGTGTCAAGGGCGAGGGAGTAGCACACCACCCCCGGCGAGCGCGGGGAGGGAGGAGCGCAGACGACCAGCCCCACGCTCCCCGAGGTCTCGGAGGCGGGGGACCGGGAGGGAAGGATCGAAGACGGCGCCAGACCCAGAGAGATGTTGGAGCCGTATTGGGCGATGTCGACCCCGAGCGGCGCTGGAAGGTCAGGACGGAGGCAGCGGGGGAGATCCACCGGGGCCACCTTGGCCGGAGCACTCAGCGACAGATGACGACGATCCTGGCTATCGAACACCAGGGAGCGAGCCACAGGTCCCCCGGAGGTCCCACCCTGGGGGGGGGTGGCAGAGGCGGCGGGGAGGCATCGGTGGCCAGAGGGGAATCCGGGTCCGTCCCGGTGTCGCTGTCGTCCGAGCCCCGGGCCTCAGGGTCCCTACCACCATCGCCCTCGTCAGCTGGGGACCCCGGGGGAGGGGGAGGGGGACTCGACGTAGAGGTGCCCCCCTCGTCCAGCTCCACCAACAGGTCCCGGCCCACCCAGCCGAAGAAGACCCGGGGTAGGGAGACCGGGAAGACCGAGGGGTCGGGGCAGAGCAGACGCAGACGGATCGGGGCGAGGCCGGACAGGGAGCCCACATCCACCTCGGTGAGCTTGCCCACCGTCTGCGCCACCAGGGCCACCACAGCAGGGGTCCTGGCCTCAGACGGTAGGCCATGGAGACGCACCCACACCTCCGAAAGCGTGGCAACCGTCTTAGGAGCGGCCGACGAGGGTTGGATGGAGACCTGTAGCTGGTGCAGAGGGAGGGTGAAGGAGGTGCCACACGCGCACATGCGAAGTATCGCCACCGAGGGGAAGGAGACTGCGAACTCGGACTCGGAGATGCGACGAACCGGCCATTCGTGGCCGGGGAGGACCGCCCGCAGCTCCTCCTGGATGAGGCCCTCCGTGACCTCCACCGAGACCGGGGGGTCTTGCGCCGGGAGGATCCTCACCATGGCCAAGGTCTCAGGGACGGTCATGGGGACGCCCCCCATGTCGATGAAGTAGAATCCACCGTCCACACCATGGCCATAGTACTCCAGGGTCTCCTGACGGCGGGCGGGGGTGCCCGCAATAGCCAAGGGGGCCCCAGGACGGGCACCCAGGAGGCCAGGAGCGGAGTCCACCGCGGGCGGAACGGCCGGGGCCTTACGCTTCTTCTTACTCTTGCGCTTCTTCTTCTTGGTGGCCGCAGGGTCGTCGATCTCGCCGGACAACCGCTGACCCGCAGTCGGAACCGCCACCGGAGGGAGCTGTGGGATGTCCCTATCCGCGCGCCAGGATGGAGCGTCCGCCCGACTGTGGGGGATGCGGGCGGGAGGCAGCCCGTCCCTGGACCGCATGGCCAGCATGGCCTCCTCGCGGAGGCGGGCCTCCCACGACGAGTCCGGGGCAGGAGGAGGTTATCGAGGCGCGTCCTCCAGACGGCGCCTTGGCGAGATCGGGACCCTTGGCGGAGCCGTGCACGCAGGATGGGCGGTGGCGGCAGACAGGGAGGAGGCGGCCTGGGCGGGATCGTCGAGCCGGGACGGTAGGCGGCCGGGCCCCGCCGGGCGCCACTGGGTCCTGGCGCGCCCGGCAGCGGCGAAGGGGCGGTGAGGAGAGCCTCCGCGCGGTGGGGGTGAGGGGCTCCGGGGGCGGCGCGGCGCCATGAGGACGTCCAGGAACGTCCGGGGAGGTGCCGTGGACCGGAGCAGGCGGGGCGGGGAGCAGGGCGCGTCGGGGCCAAGCACAGAGGGAGCGGCGGCTGGAGAGGCGGGCGGGGAGGACTCGGTGCAGGCTAGGGCACGACCAGCAGAAGTCGAGAGGAAGCGGACGGGTCCGGGCCTGGTCCCACGGGCCGGCACGGAGCAGGCCAGTCCGGAGGGGGTCGACCCGGCCAGATGTCCTGTGGGCCATGGCCCACGAGCCATCCGGGGGGCCCCTACCAACGGCCCACTCTGCTCCAGCGGGAGCCCGCCTAGCACCCCGTCCCCAACCTCCCACGCCCTGCTGTGGCGCCGCCGGGGGCCGCCGCGGCTGGGCCACTCCCCTCCGGCGAGGTCGCGAGGACGCCGCCCGCGCCAGAGGTAGGAAATCCGCCAGGGAGGGGCGCTGGAGCGAGGAGGGACACCTCGGGGTCGGCACCCCGCGCTCCCCGTCGGAGCTCTCGCCGGCGGCGCGGACCCCAAAGATGGTCGGGCCCTGCACCGCCTCGTCCTCGACGTCGCCCCAGGCCTGGCCGTGGAGGTCGGCCAGCGCCGCCACCACCGTCGGGTCCAACGGGGCGGACGGGCCCTCACGGGAGGAGGGGCCGGCCGTCGCTGCCGCCGGGCCGGACCGGCAGCCGACCGCGTGGGCAGAAGGACCCTGGCGGATGAACTCGGCGTGGCGGCGGTCCCGAGCGTCGATGACCACGCCGGCCTTGGAGAGGAGGACGAGGCGGCCCTCCGCCGACCGGAGCACCACCGTCGCCTCCAACCAGCCGGGGCGGCACCCCGCAAAGACGGAGGACGACGAGGCGCGCCAACGCAGCGGGGTGGGGGGGGGGGCTCAGGGGCAGACGGCCACGGCATGGCAGCAAGGGCGGCGGGGCGACGGCCGGGGCGACGCCGCGCGGCGGAGGGGAAATTCAAATCGCCAGTGCGCGGCAGGACCACCTCTGCAGAAAGATAAAACTTGTGAACAGACCCCACACATAAAAACACTTGGACCTGCGAAGTAGACAATCGTACAAATTAAGAGAGGTACAAGATCGCAAGAATTGGAGTAGAGCTAGCAACCCATATGCGGTTGGCACTAAACCATAGGGCTCCTCTGTGATGAGTTTATCGCGTAGCAGATAAGTTTGTCCAAGACATATGTACACGAAAATTAATATTATTCATTTATTAATTCATCTGCTGTACTGTTTTTGTGTGTATTTAGATGATTATTCAGTCCAAGGAAGAGGCACGGGGAATGAGGCCCCAAGCAGGGAAACTTGGGGGGTGACCATGAGGCCCCTTGTCGGGAAGCTCGACAAGCTGCTGCTAGCTCATCCTAATGTCAGGATGATGCTTGTCCTCAGCAACGGTGTTAAACAGATAAGCTCATACATTGATGAACTGTCTGAGGTTGAGGACCCTCCCCGGACGGCCAAGTGCTGGATGAATGAGGCACGCGGCCTGTCTTACGACATGGAGGATTACATCGACAACTCACTATTATTTGTACTGCAGCCGCATGTGTATGAAGACATGGAGGTGGATGAGCCGACTGCGGCAATGGTTTCAAAATTCTGCAAGTATGTTGAGGAGGCGATTGAACGGTACAAGGTGTATGTTGAACCAATTAGTTCAACCCTGACACGTAGGTTTGTGTCCCTTGGCCCAATGCTTCCCACATCGTATGAAGACATAGTAATCGATGGCAGGATGAATGAATTCATCAACTCATTTACTAAAGATGACGACAAGGATCTCAAGGTTGTATCTGTTCTTGGATCTGCTTGTCTTGGCAAAACTACACTTACTAGAGTGTTGTACAACAAACTTGGTAACAAATACAATTCTCGAGCTTTCGTTCGGGTTTCAAGAAAACCTGATACCAAGAGAATATTCAGGGAGATGCTGTGGCAACTCCAGCAGCGGGAACCCCCAGAATACCGGAACGAGGTTGACCTCATTGACAATATCAAAAAATATCTGCGAAACAAAAGGTAGTACTAGTAGTAGTAGTATATTTATTTATTCATACAAAATAATCTAAGTTTGACCTGTTCTCTAGGAACTGATGTAGGTTAATTATCGCATATGCAGGTATTTAATTGTTATTGATGATATATGGGATTCATCGGTATGGGATATTATTGATGATGCTCTTCCAAAGGGTAGTCATCGCAGCAGAATAGTAACAACTACCCAGATCAAAGACGTTGCACTGACATGTTGCTCTCATCAATCAAAGCTTGTTTTTGAGATGAAACCCTTGGACGACGATCACTCAAGAGAACTATTCTTCAACAAGGTTTTTGGCTCTGAGTGTGACTGTCCAGAAATATTCCAAGAGATTTCAAACAAAATAGTAGAAATCTGTGGTGGTCTGCCGCTTGCAACAATGAGCATAGCTAGTCTTCTAGCAAGCCAGCCTGTCATCACAGAGGATCTATTGGAGCACATCCATGAGTCATTAAGCTCCTATTTCTCGGGAAGTTCAACTTTAGAAAGAACAAGACAAGCACTTAATCTGAGTTTCAATAATCTTCCTCATTACTTGAAGACATGTTTGCTAAGTATTGGTATGTATCCAGAAGGTTACACATTCTTCAATGATGATTTGGTGAAGCAATGGAATGCTGAAGGATTCATCGATACAACAAAAGGGCAAGATGCAAAGAAAGTTGCTGAAAGCTATCTCCATGAACTAATTGGTAGAAGATTCATCCAGCCTATAAGTATCAACTACAATGATGAGGTATTGACATGTGCAGTTCTTGACACGGTACATGATCTTATTGCACAGAAGTCCGCAGAAGAAAATTTCATTGTGGCGATAGACAGCAGTCAAAAGAATGTGGCACTTTCTCGTAAGGCACATCGACTATCTCTCCTCTTCGGTGATGCAAGATATGCCAAGATACCAACAAACATCACAAAGTCACAACTTCGGTCGCTTAATTTCTTTGGAATATTGGAGTGTATGCCTTGTATTACGGAGTACAAGCTTCTCCGTGTTTTAGTTCTTCAAATCTCTGTTCATGGTGGTGAAGACAACCCTGTAGACCTTACGGGGATTTCAGAACTGATTCATCTAAGATATTTGAAGATTGGTTGTGGTATCTGCATAAAACTGCCAACGGATGGGCTAAAGTGTTTGGAAACACTGGATATTGCTGACGCAATTGTCATTAGTTCGTCACGGGAGATCAGTGTGCCACGCTTGTTGCACCTCAGTCTTCCTATTGACTTTTTTAACGGAAGTCTGAAGTATCCGGATAGAAGAGCATGGAGTATGTGGGAAGCTGGCAGACTAAACTACCTAGAGGATCTTTACATTACTTTCTCTTCTATAGATTTCCTAGAACAAGATTTCCCAAAACAAGATCAGGGGGACTATTATTTGGGTACTTTAATCCAAGGACATGGAAACCTCAGAACTGCAGTATTTTCTCATGGCTCCAAGGGTAAAACTAATGTGTTTCGTGACACTATTGCCATCACCTCCAAACCATCCAATGTGATGATTACATCTGGAGCATCACTTCTCCAGAGGTTTGAATGCTCACGGGCCAGCGGTATCACATTTTTCCGAATTCCTAAGTGGATAAAAGATCTTGAAAACCTATGCATTTTGAAAATTTCGGTGAGTATACTAGAGATAAGTTGTCTTGATACTCTTAATGGATTGCATGCCCTCGCTTCTCTATCGCTGTGTGTGCGGAGGGAGAGCTTAGAAAGGATCATCTTTAACAAGGCCGGGTTCTCAGCTCTTAAGTGCTTTAACTTGAGGTTTAGGACTGGTATACCTTGGATAAAGTTTGAGAAGGATACAATGCCTAATCTCTGGAAGCTCAAGTTAGTTTTTAATGCCATCCCCAGAATGGACGGACATTTTTTTTATGTTTCATCTCGTAGTGGCCAGCTCGAACAATATAAACATGGTAATGCACTAATTGACATCGAGCATATGCCAAGCCTTAGAGAGACCTATGCAAAATTTGGGGGTGCAGCTGCTGATCTAGAGCGTATAAAGACGATGGGCATTAGTATTGACCCCAGGAATCCTACAATAGCCATGCAATTGGTGGATTCTGGCTCCTATGGTGACCAACAAGGCGAGAAAGACCTTGCAGATGAAACATTGTACAAAGCACGTGCTGAAAGAAGGTATATATACATGGGTGTCAGTTAATCCAATTTAATTCTTCATGTTGTGATGAAGCAGCTAGCTAAATGGTTATTGATATCTCGCTTCGATCTAGCAGGTCGGCTGAATCTCTGCATGTCTTCACCCTGGACGAGCTCATGTCCGCCACCAGCAACTTCTCAATGGGACACTTCCAGGGATACTACAAAAGTAATTTGAACATCACCAGGCGATTCTGCCGCCCCGGTGTCTACTCAGGCTCCTTCGACCGCAACCTCTGGCCAGGCCTCGAGCCGCAGAAGATCGTCGTCAAGTGCATCAACAAGTTCAGCAACGGCCACGAGTGGATGGTACATTCTTTGGTTTCCACGTTTGATCTCGCCAGGCTTCTGCAGCTAGCTGGCATTATTTCAATCCCTAGTCAGCTGAGATTTATATTCATTAATTTCAATCGCATCACAACAGATGGTCGATCAGACAGAGCTTGAGTATCTCGGGACGGTATGCCATCCTAATGTGGTGAAGCTGCTGGGCTTTTGCGACTACTACGAGCACAGGATGCTCGTCTACGAGGACACACCCAAAAAGAGCCTCGAACAGTACCTTTGCCAAGGTAAGAGCATGATCTTTTGGATTTACTTAATCAGTACTAGTACTAGCACGCATTCCAATTCTGCTAGGACGGTGTATGGCTGCAGATGACCGTGAGTTACCGTGGTTAACGCGTCTCAAGATTGCCGTGGGAACGGCCAAGGGGCTGGCCTTCCTTCACGAGGCGGACAAACCGATGGTCCATGGTGATTCCCAAGCTTCCCGTGGCATCCTTCTTGACAAGGTTAGTTTCATCTAGAGTGAATTTTGAGGACATATGGTACTCCTCCTGAGGAAAAAAGAACCAGAATCGCCAGGGGTGACCCGCACGCCGCTGCCAGAGCCTCCCGCCACCGCTGCCGCCGGCCCTCACCACGGTGGTGGCGGGCCCACCCTTCGAAGGGGGTTTAGGGTGGTGGTTGCCGGAGGTTCCGGCCGGATCTGCTGGGGCAAGGATAGTCGACACGCTAACGTGCACTGGCCAGGGTGGCGTCCCTGATCGGGGTGGTGGTACGTGGAGATCCTCTCCCGGCGACGTCATGTCCGGCAGTGGAGGTGGGACAGGACCGGGTGTCTCCCGTGCCATCCCCCAATTCCTCTTACCTTCGCCATGGACCTGATGGGCAGTGGAGGTGGAAATGGACCCGATGGCCATGCAGCGAGGAGGAGCCCCGCCGTGAAAGACCTCCGCCACCACCAGCGTTCCACATGCGCCTCCCCAGCGATGGCCCGCCTCGCGTGTAGGAGACCATTGGAGCTCGCTCGCTGTCACCCCTCCATCTTTGACAGGATGGGCATTGCCGACGAAGACGACAGCGGCCGAGGAGAGTAGATCGAGCGGCGGCTCGCTAGGGTGGTAGAGAGGCCTCCGGAGTCGCCTCGCGCGCGGGGCGACGGGAAGAGAAGGGAGGAGGAAGACGAACGACGATGGGCTAGCAGCAGCGGCGGCGGTGTCTCCTGCCTGAGAGGTGCTGGTCTCCAGATGCGATCGATTTGCTTCTTCGGTGGGGAAAGAAAGACAGCTATTATTGGGAGCTGCTCAAAACGTCAGTGCGAGATCGCACAACATGTTACTTTATCCTTGGTGTTAGTGCGACACTTTATCCATGTTCTATGAACTCCTATTAATGGAAAAAATGCAGCGTGGTCGGATGTTTCAAAAAAGAACCTGGCAAACATTTTTAGTTCGACCAAAGTGTCTTTTTTGCATATATTTTACTCGCATTAAACTCCTCTATTGCAAAAGTATAATTTTAAACACATACTCTGGTCTTTATTTTATATCAATATATGATCACATTATTAAGTAATAATAATAGAGAATTCTGAAATATTTTTCCAGCTCTAGCCCTTGAAAGGTGCTAATTGGTCTATTATGCTAAGATAGTATCTCCTGTGGATTTTCTCCTAGGCCCTAGTGCTGAATTAATTGTTTTTTTTAAAGAAGCATATATTAATATCATAGGATACCAATTACGTCTGGCCTCTGCAACAACGCATTGCCCTAGCGGCCACACGGATACACACAGCCAAAAAAAAAGAAAAAAAAATTATAAAAAAGTCCCGCTACAGTGACTCATTCATTGAAACAGCAGTACTACCACCAACAAGACAGCACCAGAAGTCCAGCTTCTCCAAAAATGACGTCTCCAAGAAGGGAACAGTGCACAAACACCGTCATCGCCCGATCAAAGATCTAGGTTTTTACCCTGAAAAAGTCCACGCTCTCAAAACAATACCTTTAACAAAGGCCAACCTTCAACAAGGCAATTGCCAGGCATAACCAATTAATGCCAGATCCTTGGTTTTCACCCTGAGAGGTAGGACCATGAACCTCTCATGTACAGTCTCTCCCACTTGCATGCCACTGCTCCAATTCACAAGTCATCTAGCCAATTCCTCATCATCACCCATACTCGATCCACTATTGTTTGTCCTCAGATCTCGGTCTCCATGACTTTCTCCATTAGCACCATGGAACGAGAACATGCCCCATGATAATAACAGCCAACAAAGCTTCAAAGCACACCATCTGAAACCAAACGGTCAGGGTAAAACATGGGAGTGTATGACCGAATTCAATCCTTTCAGCAAACTCACGACATGATAGCACTTATGGAGTTCGCTGACGGAGCCTTCAGAAACAAGACAAAGAAACCAGATCAATGAAGACCAACATCCGACAGATCATCGTCTTGGCTTGAGAGGGATCCAGGACCACCTCCTTTACTGAAACCAAGCCAACAACCCCCACGCCACCGGGCGGAAACTAGCAGGATCCGCCGCAAGACGGCAAGACCACCCGACCGACCATTCTGATGGAGAAGGAGGCCACCACCACCATGCCGGGGGCAGATGCCCCAAGCGCCCTTGGGATGAAGTCCTAATGAAATTGTTCTTGCTGCTACAATTCAGATGAAGATGTCCAATTCACCTTCACTTTGTATTCCGGCCTGTTTAGATCAATTGTTTGTTCTCGATTGTCGATGTCTGTAGCTCCACTGTCCTGTTTGTTTTTGTGCATAACACTACAAAGTAATTCGGCATTACATTCTCTGCTAATAAAGAAAATAGATATTTAACAAATAATGACCAACATAGCCTTGAGTATTTCTCTATGCTTATAAAAGCTCTTCTTTATACTCCTCCATCGATGGTCATGTATGTGCTTAATTATTCACTCCTCATATATATACAACCATTCTTTCTTCTAGAATTTAGTATGGTGCGATTGATTTGAACTCATCTGCCATTTCCCCTACCGATGTGTTTCTCTACGTCATAATTTCAACATTTAATTTGGTTGTGGTGGTCGATTTTGAGATTCTAAAAATCCATTTGCCATAAATTTTTACATGGTCCCAATCGTTAATCTAGCAGCTGCATTAGATTAGAGTTAGTGTTTGTGTGTGCTGAGTACAAGCATATTTATATCGGACATAATAAGTACCTTTATCCAACAACTCAACTAATTATTGAAATTAAGACTTACAAAATAGTTTCCGTGTGAGATGTGTCTTACTGGAACTATAATGGACTACCAGTTGAGATTTATCTAGCTATTATTGTAGGGTTTCGTAGCATGGAAAACAAAAAATTTCTATCGCATACAAACAAACAAGCCAAGATCTATCTACTAGATTGTAGCAACAAGTCGATGGAATAACTTACCCTCGAAGATTCCAAAGTGTTTAACGAGAGCGGATTCTCGTGGGTGATGTAGTCGTACTCTTCCCGATCTCAAGATCGTGTAGACGATCCTTCCGGCGCTGCGTTCGGCAGCTTCCTTGGTCACATCGCTCGATTGATTTCGCGAAGACCTTCCTCTCCTTGTTCCAAAGACGTGAAGGTTGTAGCACTTTCCTCGCGATTCCGAAGACAACGTGGTATCTAAGTAGAGGAAGATCTCGCAGGCTTAAGCCGGGAGCGAGTATGGTGGAGTATGATAGAGAGCTATTAGTGGTCTAGGGTTTAGACACACCAATTAGAAGGCTCTAATCCGAAGGCTAGTGCAATTAGAAGCTCTAAACCAAAGCGGCTCTAAACCGGAGTCTAGGGCTAGGATTTAGATTAGAGGATAGGAACTTGTGTGTCTAGAGGAGGACGCCCTGCCCCTCCTTTTATAGGTGGAGGGGCGGCCAGGAGGGAGGAGTCCCTCCCAACTCGGCCTAGGTGGTCCCGGCTTGGAGAGGAGGGACTCCTCCCCAAGTCGGTTTCTACCTCCTCTTGCTTGTTTCCCTCGGTTTCTGTTTTAGCTTTGACTTTCAAACGGCCATTTGACTTTTCAGTTTTAGGATTCAATTTAATCCTTTATTTGGAATAGAAAGAACACTTAGTACATGATGCAATCATTCCAATATGTAATGACACATTCATGTACCCCTGCCCCCCCGGAGTGCCGGACAATCCGGAACTTTCTAGAACACTCCCGATGAAAACACCTAATCATTTCCGAACGAAGCAGGACTTTCCTTATATGAATCTTATTCTCCGGACCATTCCGGATCACCTCGTGATATCCCGGATCCCATCCGAGACTCTGAACAACATTCGGTCTCTTTCTCATAATACCATAACTACTCAAAACAACGTCGAATCCTTAAGTGTGTCTCCCTACGGTTCGTGAATTATGCGGACATGATCGAGACACTTCTCCGAACAATAACCAATAGAGGAATCTGGAAATTCATATGGCTCGCACATATTTCTACGATTACTTTGCGATCGAATGAACCACTTACATACGATACCAATTTCCCTTTGTCTCACAATAGTTTACTTATCCGAGGTTATGATCGTCGGTATCTCTACATACCTAGTTCAACCTCGTTACCGATAAGTACTCTTTTCTCGTTCCCGTGATATGTGATCCCTTGTGACCCAGTCACATGCTTGCAAGCTAATTGGATGACATTCCACCGAGAGGGCCCAGAGTATATCTATCCGTCATATGGATGGACAAATCCCACTCTTGATCCATGTGTTTCAACCAATACTTTCCGAACACTCAATGCCACCTTTATAGACACCCGATTACGGTGTGGTGTTTGATGTCATCAAAGCATCCATCCGTAAAGGTGATATGCATGATCTCATGGTCGAAGGAATTAGGTTACTATGTATCGAAAGCATATAGCAATTGAACTATTGAAATGACTTGATCTTTATGCTACGCTTATCTATAGGAGTATGTCCACCATATCATTCTCCTAACGATATGATCTTGTTGTTGATAACATCTCAATGTTCATGATAGGGAAACCACAATCATTAATCAACCAACAAGCTAGTGAAGTATAGAGGCTATACTAGGGACTTCAAATTAAGTTTACAAATCACACAAGTATCAATGTTTCCTTGTTAATACTATTATAGCATGAATGTAAACATTTATCATAAACACAAAGATATAATAATAACTACATTTATTATTGCCTCTAGGGCATATCTCCAACAATCTCCCACTTGCACTAGAGTTATCTAATCTAGATTACATGGTAATATACCGAACACCCATGGCAGTTTGGTGTTGGTCATGTTTTGCCCTCGGGAGAGGTTTAGTCAACGGATCCGCCATATTCAGATCTGTGTGTACTTTGCAAATCTTTATATCCCCATCCTGGATATGTTCTCGAATAGCGTGAAAACGCAGCTTGACGTCTTGACTTCTTGTGTGACCTTGGTTCTTGCGCATTGGCTATGGCGCCCATGTTATCACGAGATAGACATTGGGTCCAGCGCACTAGGAACCACACCCAGCTGTAATGAACTCTTTCATCCATATCGCTTCTTGTGAAGCCTCCGGCAGCCATGTATTCCGATTCGGTTGAAGATCTCGCCACAACGCTTTGCTTTGCACTCCTCCACTAATCGCTGCACCATTCAAAATAAATACGTATCCATATTGTGATTTAGAATCATCCGGATCGGTGTTCCAACTAGCATCGGTGTAACTGATTAACAACGGTGTTCATCACCTCCATAAGAAAGAACCATATCCTTAGTTCTTCTCAAGTACTTAAGGATGTTTTTGACCATGTCCAATGATCCACTCTCGATCACTTTGATATCGCTAGTTAAACTAACAAAGATATGCAATGTCGGGTCTAGTACATAGCATGGCATACATTAGAGATCCTATGGCTGAGGCATAGGAGTCTTACTCATCCTTTCTATATCTTCTGCCGATGTCGGACTTTGAGTTTTACTCAAGGTCGATTAGCAACATGGGCAAGAACCCTTTCTTGCTTTCTTCCATTCCAAACCTCTTTAGAACTTTGTCCAAATATGTACTCTGTGACAATTATATTTGGCATTTCGATCTATCTCTATAAATCTTTATGCCTAATATGTAAGCTGCTTCGCCAAGATCCTTCATTGAAAAACTATTATTCAAATATTCCTTGACACTATTAAGAAGGTCTACATCATTCCCAATCAGCAATATGTCATCCACATATAGTATTAAGAATGCTACAGAGCTCCCACTCACTTTCTTGTAAATACAAGCTTCTCCATAAGTTTGTATAAAACCAAAACTTTTGATCACCTTATCAAAACGTTGATTCCAACTTCGGGATGCTTGCTTCAATCCATAGATGGACCGTTAAAGTTTGCATACCTTGTTAGCATCTTTAGGATCGACAAAACATTTGGGTTGCATCATATACAACTCTTCATCAATATCTCCATTGAGGAATGCTGTTTTGACATCCAGCTGTCGTATCTCATAATCATAATATGCAGCGATTGCTAACATAATCCTCACAGACTTTAGCTTCGCTACTGGTGAGAAAGTCTCATCGTAGTCAACTCCTTGAATTTGTCGAAACCCTTTTGCGACAAGTCGAGCTTTATAGACAGTAACATTACCATCAGCATCTGTTTTCTTCTTGAAAATCCATTTGTTCTCGATAGCCTTTCGGCCATCCGGTAAGTCCACCAAAGTCCATACTTGGTTTTCGTACATGGATCCAATCTCGGATTTCATGGCTTCTTGCCATTTATTGGAATCTGGGCTCATCATTGCTTCGTCATATGTCTCGGGGTCATCGGTGTTGTCCACCAACATGACACTCATAACGGGATCATACCAATCTGGAGTGGTACGAGTTCTCGATGACCTCCGAGGCTCTGTAGCAACTTCAACCGAAGTTTCATGATCCTCATCATTAGCTTCCTCTCTAATTGGTGCAGGCACCACAGGAACTTCTTCCGGTGCTGCGCTACTCGCAATTTCGAGAGAAGGTTCGACAACCTCATCGAGTTCTACGTTCCTTCCAGTCACTTCTTTCGAGAAGCCCCCCTGAAGTTGTAACCGAATCGGTTGAGATATGTAAACCCAAGGGGAGGTGAGCCTATATAAACCCCCCAATAGGGCGAGTAGAGACACGTTCCCTCATACACCCAAGCGACTCGCCGCCTAGCCGCCGAGCTCGCCCATTGTAACACCTCCATAATACAATCTAGCAGGAGTAGGTCTTTACCCTCCGGGGGGGCGAACCTGGGTAAAACCCTGTGTCTTTGCCCTCATCTCGCACCGCAGATGGCTGGCCGCCTTGCCCTCGTTCTACTACTACTGCCGACATAAGATTCCGTGACAATTCCCACGACAGGGAGTATCATCCACAAGGTACACAATGAAATCATCACCAAATGACTTTGCAGTCCTTTATCTCTTGCTCCTTTTGAGAGCTTCATTGTCATCCTCCACAAGATCATTAGAGTGTTCTATCGGCATAGTGGGTTCAGGAATTATAGAAAATTCCTGACTAGATGAACTAGTCATCTCCTGATTTGATGAGCTGGACATACCTTTCATAGGAAAGATGTCCTCAAAGAAAGTCACATCATTCGACTCCACAATTGTACCAACATGCATGTCGGATACCTCAGATTTTACTATAAAAAATCTATAGCCAATGCTATAAAAAGCATATCCCAGAAAAACACAATCAACGGTTTTTTGGTCCAAGCTTTCGCTCCTTGGGTATTGGAATATTGACTTTCGCCAAACAACCCCAAGTTCATAAGTAAGAGAGTTTAAGCCTTTTCTTTTACCATTACTCAAATGGAGTCATGGTTTTATCCTTTACAGGAACACGGTTTAGGACATGACACGCAGTCATTAGCGCCTCCCCCCATCATTTCTTGGAAAGACCCGATGTATCTAACATGGCGTTAAATCAGTTAGAGTGCGGTTCTTTCTTTCGGCCACCCCATTTGACTGAGGTGAGTAGGGAGACGTCATCTCATGTATAATACCGTGTTCCATACAGAATAAATCAAATTCGTTTGAAAAGTACTCTCCACCACGATGCACCTTAGCCGCTTGATTTTAAGATCAAGTTGGTTTTCTGCCTCAGCTTTATAGAATATGAAGTAGTTCAAAGCTTCATCTTTAGATTTCAGAAGATAAACATAGCAGTATAGCGGTCGCAGCAGCGTCGCCCATGTGGAGGTTGTCGAAGAGATTGGTGACGTCCGGGAAGAAGTCGTCGTCGGACGACGTCGTGGTTGATAGTATTCGCGCTTGAGCGCTCCCCAAAAACCTGATCGCCCCTCACCCGTATAGGTTCACGAGAGGCGGGGTTCCGGAGGCCTACTGTCCCGATCTGCGGTGCACGCCGCAAGCCGGAATGGAGAAGACGAAAGCGGCGGCGCAAGGTTCTGGAGGTAGGCGCGTGTGTGGATTGATACGGTACCGATTAGGTTTAGCCACGTCCATAAAAACTGGAAACGGCTGTAATTAACGCGTTCGTTAATGACTCATAATCCGTTTTCCCAACAAGCAAAATAAAGCTCGGCTCGGCGAGATTCCCGCAACCCGCAACCCGCAACCCGCAACCCGCAACCCGCAACCCGCGTCGCGTCGCGTCGCGTCGTGGGGTGGCGTGGCGAGGCGAGGCGGGCGGCGTCGGAGGAGGAGTGCGCGAGGGCTACTCTTCTTGTCACACCTTAGTGAGTGGTGCAACACTCTACTATATAAGGTGGTCCAACTCTCCTTCAACTAGCAATGTGGGACTAAGCTTTAGCACCACTAGCACAGCCATATGTTGCCATATACAAGTGGGCCAAAGAGAATTTCAGAATTTGTCTAATGGGTCAACAACCCAAAACTTACCAAATTCCAACACATACCTCGTATTCTACTTTATAAGAACCATATTCCCATGTAATAAATAGTCATGTCAAGAAAATTCATGTATTGTGTAATCATGGTGGGGAATAGTTTGGAAGAATCTAATTATGTTGATGTAGTTACTGCTGAGTTCCTTTTATAAATTGTAAGCACTAACTTTTTACTCCCAAAGGAAACAAAAATAACAACTTGTATGCAACTTCGAATCTCTCACCTTTTCTATGACGAGCCAAATTTCTGATATGATAAGCTAGAAATATTGTATTGTTAGTGTGAAATAATTGGATTCACCCTCACATCCAGCTCATGAGCTAGTGCAATGCAAACATGATTTATCTTAGTTACGAACTCAAACTTATGGACTTTTTTAGTAATGGGTGTATTTTTTCGTGCCCGTGGTTATTTTTGTCCTTCATATTATAATAGAGAAAAATTGGCCACCTTGATTTCTTTTCATTACACTATATCATATTCGTTGAGTGAAATATTTTTCTCCATGCAATAAATATAAGGGCCATGATAGGTCTTTTTTTCCAAGAACAGCGGAATATTTTCTCCTACCTCTAATTTCATTGATTTTAGTTGGTCGTGTTTGTATTATGGGAAAGTGTTTACTATTACTTGCAAGAATTTCTAGAACCATTTTAAAACAGTAGGCTATTTCCTCCTACCTATGATTCCATGGATTTTTTATGGTCGGGTACGTGTTTTATGGCCGGAGAAATTGTCACGTGTATTGCTGATGTCATCAGTGCAATTACCCAATACAGACTCTCTACGAATTCTAGTTGGCTATCTTTTTTTTTTTAAACACGGGAAAGGCCCAGAAGAGCCCGGAAACATTGCATTAATCTTTAGCGGTGGAATTACAAAGTACAAGGAGGTCCTTAGAAGAAAACACAGTTACGACACAGACCTCCAACTTTACGCACATGACCTCAGAATAAAAAGATAGAACGCAATCAGGTCCCTCACCAGCGGGCGTCTTTGTCGCCGCCGGGGACTAGGCCACTTGGGGTGACGAAGACGGAGCTTCCCGCGCCGTAGCTAACATAGGGCCTCTGAATCGGCGCGTCAGCCTGGAGGTTGAACATGAGATGGCACCGGGAAGAGACCGGCACCAGAGCTCCGAGCAGCTGCCATTCAGCTATAAAAGTCGGAGGCGAGCCAGCACTTGGCCGGCGAAAGGCCACCGAGAATCTGCTCCAGAAGACCGCAACAATCTTCCCGTCACCCCGCTTCCCAGATCGGCAAAGGGCAGCCGCACGCCGCCACACCCCTCCGACTCCAACACCATGCTGTCGTTGAAGATGAGCAGTACCTGCATCGCCTCGATCTGGAAAGAGAACACTTGCGAGCTTATTGAAGGAGATCCTGATGCCGTTGACCACCTCCACCTTCGGCTCTGCCCACCAGAGCACCGCGGAGAGGACGCCGAGCATCAGGAGCCACCAGATCTAGCCCGCGCGACCCGGGAGCTCACTCTAGACGAGCATGAAGCCCAAACGCCAAACAGGCAATCCTAAACTACGACCTAGACTACTGAAAGCAGAAAAAGCCATACCATCTGATCCATCCTCTCGCCGGCCAGCAAGGCCGCCGGAGAGAGAGAAGGGCAGGGGCGGCGGGGGAGAACGGGAGTCGACTCTCAAGACCGTGGGTATGCAGGGGAGAGAGAGAGAGAGAGAGAGAGAGAGAGAGAGAGAGAGAGAGAGAGAGAGAGAGGATCGTTTTCCTCAGCTGTGCATTATTAGTGGAGTGCACCGGAATTACTAGCGCAATGAGGAGTGTTAGGCTCGGGTTCTTTTACAAACGTGTGTGCGGTCCTCTTTGCTTAGCATATACTACGTGTGCGCAATGAGGAGTATCAATTTAGGGCGTGTCAAAATATGCTACGCAGTTACGTAACTCTTGCTTTTTTTTAATCCTAGTCATATATTTTAGATCTGACAATCTAAATAATTTGGATGATATGGCTTAACGTGGTGGCTCTATTAGCTAGACATCCTTATATTGCTTTTAGTATATAATAGATAGATTTAGTTTCTAACCCTGTCATCATTTGTGATATCATTTTCAGAATCAGAACGCGATGCTATTTGGCTACAGCTTGGTGAATGAGAATTCGGCACACAGCTTGATGGGGAAAAGCGACGTGTTCAACTTTGGCGCGGTTCTCTTAGAGCTTCTGGCTGGCCGGAAGAAGATCGACGAGAGGCCGCTGGCTGATTTGCCGTCCATTGGCGAGGGAAGAGATTCTTCAGAGGATTGGTGGCGACCCTACCTATCTCGCGAGGACAAGATGCACCATATCATAGACCCGAGAATGAAAGGGAAATACCCCTGGCATGCTGCCTCGATCACTGCGACGATGGTGCGAAGATGCCTTCATAGCGTGCCCGAGAAGCGTCCGTCCATGCGCGACGTCGTACAAGCCCTTGAGCCGCTGCTCCTGCTTAGTGTCAGCGAAAAACCGTCCGTGACGAATAATGTGCCACCGGCCGCGGGAGGAAACGACGACACCGACGAGGCAGCAGGAGGAGGAGGCCCTAGCATCAGCAGGATCCAACTGGACCTAATAAACTCGAAGAAGGTTGCTTCTATTTATCATCCCCATAAATTCACACTGGGCGAGCTCATGTCCGCCACCGGCAACTTCTCAAAGGAAAATCTCCTCGGCGAGGCTGACTTTGGCCACATATACAAGGGAGCTATCGACAGCGAGCACATGGTCGCCGTCATGAAACTCCGTCCCAACTGTGATGACTGGCTGGTACCAAGAGACTGGCAGGTACGCTAATTATTCTATTCTAATTTGGTGGTGTCCCTATCCCTATAACTATCCCATCCATCCATCAGGCTTTCAGCTGGAACTACTACTACATCTTTCTTCGTCCAAAAAATAAGTGACTTGGATTTATCTAGATTGTTATCTATCTATATATACTAAAATGTGTCTAGCTAGCATGTGAATAATCATCTAGACAAATCAAAATCAGTTTTTTTTTTATGACAGATCGAGGGGGGGAGCGTACGTACTAGCTTAACTGATTGTTATTAATTTCATATGTCCATTACAATTCAGCGGGAGCTGCAGCTTCTCGAGAGCATGAGCCATCCTCATCTGGTGAGGCTGCTGGGCTACTGCGACCAAGACGACGACTTCGCACTCGTCTACGAGTACGTGCACAGGGGCTTCCTCTCGGAGATAAGTAAGAGTATAAGCACGCACGCATGGTGATTTGGATTTAATAGAACATGCATGATTAACTTGCTAACCGTCTGTATCCACGATGATTGTTACTATTCGCCGGCTGCAGATCTCTGCCAGT
Source organism: Avena longiglumis (assembly GCA_030063025.1). Lineage (NCBI taxonomy): Eukaryota > Viridiplantae > Streptophyta > Magnoliopsida > Poales > Poaceae > Avena > Avena longiglumis. The sequence goes on from CP125975.1 coordinate 16,469,206, forward strand.
CAATGCCATGGTTAACACGGCTCAATATCGCCGTCGGAGTGGCAAAGGGGCTGGCTTTTCTACTTGAGTCACGCGAGCAGATGATCTACTACACTGGTTTCAACGCTTCCAGCGTTGTGCTTGGCTCGGTATGTTTTTCACATCACCTGGCCTGTGCCTGTCATACATATATATTCTAGAATTCTTACCCTTGATCACCTTGTGTGTGTGTGTGTTGTGAGATACAATTAATTTAATTTTCAGGACTACACAGCAAAGCTCTGGGGCTTTGGCCCGGCAAAGCAGAATGACGCCACGGTGCCGGCTAGAATGACGACAGAGGTCTATAACTTTGGTGTTCTTCTCCTAGAACTGTTGGCTGGCCAGCAGGCCAGCAACAATACACGACTCGGTCCTGAAATAGATATGGTGGAGTGGTGGCGCCCCTACCTTTCCCGCCAGGATAAGTTGCAACAACATGTCATAGACCCGAGACTGAAGGGTCAATACTCCGTGCTTGCAACATGGAGAACTGCAGCAATTGTTCGCCGGTGCCTGTATATCGCGCCTGAGAAGCGGCCATCCATGCGTGGCATTGTGGAAGCCCTTGAGCCGCTGCTCCTGCTCATCGATGACGATGAACCGCCCCAAACAAAGAAAGCTAGCGGCAACGAGCAGCATGATCGAGTGGGACGACGACTGGGAAGAACAGGCAATGACAACGATGTAGCTCCCCGTTATCCCCGGGAGTACTGGATGGGCTGGCATAAATTCACACTTGACGAGCTCATGTACGCCACGAGCAACCTCTCGGAGGAAAACCTCATCGGTGAGGCTGACTTCGGACACATCTACAAGGGCGCCATTGACGGCGATGACGGCAAGCTCATGGTTGCCGTCATGAAACTCCGCCCCGACTACGATGACTGGCTTGTACCAAGTGACTGGTTGGTACGTTAAATTCAAATCTGGTTTCCCATGTCCAATCCTTCCATCAGCTAGAAACAAACAGCTAGCTTCTGTTTTTTTTCTTATATTAATTTAATCCGTGATATATATATATATATATATCGATCAGATGGAGCTTAACCGTCTAGACAGCAGCAGCCAGCCTCATCTGGTGAAGCTGCTGGGCTACTGCCACGAACACAGGCATTGTCTACTGGTGTACGAGTACATGTCCAGGGGCAGCCTCTCCGATATTAGTAAGCTAGCTCACATGCACTTTGATTTGGATATTACTACCTCTCCGTTTCAAAATTAGTGCCTCAACTTTGTCAAGTTTCGTACAAAACCTAGATAGTAAAAGCATGCGTAAACTCGATCTAGTCAATTAATTCAAAAAATTTATATAATGAAACGGAGGGATTACATTTTAAATTTGATAACGCGCACAATAATGGATGCATGATTGTTACTATATATATATGGTTGCAGATGTACTTTCCTCAATACCATGGTTAACACGGCTCGAGATCGCCGTAGGAGCTGCCAAGGGGCTGAGTTTTGTACATAATTCATGCAAGAAAAAAGAATATCCTCGACATAGTACAGAAGAAAACTCACGCAATCAGATGATCTACTACACTGGTTTCACAGCCTCCAACATTGTGCTTGCCTCGGTAAGTTTCATATATATCACGTGGTTGGTCATAGTATATATTTCGTCCCCATCATATATTACCATATAATTAGAGCACTTATCACAAGCATTTTCAGGACTACACAGCCAAGCTCTGGGGCTTTGGTCCGGCAAAGGAAAATGACGTCATGGTGTCGGCCAGAATGCAGACAGACGTGTACAATTTTGGTGTGTTGCTCCTGGAGCTGCTGGCTGGGCGGCCTCTAGTGGAGGAGAAACGAGTCGATCCGGAAATAGACCTGGGGGAGTGGTTGTTCTCGTGCATGGACCAATCTTACTTGCAAAATATCATTGACCCGTGCCTGCAGGGGAAATGCTCCGTGCATGCAGCGTTGAGCACTGCGAATATCGCGTGGCGTTGCCTTCAGAGGGTGCCTGAGAAGCGGCCATCCATTTGGAACGTCGCGTACGACCTTAAGCCACTGCTCAAGCTCGTCCAGAAAGAGTCAAAATAAGACACCCTATATATATATATATTAGAGGATATGGTACGTCCATCCTCGTTAGAGGATGCATCTATCACCACACATGCGCTTTGAGATGGGTACTCAATGGCCTCTATTTTTTTTCTTTTCTCATTTACACCACCTATTTGTAAAATGAGTTTCTCTCACCTACCACATGACATACTCAACCATTTGAGGAAACTTGGATCAGTTTGGCAGGTCTATTTGTGCAAACGTTGGCAGCCTTTTCTGAATTTGAGTTTGAAAGCGTTGCCATAAATAGCTAGTGAAAACTGCAATGCTCAGTGGGCTCACTGGCGACCTGTCAGCCCACAGAATCACTGCACGTGCAGTCCAGAGCTCAAGCCCACCGTTCAAATTTCAAATACTCAGTACCAAGTGGGCTTACTTCACCCTCCAGTACCTAAAGTGGTTCATCATTTTTTAATATTTCTGTGGGCTTTCTCAACTATGTCATCATCGGGACGAGCAGGCTCGGTACCGATGGCCTTGCATTATTTTTTTCGTCCCTCATCCTCTATCAACATTCGGTACTGCCGTGTTGTTTCACGTTCAATTTTCAGCAATGATTTTTTCTCCCTTCTCTCTCTCACTCAAATACAGATATAAATCATTGATGGTGGACAAACAAACCGGACACAGCCACAATATTGTCTCAACACAAAGGCATGCAAATAGCAAGTTGCAGGGTAAGTGCAAATAGATAATCTAGAAACGTAGACATGCTAGTCAAATGACAAATCGAGCAATACAAATTTGCTCCTGCTAGTTGTCCTCATCAACGTAATTGCATCAGAAATACATCGGTACACGAGACGGATACGAGTAACTCAAAATGCAACATGTAGTGAAAAGCAAGTGAAAATATTAGCTGACAGATGTCTGAGACATACACTCTGGGTGGGTTGCAGCTTCTAGCTTCTCTTGACTTCTCGCTGTCAGTCTATTTGATTGGTGAATCACGATAAACTGGCTCCAGACAAGTTCCTTGTGCTTGCTAACAAGTATCAAGACAATCCAGTGCTGGTGGCCATAGATCACTAAATCTATTGTACAAGATGTCAATAATCCGGTACTGAGAGAAGAGGTATGTAATCATCATGAACCATATTAGAATATAGATGCATTTGTAATCATCATGAACCATATTAGAGAAGAGGTATGTAATCATCAAAGAAGAAACAATTCCGGCTAAAAGGTTATATTCCATTTGTCTTGCACAGTTAAGGAAAAAAAACATCTTAGTCTCACAGGAAATTCTCATCAGCCCTTAACTCAATGTGTAAAGATATTAACAGTGTATGCTTCAGGAGAAATTCAATTCGGAGAGGTGAAATTTATTCAGCACTAAAAGATCAATGACTCAGCACCCAGAGAAATGTTCGCAACTCAGCAAGCACATGAGAAATATACCTGCAACGGAATGTATGATTCAGCACCTCAGAGAAACTTGTTAAGCACCCGTATGATTCAGCACCTCAGAGAAATTTGTTAAGCACCCGTATGATTCAGCACCTTAGAGAAACTTGTTAAGCACACATATGATTCCGCACCTTAAAGAAACTCGTTAAGAACCTATATGATTCCGCACCTCATAGCAATATCTTTTTCCTAAACCTGCATTGATGTGTTTACTAGTATCAGCAAGATAACTGTGTAGCACGTACCAGATTTTGATAACACATTGTTTAGAACTATATAATAACAGCAGCTAGGCCTTAAGATCAGCTACGGTGGGATTTGTTTGAAGCTTGCTGTTACCATGATGATGTAGAAGCTCTGCAATACAAGAATTCAATGTTAGTTCAGACCATGATTCAGCACATCAAGCACCTCTATTGAAATTGTGAAGTGTCTAAAAATAGATTCGACACCCTAGCCAAGCTTGCTGAGCATCTCGTTGTAATGCATTGTAGTCTTGTACCAATCGAAACATCCAGTGCTTGCAAGTCTTTTTTAGTAAATCACCCTTTCGAAAGGTACCAAGTCATCATTATTAAGTATCTAGAAATATTAATTATGCTTGTGGTTAATGCACTCAGTACCTAAAAATCATATAGAAACATGCTTTGAAGAAGAATCATACAGAAACATCCAGTGCTTGCAACTCGGTACCAATGCGTAACTTGTTAAGCACCCTCGGAAGAACATATTCGGGACCCCGGTTGAAATCTTTAAGTATTTAGAAGTAGATGGAGAAGAAGAATCAAACTTTAGAAACGACATGTCCAACATACTAAGTATCTCGTCAGTGTACACTGCTGAAATTGTTAAGTATCTAAAAATGTACTCGCACTAGATATCAAATTTGTGAAACGGCTTGTCCAGTGTCGGCAAGTCTTTTTATAGGCCAAAAGAATGGATTCAGCACCTCAGAGCACATTGTTAAGACCCGTGTACGTCTTGCTGATAGTGGAATAAATCCAAGGCAAAGCCATAATTTTGAAACAATGCGGTCTAATAACAGTATCCAGAGTTCCAGGCCATGTGTCTCTCATCTAGACATTGAACTGAATATCAAATGCACGCCTCAACAGATACTAAAATATCTAATGTCCAGCACCAGACTGAATCTTTTCACGACACATGCTAGGCTATTCACCAAGAAAATAGTGGCTAGTTTATCTATAGGTACCAGAACGGATGGACAAAGTTCTGTATTAGTATGAAATTTTTAAATGGCGTATCTTGTACATTGTTTAAGAAATACTACACACGCATCTTCCGTTGTATCCACATTACCAACAACATATAAGCCAAGCACCTGTTTGGAATTGCAAGTACTTAGCATCCAAATCATGAATCAAGTACTCGCATTTATTTTTTCACATCCTGGATAAACACAGATGGCTAAATCACAGTTTGTTCAGTATTAGAGAAAGAGGACACTCCAATTCATGAATTAGCAGATGAAATCACCAAATAAGAACATCTACTAACTAGACACAAGCAACTGATGTGCGCACAAACGAGTCATGCAAATTCATCATGGAAATGAAATCAGCACACAAAGGATTTGTATTAGAGAAAGAGCTCATTCGATTAGCACAAAATCAACCAAGACTCTTCTCGATACATGCTCCATCGAGTAAAAATCACTAGGCTTTAGGCCAAACCAGAGGACAACGAAGCGTCGCACGCAGCGCGGCACATCTGCCTTTCTTCTCGTCCAGGGAGAAACCACGCCAGCGTGCTTGTCCAGTACTGCAACACGTGGTCGATCCGTCGAGGAATCGGACAGAGAGTCGGGAGGAATCCCGCAATTGATGAAACCGGGGTCGCTCCATCGAGGAAGCGGTCGATGAGGCCTAAGGGAAGTGCTTGGGTGGCCCGCGCAGGGAGCCAAGGCGACCCGATGGATTCTCTGCCGGCGCAGGAAGCTGTGGCGGCGAGGCTGGGTTGCAGCGGTCGTGCATAGCGAGGTAGGGAGGAGTGGGAAGATGCCTCGTCGCTGACTCGCTGTATGAAGCTCGATGGGAGGATCTGCCAATAATCATGGAGCCGGCAGCGAGGGGCCTTGGCCAGGGAGACGACGGCGAGGGCCCTCTGCCATGGTGGCGATGCCATAGGGCATCGATGCAGTTGGCTGGGAAGGGGCACCGGAGGTTTGGTAGGCCTGGAGGGGCGGAGATATACGGGTTCCTGGCATATGGCGGTGTTGCGGGGCTTCGGCCAGGGGCGGTTTCTACATGGGGAGGAGAACGTTAGGGGTTGGGGAGAGGTTGTGGCGAGAAGTACGAGGAGCGGCGGTGGTTGAGTACGAGCTCGCCGGGGGTAGGGGTCCGGCCGTCCGGTGCTGGATCTAACGAGCGGGATGGGTGGTGGTATACTATAATACTAGGTGCGGATGGGGGTGGTGATGGACTGTGGTTGCCAGGACCACACGGCCTCTCTGCCTCTCTATCGAGGGTCAGTCCAAAACAAACAGAAACGCAGATGACAGTGTGCAGATCAAAAAGGTTGGGAAACAAATTTCCCTCTTAGGACATTTCCAGTAGCCACCGAAAATACAGAAAAGTTTACCAGTCTGTCACCAAGCACGAATCTCCAGCCAACCGATGGTGTGAGATGCTTCCTCTAGAGAGGATAGACACACAAGGAGTTTTGTCTATATATATATATATATATATATATATATATATATATATATATATATATATATATATACACACTACCTATTTGTAAAATGAATTTCTATCACCTGTCACATGACATATGCAAGCAAATGAGGAAACTAGCCACCGTTTTGCATGTCTAAAAATGCATGTTTGGCAGCCTTTGTTTGAACTTGAGTTTGAAAAACTATGCAAATAAAGGTAAGACAGTACTACTGACATCAGTGGGCTCTGCGCCCCCTGCAAACCCACAGTTACTCTCTCTGCGCTAGGGCAGAAACTTGGCCCATCATTCAAATTTCAAACGTTGGGTACTATATTAGACTATCGATTGGGTTGACCTTAGTCGCTGGTACCTAATGCGTGCCAAGTTAAAAAAATTGTTTGTCCAGTCGGACAATCGGTACCCATGGCTTCACTCATCCGTGTCAGCTACTAGACTAGGTGGTCGGTTAGCAAAGCCCTGGTGTTTTGTTTTCAACTCACTCATCCTCGATCAGCGATCATCATGAATACGTGTCTTTTTGTATTCTCTACAAAGGGGAGGTCAATATATTCAAACAATGCCGATTAGGCGCGTGAAGACAGATTATAAACCTATATCAAATTTTCTAAGTTTTCCCGGTACAAATCTTCTTTGTATGCAAATGTTACGCTGCGCATCAATGCATCCATCATGCCGTGTATAATTTCAATTAGTGCTCGCTGGATATCCCAATGGCACCATGCACGACACATTGAATCTCAGGTGTCCAATTACTTTGTTTGGTTCCCGATGTTCTTGGTTTAGGGACCCCTAGTTTCCAGGCCGACGCCCTGGTCCATCGTCCAGCCGGCTCCACCAAGCGAGCTGCCGAGCACGCCATCGTCCTCGACATCCTATGCTCTGCTGCTCCTCCTCGACAGCGTGTCACTGCAGTGTCGCTCCTTCTCCTCGACCTCCTTGTTCGTTACTCGTCCACTACGTCGCTGTCCTCCTTGAACTGTTGGCTGAAGAACTGAACGAGAATTCATGCAAAAAAAACAAGTGAACAAGTAGTACTGTAGTTTAAAATTTTTATTTCAGTTTAATAATTGATAGGAATAAAGGATTGCAGTATGTGAGTACCATCAGGCTAACTGTGTGCTAGAGAGGCAAGCTAATTGTGAAGAATAATAATAGCACAAACGAGTATGTCTCATCTAACAGCATTACATCATAAACAAAACAAGAGGTGATGAATTGCCTCCTTCCATGAGGTGCTTAATCTTAAGTAAAACGGGTTCTTAAATCTCGTGTAATCTCCTGAACATGAACATCTACTAGACAGCAGGTACCCATTCATAACGCATCTGGAATTGTATATTATTCTATGACAGACCGTATATTATTCAGCACCACATCATATCTTCTTACGCATCCTACAAAAACACATATCATTCAGCACCTCGACATACCTTGTTAAGCACCCGACACAAACCGTATGATTCCGCACCCGAGAGAAGCTTGTTAAGCACCCGATCTCCCATTTCGGTACCACACAAGTCTAGATTCGGTTCCTGGGCTTTACTAGGTGTAATAAGCTAGTTACGTGTTTCGGTACCACACATGCCTAGATTCGGTTCCTCTGTCGTATTCCGTATCAATGATAATCCAGTCAGGTGTTTCGGTATCATTCGTGACTAGATTCGGTTCCTTGAGCGTGTGTCAAGTAAGTGGTAGGCCAGTCACGTATTGATTCGGGACCATTCGAGATACTCGCGCATTTCTAACCAAGCCACAAATGTTAAGTACTACCTAAAATAAACTCACATCCAGCACCTCACATAATGCAAATGCCTGTAGTGTAGGAAAAAACCTTGACACATAATGCAAATATCTGTGTGCATCAGCAAAAGACCCAACAAGAATCTGTAGTGTAGGAAAAAACCTGGACACATATGACATCTCAAAATCTGTAGTCTATGAGGCAAAATATATTAGAAAAAAGGGTAAAGAACAAAACTGGCGCAAGGAACACAAGCACAATGAGCCTATGGTTAGCAAGGAACACATGCACAATGGAGGGTAAAGAACAAAACTGGCGCAAGGAACACAAGCACAATGAGCCTATGGTTAGCAAGGAACACAGGCACAATGGAGGGTAAAGAACAAAACTGGCGCAAGGAACACAAGCACAATGAGCCTATGGTTAGCAAGGAACACAAGCACAATGGAGGGTAAAGAACAAAACTGGCGCAAAGGAACAAGCACATTGAGCCTATGGTTAGCAAGGAACACAGGCACAATGGAGGGTAAAGAACAAAACTGGCGCAAGGAACACAAGCACAATGAGCCTATGGTTAGCAAGGAACACAGGCACAATGGAGGGTAAAGAACAAAACTGGCGCAAGGAACACAAGAACAATGAGCCTATGGTTAGCAAGGAACACAGGCACAATGGAGGGTAAAGAACAAAACTGGCGCAAGGAACACAAGCACAATGAGCCTATGGTTAGCAAGGAACACAGGCACAATGGAGGGTAAAGAACAAAACTGGCGCAAGAAACACAAGCACAATGAGCCTATGGTTAGCAAGGAACACAGCCACAATGGAGGGTAAAGAACAAAACTGGCGCAAGGAACACAAGCACAATGAGCCTATGGTTAGCAAGGAACACAGGCACAATGGTCTCACCCCCAACGTCTTGACATTAACACAAACACTTTATATGCAGAGCTACATGCATGAATGAATGAGAAATAAAATGTGAGAGCAAGGAACAGTCGACGCAACTCATGGAGCTGTGACCTGAACGCTGACTTTGCTTGGTGGTACTCTACTCTTGGGATGCACTGTCTGCTCTGATTGTTGATGTCTCAGTAGCGGACGTTTTCCGCTGCTGTGTCGTGCGCTCAAGCTTAACCAGCCTGTGCCGATCCGGCGGGAGACGCAGACGAACCAGTAGACGCAGCATCAAGCCAGCCAACGCCCAACAGCCACTCTACCTTGTAAACATGCCGTCTACTAGCCTCCTTTGGAGGTCAATCTCGCGGCAGGCTCCCTGCACGAGCGCTGCAGCAGAGCATCGTTGTCGTACTCAAGTGGTGCTGACGTTGGCCTGACGAGCTCGACAACGAGAATCTGCACAAGATTATTGCTTGGCTGGCCAGGTGGTGGTCGTCTTCCCGAGCCCAGCACCCACGGATCTTGGGCGGGCAGACTGGTGCCTGACGGAGGAGACAACGGAAAAAACGGTGGATGCTAGAGCGTGGGATCTAGATTCAGGGTTTGAAAAAGGTGGATGCTGGAGTGTGCGATCTAGATTCAGCAGGGGTGGCGGTGGATGACGGGCATCAAGACGACCGGGATCTCGCCGAATTTGGGAGTGTAGCGGGCGGTGGTGGCAGGAGAAGCTTTGACGGGGATCAGTGTAGGGTTCACAACATAGAAAACAAAAAATTTCCTACAATGGGAACAACTATGTACCAAGATCTATCTACTAGATACAAACAACAGGCGGATGTACATCCGTAGAGAACATACCCTTAAAGACCGACAAAGCTTAACGAGTCCAAACTCGTGGTTGATGTAGACTATATCTTTCCGATCTCAAGATCGAGAGGAAGTCCTAGCGCCGCAAAACACCAGCGCATCCGTGCTCGCACACACGTTCGAGGCACCGAGCAACCTCCGCTCCTCGCTCCAGCGATGCAGCGGAAGCGCAACTCTTTCTTGCCGAATAGCCACCGGGAACATGTATCTCGCTAGTCCGAGACCATGGGGGATAAATTCTAGAGGGGGAGAGAGATCCTTTACGAGGAGGTGTAAGTGAGAGAGAGGGAGGGGGCCTCCTTTTATACGGAGAGGGGGGCACCCAAGGGGCCATGCGCCTAGCCATGGGGCTGCCCCCACCTCTTCCACATTCATGTGGGTGGACACTCCACTCACTCAAATGCCTTTCAATTCCCTCCACTCAAAAAAACCACTCAAATTCCCATTAAATTTCCACCAAATTTAATGCAAACTCTCATTAAATAAAACTCCTTTTATTTATTCAGAATTTTGTCAATTACTTTAATAACAAACATTCACATATAAACTCTTGCTGGTATTTCATTTCACATGCAGAAACACTTTCTGCAATTTCACCCGAAAACCCATTTCGGTATCTAGTGAAATAAATTCCTGCGCTTGTTATTCTTTTCGGCATGAAACTTTTGCTCCAAATGGATGTCGGTGTCTCTTAAGTGTGTCACCCTACGGTTCGTGAATAATGCGGACATGATCGAGACCCCTCTCAGATCAATAATCAGAAGCGGGATCTAGAGACCCATACTGACTCCCACACATTCAACGATGACTTTCTTGTGATCGTCGGAACCTTTTTATGCTAGTATCTTAATCCTTTTGTTTCGCGATATATTACATGTCCGAGATTCGATCATCGGTATCTCCATACCTAGTTTGATCTCGTTACTGACATGCACTCTTTTCTCGTTCCCGTGATATAACATTCTAGTGATCGAATCACTTGCTTGCAAGCTAATCAATGTGATATCACCGTGAGGGCCCAAAGCATATCTATCCATCATCGGGATGAACAAATTCCACTCTCGATCCATGGGCCTCAACATAACACTTTAGTAGTTCTGAACCCATCTTTATAATCACCCTGTTAGGGTGTGACGTTTTGATGTTATCAAGAAACTCTTCCGGTGTTAGTGCTTGACATGATCTCATGGTCTAAGGATTAGGATCACTTCGTAAGTTGTTATACCAATATAAAATCAATGACTTTGATCGTAATGCTATACTTCGGATGAATGTTCATCACACCATTACACTAATGTTGTGACCTTGTTATTAACAACATCCAATGTCCATGATCAGGAAACCTTTGATCATCTTGTTAATCAACGAGCTAGTTTATAAGAGAGGCATAACTAGGAACTTCCTTTTTGTTTATTAAACACACATGTATTAACATTTCCGTATTAATACAATTATAGCATGTAAAATAAACATTTATCATAAATAAGGAATACGATAATAACCACTTTATTATTGCCTCTCGGGCATATTCCCTTCAGTCTCCCACTTGCACTAGAGACAATAATCTAGTTTGAAAACTTTGCGTATTGAACACTTATGGCTTTCCGGTGTTTCATATACGCGATTGTAAGTGGTTAACATAATCTACGGATCTGACACTTGCAGGTCCGGTGTATTTGCATGTCTTTGCGTCTTCACGCATCACTCATTCTCCAATGAGATGGCATTGTATAAATTTGGTCTTTTGGTGAGACCTTTAGTTCCTTGGGGTTAAATCACGTCGATACTATTGTCATACAATATAACTTTAGTGTTAGCCCGTTGCGAACCACACCTTAGTTTAATAACAAACTACTTGACACAAATTCCCTCATTTGCTGCTACTATAGCAGTCATATACTTAGCGTTTTGTTGTAGTATCCGTCACAATGTCTTAACTTTGGAATACATCCAAATCCATCATGAAAACTCCTTTCCATTTCATTGTGACACTCATAGTTTAAATTGAGATAAACTTAATTTGTATCTTGTGATAAAGCCAGTATCAATGTAACGCTTTACAATAAACTATTTGTAATTGTTTGTCACCTCTACACAAATATATTCTTAGTTCTTCCAAAAGATCATAAGAATTTCCTTACTATTACCCAATGATCATTTTATGATTCATTCTGGTATATGCTCATAACACTTAGAGCATAGGACATATCTGTATGTGTACATATCATGGTATGATTGATCAAATCATTCTTGTGATTTTACTCATCAAGTGTCAAAGCACTTGAATATTGTTTCACTTATCAAGTGTCGATACACTTGAATCTTGATTCAATTCCTTTCCATGCGACAAGAACTGTTTCTTGTCGTTTCTATATTAAACTCCTTCAATATCTCATATATATACGTTTGGCACAACCATATTGGCGTCACAGTCTATCCACTATAGACATTCACGCTAAATATTCGGGTTTCGCCTAAGTATTTCATCGAAATGAAATTCTTAACCTTTGTCAATAAAATATACATCATTTCTAATCAACAAGATGTCCTCCACATAATGTATTAGAAATATGTCTTAGCGCTCCCACTTAATTTCTTGCAAATGCAAGCATCTTCATCGTCTCCTGATGAAAACTCATTTTTCATCATGGTGAAGATTCCAACTCCGCGATGCTTACTTCAACAATTGAAGTTTGCATGCCCCTTTTAGCATCCTTTGAATTAACAAAACTCTTTGGATCGTGTCATGTACACGTTCTAGGTAACCATTCTATTAAAAGAACTTTGTTTTGTTTATTTATCTACCATATAACAAATTATATTTAGTGGTTGCTACTTTAATCCGTCCAGACTAAATATCGCTATGAAAGATCAAATCTTGTCATAGTCAACTCCTTGAACATTGTCGTAAAATACTTTACCGACATGTCGACTAATTCATAGATGTGAAACATCCATGTCTGTTTCTTTATAGATCCAAATATGACCGATAGGTTTTTACACCTTTCCGGTGGGTCTTCCAAGTTCAAAACTTGATTTCTCGTGTATGGAACTATCATGGATTTTATGGCTTCAAGCCATTTGACGGAGTTAGGGCCCATCATCGTTTCTTTGCATATAGTCGGTTCATCATTGTCAAACAATAATGATTTACTCTCAAATCTTAGTATTTGATTGTTTATACGACCTACTTGGTTCAATAGGAACTTAGATCTCCGTGGTAACAACCTTTGAGGCACATAAACCATGAGCATTATGGATGCCTCCGGAACGATTTCCGGCGCTGCGTAACTCAGCACATATAGCTAAGGTTCGTTAACCTTATCAAAGTTCTATTGTCCTCCCACTTAACTTTTACGAAAAATTCCTTCTTCAAGAAATTTCACGTTTCAAGCGACAAACCCTTTTGTCCTTGGTGTTATGGAGGAATAACCAATTGTTATTCGAAATAACCTACAAAGACATGCTCATCCGATTTCGGTTGTAAACATCTTACTTATGTTTAGCATACCAAAATTTAAGAAATGACAACTTGGGTTTTACCCCAAACCATAACTTCCATGGTGTCATTTTAACGGATCAAGATGGAGCTCTTTTCAGTGTAAAAGCTGTAGTCTATAAAGCTTTAATCTTTTAAAACATAATGGCAGTTTTATATTTCATACATCTTTCTCATTAAGTGAATATTCACTCAAGTTTCCGGAGAAAGTATATGAAGTTGAAACCCATCGCTTACGACTACACATAATGGACTACATACATCGATATGTATAAATTCCAATAATTTAGTCGTTCGTTCTTCTTTGGCCTTTGAACGAAGTTTTAATTATCACGTGGAAAGTCTCACAAGCGTCACTTGATCAAATCAAAGACTCCAAAAATCCATGAAAATGGAGTTTCTTCATGTTTTCTTTCCAATATAATTTAAACGGCGATGTCACTTCATAAGTGATCTTTCAATCATTTGTCTTGCGACATTTTAGCATTAGGTTTTATGGATGTGATTTCTCCAACTAGATTTGTAAATCATCCATCTTATATAGAATACGGTAATTATTTGAACAACCTTTGTTCTCATAATACCTGATTCAAATAACAATTATTAAAACAAATCTTGCAGTCAAGCTTTGATGTCAACGAGAAATACAAACAACAGTTTGTTTGTTTTCGATGAACATCATCACATATTCTCTTGCTAGTTACTTAGGCCATTGTGGTTCATGAATTGTGTTGTTCCGTTTGAAATTTCATACCAACCAATTCGGTATCCAATACCCAAGAACCACATTGTTTAACAAGTAAAGAATACAACCATAACATGTATATCATCCATATACCTAAATTGGATATTTTCAATCTTTTATTTTCTGCCAAATATATTTTATAGATTCTCTTTCAGCATTTCCTTTTCCTTTTTTAAAAGAATCTATCAACATCAAAAGTGGCGCCATATACATGACACATAGTCCAAAGCGTGTATATTCAAATAATAATACCTTTGGACTTGCACTTTGAAGTAGATCACCATCATCAAAATGATCGGTATTCTTTCAAAATCCATTCTTTAGTAATATTTTAGTGTAGTAAACACTTTACATACATATTCTATTCATCCTTATCATGACGAATTTCATGATCAAGCTAATGTAGCTTCTAAAGATGAATCGTGAGTACAACGTTACTTTCGAAAACCCTTTTGGATGATTAGGATGTCTAGCATATCCAACCTTCGTATAACTATCATCCAATATGAGAACATATATTATACTCTATCATATTGCAACCAAAACATTGTTTTAGATATCGTTATATCTGCCACACATGATGGTTTCTGAAACAATTCTTTCAGCTCCTAGATAAACTTGATATTAAAATCAAGAATCATGGAGGCAAACATGATACTTAAGATACTAACACTGGAATTGTTACTCTCAATTTAATACCAACTATTAAATTTTACGTAGTAAATAGAGTTTACGGAAAGTTTGCAATAGGAATTTAAACTTTAGATTGACACTCAACACAATACAATACCAGTTCATAAAGTATATATCCAGAATTCTATAGTTCTATTATCTCAATTACAACTATGCATAAGGTGGTGAACGAATGCCAATGACTACAACAAATTATGCAAATTCACTTTGATTTAATTTATGATAAATTGAGTTCTACTAATCCAAATTAGAAATGAACTCCCACTCAAAAACGACATCCCTCGTGTCTTTTTGGTGATTACATGAACCAAATCCACTACACCAAGTCCGATCATCACGTGAGTCGGTGTAGCTTCAAAGGCGAGCATCCATATGGCCATCATATCAAAACATATGACTCATGCTTAATCTTTCGGTCCGTATTCCGAGGCCATGTCTGTACATTCTAGGCTCGCCAAGTAAGAACCTTAGTATTCGCGTGTGTAACTGTCTTACACCCGAGATATGCTCGTGGATTCAAGTACACCCGATCATCACGTGATGTCCTGAAGCGACAAAACATTGTCGGTGCATACTTAAGGAAGAACACATTCTTATCTTGATATCTAAATGAGGAATCATCTTATTATGCTAATAAAACGTCAATCAAGCAATATAAGATGCAATAAACATCACATGTTTATAAGTGAAATGATATGGTTCCCGCATATGATCTCCATCATGTGCACCGTGGTATGATCTCTATCATACCTTTATGTGTAAGGCCAAGGTCTATGGAACTTACATGCTATGTGTGTTGTAAGAGTATCATCTCGTACTTCTACTTACAACATCATCATATCATAACACTAGCCCAACAACAATCTACACTAGACGCCTCTAATTTATCCATTGCAAGTTTTACGTGGCTTAGGGCTTTCGAAGATAGAACCGTTCTTACCTACGAACATGAACCACAACGAGGATAACCAAATTGCTGATAACTCGTTGCAAATTAGATATTGACTATAGTAGGTGAGACAGACACCCGCTAGCCACTTATGCAAAACTAGTTGCATGTCAAGCGTGGAACAAGTCTCATGTGCGAGGACATGTAAAGTTTGTCCGGGCCGCTTCATCCCACTATGCCACCAATATCCAAAGTACAACTAAGAAGCCATAAAATGTTCATCATTGCCCACATACTCATATGTGTACTACCCGTGCAAAATATCTACGCATAGATCCGGCTCTGATACCACTGTAGGGTTCGCAGCATAGAAAACAAAAAAATTCCTACGATGGGAACAACTATGTACCAAGATTTATCTACTAGATACAAACAACGGGCGGATGTATATCCGTAGAGAACATACCCTTAAAGACCGACAAATCTTAACGAGTCCAAACTCGTGGTTGATGTAGACGATCTCTTGCCGATCTCAAGATCGAGAGGAAGTCCTAGCGCCGCAAAACAGCAGCACATCCGTGCTCGCACACACGTTCAAGGCACCGAGCAACCTCCGCCTCCTCGCTCCAGCGATGCAGCGGAAGCACAACTCTTTCTTGCCGAATAGCCACCGGGAACATGTATCTCGCTAGTCCAAGACCATGGGGGATAAATTCTAGAGGGGGAGAGAGATCATTCACGAGGAGGTGTAAGTGAGAGAGAGGAAGGGGGCTCCTTTTATAGGGAGAGGGGGGCACCCAAGGGGCCATGCGCCCAGCCATGGGGCTGCCCCCACGTCTTCCACATTCATGTGGGTGGACACTCCACTCACTCAAATGCCTCTCAATTCCCTCCACTCAAATTCCCATTAAATTTCCACCAAATTTAATGCAAACTCTCATTAAATAAAACTCCTTTTATTTATTCAGAATTTTGTCAATTACTTTAATGACAAACATTTACATATAACCCCTTTCTAGTATTTCATTTCACATGCAGAAACACTTTCTACAATTTCACCCGCAAACCCGTTTCGGTATCTAGTGAAATAAATTCCTGCGCTTGTTATTCTTTTCGGCATGAAACTTTTGCTCCAAATGGATGTCGGTGTCTCTTAAGTGTGTCATCCTACGGTTCGTGAATAATGCGGACATGATCGAGACCCCTGTCAGATCAATAGTCAGAAGCGAGATCTGGAGACCCATACTGACTCCCACACATTCAACGATGACTTTCTTGTGATCGTCGGAACCTTTTTACGCTAGTATCTTAATCCTTTTGTTTCGTGATATATTACATGTCCGAGATTCGATCATCAGTATCTCCATACCTAGTTTGATTTCGTTACTGACATGCACTCTTTTCTCGTTCCCGTGATATAACATTCTAGTTATCAAATCACTTGCTTGCAAGCTAATCAATGTGATATCACCAAGAGGGCCCAGAGCATATCTATCCGTCATCGTGATGAACAAATTCCACTCTCGATCCATGGGCCTCAACATAACACTTTAGTAGTCCTGAACCCATCTTTATAATTACCCTGTTACGGTGTGACGTTTTGATGTTATCAAGAAACTCTTCCGGTGTTAGTGATTGACATGATCTCATGGTCTAAGGATTAGGATCACTTCGTAAGTTGTTTTAGCAATATAAACTCAATGACTTTGATCGTAATGCTATACTTCGGATGAATGTTCTGAAGGGAATATGCCCGAGAGGCAATAATAAAGTGGTTATTATCGTATTCCTTATTTATGATAAATGTTTATTTTACATGCTATAATTGTATTAATACGGAAACGTTAATACATGTGTGTTTAATAAACAAAAAGGAAGTTCCTAGTTATGCCTCTCTTATAAACTAGCTCGTTGATTAACATGATGATTAAAGTTTCCTAATCATGGACATTGGATGTTGTTAATAACGAGGTGTAACACCCTCAGAATCGGACCTATGCAAGTTTTAGCGAAAACCCGCCAAACCCGCATAGAAACGATTCAAAGGTGCCCACCAGGCACTTTCGTGCGGGTGGAAAACGAAGTAATAACATTACACAACAGTCCTCGATGGGACCCACAGAACAGATATATATAACAGCGACTCCATGAGTCAAGAATACAGATATAATATACAAAGATTCAAATCACCTGTAAAACGATACAGCGTCCGACTACGGACAAGATGCAAAAGGGCTAAGAGCCCTGAAGAATAACCAATGGCGTCCATAACCCTGCCCAGGCCAAGCCGGAAGGGTAACCCTGCTAACGACGTCGATCTCAAAACCTGCTTAAACAAAAGGGGTGCCGACAAAGGGCAAAGGAAAAAGAGGAGCGTCGATCGAGGCCAAGACACGGCGAGGCTAGAATTCGGCGTCCTCGCCTACATAGGTATGGTGGATCGAAGCAAAGATGCACTAAACAACCTATAGAGACTCGATACAACTGGCGGTTATCAGAGAGGGATAAGAATGACCTATCCGGATCCAACCTGATACTAACACCAAACGAACCCATCCTGGTGTTCCCCCTCGATACCAAACGAGGAAGTCAACCGAGGAACTCACACAGTTGGCAGTTTTATTTATTCAGTTATCGTTGCAGAAATTACTAGTCAGGTATAGATAATCATCCTGATAAAATAAGCAGTGGGCACTTTTAGTCAACCATTCCGTTATAGTTGCAACAATTACTAATCAGATACAGATAGCATGAGATAACCCAAAACCCAGCAGTTGTCGGTACTTTTATTTAGCCATTCCGTTGTAGTTGCAATACTTACTAGTCAGGTACAATGGTCGCAAGCGACACTCCAAACAAGCAATTGTGGGCAGTATTAATTAGCCATTCCATTATAGTGAAGCTGACTACTAGTCATTATGAGTCAAATTTATAGCAATAAACTTTAGTTATGCTTGTCTATGGTCGAGATACTGTGCTCCAAGTCGTCCATAACCATGACACGGCCGTTGAAAGTTTTACCCGCCGGGTGCACCAATAGCAACACACACTCGATCAACCTCGGAAAAACCAAATCAAAACCCAACGAGGCTTTCACGACAAAGCAATCACAGGATTCAGAAATATTTCAGGGGGCCACCCCTTAAAGTAGACCCGCAACGAAGTAAGCTAGCTCCGAGACGGCCTCAAGGTTTGCGCCAATGGCTGTAAACGACTGGGAACCCGAAAGTGTGGCTGGGCTTGTCGATACCGCGTAAACATTCCGCTTACCTAAACAGTACAGTGTGCTCCTCGCACAATCGTAAATAAAGCAGTAAAGCATGGCATAAGTACAGGATCGTAAATAAAACCTCAAACTAGTTTGTGGCCCCAAGAAATAAGACTGAATCAAGCTCTGGCTAAGGGGGGTCCCATATACCTCCCGGATGTGGATAGCGCGATAAATCAAGGAACAGGTATCAAGTACTCGGGGTCCTACGGGACACAAGTGGGCGTTCGGAAACCAAATATTTTCTATCACCCACCGATGCCTCTGCTTACTTCAATTTTAGTTGTTAAACAGTAATTAAAGTGAGCGATAAGTAAAGCCATGATCGTCTCCAACATCAAACATGCGGCAAGGCTCCAACAACTGTGGCAATATGACGACACACAACCGCACTTGAGCAAGCGACTACGACACGCAAGTCCAACTATCTACCAAACAACAGGTAATAGGATGTGTCCAAGGCAATATAGGGCTGCACGGTATATCACAGGTACGGAAACTAAAGCATCGCTGAACGGACAGCAATAGATCAACAGGAGGGAAATAAATACTATAAAAGTAAGATAGGTAGAAAGGGGGAGATGCTCGCCTGAAAACATTGCCGAAGGGTTTAACCGAAGATCGGGGCGAAGCTCACATCAACTCAACGGCCTTATCCGCGAAGAAGCAAAACACTAGAAGGAACACCGGATGCAATATTCAAGATTACGGCAAAAGATCGGCATGATGCATGAATGATGAATGACATGGCAAAGGTGCGATGCAATTAGGTCATATTAAGCGGAACCGGGGTCCCGACAATTAGTTAGGTGGTTCAAGTTATTAACCTACCCCGCAATTTAGATGTTGTTTAACAAGGCAGAAGATAGCACCGGTTCGCTACACAAGTTTAAATGAGGCCAATATGAGACTAGATTTGCCCGCATATGGGCCCCATATTTAATTATTAGGTGAATCGGCATAAGGCCCCCAAACCACAGATATGCATGCGAGATGACAATTAAATATGCAACAAGTTGTTATGTTATTATAAAATAGGGTGTCGGGAAGGGTTCACACATTGAGGGGTCTCGACGGTCTTGGGGGATCCGGGGGTTCGGGGTTCGACTGGGTCCAGGGTTCGACGGTTCGGTCTCGGCGGCTTGTTCCCAGATAGCGGAGGTAGTTCTTGTCGCGTCCGGGAAGCAGGACTTGGTTGGCGCCGGGGGCGCATCGGATTCTACTGGTCGGTGTCGATCTTGACGTTGCGAAGTTCTTGTCGGGTCCGCGGCGAAGTGCTTGTCGTACCGGGATCTCGGCGTCCTCGAATTCCGATTGAAGATCTTGACGTTCGGCGGGATCGGTCTTCGGGTCTTGGTCGGGTCGCCGGTAGATCTGGGTGTCCAGGATGCTCCGGGTCCGGGGTTCGCCGCACCGTGAGGTAGATCTTGTCGATTTCACCTCGACGGCTTTCCTAGGGTCTTTGGTGTCGATGGCAAACTTGGGTTCGGGTGTCGGGATCTTTGAGCGAAGCCACACAATGTTTCTCACAGACATCACCTTGTCCGCATCCTTTTGCGCATCATCCCCAAACGCCACCAAAACAACAACTCACCTCACCAACAGCTATTACACCGAGCTGCTCCGGGGAAAAAGATCCACTGAAGTAGAAACTACAGCATCACACGAACACAACAGGATACCAGGAACAGGCGCGTGGCCGGCGGTCGACCGGCCCGGTGCACATGGCCGAGGGCGAGCGAGAGGCCATGCTCGGGCAACTTCGCGCGACCATAGCGAGAGGGGCTGCCGTTGAGGAGGTGCCCGGACGGCAGCTCGGCCTCATGGAACGAAGGAGGATGCACGGCAGCGAGCCGGTGGCAGCGGCGGGCGTGGTCGCGGCATGATCGTTGACGCGAGCCTCGCGGCGGGAAAGACAGACGGCGGCGGCAGCGCGGCGGAAGGCAGGCGGTGGAGGCGTGAAAGCGCGGAGCGAAGTGGCGCGAGGCGCCGGAGAGGCGGCAGCGGCTCGGCTCAGACGGCGAGGGCGGCGCTTAGGAGGGCAAGAGCGGAGGGTGCCACAGGGACGGCTGGCCAGCGGCGAGGGAAGCTGGCGGGCAGCGGGCGCCAGCGATCTGTGAGAGAGTGAGGAGGAAGGTGGCGAGGGGGAGCGCCGGCGTCGGGGTGGGGTTGAGGGAGGTCGGCCGCGTGCGCGTCTGCGGGAGAGAGAGGGGACGCTGCGGGGAAGATGCACAGGGGGTTGACAGGGGTGGGCCAGGCGGTGGGGACGGGCCCAGGGGGAGGTGGCCACGCGCCTGGGGGAGAGAGGTGTGACGGGTGGGCCAGAGGGGGTGGTTAGTGGAGAGAAAGGAGAGAGAGCTGGGTGGGCTTAGCCTAGGTGGCAGTACCGGATTGGGTGAGGGAGAGGAGTGGGTGAGGTGGCGTCCAGCGATTGGTCCGGGTGAGGTGGAGGCTGGGTGTGGGTAGTTTAGTTGGTAGGTTTAGGAATAGAGGTGGGCCGATTAAAAAAAATGGGGTGGTCGTTCGGGTCTATCCGGCCCGCTATTGCCCATAAAAACAATATAATAATTTTATTTAATTCTGAAATGCACCGTTTTGCAAAACATAGCCGACAACAAAAATAATCCGGAGGCCCGGGGTTTGAATTTGAAAACAAGACAGGGCGTTTGGAAAACAAATCGGGCTTTGCGAAATAGTTTTTGACAAACACACATGATGATGACGATGCAATGCACAAATTCAACGCGATTTTCTAGTAGTGGTTTTGCGGGATGCCACACGAGGTCACAACATTAGTGTAATGATGTGATGAACATTCATCCAAAGTATAGAATTACGATCAAAGTCATTGATTTTATATTGCTATAACAACTTACGAAGTGATCCTAATCCTTAGACCATGAGATCATGTCAATCACTAACACTAGAAGAGTTTCTCGATGACATCAAACGTCACACCATAACTGGGTGATTATAAAGATGGCTTTAGAACTACTAAAGTATTATGTTGAGACCCATGGATCGAGAGTGGATTTTTTTCATCCCGATGACGGATAGATATGCTCTGGGCCCTCTCGGTGATATCACATTGATTATCTTGCAAACAAGTTATTTGATCACTAGAATGTTATATCACGGGAACGAGAAAAGAGTGCATGTCGGTAACGAGATCAAACTAGGTATGGAGATACCGATGATCGAATCTCGGACATGTAATATATCGTGAAACAAAGGGATTAAGATACTAGCGTAAAAGGTTCACACGATCACAGAAGTCATCGTTGAATGTGCGGGAGTCGATGGATCTCGTGTCCGCTCACGATTATTGATCGGAGAAGGGTCTCGATCATGTCCGCATTATTCGCGAATCGTAGGTGACATACTTAAGGGATGCCAACACCATTCAGAGCAAATGATATGCCAGAAAAAGAAAAGGAAAGCGTAGGTATTTATTTCACTAGACACCGGAACTGTTTCGGTTGAAATTGCTGAAACTGGTTCTGCATGTGAAATGGAATACTAGCAAGGGGTTTTATGTGAATGTTTGTTAATTAAATTAATTAACAAAATTCTGAATAAATAAATATTTAAAAGAGTTTTATTTAAATGAGAGCTTGCATTAATTTTGGTGGAAAAATAATGCATGTGAGTGGAATTGTGAGTGGAGAAGTTTTTATCTGAGTGGAGCTTCCACCACATGAATGAGGGAGAGGTGGGGGCACCCTCCATGGCCGGCGGCCATGCCCCCTTGGGCTGCCCCCCTCCCCTATAAAAGGACCCCCTCCTCTCACTTGTCTCTCACACCTCCTCGCGAAGGATCTCTCTCCCCCCTTTAGAATTTCCCCATGGTCTCGGATCGTGAGATACATGTTCGGTGGCTTTTTCCGAAAGATTTGTTTCTTCCCTTGCTGGAGGCGAGGGCGCGGAGGTTGTCGGGGTACCCGTACGTGTGTGCGATCACGGATGCACCACTACTTTGAGGTGCTGGACTTGATCGTGCTGGACCGGCTGGACCAGATGGACTTCATCACGATCTTGAGATCGGCAAGCGTTCGTCTACATCATCCACGAGTACAACCTCGTTAACGCTATTCGGTCTTTGAGGGTATGTATTCTATGGATGTATATCCACCTGTTGCTTGTATCTAGTAGATAGATCTTGGTACATAGATGTTCCCATCGTAGGAAATTTTTTGTTTTCTATGATGCGAACCCTACAGTGGTATCACAGCCAGATCTATGCGTAGATGCTTTGCACGGGTAGTACACATATGAGTATGTGGGCGATGATGATTATTTTATTGCTTCTTAGTTGTACTTTGGATATTGGTGGCATAATGGGATGAAGCGGCCCGGACAAACTTTACATGTCCTCGCACATGAGACATGTTCCATGCTTGACATGCAACTAGTTTGCATAAGTGGCTAGCGGGTGTCTGTCTCTCCTACTATAGTCAATATCTAATTTGCAACGAGTTGTCAACAATTTGGTTATCCTCGTTGTGGTTCATGTTCGTAGGTAAGAACAGTTCTATCTTCGAAAGCCCTAAGCCACGTAAAACTTGCAATGGACAAATTAGAGGCGTCTAGTTTAGATTGTTGCTGGGCTAGTGTTATGATATGGTGATGTTGTAAGTAGAAGTATGAGATGATACTCTTACAACACATATAGCGTGTAAGTTACATAGACCTTGGCCTTACACATAAAGGTATGATAGAGATCATACCACGGTGCACATGATGGAGATCATATGCGGGAACCATATCATTTCACTTATTAACATGAGATGTTTGATTGCATCTTATATTGCTATTTTAGCGTTTTATTAGCATAATAAGATGATCCCTCATTTAAATATCAAGATAAGAATGTGTTCTTCCTTAAGTATGCACCGACAATGTTTCGTCGCTTCAAGGCATCACGTGATGATCGGGTGTACTTGAATCCACGAGCATATCTCGGGTGTAAGACAGTTACACACGCGAACTAAGGTTCTTACTTGGCGAGCCTAGCATGTATAGACATGGCCTAGGAACACGGACCGAAAGGTTAAGCATGAGTCATATAGTAGATATGATGCCCATTTGATGCTCGTCTTTGAAGCTACACCGACTCACGTGATTATCGGACTTGGTGTAGTGGATTTGGTTCATGTAATCACCAAAAAGACACGACGGATGTCGTTTTTGAGTGGGAGTTCATTTCTAATTTGGATTAGTAGAACTCAATTTATCATAAATTAAATCAAAGTGAATTTGCATAATTTGTTGTAGTCATTGGCATTCGTTCACCACCTTATGCATAGTTGTAATTGAGATAATAGAACTATAGAATTCTGGATATATACTTTACGAACTGGTATCGTATTGTGTTGAGTGTCAATCTAAAGTTTAAAGTCCTATTGCAAACTTTCAGAAAAAATATATTTACTCCATGAAATTTAATAATTGATATTAAATCGAGAGTAACAATTCCAGTGTTAGTATCTTAAGTATCATGTTTGCCTCCATGATTCTTGATTGTTTTAATATCAAGTTTATCTAGGAGCTGGAAGAATTGTTTCAAAAACCATCATGTGTGACAGATATAACGATATCTGAAACAATGTTTTGGTTGCAATATGATAGAGTATAATATGTGTTCTCATATAGGATGAGAATTTACAAAGGTTGGAGATGCTAGACATCCTAATCATCCAAAAGGGTTTTGGAAAGCAACATTATACTCACGATTCTCCTTATAAGCTACATTAGCTTGATCATGAAAGTCGTCATGATAAGGATGAATAGAAGATGTATGTAAAGTGTTTACTACACTAAAAGATTACTAAAGAATGGATTTTAAAAGAATACCGATCATTTTGATGATGGTGATCTACTTCAAAGTGCAAGTCCAAAGGTATTATTATTTGAATATACACGCTTTGGACTATGTGTCATGTATATGGCGCCACTTTTGATGTTGATAGATTCTTTTAAAAAGGAAAAGGAAATACTGAAAGAGAATCTATAAAATATATTTGGCAGAAAAGAAAAGATTGGAAATATCCAATTTAGGTATATAGATGATATACAGGTTATGGTTGTATTCTTTGCTTGTTAAACAATGTGGTTCTTGGGTATTGGATACCGAATTGGTTGGTATAAAATTTCATACGGAACGACGCAATTCATGAACCACAATGGCCTAAGTAACTAGCAAGAGAATATGTGATGATGTTCATCAAAAACAAACAAACCGTTGTTTGTATTTCTCGTTGACATCAAAGCTTAACTTCAAAATTTGTTTTAATAATTGTTATTTAAATCAGGTATTATGAGAACAAAGGTTGTTAATAATTACCATATTCCATATTAGATGGATGATTTACAAATCTAGTTGGAGAGATCACATCCATAAAACCTAATGCTAAAATGTCACAAGACAAATGATTGAAAGATCACTTACGAAGTGACATCGCCGTTTAAATTATATTGGAAAGAAAACATGAAGAATCTCCATATTCATGGATTTTTGGAGTCTTTGATTTGATCAAGTAACGCTTGTGAGACTTTCCTCGGGATAATTAAAACTCCGTTCAAAGGCCAAAGAAGAACGAACGACTAAAATATTGGAATTTATACATATCGATGTATGTAGTCCATTATGTATAGTCGTAAGCGATGGATTTTAACTTCATATGCTTTCTCCGGAAATTTAAGTGAATGTTCACTTAATGAGAAAGAAGTATGAAATATTTGAAAACGTTCAAAGAATTTCAAGATGAAGTGAAAATCATTGTGACAAGAAAATAAATGGTTTATGATTTTATCGTAAAGGATTTATTTGAGTTACAAGTGTAACAAGAAAATAAATGAATTATGATTTTATCATAAAGGGATTTATTTGAGTTGCAAGTTTAGCAAAACACCTAGATTTACATCTCCCGAAACACCATAGGAGTATGGAGTGTTTGAGATTTGTAATGAAACCTTGTTTGACATGGTTCGATCAAAGGTGTTATTTATAAAACTGCCATTATGTTTTAAAAGATTAAAGCTTTAGACACTACCGCTTTTACACTGAAAAGAGCTCCATCTTGATCCGTGGAAATGACACCATGGAAGTTATGGTTTGGGTAAAACCCAAGTTGTTATTTCTTAAATTTTGGTATGCTAAACATAAGTAAGATGTTTACAACCGAAGTTGGATGAGCATGTCTTTGTAGGTTATTTAGAATAACAATTGGTTATTCCTTCATAACACCAAGGACAAAAGGGTTTGTCGCTTGAAACGTGAAGTTTCTTGGAGAAGGAATTTTTCGTAAAAGTTAAGTGGGAGGACAATAAAACTTTGATAAGGTTAACGAACCTTAGCTATATGTGTTGAGTTGCGCAGCACCGGAAATCGTTCCGAAGGCTGCCATAATTCTCATAGCTTATGTGCCTCAAAGGTTGTGGTCACGGAGATCTAAGTTCTTATTGAACCAAGTCGGTCGGATAAACAATCAAATGTTGAGATTTGAGAGTAATCATTATTGTTTGACAATGATGAATCGACCACATACAAAGAAGCAATGATGGGCCCTGACTCCGTCAAATGGCTTGAAGCCATAAAATCCGTGATAAGTCCATACACGATAAATCAAGTTTTGAACTTGGAAGACCCTCCGGAAAGGTGTAAAAACCTATCGGTCGTATTTGGATCTATAAAGAAACAGACATGGATGTTTCACATCTATGAAATAGTCGACATGTCGTAAAGTATTTTATGACAATGTTCAAGGATTTGACTATGACAATATTTGATCTTTCATAGTGATATTTAGTCTGGACGGATTAAAGTAGCAACCACTACATATAATTTGGAATATGGTAGATGAATAAACAAAACAAAGTTCTTCTAATAGAATGGTTACCTAGGACGTGTACATGACACGATCCAAAGGGTTTTGTTAATTTAAAGGATGCTAAAAAGGGCATGCAAACTTCAATGGTTGAAGTAAGCATCGCGGAGTTGGAATCTTCACCATGATGAAAAAGGAGTTTTTCATCGGGAGACGATGAAGATGCTTGCATTTACAAGAAATTAAGTGGGAGCGCTAAGACATATTTCTAATACATTATGTGGAGGACATCTTGTTGATTAGAAATGATGTATATTTTATTGACAAAGGTTAAGAATTTCATTTCGATGAAATACTTAGGCGAAACCCGAATATTTAGCATGAATGTCTATAGTGGATAGACTGTGACGCTAATATGGTTGTGCCAAATGTACATATATGAGATATTGAAGGAGTTCAATATAGAAACGACAAGAAAATGTTCTTGTCGCATGGAAAAGGAATTGAATCAAGATTCAAGTGTATCGACACTTGATAAGTGAAACAAGATTCAAGTGCTTTGACACTTGATGAGTGAATGTTTTGATCAATCATACCATGATATGTACACATCCAGATATGTACTATGCTCTAAGTGTTATTTGCATATACCAGAATGAATTATAAAATGATCATTGGACTATAGTAAGGATATTCTTATGATCTTTTGGAAGAATTAAGAATATATTTATGTAGAGGTGACAAATAATTACAAATAGTTCATTGTAAAGCGTTACATTGATACTAGTTTTGTCGCAAGATACAAATTAAGTTTATCTCAATTTATACTATGAGTGGCACAATGAAATGGAAAGGAGTTTTCGTGATGGATTTGGATGTATTCCAAAGTTAAGACATTGTGACGAATACTACAACAAAAGGCTAAGTATATGACTGCTATAGTAGCAGCAAAGGAGGGAATTTATCTCAAGTAGTTTGTTATCAAACTAAGGTGTTGTTCGCAACGGGCTAACACTAAATATATATTGTACGACAATAGTATCGACATGGTTTAACCCCAAGGAACTAAAGGTCTCACCAAAAGACCAAATTTATACAATACCATCTCATTGGAGAATGAGTGATGCGTGGAGACGCAAAGACATGCAAATACACACGGACCTGAAAGCATCAGAACCGTAGATTATGTTAACCACTTGCAGTTGCGTATATGGAACACCAGAAAGCCATATGTGTTCAATACGCGAAGTTTTCAAACTAGATTATTGTCTCTAGTCCAAGTGGGAGACTGAAAGGAATATGCCCGAGAGGCAATAATAAAGTGGTTATTATCGTATTCCTTATTTATGATAAATGTTTATTTTACATGCTATAATTGTATTAATACAGAAACGTTAATACATGTGTGTTTAATAAACAAAAAGGAAGTTCCTAGTTATGCCTCTCTTATAAACTAGCTCGTTGATTAACATGATGATTAAAGTTTCCTAATCATGGACATTGGATGTTGTTAATAACGAGGTCACAACATTAGTGTAATGATGTGATGAACATTCATCCAAAGTATATAATTACGATCAAAGTCATTGATTTTATATTGCTATAACAACTTACGAAGTGATCCTAATCCTTAGACCATGAGATCATGTCAATCACTAACACCAGAAGAGTTTCTCGATGACATCAAACGTCACACCGTAACTGGGTGATTATAAAGATGGCTTTAGAACTACTAAAGTATTATGTTGAGACCCATGGATCGAGAGTGGAATTTTTTCATCCCGATGACGGATATATATGCTCTGGGCCCTCTCGGTGATATCACATTGATTATCTTGCAAACAAGTTATTTGATCACTAGAATGTTATATCACGGGAACGAGAAAAGAGTGCATGTCGGTAACGAGATCAAACTAGGTATGGAGATACCGATGATCGAATCTCGGACATGTAATATATCGTGAAACAAAGGGATTAAGATACTAGCGTAAAAGGTTCACACGATCACAGAAGTCATCGTTGAATGTGTGGGAGTCAGTATGGATCTCCAGGTCCCGCTACTGATTATTGATCGGAGAAGGGTCTCGATAATGTCCGCATTATTCGCGAACCGTAGGGTGACACACTTAAGGGATGCCGACACTATTCAGAGCAAATGATATGCTAGAAAAAGGAAAGGAAAGCGCAGAAATTTATTTCACTACACACCGGAACTGTTTCGGTTGAAATTGTTGAAACTGGTTCTGCATGTGAAATGGAATACTAGCAAGGGGTTTTATGTGAATGTTTGTTAATTAAAGTAATTAACAAAATTCTGAATAAATAAATAAAAGAGTTTTATTTAAATAAGAGCTTGCATTAATTTTGGTGAAAAATTAATGCATGTAAGTGGAATTGTGAGTGGAGGTTTTATGAGTGGAGCTTCCACCACATGAATGAGGAGAGGTGGGGCACCCTCCATGGCGGCGCCATGCCCCTTGGGCTTCCCCCTATAAAGGACCCCTCCTCTCACTTGTCTCTCACACCTTCTCGAAAGGATCTCTCTCCCCTTTAGAATTTCCCCATGGTCTCGGATCAGTGAGATACATGTTCCGGTGGCTTTTTCGGAAGGATTTGTTGCTTCCGCTTTGCTTTGGAGCGGCGCGGAGGTTGTCGGGTACCCGTGCGTGTGCGATCACGGATGCACCACGCTTTGAGTCTTGGACTTGATCGTCTTTGGACCGGCTGGACCAGATGGACTTCATCACGATCTTGAGATCGGCAAGCGTTCGTCTACATCATCCACGAGTACAACCTCGTTAACGCTATTCGGTCTTTGAGGGTATGTATTCTATGGATGTATATCCACCCGTTGCTTGTATCTAGTAGATAGATCTTGGTACATAGATGTTCCCATCGTAGGAAATTTTTTGTTTTCTATGCTGTGAACCCTGCATGTTCATCACACCATTACACTAATGTTGTGACCTCGTTATTAACAACATCCAATGTCCATGATCAGGAAACCTTTGATCATCTTGTTAATCAACGAGGTAGTTTATAAGAGAGGCATAACTAGGAACTTCCTTTTTGTTTATTAAACACACATGTATTAACGTTTCCGTATTAATACAATTATAGCATGTAAAATAAATATTTATCATAAATAAGGAATACGATAATAAGCACTTTATTATTGCCTCTCGGGCATATTCCCTTCAACCAGGTCGGGGGTGGGATCCGGGCGGTGATGCTCGCCGGCAGGACATGGACCAAGCCGGCGTGATACTGGGGAGACCGGCGACCTCTCCCCGGCGAGGATGTATTCTGGGGCAGCGGTTGGGAGGCGGGGTTGGAGCGGGCGTGAGGCGAGATGGGTGACACTGTGGGTGGGATGGCCAGCTGGTGAGTGGGGCGAAGGGCCGACTGGGGAGGGGGATTTTAGTGGCGAGTGTTCCTCTCACAGGTCAGAGCGGCTCGATGCACACAGACTGCAAGCACCATGCGGGGGTCAGAACACATACGCACAGTGTACAGGTGGTC
This sequence comes from Avena longiglumis, assembly GCA_030063025.1. Lineage (NCBI taxonomy): Eukaryota > Viridiplantae > Streptophyta > Magnoliopsida > Poales > Poaceae > Avena > Avena longiglumis. The sequence continues at coordinate 16,499,366 of CP125975.1, forward strand.
AGAACGTGACAGTGCACAGCGAAAAACCCTCCAAGTTAATTCCTCTTCGAGAATATTGGACGTTGATGGAAAATGCTAAATAGGATAGTGATTCTCTCGGCTAACACAGATCTTCAAGTATCGTGTGGTGTGAGATGCTTCCTCCGTAGGATACGGGTATATCAAGTGTTTTCTCTCTCTATCTATATATATCGGTTTTGCTAATTCTCAGGCGCCTGAGAATTAACTAAATCTCAGTCACCTTGGTCACCGTTGGATTATGGATTCCAAGATTTGTGTTTCTGGTTGTATACCAAGCGATGCTGGTTTGGTTTGTGCACGTACGGAGTATGGGCTGCTGTTGCCGGTCGTACGTGGGCTGCTGCTGCCCCACGTTATTTTGGGCTCTTTTGCCTCTTGCCGTACTTTCTCTTTTTTCAAGGGATTATTATTTTTGTTTAGACTTTTGTTCCATTCCTACCCTTTGAATTGTAGAATCGTGAGCCGGATTGGATCATTCAGTTGCACGACTTTTATTGTACTCTTGGTGGTTAGTATTTACTGCATAATGCTCAGTTTATGATTATGCTGTTTCTTTGATATATTTTTTCGCTCAGTCTACTGTGTTGTCTCTCTTTCATATATTTTTACTTTGATTAATCCATCAGCTAAGAAAAATAGCACTCTAAAAAAGCTTGTTTTTTTCCTTTGTTCCCTCTTATGTTTCCATTTCTTCCTATTTTATGTTATCATTTTCGATATATAATGCTTTCTATATATCAGCGTTCTCCCCTAAAAATGTACAATCATTTTTTTTCGGGGTTTTCCTTATTTTCCTAATAAGATTTTGCTAATTCAATGTAAGCTGATATTTAGTTTGACCATGGAACCGTCGAATTTGTATCTTGATTCGTTCTACCATAGGAGTTGCAAGTGGCTTGCAACAAACATTTTCTGGTTACAAGTAGGTTAAAACTGAGTTTTACAATTGCAAATAGGTTGCAACCGATAAAATATCACCCTGATAATTGGATTTGTCTTGTGATTCGTGCTTACCTGTCAATGGCCAGTTGCAACTTGCTTGCAACGGGCCCCATCAAGGGGTGGGGCCCGTCGAGGGGCCAGTTGCAACTTACTTATAACTGAACCCCGTCGAAGGGTACTTTGTGTAACTTGCTTACGTGTCGAGGGTCAGTTGCAACTTGATGGCAACTGGGGGCCTGTCGAGGGACCAATTACAACTTACTTGTAACTGAACCCCATCGAAGGCCATTTTTTGCAACTTGATTACCAGTTGAGGGCAAGTTTCAACTTGATTGCAACTAAGCCCCCGACGAATGGGGCTAGTTGTAACTTGATTGCGACTGGGGGCCCCATCGAGGGAACAGTTGCAACTTTATTGCGACTAGAGACCCATCGATGGGCCAATTGCAACTTGATTGCAACTGGGCCCCTGTCGAGGGGTCAGTTGCAACTTGCTTGTTACTGAGCCCTTGTCGAATGGGGCTAGTTGCAACTTGATTGCAACTCAGCCCCAGTCGAGGGGCCAGTTGCAACTTGATTGCACTTGATTGCAACTAGGGACCCCATCGACGGGCCAGTTGCAACTTGCTTGTAACTGAGCCCCTGTCGAGGGCCAGTTGCAACTTGATTGCAACTGGAGCCCCGTCGAGGGGCCAGTTGCAACTTGCTTGTAATTGAGCCCCCGTCGAAGGCCGTATTTTTCAACTTGGTTAACTGTAGAAGGCCAGTTGCAACTTGCTTATAACTGTGCCCCTATCGAGAGGCCATTTGCAACTTGCTTGTAACTACATCCCTATCGAGGGGTCAGTTGCAACTTGCTTGTAACTGAGCCCCCGCCGAGGGGCCAGTTGCAACTTACTTGTAACTAAACCCCATCAAAGGCCATTTTTTGCAACTTGCTTACCCGTTGAGGGGGTAGTTGCAATTTGATTGGAACTAGGGTTCCGTCGAGGGGCCAGTTACAACTTGCTTGAAACTGAGGCCCTATCGACGGGCTAGATTGCAACTAGGCACCTGTCGAGGCACCATTTTGCAACCTGATTGCAACCGGTCCCCCTTTGAGGAGACAATTGCAACTTGATTGCAACTGAGCCCTCGTCAAGGGGCCAGTTGCAACTTTTTGCAACTGGGGCCCGTCGAGGGGCCAGTTGCAACTTGCTTGTAACTGAGCCCCCGTCGAGGGCCAATATTTTCCAACTTGCTTACTTGTAGAAGGCCAGTTGCAACTTGCTTGAAACTAAGGCCCCGTCGAGGGGCCAGTTGCAACTTTATTGCAACTGGGGACCCGTTGAGGGGCCATTTTTCAATTTGATTGCAACTGGAGGCCCCGTCGAGGGGCCAGTAGCAACTTAATTACAACTAGGCCCGTCGAGGGGCCAATTGCAACTTGCTTGTAACTGGGCCTCCGTCGAAGGCCAGTTGCAACTTGATTGTAACTGAGCCCCTGACGAGGTCCAGATATAACTTGATTGCAACTAGGGCCCTGTTGAGGGGTGAGTTACAACTTACTTGTAACTAAACCCCGTCGAAGGGCCCTGTTGAGGGGCCAGTTACTCGAGGCCAGTTGCAATTTGTATTTTTATTGCCTTTTCTATGTTGCCTTCTCTAACTTAAATCAATTTGCATTTTTATTGCAACTAATCCTTCAAACAAAATGTTGCACAAATATTTAACATGATTTTTGCAAATAATCCAGGAGAAAGAAAGATATTTCTACGTATTAATTACATTTTAACATGGAAACAAGTTTTATGCGTGGGACCATTTTGACACCGATGCACTGTTTTACCCTGCTGGCCATTTTGCACCGTTCCAAAACTGAAGTGGGAGGGGGGAGCCATGGACACACAGAGGAAAGGAGGGACACATGAACAAGAAGGGGAAGAGGACGCGATGGGGTCGGCAGCGGCGACCGTGAGCGTGGCAAGTGCGGCAGGGTCCACCGCGACAGCGCACTACTCCGACGTCCTCCAGATGCCGCAGAGCAGCTCGTGCTACCCTGATACACCACTACACCGAATCCCCAAAACTGGCGGTCCCATTTTCGAGTTTGCGATGGTGTAAGGAGAAATTTAGGCAGATTGTAGGTGTTATATTGTCAGCTAAAGTGTCATCTGACGTTGGCGCAATGCACGTGAGGTATAACTATGATGTATCTTAGAAAAATTATATTTGTACTATTAACTTAAGTGCGTGCAACCAATGTTAAGACAGTTGCACATGATGTGCATCTATAACTAATGGCCAGAAAATCTCAATTTTTATATGTAGCTTGCAGTGATTATCTTTGTTTGGCCCTTCTATTTCTTATTCATAGCCGCTCGATATTCACATGGTGCATAATATCTGTGCGTGTGCGTGCGGGCTCTATCGACACCTACATATATGTAGATAAAATGTGAAGTTTGTGTGTAGGCTTTTATTACTTAAAGTAAAATATAATATTTTTGTGATAAATATGTTTTTTTGTGTGACAGGGGCATAAAATGGTTTTAGAGAATAGAGATTGCACCGAGTAGGCACAATCTTTTGCTTCAAGACAATCAATTTTATGAAAGTTTTCATTTTTTGAGACAAAAAAATAGCAGAAAAGTTATATATAACAAGAGAAAAGCTGGTTCGGCAAGGAAAAAACAAATACATAGGTCCAGACAAAACTACAATCCAGACCAATCTAAGAAAAAGGACAAGCCAATTGACAAGAAAAAGGGCAAGCCTAGAACACCTAGCCCGATGCAATCAAAGATAAGAAGACAAGCCCAACACCCGCAAAAAAGGACAGGCCCAACACATACAGTCGGACTCGTGCGAGGTACGAACTAAGCTGGTACGTTAGCGAACTAATAACAAAGGGATGATAGGGCGACTGAACTAATTCTCAGTCGCCTGAGATCTAGACACGCCCTTTACAACCTATGCCAGCGCTGAGTCAAACCGACCTCTCGATCTGTTCCACGTCTTCTTTTCCACCCACCGCGAGTCCGAGCGAGCGTCCTCGATCTCTGATGCCTCGGCCCCGCGTACGTGTTCTCTGGCAGTCGCTGGGATATCCACCTCTAGCCCTACGCTCCTATGTCCGTGTGCGTGTGCTCCACCACACATCCCACTATGAATTGATAACTGGATTGGTCCTCTCTTTTTCAATTTGAGGACGCGGCTTCAGATTCCTGATCGAGTGGCAGGTCGACGGAAACCGAAATCAATGTGTTACCTGTCCGGTCTCATGCGCTTGCTCCCGCGGCCGGAACGGTGAGCAGGTAGGGGGCTCGCGGAGGAGGGACGACGGGTGAGCGGGACCAACGCTGCCTTCATGCACAAAGAGGGCCCGTGGCGGCCGAGCTGGTGACGAGGTCGGGAGGATGACTTCGAACTGGGAGCGGTGGGGGTAGGCAGAACGATGGCCGGAGAGGAGCTCGAGCAGGTGTCGTGCATGGAGGAGCCGACACACTTGACTTGCTGTGGCCGACGACGCGACAGAGGGTGAAGAGGTGGATCGGGTTGAGAGAGACGTATCGGGGACGAGGAGGAGCTCGAGGCCTCGAGCTAGGCCGGCCGGAGGAAAAACAGGCCAGAAAATTGCAGGTGGAGGCTACGCGCGTGTGGGCAGGAGGCGACCTCGTGCTGGAGCATAGGAGACGGTGATCTCGGACAGCTCTGCCTGCTGCCGGCGCCCCAAATCGCCCCATCGCCGCAAGGCTACGCTTCAGGACCTACCTCCGCGATCCTGCGCCATGTGCCTCTCTTCAACACCGTATGTATCCTGAATGGCTGACACCATCCCATCTGGGAAATCACTAGCGGTGATGCACAAGTCTGATGCTCTCGATTCCTTTTTTTACTTTGTCTAAATCCAAGTTTACATTTTCTAAATCGAAGTTGTTGATCTTTGTTCCAGTATGATTTCTTTCTGCTATCTGATTCTGTTATGGATTTTGTACACTATAAAAGAAGGTAACGAAGAGAGGGGGTGCGGCGGGAGAAGATAAGAAACTTGTGGTGGAGTAGTCTGGCTGTTTATATATATATATATATATATGTTAAAAGAAAAATAGTTAGATGTATCATTAGATTAGAATTTAATCTACCTCTGTTTCAGGGCTTAAGGCGCACACGTTTTCCAAAGCAAAGTTTGACCGAAAGAATTAAACCATAAATTCTTAATTATATTATACATAATTACTATCGTTGGATTCATATTAAAAAATACTTTCCAGTGGTACTAGTTTTATATACCAAAACTCTTTACGTATTTAGAGTAATTCTTGGTCAAAGAAAAAACACGCAAAATAAGGACGCCTTAGAATAATATCTAACGGATACCAGGTGGAATCTTTTTTGTTTTAAAAAGTATTGCAAGAAGTACATACAACTAAACATGGGCATAAACTTTTCTAAATAAGCAACCATTGTCCGCCAGCTATACAACGGCACCACAGCGAGTAGAGACTATCGCCTATAAAACACCGGGCTTATAGCTCCTATGCGACGTCTTTACGTGGAATTGGAAGGAAAGCGACATCGTTGAAAAGAATAGCTCGCATGCGACGGATGTGAGGCAACTAATATCCCAGGGCCACACGGGCCTTAAATCGGTCGTAAGGACACATTTAACTTTGTTCCAATATTAGGGTTAAGCCAAACCGGTTGGTTGGGACAGATCAAACCAACCGCTTCCGAGAGCGTAACATCGATTGTAGCTTCCCGACGGTGGCGGCGGACCTCACCCATCGTTCTCGGCGCCGGGCTGCACGGCAATTAATTTAGGCGGCGGCGCTCGTTCGACGAAGGTGGTGAGTGCCATTTGAAAGCTAATTCTCTCCCATTCTTCTCAATTCGAGATCTGGCGTGCCCATTGATGCTAGATTGTGGAGGCGAGGGTGTCTTTGAGCAGGCGAGGGGAACGATATGGAGCATGGAGAGGGACTTCTAATCGGTATATCCGTATCTCGCACTTAATTTCTCTAAGGTTGAGCTCTCTTACTTCCGCTAGCTCACGGTGCCCGCAAAAAGCAGGGGAGACGATGTTGCGCGCCAAACCTTGAATTTCGCATCAATTTCTTTCCTCTAGGGCTGTTTTAGTTGATGGCAAGACGCAGATCATTGAGAGAGACACGGTTGTTAAATGGGAGGTGGAATTAGAACATGTTGATCCCCAAGAGCTAATAAACATGGGAGAGGCGTAAGGAAAATGGTGGAAAAAATTGGGGATAGTGTGGTTTGGGGCGAGCAAGAAGTTTCTTTATTACGATTTGATGATTGCAAATGTGACTATGTTAGGGTTGAGACAGGGGAACATATAGTTGATGAAATCGATGAGAGAAAGCGGTTGGACAAGCAAAACTGTTACATTTTTAGCGAGCTCATTGATCTAAAACCCGATTCGAGGTTGGATATGTGGCCTCGAAGCTGCTTTCAGATGGTCGAGGATGATTGGGTTGCACAAAGGCAAGTAATGCTTATACTTCCGAGTTGGAAGTGTTAAAGTGGAGGATGATGATGCTAATGCACAAGGGAGGCTGCAGATGGTAATGCACAAAGGATTGTAATGTTGATTGGAATTCGGTTGAGATACATGACCGCCCGATTTGGTCATTGCACCAATAGATGACATTGAAATGGCAAAGCTTTTGGCATTCCTATAGATGAGAGACAAGGAGAAGAAGAGGATGAAGCTGCAAATGATGGTGACAACCATTTAAGAGATGAAGAGGCGATATAGATCTAGAGTTGTTGGAAAATCTTGCAGTTCATGTAGATGATGCACATGATGATGAGCTAGTGATTTATGACAAAGAGGACCCGTTATTGAAGTTGGGAGATTGTTTCCAAGCATGGATGAATTCAGGATGTGTTTCAAGACATATGCGATCAAACGTGAGTTTGCTACCAAGACTATGTGGTGATAAAAGAAGTTCTATGCAAAATGCATAGGTTATGATGGTGGTGCCAAGCCTTGCAAGTGGTATATATCGCTAGACGCCAACTGATGGAAGGACAATAAGAGTGAATCAAATTCCAAAACCTCATACTTGCATTACAAGTTCTCAAACAGTTACAAAGATGACATCACAATTATGGGTTGCGAAAAGATCAAGCCCATTTTAGCCACAACACCAAACAAAGACCTTGCAAAGAGACGAAAATAGACTTGGAAAAGCAAGACCCCATTAAGCTGAATTATACTACGATGTGGAAGGCAAAGCAAAGGGCAATGAAAGAGCTATATGGTGATTGGGCAAATACCTTTGAATGCTTTATAACTTCAAAGCAGTAGAAGAGGTCACTGGGTGTTGTGGAGATAGATCTTGAGGTAACGGTGATGGGAAAGTCTTCTTCTCTAAATTCTTCATGGCTTTAAAGCCTTGCATCGATGGCTTCAAAGCAGGTTGTCATCCATATTTGAGTATAGACTCATCTTTCTTGTGGAAAGTGGAATGGTCAACTAGCGATGCAATGCTTTAGATGGACACAATTGGATGTTCCTGTAGCTATTGGCATGTTTGATGAGATGCAGGCATCATGGACATGGTTCATGATGCGCTTGAAAAGATGCATAGGGCCATCTCTCCATTGGCGGTGCACAGATGCATGTAAAGGTTTAGAAAATGCAAGGAAGATTGTTTTCCCTCATCCGAGCGAGGAGTGCTTCGCCATATGTGGATGAATTTGATCAAAAATTCAGAGGAGATGATTTTGGACGCATGTGGCGTGACAAGATCTTACACGGCAGACACATTCATATCACCTTGAGAAGATTAAGGCGGCATGCTCGAGGAGGATAGGGTCAAGTTTTGTACATGGTTGGAAACCTACCATTCTCTTTTATGGTGCAGTGGTTTTAACACCGCCATCAAATGTGATCATATCAACAATAATTTGGCGAAAGTTTCAACAACAAAGTGAAGGAGTTAAAAGACTTGCTGTCCATGACATGGTTGACCAGATCGGATCATGATCATGAGGTTGTGGGAATTGAGAAGAAGGCTTGGTGATGTTCTTCAAGGAGATAAGCTTCCGATGTTGTGCACGGTGGTCAAGAGCGAAATCTTGCACATTTGCGTGTTGACAAATCCTCATTGTGGGGTCTTTGAAGTCGAGATACAAAGATGGCGGGAGGCATGTTGTTGACACTCAATTGCATGAATGCACATGCCTTGAGTGGCAACACACTGGGAAGCCTTGTGAGCATGCCATACTTTTCTTGGCCTCCAAACACAAGCTAAATATGCACCCATATTTGCATGAGTATTATTCTGTAGCAAAATTCAAGGCTGCATATGGAACACCAATTCCAAGACTTACAGATCAGTCTCGTGGCTGAAGTGGACATTCAGTTCTCCTTGTGTCCTCCTTTGATGAAAAGAAAATTTGGTGCCCAAGCAGAGTAGATTCAAGGCTTGGTTTGAGAAAGGTGGGAGGCAAGAAGGGAAAGAAAGATGAAAAGAAAGATGCCAAGCCAAAAGGGCCCAAAAGGTAACAAGAATAGATGCAAACTCTGTGAAGAACTTGGACACCGAGCTGGCTCTACCAAGTGCGATACAACTGAAAAAGCCAAAGTATGTTCATCCAAAATCTATCCCATTTCTTGTTGATGATTTTCTCCCCGCCTAACTTGCTTGTTTTCGGGAGGAAGCGTGGAGAAAAGGCCCACCTCTTGTTGTTGACGAATCTTTGGCCATGAAAAGGGCAAGAATCAATGGCCAAAGAAAGAAGAGAACTAACGGATCATGTTTGGTCTTCTTTGAGGTGCAATCTGAACTTGTTTTGGAGGATGATGTGCTGTTGTTGAGGCTTTAGGGCACACCGTTTCGATTTGGAAGCTCTGGTGCAAAATGAGGGGCAAAATGAGCACATTGTTGAGGCTCTAGTGAAAAATGAGCTGTTGTTGAGGCTCGGTGCAAAATGAGCCTGTTGTTGAGGCTCTGGTGCAAAATGAGCACATTGTTGAGGCTCTGGTGCAAACTGACCAAGTTGTTGAGGCTCTGCATCATGATCATGAGGTTGTTGAGGAGGTGCAGGAGGTGAAGGAGACTCTTGGACGTGCTGTGGGGAGGCCAGATGGTAATGGTAAGAAAAATAAGAGCATAAACCTATTGTGTGGTGTGAAACTTGTGAAGGAGAAGAAAACGAGGGGTAAGAAGAGCCAAAAGAAATAGACATTTGTTATTGTAAACATTTGTTATTATTGTAAACATTTGTTATTGTTGTAAACATTTGACACTTGTTGTTGTAATAATTTGGCACTTGTTGTTGTAAACATTTGTTATTATAATAATTTGTCACTTGTTGATAATTTGGACAAAATTCAAATATGATGGTAAATTTGAATTTCAACATATGTAGCTATGTCACTTTTCTATGTTTGCATGAGCTTCCAACGTTTTTCTCATATGTACAATACAACTCATCCTCACCCTGATCCCTTTTGTGAAGTACAACTCACCCTCACCCAAAATGGGGTAGAAATGGGCTCCAAAGCTAGGGTAAACCACCCCATTTCTAAGCAAGTTTTTTTCGACCATTTCTAAAATCAAGTTTGATATTTTTCCTCAGAACTATGTCACATAACATGACACCATGCGAAGGTTTTGTATTTTTTTGATTTTTTTTTGAATTAGTTATGCACATTTGAATGTCTGGTCAAACTTGAAGGGTTTTCATAAATATTCTTAGCTAGGGGCTGAGGCTCACAAAACTAGCATTGGATCTCTGATGAAATAGCATGTTGTGAACCTAAAAATGATTTTTACAAAAAATCATCAGCATGGAATCATGTACTTGTAGTTCATATCTTACCCACTTCCAAATTATTCGAGGATTTGTCTTTTCACCAGGGATGGAATAAAAGGTTTGAGATACTCAGGTTGGGAAATTGTACATTCTAGGTGGTCTAGTATTTTTGAAAAATAGGATGTTACCATTTTGAAACTTCAATTTGGTGGTTGCTTCACAAATCCCCTCTTTCTAAGACTCGTAAAATAGAAAATGATTTTTACGTCGAAAAGGAAAACTTTGTGCTACAACATTGTTAGTCATCCCATTATAGACATGCATGCCAAATATGGGCACATTATCACAAACTATGCCTTGATTCTAGCCATATCATTGGTCATTTGACCGAAAGCCGAAAACCTCGGAGGAGATAGGTCATTTTGTGAAGGGTTTTTGAAATATGATCAATAGACCAAGTTTTATATTTTTCCTCACAACTATGTGACATAACATGACACCATCGAAGGTTTTGTATTTTTTGATTTTTTTTGAATTAGTTATGCACATTTGAATGTTTGGTCAAACTTGTGAAACCCGTTACCGTGCATCCTAAACCCCGCTAACCCTAAGGCGAATGAGGACCGTAGATCTAACCCTAAGCGCGACATTGTGGCCGTCCGATCGCGTCTTCTAGAAGGATTCCGGGTGGCTCGGGCGATCCGTGGAAGGGCTTGTTACGCAACCCGATTGGTTGGCGTCTCTTAGAAGGATTTCGTGGCTAGCTCTTGGCGATCCGTGGGATGGATGATTACGGAATCGATTGGCTTCATCGTTTTACGCAACAGCGTGGCATGCGAGGGGCTGGGCGGGGCTGCACCATGCGGGCATGATCTAGCTATTTATCGTCCAACAATTGCCAGTATTTACTCCCTCCATCGCATTAAATAAGTTTACGTGTAACAACTTTCTCCAATCAAACTTACTCCCCTCATGTTCATTGTAATAAACGAGACTTTGCATGATACCACATCTATGTTATTTTGGCTTGTGGATAGCCTTAGGCTGGTCATAGTGCTAAGTAACTAAGACTAGTAACTTGCACATGTTACTAGTTGATGTTACTACCTTCATAGTGGGTGATAACATATGTATGGTGTCATGCAAGAGCTAATTAATTAGGTTGTAGACTCATATGATCTTGGTATGTGTGATGTTATGGTAACTAGCTAAGTTACTACCTCTCTCTCTTTCTTCATTAATTTTCATGCCATGTCACCAATTTGCCTAATTGGCATTGCATGTACATGCATGTTACTACCTAAGTTGGCTTGTGGATAGCCTTATGGACTACATAGTGGATGCCCAAGTGCATTGGAAAGGTAGAAGTACATCTTTTGTGGACAAATTTTGAAGCCAAACGTACACTTATTTGTGGACAGAGGGAGTATGCATGTCACTATGACCAGCAGAAAAAATATCAAAATCTAAAATATGTAATAAATATAACGTACAGTGTTGGCACACTCGAGACCGTTGGACCGTGGCGCGTGGCATCTGGCGGGGCGGGCTGCACCATGCCCGCATGCAGCATGCAGGTCGGGCGGTGCAGGGGTTACAGTACGTCGCATCCTAGCTATTTTTTTTCTCTCTTTCGCATTGATCACGCCCGCTTCCCACACGCAACGCAGCGCACGCGTCTCGTCTCGGCGTCTGGGCGGGCTGCACCATGTATGCAGCAGCTGCCCCTAGCGTTGCAGTCTAGCTATTTTGCGTGCAACAACGCTGCCCCATTAAATATGTGTACGTCGAACAACTTTCTTCAGTCAAATTTACTTCCATCTGGTTCATGCGCCATACAAAAAGTCAATATTTTATTTTTCACTGCCAATGAACAACTACCTTGGACGTTTTTTTCTCTCTTTCGCATTAATGCACATGCATGCATGCAGGGGCAGGGGCGTCGCATCCTAGCTATTTTTCTCTCTCTTTCGCATTGGTCACGCCCGCTGCCCTGCTTCCCGTCTCTTTCGCATTGATCATGCATGCAGGGGCAACGCGGGCGCACGCGTCTCGTCTCGGCGTCTGCGCCAACGCGACGCTGGATTCCCACGCCGCCCTTCACGCTCCGCCCTCAATAAATAGGCAAAACGCCTTTGCCTCCTCATCTCATATTGCCCCTCATCTCTTCAACCTCGAGCCCGTCCCTTTGCCTCCTCCCAGCCGCCCCCCAAACACTCCGACCATGGCGACCTCCCCCTTCCGCCTCCCTTTCGACGAAGAACTCAGCGACGAGGACAACCACCCGGACCACCAGCAGTGGTGGGAGCAGCCCACGGTCCGTCCCCGCCCCAAGAGTGGCAAGAAGGAGAAGTCCCCGCCCTGCCCCTGGGGAGACAAGGGCCCCATCGTCCACAACCCCGTCCCCAACCTCCCCGGCGGCGGCGACCTCCCCTCCGAAGCCTACTGGGCTAAGGCGGCGAAGGAGGAGGCAAGGGAGGAGGCTCGCATGGCCAAGTGGGAGGAGAAGGCCCAGGCTTGAAGAAAAGGCGCAGACAGGGGAGGAGAACAGCAGGAGGCCAATGGCCGGGCCTTACAGGAGAACAGCAGGCGGGACCAGCGGAGAGGCTGGCGTGGAAAGCGGCCGGAATGCGGCTGCCGCACCGCCTCCACCCCGATGGAGTAGGGGTTAGGGTTTAGGGCTAGCCAGGGTTTAGGCGGGCGCCTATTCCGCCTTCTATATTATTGTACCTTTTATTTTTATTGTAATGTTATCGATCCCCTATCTAATATAAGTAATGTTATCTGTTTTATTGTAATATTATTGCGCCTATTCCATCCCTTGTTTCATTGTAATCTGTGTTTATTGTATTGTCATTTGTCAAAACACCCAAAACAACAAGTGTATAAAACAAAAGACACAAAAACAAGTTCATATAATACTCGTGCAATATTTATATATTTACAAGTGTATAAAACAAAAGACACAAAAACAAGTTCATATAATACTCGTGCAATATTTATATATTTACAAGTGTATAAAACAAAAGACACAAAAACAAGTTCATACAACACATGGTTCATTTTCAAATAAGACATTTACATATTTACATAAGTTAAAGGAGCGCCCAAGTTATGTTAGTTAAATGGATGTCCTTGGACTTCATTTATATATTTACTTTTGCAAAAAAAAAGATTGCAACCTGAGCACGAGTATCTGCAGATCCACACGTTCCTATTTAGATTGTAACGTGAGTACCATTTTTTTTGCCCAATCAACATATAGTTACTATTGGGCCTGGATACGTCCATTTTGGCATGGCTAAGTTATATTTGGGCCTGGCCTTTTTCAATCCTCGTCAATTGTTTTTTTACTTTTCAACCCCTCCCCTGCACATGGGCGCCCCCTGCACACTGATAAAAGGAACAACGATTTAAACTGGCAAGAAATCGAAGAAACACTGATTTCGAAAACAGAGCAGCTCAAAATTAGCCCGAATTTGTGTTGCATTTTATTCAAGCCAAAGACATAGACCATTACATCCATTACAAAGCATCACTCGAACACTGACTGCGCTGTCTAATGACTAACGATGAGGAGATAAACTAATCCGAGAGAAATTACACAAAAATAAAAAAACGGCCATCAGATTGTCCTGCTTCTTCAATTCGATGATTTGCCTTAGCTGCTTGTTCATCTTCTTTAGCTCGGCCTTCACTTCCGCATCCACCGTAGTACCAGCGGAAATGGGGTTGCCACATCCCAATTGCTCCACCACGGACGGGTTTTCGAGCTCCGGGATGCTACCTCCACCCCAATTAATTCGATGTACTCATCAAGCCACTCAAAATGCCCACATTTTGGCAGTTCTGAAATCGCAGAGATGAACCCTAAATCCCAAATTCGATGAAATGCATGAAATTTCGAAGAAAAGCGAGAAATTGCGCTCGGAACACTCAGATCTCACCTTTCCGGCTCGCTTGCTCTCACACTTCACAAATTCCGACCAATGTTGCCGTTCTTGTCGGTGGATGTGACAAGCCGCTTCAGGCGTGATGCAGGGCAATCGGGCACGTCCTCATCGGCACCGCACCATACCGAGGCCATGAGCGGTGGGAAGCGAGCTCGACATCCTCGCCGGCGTTGCACTTGCTCGCGGAGAAGAAAAGCGAAGGGATGAGATCTTTGGAGCGGTGGCGGGAGTGCTCGGGTGCGGACGGATCGGGCCAACGGCTCTCTTCAACCATAGGGTGGGTCCCACGCTATGAGGTGGACATCAGTGAGTTCCGCCGTGGCGTGGAGGTCTGTGGGTCCTCTGCTCACTGATTCGAACTCGTTGACGGTCTCGTGGGGTTAAGTGGAAGTGTCGCACGGGAGCTATTTGCCGCTTCAGAAGTGTCGCGTGCGAGCTATTCTTTTCAACGATGTCGTGTTCCTTCCAATTCCATGTAAAGACGTCGCATAGGAGCTATAAGCCCATAAAACACCACCGGGCAACCAAACAGCACGCCATGGCATTCTATGTTCCAAGCCTCCATGCGGTGTTAATTTTTTTGTGTATTTATTTCTATATGTGTAGAAAGCTCGGCACATTGAGAGGCAATAGAGACGTGGGAGAACACACTGTCACTGCCGTCGCTAGGCGCCGTCATACCCCACGGACCTTCAAGTACCTTTACTTTGCGTCAAAGCGCATAAGATATACGGCAAAGCCTTTGCCGTGTCTATTTGTCCTAGACACACGACAAAGGGTCTTTGCCGTGACGATCGCTGCCGTGTCTATTTGTCCTAGACACACGACAAAGGGTCTTTGCCGTGACGATCGCTGCCGTGTGGCATTACACATTTCACGTTTCGAATAGTCTTTGCCGTATGCAGATGCCCACACGGCAAAGAACCTGTGTACGGTAGTGACACGATGAGATGGAGAAAATAGTTTTGTGCGAGAACAATCTTTTTTTTCTCGGGTGTGAGAACAATCCTTGCAATGATCACAATCACGTGCAACTTATGATTTTTTTAATAATAGCTTGCTTGCAGCAGTATCTAAAAGACCGTTCTTGCATGTTTGCTAAGTGTAGATAAGGTGTGGAGGAAAGATGTTGCCGACTAAATAGCTATTTGTTGCCATATGAATGAATATCATTTAACTTTATGTTTATTTTTTCAATTTAGAACAATTGTTTAAATATGTGTATTTTTATGTTATTTTATAGCAACACACGAGCATTCAACTAATATATATATAGAGTCGCGCTATTTGACTCTCATGATGCAAAATATTATTCTGCACCCCGCTGGATCTACGCACCGGTCGCACCAGCCGGCCCTGCGCACGAAGCCACATAAAAATACCGTGTGCGCAACATAAAAAAAGCTAGATCGGGTGAGCGCGCGTGAGTTGCATGCGATGTAAGAAACTGCAACTACTTTGAAATATTATTACGGTACAAACTATGTGCACGTGATGTAAGAAAAAGTTGCCACCCACACGCCCCATGTATATTTACAATCTGGTGACGTTAGAAGATTTACTATTTAACCCAAGAAATTAGGATGTGACGTAAAGTAAAAAACAGATCTAGCCTAAGAAATTTGTGTGCCATCGCAAGAAAGCAGATGTAAACGATCATCATCAACTCATGCTCCGCAAATTGGATGTAACATGAACGTAAAAATAAAACACAATTCTTATGTGTTTGATATGCTGCTAACCAAAATCGGATGCATAAGTAATCAGGTACCCAACGTACCGTGTGCCAAATGTGTCCGTAAATCAAGGAAATAAGAGAACAATGGACAAAGGTATAAATTACACGACATGCTGCTATTTCCAGTACACCACTTCCATAATTTTATTCCGTTCTATTAGGCAAGCCTGACAAATTCTGATGTGAACAGAACTTCTCATTTCTTCGTGCAATAGTACACTGTTTTGACAAGCACTTCAATCACTTGATCCTAATCAGTCTTGAAGTATGAATGCCTCAGCACCAACATGATCTTGCAAACAGGATACATCCAATAACCAAGTTTCACTGCATAGAATGATAATCATCATGTAGTTAAACACAAAAAACCACATGAGTTCCATATCCAAAATAAACATGTAACAGAAGCAATAGTCACATGTAGAATATTATATCTTGGGACACAAACTGGAGATCACTGTGGAACACCGGATTAGGGGGTACGGTAGCTTGTTATCATCCATATGGACAAACCATTAGCTATTGTTTGCATTTGATCATAGTTTGGGTAGCATCTACATCAACAAAAAGATCCAAGTATACTAGATTGTCATCCTTTCCCTGTAAATAAAATCTCCACGCTTCCTGGGCCTGTAGTTTGTTATCATTCATATGGACAAACCATTAGCTATTGTTTGCATTAGAAATGTTGCTTGCTTCATGAGAACCATACATGTAGTAGTAACATCTAAAAATTAATAAATGTCGCCTGTCCAGGCGTACGACAAATTGCAGACTAACAAAGATCAGCACGGTCTTCATGTTAACCATATTTTTTTAGCGGGTTAACCATCTTTTTTAGGGCTGTAAATTAATTCTACTACATAACATAATTTTTTTCCTTGGTGATATTTTTTGAAAGGAGTGTATAAAGAGAGAAGAATATTAGAAAAAAATGTATGACGAAACTGGGTACGTAGTATTTTTTAAAAATATTATGCTAGACAAAACAAAGGGTATTTTGCAGCTCAAGAATTGATCAAGCTAGAAAGGAGAGCTGGCTAGCTATCCATGGGCGCAACGACCCTATAATCACTCCATGTGCACAGCTTCAACTGAAAGATATTATTGCCAAGGGAAAGAAAAATAACCAAAAAGGCTGACTAGATAAATTATGAGAAAGCTGGTGCTGCTACCAAACAGAATTACCATGGCAAAATAAACTAGCAGAAGCAAAGCCATCTCCAGGATTACTAAGTAAACAATGCAACGGAATAGCTAGAGTAGGCAAAGTTTTATTTAGTTTGGTTGCTTGTACTAGTAGCAAACGTATGCATTTTGAGCCTTACCACAAAGCCAGAGAACTTGCCGCAGATGGATAGTTGTGGAAGCATTCCTTGTGAACACATACATGCTTGATGAACTTTTGACCACCCCTCTACAGGCTTGATGAACGTGGACCGAGTTCGGATACACTGCTCACCGGGATGCCGCTGCACGGCGGGCAACACAGATGGCAGAAGGCGGCGCAGCACTTGTGGTAAAAAAAAAGAAGAAACTGGAATGGATGTCGATGCCACCCGCATGCTCACCACGTCGCCGGTTCATCCAGCCAATCAACCACAACATCGTCGATTCACAACCGGTCAACCAAGAGGTCGCTGATTCCAGCGAGAGCACAGAGCCCACCAGCCGGTTGACTGCGCCTCATGTATTTCTGAAACAAACAAATGTGGAACTCTAGGTTCACAGAGATGCAATCAAATCAATACTAGACCAAGAAACCCCAAATTTATAACTAAAACACAACCTGAACCAGAAAAACCTCATTGGATTCAGACCCGAGCTCACCTCAGGTGACAGCAGGACAGCTACAACATGAACACAAGTGCTCACCTCAGGCGACAGCAGGACAGCTACAACATGAACACAAGCACTGAAATTTTCTCGTCTGCGAAACATTGCCTATTTCTCTTCGTCTCCATGTCCCTTGCATACATCTTCTTACATCCCTTGATTTATTGTCAGATTCTTGAAGAATTACTACAGGTGAGGCACAAACAAGCTTCTGAAAATGGCAGAAGGAAGAATTCTTTCCAGAACTAGTGAATGATTTCAAACCTACATCTTCTATTTTACTCCTTTTCATAGGAAGTATGTCACTGCTGTAACAGCAATTCCCACTAAGGTATTAAAACAAACACCCTGGACACAACATTTTACTGAAGAACACATTCCCTCTGCCTAGCTAGAATTGCAATGGTTACTCGCCAAAAAAGTGCATTCCCATCTCGTTTATGCTACAGAAAATTAGCAAGCAATAGCCTGAATAATCAAACAGTACACGCTTACTCCTGGTATGAGGGCGGGTTAAACCAAAAATTCAGTGGACACTGAAAGGCTTAGTAAGGATCACTATGAGTCCACCTAATTGTAACTAAAATAAATCCATCTCGAGTTTTTAGATCCGTGAATATTTGGGTAATATAAATTTAAAAAGGAAAATCATGTGAAATAAATCTAGCATCTGGAGTGAGCAGTGATTTGGGAGCGGTACCAAAGATTGCACATGGTTTGAAGAAATACACACCGCGGCAAGGACTGAGATCTGAGTACGCCCACCGTTCACCGGGATGCCGCCCTCAACCACCACTAGCTGTGATTACCGACGACGATGCCGATTCGGCCCGCAGCCTGTACCCGCCGCAGTCCCCAGCAGGATCCTGATGCCGCCCGCAGCGCCGACCGTAGCCATTGATTCCCCCGCTCAGCATGCCGCCGTTGACTTCGATTCCGCCGGCCGACCACGACGGGGATGAGGACACCCAGAGCACAGAGCACACTCGCCGCTCGCGCCTGCCGCCGGCCGGTCGTCAGACGCTCTCCGCTCGTCGGTGCCGCTCCCAATTCCAACCGCCGCCGCGTGAGTTGAACCCGAAACCACGATGGAGAATTATGAGGTGACGGGTTAGTTGGCAGCTCTCAACCCACGACTGAAGTGGGAAAATGAAAATTTAACGTCCGTTGTGACGTATGTATCTATGAGATTTTTTCACAGTGTTATTCATGTCATCCACACACATAAATTCTTTCTACGGTATTATTCATCCACACATAAATATTCTCTCTATGTAACTTTAAAGCTTACGACAATAACATGTATTTTTCCGCATGTCACACATGATAGAACACACAGCCAATGACATACATCATACCACGCAAGATCATCCATGGTGGCAGATTTTTTTTCGTGCGAGCTGCCTGTCGTGAAAAATGGTACAGGCGTGGTGTTTGTTAGTTTTTTTGTGGTATCTCATGTTTACTTGGCGCATATATATGTGTCATGTAGTTTTCGCGGGAACGAAGGATAAAAAGCGCGGCAAAAATAATGAGACCAGTTGGCCGGGCAAGCCACAAACAAACGTACTTGGTATCAAGTATACCATCCTTCAGAAATCACAAAACAGTTGATTGTGGTTCACAAAAAAATCACAAAACAGTTGATTGTGGTTCATATATCAAAAACCATGACAATATAACTATGGTGTCTAAGACCCAAAGGAAAATCACAACCATGTGAGGATGGTGACTAATACACAAATGAAAGGACAAATGACATCTCATTTAGCCTATTCTTAGCAGAATCTTGACGGATGGCAAGAGGACGTCGTTAGCAGAATAATGCCACCAACCAACGATATAGATATTGCGGGATCATATGGTGACTATATCGACGACAGTGCATGCATGCGCAGGTAGCATGGTGGGTATATGTATACATATATATATATACATAGAAATCCTATTCTGCACCCAGGGTGCAGAATAGTTATTTTGCACCCAACATATTTTTACGTTGTTAGATTAAAAAATTATGTTTTGTATATGAATAATTATGTTCATATATTCATCATAACTAAAAAAATTGACACAAAAATAAAGTTTATGAGTCATTATAGTGTAAAAACACCAAAAATATGTCTTTTACGTTGAATTTTTTACGACATATAAACAAAAAAATTATGTTATTTCTAAATTTTATTATGTTCTTTTCGACTTATGAAGTAATACAAAATTTACGTGATGTAAAAATAGTATACGGTACTAAAGATAGAGGGTGTCAAATATACGGTTCTAAATAATATATATATATATATATATATGGGAAATAGCCAGCTACACACGGGAATAGGTGCGCATAGCATATCCACCGTTAATTATCTCCCCTTTTGATATAGGGAGCACATGTTTCCAGACCCAGGACATTGACTCAATAGTAACACCGTTAGTGTTCTTTTGATGCATGCATGAAGTCCTAGCAAATCAAAGCTTATCAAGTTTCATTTAGGTGAGGCAAACCCTAATATACTACATGCGTAAACTCTAACCAAACTAAGCCTTATTTCATTGCGTTGAACCCAATTCCTTTGATGCATGCATGAAG
Organism: Avena longiglumis; assembly: GCA_030063025.1. Classification (NCBI taxonomy): domain Eukaryota; kingdom Viridiplantae; phylum Streptophyta; class Magnoliopsida; order Poales; family Poaceae; genus Avena; species Avena longiglumis. The sequence continues at coordinate 16,519,212 of CP125975.1, forward strand.
CCCTAGCAAAACAAAGCTTATCAAATTTTATTTAGGTGAGGCAAACCCTAATATACTACATGCGGTAAACCCTAACCAAACTAAGTCTTATTTCATTGCGTTGAACCTAATTCCTTTGATGCATGCATGAAGCCCTAGCAAAACAAAGTTTATCAAATTTCATCTAGATGAGGCAAACCCTAATATACTACATGCGGTAAACCCTAACCAAACTAAACCCTAACCAAGTCACTTATCTATCAGTAAGTAGAATGCCATCTCTTATGTCTTCACCGATAGCACAGTCCAATAAATAATTACGAAATAATTTTCTGGTACCCTCGTAATCCTTGGCTACGCTAAGAGTCACTTGATGCATAGCAGGAACGTTTGCATGCGGAACTCATTTTAAGACTTGTTCACTTTATCTTTCCATTTTATATGCTAAAAGTTTTTTTGCCAAACAACGAGCTAAAAAATTAGGGTTTGCTCGAGCCCCTAGGCATTACATGCATGTACACACACGGTGTGGTGCAAACGCCGTTAAACCCGTTACTCCTTTCAAGAGCCAGTCACTACCATCTAAACTAGCATTGCATGTGATCTCTTTATCCAACGGTCCTAGCCTATGCGTAGCTACGCCTGTGTTTAGCAAATCCGCGTCAATATATATACCTAAAGGTATATATTTACTTTGAACTAGATATACCTAAAGGTATATGTACCTAACTTACACATACCTAGGTATCACATACTTAAGATATGCATAAGTTAATATACATAGGTATCACAAACGTAAGGTGTATATACCCTGCATACGTGAATATATATGTACTTGCTTACATACATTTTAGGTATGTGATACCTTGGGTATATTTAATTAGGATACATATAACTTAGGTATGTAAATTTTGCGTACATACACCATCAGATATGTACAAATTTGAATAAAATACAGGTATGGTGTCTGGGCACCTATATATATAGGTAAAATAACATGCGCACCTTGGTGCCTAAGCACCAAACATGATACGTATAAATTCTTTTTAAACTAGACATACCTGAAGATATATATACCTAAGTTATACATACCTAAATATCACATATCTAAGATATAGATACCTAAGTTATATATAACTTAGTTATCACATACCTAATGTATCGTACCCTGCATACGTGAATATATATATGTAACTTGGTACGTATGCTTTAGGTATGTGATACCTTAGTATATATAACTAGAATACATATAACTTATGTATGTATAAATTAAGTATGCGAAATTTTGTACGTATGTAAAATTCAAATGAAATACATGTATATATATATATATATAGTCTGAGGCGCTTCAACATTAGGAGAGATCGAAGACATGAGCTACATTCAAGTCCCTGATGAAAGAATAAATCTGTGCTGCTATCTATAAATCTGTTCTGTTGTGATTTGGTGTGTGCACAAAGCTTTTATGTTCTTTTTATTTTTTGCCATATTCTGATAAACTCCATCTATCAGAAACAGACTTATTTTCCATCGGTTACTTCCGAACATCAAGCTCCGTGTGTCCCTTATCTTTCGTACTATTTTGTGACAAATAAAGATTGTGATCAGATGCTAAAGATATTGCTACTCTTTTTCTGCTGAACCTCAATCCTGCACGCCCTGCCCGGGCTGGCCACACTAGTGCAAACCGCCCTATGTATTCGGTTGGTAAGGGGTTTTAGTCCCGGTTCCTCAACCGGGACGGGGCAATTGGGACTAAAGTTCCAACCTTTAGTTCCGGTTGTCCCATCAACCGGAACAAAAGGGCGTACACGTGGCCGCTGCTGAGTGCGAGGGGGAGGAGCAACCGTCCCGGTTCATAACACGAACCGGATAACCCTCTGCCGCGGCAGAGGTTTGGCATATTTCTCTGTCGCGGCAGAGAATTCATTTTGGCAACCTTTTTTTACCGCGGTAGTATTTTGGCTACTTTTTGTGCCACGACAGAGAATTCATTTATGTTGTTTTATTTTCTATTTAGTGTTTTGCACTCATCAATGAAGGAACCATTATATTACACAAGATCATCATGACAATATAGATCCAAGTGTCGGAACATATTACATTCGATACACGGAGTTCATGCACTACATACAAAATAAGCTCTTTGTACAATCCCTATTGGATATACACACCCGAATAGTATTTTCCTTTTGGGTTTAGGACATCTGCATCCAAGAATCCTGCCAATTCCTCCTGAATTGCTCGTACGCGATCCTTTGGTAGAAGACCGTCCCGTAGACGTTCGATCTGATTTTAAAAAGGAGTCAACCTATATGAATGAAACTAAACACAATTTGATGGTAATTAAAAACTACAGAAATTGTTTACGTACATTAAGTTGCTCTAAATTTCTCCTCTTCTCACAGCATGTCTGACGAATGAACTCGCAAACATAGTATCTACATAAATTGTTCCCTGGTCCCTGCATCAGACACTTTATGAGAACATAGTTCAATCAAAATAATAATCAAGCATGATAATAATGGTATCAATACTAGAATCAAAGAGATGCGCAGATATAGCTAGTGGTGCTTACATCTAGTGGTTTAAATGTAAGCTTCTCTTTTCAACACCCCTAGCCTTCTTGGTGAACCGTTTTCAAGCGCTGCACGGCGAAGAAAACAAATCAAAAAAGTTATTAATTACTTGATATCATAAAATTCACAAACAATGCCGATATAGTGTCATAATGATTAGAATTACTGCTGGAGAAGCATCTGCATGTCCTTCCACGTCTCAAGGGGTATATGTTTCGAGTCCATGACTAGTACACGCCCTTTGTCAGGTTGAATGATTAATAAAATATAGTGGAAGTTGTGCATGCATAACTAATCAATTATATACTTAACGTCGAGTAAGCGAAATAGAAAGTGTATACAAGACAATAACACTCACTCGAAGTTGTAAGGAAATAGTATTTCCCTTCTGGTTTCTTGAAACCTTAACGCGTGTACGATATTATCCTTCGTATCCTGGGGGTTTGTTTTGAGATTAGCTTGATGAACCCAATATGGGTCAATGAACCCAATGTCATAGATTTGTCCTCTGCTGCATTCGAGAATCTTCATTCTGCATATTATAGTATGATTATATGCATGCAATAAACGAGATGAGATAGCTAGAGACTAAATTAATTACAGAATTAGTACTTACAGACAATAGGCACTGATGATCGATTTGTCCAAGAGGTCTTGATTGAATAATTGAAATAGTTTAACAAATTCAATGGATATCATGTCATCTATTTCTTTCCCATAATGCTTTTTTGTAACCCTCAGCATTATCCAGTTAGACCCGGCCTTTGTGGCATGCATGTACCAGTTATGCAATCTTCGCATTTTTTTTGGAAGATTATTTACCTCCTCAGGTTTGACGAGAGGTTTGCCGTACTGGTATTTGTATGCTACTTCACCCACGGGAAGCATCAGAATCGATAAGTAGTGGGCAATACTTATACCTTGAGCAGCGGCAGCTTTTTCGTATTGTGCAACTACATCTGGATCATACTGCTCTTCGGCCGCATATTTGCTCGACCCCACATTGGTATGGGAAATCACCTTGAGAGGGGCGCAAGATTGTTTTGCTTGTTCTCTGAGCTGGGCAACATATTTCCCGCTTGGATCAGTACTGCTCTTCGAGGCTTGCTGTGCCGCATGTGACTTGAGAATAGAGCGCTCATAGTCTGATGACAGCTTTGGCTCGGGTTGATGAACAGTCTTTAGCATTTTGAACACTCGGGCTTTTTCTTCTTTGGTGCTAGGGAACTCTAGCTCTTTCGGCCGCCTCAGCTTAGCGAAAAACGATGTCGTTTCCGCATCAACGATAGCCGTAGTCTCCTCTTCAGTACATTCATAAGCTCTCTTGGGAGGAACCTTTGGTACTTTTGGAAGAGGCTCTTGTTTACGTTTCGGCGATCGCTTACCACTCCGCAGAGTAGCGGTGGTACGCTTACGCTTTTTTTCCCGAGGCGCCGGCGATGGCTGCCGTGGCGATGGCTGCATCGGAGATTGGTGAGGCGACGGAGATGGGTGAGGCGACGGAGCCGGGTGAGGCGACAAAGACGGCTATCACGGCGGCGACGACCTCGCTGGAGACGTGTGAGGCGGCGGCGAAGATGGCCTTGGCGTGTGATTTGGAAGCACGATACATTCCTTTAGTCATAGAATGGTAACGTTTGTTGCTTCTCCCAGTTCAGTCACATCCCCTTCACATATAGGGTAGTCAAGTTTCAAAACTTGAAAGGTGGGCATGATTTCATCCACCCCGAAAACAGCGTAGCCCTGTGGAACCGGACGACAATGGTAAGTTGGTGTGGGTCCAATTGGTAAGACATAGCGCCACCTTCATTGATATGTTCACAACTTTGACATGTAGCTCGCTGTGTGTCATCTGTGTGATATCATCCACTGGGTAGCCAACACGAGCCATCGTCGGTGCACCATCGTCATCGTCATCGTCATTGTCATCACCCGGGACCTCGGTGGAAGCCACACTGCTTTTTCGATTATTCGATAGGCCGGTAGCATCGAATGCAGGTTCTACCACCATGTGCTGCTGAGATGGGCCGGTAGTACCTTGATGGCTAAGTGCGTTAATTTGATATTTTTGTTGTTGCTTTATTTGTTCTTCAATTATACGCATTCGCTCTTTCTGAATATCTGCTTCAACTTCCGCCTTGTCCTTTCTCCTCTTACGGCTTCTATCAGGATATTTCTTCCTCTCTCTCCGGGAAACCCAGTGCTCCATGGTTTGGAGCCTATTGTGCCTCGTGTTCGTCCATCATGTTCCTTACTTCCAAGGGCGAGTGTGAGCTCATCATTCTCTCTATCAGGAATGAAGTCTCCATCTTTAACAGTCTTTACTGCGTTTCTCATCTTCTCGATTGGCAAGGGGTCTTCTTTATGTCGTATGTTATATATACACTTCCCTTCCGAGTCCAACGTGCCCCCATGCCCGTAAAACCAATTCTTTGCACGTTCCATCCAATCGTCTTTCTCTGGGATGATCTTTTTAGCACGCAGTTCATCCTCAAGTTTCTTCCACTTAGGAATGCCAGCCCTGTAGCCACCTTGCCCCATAGTATGGTGATACTTCTTATTAGCAAGATTATTAGATTGAGACATTTTCTTAGCTTTTTCTAATGTCTTGTAATTCACAAACTCAGCCCAGAATGGTTTTATCTTGTCAAACTGAATCTTCTCGAAATCCGGAGTCTTCTCTTTCACGACATAGTCAAGGTGCAATCTTTTCTTCCAGTTGGTGAAACACTGGGACATCTTATTCATAGCCCACTCCCTGACCTTCATCTCCATGGCTTTCGAATGTTCTAATGAGTCCTCAACTGGATCCTCCGCATTTGGATCTAGCTCTATCTTCGGTAGTTTGAAATTAAACATGAGCCTCTTCCACAGTAAATCTTTGGCCACGGTAGGGAGAAATAAAGACGTTCCCTCTTCTTCCGCATCAGCAGGCCTATTCCAATTTCGAATGGTGATCGGGACGAAGTCCCTAACGATTACTCCGCAATGTGCCACAAATTTGTTTTGCGACAATGGAGTCGTCGGTTTCTTGTCTTCACCGATATCTTGATCTGAACCTCTCATGGTCTTCCAACTTTTGGTTGGGCCTCGCTCTTTTTCGAGATTTGTTCGATCCGGAGGGCTAAAAGAAGAAAGATCGTCGTTACTATTTCTATATAGACAGCAGATGATTAATTAATGAATTAATTATATTACATGCACCTCGCCGGAGCGGTCGTCTTCTCGATCATACAAGGCATCGCCTTCTCCCTCGCGGAAGGCATCACCTTCAACCTCAAACAAGTCGTCTCTTCGAGCAAAAAGAGGATCACCCTCACCAGAGTTGTTCAGAAACGTTGATACATCTAAATTTTCTTCCCCGCGGATCACACCTTGGATCCACTCTTCCTTTTCTTCGTCTCTGACATTTGGTTCCATATTTTTTGCATAGGTGATAAAACGGATAAGTCAAAGCGGCTAAGGGAGAATGTTAGGTAGGGTGTTGGGAGATATAAATCCTAATTCGGAGAAACCCTAATATATACATACACAATAATAAAAATGAATTTACAATATTTACAATAATAAAAATCAACTAAAATCAATATTCCGGAGTTCCGAGGGGTGTAAAACCTAGTTCGGAGAAACCTCAGATGCATATGAGAGGGGTCACTTAGGTATACTATTTTGGTATATTATTTATACCAAATTTTTGGTATATAATTTATATTTTTCTCATTTATGAATATTAAAATATGATTTTTCAAAGTATTAATACTTATAAAATATTTATCAAATAGTAATTATTTAAATAGTTTACATAATAATGTATGGTAATAGTTTTTAGTTGTACATTTTATTTTTATGAAATTTTTCATATATTAAGCATATTTTTCTGAATTATTAAACAATAGTTATTAAATTTATAAGATTTATTCATTTCCTATTGGAAAAATAGTATATACAAAATATGATAATATACATATACAAAATACAAAATATGATAATATATAAAAAATATGATAATATACATATACTACTTAAATCATATAACATTATTTACAACTAAATTATCTAACAATAAAATCATCTAACAATTCTAAATAATCATCTACACATACACCTAAAATAATCATCAACTAAATCATATACATCATCTAAATACCGGTTGGTGGCTCCAACCGGTTGGTGGCTCCAACCGGGACGTATGACCTTGTTTTTCAAATATTTTTCACGAATTTTCTCTCTGTTTCCACCTTATTTTTTATGTTGGGGTTTAAATTTGTAATGTTTTTTAAATGATAATTACTTTGGAATTTAGAAAAACTCTAAACATAAAAAGTGTTTGAATTTGAATATTTAATTCAAAACCATTTTCTGTTTTTAAAAATAATTATGTAACCATTTGAACTATGAACCATTTAAAATTAAAAATGAATTAACTTATTTTTTTGAATATTAATTTGGAATTTAGAAAAACATTAAACATAAAAAGTGTTTGGATTTGAATAAATAATTCAAAACCATTTTCTGTTTCTAAAAACAATTAATATAACCATTTAAAATTAAAAATGAATTAACTTATATTTTTGGAATATTAATTTGGAATTTAGAAAAACTTTAAACATAAAAAGTGTTTGGATTTGAATAACTAATTCAAAACCATTTTTTGTTTTTAAAAATAATTAATGTAACCATTTAAAATTAAAAATAAATTAACTTATATTTTTTGAATATTAATTTAGAATTTAGAAAAAACTTTAAGCATAAAAAGTGTTTGGATTTGAATAACTAATTCAAAACCATTTTTTGTTTTTAAAAATAACTAATGTAACCATTTAAAATTAAAAATGAATTAACTTATATTTTTGAATATTAATTTGGAATTTAGAAAATCTTTAAATATAAAAAGTGTTTGGATTTGAATAACTAATTCAAAACCATTTTCTGTTTTTGAAAATAATTAATGTAACCATTTAATATTAAAAATGAATTAACTTATATTTTTTGAATATTAATTGGAATTTAGAAAAACTTTAAACATAAAAAGTGTTTGGATTTGAATAACTAATTCCAAACCATTTTCTGTTTTTAAAAATAAATAATGTAACCATTTAAAATAAAAAATGAATTAACTTTTATTTTTTGAATATTAATTTGGAATTTAGAAAAACTTTAAACATAAAAAGTGTTTGGATTTGAATAACTAATTCAAAACCATTTTCTATTTTTAAAAATAATTAATGTAACCATTTAAACTATGAACCATTTAAAATTAAAAATGAATTAACTTATATTTTTTATATATTAATGGGCGGGAAGAAAAGGACAGGAAATAATGGGCGGGAAGAAAATTTTATTATGATAGAACTAGAATTAAAGTACATAACGCAACTAACACTAAGTTACATAAAGCACGACTGAAGATTAAGATACATAGAAGAACTGAAAATTAAGATACATGGCCAGATTAAGTCACAATCGGCCAAACTTGTTTTGCAATGTTGCAGTCGCCGTAGTTAAACCTTGAAGGCTGAGTACGAGTGGGCTGGTCTTGAGGGTAGCATAGGCAGGGGTTAGAGTCGGCGGTCGTGTCGTAGGCCATGACGCTCTAGAGAGTCTGGTCGCGCCACCACAGACGACGGCCGGCCTCGTTGAAATTCGGAGGAGGTGGGTCGTCCTCCTTGTGCCTGGCGAGCGCCCTCTCACGCCGATCCCCGAAGAAGGCTTCCCAAGTTGGGAAATAGTCGGGATGCCAGTTTGGATTCCTCCGCTGCTCTGTCGTGAGCTCGAAGTAGTAGTGGTTCGTGATGGCCATCCGGCGCGCCACACCTAGAGGAACAGGAGGAACCGGCACGCCTCCGGCGCTCAGAATCCAGCCGACGGGGACGCAGTAGCCCGGTGGGCAGGGGTAGTTCGAGGCGCAAAGCGCCTTCGCCTCCCTAGGGGTTAGTCGTATGGTGGAAGCCATCAGAAAGAGTGATAAGGTTGCAGATATGAGTCTAGAGATGTGCAATGACAATGGAGGCCAATCGTACATATATGTACTAAGAAATGACGGGAATAAAACTGTGGGAAGAAATGACGGGAAGAGAAATGGCGGGGAAAAACTTCGGAAAGAAAAATGGCGGGAAGAAACTTGGGTTTAGTGTTTAGGGTTTAGGGTTTGAGATGTCCCGGTTGGGAGATAATCCATGTAAGGTGGTCTAGTATTTTAGAAAAATGGGACGGTAGCATTCTGAAACAGCATTTTGGTTGTTACTTCACAAAACGACCAGTTTTTTGCACTCGGAAAATGGAAAATGGCTTTTCCGTGCGACGAAAAGGAAAACTTCCTCCTACAACATTGTTCTCCATACCAATGTCCACATGCATGCATAATATGGGAACAACATCACAAACTAGGCCGTGATTCAGCACATAACATCGGTCATTTGGACCGAAAGCCATGAAACCTCGAACATGATAGGTCATTTTGTGAAGGTTTTTTCGAGACATGATCAATATACCAAGTCTGGTATTTTTCCTTGCAACTATGTCACATAATATGACACCACGCGAAGGATTTACATTGTTTGGACTTTTTTTGAATTTCTTATGCCCGTTTTGAATTTTTTGAATTTCTAACTATGGCTGAACCGGCATGCACGAAGATAGGGGACGAGCATCGTTAGAACTTGCATTGGATATCTGAAGAAACCACATATTGCGAGTCTAAAAATGATTTTTTCATAAAATCATGGGCGTTAGATCATGTACCTGTAGTACAAACCGGACCCACTTCCTACCGATTCGGCAGACATTTGCCCTTTTTATCCGGGATGGACGAAAAGGTTTGAGATGTCCCGGTTGGGAGATAGTCCATGTAAGGTGGTATAGTATTTTATAAAAATGGGACGGTAGCATTCTGAAACAGCATTTTGGTGGTTACTTCACAAAACGACCCGTTTTTTGCGCTCGGAAAATGGAAAATGGCTTTTCCGTGCGACGAAAAGGAAAACTTCCTCCTGCAACATTGTTCTCCATACCAATGTAAACATGCATGCAAAATATGGACACAACATCATAAACTATGCCGTGATTCAGCACATAATATCGGTCATTTGGACCGAAAGCCATGAAACCTCGAACATGATAGGTCATTCAGTTAACGTTTTTTCGAGACATGATAAATATACCAAGTCTTGTATTTTTCCTTGAAAATATGTGACATAATATGACACCACGTGAAGGATTTACATTGTTCGGACTTTTTTGAATTTCTTATGCCCGTATTGAATTTTTTGAATTTCTAACTATGGTCGAACCGGCGTGCTTGAATATAGGGGACGAGCATCGTTAGAACTTGCATTGGATATCTGAAGAAACCACATATTGCGAGTCTAAAAATGATTTTTTCAAAAAATCACGGGCGTTAGATCATGTACCTGTAGTACAAACCGGACCCACTTCCTACCGATTCGGCAGACATTTGTCCTTTTTACCTGGGATGGACGAAAAGGTTTGAGATGTCCCGGTTAGGAGATAGTCCATGTAAGGTGGTATAGTATTTTAGAAAAATGGGACAGTAGCATTCTAAAACAGCATTTCGGTGGTTACTTCACAAAACGACCCTTTTTTGCGCTCGGAAAATGGAAAATGGCTTTTCCGTGCGACGAAAAGGAAAACTTCCTCCTGCAACATTGTTCTCCATACCAATGTCCACATGCATGCATAACATGGGCACAACATCATAAACTATCCCGTGATTCAGCACATAACATCGGTCATTTGGACCGAAAGCCATGAAACCTCGAACATGATAGGTCATTTAGTTAAGGTTTTTTTGAGACATGATCAATATACCAAGTCTGGTATTTTTCCTTGCAACTATGTGACATAATATGACACCACGCGAAGGATTTACATTGTTCGGACTTTTTTGAATTTCTTATGCCCATTTTGAATTTTTTTAATTTCTAACTATGGTCGAAACGGCGTGCTTGAAGATAGGGGACGAGCATCGTTAGAACTTGCATTGGATATCTGAAGAAACCACATATTGCGAGTCTAAAAATGATTTTTTCAAAAAATCACGGGCGTTAGATCATGTACCTGTAGTACAAACCGGACCCACTTCCTACCGATTCGGCAGACATTTGTCCTTTTTATCCGGGATGGACGAAAAGGTTTGAGATGTCCCGGTTGGGAGATAGTTCATGTAAGGTGGTCTAGTATTTTAGAAAAATGGGACGGTAGCATTCTAAAACAGCATTTTGGTGTTTACTTCACAAAACGACCAGTTTTTTGCACTCGGAAAATGGAAAATGGCTTTCCCGTGCGACGAAAAGGAAAACTTCCTGCTGCAATATTGTTCTCCATACCAATGTCCACATTCATGCATAATATGGGAACAACATCACAAACTACGTCGTGATTCAGCACATAACATCGGTCATTTGGACCGAAAGCCATGAAACCTCGAACATGATAGGTCATTCAGTTAAGGTTTTTTCGAGACATGATCAATATACCAAGTCTGGTATTTTTCCTTGCAACTATGTCACATAATATGACACCACGCGAAGGATTTACATTGCTCGGACTCTTTTGAATTTCTTATGCCCGTTTTGAATTTTTTTAATTTCTAACTATGGTCGAACCGGCGTGCTTGAAGATAGGGGACGAGCATCGTTAGAAATTGCATTGGATATCTGAAGAAACCACATATTGCGAGTCTAAAAATGATTTTTTCAAAAAATCACAGGCGTTAGATCATGTACCTGTAGTACAAACCGGACCCGGTTCCTACCGATTCGGTAAACATTTGTCCTTTTTATCTGGGATGGACGAAAAGGATTGAGATGTACCGGTTGGGAGATAGTACATGTAAGGTGGTCTAGTATTTTAGAAAAATGGGACGGTAGCATTCTGAAACAGCATTTTGGTGGTTACTTCACAAAACGACCCGTTTTTTGCGCTCGGAAAATGGAAAATGGCTTTTCCGTGCGACAAAAAGGAAAACTTCCTGCTGCAACATTGTTCTTCATACCAATGTCCACATTCATGCATAATATGGGAACAACATCACAAACTATGCCGTTATTCGGCACATAACATCGGTCATTTGGACCGAAAGCCATGAAACCTCGAACATGATAGGTCATTCAGTTAAGGTTTTTTCGAGACATGATCAATATACCAAGTCTGGTATTTTTCCTTGCAACAATATCACATAATATGACACCACGCGAAGGATTTACATTGTTCGGACTTTTTTGAATTTCTTATGCCCGTTTTGAATTTTTTGAATTTCTAACTATGTTCGAACCGGTGTGCTTAAATATAGGGGACGGGAATCGTTAGAAATTGCATTGGATATCTGAATAAACCACATATTGCGAGTCTAAAAATGATTTTTTCAAAAAATCAGGGGCGTTAGATCATGTACCTGTAGTACAAACCGGACCCACTTCCTACCGATTCGGCAGACATTTGTCCTTTTTACGTGGGATGGACGAAAAGGTTTGAGATGTCCCGGTTGGGAGATAGTCCATGTAAGGTGGTATAATATTTTAGAAAAATGGGACGATAGCATTCTGAAACAACATTTTGGTGGTTACTTCACAAAACGACCCGTTTTTTGCGCTCGAAAAATGGTAAATGGCTTTTCCGAGCGACGAAAAGGAGAACTTACTGCTGCAACATTGTTCTCCATACCAATGTCCACATTCATGCATAATATGGGAACAGCATCACAAACTATGCCGTGATTCAGCACATAACATCGGTCATTTGGACCGAAAGCCATGAAACCTCGAACATGATAGGTCATTTTGTAAAGGTTTTTTTGAGACATGATCAATATACCAAGTCTAGTATTTTTCCTTGCAACTATGTCACATAATATGACACCACGCGAAGGATTTACATTGTTCGGACTTTTTTGAATTTCTTATGCCCGTTTTGAATTTTTTGAATTTCTAACTATGGTCGAACCGGCGTGCATGAAGATAGGGGACGAACATCGTTAGAAATTGCATTGGATCTCTGAAGAAACCACATATTGTGAGTCTAAAAATGATTTTTTCAAAAAATCACGGGCGTTAAATCATGTACTTGTAGTACAAACCGGACCCACTTCCTACCGATTCGGCAGACATTTGTCCTTTTTATCCGGGATGGACGAAAAGGTTTGAGATGTCCCGGTTGGGAGATAGTTCATGTAAGGTGGTCTAGTATTTTAGAAAAATGGGACGGTAGCATTCTAAAACAGCATTTTGGTGGTTACTTCACAAAACGACCCTTTTTTGCGCTCGGAAAATGGAAAATGGCTTTTCCGTGCGACGAAAAGGAAAACTTCCTGCTGCAACATTGTTCTCCATACCAATGTCCACATTCATGCATAATATGGGAACAACATCACAAACTACGCCGTGATTCAGCACATAACATCGGTCATTTGGACCGAAAGCCATGAAACCTCGAACATGATAGGTCATTCAGTTAAGGTTTTTTCGAGACATGATCAATATACCAAGTCTGGTATTTTTCCTTGCAACTATGTCACATAATATGACACCACGCGAAGGATTTACATTGCTCGGACTCTTTTGAATTTCTTATGTCCGTTTTGAATTTTTTGAATTTCTAACTATGGTCGAACCGGCGTGCTTGAAAATAGGGGACGAGCATCGTTAGAAATTGCATTGGATATCTGAAGAAACCACATATTGCGAGTCTAAAAATGATTTTTTCAAAAAATCACGGGCGTTAGATCATGTACCTGTAGTACAAACCGGATCCACTTCCTACCGATTCGGTAAACATTTGTCCTTTTTATCCGGTATGGACGAAAAGGTTTGAGATGTACCGGTTGGGAGATAGTCCATGTAAGGTGGTCTAGTATTTTAGAAAAATGGGACGGTAGCATTCTGAAACAGCATTTTGGTGGTTACTTCACAAAACGACCCGTTTTTTGCGCTAGGAAAATGGAAAATAGCTTTTCCGTGCGACGAAAAGGAAAACTTCCTGCTGCAACATTGTTCTTCATACCAATGTCCACATTCATGCATAATATGGGAACAACATCACAAACTATGCCGTAATTCGACACATAACATCGGTCATTTGGACCGAAAGCCATGAAACCTCGAACATGATAGGTCATTCAGTTAAGGTTTTTTCGAGACATGATCAATATACCAAGTCTGGTATTTTTCCTTGCAACAATATCACATAATATGACACCACGCGAAGGATTTACATTGTTCGGACTTTTTTGAATTTCTTATGCCCGTTTTGAATTTTTTGAATTTCTAACTATGGTCGAACCGGTGTGCTTGAATATAGGGGACGGGCATCGTTAGAAATTGCATTGGATATCTGAAGAAACCACATATTGCGAGTCTAAAAATGATTTTTTCAAAAAATCACGGGCGTTAGATCATGTACCTGTAGTACAAACCGGACCCACTTCCTACCGATTCGGCAGACATTTGTCCTTTTTACCTGGGATGGACGAAAAGGTTTGAGATGTCCCGGTTGGGAGATAGTCCATGTAAGGTGGTATAATATTTTAGAAAAATGGGACGGTAGCATTCTGAAACAACATTTTGGTGGTTACTTCACAAAACGACCCGTTTTTTGCGCTCGGAAAATGTTAAATGGCTTTTCCATGCGACGAAAAGGAAAACTTACTGCTGCAACATTGTTCTCCATACCAATGTACACATTCATGCATAATATGGGAACAACATCACAAACTATGCCGTGATTCAGCACATAACATCGGTCATTTGGACCGAAAGCCATGAAACCTCGAACATGATAGGTCATTTTGTAAAGGTTTTTTTGAGACATGATCAATATACCAAGTCTAGTATTTTTCATTGCAACTATGTCACATAATATGACACCACGCGAAGGATTTACATTGTTCGGACTTTTTTGAATTTCTTATGCCCGTTTTGAATTTTTTGAATTTCTAACTATGGTCGAACCGGCGTGCATGAAGATAGGGGACGAGCATCGTTAGAAATTGCATTGGATCTCTGAAGAAACCACATATTGTGAGTCTAAAAATGATTTTTTCAAAAAATCACGGGCGTTAAATCATGTACTTGTAGTACAAACCGGACCCACTTCCTACCGATTCGGCAGACATTTGTCCTTTTTATCCGGGATGGACGAAAAGGTTTGAGATGTCCCGGTTGGGAGATAGTCCATGTAAGGTGGTATAGTACTTTAGAAAATGGGACAAGAGCATTCAAACAGCATTTTGGTGGTTACTTCACAAAACGACCCGTTTTGCGCTCGAGAAAATGGAAAATGGCTTTTAGATGCATTTAAAAGGAAAACTTCCTCCTGCAACATTGTTCTCCATACCAATGTCCACATGCATGCATAATATGGGCACAACATCATAAACTATGCCGTGATTCAACACATAACATCGGTCATTTGGACTGAAAGCCATGAAACCTTGAACATGATAGGTCATTCAGTTAAGGTTTTTTCGAGACATGATCAATATACTAAGTCTGATATTTTTTCTTGCAACTATGTGACATAATATGACATCACGCGAAGGATTTACATTGTTCGGACTTTTTTGAATTTCTTATGCCCGTTTTGAATTTTTTGAATTTCTAACTATGGTCGAACCGGCGTGCTTGAAGATAGGGGACGAGCATCGTTAGAACTTGCATTGGATATCTGAAGAAACCACATATTGCGAGTCTAAATATGAGTTTTTCAAAAAATCACGAGCGTTAGATCATGTACCTGTAGTACAAACCGGACCCACTTCCTACCGATTCGGCAGACATTTGTCCTTTTTACCTGGGATGGACGAAAAGGTTTGAGATGTCCCGGTTGGGAGATAGTCCATGTAGGGTGGTATAGTATTTTATAAAAATGGTACGGTAGCATTCTGAAACATCATTTTGGTGGTTACTTCACAAAACGACCCGTTTTTTGCGCTCGGAAAATGGAAAATGGCTTTTCCGTGCGACAAAAAGGAAAACTTCCTACTTCAACATTGTTCTCCATACCAATGTGCACATTCATGCATAATATGGGCACAACATCACAAAATATGCCGTGATTCAACACATAACATCGGTCATTTGGACCGAAAGCCATGAAACCTCGAACATGATAGGTCATTCAGTTAAGGTTTTTTCGAGACATGATCAATATACCAAGTCTGGTATTTTTCCTTGCAACTATGTGACATAATATGACACCACGCGAAGGATTTACATTGTTCGGACTTTTTTGAATTTCTTATGCCCGTTTTGAATTTTTTGAATTTCTAACTATGGTCGAACCGGCGTGCTTGAAGATAGGGGACGGGCATAGTTAGAACTTGCATTGGATATCTGAAGAAACCACATATTGCGAGTCTAAAAATGATTTTTTCAAAAAATCACGGGCGTTAGATCATGTACCTGTAGTACAAACTGGACCCACTTCCTACCGAGTCGGCAGGCATTTGTCCTTTTTACCTGGGATGGAAGAAAAAGTTTGAGATGTCCCGGTTGGGAGATAGTCCATGTAAGGTGGTATAATATTTTAGAAAAATGGGACGGTAGCATTCTGAAACAACATTTTGGTGGTTACTTCACAAAACGACCCGTTTTTTGCGCTCGGAAAATGGTAAATGGATTTTCCGTGCGACGAAAAGGAAAACTTCCTGCTGCAACATTTTTCTCCATACCAATGTCCACATTCATGCATAATATGGGAACAACATCACAAACTATGCCGTGATTCAGCACATAACATCGGTCATTTGGACCGAAAGCCATGAAACCTCGAACATGATAGGTCATTTTGTGAAGGTTTTTTCGAGACATGATCAATATACCAAGTCTGGTATTTTTCCTTGCAACTATGTCACATAATATGACACCACGCGAAGGATTTACATTGTTCGGACTTTTTTTGAATATCTTATGCCCGTTTTGAATTTTTTGAATTTCTAACTATGGTCGAACCGGCGTGCATGAAGATAGGGGACGAGCATCGTTAGAAATTGCATTGGACCTCTGAAGAAACCACATATTGTGAGTCTAAAAATGATTTTTTCAAAAAATCACGGGCGTTAGATCATGTACCTGTAGTACAAACCGGACCCACTTCCTACCGATTCGGCAGACATTTGTCCTTTTTACCCGGGATGGACAAAAAGGTTTGAGATGTCCCGGTTGGGAGATAGTCCATGTAAGGTGGTATAGTATTTTAGAAAAATGGTACGGTAGCATTCTGAAACAGCATTTTGGTGGTTACTTCACAAAACGACCCGTTTTTTGCGCTCGGAATATGGAAAATGGCTTTTCCGTGCGACGAAAAGGAAAACTTCCTCCTGCAACATTGTTCTCCATACCAATGTCCACATGCATGCATAATATGGGCACAACATCATAAACAATGTCGTGATTCAACACATAACATCGGTCATTTGGACCGAAAGCCATGAAACCTCGAACATGATAGGTCATTCAGTTAATGTTTTTCGAGACATGATCAATATACTAAGTCTGATATTTTTTCTTGCAACTATGTGACATAATATGACACCACGCGAAGGATTTACATTGTTCGGACTTTTTTGAATTTCTTATGCCTGTTTTGAATTTCTAACTATGGTCGAACCGGCGTGCTTGAAGATAGGGGACGAGCATCGTTAGAACTTGCATTGGATATCTGAAGAAACCACATATTGCGAGTCAAAATATGATTTTTTCAAAAATTCACGAGCGTTAGATCATGTACCCGTAGTACAAACCGGACCCACTTCCTACCGATTCGGCAGACATTTGTCCTTTTTACCTGGGATGGACGAAAAGGTTTGAGATGTCCCGGTTGGGAGATAGTCCATATAGGGTGGTATAGTATTTTAAAAAAATGGTACGGTAGCATTCTGAAACAGCATTTTGGTGGTTACTTCACAAAACGACCCGTTTTTTGCGCTCGGAAAATGGAAAATGGCTTTTCCGTGCGACAAAAAGGAAAACTTCCTACTGCAACATTGTTCTCCATACCAATGTCCACATTCATGCATAATATGGGCACAACATCACAAAGTATGCCGTGATTCAGCACATAACATCGGTCATTTGGACCGAAAGCCATGAAACCTCGAACATGATAGGTCATTCAGTTAAGGTTTTTTCGAGACATGATCAATATACCAAGTCTGGTATTTTTCCTTGCAACTATATCACATAATATGACACCACGTGAAGGATTTACATTGTTCGGACTTTTTTGAATTTCTTATGCCCGTTTTGAATTTTTTGAATTTCTAACTATGGTCGAACCGGCGTGCTTGAAGATTGGGGACGGGCATAGTTAGAAATTGCATTGGATATCTGAAGAAACCACATATTGCGAGTCTAAAAATGATTTTTTCAAAAAATCACGGGCGTTAGATCATGTACGTGTGGTACAAACCGGACCCACTTCCTACCGATTCGGTAGACATTTGTCCTTTTTACCTGGGATGGACGAAAAAGTTTGAGATGTCCCGGTTGGGAGATAGTCCATGTAAGGTGGTATAATATTTTAGAAAAATGGGACGGTAGCATTCTGAAACAACATTTTGGTGGTTACTTCACAAAACGACCCGTTTTTTGCGCTCGGAAAATGGTAAATGGCTTTTCCGTGCGACGAAAAGGAAAACTTCCTGCTCCAACATTGTTCTCCATACCAATGTCCACATTCATGCATAATATGGGAACAGCATCACAAACTATGCCGTGATTCGGCACATAACATCGGTCATTTGGACCGAAAGCCATGAAACCTCGAACATGATAGGTCATTTTGTGAAGGTTTTTTTGAGACATGATCAATATACCAAGTCTGGTATTTTTCCTTGCAAATATTTCACATAATATGACACCACGCGAAGGATTTACATTGTTCGGACTTTTTTTGAATTTTTTATGCCCGTTTTGAATTTTTTGAATTTCTAACTATGGTCGTACCGGGGTGTATGAAGATAGGGGACGAGCATCGTTAGAAATTGCATTGGATCTCTGAAGAAACCACATATTGTGAGTCTAAAATTGTTTTTTTCAAAAAATCACGGGCGTTAGATCATGTACTTGTAGTACAAACCGGACCCACTTCCTACCGATTCGGCAGACATTTGTCCTTTTTATCCGGGATGGACGAAAAGGTTTGAGATGTCCCGGTTGGGAGATAGTCCATGTAAGGTGGTATAGTATTTTAGAAAAATGGGACGGTAGCATTCTGAAACAGCATTTTGGTGGTTACTTCACAAAACGACCCGTTTTTGCGCTCAGAAAATGGAAAATGGCTTTTCCGTGCGAAGAAAAGGAAAACTTCCTCCTGCAACATTGTTCTCCATACCAATGTCCACATGCATACATAATATGGGCACAACATCATAAACTATGCCGTGATTCAACACATAACATCGGTCTTTTGGACCGAAAGCCATGAAACCTCGAACATGATAGGTCATTCAGTTAAGGTTTTTTCGAGACATGATCAATATACCAAGTCTGGTATTTTTCCTTGCAACTATGTGACATAATATGATACCACGCGAAGGATTTACATTGTTCGGACTTTTTTGAATTTCTTATGCCCGTTTTGAATTTTTTGAATTTCTAACTATGGTCGAACCGGCGTGCTTTAAGATAGGGGACGAGCATCGTTAGAAATTGCATTGGATATCTGAAGAAACCACATATTGCGAGTCTAAAAATGATTTTTTCAAAAAATCACGAGCGTTAGATCATGTACCTGTAGTACAAACCGGACCCACTTCCTACCGATTCAGCAGACATTTGTCCTTTTTACCTGGGATGGACGAAAAGGTTTGAGATGTCCCGGTTGGGAGATAGTCCATGTATGGTGGTATAGTATTTTAGGAAAATGGTACGGTAGCATTCTGAAACAGCATTTTGGTGGTTACTTCACAAAACGACCCGTTTTTTGCGCTCGGAAAATGACTTTTCCGTGCGACGAAAAGGAAAACTTCCTACTGCAACATTGTTCTCCATACCAATGTCCACATTCATGCATAATATGGGCACAACATCACAAAATATGCCGTGATTCAGCACATAACATCGGTCATTTGGACCGAAAGCCATGAAACCTCGAACATGATAGGTCATTTTGTGAAGGTTTTTTCGAGACATGATCAATATACCAAGTCTGGAATTTTTCCTTGCAACTATGTCACATAATATGACACCACGCGAAGGATTTACATTGTTCGGACTTTTTTTGAATATCTTATGCCCTTTTTGAATTTTTTGAATTTCTAACTATGGTCGAACCGGCGTGCATGAAGATAGGGACGAGCATCGTTAGAAATTGCATTGGATCTCTGAAGAAACCACATATTGCGAGTCTAAAAATGATTTTTTCAAAAAATCACGGGCATTAGATCATGTACCTGTAGTACAAACCGGACCCACTTCCTACCGATTCGGCAGGCATTTGTCCTTTTTACCCAGGATGGATGAAAAGGTTTGAGATGTCCCGGTTGGGAGATAGTCCATGTAAGGTGGTATAGTATTTTAGAAAAATGGTACGGTAGCATTCTGAAACAGCATTTTGATGGTTACTTCACAAAACGACCCTTTTTTGCGCTTGGAAAATGGAAAATGGCTTTTCCGTGCGACGAAAAGGAAAACTTCCTCCTGCAACATTGTTCTCCATACCAATGTCCACACTTTGAAATATTGATCATCATCTCTTTTGATATGCACCGAATCATCATTCGAACCCTAACTAGGATCACCCCCTCGTACCCATGAGGAAGCATCCTTAAGCACACATTGATCTGCCAAGTTTTACGATTAGGTACAAGTTCTCTATGATCATCACGTCCGTTCCCAAGTCGTCCATAACCGTGGACACAGCTTTCCGAAATATTATTACCCTGCAGGGGTGTACAACTTTACCCACACGTACTAACCTTCTCTTAATGCCACTTAAGATTATCCTTCTTCCTTGGAAGGCCGACAGAGGGTGGTTAGACACGACCTTTACCTTGCTTTCGCCGAGACCATGAGTCATGCAATAAGTATGGTTCCGCCGTAACAGGTCAAATCCCGAAGCCGGTACTTAAAGATGTGAGGCGAGTTTGGTTCACCAGGGGCTCCATCGACCCCAAGCAACCCCGGCCACGCTTACCTACCTGTTATGAATGCACCAACTTCACCCCGGCAAATCTTTAAATTTTTTTGTATGCATATGTCGAATGGAACACCCGAACTATGTGACTCATGGAATCTACTAGGCAAGTTATTCACTCATGGGTTTTTGTAGGCCCCGTGTGGTTGTATGCTCGTCTTGGTTCAAGAGGCAAGAACATCGGGTCCTAGGGGTGGTGAGCATGGGACTACAAAAACCATATACCACTGTGGCCTCCCATACAAGCCTTAGCAAGTTTAATCTCATATCACTGATCTCATATCATCACGTTCTCCTGTCATACTAGATTATCTGTATCTGATACATCATCTGGATGAACCAGACTCAACAGCTATGCATGGCTAAGCTGGACACAGATATAAGCTTTAGCGGTACACACAAGCCAAACCTAGTTATGCTAGGAGCAGTGGATCAGGTAATATAAGCTCAAAGGGAATATGCAATAGATAGGATACTTTATCTATCGATAAAATACCATAGTAGAATCGTATGCATCATGGCATAATTGAAATGCTTTCGAAATCGTAGGATTATATCATGGTGGGGCTATGCTTACCTTTGCCTGTTGATAACCCATAAGCAGATCTTCGGATATCTTGTACTTGACTTGATTATAGTTGGTCAAGTATTGTTCGTCGATCTTCAATGGTGTTGTCCTCGGGCTTCGATCTCGATCTTGATATCGTATTCTACCGGAAAGAACCAAACACCGGAAAGAGAGGGAAAACAATCAACAATGGCATTGATGCAATGCTCAATACAAGTATGATGATATGACAAGTTAAATTGTATTGAAAAGTAACCCTAAAGCATGCTCGACAAATTAAACGGGGTTCCGACGGGTGAAAAACCTAACTCGGGGAAACTCCGGATGTATATGAGAGGGGTCACTAAATTACTCTAATTAAACTTGTCTTGAAAATTGTTGAACAATGCATGATGATAGCTTAAATAGTTAGGTTTCATTTTTCTGAACATTTTGATAAATTATTTCTATTTTCTAACTTAATATGAATTAGTTATTGAATTTACAATATTCAAAACAATTTCTGAAATTATTAAACCTTTTCTTAATTTAAACAAAACTGGAAATACTTTTCACACCGAGGGCTGGGCTAGCCCTAGAGATAGACAGGTGGGGCACTAGCCACCTCAGCCTCCACGCAGGCAAAGAGGGACAGGGGGCCGGTTTGTTATTCCTTACCAAGGCAGTAGCTAACCAGAGAGGCTGACGAGTGGGCCTGGGCCACGCAGGCGCAACATGGACTCCACGCAGGAGCCACGTCATGGCCACGTAGGCTCGGCGGCGGCAGCGGCTCAAGTGCACGCGGTTACGACGACTAGGCACGCGCGCGCGAGCGGGGTTAGGTCCACTGGAATCAGCGGTGCAAGTCGAGCAATACAGAGGCGGCGCCGCTGGAAATTGGTCAACAGAGCCGGCGACACAACAAGGAGCAATGGAGCTCGGCAGCGAACTACGACGCCAGGACGAATCAGAGAGGGAGGGGGCCAGTGGGGTGGTCCAGGAGGACCGTGGGCTCACCGTGGTTCTAACGGAGGTGACGGCAGGGCCGAAGGAAGTCTTGAACGACGGCAGGGTCGACGGCGGTGGTCGTCGGTGATGAAGAAGACGACGTCGTTGGCGACGATTCAGAGCTCCAGAGCTTGATTCCCTCTACAGGTCGAATCAGGGGACCACGGCGGTGTTGGTGGCATGCTCGGACGGGCACGAGGAGGCACAGAACGGCGGCGAGACGGAGCAAGGGTTTTGGGGCTTGCTGCAGAGAGAGAGAGCGAGTGCGCGGGGAAGGAAGAGAGGATAAGGGCGAGAGAGGGCATCGTGCTGGTCTTATCGACCTCAGAGCGGCGGGGATCATGACGACATCAGCGAAGCGGCGGCTGACAATGGCTGTCTGCGCCGCCAATGAGGAAGACGACAAAGGCGGCTGAAGCGGTGTCAGACGCCATGGGCAGCAGCTTCTTGGTCTGGTAGTGTGACAGAGGGAGGAAAGAAGAGAAGGGAGCTGGGCTGGGCCTGGCAAGGTTGCTGCTCTGTTTTTTTATTTCCAAATCCTTTTTATTTTCCTATTTCATTTCTCTCTTTGTAATTTCAAATTTGAATCTGGTTTGAGGATTTCAAAAATACCAGGAGGTTTACAAATATATGGAAAATATTGTAAGGATCGTTTTTATTCAGATTGGGCTCCACTCACTTTGGTACTTTTTCAAATATTTCAAAACCATTTGAATTGATTTTCAAATAGAGAGGAGAGGTTAGGGTTTTAGGGTTTTGTTTATTCTTTATTGCATGCATTAATAGAGATGATTCTTATGATGCACAAAACAAACCCTAATATAGATTAACTAAAACTAGGGTGTTACAAGGATGGAGATATAAAGATTTTTAAAGTACACACGGATCTCATTGTAGGAGATCCGTTGACTAAAACTCTCCCTAGAGCAAAACATGATCAACACCAGAACTCCATGGGTGTTAGATTCATCACTATGTAACTAGATTATTGTCTCTAGTGCAAGTGGGAGACTGGAGGGAATATTCCCTAAGAGGCAATAATAAAGTGTTTTATTATGTTTATTCCAAGTATATGATAGATGTTTATTTTGCATGCTATAATTGTATTAATACAGAAACGTTAATACATGTGTGTTTAATAAACAAACAGAAAGTTCCTAGTTATGCCTCTCTCATAAACTAGTTCGTTGATTAACAAGATGATCAAGGTTTCCTGATCATGGACATTGGATGTTGTTAATAATGAGATCACAACATTAGTGTAATGGTGTGATGAACATTCATCCGAAGTATAGCATTACGATCAAAGTCATTGAGTTTATATTGCTATTACAACTTACGAAGTGATCCTAATCCTTAGACCATGAGATCATGTCAATCACTAACACCGGAAGAGTTTCTTGATAACATCAAACATCACACCGTAACAGGGTGATTATAAAGATGGGTTCAGAACTAATAAAGTGTTATGTTGAGGCCCATGGATCGAGAGTGGAATCTGTTCATCTCGGTGACGGATAGATATACTCTGGCCCTCTCGGTGATATCACATTGGTTAGCTTGCAAGCAAGTGATTTGATCACTAGAATGTTATATCACGGGAACGAGAAAAGAGTGCATGTCAGTAACGAGATCAAACTAGGTATGGAGATACTGATGATTGAATCTCGGACATGTAATATATCGTGAAACAAAAGGATTAAGATACTAGCGTAGAAGGTTACGACGATCACAAGAAAGTCATTGTTGAATGTGTGGGAGTCAGTATGGGTCTCCAGATCCCGCTTCTAATTATTGATTCGAGAGGGGTCTTGATCATGTCCACATTATTCCCGATCCGTAGGGTGACACACTTAAGAGACACCGACATCCAATTGGAGAAAAATTTTCATGCTGGAAAGAATAACAAACGCAGGAATTTATTTCACTAGATACCGAAACAGGTTTTCGGGTGAAATTGCAGAAAGTGTTTTTGCATGTGAAATGGAATACTAGCAAGGGGTTATATGTGAATGTTTGTCATTAAAGTAATTGACAAAATTCTGAATAAATAAAAGGAGTTTTATTTAATGAGAGTTTGCATTAAATTTGGTAAAAATTTAATAGCAATTTTGAGTGGAGGGAATTGAAAGGATTTTTGTGAGTGGAGTGTCCACCCACATGAATGAAGGAGGGGAAGGGGCACCCCCCATGGCCGGCGGCCACCCACTTGGGTGCCCCCTTCCTCCTATAAAAGGATCGCCCTCTCCTCTCTCTCACTCACACCTCCTCGTGAAGGATCTCTCTCCCCCTCTAGTATTTATTCCCTATGGTCTCGGCCTAGCGAGATACATGTGCCCGCTGGCTATTCGGAAAGAAAGACTTATGCTTCCGCTGCATCGCTGGAGCGAGGAGGCGAAGGTTGCTCGGTGCCTCGGACGTGTGTGCGAGCACGGATGCGCCGCTAAATTGCGGTGCTAAGGACTTCCTCTCGATCTTGAGATCGGCAAGAGATCGTCTACATCAACCACGAGTTCGGACTCGTTAAGATTTGTTGATCTTCAAGGGTATGTTCTCTATGGATATACATCCGCCCATTGTTTGTATCTAGTAGATAGATCTTGGTACATAGTTGTTCCCATCGTAGGAATTTTTTTTTATATGCTGCGAACCCTACAAGCCCCCCTACGCTCCTCCTTCTGGCTTCCTTCGTCCTCAGGTAAAATAATACGTTTCCATATTTTTCTGATCTTCGTGAAATTGCACCGAAACGCCTTCTTTTCCATCAGAATCCAGACTCCGGCAATCCATCCTCCAAGAATCATCCAACATGCATAAACAGATGAAAAGCCATAAGTAATACCTCATAATAAGACAAATATCAATGAATGGAGGTAAATTATGATATAGAATGGTGATGAAAATTGGGCGTATCAGACATCCATAGACAAAAGATCATGATATCAACTGAGTACAAAGTACAAGTGCAATGTTGAAAACGTTCCCCGTGACAGCACAGTTCTACTAATTCCAACTTATAAGTGCAAGCATATACAACAAAGTTGTCACAATGGTTCAAGTTTATTAGGGGCAAAGAATAAAGTGTGCCATCAAGTTTGTGAGGGCTTTAATCACTAAGTTTTCACATAACAAAATAGTTTTTAATTGGAAGGTAGCTGAAAACAAGAATATACTTGGAATGGTGTAACACACCATGCATAGGAGTTTATAGTGGACACTTTGGAAAAACTTGGTTTCTTGGGAGTTGGAAGCATAAGTAGAACTTACTCATACAAGTGGAGGCTAGCAAAAGACTGGGAGCAACCAACTAAGAGAGCATAATGGCCATAATCATGCAGAGCAATGAAGCATATTAATCAAAGCAAGGAGTGGTACTACAAGTCAAGGACTAAATTATCATAGAGGCTAATGGTGACTTTTCATAGTCATAACATGGTGTAAGCATGTGCCAAGTCAACCCAAGCAAAGCATCAAAGGAGAATACCACAATACTATGCTTTTGCATGCTAAAACAACGCATAATTTCTTCAAGGCACACTAAGCAATCCCAATTGTTTGGAACAATACATGCTACAGCAATAATCACTAAGAATAATGCTAAAACAACACCTAGCATGTCACGCTAAAGTCTAAGTCACAGTCAATGCAAGCTCCTCTTGCACTTCAAGTAAGAACTTACTACTCCTTTCCAACACCAAGCAAACTTATTTGCAAAACAACACAGCGAGAACGGGGGTCCAAACTTACTTTATTCAAGCAAACTAAACAACTAAGCAAAGTAAAGAAAACTAAGATGCTCTAAGAACAACACAACTGTGCATGAAACAATAAAAATGAAGTCTCTAGACAGACCTGAGCTTTTTATTGATGAAGAAGGGGATGCCTTGTGCATCCCCAAGCTTTGACGCTTGTACCTCTTGGATATTTCTTGGGGTGACACCATGGTGGCATCCCCAAGCTTGAGATTTTGTTCATTCTTCATCTCATTACATCATTATCTCTCTACACCTGAAATTTTTCCTTCATACAAAACTTCACACAATCTTCATTAGCAACATTAGTGTATTCAAAAGATATTAGACCACTGACAAAGCTTTGGAACAGCAAGGCTTTTCACTAAAAACACAAGCTAATGTAGCAACTCCTTCAAAAAGCTCAATACACCTAAAGAGAACTCAAAAAGGAATCAATAAGAAGCAAATGCAAATAATGGTAGAAATCTGTAAAAATAGAACAACATGTAGCAACTGATTTTTTTTGAACATCTTATGTTGCTCAAATCAAAACGTGTTGAACTAACGAAAGTTATCTAACATACCGGGGGATTTATTTGTAAATTTTGGCTCAATCCGAGTTACAGAGACTCCTCACGAATTTTTATGGTGGAGGACAGAAATCTGTTTCGGGACAGCAACTCCCCAAATCTTACTTCCCTCTCATTAGAGGTCATTCTTGGCACAAAAATCAAATAAAAAGGATAAGGAGAGGTCATTACTGAAGTAATAACTTCCAAGACTCAAGGAAACTCTTTGGTTATCTCCCAACAAGTACTTTTGTTTAACGCCTTTAAGTTAGGCACAAGAAACAAGAAGAATCAAGTGTTTTCAAATGAAGAAGCATTAACATGAAACCTTGCTTTCAAAGGAGGAGCAAAAAGCAACTTCTCTCTCCTCATAGGGAAGTGTTCAATAGCTTTCTTGAATGGAAATTGATATTTAATGGTGCCTTCTTTCATATCAATGATGGCACCAACTATTCTAAGAAAAGGTCTTACCAAAGTAATAGGACAAGAATCATTGTATTCAACATCCAAAACATAGAAATCCACAGGGACATAAGCATTATTAACCATAATGAGAACATCATTAATGCTCCCTATGAGTTTCTTCTTAGCATTATCATTGAGTGGGACATCCAAATAACAATCTTCTACTGGTGGCAAATGAAGCATTTCATAAATCTTCCTAGGCATAATAGAGATACTAGAACCAAGATCACATGAAGCTTTGAGATCAAAGTCATTCACTTGCATATTAATAATGGGTTCACAACTATCTTCTACTTTCCTAGGAATAGAAGCTTTGTGTTTTAGCTTCTCTTCCTTAATCTTATCAAGAGCATCTGTAATGTGTTTGGTAAAGGCAACATGCATATCACTAGCATCAGGACTTCTAGCAAGCTTTTGTAGGAACATAATCACTTCAGAAATATTGCAACCATCAATATCAAAGTCAAACTTAGCATCACTGGTAGAGGCTTAGGCATATTAGGAGGACGAATAGGGACTACTTGTGGTGATGGTGCACACACTATTGTTTCTATCAATTTCAGCTTCCCTTTCCCACTTAGCATGAAGTTGAGCTAACAGCCTAACATTTTCATCAATAGTAACTTGTATGGCATGAGCAGTAGCAAAGGTGTTTTCCATAGTTTCAGGTTTAGCAGCCATTTTATTAATCAAGGAAGACTGTGCTTTAGACAAAGAGGATATATTTTTCTCAACAGTTAAAAGCTTTTCCTCTATAGTCTTATTGAAAGTGTTTTTTTTACTAATAAGGTCCTTGAGCATGACTGCAAGTTCAGAGGGGGCACTTCTAGCATTATTGTAAGAGCTTCCATAGGAATTACCATTATTAGGAGGATAAGGCCTATAATTGTTGTTGTTACCAAAATTATTCCTATAGGCACTGTTGTCGAAATTGTTGTTTCTAATGAAGTTCACATCAACTTTTTCTTCTTGAGAAACCAAAGAGGCTAAGGGAACACTATTAGGATCTAGAGGAGCTTTCCCATTAACAAGCATAGCCATAATAACATCAATCTTTTCACTCAAAGAGGAAGTTTCCTCAACAGAATTTACCTTCTTACCATGTGGAGCTCTATCAACATGCCATTCGGAGTAGTTAAGCATCATATTGTCAAGGAGTCTTGTTGCAGCACCCAAGGTGAGGCCCATGAAAGTACCTCCAGTAGCTGAATCCAGCAGGTTCCTAGAAGAGTAGTTCAAACCTGCATAAAAAGTCTGGATAATCATCTAAGCAGTGAGTCCATGAGTGGGACAATTCTTAACCAAAGTCTTCATTCTTTCCCAAGCTTGAGCAACATGTTCATAATCAAGTTGTTTAAATTTCATAATGTCACTTCTCATGGCAATAATTTTAGCAGGAGGATAGTATTTTCCAATAAAAGCATCTTTGCACTTACTCCAAGAATCAATACTATTTTTAGGCAAAAAAAGCAACCATTCTTTAGCTTTTCCTCTCAAGGAGAAAGGAAAAAGGAAAAAGCTTGAGCTTAATAATATCTCCATCTACATCCTTATACTTTTGCATTTCACAGAGTTCAACAAAGCTATTGAGATGGGCAGCAGGATCATCAGAACTAGCACCAGAAAATTTCTCTCATATCACAAGATTCAACAAAGTAGGCTTAATTTCTTAAAAGGTAGCATCAGGAGCAGGTGGAGCAATATGTGTGCTAAGGAAATCATTGTTGTTGGTGCTAGTGAAGTCACACAACTTGGTGTTCTCAGCAGAATTAATTTTGGCAAAGGTGGACAAGCCAAAAACAGCAGCACCAGCTAGAGGAGGAACTAATTTTTTTGTGTTTTTGAATAAAGAAAGCAAACCAAAATAGACTAATTTTTTTTGGTTTTTTTTGGAAAGAGGCAAACAAAACCAAGCAAGAAAAACAAAGCAAACTAAAACCAAAGTAAAGAGAAAGTAATTGAAGGACTCCCCTTGTGAAGACGTCCTTGGCCTCCCCGGCAGCGGCGCCAGAAAATAGCTTGATGGCGCCCACCCCTTGTCGTGAGACGCTTCGTTGGAAACCCCAAGAGCAAGGTATGAAGTAGCACAGCAGCAAGTTTCCCTCAGTAAGAAACCGAGGTTATCAAAGCAGTAGGAGGAAGGAAACGTCACACATGTGTTGCTAGCAACATGGAGACCTACACAAAACAAACTCAAGACTTTGCCCCAACGAATCAGTGAGGTTGGCAAGCTCACCGATTTGCTGTAACAAAGGATTAAACATATGGGTGGGAGGTAATGGTTTGCAGCAAGTAAACAGGTAAAAGTGGAGGATGTATCAATGGTAAGGATTGTACCGGGGTCCATAGTTCACTAGAGGTGCTCCCCTTAGATAAACAACATGGCATGAAGGGTAAACAAATTATAGCAGTGCAATTGACAGGAACTGAGCAAGGCATAACAATGCAATTACTAGTCAGAAAGATCCTATGAGATTCGATTGGGAAATACAACAAGATACATAGACCGCCATCCAACTGCATCTATGACTAGAAGTCCACCTTCAGGTTATCATCCGAACCCCCTCCAGTATTAAGTTGCAAGCAACAGACAACTGATTTAAGCAAAGTGTGTAAGGTAAACATTCCACATGTTCCATGAACAAGAGACTGTTGTTTTCTCCCTACTAGCAACAACACATCTACAACCGAAGAGATTTCCGTCACTTCCCTTGGAAACTAGAGGCATGAACCCACTATCGAGCATAAATACCCCCTCTTGGAGTCACTAGCAACTACTTGGCCAAGATAGCTACTAACAACGGAGAGCATGCAAGATCACAAACAACACAGACATGATAGAATCATAAATACAAAACCTTAATCAAACCAACATAATAATCTCAATATCCATCGGATCCCCGCAAACACAACATGCATGATTACAAATAGATTAGATCTTGATCATGAACGGAGGTCATAATATCTATACATGAAAGCACAAAGGAGGAGATACAACCATCTAGCTATTACATGGACCCATAGTCCAAGGTGGAACTACTCACGCATCATACCGGAGAGAAGGCCTCCGGGGTGATCTCCCCTCCGGCAGGGTGCCGGGAAGAACTTCAGATCCCTCCCGATCTAGGGACGATGGTGGCGGTGGCTACAGACGGTTTCGTGGAATATTGATCGGGTGCTTAGGGTTTCTGTATCAGGGGCTTCTTATAGGAGAAGGGGGATGCCGAGGAGGCGGCCAGGGGGCCAAACCCTAGCTAGGAGCGGGCCCACCCCTGGCCGCGCCTAGAGGGGTCTGGCTGCCCTGGCCCGCTTCCTCGTCTCCCCTCTGGACTTCGTGTTCCCCACGGAAAGTAATTGACTTTGATGTTTGTCTCGTCCAATTCCGAGAATATTTCTTTACTAACTTTTCTGAAACCAAAACAGCAGAAAACAGGGATCTCGCATTATTGCAACTTGTTAATAGATTAGTACCAGAAAACATGTAAAAAGCACCTCGAAGTGTAGACAAGTAAAGCAAAGTAGATACTAAACAAGCATGGAGCATCAAAAATTATAGATACGTTTCCGACGTATCAGTGGGCCACACCTGCCCTAGGCACGACCTAGGGGGGACCCGCGCCTAGGGGGGTGTCGGCCCCCTGCGGCCCCTCTTCGCTCCTCCTTCTGGATTCCTCCGTCTTCTGGAAAAATAATATTTTCCCATATTTTTCTGGTATTTTTCTAATCTTCGTGAAATTGCACTGAAACGCCTTCTTTTCCATCAGAATCCAGACTCGGCAGTTCATCCTCCAAGAATCATCCAACATGCATAAACAGATGAAAAGCCATAAGTAATACCTCATAATAAGACATATACCAATGAATAGAGGTAAATTATGATATAGAATGGCGATGCAAATTGGGCGTATCAACTCCCCCAAGCTTAGACCTTCGCTTGTCCCCAAGCGAAAATTGAGCTTAGTAAACATGTCCACAGGTTTATGGAGTGAAGTGTCGATAAAAGAATACGAACACGAAGCATCACACTTACCAATTGCACAACTCATAGAAGAAAGCAACTCACCATTATATAACTTAGCTTGCAACCAAGTATAGCAGTCACAATAGAGATTCATAAAGATAAATCATAATTGGAATTGGCAAACTTTGTTCTTGGTCAGAGAACACCTGACAAACAGTTTCACAAAAAGCTTTTTTGTAGAAGTTTCAAAACAGGAGCACTCTTTGCTCAAAAAGGTTTTTCACAAGTGAAGGCTTTTGAAGTAATACTCAATAGATAAGAGTTTTGTGCAAACAAGGAAGATAAAGAACATGATTGAATAAATCACCATATGAATGCTTGAAACACAACAACTCAAATGCTTGCTTGAGATAGAGAGGAAGTAGGTTTACCAACTCAACTTGGAAGTGTAAGAAAGGTCCCTTCATAGAGGGAAGCAGGGATTACAAGTCATAAAGAGCTTTCCAGAGATTATGGTACTTACTAGCTTTGAGCCCTCATTGCCCCTATCATAAGTATCTTGAGATGATTAAGGTTAAAGTGAACAAGGATGGAGTATATGGTTGACGAAATATAAGTTGGCAATCTCATGTCCCTTGAATATGAGGTCCACTCCTCATGCTACTCAACTTCGGTCACTGGTAAGTTCTTGTCATTGTAAGTACTTGCATATCATTGAGAACCGCCAACGGGGTACCCCTTGCATATGGTACATGAGCTTTCCCATAACCAAAATGACAAGGCAAGCAGACAATAAGCATCTCAGCAAACTTTTTTATTTACTATATGCATAGCTTTTTATTGAGGATGCTTCACAGATTGCTCACTACGATGATGCTGCAAGTTTCCACCATGATTAGGCATGGCTTATGCTAGAGGCCCAGGCGTTTCTCTTACACAAAATATAAACTCCATGGACTTACAAGTTCTCTTTTTATTTCACACCGGTGACATCCACAGACAAAAGAGCACAATATCAACGGTGTACAAAGTACGAGTGAAATGTTGAAAACGTTCCCCGTGACAGCACGGTTCTGCTAATTCCAACGTACAGATGCAAGCATATGAAGGAAATATGCCCTAGAGGCAATCATAGAGATGATTATATTTCTTATGTATCCATGAATTATTGTAATGTTCCTTGAATATCCATATCAGGCAACTTGTATTGATTGGCAATTATGTGAATTGTTTGTGAAACTCTTTACTTGTATGGTTATTTAATAGTTGTCCCTAGTCGAAGTTCATGTGAGGACACATGTGAATATTAGACTAGCACATCGATTGGTTGATGACTATGTTTCGCAAGTCATAGACATGGAGATGTCAAACCAATGATGTGGACACATGTTATGAACATGGGGTTGGACTGAACCAACTTGAGACTGGCAATTAGTTGCAGCTCTCTCTCTACACATCGTGTACGTTTTGTCCTTAGACCTGAGATTTTCGCATGTACTTGAGATGTGGATCGACATACTTTGGGGCTATGAGACGCTACTCCGTAACTGGGTAGTTATAAAGGTAGCTTTCGGGTTTGTCCTGAAGCATGCTGCAAGGCATGGTCAATCAAGATGGGATTTGCCCCTATCTACTTGAGAGAGATATCTCTGGGTCCCTCGAGTGATCGGATCCAGAAATGCATGACCGTGCTACATATGGTTAAGAGTTAACCTAGTAAAGGGATTCCGAATCACAGTATCGAGAAAGGGAGGTCAGCTTGGAGCTAGACCAAATATCACGAGGCAAAGGGAAAGACATGTACTAAACCTTGTGATGGTTCGTCCGATATGATCTTTGTATGCGTTTAGGAGTTAGCACGTCTTGCTAGAGGCCGCTACCAACTATTGATAGAATAAGTGTATTCGTGTCATGTATATACGTATATGAACCTATAGGGTCACACACTTAAGGGTCTGGAAGCCTAATGAGGATTGGATCTGAATTAGACCAGGCTTAGGCTACTAATGGGCTGCTAATGTAGAAGCCCACTAGGGACGCCTATATAAGAGAGGGTGGGGCGTGCTGACCAGGGCTAGACCATTCCACCCAGCCGCCACTCCTCATGCATGTGTTGCACATGACCTAGCATCCAGCGTCGATGCTTCCACCAGACGTGTGGATACCTTGAAGCCAGATCAGTGGCGCTTGGACGAGCCGCGCAAGGGGAGTTGCTCGTGGGACGAGGACGAGGAGGAGACGTAGAACATCTACACTGCCTCGACGCGCTCCATCAAGTTCTGCAACTGCGCGTCTAGTGGTAATCCCATGATCTATGACAACAGTAGTCCTGGTTTACGTGGTAGAAAAAATTTGATTTGCGCTAGTGTAGCCTACCTGTATCCCTTAATATCATATACAACTTCTATGTTCACAATGGTTCAAGTCTATTAGGGGCAAGAAAATAAGGTGTGCCCATCAAGTTCGTGAGAGCTTTAATAACTAGTTTTCACATAGAAAAATACTTTTTAATTCGAAAGATAGATGAAGCTTGAGGATTTTCTTGGAATATCAATAATGCTACTAGGTAGATATGATGGACACAAATGGTAAAGGTTTGGTTCAAAGGGATTGGAAACATGAGAAGTATGCCTTCTCAAAACAGGTTTTTGGCTAGCAAGGCTGTGTAGCAAGCAAGAGTGTTGAAAGGAACAAGCAAATATACAAGTAATAAAGCCAAACATGCAATCCTCCTTGAAGACACAAAAGATCTTAAATAAAGTATACTAAGCTTATGAGCCAATAAGGAGGAAAATATATGATACCAAATACATGTAAGCTTTTTCTCTTTTTCTTTCAAACCTCAAAAATTGTTGCTACTGACCAGAGCTTGGTTTGCCAAAACCAATTTAGATCTACTTGATGCTCCCAAAGTGATGCCAATACTGATCAACAAGATCCATCATATAATATAGATTGCAAACTAAAATAAGAAATGTAAAAAGTAAAAGATGGGACTTCTTATTAATATTCAATAAAGGCGCTCACACCAAGGGATACATAGATAATCAACTAAGGAGAGATACGTCCACATGCAAACCAACCTATAAGATAACTTCTCTACCAAAGATATGAATCAACTAAAAAGGTAAAATATGAAAGATAATGGTGGTGATACCGTGGCACTCCCCCAAGCTTGGAACAAGCCAAGGGGATTCCAAACCTGATGATGAATTACTCCTTCGGTGGTGGTGTTATCTTGATAAGCTCTTCAATAATTTTCTTCAAATCCTCAAACTCAAAGGTAAGAGACGGATTAGCTCCGAGTTTTGCTCTATGCGGTTCATGATCATGTCAGACTGAGAATCCCGGTCCTTGTTATTCTTTCCCCACTCTTCATCCTTAGCATGTTCCTTCTCTGCATTGTTAGAACGAGGCATATCCCAAACCGAGGGAAAGTTCCCTTTGGGCACATGTTGATATTGATGCTCATGAATAAGAGTATGGAAGGGTCTCTTGTTATGTGGAGGAGATGGCCGTGGATTGTAGATAAGACGTGGAGGTTTCCCTCTTGTAGACATCCGTGCTGTCCTTCTAAGCTTGATAGGGGTTGCCACCACTCCAATGCTTGCAACGATAGCGCGGGTATCCGTATGCTTATCCTCCTCCATGTCTCCTTCATACCCTACCAAAGTCTCCTCCTCCTTGGGGTCTTGAGGATCTTCTTCCTCGGGCTTCTTGCCTTTGTAGTTGGCAGAAGCCATGGCGCTCTAAACTTGAGAAGATTTCCTGACAGAAACAGATCGATACAAAAACACAACAAGAACACGATGCATGAACCTCGGGGGATCGGGGGGGGGGGTTATATATTACAAAGTTTCAATGCATAAGGAAGGTACTGACACGGAAACGAGGAGGAGACGGAGTTCGGGGGTGGCACACCCCCCTCAGGCACGACCAGGCTGGGCCCGCGCCTGGGGTGGGTTTGTCCACCCCAGACTCCGGTTCCTCCTCTGTTCCGTCTCATAGTCTTCCTTATGTATTAAAAACATCAAAAAAATAAAAAATTGGATTTTCACGAACCTTCTGTTTTCACCACTTTTACCTATTCAAAGACGAACTCTGCAGATTCCTTTTCTCCTTCTCCTGAAATTTTCCTTCATACAAAACCCTTGCACAAACTCAATGGCAACATTAGTGTAAGCAAAAACAATAAACCTTTAGGTTCACACTTCAACTGAAAACCCATCAAAACAAAGGCTTCTGTACGAGGCAAATGCAAATGACGGCAGAAATCTGTCAAAACAGACCAGCATGTAAAGATTGTTTTTTTCAAAAACCTTATGTTGCTCAAATCAAAAACTGCAGAACTAATGGAAGTTGGGTAACAACCTGGAGAAGAAACTCAGAAAAATACAGCTCCATCCGAAGTACTGAGCTCTCTCATGAATTTTTACAATGCAGCACAAAAATCTGTCCTAGGACAGCCACTTTTCACAACTCCACTACTTCACAAAAGTAATTGAACTTGACACAAAAACCAAAACAAAAAGGATAAGGAGCGGTTATTACTGAGGTAATAACTTCCAAGACTCGATAAAACTCTTGGATTATATCCCAACAAGTACTTTTCTTTAATGCCTTTAAGTTAGGATTGAAACTTTCAAAGATGCTCACATAGGAGATAAATATCTGAAGTGAAAGAGAGCATCAAGAAGCAAATAACCAGCACATTTGAGTCTAACCCACTTCCTATGCATGGGAGTATCATGAGAAAACAAATTGTTGAAACAAAAAGCCACAAGCATAGGAAGACAAAACAAATGCAACTTCAAAGATTTCAACATAAAACGGGGAAACTTCACATCATTGAGATGCATAAAACCATGTTTCCCTCTCTCAAAATAACTTTCAATAGCACTCTGAATAAAGTTGACAATATAAATGTCACTGGCAACAAATTTATCATTAGAATGAGCATACTTACAGTCATCAAAAAGAGGTCCAAGGTCATAGACTGGATCAATAGAAGTAAGTTGTTCCATCCTGAAATCTTTATTAGGCAAGCTATTTTCACAAGGAGCTTTAGCAAATTTCAAAAAGTTAAAATCATAAGAATCTCCATCAAATTTAGTTAAAACGTTTTCCTTCTTACAATCTATAATAGCTCCACAAGTATTCAAGAAGGGTCTACCAAAAATGATTGGACAAGTTTTGCTAGCTGCTGAATTAAGCACTAGAAAATCAGCAGGATACTTAATCTTACCACAGAGGACTTCCACATCTCTTACAGTGCTAATGGGGCAAATGGTTTCCTTATTAGCAATGTGAATAACCACATCAATGTCCTCTAGCTCAGAAGGACCAATCTCATGCATAATTTCCCTGTAAAGCTCATAAGGAATACCACTAGAACTGGCACCAATATCACATAAACCTTATAGCAATGATCACCAATTTTAACGGAAAGCATAGGAACACTAGATTTTTTAGCTCTACTAGGATGAGAAATAATATTATAAGCCTCTTCACAGAAGACAATGTGCTCATTCTCTATATTTCTAGTGACAGTATCTTTCACAATAGCTACCACGGGTTCATCACTCATTTGCTCACCAGGCTCCACAGTTTTCATTGTACCTTTGTTATTTGCACTAATAATCATAGAATACTCCTTTACCTTAGCTGGGAAAGGAACTTTCTCAACATAGTGTTTAGGCACAATTTGATCAATAGTACAAACTTCAGTACTTCTAAACGGAACATGACTAACAACATCTTTATAAGGTGTATGGTACTTATTCCACTTCTTCTTGGGAAGTTCTATGTAGGAGGCAAAGGCCTTAAAACAGTTGGCAGTACTTTGGGAATCAAGACCAAACTCATTACTAATATCACGGAAGCCATCAGTTCCAATAAAAATTTAATGCATTCATAATCATAGTTTATACCTAACTTTCTTCCTTTTTCATTCTCCCAAGCTTCAGCGTTCTCTTGAATACAGTCTAGGAGATCCCATTTAGCTTATTCCTTCATACGTGTGAATGATCCAGCACAAGAAGCATCTAATAAATCTTTATCATGAAGAGAAAGCCTAGCATAAAAATTATTGACAATAATATTGTTAGGAAGTTCATGAATAGGACATTTAAGCATTAGTAACTTCAATCCCCCCAAGCTTGAGCTGTACTCTCTCCATCACGAGGCCAAAAGTTATATATAAGATTTCTATCCTTATGAATTTCACTAGGAGGATAAAATTTAGAGTAAAAGAGAGATGCCATCTCCTCCCATTCCATGTATTGTCCATTCTTCAACAACTTATACCATTCTTCAGCTCCCCCTTTCAAGGATATGGATAGTAACTTCTTCTTCACCTGTTCCGTTGTGATACCTGCACACTTAAACAACCCGCATAATTGATGGATAAATAGCAAATGATCACCAGGATGGAAAGTTCTATCCCCTAAATAATAATTATCCATAACACGATCAACAATACTTGTAGGTATCTTAAAAGGATCTATCTCAATAGGCGATGTTTCCTCTACTACCCTTTCAGTGGTAGTAGTTCTCCCAAATAGAAAACCAAGTGGGTTATCCATATTGGAAGCAAAGCAACAAATAGAAACAAAAACAATACTCACAGTAAAAGCTTTGTTTACCAGTTCCACTCTTCAATAGCGCTTCACTCCCCGGCAACGGCGCCAGAAAATAGTCTTGATGACCCACAAGTATAGGGGGTGTATCGCAGTACTTTCGATAAATAGGAGTGTCGATCCCAACGAGGAGCAGAAGGTTCTGGACAGTGGTATGGAGCAGGAAATCCCTATGAATACTTGGCAAACAGATTTTTAGTGGTTTTCTGATAAGGCAACAAATCAAAGAGCAAGTAACAACGGTAACGAACAAACGGAGCAAGTGGCCAAATCCTTTCTTAGAAAAGGACAAGCTGGTGGAAATACTTATAAGGACCAAACGTTCTCGAGGACACATGGGAATTTTGTCACAGTAAAATCTTCCTTTACCAGTTCCACTCTTCTCTGGTGTTGTAAGTGTTGTGTGGGTGAACCTATGCTAACATATCGACCTTACTTGGACTAATACATACTTGTGATTAAACCCCCTGCAAACATCCGTAACTACAGGAAAGTAATTAACATATAAATCTAACCAGAGCCTTAAACTCTGAGATCCTACACTCCCTTGTGCACCCTAACGGGGGTTCAGGTTTCTGTCACTCCGGCAACCCCACAATTAGTAGCCAAATACACAATACATTCCCATAGGCCAATAAATGGTGAAGTACATGTATTCGAAGTTCACATGACACCACTAGAAGAATAGCACCACAACTTAAATACTAAACCATTGAATAATAACTCAACTCAGATTCACTACTAACAACATGACTTCTCCCATGTCCTCAAGAACACAACGAAATACTCACAAGACATCATATGGATCAAGATCAAAGATGATATGGTAATGGATAACAATCTGAACATAAACAATAATCCAATGGTTCCACTCACAAGCATCAACTACAATAGTAATTAACACCGGGAAGGTTTCCCCTAATGAACTAAAGCAATATCCAACACAATTGTTACGGCGGGATGGAGTGGTGATGATGGTGCTGGTGGAGATGATGGTGTGGATGATGATGATGATGATGATCCCGATGAAGCCTAGCTTGATGATGGTGTTGATGGCGATGGTCTCCCCTCTCCGAGAAGGAATTCCCCCGGCAGAAATCTATCTGCCGGAGAGATCTTTCTCTCTCGGTGTTTTCCGTCCCCTAGAGGCGGCGGAAATCTATATGCGGTCGCTCCTCCAGTCTTAGGGTTCCATAGGGAAGATATAGGAGAAGGGACGGAGTTGGGAGCCGGGCAGGTGGGCCACACCTGCCCTAGGAGCGGCCCAGGGGGACCCGCGCCTAGGGGGTGTGTGGGCCCCCTGCTGCCCCTCTTCGCTCCTCCTTCTAGCTTCCTCCATCTTCTAGAAAAATAATATTTTCCCATATTTTTCTGGTATTTTTCTGATCTTCGCAAAATGGCACTGAAACGCCTTCCTTTCCATCAGAATCCAGACTCCGGCAGTTCATCCTCCAAGAATCATCCGAAATGCATAAATAGATGAAAAGCCATAAGTAATACCTCATAATAATACGTATATCAATGAATAGAGGTAAATTATGATATAGAATGGTGATGCAAATTGGGCGTATCAGCCTATTACAATTTCGAATGGTGATCGGTATGAAGTACCTAATGATTACTCCACATTGTGCCACAAATTTATTTTTGACAAGAAGGGGACCCGTCGGTTTGCCGTCGTCAGCGACTTCTTCGATCCTATACCTCTCATGGTCTTCCAACTTTTTGGTTGGCCCTCGTTTGCTCTTTGTAGTAGATTTTGTCGATCCGGAGGGATAAAAGAATAAAGATCGTTAGTTTATGTATATAGATAGCAGAGGATTAATTAATTAATATTACATGCACCTCGCCAGAGTTTGTAATATTCAATGTTCTTACGGAGCGATCGTATTCTCTGAAGGCATCGCCTTCTCCCTCACGGAAGGCATCGCCTTCTCCCTCAACTAAGCCGATGCCTTCTCCCTCAATGAAGTCATCTCTTCCGGCAAAAAGAGGATCACCCTCACTAGAGTTGTTCAAAAATGTCGATACATCCATATTTTCTTCCCCGCGGATCACACGATGGATCAACTCTTCCTTTTCTTTGTCTCTGCCATGTGGTTCCATATTTTCTACATAGGTGGAAAAACAATAATTCAAAGCATCTAAGAGAGGAGGTTAGGTAGGGTGCTGAGAGATATAAACCCTAATTTGGAGAAACCCTAATATATACATACACAATAATAAAAATGCGGAGAAACCCTAAATGATAGATATAAACCCTAATTCAGAGAAACCCTAAATCAATATTTACAACTAAAATCAACTAAATCCACTAAAATCAATATCTACAATATTTTCAACTTAGTGCAACTAAATTCACTAAAATCAATATTTATAATATTTCCAACTTAAATCAACAAAATCCACTAAAATAAATATTTACAATATTTCCAACCAAAATCAACCAAATGCACTAAAATCAAAATTTACAATTTTTATAACTAAATCAATATTTACAACTAAAGCATGCTCGACAAATTAATCGGGGTTCCGAGGGGTATAAACCCTAATTCAGAAAAACTCCGGAATCACGGTGACGGAAGACGGCGGAGGAGAGCGCGCGGGGCGGCATGACTGGGCTCAACTGAATCAAGAAGATGTGGCTACCTAAACAGTGGCCGCATTACTAAATAATCATGTAGCGTCAAGGCAGCAATTCTCTGCTAACATATATTATACTTAATATTTGGAATTATTAGTTTTAAACATTATTTAAATCATTTATATTAAAAGTTTGGACTAAACATATCATTGGAAAAAAACACATTTTAGATTTGAACTAAACCTAATTAACCTAGCTAATTCCTAACTAACCCTATATTAACTAAACCTAATAATCCCTAACTAAACCTAATTATCCCTAATATTCCCTAACTAAACCTAATAATCCCTAAATAAACCTAATTAGTAGGGGTGGAATCGAGCCGAGCCGGCTCGTGGCTCGGCTCGGCCAGGCTCGGGAAAATCGAGTCGAGCTAGGGCTCAGCTTGGTGTACCAAACTCTCTAGAAATTGGGCTCATGGCTCGCTCGGTCAAGCTCGAGCTCGGCTCGTTGGCTCATCGAGCCGAGCGACTGATTCCCCTGTGTTCCTTCTCCGCGCGATTAAATATATGTCCCTTCCATCAATATCGATCCCAACCCAACATACAGAGCATCCCCTGTCGATCGTATCCTGCCCTACTCCGTCCTCTCTTATCCCTCGCTTAGCACCAGCCACCTCCATCGCTGCCAGCCAACTGAAGCCTAGCCATCACCCGCCCTCATATACTCCTATCCCGTGAGATGCGTGCGGCGGCGCCCGCCTTTGCTTAGTGCCGGGCTGCCGGCCCTCCGCCGCTGGCCATACGTGTGTAGTACCTTCAATCTCCCCTGTCAATCTCCCCGCAAATCCGCGATCCCCCTCTCTGTTGCATCTCGATCTGATTCGCCTCCATACCTTTAGTCTCCCATGTCAATCTCCTAATGTCCTGACTTATACTCTCCCTCTCCCTTAATCAGCGCCGGTCTTCTTCACCACCGCCGGCCACCTGCAGTTGCTCCACCAGCCGCCCGCGTACGCTCTTCATGCTCCCCTGAGATACACGTGGCGGCGCACGCCTTTGATTAGCGTCGGGATGCCGGCCCTCAGCAGCTTGCCATCCATGTGCAGCAGGGAGTTGCTCACCTGCTGATGACAGCTGCTCGTACTGACGTGATGGAATTTGTATGGTGTGTGTGTTGAGGCCGCAGGTGCATCTCGCGTCTCTTGTCTTGCGTGTATGCTTTTTCCTCGATGTTCTAGCTTGCTATGTGTGGATGGCTATGCTAGATTTGCGGTAGATTTGTTGTTCTTGTGTGTGTATTTGATTGGAATTATTTATCTATATTTACGTGTCCATACATGTGTTGTATTCTGGTACTCCCAATGGTCAAATCCTGATTAGAGTACTTATGAGTGGAGTATTGTTTGGCAGCATGTACATAGATTATAAAACGATTGCTAGTTCTACTAGTGTGTATCTAGTTGTGAATTCTTTACATTTTTAGTAAAGGTTATGATAAATTTTTAAATTTTATCGAGCCTTCGAGCCGACTTGCGAGCTTCATCGAGCTGGCTTGTCGAGCCTCGAGCCTTGGCAGCATGGTTTAGGCTTGGCTTGTCTAACCTTCGAGTCGAGCCGAGCCCGAGCTAAGCCTTGTCGAACCCAAGCCGAGCCTCGAGCCTCGAGCTATGTGTCCACCCCTACTAATTAGTCCTAGCTATACCCCTGGCGGCGAGAGGGAGAAGGAGGAGGAGGGCGGCGCACCTTTTGGTGGTGGTGGCGACATGGCCGGGCTCACACGTGTGGCAATGGCGGCGCGCCGATGCTTGTGGTGGAGGACGGGACGACGGCGGCGCGGTGGTGGCCGCGTCCGGGCGAAGCTCTGCTAGCTTTGTTGCGGACGTCGGTGGCGGGAGGGGCACGCACGGATGGAGGCGGTCGGGTAGTGGCGGGTGATACGTCGTAAACGTATCTATAATTTTGATGCTCCATGCTTGTTTAGTATCTACTTTGCTATGTTTTGTCCACACTTTGAGGTATTTTTATACGCTTTCCGGAACTAACCTATTGACAAGATTCCGCAGTGCCAGTTGCCTATTTTCTGCTGTTTTTGGTTTCTGAAAATCTATTAAGAAAATATTCTCGGAATTGGACAGGACAAAAGACAAACTCAATATTTTACCGGAGCAAACACGGAGTCCAAAGGCAGCTAAAGGGGGGCCACGAGGTGGCCACACCCTAGGGCGGCGCGGCCTAGGGAGGGGGCGCCGCCACCTGGTGTGGGCCCCTCGGGCACCCATCGACCTTGCCCTTTCGCCTATTTAAGCACTCTGATGCAGAAATCCTAAGTATCCGATCAAATCTCCATGAAATAGTCCATAGCCACCGCCATCTCCATCCCTAGATCGGGGGGATCTGAAGCTCTTCCCGGCACCCTACCGGAGGGGAGGTATCATCCCGGAGGCCTTCTTCATCACCATGCCAGCCTCCGGAGTGATGTGTGAGTAGTTCAACCTTGGACTATGGGTCTGTACAGTAGCTAGATAGTTGTTTCTCCTCCTTTGTGCTACCATGTTTAGATCATGTGAGCTCCGTTCATGATCAATATCATCTATTTGTAATCATACATGTTGTGTTTGCAGGGATCCGTATGGATATTGAGATATTATGTCAGATTGATTATTGATTATTTCATGTCTTTGTTATTTGTGATCTTGCATGCTCTCCATTGTTAGTAGCTATCTTGGCCAAGTAGATGCTTCCAACTCCAAGAGGGAGTATTGATGCTCGATAGTAGGTTCATGCCTCTAGTAATCTGGGGAAGTGACGGAAATATCTAAGGTTGTAGATGTGATGTTCCTACTAGGGAGAAAACAACAATCTTTTTTATGGAATAATTGTATTGTTTACTTTACAC
Source organism: Avena longiglumis (assembly GCA_030063025.1). Lineage (NCBI taxonomy): Eukaryota > Viridiplantae > Streptophyta > Magnoliopsida > Poales > Poaceae > Avena > Avena longiglumis. The sequence continues at coordinate 16,562,324 of CP125975.1, forward strand.
ACATTGCTTAATGCAATTATCTGTTGCTTGCAACTTAATACTTGAAGGGGTCCAAATGATAACCTGAAGGTGGATTATTAGTCATAAATGCAGTTGGATTACGGTCTATGTATTATGTTGTAATGCCCAATCAAATCTCATAGGAGTCAAGATGTCTAGTATATGCATTGTTATGCTTTCTCAATCTATCAATTGCCCCGCTGTAATTTGTTCATCCAGCATGCTATCTATCTTCAGGAGAACACCTCTAGTGAACTGTGGAGCCTGGTCCAATATTTACCATTGTTATTCCATCTGTTGTTACCTTTACTTTCTACAAGCAATCACTATCTTCCAAATCATACGTTTAATTCTTTATTTTCAACAAACCAGTGAGATTGACAACCTCATTGTAAGTTGGGACAGAGTTTTGATTTTGTGTTGTGTACGTTCCAAGTTGTTAGCAACACCTTGGAGTTGTTTCCTTACTCCTACCAGTTCGATAACCTTGGTTTCATAACTGAGGGAAACTTGCTGCTGTGCTCATCATACCTTGCTCTTGGGATTTCCCAACGAGGCTCTACAAGTTACCCGAGCCGCATCAAAGACTTTCTGGCGCCGTTTCCATGGAGATAAGGACAGCTTTGCAAGGGGAGTATTTCACAACCAATCTCTTTACTTTGTTTTTGTTTTTCTTAATTTCTTTTGCTTTGTTTTTCTTGTTTCTCTTTATAAAAAATACAAAAACAATTAGTTTTGTTTGGTTTGATTTTTCTTATAAAAAACACAAAAAATTAGTTCTTCCTATAGTTGTCACCTTTTCCTTAGCTCACCATGTTGATCCCTAAGTTCAGCCTGAAAGACCTTTCAATTGGTAGTGTCTCTATAATTGGGAAAGATAATATTAAAGAATTCTTTAATCATGTTAGCAAGCATGAGGATATCGAGGATAGATCCTTAGCAGAACTTGCTCCTAATTATGAAATTGATGAAGCTTCTTTAGTTCACATGTTGGAGGCTAGGTTTGTTAACCTTAACCCCATGATGCAAGTAATGTTTCTTAAACTTAAACATATTGAGGATACTAAAAAGAGAGATTTTATTCTAGAAACTTTGCTTAAGGAATTCAATGATGTTGCTAAAGAAGCTAAAAAGGACTTTGATCGTTTTAATATGCTAGGCTCATGTGTAGATGTTATGGGCACTTTAGAAAAGTAGGACACCAAACCCAATGGAGAGTAAATTAAAATACCCATACCTTTTAAACTTGTAGGAATGCATGAAGCCTTAGAAAATAATTTTGATTGGATTGTCCCTGGAAACCCTTTTGATGACAGTAATGAACCCATGAGTATTGAGAGAGGATCTTCTAGAACTCATTTGGATGACATACCTTGCCTGGTTGAAGAAATTTCTGGTATTGATCTTAATGCTTCTTCATTTGAAAATACTTGATTCTTGCTTCTGATGCATAAATTAAGGCGTTAAAGAAAAGTACTTCTTGGGAGATAACCCAATAGTTTTAGTTGAGTCTTGAAAGTTATTACTTCTGTAATAACCTCTCCTTATCCTTTTTATTGGATTTTTGTTCCAAGAATAACCTCTAATGAGAGAGACGTAAGATTCGGGGAAGTTGTTGTCCCGAAACAGATTTTTGTGCTTCACTGTGAAATTTCGTGAAAAATCCCTTTACAGCAGATTGAGATGTAATGTTTTGTGCTTATTCCCTAGGTTGTTATCGAACTTTTGTTAGTTCGACACTTCTTAATTTGAGCAACAGAAGGTTTTCAAAAAAATCGGTTTTTACCTACTGGTCTGTTTCACAGATTTCTGCCATTATTTTCATTTGCCTCTGGATCGATTTCTTTTTTAGTTCTCTTTGATCACTTGAGCTTTTAAAAGGAATTTCTATAGTAGTTTGTGTTTTAGTGGAAGTTCTACTTGTGTTGAAACTAAAACCAAAGGCTTATTACCTTTAATACATTAATGTTGGTAATGAAGATTGTGTGAAGTTTTGTATGAAGGAAAATTTTCAAGTGTAGGGGAAGAATGATATAATGATATGAAGAATGGATAAAAGCTCAAACTTGGGGATTCCACCCCGTATCACCCCAATAAATATTCAAGAAGTATAAGCATCAAAGCTCGAGGATGCCCAAGGCATCCCCTTCTTTATCAATAAAAATCTCAGGTCTCTTTCTAGACACTTCATTTTTATTGTTTCATGCACTGTTCTGTTGTTATTAGAGCGTCTTAGTTTTCGTTTTGGTTTTCTTTAGTTTGGTTTGCTTGAAAAATTAGTTGTACCCCTGCTTTCATGTTTTATTTCAAATAAGTTGATTGGTGTTGGAGAAATAGTAGAAAGTTTCTTGCTATTAGTGGTACAAAAGGAGCTTGTTTTGGCTGTGGCTTAGGCTTTATCTCATCCTAGATGTTTATTTGACCTTATGCTTAGTGATAATTTCTGTAGCATGACTTGTTTCAAACAATTGATATTGCTTAATGTGCCTTGAAAGAATCATGCGTTCTTTTATCATACAAAAGCATATTATTGTGGTGCTCTCCTTTGATGCTTTATTTGGGTTGACTTGGCACATGTTTACACAATGTTAAGACTATGAACCAGTCACCTTAGCCTCTATGATCATGTAGTTTTTGACTTGTGATACCACTTTATGCTTTAGTTGATAATGTTTTATCGCTCTGCATGATTATGGTCATTATTGCTCTCTTAGTTGGTTGCTCCCAGTCTTTTGCTAGCCTCCACTTGTACTGAGTAAGCTCTACTCATGCATCTAACTCCCAAGAAACCAAATTATTTCAAAGAGTCCATTATAAATTCCTATGCATGGTGCTTTACACCATTCCAAGTATATTCATGTTTTTATCTATCTTCCAATTAAAAAGTTACTTTGTTATGTGAAAATTAGTGATTAAAGCTCTCTCAAACTTGATGGCATATTTTATTTCTTGCACCTAATAAACTTGAACCATTGTGTCATCTATGTTGTATATGCTTGCACTTATACGTTGGGAATTAGCACAACCATGTTGTCATGGGGAACGCTTTCAACACCTGTACATATTACCAGTTGATATCATGATCTTTTGTTTATGGATGTCGGCGGTGTGAAATAAAAGGGGAGCTTGTAAGTCTATGGAGTTATGTATATGTGTTAGAGAAACGCCTAGGCGGCTAGCTGATACGTCGTAAACGTATCTATATATTTTGATGTTCCATTCTTATTTAGTATCAACTTTGCTTTGCTTTGTCTACACTTTGAGGTATTTTTATATGTTTTCTGGAACTAACCTATTAACAAGATGCCACAGTGCTAGTTGTCTGTTTTCTGCTGTTTTTTGTTTCAATCAAGCTGGTAAAGAAATATTCTCGGAATTGGACGGGACAAAAGCCAAATTCAATATTTCACCGAGGAGAACACGGAGTCCAGAGGAGAGATGGAGGGGCGCCAGAGGACGGCCACACCCCCAGGCGCGGGCCAACCCTAGGCCGCACCAGGGCAGGGTGTTGTAGAGGTCCCAACCTTTAATAAGGTAGAGATCCCTGTGTTTACAATGCTAGTCCCTGGATCAATAGCTAGCATACATAGTTAAGATGTATTCAAGAAACAAAGGTCATAATACAACTTTATAACCAGGAATAAAATAATTCATTACATCTGTCACATCCCAAAATTTTCCAAATTCTGAAATGTGAAAAATAAATAAACAAAATAATTAATTGTTGAAATTTAGGGTGAGAAGAAATTTTTTGATTCCAATTGGAAACATCAAAACCTATTGTGATCAAATAAAATCTTAAAGGGATTTAAAAAGATAAACAAATAATAAATAAATTTATATTAGTTGGAATCACCACTTTTGGATCTTTTAATAAAAGATATGGTTTTCAAAAGCAAAGGTAGAAAATATAAATAAGGACTATATTTAAAGAGCCATATTAATCTTGGCCAAGCTTTTAAAATAAAATATTTCTATTTGATAGAAAGAGTAAAGGATTATTTAAATAAAATAATAAGGATTTATTAATATCCAATTTTATTTAAGTAAAGGCTTTTCCATTTTAAATAAACACTAAAACTTGTTAAAGTATTTTAAATAAGAATTCCAAGTGTTTTGTTTTTCAAATGAAACCTACTGAAAAGGTTTTGATATTATTTAGATTTCAAATAGAGTTTTAAAATAATTTAGATCCTATTTGAAATAAAGACTAAGGTCTATTTATTTAATTATTAATAGATCCTAAAAGAATAAAAGAATTATTTTATTTTGGACCTTGGAGTATGTTGATAAACATAATTTAAATCAACACAAAGTTTGGTGGTGGTTTGATTTGAATTGGAGTTTGAATTATTTGATTGAAAATAAAAAACAGGAATTCAATTCAGAAAAAGAAAAAGGTTTGTATAAAAAAATAGAAACAAACCCAACCCACTAAACCTACCCAGCCCAGCAAAGCACCTGGCCCAGCAAGAGCCCACCCGGGAACTCCTCTGCCTCTATTCTTTTTCACCCACGCGCTCACCCACAGCGTCGCTGACGACTTGGACCCACCCCACCTCTCTCTCTCGCAGACAACTAGGACCCACTTACTGTTCGTCGTCTCCACCCACGCGAAGACCACGCCCCCTGCCGTTGCTGCCGATTGATTGCCGGCGTAATACGCAGTAAACGCTGCGATTAAACAGCCCCCGATCACGCGTACATAAGCGCCTGCCCTCTCTCTCCCTTTTCCCCCACTCACCGCACCTCCTCCGCCCCAGGGCTGCCCGAATTTCTCTCGGCAACACCACTGCTCCGGCGAGCTTCTCCAGCAAATTCCGGTGACCACCGCCGCCTCCCATCGCACGCTAGCTCGTTCCCCATCGCTGGCGCATCTCCCATCGCTAACGCTGGCGCCGCGCTCTAGAATGTCGGCAACCTCAATGCCACTCGCCACCGTCTCTGACTTGAACTCCGACGAGCTCCCCAGGTATCCACCGTCCGCCCCGAACCTTCCCGTTGATGCTCCCATGATCCCTACTGCCGTACGCGTCTAACCGTGTGCTCCGTTTGCCTTAGTGCGATCGCAAACCTCGCCCCCATCGACAACTGAGCGAGCCCGACGCCGCCACCGACTCCGGCGAGAAATTCCCCTAGAACCAGAGCGCCCCTCGACGAGCTGACCGCACCTTGAGCATCAGAGTGTCACCGCGATCACTGTAAGCACCTTCACTCCCTCCCTCCCTTCCAGAATCGTCGCCAGCACCACCGCCTGAGCGTGCGCCGCCGCCAGCCGCCGCTAGCGCCGCCCAACCTTGGTCAGACGCTCAGTGCCCATTGGATCTTAATCATGCGGCTGCGATTAGATTGTAAGCGAAGGGGTATCGTGTGCCCTGTGCCGCACGATCTCACTTAAATCCCGCGGTCCACAGAGCTCAATCCGCACGAAACGGTACCAGCCAGTTAGATTGAGCCACGTGTCCAGAGACTGATTTAAAAACAGAAATTTGATCTATTAGATTTGCAAACTTGTAAAATTCATAACTTTAGTTCTACACGTCCAAATTTTGCAAATTTTATATCAATGGAATCAGCAAGACAAATCCTACCCAACCATGCACTTTGTTTAATGTTTTTCTTCTGGAAAATTGGTTGAATTTGCAGAAACTTGTGTAGGCTTATTTTGAATATAAAAATTGTTCTACATATATTTTTGAGATGAAATCTTTGCAAAATGGATTGTTTTGAACCTACTGACCATAGGCACCAACTTATGGATTTAAAAATGTATTTTGTGAGGTTAAGGAATAAATATTTGAATTAGAGCATTTCTAGTCAAACAAAAATATTGTTTTTGGTTTATAAATGAATTTTGAGTAAAACCTTTGGGAAATGATTTGATTCAACCCTTCTGACCCTAAACACCAAATTTTGAGATTAAGAACATATTTTATGAGCCATATAAAGTTACTACTTTGCTAAAAGATATTTTCAACAACATAAAATAACACCTTAGCATAATAATTGGATTTTGAGATAAAACCTTTTGCAAATGGTTTTACTACTTTAGTAAATGACCACTTTGAACTTTAAAATGTTTAGAGCCTAGTAGAAAACATTTTTCCAAATAAAACTATCTTTTGCATGCTTGCATGCATGACCTTGTTTTTGTTATTTTATGTGTGTGAAATGGTTTGAATGTTAGTTGAATTTGTGTTTGCTTGATTGAATTGTAGTGAAGTTAGAAGAGTGTGACATTTGCAAGATCAAGAAGTGAACCAACATTCTCTACTAAAAAGTCAAGTGACACTATCATCCATGTCCTACTATTTTCATTACACTTAGTGGATTTTGTAACATGCATGGAAAGGACTACTATATTTTATGCTATGCTAAATCTTAATAGGATACCCTTATATATTCCTTAGTGAAAACATTGTAGTTGTAGTATGCTTAGCCCAGCTATATATTTGGGATGGGATACATGATATGATTATATGAAGTATGGAAAGATATATGTTTTATATAATAAAACAAGTACTCAATGAACCACCTGGGTGGACAAGGATACTCAAGTTTTGGAAAAGGTGGAAACAAAGGGAACCATGTTTATATGGCTATCGTTTTGGATGTGCACTAGAAGAAAACCACCCAGGGACTTAGAGATTGAACATGTTTCTCGTACAGTGGCTTCTGTGTACAGCCACATGCTAAATGGGCTCTGGCTTAGTCAACTACATAGTAGAAGACCCATGCATTGGCATCTTCAGGTTAACTAGAATTGTGTAAGGTAAATATATCCCTACATTGGTGCCTGGTTGACAAGCTAGCATTGTGTATTGGGAGGACTTCTTGTAACACCCTCAGAATCGACCCTATGCAAGTTTCAGCGATTCCCGCCAAACCCGCATAGAAACGATTCAAAGGTGCCCACCAGGCACTTTCGTGCGGGTGGAAAATGAAGTAATAACATTACACAACAGTCCTCGATGGGACCCATGAGCAGATATATACAACACGACTCCATGAGTCAAGAATACAGATATACAGTACAAAGATCCAAATCACCTTGAAAACGATAGAGCGTCCAGCTACGGACAAGATGCAAATGGGTCTAAGAGCCCTGAAGAATAACCAATGGCGTCCATAACCCTGCCCAGGCCAAGCCGGAAGGGTAACCCTGCTAACGACGCCGATCTCAAAACCTGCTTAAACAAAAGGGGTGCCGACAAAGGGCAAAGGAAAAAGAGAGAGCGGTCAGTACTGAGGCCAGTACACGGCGAGGCTAGAATTCGGCGGTCCTCGCCTACATAGGTATGGTGGACTGAAGCGGCAGCGGCTGCATGCACTAAACAACCTATAGAGACTCGATACAACTGGCGGCTATCAGATAGGGATAAGAAAGATCTATTCGGATCCAACCTGAAACTATCACCAAGCATACCCATCTTGGTATTTCCCCCTCGAGACCAAACGAGGAAGTCAACCGAGGAACTCACCCAGTTGGCAGTTTTATTTATTCCGTTATAGTTGCGGCAATTACTAGTCAAATATAGATAGTCATCCTGATAAACTAAGCAGTGGGCACTTTTAGTTAACCATTCCGTTGTAGTGGCAACACTTACTAGTCAGATACAATTAGCATGAGATAACCCAAAAACCCAGCAGTTGTTGGTACTTTTATTTAGCCATTCCGTTGTAGTTGCAATACTTACTAGTCAGATATAATCGTCGCAAGCGACCAACCAAACAAGCAATTGTTGGCAGTTTTATTTAGCCATTCCATTATAGTGAAGTTGATTACTAGTCATTATAAAGTCAAATTTATAGCACTACTTTAGTTATAGTTGTCTATGATCGAGATACTGTGCTCCAAGTCGTCCATAACCGCGGACACGGCTTTCAGAAAGTTTTTACCCGGCCGGGGTGCACCAATAGCAACACACACTCGATCAACCTCGGAAAAACCAAATCAAAACCCAACGAGGCCTTCACGACAAAGCAATCACAGGATTCAGAAATATTTCAGGGGGCCACCCTTGAGTACACCCGCAACGGTTAATGACTCGAGACGGACCGAGGTTTTGATGGACGGTCAGAACGATCGGGAACCCAAAATCGGGCTTGTCGACACCGCGAAAACGTGTCCCGATCCTAAATAAGAAAGGTGCTCCTCGCACAATCGTAATAAAGCAAGAGCATGGCATAAGTAGGATAGTAAAATAAAACCTCGAACTAGTTTGTGGCCCCAAGAAATAAGAATGAATCAAGCTCGCTCGGGGTCCCATAATCCTCCGGATGTGGATAGCGATAAATCAAGGAACAGTATCAAGCACTCGGGGTCCCACGGACACAAGTGGACGTTAACAACCAAATAACATCTATTGCCCACATGTGCCTCGCTACCTACTTCAATTTTAGTTGTTAAACAGTAATTAAAGTGAACGATAAATAAAGCCATGATCATCTCCAACATCAAACAGGCGGCAAAACTCCAACAACGGTGGTACTTGACTACACGCAACAGCACTTGAGCAAGCGACTACGGCGCGCAGGTCCAACTATCTACCATACAACAGGTAATAGGATGTGTCCAAGGCAATATAAGGCTGCAAGGGATATCACGGTACGAAAACTAGAGCATCGCAACACAGATAGCAATAGATCAACAGGAGGGAATAAATACTATAAAAGTAAGATAGGTAGAAAGGGGGAGATGCTCGTCTGAAAAACATTGCCGAAGGTTCAACCGACGATCGGGTCGACACTCGCATCAACTCAACGGCCTTATCCGCGAAGAACCAAAACACTAGAATAAACACCGGATGCAATATTTAATACTACGGCAAAATATCGGGCATGATGCATGAATGATGTATGGCATGGCAAGGGTGCAATGCAATTAGGCAATATTAAGCGGAACCGGGGTCCCGACAATTAATTAGATGGTTCATGTTATTTATCTACCCTGCAATTTAAATGTTGTATTGACATGGCAAGAGATAGCACCGGTTCGCTACACCAATTTGAATGAGGCCAATATAAGACTAGATTTGCCCGCATATGGGCCCCATATTTAATTTAGGTGAGTCGGCATAAGGCACCCAAACCACATGACAAGTATGCATGCATGAACAAATTAATATGCGACAAGTGGTATTATATTATAAAATAGGGTTTCGGGAAGGGGTTCACACTTTAGAGGGTCTCGACGAACTTGGGGTTCCGGGGTTTGGGGTCGGTCTCAGGGTCCGGATCTAGGGTTCGGTCTCGGCGGGATCGTTCTCTGATAACGGAGGTAGATCTTGGCATTCCGGGAAGCAAGACTTGGTTCGGCGTTGGGGGCGCATCGGTCTCGCCCTGGTTGGTGCCGATCTTGTCGTCACAAAGATCTTGTCGGGTCCGTGCCATCGAGTCGGTCTTGGCATCTGGCTGAAGTACTTGGCGTATCCGAGATGAAGCGCTTATCGTTCCATGTGGCGGTCTTGGCGTCCGAGCGACGATCTTGTCGCATCCGCGTCGCCGATCCCTCGCCGGTCTTGTCGTTACACCGTGGAGATCTGGTCGTCGGCGCACTCAGGGTTTCGGGGATCGGTCTTCGGATCGAGGGATCGGAGATCTTGGTTAGGGTTCGGTCTTCATATCCTTGTAGGAGTGTTTGATGGTACGAGAGGGAGAACACGGGGTCGGCGTCTTCATAGCCGGTGTCATACTTGGGTCTATGGAGGAGAGCATGAAGCCGATGCCGGGGTTCTTAGGATCTTCGGGTCCCTCTTGTTGTACTGGTTCACGGTAGATCTTGAATAGCCATACCATCATCATCGCAACGGTGCACTATCCAGCAGTTCTTGAGTAGCCACTTATCACAAAAGGGTAAGTCTGCTACATCGCCATCTCTTTAGCATCACAGAGACAGAGTGCATCAAAAGGGCATCACCGGTCGGGATCTGCAAGAGGCGGTGGGTCGCCGTGCACGCGATGACGACTTGAGCGGCTCAGAGAGGGTCGTGGACGAGGCGGCCGGCTCGCTGACGGGCGGAGCAGGGGGCGGCAGGCGGGCGCGGGCGCGGGCGGTGGCGCGCCGACGGGATGGGCACTAGGCTCGGGGAAGGCGGAGGTAGCCGGCGGCGGTCGCAGATGGAGGCGACGGGGTCCCGCGAGGACGTTGGAGGTTCGGGGGCCACGGAGAGCACGGCGGAGGAGGCGGCGCCGGCACGGAACTGCTCGGAGGAGGGCGCCAGCAAGGCGAAGGCGGTGGTTGGCGGCGGCGGAGCTCCGAGGAGGAAGAAGCGGGGCGGCTCGAGGAGACGGTCTTGGCGCGTGGCGGGCGGTGACGCTACGGGACCTCTCAAGCGGGTGACGGCGGGGCTCAGTGGGAGGATCGGGCCACAAGGGTGACGGCCAAGGGAAGCGAGGGAGGCGGGCACGAATCATGGGGGGACCTGCCGAGGAGGAGGGCAGGGAGCATCGGTGGCGCCTCCCGGGAGCGGAACGAGGGGTGAGGGAGGAGAGGAGCAGGGCGACGCGGGGGTAGGTGGGGGCGGGTTCGATCGGGGAGAGGCGGACCTGGGGAGGGGTGCTAGGGGAGGTGGGGATCTGGGCCGGTGGGGAGCGGCAGGCCTGGCGCAGCGTGGGGTGGGTTTGTTTGCTGGGTGGCGTGGAGTTTCAGGGAGACTGGTGGGCGGGTGGGTCCGCAGGTGGGGCATTGGGCGGGAGTTTGGGGGTGAGGTGGCGGGAGGAGGTGAGGTGGAGGGCTGGGAGTGGCTGGGATGATGTGGCCAGGGTCTGGGTAGAATAGAGCTAGGTAGGAAAAGGGTTTGGGTGGTTCAGGGGTAGGTAGGATTTTATCTGGAGGTGGCCGGCTGGGCTTTCGGGCCCGGTTGGATGCCTCCCAAAAATAATATAAATTTTTATTTAATTTAAAATAAACTTTTGTAAATAGTTTTTAGACAATAAAAGACCCGGAAAAGCCCGGCGCTTTAATTTGAAATTGAGACGGGGAATATTTAGAAACCAAACTAGGCTTTTAGAAAATAGGTTTCGACAGACAAATCAAATGCATGATGACATGACGATGCTCAAATGCAATGTGGCATGATGACATGAGCCTGCGGTCATGATGATGCAATGCACAAAAACAACGCGATTTTCTAGTAGTGGTTTTGCGGGGCGCCACATTTCTATGGAAAGACTTTGTCACATTCTCGATCTGCAAGTACTCCATTTTGGTGAGTACTTATCCAGCGGCCACTGGTGGCATCAAGACGAGATTGTGTCATGTGGGTAATGTGTACAACTTCTGCAGAAGATCAACATTCTAAGTACTTAGCCGTGTCCCCGGTTATGGACAACTCTATGCAACTAAGGCCTGAAGCTATGGAATATCTCGACATTCCAATTTCTCAAAGTAAAACTTGATGGTGACAACAAGGGATTAGAAGCACTTGGAGTTTTCCAAGAAGTTTAGAAAGATTTGACAAAAGATCAAAACTATTTTGAAAAGATAGTATAAAACTATATTGCTTTCTGCAAATGTGCCTAAACCCTACTTAGCCAAATATGCATGTAATGATAGTATCCACTTATTTTTACATAGTAGTGAAACTTGCCAATACAGTTCAAATGTATTGACCCTTGTGGCTGCAACTTATTATGTTGCAGTTTTGTTTGATGTTAGTAAAGTGTGTGGAATAGGATTACAAGTCTACAACCAACATGATTGCCTGTGGCACTTTGAAGATGAAGGACCCCATGCTATTGTTATATTCTGCTGCATTGTAATGAGATAGACAAATGAGCTATGTAAGATGTAATAATTTATTTTATTCCTGGTTATAAAGTTGTATTATGACCTTTGTATCTTGATATTACATCTTAACTGTGGATGCTAGCTATTGATCCAGGTAGTAGCATTGTAAACACAGGGATCTCTACCTTATTAAAGGTTGGGAACCTTACAACATCTTACATAGCTCATTTGGCTATCTCATTACAATGCAGCAGAAATAACTATAGCATGGAGTCCTTCATCCTCAAAGTTCCAGAGGCAATCATGTTGGTTGTAGACTTGTAATCCTAATCAACATACTTCTCTAACATTAAACAAACCTACAACATAATAAGTTACAGACACAAGGGTCAATACATTTGAATTGTATTGGAAAGTGATACTATGGTAGTATAGTGGAATCTGTAGGGTTCGCAGCATAGAAAACAAAAAAATTCCTACGATGTGAACTATATACCAAGATCTATCTAATAGATACAAACAACGGGAGGATGTATATTCGTAGAGAACATACCCTTGAAGACCGACAAAGCTTAACGAGTTCAACTCGTGGTTGATGTAGACGATCTCTTGCCGATCTCAAGATCGAGAGGAAGTCCTAGCGCCGCAAATCAGCAGCGCATTCGTGCTCGCACACACGTTCGAGGCACCGAGCAACCTCCGCCTCCTCGCCCAAATGATGCAAATGAAGCACAACTCTTTCTTGCCGAATAGCCACTGGAACATGTATCTCGCTAGTCCGAGACCATGGGGATAAATTCTAGAGGGGAGAGAGATCCTTCACGAGGAGGTGTGAGAGACAAGTGAGGAGGGGGCCTTTATAGGAGGAGGGGAACCCCAAGGGGTGGCCGCATGGGGCTGCCCCTTGCCCTCCTCTTCATGTGGGTGGACACTCCACTCACAAATCTCCTTTAAATTCCCTCCACTCAAAAGTCCACTCAAATTCCCATTAAATTTCCACCAAATTTAATGCAAACTCTCATTAAATAAAACTCTTTATTTTATTCAGATTTTGTCAATTACTTTAATGACAAACATTCACAATAACCCCTTGCTAGAATTCTATTTCACATGCATAACCACTTTATGCAATTTCACCCAAAACCCGCTTTAGGTATCTAGTGAAATAAATTCGCGCTTGTTCATTCTTTTCGCATGAAACATTTGCTCCAATTGGATGTCGGTGTCTCTTAAGTGTGTCACCCTACGGTTCGTGAATAATGCGGACATGATCGAGACCCCTCCGGATCAATAATCGAAGCGGATCCGGAGACCCATACCGACTCCCACACATTCAACGATGACTTTCTTGTGATCGCCGTAACCTTTTATGCTAGTATCTTAATCCCTTTGTTTCACGATATATTACATGTCCGAGATTCGATCATCGGTATCTCCATACCTAGTTTGATCTCATTACCGACATGCACTCTTTTCTCGCTCTGTGATATAACATTCTAGTGATCAAATCACTTGCTTGCAAGCTAATCAATGTGATATCACCGAGAGGCTCCAGAGTATATCTATCCGTCATCGAGATGAACAAATTCCACTCTCGATCCATGAGCCTCAACATAACACTTTGTTAGTTCTGAATCCATCTTTATAATCACCCCGTTACGGTGTGACGCTTGATGTTATCAAGAAACTCTTCCTGTTAGTGATTGACATGATCTCATGGTCTAAGGATTAGGATCACTTCATAAGTTGTTATAGCAATATAAACTCAATGACTTTGATCGTAATGCTATACTTTGATGAATGTTCATCACACCATTACACTAATGTTGTGATCCCGTTATTAACAACATCCAATGTCCATGATCGTGAAACCTTGATCATCTTGTTAATCAACGAGCTAGTTTATGAGAGAGGCATAACTAGGAACTTTCTGCTTGTTTATTAAACACACATGTATTAATGTTTCCGTATTAATACAATTATAGCATGCAAAATAAACATCTATCATATACTTGGAATACACATAATAAACACTTTATTATTGCCTCTCGTGGCATATTCCTTCGCCTCCCACTTGCACTAGAGACAATAATCTAGTTACATAGTGATAAATCTAACACCCATTGAGTTCTCGTGTTGATCATGTTTTGTTCTAGGAGAGTTTTAGTCAACGGATCTGCTACATTGAGATCCGTATGTACTTTACTAAATCTTTATATCTCCATCCTTGACATGCTCATGGATGGAGTGAAACCGCGCTTAATATGCTTGGAATGCTTGTGAGACCTTGGCTCTTTGGCATTGGCAATGGCACCATTGTTGTCACAATAGATCACCATTGGGTCCAACGCTTGCCACCACTCCTAGTTTGGATATGAACTCCTTCATCCAAATCGCTTCCGAGCCGCTCGACGCAAAGAACATATTCGCCTCCGTTGTTGATCCCGCTACCACAGGTTGTTTGGAGCTCCTCCAACTAACCGCCGCCATTCATGAGAAATACGATCCGGATTGAGACTTAGAGTCATCCGGATCGGTGTCAAAGCTAGCGCCGACATAACACTTAGCGACGAGCTCTTCTTCACCTCAGATACAAGAAACATATCCTTAGTTCTTCGTAAGTACTTAAGGATATTCTTGACCGCTATCCAGGTTCAACTGGATCCGATTGGTACCTACTAGTCAAACTAATAGCATGTGCCACATCTTCTTGTACATAGCATGGCGTACATTATAGAGCCTATGGTGAAGCATAGGGACTTTGTCCATTATCTCTCTTTCTTCCGTGAAGCGGACTTTGAGTCTTACTCAATGTCTTGCCTTGCAACATAGGTAAGAACCCTTCTTACTTCCGTCCATTTTAAACTTCTTTAAAATCTTATCAAGGTATGTACTTATGATAGCCCTATTAGGCGCCTAGATCTATCTCTATAGATCTTTATGCCTAATATGTATGACGCTCACCTAGGTCCTTCATTGAAAATTTGTCGCTTAGATAACTTTTAACACGTTTAAAGATCTATATCATTTCCGATCAATAATATGTCATCCACATATAATATCGAAATGCCACATTGCTCCCACTCACTTTCTTGTAAATATAAGCTTCTCCATAAGTTTGGACAAATCCAAACTCTTTGATCACCTCATCAAAGCGGAGATTCCAACTTCGTGATGCTTGCTTCAATCCATAGATGGATCGCTGAAGCTTGCACACCTTGTTAGCATCCTTAGGATCGACAAAACTCTTTGGTTGTATCATATACAACTCTTCTTCAATATTACCATTGAGAAACGCGGTTTTGACATCCATCTGCCATATCTCATAATCGAAATATGCAGCAATTGCTAACATAATCCTAACTGACTTTAGCATCGCTACGGGAGAGAAAGTCTCATCGTAGTCAACTCCTTGAATTTGTCGAAACCCCTTTGCGACAAGTCGAGCTTTATAGACGGTCACATTACCATCAGAATCAGTTTTCCTTTTGAAAATCCATTTGTTCTCCACGGCCTTTCGGTCGTAAGGTAATTCCACCAAGTTCCAAACTTGATTTTCATACATGGATTCCATCTCGGATTTCATGGCTTCTAACCATTTGTTGGAATCCGGGCTCATCATCGCTTCTTCATACGTCGCAGGGTCATCATTTTCATCAACCATGAAATTCATGACAGGATTTCCGTACATCTCGAGAGCTGCACGCGTCCTATTTGACTCATGAGGTTCTAGAGTACTCTTTCGAGTTTCATGATCATTATCATCGTTCCTCTTCAGTGTGGAGCCAACTCCGGAACAACTTCCGGCGTTGCGCTACTCGCCATACTTTGAAGAGAAGGTTCCACAACCTCTTCGAGTTCTACCTTTCAACTACTCACACCTTTCGCGAGAAACTCTTTCTCTAGAAAGGATCCATTCTTGGCAACAAAAACCTTGCCCTCGGATCTGTGATAGAAGGAATACCCAATAGTTTCTTTAGGGTATCCTATGAAGACGCATTTTTCCGCTTTGGGTTCGAGTTTATCCGGTTGAAGTTTCTTCACATAAACATCGCATCCCCAAACTTTAAGAAATGACAGCTTAGGTTTGTTTCCAAACCACAATTCATACGGTGTCTTTTCAACGGATTTAGATGGTGCCCGATTTAAAGTGAATGCAGCAGTTTCTAGTGCATAACCCCAAAATGACAACGCAAGTCCGTCAGAGACATCATAGATCGAACCATATCTAATAAAGTACGATTACGACGTTCCGACACACCATTTCGCTGTGGTGTTCCGGCAGGTGTGAGTTGTGAAACAATTCCACACTCTTTCATGTGAGTGCTAAACTCAGAATTTAGATACTCACCTCCACGGTCGACCGTAGAAATTTGATCTTTCTATTACGATGATTTTCCACTTCATTCGAAATTCCTTGAACTTTTCAAAGGTTTCAGACTTGTGTTTCATCAAGTAGATATAACCGTATCTACTCAAATCATCCGTGAAAGTAACAAAATAACGATATCCACTCAAGGCCGACACACTCATTGGACCACATACATCGAATGTATGATTTCCAATAAATCCGCCTGCTCCATTGAACAAAAATGGCGTTCTAGTCATCTTGCCCATAAGGCATGGCTCACATGTATCAAATGATTCATAATCAAGTGATTCCAAAAGTCCATCCGAATGGAGCTTCTTCATGCGCTTAACGCCAATATGACCTAGACGGCAAGTACACATATATGCGGATATATCATCATTAAGTTTAATCCTTTTAGCATCAACATTATGAATATGTGTAACATTATCATCGAGATCTAATAGAAATAAACCATTCATCATCGGTGCATGACCATAAAAGATTTCATTCATATAAATGGAACAACCATTGTTCTCGGATTTAAATGAATAACCACTTCGCATCAAACACGATCTAGATACAATGTTCATGCTCAGTGCAGGCACCAAATAACATTTATTCAAGTTTATAACTAATCCCGACGGCAAGTGGAGAGGCAGCGTTCCGACGGCAATCACATCAATGCTTGATCCATTGCCGACACGCATCTTGACCTCACCTCTTGCTAGCGGTCGCTTGTTCCATTTCCGATTCGAAGTTACAAATATTAGCAATAACCGTATCAAATACCCAAAGCTATGCGAGCACTAGTCAAGTACACACCAATAACATGTATATCATATATACCTTTGTTTGTCTTGCCGGCCTTCTCTCGCCAGATACTTGGGGGCTTGCGCTTAGTGGCTACCCCTTACAATAGTAGCACTCGAATCGACTTAGGTCCAACTCAGGGTTTCTTTCAGCGCTGCAACAGCTTGCCGCCTTACTTCCTTCCGCTTTTCCTTCTTGTCTTTCTTGAAACCGTGTTCCTATTGATCATCAACACTTGATGTTCCTTTTGATCTCCACTTCGCAGCTTTTAAGCATTGATGTAAGCTCGGGAGAGACTTCTTCATGCCTTGCATATTATAGTTCATCACGCTCTTATAGCTAGGTGGCGTAGACCGCAGAACACGATGGATGCCTAAGTCAATGGGAATCGATATTCCCAAGGACACAAGCTTATCGGCAGAACCGACATCTTGAGTACTTGCTCACTAACGGAGTTGTGCTCTTCCATCATGCAGCTAAAGAACTTTTCTGAAGCGTTGTAGCTCTCTACAGCAGCATGTCTGTCGAAAATCATTTTCAACTCACCCATTGCATCAAATGCATTGCCGCCAAACGCTCAAGTTCCGCTCTAGCCCATACAATATGCCGCAATGAACTAAGTTGTGGTCCTCCGACGAGTCCGATAGACATTCTTCTCCTCGCTGGGCATCATCAGTAGAAAACACCCCATGTGTCCCGGTAGGGCATTAGTCCCGCTGCCCAACCGGACGGGGCAACGGACTAAAGTTCGAACCTTTAGTCCCTTGCCCCACCAACCGACAAAGATCATACACGTGGCAGCCGCACTGCGAGGAGGGTGGCTTTAGTCCCGGTTCGTAATGAACCGGGACTAATAACCTTCGCCGTGGCGTAGATTTGGCCCATTTCTCCGCCATGTAGAGAATTCATTTTGCACATTTTGTTGCCGCAGCATTTTCGCCACTTTTTGTGCCGCCAGAGAATTCATTTAGGTTGTTTTATTGTTTATTTAGTGTTTTGCACTTATCAATGAAGGAACCTTATATTACACAAGATCATCATGACAATATTACATTCAATACACGGATCGAGTTCATGCACTACATACAAAAGTATTCCCTTGTCTATACACGGACCGAGTTGCTATTTTTACAATCCCTATTGTCTATACACGCAGAATAGTACTCCCCTTCGGTCTAGGACTTCGCATCCAAGAATCCCGCCAATTCCTCCCGAATTGCTCGTGACGCGATCCTTTGGCGTAAGACCGTCCCGTAGACGCTCGATCTAATTTAAAAAGGAGTCCTATATGAATGAAACTAAACACAATTTGTTTGAAAATAAAACTATAGAAATTGTTTACATACGTGAGTTGCTCTAAATTTCTGCCCTTCTCATCGCACGCCACGGATGAACTCGCAAAACATAGTATCCACAGAGATTGTTACTCGTCCTCGTCGCACTTCACAAGAACATAGTTCAATCAAAATAATAATCAAGCATGATAATAATCGTATCAAAACTAGAATCAAAGATATGCGGATATAGCTAGTGGTGCTTACATTTAGTGGTTGAAATGTAAGCTCCTCTTTCCAAACACCCCTAGCCTTGTTGGTGAACTGCTTCCAAGCGCTGCGAGAAAACTAATAAAATAAGTTCTTAAGTACTTGATATCATAAAATTCACGAACATTGCCGATATAGTGTCGTAATGATTAGAATTACCGCTGGAGAAGTATCTGCATGTCCTTCCACGCCTCAAGGGTTTATGTTTCGAGTCCATGACTAGTACACGCCTTTGTCAAGTTGAATGATTAATGTAATATAGTGGAAGCTGAATGCATAACTAATCAATTATATACTTAACATCGAAGTTAGCGAAATAGAAAGTGTATACAAGACAATAACACTCATCGGAAGTTGTAAGGAAAAGTATTTCCTTTGGTTTCTTGAAACCTTAACGCTGTACTATATTATCCTCCGTATCCGGGGCTTATTTTGAGATTAGCTTCATGAACCCAATATGGGTCAATGAAGCCAATATCATAGATTTGTCCTCTCGCATTCGAGAATCTTCATTCGCATATTACAAAGATGATTATATACATGCAATAAACAAAGTGAGATAGCCGGAGACTAAGTTAATTACGTAATTAGTACTTACAGACAATAGGCACCGATGAGCGATTTGTCCAAGGCGCCTTGATTGAATAATTGAAATAGCTCATTAAATTCAATGGATATCATGTCATCACTTTCTTTCCCATGATGCTTTTTTGTAACCTCAAGACTATCCAGCTTAGCCCCCTTGTGGCGTGCATGTACCAGCTTATGCAATCTTCGTGATTTTGTTGAAAGATTATTTACCTCCTCAGTTTGACGAGAGGTTTGTCATCGGTATTTGTATGCTACTTCACTCACGAGGAAGAACTCTAATCGATAAGTATCGGGCAATACTCATACCTTGAGCAGCATTTTCTCCAGACAGTAACTACCTCCGGATCATACCGCTCTTCGCCCCATATTTGCTCGACCCCACATTGGTTTGAGAAATCACCTTGAGAGGGGCGCAAGTCTGTTTTGCTTGTTCTCCGAGCTGGCAACAGATTTCCGCTTGCATCAAGATCTTCTTCGAGGCTTTTTGTGCTGCATGTGACTTGAGAATAGAACGCCATAGTCCGATGATGCTTTGGCTCGGTTGATGAAGAGTCTTTAGCATTTTCAACACTTTGGCTTTTTCTTATTTGGTCTGGGGAACTCGCTCTTTCGTCACCGCCTTAGCTTAAAACGTCTGCTTCAAGATCAACGATCGCCGCAGTCTCCTCTTCAAGATACCATAAGCTCTCTTGGGAGGAACCGCTGGTACTTTTGGAAGAGGCTCTTGTTTACGCTTCGCGATCGCCACGACGACAAGAGCGAGACGCTTTTATCCCGAGGCGCCGCGATGGCTCCCGGGCGATGGCTGCACCGGAGATTGGTGAGGCGACGAGCCGTGAGGCGACGAAGACGGCCGCTGCGGGCGACGACCTCGGCCGGAGACGGGTGAGGCGGCGAAGATGGCCTTGGCGTGTGATTTCAAGCACGATACAATCCTTCGCCATAGAATGGTGACGCTATGCCACCAAGATAGTCACATCCCCTTCTCCAGCAGGTAGTGAAGATCCAAAACCTCAAAGGTGGGCATGATTTCATCCACGCCGACAACAGAGCCCTCCGGAACCGACGATCGTAAGTTGGTGGGTCCAATTGGTAGGCATAGCCGACCGCCACCTTCATTGATATGTTCACAACTTTGACATGTAGCTCGCAGGTGTCATCTCTGATATCATCCACTGGGTAGCCAACAGAGCCATCGCTTGCATCATCGGCATCGCCATTGTCATCACCCGACCTCGGTGGAAGCCACATCGCTTTTCGATTATTCGATAGGCCGGTAGCATCGAATGCGCAGTGTGCCGAGATGGGGCGCCGTAGTACTTTGCTCTTTAAGTGAGTTAATTTCATCTTGTTGTTGCTTTAATCGTTTTCAATTAAACGCATTCGCTCTTTTCGACTTTCGCTTCAACTGCGCCTGCCCTTACTCCTCCGACGGCTTCTATCAGATATTTCTTCCTCTTCGGGAAACCCACCTCCATGATTGGGAGCCTATTGTGCCTCGTGTTCGCCCATCATGTTCCTTATTTCCAAGGGCGAGTGTGAGCTCATCATTCTCTATCGGGAATGAAGTCCCCATCTTTAACAGCCTTTTATCGCTTTTCTCATCCTCTCGATTGGCAAGGGTCTTCTTTATGTCGTATGGTATATATACACCTCCTTCCGAGTCCAACGTGCCCCCATGCCCGTAAACCAATTCCTTGCACGCTCTACCCAATCGCCTCCTGGGTGATATTTTTATCACGCAGTTCCCGCCAAGTTTCTCCCACTTAGGAATGCCACCAGAGCTACCTTGCCCCATAGTATGGTGATACTTCTTGTTAGCAAGATTCAGCTTATTCGTTTTACATTTTCTTAGCTTTTTCGATTTCTTGTATTCCACAAACTCATCCTGAATGGTTTTATCTTCTCAAACCGAATATTCTTGAAATCGAGTCTTTTTCACGACATAGTCAAGGTGCAATCTTTTCTTCCAGTTGGTGAAACATGGCCATCTTCTTCAAAGCCCACTCCCGACCTTAGCCTCCATGGCTCTCCCATGTTGTAGAGCGTCCTCAATCGATCCTCCGATTTGGATCCAGCTCTATCTTCGTAGTTTGAAATTAACCATGAGCCTCTTCCACAAGAAATCTTTGGCGTGGTTAGGGACAAATAAACATGTTCCTCTTCATCCGCATTAGTGCCTATTCCAATTTCTAATGGTGATCGGATTAAGTCCCTAACGACATTCGCATTGTGCCACAAATTTGGTTGCGATAACTTCGGAGTCAGTTTGCGTCTGCAGCGACATCTTCGATCCTGAACCTCTCATGGTCTTCCAACTTTTGGTTGGGCCTCGTCCGCTTTTTTTCAGAGATTCCTTCGATTCGGAGGGCTAAAAGAAGAAAGATCGCCACATTATTTCTATATAGATAGCGATGATTAATTAATGAATTGATTTATATTACATGCACCTTGCCGAGGTCGCCTTCTCGACACACAAGGCATCGCTTTCTCTCAAGGAAGGCAACACCTTCAACCTCAAACAAGTTGTCTACTCGTAAAAGAGGATCACCTCACCGGAGTTGTTCGTAAACGTTGATACGCCTAAATTATCTTCCCCACGGATCACACCTTGGATCAACTCTTCCTTTCTTCGCCTCCGACGTGGATCCATATTTTCCGATAGGTGGAAAACGAATAAGTCAAAGCGCTAAAGGAGAAAGTTAAGGAGAAACCGATATATACATACACAATAATAAAATGAAGAGAAACCCTAAACCTAGCTACAAAAAGGAAACCGTAGTAGATAGGTAACTCTAGCTAAAATCAACGGTTATCAATATTCGAGTTCCGAGGGTAACCTAGTTCGAGAAACCTCCGATGCATATGAGAGGGGAACCCACATGCACCTAAGGGTATTAATGATTCCTTATCTAACCACAAAGGATCGGCAATGAATCAGGTCCGGGGCTACCCACATTGATCGACCAGTGGGGCAAGACCAATAATACCAAACTAATTAATAAACCTAATAATACCTAACTAATAATAAACCTAATAATCGAAACACGAAAATAAAGGGAAACAATCAACACATGGCATCGATGCAATGCTCAAGCAAGTATGATGATATGACAAGTTAATTTGCATTGAATGTAACCCTAAGACATGCTCGACGATTTAATCGGGTTCCGACGGTGAAAACCCTAACTCGGGAAACTCCTAACATATGAGAGGGTGCATTTGTTCTTCTAATTATACTTGTCATTTAAATTGTTGAACAATGCATGATTACAGGATAAATAGATAGGTTTCATTTTTCGAACAATTTGATATATTATTTGTATTTTTCGACTTATAAATAAAAAGATATTGAATTTACAAGTTTATATCAATTTCTCGAATTAAAAAGGCAAATAATTTTTACACCGGGCGCCTTTACCCATCGAGGTCGACAGATGGGCCCTGTGCCACATCACCTGCCACACGAGCACGAGTGACGCCAAGACGACGTCACGCTGGCGCGGTGAGCTCCTGCAGCATGCGGCGGGCGAGAAGGGCACCCTCGACGCGCGGATGGGCGTTAGAGAGAGAGCGCGATGCGTGGAGAAAGGAGTGGTGGCGCCTCCCTTGTTGGTCACCGGAGCGCCTCCGCCGAGCTCGAGTGGCTGCTGCCGGGCACACGCGGGAGAGGAGTATAGGAGGAGAGAGAAAAGAAGACCACCGTGAGGATCAAGGCTCACCAGAACACGACGGAGGTGGTGGCGAGGCCGGGCGAAGCTCGGAGACGCCGGAATCGACGGAGGCGACGCCAGGACGGAGCTTCCAATCCAGCGATTGAGGTCACGCGCGAGGGAAAGTAGCAGGGGCCATGGACGGAGGCAAAGCGATGGCGATGAGCTAACGCTGGGTGGCGGCGAGTCGGCTGGCCAAGAGAGAAGGCGCGGTGAGAAGCAGAAGTGAGATGGGGAAGAAGAAGAGGAGGCAGCCATTATAAACGAATGGGTCATTTGTCCGCTGATGGCTCCAAGGGACTAAGAGATACGTCCCTGCTGGAGCCACCAACCGACCTATACTCCACTTTTTTTCCAATTTTCAAAGAATCGAGGGCGCTAGGATTTAGTCCGCTGGTGGCTCCAACCGACATATTCTCGCTTTCAAAAAATTTCGTGTTTTCTCTCTGCTCGCCTTTATTTTTATTTTGGGGTTTAAATTTGTATTGTTTTTAAATGATAATTAATTTGGAATTTAGAAAACTTTAAACATAAAAGTGTTTGATTTGAATAAATAATTCAAAACCATTTTCTGCTTTTAAAAAATAATTAATGTAACCATTTAAAATATGAACCATTTACAATTAAAATGAATTAACTTTTTTTTATCAATTTGGAATTTAGAAAAACTTTAAACATAAAAAGTGTTTGGATTTGAATAAATAATTCAAAACCATTTTCTGTTTTAAAAAATAATTAATGTAACCATTTAAAATATGAACCATTTACAATTAAAAATGAATTAACTTTTATTTTTTTAATATCAATTTGGAATTTAGAAAAACTTTAAACATAAAAAGTGTTTGGATTTGAATAAATAATTCAAAACCATTTTCTGTTTTAAAAAATAATTAATGTAACCATTTAAAATATGAACCATTTACAATTAAAATGAATTAACTTTTATTTTTTAATATCAATTTGAATTTAGAAAACTTTAAACATAAAAGTGTTTGGATTTGAATAAATAATTCAAAAACATTTTCTGCTTTAAAAATAATTAATGTAACCATTTAAAATATGAACCATTTACAATTAAAAATGAATTAACTTATATTTTTTAATATCAATTTGGAATTTAGAAAACTTTAAACATAAGAAGTGTTTGATTTGAATAAATAATTCAAAAACATATTCTATTTTTAAAAATAATTAATGTAACCTTTAAAATGAATTAACTTATATTTTTGAATATTAATTTGAATTTAGAAAAACTTTAAACATAAGAAGTGTTTGATTTGAATAAATAATTCAAAACATTTTCTGCTTTAAAAATAATTAATGTAACCATTTAAAATATGAACCATTTACAATTAAAATGAATTAACTTATATTTTTTAATATCAATTTGAATTTAGAAAACTTTAAACATAAAAAGTGTTTGATTTAAATAAATAATTCAAAAACATTTTCTGTTTTAAAAAATAATTAATGTAACCATTTAAAATATGAACCATTTACAATTAAAAATGAATTAACTTATATTTTTTAATATCAATTTGGAATTTAGAAAAATATAAACATAAGAAGTGTATGGATTTGAATAAATAATTCAAAACATATTCTATTTTTAAAAATAATTAATGTAACCTTTAAAATGAATTAACTTATATTCTATTTTTGAATATTAATTTTAAAACGAATTCGCTTTTTGCGCCTAAAATGGAAAAGGGCTTTTCCGTATGCAAAAAGGAAAACTTCCTCCTCCAACATTGTTCTCCATACCAATGTCCACACACATGCATAATATGGGCACAACATCACAAACTATGCCGTGATTCAAGATATAACATCGGTCATATGGACCGAAAGCCATGAAACCTCGAACATGATAGGTCATTTTGTGAAGGTTTTTTCAAACATGATCAATATACCAAGTCCGTATTTTTCCTTTCAACTATGTAACATAATATGACACCACGAAGGATTTTCATTGTTCGGATTTTTTTGAATTTATTATGCCCGCTTTGAATTATTTGAATTTCTAACTATGGTCGAACCGGTGTGCATGAAGATAGGGACGGCATCGTTAGAACTTGCATTGGATCTCTGAAGAAACCACATATTGTAGTCTAAAACGATTTTTTCAAAAATCACGGGCGATAGATCATGTACTGTAGTACAAACCGACCCACTTCCCGCCGATTCTACAGACATTTGTCCTTTTTACCGTGGATGGACGAAAAGGTTTGAGATGTACCGTTGGGATATAGTCCATGTAAGGTGGTCTAGTATTTTAGGAAAATAGGACGGTAGCATTCAAACGGCATTTTGGTGGTTACTTCACAAAACGCTTTTTTTGCGCCGGAAAATGGAAAAGGGTTTTTCCGCATGCAAAAGGAAAACTTCCTCCCGCAACATTGTTCTCCATACCAATGTCCACACACATGCATAATATGGGCACAACATCACAAACTATGCCGTGATTCAAGATACATAACATCGGTCATTTGGACCGAAAGCCATGAAACCTCGAACATGATAGGTCATTTTGTGAAGGTTTTTTCAAACATGATCAATATACCAAGTCCGTATTTTTCCTTTCAACTATGTAACATAATATGACACCACGCCAAGGATTTTCATTGTTCGGATTTTTTTTGAATTTATTATGCCCGCTTTGAATTATTTGAATTTCTAACTATGGTCGAACCGTGCATGAAGATAGGGGACGGCATCGTTAGAACTTGCATTGGATCTCCAAGAAACCACATATTGCGTAGTCTAAAACGATTTTTTCAAAAATCACGGCGATAGATCATGTACTGTAGTACAAACCGACCCACTTCTCGC
The DNA here is from genome assembly GCA_030063025.1 of Avena longiglumis. Lineage (NCBI taxonomy): Eukaryota > Viridiplantae > Streptophyta > Magnoliopsida > Poales > Poaceae > Avena > Avena longiglumis. The sequence continues at coordinate 16,587,896 of CP125975.1, forward strand.
CGATTCTAGACATTTGTCCTTTTACTGTGGATGGACGAAAAGGTTTGAGATGTACCGTTGGGATATAGTCCATGTAAGGTGGTCTAGTATTTTAGGAAAATAGGACGGTAGCATTCGAAACGGCATTTTGGTGGTTACTTCACAACGCCTGCTTTTTGCGCCGAAAATGGAAAAGGGTTTTTCCGTATGCATAAAAAAGGAAAACTTCCTCCCGCAACATTGTTCTCCATACCAATGTCCACACACATGCATAATATGGGCACAACATCACAAACTATGCCGTGATTCAAGACATAACATCGGTCATTTGGACCGAAAGCCATGAAACCTCGAACATGATAGGTCATTTTGTGAAGGTTTTTTCAAACATGATCATTGTTCAAGACACATTTAGTCCCGATGTAGTCACAAACCGACTAAAAATATTTTCCGCCATTTCCCACCTCTTCCCGCCAAGTTTTCCGCCTTTTCCTTTCTACTAGAGCTTTTAGTCCCGGATGTAGTCACTAACCGACTAAAGATATTTCCGCCATTTCCCAAAGCTTCATGCCAAGTTTTCCCGCCTTTCCTCTATATTTAGGGTGATCGTGTCATGGCTATCCACACATCCACACCTTCCTCTCTTAGAACAATGGACAACGCCATCGGGCCATTCGACCTCGAGGAGACCGAGGCGTCAGGCGCCCAACTACCCTTGTCCACCGGGTACCGCCGCTCACGGCCGGATGTCGAGCGCCGGAGGGGTTCCCTCGCCCCTCAAGGTTCCGCACGCCAGCGGCCATCACAAACCACTTCTACCACGAGCTCACGCCGAGCAGGATGGATCCCTGGGATCCCGACAACTATGACACTGAATGCCTTCTTCGCTAATAGGCGGAAAGGGAGCTCGCCAGTACGAGGGTGATGGCCCGCCACCGTGAACAACAACGAAGTCGGCCGCCGTCTGGTGGGAGAACCGATTATCATCAAGTGATGCGCTACATCGCCGGGGAGACCATCTCGCCACGGTGCCCACGAGTCCACCCGCCACAGTGCCCCACATCGTACAGGTAGCGCATCGCCTTCAGAGACCCTCTCCCACCCGCCGTGAATCCAAGGCTGGAATGGCCTCGGTATATGCCATGGATGGGCCGAGGATCCCTGAGTGGCAGTGACGATGCGACGATGATGACGACGACGATGAAGACCTCAAGCTGCATTATAGGACTAGGCATGATTATGACTAAAGGGGCGCTTTAGGCTTAGGCCTGAGTGTTAGCTAGTGCCGATTTGTCCTGCTTTTAATATTAATAAATGTCTTAAGTGTTACCTAATAAATAGAGGGAAATGACTATATAAAGAGAGGGTTCATATTTAGTCCCGATTTGTACCGTTGGGATATAGTCCATGTAAGGTGGTCTAGTATTTTAGGAAAATAGGACGGTAGCATTCAAACGGCATTTTGGTGGTTACTTCACAAACACCTGCTTTTGCGCCGGAAATGGAAAAGGGATTTTCCGTACAAAAAGGAAAACTTCCTCCGCAACATTGTTCTACATACCAATGTCCACACACACATGATCATTGTTCAAGACACATTTAGTCCCGATGTAGTCACAAACCGACTAAAGGGATTGCGCAGTGGGCCGACAACACTAATAATAGGGGTGAGTGTCGACATTATGTCGTATGCGGTTATACCTTGTCCCGGATGGTGTCACCAACCGACTAAAGATGAATTTAGTCCCGGTTGGAGACACCAACCGACTAAAGATGAGTCAAGACTAATAATAGGTGAGTGTCGACATTATGTCGTGAGTGTCGACATTATGCCGAGCTGCTTGTACTATAAATATGCATCCTTGTGAGTCCAGTCCTCCAGCCAGTTTGAGGCATCTCCAAGATGGTTTTAGAGAGCAGGACACCACTACGGCAGTTGTGGAGATGCCGACGAGCCCAGGCCTCCCAAGCATCTCCGAGAAATCGGTCATAGAGGCACTCCTAATATGTGAAATTAGTTAGCTCCGAGGCGTTGATCTAGTTAGTGAAGTTACAAGCTGCAAGATGGTTTTCAGAGGGACACCATCCGCGGCCAGTTGAGGAGATGCCGATGAGCCTGGCCCTCCCAAGGCATCTCCGAGAAATCTGGTCATAGAGGCACTCCTAATATGTGAAATTAGTTAGCCGAGGCGATTGATCTAGTTAGTGAAGTTACAAGCTGCAAGATGGTTTTCGAGAGGGACACCATCAAGGGCCAGTGTGGAGATGCCGACTGAGCCCAGTCCTCCGGCATCTGAGAAATCGTCAGAGGCACCCTAATATGTGAAATTAGTTAGCTCCGAGGCGATTGATCTAGTTAGTGAAGTTACAAGCTGCAAGATGGTTTCGAGAGCAGGACACCATCATGCCAGTGGAGATGCCGACGGAGCCGCCTCCCAAGCATCTCCGAGAAATCGGTCATAGAGGCACTCCCTAATATGTGAAATTAGTTAGCTCCGAGGCGATTGATCTAGTTAGTGAAGTTACAAGCTGCAAGATGGTTTTCGAGCAGGGACACCATCGCGGCCAGTGGAGATGCCGATTTGAGCCCAGTCCTCCGCATCTCCGAGAAACTGGTCATAGAGGCACTCCTAATATGTGAAATTAGTTAGCCCGAGGCGATTGATCTAGTTAGTGAAGTTACAAGCTGCAAGATGGTTTTCGAGAGCAGGACACCATCATGCCAGTTTGTGGAGATGCCGAGAGCCTGGGCCTCCCATCTCCAGAAATCGGTCATAGAGGCACTCCTAATATGTGAAATTAGTTAGCCCGAGGCGATTGATCTAGTTAGTGAAGTTACAAGCTGCAAGATGGTTTTCGAGAGCAGGGACACCACTGCGCCAGTTTGTGGAGATGCCGACGGAGCCTCCTCCGCAAGATCTCCGAGAAACTGGTCATAGAGGCACCCGTCCAGCCACAAAATGGGACTAACACTCAAGACATTTATTAATATTAAAATCGAGACTACAAAACCGGACTAAAGGCCACAAACCGCGAAGATATCCTTCGTCAAGCCACAAACCGCGAAAAGACATGAACTAGAGTTACATAATATGAGCATGAACTTTGGCATATGTCATTCCTTATGACCGCTTCAGACGTAACCATGGAGCATCTTCTTTACTTAACGGAATGCTTGGGCCGGCCACCGTGAAGGGCGGAATTTCATCAAACTTATTATAATCTTCCGACATGTCCGTTTTGCCCTCGATTCCCACGATGTTTCTTTTCCCCGAAAGAACTATGTGACGCTTTGGATCATCATATGATGTATTCGCTTGCATATTTTTTCTTTTTTCGTCCGAGGACATGTCCTTCACATAGAAAACCCGAGACACATCATTGGCTAGGACGAATGGTTCATCTCTATAACCAAGATTGTTGAGATCCACCGTTGTCATTCCGCATAACCGGTCTATCTTTACCCTTCCCCATTCAAAGTTGACCCATTTGCAATGAAACAAAGGGACCTTAAAAGAGACTCCATAGTCTAGTTCCCATATCTCCTATGTAACCATAATATGTGTCCTTTTGTCCATTCTCGCCTATTGCATCAAAGCGGACACCACTATTTTGGTTGGTGCTCTTTTATCTTGGGCGATCGTAGAATGTATTCCCATTTATTTCGTGCACTTTGGAAATTCAATACAAGAGAAGATGGTGACGCGCCAACAAGTATAGCCGATCTCCAACAAGGTGTCATTCAAGATATGTGTCCGCATCCAACCACCGATGACTTCATGTGTTCATCTCAGAATCCATGATTCAAAGCCCCCGGTTTTTGAGCGCATAATATTCTTGTGTTCCTCCATATACAGAGCTGCCAAGGTGGAATTATGTAGAACTCGTAGTGTGCTTTAGTGAAAGAATCCCCTACATATCGTTGCTTTCTTTCCCAAAGGTTTTTCCACTTAGTCTTCCTCATGCCGCGAGTCGAAACACCAATCGCTTAAGGTCGAATAAAGTCAACACAAAACTCAATGACCTCCTCTGCTCCATATCCCTTGAGATGCTTCCTTCGTCTAGCACGGTTATGAACATATTTCTTTAAGACTCCCATGAACCTCTCAAAGGGGAACATATTGTGTAAATACCGGACCGAGAATGGCAATCTCTTCCACTAGATGAACCAGAGATGCGCCATAATATTGAAGAAGGATGGTGGGAACACCAATTCAAAACTAACAAGACATTGTACCACATCCTTCAGAACTTGGCGAATATCCGATTGATTACCTTCGAGATATTGCATTGAGGAATGCACACACTTCACAATGGGTACTTAACATTTTCTCGGTAGAAGCCCCTCAATGCAATCGGAAGCAATCAAGGCTATAATCACGTGATGCTCATGAGACTTCAGGTTTTGGAACTTTTTCTCCGCCATATTTATTATCCCTTTATATTAGATGAGAAGCCCGATGGCACCTTGATACCGTAAAGGACTTCAAAAAGATTTCCTTCTGCTTTGGTAAGAGCATAGTCACGACTTAAGTGACGCCTTTATCCGCCTTGTTATCTCAGATGCATGTTCTTTGGGTCTTTCATAATTTGTTGGTCCTCCTGCTTCGTGTATCTTTTGTCTTCCCATACACGCCTAGGAATCCTAGCAGTTCACGCAGAGATTCTTCGCCACGGCATCACGCCGATTGAAGAGCGGACACGCAGGACTTTCCAATATGGCAGCTCCCAAAATATAGATTTCTTCTTCCACATGGGTGCGTGTCCCGTAGCGACGCTGCTCGAATCGATTGACCGCCGACCCTTTCCAAAGATTACTTCTATGTCCTTGACCATACCAAATACATCATCACCAAAGGAGTTCAGCTTCTTCCGTGATCCGCCTCACCTTTGAAATGCTTGCCTTTCTTTCTTACGGATGATTGGTCGGAAGAAATCGTCGATTCGCTAGGTACACAACCTTCTTGCATTTATGCAAATATGTACCTTCGGTCTTATCTAAACAAAGGGTACATGCCTTATATCCTTTGTTTGTCCGTCCCGAAGGTTACTAAGAGCAGGCCAATCATTGATGGTTACGAATAACAACCCTCGAGATTAAATGGCTCCTGCTTGTTCTCATCCCACGACGCACACCTGGTTTGCCCCACAACCGTAAGAGTTCTTCAACTAATGGCCTAAGGTACACATCAATGTCGTTGCCTGCTGTTTCGGCCTTGGATGAGCACCGCATCATAATGAACTTACGCTCATGCACAACCAAGGAGGCAGGTTGTAGATACATAGAGTCACGGGCCGTGTGCAGGATCGCAGCTCTGCTCCCAAAAGGATTCATGCCATCCGTATTTAGACCAAACCATAAGTTCCTTGCGCCACCGCAAAGTCCGGGAAGTCTCTCTCGATTTTTCTCCACTGTGACCCATCGCCAGGTGTCTCAACTCCCCGCCTTTCTTACGGTCTTCTTTGTGCCATCGCAACAACCGCATGCTCTTTGTTTCGAACATGCTTTCAACCTTGGTATTATAGGAGCATACCACATAACCTTAGCAGAACCCTCTTCCGAGGGGCTCTCCTCAACATCACTGTGGTCATCTCTGCTCGATCTTATACCGCAACGCTGCATACCGCATTTATCTAAATTCTCATACTCATCATGTAGAGGATGCAACATTAATGCATGCATGTATCTTTTGCACATCTAATCCTGAGGAGAGTCTTCTTTGCTTCAGAGGTACTATCGGAAGTTCGTTATGTTTTGGAAACTTCGCTTCATTATTTTCAAAGATCTTTTCAAATGAGGAGTCGCTAGACCACACTCGCCTTCCATCGCAACAATTCCAAAGGTCGCATCGAGCTTTGTGCCGCCATCTTCACAATTTGGGTACAACAATTTCTTGTGATCTTCTAACATGCCCTCTAACTTCAACTTCTCATTTTCGCTTTCAGCCTCGCTTAATCGAAATGACCCTACCAAGTTCATCACCGGCTCATCCGATGCCCGCTCTTCACCTTTTTCCTCTCCATTGTCTTCCATTGCAAGATCATCAGATTCAGAAACATATGATGATAGTTGTTATCATCATCTTCTTCACCATCTTCCATCATAACCCCTCTTTCCCGTGCTTGGTCCAGAATTATAGTTGGGCATGAAACCTTTCATAATCGTGGTCGCGAATGATTTTTGAGGAAGAGTACTTTGTTGTTCCGACATTGAACACATGGACAACGATAAATCCATTCTCTTTGTTTGTCAGAGCCACATCGATAAATTTATCCACGCTTTGATATACCCGGCTACCCGCCGTCACCGACATCCATTCCCGACTCGCTCATCCGCATCATATAAGTAAGTTTATCAAAAACAGACATCATAAATAGTGAAATAACCAATTCACACCGACACATGAATTGTATCAATGACCTAGAAAAGATAAGATTGCTAACCTCGATCGAGGGAAATAAGCTCAAGGCCTCCTGACACCTTCTATATTTTTGTTCTATGAGAAATTCAACGGGATTTTTCACTCAAACATTTCAACAAACACCTTCCATGCATGCATGAGAAAAAACTAGCACACACCCTCACATCTTACACCATTCAAAAACAGAGTGGAGGCAGAGAGGGGTCATGCCATTTATAGAGGGGGGGTTTAGTCTGCTGGAGCCAAAGAATCGACTAGCAGGCGTGCCACGTGGCTGGGTTAAACCTTAGTCCCGCAGGCTCCAACCGGACGCATGCCCCTTACCAACCGGGACCCATGCCCGGCCCCCGTGCCCGCCCAACCGACGTTGCCAAGATAGTCCTTGCTGGCGCAACCGGACTAATGCTCCTGTGGGTGGCGAACGGATGGCCTTTTTCCTCTAGTGCATGAACCAATCCGATCATCATGTGAGCTATGACTCATGCTTAACCGATCCAACCAAAGGAAGAACACATTATTATCTTGAACATCATATCATTGTGGTATGATCACTATCATACCTATGGTAAGAGTATCATATCATACTTCACACACTACCATATCATAACACAACAATCTAAACTAGACTAATTTTTGGTTTTACAGGATAATCAAATTGTTGACAAAAAATAGATATTGACTATAGTAGAGAGATGACACTGCTAGCCACTTATGCAAACTAGTTTGTGTAAAGTTTGACTATGCCACCAATATCCAAAATTACAACAAAGGAGCAACAACACATGATCATCATCACCACATATCATATGTGTACTACTGTAAAGTATCTACGACAGATCCGGCTCGATATTAGGGTTCGCAATAGAAAACAAAAATTTCCTACGATGTGAACTATATACCAAGATCTATCTAATAGATACAACAACGGGCGGATGTATATCCGTAGAGAACATACCCTTGAATACGATAAAGCTAAGCAAACGAGTTCAACTCGTGGTTGATGTACACGATCTTGTCGATCTCAAGATCGAGAGGAAGTCCTAGCGCCGCAAATCAGAGCGCATCCATGCTCGCACACACGCTCGAGGCACCGAGCAACCTCCTCCCTCACTCCAATGCAGTGAAGCACAACTCTTTCTTGCCGAATAGCCACCGGGAACATGTATCTCGCTAGTCCGAGACCATGGGGGATAAATTCTAGAGGGAGAGAGAGATCCTTCACGAGGAGGTGTGAGAGACAAGTGAGGAGGGGGGCTCCTTTTATAGGAGGAGGGGGGGAACCCCAAGGGGGTGGCCGATGCATGGGGGCTGCCCCCTTGCCTTCCCCTCTTCATGTGGGTGGACACTCCACTCACAAATCTCCTTTAAATTCCCTCCACTCAAATTCCCATTAAATTTCCACCAAATTTAATGCAAACTCTAATTAAATAAAACTCTTTTATTTTAATCAGAATTTTGTCAATTACTTTAATGAGAAACATTAACAAATAACCCATTGCTAGAATTCTATTTCACATACATAACCACTTTATGCAATTTCACCGGAAAACCTGTTTCGGTATCTAGTGAAATAAATTCCTGCGCTTGTTCATTCTTTCGGCATGAAACATTTGCTCCAATTAGATGTCGGTGTCTCTTAAGTGTGTCACCCTACGGTTCGTGAATAATGCGGACATGATCGAGACCCCTCTCGGATCAATAATCAGAAGCGGGATCTGGAGACCCATACTGACTCCCACACATTCAACGATGACTTTCTTGTGATCGTCAGAACCTTTTACGCTAGTATCTTAATCCCTTTGTTTCACGATATATTACATGTCCGAGATTCGATCATCGGTATATCCATACCTAGTTTGATCTGAAGGGAATATGCCCTGAGAGGCAATAATAAATTGTTTATTATGTGTATTCCAAGTATATGATAGATGTTTATTTTGCATGCTATAATTGTATTAATACGGAAACGTTAATACATGTGTGTTTAATAAACAAACAGAAAGTTCCTAGTTAAGCCTCTCTCATAAACTAGCTCGTTGATTAACAAGATGATCAAGGTTTCCTGATCATGGACATTGGATGTTGTTAATAACGGGATCACAACATTAGTGTAATGATGTGATGAACATTCATCCGAAGTATAGCATTACGATCAAAGTCATTGAGTTTATATTGCTATAACAACTTACTAAGTGATCCTAATCCTTAGACCATGAGATCATGTCAATCACTAACACCTAAGAGTTTCTTGATAACATCAAACGTCACACCGTAATGTGGTGATTATAAAGATGGGTTCGTAACTAATAAAGTGTTATGTTGAGGCTCATGGATCGAGAGTGGAATTTGTTCATCCCGATGACGGATAGATATACTGGCCCTCTCGGTGATATCACATTGATTAGCTTGCAAGCAAGTGATTTGATCACTAGAATGTTATATCACGGAACGAGAAAAGAGTGCATGCTCGAACGAGATCAAACTAGGTATGGAGATACCGATGATCGAATCTCGGACATGTAATATATCGTGAGACAAAGGGATTAAGATACTAGCGTAAAAGGTTCCGACGATCACAAGAAAGTCATCGTTGAATGTGTGGGAGTCAGTATGGGTCTCCAGATCCCGCTTCTGATTATTGATCTGAGAGGGGTCTCGATCATGTCCGCATTATTCACGAACCGTAGGGTGACACACTTAAGAGACACCGACATCCAATTGGAGCAAAAGTTTCATGCCGAAGAATAAACAAGCGCAGGAATTTATTTCACTAGATACAAACAAAGTTTCGGGTGAAATTGCATAAAGTGGTTATGCATGTGAAATAGAATTCTAGCAAGGGCTTATTTGTGAATGTTTGTCATTAAAGTAATTGACAAAATTCTGAATAAAATAAAAGAGTTTTATTTAAAGAGAGTTTGCATTAAATTTGGTGGAAATTTAATGGGATCTTTGAGTGGGATTTTGAGTGGAGGAATTTGGAGGAGTTTTGTGAGTGGAGTGTCCACCCACATGAAGAGGGGAGGGCAAGGGGGCAGCCCCCATGCGCTGCCACCCCTTGGGGTCCCCCTCCTCCTATAAAAGGAGCCCTCCTCTCACTTCTCACTCACACCTCCTCGTGAAGGATCTCTCCCTCTAGAATTTATCCCATGGTCTCGGACTAGCGAGATACATGTTCCCGTGGCTATTAGGCAAGAAAGAGTTGTGCTTCCGCTGCATCGCTGGAGCGAGGAGGCGGAGGTTGCTCGGTGCCTCGAACGTGTGCGAAAGCACGGATGCGTCCGATTTGCGGCGCTTAGGACTTCCTCTCGATCTTGAGATCAGCAAGAGATCGTCTACATCAACCACGAGTTTGGACTCGTTAAACTTTGTCGGTCTTCAAGGGTATGTTCTCTACGGATGTACATCCGCCCATTGTTTGTATCTAGTATAAATAGATCTTGGTATATAGTTCACATCGTAGGAAATTTTTTGTTTTCTATGTCGAACCCTTCAAAGGGTATCGAGCCGGATCTATGCGTAGATACTTTACACGGGTAGTACACATATGAGTATGTGGGCGATGATGATCATGTTGTTGCTCCTTTCTTGTGATTTTGGATATTGGTGGCATAGTGGGATGAAGCGGCCCGGACAAACTTTACATGTCCTCGCACATGAGACCTGTTCCACGCTTGACATGCAACTAGTTTGCATAAGTGGCTAGCGGGTGTCTGCCTCCTACTATAGTCAATATCTATTTTGCAAGCGAGTTGTCAACAATTTGATTATCCTCGTTAGGTTCATGTTCGTAGGGTAAGAACGGTTCTATCTCGAAAGCCCTCACCACGTAAAACTTGCAATGGATAAATTAGAGGCGCCTAGTTTAGATTGTTGTCGGGCTAGTGTTATGATATGGTAGTGTTGTAAGTAGAAGTATGAGATGATACTCTTACAACACATAGCGTGTAAAATCCATAGACGTGGATTTACACATATAGGTATGATAGTGATCATACCACGATGCACATGATAGAGATCATCTCATGGAACCATATAATTTCACTAATAAACATATGATGTTTGTTTGCATCTTATATTGCTTATTTAGCGCTTTGTTAAGCATAATAAGATGATCCCTCATTTAAATATCAAGATAAGAATGTGTTCTTCCTTTAGTATGCACCGATTATGTTTTCGCTCCAAGACATCACGTGATGATCGGGTGTACTTGGATCCGACCATACTGGTGTAAGACAGTTACACATAAAAATACTAAGGTTCTAACTTGGCGAGCCTAGCATGTACAGACATGGCCTTGGAACACGTAAGAAAGGTTAAGCATGAGTCATATAGTTGATATGATGCCCATTTGATGCTCGCTTTGAAGCTATACCGACTCACGTGATGATCGGACTTGGTGTAGTGGATTTGGTTCATGTAATCACCAAAAGGACACGAGGGATGTCGCTTTTGAGTGGGAGTTCATTTGTAATATAGATTAGTTGAACTCAATCTATCATACACTTAGTCTAAACTTTACAAATTCTGTAGATGGCACCACCGCTTTTAATTTCAATGCTCATGGAGAAAGAGAAACTAGCAACGAACGGTAGCAACTTTACCGAATGGGCCATGAATTTGAGGATTCTCCTCTCTGCACAAAAGCAATATGTGCTAGAAGCGCCGTTAGGCCCCCCACCTTGACGATGCCCCGACGAGGAGAAGAATGTCTATCGACTCGTCAGAGGACCACAACTTAGTTCATTGGCATATTGTATGGGCTAGAGCCGAACATCGAAAGCGTTCAAAACGGCAATGCTTTTGATACAATGGGTGAGTTGAAAATGATTTTCGACACACATGTCTTTGTAGAGAGCTACAATGCTTCGTAAAAGTTCTTTAGCTGCATGATGGAAGAGAACAGCCGTTAGTGAGCATGTACTCAAGATGTCGGGTTACGCCGATAAGCTTGTGTCCTTGGGAATAACGATTCCCATTGACTTAGGCATCCATCGTTCTGCAGTCCGCCACCTAGCTATAAGAGCTTCGTGATGAACTATAATATGCAAGGCATGAAGAAGTCTCTCCCGAGCTTCACAATGCTTAAACCGCGTAAGTGGAGATCAAAAGGAACATCAAGTGTTGATGATCAATAGGAACACCGGTTTCAAGAAAGACAAGAAGGAAAACGGAAGGAAGAGGGCGGCAAGCTGTCGCACCGAAAAGAAACCCCGAGTTGGACCTAAGTCCGATACGAAGTGCTACTATTGCAAGGGATCGCCATCGAAGCGAATCGCCCCAAGTATCCGGCATAAGAAGGCCGGCAAGGCAAACAAAGGTATATATGATATACATGTTATTGATGTGTACTTGACTAGTGCTCGCAGAGCACCGGGTATTTGATACCGTTCGGTTGCTAATATTTGTAACTCGAATCGTGGGTCATGAATCGGCGACCGCTAGCAAGGGTGAGGTCAAGATGCGTTTGCAATGGATCAAACGTTGATGTGATCGCCGAACGCTACCTCTCCACTTACCGTCGGATTAGTCATAAACTTAAATAAATGTTATCGTGCCCGACCGAGCATGAACATTGTATCCGGATCATGTTTGATGCAAAGTGGTTATTCATTTAAGTCGAGAACAATGGTTGTTCCATTTATATGAATGAAATCTTTTATGGTCATGCACCGATGATGAATGGTTTATTTCGTTAGATCTCGATGATAATGTTACACATATTCATAATGTTGATGCTAAAAGGATTAAACTTGATGATGATATATCCGCATATATGTGGCAATCGCCGCTCAGGTCATATTGGCATTAAACGATGAAGAAGCTCCATTCGGATGGACTTTTGGAATCACTTGATTATGAATCATTTGATACATGTGAGCCATGCCTTATGGGAAAGATGACTAGAACGCCGCTTTTCGGTTCAATGGAACGGGCGATGATTGGAAATCATACATTCGATGTATGTGGTCCAATGAGTGTGTCGGCGAGGTGGATATCGTTATTTTGTTACTTACGGATGATTTGAGTAGATACGGTTATATCTACTTAATGAAACACAAGTCCGAAACCTTTGAAAAGTTCAAGGAATTTCGAATGAAGTGGAAAATCATCGTAATAGAAAGATCAAATTTCTGGCCCGACCGTGGAGGTGAGTATCTAAGTTACGAGTTTAGCACTCACATGAAAGAGTGTGGAATTGTTTCACAACTCACACTGCCGAACACCACAAATAAATGGTGTGTCGGAACGTCGTAATCGTACTTTATTAGATATGGTTCGATCTATGATGTCTCGACGGACTTGCCGTTGTCATTTTGGGGTTATGCACTAGAAAGCTGCATTCACTTTAAATCGGGCACCATCTAAATCCGCTGAAACGACACCGTATGAATTGTGGTTTGGAAACAAACCTAAGTCATTTCTTAAAGTTTGGGGTTGCGATGTTTATGTGAAGAAACTTCAACCGGATAAACTCGAACCCAAAGCGGAAAAATGCGCCTTCATAGGATACCCTAAAGAAACTATTGGGTATTCCTTCTATCACAGATCCGAGGGCAAGGTTTTTGTTAAGAATGGATCCTTTCTAGAGAAAGAGTTTCTCGAAAGGTGTGAGTAGTCGGAAGGTAGAACTCAAGAGGTTATGGAACCTTCTCTTCAAAGTATGGCGAGTAGCGCTACGAAGTCGCTCCGAGTTGGCTCCACTGTTGAAGAGGGAACTAATGATAATGATCATGAAACTCCGAAGAGAGTACTACCAACCTCGCAGGTCAAACAGACGCTGCAGCCTCCGAGTCAGACGGAAATCTGTCATAAATTTCATGGTTGATGAAAATAATGACCTGCGACGTATGAAGAAGCGATGATGAGCCCGGATTCCAACAAATGGTTAGAAGCCATGAAATCCGAGATGGAATCCATGTATGAAAATCAAGTTTGGAACTTGGTGGAATTACCTCACCACCGAAAGGTCGTGGAGAACAAATGGATTTTCAAAAGGAAAACTGATGCGATGGTAATGTGACCATCTATAAAGCTCGACTTGTCGCAAAGGGGTTTCGACAAATTCAAGGAGTTGACTACGATGAGACTTTCTCTCCGTAGCGATGCTAAAGTCGCTTAGGATTATGTTAGCAATTGCTGCATATTTCGATTATGAAATATGGCGATGGATGTCAAAACCGCTTTCTCAATGGTAATATTGAAGAAGAGTTGTATATGATACAACCAAAGGGTTTTGTCGATCCTAAGGATGCTAACAAGGTGTGCAAGCTTCAGATCCATCTATGGATTGAAGCAAGCATCACGGTTGGAATCTCCGCTTTGATGAGGTGATCAAAGAGTTTGGATTTGTCCAAACTTATGGAGAAGCTTGTATTTACAAGAAAGTGAGTGGGAGCAATGTGGCATTTCGATATTATATGTGGATGACATATTATTGATCGGAATGATATAGAACTTTTAAACAGTGTTAAAAGTTATCTAAACAAAGAAATTTTCAATGAAGGACCTAGGTGAAGTCATACATATTAGGCATAAAGATCTATAGAGATAGATCTAGGCGCCTAATAGGGCTATCGCAAAGTACATACCTTGATAAGATTTTAAAGAAGTTTAAAATGGACGGAAGTAAGAAGGGTTCTTACCTATGTTGCAAGGCAAGACATTGAGTAAGACTCAAAGTCCAGCTTCGCGGAAGAAAGAGAGATAATGGACAAAGTCCCTATGCTTGACCATAGGCTCTATAATGTACGCCATGCTATGTACAAGACCGGATGTGGCACACGCTATTAGTTTGACTAGTAGGTACCAATCGGATCCGTGTTGAACATCGGATAGCGGTCAAGAATATCCTTAAGTACTTACGAAGAACTAAGGATATGTTTCTTGTATACGGAGGTGAAGAAGAGCTCGTCGCTAAGTGTTATGTCGACGCTTAGTTGACACCGATCCGGATGACTCTAAGTCTCAATCCGGATACGTATTTCTCATGAATGGCGGAGCGTTAGTTGGAGGAGCTCCAAACAACCTGTGGTAGCGGATCAACAACGGAGGCGAATATGTTGTCGCTTGAGCGCCAGAAGCGCTTTGGATGAAGGAGTTCATATCCGAACTAGGAGTTGTGGCAAGCGTTGGACCCAATGGTGATCTATTGTGACAACAATGGTGCCATTGCCAATGCCAAAGAGCCAAGGTCTCACAAGCATTCCAAGCATATTAAGCGCGGTTTCACTCCATCCATGAGCATGTCAAGGATGGAGATATAAAGATTTGTAAAGTACATACGGATCTCAATGTAGCATCCGTTGACTAAAACTCTCCCTAGAGCAAAACATGATCAACACCGTAACTCAATGGGTGTTAGATATATCACTATGTAACTAGATTATTGTCTCTAGTGCAAGTGGAGACTGAAGGAATATGCCCGAGAGGCAATAATAAATTGTTTATTATGTATTCCAAGTATATGATAGATGTTTATTTTGCATGCTATAATTGTATTAATACGGAAACGTTAATACATGTGTGTTTAATAAACAAACAGAAAGTTCCTAGTTAAGCCTCTCTCATAAACTAGCTCGTTGATTAACAAGATGATCAAGGTTTCGATCATGGACATTGGATGTTGTTAATAACGGATCACAACATTAGTGTAATGATGTGATGAACATTCATCCAAGTATAGCATTACGATCAAAGTCATTGAGTTTATATTGCTATAACAACTTACGAAGTGATCCTAATCCTTAGACCATGAGATCATGTCAATCACTAACACCTAAGAGTTTCTTGATAACATCAAACGTCACACCGTAACAGGTGATTATAAAGATGGGTTCGAACTAATAAAGTGTTATGTTGAGGCTCATGGATCGAGAGTGAATTTGTTCATCCCGATGACGGATAGATATACTGGGCCCTCGGTGATATCACATTGATTAGCTTGCAAGCAAGTGATTTGATCACTAGAATGTTATATCACGGAACGAGAAAAGAGTGCATGTCGAACGAGATCAAACTAGGTATGGAGATACCGATGATCGAATCTCGGACATGTAATATATCGTGAGACAAAGGGATTAAGATACTAGCGAAAAGGTTCCGACGATCACAAGAAAGTCATCGTTGAATGTGTGGGAGTCAGTATGGGTCTCCAGATCCCGCTTCTGATTATTGATCTGAGAGGGGTCTCGATCATGTCCGCATTATTCACGAACCGTAGGGTGACACACTTAAGATACACCGACATCCAATTGGAGCAAAAGTTTCATGCCGAAAGAATAAACAAGCGCAGGAATTTATTTCACTAGATACCGAAACAGGTTTTCGGGTGAAATTGCATAAAGTGGTTATGCATGTGAAATAGAATTCTAGCAAGGGGTTATTTGTGAATGTTTGTCATTAAAGTAATTGACAAAATTCTGAATAAAATAAAAGAGTTTTATTTAATGAGAGATTGCATTAAATTTGGTGGAAATTTAATGGGATTTTAGTGGACTTTGAGTGGAGGGAATTTGGAGGAGTTTTGTGAGTGGAGTGTCCACCCACATGAAGAGGGGAGGCAAGGGGCAGCCCCATGCGCTGCCACCCCTTGGGGTTCCCCCTCCTCCTATAAAAGGAGCCCCTCCTCACTTCTCACTCACACCTCCTCGTGAAGGATCTCTCTCCTCTAGAATTTATCCCCATGGTCTCGGACTAGCGAGATACATGTTCCCGGTGGCTATTCGGCAAGAAAGAGTTGTGCTTCCTGCATCGCTGGAGCGAGGAGGCGGAGGTTGCTCGGTGCCTCGAACGTGTGCGAGCACGATGCGCTGCTGATTTGCGGCGCTAGGACTTCCTCTCGATCTTGAGATCGGCAAGAGATCGTCTACATCAACCACGAGTTTGGACTCGTTAAACTTTGTCGGTCTTCAAGGGTATGTTCTCTACGGATGTACATCCGCCCGTTGTTTGTATCTAGTATAAATAGATCTTGGTATATAGTTCACATCGTAGGAAATTTTTTGTTTTCTATGCTGCAAACCCTTCATGATCTCGTTACCGACATGCACTATTTTCTCGTTCCTGTGATATAACATTCTAGTGATCAAATCACTTGCTTGCAAGCTAATCAATGTGATATCACCGAGAGGGCCCAGAGTATATCTATCCGTCATCGGGATGAACAAATTCCACTCTCGATCCAGGAGCCTCAACATAAAACTTTATTAGTTCTGAATCCATCTTTATAATCACCGTTATTTGTGTGACGTTTGATGTTATCAAGAAACTCTTCCGGTGTTAGTGATTGACATGATCTCATGGTCTAAGGATTAGAATCACTTCGTAAGTTGTTATAGCAATATAAACTCAATGACATTGATCGTAATGCTATACTTCGTATGAATGTTCATCACACCATTACACTAATGTTGTGATCCCGTTATTAACAACATCCAATGTCCATGATCAGGAAACCTTGATCATCTTGTTAATCAACGAGCTAGTTTATGAGAGAGGCATAACTAGGAACTTTCTATTTGTTTATTAAACACACATGTATTAACGTTTCCGTATTAATACAATTATAGCATGCAAAATAAACATCTATCATATACTTGGAATACACATAATAAACACTTTATTATTGCCTCTCAGGGCATATTCCCTTCAGAATCTATCATCTATATGCTTTTGGCTAGGTGGAGCTTAGGCTTGCTTTGCTCAAAATAGAGTTTTCCTTATCATTTGAAAACACTAAGTTTTTGTTTGTCAACAATCACCCAAGGAACCACCAATAGAAATTGGTGAACCTTAAACCCTTGTTCAACCACAAATTTTAACTTAGAAATTGGGATGAGGAGATTCTTGATAGCTTCCATGTCTTGATGCTCAAATTGTCCTTTACCAGGGACATGGCTAAGTACTTAGATTTTACATTCTGCAGAGGTGGTGCAACTTTCCCCACAAGACTTGGTTTTCACCAAGACAAGGTCTTTCAGAAGCCTTCCCTTAGACCAGAATGGACGCGTTCCAACCTATCATCCCCTACCACCAACTGTCCATTTGGCTAAGTTATTGCAACCTATATGATCCAGGCAGAGCCCATAATGCCAAGTGGCTGCACTTGAAGCTTATCAACATTTGACATCTCAAATCTCTTTGTTCCTGGGTGGCATTCCACAAGTGAGATACCAAGTTTTCCCAGATATCTTTGGACTTGGTGATGCCCAAGTTTTCCCCAGTATACTGGACTTGTGTAACCACTCAACACAAACCTTTCTTTCCATTCCACCCAGGTGATTCATTCACTTAGTTGTTTTATTAAACAAAACACAAGTCCTTGACTTAGAAATATTCCATAGAATGAATATATCCACCCTTGTTTTCTACTAGCTAAGCTAATCATGATAGTAGTAGGAATCTTAACATAGGAAAATTTCTACTAAGGTTTCATCTACAAGGATTTCCCATGGCATAGTTTATACTTAGCAAAAATTCAATGCAAGTCCTACTTAGAAATATCACTAATGCATAGTGAAAATAATGGGACAAAAGTATGAAGCATCACTTGCCTTTTTGGTAGATAATATAAGTTCACTCCTTGATCTTGCAATAGTCACACTCTTCAAATGTCACTAAAATTCAATCAAGCAAGGCACAATTTAAATCTACCATTCAAGCAATCATCACATAAAATAATAAAACCAAAGCAATGCATGCAAGCATGCCAAAGATTGTTTTATTTTGGAAAAGTGGTTTCTATAGGTTGTAAACATCATAAATTTTCTATTGGTCATTTATAAAAGTGGAAAAACCATTTGACATTGAGTTAGTGAAAATGGCCATTTAAATCATTTTTGTTTTGCTAGAAATTATTTAAATCAAAGTAATATTTCTAGTGTTTGATAAATAAATTTTAAACATAAATGTTAGTGTTTTATGGTCAAGTGTTTAATATTAAAACCATTTGCAAAAGGTTTTACCTATAAATCATTTTTATACCAAAACAATATTTTATGTTGTTGAAATTGCCTTTTAGCAAAATAATAATTTATAGGGTTCATCAAATATATTTTTAAATCTCAAAACTTGGTGTTTTAGGGTTAGGGAGTTTAAATCAAAACATTTTCCAAAGGTTTTACTCAAGGGCATTTTTAACACATAAACAATATTTTTATTTGACTAGAAATGTTCTAATTCAAGGATTTATTCTTTAACTTCACAAAATATCATTTTAAATCCATAAGTTGGCTTCTATGGTCAGTAGGTTCAAAACAACCCATTTTTCAAAGATTTTATCCTAAAACAATTGCTAGAATAATTTTTATATTCAAAATAGACCTACACATGTTTATGGAAATTCAACCAATTTTCCAGAAGCAATTCATTAAACAAAGTGCATGGTTGGATAGAGTTTGTTTTTGTGATTCCATTGATATAAAATTTGTAAAATTTGGACGTGTAGATTAAAAGTTATGAATTTTACAAACTCAAACATCTAATATAATCTTTTCTGATTTTATAACAGAGTCAGTGCCACGCGTCTTGTTATTATTGGTCAAAAACGATTCGCACGGATCAAGCGATGCTGGCCATAGGATCTAAAGTGGATCATGCGGTAAAGAAACAGTCATACCTCTTCGATAAGTCGATCTATCCTACTCGTTGGATCAGCATCTAACGGTTCCTAGCAACTAGCCAAAGACGGGCGGCGCTGGCGCAGCGGCGAGCGGCGGAGGCGCTTTGTATACGGCGTTGCGACGACTACAGGAAGCGAGGGAAGAAGGGGAGGAGATTACCAGAACCGCAAAAGCTTGTTGATGCCCAACGTGGTCGTCGGAAGGCAGGGGGCGCTCGAGGTCGACGGTAATTCCTCGCCGGAGTTCGTGGAACTGTCAGGTGCGGTCAGTCGTTGTAGGAGGCGATGACACGGTGCGCGCGAAGACAAAACATGGGTGCCGTTAGATGCGCACGGTGCTAGGGATCACACTCGTGTCGACGAGAGGGGAGGGGGCGGTCAGGACATACCGAGGGAGATCGCCGGAGTTGGGGAGACTCACGGTGGCGCTCAGACTTCAAAGTTGTCGAGCCTCTGGTGCATGCGCGGCCAAGCTGGGGCTATGTGTAGGTACTACTGACGGTGAGGAGCAAGCTGGTGGATGCCAGGGAGTGGAGGGTGGCCTAGCTTCGCCGGAATCGGCTGGAAGAGGTCGTCTGGGCAGTGGAGGTTCCGAGCAAAATCGGAGCAGCCTGGTGGCTCCGGTGGGGTGATGATTGGGGGAAAGGGAGAGGGGAGCATGGTGATTAAGTACGCATGGTCGCGGCGGGATTTACTCGTGCATTCAGCGAGAATTGAAGCTGCGAATTTACACAGGAAACGGCCGGAGGAAAGAGGGGGAGGAACTGGTTGCGAGGATGACGATGACCTGGCGGTGTGGTCGATTGGTCAGTGAGTGAGGAAGTTACGCGTGGGGTCAGGTCATCACCGAGTGAGGGGGTACGGTCTGCGGTGAGAAAATAACGAGCGGGGAGAGAGGGAGTGGGGAAAAGATGGGCAGGTCTGGGCCAGATGGGCTTAACTAGGCTGGGCTGATCTTTCATTTTTTTTTGCATAGAATGCTTTTTTTTCCTTTTCTATTTATCCGATTTGGTTTTTATTCAAACAATTCAAACACTATTTGGATTCAAACTTCTACCAAACTTTGTGTAGATTTTAATACTGTTATTTAACATATTCTAAAGTCAAATTTAAAATAATTCTTTTATTATTTTTAGGGTCTATTATATATTTATAGATAGACATTTGTCTTTATTTCAAAATAAGATTTAAATATGTTTTCAAACTCTATTTAAATTCTAAATTTCACCAAATCTTTTTAGTATGTTTTATTTAGAAATAAAACACTTTGAATTCTTATTTAAAATACTTTATTTTATTTTTAATGTTCATTTAAAATGGGAAATGTCTTTATTTAAAAGAATTTGGATAATAATAAATCCTAAATTATTTATTTAAATAAACCTTTACTATTTTTATTTGACAAAAATATTTTATTTTATTTGCTTGGCCAAGATTTAATTTGGTCTTTTAAAATAGTCCTTATTTATTTCTTCCTTTGCTTATAAAAACCATATCTTTTTATTTAAGGATCCAAAAATGGTGATTCCAATTTGTAAAATCTTGTTTAATAATTATTTATCCTTTTAAATATCTTTAGGATCCTTTGCTCACCATTTGGTATGGGTTTTTAGATAGATGCTTTATTATCATTGGAAATTCAATTTCCTTATCTTATTAAATTCATAAGATTTTATCTATGGCTCCAAATTAAGGGAAATCAATTTCTATGGTTTTATAATATTTCTATTTGTCATTATTGATCATTTATAAATGTTTGTTGACAAATTTTTATATGGATCAAAACCATGGTCTTAGAGATATCTTGGAAATGATTTTATTCCATTAGGGTTTTAAGGTTTTGGTTTATTTCCCAAGTGTTTAAATTTCCAGATGCATTTATGAAGAATGCATTTCACTTGATTTGAATTCAGTTGGATTAAAACATTACTCAAGTTTGTTCAAGATGGGATTTTAAGTTTCCATTTAGAAACAAAAAGTTTCTTTTCACCCTAAATTTCAACAATTATTTATTTTGTTTTCACATTACAAAATTTGGAAAATTTTGGGATGTGACAGGCTACCACCCTTAAAAGAAATCTCGTCCTGAGATTTGGGAAAGATAGGGGTTACAAGTTGGATTCAAGGCAACTAGGGTGCTACCACCCTTAAAAATTTCCAACTAGATTACATCTTGGCTTGCTTGGGATCCTGATGAAACTTCTCTGGGCAGACATCTGCATAGTGTCCTTTGTTTCCACACTTGAAACATGTGACAAGGCTGAGATCCTTCATAGGCTTGTTTGTCTTGTGCTTCATCTTTTCTGGACAATTACTTGCATAATGTCCTTGGTTACCACAATTGTAACATGTAACAAGGTTGAGCTCTTCACGTATCTTCTGTGGACAAGTTGATACATAATGGCCTAGATCTTTTCAGTTGTTGCACCACACTTGGCTCATTTCCTTGTACTTCTTCTTCTTTTCTGTACACTCATTGGCATAGTGTCCCATCTCTTTGCAATGGCAACATTGCACTTGGCTTTTGTCCTTCTTCTTCTTGGGTTTCTCCAAAGCTAGGAGTTCTTCTAGTTCATGCTCTTCATATCTCACCTCAAAGGTGGGAAAGTCTCCTGGTCTCCTTAATATTTTCCTTGGATAATACATATGTTTCCTCTTTTGTCCATCAAGTTGAGTCATATTGCATGGAGGTGCAAGCTTAGATTTTCCTTTGTCTTCATCCTTCTTGGTAGAAGTTGTTCCCTCCTGAGGGTTTACAAACTGTTGATGCACTCCACCTTGTTTCCTTTGTTGAACTATGGAATAGATGGGGCATTGGATAGGGACATGATTATTTCCTTCACATAGGAAACAAGTAGCTTGAGATGTGGGGCATTGATTGGTTGGATGTTTCTCTTCACAATTAGGGCATTGATTTTCATGCTCTTTGGAAGTGTGATCCTTGTCTCCACAAACATTGCAATCTTGGGTTCCCTCTATAATATCATCCTTGACATCCTTGTTGTCACCATCTCCTTGGGAAAGGCTGTCTTTCATGTTGATCATTTGAGTGGTCATCCCTTGCAACAATTGGGATTGAATTTCCAAAAACTTTTGCATGGTTGGGTCTAACTCATTGTTGTTGGCTAAAAACTGAGTTGTCAACTGATTCAACTGGGTTTGGTTTGCTAGTAGTTGTTCTCTCATGTTCATCTCTTGGTTGTTGTTGTTGTCACCATTCTTGATGTTGGAGTTTCTTGGAGTAGTCATCTGTTTGGGTTGGATTAGGATTAGAATAGGCAAAAGATTTCTAAGGAAATAATTCTAATAACACACAACAATTTCACACAAGCAATGTGCAAGCAATCAAAAACAAACATTCCAATCAAACAAGAAAGTTTCAAGCACATTTTTAAGCAACAAAATATTTTTGCTACACCACATAAGTTGGTGTGTTTGATTTAATGTAAATATGGTGGTCCAACTATATGGTTCACTTGAGATCCTTCCATCCTTCTTAGTTGATTCTTCTTGAATGAGATCATGGTTTCCTTGGGAAAATTCTTGAATCTTGGTCACAAAACTTCAAAGGTGATGATGGTTTGTTCTAGGTTGTGTTTCCTTAGTCTTCAAGTCTTGAGTAACATTTCTTGTCTCACTTGTAGTCCTTAGTGATGTCCAAATTGAGGTCCTTGGTGAAACTAAAGTTGAAGTCATTGATGATGTTGAAGTTGAAGTCATTTGAGTTGGTGAAGTCCTTTGCTCATGGTTGAGGTCCTTGTCCATCAAGTTTGAAAAGGAAGAGATGTAGAATCAAAACCAAAATGGTTGAGGAAAGAGTTTACAATATTATTTGTAAATAATTTTTGGAACAAATACAACTCCTATTTTTTTCTAAGGGGTTTTGTCCAATCCTAGGGTTACAAATCCTACAGGCAACACAGTGCTCTGATACCATCTGTAGAGGTCCCAACCTTTAATAAGGTAGAGATCCATGTGTTTAGAATGCTAGTCCCTGGATCAATAACTAGCATCCACATTTAAGATGTAATATCAAGAAACAAAGGTCATAATACAACTTTATAACCAGGAATAAAATAATTCATTACATCTTACATAGCTCATTTGTCTATCTCATTACAATGCAGCAGAAATAACTATAGCATGGATTCCTTCATCCTCAAAGTGCCACAGGTAATCATGTTGGTTGTAGACTTGTAATCCTAATCAACATACTTCTCTAACATTAAACAAACCTACAACATAATAAGTTACAGCCACAAGGGTCAATACATTTGAATTGTATTGGCAAGTGATACTATGGTAGTATAGTGGAATCTATCATCTATATGCTTTTGGCTAGGTGGAGCTTAGGCTTGCTTTGCTCAAAATAGACTTTTCCTTATCATTTGAAAACACTAAGTTTTTGTTTGTCAAAAATCACCCAAGGAACCACCAATAGAAATTGGTGAACCTTAAACCCTTGTTCAACCACAAATTTTAACTTAGAAATTGGGATGAGGAGATTCTTGATAGCTTCCATGTCTTGATGCTCAAATTGTCCTATACCAGGGACATGTCTAAGTACTTAGATTGTACACTCTGCAGAGGTGGTGCACTTTCCCCACAAGACTTGGTTTTCACCAAGGCAAGATCTTTCAGAAGCCTTCCCTTAGACCAGAATGGACGCGTTCCAACCTATCATCCCCTACCACCAACTGTCCATTTGGCTAAGTTATTGCAACCTATATGATCCAGGCAGAGCACATAATGCCAAGTGGCTGCACTTGAAGCTTCTCAACATTTGACATCTCAAATCTCTTTGTTCCTGGGTGGCATTCCACAAGTGAGATACCAAGTTTTCCCCAGTATACTGTACTTGGTGATGCCCAAGTTTCACCTAGTATACTAGACGTGTAACCACTCAACGCAAACCTTTCTTTCCATTCCACCCAGGTGATTCATTCACTTAGTTATTTTATTAAACAAAACACAAGTCCTTGACTTAGAAATATTCCATAGCATGAATATAATCCACCCTTGTTTTCTACTAGCTAAGCTAAGCATGATAGTAGTAGGAATCTTAACTTAGGAAAAATTCTACTAAGGTTTCATCTACAAGGATTTCCCATGGCATAGTTTATACTTAGCAAAAATTCCATGCAAGTCCTACTTAGAAATATCACTAATGCATAGTGAAAATAATGGGACAAAAGTATGAAGCATCACTTGCCTTTTTGGTAGATAATATAAGTTCACTCCTTGATCTTGCAATAGTCACACTATTCAAATGTCACTACAACTCAATCAAGAAAGTCACAATTTAAATCTACCATTCAAGCAATCATCACATAAAATAATAAAACCAAAGAAATGCATGCAAGCATGCCAAAGATTGTTTTATTTTGGACAAGTGGTTTCTATAGGTTGTAAACATCATAAATTGTCTATTGGTCATTTATAAAAGTGGCAACACCATTTGATATTGAGTTAGTGAAAATGGCCATTTAAATTATTTTTGTTTTGATAGAAATGATTTAAATCAAAGTAATATTTCTAGTGTTTGATAAATACATTTTAAACACAAATGTTAGTGTTTTATGGTCAAGTGTTTAATATTAAAACCATTTGAAAAAGGTTTTACATATAAATCATTTTTATACCAAAACAATATTTTATGTTGTTTAAATTGCCTTTTAGCAAAGTATTAATTTATAGGGTTCATCAAATATATTTTTAAATCTCAAAACTTGGTGTTTTAGGGTCAGAGAGTTTAAATCAAAACATTTTCCAAAGGTTTTACTCAAAGGGCATTTTTAACACATAAACAATATTTTTATTTGACTAGAAATTTTTTAATTTAAGGATTTATTCTTTAACTTCACAAAATATCATTTTAAATCCATTAGTTGGTTTCTATGGTCAGTAGGTTCAAAACAACCCATTTGTCAAAGATTTTATCCTAAAAACATTGCTAGGATAATTTTTATATTCAAAATATACCTACACATATTTCTGTAAATTCAACCAATTTTCCAGAAGCAATTCATTAAACAAAGTGCATGGTTGTATAGAGTTTGTTTTGCTGATTCCATTGATATAAAATTTGTAAGATTTGGACGTGTAGATTAAAAGTTATGAATTTTACAAACTCTAACATCTAATATAACCTTTTCTGATTTTATAACAGAGTCAGTGCCACGCGTCTTGTTATTATTGGTAGAAAACGATTCACACGGATCAAGCGATGCTGGCCGTAGGATCTAAAGTGGATCGTGCGGTACAGAAACAGTCATACCTCTTCGATAAGTCAATCTATCCTACTCGTTGGATCAGCATCTAACGGTTCCTAACAACTAGCCAAAGACGGGCGGCGTTGGCGCGGCGGCGAGCGACGGAGGCGCTCTGTCTACGGCGTCGCGGAGACTACAGGAAGCGAGGGAAGAAGGGGAGGATCTTACCATAACCGCAAAAGCTTGCTGATGCCCAATGTGGTCGTCGGAAGGCAGGGGGCGCTCGAGGTCGACGGTAATTCCTCGCCGGAGTTTGTGGAACCGTCGGGTGCGGTCAGTCGTTGTCGGAGGCGACGCCATGGTGCGCGCTAAGACAAAAACATGGGTGTCGTTAGATGCGCACGGTGCTGGGGATGACACTCGTGTCAACGAGAGGGGAGGGGGCGGTCAGTACATACCGAGGGAGATCGCCGGAGTTGGGGAGATTCACGGTGGCGGTCAGACTTCAAAGTTGCCGAGCCTCCGGTTCATGCGCGGCCAAGATGGGGCTATGGGCAGGTTCTACTGATGGTGGGGAGCAAGCTGGTGGATGCCATGGAGTGGAGGGTGGCCTAGCTTTGCCGGAATTGGCTCGAAGAGGTCGTCGGGGCAGTGGAGGTTCCGAGCAAAATCGGAGCAGCCTGGTGGCTCTGGTGGGGTGATGATTGGGGGGAAGGGAGAGGGGAGCATGGCGATTAAGTACGCGTGGTCGCGGAGGGATTTACTCGTGCATTCAACGAGAATTGAAGCTGCGAATTTACACAGGAAACGACCGGAGGAAAGAGGGGGAGGAACTGGTCGCGAGGACGATGATGACCAGGCGGTGGTGTCGATTGGTCAGTGAGTGAGGAAGTTACGCATGGGGTCAAGTCATCAGCGAGTGAGGGGGTACGATCTGCGGTGAGAAAAGAACGAGCGGGGAGAGAGGGAGTGGGGGAAAAGATGGGCTGGTCTGGGCCAGATGGGCTTAACTGGGTTGGGCTGCTCTTTCATTTTTTTTTGCACAGAATGCTTTTATTTTTCCTTTTCTATTTATCTGATTTGGTTTTTATTCAAACAATTCAAACACTATTTGGACTCAAACTTCTACCAAACTTTGTGTAGATTTTAATACTGTTATTTAACATATTCTAAAGTCAAATTTAAAATAATTCTTTTATTCTTTTTAGGGTCTATTATATATTTATAAATAGACATTTGTCTTTATTTAAAAATAAGATTTAAATATGTTTTCAAACTCTATTTAAATTCTAAATTTCACCAAATCATTTTAGTAGGTTTTATTTAGAAATAAAACACTTTGAATTCTTATTTAAAATACTTTATTTTGTTTTTTTAATGTTCATTTAAAATGGGAAATGTATTTATTTAAAAGAATTTAGATAATAATAAATCCTCAAAATTTTATTTAAATAAACCTTTACTCTTTTTATTTGACAAAAATATTTTATTTTATTTGCTTGTGCAAGATTTAATTTGGTCTTTTAAAATAGTCCTTATTTATTTATTTATTTATTTCTTCCTTTGCTTATAAAACCATATCTTTTTATTTAAGGATCCAAAAATGGTGATACCGATTTGTAAAATCTTGTTTAATAATTATTTATCCTTTTAAATCTCTTTAGGATCCTTTGCTCGCCATTTGGTATGGGCTTTTAGATAGATGCTTTATTAGCATTGGAAATTCAATTTCCTTATCTTATTAAATTCATAAGATTTTATATATGGCTCCAAATTATGGGAAATCAATTTCTATGGTTTTATAATATTCCTATTTGTCATTCTTGATCATTTATAAATGTTTGTTGACAAATTTTTATATGGATCAAAACCATGGTCTTAGAGATATCTTGGAAATGATTTTATTCCATTAGGGTTTTAGGGTTTGGGTTTATTTCCCAAGTGTTTAAATTTCCAGATGCATTTATGAAGAATGCATTTCACTTGATTTTAATTCAGTTGGATTCAAACATTACTCAAGTTTGTTCAAGATGGGATTTTAAGTTTCCATTTAGAAACAAAAAGTTTATTTTCACCCTAAATTTCAATAATTATTTATTTTTCACATTACAAAATTTGGAAAATTTTGGGATGTGACAGGTGTGGGTCCCCTGGCCGCCCTCCTACATCGCCTCTTCGCCTATAAAACCCCCCGATGCCAAAACCCTAAGTATCCGATCACATCTCCACGAAATATTCCGTAGTCGCCGCCACCATCGCCCCTAGATCAGGGGGATCTGAAGCTCTTCCCGGCACCCTTCTTGAAGGGATTTGCGGCATAGTAAATCAAAATTTTCTACGGATGCGAACAGAGGGAAAGCCAAGATCTAATCTAGGAGATGCAATCAACGAGAGAGATTGGATTAGATCTTCATACCCTTGAAGATTTGCAAAGCGGAACGTTCGTCGGAACGTGGGTGATGTAGTCGTACTCGCTTCTCCTCCTCGCGATCCGATCCGATCTAGCACCACAAGTGGCGGTGCTTCCGTGAGATGCACACGTGCAGCACCTCGACGTCTCCTCCTTCCTCGGACCAGCAAGTATGGTGGAGATATAGATTGGATCTACAACACGACGGCGTGGTGTATATGGTGGAGAATTTCTGCAGCAGGGCTTCGCCTACAAACAGTCGGGAGGGAGAGAGGAAGGTAGCAGGGCAACCAGGGTTTGGAGAAAAGGTGTGTGGAGGAGGGGGCGCCCTAGCCCTCATTATATAGAGGGGGGGCGGCCAGCCCTTGCCCCTCCTCCAAGCCTTGGGCCGGCGGCCAAGGGAGGGAGAAGTGGGGGGCAAGGACTCTCCCCTTTCTAGAAACCCTATCTCTAGTTTAAACGAATTTAAACTCTCTAGGATCGGCTGGGCCCTATGGGGCCTTGTGCCCCTGGCCCAAAGCGGCCAGGACACTCCCTCATAGGCCCATGCCCTCCCGAAGGTGGGGCCACGTTGGTCCCTTCCGAAGGTTCTAGAAGCTTCCAGACAATATCGATTAACCGGAACAATTCAACTCCAAAACTGCATTGCCTTATATGAATCTTATTCTCGGACCATTCGAACCTCTCGTGATATCCCGGATCCCATCCGAGACTCAACAAAAATTCATAAACCAATTATCCAATCTATCCTAGCGCCGAGATACGTTATGTGTGACCTGCGGGTTCGAGAATATGCACATGATCTTCTATCAATAATCAACAGCAGGGTCTGGCACCCATATTGACTCCCACACATTCATCGATGATCATATCGGATGAACCACGATGCCAGGATTCAATCAATCCCATATATATATTACCTTCGTCTCACGATATTTTACTTGCCCGAGATTCGATCGTTTGCATCGTCATACCTAGTTCAATCTCGCTCACAACAAGTACTTTACTCGCCGTGATCCGATATCACTTTGTGATTAACTCCTTAACCACATGCTTGCAAGCGGTGTTGATATCGACACGAGTGGGCCCAAGTATATCTCTCCGACTTGGGAGGGACAAATTCCATCTCGATACATACAACCCAACAGATACTTTCCGATCACCGAGAGACACCTTTATGATCACCCTCTCATAGGATGATGTTTGATGACCTCAAAGCTTTCTTCGATACTGTGGAGTTGTATTATCTCATGGTCTAAGGAATACAATATTTGACATAGGAAAAGCTTGGCAAAGATGAACACGATGAAACGATCTAATTGCTTTGCTTAGTTTGGGTCTGTCCATCATATCATTCTCCAATGATATGATCTCATTATCAATTGACAACTCATGTCTATGGTTAGGAAACCTTAACCATCATTGATGAATGAGCTAGTCCATAGAGGCGTACCAGGGACACGGTGTTGTTCACAAACCACACAAGTATTAAAGTTTCCGCTTAATACAATTCTAGCATGGAGTATAAACTTTATCATGAACAAGAATTATAATAATAACATCTTTATTATTGCCTCTAGGGCATAATTCCAACAGTCTCCCACTTGCACTAGAGTCAATAATCTAGTTTACATCTGGAAACAATCTCACACCCATGGCAATCGAGGTCTTGATCATGTTTTACACGTGGAAGAGGTTTAGTCAATGGATCTGCGACATTCAGATCTGTATGTACTTTGCTAATCTTCAGATCTCCATCTACTATATAATCTCGGATTATATGAAACTTGCGGTTGATATGCTTGGTCTTTGGATGATATCTTGGTTCCTTGGCGAGTGCTATGGCGCCAGTGTTGTCACACAATATCTCCAGTGGGTCCAATGCACTTGAACCATGCCAAGCTCGATGATGAAGTTTCGATCCAAACTCCTTCACTTGACGCTCGCAGCAGCCATGTATTCCGCTTCTCATGTAGATCCCGCGATCACGCTTTGCTTGCAGCTTCTCCACTCCAGGCTCCTCCATTCAAAATATACACGTATCCTGTCTGAGATTTAGAATCATCCTTGTCGGTGTCGAAACTAGCGTCGAGGTAACCTTTTACGACAAGCTGTTCATCACCCCCATAGACTAAGAACATTTCTTTAGTCCTATTCAGGTACTTTAGGATGTTCTTCATGGCTGTCCAGTGTTCCACTCCCGGATCACTTTGATATCTGCTCGTCAAACTAAGAGCATTGGACACATCTGGTCTAGTACACAGCATGGCATACATGATGGAACCTATGGCCAAGGCATAAGGCACTTTGCTCATAGCTTCCCTATCATTTACCGTGAATGGACACCGAGCCTTGCTCAATATCTTACGACAACATAGGCAATCGAACCTTTCTTTTCCTTATCCATTCGAACCTTTTCGTAACTTTGTCTAGGTATGTACTCTGGCTTAAAGCTATCAGGCGTCTTTGTCTATCTCTATAGATTTTGATGCCCAATATATAAGCAGCTTCACCTAGGTCTTTCATTGAAAAACACTTGTTCAAATAACTCTTCACATCGTTAATCATGTTGATGTCATTTCCAATAATCAATATGTCATCCACATATAGTACCAGAAATGTCACCGAGCTCCCACTCACTTTCTTGTAGATACAAGCTTCGTAGCAATTTGGAACAAATCCAAAGCTCTTGATCACTTGATCAAAACGAAGGTTCCAACTCCGAGATGCTTGCTTCAGTCCATAAATGGAACGCTGAAGTTTGCATACTTTACTAGCATCCTTAGGATCGACAAAACCTTCGGGTTGCATCATCTACAACTCTTCATCAATGTTGCCATTGAGGAACGCAGTATTGACACCCATCTGCCATATTTCATAATCATGAAACGCAGCAATTGCTAATAAAATCCGAATGGACTTAAACATCGCTACGGGAGAGAAAGTCTCATCGTAGTCAACACCTTGAACTTGTCGAAAACCTTTCGCGACAAGCCGTGCTTTATAGACGGTAACATTACCATCCGCGTCCGTTTTCTTCTTGAAAATCCATTTGCACTCAACGGCCTTTCGGTCGCTAGGAGGGTCCACCAAAGTCCATACTTGGTTTTCGCTCATGGATCCCAATTCGGATTTCATGGCTTCTAGCCATTTCTCGAGTCCGGCTCATCATCGCTTCCTCATAGTTCGTAGGTTCACTGTCTTCTACTAACAAGACAGTCAAGACAGGGTTGCCGTACCACGCAGGAGGGGCACGTGACCTTGTCGACCCGCGACGTTCAGTAGCAGCATCGTCCGAAGCTTCATGATCCTTGTCATTAGCTTCCTCTATTGTTGGTGCGGTAATTGGAACAATTTCAGTCTGCGCTACTCTCCAATTCAAGAGAAGGTTCAATAACCTCATCTAGCTCTACTTTCCTCCCACTCACTTCTTTCGAGAGAAACTCCTTCTCAAGAAAGGAACCGTTCTTCGACAAACACTTTGCCTTCGGTTACGTGATAGAAGGTATACCCAATAGTTTCCTTAGGGTATCCTATGAAGACACATTTCTCGCTTTGGGTTCGAGCTTGTCGGCATCAACTTCTCGACGTAAGCTTCGCATCCCCAAACTTTAAGAAACGACAACTTAGGTTTAGCACCAAACCACAGTTCATACGGTGTCGTCTCAACGGATTTAGATGGAGCCCTATTTAAAGTGAATGCAGCGGTTTCTAATGCATAACCCCAAAATGATAACGGCAAATCAGTAAGAGACATCATTGATCGGACCATATCTAATAGGGTTCGATTCCGGTGTTCAGACACACCATTGCGCTGTGGTGTTCTGGGTGGCGTGAGTTGTGAAACGATTCCACTTGCTTTAAGATGCGTGAGAAAATCATAACTCAAATATTCACCTCCACGATCGGATCGTAGAAACATAATCTTTCTGTTATGATGGTTCTCCACTTCATTCTGAAATTCCTTGAACTTTTCAAATGTTTCAGATTTATGTTTCATTAAATAGATATACCCATATCTACTTAAGTCATCGGTAAAAGTGAGGAAATAGCGATATCCACCGCGCGTCGAAACACTCATCGGTCTGCATTCATCGGTACGTATGATTTCCAACAAGTCCGTTGCTCGCTCCATCATACCGGAGAACGGGGTTTTGATCATCTTGCCCATGAGGCATGGTTCACATGTGTCAAATTATTCAAAATCAAGAGACTCCAAAAGTCCATCAGAATGGAGTTTCTTCATGCGCTTTACACCAATATGACCTAGACAACAGTGCCACAAATAAGTAGTATTATCACTATCTACTTTGCATCTCTTAGCCTCAATGTTATGGATGTGTGTTTCATCCCTTTCGAGATTTAGAAGAAATAAACCATTCACAAGAGGTGCATGACCATAAAAGATGTTACTCATATAAATAGAACAACCATTATTCTCCGATTTAAATGAATAACCGTCTTGCAATAAACACGATCCCGAAATAATGTTCATGCTCAACGCAGGCACATAATAACACTTATTAAGGTTTAAAACTAATCCCGAAGGTAAAACTAAGGAGAGCGTGCCGACGGCCATCACATCAACTCTTGATCCGTTGCCAACGCGCATCATCACCTCATCCCTCGCAAGCCGCCATCTATTTCGTAGCTCCCGTTTCGAGTTACAAATATTAGCAACTAAACCGGTATCAAATACCCAGGCACTACAACGAGGGCTAGTAAGGAAAACATCAATAACATGTATATCAAATATACCTTTGATGGTGCCAGCCTTCTTGTCCGCTAAGTACTTGGACGATTTGCCCAAGTGACCCTTGTCCTTGCAAGAGAAGCACTCATGTCCGGCTTAGGACGGACTTGAGCTTCTTCTCAGCGAGAGCATTGCGCTTGCCGCCCTTCTTGAAGGGCTTCTTTACTCCTTACCTTTCTTAAAGGAGGGCTTGTTGACCATCAACACATGATTATCCTTCTTGATGTCCACTTCCAGCCTTGACTTTGCGAAGAGCTCGGTGATCGATGATGGAACCAATCGATTATGAGTCACTACAAAACTTTTGTAGCTGGGAGGAGTGATTGCGAACCTGTCAATCTTGAGCTCCTCTCGAATCGTGCATTCTAGTTGCTCAAGGCG
Organism: Avena longiglumis; assembly: GCA_030063025.1. Taxonomy (NCBI): domain Eukaryota; kingdom Viridiplantae; phylum Streptophyta; class Magnoliopsida; order Poales; family Poaceae; genus Avena; species Avena longiglumis. Next base: position 16,620,675 of record CP125975.1, read on the forward strand.
TTGAGTGTAGCCCGACATCTATATGGCGTGCTCACTAACGGAACTCCTTCCTCCATCTTGCGGTTAAAGAACTTCGGAGATCTCATATCTCTCGAACGGGCTTGAGTCGAAACATGGTTTTAGCTCCTCGAGAATCTCAAAGGGCCGGGATAGGTTTCAAACGATTTTGAAGTTCGGTTCCATAGCAAACAACATGGTGCTCTTAATCACACCATAATCATCTTTGCTTGATGACAGACTTTTTCTCAGCTTGCAAGGGGGTCACCTAACGCTTTCCCAAGGACATAGTCCTTTTGTCCGAACAGAATGATTCTTAGATTGGAACCAATTGGTGAAGTTAGACCCATTGTTTCTAAGCTTTTCTTTCTCTCAAAGCGTTGAAGTTGGATTTGGCCATGTGATCTAAGGTATTTGCAAGTACAATTTAGACTATGTTCATGATAAATAGTTCAACTTAATCAAATTACTAGATGAACTCCCACTAAATTTAACATCCCTCAAGTTGTTTAGTGAACACGATCCAAATTCACCACACCTAATCCGATCATCACGAAGAGATGTGGTTTCAATGGTGGACAACAAAGTGTCGATCATATCATTCATATGACTCATTCTTAACCTTTCGGTTCTTGTGTTCCGAGGCCATGTCAGACATGCTAGGCTCAAAGCTAGACCCAAGTATTTCGCTGCAGTAAAAACTGGCTTGCACCCGTTGTATGTGAGCGAGAGTCTATAGCACCCGATCATCACGTGATGCTTGGATACTGAACTTTCATAGCGGTGCATACTTGGGAGAACACAGTTTTATCTTGATCTTTAAGTGAGGAATCATCTTATAATGCTACCGTCACGATCTAAGCATAATAAGATACATAAAGGATAAACATCACATGCATATAACTTTATGTGACATGGTATAGCCAATCTTGGCAATGATCTCCATCTTGTGCGTTCCGGCATGATCTCCATCACTCCACCATGATTGCCTCCACCACGAATAGCAACTACGACTATTGCTAACTACTTAGCGATAAAGTAAATCTATTACATGGCGTATAAGAAGTTGACTCGCAGGTCATACACAATTATAAAGACAACCATATGCTCCTCGCGGTTGTGTACTCATCTACATGCAAGTCGTGAAACATTACAAAACATGATCATCATACAATATACACATCACATCTTGGGCCATACCATATCACGAAAACACTCCTGCAAAAAAAAGTTAGACGCCTCTACTTTGTTGTTGCATGTTTTACGTGGCTTATGGGAGTAGATGCTAAGAACGATTCTTACCTACGGAAAGCCACAACGGTGATATTATGGTTGCCAAACTCCGGTGTTAATCCCATGACAACTATAGTGAGAGAAACTGACATCCACCAGCCGCATGTGTGGTACAAGCCACACGTCAAGTGCGGAGCCGGTCTCATGACGGCGTCGCGTAAGGTTGGCCTGGACCGCTTCAATCTCACTATCCCGCGTCATAAGAAGAACACAAACAATAGGCTTGCAACAGAAAACATCAACGCCCGCAACAATCATGTTGCGTTCTACTCGTGAAACACATCTACGCATAGATCTAGCTCTGATACCACTGAAGGGATTCGCGGCATAGTAAATCAAAATTTTCTACGGATGCGAACAGAGGGAAAGCCAAGATCTAATCTAGGAGATGCAATCAACGAGAGAGATTGGATTAGATCTTCATACCCTTGAAGATTAAGACGCGGAGCGTTAAATCGGAACGTGGGTGATGTAGTCGTACTCGCTTCTCCTCCTCGCGATCCGATCCGATCTAGCACCACAAGTGGCGGTGCCTCCATGAGATGCACACGTGCAGCACCTCGAAGTCTCCTCCTTCCTCGGACCAGCAAGTATGGTGGAGATATAGATTGGATCTACAACACGACGGCGTGGTGTATATGCTGGAGAATTTCTGCAGCAGGGCTTCGCCTACAAACAGTCGGGAGGGAGAGAGGAAGGTAGCAGGGCAACCAGGGTTTGGAGGCAAGGTGTGTGGAGGAGGGGGCGCCCCAGCCCTCTTTATATAGAGGGGGGGGGCGGCCAGCCCTTGCCCCTCCTCCAAGCCTTGAGCCGGCGGCCAAGGGAGGGAGAAGTGGGGGGCAAGGACTCTCCCCTTTCTAGAAACCCTATCTCTAGTTTAAACGAATTTAAACTCTCTAGGATCGGCTGGGCCCTATGGGGCCTTGTGCCCCTGGCCCAAAGCGGCCAGGACACTCCCTCATAGGCCCATGCCCCCTCCCGGAAGGTGGGGCCACGTTGGTCCCCTTCCGGAAGGTTCTAGAAGCTTCCGGTACAATATCGATTAACCCGGAACAATTCCGAACTCCAAAAACTGCATTGCCTTATATGAATCTTATTCTCCGGACCATTCTGGAACCTCTCGTGATATCCCGGATCCCATCCGAGACTCCGAACAAAAATTCATAAACCAATTATCCAATCTATCCTAGCGTCGAGATCGTTAAGTGTGTGACCTGCGGGTTCGAGAATATGCGACATGATCTTCTATCAATAATCAGCGGGTGCAGGCACCCATATTGACTCCACACATTCATCGATGATCATATCGGATGAATCACGATGCCGATTCAATCAATCCCATATATATATTCCCTTCATCTCGCGATATTTTACTTGCCCAATATTCGATCGTCGCCGTCATACCTAGTTCAATCTCGTTCACGCAAGTACTTTACTCGTTAATCCGATATCACTTTGTGATTAACTCCTTAACCACATGCTTGCAAGCGGTGTTGATATCGATTACCAGTGGGCCCAAGTATATCTCTCCGACTTGGGAGGACAAATTCCATCTCGATACATACAACCCAATGAGATACTTTCCGATCACCGAGAGACACCTTTATGATCACCCTCTCATAGGATGATGTTTGATGACCTCAAAGCTTTCTTCCGATACCAGGGAGTTGTATTATCTCATGGTCTAAGGAATACAATATTTGACATAGGAAAAGCTTCGCAAAGATGAACACGATGAAACGATCTAATTGCTTTGCTTAGTTTGGGTCTGTCCATCATATCATTCTCCAATGATATGATCTCATTATCAATTGACAACTCATGTCTATGGTTAGGAAACCTTAACCATCATTGATCAATGAGCTAGTCCATAGAGGCGTACCAGGGACACGGTGTTGTTCACAAACCACACAAGTATTAAAGTTTCCGCTTAATACAATTCTAGCATGGAATATAAACTTTATCATGAACAAGAATTATAATAATAACATCTTTATTATTGCCTCTAGGGCATAATTCCAACACTTCTAGAGGGGAGAGATCATCCTGGAGGCCTTCTTCATCACCATGCCAGCCTCCGGTATGATGCGTGAGTAGTTCACTCTTGGACTATGGGTCCATACAGTAGCTAGATGGTTGTTTCTCCTCCTTTGTGCTATCATGTTTAGATCTTGTGATATCCATTCATGATCAAGATCATCTATTTGTAATCATACATTTCGTGTTTGTGGGGATCCGATGGATATTGAGATTGCTATGTCAGATTGATTATTGATTCTATCATGTCTTATTGATAATTGATTCTATCATGTCTGTGTTGTTTGAGATCTTGCATGCTCTCCGTTGCTAGTAGCTATCTTGGCCAAGTAGATGCTAGTGACTCCAAGAGGGAGTATTTATGCTCAATAGTGGGTTCATGCCTCTATTAAATCTGGGGAAGTGACAGGAATATCTAAGGTTATAGATATGATGTTGCTACTAGGGAGAAAACAACAATCTTGTGTTCATGGAACAATTGTATTGTTTACTTTACACACATTGCTTAATGCAGTTATTCGTTGCTTGCAACTTAATAATGGGGGGGGGGGGGGCGGATGATAACCTGAAGGTGGATTACTAGTCATAGATGCAGTTGGATGGCGGTCTATGAATATTGTTGTAATGCCCAATCAAATATCATAGGAATCATGAATGCCTATTATTTTCTTTGTTACGCCTTGCTCTGTCCTGTCAATTGTCTCGCTGTAATTTGTTCACCCAGCATGTTATGTTATTTATCTTAAGGAGAACACCTCTAGTGAACTATGGACCCCAGTTCAATCTTTACCATTGTTACATCATCTACTGTTACTGTTGACTTTCTGCAAGCCACCATTACCTTCCACACTATACGTTTAATCCTTTGTTTTCAGCAACTAGTGAGATTGAGAACCTCACTTTAAGTTGGGGCAAAGTCTTGAGATTGTGTTGTGCAGGTTTCCATGTTGCTAGCAACACCTTGGAGTTGTTTCCTTTCTCCTACTATTTCGATAACCTTGGTTTCATAAATGAGGGAATATTTGCCGCTGTGCTCATCATACATTCCTCTTGGGGTCTTCCAACGAAGATCTAAAGTTGAGCCGCGTCAAGATATTTTCTGGCGCCATTACCGGGGAGTTAAGGTCAGCTTTACAAGGGGAGTCCTTCACAACCATTCTCTTTACTTTATTTGTTTTGCTTAGTTTCTTTTGCTTTGTTTTCCTTGCTTCTTTTTATCAAAAATTACAAAAAAATTAGTTTGGTTTGGTTTGCTTTTTCATATAAAAAACACACAAAAAAATAGTTCTTCCTCTAGTTGTCACCTTACTCTTGTTCACCATGTTGGTCCCTAAGTTCACCCTGAAAGACCTTTCAATAGGTAGTGGCTCTATAATTGGGAAATAAAATATTGAAAAGTTCTTTAATCATATTAGCAAACATTAGGATATTGAGGATAGATCCTTAGAAGAACTAGCCCCTAATTATGAAATTGTTGCAGCTTCTTTAGTTCACATGTTGGAGGCTAGGTTTGTTAACCTTAACCCCATGATGCAAATAATGTTTCTTAAACTTAAAGATATTGAAGATATTGAAAAAAGAGACTTTATTCTGGAAACTTTGCTAAAGGAGTTCAATGATGTTGCTAAACAAGCTAAAAAGGTATTTGATCGCTTTAATATGCTAGGATCATGTGTAGATGTTATGGGTACATTAGAAAAGTTGGATAAAACCAAACCCAATGGAGAGGAAATTAAAATACCCATACCTTTTAAACTTGCATGAATGCATGAGGCCTTGGAAAAGAATTTTGATTGGATTATTCCTTAGAATCTGTTTGATGAAAGTAGTAAACCCAAGAGTATTGAGAGAGGATCCTCTACAAGTCATTTGGATGATATACCTTTCTTAGTTCTATGTGCATTATCCCAAAACTTATTGATTGATTCATATTGTTGATATTGCTTGTTCTTGAACTATTTGTATCTAGTCACTCTTATGAACTAGAGAGTTATGATATTAATGATGGTTACATTGAAATGACTGATGAATTTATTGAAGAATATCGAAACACACGTGGTGCTAGTGCTATTAAGAGTCTCCTTGAGAAACGTACTATTATACCTAAACTATTTCCTGATGCTAAGTTTGCTACTTCTCCCATAAACATTAAAGATAAAGATTATGATTTCTCTCTTGATTTATCCTATATAAACATTGTTGAGAAAGAACCTTTTTATGGGACTAAGAATGAAAAGGCTGTGGCACATATGAATGAGCTTTCCTATATGAGTGCCTTATTTTCTGATGATGTTAAGATGCGCACATACTTTGTTGCTAAAATTTTCCCTTTTTCACTAAAAGGTGAAGCTAAAGCTTGGTTTAATAATTTACCTCCTGGATCCATTGATAGCCCTGATTGCTTGATTGCTACTTTCTTTCAAAAATGTTTCCCTCCTAGTGCTAGACATGCTGTTTTGTAGAAACTTTTTGATTTTAAACAGGGAGAAGAGGAGAAATTGCCTGATTCATGGACAAGGTTCCGTGCCTTGATTCATGAACAACCTTACTATAATGGACTAACTGATGATTCTAGGACATACCTGGATAGTTTTGCTGATTGTATTTTCATGAAAAGAACTCCTGTATAAGCTGAGGAATTAATGGCTAAAATAAGCAAGAATTATGATGATTGGACTACAACTGAGTTAATTACACCTGAGCCTACTACACCTAAACCAATTGTGCCTGAACCAACTCCAACACCAACACCAAAGAAGAGGGGGAATGATTGAATTAAAAGATGAAGTGATGAAATAAGCCAATAAATGTCTTAAGGAGAAGGGTATTAGATCTGAAGAATTTACCTCCTATAGAAGAATTATGTAAGCCAATTTCTCACTCATCTACTATTGAGGTACACTCTCTCCAACACTTTGATGAAGGTGATATTCCTTATGGTAAACCTCGTGATCAATCCTTAGAGTAACTTGATATCTTTATTGCTAAGCAAGGTAATTTTAATAAATAAGTTCAGAATCATTTATTGGAAAACTCTAGAGATATTAATGAGTTGAAAGATATTGTGGAAAGAACTTCTAATGATGTTAAATGCTTGTTAAACATTTCCAAATGGTTCAAACCCAAATTGATCAACTTGCTAAAGTACAAAAAGATATGCTAGTCAATGTTTCCAGAGATACACATGCTTATGAAATTAGAACTAGGAGTGGTGCTGCCACACAGGATCCTTTATATCCTGAGGGTGATGACCCACAAGTATAGGGGATCGCAATAGTCTTCGCGGGTAGTATTACCCAATTTATTGATTCGACACAAGGGAGTCAAAGAATACTTGCAAGCCTTAACAACTGAGTTGTGAATTCAGCTGCACCTAGAAATAGTTCTTGCTCACAGAAGTTTATCAGTAGCAACAGTTTGTAGTAGCAATAGCAACAGCGAAACAGGAGCAAGAGTAACAGTAACAGTAAACAGTGGGATTCGAGTGTGGTAGGCATAGGTATGGATGGATGGGCGTTGCATGGACGAGTCTAAACATGTAACTTCAAGATCTAGAGCATTGCAGATAAATAATAACAAGCATCCAAGTACTAAACAATCCTAGGCATGTGATCCATATATAGTCATACGTGCTCGCAATGAGAACTTGCACAACATCTATGTCTAGTCAGCCCGTGGCAGCGGGGCCTCTAGGGAACTACTGGCAATTAAGGAGCTCCTTTTAATAGAGCACCGGAGCAAAGCATTAACACTCTGTGAACACATGTGATCCTCACACCAGAGCCATCCCCTCCGGTTGTCCCAATTATTGTCACTTCGGGGCCTTTGGATCCGGACAATGATATGTGTACACAACTTGCAGATAAGATCACAAACAATACTATCATAATGATTCAATAATAAGTTCAGATCTTAGATCATGACACTCGGGCCCTACTGACAAGAATTAAGCACAACAAGTTGCAACAAAGTCAAATATCACAAATAGAGATACTAGGCACTATTCCCTAACAATCTTATTCGATTACATGATAGAAGTCATACAATCCCAACCATACCATGGCCTACTACGGGGGATTACTCACTCATGGAAGAGGGAAACATGGATGGTTGATGGAGATGCGTTGGTGATGACGATAGCGATGATCCCCTCCAAATTCCCTGTCCCGGCAGGGTTCCAGAACGGAGTTTCTGAATCCGAATCTTGGTTTATGGTGGTGGCGGCAAGGAATCACAACAAGGACCGACAGAGTTCAAGAATGAAGTAATCCTACTAGCAAAACTACAACATAGAAACTTGGTTCGACTTCTTGGATGTTGTGCGGAAGGAGATGAAAAGCTATTGATTTATGCGTATCTTCCTAACAAGAGCTTAGATCATACCCTCTTTGGTACGTATACCATGGCAACACAATATAATCCCTTTACGTAAGTAAAGCACATTTTTGCTTAAAAGTACTTCTATTTTATAGATGATTCATAGAAAATTGTTGCTAGATTGGGAAACCCGGTTTAATATAATTAAAGGGGTGGCAAGGGGACTTCTTTACCTCCACCGAGATTCAAGACTAACAGTAATCCATAGATATCTCAAAGCTGGAAATGTTTTGCTAGATGTAGAGATGAAACCCAAGATAGCAGATTTTGGTATGGCGAGGACCTTTGGTGATAACCAACAAAATGCAAATACTCAACGTGTTGTCAGAACGTAGTGAGTACACATGAGATGGAAGTTCATATTGGCATTTGAATTTATTCAACTACTATTATCTAACTTTACAATTGAAATGATCTACCAGTGGATATATGGCTCCTGAGTATGCAATGGAAGGTGTATTTTCTACTAAGTACGACGTCTATAACTTTGGTGTGTTACTACTCGAGGTTGCAACCGGCACTAGAGGAAAAAGGGCCATCCGTTCGCGACCCCTCGGAGCATTAGTCCCGGTTGCGCCACCAACCGGGACTAATGCTGGCACGTGTCCCGGTTGGAGCGGGCACGGGGCCAGGGGGCATGGGTCCCGGTTGGTAAGGGGGCATGCGTCCCGGTTGGAGCCACCAACCGGGACTAAAGGTTTGGCCACAGCCACGTGGCGTGTACACTGTAGTCCGGTTCTTGGCTCCAACCGACTAAAGACCCTGCCCTCTATAAATGCAACCCCTCTGCCTCCACTCTGTTTTTCGAATGGTGTAAGGTGTGAGGTGTGTGCTAGTTTTTTCTCATGCATGCATTGAAGGTGTTTGTTGAAATGTTTGAGTGAAAAATCCGTTGAATTTCTCATAGAACAAAAATATAGAAGGTGTCCAGACGCACTTGAGCTTTCTCCTCTTTATTTCCCTCGATCGAGGTTAGCAATCTTATCTTTTCTAGGTCATTGATACAATTCATGTGTCGGTGTGAATTGGTTATTTCACTATTTATGATGTCCTGTTTTTTGATAAACTTACTTATATGATGCAGATGAACGGTCGGGAATGGATGTACGGTGACCGTGGTGGCAGTATATCAAAGGCGTGGATAAATTTATCGATGTGGCTATGACAAACAAAGAGAATGGATTTATACGTTGTCCATGTGTTCAATGTCGGAACAACAAGGAGTACTCTTCCTCGAAAATCATTCGCGGCCACCTGATTATGAAAGGTTTCATGACCAACTATAATTGCTAGACCAAGCACGGGGAAAGAGGGGTTATGATGGAAGATGGTGAAGAAGAATATGATGATAACAACTATCATCATATGTTTCCGAATCTGATGATACCGCAATGGAAGACAATGGAGAGGAAAAAGGTGAAGAACGGGCATCGGATGAGCCGATTGATGAACTTGGTAGGGTCATTTCGATGCAAAGAGAGCGTGAACAGAAAATGAGAAGTTGAAGTTAGAGGGCATGTTAGAAGATCACAAGAAATTGTTGTACCCAAATTGTGAAGATGGCAGCACAAAGCTCGGTACCACCTGGAATTGTTGCGATGGAAGGCGAGTGTGGTCTAACGACTCCTCATTTGAAAAGATCTTGAAAATAATGAAGCCGAACTTTCCAAAACATAACGAACTTCCGAGAGTACCTCTGAAGCAAAGAAGACTCTCCGTCCTCCGGGATTAGATGTGCAAAAGATACATGCATGCATTAATGATGCATCCTCTACCATGTAAGGAGTATGAGAATTTAGATAAATGCCCGGTATGCAGCGTTGCGGTATAAGATCGCACGAGATGACCACAGTGATGTTGAGGAGAGCCCCTCGGAAGAGGGTTCTGCTAAGGTTATGTGGTATGCTCCTATAATACCAAGGTTGAAACGCATGTTCAGAAACAAAGAGCATACCAGTTGTTGCGATGGAACAAAGAAGACCGTAAGAAAGACGGGAGTTGAGACACCTGGCGATGGGTCACAGTGGAGAAAAATCGAGAGAGACTTCCCGGACTTTGCGGTGACGCAAGGAACTTATGGTTTGGTCTAATCGGATGGCATGAATCCTTTTGGGGGAGAGCTGCGAGTCCACGGCCCGTGACTCTATGTATCTACAACCTTCCTCCTTGGTTGTGCATGAAGCGTAAGTTCATTATGATGCCGGTGCTCATCCAAGGCCCAAGCAACCGCAATGACATTGATGTGTACCTTAGGCCATTAGTTGAAGAACTCTTACGGTTGTGGGGCAAACCAGGTGTGCGTCGTGGGATGAGAACAAACAGAGCCATTTAATCTACGAGGGTTGTTATTCGTAACCATCAATGATTGGCTGCTCTTAGTAACCTTTCGTGATGGACAAACAAAGGATATAAGGCATGCACCCTGTTTAGATAAGACCAAAGGTACATATTTGCATAAATGCAAGAAGGTTGTGTACCTAGCGAATCGACGATTTCTTCCGACCAATCATCCGTAAGAAAGAAAGGCAAGCATTTCAAAGGTGAGGCGGATCACCGGAAGAAGCTGAACTCCCTGGTGATGATGTATTTGGTATGGTCAAGGACATAGAAGTAATCTTTGGAAAGGGTCCGTGTCAATCAGTTCCGAACGGCGCTACAGGACACGCACCCATGTGGAAGAAGAAATCTATATTTTGGGAGCTGCCATATTGGAAAGTCCTGCGTGTCCGCTCTTCAATCGACGTGATGCACGTGACGAAGGATCTGCGTGAACCTGCTAGGATTCCTAGGCGTGTATGGGAAGACAAAAGATATACCAAGCACGGAGGACCAACAAATTATGAAAGACCCAAACAACATGCATACAGATAACAAGAGGCGGATAAAGGCGTCACTTAAGTCGTGCCAGCTATGCTCTTACCAAAGCGAGAAGGAAATCTTTTTGAAGTCCTTTACGGTATCAAGGTGCCATCGGGCTTCTCATCTAATATAAAGGGATAATAAATATGGCAGAGAAAAGTTCCAAAACACGAAGTCTCATGATCACGTGATTATGACGTTGATTGCCGATTGCATTGAGGGGCTTCTAGGAAAATGTTCGAGTACCCATTGTGAAGCTGTGTGCATTCCTCAATGCAATATCTCGAAGGCAATCAATCCAGATATTCGCCAAGGTTCTGAAGGATGTGGTACAATGTCTTGTTAGTTTTGAATTGGTGTTCCCACCATCCTTCTTCAATATTATGACGCATCTCTGGTTCATCTAGTGGAAGAGATTGCCATTCTCGGTCCGTGTTTGCAAAATATGTTCCCCTTTGAGAGGTTCATGGAGTCTTAAAGAAATATGTTCATAACCGTGCTAGACGAAGGAAGCATCTCCAAGGGATATGGAGCAGAGGAGGTCATTGAGTTTTGTGTTGACTTTATTCGACCTTAAGCCGATTGGTGTTTCTGACTCGCGGCATGAGGGAAGACTAAGTGGAAAAGGCACGCTGGGAAAGAAAGCAATGATATGTAGGGACGGGGATTCTTTCACTAAAGCACACTACATAGTTCTACATAATTCCACCTTGGCAGCTCCATATATCGAGGAACACAAGAATATTGCGCTCCAAAAACCCGGGAAGCTTTGAATCATGGATTACGAGATGAACACATGAAGTCTTTCGGTGGTTGGATGCGGACACATCTCTTGAATGACACCACTGTTGGAGATCAGCTATACTTGTTGGCGCGTCACCATCTTCTCGTATTGAATTTCCAAAGTACGAAATAAATGGGAATACATTCTACACGATCGCCCAAGATAAAAAGAGCACCAACCAAAATAGTGGTGTCCGCTTTGATGCAATAGACGAGAATGGACAAAAGGACACATATTATGGTTACATAGAGGAGATATGGGAACTAGACTATGGAGTCTCTTTTAAGGTCCCTTTGTTTCCGCAAATGGGTCAACCTGAATGGGGAAGGGTAAAGATAGACCAGGTTATGGAATGACAACAATGGATCTCAACAATCTTGGTTATAGAGATGAACCATTTGTCCTAGCCAATGATGTGTCTCAGGTTTTCTATGTGAAGGACATGTCCTCCAGACCGAAAAAAAGAAAAAATATGCAAACGAATACATCATATGATGAGCCAAAGCGTCACATAGTTCTTTCAGGAAAAAGAAACATCGTGGGAATCGAGGACAAGACAGACATGTCAGAAGATTATAATAAGTTTGATGAAATTCCGCCCTTCACAGTGAAAGCTGACCCAAGCATTCCATTAAGTAAAGAAGATGCTCCATGGTTACGTCTGAAGCGGTCATAAGGAATGACATATGCCAAGAAGTTTATGCTCATATTATGTAACTCTAGTTCATGTCTTTCGCGGTTTGTGGCTTGACCAAGGATATCTTCGCGGTTTGTGGCCTTTAGTCCCGGTTTTGTAGTCTCGATTTTAATATTAATAAATGTCTTGAGTGTTAGTCCCATTTTGTGGCTGGACCGGGAGTGCCTCTATGACCAGTTTCTTGGAGATCTTGGGAGGCAGGCTCATCGGCATCTCCCGACTGGTCGTAGTGGTGTCCTGCTCGAAAACCATCTTGCAGCTTGTAACTTCACTAACTAGATCAATCGCCTCGGAGCTAACTAATTTCACATATTAGGAGTGCCTCTATGACCGATTTCTCGGAGATGCCGGGAGGAGGCTCGTCGGCATCTCCACAGGCCGCTTGATGGTGTCCCTGCTCTCGAAAACCATCTTGCAGCTTGTAACTTCACTAACTAGATCAATACGCCTCGGAGCTAACTAATTTCACATATTAGGGAGTGCCTCTATGACCAGTTTCTCGGAGATGCCGGAGGACTGGGCTCCGTCGGCATCTCCCTGAAACTGGCCGTAGTGGTGTCCCTGCTCTCTAAAACCATCTTGGAGATGCCTCAAACTGGCTGGAGGACTGGACTCACAAGGATGCATATTTATAGTACAAGAAGCTCGGCATAATGTCGACACTCACGACATAATGTCGACACTCACCCCTATTATTAGTGCTGACTCATCTTTAGTCCCGGTTGGTGTCTCCAACCGGGACTAAAGGTTCATCTTTAGTCCCGATTGGTGACACCATCCGGGACAAGGTACAAGCCGCATGACATAATGTCGACACTCACCCCTATTATTAGTGTTGTCTGGCCCACTGCCAGAATCCTTGATCGGTTGGTTTCTCCAACCGAGACTAAATATGAACCCTCTCTTTATATAGGCATTTCCCTCTATTTATTAGGTAACACTTAAGACATTTATTAATATTAAAAACCGGGAAAAATCGGGACTAGCTAACACTCAGGCCTAAAGCCGCCCCCTTTAGTCATAATCATGCCTAGTCCTATAGTACGCAGCTTGTGGTCTTCATCGTCGTCGTCATCATCGCCGTCGCCGTCACCCACTCGGGATCCTCGGCCCATCCATGGCATATACCGGGGCCATTCCAGCCTCGGATTCACGGCGGGTGGGAGAGGGTATCTGGAAGACGATGCGCTACCAGCGATGTGGGGCCTGTGGCGGGTGGACTCGTGGGCACCGTAGGCGAGGATGGTCTCCCCCGGCGATGTAGCGCATCACTTCGATGATAGTACGGTTCTCCCACCACAAACGACGGCCGACTTCGTTGTGGTTCACCGGTGGCGGGCCATCACCCTCGTACCTGGCGAGCTCCCTTTCCCGCCTATTAGCGAAGAAGGCATTCCAGGTGTCATAGTTGTCGGGATCCCACTGGGGATCCATCCGCTTCCGGCGTGAGCTCGTGGTAGAAGTGGTTTGTGATGGCCTGGCGTCGGAACCTTGAGGGACAGGAGGGACAGAACCCCTCGGCGCTCGGCATCCGGCCGGCGGCGGTACCCGATGGACAAGGGTAGTTGGGCGCCTGGCCTCGGTCTCCTCGGTCGAGAATGGCCCGATGGCGTTGTCCATTGTTCTAAGAGAGGAAGGTGTGGATGTGTGGATAGCCATGACACGATCACCCTAAATATAGAGGGAAAGGGCGGGAAAACTTGGCGTGAAGCTTTGGGAAATGGCGGGAAATATCTTTAGTCCCGGTTAGTGACTACATCCGGGAATAAAAGCTCTAGTAGAAAGGAAAGGGCGGGAAAACTTGGCGGGAAGAGGTGGGAAATGGCGGAAAATATTTTTAGTCCCGGTTTGTGACTACATTCGGGACTAAATGTGTGCCGAACAATGATCTTGTTTCGAAAAAACCTTCACAAAATGACCTATCATGTTCGAGGTTTCATGACTTTCGGTCCAAATGACCGATGTTATGTGCTGAATCACGGCATAGTTTGTGATGTTGTGCCCATATTATGCATGTGTGTGGACATTGGTATGGAGAACAATGTTGCAGGAGGAAGTTTTCCTTTTTGTAAATGGTTCATATTTTAAATGGTTACATTAATTATTTTTTAAAACAGAAAATGTTTTTGAATTATTTATTTAAATCCAAACACTTTTTATGTTTAAAATTTTTCTAAATTCCAAATTAATATTCAAAAATATAAGTTAATAATTTTAAAAGGTTACATTAATTATTTTTTAAAAATAGAATATGTTTTTGAATTATTTATTCAAATCCATACACTTCTTATGTTTAAAGTTTTTCTAAATTCCAAATTGATATTAAAAAATATAAGTTAATTCATTTTAATTGTAAATGGTTCATATTTTAAATGGTTACATTAATTATTTTTAAAACAGAAAATGGTTTTGAATTATTTATTCAAATCAAACACTTTTATGTTTAAAGTTTTTCTAAATTCCAAATTAATTATCATTTAAAAACAATACAAATTTAAACCCCAAAATAAAAATAAAGGCGGGAACAGAGAAAATACCTGAAATTTTTTGAAAGCAGAATATGTCGGTTGGAGCCACCAACCGGACTAAAGAGCCTAGCGCCAACCCTTGGTCTGCAAATATTGGAGTATAGGTCCCGGTTGGTGGCTCCAACCGGGACGTGTGACCCTTTAGTCCCGATTGGAGCCATCAACCGGGACGTATTCTCCCTCCCCTTTATACATGACGCGCCCGTTCCTCTTCTTCCCTTCACCATTCTCTGCGCTACCAGACACACAGGAGACGCCGCCCCGCCGTCAGTTGCTCGTCGCCTCCGTCCTGAGCGCTCGCCGCCTGCCCTTGAGCGCCGCCGCCGTCGCCGTCGCCACAGCGTCGCCACCACCTCCAACCACTGCCGTGCGTCGTCGTCCCCGGCCAGCAGCGCCACCGCCCCGCACGTCGTCGCCACCAGAAGGTGCGTCCCCCTCTCTAGCCTGCCCGCCCCTCCTCGCCACCGCAGCACCGACGGATTTCTTGCGTGGCGTGGTGCGCGCGGCGGGCGGGCAAGTCTTGGCCGGCGGACTCGGCGGGTGGTGTGGCGTGGCGGCGGAGGGTGCTGGCGTGGCGGCAGGTGTTGAAGGAGGGTGCGAAGGGTGCTGTCTGACGTGGCGAGGCGGCAGGTGCTGGCGTGGCGTGGACCAGGCCGACCGTCAAGGCGCGTGTAACCCCGCCTCAGTGAAAACACCAACGGCCCCTCTGTCCCACTTTGCTCACGTGGTCGCTTATGTGGCACAGGCCCATCTCGATTCTTTGTGTGTATAGTTTGCCTGGGTGTAAAAAATAATTCCAGACTTATTTATTTTCAGAAAATTTTTTGAATATTGAAAATTCAATAATTTTAATCTGTAAGTCAGAAAAATATAAATAATATATCAAAATGTTCAGAAAAATGAAACCTAGCTATCTAAGCTATAATCATGCATTGTTCAACAACTATCAAGACAAGTTTAATTAGAAAACAAAATCAACCCCTCTCATATACTCCGGAGTTTCACCGAGTTAGGGTTTTCACCCCTCGGAACCCCGTTTAAATTGCCGAGCATGTCTTTGGGTTACTTTTTAATACAAATTAACTTGTTATATCATCATCCTTGTTTGATCATTGCATCGATGCCAACTTGTTTGATCATTGCATTAACGTTTCTAAACAACTCCGGTGAGGGTGATCCTCTTTTTACCGGAGTAGACAACTTGTTTGAGGTTGAAGGTATTGCCTTCCGCGAGGGAGAAGGCGATGCCTTGTGTAATCGAGAAGACGACCGCTCCGGCAAGGTGCATGTAATATAAATCAATTCATTAATTAATCATCTGCTATCTATATAGAAATAGTAACGACGATCTTTCTTCTTTTAGCCCTCCGGATCGAAGGAATCTCTTGAAAAGAGCGCATTTAGGCCCAACCAAAAAGTTGCAAGACCATGAGAGGTTCAGATCGAAGATGTCGTCAGAGAGGCAGACCACAGCTCCGAAGTTGTCGCAGCCAAATTTGTGGCACAATGCGGAGTAATCGTTAGGGACTTAATCCCGATCACCATTAGAAATTGGAATAGGCCTGCTAATGCGGATGAAGAGGGAACATGTTTATTTGTCCCTAACCACGCCAAAGATTTACTGTGGAAGACACTCATGGTTAATTTCAAACTACCGAAGATAGAGCTGGATCCAAATGCGGAGGATCCAGTTGAGGACGCCTTACAACATGGGAGAGCCATGGAGGCTAAGGTCAGGGAGTGGGCTTTGAAGAAGATGGCCCAGTGTTTCACCAATCGGAAGAAAAGATTGCACCTTGACTATGTCGTGAAAAGAAGACTCGATTTCAAGAATATTCAGTTTGAGAAGATAAAACCATTCGGGATGAGTTTGTGGAATACAAGAAATCGAAAAATCTAAGAAAATGTAAAACGAATAAGTGAATGTCGCTAAGAAGAAGTATCACCATACTATGGGGCAAGGTGGCTACAAGGTTGGCATTCCTAAGTGGGAGAAACTTGAGCGAACCGTGATAAAAATATCACCCCAGAGATAACGATTGGGTAGAACGTGCAAGGAATTGGTTTTACGGGCATGGGGCACGTTGGACTCGGAAGGAGGTGTATATATAACATACGACATAAAGAAGACCCTTGCCAATCGAGAGGATGAGAAAAGCGTAAAGGCTGTTAAAGATGGGGACTTCGTTCCGATAGAGAGAATTATGAGCTCACACTCGCCCTTGGAAATAAGGAACATGATGGACGAACACGAGGCACAATAGGCTCCCAATCATGGAGGACTGGGTTTCAAGAGAGGAAGAAATATCCCGATAGAAGCCGTCGAGGAGTAAGGACAGGCGGCTTGAAGCGAAAGTCGAAAAGAGCGAATGCGTTTAATTGAAGAACGATTAAAGCAACAACAAGATGAAATTAACACACTTAAAGCAAAGTACTACCGGGCGCCCCATCTCAAGAAAGACACCGCATTCGATGCTACCGCCTATCGAATAATCGAAAAGCAGGTGGCTTCCACCGAGGTCCCGGTGATGACAATGGTGATGACGATGATGCACCGACGATGGCTCTGTTGGCTACCCAAAGGATGATATCACGAGATGACACATCGCGAGCTACATGTCAAAGTTGTGAACATATCAATGAAGGTGGCGGTCGGCTATGCCTTACCAATTTGACCCACACCAACTTACCACCGTCGTCCGGTTCGGAGGGCTACGCTGTTGTCGGCGTGGATGAAATCATGCCCACCTTTGAGGTTTTGGATCTTCACTACCCTTTTGGTGAAGGGATGTGATCGCTGGGTGACGCAAAAACGCCACCATTCTATGGTCAAGGATTGTATCGTGCTTCAAATCACACGCCAAGGCCATCTTCGCCGCCGCCTCACCCGTCCAGCCGAGGTCGCCGCCGCCGCGGCAGCCGTCTTCGCCTCACCCGCCCGTCGCCACCAATCTCCGTGCAGCCATCTCACGGAGCCATCGCGGCCTCCAGATAAAAGCGAAGCGCATCGCCATCTTGGCGTCGTAAGCGATCGCCAAACGTAAACAAGAGCCTCTTCCAAAAGTACCAACGGTTCCTCCCAAGAGAGCTTATGACTGATCAAGAGGAGATCTGGCGATCGTTGATGCGGAAACGACAGCTGCTTAAGCTAAGGCGGCGAAAGAGCCAGAGTTCCCCAAAGACCAAAGAAGAAAAAGCCAAAGTGTTGAAAATGCTAAAGACTCTTCATCAACCCGAGCCAAAGCTGTCATCGACTATGAGCGTTCTATTCTCAAGTCACATGCACAAAAAGCCTCAAGAGCGATCGATGCAAGCGGAAATCTGTTGCCCACCGGAGAACAAGCAAAACAGACTTGCGCCTCTCAAGGTGATTTATCAAACCAATGTGGGTCGAGCAAATATGGGGTCAAGAGCAAGATGATCCGAGGTAGTTGCTGTCACGGAGAAGCCGCCGCTGCTCAAGGTATGAGTATTGCCCAAGACTTATCCCGCTTAGAGTTCTTCCCGTGAGTGAAGTAGCATACCAATACCAAGACGGAAAACCTCTCGTCAAACTGAGGAGGTAAACAATCTTCCAACAAAATGCTAAGCGAAGATTGCATAACTGGTACATGCATGCCACAAGGGCCGGGCTAATCGGATAGTGCCGAGGGTTACAAAAAGCATCATGGGAAAGATAAGGATGACATGATATCCATTGAATTTGATGAACTATTTCAATTATTTAATCAAGACGCCTTGGACAAATCGATCATGAGTGCCTATTGTCCGTAAGTACTAATTTGTAATTAATTTAGTCTCCATCTATAATATTTTGTTTATTGCATGTATATAATCATACTTTAATATGCGAATGAAGATTCTCGAATGCAAGAGGACAAATCTATGACATTGGCTTCATTGACACATATTGGGTTCATGAAGCTAATCTCAAAATAAGCCCCAGGATACGGAGGATAATATAGTACACGCGTAAGGTTTCAAGAAACCAAAAGGGAAATACTATTTCCTTACAACTTCCATGAGTGTTATTGTCTTGTGTACACTTTCTATTTCGCTTACTCGATGTTAAGTATATAATTGATTAGTTACGCATTCGTAGGTACCACTATATTCGTTAATCATTCAACTTGACAAAGGGCGTACTAGTCATGGACTCAAAACATAAACCCCTTGAGACGTGGAAGGACATGCGATACTTCTCCGGTAATTCTAATCATTACGACACTATATCGGCAACGTTCGTGAATTTTATGATATCAAGTACTTAATAACTTATTTTATTCGCTTTTCACGCGGGCAGCTTGGAAACGGTTCACCAAGAAGGCTAGGGTGTTTGGAAAGAGGAGCTTACATTTCAACCACTAGATGTAAGCACCACTAGCTATATCCGCGCATCTCTTTGATTCTAGTTTTGATACAGTTATTATCATGCTTGATTATTATTTTGATTGAACTCTGTTGTCGTAAAGTGCCTGACGCAGGGACCAAGTAACAATCTATGTGGATACTATGTATGCGAGTTCATCCGGCAGACGTGCGATGAGAAGGGCAGAAATTTAGAGCAACTCCACGTACGTAAACAATTTCTATAGTTTTTAATTACAATCAAAGTGTGTTTAGTTTCATATTCATATAGGTTGACTCCTTTTTTAAATCAGATCGAACGTCTACGGGACGGTCTTCTGCCAAAGGATCGCATACGAGCAATACAGGAGGAATTGGCGGGATTCTTGGATGCAGAAGTCCTAAACACACAAGGGGAATACTACTCGGCTGTGTATAGACAATAGGAATTGTAAAAATAGCAACTTTCAAGAAATTGGCCGGTAGCATCGAATAGCAACTTTTGTATGTAGTGCATGAACTTTTGTATTGTATGTAGTCATGATGATCTTGTGTAATATAAGGTTCCTTCATTGATAAGTGCAAAACACTAAATAAACAATAAAACAACCTAAATGAATTCTCTGCCGCGGCACAAAAAGTGGCGAAAATGCTGCCGCGGCAACAAAATGTGCCAAAATGAATTCTCTGTCGCGACAGAGAAATGGGCCAAATCTACGCTGGCAGAGTTATTAGTCCCGGTCGTTACGAACCGACTAATGCTCCACCCTCGCCGCCCGATGCCACGTGTGCCCCATTTGTCCCGGTTGGTGGGGCAACCGGGACTAATGGTTAGAGATTTAGTCCCGATTGCCCCGTCCCGGTTGGGCAACCGGGACTAATGGCCCTTACCAACCGGGACGCATGGGCCCTTTTCTACCAGTGCGGTTTAAGAAGACATTAGAGAAGTCAAACCACGAGCATCCCTAGCCTCACAGTCGATGTGAGTACAACAAGACTTCTCAAAAATGGATTAGTTATTTTTTTGGTTTTATAGACAAAATGAAAACTGATATACCTTGGTTGTTTCAGTCATGGAGTATGTGGAAGGAACGAAAGACTAGTGAAATGCCAGACTCATCTATCCAAGATACTTGTCCTCCAGATAAAGTTTTGCTTTGTGTCCATATAGCACTCCTATGTGTTCAGGAAAACCCAGATAATAGGCCACTCATGTCATCTGTTGTTTTTGTCCTAGAGAATGGAAGTACCACACTTCCAGATCCTGACCGTCCTGCATATTTTGTGAGACGAGGTGATGAATTGGAGCAAACCAGAAATGATATTCTAACTTTTTTGAACAATTGTACACATACTAAGATAGAGGGGAGATGAAATAATGATTATTTAGGTCTAGATGTATCAAACTTTCAAACCGATGATCAGTTGAACAAAATAGCAATATGTCAGTTGTCAGAAGTCATTACATTTCTGTGGTTTCTACTATGTTTATGGTCTTGAATTATTGATATCAATCTGATTGAAACTAAAAAGAAAAATATATTGAGAAACTTACAAAGATTCTTGAACTCAAAGAAGCAACAACTTTTGATGATGGTGAGGATCGATGGTCATATGTGTGTGTATATGGAGAGTATCGATGATGCTCATGCATGTGTACTATATGGAGAGGATAATGATATGTTCATGTGTGTATGGATCGGTCTCTCTCTCTCTTGTGTTTGTATGTGAACAAGTTGCCATTTGTTTTGCCAAAATGTTGATTCATTTCCATTTTGGCAAGACTTTGGCATTTCGCAAAGGTCCTAATTTTAGGATAGGTCATGCCGAAATTTTCTATCGACCATTGCATGCATGCATTCATTATGTGGTTCTAATAGACTTCAAAATTGTACCGTGTACATCGTGCAGGCAAAAATGGTCCGCATAATGAGCGAAGGCATTGTGGCTAGATTTTTGAAATGTGCGACGGCCGACATGATACGAAATAACAAGACAGATATAAGATGTCCATGCAGAAGATGCAAACTCAACTGGGTGATCGACCCAGATTCCGGGAATCTGCAGGCGCACCTGCTCCGCCATGGTTTCATGGATGGATACACTCGTTGGATAAGCGATGACGTATATGATGGAGACGGTGAAGAAGGTGGCCAACATGACGATGATCATCATCACGGCGAGAACGGGCGAGATGATGAAGAGTCTCCTGGAGATGGTGAAGGTGCGAAAGCAGACCGGGATGATGATATGATCTAGATGCCGGAGGAGCAGACGACGATGGAACAACGTCAGGCTGGGTGCGGGACCCTTATGTGCAAGAGCTGCTTCTCAAGCAGACGAGTAACGCCAGGGCTGCCGCTAGAGAGAAAGCGAAGCTTGCGCAACTTGAGAAAGACGCGGTTACTCCATTGTATGAAGGATGCATGCCCGATGATACCCGGTTGAATGTAACGCTCAAGGCTATGGAGATGAAGGCGAAGCACAAATTGAGCAACGCAAGCTTCGACGATATGATGACATTCTGGCACGATCGTCTCCCGGAGGGGAACACATGTCCAACTAGTATCGAGGATGCCAAAAAAATCGTCTGTCCTCTCGATCTACCGCACGTTAGATATCACGTATGCATCAACGATTGCATCATTTATCGGGGCGAGGACGCGGAGAAAACCACATGTCCGGTGTGCGGCGTGAGTCGATACAAGAAAGGGAAGAAAGCACCTCGAAAAGTGGTATGGTACTTTCCTATCACTCCTCTTCTGGCGCTATTTCGTGGACCCTAAGGAAGCGAAGCTCATGCGATGGCATGCGGAAAGGAAGAAGCCAGGAGATGATGATGACCCCAAAAAGGATGAGCTGCTGACGCACCCTTCAGATGCTAGCCAGTGGAAAGCATTGGACCTCGAATTTAATTCGTGGAGATTCGAGGAACATCGGCTTGGTGCGAGCACCGATGGACTCAATCCGCTCGGTAGCTGAGAGCAAGACGCACAAAGACTTGGCCCGTGTTTGTATGGATGTACAACCTCCCTCCATGGTTGTGCATGAAGAAGAAGTACATACAAATGAGTATGCTAATTCAAGGGCGAAACAACCTGCACCGACATCAACTGTATCTCGGGCTGTTGAAAGAGGAGCTAGCCACGTTATGGGAATGGAGCCAATACTTACGACGCCGCACAAGATTATTTCACTATGAGAGCCGCGTTGGTCACTACGGTGCAAGACTATCCAGGTTGCGGTATATCTCGGGCAGGTTATCCAAGGATATCGCGCGTTAGGTGCATGGATAACACAAGCTATCTCCAACTAGAGAAAGATCCAGGGTCATCGAAAACCGTGTTCATGGCGCACCGGAGGTGGCTCGGCAAGAATGATCCATGGAGAAAACGTGGAGACCTGTTCGATGGCAAATCATAGACCCGAGGAATCCCAGAGCGTAGGAGCAGCGAAGAAGTGGAAGAGTTGCTGAAAAACTGGAAAGATTGTCCTAAGCCTGGAAAGAAGCGAAACAGGCAGCAACAAGACAAGTCCGATGAAGGTATGGAAAACAAGGTATGTTTTCTGGGAGTTGCCATACTGGAAGTTTCTCCGCACGCCTCATAGCCTCGACATCATGCATATCACGAAAACGTGTGCGAGAGTCTGGTCGCCACCATAATCAACATGCCAGATAGGACGAAAGATGGTCCGAAAGCAAGGCACGACCTGATATGCTTGGGTATCCGGAAGGAGCTTCACGGAGGACGCACTACTCCTGATGATCAAGAAGATGACGATGATCATGAGTCGGAGACGACACAAGGTCGTCGGAAGGGTAAAAAGTTCAAGAAGAACGAATATTACTGCCCTCCTTCTTGCTTCACTCTAAGCCAGGATGAGATCAAACAGTTTTTCAAGTGCCTTCTAGGAGTCAAATTTCCTACGGCCACGCTGGCAAGATAAGCAGATACCTAGACGAGGCGGCGAGGTTCGATGGCATGAAGTCTCACGACCGCGTGCTAATGACGCAGGTACTTCCGGTCGCACTAAGAGGGATAATGGATGAGCACGTCCGTGAAACGTTATTTGGCCAATGCAAGTTTTTCGACGTCATCTCTAGGAAGTCGATTGGCTTGAATCAGCTCGGAAGGCTACAGGAGGAGATCGTGGTGATACTATGTGAGCTTGAGGTCTACTTCCCACCCGCATTCTTCGACATTATGGTGCATCTGCTGGTCCATGTCGTGGAGGAAATCGTACAACTCGGGCCGATGTTCGTCCGCAGCATGATGGCGTTCGAAAGGATGAACGGACACATCAAAGGATACGTTCGCAACAGGTCCCGTCCAGATGGAAGCATAGCCAAGGGATTTCTGGCCGAAGAGTGCATCTCTTTCTGCACGAATTATCTAGACATCGAGAACCCTGTCGGTCTTCCCGTCAACAGACACCTTGGCAAGCTCGACGGATCTGGTCACCGAGAGGGTCGTCGACATCGCATGCGCATTTCGATTTTCGACGCAGACTTTGATCGAGCAAACCTCGTCGCGCTACAGCATTTAGAACTGGTCAATCCTTGGGTACAGAAGCACAAAAGGTTAATCGAGAAGAAGTACAGTGACCGGGGCATACAGAGGACGCAGGGAGAAATAATCAAAGAGCACAACTCAGATTTCATGCGTTGGTTTAGGCAGACGCTCCTTGATAATCCCCCGCGCTCGCATTCTTCTGACACGGAAAAGATCATATTCACCTTGTCGCAGGGACCGATGCAAAACCTGGTGACCTATCAAGCGTATGATATCAACGGCTACACATTCTACACGGAGGAAAAGGACAACAAGTGTGATTATCAGAACTCAGGCGTAACGTCGGAATTCTACACCGATGACAACGTGAAGGAAAGATTCAACGGAAGAATCGAGGAGATCTGGGAGCTCGACTACTGTGGAGAAAAGGTGCCGATGTTCCGTGTCAGATGGGCAAAGAGCGTCGAAAGAGAAGACCGGTATTTCACAACCATGGTTATACCCGAAGCAGCCAAATCCAAGGCCACCGGTGCAAACGTGTCCGCGAAAAATGAACCATGGGTACTGGCTACCAAAGTGGACCAATGTTTTTTCATTACCGACCCGACAAAGCCTAGCCGTTTTGTCGTGAGGAGAGGAAAAAGAAACATCATCGGAATGGATGGAGTCGCCAACGAGCAAGACTTCGACCAGTACGGCGACCCAAAGATTGAAGATGACGACGACTACGATGCAGCAACATACATTACAAGAAGAAAAAGGACAACCCTACCCAAAAAAGGTAGCCCGTTTGAAAGAAGAAACATTAAAGTGCCGGGGCTAAATTATTCAACCGCGACAAAGAAGGGAAAAAAGATTGTAAAATGCTAGCTCAAAAAATTATGACATATTTGTATTATGGACAAATTATTATGACATATTTGAATCATATTGGTACCACTTTTATGACATATATTATCACCTTTGGGATTTTTTGGAATATTTAAAAGTATTTTAAAAACAAAAAATACTTTTATGGCATATATCACCACTTTTGGGCATTTTTTGGGACATTTAAAAATATTTTAAAAATAAAAATAAAAAAGGTGGGCACCGGGATTCGAACCTGGGTGCTCACAGGTTTAGAATAGAGCATCGGGCGAAACCATTGTGATAAGGCAGTGCTAGTGATCAGAATGGGGGTGGTAGCCCTCTTATCAGACTAGTCCTACGCACTTAGGCGTAGCGCACCCTGGCCAAGTGCGCTACGGTTATCCGTAGCGCACTTGGCCAGGGTGCGCCACGCCTAAGTGCGTAGGACTAGTCAATCGTCGCCCTCGATCCCCATCTCCTCTCAGACACAGATCGATCCCCATCGTCCCCATCCCCATCCCCATCGACGCGCCGCCGCTGCCGCCGGAGTTCAGGAGGAGGAGCAGCGAGCCACGCCGCCTCCGGAGATCAGGAGGAGGAGCAGCGAGCCACGCCGCCGCCGGAGGTTAGGAGGAGGAGCAGCGATCGAGCCACGCCAGGAGGAGGAGCAGCAAGCCACGCTAGGAGGAGGAGTTCGCCACGCCAAGAGGAGGAGGAGGCCGCCACACCGCCGGGCACGCACCGCCCGATCCAAGTACTCCACCGTGGCTCCACGCAGACGCAGGTAAGGTTGACGCAAGCTCTGCTCCATATCTCGGGACTCCCCCTTCCGCCTCCTCTGGATGGTGTGCCTAAGCAGGAAGAACAACACACATAGTACATCGGTGCTCTTGCCTCTGAAAGAGGAGGAGGAGTCTTAGCTGCTAGTATTTGTGTTTGTACATCTATAAAAATACAGTAAACACGCTTGCTTGTTTGTTAGAACTGCTATGATACAGCAAACAGAGAGCTTGTTAGAAAACAGAGAGCTTGTTAGATTTTTTGTTAGAAACAGAGAGCAAACAGAGAGCTTGAAGATTTTTTGTTAGAAACAGAGAGCACATAGAGGCTTGATGTTCTGTTAGAAACAAAGAGCAAACAGAGAGCTTGTAGGTTTAGGCTTGATTTTTATCTTGTAGTTCTTGTAGGTTTAGGCTTGTAGTTCTTGATTTTTAGCAAACAGAGAGCTTGAAGATGTTCTAGCCATGACTTAATCTGCTTGCTCTTTTTTCTATTATCATGTAGCTTGTAGTTCTTGTCTGTTTGCTCTCTGTTTCTGCTTGTAGTATTGCCCAACACCCACTATCTAGCTAGCTACCTACCTACCAGGAGATGAGGTTTTCTTGGCAAGGAAGAGTGGTTCAGACTTGAGAAGCAACAGTGAGTTTTTGGCTTCTTGGTGTCCCTACTGTTGGTTTATATAGAAGGGCCCCGGTGTATCTTGTTGTAGGATGAAATTAATAATGGAAAAGAGATGCCCATCATCTATCAGTGATGAGTGTGTAGCTCTGAAGTTTATTTGATAGCTAGGATCCCCTGCCTACAGCTATTACTCATGCAGGTACACATATAATTAGTTAACATTTCTATACAGATAGAAATAGCTTGAAGCTGTGTAGGTGACTATTAGTGGAGTGTTTTGTTAAGATACCTTATTCCCGTGCATGATTCCTTGAAGAAAATCATGCATCTGCCTTTCTAGCAAACTTCTGTAATATAGCCTACAAACTAAATAAACTTAGTTCAATACTGAGACCTATACTCCTGACTGCATTTCTGTACAGATAGAAATAGCTTGAAGCTCTGGCACTGTTGCCTGTACAGGGTGCTGAGAGCTCAGTTTGTTTCTGTTTTTTTCTATATATAGAGAGAGAGGGACACGAGTGAGGGATCGAACCACCCAATTTGTCCGACGACAAGAATCGAGGTGTTGTTGGGGACACAATTCCATTTCTCTCCACTATGTATATTACTATTAGTTTTCTCCTATATATAATCCTCTTCAGATATAATCATGTGTTGCTCTGCTCTTGTCACTATATAATTACTCTTTTTTTCCTACTGGATTATTGTTGTTTGTGCTGACCAAATGCCTCTCTTGTTTCTATTTCATCTATATTTTGGCTGGATGGATTACTGTGTGTGGTCGACCATATGTGGGTGCTAGGTGTGAGTCTGTGGGTGCAATGTTGGCCATGCTAGTTAGGGTGTTCGTTTATGTTCTTGTCTGAATGTCTGGCTATGATGGCCATTTATTGTGTGCTAGATATGCTGGCCATATATATGCAGGTTCTTGTATGAAATGAGTCCCGATTTTTGCCGGAATGTTGATTAACTTCTGTTTCGGCAGAAATCGGGCACTCCTAGTTTAAGAAAATTAGCAAAGGTCATGCCGGATTTTTCCGTGCATTTAACCAATTATTTGTTTTTTATTAGTGCAAAGATGTGTGACAACGACGATTTGGATGTTCTAAGCGCATCGGCTGAAGGAGAACTCAGACCTCGAATAAACAATTGACATTACGGCGGCCCAGCGTCTAGAATACGATGAAGAATACCATCCTTCGGAGAGCGAGGATGATGAGATGGAAGACGCGGAGGAAGAAGCCGGAAGGCGGCGGATGATGAAACCACCGATGGCGGCGAGGGCACGAGGAGTGGTAGCAACCCTCCTAAGAAGAAGAAGAAGGACCGGGCGCCCGAACACCCGGCACGCAGTCGGGAGGAAATTACGAAGTGAGCCCATCGGGGTTCCTTTGGAGCCCGCCCTTGTCGTCAAAAGTGCGGTGGGCAAGTGGCAGCGATCACCGGACAACCATCTCGATCAACACCGAATCTCCGGCATAAAGATAATGGCCACTTGCGCACTCCTCTTCGAGAAGTCGCCCGGATACAAGTTCCCCGCGATGTCGAACACAAATTATCATGGGAGCAGTAAACAAATCCGCCCTCACAAAGATGAGCACCATACAGCCATTTGGAGAACCCGGATAAAGAAGAAGATTTATAAAGAAGGCAAAAGTCTCGAGGAGATCCAGAAGATTGACCCGGATCACCGAAGATCGATTCGGGAGTTCAAGGAGAGGTGTGAATCGAAGAGCCACGGCCAATAGTAATCGGGAAAGGCGCCGCAGCGATGAATATAGGTCATCACCATCTCGGATCTGGTGGATCTGAGAACCGGAGGCCAAATGGAATAAGGAGGACGAAGAGTATAGATCAAGGGATAGAAAACCCCTTTGCTAAATTCAAACCCGGGCAGGTTCGAAACTTCATTAGGGCCCGTTACCGTGTGGACCCAAAAACCAAACAACTCACCGCGGATCCTGCGGTGAAGGAATTCGAGGAAATTGTGGTAAGTATAATCTAATTACCGCGGATCAACACGATTGCAATCTAATCGATGATCTAAATGATTCATTACTTACTTGCTCGGGAGGAGGAAATTGTTGCTAGTCATGGATCCTGGGGTTCCTCATCCTGTGGGTCGGCGGCCACCGGTGGGATAACCCTCTTAACAGGCGATGAACCGAGCCAAGAAAATAGAGCCGATTCTGAAGAAGCCGTAAATTTGGCCGTGTGGCCGACCTCGGGGTAAGAATTGGGTGGATCATTTTGGTCCACCGCCGAGGACGCATGTGGCGCCGTCGGGAAGGAGCGAGGAGGAAACCGAGGTTCAAGAACTTAAGGAACAAGTGGCGCGGATCCCGCAGATCGTCCAAGACAACCTGGCAATCACCCTCACTCCTTGGTGGAGTCAATACGAACTGGAGTGCGGGTGGTCGAGTAGGGCCGTGCCCGATTCCAAGCATGGTCAGCAGCCACTCGAACAACGCGGCGCCGACGAATCAAGCGAACTACATGTTCGTGACTCCGCCCGCTAGCACCGTGGCGCCGCAAGTGTTGGTGACTCCCCCTGCCAACACCGCGGTGCCGAAGTACATGTTGGTGCCCCCCTGCCATCGTCGCGGCGGCACCGGAGCTCCAAGCACCCGGCGGTTGGGAGAATACACGGCGCCACCGTGCCATCAAGCAGCCCTTCCGTCTCTTGCGCGCCGCCCGTATGCGGTCTTGTCGACATTAGCCGATCTCGACGCCATCACGGTAAACAAATTGCTTTAATTACCGCCTTTCATGCCATCTATATATTACTCTTGTGGCATCTCGCTCTGACGACGCCGTACATGTTTTCTGCAGACGGATGTTCCTTGCACTCTGTTATGCTACGTGAACAACGATCTGAGGGATGTTGCCAAGCGTACCATCGTTCAACCCTTGCTTGCAGACGTTCCACTCAAAGCCGATGCGGATAAGCGTGCACAGGGTTAAAATTAGTCGGGTGCTAAGGGGCTGCGACGACCTGGAACCTCCCATTCAACCCCCAGGAGCGGATGAAGAAGAGCCGTTTGTCCTCAGAAGTTGCTTCGGCTTGTTCTTGCTATGGCCAAAGATCATGATCCGTTTGGGGACGGCGGGCCATCACGCCACAGACAACGACCGCTGTCGTGCGGCGACAAGCGGTGGCAAACCTACACCGCCGCCGTCACCTCCGCGGTGGGTCGGATGATCATGTTGATGATATGCACATGGCGCAGATCCGGCCGAGGACGCAAAGACTGGAATGATCACTTCTTCAGCACTCGGTTTGTAACGAAGAAGACCTAGCTGGTGGCCCCAGAGAAATCCACTATCACCAAGCGTCTGCTTGGTTCTCGAGACGCCTCGACTTGCGCCTTTATAGAGCCGGTGATACAACCAACCGTCCCTTTATTCTAAGCCCGACACACTACATAGGCGGCGGTGCTCAGATTGCGGTGCCCGCTCTCCAAAAGGAAAAAGGGCAGGAAAGAAAATCTAGCAGCTCGAGCGGTGGCGTCAACAGCTATGAATCCGATCAGGTTTGGGACGGCCACCAAGACCCGAGGGTATTATGTGGAGGATTCATGTGGCGGGTGAGCCCATGCTACCTAAGAATTTGCGGAAGCTTCGTGATTCGAACTGCGAGTGTGCATGACGGCATCTTGACGATAGAGAGCGCCTTCTATCGGAGAAAGATCCTCGCACCGGTATTCGTGGTTAAGGTGCCACCAGGCTTGGGCTTCGTCGACCGCCCATGGATCTGTTCTTCCTGCGGTTCGAGGACATCTTCAATATGTTCCACCTATACCCGCTGCACTATACCATGATCCGTCTCTTTTCTCTCAGCCTGGCCATGCAAATCATTAGAGAGAACACACCGGGCATCGCTATAGTGGACCCCTACTACATGTGTGACTGCTTGGGTTCCCCGCCGAACGACGTATCGTGGCCTCGTACCTAAAAAAGAATCCTCGCGGCGAACAAGACAAAGGAATACATTCTCGTGCCTTACTTTCCCGAGTAAGTCGTTATTCACTCGCCACCGTCGATTGGCTTTATTAGATCATCATCATTCTTTTTCCAACACATTCCATTTGAATTTTTTGCGCAGAGATGAACACTGCACGCTCATCTCCTTATCGCCGAAGCATTCCCACGCCAAGTATTTCGACTCGGGGAGTCTAGAAAAGAAGAAAAACTACGACAAGATCAAGGAAGTTCTGGATGATGCTCTCACTGGCTTTGCCTCGACGGAAGGTACCAGCTTCGTGCGTAAGAAGGTCAAGTTCGGCAGGCACGTCTTCAAGCACGTAACGGAGTTCCCCTGCGTGAAGCAGCCGGAAAATAGTAAGAAGGAAGCCTACTACGCACTCCATCACATGAGGGCGTTCCTACTTGACCAGCAGAATTCTACGCTGCCAGATCATCTCAAACAATGGGCCGAAGCAAAGGCCAAGATCAATGATTCGGATATTAGACAAGAGATGTATCGCATCCAGCAGCAGTTTGGGGCAATCATCTTTCGTGATGTCATGACTTCGGGGGGGATCTTCTACGGAGGAAATATCCCGAATAACCGTGACATAGAAGATCGCCTAGAGATGCAGGGTGACTATAGGAAGTTCATGACGAGACAGGGCGTCCTCCCGTTCCCTAAGCCGAGCCAGAAGGCTTGATGTTGGCCTAGTTGTAGTTACAAACTATAGATGACCTTTGTGTGTGTGTGTGGACGACAAGTGAACTTATTTTGCTTATTATTATATATCGATCAATGCTTGGTTTTTTTGCTTACTCTTTGGTCCTTTGCTCAATTTGGTCCTTCTTTTTTTCCTTACTCTTTTTTCGAGAATAATGCCGATGATTGAAATGTCGTAGCACACTATATATGTGAATGTGCTACGATGGGATTGTACGCCTTGTGCTATGCACAAGTACTCCAGGTGTTGTGCATCCTACTTGGCGTACAGTTCCGTCGTAGCATATTCCTGTGTCCAACGACCTATGTATATATATGAGGCATGATTTTTGAGTTACTTTGGTCTTTTTCGAGAATAATGCCGATGATTGAAATGTCGTGGCACACTATATGTGAATGTGCTGCGATGGGATTGTTCGCCTTGTGCTATGCACAGGTCCAGGTGTTGTGCATCCTACTTGGCGAATAGTTCCATCGTAGCATATTCCTGTGTCGAACAACCTAGTTATATATGAGGCATGCTTTCTGAGTTTGGTCTTTTTGATTTAGGAGTACTTTCTATAAGTGTATCTTCATATGCGACTTTAATTATATATGTTTTTTTCAATAGTCGGTTAATTATTATTGTCAACTTATAGATGACGTGGTACGTCATGTACAAGGGACGGGTTCCCGGAGTCTACGATGATTGGGAAGACTGCCGGAGACAGGTGCACCGTTTCAGCGGCAATAGCTACAAAGGGTACAACACTATGGCGGAGGCGGAAGCTAGATACACGCGCTATCTAGCGGGAGTTAGGACAAGGAACCGGATGAAGACCTACACCTTCGTCGCGGCGGTGATCATGCTTATCTTCTTTGGTTATTTATCCCGCGTTTGTGTCTAGCTAGTTAGTTTAGATGTCTAGGCGAGCTTCCGAGCTCTAACTTGTTCGATCGACACATGTATTAGCATGTCACCAACTACTACTTTGTAACATGATTGAAACAATGTAACTTAGACTATGTATTCATGTATGAGACTTATCTATATGTATTTGTTTCAATCTTGTTTTTCATATTGAGTATTTATATATATAATTGTATATCTTGTATCTGTGTGTGTATATCTGCTGTAATATTGTATATAATCTGGCTCGGAAATTAAAAAAAAAACAAAAAATACATCTGTGGCGCACATGGTCTACCTTCTGTGGCGCACTACACCTAAAGCGCACCATGGAAGTTTAGTGGCCCACTAGGTAGTGCACCACAGAAGATCCCAGGGGTAGCGCACCATGCCAAACTTCTGTGGCGCACTTGGAGGTGCGCTACGCCTATCTCTACACTGGCCGTGGCGCCACGCGGCTGAGATAGTCGTAGCGCAAGGCCCGTGGGGCACTGCTAGTGCGCCACGGATGATGTTTCCAGGTGCGCCACTAACGGCCTGTTTCCTAGTAGTGAAACTTCCTCTGTACCGATTATGTCCCTCACCAACACCTCTAACCTTTTTATCTTAGATGGCAATGACGGGAAACTTGTCGTTTGGACGACTAATGTTGCTGCTGAGCAGAGCTCGTCACCCTCGATGGCTGTGCTTCTGAACACCCATAATCTCGTCACCCGGTCGTCTAATGGCACCATGCTATGGCAGAGCTTCGACAACTATACCGACACATTCTTTCCCGGCATGAATATCTAGATGAAATATAGCCCGCCGGTTTTTCGGGGGGGGGGGGGGGCGCTTGGTATCCTGGAAGGGCCCTGGTGACCCCTCGCCAGGGAGTTTCACTTTTGGCAGGTACACAAACACTTTACTCCAAGTAATGATCTGCTGGGAGCAAACCAACCTGTGGTTGGATGGTTAGGAGGGTGGTTATACCCTAGCCTAGCAGAGTTTAAACTCTAGATTTGACACTGTGTGTTGCATAAAAAGCGTAATATTATTTCAGTGGGAGGTGACGTTTCTGTCGACAGCAAGACGTCCGTGGTGACTTCGTCAATCTCAAGACCCGGTCCATCGGCTCAGTTTTTCGGAGATGCTCATAGGGATAGGGTGTGTGTGTGTTCATAAGAACGAGTGCATGCACATATTGTGAGCGTCTTCAATTGTATTGTGTTTCTCAAAAAAAGTAATGATCTCGGATGGGCCACGACCCATGGCCCACTGGCCCGTGGACGGGGTATGTGGTAAAGAGCGAGCAACCATACCAGCAACCAAACATCAGCACACACATCATCATATATTTGGCCGTCGTTGCGATGGGATATACAGTATCTCTGATGGGGCTCCACGCACCAGGTACGTGCTGACATACTTTGGTGAGTCGACTCAGCTCCAGAGTTGGAGCAGCGTGGGTAGTCCTTAATACATGGCCATCACCTGAATGCACCCGGTACGGCTATTGCGGCCCGTATGGGCCGGGTACTGTGACGAGACGGCAACACCCGTCGCAACATGCAAATGCCTTGACGGTTTCGATCCGGCGAGCATGGAGGAGTGGACCAGTGGTAGGTTCTCAGCTGGTTGCAGGTGGAAGGATGCGTTGCGTGGGTGTATCGACGGCTTCTTGGACTTGCCGGGGATGAAATCACCAGATGGGTTCAAGCTCGTCGGCGGGGACAATGGCACGGTTGAGGAGTGCATGGCTGAGTGCCGACGAAACTGCTCTTGCGTGGCGTATGCCTATGCTAACCTAGGAAATGGTAGGTCTAGGGGAAACATAACAAGGTGTTTGGTGTGGGCGGGGGGGTTGGTTGACACCGGGAAGATAGGCGCAGACCCCGGGACCGACACGCTATATCTCCGGCTTGCAGGCTTGGATGGAGATGATGGTACCAAATCTCTCCCTCTCTGTATTAATCGTTTTGGAGCCAGCATAGCACAATCATTTCAATACTACTCTCTCAGTTCCAAAATAGGATGTTTTATACTTTTTCTAAAACATATATATCTAGACGTCTTTTAGTGTGTAGGTTCGGAGCAAAATGAATGAACTTACACACTAAAATGCATCTAGATACATGTGTTTTAGAAAAGCTAAATTTCTTATATTTTAGAATAGAGGAAGTACATCCGTTCTTAAATGAGAAGATGTTTCGGGCATTTAAATTTTTTTGTAGGAACAGAGGTTGTAGTATCTTTACTCCACATTGTTGCCAGTCTGATCGAGGTTGTAGATGTTCTAAACGTACAGTTCCTGGTGTTGAGTTAGAAGTGGTTATTTCTCAGTCAGCTAGGTAAATAGTAATACCATTTTTCGTACTAAAGTACTTCCATCATTTACCTTATTATTTGGATATCCACTGCACAGGTAAAAGGACAGGGAGAAACGTAGCCAGGATTGTGCTGTCAATTTTAGGAAGTGTTCTGGTACTCATCAGCATTTACTTGGCATGGCTAAAATACAAAGGTACATAGTGTTTCTCCCCTACAAGATAGTCCATTTGATCATCTCTGTTTTGGAATTAGACTAGGGGTCTTGATCCACAGTTTTGGGCTAATAAATTTTGAAACCTCCCGAACATGAAAACTAGAGCAATAAACCCTTTATGTGAGTTTAGGTGCTAAATGCGTGCCTTCATGTGTGCATGTGGGAGAGAACTTTGTAACACAATTCGAGTTGACACAGTATAATGTTATGCCTACCATATTTCCAATGGTTATATAAGTATATCGTGTGGTTAACTGTTCAGATTTTGGCAATCCATGGCGGAGCAGCCGACAAAAATCTATTGTTCTAGGGTGAAATACAACCTTTCATTATTATTTTTGTCTCTATGATCTTGTCATTTGAGAAGAAATTATTATAATATTGTGCGAGCAGGTAAGAATAAAAAATGTAGAAAACAAAATAATGCAACATTCAATGGTATGAGTACCTCATGTGAACTTGGGGAAGGAAGCCCTCCCCATGATCATGAACTTCCATTTGCAAGATTTGAGGAAATTGCCGTAGCAACCCAAAACTTCTCAGAAACATGTATGATTGGACAAGGAGGCTTTGGCAAAGTTTACAAGGTAACTAATTGTATACTTTTTGGTTACTTATTCTAAATTTCCACAAACTAAGTGGTTCTCGTGACAAAGTTAAATAAAGGTTTACCTTAAATATCTCTAGGGAGTGCTAGGTGGTCAAGAAGTTGCAATCAAGAGACTAAGTAAGGACTCACAACAAGGACCGACGGAGTTCAAGAATGAAGTAATCCTAGTGGCAAAACTACAACATAGAAACTTGGTTCGACTTCTTGGATGTTGTGCGGAAGGAGATGAAAAGCTACTGATTTATGAGTATCTTCCTAACAAGAGCTTAGATCATACCCTCTTTGGTACGTATACTATAGCAACACAATATAATCCCCTTACATAAGTACATATTTTTGCTTAAAGGTCCTTCTATTTTACAGATGATTCACGAAAATTGTTGCTAGATTGGGAAACACGGTTCAATATAATTAAAGGGGTGGCAAGGGGACTTCTTTACCTCCACCGAGATTCAAGACTAACAATAATCCATAGAGATCTCAAAGCTGGAAATGTTTTGCTAGATATAGAGATGAAACCCAAAATAGCAGATTTTGGTATGGCGAGGACCTTTGGTGATAACCAACAAAATGCAAATACTCAACGTGTTGTCGGAACATAGTGAGTACACATGATATGGAAGTTCATAGTGGCATTTTAATTTATTCAACTTCTATTATCTAACTTTACAATTGAAATGATCTACCAGTGGATACATGGCTCCTGAGTATTGAAGGTGTATTTTCTACTAAGTCCGACGTCTATAGCTTTGGTGCGTTATTACTTGAGGTTGTAACTGGTTTAAGAAGACATTGCAGCAGTCAAACCACAAGCTTCCCTAGACTTACAGTCTATGTGAGTACAACAAGACTTCTCAAAAATGGATTAGTTATTTATTTGGTTTTATAGACAAAATGAAAACACATATATCTTGGTCGTTTCAGTCATGGAGTATGTGGAAGGAAGGAAAGACTAGGGAAATGCCAGACTCGTCTATCCAAAATACGTGTCCGCCAGATGAAGTTTTGCTTTGTGTCCATGTAGCACTCCTGTGTGTTCAGGAAAACCAGATGATAGGCCACTCATGTCATCTGCTTGTTTTTGTCCTAGAGAATGGAAGTACCACACTTCTAGATCCTGACCGTCCTGCATATTTTGTGCGACGAGGTGCTGAAATGGAGCAAACCAGAAATGATATTCTAAATTCTGTGAACAATTGTACACATACTGACATAGAGGGGAGATGAAATAATGATTATTTAGTACTATATGTATCAAAAAATGTCAAAACAATGTCTAGTTGAACAATAGCAATATGTCAGTTGTTAGAAGTCATTACATTTCTGTGATTTCTACCATGTTTATGGTCTTGAATTACTAATATCAATCTAATTGAAACTAAAGAGAAAAATAAATTGAGAAACTTACAAAGATTCTAGAACTCAAAGAAGCAACAACTTTTGATGATGGTGTTTTTCAGTTAGATGCAAATTAGTAGGTGGTTGTATTATTTGCATTCGTTCTTCTAGTGAAAGTCTTTGTTTATTAGTTAAAAGGAATAGCAGGACTATCAACCAAGATTAGGGTGCAACATGTTCTGTATGCAACATAAATAATACGTTAATGGATAGATAAGCACGTGTGTTCATATAGGCATCTTTAAAGTCTAAAAAACTAGACAATTCCTGCACTTTGTTGTGGGGTACTTTGTTCCTAAAAATAATTGCAAAAAAATATGTCAAAGGAAGTGGTATGTTGCCTATAAATATAAAAGCATAGCATATTTAGTAGATTAACAATTACCGATCTTGTATGAACATAGTATCAAACCATCTTTTTTGTTGCGAAGAATACAATTATTTAGTAGGAGATTTAGAGAATAGTTAACCAAGATTTTGCACGAAGCTAAATATGGTCATAATAGAAGTAGGCATGTTCTATAATATCATTAAAACAATGTCTTTGATATTGGTCGCTAGCAGCTAGGATTCCTTTGATTCCAAATAAAATATTAAATGAAGTTGAAAAACTCTTAAAGAGCAGTTAAATGTAAAGGATCATTATTAACAAAGACATGAAATGGGCTCATCTAGTTTTAGGTTAGCTTATATGTTACACCAAATACTGAATAATATCTACTAGAGCATGGAATATATGCCAAAATGAATATCCTTTGACCATTTCCTTCTTGTACAAATGCTATAGCTAAAAGTTAATGAACTTCTGTAGGAGATCCAATCTTTATAGTTTTATGACTCAGTCACACGTGCATGATCTTTAGAGCTTTAGTGAGCATCTTGTAGAAAAAAACTCATTTGCTTCTACTAAATCTTAATTAAAATAAGCTAGTATCCCTACAAGGGGAGAAAAGGTAGAAGTAAGCTCAAGGTAACTCGTGCACCATCTAATCGGTATGCTAATGTGGCATGATAGATCAACCCTCTTACTAAAATTACTATGTAGAAATTACCACATAATTAGCATTGGAAATTTATTTGGTGTACTACTTATAATGATACCCGATAGTTTAGTTGAACTAGCAGGTGTGGCCATTTTCTACCATTATCAACCAGTAGTTCAAAGAATCATCATGACCTACTGCGTACTAAACACAACAAAGGAAGTACTATGTATGTGTGGATGTGTCTATCATACCTTTCAAATTTGTGGTGATTATCACCTTGAACCTAAATAAGGGATCTATATGAAGAGACCCTACAAAATGACAATTGAAAGGAAGTGCAAGATTGCTCCACAACCTTTGCCCGACAGCTCATTCTAAGGACATGGAGCGAGACTGTAGTCGAAATAGTCATACACACGGAGCAATCATATATGTGAAAGGTAAAAGGAGACATAGAGATATAGTTGAATTGATTTTTATTATTAGTTGATGTGCCTCTCAATACAATAGATGCCTACATGGTTTGATGGATTGGACCAAACTAAATGGAAAACCCCCACCTGCAAGAAAGGTTGACCCGCATGTCGGTACGGGCGCATGCTTCCCACCCCCACCCCCGTATGACATCCAATGTAAAAAACCAAGTGAAAAAATATGAAGAGAAAATGCATAGTATATATCTCTCATGTTTCACAAATTTCCTCATAACAAATCTCAATGCGAAAAACATCATGAAAAGTCACACAAGGGAAAAGAGTTATGGTTTGTTCAACATCGGGTTGAGTACTCGATTATCTAGATCAATATTCATATATAGGGGTGTGGAGAATCTCCTACCAAGTCTTGCATCTCCCTAAGTTGTATCATACCGATTCCGCCGACACACCTCTTAAAAGATAACATTGTGATGATTTAGTGAACAAGTCGGCGAGATTTTACAAGACTTGGTATGCAGGATCATCACCTCATTCATCGTTTACATATCATATGCATGGAAAATCTGGAGGTTGATATGCTTTTTGAGATTACTCTTCACATATCATGTCTACACAAGATGAATTATCCTCATAGATAATGGTGGGGGTTTATACGTTTTTAGCACGCACGCCTACTGAATTTGGCAAATCATCAGTCGAAGCGATACACACTCTGGCGATGTTTCATATAGTGATATGACTTCTGAGTGGTCCACTGACTTTAAGGCACACTACCGTTGGATGAAATTATGGATTCACTCGTTGCCACACTTCTGAAAATCTTTCATTAGCTGGTTTGCATTGTAGAAAAGACCATTTGAGCTTCTAATATACCTTTTCGAACTTCAAAGTCAGTTTGAAAGATCACTCCCATTCAATTTTTTCTAGCAAACCTCACAAGGTATAGAATTTTTTTCTAGCAAAACTTTATTTGAAGCTGTAGAATGCGCTTTATTGGTGCATTTGTATGTAGGTCTGACTAGTTTAATGCTTCACTCATTAAACACGTATATATTTCAATGGTTCACTCACTAGTCTTACTAGTCAGATACATATTCCTACTGGCTCTGTTTAACATGCACGTATGCAGTTTAAGAAAAACTTCTACCAATATTTTTAGTTAAGAAAACCTGAAATATATGTCTCGAATCAGGCTTTCGCCCCGCTTTATAAATAAAGCCACATCGGCCGAACACGATACAAGGTGATGGGGAAACCCCTTACAAAGCAAATCAGGATAAACAAGAAAAAACACGAAAGACCAACACTTGCTACCGAAGACAACAAACCGAGACCGGGGCTCCATGACGACGCCCCCAAGAGGGCAACGATGCACTGCGCTGCCGCCGTCGAGACCGAAGGTCAAGGGTTTTCACCCGGAGCCCTAGCGGATAAGGTAGCCGCAACGGTGCCCCCAAGAGGGTAACAGTACCCGCAGGCATCGCCGCCGATGGTGTCGAAGCACTGAGCTTTCGCCCGGAAAAACCTTCGAGCCACTCCCCGGTGACTGCTCGCATCCATTGTCTTCGAGATAGGCCTCTGACACACGATCTGGGCACTACCGGAGCCGAGACGCCGCCAACACCAAAGTCTCCCAACGTCCACTCCTCGTCACCCACATGACCAAAGAACGGAGCCACCGCCGCCGCCACGTCGCCCGCCGAAGAGACGCCCGCGCAGACCACCTTCTGGGGCCGCCGCCCCGGCTTCCATTAACTCGAGCCAAAGGCTCCAGCCACCGCCACAACGCACCACGGCCGAGAAGGACGGAGTAGGGCAAAACTTAGTATTGTAGTCATCAAGCCTCACAGCAGCCTAGGGGAGGGGATCTGCCCTCCGTCACCCTGCGGCGAGTGCCGTCCGGACGGGCAGCAGTGCAAACAAGGCCAAGATCAGGCCCAGATCACGCCCGGCTAGGCCTAGATTCGGCCCGGCCAGGCCCAAATCAGCCTAGATCTAGCCCATCGCACCGCGCTGCAGCAGCCAGGCCACCATGCCGCCGAAGAACTGCGACCAGGGTCTACCCACCGTTGTTGCCGCCGCTGGCCGCGCCGCCATGCCCCGCCGCCGGAAGCTTTCAGCCGCGTCGCCACCCTAGGGATTCCCGAGCCCGGCGCCAACTGCAACCCATGCCACTGGCAGGGGGAGCCCCGGTGCTGCGTCGCTCGGGGGGCCGCGCACCTCAAATGCCGCTGCCGCCGTTCGAGTCCATCGCCACCTCCAAAGCGCACCGCCGCCAGCAACGCCCTCCCACGAAGAGGCCCCAGCGTCGGGTAGAGAAAGTCCGCCGCCGTCGGCACCGCTCGGACTTTGCCGGGCGGCCGCGCCAGCGGCGGCGAAGGGGGGAGGGGAGAGGAGGGGGGCGGCGAGGAGCTAGGTTTTCGCCTCGGTCGCCCTCGCGGGGACGACGCGAGACGAGGCCACGTCCAGCGCACCTGAAATATATGTCACAAAAATTATACTATTGCAAACTTCTTTTGAATATGAATACAATGTTTTAGGCTTGACGGCATATAAATCATATTTATTTGAAAAAAATGGCTGCCATAGTTTTTTTTAAACTGCGTGTGTGCCTGTTAAAGGGAGTAGTGCTATTGGCCTGCATTAATTAGTACTCCTTACCTTATTGCAACTTGAAAGCTTTGATGGGAACACCTGCCAATTTTATTCTGACTCATGCAGAAACATATACAAGTACTAATCAGCTAATCAAAGATTATTTCAAACATCGAGATGATGGTCGCAACGTAACCCTGATGCGGACAGCTAAAATGTCAACCCTCCAACACGTACGTATGAGACAATCATGGAAAAGTGCTGACCCTTCATCTTCATCCGTCAAAGATTTTTTTATTAACTTGATTGCAACTTGGAAACTTGCATAACAACATTTCCAATTTTATTCTGAGTGATGCCGAAACATACTATTTCCTCCGTCCATGAATAACTGATTTGAGTTTGTCAAGATTTATATGGTATTTCTGGATGAAGGAAGAATGTTGACTTGAGTTTGTCAAGATTTAAATGGTATTCCTGGATGATGGAAGAATGTCTAGATACATTTAAATCTTGCCAAACTCAAGTCAGTACTAATACTGGCAATTATTTGCAACTTCAGTGTAATTATTGCTGCGCATCTCCGATGTGGACAGCTGAAATGTCAAAACCTCCAGCACGCACGGTGCTAGTACCGAACCAATCTACCCGAATTACATTATCCAATCATCTGGTACCTCAATGAATGGAGCGTGCGTGGATGATTCCAGTGCTCGAACGAGTCATTTTCATCCGTTAAAACATATACTCTCTCTGATCTATATTACTTGTCATTAAAATAGATGTATCTTAACATATTTTAGTGCTAGATAGATCCATTTAAACGACAAGTAATATGAATCGGAGCGAGTATATTTTTTAGGCTGGTAGACTAAGGCTCGATGCAGCTCCTACAGAGCAGCATGTCAATAGACTAGCTAAGTACTACTACTAGTAGTAAAGAGTTTGGCTAGATTCGATCAATGGATTGGCCGGCTCACGCCTGCTACACCGCAGTGCTGGCCCTTGTGATATTCCTGCCATTGAGCGCGTCGGACGACCAGCTTGTCCCCGGCCAGCCACTCTATCCTAGCGCCACCATCGTCTCCGACGGCGGTGCCTTTGCTTTGGGTTTCTTTAACCCATCCAACTCCACACTGGGCAGCTTATACTTGGGCATATGGTACAACGACATCCCCACGCTCACCGTGGTGTGGGTGGCGAACCGAGAAACCCCGCTCATGAGCAACACTTCCTCTTCACCGATGCTCTCCCTCACCAACACCTCCAACCTTGTTATCTCTGATGACGGTGATGGCGGCAGCCGTGTTGTTTGGACTACCGACGTGGCTGCTGAACCAGCAGCTGGTGGGTCGTCTCCCCCAATGGCGGTGCTTCTGAACACCGGCAACCTCGTCATCCGGACCTCAAACGGAACCATGCTGTGGGAGAGCTTCCAACACCTGACTGACACATACCTTCCTTCCATGAAACTCTGGTTCAGGTACGGTGAGCGCGCCGCCGACGACGATGAGCGCCTGGTGTCCTGGAAGAGCCTCATCGACCCCACGCCAGGGCGCTTCTCCTATGGCGGCGACAAAAGCAATTCCCTCCAGGTGTTCCTTTGGGATGGTGATGGCCCGGTGGTCCGCGGTGCCCCATGGACGGGGTACCTGGTGCTGATCGAGCGCAGATACCAGGTGGTGGGGGACGCCCAGCACGGATGTCATTATTGTTAGGAATAGTAATCCCGATAGGACACAGAACGGTGTCGTATGCGTATGTGTTTCGAGTAAGACCAGTGGTCTAACACCTATTCGTATTGACGTTGCGTCTTACCGGGTATATTACACCCATATAGTAGCCTTGTAAGATAACCGTGAGATTCAATACAAACAACAGGACCGAGAGGGCCTTGTAGCCATCAACATTGTTTTTCCTGGTACGTACTCATGTGAGTTGAGAGAGCTAGTTCTTTTGATCAGGCTAGATAGCTAGCTTGCTGATCGTTGTTAGCTGGTTCTTATACGTGCGCGCAACTCGCCGGAATACTTCGTCGTCGTCACGCCGGACTGCACTCAGCGTTTGGGGCTGGGCCAACAATTGGTATCAGAGCCTCGCGGAGGATCTCCTAGTAACGGGAGGTCATGAAGGGCAAGGATCAAGGCGAGTACTCCGGTGCGGCTGCGGGTGCATCGGTGTCGCGATACCAGCGGTATGATCGCGGCAACTACCGACGATGCGAAAGCGGATGGAGTGGACCATGGAGGGCAACGACATCTGGAGCTGTCGATCCCGCGGCGACGAGTTCAAGAAGGACGCGCGAAACCGCAGGACCGACAGGCACTCCGGCCATCGGCTCCGTGGTGCCGGGCGGACGTGATGCAGCACCGATCTCGAAGAATTCTGCAAAGGTGGCGTGGGAGACACTCAAGACGTTGAATCTTGGGCACGAAGCGCGTCGCAGGCGACCCTACAAACCTTGCGGAAGAAGCGAGAACACGGAGATGGAAGGAGATGAGACGCTGGGCGCTTTTGCCTCGAGGGTAGCCACAATTGTCAACGGATTCGCGCGCAAGGTGAGAAGCTAGAAGATATCTCGGTCGTGTCGTTTCCTCAGCGCGCGCCGCCGGTACATATCTGTGTCGGCAATCGAGCAATGCGTTGATCTCACCACCCTCACGATGGATGACCTGGTTGGACGGTTCAAGGCGCATGCAGCGGATGAAGATCACCTACGGCGACGCGAATCAAGATGAGCACCTCATGCTTACACGTGCCCAGTGGCAGGCAATGGTCGCCAAGGAGAGGAGCGATAAGGCATCTGGCAGTGGCGATGGTTCGGTCCCGGCGAAGAAGTCGGACAGCAAGCCGAAGAAGCCAAAGAAGAAATTCGACAAGAAGAATCTTCGCTGCCATAAGTGCAATCAGCTCGGGCACTTCAAATCGGAGTGTCCTAACCGTTCAAAGGAGAAGGCTCTCATGGCGAAGGAAGGAGATGATGGACCGATGATGCTCATGCTCGAAGCTTGCGAGTTAATGACCACCAAGGAATCAACTCCTCAGGAGTCCGCTACGGAGATCGTCACGCTCGTGGAAGAGAAGGTCTTCCCGCGGAGGATGCAGACGGCACAAGACGCGTTTGGTACCTCGACACGCGCTAGCAACCACATGACCGGCGACAAGGCTCAGTTTTCGAGTTGAACCTCACGGTTGGAGGCTCCGTCCGATTCGGCGATGGGTCGAAGGTGGAGATTGCGGGGCGAGGCACATCTGTTTGAGTTGAAGGATGGAGGTCATAAGGTACTCACTGACGTGTACTATATTCCCAAGCTTAAGACCAACATTATCAGTCTTGGTCAGCTCGCGGAGCGTGGATGCAAGATCGTGTTGGAGGACGAGTTCCTGTGGGGATATGACCGCCAAAGGCAGCTCATAATGAAGGTGGAGAGGTCGAAGAATAGACTCTACATCCTCAATCTCAATCGGGCGGATCCAGTATGTTTGATGACAAGCATGGAAGACTCGGTGTGGAAGTGGCATGCTCGCTACGGACATCTAAATTTCCAAGATCTACGACAACTTGGACAGAATGAGATGGTACGTGGCTTACCGTGTGTTGATCATGTTGAGCAGGTGTGCGACGGTTGTCTCATTGGGAAGCAAAGGCGAGCCCCGTTTCCAAGGGAGGGACAATATCGAGCAAGTAAGGTTCTTGAGTTGGTGCATGGAGACTTATGCGGACCAATCACGCCGGCGACCCCCGCCGGGAACAAGTACTTTTTGCTCATCGTCGACGACTTCAGTAGGTACATGTGGGTTGTGCTGCTGAAGAGTAAGGATCAAGCTTTGCAAGCGTTCAGGATTGTGAAGATGGCAGCCGAGGTGGAGTCCGAGGCAAAGTTGAAGGCCCTCCGTCGATCGGGTGGGAGTTCAAATCCAATGAATTCAAGGCGTTTTGTGAAGCTCATGGGATCCGGTATCTCACCGCACCATATTCACCGCACCAAAACGGTGTTGTGGAAAGAAGGAACCAAACCGTGGTGGCCATGGCGCAGCATGATGAAGAGCAAAGGCATGCCGTGCAGGTTTTGGGGTGAGGCGATTAGTACCTGTCTATTTGCTGAATAGGGCGCCAACTAAGAGTGTAGTTGGT
Organism: Avena longiglumis; assembly: GCA_030063025.1. Taxonomy (NCBI): domain Eukaryota; kingdom Viridiplantae; phylum Streptophyta; class Magnoliopsida; order Poales; family Poaceae; genus Avena; species Avena longiglumis. The sequence continues at coordinate 16,664,628 of CP125975.1, forward strand.
ATGGCGCCGTCTGAAGCATGGTAATGCGCAAGCCCTCGGTTGATCATCTTCGCACTTTCGGGTGCGTGGCGCATGTGAAGACGGTGACCGGGCATACTAGCAAGTTGGCAGATCGAAGTACTCCAATGGTCATGATCGGCTATGAATAGGGTTCGAAGGCGTATCGCGCGTATAATCCAGTGAACAAAAAGTTGGTGGTGACACGTGACGTCGTCTTCGAGGAGGAGAAATCATGGAATTGGGGCTCTGCGGAACCGGTACAATCAATTTCTGATGAAATATTTACTGTAGTCTATAGTGATTCACATGCAGATGATCAAGAAACAGCGTCCCGTGGTGTTACGGATTTAGGCGCTGGTTCAGAAGATGGAGGTCTGGAAGTGAGCAGCAGCAGCGCTACGCCCGGAGAGGTATCTCCGCGTGGGAGTCCCGACACGAGCAGCAGCTTACGCGCTGCACCTGGAGGCTCGACGTCGCCATCCAGTCCACGCGCGGACGAGAGCCCTGACGCAAGTGGCCCATCAGCTGCACACTCCCATCCAGGAGGGACTAGCGGCGGTCCAGAAGTGGACATAGGCGACGATGTCACGTCGCCAACATGCAGTACACCGACAGAAACTGCAGGAAATTCAGTAGACGCTGAAACAAGTACTACGTCAGCTTCCACGTCGTCATCAAGTGCAGGGGAAGAAAGGAGACGGCCACCTACTCCAGAAAAATTCCGAAGTGTACTGGAGTTGTATCCGCCGGAGACCCTTCGTACAGCGCGTGCGCGAGGGAGAGGACAAGGTCGGTGTTTACTCACCGAGGAGCCGACGAAATTCGAGGATGCTAATACGGAGGAGTGTTGGCGTCGGGCTATGGATGAGGAGTTGGGATCGATCCGCGACAACGGTACATGGGAGCTTGTCGATCTACCCAACAATCACAAGGCCATAGGACTCAAGTGGGTGTACAAGATCAAGAAGGATGCCGAAGGGAAGTTGGTGAAACACAAAGCTCGGATAGTGGCCAAGGGATACGTGCAAGAGCAAGGTGTGGATTTCGAAGAAGTGTTTGCTCCTGTTGCAAGGATGGAATCGGTGAGATTACTTATCGCTCTCGCAGCTCAAGAATCTTGGAAATTGCATCACATGGATGTGAAATCCGCGTTTTTGAATGGGGAGTTATAAGAAGAAGTTTATGTGAAGCAATCACCGGGATACATCAAAGAGGGAGAAGAACACAAGGTTTTGAAGCTACACAAGGCGTTGTACGGGCTACGGCAAGCCCCTCGGGCGTGGAACATCAAGCTTGATCGTACATTGATCTCTCTCGGATTCGAGAAGAGCCCACTGGAGCATGCGATGTATAAGCGAGGTAAAGGAAGGGATCATCTACTAGTTGGCATCTATGTTGATGATCTATTGATAACAGGAGCGGATGAGAAGGAGATTGCAAAGTTCAAGCTACAGATGAAGGAGTTATTCAAGATGAGTGATCTAGGTTTATTGAGCTACTACCTTGGGATCGAGGTACATCAAAAGCTGGGTGAGATCACGCTATGCCAAAAGGCATATGCAAAGAAGATACTCGAAAAGTGTGGCATGGAAGAATGCAATCCAACTCATGTTCCGATGGAACCTCGTCTTAAACTGAGCAAAAGGAGTGAAGCACCTGCGGTTGATGCAACGGAGTATAGGAGCGTTGTCAGAAGTTTGAGGTATCTCATTAACACAAGACCCGACTTGGCCTATTCCGTTGGCTATGTGAGTCGCTTCATGGAAGCACCCACAATGGAGCATTGGACAGCCGTGAAACATATACTCAGGTATATCAAAGGTACTACAAACTTTGGTATTGTCTACTCGAAAGAGAAGGAGGAGGTGAAGCTACTTGGCTACAGTGATAGCGACATGTCAGGAGATATTGACGACCGTAAGAGTACCTCGGACGTGGCATATTTCTTGGGAGGAAGCATAGTAAGTTGGCTATCACAAAAGCAAAAAGTGGTGGCATAGTCATCCTGTGAAGCTGAGTATATTGCGGCTGCAACTGCGGCGTGTCAAGGTGTGTGGCTAAGGAGTCTACTTGGTGATCTCACCAATCGGGAGGCGGAACAAGTGGTGCTCAATATTGATAACAAGTCTGCAATTTCATTGTGCAAGAATCCGGTGCATCATGACAGGAGTAAGCACATTGATACGAAGTATCACTACATACGGCAGTGTGTAGAGGAGAGCAAGATTGAAGTCAACTATGTTTGCACCAATGATCAGCTTGCGGATATCCTAACTAAATCTTTGGGACGAGTGAAGTTTGCGGAGATGCGAGGAAGGATCGGCGTCCAAGCTGTGAAGATGGGCACATCGTGTTTAGGGGGGTGATTGTTAGGAATAGTAATCCCGATAGGACACGAAACGGTGTCGTGTGCGTGTGTGTTCCGAGTAGGACTAGTGGTCCAACACCTATTCGTATTGACGTTGCGTCTTGCCGGGTATATATACACCCATATAGTAGCCTTGTAAGACAACCGTGAGATTCAATACAAACAACAGGACCGAGAGGGCCCTGTAGCCGTCAACATTGTTTTTCCTGGTACGTACTCGTGTGAGTTGAGAGAGCTAGTTCTTTTGATCAGGCTAGATAGCTAGCTTGCTGATCGTTGTTAGCTGGTTCTTATACGTGCGCGCAACTCGCCGAAACACTCGGCGTTTGGGGCTGGGCCAACAATTATCTACCTGGCCATCGTAGACAGCGACCAAGGGATTTATGTGACCTATAGCCTCGCGGATGGAGCACCCAGAACCAGGTACGTGCTAACGCACTCTGGAGAGTATCAGCTCCAGAGCTGGAGCAACAAGACATCGGCGTGGGATGTCATCTGGAAGTGGCCGTCTTCCGAATGCAGCCGCTATGACTTCTGTGGCACATATGGCTACTGCGACGAGACAATGGTGGCACCCGCCGTCCCGACGTGCAAGTGCCTAGACGGCTTCGAGCCGGCGAACGAGGAGGAGTGGACCAGCGGCAGGTTCTTGGCGGGGTGTCGTCGGAAGGAGCCGTTGCGTGGGTGCGGCGACAATTTCCTCGCTTTGCCGGGCATGAAGTCACCGGACAGGTTCACGCTCGTTGGAGGGGGAAGGAGTACATTCGACGAGTGTGCGGCCGAGTGCAACCGCAACTGTTCCTGCTTGGCGTATGCATACACCAACCTGAGCAGCGGAAGGTCCGGAGGAGACGTGACGAGGTGCTTGGTCTGGGCTGGGGAGTTGATTGACACCGGGAAGATAGGCCAAGAGAGGGGCGAGACGCTCTACCTCCGCCTTGCAGGCTTGGATGCAGAAGCAGCTGAACATGGTACCACCAAACCTGTCCCTATAGTTTGTCCATGGTTTGTCTTACTTTCAGATTTTTAACCCATCTATCTATATGTCATGTATGTTTGCACAGGTAATAACAGAACAAAGAGAATTGCAGTGAGGATTATTGTGCTGCCAATTTTAGGGGTTGTTCTGCTACTCATATGCATATCCTTGGCGGCATGGTTGAAATTCAAAGGTACATCCGGTGTTATCCCCTACGATCGAGATAGTCCATTTGCTCACCTGATGAGCTCGAAATTTATCTAGCACTGTAATAAAACCTGTGAGCTATAAACTTTAGATGCCCACGCAAATCTAGAACAAAGTAAGGATAGTCATAGTGAAAGTAACATAGGAAGTAACATGCATCTACATGCAGTGTCAACTAGACAATTTGGTGATGTGGCATGTCATTAAATGATAAAAGAGAGTCTTGCGATAACTAGCTATGTTACCAAACATCACACATCCTAAGGTAAGATGAGTCTACATGCTAATAAATAAAACCTTGCATGATACTAGACACGAGTTACTACCCACCATGAAGATAGTAACATAGACTAGTAACTTATATGCATGTTACTAGCTTATGTTACTCCCCCACTATGACCAGCCTAAGAGTGTGACTAGTGCTTAGCCGACTGAGAATTAACTTAATCGTCACTTTGACTGACGTTGTATGACTAGCCGTATGTTATTTGTCGCTTGGTGAAAACGACCAAGGCTTTCATGTGGGCTGCTCTAATTCACTCTTTTTTTTTCTGGTTTGCTTGTTGGGCCTTGTAGTTTATGGTCTTTTTTATTTTCCTTTCAATTGCATATATAGCTGCGGGTTGTAGTTTCTAGTATATTATTATTTTTCAATAAATGCCATCACATGATACTAGGGTACAAGATACAATTCTTTAAAATACAGATTGCAACCAGCAACAAAAAAGTATTCACTTACAATCCCACTTGAAAATGAAAAAACTAAGTTACAAGCCCACTTGCCACTGAAAATAACTCAGTTTCACCTCGAAGAACTCGGTTAATTGCAACCCTACCCACAACAGAAAACATAATTGCAGCTCCACTTACGGCCGAAATGTACCAATACAACCAAAAAGCTTAGTTTGCAACCCTATTTGCAATTAAAAAAATAGTTGCACCTTCAATTGCAACTAAAAAATTAACAGTTATGACCCTAGTTGCAATTAAAAAATAGCAGTCCCAATCCAACTTGCAATTGGAAAACTCAAAGTTGTGACCCATATGCAGCAGGGAACATTTCGATTGTAACCCATGCATAACTGAAAAATCTTATTAGTCGCAACTCGCGAGCGAATTACCATACAATCGGTTTGAGACTTCGTCGACTGAGAATTTTGAAAAAACACATAAGACAAAATGGGTCAAAATGAAGTCAAGTTAAAAAAAATAGTCAACAACCCAAAGATAAAACTGCATTGTTGTTCTATTAAATACAATGTTTATAGTTGTTTATGCACAGCAGAAAAGAATAAGAAGGTAAACAGCACAACAATGTAAATCAATTTTTTTCACAAGGTACTATAGGAAGTCTAGACTAGATTAGGGAATAAGATACCACTTTCCATGATGGCAAGCAGGAACATGGGACTAAGGTAGGTTTGTAGTTCGATAACTAAGACATGGGCTCCGAGGATGTGCTTATGTGTGTGTGTGTGCGCGCATGCATGGTGGCAGAGGGATATGGCATCATGTAAAGTTTATCTTATGTGTCACGCCATCAATATATTGTTAGATCCATCATTACCCCAGCAACAAAAATTGTCATGCGAGTTAATTTTCTCTTGTTTTGTAAATATATAAAGGGAATACTAAATGAACACCAATAAGTATACTTTTTATGTGTATGAATTAGAACTTTATTTTATTTATATGTATGACATTTGATATACTGTTTAGGGAAGAAATAATTATAACATCGTGGGAGCAGGCAAGAACAAAAGCGGGAGAAACCACATTAATTCTTCATTGGACGGGATGAGTGCCTTTTTTGATCATGGGGAAGGAAACCCTCCACACGATCATGAGTTTCTATTTGCAAAACTTGAGGAAATTGCTCGAGCAACAAACAATTTCTCTGAAGCGTCTATGATTGGACAAGGAGGCTTTGGGAAAGTTTACAAGGTACATATACCTTGTTTAGTAATTACCTAATATTTATTCTAAAATTATTGGAAATGACTGTTCATGTGAAAATCTTACATCGAGGATTTACTTTAAAACTCTTTAGGGAATGTTGGGCGGTCGAGAAATAGCTGTCAAGAGGCTAAGTAAGGATTCGCAACAAGGAACAAAAGAATTCAAGAATGAAGTAATTCTAATAGCCAAATTGCAGCATAGAAACTTGGTTCGAATTCTTGGATGTTGTGCGGAGGGAGATGAAAAACTATTGATTTATGAGTATCTTCCTCGAGGAGGATTAGATGCAACCCTTTTTGGTACATATTGTAGAAATAGAACATAATTCTCTTAAAGAGTTAAGAAATTTTTGCTTAACATTTCTTCTATTTTACAGATGAATCAAGAAAATTGTTGCTAGATTGGGAAACGCGATATAATATAATCAAGGGTATCGCTAGGGGACTTCTTTACCTTCACCAAGATTCAAGACTAACCATAATTCATAGAGATCTCAAAGCTGGGAATATTTTGCTAGATGCAGAGATGAAACCAAAGATAGCAGATTTTGGTATGGCGAGGACCTTTGGTGATAACCAAAAAAATGCAAATACCCAACGTGTTGTCGGAACATAGTGAGTAGACATAAAAACAATTTCATATTAACTTCTTGATATATTCAACTCACATTCTATAACTTTTCAATTCAAATGATCAAGCAGTGGCTACATGGCTCCTGAGTATGCAATGGAAGGAGTCTTCTCTACAAAGTCCGACGTCTATAGCTTTGGTGTGCTATTACTCGAGGTTGTAACTGGTTTAAGAATACACTCTAGTAGTCAAAAGGGCTTCTCTAGCCTCACAGTCTATGTGAGTACAATCATACTTCCCTCAGTTATCATTTTTTAAAATGGATCAAATATGTGAAGAATTTCTAGTTTGAAAAAGAAAACAAAAACCAATATATACTTGGTTCTTTCAGTCATGGAGCATGTGGACAGAAGGGAAAACTGAGATATTGGCGGACTCATCTATCATGGATAGCTTTTCACCAGATGAAGTTCTTCTATGTGTCCATGTTGCACTCTTGTGTGTCCAAGAAAACCCAGATGATAGGCCACTCATGTCATCTGTTCTGTTTGTCCTAGAGAATGGAAGCACAACACTTCCTCCCCCCAACCGCCCTGCTTATTGTGTGCGTCAAAGCGTTGAACAAAAGATCGTGACGTCTATGAATGTCTATACTACTACTGATATAGAGGGACGATGAGACAATAATTGTTCATAGACATGTGCTTGAAAAAGTTTCAGATGTATCGGACAATGTCAATAGAATGTCTAGTTCAACAAAATGGTGATGTGTTTGTTGTCTAGATGTTATTATCTCTGAGTGTATTATGTATACCATTTCTGGAATTGGCGTCAGTGTGAGTTAAAGAAAACAAGATATTGTGAATTGAGATGCTTACATGAAATCTAGTAGTTAAAGGAAAAAAAACTACAGCTCAGTGAATGTGGTTTTATTTATTTTGTTCATTTGAGATGAAGGTGATTTTAGATTAGATATCAATGATCGTGTGATGTTCTCTGCCATTCTTGCTGTGGGAGTTTGAGCTCAAAACATCGGCTGGAGGTGGGGTTGATAAAATTATGGTGCATCAAGTTGTGTACGCAAGCAAATCACATGTTGACTGTTGTGAGAAGCATGCGTTCATATGGTGCTTTGAATTCTACGTTAAACTGTTGTGGGAGTTTGGGCAAGAGGAATATTCACATCCAATCATCAGGAACAAATCTGCAAGGCCTCTCAATTTCACACAGACGTAACAAATAATGACGTACTACGTCTGTTTTATCATACACGGAGACACTGCACCCTGTAGTCCTCGTACATATGCCTCGCGCTTCCATCCATAATTGGTCCTTTTGCCTGGAAATTCATTCCTCACCCACACTAATCGCATCCCAAGGGAGATTCAACTAACTAAGAACATAGCGGCCTTCAAGGAAAAACCCGTCAATGGAGTGGTTACTGGGAGGAAACGAGGTAGCGGCCTTCAAGGAGACTTAATTAGCATGGTTAGGGAGGATCTCCTCACGGTCTCTCTTAACATAGCAATGCAAAGTAGTTTTTGTAGTTAAGTGTACTTGGAAACATCACTAATTATGATTGAGAGCTGTTATGATTATTGTATTGTTGCTTTATTTTTATCATTGTTTTTTTGTATGGATTAATAAGTAGCAATATTATCAGAAGGACTGGATGTCGACGAGCTCATTAGTGCAGAACACTACCTCTAACACCGGTTCAGAACACCCTCTAACCGGTGTTAAAGGATGACGCACGTGGGGCTGCCGCAACGCTCAGCCCCCCCTTAACACCGGTTCGTAACATGAACCGGTGTTAAAGGTTCTGTGCCGCGGCAGGAAAAGGAGATAAATCTCTGCCGCGGCAGAGTTCTGCCGCAGCAGGAAAACGGCATAAATCTCTACCGCGGCAGAGTTCTGCCCCTGCCCTGTTCTGGGCGTATTTCTGCGGCGCGGCGGGGACGGGGGGGGGGGGGGGGGAGGGAGAATCGATCGGGAGCGGTATACACATACATCATCGGTACATAATTAAGCAACTATTATTATACACAACATCGTCATTGTGTGGTATTCTCCGTAAACGTTGAAGCATCAAGTACAAGACAAACACGTTCAAGCATATATACAACGTTCATTTTGGTGGATATCTAAAGAGTTCTCCGCCAGGCATGACGACCTCATCAAGTATGAACCCCGCCAATTCCTCTTGAATGGCTCGTATGCGGTCAAATGGTAGGAGTTGGTCCCGCATCCGTTCGATCTGAATATATATGAAGAATGGGGTCAATATATATATAAGAATAAAACTCAACACAATTGATGGTAATAAAATAATGTTGTGTACTTTGTTTACTTACTCTAAGTTGTTCTAGTGCGGCTTGGTCCGTCGCACATATCGTGTTGCGAATGAACTCGCAAACATAGTACCCACATAAGTTATTGCCGTGTCCCTGATGCGCGCACTTTACGAGAATAGAGAGTCAATCAAAATAATAATCAATAAAGCATGGTATAATGGAATTGGAAGCAGAATCAAAGAGATACACAGACCTAGCTAGCTAGTATTACTTACATTTTGGTCTACAAATTTTAGTTCTTCTGACCATTCACCCACGGCCCTGCCCGTGAACCTTTTCCAAACCCTGTCCGGCAAAGAAAATGGATAAAGGAGTAATTAATTACTTGTTGTCACGAAAATTGCCAATCTAGTGGGATAATATGATTGAAATTACCTCTGGAGCATCTCTCTAAAGTCTGCCCATAGATCTTTTTCTTTTCGTAACGAGTCCATGACAAGGACTTTTCCTGAGTCAAGTTGAATGACTAGCAAATAAAGTGGAACCTACGCACGCATAACTCATCATCAGTTAAACTTAACATCGAGTAAGCCGAAATAGAATGTGTACAAGAGAGGGTAACAGTACTCACGAGAAGTTGTAAGGCAATAGTATTTCCCTTTTGATTTGTTGTCTCAGTAAAGACCTTAGCAAGAAATCTTCCGTTTGCCCGGGTTTGTCTCTTACCACTTGTTCATGAACTCTATTTGGATCAACGAACCCAATGTCAATAGGGCCTCCTTTCATGCATTCCATAACCTTTTTCCTGCATAATAGTATGTATATAAATATATAGTGAGCATATATATATACATGCAATTAATTAATTGAATGAGATGAGATAGAAATTAAAGAAATAGTACTTACACACAATAAAGACTCATGGCAGCTTTTTCAAGTTCCTTCTAATTGAATAGAAAATGCAAGTCTTGAATATTGGAGGTGATCGCGTCGTCTCCGCACAAGAAAATCTGATCTCTTATATGCGCCGTGATCCATTCTTCCTTTCTCGTCTTGCAGAAATCAAGGTACCACTTGTGCAATCTTCGCATCTTTGTTGGTAGATTCTTGAGCTCCTCTTTCTTGATGAGATTCTTCCCATACTTCCATGGTTGTATGGGGTTGACATCGCCTTTGGACAAGTTGTCTCCCATGATGTTCAAGTATGCAATGTAAGTCATCCCCATCTCATTGGCCTTTCTTTGTAGCTCTGCCTCATAATCATTTACGGGAGGAGCGTCCCGTGTGTCGAACACTTGGAGCGGGGTGCATGATTGGTTTTCCTGCTCTCCGAGCATGGGAACTGTTTTCTGGGGTGCCGCACGAGTGCTACTTTCAGTCTCCCTACGGCGCCTTGCATCCCCCTTCAAAATCTGGCGCTCGTAGTCCGGCACAAGTGGGATTTCAGGTTTCAAAAGATTTTTGTAAAACTTCTCCACCACCGCCGGATCTATTTTCTCCTTTGGCTCGGTCCGTCTAGGTGCAAAGAATTTCTTGACCTCTTCTTCCGAGATCCTATTGGTCTCCTCGTCACTGCGATTCCATGGTAAAACCGGCAATGGCTTGGCGGAAGGCTGCGGGACGTAGTTTTTTGAACTCTTTGGCGTACGGTTTCCTGCGGATTTCTTTATGGCAGTGCTAGTGATGCTCTTCGTGGCAGTGTTTTTCCGCTTACGCTGAGGAGATGGCTGAAGTGCCGGAGATGGCTGACAGGCAGGAGATGGCTGGCGCGCCGGAGATGGCTGGCGCGCAGGAGATGGCTGAAGCGCCGGAGATTTGAAAGCATGATGTGTTCCTTCTTCCAAAGAATGGTTGTTTTCACTGCAAATTTGAGTTGAGTTTCCCCTTTACCTGTAGCATGGTCAAGCTGTGCTTCCTCATATTCCTTCACAACCTCATCCACCCCGACAATAGCATAGCCATCTGGAATCGGTCGGCAGTGGTAAGTTCCACCAGCTACAGGAGGTAAGGCATAGCCGACAGCCACCTTAATGGATAAGCCCATTAATCTCACATGCAGCTCAGCGTGTTCGCTCTCCGTGATCTCATCCACGGGGTATCGAGGATCCGCCATTTCAAGCGTGGGTTGCACGTTCTCCGTGGAAGCCATGCTGATTTTCCACGTAGAGTCTGGGCCACCGGCAGCTTCCAATGCAGGCTCTTCGTGCCGCTAAGATGGGCCGGTAGCTTGATGGCTCTGTTGTGCATTCACTTGCGCCTGCAGCGCCACAAGTGCATGTTCTATCTGTGTCATCCGCTCTGTACGCTCTTTTTCTTTTCTACCGCGCCATCTGTAAGAGTCGCCCCACTCGGCAAACCCATCCTTTCACGTCATACCCCCTGTGCCTCGTGCATGTCCAGGGTGTTCTTTTTTACCGATGGCGCGTGTGAGCTGGTCATTCTCTCTGTCAGGATGGAAGGTCCTGGCGGTTGTTTCCTCGTATGCCGTGATGAGTTCAGTGACGGATTTGACAAGGAGGGTTGGGAAGATACACAATCCTGTTTCTGGGTCCAACCTTGCCCCGATTCCGTAGAACCAAGTGTTTGCACGTAGGTCCCACCCATGTGTCTGGGGTGTGATCCCTCTGTCACGCAGGGCCTTCTCAGCTTCCTTCCACTTAGTCCTCTGAGATATGTAGCCACCTGACCCCGTCCTCTGGTGATATTCCTTCTTCTGGGTATTTAGCGTATTGGTTTCTGACCTCTTTGTAGCTATAGCACCTTCCTTGTATGCCACAAATTCGCGCCAGTGAGGTCTTATCTTCGCATAATATGCGTCTTCGAAATCTGGAGTCTCGCGAGCTTTGACAAATTTGTTCAATTTTTTCTTCCAGTTGCGGAAAGCGTCACCCATCTTCTTTAGAGTCCACTCTTTGACCTTTTCCTTTATAACCGGTTTGTTTTCATCCTCCTCTGGCCGAAGGGTGAAATTTACCAACAGCGAATTCCAAAGCGTTTCTTTGGATCTTTCATCGACAAAGGTACTGTCGCCCTTCTTTGGCTTATTCCAATATTCAATTATGATTGGGATTTGGTCCCTAACAAGAACTCCAGCCTGACGTACAAATTTTTCTGCGGCCTTCTTAGGCTCCATCGGCCTGCCATCAACACGGACTGCTTCGATTGTGAACTTTGCACGATCTTTCAACCGATGGCTCGCGCCTCGCTTGCTCTTTTTCGTAGAAGAAGATTGTTGTTGGCTGGTCGATCCAGAGGGCTAAAAGAAGAAAGAAGCGTTAATTAATACATGTAGAAGAAGATTGTTGGTGGAAGTCAGCAGAGGCTTAATCAATGCATATACCTCGTCGGACTTTGTAATCACTAAATTGCGTCCACCGGAGTCTTCATCTTCTCCATGACTACTTGAGATGTCATCATGTCCCTCCAAGTTCAGATATTGTGAGGTGTCCTCATGGATAATGTTCTCCATTATTTCTTCTTCTTTAAGGTTTCTAGTAAGTGGATCCATAGTTTCTAAAACAATAATATTATCACACAAATATCAGTAATACATCTATTGAAATGCTCAAGCAAGGACGATGATATGACAGGTTAAAAGTATTTAAATGTAACCCTAATACATGCTTGGTCATTTCAAACCCTAATTCGGAGAAACCCCCGATTCATATGAGAGGGTACATTTACTTCTTCTAATTAACTTGTCATGAAAGTTGATTAACATAGCATGGTTATTATAATGCTATATTGACAACGAGAGGTGGCGACGCTAGGGCGAGAGCGGGGCTCGGATGCGTGGGGGTGTGCGTTCGAACCAGCACGACATGATGGGCTACCTAAAATGGGCGACTCACCCTCGACGCGTGTGTAGGCTCAGCGAGGACAGAGGAGGTCAGGGTCGACGGCATAATGGCGGCGGTGGTCGTCGGCGTGGCACAAAATATACACATGCATATACAATACACATAAAATACAATATACATATATACATACACATACAAATATACATACACATATGCCACTTGTTCTACTGCATATACAATACACATACAATACAATATACATAGCCTGGAACGCGTCGGACGCCGTGGCCTCCGAGAAGAAGTACTACAACTATGCCACCAACACCTGCTCGGCGCGAGATCGAGGGGGGAGGGGGCGGATAGATTTTTTTATTTTTAGTGGTATTCACATGGACCAATCATGGATGATAACACTTTGAAACATTAAACAATGAACAACACAAAACATGAATACCATTGAAATTTATCCTCTTCCTAAGCATATGAATTTTGTAAGCAAACAACATTTTTAGAAAATGGGATATCTAGGATAAGTGAAATATATAGTTAGTTGTCACTCAAAAATTCGCAAACTACGGAGAGGAAAATATAAAGTATTAAGAAAAGCATATTTATCTCTCTCACATTAATTGACAGTGTCCATATGACTCAGTAATACAGCTATCATGTAAGGAAAACTTAGGGATATAAGTAAGATTGTTCACAAGATATAAACTTTCTCCTCTAAAGTAGGACTAGTAGTGTTAAAATTTCATGACAGTTTTCTAGATCATGACCATCATCATAAGTAATAGGGATAAAGCATGCATCCTTAATAGAAGAAATTGCCTCAAGCATATAATTATTCATATCATTATCAATTTATTCCAAATTGACATTCTCATTAATAGGAGCAAGAGTAACATCAATAATATAGTAAGCATTGTCATCAAAATAAGATCCATCATTATTCTCCAAATTGGTCCCAAAAATATTTTAAGGGCATAGATTTTTTATAATTCACATTTGTTGTCACAAGTAATATGTACAAGGTAAATATCATCACTATTGACATGAGAAATAGTTTCATATTCAATAAAAAAAGCATCAAGCATATCATTAATAAGAACATAATCGGTCAACGGCGTGGACGACATACGGTGACGGCGATGGCGACGGCGATCGGCGTACGTGGACGGCGACGTACGGCTGGACGGCGAGGGCGACGGCGAGGGCGGTGTGGATGGCGACGGCTCGCACGCGACAAGGCGGCAGCGCTCCGCTGGATGGAACGGCGAGGCTGGATGGCGGCGGCTGGGCGAGGCGACGCGAGGTACGTGGGCGGCGGCTGGACGTCACAGCAACGGCTACATGGCGAAGCGGCTCCACGGGATGGCGACGGCGAGGGTGGCGACGGCGAGGGCTGGACGGCGACGTCTCTCCTCTGCTTAATTTCCTCTGCGCGCGCTTTTCGATCTAGCTGGGGGGAGAAGGAAGAGGAAGGCGCGAGTTATACCCCCCCACCTTTAACACTGGTTCGTGGCTGGAACCAGTGTTAAAGGGGGGAATTTGTTTCGCGTCCGCACCCCCTCCCCTTTAACACCGGTTCCAGGCATGAACCGGTGTCAAAGGGGGGGTGTGCGCGCGTGAACCAGGAACCGGTGTTAAAGGGGGGACATTTATTTCGTGCAATAAAGGGGTGGGGGCATTTTTAATTCAAAAAATAGGATAGAATTTAGAAAATTCATATCTTTTTCATTTCAACTCAGAAAAATATGCAATATATCATAATTTTCAGAAAAATAATATCTATCCATTCATGTAAAACATTTTATATTTACTTTAGATCAAAAATTTCAAAATGATTAAAACACTTACATATAAATTTTGATTATTCAATTCAAACAAAAATAAAATAGACAAACCCTAAAACTTTGAACATAAGAAATATTAAGCATCTAAAAAGGAATCTAACCCGATCTTTTTTTTATTTTTTTATTCCCGTTTTAAACTATCGTCAAACTTTGTCGAACAACGAGCATGAATATTCTTAGCTCGGGGCCAAGCCTCGCTCAACTTGCATTGGATTTTTGATAAAATAGCATATTGTGAACCTAAAAATTATTTTTGTAAAAAATCATGAGCATCGTATCATGTACCTGTAGTTCATATCTCACCCACTTCCTGCCGATTCGGCAGGAATTTGTCTTTTTCACCAGAGGTGGACGGAAAGGTTTCAGATCCCCCTGTTGGTACATTATCCATATAAGGTGGTCTAGTATTTATGTAAAATGTGGTGGTGGTTTTTTGAAATAGCCATTTGGTGGTTGCTTCACAAAACCGTCCGTTTTTTATGCTCGGAAAATGGAAAATGCCTTTTTGGTGCGATAAAAAGGTAAACTTCCTCTTGCAACATTGTTTGCCATGCCATGATGCACATGTATGCACAATATGGCCATATTATCACAAACTATGCCTTGATTCTAGCCATAACATTGGTCATTTGACCCGAAAGCCAAGAAACCTCGAATGAGATAGGTCACTTTGTGAAGGTTTTTTTTGAGACATAATCAATATACCAAGTTTGAGATTTTTCCTTCTAACTATGTCACATAATATAACACCACGCGAAGGTTTCGCACTGTTTCGATCTTTTTTTTATCCCCGTTTTAAACTATCGTCAAACTTTGTCGAACAACGGGCATGAAGATTCTTAGCTCGGGGTCAAGCCTCGCTCAACTTGCATTGTATTTTTGATAAAATAGCATATTGTGAACCTAAAAATAATTTTTGTAAAAAATCATGAGCATCGTATCATGTACCTGTAGTTCATATCTGACCCACTTCCTGCCGATTCGGTAAGAATTTGTCTTTTTCACCAGAGCTGGAAGGTTTCAGATCCCCCTATTGGTACATTGTCCATATAAGGTGGTCTAGTATTTTTGTAAAATATGGTGGTGGTTTTTTGAATTAGTCATTTGGTGGTTGCTTCACAAAATCGTCCGTTTTTTATGCTCGGAAAATGGAAAATGCCTTTTTGGTGCGATAAAAAGGAAAACTTCCTCTTGCAACATTGTTTGTCATGTCATGATGCACATGTATGCATAATATGGCCATATTATCATAAACTGTGCCTTGATTCTAGCCATAACATTGGTCATTTGACCCGAAAGTCAAGAAACCTCGAATGAGATAGGTCATTTTGTGAAGGTTTTTTTGAGACATAATCAATATACCAAGTTTGAGATTTTTCCTTCTAACTATGTCACATAATATAACACCACGTGAAGGTTTCGCACTGTTTCGATCTTTTTTATTTTTTTATCCCTGTTTTAAACTATCGTTAAACTTTGTCGAACAACGGGCATGAAGATTCTTAGCTCGGGGCCAAGCCTCGCTCAACTTGCATTGGATTTTTGATAAAATAGCATATTGTGAACCTAAAAATGATTTTTGTAAAAAATCATGAGCATCGTATCATGTACCTGTAGTTCATATCTGACCCACTTCCTGCCGATTCGGCGAGAATTTGTCTTTTGACCCGAAAGCCAAGAAACCTCGAATAAGATAGGTCATTTTGTTAGGTCATTTTGTGAAGGAGATAGAACTGGAATTAAAATACAGAATGCAACTAATAGTAAGTTACATAAAGCACGACTGAAAATTAAGATACATAAAAGAGCTGAAAATTAAGATACATGGCCACATTAAGTAACAATCGCCCGAACTTGTTTCGGAATGTTGGAGTGATTAAGTCATGCTTCTGCCTACACCTGTAATACTCGCCACTATAGTCTTCGTACTCGTCGCCGCCGTCATCGTTGTCGTCGTCGGGGTCGCCGTAATTGAACCTTGAAGGCTGAGTACGCGTGGGCTGGACTTGAGGATAGCGCAGACGGGGGTTAGAGTCGGCGGCAGTGTCATAGGCCATGACGCTCTGGAGAGTCCGACCGCGCCACCATAGCCGACGGCCGGCCTCGTTGAAGTTTGGAGGAGGTGGGCCGTCCTCCTCGTGCCTGGCGAGCGCCCTCTCACGCTGATCCACGAAGAAGGCTTCCCAAGTAGGGAAATAGTCGGGATGTCATCTGGGATTCCTCCGCTGCTCCGGCGTGAGCTCGAAGTAGTAGTGGTTCGTGATGGCCATCCGGCGCGCCACACCTAGAGGGACAGGAGGAACCGGCACGCCTCCGGCGCTCAGCATCCAACCGACGGGTACACAGTAGCCCGGCGGGCAGGGGTAGTTCGAGGCGCAAAGCGCCTCCGCCTCCCTGGGGGTTAGTGCTACGGTGGAAGCCATGGGAAAGAGTGATGAGGTTGTAGATATGAGTCTAGAGATGTGCAATGACAATGGAGGCCAACCCTACATATATATATATATATATATATATATATATATATATATAGTGAAGAACTGGCGGGAAGAACTGGAGGGAAGAACTGGTGGGAAGAAAAATGGCGGGAAAAAATGGCGGGAAGAAAAATGGCGGGAAGAAAAATGGAGGGAAGAAATAGAAGGAAGAAAATGGCTCATTTAATACATATACTGTTAACAGAAGAAATATGACATTGATTTCCATATTGAGATACATATGTGTGCCAAAAATGGCTCAATTAATACATATAGTCAATCTTATGATCGCGCCGGCCGTAACTATGGAGTATCAACACCGTTTAACAGGATGGTTGGGTCAGTCTTCACTCTGAAGGGCGGAATTTCATCAAACTTATTATAATCTTCTGACATGTCTGTCTTGTCCTCCACTCCCATGATGTTTCTTTTCCCTGAAAGAACTATGTGACGCTTTGGCTCATCGTGTGATGTATCTGTTTGCTTTTTTTTTTATTTTTTTGGTTTGGTAGACATGTCCTTCACATAGAAACCTGAGTCACATCATTGGCTAAGACGAATGGTTCGTCTAAGTTCTTGTCTACCTTTATAAGATTGTTGAGATCCACCGTTGTCATTTCGTACTTATTGTCTACCTCAACCCCTCCTCCTGCTAGCTTGACCCATTTGCATCGAAACAAGGGGACCTTAAAATTAGGTCCATAGTCAAGTTCCCATATCTCCTCTATGAACCCATAATACGTGGTCTTTTGCCCATTGTCTTCTGCTGCATCGAAGCAGACACCACTATTTTGGTTGGTGCTCTTTTTATCTTGGCCTATCGTGTAAAATGTATTCCCATTTATCTCGTACCCTTGGAAAGTACATACAGTCAAAGATGGTGTCCTGGCCAACAAGTACAGATGATCCCCAACAGTGGTGTTATTCGTGAGAAGTCTTTGCAGCCAGCCGCCAAAACTCGCCATGTGTTCACTTATATTCCATTCATCAGACTGTCCCGGGTGTTTGAGGCGTATTAAATTCTTGTGTTCATTGATATACGGAGCAACTAAGATAGATCTTTGTAAAACCGTGTAGTGTGCTTGATTGAGAGAATGCACGTCCATACATATCATTGCTTTACATCCTAGGGTGCCTTTTCCACGTAGTCTCCCCTCATGTCGTGATTCTGGAACACCAATCGCCTTAAGGTCAGGAATAAAATCAACACAGAACTCAATGACCTCCTCTGTTTCGCAGCATAGTAAATCAAAATTTTCTACGGATGCGAACGGGAAAAGCCACGATCTAATCTAGGATATGCAAACAACGAGGGGGATAGATGAGATCTTCATACCCTTGAAGATTCGCACAGCGGAACGTTCGATGGAACGTGGTTGATGTAGTCGTACTGCTTCTCCTCCTCGCGATCCGATCCGATCTAACACCGCAAGTGGCGATGCCTCCGAGAGATGCACACGTGCGGCACCTCGACGTCTCCTCCTTCCTCGGTCCAGCAAGTGGGTTGGAGAGATGGATTGGATCTACAACGCGACGACGCGGTGCAAGCGGTGGAGAGTTTCTGCGGCAGGGCTTCGCCTACGCGCAGTCGGGAGGGAGAGAGAGAGAGGAGGGGCAGCAGGGCGGCTAGGGTTGAGGAGGAGGTGTGGGGAGGGTGCGCCCCCAGCCCTCTTTATATAGAGGGGTGGGCGGCTATCCCTTGCCCCTCCCCCAAGCCCTAGGCCGGCGGCCAAGGAGGGAGGAGTGGGGGGCAAGTTCCCCCCTTCTAGAAGCTCCCCTAGGGTTTCCCCTAGGGCTTGGCCAGCTGGGCCTATGGGGCCTTGTGCCCCTAGCCCAATGCATCCAGGGCACTCCCCCGTAGGCCCACGCCCCCTCCTGAGAAGTGGGGCCACGTTGGTCCCACTCCGGAAGGTTCTAGAAGCTTCCGGTACAATACCGAACAATCCGAAACAATTCCGAACTCCAAAATCTGCTTTTCCTTATATGAATCTTATTCTCCGGACCATTCCGGAACCTCTTGTGACGTCCTGGATATCATCCGAGACTCCAAACAAAAACTCATAAACCAATTATCCAATCTATCCTAGCGTCGAGACACGTTAAGTGTGTGACCCTTCGGGTTCGAGAATATGCAGACATGATCTTCTATCAATAATCAACCGGGTGCGAAACCCATATTGACTCCACATTCATCGATGATCATATCGGATGAACAACGATGCCAGATTCAATCAATCCCATATATATATTCCTTCGTCGCGATATTTTACTTGCGAGATTCGATCGTCGATGTAAGCATACCTAGTTCAATCTCGTTCATAGCAAGTAATTTACTCGTTCCGTAATCCGATATCACTTTGTGATTAACTCCTTAACCACGTGCTTGCAAGCGGTGTTGATATCGATTACCGAGTGGGCCCAAAGTATATCTCTCCGACTTGGGAGGGACAAATCCCATCTCGATACATACAACCCAACAGGTACTTTCCGATCACCTGAGAGACACCTTTATGATCACCCTCTCATACGATGACGTTTGATGACCTCAAAGCTTTCTTCCGATACCAGGGAGTTGCATTATGTCATGGTCTAAGGAATACAATATTTGACATAAGAAAAGCTTCGCAAAGATGAACACGATGACACGATCTAGTTGCTCTGCTTAATTTGGGTATGTCCATCATATCATTCTCCCAATGATATGATCTTATTATTAATCGACAACTCATGTCTATGGTTAGGAAACCTTAACCATCATTAATCAATGAGCTAGTCCATAGAGGCGTACTAGGGACACGGTGTTGTTTACAAACCACACAAGTATTAAAGTTTCCGCTTAACACAATTCTAGCATGGAATATAAACTTTATCATGAACAAGAATTATAATAATAACATCTTTATTATTGCCTCTAAGGCATAATTCCAACACAATGCTCGTAGGTCAAATGGCTCTTCTTTGTGCTCATCCCACATACGTACACCTGGTTTGGCCCACAGCTGTAAAAGTTCTTCAACTAATGGCCTTAGGTACACATCAATGTCGTTGCCGGGTTGCCTCGGGCCTTGGATAAGCACTGGCATCATAATGAACTTCCTCTTCATACACAACCAAGGAGGAAGGTTATAGATACATAGAGTCACATGCCAGGTGTTGTGACTGCAGCTCTGCTCACCAAAAGGATTCATGTCATCTGTACTTAGACCAAATCTTAAGTTCCTTACGTCACGTGCGAAGTCCGGGTACTCTCGCTCGACTTTTCTCCACTGTGACCCATCAGCGGGGTGTCTCAACATCGCGTCTTTCTTACGGTCTTCCATGTGCCATCGCAACAACTTGGCATGCTCTTTATTTCTGAAGAGACGTTTTAATCGTGGTATTATAGGAGCATACCACATAACCTTGGCAGGAACCTTCTTCCTAGGGGCCTCGCCCTCAACATCGCCAGGATCTTCGTCGATCTTATCTGCGATGCGGTGCATACCGGGCATGCATCCAAATTCCCGTACTTCTCACCGCGGTAGAGGATGCAGTCATTAATGCAGGCATGTATCTTCTGCACGTCTAATCCTAGAGGGCAGACAACCTTCTTTGCTTGGTATGTACTGTCGGGCAACTCATTATTTCTTGGAAGAAGATTCTTCATTTTTACCAACAACTTTGAAAATACGCTGTCAGTCACACCGTTCTCTTCCTTCCATTGCAGCAAATCCAGTGTGGTACCTAGCTTTTTGTGGCCATCTTCGCAAGTTGGGTACAACAATGTTTTGTGATCCTTTAACATCTGCTCCAGCTTCTCCTTCTCCTTTTCAGTTTCACATTGTTCCTTTGCATCAGTAATGGCCCAACCAAGATCGTCATCAGCGGGCCCATCTGCTGCCTCTTGATCTTCATTATCTACCCCCGTTGCAGTATCATCATATTCAGGATAAATATTATGATAGTTGTCATCATCCTCTTCTTCTTTGTTGTCTTCCATCACAACCCCTTTTTCTCCGTGCTTGGTCCAACAATTATAGCTGGGCATGAAACCGGATCGAAGCAGGTGGGCGTGAATGGTTCTGGTATTTGAGTAGTCTTTCTTGTTCTGACAGTGAACACACGGACAGCACATAAAACCATTGTGACCACGGTTTGCATTAGCCACAACGATGAAATTTTGGAGGCCCGTAATGTACTCGAAAGTGCGGCGGTCACCGTACATCCATTGCCGGTTCATCTGCATTAATATATAGTATATATCAAAAATTAATAGGGAGATGACCATTTATATATATAGTACATCAATGACACATGAAAGGATAGTTGCCGACCTCGACCGAGAAGAAAAGAGCAACGAGAAAACTTATTTTGAGCTCTCGGGCATTTCACCGAACACCTCTTGTGCATACGAAAAAAACACAAACTAGCACACTTCACACACTCTTGCTAGGCTCCAAAATGAGATAGTGAAAAAATGGAAGAGTGGGGTGTGGACTACGGTGTCTTATATAGCCCTCCCCTTCTTTAACACCGGTTGGCTTGAACCGGTGTTAAAGGGGGGGCTGCGCGGGCCACTGGTGCAGGGGCCTTTAACACCAGTTCGTGCCATAAACCGGTGTTAAAGGAAGAGTTCCTTTTTGCTGCACGGACCACGCTGGTACGCCTCCCCCCCCCTTAACACCGGAGGCCTCGTTTCCACTAGTGGCTAGAACCCTGACAGGCACCACAGAGGCCTCCTCCCCAGCTGCGTGATCTCCGGCATGGGGAGCATGACCACGTCGGAGTCGGCATCGGCTCACGGAAGCACTCTCAAGGACACATGAGAGAACAGCCTGACTCTTGCAGTTCTAGATGGGAGAGAGGTCAGGTTTTCATTTTCCAGACATGAATAGGCTTTCTGCACTCAGATAAGATAGATGCATAATTGGTCGGTTATCAAGGTAAATTACATCCCAGCTTTATTACTCAATGTTCTAACTCGATTTTCTTGCTATTCATGCTAAACTGTGACAAGATGAGACAGAGAAATTTAAAACTGTCTCAGAGAGATGGACTGAAGTCGCGGTACTACCGAGGGAGATGCGGGGGTGAGATGACATAGGGGCAGGAGGGATCGAGCGAAGTCGGGACGGCGTGGGTCCAGAGCGAGGGGGTCACGCGGAAGGAGAAACATGGATGAGGCGTACGCGTGGAAGGACACGCAGCGCCCACCGCCTTGCTGGGCAGCTTGCAGCGCACACGCGAGAAGCCCGATTTCCCAGGCCCACAAGCAGCCACAGAGCGTCTCAGCGTGCGTGGCAGAGGGCATCAGCGCCTCTGCATGCGTTTACGCTTAAGTGTTACTGCGATGGAACAAGCCTGGAAGTTGCCAATACTGGAAGTAGTCATCTTCATCTGTGGAAGCATGCTTTGTCCTTGTAGACCAAACCTCGACGCAGAAAAGCATTCCCACTTAGCAGCATGTCAATAGCCAGCTTGTAACCAGTGCCGAGAGTCTGGTTTGATCAACCAATGGACTGGCCGAATCTCGCCTGCTGCAGCACAGTGCTGAGCCTTCTGATCTTCCTGCCATTGAGTGTGTCCAATGACCAGCTTGTTCCCGGCAAGCCGCTCTATCCTGGCGCCACTATTGTCTCCGATGGTGGATCCTTCGCCTTTGGTTTCTTCAGCCCCTCCAGCTCCGCACCGGCCACCATGCATGCACCTGGGCATATGGTACAACGACGTCCCCGAGCTTACTGTGGTGTGGGTCGCCAACAGAGAAACCCCTGCCACGAACGGCAGCGCACTGATGCTCTCCTTAACTAACACCTTCAATCTTGTTTTATCTGACGGGGCGGCCGTGTCTTTTGGAAGACAGCCAACATGGCTGCTTCGCCAAGCTCATCTCCCTCAACCGCGGTGCTTCTGAGCACGGGTAACCTTGTTATCCGGTTGTCAAGCGGCGCTATGCTATGGCAGAGCTTCGACCACCACACCGACACGTTCCTACCGGGCATGAAGATCCGTATGAAGTACAAATTCATACAGAAAACGCGGCAACAACGACGAGCGCCTGGTATCTTGGAAGAGCCCCAACGACCCCTCGCTGGGGCGCTTCTCCTTTGGCATCGACCCAATCATGATGCTCCAAACACTCATCTGGGATAGGACGCGGCCAGTGGTCCGTGGCTCCCCATGGACGAGATATCTGGTTACGAGCGACCGCAGATTTCAGTTGGCGAACTCCAGCACAGACATCATCATCTGCCTTGCTATCGTCAACAACGATGAGGAGATATATATGACCTATAGCCTCTCTGATGGTGCACCGAGCACCAAGCTCATGATGACCTACTTTGGGGAGTATCAGTTCCAGAGCTGGAGCAGCAGGACCTCGGCCTGGGCAGTCCTCTCGAATTGGCCGGGCAACGGATGCAGCCTTTTATGGCTACTGCGGCCATTCTCGAACTCCGGAATTGGACTTTTCTTATATCAATTTTATTTTTCGAGCCATTTCGGATCTCCTCGTGATGTTCTGGATTCAATCCGAGACTCCAAACAACATTCGGTGTTCTTACTCACATTCTATATCTACTAAACAACATCGAATCCTTAACTGCGTCTTCCTACGGTTCGTGAATTGTGCAGACATGATCGAGACTCTTCTCCGATCAATAACCAATAGAGGAATCTAGAAATTCATATGGCTCCCACATATTTCTATGATTACTTTGTAACCGAATGAACCATTTACATACAATACCAATTTCCCTTCGTTTCGCGATACTTTACTTATCCGAGGTTTGATCATCGGTATCTCTGCATACCTCCTCAAATTGCTCTAGGAGAAGCATGCTTAACCCTAGAGTTCTTTTTAGATGAGCTTCCGAAAAAAAAGTTGCAACCTGTTGGTATGAGTATCCTATCAATTATATTAAGCCATGTGTCTGGATCTCACAATAGTGATTAGATATGATCTCATGGTCTTAAGGAGTAGGATACTATAATTCTAATTATTGCAACGATAAACTTTATGACTTGATCATGTTGCAATACTTATATTGGCTATATGTCTATCACATCATTCACTAATGGACTTCATTGTCAATTGACATAAATGCTCCATGATCAGGGAACCTTGATCATCACTCGTCCAATGAACTAATTGTATAGATGCTAGAGACCTTTGTTTGTTTTCATAACACACGTGTACCAATATTTCCAATTGACACAATTATAACATGGTATAAAACTATTACGAACAAATGAAATATGATAATAAACTCCTTTTATTATTTGCCTCTAGGACATATTTCCAACCGTCTTCCACTTGCACTAGAGTATAAATAATCTAATTGCATTTTTACTAATCATAACATCATATCACATAGGGTACTATTGATAATGCTTGCTCATGGAAATTGTTCCGTCAATGGCATGCGTCTTTTAGATCCATATATTCTTTGCAAATCATTTAATGATGTCACCTAATTTGACTTTATTCTATATTACCACATAATATCTTGAAGTATATGTTTGGCGGAAGAGTGATACTTTGTTTCCTTATGTCTACAATGACATTTTTTTAGTCAAGTGATACTTCAGGTTTGGTGTCTTTAATTCTAACAGAGACCTGTTGTCAAGCAAGGACCTGCATTTGAACGGAAATAATGGATTTTTGTCATTCAAATTCAAACTGAAGTATAGACTTGTCAAGTTCCTCCCTTGCAACGTGTTAACCCTCATCAATGATTGAGATATGTGTCAAATTTCTTCTGAACATAGTCAATTATTAAAAGATCTAGGAGCTGCTACGTTCTGACCATGAAGGATCAACAAGGAAATTCTATGTTTTACAAGAATATAAAGAAAATATCAAGGTAAGAAAATAATTTATCATGTAGTCACATCTTATATATCAGATCCCAACACTCATGGGAGAGGAAAACATCAAAATAAGTGAGGTAGAGTATAAACTACAATGGAATCTACTTTTACATGAGCATGTTTCAACCCAGTTTCAGATTTCAGAGTTGGGTTTCTTTTCTATACAAAGATTGTCCACTAGATGATTTAATAGAGTCTAAGCATGTACATAAACCGTAGTTTCACGCTTGGGTAATATGTAAGCCAATAATGGTGAGATGCCAGGGATATTGGCCATGTTCATGGACACCCCCCTTCATCAATGTTGTAGGAACAGCGAGATGTTGCTTGTTTTGGTGGGCTTTGGTTTGATCTTTGTTATCTCTCTTGTAAGGTTTGAGAATAATCTAATAAAAAAGTTGTGTGCATCTCTTCGATGCAGAGGCTAGGGTGATCTTCCCCCATTTTGAACAAAATGTAAGCCAATAATGGACATCTACATGGAAAAAAAAGATTCGCCTATGCTTTAGAACTGCAATCATTATCTGAATCATGCATTGCTCTCGATATAATGTGTCCTCTCTAACACCTCAACAACAACTGTAGCCCGAAACAAAATTTGAGATGCAAATTTAACCAAGAAAAGGAACAAGGATGTCAAGCAATCAAACCCATACAAGTACATGTATGAGAAATCTGAAGAACCAAAAATTGGAGTGGTACTCTTTTCATAAGCCATAGTAAATCAAATAAATAAATTTAGAGCAGTAGCAAGAAAAGTAATATACCAATAATGCTCATCGCCATCCATTTTCGGATCATCATGCATATGAGGTCAAGGTGGAGTTGGCGAGGTTGCGCGTGGCCCTGTCCATCGGCGCCTCGCCTCGGGTGGACTGCATCTGGACTCTAGAGGGCTGAGTTGCGCCAGCACTGCCAATCGAAGATAGCGATCGAGGTGGCGGGAGTCGATGATGGTTTATGGGGAGAGGTTGAGGTGGGGACGGGAGACATAGAGAGGCAAAGGAGGTCAATGGAGGGCAAGAGCGTGGAGACGGAGAGACAGTGAGGTGTGTGATGCAGCCCGTCCTCCGACCGCTACTACATCTACTCCCACGAGCTACCCAAGTGGACCCATGACTCGCGCCCGAGCCAAACTCCTTCAAACTAAGGTGAACTCGCTCCTCTCCTTGTGTGACTTCGACACCCCCTTCGATGGCTTGCTACTTCACACGCAAACTCTGTGCATCATCAGTGCAGAAGAAGCCACCGATGCTGCCAGGGCAAGCGGTACTACCGGTTGGGACAACCGGTACTACCGCTCCAAGCGGCCCTACCGCCTCCTCCTACCGCTCGCCACAGGAAGCACTACTCCACGCCCCAGAAGCAAGCGGTACTACCGGACCTGCAACCGGTACTACCGGTGGCCGGTACTACCGCCCCCTCCTACCGCTCGCCACTGACGCCTCCGACGGAAGCTCCAGGCCCTTAAGCGGTACTACCGCTCGAGCGGTACTCTGTTACCACCGGTACTACGATTGCCGGATCGGTACTACCGGTCCTCGACCACGATCACCTAAGTTCGGCCATGTGCCTTGTAACCCAACCTATCATTTATCTCTTCATTCCGAAACTACCCATGTTTTGTGGCTGGACTATATATAGCCCCCACCCTCTATTGTAAACGGTTAGACTTGGATAATAATAGATATTAAGGAAACCCTTTGAGGACTTATATCTATTGGTATCATGCTCCTACCAAGGAGCACCGGATTATCCACCCACCTCTTGGATCTTGCTTAAGTGCGTTCAAGTTGTACAAGGCCTTGGGTTCTCGGTGTCTCGCCCCCAAGTCGTCCAGATCTCACCAAGCACCTCATCCCCCGTGGTTGGCGTGGAGAGCGAGCTTCGCCCAACACCGATGCTAGGGATTATGTTGGACCGGTTGCCACCGGCGTGAGGAGTAGGCGTGTATCGTGTTTTGGTGTGTGTGTGTTCGTGGTTTTCATCGCCTTCATCGATTTCATCCCCCGACCACCTCGTTCCCCTCGTTTCTCGTGGAATTCGTGAAAGATCGGGCCAACCCCAGGGTTACCCCCTAACATATTGGTATCAAGAGCACGGTTGATCACGAATTTCCTCCAATTTTTTCTTTTATCCGCCTTAAAAACGAAAATCCTACCAAAAAGAGCCCAATTTGCCTTCGGATCAATCTCTGGATTTGGTGAGTTTTTCGTGGTTTTGGTCCATAGATCTGTTGCTTTGGGAGTCGATCTATAGCCCCTTGTTTCTAGCTCAGCCTTTCGGTCAGTTTTTCAACGAATTTGAGGTTTTTGGCAAGTTCACCTCGTTCGGGCTGTGCCTGATGCTGCCATGCTGTGATACTACCGCTAGTGACCGGTACTACCGGTACAAGCGTACTACCGCTCGTTACCATGGTACTACCGCCGCCATTGACCGAGCTCCACCTTTGACGCCTCGATTTGATTCGTGACCTTTTCCACCTCGCTTGTTCGTGTTTCGCGTGTTTGTCGCCATTTTCACAACAGCTTCCGCATCAACGTCATACCGCGCTCAACGACACCGCGACACTCGAACATCATCCCCCACCAACGGTTGCAAGTCGTCAACAATACCAAAGGTATAACTTGCACCACCTTGACAGCCCCATATCTTCCTTTGTGTGTATCTATCCTATGAGAGCAACTCATTTTGTGTTTGTCTAAGCATTGTGCACTTGCCTTCGGAAAGTGAGAGTGTGAGGCCAAATACAAAAGCTAACATAGTAGAATAGCAAGGGAGAAAAAGGAAAAAGAATCAAAAACAAAAAAAAAGAGAAAAGATACATAGTCTCCCAATACAAAGAGAATACCAAGCTTGTAAGCCAAGAAAGAGAGAAGAAAGAGCGCTCCGCGGCAAGTGCACAAATCTATTGCTTACCCTCTTTTGGCAAACGAGTTGTGGTCTCTCCTTGTGTTGGCACGACAGCCGAGCGTAGTCTTCGTTAGGACCTTTTGTGCTCATTTTCATAGTCGTGCTAACCCCGTTTTCTCCACGTGTGTGTTTTTCGTGTTTTTGGTAGATCATATCCTTTTTGCTTTTGATCTTTGGTTCTTTACCACGTAGGACAATAACCTTTTGCTTGGATCGTTTCGTTTGGTTTTCCACAACACTAACCTTCCACCAAAAGCCTTTGAGAGTTTCTTGCCATTTCACTTTGCACGCTTTTCGCTCATTTGTGTGGCAATTGGTTTGATATAATCTCCAAGGTGAGGTAAAAGGCTAACTCTCCACACCCTTTCTCTCCATATACAACCATTGTTGGTTTTGCATCATGGACAGGCATGGAGAGCCATCCCAACCACCACCACCTCCGGAGGATGATAACCAATTCATGACAAGATGGGACCATTGGAAGGTCCGAGGAGAATTCAACTATCGTTGTGAAGCTCTCGAGCGGCGCCAAGATGAACAATTTAGCGAGGCCCGTGTGGAATTCAAGAACATCGACAACCGCTTCGAAGAAGTCCGTGGCCAAATGCATGCCATGCAACACAACCTCGGTCATCAAAATGAAGCTCTTGGTCGTGCACTCGCCTCAATGGATGAGAAGCTTCAACACATCATTGATGGACTCGCAAGGACACGCTCGCGCGAATCAAGCTCATCTCGGCACTTCTCAAGTGAATCAAGTGCACCTCGCCGTCACGCTTCAAGGCACCGAGATGGATCCGTTCTTCACTCCATGAGCTCCTCGCAAGTGGTACCATCTCCACGTCATGCCGCAACGTCGAGCTACGATGGTGACCTCTCCGCAAGACCCCCAAGGCGCAAAGCGAACCGGCCACAACCAAGGGCACTTGTGATCCAACAAGAGCAACCTCGCATGGACCACCAAGGCCATCGCCGTCGACGTGTACCTTCAATAACAAGTGAAGCATCCGAAGAGGACGAACAACGTCATCATCGACATGAGCGTCCACGTCGCCAACATGATGGTCAGGGCGAGCCTCCTCTACACCAAGAAGAAGAAGAAGAGCAGCCCATTGCGCATAGGGCTCGTCGTCCTCCTCGCCACAGGGCGCACGACAATGCTCCTCGGCATCAACAACGACAAGAACAAGAGCAAGCTCCCCAAGCTCGTCGTGAGGACCATCAACCTCCTCCTCGTCCTCACCCGCGACAACAAAACGAGCAAGCTCCCCAAGCTCGTCGTCAACAACAAGTTCCACCACCAAACGCGGCACCTCAACAACCGCAAGAGCAACGCAACAATCACCAAGCAAGACATGAGAGCTCGGATGATGATGATGATGACCGCCCAAATCATGGCAACCGACGCAACCGGAACCGCAATGGAGAAGAAACTTTCGGCAAGCTCAAGTTCACCATGCCAAAGTTCACCGGTTCCAATGAGCCCGAGGAATATCTCTCTTGGGAACTCAAGGTCGACAAGATCTTCCGCATGCACAACTATAGCAATGAGAAGATGATGGCCATGGCATCCCTCGAGTTTGATGAGTATGCCAACCTTTGGTGGGAACAAGTCCAACTCGCTCGCCAAGCGAAGGAAGAGCCTCCAATTGCAACTTGGCAAGACATGAAGGCTCATATGCGTTCCCGCTTTGTTCCTTCGCACTACACGCGTGACCTCTTCAACAAGCTTCAAACGCTTAGTCAAGGGACAAAGACCGTGGAAGAGTACTTCAAACAAATGGAGCTCAACATGATCCGTGCCAACATCGAAGAGCGAGATGAACAAACCATGGCACGCTTCCTCAATGGCTTGAACCATCCCATCAAGCGTATCACCGAGTTCCAAAAGTACAACAACATGGTTGATCTTGTGCACATCGCTTACAAGGCCGAGCGCCAAGTGCAAGAGGACATCAAGTACAACAAACCAAAGACATACTTCACCTTCAAGCAAGCGTCAACCACTACTCCAACAACTCCAAGTGGAAGCTCCTCAAGTACAACCAAGCTTCCCTTCAAGCCAACCCTCCCTCAAGGAAAACAGCCCCCAAGTGGCAAACACACAAGGGATGATCAACCTTTCACCGGTGAATGCTACAAGTGTGGAGGCAAAGGGCACAAATCGAATGCATGTGGAAACAAGAAAGTTTTGTTCATACATGACAACGGCGATGAAGAATACTTGAGTGAAGAAGAGTTTGATGCAAGGGTCAAGGAAGCCATGGCAAGGCAACATTTGGAAGAGGACCAAGAACTTCTTGTGTGTGAACATGACGCAAGTCCATCGCTTGTGGTCACAAGGGTCTTGACTACCCACGCCAATGAAAATGAAGACCAACGCTCGAACATCTTCCAAACTCGTGCCGGCATTAATGGGAAGTCCATCAAAGTTGTCATCGATGGAGGGAGTTGCCACAACCTTGCAAGTACGGAATTGTGTGAGAAACTCAACCTCACCCTCTTTCCGCATAAACACCCCTACCATATCCAATGTCTAAGTGACCAAGGATCCGTCAAGATCAAGCACACCGTCTCGGTGACGTTCTCAATTGGGCACTACAAGGACACGGTCGAGTGTGACGTGGTCCCAATGACGGTTTGCCATATGTTGCTCGGAAGGCCGTGGAAATATGACAAGCGTGCTTTGCATAATGGTCACTCAAACACTTACACCTTCAAATGGCTTGATAAAACTTGTGTGTTGCAACCAATGACTCCTAGCCAAATAATTGCGGACAATGCAAAGGCTTTAGCGAGGGCGCAATACGCAACAACACATTGTGAGAAGAGTGGTGAGCGAGAGAACCACACCATAGTGAGTGAGAGCTACAAGCCAAACTCGAGTGGAAAAACTAAGAGTGTTCTTCTTGCCACCAAAAGTGAGATGAGAGAAGTGCGGAACAACCCATCCATCTTGCACTACGTCCTCGTATGAAAGGGACTGGCGCAAGGAACTAATGACTTGACAAATGTTCCTCCTTCTTTGATGGCTGTTTTGCAGGAATTCCAAGATGTATTTCCCGAAGAGCTTCCTCATGGCCTTCCGCCTCTTCGTGGAATCGAGCACCGCATCGACCTCATACCGGCACCACTACCAAACCGCCGCGTATCACAAACCCGGAAGAGACAAAGGAGATCGAGCGTCAAATCAACCAACTCGTCTCCAAAGGTTTGATCCAAGTAAGCACTAGCCCAAGCGCGGTTCCCGTGATCCTAGTCCCGAAAACGGATGATACGTTGCGGTTATGCATGGACTGCCGTCCAATCAATGCTATCACCGTGCGTTATCGACATCCTATAGCGCGTCTTGATGACATGCTTGATGAGTTATGTGGAGCAACTATATTTTCGAAAATTGATCTTCGTAGTGGCTACCATCAAATTCGCATGGCGGAAGGTGATGAGTGGAAAACCTCCTTCAAGACCAAGCTTGGTCTCTATGAATGGTTGGTTATGACTTTTGGCTTATCCAATGCCCCATCTACCTTCATGCGCCTCATGAACCATATTTTGCGATCTCTCATTGGAAAGAGTGTAGTTGTTTACTTTGATGACATTCTTGTCTATAGCAAGTCACAAGAGGAGCATGTTACTCATGTTAAGGAGGTCTTACAAATCCTTCGTCATGAAAAGCTTTATGCTAACCTCCCCAAGTGCACTTTTGCAAGAGACAAGCTGATTTTTCTTGGTTTCTTTATGTCTTCTAATGGCATTGAAGTTGATGTCTCAAAAGTCAAGGACATACGAGATTGGCCCACCCCTACAAATGTTAGTGAACTTCGTAGTTTTCATGGGTTGGCTGGCTTTTACCGTCGCTTTGTGAAAGATTTTTCCACAATCGCTTGCCCCCTCAACGCATTGACCAAGAAGAATGTCACGTTCGTTTGGGGAAAAGCACAACAAAAGGCTTTTGATGAGCTCAAAAAGAGGCTCACCGAAGCACCACTTCTTGCATTGCCAGATTTCACAAAAACCTTTGAGATTGAATGTGACGCTAGTGGTATTGGCATTGGTGGCGTCCTTATGCAAAATGGGCGTCCTATTGCTTACCATAGTGAGAAACTTGATGGCGCACGCCTCAACTATCCCATTTATGACAAAGAACTTTTTGCCTTGGTTCGTGTTCTTCAAGTGTGGCAACACTATCTTTGGCCCAAAGAATTTATCATCCATTCCGACCATGAGTCGTTGAAGTACCTTAAGGGCCAAGCCAACTTGAGTAAAAGGCACGCAAAGTGGGTTGAGTTTATGGAGTCTTTTCCTTACATTGTAAAATACAAGAAGGGCAAAGAAAATGTGGTGGCGACGCCTTGTCTCATAAAACCACAAGCCTTCTTACACGACTCAAGTCAATGTTTTGGGTCTTGAGGACATCAAATATTTGTACGCGTCGATTCTTTCTTTGGACCAATATTTGCACAATGTTCAATAGACAAAGGATTGATGATTTCTATTTGCATAAGGGGTTTCTTTTCAAACAAAACAAGCTTTGCATTCCGAAATCGTCTCTCCAACTTTTGCTTCTTCAAGAGTCCCATGGTGGAGGCCTTATGGGTCACTTTGGCCGTGACAAGACATATGACATGCTCTCCACTCACTACTTTTGGCCAAAGATGAAGCGCGACGTGGAGCGCCACGTTCAACGATGCACTACATGTATCCAAGCTAAGTCTAAGTCCAACCCCTTTGGTCTTTATATGCCATTGCCTATTCCTCATGCACCTTGGTCGGACATTAGCATGGACTTTGTATTAGGCTTGCCTAGATCTAAACATGGTCACGATTCCATATTTGTAGTCGTGGATCGCTTTTCCAAAATGGCACATTTCATTCCGTGCCATAAGACCGATGATGCTTCACATGTCGCAAATTTGTTTTTCAGGGAAATAATTCGGCTACACGGCGTGCCACGAACAATCGACTCCGACCGTGACGTAAAATTCATGAGCTACTTCTGGAAGACCCTCATGGCCAAGCTCGGCATAAAGCTCCTCTTCTCGTCCGCCTCGCATCCTCAAACCGATGGACAAACCGAGGTAGTCAATCGAAGTCTTGGCACACTTCTCCGGGTGTTGATAAAGAAGAACCTTAAAGACGGGAGGAATGCATTCCACACGCCGAGTTCGCCTACAACCGCGCCAAGCACTCCACCACCATGAGGAGCCCGTTCATGATCGTCTATGGATTCGAGCCCCTCATCGCGCTCGATATCCTTCCACTTCCACTTCATGAACGTGCCAATATGGACGTTGTCAAGCGTGCCCAAGCAATGATGAAACTCCATGAAGAAACACGAGCTACTATCGAGAAACAAGTCCTTCGCCAAGCATCAAGGATAAACAAGACCAAGAAAGAGATGATCTTTGATGAGGGCGACCTTGTATGGATACACTTGAGTAAAGACCGCTTCCCCAAGGAACGCGACTCCAAGCTAAAGCCACGAGGCGATGGACCATTCAAGGTGCTAAAGAGGATAAACAACAACGCCTATGTGATCGATATACCAACATCGAAGTATCTTGTGAGCTCGACATTCAATGTCAAGGACCTCTCACCCTACCATGGCGAAGAGGAAGTTGTGACAGTTGAAGAGTCGAGGACGACTCTTTCCCAAGGGGGGGGAGCTGATGCAGCCCGTCCTCCGACCGCTACTACATCTACTCCCACGAGCTACCCAAGTGGACCCATGAATCGCGCCCGAGCCAAACTCCTTCAAACTAAGGTGAACTCGCTCCTCTTGTGTGACTTCGACACCCCATTGGATGGCTTGCTACTTCACGCAAACTCTGTGCATCATCAGTGCGAAGAAGCCACCGATCGCCAGACGCATAAGCGGTACTCTTGGTTGGGACGACCGTACTACCGGCTCAGCGCCTCTCCTCCTACCGCCACAGAAGCACTACTCACGCCCGAAGCAAGCGGTACTACGGACCGAACCGGTACTACTGGTGGCGTACTACCGCCCTCCTACCGCCCATCGACGCCTCCGGAAGCTCCAGGCCCTCAAGCGGTACTATCGCTCGAGCGGTACTACAGTTACCGGTACTACTGGGATTGCGGACCGGTACTACCGGTCTGCTCGACCACGATCACCTAAGTTCGGCCCTGTGCCTTGTAACCCAACTATCATTTATCTCTTCATTCCGAAACTACCCCTGTTTTGTGGCTGGACTATATATAGCCCCCACCCTCTATTGTAAACGGTTAGACTTGGATAATAATAGATATTAAGGAAACCCTTTGAGGACTTATATCTATTGGTCTCATGCTCCTACCAAGGAGCACCGGATTATCCACCCACCTCTTGGATCTTGCTTAAGTGCGTTCAAGTTGTACAAGGCCTTGGGTTCTCGGTGTCTCGCCTCCAAGTCGTCCAGATCTCACCAAGCACCTCATTCCCCGTGGTTGGCGTGGAGAGCGAGCTTCGCCCAACACCGATCCTAGGGATTATGTTGGACCGGTTGCCACCGGCGTGAGGAGTAGGCGTGTATCGTGTTTTGGTGTGTGTGTGTGTTCGTGGTTTTCATCGCCTTCATCGATTTCATCCCCCGACCACCTCGTTCCCCTCGTTTCTCGTGGAATTCGTGAAAGATCGGGCCAACCCCAGGGTTACCCCCTAACAGTGTGACCGTGTGAGTGAAGTGAAGCGAGGAAGGAGGAGAGATGTCACGTAGTGGGTGTGTGTTATGGCCGTGTGCATGCGTCGTGACTTCTCAGGTTTCTCCCATATCACAACCCTATCTTGTTTTCTTCTAGACTCTAATTCTAATTTTTATATGGAGTATTTGTTGCTAGCTGTTTTCGGTTTTTCAATACTATGACTATTTTTTTGGCACTGTATTTACTCCCGGTTAGAAGATGAATGAAACCTTTTTTTTTTTGCTTTGCAGTTCCTTGTAGAAGATGGATTTTTGAATCCGTGATATTAGTCATTAAGCAACCTACTTAAATCATCTACCGTTATCCATATTATCTTGCAAAGTGGATAAAAATAATTTCACCTAATTTGTATAGTAATTTTTTAGCATTTAGTTGAAACGTGCATCTGCACATGCACGTGCACATTTACTACGGTACTCGTAGTTAGTTTAGTTTCTGGATGTATACTGTAGACTGTAGTACTCTGTTCTCTCGGGGGTGCCACTGCCATTACTGTATAAGAGCAAGAACAATAGTAGAGCCAGCTGCTGGCTATAAGACAATGCCACGTCATCTAGAGCCAACCTTATAGCCAACATATATAATAGTTTGCTACAAAAGTGTATTACTTTATGAATATATGACTCACTTGACACTGTCACACAATGCCTATGAGCACGTGCTAGAGCTGACTTTTGCATGAGAGCTCACTCTCTTTTTCTCTCCTATTCTCTTTCCTCCAGCTAAACACATATATATTATTTTAGTTCGTATAGCACTGAACCTTAGGCTGGTCATAGTGGGAGTAACTTAGAGTACTAATATGCACATGTTACTAGTCTAAGTTACTATCTTTATAGTGAAAAATAACTTAGGTGTGATAACATGTAATGCCATATTAATTAGTTTGTAGACACACTTTGTCTTGGTATGTGTGATGTTACAGTAACATACTAGTTACTCAATCCATCTCTCTCTTCATTAAATCATTGCACATAAGCAAAAATACTGTCTTAGACTCTTAGTTACTACTCCCCGATTATCACAAATCTAAAACATCTTATATTTCCCAACGGAGGGTAGTAAAGTTAGCGCACTATGACGGCCTTATTGTATATTGCTTTAAAAGCAACATCCCCATCGTCCGCGCCGCCGCATCCCGAAAATATTCCCCACCGCCGCCGGTGAGAGCAGCAGATCCGTGGTACTTCCGCCGCCGCAGTCGATTCAATCCTAGGTGCCCCTCCACCGCCCCGGCGTCTTTCCGCGTGTTGCCGCCCTCGCCAGGTTCCCTGTATGTCGCCCGGGCTAAAAAGATCTGTGTGCTCCTCCTCGATGGCCAGGCTGCGGTCGCCCCTGGCCGGAGAGGCGAGATTTTCGCTGCCGATTACGGACGCGGCCGCCGCCAACCGACAACAAACGCGACTCGGAGCAGGCCAAGCTCCGCGGGGATCCACTCAGTCGATCTTCTCACTGTTCTCTCTTGCTGCCCGTCGGAACAATTCTTCTCAAATCAGTGCTTGGAAGGACTTGAAATTGTGGAGACATTGTTTTATTGGGATGTGTCTTTCGAAGATATGTGCATCCAATTCCAACAAGTTTAGTTTGTTCTCAGCAATGTATGAGGTATGAGGTCCTTGATTAGAACTGTTGGGTCTTCTCAATATCATGTACTGTACGACAATCAGATGTTGTCCCATGTTTACTGCAGCAGTCCATGGCGAAATGAAGAGTTGTAAAATACCACTCTCTTCAGATGGCGCCAAGCAGGCAAAGCATGATGCCGTTGTGCCCCACGAACTTCCTGCCCTTCTTCACGGGTTAGGCAGCTGTAGGATATTCAATTTCACATCAACTTAAAAGAGTTTGTACGTGTTGATGCTTTGGTGGTTGATCAATGGTAAAAAATTGCAGGCAAGGGGACACCATGGAGAGCATATCTCATGTACAGGCCGCCAGGGACAGGGATGTCCTACTTGGCGAAAGTTGTCGCTTCACCTTCCGCAGGTGACTGTGCTTAATGTTGACCACTGCAGTTCACATTCTACACCTTAGTTAATGAAGATTTGGGATGTTGTCTTAATCATTCTACTCCTGGCACTTTTTTAAGTGTGTGCAGTTTATCTGATGATCTGCTTATGCTCAAATGTGGTTTTGGGAGTCCATTGGATGACGAAGCCAGCGTGCTTCTGAAGTGGAAACATGGCCACACTGGTTGTGTTTGGGAAGGCTCTTTACTTTTTTGTTCGCTCCTTTAGGTATCATCTAAGTTGCTCATATTGTGTTCTCTGTCTTGTTATGTTATATTGTTGCTATCTAGTCCTATCCATTACATGGTTGTCAAGGTGTAGTTTTGATTTGTCTAATACCAGGCCATCGCCATCAGACCATCACTTTGTAGATCTAGAGGGGCGGTAATGCCAGTATACAGATTTTCTTTTGTGTTATGATCAAATGGTTTGGTTATGTCTATCGATTTGTTTTCTCCTACTTAACTTACCCAAATGTTCGCTTACAGTAGAGCTATTTTGATCTCTATTTACTTGCAAAAATTATAAGTTGATCAGCCACTATATCTAATTTTTTTGAGAATGCACTTTGTTTCTTCTGAACTGTTGTGACTGCATATATAGTACGTGCTATGAAAATGATCCGATGATGATTACTTCAATGATTGCTGCTAAAACACATTATTATGAATTGTTTCTACCAGGTTTGCTGGTACAACTATACTCATGATGCCATTGAAATGACAAGTTATAGTTGTACTGTGTCATCCTACGCCTGTATCCTTCACTTGGTAGCATGTTCCTTCTTATATTCACGCTTATGATACATATGCCCATACAAATTTGGATGGAAACCGGAAGGAAGCTCGATATATTGCCACGATGATATCTCCTTTTTTGGTTGTTGCTATGTTGTTTACAGTATAACTTGCTGAGCATTCTTAACGAAGCATATAATTTTGTTGATATTTTCTTGAGTGTGCTACTTTCTTACTGGTGCCATCATGCACCATTGATAAAATAATAAAATTCATTACACAGGTTGATTGTTAATCATACAGCATGCTGAGCGCGTTATTCATGCTAATGAAAAGTCCTCCACTTGATATCGAACAACAGTGATTTAACCAGCCCACTGAACCAACAAATACAATATACTATTGAGCTTTCATCACGCATGAAAGTGAACTGTAACAAACTACACTCGCTGGCGTGGCGAAGCACACATACCATGCTAGTTGCAAGTTAGTCTTAGGTGAATGAGAAGAACATTACCTAATAAAGAAACAAACTGGTCATGCATCATGTTTGGAAGTCATTATCATTAAAAAATTCTATTATATTTCTCTTATTGTCATTGTCCAGTGTCTCGATCTGCAATAAAATTGTTAATATTAAAGATTTTTAACTGAGAGATAACCAGAAAGAACGCGTCAATGGAGTCGTTACTAGGACTAGGAGGAACTGAGGTAGCAGCCTGCAAGGAGACTTAATTAGTCTGGTTGCGTATCTCCTCACGGTCTCTCTCAGAGAACAAAACAAATGCAAAGTAGTTTTTGTAGTTAATTGTGTACTTGGAAACATCACTAATTATGATTGAGAGATGTTCTGATTATCGTATTGTTGCTTGCTAATTTAGCATTGTTTTTTTGTATGGATTAATAAGTAGCAAGATTATCAGAAGGACTTGGATGTCGACAGGCTAGAACCCTGACAGGAACCTCAGAGGCTTCCTCCCCAGCTGACTGATCTACGGCATGGGGAGCATGACCATGTCGGATTCGGAAGCGGCTCAAGGAAGCACTCTCAAGGACACATGAGAAAACAGCCGGACTCTTACAGTTTTAGATGGGAGGTAGGTCAATTATTCATTTTCCAGACATGAAAAGGCATACTGCACCCAGATAAGATAGATGCATATTAATTGGTCGGTTATCAAGGTAAATTACATCCCAGCTTTATTACTCAAGGTTCTAACTCGATTTTCTTGCTATTCATGCTGCTTACCTGGGGTAAGCTGTAACAAGATGAGACAGAGAAATTTAAAACTGAACATAATGACGTTTAGAAAATAGAATGGAAGCACATTGTCCGTTCCTTGTACATTTGTATCTAGGTCTGGCTAGTTTAATGCCCCACTCACTAGTCTGTTATAGGTTATAATGTTTCAGTCACAAGTCTGACTGGTCACATTGACGGTAACATCCCAACTACGCTCCCTCGTGGAAAGCTAAAAAGTCAGAATCCAACGCATTCTCATCTAATCTGAAGCCAGTCTAGAAGAATTCCAAACTGTACAGTTTTCAATCATATGCTACTGCGATGGAGCATCCTAGATGCTGCCAGGCCTGGAACGAGTCATCTTGATCCTTCAAAGCATGTTCCTTCCTTGTAGACCAAGGCTCAGACGCAAGGTAAGTACTCCCACTTAGCAGCATGTCAATAGCCTAGTAGTCTGTGCCGAGAGTTTGGGCTGATCCCAATGGACTGGCCGGGTCTCACCTGCTGCAGCACAGTGCTGACCCTTCTGATCTTCCTGCCATTGAGTCTGTCCGATGACCAGCTTGTCCCCGGCAAGCCGCTCTATCCTGGCGCCACTATCGTGTCCGATGGTGGTGCCTTTGCTTTGGGTTTCTTCAGCCCCTCCAGCTCCACACCGGCCACCTTGTACCTGGGCATATGGTACAACGACATCCCCGAGCTTACCGTGGTGTGGGTCGCCAACAGAGAAACCCCTGCCACGAACGGCACCGCGCCGATGCTCTCCTTAACTAACACCTCCAATCTTGTTGTTTCCGATGGTGAGGGAGGCAGCCATGTCCTTTGGACGACCGCCAACATGGCTGCTGCCCCAAGTTCGTCTCCCCCGACGGCAGTGCTTCTCAACACCGGCAACCTTGTTATCCGGTCGTCGAACGGCACTATGCTATGGCAGAGCTTCGACCACCACGCTGACACGTACCTCCCCGGCATGAAGATCCGGATCAGGTACAACATGCGTGGTGGCGGGGATGAGCGCCTGGTATCTTGGAAGAGTCCCAATGACCCATCGCCGGGGCGCTTCTCCTATGGTTTTGACCCCACATTCCTCCAAATATTCCTCTGGGACGAGACACGGCCGGTGGCCCGTGGCGCCCCGTGGAACGGAAACATGGTGCTTAGCTATCGCCAGAA
Source organism: Avena longiglumis (assembly GCA_030063025.1). Taxonomy (NCBI): domain Eukaryota; kingdom Viridiplantae; phylum Streptophyta; class Magnoliopsida; order Poales; family Poaceae; genus Avena; species Avena longiglumis. The sequence continues at coordinate 16,703,760 of CP125975.1, forward strand.
CCACCAAGCTAACGGGAGCATGGAGGTGATCATGTACATAGCCGTTGTGGACAGCAACGAGGATATCTATGTCACCTACAGCCTCTCCGATGGTGCCCCACACACCAACTTAGTGCTGACCTACTCAGGTGAGTTCCAAACCCAGAGCTGGAGCAGCAGGACATTAACGTGGGTGGTCCTCGGGAAGTGGCCGGGCTACGAGTGCAACCATTACGGCTTCTGCGGTACATACGGCTACTGCGACGAGTCAGGGCCTGTGCCTGCGTGCAAGTGCCTTGATGCCTTCGAGCCGGCCAGTAAGGAGGAGTGGATCGGTGGCAACTTCTCGGCAGGGTGCCAGCGTAGGGAGCCGTTGCGAGGGTGCGTCGACAGCTTCTTATCCTTGCCCGGAATGAAGTCGCCAGATAGGTTTGTGCACGTCCGCAGGGACAAGATTACACTCGAGGAGTGCGGAGCTGAGTGCATCCGCAACTGCTCCTGCGTGGCTTACGCACACGCCAACCTGAGTAGCGGCAGGTCTGGAGACGTGACCAGGTGCCTGGTGTGGGCAGGAGATTTGGTTGACACTGGAAAGATAGGCAAAGAGGCAGGCGGCGAGACGCTCTATCTCCGCATTGGAGGCTTGGATGCTGCAGCAGCTGAACATGGTACCAAATCTCTCCCTAGTCCATGGTTGTCTTACACTTTACTTCCATATTTTAACCTATTCCATGATATGTATATTGGACAGGTAACAAAACAAAGGGCAACACAGCCAAAATTGTGCTGCCAATTTTAGGAGGCGGTGTTCTGGTACTCGTATCCATTTCCTTGGCATGGTTCAAATTCAAAGGTACATCGTCTGGTGGTTCCCCTATGAGACAGTCATTTTGATCACCCTACGAGTTTGGGTTTATTCCGTGTCGGTATAATAATAGCCTTGGGCAACAAACTTTTGATGCCACAAAACTGAACAAATTAACCCCTTCTGTGCATTTAAGCTCGGTTCTAGCTAGCTAGTACTAAATAAGAAGCTTTTCTATGTCTATGATTAACTATTAGAGAAGAAAATAATTCATAACATTGTGGGAGCAGGCAAAATCAAAAGACCGAGAAAACACCATAATACAACATTGGAAGGTATTAGTACCTTTTTTGAACCTGGGGAAGGAAACCTTTCACACGATCATGAATTTCCATTTGCGGGACTTGAGGAAATTGCGCTTGCAACACGGAATTTCTCTGAAACATATATGATTGGACAAGGCGGCTTTGGCAAAGTTTACAAGGTACATTGATAATGAAGCAATTTCCTATTATTTGATCTGAAATAGATAGATTTGAATTGTTCCTGTGACAAACTTAAAGCATGGTTTAGCCTTAATATTCTCTAGGTCATGTTAGGCGGCCAAGAAGTTGCTGTCAAGAGGCTAAGTAAGGATTCTCAACAAGGAACAAAGGAGTTTAAGAATGAAGTAATTCTAATTGCCAAATTGCAGCATAGAAACTTGGTTCGACTTCTTGGATGTTGTGCGGAAGGAGATGAAAAGCTATTGATTTATGAGTATCTGCCGAACGGGGGCTTGGATGCTACTCTTTTCGGTAAATATTGTAGCAACACAACATAATTCCCCAAAACAAGTAAAGCACATCTTTTCTTAAAATTCCTTCTATTTTACAGATGAATCAAGAAAATTGTTACTGGATTGGGTAACACGGTTTAATATAATCAAAGGGATCGCTAAGGGACTTCTTTACCTCCACCAAGATTCAAGACTTACCATAATTCATAGAGATCTCAAAGCTGGAAATGTTTTGCTAGATGCGGAGATGAAACCCAAGATAGCTGATTTTGGTATGGCAAGGACTTTTCGCGATAACCAACAAAACGCAAATACCCAGCGCGTTGTTGGAACATAGTGAGTAGCCACAAGAACAAAGCTCATATTATGTTTTGAAAATATTCAAATCCCGTTCAATAACTTCACATTTGAAATGATCAAGTAGTGGCTACATGGCTCCTGAGTATGCACTGGAAGGAGTCTTCTCTACGAAGTCCGATGTCTATAGCTTTGGCGTGCTATTGCTCGAGGTTGTAACTGGTTTAAGAAGACACTGCAGTAGTGAAACAGGCTTCCCTAGCCTCACGGTCTATGTGAGTACAACAAGACTTCTCTCAAGTTTCATTTATAAATATGTATCAAATTTCTAAAGATTTTTTTAGCTTCACAATAAATGAAGAAGAATATATTCTTGGTTCTTTCAGGCATGGAGCAAGTGGAAGGAAGGGAAAACCGAGGAATTGCCGGACTCGTCCTTCTTGGATACTTGTTCGCAAGATGAAGTTTTGCTCTGCGTCCATGTAGCACTCTTGTGTGTTCAAGAAAACCCGGACGATAGACCAGTGATCTCATCTGTCGTGTTTGTTCTAGAAAATGGAAGTACCACACTTCCAGCCCCTAACCTACCTGCTTATTTTGTGCACCGAAGTGTTGAACAACAAAAGTTCATCCAGACGTCCATGAACAGTTATACAATTAGCGACATAGAGGGGCGATAAAATAATATATTTTTTCATTTTAGATGTACTTATATTCTCTTGAAAAAAAGTTTCCGATGTATATTGAACAATGTTGAAAGAATGTTTAGCTTGACAAAATGGTGGCGCAGGTGTTGATTGGAAGTCACTAGCTATGTATGGCTGTATTCCGCTTTAGGCATTGATATCTTTTGTGAGTCAAACAAAACAAGATACTGAGATACTTTTTTAAGACAATCCAGGTCTCAAAGAAAAACAACTCGAAGCGAGTGATTTTAGATAAGGAATAAATGAGTTGGTGGTGATTTTTCTTTGCTGCCGTCTTTTTTTTTTTTTTTGAACCATACAGAATATGATATACTCCCTCTGTCCCATAATAGATGTCCTAGGTTTTTAAAGTTCTGGATGAATCTATATACGAAATAGTGTCTAGATCTATCCAAATTTTGACAAGTTTAAGACATCTATTTTGGGACCGAGGAAGTATTAGAAAAGGAAACCCAAAGGAGATGGGTAGGAAGCTCACAGAGTTTAAAAACAGCCTGAACAGATGTTATGTAATAATCTGATGGTGGTTTTCTTTTATGCCCTTGTTGGCTCCTTGTGATGTGACCCAATTGTAATTCTTCCTGTCTATATTAATAGCTTTAACTTTATCTAGATACAAATAAATTTAGTCTAAATATTTAACTAGATATATTTAAATGTAGATAAAGTTGAAGTCATTAATATAAACCGGAGGGGAGTATAAACAATTGCGGATAGGATGAATGAGCTCGTGTGATGTCCATGTGTGCGAAAGAGGGGCGCATTGACTGTTGGAGAAGCATGTGATTCATAAAGCAGCTTCCAGTAAGTACAGAGGAAACTCAACGCATTCGGAAGTCTAAACTGAAAGTCATGAGAATGACCGTGCGCGTGGGTTCAAACTCATGAGGCTGGACTAGCAACAACTCTCTGCAAGTTCGCACTCAACTTGCCCAGGTTCAAACTCTGGAAACGGTTTCAGAACGATGATGACAGGCGTCGAAAAACATCGGTTGTTGCTCCGTAGATCTTACCTATCAGAAAATTCAGTCGACTATAACACACAGTCGTCGATACCCCTCATTCTGGATACGCTTCACCTACGGACAGATCCATACCGATTTTTTTTTTTTTTTTGCAGACTGAACTGTCACTTGTACTACCTTCTGTTCAGAAATATAAGACGTTTTAGCTTTGTAAATAAAATATATTTAGACATGTTTTAGTATATGTTTGTAAAGGTTCAGACTGAACCTTATATATATACTAAAAGACGTCTAGATACATTTATTTACCAAATCTAAAATGTCTTGTATTTCTGAACGGAGGGAGTACCACCCAACAAGTTTTTTTTTCAATTGCACAACTGTTAGGGGCCTGTTGACTAGTGAAGGTTGCTTGGTTTAGTCCCACATCGTCTAGGGAGAAGGCCACACCCAGCTTATAAGGAAGGGATTCCTTTCTTCCATCACTTTTTGGGATGGGTGAAACCTTCTTATCATTGTGGCGAATAATAAATTCTAACGCGACTGAGCAATTTAGCCAAGTGGACGCTAACAACAATGCCACCATGCTTCCATATGTTTCGCGCGAAAAAAAATGCATCTGTAAAGACTGTAATTGACATATGGAGACAGACGAAGACATTGATCTGTAGTTGTTGATACCCCTTCAAATTTAAAAATAGTGGAGTATAAAATCAGTGACGATATTTCGTGTTCTATTCCGCTAATCCGCGTAAACTTGGTCGCAGCCTCGTGCCAAAACGACGAATCAACTGTAGTAGTTGCTGGCCAAGGTCCTTCACCTACTCTGCATACTATGGAGTTCTTGCTCGCCAAGGCTAACTCATCCATTGATTTATCTTCCCTTGTCAGTGAAGTAGAGCCAATGTACCTGAACGATCCTTGATCGATCCATCCATGGACCTGTCACGTCGACCCAAGTGTACAATCGTGGCTCTCGTCGTCATCGTCTGCCTTCTTCTGCCGCACCCGTGTGCGTCGGACGGCGACCAGCTGGCCGTCGGCGATAAGCTCTCGCCAGGACAACCCCTCGTTTCCGACGGCGGCGCCTTCGCTCTAGGATTCTTCTCCCCGGTCGACAGTGCGCGCCCAGCACGGCAGTACCTCGGCATATGGTACAACAGCATCCCCGGCCCACGCACCGTCGTCTGGGTGGCCAACCGCGAAGCCCCCGCCACCAACCCGACCCTCGCGCTGGCCAACGACTCCTCCACCCTCGTCCTCTCCGACGCCGACGGCCGGATCCTATGGACGTCCACCGCCGGGGTCAGCTCGTCCTCGCCGCTGCCTGCCGTGCTGGAGAACGACGGCAACCTGGTCCTGCGATCCCCGAACGGCACGGTGCTGTGGCAGAGCTTCGACCACCCCACCGACACCTTCGTCCCGGGCATGAAGACCTGGCTGAACCACCGAACCCACGAGGGAAACCGCATCGTGTCCTGGAAGTCCCCCGCCGACCCGGCGCCGGGGAGCTTCTCCTACGGCCTGGACCCGTCCACCTCCCAGCAGCACCTCATCTGGAACGGCACAAGCCCCTACTGGCGCACGCCCGTCTGGACGGGCAGCGCCGTCTCCAGCTACTACCTCAGCGCCGGCACGGTGGTCTACACGGCCGTCGTGGACACCGACGAGGAGATCACCGTGACGTTCACCGTCTCCGACGGCGCCGCCCCCACGCGCTACGTCCTCGCCTCCTCCGGCAGCTTCGAGCTGCTCAGCTGGAACGGCACCGCGTCGGCCTGGGCCACGCTACAGTCGTGGCCGTCCACCGGGTGCAGCACGTACGGCCACTGCGGCGCGTACGGGTACTGCGACGTCCCGGCGGCGGCGTGCAGGTGCCTCGACGGGTTCGAGCCGGCGAACGCGGCGGAGTGGGGCGCCGGAATGTTCGGGCAGGGATGCCGGCGGAAGGACCCGCTGCCGTCGTGTGGCGATGGCGGCGGCGGGGAGGAGGAAGGTTTCGTGGCGATGGCCGGCATGAAGGTGCCGGACAGGTTCTTGGAGGAGGAGGGCGGCAGCCGGAGCGCGGAACAGTGCGCGGCGAGCTGCGCGGGCAACTGCTCGTGCGTGGCGTACGCGTACGCCAACTTGCAGAGCAGCAGCGCCAAGGGGGAAGTGAGGCGGTGCCTGGTGTGGGTCGGGGACCTCGTCGACGCCATGATGATCGGACCGCAGTGGGGCGCCACCGCCGACACGCTCTACCTCCGCGTTCCTCTCGCCGCACCTTCCACAGGTAGTACTACATATGGATGATAGAAAGTCCTTCTGGCCCAATATGTTGTCCTTCTGGCCCAATATGTTGTGTCATCAAACTTTTTGCTCTGTATTTGCATGTGCAGGTAGAAACTCAAGCAGAAATGCAGTGAAAATAGCACTGCCAGTGTTAGCAGGCATCCTGCTGCTGACATCCATTTTCTCTGTATGGTTCTGCAGATTCAGAGGTACATTTATATTTTCTACTAGTACCTCACTATAAACGTTTTCATGCTGAATCATTCAGGGCTGAAATGCAAAACCTACCAATTTTTACAGTCAAGAGAAGGAAAAGCGAGAGCGAGAAGAAGCTGATTCCCGGTAGCGCCAACACCTCGACCGAAATCGGGGAAGGAAACCACACCGAGGACCTTGAGTTCCCATCCATACAGTTTGCCGACATTGTCGCTGCCACGGGCAACTTCTCCAAAGAATTCATGATCGGGCGTGGCGGGTTCGGGAAGGTTTACAAGGTATTACTAGTAGTGTTACCCACTTCTGTTAATCGACAGTCACCTGAACTTTTTTGTTCTTGTAGTTCTGCACAAATTCAGTGGTGGCTAGGATGAGCAGCCACCAAGATAATTCATGTTCTCATTTATTTCCTGTATCATTCGAAAGGGAACACTAGGCAGCGGTCAGGTGGTTGCTGTGAAGAGGCTGAGCAAGGATTCAGACCAAGGAGCAGAGGAGTTCAAGAACGAAGCCATCCTGATCGCCAAACTGCAGCACAGGAACTTGGTCCGTCTCCTCGGCTGCTGCGCCGAGGGAGCAGAGAGGCTGCTCATCTACGAGTACCTGCCCAACAAAGGCCTGGACGCCATCCTCTTCGGTATACATATATATATATATATATATATATATATATATATATATATATATATATATATATATATATATGTTCGCAACTCAAGCCATCGCAACATAAGTTACTGCTGTGTGTAGCAGCACCTGATGCAGAGGCAAGGGCTACGCTCCCCATTTTGAAAAAAAAAGTTACTGAACATTCATTTGGTATATTGCAGATAATGCTAGAAAATCAGTGCTAGATTGGCCGATGCGTCTGGGCATCATCAAGGGCGTGGCGAGGGGGTTGCTGTACCTCCACCAGGACTCGAGGTTGACGGTGATACACAGAGACCTCAAGGCGAGCAACGTGCTACTGGACGCCGAGATGCGTGCCAAGATCGCCGACTTCGGCATGGCCAAGATCTTCTGGGACGACCAGGTCAACGCCAACACGGGGCGCGTCGTTGGAACATAGTGAGTACTCTGATTTCCATTTATACGGGAATGGTTTGAAGTTATTCATAAACTTTTGACAGAATCCAAACATCTTCTCTGATTTTTAACGGTGGTGTGGAACAGTGGCTACATTGCTCCTGAGTACTCGGCGGAAGGCGTTTTCTCCGTCAAGTCCGACGTGTACAGCTTCGGCGTGCTACTCCTGGAGATCATGAGCGGCGTCAGGATAAGCTCTTCACACGGCATCAGGGACTTTCCCAGCCTTATAGTCTATGTGAGCACCTGCTGCCAAAGTTGTTGCGGCTCTCGTTATTCGTTATTACACTCAATATATACCTTAGGAAAACACACACAGATGGTTGACTCCGTTGTTTTATCCAGGCATGGCATCTCTGGAGGGAAGGGAAGGGGGTTGAGCTGCTGGATCAATCCATGGCAGAGAGCTCGCCGGACGAGGCTTTGCTCTGCATCCACGTTGGGCTCCTGTGCGTGCAGGACGACCCCAGCAGGAGGCCGCTCATGTCATCCGTCGTGTCCATCTTGGAGAACGGCAGTGGTTCGTCGTCGTCGTCGCTTCCGATGCCGAACCAGCCTGCGTATTTGGCAATAATGGAAGAGAAGAAGGCCGAACTCGAAAACAGCAGGAACACCATGGCCATGACAGTTCTTCAGGGACGGTAGCAGAGTAGCTGCAACTTTATTCAGAATGGGAGTTGCACTAGTCCTAGTGTAGTAGTATTCCTTTGGTTTTTTACTCGGGGAAACCCCGTATTTGTAGAGCATTTCGAGCAAAGTATATGAAAGGTTTTACATTACTGTTGAGTGGAGCTGATCAGTCTGGATATGGATGATAAAAAGGTTTTAATTGAAAACTTTACATGCTTTAGGATGCAGAAAATTATTCAGGGACATCTTCTGTGTACACATTCAGACTTTCAGAGGAGTAGAACAGAGCAACAAATAAACACAGATGCCTTTATTGATCTGATCTCCCTCACATGCAACATCTATCAGTCCTGACTCAATCTCCTACGGATATGGGCATAAGGTCATGACAGTTCTTCAGGGGACAGTAGCACGGAACTTTCACTAGTCCTAGTGTTCGTTTTTGTACAGAGAAAAATCCCAGATTTGTAGAGAATTTATAATAGATGACATGGCAGATGTATTTATAGCAGTTTTGGTTTTATCAGTTTAGAAATGATGATAAATGACAAGCATGGTTGGTGAAAACATAAAGTGCTTGGACTTTCAGAAAATTCAGAGATCTTTTGTATTGACATTCAGAGAAACCAATAAGTAGAAGAACAAGGATGCCTTGATTATAACCACAAACACCATCATATTTACTGTACAACACCAAATCATCATATCCACTCTCACTCACATGAAATAACTATCTGTCCTGACTAAATCTTTTAGGGATATCGGCATATGGCCATGACAGTTCTTCACGGACGGTAGCACATACAGTAACTGCAACTTTCTTCAGAAGGAGGCTGCACTAGTCATAGTGTTCATTTTTGTACTAAAAAAAATCCCAGATTTGTAGAAGATTTGTAATTTATGACTTGGAAGATGTATTTATAGGAGTTTTGAGTTGATCATTTTAGAAATGATGATAAACGATAAGGATGGTTGGTGAAAACTTAAACTGGTTGGACTTGATTAATAACCAGAAACACTATCACCTGTAGTGTGCAACACCAACTCATTAGTCCTGACTAACTCTTTTAGGGATATGGGCATATGGCCATGAACGTTCTCCAGGCACGGTAGCACAGAGAGTAACTGCAACTTTCTTCATAAGGAAGTTGCACTAGTCCTAGTGTTCATTTTTCTACAGAGAAAAATCCCAGATTTGTGGCAGATTTGTAATATATGACATGGCAGGTGTATTAATAGCAGTTTTGAGTCGATCAGTTTAGAACTGATGATAAACGATAAGGATGGTTAGTGAAAACTTAAACTGCTTGGACTTTCAGAAAATTCAGAGATCTTTTGTATTGACATCCAGAGAAACCAATATGTAGAAGAACAAGGATGCCTTGATTAATAACCACAAACACCATCGTCTTGAGTGTACAACACCAACTCATCATATCCACTCTCACTCACATGCAATACCTATCAGTCCTGACTCAATCTTTTAGGGATATGGGCATATGGCCAAGACAGTTGTTCTTCAGGGACGGTAGCACTTTCAGTAACTGCAACTTTGTTCAGAAGGAAGCTGCACTAGTCCTAGTGTTCATTTTTCTTACTGAGAAAAATCGCAGATCTGTGGAAGACTTGTAATAGATGACATTGGAGATGTATTTATAGGAGTTTTGAGTTGATCATTTTAGAAATGATGATAAGTTATAAGGATGTTTGGCGAAAACTTAAACTGCTCGGACTTTCAGAAAATTCAGAGAGATCTTCTGCATGTATTGACATTCAGAGAAACCAATAATAACTAAGCAGAAGAAGCAAAGATGCCTTGATGAATAACCATAAACACCATGATCTTTAGTGTACAACACCAACACTCCTCATCTCGACTCGCCTTAACATGATCTATCAGTGACGACACACACATGCAGCAGCAGCATCATTCAGCAATGAAGTGGTCGGCCAAGCGCGCGCACGACGCAGCACACGCTAGAGGTTGAGCTAACTAAGCTCTTACTTGCCGGGGACGAAGTTGGTGGCGAAGGCCCAGGCGTTGTTGTTTACGGGGTCGGCGAGGTGGTCGGCGAGGTTCTCGAGGGGGCCCTTGCCGGTGACGATGGCCTGGACGAAGAATCCGAACATGGAGAACATGGCGAGGCGTCCGTTCTTGAGCTCCTTGACCTTGAGCTCGGCGAAGGCCTCCGGGTCGTCGGCGAGGCCGAGGGGGTCGAAGCTGCCTCCGGGGTAGAGCGGGTCGACGATCTCACCGAGCGGTCCACCGGCGACGCGGTACCCCTCGACGGCGCCCATGAGCACGACCTGGCAGGCCCAGATAGCGAGGATGCTCTGGGCGTGCACGAGGCTGGGGTTGCCGAGGTAGTCGAGGCCTCCCTCGCTGAAGATCTGGGAGCCTGCCTTGAACCAGACGGCCTCGCCGAACTTGACGCCGTTGCGGGCGAGCAGCTCGGGGAAGACGCAGCCGAGGGCGCCGAGCATGGCCCAGCGGGAGTGGATGACCTCGAGCTCGCGGTTCTTGGCGAAGGTCTCGGGGTCGGCGGAGAGGCCGGCGGTGTCCCAGCCGTAGTCGCCGGGGAACTCGCCGGTGAGGTAGCTGGGGGGCTCGCCGGAGAGCGGGCCGAGGTAGAGCACGCGGTCGGAGCCGTACCAGGGGCTGCCGGACGCGGACACCTTGGGCTTGGCGGCCGTCTTGCGCATGGTGATGCGGCCCTCGCCGAAGGGGGAGGCCCTGGAGGCCTTCACGGGGGTGCCGGCCATCGCCGGGGAGGAGAGCGCCATGGTGGAGGCAGCCATTGCTCGCTCTGAGGTGAGGTGCTTCGAGTTCGAGTGAGCTCTCAGGTAGTAGTAGGAGATGGTGGTGTCTGTTGGTGCTGTGGAGTGAGCGGGAGCGTGAGCCGTTTAAGTAGGAGGCCGGTGTGATCGAGTCCTTATCCGGCGGAATCTTATGCCGAGTCGCCATTGGCGCGCGGGGTGCGAGGTGGGCGGATGGGGTGGCTGAGGTGGCCGCGCGCTGGCCACGGGACTGGGAAAGCTTGGGATTTTCGCTGGGTTTCGGTGGGATTTCGCACGGTGGCGCTGAGACGAGGGCGATGGGTGGGGGTCATGGTCATGGCCACGTGGCCCGCGTGTGGGGTGGCTCGCCGTTTCCGCCACGGGATTTTCCTCTCAACGCGCCGGTCGAGTGAGGATTTTTCGCTGGTTTTGGAGGAATTTTGCCGTGCGCACCGTGGATTCTGATTTCTGAGGTGCTAGCCTGTGGAATCCGGCGACGTGGCCTTCTTCGCTCTTCTTTTATTACTACCAAGTGAAAATAATAACGGTTCTGATCGTGAATTCGAGATAAATACATGGATACAAATCACTCTTGATTTGTAGGGAGAGCCTCTTCTCGGTGAAATAAAAAACTTGGATTTGAAACGTCTGAGTCACTAACATCGGGGTGTTATTAGGAAGCCTGTTTTGACGACCCCCCCCCTCCCCCTAGGAGGGTGACGGGGGCCTCCCTCCTCCTACGGCCAACCTTCCCCTCCCCCCTTCCCTTCCGTGTCGCCGCCATGGTATGTCTCCACGATGTAGGAGGTGGGGTTGGGACCAACTCTCCGTGGCGGTGCTAGCGATCTTGGCCAGTGCAGCTACGGTTTGTGGGGGTAGCGTGGAAGCAGCGACGACTGGTGGTGCTAGCCGGGTCCAACCGGCCTAGATCTAGGCCCTTAGGGCCCCAGATTGGTCGGTGGCGGGCCAGCCTCCATATGGCCTCCGGATCTGCAGGCAGTGGTGATTTGGCTAGTGCAGGGTGCGGCGGCAACGGTGACCGGCCTTATGCGGCGTGGCTGCGGCATGTATGGGCCCGTCTATGCCCGAACGGACCTTCTTAGGATTGGTGTGCCCCGCGGAGGCTTTTACAGGTCTGTTGGGCCTAGTCGGACTTGGCTGGGACTGGTGTGCCGGCGGCCGCATCCGATGGACTACCGCCTTTGGCGGTGGAGGCAATTCCCTCCCGCGGGTCACGGTTCTGCTGACACCGATTCGAGCCGCTTCTAAACTCTGTCCTTCAGACCTCGCGAAAGTACTCTCGGTGAGATGATGATGGTGGCTTCGCGACCGTGGTGGAACATGTTTGTGGACGGCAAGTTTGGTGGTGGTGAGGCCTCAACCTCGCGAGGCTCTTACGCAAAGGGTCACCTGGGGGGTTATGGGGCGGTTCTCGGAAGAAATCCTTGTCGGCTCGCCCGACAATGACGTGGTGCTTCCCTCAGGTGGCATCCTTCCTCTGTGGAGGGCGTCGTGTCTATCCTTTCACCACTTCCTTCTCACTACTAGGAAAACGCCTGTTCGTGACGCACCTACAAAATGCCTTCCATGGCGCACTAGCAGTGCACTACTAGCCTCGCGCTGCCTGGTGCGCCACGGTTGTGTCGAGATAGGCGTGGCGCACATGCCAGTGCGCCACGGAAAGTAGTCCAGATGTGCTACGGAATGTATCTTCTGTGGCGCACGTTGCAGTGCGCCACTAACCTGCGCATGTGCGCTTTAGATAATGTGCGCCACAGAAGTTGTGCCATGTGCGCCACAGGCTTTTTTGTTTTTTTTTATTTTAGAGACAGATAATATATAATACAGATTATATACAATATTACAGGCAGATATACACACACAGATATAAGATATACAGTTATATATAAATATACAATTTGCAAAACAAGATTGAAACAAATACATATAGATAAGTCTCATAAATGAATACATAAGTTATACATTGTTTCGATCAAGTTACAAAGTAGTTGGTGACATGCGAATACATGTGTCTCGAATAAGTTAGAGCTCGGAAGCTCGCCTAGACATCTAAACTAGCTAGACATAAACGCGGGATAAACAATCAAAGACGATAAGCATGATCACCGCAACAAAGGTGTATGTCTTCATCCGGTTCCTCGTCCTAACTCGTGCTAGATAGCACGTGTATCTAGCTTCCGCCTCCACCATAATGTTATACCCTTTGTAGCTATTGCCGCTGAAACGGTGCACCTGTCTCCAGCAGTCTTCCCAATCATCGTAGACTCCGGAAACCCATCCCTTGTACACGACGTACCACGTCATCTACAAGTTGACAATATTAATTAACCGGTGATTAAAAAAACATGTATAATTAAATTCGCATATGAAGATACACCTATAGAAAGTACTCCTAAATCAAAAAGACCAAACTCAAAAAGCATGCCTCATATATAACTAGGTTGTTCGACACAGGAATATGCTATGATAGAACTGTTTGCCAAGTAGGATGCACAACATCTGGACATGTGCATAGCACAAGGCGGACAATCCCATCGCAACACATTCACATATATAGTGTGCCACACATTTCAATCATCGGCATCCTCGAAAAAGACCAAAGTAACTTAAAAAGAATGTCCCATATATAACTAGCTAGGTCGTTGGACACAGGAATATGCTATGATAGAACCGTCAGCCAAGTAGGATGCACAACATCTAGACTTGTGCATAACACAAGGCTTACAATCCCATCACAGCACATTCACATATATAGTGTGCCACGACATTTCAATCATCGGCATTATTCTCAAAAAAGATCAAACTAACTCGAAAAGAATGCCTCGTATATATATATATATATATATATATATATATATATATATATATATATATATATATATATATACATAGGTCGTTAGACACAGTAATATGCTATGATGGAAATGTAAGCCAAGTAGGATGCACAACACCTGGACTTTTGCATAACACAAGGCTTACAATCCCATCACAGCATATTCACATATATAGTGTGCCACGACATTTTAATCATCGGCATTATTCTCAAAAAAGACCAAAGTAACTCGAAAAGAATGCCTCATATATATAATGATGATAAGGAGCCCCGAGTCGAAATACGTGGCATGCGAATGCTTCGGCGATAAGGAGATGAGCGTGCAGTGTTCATCTCCGCGCAAAAAAATCAAATATAATGTGTTGGAAAAATAATGATGATAATCTAATAAAGCCAATCGATGGTGGCGAGTGAATAACGACTTACTCGGCAAAGTAAGGCACGAGAATATATTTCTTTGTCTTGTTCGCCACGAAGATTCTTTTTAGGTACGAGGCCATGATACGTCGTTCAGCGGGGGAACCCAAGAAGCCGTCACACATGTAGTAGGGGTTCACTATAGCGATGTCTGGTGTGTTCTCTCTAATGATCTGCATGGCTAGGCTGAGAGAAAACAGGCGGACCATGGTATAGTGAAATATACCCGCAACCTAGATAGTCTTGCACCGTAGTGACCAACGCGGCTTTCATAGTGAAATAATCTTGTGCGATGGCGTCGTAAGTATTGGCTCCATATTCCCATAACGTGGCTAGCTCCTCTTTCAATAGCTCGAGATATAGATTGATGTCGGTACCAGGTTGTTTCGGCCCTTGAATTAGCATACTCATTTGTATATACTTCTTCTTCATGCACAACCATGGAGGGAGGTTGTACATCCATACAAACACGGGCCAAGTGTTGTGCGTGTTGCTCTGGCTACCGAACGGATTGAGTCCATCAGTGCTCGCACCAAGCCTGATGTTCCTCGAATCTCCACCGAATTCTGGGAAATCGAGGTCCAATGCTTTCCACTGTCTAGCATCTGAAGGGTGCGTCAGCAGCTCATCCTTTTCGGGGTCATAGTCATCTCCTGGCTTCTTCATTTCCGCATGCCATCGCATGAGCTTCGCTTCCTAAGGGTCCGCGAAATAGCGCTGCAGATGAGGAGTGATAGGAAAGTACCATACCACTTTTCGAGGTGCTTTCTTCCCTTTCTTGTATCAAATCACGCTGCACACCGGACATGTGGTTTTCTCCGCGTCCTCGCCCCGATAAATGATGCAATCATTGATGCATACGTGATATCTAACATGTGGTAGATCGAGAGGACAGACGATTTTCTTGGCGTCCTCGATACTGAAGGGTTTCGCGGCATAGTAAATCAAAATTTTCTACGGATGCGAACAGAGGGAAAGCCAAGATCTAATCTAGGAGATGCAATCAACGAGAGAGATTGGATTAGATCTTCATACCCTTGAAGATTCGCATAGCGGAACGTTCGTCGGAACGTGGGTGATGTAGTCGTACTCGCTTCTCCTCCTCGCGATCCGATCCGATCTAGCACCACAAGTGGCGGTGCCTCCGTGAGATGCACACGTGCAGCACCTCGACGCCTCCTCCTTCCTCGGACCAGTAAGTATGGTGGAGAGATAGATTAGATCTACAATACGACGGCGTGGTGTATATGGTGGAGAATTTCTGCAGCAGGGCTTCGCCTACAAACAATCGGGAGGGAGAGAGGAGGGCAGCAGGGCAACTAGGGTTGGAGGCAAGGTGTAGGGGGGAGGGGGCGCCCAGCCCTCTTTATATAGAGGGGGGCGCGGCCAGCCCTTGACCCTCCTCCAAGCCTTGGGCCGGCGACCAAGGGAGGGAGGAGTGGGGGGGGTGAGGACTCTCCCCCTTCTAGAAATCCTATCTCTAGTTTAAACGAATTTAAACCCTATAGGATCGGTTGGGCCCTATGGGGCCTTGTGCCCCCCAATGCGCCAGACACTCCCTCATAGGCCCATGCCCCTCCCGTAAGGTGGGGCCACGTTGGTCCCCTTCGGAAGGTTCTAGAAGCTTAGACAATACCGATTAACCGGAATAATTCAACTCCAAAACTGCCTTTTATATGAATCTTATTCTCGGACCACTCCGGAACCTCGTGATGTCCCGGATCCCATCCGAGACTCCGAACAAAAACTCATAAACCATTTATCCAATCTATCCTAGCGTTGAGACACGTTAAGTGTGTGACCCTGCGGGTTCGAGAATATGCAGACATGATCTTCTATCAATAATCAACTGGGTGCAGGCACCCATATTGACTCCACATTCATCGATGATCATATCGGATGAACCACGATGCCAGGATTCAATCAATCCCATATATATATTCCCTTCATCTTGCGATATTTTACTTGCGAGATTCGATCGTCGATGCGTCATACCTAGTTCAATCTCGTTCACAGCAAGTACTTTACTCGTTCCGTAATCCGATATCACTTTGTGATTAACTCCTTAACCACATGCTTGCAAGCGGTGTTGATATCGATTACCGAGTGGGCCCGAAGTATATCTCTCCGACTTGGGAGAGACAAATCCCATCTCGATACATACAACCCAACAGATACTTTCCGATCACCTAAGAGACACCTTTATGATCACCCTATCATAGGATGACGTTTGATGACCTCAAAGCTTTCTTCCGATACCAGGGAGTTGTATTATCTCATGGTCTAAGGAATACAATATTTGACATAGGAAAAGCTTCGCAAAGATGAACACGATGATACGATCTAATTGCTTTGCTTAGTTTGGGTCTGTCCATCATATCATTCTGCAATGTTATGATCTCATTATCAATTGACAACTCATGTCTATGGTTAGGAAACCTTAACCATCATTGATCAATGAGCTAGTCCATAGAGGCGTACTAGGGACACGGTGTTGTTCACAAACCACACAAGTATTAAAGTTTCCGCTTAATACAATTCTAGCATGGAATATAAACTTTATCATGAACAAGAATTATAATAATAACATCTTTATTATTGCCTCTAGGGCATAATTCCAACAGTCTCCCACTTGCACTAGAGTCAATAATCTAGTTTACATTTGGCAACAATCTCACACCCATGGCAATCGAGGTCTCGATCATGTTTTACACGTGGAAGAGGTTTAGTCAATGGATCTGCGACATTCGGATCTGTATGTACTTTGCTAATCTTGATCTCCATCGCAATATAATCTCGGATTATTTGAAACTTGCGGTTGATATGCTTGGTCTTTGGATGATATCTTGGTTCCTTAGAAAGTGCTATGGCGCGGTGTTGTCACAATATCTCTAGTGGGTCCAATGCACTTGGAACCACGCCAAGCTTCGATGATGAAGTTTCGATCCAAACTCCTTCACTCGACGCTGCGGCAGACCATGTATTACGCTTCCTTTGTAGATCCCGCGATCACGCTTTGCTTGCAGCTTCTCGACTCCAGCTCCTCCATTCAAAATATAAACGTATCCCGTCTCGAGATTTGGAATCATCCTTGTGGTGTCAAAACTAGCGTCGACGTAACCTTTTACGACAAGTCGTTCATCACCCCCATAGACTAAGAACATTTCTTTAGTCCTATTTAGGTACTTTAGGATGTTCTTCACGGCTCGATGTTCCACACGGATCACTTTGATACCTTTCGTCAAACTAAGAGCATTGGACACATCCGGTCTAGTACACAAGATGGCATACATGATAGAACCTATGGCCGAGGCATAAGGCACTTTGCTCATAGCTTCCCTATCATTTAGTAGTGGACACCGAGCCTTGCTCAATATCTTACACGACAACATAGGCCTTTGAACCTTTCTTTGCCTTATCCATTCGAACCTTTTGAACTTTGTCTAGATATGTACTACGGCTTAAAGCTATCAGCGTCTTTGTCTATCTCTATAGATTTTGATGCCCAATATATAAGCGACTTCACCTAGGTCTTTCATCGAAAACATTTGTTCAAATAACTCTTCACATCGTTAAGCATGTTGATGTCATTTCCAATAATCAATATGTCATCCACATATAGTACCGGAAAAGTCACCGAGCTCCCACTCACTTTCTTGTAGAAGCAAGCTTAGAGCAATTTGGAACAAATCCAAAGCTCTTGATCACTTGATCAAAACGAAGGTTCCAACTCGAGATGCTTGCTTGATCCATAAATGGAACGAAGTTTGCATACTTTATCGGCATCCTTAGGATCGACAAAACCTTGGGTTGCATCATATACAACTCTTCATCAATGTTGCCATTGAGGGACGCGATCTTGACATCCATCGCCATATTTCATAATCATGAAACGCAACAATTTCTAATAAAATCCGAATGGACTTAAACATCGCTACGGAGAGAAAGTCTCATCGTAGTCAACACCTTGAACTTGTCGAAAACCTTTCGACAAGCCGTGCTTTATAGACGGTAACATTACCATCGCGTCCGTTTTCTTCTTGAAGATCCATTTGCACTCAACAGCCTTTCGTCGCTAGGAGGGTCCACCAAAGTCCATACTTGGTTTTCGCTCATGGATCCCAATTGGTTCATGGCTTCCACCATTTCTCGAGTCTAGGCTCATCATTGCTTCCTCATAGTTCGTAGGTTCACCGTCTTCTACTAGCAAGACAGTCAAGACAGGTTGCCATACCACTCGGGGAGGGCACGCGACCTTGTCGACTGCGACGTTCAAGAGACATCGTCCAAGCTTCATGATCCTTGTCATTAGCTTCCTCTATTGTTGGTGCAGCGACCTTGGAACAATTTCAGGTCTGCGCTACTCTCCAATTCAAGAGAAGGTTCAATAACCTCGTCAGCTCTACTTTCCTCCCACTCACTTCTTTCGAGAGAAACTCCTTCTCAAGAAAGGAACTGTTCTTCATGACAAACACTTTGCCTTGGTTACGTGATAGAAGGTATACCCAATAGTTTCCTTAGGGTATCCTATGAAGACGCATTTCTCGCTTTGGGTTCGAGCTTGTCGGCATCAACTTCTTGACCTAAGCCGCATCCCCAAACTTTAAGAAACGACAACTTAGGTTTAGCACCAAACCACAGTTCATACGGTATCGTCTCAACGGTTTAGATGGAGCCCTATTTAAAGTGAATGCAGCGGTTTCTAATGCATAACCCCAAAATGATAACGCAAATCAAGAGAGACATCATTGATCGGACCATATCTAATAGGGTTCGATTCCGTGCTCAGACACACCATTGCTTGTGGTGTTAGGGTGGCGTGAGTTGTGAAACGATTCCACTTGCTTTAAGATGCGTGAGAAAATCATAACTCAAATATTCACCTCCACGATCGGATCGTAGAAACTTAATCTTTACATTACGATGGTTCTCCACTTCATTACGAAATTCCTTGAACTTTTCAAATGTTTCAGATTTATGTTTCATTAAATAGATATACCCATATATACTTAAGTCTTGTAAAAGTGAGAAATAGCGATATCCACCGCGTGAAACACTCATCGGTCCGCATACATCGGTATGTATGATTTCCAACAAGTCCGTTGCTCGCTCCATCATACCGGAGAACGGGGTTTTGATCATCTTGCCCATGAGGCATGGTTCGCATGTGTCAAATGATTCAAAATCAAGAGACTCCAAAAGTCCATCAGAATGGAGTTTCTTCATGCGCTTTACACCAATATGACCTAAGCAGCGATTGCCACAAATAAGTAGTATTATCACTATCTTTGCATCTCTTAGCCTCAATGTTATGGATGTGTGTTTCATCCCTTTCGAGATTTAGAAGAAATAAACCATTCACAAGAGGTGCATGACCATAAAAGATGTTACTCATATAAATAGAACAACCATTATTCTGCGATTTAAATGAATAACCGTCTTGCAATAAACACGATCCGGAAATAATGTTCATGCTCAACGCAGGCACATAATAACATTTATTAAGGTTTAAAACTAATCCCGAAGGTAAAACTAAGGAGAGCGTGCCGACGGCCATCACATCAACTCTTGATCCGTTGCCAACGCGCATCGTCACCTCATCCCTCGCAAGCCGCCGTCATTCCGTAGCTCTGTTTGAGTTACAAATATTAGCAACCGAACGGTATCAAATACCTGGCACTACAACGAGGGCTAGTAAGGAAAACATCAATAACATGTATATCAAATATACCTTTGATGGTGCCACCTTCTTGTCCGCTAAGTACTTGGACGATTCGCTTCTAGTGACCCTTGTCCTTGCAATAGAAGCACTCGATGTCGGCTTAGGACCAGACTTGAGCTTCTTCTCGGCAGGAGCATTGCTTTACGCCCTTCTTGAAGGGCTTATTTGCTCCCTTACCTTTCTTAAAGGAGGGCTTGTTGACCATCAACACATGATTATCCTTCTTGATGTCCACCTCCGCAGCCTTCAGCTTTGCGAAGAGCTCGGTGATCGTATCATTGGAACCAATCTGATTATGAGTCACTACAAAACTTTTGTAGCTGGGAGGGAGTGATTGCAGAACCCTGTCAATCTTGATCTCCTCTGGAATCGTGCATTCCAGTTGCTCAAGGCGTTGAGTGTAGCCCGTCATCTTTATGGCATGCTCACTAACGGAACTCCCTTCCTCCATCTTGCAGTTAAAGAACTTCTCGGCTCATATCTCTCAGAACGGGCCTGAATCTGAAACATGGTTTTCAGCTCCTCGAGAATCTCAAAGGGCCCGGGATACTCTTCAAAACGATTTTGAAGTTCCGGTTCCATAGCAAACAACATGGTGCTCTTAATCACACCATAATCATCCTTTCGCGACTGATAGACAGCTTTCTCATCGGTAAGTAGCGATTGCTGCAGGGTCACCTAACGCTTTCCCAAGGACATAGTCCTTTTGTCCTGATGAGAATGATTCTTAGATTGCGGAACCAATTGGTGAAGTTAGACCCATTGTTTCTAAGCTTTTCCTTCTCGGCAAAAGCGTTGAAGTTGAAGTTGGACTTGGCCATGTGATCTACAGTATTTGCAAGTACAATTTAGACTATGTTCATGATAAATAGTTCAACTTAATCAAATTACTAGATGAACTCCCACTAAATTCAACATCCCTCAAGTTGTTTAGTGAACACAATCCAAATTCACCACACCTAATCTGATCATCACGAGAAGAGATGTGGTTTCAATGGTGGACAACAAAGTGTCGATCATATCATTCATATGACTCATGCTTAACCTTTCGGTTCTTGTGTTCTGAGGCCATGTCTGTACATGCTAGGCTCGTCAAGCTAGACCCAAGTATTTCCGCGTGTGCAAAACTGGCTTGCACCCGTTGTATGTGAGCGTAGAGTCTATAGCACCCGATCATCACGTGATGCTTGGACACGACGAACTTTCGCAACGGTGCATACTTGGGGAGAACACAGTTTTTATCTTGATCTTTAAGTGACGAATCATCTTATAATGCTATCGTCGCGATCTAAGCAAAATAAGGTACATAAAAGGATAAACATCACATGCATATAACTTTATGTGACATGGTATAGCCAATCTTCGCGCAATGATCTCCATCTTGTGCGTTCCGGCATGATCTCCATCATGATTGCCTCCACCACGAATAGCAACTACAACTATTGCTAACTACTTAGCGATAAAGTAAAGCTATTACATGGCGTATAAGAAGTTGACTCGCAGGTCATACACAATTATAAAGACAACCATATGGCTCCTGCCGGTTGTGTACTCATCGACATGCAAGTCGTGAAACATTACAAAACATGATCATCGCATACAATATATACATCACATCTTGGGCCATACCATATCACAGAAAACACTCCCTGCAAAAACAAGTTAGACGCCTCTACTTTGTTGTTGCATGTTTTACGTGGCTTATGGGAGTAGATGCTAAGAACAATTCTTACCTACGGAAAGCCACAACGGTGATATTATGGTTGCCAAACTCCGGTGTTAATCCCATGACAACTATAGTGAGAGAAACTGACATCCACCAGCCGCATGTGTGGAACAAGCCACACGTCAAGTGCGCCGGTCTCATGACGGCGTCGCGTAAGGTTTGGCACGACCGCTTCAATCTCACTATCCCGCGTCATAAGAAGAACACAAACAAGAGGCTTGCAACAGAAACATCAACGCCCGCAACAATCATGTTGCGTTCTACTCGTGAAACACATCTACGCATAGATCTAGCTCGATACCCTTGAAGGGTTTGGCGGCATAGTAAATCAAAATTTTCTACGGATGCGAGCGGAGGAAAGCCAAGATCTAATCTAGGAGATGCAATCAACGAGAGAGATTGGATTAGATATTCATACCCTTGAAGATTCGCGACGTGAACGTTCGTCGGAACGTGGGTGATGTAGTCGTACTCGCTTCTCCTCCTCGCGATCCGATCCGATCTAGCACCACAAGTGGCGGTGCCTCCGTGAGATGCACACGTGCATAACCTCGACGTCTCCTCCTTCCACGGACCAGCAAGTATGGTGGAGAGATAGATTGGATCTACAACACGACGGCATGGTGTATATGGTGGAGAATTTCTGCAGCAGGGCTTCGCCTACAAACAATCGGGAGGGAGAGAGGAGGGCAGCAGGGCAACTAGGGTTGGAGGAAAGGTGTAGGGGGAGGGGGCGCCCCAGCCCTCTTTATATAGAGGGGGGGCGGCCAGCCCTTGCCCCTCCTCCAAGCCTTGGGCCGGCGGCCAAGGGAGGGAGGAGTGGGGGGTGAGGACTCTCCCCCTTCTAGAAATCCTATCTCTAGTTTAAACGAATTTAAACCCTATAGGATCGGCTGGGCCCTATGGGGCCTTGTGCCCCTGGCCCAATGCGGCCAGGACACTCCCTCATAGGCCCATGCCCCCTCCCGGAAGGTGGGGCCACGTTGGTCCCCTTCCGGAAGGTTCTAGAAGCTTCCGGTATAATACCGATTAACCCGGAACAATTCCGAACTCCAAAAACTGCACTGCCTTATATGAATCTTATTCTCCGGACCACTCCGGAACCTCTCGTGATGTCCCGGATCCCATCCGAGACTCCGAACAAAAACTCATAAACCATTTATCCAATCTATCCTAGCGTCGAGACACGTTAAGTGTGTGACCCTGCGGGTTCGAGAATATGCAGACATGATCTTCTATCAATAATCAACAGCGGGGTCTGGGCACCCATATTGACTCCCACACATTCATCGATGATCATATCGGATGAACCACGATGCCAGGATTCAATCAATCCCATATATATATTCCCTTCGTCTCGCGATATTTTACTTGCCCGAGATTCGATCGTCGATGCATACCTAGTTCAATCTCGTTCACGGCAAGTACTTTACTGGATTCGTAATCCGATATCACTTTGTGATTAACTCCTTAACCACATGCTTGCAAGCGGTGTTGATATCGATTCTTGAGTGGGCCCAGTATATCTCTCCGACTTGGGAGAGACAAATCCCATCTCGATACATACAACCCAATGATACTTTCCGATCACCGAGAGACACCTTTATGATCACCCTCTCATAGGATGACGTTTGATGACCTCAAAGCTTTCTTCGATACCAGGAGTTGTATTATCTCATGGTCTAAGGAATACAATATTTGACATAGGAAAAGCTTCGCAAAGATGAACACGATGATACGATCTAATTGCTTTGCTTAGTTTGGGTCTGTCCATCATATCATTCTCCAATGTTATGATCTCATTATCAATTGACAACTCATGTCTATGGTTAGGAAACCTTAACCATCATTGATCAATGAGCTAGTCCATAGAGGCGTACTAGGGACACAGTGTTGTTCACAAACCACACAAGTATTAAAGTTTCCGCTTAATACAATTCTAGCATGGAATATAAACTTTATCATGAACAAGAATTATAATAATAACATCTTTATTATTGCCTCTAGGGCATAATTCCAACAGATACTAGTTGGACACGTGTTCCCCTCCGGGAGACGATCGTGCCAGAATGCCGTCGAAGCTAGCGTCGCTCAATTTGTGTTTTGCCTTCATATCCATAGCCTTGAGCGTTACATTCAACCGGGTATCATCGGGCCTGCATCCTTCATATAATGGAGTAACCGCGTCTTTCTCAAGTTGCGCAAGCTTGGCTTTCTCTCTAGCGGAAGCCCTCGCGTTACTCGTCTGTTTGAGAAGCAGATCTTGCACATAAGGGTCCCGTGACTCACCGACGTTGTTCCATCGTAAATCGCTCCTCCGGCATCTAGATCATCATCATCCCGGTCTGCTTCTGCACCTTCACCATCTCCAGGAGACTCTTCATCATCTCGCCCGTTCTCGTCGTGATGATCATCGTCATTTTGCCCACCTTCACCGTCTCCATCGTCTTCGTCATCGCTTATCCAACGAGTGTATCCATCCATGAAACCATGGCGGAGCAGGTGCGCCTGCAGATTCCCGGAATCTAGGTCGATCACCCAGTTGAGTTTGCACCTTCTACACGGACATCTTATCTATGTCTTGTTATTTCGTATCATGTCGGTCGTCGCACATTTTAAAAATCTAGCCACAATGCCTTCGCTCATTATGAGCACCATTTTTGCCT
The DNA here is from genome assembly GCA_030063025.1 of Avena longiglumis. Classification (NCBI taxonomy): domain Eukaryota; kingdom Viridiplantae; phylum Streptophyta; class Magnoliopsida; order Poales; family Poaceae; genus Avena; species Avena longiglumis. The sequence continues at coordinate 16,727,657 of CP125975.1, forward strand.
GCACGGTGTACATGGTACAATTAGAATTCTATTAGAACCACATAATCAATGCATGCATGCAATGGTCAATAGAAAATTTCGGCATGACCTATCCTAAAATAAGGACCTTTGTGAAATGACAAAGTCTTGCCAAAATGGAAATGAATCAACATTTTGTCAAAACAAATGGCAACTTGTTCACACACAAACACAAGAGAGAGAGAGAGAGACCGATCCATACACACATGAACATATCATTATCCTCCCCATACACACGTGCATGAGCATCATCGACACTCTCCATATACACACACACACACATGACCATCGATCCTCTCCATACACACATTATGAGCATCGATCATCTACATACATATGAGCATATCATCCATATACATATGAACACATCCTTACATGGACAACTTACCGAGATGAGATATCGATCGCGAGAATATGGAAAGGAGAGGTGCGCGCGAGACCAAAGAGCTTCTTCTATTACGTATGTAACATCCAAGGCAAGTTCTACATGCTAAAAATGGTGAATGAGTGGAAAAATTGAGGTGGGAATGAGAAGGATCCCGACTAGATCTAAGAAGGAAGAAGAAGAAGGGGAAAGTGATGTGTGGGGTGGTGGATGATCACACATGTGCACAAAGTGGAGCTGCCAAAAAAATACTGATCGACACATCCGTGGCGCACATCGCCCTAGTGCGCCACAGGAACTAAACACAACTGTGTGGCACATGGCCCTAGTGCGCCGCGGATGTGTCTGTCCATTTACAAAACAGAGGGGACTTCACTTAGGTGTAGTGCACCACCTGCATGTGCGCCAAGGTTAACCATAACAACCGTAACGCACCTCCCCCATGTGCGCTACGGGTATGCGGCATGCGGCCAGCAGGGCCCTGGCCCACACATATATGTGGCGCACTATAACCATGTGCGCCACGGTTGTTATAGTTACTAGTAGGGCACTGCCCACAGGTGAGCCATGCCTGTTTTACCCGTGGGGCACTTCAACCACGTGAGCCACGGAAGTTTGGATTACATATAGCCCTTTTCCTAGTAGTGTCATTGTGACAGGGGAAACCCTAGGACCGCTCTATGGTCCAGGAAGTAATGTCGCTTTCCCTCTTGAGGGTGTTGCTTGGTGCTTGATGAGTCGTTGCAAGGAGAGTGGAGGGACTTCCGCGGAGGGCGCAGCGGTTGTGGGTCATCCTCATTTAGTTGATCTGTCTTTGTCTCCATTTTTTCTTCTTTGATTGGATGTGTGTTTATTGATGCCCTAGCATTTTTTTTGTTTCGAAACTATCATGATTGTATCGTGTGGTTGCTCAATTAATATAGCAGGGTGAAAGCCTATATCGTGAGTCACTGGCATCAAAACTAAAGTTGCAAATATTTGATTTTGAAAAAAAATATTTATTTATGAAAAAATAAAATCTGACTATCAAGTTTGAGGGAAGCTAATGGATGAAAGAGGTCATACAGTACAGTAGAAAAGAACCGAACGGAACTGAAAGTAAGGAGATTGATGATACGAGGAAACTCTAAACCCATTTAAGGTTTTCGTCCCCTCTCCACTAAGAGCATCTCTAGCAGTGTCCGTAAATAGCAAACCATAAACGTCAGAGTACGGGGCGTTGAATCCGCGATTCCTCGCTTCGTGGGAGGCAGCGCCGAGCAGTCCCCGTAAACCGGAACCGCAAAACTGAATATTTGCATATTCTGTTTTGCGGTTCCGGTTTATGAGGATTGTTCGGCGGGGTGAACGGCAAACAAAACCGTAAACATTGTTTTGACAGTTTTAACAGCAAAATACAACAATTCCAACAATTTTTAGGGTGATCATTGCATAAAATCTAAACTAAAAATACACGAACAAAAAACATACGCAGGTTGAGCTCATGCCCTAGCATCGTCGTCGATGGCCTCTCCGGTAGCAGCAATCCCTTGCCATAGCCGAAGAAGAACCATGCATCGAAGCGGCAGCATCTTCCATGACTTGCTTCCTCCTTGCTACGATCTCGTCCCTACGAATGTCCCACCACTCTTTTGTGATAGCATCCATCAAGCTCAGATCCATCATCATGATCCTATTCCTCGGCTAGGATCTCGGCATTGGCTTTTTTCTCCTCAAGTGCTATCTTTCTCTCCTCTAATTCACGAACCGATTGCCACCTTGCTTGCTCCATCTCATTCTTCTTCTCCTTCATGATCATCTTTGCTTCTAATGTCTTCATCGTCATTGTTTCCTTGGATTTCACTATTTCATCAATCTTCGATGCCATGTCCATAGCTTCTCTCCCAATCTTGATCCACTCTTTTTCCTTCTTGGCTTCCTTCCGGCCTCCGTCAATTTCTTCCTCCCTCATCATCACTATCATCCAATTGAAGCAAAACTCCATTTTTGGTTTGGTTTCTTGATCCCTCAACTTCCACTTCTCCATACGTTCAAGCAACTTCCAACAATGTGGGAGCACAAATGGCTTTCCTTCGGAGGTCGCCATAATCGTACCATGGTGGCGATTGGCCAAACGAGTTGTGGGCGCCAATCGCGGGGTCTTCCGGTGAGGTAATCTCGGCCCACGACGGGGCATGTTGTGGAGGAAGGGGGCGGGACTGGTTCTTGGCGTCGCCTGCTGTCGCCGTCTTCCGTGTGGGATTCTTCCATGTGGCGGGCACATTCTTGGGCTTAGGCGGCAGGGCGGAGAAAGGCATGGCGTGAGCTCCGCCAGTCACGGGAGCGGTGGCCAGCGGGACGTCCTGCTCGGCCGCACGCTTCCTCTTATTGGTGGCCAACACGGCGGCGGACGACGAGCCCGCGTGGACTACCGGAGTGATGGAGGACGACTGCTGCGGGTGCGGGACCTCAACAGCTACCGGCGGGAGCTGTGCAGGATCCATGGCATCGATTCCACGTGGCGACGAGGGAAGGGAGTGGCGGGGGAGGTATATCGACGGTGGCGGCAAAGAAGAAGCGGTAAGAGAGGTGCGGGAAACTTCTGTCCCGCCAAGAAAGAAGAGGAGTGAGGGTTGGCGCTCGGTTCGGCCGCGGAAACCAGATATGCTCGGTTCCGCGGGCGATATTTGGCATGCCCCGTAAAAAAAATTCGGGTCGGGGGTGTTTACTGGCACTGATTTACGCGCGATTTTTTCGAGGCCCCGATAAACGACGGTTATTTTACGGTTTTGGGCTATTACGGGCACTGCTAGAGATGCTCTAACATCGTTGGTCCATTCAGTCTTTGTTGGCCTTGGGGCCTTGAAAGTGTGTGAGAACACGACTCCACCACCATGCACGAGTCCATTGAGACACGAGTGCCAACAAGACCCCATTGCGCCATGCAACTGATTCCGGTTGCCGTCGATGTGATAGATGCAACACCACTCCACCTCTTGCCTCTTCCATCCAGTGCTTCTCCACAAATGATGCCCCAAGAGGTAACACGACACCGTAGAGCCGCCATCAACCGATCCGAAAGACCTGATCCCAAGGTTTCCCCCGGAGCAGCACAAATGAGTCGACCATAGTTGCACGACGATGCCTTCAACAAGGGAATGACGGTAAACACCAGCATACCCCACCATGACCGAAGTCGTAGCTTGGTTTTCACCAGGCAACTATGCTTCCTGACTCGCGGCTGAGACTACATGCTCCTAGATGCTACTAGATACCTAGATGCTGCTAGATTTTGCGAATTCTCGCATGTTTGATGCTAGATGCCTTGATTTGTGATTTGTTTCATAAATATACAAGTATGGGTTGTTTATAATTATATATGAATTTGTGTTACAGCGGCCATACTATGGATTGGATTAAAACAAGTAGGATATGCACATTGTATTTTAATAATTTAAAAGATTTGGCGAAGTTTTAACTGAGGGCATGCTTGGTAGCCTGCATTCATTTTGAGGCTCACTCGGACATATCTATGGCCAGCATTGTCACACTCATATAGGCGTTGAGCCACCTTTTACATTCCGTTTGGTAGCCTGTATGGAGATTTTTTGTATGAAGTCAGATACGTAACTCGGGTGTTTGGTTGCGTGCACCAATTTCACTGTCACATTGACACACACTAAGACAATCATTAGCACTAATCTTGTTCTTGCTAGAGGGCTGCAACGGACATGTAGTGCGGCGGGCACATGCACTTACTGGCAACCGGCAGCGATGGAGTACGGCGGGCACCTGCACTTACTGGCAACTGTCGGCGATGGCGATCGAAGGCGACGACTTGTTCGTGAACCTCATTTTCAACCCCATCTTCCCCACGTACATGTACATAGAACACTACCATCTATAGAAAGATCTCTATACCTGTATCAAACTGCAAAATTGCAACACGAAAAATCGTAGGGAACAACAAGATCAAGCTACTTCTCAAAGGACACTTCGAGCGGTTGCTTTTGTGTGACGAATCTGAACAAACAAGTACAAAAAAGCTCCAACTTGGACCACGAATATGAGGAGATATAGTTCACCAACCTCAAAGCCGTTGATCAGAATGGAACCCCATCGTCGATGCGCATCTTTTTCATGTACACCTCGACTCGATTCGGGACATATTTGTGTTGATGGAAAGAGGATACTGTGAGCATGTTTGAGTGAGGAGAGCGAGAGAAGAGCTCATCTTCCTCGCATACACTACCATCTATAGAGATATCTATATACCCGCATCAAAATACAAAACTTGCAAAATAAAAATCGTAGGAAACAACAAGATCAAGCTACTCAAAGGACACTTTGAGCGGTTGCTTGTGTGCGACGAATCTGAACAAACAAGCACAAAAAAGATCCAACTTCGATCACGAATATGAGGAAATACAGTTCACCAACCTCAAAGCCGATGGTCAGAATGGAACCTATCATCGATACATATCTTTTTCATGTACAACTCGACTCGATTTGAAGCTTGTATGTGATAATCTCAAGCTATGCAAAGTAAGCATGTTCAAAGAGGAGAGAGAAAGGATAGGAGGAAAACAGCGTTGCACGCCTTCGTGTAGCTGTGCGCTTGCTCGACTCAGGCCCGCTGGAAACGGCCTCCGGCTTGCTTTTAAACCCGCATGGGCCACAACGTGGAGGTGCTGCAGCAACCAAACGGGCGATTTCTGTCCAACTCGGCCTGCCCGGAGGAACTGCAGGCTACCAAACGCGCCCTAAGTCAGCATCTATAACACATGAATTTTGTCCGATTGGATATATATGTTGAATGGTTATGTGTAATTGCTAAGAAACTCAGTAGTATTCAGGTGGTAGTGCCGTTCACGGTTAGATTATGGTTATTTAGTAAATACTGTTTTGGACAATGTTCTGTAACACATCTTCTTTCGGTTCATCTTTTTGAAGCATGTTAGCATGAGTGCACGACGTGTTCTAACTTCTAGGTAAGAAACAATGTGTTATCATGGGTTCGATATGTTGCTCAGGTATTCGTCAGTTGCTTGATATCTGGAACTGTTACAATATATTCCCTCAGATAGCTGTATTCTTCATTTCTTGAAGTGTGGAGTCTGAACTTGTCTGTAAGATACTACCAGAGAACCAAATGTGACCTTTGGAAGACAATTTTACTCAACCATGACCGTATGAGATGGTATGGTTACCCTTTCTGATTACTTATTAGGCTGGTGTCAAAAGCTACATTGTGTTCTCTGGTTGATTCATTTTGGTTCTCTCATTGCTTCCATGGTTGCTTGTGTATGATCCTAATCTAAAATTATAAATTGCAGTGGGGCACAAGGAAGAACTGTTGGAGTGGCTTCTCGTCAAAATCTGTGTTGAAGAGGAGATGTTTAAAATCTTGTTTACAGCCTTAGGTTCAGCTGATGGTGGTGAATCTGGAAATGGTTTTACTGCTAGGCATTCGTTTCTTCTGGGTACACATACTGTTGGAGTGGTCATAATGTTTGACCGAACGACCTGAAGAAGTTATTGTCTCAAACAGTTTTGCACTTCATGTTTTTGATGTACAGAAGCATGCTGCTGAGACTGGATTTTACTTGCCGAGGTAGCTCTGCTCTTCCAACTGGTTGCCCTGGAATTGATGTTCTTGGATATTCATTGCTGCTCTTGAAGAACATGTGCTTGGAACTCACTTCATCACAGACAGAAGCTCCTGCTGACTCACTGTTGCAAACTGGTCTTGTAAACCGCCTTCTAAAATACCTTGGTGATCTTGAGCACCCAAATGCAATCAGAAAAGCTATAGCAAAGGAACAACAACCAGCCATTGCAACTGCAAAAGGTATGCCCATACAATGGTTACAGGAGAGATTTGGTTGGTGTGATTGCCAATTGCTTGCATGGAAGGAAACAGGTGCAGGATTAAGTTAGGCAGCTAAATGGGATTATGTTACTATTGCAGCAGTGTGTCACTGAAGAAGGAAATGCATACTTGAGAGAGTAGGGTCTGTTTGGGGATGTGGAAAATCAGGAGGAGGTCTCTGAACTTCAGATGCAAGAACCTATGTTAACTCCAGAGATTGCAGATATAGACGTTAGAGTGGAGATCGACCAGAAAATGGGACATACAAAGTTGGTCAATTCCTCCTCCTGATGTAAAAACGCAAACTAGAATCTGAGAGATGGATGTAACTGGATCTGCATTTGCCCCACATCTTGTGCTCCTACAACACTAGTTATTTTTACATAACCTATTCACTGTATGGTTTTTCAACGTGCTAAGTGAACAACATTTCTGGCACATTTGAAACCTCAATCATACTTGTGTTGTCTAAATTTGTGCTTGTGCTATTTGTGCAGCTATACTATCTTGTCATCGGTAATGTCTGAACATTCATACTGCCTGGATGCATGTTAATATAAATTGCACACGAAGTAGTACTACTAGTATACTCCACAAATCCACAATCTCGGAATAATTATGCTTTGGAATGTGAACTGGCTACGTAGAAGCTATGACTGTTGCATTACATTATCTGAGAGCATTTTATTTTGCAGATTTTTCACTTTGGTCCTGCCTTTTTGGAGAAGAAACCTAGAGGAAACTTCTACTGGTCATGGTCCCTCTAGACATCATAGGAGAAACGCAGCTACCAACAGCCTATGCTGCGATGGCAAAAAAAAATATACTCTCTCCGACCCATATTAGTTGACTTCAATTTGTTTAAATTTGGATAAATCTAGACACTATATAGTATATAGGTTCATCCAAATTTTGATAAATCCAAGTCATATACTACTCCCTCCATCTCAAATAGTGTTCAGATACATCCATATTTTGAGATGGAGGGAGTAGTACTTTTTATGCCACTGGACATTTCCAAAATTGCAACAGTTACAACCATTACACAGGTGCAATGACGAAACACAACATTGATGTTAGGTGTGCATTTCAAACATTGCAATGTCAGGCGGCTTCTTTTTTCACACATACTACCTCCATTTCAAAATATAAGCCTTTTTAGCAGTACAATTTACACTACTAGAAAGGTTTATATTATGGAATAGGGAACGGAGGTAGTAACACACAAGTTCCTCAGATCCGAAACGGTGATGCAACCAACATCACATTTGTCATGGCAAGCATAATCCATGAGAACTCTTGCAAGGCTCTTGGGGCTTTCTGCGTCGATGTCAACCTTCCGGAGGAAGGACGAAGGGAACTTCATATGGCTTCCGCCGTTGAGGCAATGCATGTAAATCCCGCCGTATAAGCCTGCACCAATGTAGTAGATGGAGTTGCATTCAATGGTAGGGAGATTAGAAGCATCGACCGAGAGACAATGCTGCCCGCCAAGGAAGATGGCACGGTTTCCTATGCTCTTGATCTGCAACAGAGCTCCATTCTCGACGTCCACCCTGAAGACCTGCACCTCAGACAATAGAAGGCGCACAAGCAGCATCTCTCCCGCATTGTCGACAAGGAATGCACGACAGCTTTGCATCCCATTCGAGCCGCTGGTGACAACAGTGGTGAGCTCGGGCTTCTCATCGAGCCTGCAGTTGTGTTCCACGACCATAACAACTGATCCATTGTTGTTCACGGCATATGCACGACCTTTGAAGGGCAGCATGGAGGCGAACATGCCTAGAGTCGACGTGGTTCTGAACAGCGACTCCCGATTGAAAACAGCATCCCAGGTTGGATCGATGCACCCGCCAGAACTGGAATCAAAAAAGCGGTAGAGCACCATCGGTGAGGAGCTCGCGGCGAACATTCTTCTGCCTTGTCCAAGTCCGAATTCGTTGTCCCCAAGGAATTGTGCAGCAGTCACAGGGAAGCAGACGGCGCGGCCGGTGATGGGGTTGAGGAGGCAGATCCTGGAGTTCCTCGACACCGGCTCCAAGATGAGGTGGCCGTCCTCGGCGGAGGCAACACAGGTGTAGTTGCAGAGCATCGGCACATCCTTCCACAGGAGGCGGCCAGTGTCGACATGGAGGAAGAGACAGCGGCTGCGACCGTCATCGCCGGCGAGCGATTGTACCAGTACCCATCTGCGGGGGCTGAAGCGAGGGTCTGGCCCACGAGGGTCGTCGGTGGCGGCGCGCCAGTTGCGGCACACGGTGCGGAGGTTCATGTAGTAGTCCACGTCGCAGCTGGCGAGGAAGACGTCCGCGACGCGTCTGACGAGGTCGGAGGGGAGCGATGTCCAGTCCGACGGCGCCATGGTCTGTCGCCGGGACGGAGTAAAATAAGTCATCCCATCCAGTTCAACGAGACCAAAGTTCCATGAGAGAGAGAGAGAGAGAGAGAGAACGGAGAGCGTACGGACCTTGTGAAGGTTGGCGGAGAGAGGTCCCAGCTGGTGTTGCGGGCGGCGACGAATCGAATCGGTCGGCGGCGGAGGCGATTCGGACCAGGAGGCGGACGGCGACACGAATTCTGAAGCCACGGGGCTGAAGCGAATCCGGAAGCAGCTGGGAAGACGTAGACACCAAGGGCGAGCCGGAGGTAGGGCAGAGGGAGCTCCGTTCCGGCCGGCGGCGGCGGCGGCGGCCACAAACCCTACCGTGTGGATTTGATTCGGGTTGCTTCGCGTGGTGGACCAAGCGACGGGTTCATTCACTCACTCCTTTTTTTTCACCGACCCTGGAATCGCAGCTAAGGCCCAATGAAACCATATTATTCCAGCAACTAGGCCCATTTAGACAAGTCCAGAGCAGGCGCAACAGACGAAGGATTCAGTATAGGTCTGGACATAAAACTCGAGTTTAACGGGCATCCGTTTGCTTGACTCGTTTGAAAACGATTCGTTTACTTAATGATTCGAGGTGGGCTGTAGTTTTTTGCTCGATATCCTTAACAAGCTAAATGATTGAGTTACGATGTTCGTGAGCTACTCGTTAAGCTCGATAACGACCAATGTATGACCCATTTATATTGCTACGTGTCTAATCTAGCAGTCCATCTAAGTCAAACAGTTGGCCCATTAAAGAAGACCGATTGATCCAGAAGCGAGAGCAACGGATTCATTCACTCACTCCTTTTTTTCACCGACCCTAGAATCGCATCTAAAGCCCAAAGAAACCATGTTGTTCCAGCAACTAGGCAGGCGCAACAGTTAACATAATCTGAATATATTCATAAAAAACTTAATTTAAACTGAAACACAACCCTAAAGAATCTTAAATATTATATTCATTGACAAAAAAAATCTAACATTTTTTATTGTATATATTCACCGGTAGTTCTGGTCGTATATATATTCATTGTATATATTCATCGGTAGTTGTTAACATACCCCTGAATATATTCATCGGTAGTTCTGGTCTGGTTGTATCAAAGAAAAGTTTTCGTTGACAGAAATCACCAAACTATTTTGAAATTTTTAAATATTATTAGTGCTCCATCTAAGAATTTTTTATAAACAACTATCGGGAGTAAAACCTCCCACCAGAATTTACTTGAAAATATCCAGAGTTTTATAGGGGATCTTGCACACTGTGAGAAGAGGTATTGACACCATAGACCGCCAATCTACCTTTTGAACAAATTTATTGCATCGGTTAGCCATGGAGTGATATCGTCTACAATATTCCAGAAATTGACATATGTAGAATGATTTACATTTCCTATAACATATACAGGTCGTATTACTTCTTGATACTTTACATAACCCGAGATGAAACATAGAAGGTTATCCTCGTTACCCAACATATACTTGTCATGTATTATCAATGTTCTCGTGATCAATAACTTGATGTTATGTATGTCCAGATGATGATGAACAAAATAATACTTGAGTGGCCCTAGAACGTATCTCTCCAACGTTAGGAATAGCAATTCTCATAAATACAACATATAGAACAATGACATACTTTCCGGTATGATCAAAACAACGACTTTATAGTCACCTAGTTACGAAGCAACATTTCACGATCTTGATATATCCATATCGTATTCAATTATTAATAAGTCTTATGCTCAAACAATCTCTAGTAACGGTAATACTATATAATTGAGAAACTACCAATAACCATATTGACGATGTGTTTCCTGGTATATCAATTGGGGTCTATCCAAAGTCAGTATTACACAAAAAATGCCAACCTCATGTTTCATAGAAAACCTACACAACACTTTGCACTTTTCCCATAGTTCAGAAACCATAACTATCGATGATACATGAACTAATACTTAGAGGAGAGACTAGGAATATCTTTTAATGGTGGTTCTAGTCCCACATATATATATTAGGGTTTTTCTCCAAATACTCATGATTTGAAACTAATACTTTTATAACATAGAAAAATAAACTTAATCATGAAACAAAAATATAAATAATAACTCTTTTATTATTACTTCTAGCTCTAGGACATATTTCCAAAGGGGGTGGTTGGGTATTCAAAACTTAAGAGAGTATAATTTGTGCGTGCTAGCATCTTGGTGAAGGTATCATTTATTAGACTCCAAGAAAATTTGGAGGAAAATTGTTGACTCTAAATACAATGTGTTCTCTAATATTTTCTTGGCAGACCCTTCTCATTGTTCTCCTTTTTGAAAAGGGGTAATGTGGGCATCATGCTGCTAAAGTAGGGTACACATAGAAGATTTGGAAAAGGTGATAAGGTCCTTCTTTGGGAAAATATCTGGTTTAGATATTGTAGTCTACCCATTATCGTCTGAGACCTTTATGTCATTGCTAATAAACACCATTGCACTATTGCTAGCGTCTGGGTAGGTCTAATTTAAAAATCTCTTTTCGTAGAATAGTTTCTCAAGATTGTATAACCGGTGGCTTGATCTAGTCAATTTGGTTGCTTCGATGGAGTTTCTAGGGATAAGGACTCACCTATTTGGATGTTCCTTCCACCTGGAGAGTGATGATCGAGTGCATTTTGCATCATGTTTACCTTGTGTTTTTTGCATTACTAGTGTTAGGATTTTGATATTTTACCGCACTCACAAGCACCTTTTATGCTTTCTTCAGTAGGATCAAAGAATAAAGGAGGTTGACGGAAAAATAAATTGGAGACATCATTTTGGACATAAATAAGCTTATTGGAAGCCATAAAATTCTTCCATACAAATATCCATGCACTTGGGAGAAAAGCCAAGGGGAAAAGAAACAAAATGAGGTATTCTGGAGGATTAACAAGCAATGGTACAGCCAGGGTGACTGTATCGTGCCGCCGTACCATGTGTCCACGGGATGGTCTCATCAACTAGTTTCACCATGTGCGATCAGATTAGAGATCAGACCTACAAAGACACCACAAACCACTAAACCTCACCTTCGGAAGAGATATGGAGGAGGAACTCGTAGAAGGGCATCCATATCCATTGTTTACCAGATATTGGAGGCTTGGGCATCGATCTTCATCATCAACCGCTTCATCTTCATCACCATCATCATCAACAATGTCTCCACCATCAATTTTCCTATTCATCTGATTGTAATTCCAAACCCTAGTGTGTATTTTCACGTGTATTTGTCCATACCTTCATTCCCTTTATATTATGATGATTTTGACTGCCTCCATGTGAGAGTAGTTTCCTTTGTTCTCGAGGAGATGGAGAATTTCGGTAATATAATCAACTAACATAAAGATTACATGTTCCTCTAATTGTATTAATATGTATTCAATATTCTCAGTATTTTCCTTTGGAATAAGAGAGGAGGTTGTCGTTGGTGTATGGTGAGTGTTGGTGGAGCGCAATGAGATTTAACGTTGTCCTCATAAGTCTAGCATCAATTGGAGATCACAAGGATCCAAGAGCCTATATCCATAACCATGGGGTAACCCTTAAATGCTAGTAAAACCAGACGATCTTGCTGTTGATAACTGCTATGAATATATATATCATCTCACTAAATGCTAGTTGTGGATCCAAAACTCCCTGAGAACACTTCAGTCCTATTGCAGTTTCATATTTACATCACTTGCTCTCTACTTGAGACATCTACTTGTCCACTCTCTTTTAATACAGTTTTGCTCTCATTCACAATCACATTGGATACATTTATTCTTGGAATCAAAGACAACTTACAAGTACTCTTTGGTAAATCCATAGCGAGGGCCATAAAGGCCATTGTCGGTGATGGATGGACTCAGGCATGTAACTCACATGGGCCTGAAACCACGATTCCTACCCATGATGACCTCTGATGATCAAGGACCTGGAGTCTTGCATCTAGAATCTCTCAACCGACCTGACTAGGACATCCAAAACTTGCCACAAGATCCCATCTGAGACCGAGGACCACCAGCCACCCACCACCACGGTTCGAGGGAGATGGAGAAGACGTTGAGGACACGAGGAGACTCACCATTCTCGTTCGCTTCATGTCGTCCACTCCTCCATCGCCAAAGACAAAATTTTGGACTCACTCTTTGTTTCATCTAATCCACTACCTCCGTGATCCGATGGTTAGTGTTTCATGTGAGAGTACAGTACCCCGGATGAGTCGTTTCCATATGAAAGACAAAATTTGGCTTTGTTAATATTCAAATGATATCTTGTGTCTCTTTTTACATACACCATACCTTTTGAGATTTTGGTAGGCTTAGACCTCAAATTTCCAGACATGATCTTAGTCAATATGTTTTCATTTTTTGGCAGGTAAGTTTTCCACAATTTCTCTTATGTATTGCTTGTGGGGCACATTATTAGAGATGGAATAAATAAATAAAGTTATAACTGCCTTGATTGTATATTTTTTGTGCAACTCATTATCGAAAAATACTCTTGATTGTTGGATGGCATTCAACTTAGATTTCGGAGATGAGCAATAAAGGATTAAAATCCAGTAACATGAGAAAACATAAAAATAACATCACATATGATAAGCTATTAAATGTTGCTCATATACATCAACAACTAAAATATTGCCTTTTATTAAAAATTGATTGTTCATCCAAAATATCAATTAAGCGATTATCATTTCTAATAACATGTTTTATTTAATAAATGCATATCATATAATTAAATATTATAGGAGGTCAAAAGAGCATTGTTTGCAGGCGCTACTGTGCCTGAATGAGATGATTTCGTACATACATCCCTGCATGCACCTATTGTCCTATAGCAGCGGCTGTTAAGTAAACAGCAGAAGCAATACCCCTTCGCACAAGTCCATGGTGCATGATGAGTGCACAAGCCATCGGGCAAATTAATCTTCTTGTTATCCACATCCTTCATGATTTCGCCTATAGATCAATAGACAATAATCCATTATTATCGATATAAAAATCATATATTACTATTTCTAACATGCGATTGATCCATCCAACAAGATGGGAAAACACAATCACCTAACAAACATTATCGATACAAATCAAAAGAATAAAAACCTATGGACAACCTGTCACCCAACAGATGGTATTGAAAGATTAACATAGTATAAAGAACACAAATCAACATAAGTATGTAAATAGCATGGTATCCCCCACTTACAGTGTGCCTGTGTAGCAAAGTACATGAGAAGAAGCACCAACAATATAGCTACTGTGTATGCATGCTTCACGTACTTGTCCATGCAACCAATACTCCCAGGGTACGATACAGAATGGTTTACAACCAACACTACCAGATGCTTGCTCTCATGATCCACGGAACAGATCTATATATAGTTACACAGGATTCCCTACCAACCAAAAATAGCTACTTCCTATCTAAATTAATGGCATCAGATTTGTATAGATTTAGATGTATCTAGCATTAAAATATGACTAAATATATCCGATTCTAGACAAATCTGATGCCATTAATTTGGATCGGATGCCATTAAATATAGTTACACAGTGTTTTTATTGGTATATAACGTGCATATATCCATCCGAAATTAGGAGTAGTTATTTCCAAGATATTTTTGTTATAAATTGACTCTTATTTATAGACGGGTTTACCAAATATAGTAAGTAAACTTACGGAAATTGTTATCTTATCATTTTAGCTCTTGCATTTTTTAGTTAAAAAATATAATGTCCATATATCCATATGCAGTTAGGTGTACTGATTCACACGTTATTTATATGTTAAATTATCTCTTATTTTTAGATAGGTGCACCAAATATATATAGCAACCAAAATTAAATGTGCTGGAAATATTATATGTAGGATTAACTTAGCTCTATCTATCGTTGTCTTACCATTTGAGCGACGGCCTAGCCATTTCTAACAGGCGTTTGGTGTGAGGTGTGATTCCTTTTAGCTAGGCCGAGGGACGATAGAAGCTACTAAAGGGTCACATTTTGCTTCGTAGGAAAGGTTGAGGTTAACACGGGAACCGTATCATGTAGTCATAGAGGTTCCTTTTGCTGCCGCTACTGGTACATTGCGATCGATGTACACATTACTTCTAGGCTGACACGGAACACGACCACCGTGTGCTGGGCATGGTCGGCCGCTGTCGTTTGTTCCCGCGATATTTGCTAGACCGGTCTGGCTCGTGCACAGCCCTGGACATTTCCGTGCACTGGCCGTAGTGCAGCAGGTTACTGCTGCCTTTTTGTCTCTTTACCGATTTTGTTGTTCAACTTTTCTTTTGGATTTTTTGCTTTTCTCTAATTACTTTTTGTCCTTCCCTCGGATTTATAATATATTTACTTTTTGGATACGTGTTATATTCTGAAGTTGGCCTACACCTCCAAATCCGTGGACCAGGTTCTATAAAAATATTTTTCACATATCACTCTCTCATTTATATTTTCCGCTCTCACGTGCTCGGCGTCCTACCTGTGCGGCGCATGAGTACAATTTTGTTAGTAATATGTATTGTGTCATTGAGGCGCACAGAGTTCTTTTTTTTTTGAACGGTGGGCAAAAGATTTGCCCCATTCCATTAATAGAGAAGAAGAGTCGTGACATGACAGGGCCAAAAAAACTAAAAAAGGAAGAACTAGGGAATTACTCTCCCAAAATTACAAGACTCAAGGAAGTTGCGCCCGCGACGACCCAAAGTCTAGCCTCCCCCTTGATTGTCTCGAGAAGAAATTGCGGTGGCTTTGCCTTGTTATTAAAGACTCTCGCGTTTATCTCTTTCCAAATAGTCCAAGTAATGAGCATGACCAGGGAAACAAGGTGTAGGGATTCGTAGAATGGAAAACAAAAATTTTCTATCGCATACAAACAAACAAGCCAAGATCTATCTACTAGATTGTAGCAACGAGTCGATGGAATAACTCACCCTAGAAGATTCCAAAGTGTTTAACGAGAGCGGATTCTCGTGGGTGATGTAGTCGTACTCTTCCCGATCTCAAGATCGCGTGAGCGATCCTTCCTGCGTTCGGCTCCTCATGATCGGTCACGTTCGGATTTCGACGAAGACCTTCCTCTCCCTTGTTCCAAAGAAAATGGAGGTTGTAGCACTCTCCTCATGATTCGGCAAAGACAACGGCGTGGTACTGGAAGTAGAGGGGAGATCTCGCAGGGATTCGCCTTAAGCCGGAGCGAGCATGGTGGAGTATGAGAGAGTCCCTCGACGATCTAGGGTTTAGAAACGCCGAGGAGGAAGCTTGGCCGGCGGCTAGGGTTGCTAGGCGGCGGCGGCTTGACCTAGGGCGGCGGCAGGAGGTGGCGGCGCCGGCGGCTTAGGGTTTGGAGGCGGGGATCTTGTGTGTCTAGGAGGGGAGCCCTGCCCCTCCTTATATAGGTGGAGGGGCCGGCCGGCCAAGGGGAGGGGAGTCCCTCCCCAACTTGGCTTCCTCCTCTTTCTCCACTTTCCAAAAATAGTTGTTTGACTTTCAAACCTGGCGTTTGACTTTTCAAACTAGGATTTGATTAAACCCTCTATTTTGTCCAGCGATGACACCGAGTACATGATGCAATCATACCAACTTGATATAACACATTCATGTACCCTTCCCCTCCGGAGTGCCGGACATTCCGGAACCTTCTAGAACATTCCCGATGAAAACACAGGAACCTTTCTCCAACTCCGAAACGGGACTTCCCTTATATGAATCTTATTCTCCGGACCATTCCGGATCTCCTCGTGATATCCCGAATCCCATTCGAGACTCCGAACAACATTCGGTCTCTTTCTCATCATTCCATAACTACTCAAACAACGTCGAATCCTTAAGTGTGTCTCCCTACGGTTCGTGAATTATGCGGACATGATCGAGACACTTCTCCGAACAATAACCAATAGAGGAATCTGGAAATTCATATGGCTCCCACATATTTCTACGATTACTTTACGATCGAATGAACCACTTACATACGATACCAATTTCCCTTTGTCTCACGATAGTTTACTTATCCGAGGTTATGATCGTCGGTATCTCTGCATACCTAGTTCAACCTCGTTACCGATAAGTACTATTTTCTCGTTCCCGTGATATGTGATACCTTGTGAGCCAGTCACATGCTTGCAAGCTAATTGGATGACATTTCACCGTGAGGGCCCGGAGTATATCTATACGTCATATGGATGGACAAATCCCACTCTTGATCCATGTGTTTCAACCAATACTTTCCGAACACTCAATGCCACCTTTATAGCCACCCAGTTACGGTGTGGTATTTGATGTCATCAAAGCATCCATCCGGTAAAGGTGATATGCATGATCTCATGGTCGAAGGAATTAGGTTACTATGTATCAGAAAGCATATAGCAATTGAACTATTAAAATGACTTGATCTTTATGCTACGCTTATCTATAGGAGTATGTCCACCATATCATTCTCCTAACGATATGATCTTGTTGTTAATAACATCTCAATGTTCATGATAGGGAAATCACAATCATCTATTAACCAACAAGCTAGTATTATATAGAGGCTTTACTAGGGACTCTTATTTTAGTCTACAAATCACACAAGTATTAATGTTTCCTTGTTAATACTATTATAGCATGAATGTAAACATTTATCATAAACACAAAGATATAATAATAACTATATTTATTATTGCCTCTAGGGCATATCTCCAACAGTCTCCCACTTGCACTAGAGTCATCTAATCAAGATTACATGGTAATATACCGAACACCCATGGCAGTTTGGTGCTGGTCATGTTTTGCCCTCGGGAGAGGTTTAGTCAACGGATCCGCCACATTCAGATCTGTGTGTACTTTGCAAATCTTTATATCCCCATCTTGGATATGTTCTTGAATAGCGTGAAAACGTAGCTTGATGTGCTTTAGCTTCTTGTGTGACCTTGGTTCTTGTGCATTGGCTATGGCGCCCATGTTATCACAGTAGATAGACATTGGATCCAGCGCACTAGGAACCACACCCAGCTCTGTAATGAACTCTTTCATCCATATCGCTTCTTGTGAAGCCTCCGAAGCAGCCATGTATTCCGATTCAGTTGAAGATCTCGCCACAACGCTTTG
The DNA here is from genome assembly GCA_030063025.1 of Avena longiglumis. Taxonomy (NCBI): domain Eukaryota; kingdom Viridiplantae; phylum Streptophyta; class Magnoliopsida; order Poales; family Poaceae; genus Avena; species Avena longiglumis. Next base: position 16,745,394 of record CP125975.1, read on the forward strand.
CTTTGCACTCCTCTAGCTAACTGCTGCACCATTCAAAATAAATACGTATCCAGATTGTGATTTAGAATCATCCGGATCGGTGTTCCAACTTGCATCGGTGTAACCATTTACAACGAGCTGTTCATCACCTCCATAAGAAAGAACCATATCCTTAGTTCTTCTCAAGTACTTAAGGATGTTTTTGACCGCTGTCCAATGATCCACTCCTGGATCACTTTGATATCTGCTAGTTAAACTAATAGCATATGCAATGTCGGGTCTAGTACATAGCATGGCATACATTAGAGATCCTATGGCTGAGGCATAGGGAGTCTTACTCATCCTTTCTCTATCTTCTGCCGATGTCGGACTTTGAGTTTTACTCAAGGTCGTATTGGGCAACATGGGCAAGAACCCTTTTTTGCTATCTTCCATTCCAAACCTCTTTAGAACTTTGTCCAAATATGTACTTTGTGACAATGATATTTGGCGTCTCGACCTATCTCTATAAATCTTTATGCCTAATATGTAAGCTGCTTCGCCAAGATCCTTCATTGAAAAACTATTATTCAAATATTCCTTGACACTATTAAGAAGTTCTACATCATTCACAATCAACAATATGTCATCTACATATAGTATTAAGAATGCTCTGAGCTCCACTCACTTTCTTGTAAATACAAGCTTCTCCATAAGTTTGTATAAAACCAAAACTTTTGATCACCTTATCAAAACGTTGATTCCAACTTCGGGATGCTTGCTTCAATCCATAGATGTACCGTTGAAGTTTGCATACCTTGTTAGCATCTTTAGGATCGACAAAACCTTTGGGTTGCATCATATACAACTCTTCATCAATGTCTCCATTGAGGAATGCTGTTTTGACATCCATCTGCCATATCTTATAATCATAATATGCAGCGATTGCTAACATAATCCTCACAGACTTTAGCTTCGCCACTGGTGAGAAAGTCTCATTGTAGTCAACTCCTTGAATTTGTCGAAAACCCTTAGCGAAAAGTCAAGCTTTATAGACAGTAACATTACCATTGGCATATGTTTTCTTCTTGAAAATCCATTTGTTCTCGTGACCTTTGGCCATCCTAAGTCCACCAAAGTCCATACTTGGTTTTCGTACATGGATCCAATCTCGGATTTCATGGCTTCTTGCCATTTATTGGAATCTGGGCTCATCATTACTTCCTCATATGTCTCAGGGTCATCGGTGTTGTCCACCAACATGACACTCATAACGGATCATACCAATGCAGGTGGTACGAGTTCTCATTGACTGCGAGGCTCAGAGAGCAACTACAACCCAAGTTTCATGATCATCATCATTAGCTTCCTCTCTAATTGGTGCAGCACCACAGAACTTCTTCAGGTCTTTGCGCTACTCGCAATTCGACAACCTTGTCGAGTTCTACTTTCCTTCCAGTCACTTCTTTCGAGAGAAATTCCTTCTCTAGAAAGGATCCATTCTTAACGAAGATTTTGCCTTCGGATCTATGATAGTAGGTATACCCAATAGTTTCCTTGGTATCCTATGAAGACACATTTTTCCGCTTTGGGTTCAAGCTTGTCCTATTGTAACTTTTTTACATAGGCTTCAACCCCAAACTTTAAGGAACGACAATCTAGGTTTCTTCCCAAACCATAATTCATACGGTGTCATTTCAACGGCTTTAGATGGTGCCCTATTTAAAGTGAATGCGGCTGTTTCTAATGACTGACCCCAAAATGATAGCGGTAAATCTGTAAGTGACATCATAGAACGAACCATATCTAAGAGAGTTCGATTACGACGTTCGGACACACCATTACGCTGTGGTGTTCACGCCGGTGTCAATTGTGAAAGTATTCCGCATTTCTTCAAATGCTCGCCAAACTCGTAACTTAGATATTCACCTCCACGATCAGAACGTAGAAATTTAATCTTCTTGTTACGTTGATTCTCTACCTCACTTTGAAATTCCTTAAACTTCTCGAAAGTTTTGGACTTATGTTTTATGAAATAGATATACCCATATCTACTCAAATCATCTGTGAAGGTAAGAACATAACGATAACCACCACGCGATGCTACACTCATTGGACCACACACATCGGTATGTATGATTTCCAATAAGTCCGTAGCTCGCTCCATCATACCAGAAAATGGAGTCTTAGTCATTTTACCCATCAGACATGCTTCGCATCTATCAAGTGATTCAAGAAGTCCATCGGAATGGAGTTTCTTCATACGCTTCACTCCAATGTGACCAAGACGACAGTGCCACATATAGGTCGAGTTATCGCTCGATTTCAAACGTTTAGCCTCAACATTATTAATATGTGGATTTCCACTATCGAGATTCAATAAGAATAGACCATCTATCAAAGGTGCATATGCATAAAACATATTACTCATATAAATCGAACAACCATTATTCTCGGACTTAAACAAGTAACCGTCTCGCAATAAACAAGATCCCGATATAATGTTCATGCTTAACGCAGGCACCAAATAACAATTATTTAAGTATAAAACTAATCCCGATGGTAGATGAAGGGGTAGCGTGCCGACCGCGATCACATCAACCTTTGATCCGTTTCCCACGCGCATCGTCACCTTGTTCTTCGCTAGCTTCCGTTTATTCTGTAGCACCTATTTCGAGTTACAAATATGAGCAACCGAACCAGTATCAAATACCCAGGCACTACTACGAGTACTAGTGAGATACACATCAATAATATGTATATCAGATATACCTTTCTTCTTGATGTTGCCGTTCTTCAAATCCGCCAAGTACTTTGGGAAATTCCGCTTCCAGTGACCTTCTCCCTTGCAGTAAAAGCACTCAGTATCAGGCTTAGGTCCAGCCTTGGTCTTCTTCGTTGGCGTGGTAACTTTCTTACCACCCTTCTTGAAGTGTCCCTTCTGCTTAGACTTGCCTTTCTTGAACTTGGTAGTCTTATTGACCAACAACACTTGGTGCTCTTTCTTGATCTCCACTTCTGCAGTTTTCAACATGGCAAAGAGTTCTAGCAACGTCTTGTTCATGTTTCGCATGTTGTAGTTCATCACAACGTTCTTGTAACTTGGTGATAGTGATTGGAGGACGCGGTAAATCCCCAAAGCATTAGGAATCACTATACCCAAGCTTTGAAGTTTGTTTGCGTGCCCAGACATCTTAAGCACATGCTCACTGACGGAGCTGCCCTCTTCCATCTTGCAGTTAAAGAACTTTTCAGAAGCCTCATAGCTTTCAATTGTCGCATGAGTCTCAAAGATAAATTTGAGATCCTCGACAATATCATATGGGTCTGAATTCTCAAACCTTTTCTGAAGCTCCGATTCTAAACCATACAAGATAGCACACTGAACTGTGGAGTACTGAGTCTTCCGAGTGAGGTAAACATTCTTTACTTCATCGGCAAGATCACCGCATTGGGTGGTCACCCAATGTGCATCCAAAGACATAGGTCAAATTACCAGCTATGAGGACAATCCTCAAATTGCGGAACCAATCCGCGAAGTTGCTTCCATTGTTTTTCAAGTTTTCTTTCTCTAGGAACGCATTAAAATTGATGGTAGGGGCTGCCATTGATCTACAACATATTTGCAATAGTTTAGACTAAGTTTATGACAAATTGAGTTCGAATTAATAATAAAATTAATCTAGGTGAACTCCCACTCAAAACAATATCCCTCACATTGTTTTAGTGATCACATGAACCAAATCCACCATATCAACACCGATCATCGCGAGAGTTGATATAGTTTCAATGGCGAACAATCGACATGTTCATCATATCTACTATATGATTCATGCTTTACCTTTCGGTGATCCGTGTTCCGAGACCATGTCTGTACATGCTAGGCTCGTCAAGATCAAACCTTAGTTTCCGCATGAGCAAATCTGGCTTGCTCATGTTGTATACACTTGCGGAATCTAACACACCCGATCATCACGTGGTGCTTCGAAACAACAAGCTTTAGCAACGGTGCTAACTAAGGGTGAACACTTTATGACTTGAGATTCATGTGCATGAGGGATCATCTTATAATGCTACCATCGTCTACTAAGCAATACAAGATGCATAAAGGATTAACATCACATGCAATTCATAATATGTGATATGATATGGCCTTTCTTCTTTGTGCTTCCGATCTCCGTCTTCTAGCACGAACATGATCTCCATCGTCACCGGCATTGCATCAAGGTCAATGACGCTTCTCCATGGTTGTCGTCCACCGGCTTCAACTATTACAACTACTTTGAATAGACACGCGGGTCGTACAAAATTAAAAACAACCATATGGCTCCTGTCGGTTGCCAACTTACAATAAGGAACATTGCATACATCAAATATAATCACAATCATGGCCATATCACATCACAGCACACCCCTGCAAAACAAAGTTAGACGCCTCTACTTTTTTTGCATGTTTTACGTGGTTTGGGGCTTTCAATGAGTGTCGTTCTAACTTACGAACATGAACCACAACATTGATACTAGTATTGTTAATTACCCGTTGTAAATTGGATCTTAACTATGCTAGGAGAAACAGGCACCCGCAAAGCCACTTATGCAATACAAGTTGCATGTCAAGCGTGGAGCAAGTCTCATGAACGATCTCATGTAAGGTTAGCCCGGGCCGCTTCATCCCAGCATCCCGCAAGATGCAAAGTACACAAGAAGCAATCGACAATAAAAGCATCAACGCCCACAATGACCATTGTGTTCTACTCGTGCAACAGATCTACATATAGACACGGCTCGATACCCTTTGAGGGATTTGTAGCATGGAAAACAAAAAATTTCTATCGCATACAAACAAACAAGCCAAGATCTATCTACTAGATTGTAGCAATGAGTCGATGGAATAACTCACCCTCGAAGATTCCAAAGTGTTTAACGAGAGCGGATTCTCGTGGGTGATGTAGTCGTCCTCTTCCGATCTCAAGATCGCGTGACGATCCTTCCCAAGGCTGCGTTAAGCTCCCATAATCGGTCACACGTTCGATTTCGACGAAGACCTTCCTCTCCCTTGTTCCAAAGAGCGGAGGTTGTAGCACTCTCCTCGCGATTCCGGCGTGGTACTGGAAGTAGAGGGGAGATCTCGCTGGGATTCGCCTTAAGCCGGAGCGAGCATGGTGGAGTATGAGAGAGTCCCTCGACGATCTAGGGTTTAGACACGCCGAGGAGGAAGCTTGGCCGGCGGCTAGGGTTGCTAGGCGGCGGCGGCTTGACCTAGGGCGGCGGCGGCAGGAGGTGGCGGCGCCGGCGGCTTAGGGTTTGGAGGCGGGGATCTTGTGTGTCTAGGAGGGGAGCCCTGCCCCTCCTTATATAGGTGGAGGGGCCGGCCGGCCAAGGGGATGGGAGTCCCTCCCCAACTTGGCTTGGAGGTGGGCCGACGGTGGAGGAGGGACTCCTCCCCAACTCGGTTTCCTCCTCTTTCTCCACTTCCCAAAAATAGCCGTTTGACTTTCAAACCTGGCGTTTGACTTTTCAAACTAGGATTTGATTAAACCCTCTATTTGTTCAGCGATGACACCGAGTACATGATGCAATCATACCAACTTGATATAACACATTCATGTACCCTTCCCCTCCGGAGTGCCAGACATTCCGGAACCTTCTAGAACATTCCCGATGAAAACACCGGAACCTTTCTCCAACTCCGAAACGGGACTTTCCTTATATGAATCTTATTCTCCGGACCATTCCGGATCTCCTCGTGATATCCCGAATCCCATTCGAGACTCCGAACAACATTCGGTCTCTTTCTCTACTCAAACAACGTTGAATCCTTAAGTGTGTCTCCCTACGGTTCGTGAATTATGCGGACATGATCGAGACACTTCTCCGAACAATAACCAATAGAGGAATCTGGAAATTCATATGGCTCCCACATATTTCTACGATTACTTTGCGATCGAATGAACCACTTACATACGATACCAATTTCCCTTTGTCTCACGATAGTTTACTTATCCGAGGTTATGATCGTCGGTATCTCTGCATACCTAGTTCAACCTCGTTACCGATAAGTACTATTTTCTCGTTCTCGTGATATGTGATCCCTTGTGATCCAGTCACATGCTTGCAAGCTAATTGGATGACATTTCACCAAGAGGGCCCGGAGTATATCTATCCGTCATATGGATGGACAAATCCCACTCTTGATCCATGTGTTTCAACCAATACTTTCCGAACACTCAATGCCACCTTTATAGCCACCCAGTTACGGTTTGGTGTTTGATGTCATCAAAGCATCCATCCGGTAAAGGTTATATGCATGATCTCATGGTCGAAGGAATTAGGTTACTATGTATCAGAAAGCATATAGCAATTGAACTATTAAAATGACTTGATCTTTATGCTACGCTTATTTATAGGAGTATGTCCACCATATCATTCTCCTAACGATATGATCTTGTTGTTAATAACATCTCAAAGTTCATGATAGGGAAACCACAATCATCTATTAACCAACAAGCTAGTATTATATAGAGGCTTTACTAGGGACTCTTATTTTAGTCTACAAATCACACAAGTATTAATGTTTCCTTGTTAATACTACTATAGCATGAATGTAAACATTTATCATAAACACAAAGATATAATAATAACTATATTTATTATTGCCTCTAGGGCATATATCCAACACAAGGACCTTGTGATTCTCCGCCGTGTTGGCCGTCATCAAGGTCCACCATTGTTTTATAGAAAGGTCCGACGCCCAAGCTTGTGTATGGATGGTAGATAGACCAAGCCACTCCTTGACAAGGTTCCAAACCCTCTTGGTAAAATGACAATGGGAGAACAAATGCGCTGATGTTTCTTGCATTTGCTTGCAAAGCGGGCAAAGACCACAATTGTCCCGACCTCTTTTCTCTAACCGGTCCGCTGTCCAAAGTCTATTTTGAATAGCCAACCAAGCAAAGAACTTGACCTTTGGCGGTGCCCATGCCTTCCAAACGAGCTTATTCATGGTAGTGAGAGTGGCTCCGAAGAATTACGCATTGTAAGCCGACTTGGAGGAGTACTCACCATTGCTTGTAAGGTTCCAAACAATTGAGTCGTCAACCTCTTATCTAAGGTGTACTCGACTCAACTCACTCCAAAGCTTGATGTATTGGTGTATGTGAGTGACGGTCAAGCTAGTTTCCATCTTAATCTTGGAAATCCAAGCATTATTGTGGGGGGCTTGTTTAACATTCCATTTCTTCCTTGTTGAGGCCTCAAAAATTAATGGGGCAATGTCTTTTGGCGCCACTCCATGGAGCCATGGGGAGGTCCAAAAAGGTGCAATATTTCCATTCCCAATGGCGAAAGTGGTAGCGACATAGAAGAGGCTCATATCAACCTCATCGCAAGGGTTTCCCAAACCGACCCAAGGCTTTTTAGGATCTTTCCACTCAAACCATGGCCACCTCAAACGTAGAGCTCTAGCAAATTTCTCAAGGTTAAGAATCCCTAGTCCACCGAGGTGTGTTGGTCTACAGACCTGTGGCATCCCGCAAAACCACTACTAGAAAATCGCGTTGTTTTTGTGCATTGCATCATCATGACCGCATGCTCATGTCATCATGCCACATTGCATTTGAGCATCGTCATCATCTTGCATTTGCTTGCATAAAACTAATTGCGGAAAAACCTGTTTTGTTTTATAAACGCCCCATCTTTATTCAAACGCAAAACCCGGGTCCCCGGATTATTTTTGTTTTGTCCGCTATCGGGTTGTAAAAGCCCCGTGTTAAACAAATAAAATATTAAATTATTTTTAGTGGGGCAGTCGAACGGGCCGATTCGACCCGAACGGCCACCCCGGAATAAAATCGGTCCACCCATAATCCTAAAGCTACCCAACCTATTCTACCCACACCCCCTCCACCTCACCCCAGCCACTCGCGGCTCGCCACCTCACCCCATCTCTCTCCCTCAACCAATCCCCATCTGCCACCTAGACCAAACCCACCCCCACTCCCTCACACACACTCAACACACCCAACCACGGCTGGCCGCCCCCGCCCCACCCACTGCCCCCACCCACGTCACCCCTCGGCCCCACTCCTCCGTCCTCCCCCACGATCCCGCACCCAGCCCCGAGCCCCTGTTCTTCTTCCTCCTCTCTCTCCCTCTGCCCAGCGCCCGTCCCCGCCGCCGCTCTGGGACCCGCTTCGCCGCCGCCTCCTTCCCAAGCTCCTCCCCAAGCTCGCCCCCGTCCGGCCTTCCCCCCCTGCAGAGCCTCGCCCCGCGCAGGCCACCCTCTCCGCCTCCGCTCCTCGCCCGTCCGTCCCCGACCTCCGCTGCTCGCCCGGCCGTCCCCGAGTCCTCCCGCCTCCAGTGCCGCCTCGCCTCCTCGGCCTCCTCCGCCCTCCTCCTCGCTCCGCCCGCCCGCCATCTCCTCTCCCGAAGCGCCATGACGCCCATCTCCGTCGCGCCTCGGCTCTCGCCCGCCACGGACCCTCCGCCTCTCCCACGCTGGCAAGCTCGCCGGACCGAGCCGCCTCCACCGTCGCCCCCCAAGCTCCGCCGTCCCCTCGCCCTCCCCGACAACCGCCACCGCCCGTGACCTCCTTCCCCACCGCCTCCTCGTCGTCCGCCTCGGCGCCTCCTCCAGAGCGCCGGCCCCGCGTCCAACCCTCTCGCCTCATGCAGCCCATGAGCAGCTGCCTCGCCATGACCCGCGTCCGCCGCTTCCAGCCCTCGCCTCCCTCCGTGGCGGCGGCCCGCCTAGACCCACCTGCCCCGCGGGACCCACCCCGTCGTCGCCGATGCCATCCGCCTCCACCCGTGCAGGTTCCCTGTGTAGTACCAAGATGGTTCTAAGTTGTTGGGTGTGGAGACAACAAGTACGCAAGATCTTCCGTGGACCGACATTGAGTTGAGCCGAATAGGGCGCCACTCGAAGACCATCGAGGTTTGAAGAGGAACCCGAGGAAATTCTAGGAGGATCGACAAGGACTCTGATGCCCAACACCAACAAGATCTCCGACATGCGTCGCCATACTCGAAGCCCACTTCGCGGACCCGGCAACCACACATGCGACAATACCTTCGTCCCGGATGCGAAGTCGAGAACCCGAACGCCAACATCGCCGATGCGAATACGCCAAGTTCGTCTACTTCGGACACCGTGCGACAAGGTCTACTTCACGGATCCGAAGACCCCGGAACCCGATCCACTCAAGTTCGTCATCGACGACCAGATCGGCACCGACCCGGAAGAATCCGATGCGCCCCGACACCGAACCAAGTCCTTCTTCCCGGATGCGACAAGATCTGCCCCGTTGTTCGAGAACGTTCCTGCCGAGACCGCTTCCGTCGAACCCTGAACCCCGAGACCGACCCCGAACCCCGAACCCCAGAACCTCAAGTTCGTCGAGACCCCCTAATGTGTGAACCTTTTCCCGAGCCCCTATTTTAAAAATGCTTTATATAAAACTTGTTGCATATTAATCATTCATCTTGCATGCATATTTGTGTGGTTTGGGGGCCTTATGCCGATTCACCTCATAATTAAATATGGGGGCCCATATTCAGGCCAATCTAGCCTTATATTGGCCTCATTTAAATTTGTGTAGCGAACCGGTGATATATTTTGCCTTGTTAAAACAACATCTAAATTGCGGGGTAGCTAAATAACTTGAACCATATAATTAATTGTCGGGACCCCCGGTTCCGCTTAATATGACCTAATTGCATCGCACCTTTGCCATGTCATACATCATACATGCATCATGCCGATCTTCTGCCGTTGTATTAAATAGTGCATCCGGTGTTTCTTCTAGTGTTTTGCTTCTTCGCGGATAAGGCCGTTGAGTTGATGCGAGTGTCGACCCGATCTTCGGATGAAACTTCGGCAATGTTTTCAGGCGAGCATCTCCCCCTTTCTACCTATCTTATTTTCATAGTATTTACTCCCTCCTGTTGATCTATTGCTATCTGTATCGCGATGCTCTAGTGTTCGTACCGTGATATCCCTTGCAGCCTTATATTGCCTTGGACACATCCTATTACCTGTTGTTTGATAGATAGTTGGACTTGCGCGTCGTAGTCGCTTGCTCAAGTGCTGTTGCGTGTCGCCAAGTGCCACAGTTGTTGGTGTATTGCCGCATGTTTGTTGTTGGAGATGATCATGGCTTTACTTATCGTTCACTTTAATTCCTGTTTAACAACTAAAATTGAAGTAAGTAAGCAGAGGCATCGGTGGGTGATAGATAATATTTGGTTTCCGACCGCCCACTTGTGTCCCGTAGGACCCCGAGTAATTGATACCTGTTCCTTGATTTATCGCGCTATCCACATCCGGGAGGATTATGGGACCCCCCCTGAGCCAGAGCTTGATTCAGTCTTATTTCTTGGGGCCACAAACTAGTTTGAGGTTTTATTTACTATCCTGTACTTATGCCATGCTACTGTTTTATTTACGATTGTGCGAGGAGCACACTGTACTGTTTAGGTAAGCGGAATGTTTTCGCGGTATCGACAAGCCCAGTTTTGGGTTCCCAGTCGTTTACAACCATTGTCGCAAACCTTGAGTCCGTCTCAGAGTCAGCTGGCTTCGTTGCGGGTCTACTCAATGGGGTGGCCCCCTGAAATATTTCTGAATCTTGTGATTGCTTTGTCATGAAGGCCTCGTTGGGTTTTGATTTGGTTTTTCCGAGGTTGATCGAGCGTGTGTTGCTATTGGTGCACCCCGGCCGGGTTAAAACTTTCTGAAAGCCGTGTCCGCGGTTATGGACGACTTGGAGCACAGTATCTCGATCATAGACAACTATAACTAAAGTAGTGCTATAAATTTGACTTCATAATGACTAGTAATCAGCTTCACTATAATGGAATGGCTAAATAAAACTGCCAACAATTGCTTGCTTGGGTTGTCGTTTGCGACCATTGTACCTGACTAGTAAGTATTGCAACTATAACGGAATGGCTAAATAAAAGTACCAACAACTGCTGGGTTTTGGGTTATCTCATGCTAATTGTATTTGACTAGTAAGTGTCGCAACTACAATGGAATGGTTAGCTAAAAGTGTCCACTGCTTATTATATCAGGACTATTATATACACCTGACTAGTAATTGCTGCAACGATAACTGATTAAGTAAAATTGCCAACCGTGTGAGTTCCTCGGTTGACTTCCTCGTTTGGTCTCGAGGGGGAAACGCCAGGAAGGGTTTGTCTGATGGTAGAATCAGGTTGGTTACGAATAGGTCTTTCTTATCCCTCTCTGATAGCCGCCAGTTGTATCGAGTCTCTATAGGTGTTTAGTGCATGTTGCCGCTTCAGTCCACCATACCTATGTAGGCGAGGACCGCCGAATTCTAGCCTCGCTGTCTTGGCCTCGATCTTGGCTCCTCTTTTCCTTTGCCCTTTGTCGGCACCCCTTTGTTTAAGCAGGTTTTGAGTTCGGCGCCGTTAGCGGTTACCCTTCCGGCTTGGCTGGGCAGGGTTATGGACGCCATTGGTTATTCTTGAGGCTCTTAGCCCCATTTGCATCTTGTCCGTAGTCGGACGCTCTATCATTTTCAAGGTGATTTGGATCTTTGTACCTTATATCGTATTCTTGACTCATGGAGTCGTGTTGTATATATATACGTTACGTGGGTCCCATCGAGGACTGTTGTGTAATGTTATTACTTCGTTTTCCACCCGCACGAAAGTGCCTGGTGGGCACCTTTGAATCGTTTCTATGCGGGTTTGGCGGGAAGCGCTAAAACTTGCATAGGGTCGATTCTGAGGGTGTTACAAGCGCTAAAACTTGGCGGGAAGCGCTAAAACTAATTGAGATATGATAATAATAATAATAATAATAATAATAATAATAATAACCATTTATTATTGCCTCTAGGCCACATCTCCTTCAGTTTTCACCTTGAACAAAGATCACGTTCCCAAAACAATGTCTTCAACAAGGTCACTACGAGACACTGCAAATAAAGGACAAACCTTAGGTTTTCACCATGGAAATCACGACTCGGTACTCGGAGGAGCACCATCAATGTAGAAGTCCTCCAATGCTTCCGCTCCCACTTTCGTAGGCCGCTACTGCAAGTCACATACCACCAGGCTCACAGGAACTCATGAACGGTCTAGATGGGAACGTAAATCGCAAGCCATGTGTGAACATTTCCCTATGTCTTCGTCGTTTCCAAGACCCCGCCTTCACCACTTGCAGGTCCTCCAATCACACCATGGTATTCTCCACATGTGTTGATCCCTTAGAAATCTTAGTCCTGGCATGCATGTCCCAAGGCGTCAAAAATGACAGAGCTTTGCGATACCCCTGTGAAGTTGATTAGGGGGTTTGGATATGGGTTTTGGCAGGCTACCCACATCCGTACCGCACTTCAAGTTAAAAGACACTGAGCCGAGGGGGTGCATTCTAGCACACGTCTTCTATCAATAATAATAATAGATATAAGAAATGAGATTTTTTTTTGGAAGGGATAAGAAATGGGAGATGCCTTTTGGGTGTCTCCTCTAAAAGAACATTGGAAGAGTGGCATGTCCATTATCTCACAAAAAAAAGAGAGATAAATAGCATAAGTCGATCATTATTTTGCTTCCTTAATTAATTCGCTGCAGATTCTTTCAGTAAGTATTATTCTAAGAAACGACGGTACCTACATAAGGGTGGTCATGCTTGGGGTAGGTGCAGCCGGCCGGGCACCCGAGCACCCGCCTCCCGCGAATGCCCGACAAGAGGATCATCTCCTTGTTCTCGAACACGAGCGTGCAGCCGGGCCAAGCTCCCCGCGAGCACAGCTGCGCCTCCGGCCACGTCTAGCTCGTCCCACAGCACCACCCCTTCAATGGTGTTGCCTGCATATATAGGTCCACGAGGAGGTCACCCTGCCCGTGTACTCGATGCCCTCAATCTCTTCAACGTAGGTGCTGGACGCGCCGACGTACCCCTGCTCTGCTCGACGGTCTCACCTGGGCCGACGGTGAACTCTGTCGGCGACCATGCGTCGGTTTTACGTGCGAAGTACATATTCTCGCCCATGCGGTTCTGGATCGGACACGAGAAGGAACCATCACTACCAGCGGCGGGCCATGGTGGCCATGAAGGTCACGGCCATGATGCCGGCCATGGCTAGCCAGCGGGTTTGACTGTCAGCCCTCCTTGAGGTCCATTTCATTTTTTGTGTACGTACGTACTTCTCGGTATGCTTTGTCTAAAATGTACTTTCGGATCTTTTATGCTAGGCAGGCACGCTAAGCATGCATCTCTATTTATTCAGCATTGCCATGTTAGGGAAACGTAAGGTGTAGCGTTACAAATTAATTAGGTGCAGTAACACTCGATCGGTAAGCTGTCGGTAATTAACTACACCAGTGCGCGTTTTTGTTGAGAGAGTGGATATTTTTTGAGTTGGAACGTACGTCCTCTATTGTTCTAGTTATCACCTGTAAAGAAGGTATATCTAGTATACAGAAATTCCTAGTACCACAACTAAGTAGGCACACGTAACATTTCATGCATGGTGTTTTTCTGTGAATTAACTTCAGGATAATAATTAGTAATAAAACAAGAGAAAGTTATATACTTTATATTAATATATAGTTGCTCCCTGCGACCGTCTCGGAGGCTTTTTAGACTTAGGGCTCTAGCGGCGCCGGGGTGACTAGGGTTTCTTCTGTCACTTCATCTGCCAGTTCTTCTCCGGTTGTCGCCTCTGCTACCAGCTTCTTTCAGCAATGGCATCATCGTCTTGGTCACCTTTGTGACTCTCGTCTGTCGTCATTATTAGTTCATCGTGGTCTTCTGGGGTCTGTCTCAGGAGATGGGTCTTTACATTGTCAGGGTTGTAGGTTGGGCAAACAGATTCAGCTTCCCTATCCTACTAGCGCGTCTGTATCTCAGCGACCTTTTGATTTAGTTCATTCCGATGTTTGGGGTCCGGCTCCTTTCGCTTCGAAAGGGGGCCATCGCTACTATATTTTATTCATCGATAACTTTTCTCGGTACACTTGGTTGTATTTTATGCGCTCTCGCAGTGAAGTGCTCGCCATATATCAGCGCTTTGTGGCCATGGTCCATACTCAATATTCTACATTCATTCGTGTGTTTCGTGCTGATTCTGCTGGTGAGTATATCTCCCAGATGCTGCGAGGTGTTCTTGCTGAGCAGGGTACCCTCGCTCAGTTCTCCTGTCCTGGTGCAAATGCCCAGAATGGCGTTGCTGAGCGCAAGCACCGCCATCTTCTTGAGACCACTCGTGCCTTGATGATTTCTTCTTCTCTTCCGCCGCATTTTTGGGCTGAGGCTGTCGCTACGTCGGCTTACGTCATCAATATTCAGCCCTCTGCCGCTCTGCAGGGTGGTATCCCTCTTGAGCGCCTATCTGGTCATTCTCCAGACTACTCCATGCTTCGCTTGTTTGGTTGTGTTTGCTATGTTCTCCTTGCCCCTCGCGAACGCACCAAACTGACCGCTCAGTCTGTTGAGTGTGTTTTTCTTGGATACAGTGATGAGCATAAGGGCTATCGCTGTTGGGACCCCGTTGATCGCCGGATGCGTATCTCTCGCGACGTTACCTTTGATGAGACGCGCCCTTTCTATCCTCGTCCCACCGCTGGTACCTACCCGGTGGAAGATCTCTCTTTTCTTCTTTTTCCTGACACACCTCCTTCTACTCCTATCGTGTCTTCTTCCGGCCCCCTCTCCCTGATTTATCTTCTTCGACACCATCCTCCTCTGCTCCGTCTAGTTTCCCTAGTTCTCCTCGTTCTCCGGAGTCCTCTTCTGATATTCCTTATTCTTCCTCGTCGTCTCCCGAGTCGTCTTCCTCTGATGAGCTTCCCTCTACTCGTCTTGTTCGCCAGCGTCGTGCCCCCAACCGTTACTCTCCTAGTCAGTATGGTCTTTCTGTTGCCTCTGAGCCGACTTATTATCGAGATGCTGAGCATTGTCCTGAATAGCAGATGGCCATGGCTGAGAAGATTGTTGCGCTTGAGCGCACTGGCACCTGGGATCTTGTCTCTCCCCCTCCCGGTGTTCGTCCTATCGCTTGTTAGTGGGTCTATAAAATTAAGACTCGCTCTGATGGATCTCTTGAGCGCTATAAAGCGCGTCTTGTGGCTCGTGGTTTTCAGCAGGAGCACGGTCGTGACTATGATGATACATTTGCTCCTGTGGCTCATATGACCACTGTGCGCACTCTTCTTGCTGTCGCTTCTGTTCGTCACTGGTCTTTGTCTCAGCTTGATGTTCAGAATGCATTCCTTAATGGTGAGTTGAGTGAGGAGGTATATATGCAGCCTCCTCCTGGGTATTCCGTTCCCGCTGGGATGGTTTGCCGTCTTCGGCGTTCTCTATATGGCCTCAAACAGGCCCCTCGTGCCTGGTTTGAGCGCTTTGCCACTGTGGTGACTGTTGTTGGTTTCTCTCCTAGTGTTCATGATTCAGCGCTGTTTATTCACACTTCTCCTTGTGGACGCACTCTTCTTCTTCTTCTTCTCTATGTTGATGATATGATCATTACTGGTGATGATCCTGAGTATATAGCCTTCGTTAAGGCTCGTCTTCGTGATCAGTTTCTTATGAGTGATCTTGGTCCTCTTCGATATTTTCTTGGGATTGAGGTTTCCTCCACTTCTGATGGTTTTTACATCTCCCAGGAAAAGTATATTCAGGATCTTCTTGCTCGTGCTGCTCTTGGGGATGAGCGCACTGTTGAGACCCCTATGGAGCTTAATGTTAAGCTTCAACCTACTGATGGTGATTCTCTTCCTGATCCGACGTGTTATCGTCATCTTGTTGGGAGTCTTGTTTATCTTGTTGTCACTCGTCCTGACATCTCTTATCCTGTTCATATTCTGAGTCAGTTTGTTTCTGCTCCTACCACTGTTCATTATAGTCATCTTCTCCGTGTTCTTCGTTATCTTCGTGGTACTATCATCCATTGCCTTTTCTTTCCTCATTCCAGCTCCCTCCAGCTCCAGTGCTATTCAGACACTACGTGGGCGAGTGATCCTTCGGATCGCCGTTCACTTTCTGCTTACTGTGTGTTTCTTGGTGGTTCGCTCATTGCTTGGAAGACGAAGAAACAGACAGCGGTTTCCCGTTCGAGTGTTGAGGTTGAGTTGCGTGCCATGGCCTTGTTGACTGCTGAGGTGACCTGGTTACGGTGGTTACTTGCGGATTTTGGGGTCTCTATTACCACACCCACTCTGGTTTGTCTGACAGTACAGGTGCTATTAGTATTGCACGTGATCCGGTCAAGCATGAGCTTACCAAGCATATTGGTGTTGATGCTTTCTATACACGTGCTCAGGTGCAGGCTCAGGTTGTTGCGCTTCAGTATGTGACTTCAGATTTACAGTTGGCGGATTTCTTTACGAAGGCACAGATCAGAACGCAGCATAATTTCTTACTCTCCAAACTCAGTGTTGTGGATCCACCATGAGTTTGAGGGGGTGTTAGATGTATATATTTGTATATTGTAGTTTTACCCATATGTTAGGGGGCTTTCTGCGTATTTGCACATGTACCTGTATTATATATTATGGCCTTTGGCCCCCAGAGGAATACAAGTTGCATATTCCTGACAGTAAGCACGGTACAAGTCACTTGGATACGACGAGTGAAGCATTGGCTTCACTACCGGACGCCTCGGGGATATTCTTCTTCCACTGACATATCCGTTTTCGAGTACTCCCTCCGTTTTAAAATATAAGATGTTTTAGCTTTGTGAAGCAAATGTATCTATACTACTTTTAATATATATGTTTACTTAGATTTGAAGTAAATTTAGACATTAAAATAAGTCTAGATACATTTACCTAAACAATCATATATTTTAAAACAGAGGAAGTACAAGGTAGTCTACTACTACTACTACTACTTACTGACAACTTTGGAAGGTCACCCGGGCCGCGGAACCTTGTGTACAACCCCAGCGGAAGGTGTCCATCTCCTGATCATGGCGGCTGAGTACAGCACGACAAGACTTCCTGAAGGTGTAGAGCTCCCTGGTCGACAAGCAGGTCGTTTCTACTCGTACCTTTCTGCGGGCAAAGTTGGCCCATGAAAGAGGGACGCAGATCTTGGAGTCCGTCGCCGACTTCAGTACGAGGAGTCCGTTGCTGTCGGCGGCTGTTAGCACAGCCCCTGTCGCCGAGTACTTTCCGACGACACCGACGAGGAAATTCCGACGAGACGACACACACGTATCCGATAACTTCCGCCGAGATGCACGTCCTGCTAGCCGATCGATTTTTTTAATCTAACTAGTACACTCACGCACGCACACGGAAAACAACTTTGATTGCCAAAGGCTCTTGTCGAGCCTTGCTTCCTCTCTTGTATTGCTCAACTCACGGTGGTGTTTACAGGCCAGGATACACGCATATATATATGCCAAGACTAGACAACCGACTCGGTAGCTAAACCTAGTCTAATACATATACGTATAGTACCTGGACACCTACACCTACTCGGACTGCAATTTCATTACGTGTAGGACACGTGATTATCTAACAATCACCCCCTAATCACGATGTGCTTCTTTACATCGACCCGGATCCTAAATGCGTCAGCTGCTCCTCGCGGGCGTCATCCTCGGCATTGCTTTCGTCGTACCCTTCCTTGGCACCCATGTCACCGACATTGCTTTCGCCGGCTTCTCCATGGCTTCACGTCGACCCTCCTCGTCCGCGTCCTTCTTTTCCGCGTCCTCCTTGTCGATGTCGTCCATGACCGTGCCTTCAGTCTTCACCGGTTCCTTGATAAACAAACATTGATTTTCGTACTCCATCTTCACCAGATAATTTATCGTCCAAAATTCTTTCTTCGGATAGTAGTCCATCACGTCTCCCATGTGTGCTTGCATCGGTCGTAGTCGTCTCATCTCCGGTGCAGTCGGAGGTATCACGACATACTCTTCAGCGTCCGACAACGCGCTTGTTTCTCCAGTTTTTGAACCTTGTGTGCCTCCACATAGAGCTCCTGGAGCCAACGGCGTTGGCTCCACATGCAGCGTATCCTGCATGCCTATTTCTGAGCCAATTTCTTGACTCACCACCACATTACATGGCCCTTGCACTTCTGGACACTCCTTTGCCCCAAGCTCTTCACGTGGATCATCACCTCCTATATTAGCAGATGATGAGCTAAACACAACACCTTCTAGCTCTGTTTTTTCTAACCACAGACTAGCCTTTTCTCTAGACACTTTTCCTTATAGGAGTATCCCTAGTGCTTCTGGCCTAGTGTCCACGCCTGGAGCATCCCCTAGACCTTCAATCTCTTCTGGGTCCAAATTTGCTGACAAAGATAAGCTTGGTTGATCCATATTTTCTTCATACTCAAGATCCCACGTGATGTGAAAAGATGAATATTCCGGTTCCTTGGAGCCCCAATTCCATGATTTCTCTTCCTCAAAGACTACTTCGTCCGTGAAAACCACCTTATTGGTATAGGGATTGCACAAACGGTATTTCTCCGAGCCTTCATAGCCTTTCATGATCATTGGAGTACTCTGCTGGACGGTCTTGTACGCCACGCACCCAAAAGTGTGAAGATGATCAACCGAGGGCTTCCGTCCGTACCATGCTTCATACGGAGTCATACCAACTCCACTCTCAATTGGCTCCATGTTCAGCAAATACACAGCCGTATTGACTGCCTCACACCAGAAGTTTCCTGGCAAACCTTTACTCTTCATCATCCTCCGTGCCATGGTCAACACGGTTTGATGCAGCTCGCCTTCCTGATCAATGCGTAGAGCTCTTATCTTCGCCTCCACCTTAAACTCTTCGGCTTCCTTGATCTTCTCAAATGCTTGTTGAGCTTGACCCTTACTTTTTAGCAACACAATCCACATGTGTTTACTATGATCATCCACCGCAAGCATGAAGAACTTATTGCCGGACGGAGTTGCAGGAGAAATTTCAACGCATAGACCGCCATGATCAGATTCTGAAGCTTCAGTCGCCTCAAACGTGGCTTCACGCAGAAACGGGGCACTCCGTTGCTCGTGATCCACACACGATAGATCGCGATCCACTTGCGCCACAATCTCCGTACCTGGTGATGGAGGATGCTCCTCATCCTTTAGCTCAGTTACTTCGAGCATCGGCATCATCGGTCCATCATCATCTCCTTCCTGGGCGATGAGAGCCCTCTCCTTCGACGATTTCTTGCAATCCTTCTTGAAGTGACCGAGCTCCCCGCACTTATGCATCTTACTTTCTTGATGTCAAACTTCCTCTGCGGCGGAGCCTCGTCCTCGTCCTCCCCTGCGATATGCTTTTTCGCTGGGCGAGAATCTTCTCTATCACTCCTGCTGCCGGATGCTTTATCGCCCTTCTTCTCCTTGGCGAACAACGCTCGAGCCATAAGCATGAGATGCTCATCCACTTTCGCGTCGCCATAGGTGATCTTCGTCCGCTCGTCGTGCGCCTTGAACCGTCCAACTAGATCATCCATCGTGAGAGTGTTGAGATCAACGCATTGCTCGATCGCCGAGACAACGGGTAAGTAACGCGGCGGCGCCACGCGGAGGAAACGCCTCACAATAGAGATCTCATCCAGCTTCTCGCCAAGTCCGCGAATCCCATTGACCAGTGTAGCGACCCTTGAAGCAAAGGCGTCTAGTGTCTCATCTTCTCTCGTCTCCAGATTCTCGTACTTCTTCTACAAGGTTTGCAGGGTCGCCTCGTGGACGCGCTCGTGCCTAAGATTTAGCGTCTTGAGCGTATCCCACACCTCCTTTGCAGATTTCTTCGAGATCAGGTGTTGCATCAGATCCGTTGGCACCACCGAGCAGATGGCCGTGAGTGCTAGTTGGTCTAGGTGATACTTCGACGCGCCTTTCTTGAACTCGTCGCCGCCTGGATCGACAGCCTCCCAGAGTCTGGCGCCTTCTAACGCCCACTCCATCTGGACCGCCCAGACCGTGTAGTTGTCGCGGCTGTACCGCCGATACTGCATCGACACCGGCGCACCCGCAGACGCACCAGAATACTCGCCTAGCTCCTCGCCCGGCATGACCTCCCGTTACTAGGAAATCCTCCGCGAGGCTCTGATACCAATTGTTAGCACAGCCCCTGTCGCCGAGTACTTTCCGACGACACCGACGAGGAAATTCCGACGAGACGACACGCACGTATCCGATAACTTCCGCTGAGATGCACGTGCTGCTAGCCGATCGATTCTTTTAATCTAACTAGTGCACTCACGCATGCACACGCAAAACAACTTTGATTGCCAAAGGCTCTTGTCGAGCCTTGCTTCCTCTCTTGTATTGCTCAACTCACGGTGGTGTTTACAGGCCAGGATACATGCATATATATATATATGCCAAGACTAGACAACCGACTCGGTAGCTAAACCTAGTCTAATACATATACGTATAGTACCTGGATACCTACACCTACTCGGACTGCAATTTCAATACGTGTAGGACACGTGATTATCTAACAGCGGCGGCGGCGAGACAACCGTCAGCCGCGGAACCATGTAGCATCGGCATGTCCTTCCACATGAAACGCCCGGTGTTGACATTGAGGAAGAGACGCCGGCTATCATTCTCCCCTGCTACGTCCCGATCGAGCGAACCGAGCATGACCCATCCGTCGGGATGGAAACACATACGGGGCCAAGCCGCACGGGTTTTGTGGCGGCGCGCCAGGCGCGGCACACGCCGTGGAGGCTCACGTAGTAGTCAATGTCGCCCGTGACCAGGAAGATGCCGCCGATGCATCTCACGAGGTCAGGGGCTAGCGACGTCCAGTCTGGCGACGGCATGGGGGCGTCGAGCTTGCGCCGGTGGAGGTTTGACGTGTAGGGGCTATGTGGTCGTTAATTGTCATCGATCGATCTTGAACTAGAGCTATATATGCAGGCGGCGTGTGCATGAGGGGGGCCTCACGCTAGGTATTTTGTGTAGGACAGCGCTAGCCGTCTTCCACGGATAATTTCCCCAGGTTTCTAGGCCGCCACGTGTCTCTAAAACGAGGTCTAATCCCGCTTTTGTTACAAACGGACCGAATTTTCTATAATATTGCCGGCTTTTGCTACATGTAGCAAAAAACGGTTCGATCCAGAAAATAGAAAAATAGAGTAGATCTCGCTGGAGACCTCGTCGGCGACCGTGTAGAAAAAAATATGCTAATATAGCAGATCCGACCTCGCCGGAGACTTGTGGAAAACTTTCGCAGGTAGACCTCACTGGAGACCTCACCGGAGACTGTATAGCAAAAACTTTACGCTATTGTAGTAAAAACACAAAATGTATGTAGCAAAAAATATATCATATTGTAAAAAATTCAAACTCGTCGGACATCTCGCCGGAGACATTGTAGCAAAACCCAAGACACACTTGTAGCACCGTCGCCAGCCGCACGTAGAAAACCTCGACGCCGTAGGTAGCAGCGGCGGTGGTAGTTGGTAACAGCGCCGCTAACCCCATGTAGCAAACCTCGATGCCGTTGGTAGCACCGTCAGCGCCAGTAGGTAGCAGTGCGTATGCACACGGACGGCTCCAAGCATCCATGGGTGTGTAGCAAGGCCGATGCGCCAGCAAGGGGATGGAGAGCGCTCAGCCGTCGACGGTCGTCGCGGTTCACGTCGGAGACGAAGAAGGGAACAATACGTAGCCATGGCTGCGCTCGAGCTCCGGTCAAAGCACGCAGGACACGGCGGCAGGGCGCCTGCAGGAGCCGACGACGGGAACTGGACCAGCGACGGACAGGGACGAGAGCACGGCTGAGGTTCCAGTCAGGTGGCGGCGGCGGGTCCCTGCTCCGACGGGCCCGTTCCGGTGGTGGCAGCGACGAGTGCTATTCCGACGAACAGCACAAGAGATTGGGGATAGAGGAAAAAGTATGTGTGGAGAAGATGGAACAGGCCCCACCCACAGAGACTGACCCGGGGGATAGAAAGTCACGTGTCCCCCTGGGGAGGCCAATTATTTTCCTTTTGTGTACCCTTTGGCCTGTACAAAACTATGGCGGCTTGCCCAACTTTTTCAAATGGAACGGTTAACATGTTAGTATTGACCCCGTATATTCTATCTTGCAGATCACGTAATTGGAAATCGAAAAGGAACGACCGTAAAAAATCTGAGATGGCAACCAAACGAAACAAAATCAACTAAATCTCAGCGTAATGCATCAAGATGTTAAGATACATCCAAAGAGATCAAGGAAAGTCGAAACCTCTACGTACAAGATTACCAACATCCAAAATCGTCATCACGAAAAGGCCAACCACACGGAGAGCGCAAGAACCATAGTAATTAATTGGATGCGTTATGTGTTTTTTTCAAACCCCAGTACACAGAAGCTCACAAAAGCATGTATATACTTGCCTCCCACTCAAAAAATATGTCTTTTATAAGACACCAAAACGTCACTTGGGGTTTGAACTTTGGTGGGCTGGTGGTGCCATTGCCCTCCTAACTATTTTTGTACAAATGACTTTTTCTACAATTACACTTTCATTTTGTGCAATTGTCCATTTTCTACAACCGCATTTTTTTATGTGCGGTATTTTGGGACTCATTGCTACTGAGATTATTTTGGAATTGCACTATTGTTTTGGTGCAAATGCACTTTTATTTCATTTTTTTGGCATCTAAATGGATGTCCAAAAACTGCTGAAATAGGGTAAAAAGGTAATTAGAACTTTATAAACTTTTTAGACACATTTTTTAGGAAATGGATTTAATTTTAGGCCACGTAATCCCTAGACACACTTCTTTAAAATGCATAATCATTGGTTGATGTTGGATCAATATTCATTTCTGGAACGGTGATGATTTCTTTATTTTTCTACCAACCAAGGCAAAAGACGAAATCCGTATTGATGAACAAACTGAATGGAGATGAGAGGTGAAAGCAAAAACCATCAAAACAATTCATTTACTAAACTAGTACTGAATCTGATACAGTTCATTAAGCATATCAGCAACATTAAGATGGAACTTGTTTGTTGCTCTTTCTTCTTCCAAGAAAAACTAACGGCCGGAGCCCATACAGTAGGATACGAGAACATGTGCGAGGCTCATCGGACCAGCACGACCGTATTCGATGGGATGCCACATGTCGCCGGAGTGCGGGAGAAGCCTCTCATCTGATCTTTCACTCCCACCTCTGTTGTCCCCAAGGTGACACCTGCAGACCCCCGGTTCCAAGAGCAGACCGAGGCCGTAGTAGCAGCAGTTGGCATCAATGGCGGGGAGACGATCGGCGTCGACCGAAACAGAACACCGGAGGCCAAGGAACAGGGCACGGTTCCCGATGCTCGTGACAGGCACTAGCGCCTTGCTGTCAAGGTCGACCCTGAATACCTCTATGAATCTATGGAACGGAACGCGCACGAGGAGGAGCTCGCCGGCGTTGTCCACGAGAAAGGTGGGCACCCTCTCCCAGTCCCTGTAGCAGGCGTCCACGATGATGGTGACCTGCTGCGTCTGGTCGAGCTCGATGGCGGCGACCGATCCGTTCAAGCTGGCAGTGTATACGCGACCCTGGAAGGCCGCCATGGCGGTGAAGGAGCGAAAGGCCGGCGTGGGGTTGACAACCGGCGGCCAGAGTAGACAGGTCTGGTCGACCCACGCCATTTCGTCGAAGTCGTAGAAGCTGAAGAGCGCCATGGGAGACGAGCCGGCGACGGCCACGCTCCGGTTGAATGGGTACACAGCGGACGCCCGGAAACCTACCATGGATCCCGTGAATGGGTTGAGGACGCACAGCCTGCCGAGGCTGTTGATGTCAGCTTGCAGGACGAGGAGGCCGTCCGCCGTGGCCAGGTAGGAGTAGTCGCGGATCACGGGGAGGTGCTTCAGCAGGAAGCGCCCCGTGTCGAGGTTGAGGAATAGATGGGGGCCGTCGGCGTGGGTGGGCACTTCCTCTTCCTTGCCGAGGTTGAGGAAGAAGCGATCGGCGGCAGTGTAGCTGGGTACGTCGGCGTCGAGCATGATCCATCGGCGGGGGTGGAAGCGGTGTTCCCGGCTGAGCGGGTCTGCCGTGGCTGCGCGCCAGTCATGGCATACCGCGCGGAGACTCATGTAATAATCAAGGTCGGTGGTGGCGAGGAAGACGTCGGCGAGGAGGCGGACGAAGTCGGGGGGTAGAGATGACCAGTCCGCCGCAGCCATGGCGGCGCGCGTGAGTTTGTGGGTTATGGCTTTTCGTCTCGTTGTCTCAAGCCGAATATATATGCACGATAGGGCGCGCGGAGAACATCAACGGCCGCCGCGGCCGGCTGTTACTTGTATGTGACGCTGTGTCTTCCGTGCCGGCCGACGGCGCGTTGGGAAGCCAAGCACTAAATGCGTCCAATCAACAGTGCGGCACGCGCGAGCCACAGCGATCAGACTTCACCTCCAGTAATAGGCTAAATAGCAGCAAAGTTCCTTCTGGCTCCATTTCCACGGGCCAGGGCCGTGCTAGTACAGTTGTAGCCTCCGGTTAGAAATATAGTAAGACGTTTTAGGTTAATAAAAAAAATTTATTTAGACATCTTTTAGTATTTAGATTTAAAACATCTTATATTTATGAACGAAGAGAGTACTAATTTACTGTATAGTACTACCAAACCAGCCAGCGCGATGGATGGCGCGCACGGTAGACTGATACTACGACTACGAGAGATTAATTTGGCATTTCATTGATATTGTGAAACCAAGCACTAAGACTGGTCATAGTGGTAGTATCATACTATTAGTATCATGCATGTGATACTACTATATGATACTATGTCTCTAGTGCATTGTATCATATAGTAGTATCATAGTAGTAGTATATTTATTGATTTGTAGAATCTCTATGTAAAATGTGTATACAAGATTTACTTGCCATTATGATTTCTAGCTTTACGTGCTATGATACCGTATCTAACTATGATACACTAACCACCTCTCTCTTCATTAATTATTGCGCCACATCAGATTTTTGCCAAGTTGGCATGCATGATACACCTTATGATACTACCACTAGGACCAGCCTAAGGGCATCCAGTATGTTGGCAATAAGGCTATCCATAAGCAAAAGTAGTCAACAAGAAGTTCCACATATATAGTGAAGGCTATCAATAAGCTATCAATAAGCTCAAAACCTTAAGGGTGACCTACAAGCTTGTGGGTTGTCTATAAACAATAAAATATTATTTTAGCTACTCCCATCTCTCTTGCATGTGTGCAACTTTATCTGACACGTGGGGCCAGCTTGTAGATAAGTTCAACTAGATACATTGTGATATAATCAATAAGCCTGTGGTGTGATATGTGGGTCCTAGCTTATGGACAAGTTCTTCCACATACATAGCTGATGCCCTAAGGCTGATTATAGTGGAGAGTAACATATGTTAGTAACATGCATAAATTATTACTCTATGTTACTACATTCATAGTGGAGAGTAACATATAAGTGGTGTCATGCAAAATATCATTTATTAGGTGATAGACTTATCTCGCATTGGTACGCGTGATTTCAGTAACCAAATAGTATGTTACTCCGTCCTCCTCTCTCTTCATTAACTCACTGCCACATAAGCAATTTTGTTGAATTGAATCATTAGTTACTCTTGAAATTACTTGCACTATGATCAGCCTAATGCGTTCAATTAACAGTGTGGCACACGGGAGCCACAACGTCAGACTTCACCGCCAGTAATACTCCAGCAAAGTTTCTTCGGGTTCCATAGGGCCACGGCGGTGGATGCCGCGCGGTGGACTGGTAGGAGAGATTATTCTGACATTCCACTAATCTTTTGTGATTTTTGATGAATCAATGTGAGATTTCATATCGAATTTCTGTAATGTTGTGGACTGGAGACTGCCATCTTGAACTAGTGTTTACCTTGCTCTTTAAATTAGAGGCCGTCTAATTTTCTTATGTTCACTACACAGCGAATGATTATTTGGGGCACAAAAAATGCCTTACAAAATATCAAAAGTGCCTCAAAAAATCTTTCAAGGGACTAAAAAAGTGACACATCAAGTAGGATAGGAAAAAATCATTTAAGACACTATTGAAAAGTGTCTTTGAAAATAGAATTTTTGAGTCACTTTTGAAATTGTTTTGGAAAATAAATTTTTCGAGGCACTTTAAATTTTCCTTCGAATATTATTTGAGGCACTATTGTACAGTGACTCTAATACTTTTTGTTCGCAATTTTCAAAGTGCCTCAAGAATAATTTTAGGCACATCTCAAAATGCATCAAAAAATAATTTAAGACAATATACAATAATACTTCAAAGAACAATTAAAGGTAAATCTTTTAGTTTTACTTTTAAACGTGAATTCAAGCTATTGTAGGCATATTTCATATATATTATCATAAACAACTAATGATTCTACGTGTATGGAACTACAGATTCTGAACGGTTGTAACCGTACATGCTTCACGTTAGCATCCAACAACATATCAGCCCAGTAGACTATTTCCATCCTTTCCTCGTGCTATCTCATGGAGCAATGAGCAAACTGACTAGATGCAAGTCAATCACGAAGGACTAGATGCAAGTCAATCACGAAGGACAAGAAGGAAACCAAGGTAAGGTAACTTGTGAATTGGCCTCATTGGCACGGATGATGCTTTTTATGAGTGTTGTCAACTCGAAGAATATGAGAAGGGGAAATAGTGTTGAACCATTTCACCCAACACGTACCAGACCTTGCCTTCACGAGGCCGTTCTGATCGCCTTGAGCACCAGTCGATCCTGTGGATGGAAGCATCTTGTCGCGGATGCCCATGGCATCGAAGCTGCCGATAACCTCGATGACCACCGAGGTCTCAAAGGTGTGGATCACCACAGCCGGGACCATGCCTGGAGAGTCATTCTCTCCAACTCTCCTAATACCCAGAGTGGCGAGATGTAGCGGCCCTCGAAGACGCATGACGAGGGCGAGTCTTGTAGCTTCTCCTTCCGCGACGCAGAAGTCGATGGCCCGGAGCCCTCATAGGAGACATAGATGCCCCTATCGGCGAGTGGTTCCAAGGTTTTGACTCCATGACTGCGCGGGGGAGCCCAACCTACAGATGGATGATACTAGGGTTTGGATCGAGAGCGAGACGATGAGTAGGTCGACAATCGGGGACACGACACAGGGAACTAGGGCGGTTAGGGGAGGGTGACGGGAAGCCGAGCACCTGAGATACGGGTGGAGGTGCGGCCGAAGATGGAGGAGGCGATATAGTAAGGGATCATAGTTGGGCATGTTTTTTATTCTCTCCTTCTATTGCCTTGCATGAGGAGGGTATGGTGTTTGACCAGGTTATTGCATTGTTTTTCTTAGCGCGTGATACATCGAAAACGTATCTATAATTTTTGATGTTCCATGCTTATTACGTATCTATTTTGCTTTGCTTTGTCTACACTTTGAGGTATTTTTATATGTTTTCTAGGACTAACCTATTAACAAGATGCAACAGTGTCAGTTGTCTGTTTTCTTCTGTTTTTGGTTCCAGAAAAGACAGAAAATCAATATTCTCGGAATTGGACGGGACAAAATCCAAAGTCAATATTTTACCATGGGAACACGGAGCCAGAAGACGAGACGGGGAAGGGCCTCGAGGGGGCCACACACCCTGGCCGTCCGGCCAGGCCTGGCCCGCGCTTGGGGCGGTGCAGCCGGCTCGGGCACCCCCTCGGCCTCCCTCTTCGCCTATAAGAAGCCCCCGATACCAAAATCCTAAGGACCCGATCAATCTTCCACGAAACAGTTTGTAACCACCGCCACCATCGTCCCTAGATCGGGGGGATCTGAAGCTCTTCCCGGCACCCTGCCGGAGGGGAGATCATCCCGGAGGCATTCTTCATCACCATGCCAGCCTCCGGTATGATGTGTGAGTAGTTCCACCTTGGACTACCGGTCCATGTAGTAGCTAGATGGTTGTTTCTCCTCCTTTGTGCTACCATGTTTAGATCTTGTGAGCTCCGTTCATGATCAAGATCATCTATTTGTAATCATGCATGTTGTGTTTGTGGGGATCCGATGGATATTGATAGATTGATTAATGGTTCGATCTTATTGATTCTATCATGTCTGTGTTGTTCGTGATTTTGCATGCTCTCCGTTTCTAGTAGTTATCTTAGCCAAGTAGATGCTAGTGACGCCAAGAGAGAGTATTTATGCTTGATAGTGGGTTCATGCCTCTATTTAATCTAGGGAAGTGACAAAAATCTCTAAGGTTGTAGATGTGCTATTGCTACTAGGGAGAAAACAATGATCTCTTGTTCATGGAACAAGTAAATTGTTTACCTTACACACTTTGCTTAAAGCAGTTATCCGTTGCTTGCAACTTAATACTGGAGGAGGGTCGGATAATAACCTGAAGGTGGATTACTAGTCATAGATGTAGTTGGATGGCGGTCTATGTATCTTGTTGTATTGTCCAATCAAATCTCATAGGATCATGAATGTCTAGTATTGCATTGTTATGCCTTGATCTGTCCTGTCAATTGCCCCGCTGTAATATGTTTACCCAGCATGTTATGTTGTTTATCTTAAGGAGAACACCTCTAGTGAACAATGGACCCCGGTCTAATCTTTACCATTGATACATCTTCCACTATTCATGTTTACTTTCTGCAAACCACCATTACCTTCCACACCATACAGTTAATCCTTTGTTTTCAGCAAACCCGTGAGATTGACAACCTCATTGTTCGTTGGGGCAAAGTCTTGAGTTTGTGTTGTGTAGGTTTCCAAGTTGCCAGCAACACCTTTAGGTCGTTTCCTTCCTCCTACTGGTTCGATAACCTTGGTTTCTTACTGAGGAAAAACTTGTTGCTATGCTCATCATACCTTCCTCTTGGGGTCTCCCAACGGAACTCTACAGTGATCTGAGCTACACTTCATCAAGCTATTTCTGGCGCTGTTGCCGGGGAGGCTAAGGACGGCTTCACAAGGGGAGTTCTTCACAACCTTTATCTTTACTTTGTTTTTGTGTTGATTTGTTTATTTTGCCTTGTTTTGTTTGCCTCTTTTTTATCAAAAACTCCAAAAAAAATAGTTTTGTTTGGTTTGCTTTCTTTTATCAAAAACACAAAAAAAAATAGTTCCTGCTCTAGTTGCTGCTGCTGTTGGTTTGCTCTACCTTTGCAAAAATGAACTCGGCTGAGAACACCAGGTTGTGTGACTTCATTAGCACAAACAAGAATGATTTCCTAAGTACACCTATAGCTCCACCTGCTCCTGATGCTACCTTTTATGAAATTAAGCCTGCTTTCTTGAATCTTGTGATGAAAGAGCAATTTTCTAGTGCTAGTTCTGATGATGATGATGCCCACCTCAATAACTTTGTTGAACTTTGTGAGATGAAAAAATATAAGGATGTAGATGGAGATATTATTAAGCTCAAGTTGTTTCCTTTCTCTTTGATAGGAAAAGCTAAAGAATGGTTGCTATCCTTGCCTAAAATAGTATTGATTCTTGGATTAAGTGCAAAGATGCTTTTATTGGAAAATACTACCCTCCTGCTAAGATTATATGTATGAGAAGTGAAATAATGAAATTTAAACAACTTATTAATGAACATGTTGCTCAAGCTTGGGAAAGAATGAAATCTTTGGTAAAGAATTGTCTCACTCATGGACTGACTGCTTGGATGATTATCCAGACTTTTTATGCAGGTTTAAACTTCTACTCGAGAAACCTGTTGGATTCTGCTGCTGGAGGTACCTTTATGATACCTTGGGTGCTGCAAAGAGCTCCTTGATAATATGATGGTCAACTATTCTGAATGGCACACTGAGAGAGCTCCACATGGTAAGAAGGTAAATTATGTTGAAGAAACCTCCTCTTTGAGTGATAAGATTGATGGTATCATGGCTATGCTTGTTAATGGAAAATCTCATATTGATCCAAATAATGTTACCTTAGCCTCTTTGGTTGCTCAAGAAGAGCAAGTTGATGTGAACTTCATTAGAAATAAAAATTTCAGCAATAATGCATATAGGAATAATTTTGGTAGTAATAATAATTATAGGCCTTATCCTCCTAATAATGGCAATACTTATGGAAACTTCTACAACAACAATGCCAGAAGTGCTCCCTCTGAACTTCAAGTCATGCTTAAAGACTTTATTAGTAAACAAACCACTTTCAACAAAACTGTGGAGGAAAAGCTCATGAATGTTGAGAAAAAAATTTCATCTTTGTCTGAAGCACAGTCCTCTTTGATTAATAAAATGGCTTCTAATCCTAAAACCTTGGAAAGTACCTTTGCTGCTACTCATGCCATACAAGTTACTATTGTTGAAAATGTTAGACTGTTAGCTCAACTACATGCTAAGTGGGAAAGAGAAGCTGAAATTGCTAGAAACAATAGTGTGTGCACTATTACCACCACCAATATGGATGCCACCAAACCACAATAAGTCCCTATTCCTCCTACCACAATGCCTAAACCCAATGAATCTACTACCAGTGATGCTAAGTTTGATTTTGATCTTGATGGTTGCAATATTTCTGAAGTGATTATGTTCCTACAAATGCTTTCTAGAAGACCTAATACTAGTGATATGAATGTGGCTTTCACCAAGCACATTACATATGCTCTTATTAAAATTAAGGAAGAAAAGTTGAAACACAAAGCCTCTATTCCTAGGAAAGTAGAAGATAGTTGGGAACCATCATTAATATGCAAGTGAATGACTTTGATCTTAAAGCTTCATGTGACCTTGGTTCTAGTGTCTCTATTATGCCTAGAAAGATTTATGAAATGCTTGATTTGCCACCTTTGGAAGATTGCTATTTGGATGTCCCACTTGATGATAATTCTAAAAATAAACTCATGGGGAGTGTTAATGGTGTTCTTATTATGGTTAACAATGCCTATGTCTCTATTTATTTCTATGTTTTGGATGTTGAATACAATGCTTCTTGTCCTATTAGTGCCATCATTGATATGAAAGAAGTCACCATTAAATATCAATTTCCATTCAAGAAAGGTATTGAACACTTCCCTATGAGGAGAGAGAAGTTGCTTTTTGATCCTCCTTTGAAAGCAAGGTTTGATGTTAATGTTTATTCATTTGAAAATACTTGATTCTTGCTTCTTGTGCCTAACTTAAAGGCGTTAAAGAAAAGTACGTCTTGGGAGATAACCTAATAGTTTTCTTGAGTCTTGGAAGTTATTACTTCTGTAATGACCTCTCCTTATCCTTTTTATTTGATTTTTGTGCCAAGAATAACCTTTAATAAGAGGAAAGTAAGATTTGGGGAGTTGTTGTCCCGAAACAGATTTTTGTGCTCGTAAAAATTCGTGTAAAATCTCTATAAATCGTATTGAGATGTAATTTTCTGAATAAATCCCCCAGGTTGTTAACTAACTTCCGTTAGTTCAACACGTTTCTTATTGGAGCAACAGAAGGTCTTCGAAAAAAATCGGTTTCTACCTGCTGGTCTGTTTTGACAGATTTCTGCCATTATTTGCATTTGCTTCTTATTGATTCATTTTTGGGTTCTTTTTTGGGAAATTGAGATTTTGAGGGAATTGATACAGTAGCTTGTGTCTTTAGTGAAAGTTTTGCTATTTTGAAAGTAAACCTCAAAGGTACATTATCTTTTGAATGCACTAATGTTGCTAATGAAGATTGTGTGAAGTTTTGTATGAAGTAAAATTTTCGGTGTAAGGAAAGAATGATGTAATGAGATGAAGAATGGACAAAATCTCAAGCTTGGGTATGCCACCCCGTGTCACCCCAAGAAATATTCAAGAAGTACAAGCGTCAAAGCTTGGGTATGCCCAAGGCACCCCCTTCTTCATTAATAAAAATCTCAGGTATTTCTAGACACTTCGTTTTTATTGTCTCATGCACAGTTATGTTCTTCTTGGAGCATATTAGTTTTTGTTTGCTTAGTTTGCTTGAATAAAGTGGTTGGACCCCCGTTATCGTTGTGTTGTTTCAAATAAGTTGATTGGTGTTGGAAAGGAGTAGAAAGTTCTTGCTTTAGTAGTATAAGAGGAGCTTGTTTTGACTGTGACTTAGACTTTATCATGTCATGCTAGATGTTGTTTTGACCTTATGCTTTGTGATTATTGATGTAGCATGACTTGTTCCAAACAATTAGGATTGCTTAATGTGCCTTGAAAGAATCATGCGTTGTTTTAGCATACAAAAGCATAGTATTGTGGTATTCTCCTTTGATGCTTTGTTTGGGTTGACTTGGCACATGCTCACACCATGTTATGACTATGAACAAGTCACCTTAGCCTCTATGATCATTTAGTTTTTGACTTGTGGTACCACTTTATGTTTTGATTAGTAATGTTTTGTCACTCTACATGATTATGACCATTATTACTCTCTCAGTTGGTTGCTCCCAGTCTTTTGCTAGCCTCCACTTGTATGAGTAAGCTCTACTCATGCATCCAACTCCTAAGAAATCAAGTTATTCCAAAGTGTCCACTATAAATTTCTATGCATAGTGTGTTACACCATTCCAAGTATATTCTTGTTTCATTTACCTTCCAATTAAAAAGTCACATTGTTATGTGAAAACTTAGTGATTAAAGCTCTCACAAACTTGATGGCACACTTCATTTTTCTTCCCCTAAATAAACTTGAAACATTGTGTCATCTATGTTGTATATGCTTGCACTTATACGTTGGAATTAGCAGAACCATGCTGTCATGGGGAACGCTTTCAACATTGCACTTGTACATTGTACCCAGTTGATATCATGCTCTTTTGTTTATGGATGTCGTCGGTGTGAAATTAAAGGGGAGCTTGTAAGTCCATGGAGTTATGTATATGTGTTAGAGAAACACTTGGGTCGCTAGCCTAAGCCATGCCTAATCATGGTGGAAACTTGCAGCGTCACCATAGTGAGCAATCTATGAAGCATTCTTCTTATAAAAAAGAGATAGATATTGAGAAAAAAGAAAAAAAGGATGAGAAAAGAGGAAAGAGAGAAAAAAGCACCATTTTCTCATGGTAAATAAGAAGATTGCTGAGATGCTCATTGTCTTCTTGCCTTGTCATTCTGATTATGGGATAGCTCATATATCATGTGCAAGGGGTAACCCGTTGGCGGTTCTCTATGATACACATGTACTTACTATGACAAGAACTTACCGGTAACTAAACTTGAGTAGCATGAGGAGCGGCCCTCGTATTTAAGGGACATGAGATTGCCAACTTATACTTTGTCAAGCATATACTCCATAGTTTGTTCACTTTAACCTTAATCACTTCAAGATGCTTATGATAGGGTCAATGAGAGCTGAAACCTAACATGTACCATAATTTTTGGAAGATCTTTATGAGACTTGAAATCCCTGCTTCCCTTTATGAAGGGCCTTTCTTTCAATATTATATTGAGTCTCCACCTTGTATCCCTAGGAACCAATTAAGAGAGCATAGTTGTCATTCTTAGTTCTATGTGCATTGTCCCAAAACTTATTGATTGATTCATAATGTTGATATTACTTGCTCATGAACTATTTGTTCTAGTCACTCTTATGAACTTTGAAGGTGTCATATGCATTTATTGCTACTCCATGAGGGACAAGCTGAATGCCACTCTGCTATGTTTTCTATATGTGAAACAAACAAACGTATTTCAATGCATTGTAATTCATGATCTTTGTTTGTAACCTTTAATGTTGCATGCATAGTTACTTTGTCTTACTGTTAGAACTTCTTCTTTCATGATCATGTTTAGAGTTCTTTGATCCCAACTTTCAATGCTTGCAAATGGTTTGATCTTGATTTTGATGGTGCATGTCACCACAAAATTTATTATTTTTATCACTTACCTACTCGAGGACGAGCATGAGTTAAGCTTGGGGATGCTTGATACATCGAAAATGTATCTATAATTTTTGATGTTCCATGCTTGTTTAGTATCTACTTTGCTTTGCTTTGTCTACACTTTGAGGTATTTTTATATGTTTTCTATGACTAACCTATTAACAAGATGCCATAGTGCCAGTTGTCTGTTTTCTTCTGTTTTTGGTTCTAGAAATGGCAGAAAATCAATATTCTCGGAATTGGACGGGACAAAAGCCAAAGTCAATATTTTACCGTGGGGAACACGGAGCCAGAAGACGAGACAGAGAAGGTCCTCGAGGGGGCCACACCCACAGCTCTGCCAGGCCAGCCTGGCCGAGGTTGCCGCCTCGTCACCCTCGGCCTCCCTCTTCGCCTATAAGAATCCCCCGATACCTAAACCCTAAGTAACCGATCAATCTTTCACGAAACAGTCCGTAGCCGCCGCCACCATCGTCCATAGATCGGGGGATCTAAAGCTCTTCCCGGCACCCTGCCGGAGGGGAGAGATCATCTCGGAGGCCTTCTTCATCACCATGGACTACGGGTCCATGTAGTAGCTAGATGGACTACGGGTCCATGTATGATGTGTGAGTAGTTCCACCTTGGACTACGGGTCCATGTAGTAGCTAGATGGTTGTTTCTCCTCCTTTGTGCTACCATGTTTAGATCTTGTGAGCTTCGTTCATGATCAAGATCATCTATTTGTAATCATGCATGTTGTGTTTGCGGGGATCCGATGTATATTGAGATTACTATGTTAGATTGGTTAATGATTCTATCTAATTGATTCTATCATGTCTGTGTTATTTGTGATCTTGCATGTTCTCCATTTCTAGTAGCTATCTTGGCCAAGTAGATGCTTGTGACTCCAAGAGTTAGTATTTATGCTCGATAGTGGGTTGATGCCTCTATTTAATCTAGGGAAGTGACAGAAATCTCTAAGGTTGTAGATGTGCTATTGCTATTAGGGAGAAAACAATGATCTCTTGTTCATGGAACAAGTGGATTGTTTACCTTACACACTTTGCTTAAAGCAGTTATCCGTTGCTTGCAACTTAATACTGGAGGGGGTTCAGATGATAAACTGAAGGTGGATTACTAGTCATAGATGCAGTTGGATGGCGATCTATGTATATTGTTGTATTTCCCAATCACATCTCATAGGATCATGAATGTCTAGTATTGCATTGTTATGCCTTGCTCTGTCCTGTCAATTGCCCTGCTGTAATTTGTTACCCAGCATGTTATGTTGTTTATCTTAAGGAGAACACCTCTAGTGAACTATGGAGCCCGGTCCAATCTTTACCATTGATACATCTTCCACTATTCCTGTTTACTTTCTGCAAACCACCATTACCTTCCAGACCATAAAATTAATCCTTTGTTTTCAGCAAACCGGTGAGATTGACAACCTCACTGTTCATTGGGGCAAAGTCTTGAGTTTGTGTTGTGCAGGTTTCCAAGTTGCTAGAAACACCTTTGAGTCGTTTCCTTCCTCCTACTGGTTCGATAACCTTGGTTTATTACTGAGGAAAAACTTGCTGCTGTGCTCATCATACCTTCCTCTTGGGGTCTCTCAATGAAGCTCTACAGTGATCTGAGCTACACATCATCAGCGTGAAGAAATTCCTTCCGAGGGGCCCATACCCCGAAAGTCTGCGCCCACGATAGTAGGATGTGGCATGTACACCGGTCGATGTGACAACACACCTCGCCATCTGGCGGTTCCCTAGGCTAAGCAGTGAGGTCTGACCCCCTCACTATGTCACATTCTGAACCCTTGGCCAGCGGGACCATCCCCTCAAGGCTTGGAAGTCCACGATGACCTCATCTACAAAAAATAGACGCCCAACGACACACTGATAGAAATATGAGCATGAATACCAAGCCATGCACTGCCATGTCCCTTCAAGAACGGTGGTAACTCCTTGGCCATGTCCCAATGCCCATGGCAGAAGGGTATAAAATAATTAGCCACTCCAAGGAGGAGAGGGCAACCAAAGATCTCATCAAGTTCCATACCTGAAAATTCACATCGAAGATCCAAGCATCTAGCCTCTGTGATAAGCTCACCGGAAAAGTAGTTCATAGCCATTTCATCTTTAGACTCTTAGAGCATAATCACCCTCCCTCCCCATTTCGTTCCACCTAGAATCATTCCCACGAAAAAGGGGAGATCCAACATGCTAGGTAGAATCATAATCATCGTCCACCTCACGTACCGGATAGAGCTTAGAGGGCACACCCATTTTTAACATTTTGAGCACCTCATATGGTCTATAAAATAAAGCCAGCACATGATGTAGGGTCATTACTGGATTGATATCCAGGACATGAACCTGTATAAATCTTGCATGCCTTGAATTTGTTAGCCCATCAGATCGGTATCACAATCCCTTACACCTACAAATCTATGATGAAGAATCGAAACCCCAAAAGTTGGCGTGATAGGTTGGGGTATTGGGCGTCAACTTTGAGCATCTCAATGGGATCATCATTTTTGATCATCCCCGGCAAAGCAACCATCACCAAAGAGCGCCCTCACGGTCTCTCCGCCCTACGCTCTAATGCCCCGGGTAACCACATATGCAAGAAAATCATGGCGGCTATCTGCGAATAAGATGTCGGTGAGGAAACATGATACCTCATAAACGTATCTATAATTTTTAATGTTCCATGCTTGCTTAGTATCCACTTTGCTTTGCTTTTTCTACACTTTGAGGTATTTTTATACGTTTTCTGGGACTGACCTATTAATAAGAATACTAGTGTCCGTTGCTTGCAACTTAATACTGGAGGGGGATCGGATGATAACCTGAAGGTGGACTTCTAGTCATAGATGCAGTTGTATGGCAGTCTATGTATATTATTGTATTGCCCAATCGAATCTCATAGGATCTTTATGTCTAGTATTGCATTGTTATGCCTTGCTCAGTCCTGTCAATTGCCCTGCTGTAATTTGTTTACCCAGCATGCCATGTTTGTTTATCTAAGGAGAACACCTCTAGTGAACTATAGACCCCGGTCCAATCTTTACCATTGATACATCTTCCACTATTACTGTTTACTTGCTGCAAACCATCATCACCTTCCACACCATACAGTTAATCCTTTGTTACAGCAACCGGTGAGATTGACAACCTCACTGTTCGTTGGGACAAAGTCTTGAGTTTGTGTTGTGCAGGTTTCCAAGTTGCTTGCAACATCTTTGAGACGTTTCCTTCCTCCTACTGGTTCGATAACCTTGGTTTCATAATGAGGGAAGACTTGTTGCTGCTGTTGCATCACACCTTGCTCTTGGGGTTTCCCGACAAAGCACTTCCAGGCGCCATCAATGATCCTCTCCAAATTCCCTGTCCTGGTAGGATGCCAGAACGGAGTTTCTGTTGGAGATATGCCCTAGAGGCAATAATAAATGTAGTTATTATTATATCTTTGTGTTTATGATAAATGTTTACATTCATACTATAATAGTATTAACAAGGAAACATTGTTACTTGTGTGATTTGTAAACTTAATTTGAAGTCCCTAGTATAGCCTCTATACATCACTAGCTTTTTGGTTGATAAATGATTGTGGTTTCCCTATCATGAACATTGAGATGTTATCAACAACAAGATCATATCGTTAGGAGAATGATATGATGGACATACTCCTATAGATAAGCGTAGCATAAAGATCAAGTCATTTCAATAGTTCAATTGCTATATGCTTTCTAATACATAGTAACCTAATTCCTTCGACCATGAGATCATGCATAACACCTTTACCAGATGGATGCTTTGATGACATCAAACACCACCGTGGCGGGTGGCTATAAAGGTGGCATTGAGTGTTCGGAAAGTATTGGTTGAGACACATGGATCAAGAGTGGGATTTGTCCATCCATATGACGGATAGATGTACTTTGGGCCCTCTCGGTGGAATGTCATCCAATTAGCTTGCAAGCATGTGACTGGCTCACAAGGGATCACATATCACGGGAACGAGAAAAGAGTACTTATCAGTAACAAGGTTGAACTAGGTATGCAGAGATACCGACGATCATAACCTCGGATAAGTAAACTATCGTGAGACAAAGGGAAATTGGTATCGTATGTAAGTGGTTTATTCGATCGCAAAGTAATCGTAGAAATATGTGGGAGCCATATGAATTTCCAGATTCCTCTATTGGTTATTGTTCGGAGAAGTGTCTCGATCATGTCCGCATAATTCACGAACCGTAGGGAGACACACTTAAGGATTCGACGTTGTTTGAGTAGTTATGGTATGATGAGAAAGAGACCGAATGTTGTTCGGAGTCTCGGATGGGATCCGAGATATCACGAGGAGATCCGGAATGGTCCGGAGAATAAGATTAATATAAGGAAAGCCGTTTCGGAGTTCGGGAATGATTCCGGTGTTTTCATCAGGAATGTTCTAGAAGGTTCCGGAATGTCCGGCACTCCGGAGGGGAAGGGGTACATGAATGTGTCATTGCAAGTTGGAATGATTGCATCATGTACTAAGTGTCATCGCTGTTCCAAATAAGGGATTAATTCAAATCCTAGTTTGAAAAGTCAAATAGATAGTTTGAAAAGTCAAATGGCTAAAATTGGAAAGAGGAAAAGAGGAGGAAGTGGGAAACCGAGTTGGGGAAGGAATCCCTCCTCCAACCGGCGGCGCCCCCTCCAAGCCGAGTTGGGGAGGGACTCCCCTCCCTCCCCCTTGGCCGCCCTCCACCTATATAAGGAGGACAGGGCTCCTCCTAGCACACAAGTCCTCACCTCAAACCCTAGAAGCTGCACCCCACCATAGCCGCCACACCCCTAGGGTTTTGCCCTAGCCGCCGACTTGGGGGTCCCCAGAACCCTAGCCGCCGGCTCTAGCACCTCCTCCTTGGTGTGTCTAAACCCTAGAACACCGAGGAGCTCTCTCATACTCCACCATACTCGCTCCGTCTTAAGGCGAAGCCCTGCGAGATCTCCCCTCTACTTCCGGTACCACGCCGTTGTGCTGCCGGAATCACGAGGAGAGTGCTACAACCTCCGCTGCCTGTTGGAACAAGGGAGAGGAAGGTCTTCGTCGAGTACCGAACGTGTGACCGATTGCGGGAGCGCTTAACGCCTTGGAAGGATCGCTCGTCTGCGATCTTGAGATCGGGAAGAGTATGACTACATCACCCACGAGAATCCTCTCGTTAAACACTTTGGAATCTTCGAGGGTAAGTTATTCCATCGACTCGTTGCTACAATCTAGTAGATAGATCTTGGCTTGTTTGTTTGTATGCGGTAGAAATTTTTTGTTTTCCATGCTACGAAACCCTACAGTGGTATCGAGCCGTGTCTATATGTAGATCATTGCCGCAGTAGAACACAATGGTCATTGTGGGCGTTGATGCTTTTATTGTCAATTGCTTCTTGTGTACTTTGCATCTTGCGGTATGTTGGGATGAAGCGGCCCGGGCTAACCTTACATGACATCGTTCATGAGACTTGCTCCACGCTTGACATGCAACTTGTATTGCATAAGTGGCTCTGCGGGTGCCTGTTTCTCCTAGCATGGTTAAGATCCAATTTACAACGGGTGATTAACAATACTAGTATCAATGTTGTGGTTAATGTTCATAAGTTAGAACGACACTTATTGAAAGCCCCAAGCCACATAAAACATGCAAAGAAAGTAGAGGCGTCTAACTTTGTTTTGCAGGGGTGTGCAGTGATGTGATATGGCCATGATTGTGATTATATTTGATGTATGCAATGTTCCTTATTGTAAGTTGGCAAGGCAGGGAGCCATATGGTTGTCTTTAATTTATGTTAAGACCGTGTCTATTCAATGTAGTTGTAATAGTTGAAGCGGTGGGCGACAACCATGGAGAAGCGCCATTGACCTTGATGCAATGCGGTGATGATGGAGATCATGTTCGTGCTAGAAGATGGAGATCGGAAGCACAAAGAAGAAAGTCCATATCATATCACATATTTTGAATTGCATGTGATGTTAATCCTTTATGCATCTTGTATTGCTTAGTAGACGACGGTAGCATTATAAGATGATCCCTCATGCACATGAATTTCAAGTCATAAAGTGTTCACCCTTAGTTAGCACCGTTGCTAAAGCTTGTTGTTTGAAGCACCACGTGATGATCGGGTGTGTTAGATTACGCAAGTGTATACAACGTGAGCAAGCCAGATTTGCTCATGCGGAAACTAAGGTTTGATCTTGACGAGCCTAGCATGTATGAGACATGGTCTCGAACACGGATCACCGAAAGGTAAAGCATGAATCATATAGTAGATATGATGAACATGTCGATTGTTCGCCATTGAAACTATGTCAACTCTCGTGATGATCGGTGTTGATATAGTGGATTTGGTTCGTGTGATCACTAAAACAATGTGAGGATGTTGTTTTGAGTGGGAGTTCACCTAGATTAACTTTATTATTAATTTGAACTCAATTTGTCATAAACTTAGTCTAAACTATTGCAAATATGTTGTAGATCAATGGCAGCCTACCATCAATTTTAATGCGTTCCTAGAGAAAGAAAAGTTGAAAAACAATGGAAGCAACTTGCGGATTGGTTCCAATTTGAGGATTGTCCTCACGGTGGTAATTTGACCTATGTCTTTGGATGCACCATTGGGTGACCCACTGCGGTGATGCTTCCGATGAAGTAAAGAATGTTTACCTCGCTCGGAAGAATCAGTACTCCATAGTTCAGTGTGCTATCTTGTATGGTTTGGAATCGGAGCTTCAGAAAAGGTTTGAGCATTCAGACCCATATGATATTGTCGAGGATCTCAAATTGATTTTTGAGACTCATGCGGCAATTGAAAGTTATGAGGCTTCTGAAAAGTTCTTTAACTGCAAGTTGGAAGAGGGCAGCTCCGTCAGTGAGCATGTGCTTAAGATGTCTGGGCACGCAAACAAACTTCAAAGCTTGGGTATAGTGATTCCTAATGCTTTGGGGATTTACCGTGTCCTCCAATCACTACCACCAAGTTACAAGAACTTTGTGATGAACTACAACATGCGAACATGAACAAGCGGTTGCGAACTGTTTGCTATGTTAAAGTCTGCAGTGGAGATCCGAAAGAGCACCAAGTGTTGTTGGTCAATAAGACCACCAAATTCAAGAAAGGCAAGTCTAAGCGAAGGACACTTCAAGAAGGGTGGTAAGAAAGTTACCACGCCGTGAAGAAGACCAAGGCTGGACCTAAGCACGATCTTGAGTGCTTTTCTTGCAAGGAGAAGGTCCTTTGGGCGGAATTGCCCAAAGTACTTGGCGGATTTGAAGAACGGCAACATCAAGAAGAAAGGTATATCTGATATACATATTATTGATGTGTATCTCACTAGTACTCGTAGTAGTGCCTGGGTATTTGATACTGGTTTGGTTGCTCATATTTGTAACTCGAAACAGGTGCTGCAGAATAAATGGAAGCTAGCGAAGAACGAGGTGACGATGCGCGTGGGAAACGGATCAAAGGTTGATGTGATCGCGGTCGGCACGCTACCCCTTCATCTACCATCGGGATTAGTTTTATACTTAAATAATTGTTATTTGGTGCATGCGTTGAGCATGAACATTATATCGGGATCTTGTTTATTGCGAGACGGTTACTTGTTTAAGTCCGAGAATAATGGTTGTTCGATTTATATGAGTAATATGTTTTATGCACATGCACCTTTGATAGATGGTCTATTGTTGTTGAATCTCGATAGTGTAAATACACATATTAATAACATTGAGGCTAAACGTTTGAAATCAAGCGATAATTCGACCTATATGTGGCACTGTCGTCTTGGTCACATTGGAGTGAAGCGTATGAAGAGACTCCATTCTGATGGACTTCTTGAATCACTTGATTTCGAATCACTTGATAGATGCGAAGCATGTCTGATGGGTAAAATGACTAAGACTCCATTTTCTGGTATGATGGAGCGAGCTACGGAATTATTAGAAATCATACATACCGATGTGTGTGGTCCAATGAGTGTAGCATCGCGCGGTGGTTATCGTTATGTTCTTACCTTCACGGATGAATTGAGTAGATATGGGTATATCTATTTCATGAAACATAAGTCCGAAACTTTCGAGAAGTTTAAGGAATTTCAAAGTGAGGTAGAGAATCAACGTAACAAGAAGATTAAATTTCTACGTTCTGATCGTGGAGGTGAATATATAAGTTACGAGTTTGGCGAGCATTTGAAGAAATCGGAATACTTTCATGATTGACACCGCCGGAACACCACGCGTAATTGTGTGTCCGAACGTCGTAATCAAACTCTCTTAGATATGGTTCGTTCTATGATGTCACTTACTGATTTACCGCTATCATTTTGGGGTTATGCATTAGAAACAATCGCATTCACTTTAAATAGGGCACCGCCTAAATCCGTTGAACGACACCGTATGAATTATGGTTTGGGAAGAAACCTAGATTGTAGTTTCTTAAAGTTTGGGGATGCGAAGCCTATGTAAAGAAGTTCTACGGACAAGCTAGAACCCAAAGCGGAAAAATCGTCTTCATAGGATACCCAAAGGAAACTATTGGGTATACCTTCTATCATAGATCCGAAGGCAAAATCTTCGTTAAGAATGGATCCTTTCTAGAGAAGGAATTTCTCTCGAAAGAAGTGATGGAAGGAAAGTAGAACTCGACGAGGTTGTCGAACCTTCTCATGAAATTGCGAGTAGCGCAAAGACCGGAAGAAGTTCTGTGGTGCTGCACCAATTAGAGAGGAAGCTAATGGTGATGATCATGAAACTTGGTTGAAGTTGCTCTGAGCCTCGGAGGTCAACGAGAACTCGTACCACTCCAGTTGGTATGATCTGTTATGAGTGTCATGTTGGTAGACACCGATGACCCCGAGACATATGAGGAAGCGATGATGAGCCAGATTCCAATAAATGGCAAGAAGCCATGAAATCCGAGATTGGATCCATGTACGAAAACCAAGTATGGACTTTGGTGGACTTCTGGGATGGCCGTAAGGTCGAGAACAAATGGATCTTCAAGAAGAAAACAAATCTCGATGGTAATGTTCTCGTCTATAAAGCTCGACTTGTCGCAAAGGGTTTCGACAAATTCAAGGAGTTGACTACGATGAGACTTTCTCACCGATGTGAAGCTAAAAGTCTGAGGATTATGTTAGCAATCACGCATATTATGATTATGAGATATGGCAGATGGATGTCAAAACAGCATTCCTCAATGGAGATATTGATGAAGAGTTGTATATGATGCAACCCAAAGGTTTTTAGATCCTAAAGATGCTAACAAGGTATGCAAACTTCAACGGTCCATTTATGGATTCAAGCAAGCATCCCGAAGTTGGAATCAACGTTTTGATAAGGTGATCAAAAGTTTTGGTTTTATACAAACTTATGGAGAAGCTTGTATTTACAAGAAAGTGAGTGGGAGCTCTGTAGCATTCTTAATACTATATGTGGATGACATATTGTTGATTGGGAATGATGTAGACCGTCTTAATAGTGTCAAGGAATATTTGAATAATAGTTTTTCAATGAAGGATCTTGGCAAAGCAGCTTACATATTAGGCATAAAGATTTATAGAGATAGATCGAAACGCCAAATATCATTGTCACAAAGTACATATTT
The DNA here is from genome assembly GCA_030063025.1 of Avena longiglumis. NCBI lineage: Eukaryota > Viridiplantae > Streptophyta > Magnoliopsida > Poales > Poaceae > Avena > Avena longiglumis. The sequence goes on from CP125975.1 coordinate 16,788,726, forward strand.
GGACAAAGTTCTAAAGAGGTTTGGAATGGAAGATAGCAAGAAAGGGTTCTTGCCCATGTTGCTATCGACCTTGAGTAAAACTCAAAGTCCGACATCGCCAGAAGATAGAGAAAGGATGAGTAAGACTCCTATGCCTCATCCATAGGATCTCTAATGTATGCCATGCTATGTACTAGACCCGACATTGCATATCTCGTTAGTTTAACTAGCAGATATCAAAGTGATCGAGTGGATCATTGGACGTGATCAAAAAACATCCTTAAGTACTTGAGAAGAACTAAGGATATGGTTCTTTCTTATGGAGGTGATGAACAACTCGTTGTTAATGGTTACACCGATGCTAGTTGGAACACCGATCCGGATGATTCTAAATCACAATCGGATACGTATTTATTTTGAATGGTGCAAAGATTATTGGAGGAGTGCAAAGCAAAGCGTTGTGGCGAGATCTTCAACCGAATCGGAATACATGGCTTCTTGGAGGCTTCACAAGAAGCGATATGGATGAAAGAGTTCATTACGAGTTGAGTGTGGTTCCTAGTGCTGGACCCAATGTCTATCTCTTGTGATAACATGGGCGCCATAGCCAATGCGCAAGAACCAAGGTCACACAAGAAGTCAAGCATATCAAGCTACGTTTTCACGCTATTCGAGAACATATCCAGATGGGGATATAAAGATTTGCAAAGTACACACAGATCTGAATGTGGCGGATCCATTGACTAAACCTCTCCAGGGGCAAAACATGACCAAAGACCAAACGCCATGGGTGTTGGTATATTACCATGTAATCTAGATTAGATGACTCTAGTGCAAGTGGGAGACTGTTGGAGATATGCCCTAGAGGCAATAATAAATGTAGTTATTATTATATCTTTGTGTTTATGATAAATGTTTACATTCATGCTATAATAGTATTAACAAGGAAACATTGATACTTGTGTGATTTGTGAACTTAATTTGAAGTCCCTAGTATAGCCTCTATACATCACTAGCTTGTTGGTTGATAAATGATTGTGGTTTCCCTATCATGAACATTGAGATGTTATCAACAACAAGATCATATCGTTAGGAGAATGATATGATGGACATACTCCTATAGATAAGCGTAGCATAAAGATCAAGTCATTTCAATAGTTCAATTGCTATATGCTTTTAATACATAGTAACCTAATTCCTTCGACCATGAGATCATGCATATCACCTTTACCGGATGGATGCTTTGATGACATCAAACACCACCGTGGCGGGTGGCTATAAAGGTGGCATTGAGTGTTCGGAAAGTATTGGTTGAGACACATGGATCAAGAGTAGGATTTGTCCATCCATATGACGGATAGATATACTCTGGGGGCCCTCTCGGTGGAATGTCATCCAATTAGCTTGCAAGCATGTGACTGGATCACAAGGGATCACATATCACGGAACGAGAAAAGAGTACTTAGTAACGAGGTTGAACTAGGTATGCGAGAGATACCGACGATCATCATAACCTCGGATAAGTAAACTATCGTGAGACAAAGGGAAATTGGTATCGTATGTAAGTGGTTCATTCGATCGCAAAGTAATCGTATAAATATGTGGGAGCCATATGAATTTCCGATTCCTCTATTGGTTATTGTTCGAGGAAGTGTCGATCATGTCCGCATAATTCACGAACCGTAGGGAGACACACTTAAGGATTCGATGTTGTTTGAGTAGTTATGGTATGATGAGAAAGAGACCGAATGTTGTTGGTCTCGGATGGGATCCGGATATCACGAGGAGATCCGGAATGGTCCGGAGAATAAGATTCATATAAGGAAAGTCCGTTTGAGTTCGGGAATGATTCCGTGTTTTCATCGGGAATGTTCTAGAAGGTTCGGAATGTCCCAAGACTCAGAGGGAAGGGTACATGAATGTGTCATTGCAAGTTGGAATGATTGCATCATGTACTAAGTGTCATCGCTGTTCCAAATAAGGGATTAATTCAAATCCTAGTTCGAAAAGTCAAATAGCTAGTTTGAAAAGTCAAATGGCTAAAATTGGAAAGAGGAAAAGAGGAGGAAGTGGGAAACCGAGTTGGGGAGGGAATCCCTCCTCCAACCGGCGGTGCCCCCTCCAAGCCGAGTTGGGTAGGGAATCCCCTCCCTCCCCCTTGGCCGCCGGCCCCTCCACCTATATAAGGAGGGACAGGGCTCCCTCCTAGCACACAACAAGTCCCTCACCTCAAACCCTAGAAGCTGCAGCCCACCATAGCCGCCGCCACCCCCTAGGGTTTTGCCCTAGCCACCGACTTGGGGGTCCCCGGAACCCTAGCGGTCGGCTCTAGAACCTCCTCCTTGGTGTGTCTAAACCCTAGAACACCGAGGAGCTCTCTCATACTCCACCATACTCGCTCCGGCTTAAGGCGAAGCCCTGCGAGATCTCCCCTCTACTTCCGGTACCACGCCGTTGCGCTGCCGGAATCGCGAGGAGAGTGCTACAACCTCCATTTCTTTGGAACAAGGGAGAGGAAGGTCTTCGTCGAGTACCGAACGTGTGACCGACTGCGGGAGCGCTGCCGGAATGCAGCGCCGGAAGGATCGTCTACGCGATCTTGAGATCGGGAAGAGTACGACTTCATCACCCACGAGAATCCGTTGTCGTTAAACACTTTGGAATCTTCGAGGGTAAGTTATTCCATCGACTCGTTGCTACAATCTAGTAGATAGATCTTGGCTTGTTTGTTTGTATGCGGTAGAATTTTTTTGTTTTCCATGCTACGAAACCCTACAGTTTCTGGTTCCGAATCACGGTTTCTGGTGGTGGCGGCTCAGCGGAACTCTTCCTGGAAAAACATCGAACCCCCATGAGTTTTTAGGTCAGGAGGCCACTTATAGGCGAAGTGGGAGGCCGAGAGGGTGCCTGGGGTGGCCACACCCCCTCCAAGTCCGTCCAGGCCTGGCCCGTGCGGCTAGGGAGGGGGTGGGCCCCTCAGGCCTCCACTCAGTCTCGTCTTCTGGCTCCGTGAGTCTTCTTGAAATAGGATTTTTTGCATATTTTCCGGGATTTTTCCTGATAGTTGATTTTCTGCATAAAAACTAGACACCAAGGTAATTCTGCTGAAAACAGCATCAGTCCGTGTTATTTATATCCAAATCACACAAGTTTAGAGGAGAAACAATAGCAAAAGTGTTCGGGAAAGTATATATGTTTTGGACGTATCAGTAATCCTGCATGTTGTGTTTGCGGGGATCCGATGGATATTGAGATTACTATGTCAGATGATTAATGGTTTTGTCTTATTGATTCTATCATGTCTGTGTTGTTTGAGATCTTTCATGCTCTTCGTTTCTAGTAGCTATCTTGGCCAAGTAGATGCTAGTGACTCTAAGAGGGAGTATTTATGCTCGATAGTGGGTTCATGCCTCTATTGAATTTGGGGAAGTGACAGAAATCTCTAAGGTTGTAGATGTGTTGTTGCTACTAGGGAGAAAACAACGATCTGTTGTTCATGGAACAATTGTATTGTTTACTTTACACAGTTTTCTTGAAGCAGTTATCCGTTGCTTGCAACTTAATACTAGAGGGGGTTCGGATGATAACCTGAAGGTGGATTACTAGTTATAGATGCAGTTGGATGGCGGTCTATGTATATTGTTATAATGCCCAATCGAATCTCATAAGATCATGAATGTCTAGTATTGCATTGTTATGCCTTGCTCAGTCCTGTAAATTGCCCCGTTGTAATTTGTTTACCCAGCATGTTATGTTGTTTATCTTAAGGAGAACACCTCTAGTGAACTGTGGACCCCGGTCCAATCTTTTCCATTGATACATCTTCCACTGTTACTGTTTACTTTCTACAAGCCACCATTACCTTCCACACCATACGTTTAATCCTTTGTTTTTAGCAAACCGGTGAGATTGACAACCTCACTGTTCGTTGGGGCAAAGTCTTCAGTTTGTGTTGTGTAGGTTTCTAAGTTGCTAGCAACACCTTTGAGTCGTTTCCTTCCTCCTACTGGTTCGATGACCTTGATTTCATACTGAGGTAAGACTTACTGTTGTGATCATCATACCTTCCTCTTGGGGTTTCCCGATGAAGCTCTACAGTGATCTGAGCCGCATCAAAACACGAGGGCTGCTCGTCCCCGTGGAGGAAGAATGGGCACTGAAGAGGCTTGTCGCCCAAGAGGACCTACATTGGCTCATCGAAAGCGGTAGGTGGGCACGGTCATACCCACAATACAACTTGTTGATGATGTGGGGGACTCGTCACAGTGTAAAGAAGGGGGCATAACGACCGCAAGGTACGATGTTCATGGTAGAACATCTCGGGAGCAGGCTTCCTGAAGTATTTTTCACTCTTCCCCTCTAGTCTAGGCCAAAAGCACATTGCCGGTCACGTCATCAAGCTCACAAGTGCAAGATGCACCCCTTCCAACCTGAATCTTCTAGTACACCATAGCGTTCAAGCCTGAAAAAGCGATACCCGATCACGCCACACCGCTCCTAGGAGAGGTGCACGCACGGTCCGGCTGCATCGAGGCGGGTTTACACTCATGGCACTGATCGGCCTTGCTTGCTACACGGACCTGAGGCTCATCACTTGTTGGAGGACTGTTGGCTCCGACCTCGAGTGTTCGAGACTAAATCACGTGAGGAGTATCCAGGCTTCGCCCCTGATATAAGAGATGGAAGGCGATCCATCCAACCAGGACGCAAATATAATCGAAGAGACACAATCCATGCCTATTCAGCTGCCGCCGCAAAATCTCCTTCATGTGGGATCCTCTCGGCGAGGGGCGATGCCCGTTGTCGTGGTGGTATCACGGCATATGCCATGGGTAGGCTAAAGTTGGGGCCGATGGACGTGGAGGAATCCGGGGAGGGATGATGCGGTGAAGACCGCACTCATATGAACAAAGAGAAATACAATGTATATTGGATTGAAGCTCTCAAGTGGAGATAACACCTCATTCTATACATCTAATCCCTTATAATCTTGCCATACTTGTGGCTACAATCATGCTCCTTGAGCTATTTCCCCTATGCTTCTATCTAAGCTCTCTGTGAGAGTGGAGGAAGAGGAAGAAGGAGAGCTCCTAGTGAGCAGAAAGGAGAGGAGCCCTTCGGGGGCCTCTCTTCTATCGATTCCCCTGGTGCTCCTTATAAAGGGGAGCCCAGGGGACAATTCTTGTGCTTCACGCTTAGCATCTAGATGGCATATTCTAGGCATCTTCCAGAGATGCTGAGCATATGCCTTGGCATCTTTGGAGATGCCAGGCATATTCTCTAGCATCTTATTTGATGCCAAGAGCATATCCCTAGCATCTTCTTGGATGCCATTGGCATATTCCCTAATCCACGTGTCAGTCTAAGCCATGGGCGTCCCAAGACTGACACGATACTTGATGAGCTTGTCCTGGTTTGATAATGAGCCGTCGTAGATGTTCTGAAGGCTTGTAGAGGTGAATAATGGGGTGCCTGTATCTTCATACCTCGGCCCAAACGCTCTGGGCCAAGAGGAAACTCGGTCTGTCCTGTAGTTGATTCGGCCTGGGATCCAAGCACTCGGCCCATCTGGGCAATAAGGCCCTTGAGTCATAGCGATCGGCCCGGCCAGTGCGGACCTTGTCTTCTTGAGCTTAGGGCCTGAGTCCGTGGTGGGCCGCGCTGTCTCCACCTCGGCCCACCCGGGTGTGATGTATGATGGTGAGCAGGGACGAAGCCCGCGGTGGGCCGAGCTGCGCCTGCCTCGGCCCACCCGGGGAGCCTAGCGATGCGGGCGGCAGGAAACGTCGGGGTGAGCTCGATGCCTGGGAGCTGGATCGGCGGGAGTTCCTGGCGGGAGCAGGAGGAAACAGGGAGTTGGTCGTGGGCCGACTTCGGCCTAGTTAATTCGGCCCGACTGGATCTCTCTCATTCAGCACATAGCAAACTGGCTTTGGCCTAGTTAATTCGGCCCAAGAGGGGCAGATCCTATCTTGACCAGGCCGAGTTAAGTATAACTCGGCCCAACCAGGATTTACTCTTCTTTCTTTTATCTTTTACACCTCTCTTCACCCATTCTTTCTATTTAATTGTTTTATTCTTTTGCACAGATCACTTTATAGCCCAACTCTGGGGTACCCGGGGGTACATCCCCGACATTAGTCCCCAAGGCCATGTGGGATTCGTAGAATCGTTCATGGGATTTATATCTAAATATCCCCAGAGTTGTTTTCTGACATACAACTTCCTTGTCATATATTTCTTGGTCGCATAATCCTTTTGGGCAAGTTTGTGACTTTGTCCTTCTTGTGCTCTGCTCATAACCTTTCTGGGCAGGTTTTTCGACTTCTGGCCTTCTTGGGCTCTGCTCATAACCCCTTTGGGTAAGTTTCTGGACTTCTGGCCTTCATGGGCACTGGTCATAACCCCTTTTGGCAAGTTTATGGACTTCTGGCCATCATGGTCACTGGTCATAACCCTTTTGGGTAAGTTTCTGGATTTCTGGCCTTCATGGGCACTGGTCATAACCCCTTTTGGTAAGTTTCTGGACTTCTGGCCATCATGGGCACTGGTCATAACCCCTTTGGGTAAGTTTCTGGACTTCTGGCCATCATGGGCACTGGTCATAACCCCTTTGGGTAAGTTTCTGGACTTCTGGCCTTCATGGGCACTGGTCATAACCCCTTTTGGTAAGTTTCTAGTTCTTGCCTTCTTTGGCATTGCTCTTTTAATCCCATTAGGTAAGTTATGAGTTCCTGCCTTCTTGGGCATTGCTCTTTTAACCCCATTAGGTACGTTACGAGTTTTGGCCTTCTTGGGCACCGCTCTTTTAACCTCATTGGGTAAGTTACGAGTTCCTGCCTTCTCGGGCATTGCTCTTTTAACCTCATTGGGTAAGTTATGAGTTCCTGCCTTCTTGGGCATTGCTCTTTTAACCTCATTGGGTAAGTTAGGAGTTCCTGCCTTCTTGGGCATTGCTCTTTTAACCTCATTGGGTAAGTAGGAGTTCCTGCCTTCTTGGGCATTGCTCTTTTAACCTCATTGGGTAAGTTATGAGTTCCTGCCTTCTTGGGCATTGCTCTTTTAACCTCATTGGGTAAGTTATGAGTTTTAGCCTTCCTGGGCACCGCTCTTTTAACCTCATTGGGTAAGTTACGAGTTCCTGCCTTCTTGGGCATTGCTCTTTTAACCTCATTGGGTAAGTTATGATCCGAGTCATCTGATTCCAAATCCGAGTTACTTTACTCAAAACTGACTTTATGTCTTAAGTCTAAGTCATCCGACTCAAATCTCAGTTACATGACTCAATTCTGAGTTAACTCTTCCCAAATCCGAGTTACTTTACTCCAAATTGACTTTATGTCTTAAGTCTGAGTCACCTGACTTAAATCCAGTTATAGGACTCAAATCCGAGTTAACTCATCCCAAACCCGAGTTACTTTACTCAAATTTGACTTTATGTCTTAAGTCTGAGTCATCTGACTCAAATCCGAGTTAACTCATCCCAAATCCGAGTTACTTTACTCAAAATTGACTTTATGTCTTAAGTGTGAGTCACCTGACTCAACTCCGAGTTACAGGACTCAAATCCGAATTAACTCATCCCAAATCCGAGTTACTTTACTCAAAATTGACTTTATGTTTTAAGTCTGAGTCATCTGACTCAAATCCGAGTTATATGACTCAAATCCGAATTAACTCATCCCAAATCCGAGTTATATGACTCAAATCCGAATTAACTCATCCCAAATCCTAGTTACTTTACTCAAAATTGACTTTATGTCTTAAGTCTGAGTCATCTGACTCAAATCCGGGTTATATGATTCAAATCCGAGTTATAGGACTCAAATCCGGGTTATCTATTTGCCACGATATAGCTTGATTTGGCGTGATGACGATATTTTGCCTTTGATATGGATCCGAGATTAAGCTTTGGGATATGATAATAGGGCTAACCGCTGAGAGATCCGAATCGAGATGTAGATATGAGATATAGATTCGAGATATGATAAGCTGGACAATAGTCATCCGAGATATGGGATAACCTGGCAAGATGGTGAGATATCAATCCGAGTCATAACATAACCCGCAATCGGTGAATCAATAAAGCTTCGCCGAATCGGAGATATGATTAGTACGCCGAGTCCGAATACCAATCCAATTATAATATACCGCAAGCTGAATCAAATGTTAGTCCGAATCGAGACAATCTCGAAATGAGTTAAAGGTTAATTCAAAGCATAAACAAATTGACTTCAAGTTATATCCGAATCATCAATAAGCTGGCCGGTAAGCTGAGTTAAAGGACAATCCAAAGCATAAATAAACTGACTCAAATTCTATCCGACTCATAAGTAAGCTGACTCAAATTCTATCTGGATCATAAATAAGTTGATTCAAATTCTGTCCGAGTTATAAATAAGCTGGCTGGGGAGCCGAGTTAAAAGACAATCCAAAACATAAACTAACTGACTCAAAATCTATCTGAATCACAAATAAGATGATTCAACTTATGGCCGAGTTATAAATAAGCTGGCCTGTGAGCTGAGTCACAGGATAACCTAAAGCATAAACTAACTTACTCAAAATCTATATGAATCACAGATAAGATGATTCAACTTATGGCCGAGTTATAAATAAGCTGGCTGATGTACAGATCTAAATCAACATGATGTTCTCTTAATCCAAAGGTGACTCTAAGGATAAGTCGGCTAGTCCTCGGGTTAAGTTCTTTTCTCCCCGAGGTGAAGGATTGAGTGTAGGTGACTGAGTTATCTGGCACTTACAGTATACTTGGGGAAGTGTTTGAGTGAGTCTTGCTAAGTCATACGTGCCTTGCTGAGTTATTTGGTACTTACAGTAGGCTTGGAGTAGTGCTTGAGTCCTTCTTGCTGAGTCTTACCTGTTTTGTTGAGTCAGACTTGGAGACCCTTTGCGCTTACCTCTTTGTTCTCTGTTCGCTTGGTGAAGCTGAATGAGCCCTATGAGGAAGAAGTTGATGAAGATGCTCCCGTCCGGATGGAAACCCAACCAACGCCACTAAAGGCCCCACGGTGGGCGCCAAATGTCGTGGTGGTATCACGACATATGCCATGGGTAGGCTAAAGTTGGGGCCGATGGACGTGGAGGAATTCGGGGAGGGATGATGCGGTGAAGACCGCACTCATATGAACAAAGAGAAATACAATGTATATTGGATTGAAGCTCTCAAGTGGAGATAACACCTCATTCTATACATCTAATCCCTTATAATCTTGCCATACTTGTGGCTACAATCATGCTCCTTGAGCTGTTTCCCCCATGCTTCTATCTAAGCTCTCTGTGAGAGTGGAGGAAGAGGAAGAAGGAGAGCTCCTAGTGAGCAGAAAGGAGAGGAGCCCTTCGGGGGCCTCTCTTCTATCGATCCCCCTGGTGCTCCTTATAAAGGGGAGCCCAGGGGACAATTCTTGTGCTTCACCCTTAGCATCTAGATGGCATATTCTAGGCATCTTCCAGAGATGCTGAGCATATGCCTTGGCATCTTTGGAGATGCCAGGCATATTCTCTAGCATCTTATTTGATGCCAAGAGCATATCCCTAGCATCTTCTTGGATGCCATTGGCATATTCCCCAATGCACGTGTCAGTCTGAGCCATGGGCGTCCCAAGACTGACACGATACTTGATGAGCTTGTCCTGGTTTGATAATGAGCCGCCGTAGATGTTCTGAAGGCTTCTGGAGGTGAATAATGGGGTGCCTGTATCTTCATACCTCGGCCCAAACGCCCTGGGCCAAGAGGAAACTCGGTCTGTCCTGTAGTTGATTCGGCCTGGGATCCCTGCACTCGGCCCAGTCCTGGGGCAGAGCAATAAGGCCCGTCGGGTCATAGCAGTCGGCCCAGGGCGCTGGCAGCCCGGTCGGGCGGACCTTGTGCTGCGCAGGCGAGCTTGGGGGCACAGTCCCATGGTGGGCCGCGCTGTCTCCACCTCGGCCCACCCGGGTGTGATGTATGATGGTGAGCAGGGATGAAGCCCGCGGTGGGCCGAGCTACGCCTGCCTCGTCCCACCCGGGGAGCCTAGCGATGCGGGCGGCAAGAAACGTCGGGGTGAGCTCGATGCCTGGGAGCTGGCTCGGCGGGAGTTCCTGGCGGGAGCAGGAGGAAACGGGGAGTCGGCCGTGGGCCGACTTCGGCCTAGTTAATTCGGCCCGACTGGATCTCTCTCATTCAGCACATAGCAAACTGGCTTTGGCCTAGTTAATTCGTCCCAAGAGGGGCAGATCCTGTCTTGACCAGGCCGAGTTAAGTATAACTCGCCCCAACCAGGATTTACTCTTCTTTCTTTTATCTTTTACACCTCTCTTCACCCATTCTTTCTATTTAATTGTTTTATTCTTTTGCACAGATCACTTTATAGCCCAACTCTGGGGTACCCGGGGGTACATCCCCGACAACCGTAGTCCATGGAGGGCCTAGGGCATCACCCTATCATTTTAACGTTGATAGTGGACCGGTCAGTAGCCGAAACACGCCTCGCCAAAGTGCTTATAGATGGTGGGAGTGGCCTCCATCTATTGTACCAGCATGCCTTCAACCGACTAGGCATTCCATGGACTAGCTTCTACAGACATCAGCGAACGGATCAAGAAGACCGCATTTTATGGGTTGCCACATACGCTCCTTCCTGAGTCCGCCCGTCATTGTTTGTTACTGGCAAGAAGTCGCTGAACGGATCAAGGAGACCATATCCGTCCCGAAAACGATGAAGAAGGAATAACTATTAATGAAACTCCTAGACGATCCGGAGATCCCCACAACCATAAGAAGTCTTTGAGAACCACACCACTCCCAGAAGTTTCTCGACTTCATCGTCGATATGTGGGTAGGTCGACGAGACTTTATTCAATAAGACGTCGACGCCACCACCACTTGAACGCCACATCACCAAACCTTAACCCTAACTAAAACAGGAAACCGGAACCCTCCCGTTGACGGAAGATGAGATCCACCCTGCCTCCATGGCCCTAAGGCCACAAAAACTATGTAGATCGCCGGGGCCGCCAATAGAAGGTAGAGGAATCCTAGCCGCGTGTGTGAGAGAGGGAGAAGAGGAAGAGGTCCCACGGACGTATAGTATGGATGCAAGCACTAAAATTTGAAAACTTCGAATTTTTAAAAAGAAAAGAAAATCGACAATCAAAAACAAAAAGAAAAAGGAAAAAAAACCGAATTTCTGGCCTAAGCGAACATAGGCGTGAACGCGAGCAAGGCGTGAGGGTTCCTCGCCGCCAGCCGTTCCTCCGCCGGAGCTGGACCCTGAGCCGCTTCCTCCGCCGCCCCTCTTCTTCCTCACGGATCTCCTCCGCCTCCGTCGCCAGATTGACCGCGCCGCCTAAGCTTCTCTCCGACCGCCGCAGCAGCTGGTCCGCGACCGTCCCCGAGTTCGTCCGGGACCGCCACTGGAGCTCGTCTCCGTCCGCTACTCCCGTGAGGTGAGCTGCCCTTGTATGCTGTCAGTACGTGAATTTTCTGATTGCTGGATCGATGCTTGTCCCCGATGCACGTATGCCTGTATTCCTGGATCGATTGAAGTATTGCTGGATGGTTGTGATGGTGCTAGCTGCCATAGCTAATTAATTTGTGATGGTTGTGATGGTGATGCTGCCGTGAATCTGCTTGCTACTTGCTGTATTGTATCCTATTGCTTGCTGATGTTGCTTATAGCTGTTGCAAATGAATTTCTCCTAGTAATTGTGTAGTGCTTTTTTTTGGTTTAGCTTGTTATTACTTTGCAATGGAAAAGGCAGTTTGGGATTCATACCACACTAGAGTTTTCTGCGGCATATGTATGGAAGAAGTAAACACGAACAATAGAGATGGGGGTAGCAAAAGCCAATTCACTGCATCACACGACCTTACTGACAGGTGGGACAACCCTTCTCTACTCGAGATCCAACTCCCTGTGACCTCAGCCGGCACCGGAGAAGGAACAAGATGCACGGCCAGCCTCGGCGGCCGAAGAAGCCGGAGGACGACGCGGCGGCGACGTCGAAGGCCGCCAAGCTCCGGGAACTACAGATCCAGGTCCTCCAAAACCACCACACCTCCACGTAAGTATCCTTCTCCCGCTCCTGTTCCTCGCTCTAGGGCCCTGCCTCGCTCTCGCGAGATCGAACTCTGACCAGTCGACTCCACCGCAGTGAGGGATGATATGATCCTTGCTGACCGTTATCGTAGATTTGATTATATCCTTCGGCCAGCTGCTGTAGATTTTGCCCTTGTTTCTTTATCAACATGGGGAGCAAATGTAGCAGAAGATACTAAATTCAGATATTTTGTAGTCGTGCTTAGTGACGCAGTGAATCTGTTTGGATGGCTGGGGTCTGTAGGTACACTGAGGAGGCGCTTGGGCTGAGCTTCAAGCTTCTCGAGATAAACCCGGAGGCCTACACGGCATGGAACTACCGGAAGCTTGCGTTGCAGCACAACCTCAAGGATCTTTCTGACCCGGAGGCCATAAAGTCTTCTGTCGATAATGAGCTCAGAGTGGTAAGCTCTGATCCATCAACTTAGATTTCTACACTCTTCGGTCAGCGCTTTCACAAGAAATTGTTTTGCAAATAAACCGAAGATCTGTTGTGTTTTGTGCTTTAGTTGTTTCGTGTTCATGTGAAGTCGATTGCTTGGTGATCCTCAACTGTGGAATATTGAAGGTGGAGGCTGCTTTGAGGGCAAACCCAAAGTCCTATGGAGCGTGGTATCACCGTAAGTGGTTGCTAAATCAAAAGCTTACCTCAGTGGATTCCAAGCGTGAATTTGGCCTCATGGATAAACTACTAAAGGTGGATGCGAGGAATTTTCATGGGTGGAATTACCGCAGGTTAATTTTTTTTATTTGAACTTCAAGATAAAGATGATATTTGGACTGATTTCCACCCTGCACAGGTTCCTCGCAAAATTTACTGGGGTGCCAGAAGAGGATGAGCTTAAGTACACAATGGTTAAGATTTGTGACAACTTCAGTAATTACTCGGCATGGCATAATCGCAGGTACGTAATTGTTAATGGACATCAGTTCTAAATGTTCTTCCCACATGCCCAGTTACTTACTGATTGAGAACTTTAAGCTACTCCAAGTATTGTTTTTTGCCTGTAGTGAATGATGCACAAGTGTATTTGATCCCTAGAAATTTAGAGCATGTCATGGAAAATAAGAGTAGCAAACAAACTTGATGATTTAGTATTTTATGATTCAGACTGAATATTGGTATGCTGAAGATGCTTACTATCTTTATTTGGTGCAACATGTCCTGAGCACATTGTGTTACCTTAGTATTATTTATTTGTCCGTAATCCGTATATAGTATTACCTTTACCCACTGATTTTGGTGATTACTGTTTGTCATATTCTTCTTGTGTTACATGCTGCAATATCTCACTGTGTCTATTGCAGTATACTTCTGTCCAATCTGCTAATCCAACAGAGCAAAGGTTTTGAGTCAAAGCAGAAGATTTTTAAGGAAGAGTTTGACCTTGTTACCCAGGCCCTTTTTACAGACCCAAGTGATCAGAGCGGATGGTTTTATCACCTGTGGCTCTTAGCCCAGACATCTAGTCCAGAAAACCCACAGCTGATTGCATCATGGCCCTGCAATGATGCAAAGCTCAGTTTATTTCCGATCAGAAAAAATGACGACCTAAATATGGTGTCTTCCTCGAGCTCCATTTGTTGTTACTCACTGAAGGACAGGATTATATCCATTGTTCTCTATTTCGATGAGCCTGTCAAAGGATTAAATCCATCAAATGTGAAGTTGAATTCTGATTTGGTGATTGGAAAGGATATTCAGTGGAGGCCCCTCTCGGTAACAGACTCTGGGTATTCTAATTGTTGGGTTACATATCTTGAAATTACAGACAAAGAATGTAGCAGTTCACAACAGTTCTCTGTTGAATTATGCATAACCTGCTCAGATGACATAGTGTCTAGAAGTGGCTCCCACTGCAATTGTCCTGTGGATTTTACCTTTACTATTGAACAAAGCAACAACAATGATAAAGCACAGGATATTGATTTGTTTCATGAACCAATCTCCTGGAGTTGCTCAGAATCATTCCGATCTGATGGAAACCCCAGTTGTGTGGCTTTTGATCAGCTAAATATCACGAATACCGTGGTTCAAGAGAACTCAAAATGGCATTTGGAAGGATTATCTGCTCAAATTGACCTTTTCAGAGAATTACCTGATGAGAATAGGTAAGGTTCTACACTACTCTTGCAACAGTTGTTTAATCAATTATACCTCCGTTTTCACATCATAATCTCTTTTGCAGCAAGTTTGCCAAGTTAACTTTAGCACGTCTACTACTTGCTTGTGCTGCAATAAAGTCCCGTGGAAATTCTCTGATAGAAAGGAAGGGGTACTGTGAAGAGGCACTAGGACTCTTCAGTGACTTGATTAACTTGGATCCATCACATAAAAGATATTATGAAGACGAGCGAAGCTTAGTCCTAATGGATCAGGTAACATGGAATTTTTTTGAACACTTCTGTTTATTGTAAGATCTAAACAATTTAGCATTATTCAGCTTACTTGGCTGTTATGAAAAATGTTTCAGAACCGCCCACCTAAGAACCCATTTCGGCATTTCAAATTTGCTGATGCTTACGAGAAATTTCTCCTATCCCACATATTGTTAACATCTTATATTATTGAGGTACTAGGGTGAAGTAAGTGCAAATTTCACCATATACTTTCGTATTGATTTTTCCCCTGGACTAGACTATGTAGATTTGGTTAGTCCATTAGAAAGTTTGATAGCACTATGTTTGCTGTTGTAACTTTATTGTTTAAAACCAATTAATAAATGTATATGCTAATCATCTGTATAATCCTTGAGACCATCAATCCAAGTAAATGTATTCATGCTTTGACAGCTTGGTACTCTGAGCTTATCTAAATGTAACCGATCATGTGGTATTTTAACACCTTTTTGAAATACGCTCACTCAAGTTAGAAGGCTGATATTGCTAATGAGAAGGGTGGAGTATGATTAGTTAGCATTTTGCAAATTTTATGTAAAAGATGATTCGTTCATGTTATCATCATCATTGAATGGGTCTTATTTTGTACCATAGAATGTGCTGCTATCTAACTTGTCATTTTCCTGCAGTTAACATGCACTATGGAGACTTTCACGAAGTACTGTTCAGTCCAACTGAAATCGAATTCAGCTCCATTAAACCATGTGCAACTGTGCAGATTGTCTTTAACACGTATTGGATTTACTGAACGCATGTTGTGTGTTCAAATGCTGGACCTAAGCCATAACAGTCTCAGATCAGTTGAAGGTTTGATCTCAAAATCTTGTAACTCTTGTCTGTACTTTAGAAGCATTTTGATATTGATCAGTGTAATGGGAGTCCGGCACCTGCCTATCTTCATAGATAAATTGCTCAAGATGTAGGCTAGTATCAGCGTAATTTGAGTACGGTACAATGGCTACAAAAGACTAATTCTTGATCTTTTCAGGTTTGGAGGCTTTGCAGCAGCTTGTGTGCCTGAACATCAGCAACAACCAGATGAGTAGTTTCACATCACTTGAACCCCTGACAAAGATAGTTTCTCTGAAAGCGCTGGACGTGTCTTTTAATCAAATTGGAGCTCACCCGATTGACACGACACGGTATATCTGCCCGTCTCCGTTTTCACACAAAGTCCAACCATGTGCATCCTTTGAAGAGTGCCGAAGGAAAAACGTTGACGTGGATGAATTCTGGGACGCCATACTGTTCTTCAAATCTGTGAACTTGGTGCAGCTTGACATCAAAGGAAATGCTGTTGCCGACAAGGATAACTTGAGGACTGTTGTGAAGGCACTCAGTCCTTCTCTGAAATGGCTTGATGGCACATGTGTTCATTAGCTGTATGGTTTTTATGAGAGAAAATACTACTGTACTTGGATAGGATGTCAAAGCAACCGCTGTAAACTTTTATTTAGGGCTAGCAGCCGTTGATTTGCTTCATATGTATTACTCCCACCGATCCATAACAAGTGTCATTGATTTGGTACAAGTTTGTACTACTAAATCAGCGACATTTATTATGGATCGGAGGGAGTACAACATTTTAATGCAAGTCTGAGACAGGAACATGGTACTGCAGAGATTTCAAATTTATTTGCAATATTTTTGTTACTACTCCACTCTGCACTAGTGTACAACTACTTCCAGAATTGCAGGTGTTAATTCACTACTGGGCATTTAACAGTTACTACCGGGAACCTTTACAGTAGAAGTGAAATAACACCGAGATCATGTATGCACTGCTTAGGGTACACTGGCAGGATATTTCAGGACTAGCAGTATAGCACCATTTTGTTTTATGGAACTGAAATAGTATGATACCTGCTTACATAAAGGGATCTTCCAGCTTAAATAACCAAAAATTATGCAGGGAATTTCCAATATGAAGGGATTGATTACATATATATGAAGTCGCAATAAGAAGGTTTCAAGACACAGATTCAGAACAAAAATAAATAAAAATCAGAAGCATCATTCACTTGTCCAAGGACATCTGCTCTTCAATAAAGCAATCAACATGGCATCGATGAACGGCGAGTCCCTGGAGCCCGAGGGACTGCTGTTCCATTGGAAGCGAAGAAGTAACTCCACTAAGTCCTGAAGGATTGCTTGTCGGTGCAGTGAAACAACCCAAGGAAAAAAGCGTCCATCGTTCACCCTGATCAGCATTCTCCAATAAAGCCGCAGCTTCTGGGAGCTTTGCAACATGCTGCGAACTGCTGCTGCTAGTAGTATCCTCGGCAGATGCAGTTGAGCTGTTTAGATAAGTGGGCCCAAAGCAGTAACTTGGTCATCGGATGGTCCTTCCATTTATGCCAACAGCGACTGCCTCTGCTAGAATCAATATCAGGTAACAGAGGATATACAATATAGGATTGTAGGGTACACCAACAGGGGAAAAAATTAAACACAATCAAGCATCCGCAAGTGAAGCAGAGGAATATTATAGTTAAATTTTGATATATTAGACATGCTTAGGAGCACCCTTAAGAATATTAAAGCCATAATATCCAAAAAAAAAAACATTGTGTGTGCCCTTAAGAAGCCAAGGAGCCCCACCGTTTCAGTTCAAACTGATGAATCCAAATCATACGTCTCTAAAACCTAGTCTAGCATCCAAGCGCATCCTTCAAAAAAAAATGGTTACTCCAGTGCGCCCCTCGGCCTGCTCCCTCGTCAGTCCCTCTGGCCAGCCAGTGCGTATCAACCACTAGGGTTTGGCCACGAAGCGGAGGAGAGAGAGAGAGAGAGAGAGAGAGAGAGAGAGAGAGAGAGAGAGAGAGAGAGAGAGAAACATTGTTTATCGCGAGAAACATGCTCATCCAGGGAGTGGTCCCAGGGGTGTAGGCGCCAACCGGGGAAGAATCTTCCTAGAAGTTAGGTTTGGAGTACATGATAGTAGTCGCTCAAAGGAGATCACCTTTGTGGTGGTTGACTTCGGAAGGCCGTATGAAGCTATCTTAGGGCGACCAACCTTGGTGCAGTTTAAAGCTATGTCAAACTATTCGCGACTGCGTCTTAAGATGCCAGGGCCACACAACAACATCAAGATCATCCGTAACCTCCCTGCCAGCACCTCGGTGAGCAGGAGCATAAGCTCACCACCTAGGACGCGTGCGACAAGGGGATTCACACTCGACTCCACTTGTCGGGGTGTTAGCTAGGTCGACGGAGTGCCGAGTGGGCCAGGACACGTACGCCCTCACGCAAAAAACACAGGAAGCTCCCATGGAGGCCAGTCAAATCCTCCCATCATGGTGTCACGCGCTCAGACAATCCCTCGGTATCCATGCCCGCGCTAGAGGGACCAAGATGGTACCACCCCATGCCGATCAACACATGCATACACAAGATTTCGTATTTTGTTGTTTTAGGGACCTTTTTGACACCAATTAATTTAAGGAAAAATACCACAAAAGTTCTTCATTGGGAGAAGGACCTAGGGCACTGGAACTACACGAGGGGAGCCATGAGGGCCAAATGAGCCCAGGTGATGCGACCACCTTATTGGGTCACGCCACCTAGGCCCATTTGGGCTTCGAGCGTCATCTCGGCTCCTCCGTTTAACTACGCCTCTATCTTGACAGAAAATCTACGTCATAACTTTCGTAAGATTTACAGAGGCGGCGACGGTGGCAAAAGTCTTCTCCTACTTCAAGAGAGGGCAGATCCTGCTGCTTCAAGGCCACCAGAGAGGGGGGAATCAAAGTCATCGTCATCACCACTCCTCCTTGGTGTAGTGGGAGACTCTCCATCATCATATTCATCATCCCCAACATCAACACCATCTCCATCTCGAGGTTGACATCACTCCCCTCATAATTTGTGGTAGATTGAACCCTGGATATTGTTCTAGTGTTGTGTGCATGATTATGCTTGGCAACTTGTCATTATTTTGTGATGAAGTTATATTTCCAGATTGTGTTGTATTTCATATGCCACTGATCCATATCATGTGTTTCACCGTTGTGAGTAGTTCTCCATGTTCCTGAGGGCATAAGATAAATTGGATATAATTTTTATATAGTATGCAATGAGTATTTGGTCAAGTTTGAATCTTGTTGGTGGTTCTATGTTGGTAGTATGCAAACGTCGACTGCATATTACTTCATCTTAATGGGCTCATAGGGCTGCACTTTAGTGTAATGAAGAGAGTAGGGAGGGACAGAATGACAGAAACTGTTTTCCAAGACTTTGAGTTGCATTAGGGAGGTCTTGATCAGGGATCTTAGAACGTCAAGCAGTGGTTGAACTTTTATGTCTTAATGAATCCTTTGTTTGCATATGTAAATGGCTTTAGGACCAATCATTGGAGGTGTATTTGCACATGTTTATAGTTGCACCTATTTTAGGCTCTGTCCAACGAGAATTAAACTTGACAAAATGCTTACATGTTGTATAAATGTTTATGCTAAGTAAATCCATGTTGCACTCTAGAAATTTTGTTACATATAAGTACACACACTTGAACTTGTCCTATTGCTGCATAGAGGATTGTACTTTCTCTGAAAAGAGCATTTAGTTACTTGCAATTTTACATTACATCAATTTTCTTTTCTACAAACTATAAACCTTAAAAGCACAAAACCCTTGCACCTTTTATTGTTTTACTTATTGAACTTGCTAATTAATACCTTAGCTCCTCGTAGGCTCGACAACCTTTTCTACATTCAAAAGTACTAGAATAGATCCCCTGCACTTGGGAGACATCAACTGGGCACTAGAAAGCCATGAGGGACGAAAGAGAATGGGTGCCATGGCTCGGGGGTCCGCGCCACCTAGGCCCATTTGGTCCTCAAGCATTGTCTCATCGACCCCTTTTGCGCAGCCCTTTATATACCAAAAAACCTACCCTCCTAGGAGGACCGAGATTTTCGCAAAACGGAGTGTCGCCACCATCACGATCTTCGTTTCGGGAGTCAGATTAGTCTGTCTCTCCATGCCGGAAAGGGGGGTTTGACGCCTTCGTCACCACCACCATCTTCATCAACCATGTGCTCACTCTCCATCACCGTGAGTGAGTACTTCCATGTAGACATGGATTGGATGAGATTGATCAGATAATAATGCATAGATGCTGAGATTTGAGGTGTTTATCTTTAAGATATTCTTGTATGAGTGTTGAGGCATTTTTGCTATATGTTTAATGCTTGTTACTAGGGTCCGACTGACATGATTTTAGTACTGAACTTTTATTGTCCCATCATATATATGAGTTTGGTATTTATCTGCAAAGTGCATTACCTATTATTATGTTGAACATGCAAATCCTAAAGTTATAGTTAAGAAAACAAAGGGGATATGTGATAGTTAGAGGATCATGTGTATTCATGGAGTGTTAATGTGTTGTCTAGGCTATTCGAAAGGGTAGACCTTAATTACCTGCAGTTCCAAGTTGTTCCCGATGAAATGGGCATGTATGCCAATATATGGTGTGCAAATTCTCATGGTTAGTACACATTACTATATTTAAAACACACACCTACACACAACAGAGTTAAAGATAACCACCATGTTATTTATATTTACATTATATGATCAATCATGTGTTCTAAAATTATTTATATCTTATCAATGGAGAGATCGAGTTCTTCTCCTGAACGTTTATGTGATCGATTTGAAATGTTTATGTGATTGATTTAGAGCGTGTATGTACTCATCCCAACTGACCTGATGGTATCTCCTCCGAGTTCTCCCCTCCCCTCGATCCACGTTTAGTCGCCTCTCAATAATCCTAGGTAGAGTCTCTTAGCTCCTGAAAACAATCCTTAGAGATGACTTGCACCTCTCGAGTGCTCGCGCGAGCGGCTCCGGAGGTCCCCCGAACCCTATAAAATGAAACCCCCGACCTCCTCCCTCGCTTGATGTCTCCGCCGACGCCCGTGCCCAGCCTTCGAAGGTGGTGTGTGGGACAGGGCACGCCCTGACAAGATCCTTTCACACGGGATGGGACATCTTCTAGGAATCTGGGTGGCGTAGGTGGCGAAAGGCGGTGAAGCGAGGCGGTGGAGCTCGTAAGCACAAGACGGCGAGGCGTTGAGGAGGACGACGTAAGATCCGGCGGCAGCGGCATGGGCCCAAGAGCTCGGAGGTAGCATCGCTAGAGTGCATACATGAAGGAGCTACTTTGGGAAGTTGGAGGCAGAGGCGCGTACCTGATCTAGGCCACATGGGCCATGTTCGTCGCGCGATGGTCAACCTGAAGTGGGTATGACATCCATGCGCGGTGTGTGCAACCCTGATTCATGTTGTTGGTGGTCTTCTTGGAGAGGTCGCCGAGGTCTATCAACACTTTCCCGCTTCCATTTTTGTTTGCTAGATGTCTCTGGGCGAAAGCATAGGTTCAAAGTTGAATCAACATGATTGTGGCGTCCTCGACGTAGTCCCTCCGTTGGGAGCATCACATTTGCAGTCACGACTTGAGGTTTCCTGTCGCACTCCTCCGCTGCTCGCCACTATACAAGGTTGATCTTCATGGGACACTATGTACATCGTCGTCAAGGAGTCCACGATACCTTTATCAGAATGGACTAGGAATTGCCATTCACTTGCCACCTCTGTTCCACCATCAAAGGCGGATGGTGTGTCGACAAGAAGAGTCCAGGTGGAGCTATTGTTCTTCTTTGGATAGGCTCTTTATTCGAGACACGACTTTGTTTCTCATCTTAGGAGTTCAAGTGACCGACGTCGATCGAGACACGACTTTGTTTGTACTACACTCGTTTTTGGCAACGATTAGTAGTCGCTTTTTACTTATAGAAATATATGGTATGGTATTCTTTCGGGAAAAAAAGACAATCCTGACTTTTTTTTTGATAAGTGCATATATTAATATCAAGAAGATACCAATTACATACCGTCTGTGCAACAACGCGACAATAGGGATGCACACAGCTAATAATAATAATTATCAATTTCTTGTAGCAGCAGTACTAAGACCACCGAGACATCACTAAAAGTCTAGCTTCTCTAAAAGCGACGTCTCCAAGAAGGAAACGACGCACAAGTACCATTGTCGCTCGATCATAGATCTTAGGTTTTCATCTGAAAGAAAGTGCCCGCTCACAAAATAATTCCTTCAACAAGGTCATTGCCAGGCACAACCAATTAAGACCAGACCTTGGATTTTCACCCTGTAAGGTAGGACTTTCAACTTCTCCTGTGTTGTCGCCCCCGCTCGCATACTGCTTCTCCAAGTCACAAATCACCAAGCCAATGCCTCCTTGCCATCAAGACTCGAGCCACCATTGCTAAACTTCAGATCTCGAATGCCATGACATTCTTCGCCAGCATCACGGAACGAAAACATGCTTCATGATATTCACAACCGACAAAGCTTCGAAACGCTCCCTCTGAAGCCAAACAGTTAGAGTAAAACACGAGTGTGCACAACCAAATCCCACCCGATCCGACAAACTCTAGGAATATAAAACGCCCCGTGTAACGCTGGTGGAGCCTTCCGGAACACGCTACTTCCACCATATCGATGAGGACAATCATCGGAAGATCATCATCTTGGCGATAGAAGGAATCCTAGGACCGCCGCCATTATTCACGAGACTAGTAGGCCCCCACGTCGATAGTCAACTCCATGCTAGAGTGGCAAGAGAGGAAGAAGGCAATCCAAGCGCAAGGCTGCAGGTACCGACGATCCGAGGAACCGGTAGATCCCTCCGCCCCGACCGTGGCTAGACCCATCTGGCCAGATCGTCTTCGCAGCCCAGATCTTGGCCCGATGATACAACTCGCCGCCATGCTCGGCGAAGACATGCTAAGGGCACACCGCCACCTCCTCACTGTTGCCCCACCGGAGGGCCTCAGGCCCCGGCCCGAACAGCCGCGCTACCCTACGCTTTCGTCGGTGTTCCTCCAACTCCGAGGAAAATCAGCGGTAGCACCTCGCCATCCTTGCCGCCGTCGGGAGGGCAGCGGGGGCGGCCAGGGGGACGGGATGGAAGCGCCGTCTATATTTTAGGGATGCGGAGGGCGCCGCCTGATACAATCCTGACTACTGACCTAGACTCAGCAGCATACCATATACGAGTAGAAACAAAAAATTGCATATGTGAATGCGGAGAGAATACGAATACGAGTCCACCCCCAAGCTCACGTGCTCTACAAAGGGCGCAAACCACCTCGCGGAAAAAGAAAAAGGAAAAACACCAAAAAGTGTACCCACCACGCCCCCCAACACACGCGATACCCTCCAACCCCCCAACCTCCTCCCGCGAACACCCACAGCAAAGCGGAAAATAAAAACGAAATAGTAAGTAATAAAAAAGAGGGAAACGCCTCCGCGGCGTGGGGAGGGGGCAAATGGGCAAGCAGCAGCCGGCGGCGGCGATGTCGGCGCCTCGCCGGAAGCGGCGGAAGAAGGGACGCCCCTCCCTAATCGACGTCCAGAAGCGCGCCCTCCGCCTCCAGAAGCAGCTGCAGCAGGAGGAGGAGGAGTCCAAGGCCCGGCAGCAGCAGCAGTCCCAGCAGTCCCAGCAGCAGCGCCGCCCCTCCACGCGCCGGAACCCCGCCCCGGACTCCGGCGACTCGGACGAGGACGACCCCCGACGCGACAAGAAGCTCCGCCTCGTAGTCGGCCTCCACGACGGATCAGCATCCAAGGTGGGCGCCCCTCCCCCTCCCCTCCCCCTGATCTGTCCCCTCCCCGCCCGAATCCGGCCGATTCCGACCGCAATTCGCGCAATTCGGCGCCGCTCCGCCGCATACCGCGTACGGATCTGCGCCGCCGCGCCCCGCCCGAGGAAATCCTCCCTGCTATTTTAGGCATCATCAAAAGGCCGCGCGCCTATATTTATATCTTATTACCGTCCTGCCGCCGCGACAGTGGTCAACGCCGCCCAGCTCCACCCCGACTACCACCTGAGCGGGCAGAGCCCTCTCCCAATCATTCGGGGATAAACCAAAACCCTCGCGCGCATCGTCGGCATGCCGTCACAATAATTGGCGCATTTTCTTTTTCGTATGAGTGGATCGCTCGCCTCACAGCTTGCTTTTAAAGGCGTGCCTTTTTTTGGGGGCTGGTTCCCCCCCTGCCTTTCGCGCCAAATTTCGCTCCTGGCCGCCGTCGCTAGGATAGGATCTGCAGTGTGCCTGGTCACTGGCGCCGGTAAACGGAAGCCCCCACCTTTTCTGGCGCCTTTTTCTCCTCGATTTCCTGTCAAGATATTTTGTCTCCTTGTTTTTTTAAAATATATACATCTTCTTTATTATTGTCTGCAGGGAGAAAAGAGGAGGACAGCGACGGATGGGCGTGAAGGTCGGTTCTCCCCCAGCATTCTCCGATGCATTTATTCTTCGGATTTCAGGAGCAAAACAGTAGTAGCAGTAGTAGTAATGCCTGGACGAAGATGCCATTTTTAAATCCCTCTAGTGCTGGATGCATTCCCGTTTGTTCTTGTTTAATTAATTAGATACCCCCTGCCTCTGATCGTTTTGCTGTGTGTGCTCGTGGGTGGGTTTCTTCGTTCGCCAGAGCCGTCAGATTCCGGTCCCACGACGCCTCTGCCGGACAAAAAGTTATTGGTATTCATCCTTGATAGGCTACAGAAGTGAGTTCCTGTGCTCTCTGCTTCTTCTTCTTCTTCTTCCCTTCAGCTCCACAACAGCTTACCTGAGGTGGGTTTCCTGTTTTCCTGCAGGAAGGACACATATGGTGTATTCTCAGAGCCGGTTGATGATGAAGAGGTTTGTCTTTCAAGACAGAATGTTTGTTTCTTTTCTGGAAGCTGATTGATTATTCTGCCTCTGATTGTCCATGTATTTCTCAGCTCCCCGATTACAAAGATATTGTCAAGCACCCCATGGATTTTTCGACAGTTCGCAAGAAGCTTGATAAGGGGGCATATGGCAACTTGGAGCAATTTGAGGTCAGTGTGGAATCTGTTTTTGGGTGCTCATTGCTGTCTGACCTTTTTCTGGTTTATTTGGATTTTCCATCCAGTAGGCAGCTAATTTAGGGCATTAATTGGAAATCTTCTGCTACAGTAATTTGGTTATCTTACTTTGTGGGCAATTTGATCATCTTAGTCGCTAGATCAGCTGGATAATTCATCAATACCATGATGCTACTGTGTTTTTTCATGTTCTTCTTTCTTATGTCGTTACATTCTGTTATCTTTTTATAGTCAAGTAGTTAATTAGTAAAGTCATGGCATCTCCCTGTTTGCTCAGAAATATCTTGTATTCTACTAAAATATTATATGACTACTAAGGATTCATGTTAGGTATCTGCTGTTATATAGAGTTCTATTGTAAAGGGTGATCTAATGAAGCGCATGTTGTGAAATAGAAACATTTCCATTAATTCGAGGTAAGATGAGATGATACTTTATTTAGAAAAAGACACATAAATCAGTGGGGTGGATGCTTCTACAATATTAAATACAAACTTCAAGTTCTACTACATATATAAACCTCTTGAGTATACATTACATGTACTGCTTATGCTGGCTGTAATCAAAGTAGTAGAATATGATAAATTCCACAAAATAGAATATTTGTACTGATGACCTGTTATGATGTACTTCCTCTGTTCCTAAATGTAAGCCTTGAACTGTTAGAAAGGCTTACATTTAGGAACAGAGGTAGTAGTACTCTGCAACAAAGTTCACTGGACTTCAGATTGAATTTATAAGATGTTTAATATATGAGAAACATTTAGTGAAATGAGTAGGTCTAAACCTTACACTTCTAGAATTGGTGTACCATGCTTTCTGCCACCACTTCCTACTTGATGCAGTTCCTTATCTGCTACCACCTCTCTTGCCACTTGAATAATATTGGATCAATGTGTGTTTAAATCTCTGACCAATATCACAGATCTGCATTTTTCATGGAGCATCGATTTAGTCTTAGCTCAGATCACTAACATCATTTCCTTTAGTTAGTTCTGTGCCACGCTTTGTGTTAACCATTGCCTTGGTCATGAGAGTCACACGTGAAGAATACATGGCAGTTAGACTTGCTGTTGAATAATGGTTGTCCTAGTATTTAATTTATCAATTTATTTGCCATGTATAATCAAAGTTTTACTAAGCTCAGAATTTATTGGTATTCTATCAAGCTCATTCAATATGTCATAACTTTCCTATTTACAGGACGATGTGTTCTTGATAACCTCGAACGCGATGTGCTACAATTCACCGGACACAGTATACTATCGACAGGTGAAACATTGAAGCTACTTGTTTTCTGATTTATGTTATGATGTTTATGTAAAATCATGAGATGTGGTGCATGTTTAATATTCACTGTCATGTACTATAGGCCCGAGCTATTCAAGAGGTTGCTAAGAAGGACTTTGAGAATCTTAGGCAAGATAGTGATGCCAGTGAACCAGAGCCAGAACCATTACCAGAACAGGAACCGAAACCACAACGTCGCAGGGGCAGGCCTCCAAAGAACGCTGTCCAGCCGAAAGTTGAGAGGACACCGGCAGAACGTGCTACTGCAGACTTCTCTAGAGCGACATTCAATACTGCTGGAAATAGCGGACTTCATGCACACTCAGGATTCGATATACAACAGAGGATTGCAGATGTACTGAGAGCTTCTTTTGCCAATAGAAGCAGTGATCACAATTGGTCCAGCGAGCGCAAATTGGAAAGCAATGAACATTATTCAGGTTTTGTTTATTATTATGATGTTTGAATAGCTAAGCATCTAATAGGATGTTGTCGAAGGATGATGTCCACCCAATTTGACCAATCTGTTTCCCCTATTAACATTGTTTGATGTCTTCCCTTTGTGCCAGGGTCTGGGAGTAGGTGGCCAGGACAAATGGGGAAGAAGCCACTTCTTGTAGAAGAAAGTCGTCGAACTACGTATTATCAACATCAACCATCCAGTTCAATATATGAGCTGCCAAGCTCATACAATGGGACAAGGAAGCTTCTTGTACCAGTTGAGTGTCCAATACAAGTCATGTCCCCTAAGGGATTTATGATATACCAATATAGTTTGTTTCTGTTAACTTTGGTGAACAGCAAGATAATATCACTCTCAGTTTAACACAATGTTTTTTTATCAGATCGGTGTTCAGTTGCAGCAGTCTTATCCCCGCAGTCTGGCACGTTTTGCTGCACAGCTTGGACCTGTCGGTTGGGAAGTTGCATCGAAGCGAATTGAGAAGGCCATCCCTTCCGGAATAACATTTGGTCGCGGGTGGGTTGGAGATGACGAATCACCGAACACATTGCAGCCACCTGTAGCGACTTCTTCGACAGCTGTAACACCCCCAAGCAGCACAGTGGCATCGAGTGAACAGCAAAATGTTGATCCTGCCAGCGCAAGCCATTCAGCAGGGCCTCATCCGAGCGTCGATTCTCAGACACTACCAAGTATGCCGTGTGGATCGTTGCCGCAGGTTTCAGTAGACCAAGCTGAACATGCTGCGGAGACGAAGAGCAGCCATAATGTTCATGAACGGGCAGCCAAGCACCAAGCTGTGAATGGTTTTAATTCTGTGCCAGGTGCTAACCTCGACTCATTTTTTATATCCCCTGTTTCTTTCTCTTCAAAGTTGGCTACCGCTAATACCTATTTGCCTTTCCAGGATCAGTCATGTTTGCATCTACTGCGCAGCTGGTCGCGAGCCGGATACAGACACATACAGCCGATTGACAAGAGCATAGACCCAAGCTCAACATGGTTAATTTGACATTTGGAAACATGATTCCAGTCAACGGGTACTGTGGGCGCCAAGCAAGGACTTAGCGGAATCCTATTGCTCTAGTGTTGATTTTTTCGAGTCGCTGTTTGCTCTGCAGTCCGTGGCCTGGTATCCCCATTGTTTGAATATGTCTGTCGTGTAATTGCTTAGTTTACTTAGTTAGGATAGCATGCAGATTGCAGAGGAGTGTAGAGGGTGTTTAACAGCATAATTAAGTTGCAGTCAGATATTAGGCAAGCTCTGATGTGTAGAAACCACAGGGGAACCATCTGTATAGATTATATTTGGTGTTATTATGATATTGTTGTCATAGTTTATCTGTTGTCTTGCTAAAACAAAGTCTGTCAATGAAGGTTTGGTTAAGATCTGGAGGAGGGTTCTTTGGTGAGGGAGTTCAATCAGGAAGTATCATATGATAAAATGGAATTATATTTGCAAACCTAAGCGAAAAGGTGGTTTGGGAATTAAAAGTATGGAAAAAATAAAGAATAAAAGCGTGTTATGAAAGTGGTGGTGGAAACTGGAAAGACAAGAAGGTTTGCGGCAAAATAATAGTAGAGCTAAATATATTCAGAATAGAGGAAACCATATCAGCGGTCCTAATATTTTTCCGCGCGAGTGGATTTGGTCCCAATTTTTTAAAATGGAACATTTAGGTCCTAATTGTTTATTAAGTGATTCATCACAGGTCCTAAACTGGTCTGACTCGGATTGACCGCTGCCATGTCAACCAGGGCGTCCACGTGGAGGTGCACCTCTCAACCACTCAAAACTCTTTTCTCATCTTTGTATGAGGTGTGAAGAACAAATAATCTGGGTTGCCGCTGCTGGAAACTTGAGGTGGAGATTCACTTATAGGAGGTGGTTGGGATGAAATGCAACAGGTTTAGTTGCAACAAATGCATGACATATTGTTGACCCATCCTCTTGATGAGGGGGAGAGATTATCCTGTTTGGATTTTGATAAAAAAAACGCCTCGTTTTCTGTTAAATCCATGTATAAGAAATTGACTGATGTGGGGGTTAATTGAAACTTTAATTACCTTTGGAAACCTGAAATCCTACCAAAAATGTAAATATGGCTATGGTTGATATGGCACAATTCAGCAGCAACAAAAGAAAATATGCAAAAAGGGGTTGGCTGTGCTGGGAAGTATGTGTCTATTTCGAAGGAAAAAATATTATATCATCTGCGGGTGCCCAGGAGGTGTCGTCAGGTGAGGAAACTTACAATGATCCATGGGAAGTTGAATGGCTTGCGCTGGCAGGGTCATCGACAGTTTTCTGTTCACTCGATTCAACAGGGCCTCATCCTCATGCTGCGTCATATGCTTCTGCAAAGATTATTGTCCAGAGAATGGATTCTCAAGCAGTACCAGTCATTCAGTGTGGATAGTTGCTGCAGGTTTCTGTCACACCGGCAACCCCACAATTAGTAGCCAAATACACAATGCATCCTCCTAGGCCCATAAATGGTGAAGTGTCATGTAGTCGACGTTCACATGACACCACTAGAAGAATAGCACCACAACTTAAATACTAAACCATTGAATAATAACTCATCACAGATCCACTAATAACAACATGACTTCTCCCATGTCCCCAAGAACTAAACGAACTACTCACAAGACATCATATGGATCAAGATCAAAGATGATATGATAATGGATAACAATCTGAACATAAACAATAATCCAATGGTTCCACTCACAAGCATCAACTACAATAGTAATTAACATCGAGAAAGTTTCCCCTAAGAACTAAAGCAATATCCAACACAATTGTTACAGCGAGACGGAGTGGTGATGATGGTGCTGGTGGAGATGATGGTGTGGATGATGATGATGATCCCGATGAATCCTAGCTTGATGATGGTGTTGATGGCGATAGTCTCCCCTCTCCGGGAAGGAATTCCCCTGGCAGAAATATGTTTGCCGAAGAGATCTTTCTCTCTCGCTGTTTTCCGCCCCCAGAGGCGACAAAAATCTATCTGTGGTCGCCCCCTGGTATTAGGGTTCCATAGGGAAGATATAGGCGAAGGGACGGAGTCGGAGGCCGGGCAGGTGGGCCACACCTTCCCTAGGCACGGGGTCGGGTGGGCCTGCGCCTAGGGGGGAGTGCCCCCCCCCCCCCGAGGCCCATCTCCGTCCCTCCTTCTGGCTTCCTTCGTCTTCTGGTAAAATAATATGTTTCCATATTTTTCTGGTATTTTTCTGATCTTCGCGAAATTGCACCGAAACGCCTTCTTTTCCATCAGAATCCAGACTCCGGTAGTCCATCCTCCAGGAATCCTCCAACATGCATAAACAGATGAAAAGCCATAAGTAATACCTCATAATAAGACAAACATCAATGAATAGAGGTAAATTATGATATAGAAAGGTGATGCAAATTGGGCGTATCAACTCCCCCAAGCTTAGACTTCGCTTGTCCCCAAGCGAATACTGAGCTCGCTAAACATGTCCACAGGTTTATGGAGTGAAGTGTCGATAAAAGAATACGAACAAGAAGCATCACACTTACCATTGCACAACCCATAGAAGAAAACAACTCACCATTATATAACTTAGCTTGCAACCAAGTACATCAGTCACAATAGAGATGCATAAAGATAAATCATAATTGGAATTGGCAAACTTGTTCTTGGTCAGAGAACACCTGGCAAACAGGTTCACAAAAGCTTTTTTGTAGAAGTTTCAAAACAGGAGCACTCTTTGCTCAAAAGGTTTTTTACAAGTGAAGGCTTTCTAATTAATACTCAATAGATAAGAGTTTTGTGAAAACAAGGAAGATAAAGAACATGATTGAATAAATCACCATATGCATGCTTGAAACACAACAACTCAAATGCTTGCTGGAGATAGAGAGGAAGTAGGTTTACTGACTCGACTCGTAACTAGGAGAAAGGTCCCTTCTTAGAAGGTAGCAGGGATTACAAGTCATAAAGAGCTTCCAAAAGATTATGGTAGTTACTAGCTTTGAGCCCTCATTTCCCCTATCATAAGCATCTTGAGATGATTAAGGTTAAAGTGAACAAAGATGGAGTATATGCTTGAAGAAATATAAGTTGGCAATCTCATGTCCCTTGAATATGAGGGCCACTCCTCATGCATACTCAACTTTGGGCCCAGGTAAGTTCTTGTCATTGTAAGTATTTGCATATCATTAAGAACCGCCAACGGGGTACCCCTTGCACATGGCACAGGAGCTTTCCCATAACCAAAATGACAAGGCAAGCAGACAATGAGCATCCCAGCAATATTTTTATTTACCATATGCATAGCTTTTTATTGAGGATGCTTCATAGATGACTCACTATGGTGATGCTGCAAGTTTTCACCATGATTAAGCATGGCTTAGGCTAGCGGCCCAGGCGTTTCTATAACACAGAATACAAACTCCATGGACTTACAAGTTCTCTCTTTATTTCACACCGTTGACATCCATAGACAAAAGAGCACGGTATCAACTGTGTACAGAGTACAAGTGCAATGTTGAAAACGTTCCCCATGACAGCACAGTTCTGCTAATTCCAACATATAGATGCAAGCATATACAACTTCGATGTTCACAATGGTTCAAGTTTATTAGGGGCAAAGAAATAAAGTGTGCCATCAAGTTCGCGAGAGATTTACTAACTAGTTTTCACATAAGAAAATCTTTACTATTAATTTCAAAAGCGTGGTGAATGCCTGGTGTCACACATGCAAAAATTACAGAAAATGCCACCGCTAACAAATTGGCTAACCTCTATAAAAAAGACTAACAAACCTTATCTAACAAGACTAACAAACCTTATCTAACCAGACTAACAAACTTTATCTTATCTATATCTATTATCTAAAAAGAAGGTGTTATGTTTACTGCCGTTCCGCACTACGTCAATTCTTTTGTCGCGCGTCGCTCCGTTCGCCCCGCACGCACCTAATGGCTAAGCCCAACATCAGACACCCTGCCCACCCGATCTTCCACCGCCAGTCCTCCCCTCTGCCGCAGAGGGATCTCTCCTCCGACGGCGCCGATTTCCCTTCATCGTTGGGATGTCGACCGCCTCCAAAACAATGGAGTTCGGCTTCACCACAGAAAGGTGAGCGATCCACGCCTTGTTGTCCCTTGCAGCCTCTATCGAGCTCCAAGACGCGGCGCTCCAGATCATAACACCAATGGAGTGCCGTGGGAGGTGCACGATTTCAGCGACTTCTCCATGCCCTCGATGTCACAAGGCACGGTCTCCGCCGAGCTCAGGACGCTGCTACCCTGTAATCAGAGCGCCAATGAAGTGCCGGCAGGAGGTGCGTGATTTCGGACTTCTCCACGCCTCGTAGTCCTCCCGCCGCCTCCGCCGAGCTCAGGAGGTGCGCGCCTGTGATCGAGCGCCAATGGAGTGAGAGTGGGTGGTGCACAAGAACGCCCTACAACGATGAGATCAAGACCATCTTTGTGGTGGTCGCCGTCGGTTTGAGGCGATCATCTTTGCGACGGATGCCATAGGTGTGCAACCAAGGTTTGTGGCGACAAGATCGATACAAGAACCGTCGCCTCTCTTGAATGCCGATGATGGTGATTGACACCGCACCCTTCTTCGATTCAAATTAATGTTCTCATATTTGTCTAGATTCGGATGTATGTAGAGATACATCGTAATCTAGACAAATATGAGAACATTAATATGGATCTGAAAGTAATAAAGATGGGTCCGATGACCTCATTTAAAAAAACATATTCTCAGCTGGATTTTCGAAGGAGAAGATCTCCCAGGGTTGTGAATGGCACTTGATTTTCTCATAGTTATACTTATTTTCTATTTTTCTTTGAAAATGAAATGAATCATTGAACTCCCTGAGACCCTGACACTCAACCACATAGGCTTTTGTCCGTGCTAACTTGATTTGTTATCTCAACAAGTCAACATGGAGTTCTAATATATATATCGTGCTGTGAAGGCAATTTGTTGTAACGCTGATTTGTGATTGAAATAAGGTGTTTTATAAGTAAATTTATACATCTACAAGCAGTGTAATTTATTGAAGATCGTGTTTTTTTGGCAATTTAGACCCTAGGTATATTAAGGAGTACAAGTGGTACACAACACCGCACTAATAAATAAAATACTACTCCCAAGTCCATGGGATATAACTCAACACGAGGTCCACCGTGTTGTCCTGTCAATGACACTCCCACCTAGAGTCGCCATGAACTTTGTATCTGTAGAGGTCCACTGCATCTGCAGCTGCCACTCCCACTCCGAGTCGTCGTGAACATTGTATCTCAGATGGGATCTCTGTTGTCACAAAGGTTTCGACTTTTGTATCTCCATACCAACACTAGAAAGCAACATAAAGTTGAAGAACCACCAACTCCAAGGTCCGCCCCTCCCACGCCTACATCATCGAAAGGAGGAAAATTGGCGCCTTGACTACCTCATGTACAAGGTCTCACACACTCCATGACACCGAGGATGCATCGTCACCACGACGGAGTTGGAGAAAAAGTTGTTGTGTGGGTGACATCGTAACCACGACACCCACACGGCCACACCTAGCGCCAAATCTCGCTCCATCCAAGAGAAAGCATGAAGATGTTGTGCCAGTACTTAACGTAGCTACGCCAATTCCGTTCATGGGATATAACTCAACACGAGGTCCACCATGTTGTCCTGTCAATGACACTCCCACCTAGAGTCGCCATGAACTTTGTATCCAGAGGTCCACTGCATCGCTGTTGCCGCCACTCCCACTCCGAGTCGTGAACATTGTATTCAGAGATGGGTTCTCTGTCACAAAGTTTTCGACTTGATCTCCATACCAACACTAGAAAGCAACATAAAGTTGAAGAAACACCAACTCCAAGGTCCTCCCTCCCACTCCTACATCATCGAAAGGAGGCAAAATTGGCGCCTTGTGACTACCTCATGTTCAAGGTCTCACACTCCATGACACCGAGGATGCATCGTCACCACGACGGAGTTGGAGAAAAAGTTGTTGTGTGGGTGACATCGTCACGACACCCACACGGCCACACCTAGCGCACAAATCTCGCTCCATCCAAGAGAAAGCATGAAGATGTTGCCGCCAGTACTTAATGTAGCCACAAAGTGGGGTCGAGCTGCAGAGATTATTTTTCACCGTCATTGTCACCACCACCAAAAATGACAATCGTAACCCTAACCCTACCACTACCTAGACGCAGAGACACGATTTGTGGTCCTCTACTCTCCCACCAATGAAGTGAATGATGGAGAGGGAGGGACCCTCGCTAGCTACGGAGCGAGGGAAGTGGAGTTCCTCCCTTTTGCTTCTCTTTCACTATAGCAAAGGGGAAGAGACAGAGAATGATGACATCTTGTGTTGTCGGCTTAACCAAAGGGTGAATTTGGAAAAAAACAGCAAGTGAACCATATCGGAGATATTTGACAAATTGAAAGATGAAAATGCACCATGACAACTAAATAGGGCATGACATGGAAATTTAAATACCGTGGCAACGCACGGGCATTCAACTAGTAATTTTTAATTCGAAAGATAGATGAAACTTGAGAATTTGCTAGGAATAGCAAAAGTGCTACTAGGTAGATATGGTGGACACAAGTGGCAAAGGTTTTTGGTTCAAAGGGTTTTGGACACATGAGAAGTATGCCTTCTCAAAACAGGTTTTTGGCTAGCAAGGCTGGGTAGCAAGCAAGAGAGTTGAAAGAAACAAGCAAACATACACGTAATAAAGCCAAACATGCAATCTTCCTTAAAGACACAAAAGGATCTTAAATAAAGAATACTAAGCTTATGAGCCAACAAGAAAGAAAACAAATGATACAAAATACATGTAAGCTTTTTCTTTCTTTTTCTCTTTCATAGTAATGCTACTGACCAGAACTCGGTTTGCCAAAACCAATTTAGATCCACTTGATGATCCCAAAGTGGTGCCAATACTGATTAACAAGATCCATCATATAAGAGAGATTGCAAACTAAAATAAGAAGTGCAAAAAAGTAAAAGATGAGACTTTTCATTAATATTCCAATAAAGGCACTCACACCAAGGGATACATAGATAATCAACTAAAGGAGAGATACTTCCACATGCAAACCAAACTATAAGATAACCTCTCTACCAAAGATGCGAATCCACTAAACAGGTAAAAGATAAAAGATAATGGTGGTGATACCGCGACACTCCCCCAAGCTTAGAACAAGCCAAGGGGATGCCAAACCTGATGATGAATTACTCCTTTGGTGGTGGTGGTGTTCTCTTGATAAGCTCCTCAATCAATTTCTTCAAATCCTCCATATCGAAGGTCAGAGTACAAATTAACTCCGAATTATGCTCAATGCAGCCCATGATCAACTCAGACTGAGGATCCCAGTCCTTGTTATTCTTTCTCCATTCTTCCAAATTAGAGTGTTTCTTCCCTGCACGGTTAGAACAAGGGGAACTAGGAGGAAGCATGCGTGGAGCAAGGATATGACACGGAGTTCTCCCTCCTGTAGACATCCGTGCCGTCCTCTTAAGCTTGGTAGGTCTTGCCACCAAACCAATGCTTGCGACGGTAGCACGAGTGTCCGGTTGCTTGTTCTCCTCCATGTCACCTTCATATCCTTCCGGAATCTCATCCTCCTTGGGAACTTTAGGTTCTTCTTACTCGGGCTTCTTGCCTTTGTCGTTGGCGGAGGCCATGGTGCTCTAAACTTTAGAAGATTTGCTGACAGAAACAGATCGAAACGAAAACACGACAAGAACACGATGTACGAAACTCGGGGGATCTAGGGGGTTATATATTACGAAGTTTCAATGCATAAGGAAGGTTTTGACACGGAAGCGAGGCGGAGATAGAGTTTGAGGGGGTCAAACCCCCTCCAGGCGCGACCAGGCTGGGCCCGCGCCTAGGGTGGGTATGTCCACCCCGGACTCCGGTTCCTCTTCAGTTTCGTCTCATAACTTCCCTTATGTATTAAAAAAATAAAAAATATAAAAAGATTGGAGTTTCACGAACCTTCTGTTTTCACCACTTTTACCTATTCAAAGACGAACTCTGCAGATTCTTTTTCTCTTTCTCCTGAAAATTTCCTTCTTACAAAACCCTTGCACAAACTCAATGACAACATTAGTGTAAGCAAAAACAACAAACCTTTAGGTACACACTTTAACTGAAAACCCATCAAAACAAAAGCTTATGTAAGAGGCAAATGCAAATGATGGCAGAAATCTGTCAAAACAGACCAGCAGGTAAAGATTGATATTTTAGAAGACCTTCTGTTGCTCAAATCAAAAAGTGCAGAACTAATGAAAGTTGGGTAACAACTTGGAAAACAAGGTCAGCAAAATTCATCTCCATCCGACATACTGAGCTTCCTCACGAAATTTTACAATACAGCACAAAAATCTGTCCCAGGACAACCACTTTTCACAACTCCTCTACTTCACAAAAGTAGTTGAAATTGACACAAAAACCAAAACAAAAAGGATATGGAGCGCTTATTACAAAGGTAATAACTTCCAAGACTCGACAAAACTCTTGGGTTATCTCCCAACAAGTACTTTTCTTTAATGCCTTTAAGTTAGGCTTGAAACTTCCAAAAATGCTCACAAAGGAGATATATATCTGGAATGAAAGAGAGCATTAAGGAGCAAATAACCAACACACTTGAGTCTAACCCACTTCCTATGCATGGGGGTATCATGATAAAACTAATTGTTGAAGCAAAAAGCCTCTAGCATAGGAAGACAAAATAGATGCAACTTCAAAGCTTTCAACATAAAACGGGGAAACTTAATATCGTTGAGATGCTTAAAACCATGTTTACCTCTCTCAAAATAACTTTTAGTAGCACTTTGAATAAATTTGACAATATAACTATCACTGGAAACAACTTTATCATCAGAATAAGCATACTTACTGTCATTAAAAAGAGGTCCAAGGTCATAAACCGGATCAATAGAAGCAAGTTGTTCCATCCTGAAATCTTTATTAGGCAATCCATTTTCACAAGGAGCTTTAGCAAATTTGGAAAAGTTAAACTCATAAGAATCTACATCAAACTTAGTTAAAAAAATTTCCTTCTTACAATCAATAATATCTTCAAAAGTGTTTAAGAAAGGTCTACCAAAAATGATAGGACAAGTTTTGCTAGCTGCTGAATTAAGCACTAGAAAATCAGCAGGATACTTAATCTTACCACAAAGAACCTCCACATCTCTTAAAATGCCAATGAGGCAAATGGTTTCCTTATTATCAAGGTGTATAACCACATCAATGTCCTCAAGATCACAAGGACCAATCTCATGCATAATTTCCCTGTAAAGCTCATAAGAAGTAGCACAGAACGAGCACCAATATCACATAAACCCTAGTAGCAATGATCACCAATTTTAACAGAAAGCACAGGAACACTAGCTTTTCTAGCCTTACTAGGATGAGAAATAATATTAGTAGCGTCTTCACAGAAGACAATGTGCTCATCCACTCTATTTCTAGTGACAATGTCTTTCACTATAGCTACCACAGGTTCAACATTCAATTGCTTACCAGGCTCCACAGTTTTCATTGTACCCTTGTTATTTGCACTAATAATCATAGAATACTCCTTTACTTTAGATGGGAAAGGTATTTTCTCAACATAAGGTTCAGACACAATATGATTACTAGTAAAAACTTGAGTACTTCTAATAGGAACATGACTAACAACATCTTTATACGGAGCATGGTACTTATTCCACTTATTCTTGGGGATTTCTATGTAAGAGGCAAAGGCCTTAAAACATTTGGCAATACTTTGGGAATCAAGACCAAACTCATTGCGAATATCACGGAAGTTATCAGTACCCATAAAAGATTTAACGCATTCATAATCATAGTTTATACCTGACTTTCTTCCTTTTTCATTCTCCCAAGCCTTAGTGTTATCTTGAATACGGTCTAAGAGATCACATTTAGCTTCTTCCTTCATACGTGTGAATGATCCAGCACAAGAAGCATCTAGTAAATTTTTATCATGAAGAGAAAGCCTAGCATAAAAGTTATTGAGAATAATATTGTTAGGGAGTTCATGAATAGGGCATTTAAGCATGAGTAACTTCAATCTCCCCCAATCTTGAGCTGAAATCTCTCCATAAAAAGGCCAAAAGTTACATATAAGATTTCTATCCTTATGGATTTCACTGGGAGGATAAAATTTAGAGTAAAAGAGAGATGCCATCTCCTCCCATTCCATGGATTGTCCATTCTTCAGCAGCTTATACCATTCTTCAGATCTCCCTTTCAAGGATATGGAGAGTAACTTCTTCTTCACCTGTTCAGTTGTGATACCTGCACACTTAAACAACCCGCATAATTCATGGATAAAAAGCAAGTGATCACCAGGATGGACAGTTCCATCCCCAAAATAATAATTATCCATAACACGATTAACAATACTTGTAGGTATCTTAAAAGGATCTATCTCAACAGGAGGTGGTTCATCTAATACCCTAGCAGAGGTAATAGTTTTCCCAAAAATAAAACCAAGTGGGTTATCCATATTGGAAACAAAGTAACAAGAAGCAACAAAAGCAATACTCATAGTAAAAGTTTCCCTTACTAGTTCCACTCTTCAATAACGCTTCACTCCCCGGCAACAGCGCCATAAAATAGTCTTGATGACCCACAAGTATATGGGGTGTATCGTAGTACTTTTGATAAATAGGAGTGTCGATCCCAACGAGGAGTAGAAGGTGCTGAATAGTGGTATGGAGCAGGAAATCCCTGTGAATACTTAGCAAACGGATTTTTAGTGGTTTTCTGACAAGGCAACAAAACAAGGAGCAAGTAACAAGAGTAACGAGCAAACGGAGCAAGTTGCCCAATCCTTTCTTCGCAAAGGACAAGCCGGTGGAAATACTTATAAGGACCAAACGTTCTCGAGGACACATGGGAATTCTGTCAAGTGCTTTCGCTTCAAATAGCTGAGTACTCTTCTTTGGTGTTTGTAAGTGTTGTGTGGGTGAACCTGTGCTAACATAACGCCCTTCCTAGGACTAATACATACTTGTGATTAAACTCCCTGCAAACATCCGTAACTACAGGAAAGTAATTAAGATATACATCTAACCATAGCCTTAAACTCCGAGATCCTACACTCCCTTGTGCAAAGGTGTCCTAACGGGGGTTCATGTTTCTCTCACTCCGGCAACCCCACAATTAGTAGCCAAATACACAATGCATCCCCCTAGGCCCATAAATGGTGAAGTGTCATGTAGTCTACGTTCACATGACACCACTAGAAGAATAGCACCACAACTTAAATACTAAACCATTGAATAATAATTCATCACAGATCCACTAATAACAACATGACTTCTCCCATGTCCTCAAGAACTAAACGAACTACTCACAATACATCATATGGATCAAGATCGAAGATGATATGATAATGGATAACAATCTGAACATAAACAATAATCCAATGGTTCCACTCACAAGCATCAACTACAGTAGTAATTAACACCGGGAAAGTTTCCCCTAAGAACTAAAGCAATATCCAACACAATTGTTATAGCGGGACGGAGTGGTGATGATGGTGCTGGTGGAGATGATGGTGTGGATGATGATGATGATCCCAATGAAGCCTAGCTTGATGACGGTGTTGATGGCGACAGTCTCCCCTCTCCGGGAAGGAATTCCCCCGGCAGAAATCTGTCTGCCAGAGAGATCTTTCTCTCGCGGTGTTTTCCGCCCCCCAGAGGCGGCGGAAATCTATCTATGGTCGCCCCCTGGTATTAGGGTTCCGTAGGGAAGATATAGGCGAAGGGACGGAGTCGGAGGCCGGGCAGGTGGGCCACACCTTCCCTAGGCACGGGGTCGGGTGGGCCTGCGCCTAGGGGGAGTGCCCCCCTCGAGGCCCATCTCCGTCCCTCCTTCTGGCTTCCTTCGTCTTCTGGTAAAATAATATGTTTCCATATTTTTCTGGTATTTTTCTGATCTTCGCGAAATTGCACCGAAACGCCTTCTTTTCCATCAGAATCCAGACTCCGGTAGTCCATCCTCCAGGAATCCTCCAACATGCATAAACAGATGAAAAGCCATAAGTAATACCTCATAATAAGACAAACATCAATGAATAGAGGTAAATTATGATATAGAAAGGTGATGCAAATTGGGCATATCAATTGTCTGCTTGCCTTGTCATTTTAGTTATGGGATAGCTCATGTACCATGTGCAAGGGGTACCCCGTTGGCGGTTCTCAATGATATGCAAATACTTACAATGACAAGAACTTACAGGTGACTAAAGTTGAGTAGTATGAGGTGTGGCCCTCGTATTCAAGGGACTTGAGATTGCCAACTTATACTTCGTCAAGCATATACTCCATCTTTGTTCACTTTAACCTTAATCACTTCAAGATTATTATGATAGGGGCAATGAGGGCTGAAAGCTAACAAGTACCATAATTTTTGGAAGCTCTTTTTGAAACTTGAAATCCCTACTTCCTTTATAAAAGGACTTTCTTCCACCACTATTGAGTCTCCACCTTCTACCTTTAGGCACGATTAAGAGAGCATAGTTGTCATTCTGTGTGCAATGTTCCAAAGCTTATTGATTTATGCATATTGTGATATTACTTGTTCTTGTGCTATTTGTTTCTAGTCACCCTCGTGAACTTTGAAGGTGTCATATGCATCTATTTGCTACTCTATGAGGGACAAGCTGATTGCGAGTGTGCTATGTTTTCTGTATGTGAAACAAACAAACATTTTTCAATGCATGTTATTCATGATCTTTGTTTGTAGTTTGTAATGTGGCATGCATAGTTACTATGTCCTATTGTTAGAACTCCATCTTTCATGCACATGTTTAGAGTTCTTTGATCCTAGCTTTCAATGCTTGCAAATGGTTAGATCTTTATTGTGAGGGTGCATGTCGCCTAAAAAATATTCTTTTTATCACTTACCTACTCGAGGATGAGCAGGAGTTAAGCTTGGGGATGCCTGATACGTCGAAAACGTATCTATAATTTTTGATGCTCCATGCTTGTCTAGTATCTACTTTGTTTTGCTTTGTCTACACTTTGAGGTGATTTTTACATGTTTTCTGGTACTAACCTATTAACAAGTTGCCACAGTGCCAGTTGCCTATTTTCTGCTGTTTTTGGTTCCAGAAAATTTAGTAAAGAAATATTCTCGGCGCAGAGGAACAAGAAGTCCAGAGGGGAGCTGGAGAGGCGGGCCAGGGTGCCCAGACACCCCTAGGCGTGGGTGGGCCCTGCCGCGCGCCTAGGCAGGGTGTGGGGCCCCTGGCCACCACCTCGGCCTCCCCCTTCTCCTATAAGAAGCCCCCGATGCAGAAACCCTAGTACCCTATCAAATATCCACAAAACCTTCTGTAGCCGCCGCCACCGTCGTCCCTAGATCGGGGGGATCTGAAGTTCTTCCCGGCACCCTGCCGGAGGGGAGATCATCCTGGAGGCCTTCTCTCCGGTATGATGCGTGAGTGGTTCCACCTTGGACTATGGGTCCATGTAGTATATAGATGGATGTATATCCTCATTTGTGCTTTCATGTATAGATCTTGTGAGCTCCGTTCATGGTCAAGATCTAATCTGTTGTAATCATGCATGTTGTGTTTGCAGGGATCCGATGGATATTGAGATTATTATGTTGGTTTGATTAATGGTTTTGTCTTTATGATTCTATCATGTCTGTGTTGTTTGTGATCTTGCATGCTCTCCGTTGTTAGTAGATATCTTGGCCAATTAGTTGCTAGTGACTCCAAGAGGGGGTATTTATGCTCGATAGTGGGTTCATGCCTCTAGTTTCCAAGGGAAGTGACAATAATCTCTTCGGTTGTAGATGTGATGTTGCTACTAGGGAGAAAACAACAGTCTCTTGTTCATGGAACATGTGGACTGCTTACCTTACACACTTTGCTTAAAGCAGTTGTCTGTTGCTTGCAACTTAATACTGGAGGGGGTTCGGATGATAACCTGAAGGTGGATTTCTAGTCATAGATGCAGTTGGATGGCGGTCTATGTATCTTGTTGTATTGCCCAAACGAATCGCATATGATCATGAATGTCTAGTATTGCACAAAATCCTATTTACCAGGCACTATGAACCCTTCTGTTTGGTCCATATACATTTCCTCATCAAGTTCTCCATGCATAAAAGCAGTCTTGACATCTAACTGCTCAAGCTCAAGATCACGCATAGACACAATACTAAAGAAAGTGCGAATGGAATTATGATTTACAACTGGGGAGAACACATCATTGTAATCAATACCTTGAATCTGGCTGAACCCTTTTTATACTAACCTTTCCTTGTACCTTGAAGGATCTTTAGGAGACAAACCTTCCTTTTTCTTGAAGATCCACTTGCAGCGGACCGCCTTATTTTGTTTAGGCAAGCGCACAACATCCCATGTGCCATTTTTCTCAAGCAATTTCATCACTTCTTGCATAGCAGAAACCCACTTCTCGTGGTCAATAGATGCAATGGCTTCATTATATGTAGGAGCTTCACATGTTCAGCATAACTCAAAGCATAATGAACAAGATTACATTCTTCAAATAAACTAGGATGAGTACCATAGTTATGCCTCGTTATATTATCATCAATGGACTCATGTGGCTGCTACAAAACAGTAGGTGAGTGCTAAACAACAGTATCATCAATATTTTCCTCATGTGTATCTTCAACGACAACATCATTATCAACAGTTTTCTGCAGGTTATCCACCTGCACACTAACTCTCTCCTCTCCAATAGCAACAGGAGAGGGATCTGATGGAAAGCTGTTATGATACATAGCGGATTCATTGAAAACAACATTTCTACTCAACAAAATCTTTTTAGTTTCAGGATTCCATAGTTTATATGCTTTAACTCCTGAACCATAACCAAGGAATATGCACTTAACATCCCTTGGATCTAACTTTTCATTATCAACATGAGCATATGCAGTGCAGCCAAAAACTCTCAAATGTGAATAATCAGCGGGCGAACCTGACCATACCTCAATGGGTGTTTTCTTCTCAAGTGGAATAGAAGGTGACATGTTGATGAGATAGCACGATGCGTTGGCTGCTTCAGCCTAGAAACGCCAATGAATACCTGCATTAGACAACATACAACAAGCCCTCGAGATGATGGTTCTGTTCATGCGCTGAGCCACGCCATTCTGCTGAGGAGTATAGGAGATGGTGTGATGCCTGATCATGCTATCGTTACTGCAAAACTCCTCAAATTCATTAGAACAGAATTCCATACCATTATTAGTATGTAGTACATTTACCTTCTTCTCAGTTTGCTTTTCAACCATAACTTTCCACTTCTTAAAAGCATAAAAAACATCAGATTTATGCTTCAAAAAATAAGGCTACACTTTTCTTGAGTAGTCATCAATAATAGTAAGCATGTAATTAGCACCACCAATAGAAGTATTACGAGACGGATCACATACATCAGCATGCACATAATCTAATATGCCTTTGGTGATATGAACGGAAGCATTGAATTTAACTCTTTTATGCTTACCAAAAATGCAGTGCTCACAGAACTCAAACTTACTCAAGTTGCCACCATCAATTAGCTCTCTCTTGACCAACTTGGTCATGCCTTGTTCGCTCATATGCCTAAGACGTATATGCCACATATGTGTTTTACCACAATCATCAGAATCATTAGAAGTAACAGCAACAACCATACCATGCAAAGTGTGATACGCCCAATTTGCATCACCATTCTATATCATAATTTACCTCTATTCATTGATATTTGTCTTATTATGAGGTATTACTTATGGATTTTCATATATTTATGCATGTTGGATGATTCTTGGAGGATGGACTGCCGGAGTCTGAATTCTTATGGAAAAGAAGGCGTTTCGGTGCAATTTCGCGAAGATCAGAAAAATATGGAAACATATTATTTTACCAGAAGGCGAAGGAAGCTAGAAGGAGGAGCGAAGAGGGGCCACAGGGGGCCCACACCCCCTAGGCGCGGGCCCACCTGACCCCGCGCCTAGGACATGTGTGGCCCACCTGCCCGGCTCCTGGCTCTGCCCCTTCGCCTATATCTTCCCTACGAAACCCTAAGGCCAGGGGAGCGACCACAGATAGATTTCCACCGAGAGAAAGATCTCTCCGGCAGACAGATTTCTGCCGGGGGAATTCCTTCCCAGAGAGGGGAGACCGCCGCCATCAACACCATCGTCAAGCTAGGCTTCACTGGGATCATCATCATCATCCACACCATCATCTCCACCAGCACCATGATACGTCAAAATCGTATCTATAATTTTTGATGCTCCATGCTTGTTTAGTATCTACTTTGCTTTACTTGTCTACACTTTGAGGTGTTTTTACATGTTTTCTCGTACAAACCTATTAACAAGTTGCAACAGTGCCAGATGCCTGTTTTATACTATTTTTGGTTTCAG
The DNA here is from genome assembly GCA_030063025.1 of Avena longiglumis. Classification (NCBI taxonomy): domain Eukaryota; kingdom Viridiplantae; phylum Streptophyta; class Magnoliopsida; order Poales; family Poaceae; genus Avena; species Avena longiglumis. The sequence goes on from CP125975.1 coordinate 16,832,341, forward strand.
AAAAGTTAGTAAAGAAATATTCTCGGAATTGGACGGGACAAACGTCAAAGTCAATTACTTTCCGTCAGGAACAAGAAGACCAGAGGGGAGCCGGAGGGGCCGGCCAGACCCACCCTAGGCACGGGTGGGACCCACCCAGTGCCTGGCTAAGGTTTGGCGCCCCTGGCCGCCGCCTCGGCCTCCCCCTTCGCCTATAAAAATCCCCCAATGCAGAAACCCTAAGGACCCGATCAAATCTCCACGAAACCGTCTGTAGCCGCCGCCACCAACATCCCTAGATCGGGATCAAGTTCTTCCGGCACCACGAGGGGAGATCATCCCGGAGGCCTTCTCTCTGATATGATGCGTGAGTAGTTCCACCTTGGACTATGGGTCCATGTAGTAGCTAGATGGTTGTATCTCCTCCTTTGTGCTTTCATGTATAGATCTTGTGAGCTCTATTTATGATCAAGATCTAATCTATTTGTAATCATGCATGTTGTGTTTGCGGGGATCCGATGGATATTGAGATTATTATGTTGGTTTGATTAATGGTTTTGTCTTTATGATTCTATCATGTCTGTGTTGTTTGTGATGTTGCATGCTCTCCGTTGTTAGTAGCTATCTTGGCCAAGTAGTTGCTAGTGACTCCAAGAGGGTGTATTTATGCTCGATAGTGGGTTCATGCCTCTAGTTTCCAAGGGAAGTGACAATAATCTCTTCGGTTGTAGATGTGTTGTTGCTACTAGGGAGAAAACAACGGTCTCTTGTTCATGGAACATGTGGACTGTTTACCTTACACACTTTGCTTAAAGCAGTTGTCTGTTGCTTGCAACTTAATACTGGAGGGGGTTCGGATGATAACCTGAAGGTGGACTTCTAGTCATAGATGTAGTTGGATGGCGGTCTATGTATGTTGTTGTATTGCCCAATTGAATCTCATAGGATCTTTCTAACAAGTAATTGCATTGTTATTCCTTGCTCAGTTCCTGTCAATTGCCCTGCTGTAATTTGTTTACCCTTCATTCCATGTTGTTTATCTAAGGAGAGCACCTCTAGTGAACTATGGACCCAGGTCCAATCTTTATCATTGATACATCTTCCACTGTTACTTGTTTACTTGCTGCAAACCACCATTACCTTCCACACCATATGTTTAATCCTTTGTTACAACAAACCGGTGAGCTTGACAACCTCACTGATTCGTTGGGGCAAAGTCTTGAGTTTGTGTTGTGCAGGTCTCCGCGTTGCTTGCAACACCTGTGTGACGTTTCCTTCCTCCTACTAGTTCGTTAACCTCGGTTTCTTACTAAGGGAAAACTTGCTGATGTGCTGCTTCACACCTTTCTCTTGGGGTTCCCAACAAAGCGCTCCTACATCAACTCAACGCTGCATCAATTGACAACCTCACTATTCGTTGGGGAAAAGTATTGAGTTTGTGTTGTGCAGGTATCCAAGTTGCTTGCAACAACTTTGAGATGTTTCCTTCCTCCTACTGGTTCGATAACCTCGGTTTCTTACTGAGGGAAGACTTGCTGCTGTGCTCTTCACACCTTGCTCTTGGGGTTTCCCAACGAAGCGCTTTTAGGCGCCATCAACAAGTTTTCTGGCGCCATTGCTGGGGAGGCTAAGGACGTCTTCACCAGGGAGTCCTTCTCAAACTTTCTCTTTACTTTGTTTTTGTTTTGCTTAGTTTCTTTTGATTGGTTTTGTTTGCCTCTTTTTATAAAAAACTCCAAAAAAATAGTTTAGTTTGGTTTGCTTTCTCTTATCAACAACACAAAAAAAAATTCCTGCTCTAGTTGCTGCTGCTGTTGGTTTGCTCCACTTTTGCCAAAACGAACTCTACTAATAACACCAAGTTGTGTGACTTCACTAGCACAAACAACAATGATTTCCTAAGCACTCCTATTGCTCCACCTACTCCTGATGCTACCTTTTATGAAATTAAGCCTGCTTTGTTGAATCTTGTGATGAGAGAGCAATTTTCTGGTGCTAGTTCTGATGATGCTGCTGCCCAACTCAATAACTTTGTTGAACTTTGTGAGATGCAAAAATATAAGGATATAGATGAGGATATTAAGCTCAAGTTGTTTCCTTTCTCCTTGAGAGGAAAAGCTAAATAATGGTTGCTATCCTTGCCTAGAAATAGTATTTATTCTTGGATTAAGTGCAAAGATGCTTTTATTAGGAAGTACTACCCTCCTGCTAAGATTATATCTATGAGAAGTAATATTATAAAATTTAAAAAACTTGATAATGAACATGTTTCTCAAGCTTGGGAAAGAATGAAATCTTTGGTTAAGAATTGTCCCACTCATGGACTTACTGCTTGGATGATTATACAGACTTTTTATGCAGGTTTGAACTTCTCTTCAAGAAACCTGTTGGATTCAGCTACTGGAGGTATCTTTATGACCATCACCTTGGGTGCTGCAACAAAACTCCTTGATAATATGATGGTTAATTATTTTGAATGGCACATTGAGAGAGCTCCACATGGTAAGAAGGTAAATTCTATAGAAGAAACCTCCTCTTTGAGTGATAAGATTGATGTTATAATGGCTATGCTTGTTTATGGGAAAGCTCCTTTAGATCCAAATAATGTTCCCTTAGCCTCTTTGGTTGCTCAAGAAGAGCAAGTTGATGTGAACTTCATTAGAAACAACAATTTCAACAACAATCCCTATAGGAATAATTTTGGTAGTAACAACAATTATAGGCCTTATCCTCCTAATAATGGAAATACCTATGGAAACTCCTACAACAATACTAGAAGTGCCCCCTCTGAACTTGAAGTCATGCTCAAAGACTTTATTAGTAAACAAACCACTTTCAACAGGACTGTGGAAGAAAAGCTTTTGAATGTAAAGAATATTTCCTCTTTGTCTGAAGCACAATCCTCTTTGATTAATAAAATGGCTGCTAAACCTGAAACCATGGAAAGTACCTTCACTTCTACTCATGCCATACAAGTTACTATTGATGAAAATGTTAGACTGTTAGCCCAACTTCATGCTAAGTGTGAAAGGGAAGCTGAAATTGCTAGAAACAATAGTGTGTGCACCATCACCACCACCAATATGGATGCCACTAAACCACAAGAAGTCCCTATTCCTCCTCCTACAATGCCTGAGACCAATGAGTCTACTACTAGTGATGCTAAGTTTGATTTTGATCTTGATGGTTGCAATATTTCTGAAGTGATTATGTTCCTACAAAATCTTGCTAGAAGTCCTGATGCTAGTGATATGCATGTAGCTTCCACCAAACACATTACATATGCTCTTCTTAAAATAAAGGAAGAGAAGTTGAAACACAAAGCTTCTATCCCTAGGAAAGTAGAAGATAGTCGGGAACCCATTATTAATATGCAAGTAACTGACTTTGATCTCAAAGCTTCATGTGATCTTGGTTCTAGTGTCTCTATTATGCCTAGGAAGATTTATGAAATGCTTGATTTGCCACTTTTGGAAGATTGTTATTTGGATGTCCCACTTAATGATAATTCTAAGAAGAAACTCATGGGGAGTGTTAATGATGTAATCATTATGGTTAACAATGCTTATGTACCTGTTGATTTCTATGTTTTGGATGTTGAATACAATGCTTCCTGTCCTATTACTTTGGGAAGACCTTTTCGTAGAACTGTTGGTGCCATCATTGATATGAAAGAACACACCATTAAATATCAATTTCCATTCAAGAAAGGTATTGAACACTTCCCTATGAGGAGAGATAAGTTTATTTTTTCTCCTCCTTTGAAAGCAAGGTTTGATGTTAATGCTTCTTCATTTGAAAATACTTGATTCTTGCTTCTTGTGTCAAACTTAAAGGCGTTAAAGAAAAGTACTTGTTGGGAGATAACCCAAGAGTTTCCTTGAGTATTGGAAGTTATTACTTCAGTAATGACCTCTTCTTATCCTTTTTTGTTTGCTTTTTATGCCAAGAATGACCTCTGATGAGAGGGAAGTAAGATTTGGGGAGTTGATGTCCCAAAACAGATTTCTGTGCTCCACCATAAAACTTTGTGAGGAATCTCTATAAGTAGGATTGAGCTGATATTTTACGAATAAATCCCCCAGTATGTTATCTAACTTTCGTTAGTTCAACACTTTTTTATTTGAGCAACAGAAGGTCTTTGACAAAATCGGTTTCTACTTGCTGGTATGTTTTGACAGATTTCTGCCATTATTTGCATTTGCTTCTTATTAATTCCTTTTTGTTTTTTTGGGAAATTGAGCTTTTTGAGGGAATTGCTACAGTAGCTTGTGTTTTTATTGAAAGTTTTGCTGTTCTAAAGCTAAACCCAAGGGTCTATTATCTTTTGAATACACTAATGTTGCTAATGAAGATTGTGTGAAGTTTTATATGAAGAAAAATTTCAGGTGTAGAGAGGGAATGATGTAATGAGATGAAGAATGGACAAAAGCTCAAGCTTGGGGATGCCATCCCGTGTCACCCCAAGAAATATTCAAGAGGTACATGCGTCAACGCTAGGGGATGCCCAAGGCATCCCCTTCTTCATCAATAAAAAGATCGGGTCTTTCTAGACACTTTGTTTTTATTGTTTCATGCACTGTTGTGTTGTTCTTGGAGCATCTTAGTTTTCGTTTGCTTTGCTTAGTTTGCTTGATTTTCTTGAATAAAGTAGTTTGGACCTCCGTTCTCGCTGTGTTGTTTCAAATAAGTTGATTGATGTTGGAAAGGAGTAGAAAGTTCTTGATTGAAATAGACTTTAGCACGTCATGCTAGGTGTTGTTTTGACCTTATGCTTAGTGATTATTGATGTAGCATGACTTGTTCCAAACAATTGGGATTGCTTTGTGTGTCTTGAAAGAATCATGCGTTGTTTCAGCATGCAAAAGCATAGTATTGTGGTATTCTCCTTTGATGTTTGATATGTCGTAAACGTATCTATAATTTTTTATGTTCCATGCTTGTTTTGTATCATTTGTATTATGTTTTGTCTACACTTTGAGGTGTTTTTATATCTTTTCTGGAACTAACCTATTAACAAGATGCCACAATGCCAGTTGCCTGTTTTCTTCTGTTTTTGGTTCCAGAAAGGCAGAAAATCAATATTATCGGAATTGGACGGGACAAAAGTCAAAGTCATTATTTTTCCCGGAGCAACACGGAACCACGAATCAGAGCTGGAGGGGGACCACAGGGTGGCCAAACCCCTCTAGGCGCAGGCAAGCCCTAGAGGCGCCTGGAGGGGGTGTGGGCCCCCCTGGACCCCCACCGACCTTGATTCCTGCGCCTATAAGAAGCCTCTGACCCAAAAACCCTAGGCAATCCAGAAGAAATCCACGAAAACCTCCGCAATGCCACCGCCACCGAAAGGGAGATTCGGTGGACATAAAGTCTCTGTTTCGGCACCCTGCCGGGACGGGGAAGTGCCCCCAGAGCCATCTCCATCGATCTCCATCACCATCTTCGTCACCATTACTGATTCCCATGATGAGGAGGGAGTAGTTCTTCCTCAGGGCTAAGGGCTCTACCGGTAGCTATGTGTTCATCTCTCTCTCTATGCATGATCTTGTTGTCATGAGCTTTGTAATCAAGTAGATCTACCTTGCTACTCAAGTGCTTCATTAGATCTCTGCTCTCCCCATGTGTGTGAAAGTGACAGCGTGCATGCCATGGTGGCACTTAGGTTTGAGTCTACATAAATACTCTCTGTGCTTTAATAGATCTATGCTTTTTCCCATGTGTGTGAAAGTGACAGCGTGCATACCGTGTGTGGCACTTTGGCTAGATTGAATATTTGTTATGAGTTATATTTGGAGTTGGATGTCTCTATGAAATTGTGGTGTTTGTTGGAACCATCTAGCGCTCAAGGTGATAGTGTGGGGTTATCTAGATTGGGGAAGGCAGACTTTGAGGAGTGCTGTTATAGCCCTACCGATGTAAAGTGTCCAACCGGAGAGTAGTTAAGAGTAGTATCATAAAGAGAAGATATTTATATGAGAGAGTGTTCACTAGTGAAAGTATGATCCCTAGGCCTTGTTTCTAAATATTGAAACACCGTTTGCTACTAGATATGTTGCATGTTTGCTTGCTGCAGTCTTTACCTCACCGTCAAGCTCTTTTCTGGCACCGTTACCACTTGTACTTTACTATCTCTTCGCCGAACTAGTGCACCTATACACCTGACAAGTGTATTGGGTGTGTTGGGGACACAAGAGACTTCTTGTATCTTGATTGCAGGATTGCTTGAGAGGGGATACCTTTGACCACTTCCTCCCTAAGTTCGATAAACCTTGGGTGATCCACTTAAGGGAAACTTGCTGCTGTTCTACAAACCTCTACACTTGGAGGCCCAACAACTGTCTACAAGAATAGAAGTGCGTAGACATCAATGCTTTGTTTGGGTTGACTTGGCACATGCTCACACCATGTTATGACTATGAACAAGTCACCGTAGCCTCTATGATCATTTAGTCCTTGACTTGTAGTACCACTCTATGCTTTGATTAGTAATGTTTTGTCGCTCTGCATGATTATGGCCATTATTGCACTCTTAGTTGGTTGCTCCCAGTCTTTTGCTAGCCTCCACTTGTATGAGTAAGCTCTACTCGTGCATCCAACTCCCAAGAATCCAAGTTATTCCAAAGTGTCCACTATAAATTCCTATTCATGGCGTGTTACACCATTCCAAGTATATTCTTGTTTTCATTTATCTTCCAATTAAAAAGTATTTTGTTATGTGAAAACTTAGTGATTAAAGCCCTCACAAACTTGATGGCCCACTTTATTTTTTCTTGCCCCTAATAAACTTGAACCATTGTGTCATCTATGTTGTATATACTTGCACTTATACGTTGGAATTAGAAGAACCGTGCTGTCACGGGGAACGCTTTCAACATTGCACCTGTATTTTGTACACAGTTGATATCATGCTCTTTTGTCTATCGATTTCGTCGGTGTGAAATGAAATTGGAGCTTGTAAGTCCATGGAGTTATGTATGTGTGTTAGAGAAACGCCTGGGCCACTAGCCTAAGCCATGCCTAATCATGGTGGAAACTTGCAGCATCACCATAATGACATCTATGAAGCTTTCTTCTTATAAAAAAAGAGACATATTGAGAAAAGAGGAAAGAGAGAAAAAACACCATATTCCCATGGTAAATAAGAAGATTGCTGAGATGCTCATTGTCTGCTTGCCTTGTCATTTTGGTTATGGGATAGCTGTTGTACCATGTGCAAGGGGCACCCCGTTGGAGGTTCTCTATGATACACATGTACTTACTATGACAAGAACTTACAGGTGATTAAAGTTGAGTAGCATGAGGAGCGACCCTCGTATTCAAGGGACATGAGATTGCCAACTTATACTTTGTCAAGCATATACTCCATAGTTTGTTCACTTTAACCTTAATCACTTCAAGATTCTTATGATAGGGGCAATGAGGGCTGAAAGCTAACAAGTACCATAATTTTTGGAAGCTCTTTTTGAAACTTGAAATCCCTGCTTCCCTTTATGAAGGGCCTTTCTTCCACTATTATATTGAGTCTCCACCTTCTACCTTTAGGCACCAGTTAAGAGAGCATAGTTGCCATTCTAAGTTCTATGTGTATTGTCCCAAAACTTATTGATTGATGCATATTGTTGATATTTCTTGTTCTTGTGCTATTTGTATCTAGTCACTCTTATGAACTTTGAAGGTGTCCTATGCATCTATTTGCTACTCTATGAGGGACAAGATGATTGCCACTATGTCATGTTTTCTGTATGTGAAATAAACAAACGTTTTTCAATGCATGTTATTCATAATCTTTGTTTGTAGCCTTTCATTTTGCATGCATAGTTACTTTGTCTTATTTTTAGAACTCCATATTTCATGCTCATGTTTAGAGTTCTTTGATCCCAGCTTTCAATGCTTGCAAATGGTTTGATCCTGATTTTGATGGTACGGACCTCAAAAATTATTCTTTTATCACTTACCTACTTGAGGACGAGCAGGAGTTAAGCTTGGGGATGCTTGATACATCAGAAACGTATCTATCATTTTTGATGTTCCATGCTTGTTTACTATCTACTTTGCTTTGCTTTGTCTACACTTTGAGGTGTTTTTATATGTTTTCTGGTACTAACCTATTAACAAGATGCAACAGTGCCAGTTGCATGTTTTCTTCTGTTTTTGGTTCCAGAAAGGAAGAAAATCAATATTCTCGGAATTGGACGGGACCAAAGCCAAAGTCAATATTTTACCGTGGGGAACACGGATCCAGAAGACGATACAGAGGAGGGCCTCGAGGGGGCCACACCCCCTGGACACGCGGGTGGGCCCACCCCATGCCTGGGGGGGGGGGGGGGGCAGCCACCTCGGGCAGCCCCTCGGCCTCCCTCTTCGCCTATAAGAAGCCCCCGATGCCTAAACCCTAAGTACCCGATCAATATTCCACGAAACTGTCTGTAGCCGCCGCCACCATCGTCCCTAGATCGGGGGGATCTGAAGCTCTTCCCGGCACCCTGCCGGAGGGGAGATCATCCCGGAGGCCTTCTTCTTCATCATGTCATCCTCCGGTATGAAGCGTGAGTAATTTCCCCTTGGACTACGTGTCCATGTAGTAGCTAGATGGTTGTATCTTCTCCTTTGTTCTTTCATGTCTAGATCTTGTGAGCTCTGTTCATAATCAAGATCTCATGTATTTGTAATCATGCATGTTGTGTTTGTGGGGATCCGACGGATATTGAGATTACTATGTTAGATTGATTAATGATTTTTTCTTATTGATTCTATCATGTCTGTATTGTTTGTGATCTTGCATGCTCTCCGTTGTTAGTAGCTATCTTGGACAAGTAGTTGCTAGTGTATCCAAGAGGGGGTATTTATGCTCGATAGTGGGTTCATGCCTCTATTTAATTTAAGGGAAGCGACAGAAATCTCTAAGATTGTAGATGTGTTGTTGCCACTAAGGATAAAACAACGATCTCTTGTTCATGGAACAAGTAGATTGTTTACCTTACACACTTTGCTTAAAGGAGTTGTCTGTTGCTTGCAACTTAATACTAGAGGGGGTTCGGATAACCCAAAGGTGGACTTCTAGTCATAGATGCAGTTGGATGGCGGTCTATGTATCTTGTTGTATTGCCCAATCGAATCTTATAGGATCATGATGTCTAGTATTGCATTGTTATGCCTTGCTCAGTCCTGTCAATTGCCCTACTGTAATTTGTTTACCCAGAATGCCATGTTTGTTTATATTTGGAGAACACCTCTAGTGAACTATGGACCCCGGTCCAATCTTTACCATTGATACATCTTCCACTGTTACTATTTACTTTCTGCAAACCACTATTACCTTCCACACCATATAGTTAATCCTTTGTTACAGCAACCGGTGATATTGACAACTTCACTGTTTGTTGGGGCAAAGTCTTGAGTTTGTGTTGTGTAGGTATCCAAGTTGCTTTCAACATGTTTGAGACGTTTCCTTCCTCCTACTAGTTCGATAACCTCGGTTTCTTACTGAGGGAAGACTTGCTGCTGTGCTCTTCACACCTTTCTCTTGGGGTTTCCCGACGAAGCGCTCCCAGGTGCCATCATAGGTTTGAGCTTAACCTGCATAAAAGGGAAGATGATACATCCATAAGAGGGCTATTCTGGTTATCTTTATTGAGGACACACAATGTTGCTATCCATAATATGATGACCTTTAGCTTAATCACTGAAGATGACGATGAAGAAGATGAAGGAGATGAAGAGGAAGGAGATGATCAGTTTGTGTTTAGTATGGAAGTACATGCCCCTGATAGTGACATCAAGAGATACCAGACTATTTATGGTATGTGTTTTTTCTCCATGAAATGTATGTATATTAATATTTTCATTTGTGGATCCCTACATTATTTCTCCTTTTAATTGTAATTGAATTTTACAGGATTTAGGGTGCCATTTGTGGATCCCATCATTAGAGGTGTTTTCTACAGGAGTGTTTTCACACATATGTATGCCATTACTGTGGAAGACATGTATGCCATTACATTTGAGATGGTGAAGGATGTAAACAGAATATGCCGGGTGCATGATGAGGATGATTTTTTCCATCTCTGACATGCAATACTATGTTACAAGTCTCAGTGCACTTAATCTAACTAACAACAGCTTTTGAGTTATTGTACCTAATAAGGACATGGCTTCAATTTTACTTTTGTGTTTATAATTACTAACGTGTTTTATTTATTTCATCATTTCAGATCATACATCAAGATTTGCACTTGGTTACAACATCCCAAAGAATGGCATAACTTTGTTTCATGGTTCTGGCAATTCCAGTAAATTTTGCTCCTTTGTTTCCACGGTCACTATCCTTGCCACGGTCATCTTCATAACGCCACCAGCAGTCACGAGCAGGATGCCTATGAATAACGCATATCTAACATGTAGTATCAACATATTTGGTGGATTGTCGATCACGACGGCGCCCACCATTATCACGCCTGTCACCATCATCACGACGGTGAGGGCGTTCATCATCATAGCGACGACCTTGGTAACCACCTCCATCACGGCGGCCCCAGTCATCACGGCGGTCATGGTAATCCTGCTGGCGACCACGGTCATCACCACGGCCACGATCATCATAGAGTGCTCTATCATCATATGGAGGCTGCCGGGGACGCTCGTCCTGACGCAGGCGATCAGGGGCGCGCGGTGGAGGAGGATTGCCTCGCCGGGCAACATTGGCCGAGGAGGAAAAACTGATGTCCTCGGTCTTGTGCATGCGATAAAAAACTTGAACTTGGCTTAGTAAATCAAAAAAGTAGTACTGGGATTGGCATTAACAGGAGTACGTAGGCTATAGTAGTGGCTCTCAAGACCATGAAGGACATACCAAACCAATTCACCATCGTCAAGGGGCTTGCCCACAGCAGCAAGTTCATAGGCAATAGACTTCATCTTTGCAAAATACTTATAAACAGAAAGATCGTTCTTACGGGTGTCATTGAGGGCAGATCGTAGCTGTTGAACACGGTTCTTTGACGAGGAGGAGACGTGTTCGTTGATGCGACGGCCCAGGCTTCAGCAGATGTCTCGAGACCGACAACGTGCACCAGCACATCGGGGGAGAGAGTGTTTAGGATCCAGCGAAGCACCTGCTGGTCATGAGAGATCCAAGAGGCGAATTCCGGGTTCTCGATCGTGACATTTTTCTTGTTGATGTCCTTATTCTTCAGGAGTTTCTCCGGCGCCTCCTTCGAGCCCTCAACAAGGGCAAGTAATGAGCACCTCAGAGGGCCGGGATGACTAGCGCCTTCCAGATGAGCGCGTTGTCCCGCATGAGCAGCTGCGATGGAGGAGATACAAGGGCAGCGGCGATCATGGTGGCAGACGTGGTGGATGTTGATGACGACATGGCGATCGTTGGACGCGGCAACGGCAAAGATGCGGCGGTGGCGTGGATTTTGACTCGGCGGCGTCAGGGTGCGGTGGCTGCAAGGTGTAGCGACGACAACTCATGGGCGGCGGCGGAGGGTTTTTGGATCGTGTAGATTGATCGTAGGTTTTTGGATCGGAACGTGTTTGGGCTTTGGTTTTGGCTGTGGCTTGCGTAGGTTTCGGCTTGGGATGTGCTTGAGGCGGCGACGGCGGCAAGGTGCGGTGGCTGCGATGTGCAGCGGCGGCAGCTCCTGCAGCGGTGGCAGCAGTGTGTTTTAGGGTTTTGGGGATGGCAGCTAGAGCGGGGAAGAGAACCGCTCTAATACCATGTCAATGTTTGTGGAACGATGCGTACTCTTTCTGGCCTCGGTTGCATGTTTATATAGATATGGAATAGCCCCGTATACGGCGTGTACAAGGTTTATATGTGTACGTGTCGAAGTACTACTCTCACCTGTTACATACTCTAACACGGTTGATGGGGAGTTTTAAATAAGTTAGATAGTTGTCATATTCCTTGGTTAGCGAGTTAGATTAGTTTGTATTCTAACTAATGTTATCGGTACAGCTGTGTGCATCTTGTACCTCGATGCCACCCAATGTGACGCGAAATAATCAGTCGTCGCACAATGAGAAGCAAACTTGCAAATTACAATGTGACAAAACACTGAGTTGGGTGTTGTGGTTGCTTGCCTCGGAGAGGAACATTCTAGCTCGCTGAAGTGCTTCATGAAAAACACCCAAGTTGAGGAGAACATTGGGTGATCTTGCAGTTCAATGAAGGATGAAGCTAAGGATGTCTGAAATCATTGGGTGAACTAATCGCAATAACAAAACTCATGGCGTGAGAGCGTATATAAAAGAGATGCTACTGATTTGAATCTCCATCCACAGCTAGCGGTGCTTCTATATTTAAAGAAGCTATGACCCCAAAGTCGTTGGAATTTTGGAGGATAGCAGCGTGTTCATGAGGATAGTGCAAATGTTAATAGTACTACTGGAGTAGATTTACAGCCCATGGACAACCATGTGCCCTGGAAGAAACTCCACCGTACCGGGTCATACTGAAGCCAGAAACAATTAAGATCAAGACCTGTGAGAGAGCAAAGACGACTTCGTTAAACGGAGAAGAGAGAAGACTTGGCACTTATTTCAATAGTGCCCTGAGATATGACAGGAAGCACAACCAAGCTCAATCACTGCATCCAACTTTGAAACCGCAAAGCTCATGAGGCCATGCACATCTCGAGGAGTAGTATCAATAGTACTACTACATGAGCATGTTAGAGTCAATGGCCCGTCGATCTTGGGTCCCACAAGCCAGAAGAACCCCCACCAGATTCACATGTGCATCAAAATCCGTGTTAGTTCTTTTTTCCCACTCGAACAATTTTTTTAATCTCTCACGCCACACAAGATTTGACCTTGAAACTTTGCAGTTCATTGAAGCATTTTGAGATATAATGTGAGAAAAATATGTCAATTTTTTTGATACTTAATATATATATATATATATATATATATATATATATATATATATATATATATATATATATATATATATATATATATATGTGTGTGTGTGTGTGTGTCTTTTAATTAAAAATTGCGCAAAAAAATTCCAAACTATTTTCCCCACATTCTAGTTCACTTTTTTTGGTAACCTACAAAGCTTCAAATCCTTCTTTATATAGTTTGGGAGATATGAAAAAGAAAAGGTCAATAAACAAGTGGGTGTGCAATGCAGTACCTGCTCAGTCACTCATCATTAAGCCAGAAAAAAATGAGATACAGTTAAAAAGAAAAAAAAGAAACAATTTAGATCAAGACTTTGTGCGTGAGAGAGCAACTAATTGAACGCACGACTTGGTTTATTAAGCAGAGAAGAGAGAAGACTTGGCACACTGCTTGTTTTAAGAGTGCACCGAGATTTATAGGAGTTGCAAGCACAACCTACCTCATACACTGAACCCAACTTGAAACCACAAATTAGTTCGGGCGGGGGGATGTCGAGCTAGCATCAACGGAGAAGAAGCTGTTAGTTCTCTAGTAGATGCTCCGACTGTGGCCATGGACACCGAGCAGGTGGTGGGCACAGCAGGCCGTGGCGAAGGAGGATGCCATGGCGATGGTTGTGGTGACGGCAACGAGGAGGAGGATGCCATGTCGATGGCTATGCTTGTGGTGACTGTGACGAGCAAGGATCATTATTCCCCTAGTGGCAGCATCAATCCCGTGCTGGTGCTGCTGTCATCTGCGCGCCTGGGCGCCTGGGTGGCGCTGAATGTCCTTCTCGAGAGGGAAGACGAGGGCGGTGCCCCAAGGATGACTGTTACTCAAGATGAGCTTCTAGAATTGGTAGCGAGAGCCAAGAAAAGAAGTTCGGCATCGTCAGCTACTCGTGATGTAGAAGTGGGGTTCGACTTGGACCACCAACCGTGTCCGTTTGCAGCTGGGACGACACTCCTCCTGCAGGGCGTCACTCCTGATGGGGATAGTGTACTACATGTGGTTGCCAGCAATGGGGATGGCGAGAATTTCTTGAAGTATGCCAGCATCATCTACGACACGGACATCGGCCTCCTGTTTGCCAAGAATCACAGGGGTGAAACACCCTTGCACTGTGCTGCTCGAGCTGGGAACATCAAAATGGCTTCTCATCTCATTGATCTAGCTGCAAATAATGGGGGTCCCGACAAGAAGCTGACGCTCTTGAGAATGGAAAATAGGCGTCACGAGACGGCCCTGCACGAGGCAGTCCGGTTTGAGGACGGCAGAATTCTGGGTCCTAAGGACAGAGAAGCATTGCTTGATGCTCACGGCGCAACAAAAGAAGACACTACTAGTATAGTCAAGCTGCTAATGCGTGCTGACCCCGAATTGGCTGATTTTCCTGCAGAAGGTATTTCACCGCTGTACCTAGCCATCTTGCTGGAGAAGAGTTCCATTGCACTGACTTTATATGATTTGAGTGGTGGCAATCTCTCCTACGCTGGCGCAGATGGGCAAAATGCCTTGCATCTTGCTGTTCTTCGAGACAAAGAAACAGGTACCCACTAAATGCAGCTTTTTGTTTTTTAGAACTGTATACATACCTACTGTTTGGCTATTACTCCCTCCGTTCAAAAAATAAGTAACTTAGATTTGTCTATATTTGTATATGTCTAGACATGGTTTAGTGTATGTAGATATATGCAATTTTAGACAAACTCAAGTCATTTATTTCTAGATGGAGGGAGTAGTATTTTTTCACCACCTATCTATATATGTCGACTAAACACCCTCAAAATAGGAAAACCCAGCATCTACATTTCTTGATGCGTGGAACCATCCATGGATATCGGGACTTTTCAACTTGCATACCCATTTAATTAACTTGCGTCGTCACATTATACCTATATACTACACAAGTATTATTTTGGTTGGCTTCTAGCGAGCTCTCCTTTTCTTACCTCTTATTAGTTTGCTATTTGTGCCTGTAGTTACCCTATTTAACACGAATTCCTTCCGACTTACCACATTTAGTGAAATTTATGCTAGATTTGATCCCTTTTATGATTTAAAAGCACTCTGTTAGGTGGAACCCGGCTATGAGGTAACCCATGTACACATGGCATGCCACGTCATAAGTGTATTTTTCTTCAATTCCCTCCATCGTATAAAGAATATCGCAGATTTTTTTATATATGTATGTATCTAGACACATTTTAGTGCATAGGTTCATGTGAATTTTGACAAATCTATGACATCCCATTTAAAAACAGAGAGTATAAAATTTGTCTTCTAGAGAGGGTTGACTGTCTATAGAATTTAAGTTTGAGAATCATTTTACTGCCCCCGGATGTGGCCGAAACTCTTGTATTTAAAGTCTATCTTTTATCATCTTGTGGACATGGTTGCATACATGTGCGTAGAAACTCATGCTTTCTCTCATGCTCAAGAACACCTTCCACGCCTCATGGTGTGTCCTGCCTTGAGTAGACAAGAGGCAAATGCATCCTCATGAGCAACGCATGTATCAACTTGCTTCATTTCGTCTTGTTTCCTGAATCACAAAAATGAAAATAACTAGGTCTAGATACACTCTTTTCATAAAGCTAAAACATCTTATATTATGAAGCGGAGGTCTAGATACACTTTTTTTATAAAGCTAAAACATCTTATATTATGAAATGGAGGGAGTAGTTTTGAAAAACATGACGAAACTTGGTGACATAGCACGAATCTTGGAGCACCAAATCAACAGTGAAACTTGCACGCTAGATAGTGTGCAAGGTAGAAACGGGGTTCTATGTGTCCGTCCCCATAGAAACAGTTGCATCTTGAATAATGACAGCCGTAGGTCCAATAGAGTCCAGTAACAATTGGTGTAACACCTTTAAGATAGTTATCTAAATTGGTATGTCGAATAGTATTGATGATCGGGTCCTACTAGACAGAGCAATTCCAAATCCTAAAAGGGGTAAAATCTAGAATAAGTTTTACTGAAATGGGTTAATTTGAAGAAATTCTTATTGAATAGGGCACTTGTTATAAAAAAATGACATATCGAGCGATAGAAAATAAAATTCACGCATAAGTAAAATCATCTGTAGTATGTACTACCTCTATTCCTATTTATATATATAGAGCTATCAAATAAATTACAGTTCTATGGAATTCTACTGGGACTACAATAAGTCACCGTTTTGCACATGATTAGATACGCAAATTGCTGCCATTTTCTGATTCACTAACATAAAAAGCATATTCTTCACAGAGATAGTAAAGTGCCTACTGTCCTGGAACATGAGCCTGGCTGCACAAGTGGACAATGATGGGAATACGCCACTTCACTTTGCTTCGTCGATTTACTTTTGGAGTGGCTCATATCTGCTTCTTCAACCCCACCGCAGACCCCCTTGGTGCCGTTTCGTATGGTTTCAATGGAGGTCCACACACTCATTCCCTATTGTATTCAATGCGAACCGTGCTGCATTGCACCAGGCAGACAAGAACGGATTATTTCCCATACATGTGGCTGCCTCAGTAGGTGCCCTAGCTATTATACGTTTCTTCATTCACAGGTTCCGGGATAGTGCCGGCTTGCGCAACGCTCAAGGAAGGACGTTCCTTCATATTGCTGTGGAGAAAAGAAAATTGGGCATAGTATCGTATGCCTGTGGAGATCCATCTTTGGCCTGGATTCTGAATATGCAAGACAATGACGGGAACACTGCACTCCACTTAGCTATCCAAGCTGGGAGCTTTAGAATGTTCTGTGCTCTCTTGGGGAATAGGAAGGTCAATCTGAATATATCAAATAACCAAGGGGAAACTCCACGTGACATATCTGTGAGTAAGATTCCGCGCGGACTGAGTTATTCAGGGGTAAGACACTCTCTGATTTACTTTCTAGTTCTTCATTCATTCATGTCACACATTTCTTCTTCTTCTTCTTCTTTTTTTCTACTCAATTCTTACCCAATTTTCTTTCAGAACTCTGAGAATAGAATACGCTACGCCTTGTGGTCTGTTAGGGCGAACCACGGTGCCCTTCGCTGGGATACGATTGAGGAGAAGTACTTCCCTAGTAAAAAGCCTGAGAACGAGGAGAAAGAATCAGAGAGGCTGAAAGATGCATCACAAACGCTTGTCATTGCTACGGTCCTAATAGCAACTATGGCGTTTAGTGCAACTTTTGCCCTTCCTGGAGGTTACAGAGCCGATGATCATACAGATGCAGGCACGCCAACGCTTGCTGGGGGGTATGTTTTTGACACATTCATTATGGCCACATCGTTAGCTTTCATCTGCTCCTTACTAGCTACCGCATGCTTCATGTTTGCTGGAATTCCCATGGTTAACTTGATCACCCGAAGATTCTACACTATCAAGGCCATGTTTTTCATTTCGGGTTCTGTCACATGCTTGTCTATTGCTTTTGCGCTGGGTGTGTATATGGTGCTAGCTCCGGTTGCTCCTAGTACTGCTGTTGTGGTTTGTGTTATTACTCCTGCTATATTGGTAGGTAAAGATATGGGGTTTCTTTTGAAAATGGTAATTCTTGCACGACCGTTATGTATTAGGAAAGGGCTATTCCCAGGAATGGTACACTTACTAGTATGGTGCATATGCCAAATGCTTGCACTTTGGCCCTTCCTAGTTATATTTGGTTGGGGTGGGTTGGCAAGGAACCACCATAGCCGCTGAACCACACATGCATGTGCTTCTCCAGAAATGTACGTTGTTGAGTTTGTAAGACATGTTGAATTTGTATCTTTCTTTCTATAAGACTGGTTGAATTCTATAATCATTGTTGCAATATTTTCCTCGGTATAGCTCCATGTGCGTGCTCTCCACTTGCCCTGGTCTTGTAACATAGTATCTCTTTCCAGAGTACTTGTGATTCGAATTTGAATTATCCAACCTTACAGATTCTAGACCTAGTTAAATAGTAAACTTGTTGTATGAACCGAACCGGTACGGGACCTAGAGAGAGAGGCTCTCCCAAGAGGCGGTGGCAAAACCCATCTAGGGTTCCTTCCCTCCGCCGGCGACGCCACCGGTCCGTCCCGTCTCCGGCGGCCTTAGGGCCTTGGAGGCATGGCGGACCACGGCCCCTCGCCGGCAGGAGGTGTAAGTGTTTTGTTTAGACTATTTTTAGTATCTTTTTTTAGGATGTTGAGGCAGCGGCTACATCCTAAAGTCAGAATAAGGTACTCTTCGTCCTATTCTCGCTCCGGTGGTGCGTCTTTTTTTTGGAAATGAACGCATGCATTAACATAGAATATTTAATGTTTACACACGGCCTCTACATAACTAAGATGCACATGGCCAAACGAACGGCAGAACCAGAGAACAAAAAGTAGACAAGAATTACAAAAATGCACTATCGAAAAAATTGTCTTCAATCTAAGGAAGATCAATCCTCAAATCACGCGGCCATCCATGTCAGGAAAAAATATCCCTCGCTGTATCCTCCAATCGCGTACATCCCTTCACAAATAATTCGTGAAACTCCATGCGTTGAAGAATAGTCCATGATCGGAGGATAGCCGTGGCTCGATAAATTACCTGTAGAGGAGAAGACACAATGTTATTAAAAATCTTGTCATTTCTACAAAGCCATAGAGAACATATAATGGCCAGCAATATAATGGCCATCGCGAAACTCCATGAGTGGGAGGTGTCCGGTGGTGCGTCTAGCATCGACGGAGGGCGTGTGGAGTGGTGTGTCCGATATATCCCTTGGGATCTGGTCTTTTTCGTTGGTGTGTATTGAGGTTAGTCTCTTCCGATCTATGTTGGTTATTTTCAGTGATGGTTACTGCTCTGGTGCGTTGGTCCTTTGGGGTCTTAGCACGACGACTTCCCGTCTGTCTACTACAACAAGCTCTACTACGACAAGCTTTGCCCGGCTCCGGTGATGGAGGGGCGAGGACGGCGGCGCGCCTTCGGCTCGTGTCAGTGTTTGTAGTCGTCGCTAGGTGGTCCATTGACCTATATACAATTTGTATTACTTTTAAGACTCTTTGTACTGTTGTTGATGATTATTAATAGATTGGCGGAATTTCGCAAAAAAAATAGTAAAGTTGTTAAAAATTGTGGAATCTTTGCATCAAGTGATAGGTGACCCATTTTTTGATAACGTTAATGAATGAAAAATATATATTCATCTTTGGTGCCTTCACCATAAAAAAATGACACAAGTCTAGTGCTGCTTGAATAAGCTAAGTTCTCTTCTGAACTAGCAAACATAAACTGTGAGACATGTTATGTTTTATAGAAACTGTGAGACCAGTTGATGAACAAAATGTAGCAATATCATTATAACACCTAATATTGAATCTATGCAGATGATGGTTCCCCTGTGGTTTCTACACATTAGAGTCTATCTAATTTCCGACCGCAACTTAATTATGTTGTTAAACACTACACTGTTTTGTAGTCTGCGTACTATCCTAAGTAAACTAAGCAATTACACGAGAGACATATTTAAACAATGGGGCCATGGATGGCGGAACAACATCGACTCAATAAATTCGACACTAAGTTGACATTTTGAGCTTGGGTCTGTGCTCACTCTGATCAATCAGCCATATGTGTCCGCATCCGGTGCAGCAGGTGCAAACATGACTGATCCTGGAAAGGTAAATACAGTAGGAGGTATTAGCAATAGCCAACTTTGAACCAAAAGATGTAGAAAATAAGACGAAAGAACGGGGTTAGCATATAGCACATCATTAAAACAAATTTTGCATAATATTGCATAGAAATTATACATTGGATTCATCTTTAAAAGTAGTTTTCAATAATATATTTTTTAAACATATATTGAATGGTTAAAGATTTTCTTAAACTACGGCGTGTCTAGACAGGAGGGAGTACTACTCGAGATGTGCATGGCCTCATGAGTGTGATTGAGCTTGGTTGTGATTCCTTTCCTATCTCAGTGCACTATTGAAATAAGTGTCAAGTCTTCTCTCTACTCCGTTTAACGAAATCGTATTTGCTCTCTCACAGGTCTTGATCTTAATTGTTTCTGGCTTCAGTATGACCCGGTACGGTGGAGTTTCTTCCAGGGCACATGGTTGTCCATGGGCTGTAAATCTACTCCAGTAATAATATTTGCACTATGTCCTCGAGACGTGAAAACCCACATGAACACGCCGCTATCCTCCAAAATGCCAACGACTTTGGGGTCCTAGCTTCTTTAAATAAAGAAGCACCGCTAGCTGTCGGTGGAGATTCAAATCAGCAGTGCTCCCTCCGCACAAAAAGATTTACTACGCCGATGTAGTCACAGGCTGTGTCGACGGTGACCGTCGGCGTAGCCACACTAGTGGAAACGAGGTCTTTTGTTGATCCCGAAAAGGGGCTTTAACACCGGTTCTTCTACGAACCGGTGTTAAGGGGGGAGGGGGGGGCGTACCAGCGTGGCCCCTGCGGCAAAAAAGGAGCCTCCCCTTTAACACCGGTTCATGCCACGAACCGGTGTTAAAGGTCCCTGCGATGGTTCACAGACTTCTTTAACACCGTTCGTGGCATGAACCGTGTTAAAGGGAGGGGCTATATAGACACCACCCCAGCCCACACACACCCCACTCTTCCATTCTTCCACATTTTGGAGCCTAGCAAGAGGGTGTGAAGAGTGCTAGTTTGTGTTTTTTTCATATGCACTAGAGGTGTTCGGTGAAATGCCCGAGAGCTTAAAATAAGCTTTCTTGTTGCTCTTTCCGTCTCGGTCGAGGTCGGCAACTATAGTTTCATGTGCCATTGATGTACTATATACATAAATGGTCATCTCCCTATTATTTTTTGATATATACTACATATTAATGCAGATGAATCGGCAATGGATGTACGGTGACCGCCGCACTTCCGAGTACATTACGGGCCTCCAAAATTTCATCGTTGTGGCTAATGCAAACCGTGGTCACAATGGTTTTATGTGCTGTCCGTGTTCACCGTCGAACAAGAAAGACTACTCAAATATCGAACCATTCACGCCCACCGCTTCGATCCGGTTTCATGCCCAGCTATAATTGTTGGACCAAGCACGGAGAAAAGGGTTTGTGATGGAAGACAACGAAGAAGAGGATGATGAAAACTATCATAATATGTATCCTGAATATGATGATAATGCAACGGAGGTAGATAATGAAGATCAAGAGGGAGCGGATGGGCCCGATGACGATCTTGGTCGGGCCATTCTTGATGCAAAGGAAGAATGTGAAACTGAAAAGGAGAAGGAGAAGCTGGAGCAGATGTTAAAGGATCACAAAACATTGTTGTATTCAACTTGCGAAGATGGCCACAAAAGCTAGGTGCCACAATCGGATTTGCTGCAATGGAAGGCAGAGAATGGTGTGACCGACAACAAGATTTTCAAAGTTGTTGGTAAAATGAAGAATCTTCTTCCAAGAAATAATGAGTTGCCCGATAGTACATACCAAGCAAAGAAGGTTGTCCGCCCTCTAGGATTAGACGTGCGGAAGATACATGCTCGCATCCTCTACCGCGTGAGAAGTACGAGAATTTGGATGCATGCCGGTATGCCTTTGACCGCGGTATAAGATCGACGAGACGATCTCGGCGATGTTGAGGGCGAGGCCCCTAGGAAGAAGGTTCCGCCAAGGTTATGTGGTATGCTCCTATAATACCACGGTTAAAACGTCTCTTGAAAATAAAGAGCATGCCAAGTTGTTGCGATGGCACATGGAAGACCGTAAGAAAGACGCGATGTTGAGACACCACCGATGGGTCACAGTGGAGAAAAGTCGGCGAGAGTACCCGGACTTCACACGTGACGCAAGGAACTTAAGGTTTGGTCTAAGTGCACGGCATGAATCCTTTTGGTGAGCAGAGCTGCATACAAGACCGGCCTGTGACCCTATGTATCTATAACCTTCCTCCTTGGTTGTGTATGAAGAGGAAGTTCATTATGATGCCAGTGATCATCCAAGGCCCGAGGCAACCCGGCAACGACATTGATGTGTACCTAAAGCCATTAGTTGAAGAACTTTTACACCTGTGGGACAAACCAGGTGTACGTATGTGGGATGAGCACCAAGGGGAGCCATTTGACCTCTGAGCATTGCTTTTCGTAACCATCAATGATTGGCTGCTTAGTAACATTTCAGGCAGACAAACAAGGGATACAATGCATGCACACACTGTTTAGATGATACTGAAAGTGTATATTTGGATAAATGTAAGAAGGTTGTGTACCTAGGGTATCGCCGATTTCTTACGAACCTGCATCCAGTAAGAAAGAAAGGCAAGCATTTCAAACGTCGCGTAACCCCGGAGGAAGCTTGTCCTCCGCATCTGAGGAGGTATTTGGTATGGTCAAGGACCTAGAAGTAATCTTTGGAAAAGGTCCCGGCATCTATCTGTTCGAATGACGATGCGGACACGCGCCCATGTGGAAGAAGCAATCTATATTTTGGGACCTACCCTATTGGAAAGTCTTAGAGGTCCGCTCTTCAATCGACGTGATGCACGTGACGAAGAATGTTTGCGTGAACCTGCTAGGCTTTCTAGGAGTGTATGGGAAGACAAAAGATACACCGGAAGCACGACAGACCAAGAACGGCCCCTCAAGAGCCTATGCATCCCGAGAACGAGAAGGGTAAACGATGCCAAACTCCGCCATTTACGCTCTTA
The DNA here is from genome assembly GCA_030063025.1 of Avena longiglumis. NCBI lineage: Eukaryota > Viridiplantae > Streptophyta > Magnoliopsida > Poales > Poaceae > Avena > Avena longiglumis. Next base: position 16,854,865 of record CP125975.1, read on the forward strand.
CCAAAGCAGAGAAGGAAATCTTTTTGAATGTCGAAAGCGTTATCAAGGTCCCGTCGGCTTCGTCGAATATAAAGGGAATAATAAATATGGCAGAGAAAAAATTCCAAAACCTGAAGTCTCATGACTGCCACATGATTATGACACAATTGCTTCCGATTGCATTGAGGGGGCTTCTACCTGAAAATGTTCGAGTACCCATGGTGAAGCTATGTGCATTCATCAATGCAATATCTCAGAAGGTAATCGATCCAGAAAGCATACCAGGGTTACAAACAGATGTGGCCCAATGTCTTGTCAGCTTTGAGTTGGTGTTCCCACCATCCTTCTTCAATATTATGACGCATCTTCTGGTTCACCTAGTAGAAGAGATTGCCATTCTCGGTCCTGTATTTCTACATAATATGTTCCCCTTTGAGAGGTACATGGGAGTCTTAAAGAAATATGTTCATAACCGTGCTAGGCCAGATGGAAGCATCTCCAAGGGCTATGTAACAGAGGAGGTCATTGAGTTCTTTGTTGATTTTATTCCTGACCTTAAGGCGATTGGTGTTCCAGAATCACGACATGAGGGGAGACTGCGTGGAAAAGGCACCCTAGGATGTAAAGCAATGATATGTAGGGACGGGCATTCTCTCAATCAAGCACACTACACGGTTTTACAAAGATCTATCTTGGTTGCCCCGTATATCAATGAACACAAGAATTTAATACGCCTCAAACACGGGCGGTCGATGAATGGATTATAAGTGAACACATGGCGAGTTTTGGTCGCAAAGACTTCTCACGAATAACACCACTTGAGATCATGTACTTGTTGTCCGGACACCATCTTCGTTGTATGTACTTTCCAAGGGTACGAGATAAATGGGAATACATTTTACATGATAGGCCAAGATAAAAGATCACCAACCAAAATAAAGGGTGTCCGCTTCAATGCACAGAAGACAATGGGCAAAAGACCACGTATTATGGGTTCATAGAGGAGATATGGGAACTTGACTATGGACCTAATTTTAAGGTCCCCTTGTTTCGATGCAAATGGGTCAAGCTAACAGGGAGGAGGGGTTGAGGTAGATAAGAATGCGGAATGACAACGGTGGATCTCAAAAATCTTATGAAGAACTTAGACGAACCATTCGCCCTAGCCAATGATGTGGCTCGGTTTTCTATGTGAAGGACATGTCCTCCAGACCAAAAAAAAGAAAAAATATGCAAACGAATACATCATATGATGAGCCAAAGCGTCACATAGTTCTTTCAGGGAAAAGAAACATCGTGGGAATCGAGGACAAGACAGACATGTCAGAAGATTATAATAAGTTTGATGAAAACTGACCCAAGCATTCCGTTAAGTAAAGAAGATGCTCCATGGTTACGTCTGAAGCGATCATAAGGAAGGACATATGCCAAGAAGTTCATGCTCATATTATGTAACTCTAGTTCATGTTTTTAATATTAATACATGTCTTGAGTGTTAGTCATGTTTTGTGGATGGACCGGGACTATGAGAAGAAGTTGTCCCGATTCAGACTTACCATTAAGATCGATCTCCAAACGCGGTCACATATTAGGAGTGCCTCTATGACCAGTTTCTTGGAGATGCTTGGGAGGACTAGGCTCCGTCGGCATCTCCCGAAACTGGCCGTAGTGGTGTCCCCGCCGAAAACCATCTTGCAGCTTTGTAACTTCTCTAACTAGATCAATACACACAGGAGCTAACTAATTTCACATATTAGAGTGCCTCTATGACCAGTTTCTCGGAGATCTTGGGAGGGCCAGGCTCGTCGGCATCTCCGAAATGGCCGTAGTGGTGTCCCCGCCTCAAACCGGCTGGAGGACTGGACTCACAAGGATGCCTATTTATAGTACAAGCAGGTCGACATAGTGTTGACACTTACGAAATAATGTCGACACTCACCCCTATTATTAGTGCTGACTCGTGTTTTGTCCCGAATGGTGTCTCCAACCGGGACTAAAGGTTCATCTTTAGTCCCGGTTGGTGTCTCCAACCGGGACTAAAGGTCCATCTTTAGTCCCGGTTGGTGACACCATCCGGGACAAGGTACACGCCGCACAACATAATGTAGACACTCACCCCTATTATTAGTGCTGACTCGTGTTTTGTACCGGTTGGTGTCTCCAACCGGGACTAAAGGTTCATCTTTAGTCCCGGTTGGTGACACCATCCGGGACAAGGTACACGCCGCACGACATAATGTTGACACTCCCCCCTATTATTAGTGTCGACTCGTGTTTTGTCGGTTGGTGTCTCCAACCGGGACTAAGGTTCATCTTTAGTCGGTTGGTGACACCATCCGGACAAGGTACACGCCACGACATAATGTCGACACTCACCCCTATTATTAGTGCCGACTTGTTTTTCCCGGTTGGTGTCTCCAACCGACTAAATTCATCTTTAGTCCCGGTTGATGTCTCCAACCGGGACTAAAGGTTCATCCCGCCATTTTTTCCCGCCATTTTTCTTCCCGCCAGATCTTCTTCCCGCCATTTTTCTTCCCGCCATTTTTCTTCCCGCCAGTTCTTCCCTCATATCTGCAACCTCATCACTCTTTCCCATGGCTTCCACTGTAGCACTAACCCCCAGGGAGGCGGAGGCGCTTGCCGACCCTCGCCCGCCAGACTCTGTGTCCTCGTACCGGATCTCGGCGTCGGAGGCGTCAGTTCCTCTGTCCTCTAGGTGTGGCGCGCCGGATGGCCATCACGAACCACTACTACTTCGATATCACGCCGGAGCAGCGGAGGAATCCCAGATGGCATCCCGACTATTTCCCTACTTGGGAAGCCTTCTTCGTGGATCGGCATGAGAGGGCGCTCACCAGGCACGAGGAGGACGGCCCACCTCCTCCTAACTTCAACGAGGCCGGCCGTCGGCTATCACTACAAGAAATATGGCAATATATGACCCTCTATTTTCGTCACAAAATCGTCATAGTAGTCCATTTATGACGATTCTATGACGATTTTGAGATCGTCGAAAGCTGAGCGTCGCAAATAAACTATAACGACGATTTTGGTAAAATCGTCATAACTGTCTATGACGATATTGGATCGTCATGACCTCTATGACGATCCAATATCGTCATAGGCCATCTAGCCACGCCAAGTCAGATCCTACGTGGCCGATCCTACGTGGCAAAATTGTGATGAAATGATATCGTTATATTGCAAATTCAGCCCGGTCCAATATGGTTGCTTATATGGTGAAGCCCATTAATTCGCCTTTTATTTTGTGCACCGTAGCCTTTTAGGTTCCAGCTTTTTGGGCTATAGCCTTTTAGATCCATTCATTTTCAATATTCATCCTTTTTCGATATGTCGATTCATCCCATTTATTATTTTTAGATCAGTTCTTTCATCTAAAAGGACAAAGCCCATTACCGTTCATCTCCTTTTTTCCTATGCTCCTCATTCTTTGGGCTTATGGCCTTTCTTTGGCTTGGCCACTAAATTTCGATCCAACAATTCCAGAAACAAAATAGACAAACAACCAATTGTATAAAAAGTCACATTCAAGACGATAGTAAATATGAGATCAAATATTTCATAGCCATATATACATCACACCCATATACATGTCACAGCAATATACAACTCACAACCATATGTAGTTCACACACACGGCAGTAAATATGAACTAGCCTAATAACAGTTTTGGCAGAACGTGTAATATGCTTAACCAAAATTTGTTCCTCCAATGTGGTCTTCTTCCTTGGCAATGGAGGGCTGATAAAAAACATCTGCATATTCAAAGAAAACAAATAATTTGATTAACAGGAAAAAATAATAAGGTCAACTATTTTTTAGATGCCAGTGCCTTTTCATGCCAACCATGTTGAAGAAGCCACGCAATATGGTCTTCAATATCTCTAAGTAGAAGGCACATACAATAAGAAAAAGCTTGCCAATGAAGATCACCACAATTTGTAAAGTCATATAAATTCATTGCCTTGTTTAATTAGAAATTGTCAAACAAGGGGCTAATATAAGCTTCAATTTTGCAGTATTTTAAAAACCTTGGCTTTGCATTAAGAGAAACAATCAAGATGTGCTTTCCACCATATTGACCAGAGCACACATGGCATCACTCACCTTAAAAATAAAAGAAAACTCATTTGTTACTCCAGGCATGTCCTGCATTCAACCAATTCTCGAACTCATTTGAGACTGAATGGGTAGATGCATAAACAATGAGGTGACACAAGCTGCACTTATACTTTTGAAATAACCAAGCAAGAAAGCACTGATTTTGAATGATTTACGAATGTATTTTCATAGGCAAGCAAACACTACAGATTTCTAAATTTACCTCCAACTCAGTACTTTATTCGCAAGCAAACACTACAAAGTTCTAAATTTCAAAGCACTTGTTTCTGCATTTTCGAAAAAATAAATACAATATTTTCATCTGTATTCCTAGAACAGATGCTATTGAGATCTGAGCAAGTTGTGTCTGCATGCAACACGCCAACAAAAGTCCAAGATGACAAGATAAGAAATGATACCTTCACAAAACTATTCTAAGAGCATAACACATGTGTGAGTTTGAGACACAAAAACAAGCGAAAAATCTGAAACTTCTATCCGGATGAATCAAAATTCAGTTCCCGACAAGAAACTCATCCCAATTCAGTTCTTGACAAGAAACTCATCTATGTGAATCAAAATTAGCAAGACAAAAAATGAAATTGCGGTGTGCCCAAACTTGTGCCCAAACCGAATCAAAATTGCCTATGTGTATCAAGCAAAACAAAGTTGTGACCAAACTGAATCAACTATGAACTGATGAGAAACTATGGTTATAACAATGATGAGACGATTGGTAACACTGCTTTCGAGCATAAACAAAGTGCAAATATGATTTATCATACAGATACATCACTAATGTTAATCAAGAGAAGATGAAATCTTGTTGTCTCACATAGTGACGCTAATATGGGTCAATAGGACCAATGATTTACCCACATCTCATTAATCAAATTAGGAAGTTGGCATGTACGGGCAGCCTCAATACAACCATACATATAAATAAGAGTGCGTAAGTGTATGCTCCTATCACGGAACATGCCGTTTTGCAAGCTTGCAAACATTTAGAAGTTTATGGGAAATAGAACTAATGACATTTTATTGATAAAACAGCATTAAGAGTGGCCATGAACTGCACCGATATCTTCAACCATACAACCCCACATCAAAAACCAGACTACTAGAAAGGTGATTAGCAGGGCCATGATATACAAAAATAGTGAAATGGGTAATGACATCCAAACAGATAGAACCAGACCTACATTTTGCATTAATCCAGATTGGTTAGGAGACAGGAAGGTGCATGCTACCGTGAATGTTTGAATTTTACAGGCACTTGAACCAGAATGCACAAATAGTTAGAGCATTTAGTTGATTTGGATCATTTAATGTGGACCACAAACTAACAAAGTATGACGCAACTAAGGTGAAAAATCAGCATTCAAAACAATATTCAATAGAAGTTTACCATGATATATGTATCTATCCTGCAATATCACCATTCAAAGCAGAATGCACCAAGATAGCTTATGAGCGACTAGCAATCATAACTCGGTTATGCTACCATATAAAGGTAATGCCACACTTATCTCAAGTCCGAACTAAACAAATCAAGTCATCGCACAACATGAGTTAATGATTATTTGAGAAATTAAATAGAGGAGAGAGATCGAGTTGATCTAACACAAAAGATCATAGCATTAGCAAATCGAAGGGCTTGATGGAGTCCTTGCAGGCGAACTCACCTACGTGTTATAACCATGCTTCCGCTTCCTAGTGAAGAAAGGCGAGGTCGTTGTTGTTCTTGGAGTGCCGATCTTGCAACTCCGAGATGGGAAGCTCGGCAGGACCCCTAGTCCGACGGCGAGATCCCGAGAAGATGGATCCGACCGACGCTCGTCACCGCCACGTCCTTCTCCGCCACCCTCTCCTTCCGGACCAGCGCCCAAAGACCGACACCGCTGCCAATAAAAATCGCGGTCAACTCAACAACTCATGTGCTCTCGCTGTTCATTGATGGCGGGCGGGCACGGCGGCAACGATGCAAGTAAGTAAGTGGGTGGGTGGTACCTTGGGCGCGATCTTGTCGACCTCGGCGGGACGGCCACGGCCTTGAGGCCTTCCGGAGGTGTCCTGGCGGCGCCTCGAGGAGGCGATAGCGGCTCGGGTCGTGGACGACCGTGATCTGGAGCGGTCCTTGACGCCGCCATGTCGAGAACGCTTGGCGTCCGCCTCTTGTCCTTGTACCGCACCTTGAGGTCGCCCGCCGGCGCGCCCGCCACCATCTTACGCACGTCGCCGAACGTGGCCTCCGCCTGATGTAGATCTCGTGGGTCATGCCGCATGCTTCGCCTTGACCGGATGGTGGTGACCGCTTCACGCCCTCCGGGCTCGTCCTCGCCGGCAACCCTCTTACGCACCAAAGATGCCGGGCGAAGATGGGGAGGATCGTATCAAGGTGGAGTGGGCGGGGCTCGTGGGTGGGTGGGTGGGAGAGAGGAGGGAGGCGGCGGCTGCGGTGGGTGGAATGCAGGCGAGGGTGGGGATCTACGCGAGATGGGCATCGGAGTAGAAGAAGGTGGGCATCGGGGCGAGGGATCCGCTACGAGGTGGCGGCGGAGGGGAGGATAGGCCTAGGGTTTCGGATGGATGTGGGAGGTAGGTGGTTGCGTGTCTGGGTAGTGGGGACTTGGTGATGCAGCGGGCGGGGTGGGATGAGTGTTTCTTTATTGAGAGACTAAGCCGTTGGATGGGCAGTGAACGGTTCAGATCAAGCAAGAATGGACGATCTGTGGGAGGTGATTTGCTGTGATTTGATTGGTTGTGGTCTGGTGGTCCATTTTTTACTGGGTTATGACGATTTGAGCTAATAAAACCATGACGATTTTAAGCAAGATCGTCGTAATTTTCTAAGGTTTTGAACCTCCTAAATAGCTTATGACCATTTAGTGCAAAATCGTCATAATTCTATGACGATTTTGTCCACAGTCACTATTAGAAGGTCATAGAATAACACATTCCTTGTAGTGTATGGTGGCGCGGTCGGACTCTCCAGAGCGTCATAGCCTATGACACTGCCGCCGACTCTAACCCCCGTCTGCGATACCCTCAAGTCCAACCCACGCGTACTCTCCAGAGGTTCAATTACGGCGACCCCGACGACGACAGCGATGACGGCGGCGGCGAGTACGACGACTACTGATGGCGTAGTATTACAGGTGTAGGGGAGCATGGTGAATCACTCCAACATTCAAACAAGTTCGCCGATTGTTACTTAATCTGCGATATATCTTAATTTTCAGTTCTTTTATGTATCTTAATTTCGTTCGGTTTGCCGATTGTTACTTAATCTGGCCATGTATCTTAATTTTCGGTTCTTTTATGTATCTTAATTTTCAGTTCCAGTTCGGCTTTATGTAACTGTCTCAAAATGACCTATCTCATTCGAGGTTTCTTGGCTTTCGGGTCAAATGACCAATGTTATGGCTAGAATCAAGGCATAGTTTGTGATAATACGACCATATTGTGCATACATGTGCATCATGGCATGGCAAACAATGTTGCAAGAGGAAGTTTTCCTTTTTATCGCACCAAAAAGGCATTTTCCATTTTCCGAGCATAAAAAACAGACGGTTTTGTGAAGCAACCACCAAATGGCTAATTCAAAAAACCATCAACACATTTTACAAAAATACTAGACCACCTTATATGCACAATGTACCAACAGGGGGATCTAAAACCTTTCCGTCCACCTCTGGTGAAAAAGACAAATTCCTACCGAATCGGCAGGAAGTGGGTCAGATATGAACTACAAGTACATGATACGATGCTCATGATTTTTTACAAAAATCATTTTTAGGTTCACAATATGCTATTTTATCAAAAAACAATGCAAGTTGAGCGAGGCTTGGTGAGATTCAAGTGTATACAAAAGATGCGACATTTAAATATCCAATCAATTAAAAAATGTTAATACAAAAGATGCGGTATTAAAATATGATTTGATCTAATAAAAATCATTTTTTAGATGCTTAATATTTCTTATGTTCAAAGTTTTAGGATTTAACAATTTATTTTTGTTTGAATTGAATAATCAAAATTTATATGTAAGTGTTTTAATTATTTTGAAAATTTTCATGTAAAGTAAATATAAAATGATTTACATGAATGGATAGATATTATTTTTCTGAAAATTATGATATATTATTCATATTTTTCTGAGTTGAAATGAAAAAGATATGAATTTTCTAAATTCATATCATATTTTTTGAATTAAAAATGCCCCTTTAATGCATGAAATAAATGCCTTTAACACCGGTTCCAGAACCGGTGTTAAAGATGATTTCGTTCAACAACCACCCCTTTAACACCGGTTCGGGGCTATAACCGGTGTTAAAGGGGGGGTAATAAATGCGCGCGCGAAACGAATTCCCCCCTCCTTTAACACCGGTTCCAGCCCCGAACCGGTGTTAAAGGGGGGTATTAAATGCGCCATCCCCTTCCTTTCTTCCCCCAGAGCCAGATCGATCGAACCCCGCCGCCACCGCGCCGCCACCGAAGCCTCCACTCGCTGTCGCCGCCATCGCTGGCGTGCGTTACCGCCACAAGGCCATCGGCCGACGATCACATCAGCGGCCGACGATCGCCACCGCCACACAAGGCCACCGGCCGACGACGATGCGGCGCTACAAGAACCCCGACGCCGTGGTGACCGCGCTGGTCGCCCCCTCTGCTTCTCCCTTCTCTGTTTCCTCCTGGCGCGCGGCGGTGTGGAGCTCGCGCGGTGGTGCCACCGACCGGCAGAGTGGAGCTCGCGCGGTGGCGCCACTCCGTCCTCTGCGTCGTTCGAAATTTGCTATTGATTCCATTTACAATCTAAAAGAAATGTTGTAAGCTAGAGGGTTCGAAATTTACTACTCTGATTTTTTATTCAATTTCATATACTTCTGTATATAAATCAAACCATTGTACTTATTAGTAGTAGGATCAAATCGGACACGAAAACTGCAATAGGAATCGGACACCATTGTACTTATTAGTAGTAGCTCACATTGTCGGTGGTAGCTCGCGTCATCGGGTGTGGCGGGCAGGAGTGGCTACGCGAGCGCGTCCACGGATTGGGGCCAATGACAGGGATGTGGAGGGGATCGGTCAGGGAGGCGGATTTGTCGGGGAGGCCCAGGGCCCAGGCACGGTACGGGGACGGCCTCCCCTCTCGGCTGCGGGGGCGGCCTAGGTGGGGTGCAAGCTCCGGTGGTGGCCATGGTGCGAGTCTGATGCGGCCTAGGTGGGTGCGAGTCGATGTGGCCTAGGTGGGGTGCGTTATGCCAGCGATGTCGGGGTGTATGCATGGTCCTTCTGGGTTGCAGGTGTGTCCGCTGGTAACGACGGCACGGCGTCCCTCTCTTCGGCGATGCGATGTGTCGTTGGTTGTCGGAGTGGTGGCTAGAGTTCGCAGATGTCGGTGGCGGCCTTAGAAGGTGGACTACGCGGGCAGCTCTTTGGCGAGCGTCGTGGCTTCTCCCCTCGTTCTGGGGCCTATCTTGGCCTCGGCCTCCTCTTTCGAACAACGCCCGTTTTAGGTAGGCCGCATCACGCTACCTCGCGCTCCCTAGGTCGCTCTCCAACGCCGCCAGCCTTCGGTCAGCCACTGTAGCTAGCCCCTCTCATATGCATCCGGGATTTCTCCGAATTAGGGTTTGGACCCCTCGGAACTCGTTTAAAATGATCAAGCATCCTTAGGGTTTTAATTTCATTTGTGTATTTTTGTATGAATAATATGTATATTTGTCTATGAATCCAAGTCCACTTGAATGTTTACACTCTTACTCTAGATAATATTATTGTTTTAGAAACTATGGATCCACTTAGTAGAAACCTTGAAGAAGAAGAAATAATGGAGAACATTATTGATGAAGACACCTCACAATATCTGAACTTGGAAGGACATGATGACGACAGCTCAAGTACTAGTCATGGAGAAGATGAAGACTCCGGTGAACGCAATTTAATGGTTACAAAGTCCGGCGAGGTATATGCATTAATTAAGCCTCTGCTGACTTCCACCAACAATCTTCTTCTACATGTATTAATTAACGCTTCTTTCTTCTTTTAGCCCTCTGGATCGACTAGCCAGCAACCATCTTCTTCTACGAAAAAGAGCAAGCGAGGCGCGAGCCAGCGGTTGAAAGATCGTGCAAAGTTCACGATCAAAGCAGTCCGTGTTGATGGCAGGCCGATCGAGCCCAAGAAGGCCGCAGACAAATTTGTACGTCAGGCTGGAGTTCTTATTAGAGACCAAATCCCAATCATAATTGAAAATTGGAATAAGCCAAAGAAGGGCGACGGTACCTTTGTCGATGACAGATCCAAAGAAACGCTTTGGAATTCGTTGTTGGTAAATTTCACCCTTCCGCCAGAGGAGGATGAAAACAACCCGGTTATAAAGGAAAAGGTCAAATAGTGGACTCTAAAGAAGATGGCTGACGCTTTCCGCAACTGGAAGACAAAATTGAACAAATTTGTCAAATCTGGCGAGACTCCAAATTTCGAAGACGCATATTATGCAAAGATAAGACCTCACTGGCCCGAATTTGAGACATATAAAAAAGTGCTATAGCTAAAAAGAGGTCGAAACCAATACGCTTAATGCCCAAGAAGGAATATCACGAGGACGGGTCGTGGCTACATATCTCGAGGCCTAAGTGGGAGGAAGGAGAAGGCCACACGAGAGGGATCACACCCCAGACAGATGGGTGGGACCTACGTGCAAAGACTTGGTTCTACGGAATCGGGGCAAGGTTGGACCCAGAAACAGGATTGTGTATCTTCCCAACCCTCCTTGCCAAACCCGTCATTGAACTCATCACGGCATACGAGGAAACATCCGCCAGGACCTTCCATCCCGACAGAGAGAATGACCAGCTCACACGCGCCATCGATAAAAAAGAACACCCTGGACATGCACGAGGCACAGGGGGTATGACGTGGAAGGATGGGTTTGCCGACTGGAGCGACTCTTACAGATGGCGCGACAGAAAAGAAAAAGAGCGTACAGAGCGGATGACACAGATAGAACATGCACTTGCGGCGCAGCGCAAGTGAATGCACAACAGAGCCATCAAGCTACCGCCCATCTCAGCCGCACGAAGAGCTGCATTGGAAGCTGCCCGCATCGCTGAAAAGCAAGCAGGTGGCTTCCACGGAGAACGTGCAGCCCACGCTTGAAATGACGGGTCCTCGATACCCCGTGGATGAGATCACGGAGAGCGAACACGCTGAGCTGCATGTGAGATTAATGGGCTTATCCATTAAGGTGGTTGTCGGCTATGCCTTACCTCCTGTAGCTGGTGGAACTTACCACTGCCGACCGATTCCAGATGGCTATGCTATTATCGGGGTGGATGAGGTTGTGAAGGAATATGAGGAAGCACAGCTTGACCATGCTACAGGTGAAGGGGAAACTCAACTCAAATTTGCAGTGAAAACAACCATTCTTTGGAAGAAGGAACACATTGTGCTTCCAAATTGGAGGTCACTGCACCCATTGCCTCCGCAGCTGTCGTGAGCCCGAGCCGCTTCAGCTATCTCTGGCAGCGACCATCTCTCAAGGCAGCCATCTCCGGCCGTCGGCCATCTCTCAGGCGGCAGCCATCTCCGCCCGTCACCATCTCCGGTGCTTGACCATCTCCTCAACAGAAGCGAAGAGCACTGCCACGAGGAGCATCGAGCACCGCCACAAAGAAATCCGTAGAAACCGTGACGCCAAAGAGTTCAAAAACTACGTCCGCAGCCTTCCGCCAAGCCATTGCGGTTTTATCGTGGAATCGCATGACGAGGAGACCAATAGGATCTCGGAAGAATAGGTCAAGAAATTCTTTGCACCTAGACAGGCCGAGCCAAAGGAGAAAATAGATCCGGTGGTGGAGAAGTTTTACAAAATCTTTCAAACCGAAACCCCACTTGTGCTGGGACTACGAGCGCCAGATTTTGAAGGCGGATGCAAGGCGCCGAGGGAGACTGAAAGTAGCGTCGTGAGGCACCCGAAAACAGTTCCCATGCTCGGAGAGTAGGAAAACCAATCATGTGCCCCGCCCAAATGTTCGACACGGACGCTCCTCCCGTAAATGATTACGAGGCAGAGCTACAAAGAAAGGCCAATGAGATGGGGATGACTTACATTGCATACTTGAACGTCATGGGAGACAACTTGCCCAAATGCGATGCCAACCCCATACAGCCATGGAAGTATGGGAAGAATCTCGTCAAGAAAGAGGAGCTCAAGACTCTACCAACAAAGATGCGAAAATTGCATAAGTGGTACCTTCATTTCTGCAAGACGAGAAAGTTAGAATGGATCACGACGCATATAAGAGATGATATTTTCTTCTGCGGAGATGACGCGATCGACTTCAACATTCAAGACTTGCATTTTCTATTCAATCAGAAGGAACTCGACAAAGCTGCCATCAGCCTTTATTGTGTGTAAGTACTATTTCTATAATTTATATCTCATCTCATTCACTTTATTAATTGCATGTATATATATATGCTCACCATATATGTATATACTATTATGCAGGAAAAAGGTTATGGAATGCAGGAAAGGAGGCCCTTTTGACATTGGGTTTGTTGACCCAAATAGAGTTCATGAAGAAGTGGTAGAAACCAAACCCGGGCAAATGTAAGATTACTTGCTAATGTCTTTACCGAGACAACAAACCAAAAGGGAAATACTATTGCCTTACAACTTCTCGTGAGTCTTTACCCTCTCTCTTGTACACATTCTATTTCAGCTTACTCGATGTTAAGTGTAACTGATGATGAGTTATGCGTGCGTAGGTTCCACTTTATTCTGCTAGTCATTCAACCTGACTCAGGAAAAGTCCTTGTCATGGACTCGTTACGAAAAGAAAAAGAGATATGGGCAAACTTTAGAGAGATGCTCCAGAGGTAATTTCAATCATATTATCGCACTAGATCGGCAACTTTCGTGACAATAAGTAATTAATTACTCCTTTATCCATTTTCTTTGTCGCACAGGGTTTGGAAAAGGTTCACGGGCAGGGCCGTGGGTGAATGGTCAGAAGAACTAAAATTTGTAGACCAAAATAAAAGTAATACTAGCTAGCTTCCAATTCCATTATATCATGCTTTTGATTATTATTTTGATTGAACTCTCTATTCTCGTAAAGTGCGCGCATCAGGGACACGACAATAACTTATGTGGCTACTATGTTTGCGAATTCATTCGCAACACGATATGTGCGACGGGCCAAGCCGCACTAGAACAACTTAGAGTAAGTAAACAAAGTCCACAACATTATTTTATAACCATCAATTGTGTTGAGTTTTATTCTTATATATATATTGACGGCCCATTCTTCATATATATTCAGATCGAACGGATGCGGGACCAACTCCTACCATTTGAACGCATACGAGCCATTCAAGAGGAATTGGCGGGGTTCATACTTGATGAGGTCACACGCCGCGGAGAACTCTTTAGATATCCACCAAAATGAACGATGACGATGTATGTGCCGATGATGTATGTGCCGATGACGATGTTTGTGTATAATAATAGTTGCTTAATTATTCATGTACTCGTACCGATGAAGATTTATGTGTATACCGCTCGATCGATTCCCCTCGCCCTCCCGCTGAAATACGCCCGAACGGGCAGGATCTGTCATGGCGGAGATTTAGGCCGTTTTCGCGGCGAAAAACGGCAAATCTCGCCAGAAGAACCTTAACACCGGTTCGATACGAACCAGTGTTAAAGTGAGCTGCGGCAGCCCATCGCGGCGCCACCCTTTAACACCGGTTCGTATAAGAACCGGTGTTAAAGGCCCCCCCCTCTAACACCGAACCCTCAACAGCGGTTGGGGAACCGCTGTTAGAGGGCCCTCCCAACCGGAATTAAAGGGGGGGCCTGCACTAGTGCCACCTCGGCGTACGTCCTGGTTGGCACAGTTTCGTGGCCGTCGGCACAGCCCTTTCCCTCGGCATAGCATCTTCTAGCGGGCCCCGCGTGTCAGTCAACGCCGTCTTTGATAACGGTTCAGCCTGGAGCTACGCCGACGGCCAGGCCGTCGGCATAGGAATGGAGCTACACCGACGGCAGGCCGTCGGCATAGCCTAATATATTTTTTAACTTTTTTTAAAAAAAATAATCTTTGAATTGTTTAACTCTTTAATCTCTCGTTTTAATCATTTTAACACTATTTATAGTTAATAATTGATTAAATTACAGTCTTAGTCAAAGTTCTCGGTCGGTCGCCCATCCTAGCACTACTCCATCTCTAGCACGCTTAACTTCCTGGTTCCATCAAAATCTTTTTCCGCAAAGCAATTTACACATAGTTGTCAATATTATGATATCAATCCGATTAACTCTTATATCATCGTGTCACATAGTTGTATTTTTTGAAACTACAAGCAATTATTTAAGTAAACAACAATAAATAAGTAAAAATATTATTGAAGTCAAATAAAAATATAATGATTTTATTTTTTTTGTATTTTTTATTTAATATGGAATAGTTAATATCTTTAAATCTGTAAATCGGAATTCGGCAAATAATATGTCTAAATTGATTAAAAAATAAGAGGAATCCAAATATGATATCAATATCAACTAATCATAAACTATGTCATGATTCTTATCATAATTTTATTTGCCTGTTTAAAACGGCACGCATAAAGATTTTTAGCTCGGGGCTGAGACTCGCTAAACTAGAAGTGGATCTATGATAAAATAACATATTTTGAACCTAAAAATGATTTTTGTAAAAGATCATGAGCATCTGATCATGTACCTGTAGTACATATCTGACTCACTTCCTATCGATTCGGCAGAAATTTGTCTTTTTTACCAGGGATAGACGGAAATATTTGAGATCTCCCTGTTATGACATTATCCATGTAAGGTGGTCTAATATTTTTGAAAAATGTGATGATAGCGTTTTGAATTATCCATTTGGTGGTTGTTTCACAAAACCGTCTGTTTTTTGCACTCGAAAAATGGAAAACAGCTTTTTGGTGGGACGAAAAGAAAAATTTCCTCCTGAAACATTGTCCGTCATCCCATGATGCACACTTATGCACAATATGAACATATTATCACAAACTATGCCTTCATCCTAGCCATAACATTGGTTATTTGACCCGAAAGTCAAGAAACCTCGAACGAGATAGGTCATTTTGTGAAGGGTTTTTTGAGACATAATCAATATACCAAGTTTAATATTTTTCCTTCACTATGTCACATAATATGACACCACACGGAGGTTTTGCATTGTTTGGATCATTTTTGAATTTATAATGCTCGTTTTAAACTATACATAATGTTTTATGTTTCACTTTATTTTTGTTTATAAATGTGTAATATTTAAGTGTAGATAGATTGTTTTCTGTTAATTTTGATATATCATTTGTATTTTTCTGAATTAGAATGTTTTAGTTATGATTTTTTAAAAAATAATGAGATAAAAGGAAAAAATCTGGAGGCCTACGCCGACGGCCTAGCCGTCGGCACAGACCAAACAAATTTTTTCCTAAGAGCTGTGCCGACGACACAGCCTGGCTGACTAACGCCGATTCTGTCGCCGTGTCTGAATGGGGCCTACGCCGAGGGCCACCGTCGGCACAGCCCTCTCTACTACGCCGACGGCCACGCTACGCCGAGGGCTATCCTTGGCATAGTCATCTACGCCGACGGCTGTCCCTACGCCGACAGCCGAGCTGGTCGGCTGGCCAGGAAAGGCAGCTACGCCAACGTCGGCGCCTTAGTTCTTTCCTGTAGTGGATGTCGCGGCGGTAGTTCATGGTATATTTTGCAAAAAAACCAGAATACACTCAAAACATTTCAAAATTGTCCTCCAAACTGAAATTTCAAGTTCGAGGCTTGGCATCTCCATACCTTAGCCTCTCTCTTTGCTCAGTCGGCCTCCAATAGTGTTGGTTCGATGATGAGAAGGGGAAATACAATGGCATGACGGATCCCGCCGCCGTCGATCAGACTAGCAAACTAGATTACGATCTGCCATACCGCGTACAATTACCTCGAGCTCTATTGGCACACCCAGGTTGTTCCGATCTTGAGGAGCAACCTCCTATACGGGTTCCTCGATGACAGTCTACCCTGCATGGTTGCCGAGATCGCCAACCCATTGGAGTCTTCCGAAGACAGCGCTGCCCCCACGATCGCCGGCACCGCACCCCTAGTGTTAGTGTCACTGCTACTAAGGATTTGGTCGATGTAGCGGGACTTTTCTTTTTTGTAATTCTTTTTTTTCGGATATATGCATCTGTAATGCCAATAGGGTAATATGTTGTTTCAGAGGCCGAGGGTAATTGGTATCATCGCGGTATTAATATGTATTCTTTTACAAAAAAATCAATAATAAACCAAAATAAATATTTTATGTTGTAAAGGCTTACCGTGAGGCTTCAAATTTTCGACAAAAATTATAAAATTTTGGTAATTTTTGGGAGGTGCAAGATCAGACTCGGGTGAGACCAAATTCGGATGAAATTAAAATTTCATCAAATGTTATTTAAGTTTGACAAAATTCAAATGAAATTTTCCAAAATCATTCAAAATTTCTGAAATTTCCGAGATTTTGTGTGGGTCCAGAAATATTTGCCCAAGCCAAACTTTCAAATATCAGGCATGATTAAGTCCAGGAGGTGTCGTCAGGTGAGGAGGCGATGTCGTCAGGTGAGGAGGCGATGTAAGGCGCTGCCATTCCTATCCTCATTTGTTGGAGCTTGGAACTCCTAAGGTCTGTAATAATAACTTAGGTTGTTTGTGCTGAACTGCTGATCGAGTTCATGCTTCGTATGAAAATTCTGATAGTTTGCAAGGATGCTTGGCTTGGAACAACATTGGACAGGTGCGATCGAGAACTCTAATCTATGCATTGAAAATTTGAAGTTCTTGTTTATCTTCTTTGAGCTTTCATCGGGTTTAAAGATTAATTATCACAAAGGGAGGCTATATTACGGGAGCACCCATGAGCGACCGGAAACATAACTATGAATGAAGAGCAGGCTCAGGAATGGCCGGCCGAGCACCTAACTATGAATGGTTTTAATGATGTGTCAGATGCTAACTCCGACTGTTCGTTCGCCTCATTTTCTACATCTTTCGGTTCAAAGTTGGCTACTGGAAATACCTACTGTATTTACCTTTCCAGGACATGTCATGTTTGCACTTGCTGCCTGACTGGTCGTGAACCGAATGCGGACACATACAGATGATTGACCAGAGTGAGCACAGATCGACCCAAGCTCAAAATGTCAATTTGACACGACGCTTGATTCTAGCCATGGGTCAGACACCAAGCAAGGACTTTGCTGAATCCTACTATGTCTCTAGTGTCGACTTTATCGAATCGCTGTTGCTCCGCCACCAATGGCCCCATTGTTTGAATATGTCTCTCACTACCGGAAATCGAGATTTTGTTGGGTATTTTTTACTTTGCCGAGTGTTTAATTCCCGGACACTCGGCAAACATCTCTTTACCGTGTATCGTACATATGACACTCGGCAAAAAGACCATTCACAGCAAAGACACCTCTTTGCCGTGTATGCACAGAGAAAACACCCGGTAAAGAATCACATACACGGTAAAGTTCGTACAAACACTCGGCAAAAGATGGATACACGGCAAACCGTCCTGCCACGTGTATTCCCCGCCCGCGGTTGACGGCGCAGCTTACGGCCCCTCCGGAGGATGAAAGCCCTGTGACTCCTGCCACTACGAGCGTGCCCATGCCGACTCTGGACAACCCGAATATTAGGAGGCAACTTTGTGAGTTCCCACACTCTTCGTCAATTTCTTGTTTGTATACATCTTGTGTCAAATTATACCAAGTCATTACCATATAGCTACATAGATACCAAGTTTTATGGTTGTTCCAAATATACCCTTGTTAGAATCAAATGTCAATATTCTTCGGAGAATCATCTTACCATATACATACCAAGTCCATATAGCTACATAGATAACAAATTTAAATTTGCTTGTGCAAAACTATACCTTGTTAGAATCATGTCAATATTCTTACCATATAGCTACATAGATAATAAATTACAATTATGCTAGTGCTAAATTTACCTTATTAGTATCATGTAAATATGTTTGTTAGAATCATCTTACCATATAGCTATATATATACGTAGTTTGAACTTTGTAAGATTGCATCATTTTTACTCATGCTTGTGTGTTTTGCACTTTGTAGGATTACATCAAGGAAGCCTATGTTGTGACGGAACATGGTCGCCGTTGATGGAGATATGTACCACATGCTAGAGGACTTGTGTGCCACTTGGTTGTGTTGATGGATATGTGAACTTGAATTCAAGTGTTTGTTAAACTTGTGAACTTTGTATGCATGTTTGATGTACTAGTGCACTTGTGAACCTATTATGTGAATTCTTGCTGTGATATATGTCTGCTGTGATATATGTTTGATTTACTAGTGCACTTGAATTATGTTTGTCCAGATTTGTTTTGAAATGCAGGGTACAATAAAAAACAGCATGAACCTGCCAAATTTTGTGGACTTTGCCGTGTATCCCAGGAAAAACACTCGGCAAAGAGTACGTAATTTGCCGTGTATGGCAGACAGCACACTCGGCAAAGAGTAAGTCTATGCCGTGTATTGCCATAAGAAACACTCGGCAAAGAGTAAGTATTTGCCGTGTATCCCAGTAAAAACACTCGGTAAAGAGTGCGTAATTTGCCGTGTATGGCAAGCAGTACACTCGGCAAAGAGTAAGTATTTGCCGTGTATTCCAGGAAAAACACTCGGTAAAGAGTGCGTAATTTGCCGTGTATGTCAGGCAGTACACTCGGCAAAGGCTTGACGCCGTCTACAGCGGACGCGCCGTGAACGCATTATTTTACCGAGTGTGCGGCTGATAGACACTCGGCAAATGTTTGCCGAGTATCCGGGAGTTAAACACTCGGCAAAGTCGTGTTTACCGGCGGGGTGTACGCTGTGAACTCTTTACCGAGTGTAAATACACAGCAAATGTTTGCCGAGTGTATTTTGGCCTTTGCTGTGTATTTTTAATACCCAGTAAAAAATCGTTTTCCTGTAGTGTCTCGTGTAATTGCTTGGTTTACTTAGGATAGTATGCAGACTATAGCAAAATATAGAGTGTTTAACAGTATAATTAAGTTGCGGTCAGAAATTAAACAGACTCTGATGTGTTGAAACCACAGGGAACCATCATCTGCATAGATTCAGTATTGAGTGTTATACTACTTTCTGTTCATCAACTGGCCCACAGTTTCTATAAAACACAACCTGTCTCACAGTTTACGTTTGCTAGTTCAGAAGAGAACTTGGCTTATTCAAGCAGCACTAGACTTGTGTCATTTTTTATGGTGAAGGTACCAAAGCTGAATATATATTATTTTTTATTCATTAACGCTGGCAAAAAAAAAGGTCACCTATCACTTGATGCAAAGATTTCACAATTCTTAACAAGTTAACTATTTAACTAGGTCTAGAATCTGTAAGGTTGGATAATTCAAATTCGAATCACAGGTACTCTGGAAAGAGATACTATGTTACAAGACCGGGACAAGTGGAGAGCACATGGAGCTATACCAAGGAAAATATTGCAACAATGATTATGTCTTACAAATATTCAACCAGTCTTACAGAAAGAAAGTTATAAATTCAACCAGTCTTATAGAAAGAAAGATACAAATTCAACACGTCTTACAGAACTCAACAACATTTCTGAAGAAACACATGCATGTGTGGTTCAGCGGCCATGGTGGATCCTTGCCAACCCGCCCCAACCAAATATAACTACGAAGGGCCAAAGTGCAATCATTTGGTATATGCACCATACTAGTAACTGTCCAATTCCTAGGAATAGCCCTTTCCTAATACATAACGGTCGTGCAAGGATTACCATTTTCCAAAGAAACCCCATATCTTTGCCTACCAATATAGCAGGAGTAATAACACAAACCACAACCGCTGTACTAGGAGCAACCGGAGCTAGCACCATATACACACCCAGCGCAAAAGCAATAGACAAGCATGTGACTGAACTCGACATTAAAATTACTGCCGTGAAAATGTAGACTCTGCGGGTGATCAAGTTCACCATGGAAATTGCACCTAACATGAAGCCTGTGGTAGCGAGTATTGAGCAGATGAAAGCTAATGTGGCGGCCATAATGAACGTGTCAAAAACATACCCCCCAGCAAGCGTTGGCGTGCCTGCATTTGTATGATCATCGGCTCTGTAACCTCCAGGAAGGGCAAAAGTTGCAGTAAACGCCATAGTTGCTATTAGGGCTGTAGCAACGACAAGCGTTTGTGATGTATCTTTCAGCTTCTCTGATTGTTTGTCATTGTCTTCACTGGGGAAGTATTTTTCCTGAATCTTATCCCAGCGGAGAGCACCGTGGTTTGCCCTAACAGACCTCAAGGCGTAGCGTATTCTGTTCTCAGAGTTCTGAATGAAAGAAAAAAGGGGAAGGAATTTATTATGCGTATATATAGCAAAAAAAAAAGAGAGAGGAGAAATGCTGTGACAAGTAAATTAGGAGGAAGTAAGAGTGTATCTATATATTACCCCAGAATAACTCAATCCACGTGGAATCTTACTGATGGATATGTCGCGTGGTGTTTCCCCTTGGTTATTTGTTATATTCAAATTCACCTTCCGATTCCCAAGCAGAGCACAGAACACCCTAAAGCTCTTAGCTTCAATAGCTAAGTGCAATGCAGTGTTCCCATCATTGTCTTGCATATTCAGAATCCAGGCCAAAGATGATCTTGTACATACATACGAGACTACGCTCAGACTTCGTTTCTCGACGGCGACATGGAGGAACGTCTTTCCTTTAGTGTTGCGCAAGCCGGCACTATCCGGACACTGCCGAACAAAGAAACGTACAATACATCGGGCACCTACGGAGGCAGCCACATGTATTGGAAAATATCCCTTCTTGTCTGCCTGATACAGTGCAGCAGGGTTCGCTCTGAATACAAATTGAAGGAATTGCTGCTGATTTGGGCCAGTCCGAAAGTAATTCTTCGACGAAACAAAGTGAAGCGGTGTATTCCCATCTTTATCCACCTGTGCAGCAAGGCTCTTGTCCCAATCGAGTAGTAACTCTACCATAACTGTGAAGAAGATATGATGTTTATATATGTGTTAGTGATGAATCAGAAAAAACAGCATCCGTACGTGTATATTAATTAGTCATGTGCGAGAACGTACGGTGAATTGCATTCCATAGATCTATCTATACCTAATAATAAAGCACGAAGTGTTTCTCCCGGTCCAAACTTTTTTGGACTGTCTTGCCCCTGCAATTTGATAAAAACTACCCACCGCTACCATGGGTAAGTGCCCCTTTTCACCGGAAAAAAATCGTCGCCAAAAATAAACGCTCTATGGTGCCCAACCTATCCAATCCAACCAGAGGCTCGAGTTCCTTCCTAACAAAAATAGAATGAGTTCATACGAAACACGATTCATCCGATTTCCGTTTAATTTTTTGCCCCTCGCTCACGAAAATCAGCTCATATATAGTGCCTCTCCTCCACGTCTGATTTCTGCAGAAACCCTAAAACAATTCCTACCAAACCTATCGCACAAGCTCGCCGGAATTCATGCTCGAAATTGAGCTTATGTGCTTCCTGTCCGCTCGGTATGGATCCTGAGAGTACCAATTACCAATTTGAAGCTGAATCTAACATGAAGTCCATCCTCGCACCTTGATCCGCGAGTTTGGATGTGTTCTTCCAGGAAGGACGTTGGTGGCAACGAGCTTCGTGGCGCTGGTGAGTTGCCGACCATGTAGTCCGCCTTGGGCAGTTCTCCATCGCTCGCTCCACCTCCGATGCGCCCAGCCGCCCGTCGCCTCGCATTCGGGGATGCAGAGGCGGGGCGCCATGGATGGGCAAGCTTGCTCCGGCCGTCCTTCTCTGCGGAAGCCAGTCGCGCCTCGTGTCCACGCCGCGCTGGTTCCTGGCCCGGAGCTCGTCGCCTCCGGCCGCCCGGGTTCCGTATGGTCGCTCGTGATGCACTCGCCGTCTCCCGAGACAGAGCGCCGCCACCACGAGATCTGGTCCAACTCTGCCTCCTTCCACGAGGTCTGGTCCCGCCGCCGCGAGGTCGCCAACGGACGGAACTCCCTCATTGGCGCTTGCAAAACTCGGCCCGCAGTATGCTCTCTTTCTCTCGGGACGGACGTGGTCGTGCTTGTGCAACAAGGACACGCGGAGCTCGGGTTCACAAGCATCAAAGAGGTGTGAACCGGGCGCCGCTTGACAGTGTGGAGGCAAAGCTTGGGCGGCGTCTATGGACTGGCATAGGCGTTCTTGGGGGCGGCGCACATTCGTCGGCCGTCAGGAGTTCAGGGAGGAGATCTCCTGGTCCATGAGCTCGGTGGAGATATTGACGCCGACGAGGAGAAAGCAGCTGTGCCTGGCGGTGAGGTCATTGGCGTTGTGGAAAGGCTCGTCGCAGTCGGCGTACGGGATGGGCTGGTACATGATCCTCATCGCTCCTGCAATCAAGCGATCTGATATCAAAACAGAGTCGACGCAGCTCAGGGCCAAGCACGATAGGTATTGGGGAATGTTATCCCTTTGGCCTTTCTCAGTTTAGTGCTTCAACTTTATTATATTTTATAGAAGATCCTGCACTTCTACAATAAGCTCTCGGCCTTATAGAATATGATTGGTATTGCACAAACTGTTGCATCCAAAAAATATATAAACAATAATATTATGACTTCATTTTGTAGATTTTTTTTCATTTTGATCGAGAAGACAAATTTGTATGTATTTAATTGTTACTCTCTCTGAATATTAATTGTGGCAAATTTAAATGAAATGTTGCCTACAATTTATCTAGGTTTAATAAACATACGATACTTATTTAAATCAGAGGTATTGCTAAGGTATTTTCTTAATTATAATAAAAGTAGAGACCAATCTAAACCTGATAATCGATCTACCCGACAATTCGGGTAGATTAGATCAAATCTGCATTCTGACTATTCCCCAACATTTATCTGATTATCTCTATTTTCTCTACTTTTCTATACCAAGGAGGAGAAGACCTTAGATAGTGGGGTGAGGTAACTCGCGCTGACAGGCGTATGATAAAAGTTCGAGGGGACATCAAGGTGACCCAAAGGTCAGCAGGAGCCTGTTGGCGACGTGAAAAGTAGATACGACGGGCACGAGCTAGGTATCGTGCAGAATTTCAACTCTTCGTGGACCGCAACGGACATGTGTTCGCCTAAAGAAAATGTATATAAGTATATTGTTTCTTCTTTCGCTGCAACACGCGAGCATTTATTATGGAGTATATTTTACATGGTCACATTTATTGAGTGCACAAGCGTAAAAAGATTGTATATATTTGTTTCTCCATATTTTAACAGAGCGTGGGTATTAGTTGGACTCGGACAAAGATGAGGAGTCATCCATGTGTTTTACCTGGCGACAATAGCAATAGAGTCCCAGGCAAGATATGTTTTTCATCGTTACATGTGTTAACCTAATTATCACTATTGCATGATACAAATGTACAATAGACAAGTCGATCAAGGACTTCATGCCATTTCAGGTTGATTGATACAAGAATTTGAAGGTATGAAAATTGTTTATTTGATTTAGTGTTGCACCGTAGCAACGCACGGGCTTTGTGCTAGTAATTATATAATTTATTTAATCACGTACCTATATATTTGTACATTCTACGCAAATTGTGGGACCAACAGTGTATATACCTCTTTATTTAATCACGTACCTATATATTACATCTACATACGTAATGTACTTACGAGTTAATTGCATTTTCTATTACTACTTGATATGCCATTTGCCATAACATATACCCAATGTAACAGGAATTCCTCCAACTTACCTCATTCAGCAAAACTTACCCTAGACCTCACCCTTTTAAGATTTTGAACTGAACTGTTCTGTCCGCTCGCAGCTGGTCATCAAAACTAAGCGACATGCCATATTAGAGGCATACTGTTGTGAACTAAGCAACTTGGATTAACAGGGGTCAAGGGCTAGCATACATGTAGAGGTGAGTATGGGGAAATATGCCAAGAAACCCTTATACAATGGACAAATACAAAGAGAGGCTATACACACTCTAAAACCTCTTCCCTATCTCAAACTCATAGTGGCTTAACAACACTGGATTTGAAGAGAAAGAATTCATATTGTGCTCTAGTCTAGGCCTTCTTTAAGAAATCTGCCGGTTACACCAGCTCATATACCGTATGGATATTGTGTAGTCCATACCGTATCCTTCTATGTGTACATGCCACGGTAGAGGCTCTTTCTACCCTATATAACACATAACACAAGACCCCAAAGGGTCATCGTTTCCACCACACCAATATGGTATCAGAGCCTATTCTCTTCCAACCCTAGCCGCCGAACGGTCCCATTTTTGCAGCCGCTGCCGCCAGGCTCTCTGACCGCCGCCATCACCTCCAAAAAACAAAAAAAACTCGTCGTCGTAGTGCCTTTCCCTGCCTACGCTCTACAACCAAAACCAGAACCCAAAACCATGCAGCCTCCTTAGCTTCATCTACAACCACCGCCACAACACGATCCAACAAAACAAATCGCCGCCGCCCTAGCCCCGTCTACGGCCGCCACCACATCTACAACCCAATAAACCCCTCCCACACCAATGGCTCTCTCCACTGAGGTTGCTTCCTCCTCATCTGCCGCCTCGATGGTTCCCATCGGCGGGACACTGAGGACTCCACCGGCACAGAATCTCACGCGCTCCAACTTCCTATTTTGGAAGAAGCTAGTCCTCCCTCTGATCCGTGGCGCTCTGGCCCAGGGGCTTCTGGACGACACATATCCGGACCCTCCTCAAGTCCTAAAGGTGATTGACGAAGCTCATAAGAAATCCACGGTGGTGAATGCCGCCTATGCTGCCTAGGTCGCTCGCGATCAAGCCATTCTCGGCTATCTGCTGAACTCCCAACCGCATGAACTTCTACCCCATGTGTTCAACCTTGAAACATCTGCAACAATCTGGGCCGCTATCAACCGCATTTTCTCGACACAGTCCCCATCCAAGATCAACACGCTTCACAGCGCCCTCAACAACACTGAGAAAAGCTTCCTCACTATCGCACAATATTTTGCTAAGTTGAAGGGGTTCGCCTCGGAGCTGGTTGCTCTAGGAAAAACCCTTGATGAGAGCGAGCTGATCAACTACATCCTGAACAGGCTCGACGACTCCTACAATGACGCCGTCGCCACCATTAATGGAAACCCTCATGCCACCCTTGATGATCTTTATGATCAAATCTCTTCTCATGACCTTCGTCAGACTATGTTATAGGACATAGGTGACTTGTTCACTTCTTCGGTCAACCTCGCTCGATGCCAGCCACAACCTCGTCCATGTGAAGATCAGGCCCCTCACCGTAATGATGACCGTGACAACTATCGCGATGATGATTGCGGCTATCATGATCGCGATGATGACCGGGCGCCCCGTGGTCATGGCGATGACCACCGGGATGATGGTGGCTATATTCGCCGCCGTGATGACTCTCGTCGCAAGGACTACCGCCGTCGTGACGATGGTGTCCGACAGGATGGCGGCAGGCGTGATGGCCGTCTACGTGACCGTGCACCCACTCGTTTTGTTGATGTGCACTGTCAAATCTGCAAGATTTCTCGCCCATCCTGCCAATGATTGCTGGTGTAGGTACCAAGAAAAGGACAAGGAGGATTCTGGTGACAATGGAGATCACAAGGACAAGGTTGTGCATGTTGCATTCTAGGGAGTTGACACTAACTGGTACCCTGATACTGGTGCTACCAATCATGTTGCTGGTGAGCTAAGCAAGCTCTACGTCCATGAGAAGTACACAGACCACGATCAAGTTCACACGGCCAATGGTCATGGTATGAAAATCTCTCATGTTGGTCATTTAGTTTTGCATACCCCACATAGTTATTTATATATAAACGACATATTGCATGTGCCTAGTACATCCAAAAACTTATTATCCGTTCATAAACTCACTCTTGACAATGGCGTTTTTATTGAGTTTTACCCTTTCTTATTTTTGATCAAGGATCAGGCCACCATGGAGGTTCTGTTTAAGGATCCGTGTCATGGTGTCCTTTACCCACTAGTTCCTACTTCCGGTGGGTCACGCAAGGAAGCCTTCATCACAATAAAGCCATCATTCTTCACATGGCATCGTCGACTAGGCCACTCCTCTTCCTTTGTGGTGCAACAAATAATTAGGAAAAATAAACTCTCATGTTCACGAGAAATAAATCCATATGTTTGTGATGCTTGTCAGTTAGCAAAGTGTCATCAGTTGCCATATCCCATCTCCACCAGTGTTTCCCATGTTCCTTTGAAACAAGTGTTCTCTAATGTTTGGGGTCCTGGTCGTTTCTCTGTTGGCAAACATGCGTACTATGTAAGCTTTATTGATGATTTTAGCAAATTCATCTGGATATATTTGCTTAAGAAACGCTTTGAATTTTATCAAGTCTTTCTTAATTTTCTGCAATTTGTTGAATATGAGTTTGATAGGAAGATTAAAACTATGCAAACTGATTGGGATGGTGAATATGAAAAACTCAACAGTTTCTTCCAACAAGTTGGTATTGTTCATCATGTATCATGTCCACATGCTCATCAACAAAATGGCCCCGCTGAAAGAAAACATCGCCATATAGTTGAAGTTGGCTTGTCTCTTCTTGCAAATGCATCTATTCCTCTAAAATTCTGGGATGAAGCCTTTCTCACAGCCATTTTCCTCATAAATATTCTTCCTAGCAAAGTCATCAATTTTGACACTCCAGTAGAACGTCTTATGCACACCAAACCAAATTATGAGTCTCTTCATGTTTTTGGTTGTGCATGCTGGCCAATCTTAGGCCTTACAGCAAGCGCAAACTTGCCTTTGGATCCACTCGCTGTGTGTTCTTAGGCTACAATCATCTTAATAAAGGTTTAAAATGCCTAGATGTTTCTACTAGTAGAGTTTATGTCTCACGTGATGTTGTTTTCGATGAGCATGTTTATACCTTCGCCGACCTTCATCCCAATGCAGGTCTTCGCCTTCGTCATGACATTCTTTTACTTCCACAAGATACACCCTATGACACATCTACTATTGGGGATGCACAAACTAATGAATACATGCCTTTGCCTATTATACCAGCTGTGACTAACCATGACCAGAAAACACCACATGCTGATGTCTCCAATTTACTTCATTGGACCCTGAGCATGCTGGTGAAAATCTCATGGAAAATGAACCTGAAACAGAGTCAAACGAGTTCATAGAATATAACACCTCGTCGTCGCTACATGATGGAACGGGTGCAAGACCCCGTGTCGATACGCCATCTACCTCGGATCGTGCCTCCCCGGGATTTCATGCCGAATCTTTGGTGCCCTTGTCTCCCGCTCCATGTGACGCTCGCACGCCAGGCGCATCCCCTCCTGCATCGCCACGCGTTAGCAACCAGGCGGCCTCCTGCTCGATGATGCCCCCCTCACGCTAGATCCCACCATGTGCTCCCCGGGTCGCGTCGACCCGGATCATGCACCAGGAGGTGATCCCGCTCTCGCCTCATCAGATTCCACCACGGGATCTGCACGCGAGTCAGCGTCCGCAAGATCTTCTATGGCACCAACGGCTACTGCACATCCCGTGCCTAGCATCCGTACTCGTCTTCAACAAGGTATTTGCCAACCGAAAATTCATACTGATGGTACTATCCGCTATGGCCTTCTTTCCTTGATAGGTGAACCACGTACTCTCTTTGAGGCACTTGATCATTCACAATGGCGTAGTGCTATGTAAGAAGAATATAAGGCACTTCAACACAATCAAACATGGTATCTTGTTCCTCCCAGTTCCAATAAAAACTTGATTGATTGCAAATGGGTTTATCGTATCAAGAAACATGTTGATGGTACAATTGACAGGTTCAAATCTCGTCTTGTTGTGAAAGGCTTCAAGTAAAGGCATGGTATTTACTATGAAGATACATTCAGCCCAGTAGTAAAAGCTGCTACTATTAGAACTGTCCTTGCAGTCTCAGTTTCTAGAGGTTGGAGTTTTCAAGAACGCATTTTTACATGGTGTTTTGAAAGAGGAAGTTTACATGCGTCAACCCACAGGTTTCGAGGATCCTAATGTCCCACATCATTTTTGCAAGATTGATAAAACTTTATATGGTCTCAAGCAGGCTCCCCGTGCATGGTTTTCTCGCCTCAGTTCTAAACTCCATGATCTTGGCTTTATTTCCTCACAGACTGATACATCTCTATTTCTTTATCACAAGTAAGATGTCCTTATTTATGTTCTGATTTATGTTGATGAGATAATTGTAACAAGCTCTTCAGATCAGGCTATTTTTGCATTACTCAAGGATCTCAACGTTCCTTTTTCCATCAAAGATCTTGGCGACTTGAATTTCTTTCTTGGTATTTTAGTAAAGAAAATTCCCAATGGCATTGTTCTGACTCAAGAAAAATATGCATCTGATCTCCTAGCCAAAGTTGGAATGAATGGTTGCAAGGATACACCTACTCCCTTGTCCTCTGTTGACAAACCGTCTCTTATTGAGGGGGATCCACTTGGTATAGAAGACAACACACGCTATCACAGTATTGTGGGGGCTCTTTAGTACCTCACTTTGACTTTCCCTAGTCTGTCTTTTTCAGTAAATAAGGTTTGCAAATATCTTCATGCTCCCACAACCTCTCATTGGACTATAGTAAAACGGATTTTGCACTATGTTTGTGATACTATCAATCTTGGTATTACTTTTTAGAAATTCACTTCTACTTTGTTAATGCTTCAGATGCAGACTGGTCTGGTAGTTTAGATGATAGACGTTCTACAAGAGGCTTTGCTATCTTTGTTGGACCAAATCTGGTTTCATGGAGTTCTCGTAAACAACCCAAAGTTTCTAGATCAAGTAATGAAGCAGAATACAAGGCTCTTGCTAATGCCCACAACTGAACTTATTTGGGTTGAAGCTCTTCTCAAAGGTGTTAGACTAAAGGAAATACCATGCCTCCAGTGTGACAATTTGGGTGTTACCTATTTATCTACAAATCCAGTGTTTCATGCTCGCACAAAACATATTGACATTGAATTTCACTTTGTACCTGAAAGAGTGGCTAGTAAACAACTAGAGATCAAGTTCATATCTAGTAAAGATCAAGTTGCTGATGGTTTTACCAAAGCACTTCCAATTCTAAATCTTCGTGAGTTTAGGCGTAATCTAAACCTTCATCGAAGTTTAGATTAAGGGGGACAGTTAGACAAGATCATATATCGTATGGATATGGTGTAATACACCACTCTATACAGCCACACTAATACTGCCAACTGTAACTCGGAAGGCACATACTGACGAGCGAGTACATGATCCTGCACAATCATGCACACAAAGGAGACATCCACATCGATGTACTTGGTGAGCTTATGATTCACCGACTAACGCACAATGCTGATAACACCTATACTATCTGACAAGAGAGGAGTCGGTCTAGAGACGGAAACACCAAAATCCTCAGGTAACCAGCGTATCCATGTCACCTCCATGGCCAAAAGCGCCATAGATCACAACTCAGCCTTTGTTCTCGAGAGGGAAACCATAGTCTGTTTCTTCGTCTTCCGGCCAATAAGGGAACCACCAAGAATCACACAATAAACAGAGCGTGAATAATGATCCTGACGAATCACTAGCCCACGTAGCATCCAAATATGCCTAGAGCTGAAGGGATCTAGAGTGAGGGAAGAAAATATGGTGAGAGATCATGCCACAACGATATCACAGAAAACGAAGAAGGTGACTATAGTGGACCGATGTGGAAGCAAAAACAAATTGGCTCAGAATATGGCCATGATAGGAGATATCTGGATGAGTGATAGTCAGGCAAGGGATCACGATGAGAAGCACGAAGGTGAGAATTTAGTTCCATAGGAGTCTCGACAGTGTGCACATCACTAAGAGCGGCACGAGCAAGCAGATCCTGGATATAATTTTCTTGGGATATAGAAGCCATCAGAAGTATAAGAAACCTCTATCCCAAGGAATTAGTGAAGAGGACCAAGATCTGTCATAAGGAACTACTCATGGAGACGATCGTTCACAAAGACAATGTACTCAGAGTCGTCGCCAGTGATGATCATGTCATCAACATAGAGAATAAGAAGAGTTCTACCATAAGGACAAGTGTGGGAAAACAATGCGTGATCATGGGCACTACGCGATACACCAACGCCAGTGACCATGGAGGAAAAACGGTCAAACCAAGCGCAAGGGGCTTCCTTAAGTTCATAGAGGGAGCGCCAAAGATGGCAAACCATGCCATCAGTAACCACAAGGTGTCTACATGTAAAACTCCTCATGCAGCTCACCATTGAGGAAGGTATTCTAAACATCGAGATGAGACACATACCCGGGGTGAATTGAGGACACAACAAGAAGAGTGCAAATAGTGATAATGTGAGCCACATGGACGAAAGTCTTATTTTATTCGCATCCCTTCAACTACTGAAAGCCCCAAGCCACCAGACGCGCTTTGTAGCGCTCAAGAGAACCATCAGAGCAAGTCTCAACCTTATAAAACCACTTGCATGTGATGTGAAAAACATGGGGAGGGAGATAAACCAAATCCCAATGTGCTAGTGCGCTCAAGGGAACCAATCTCTTCGTCCATCGCAAGCTGCCACTCGGGGTGAGCAACAACGTATCAATAAGAAGTCGTCTCAAGGATACTGGAAAGACCAAAGCGGTCAAGAGAATAGGAGGTGGGGGCAAGGCCGAGCATGAAGATCATAAGTCGGCTGATAGGATGAAGGCGACACACTAGAGATAGATGGCCCGTCAGTGGAATCATCGACAACATGTGAATGACGAGAATAGTAGAAAGTAAAAGAGTGCCAAGGAGGAACCGTCAGAGAAGGTGAAGTCAGGTTGGATATCGGCGAGGCAGGTGGAGAATCAGGCAATAAGGAGAAGTTGACAAAGGGGAGAGGAAGATGTGGGGGAAGATGGCATCGAATCAGTGACAATTGGTCTGGGTGGAGTGGAAAATGCATAGAGGGAGGTGTATGAGGTAAAGTAAGGAAATAGATGTCTTCTACAAAGAAATTCAAGGAAAGATGGAAGCGGATAAAATGGGTGAGACTTATTAAAGGTCATATCCCGGGAAATTTGCATCTGGCAAGCAATAGGATCCCAACAACGATGACCCTTATGCTCATCATTGTATCATAGGAAACCACACTCAGCAGATCAAGTAGTCAGTTTGGTGTGCCAAGAGGAGTAACAAGGACATAGCGAATGAAACCAAACAACCGAAGCGCCGAACAATCAGAAGTACGTTGCAAAGGAATACCGCACTCCAGAGTAGCCTATGGATGCATGTTTTTGATATAGGTGGAAGTGGAAATAGCCTCATCCTATAAATGAGGCAAACAAGAGGTAGTAATCATCAATGCACGGTCCGTCTTAAGAAGGTGAAAATTTTTGCATTTAGCGACGCCAGTTTGTGCATGAGAACTAGTGCAAGAGAACTTAGCAAGAGTGCCCTTCTCAACACGGAAACTACGCAACATTTGAGAGATGTACACACCAGAAGAATTGGGAGGAAACACACGAATAGGGTTGAAAACTTGGTTTGAACCATGGTAGAAAAACACTTATAGATAGAGAGAACAAAACCACGAGAAGTCACAAAGTAAAGCCAGGTGTAGCAATAGAATTCATTAAAAAAATAAGATAGTATCAATGATCCCCAAGTGATTCGAGCACGACCCCATACATCAGAATGAACTAAATCAAATCAGTGTCGAGACACTGACTCACTATTAGGATAGGTACTGAGTCTGCTTGACAAGTATATAACCCTTTCATAGTAAAGAGACATCTCCTCAGATATACCCAGAAGACCTCGATGAACTAAGGATGACAAATGAGAACCACATAGACGGCAGAGTTGATGACACCACTACTAAGAAATGTGGAAGCCAAAGTAACAAGAGCATGCGATCTGGTATGAGTGGTGGTAGAAGTCAGTCAAGCTCCCAAAAACCCTGAGAATCAAGGCGCCAAGGGAGAACCCCAACCAGAACATTTGTGCAAAGATCCTGGACATAGCAAGAATATGCGTCAAGGATGACGCGATAACCATAATCAATAAGTTGAGTGGAATAAAGCAAGTTCATGGTAAGACGAGAAACATGAGAAACACCCGGAATAGAAAAATGAGTGTAAAGAGTGCCTTGACTAGCAACAGAAAGAGGAGTGCCATCATCGGCAAGAACATTAACATGAGATCCGAGAGGACAAAGAGATGACAAGGCAGAAGAGTCATACGACATATGGAAAGAAGCTACATGAGCACTAGTAAGATATCCTGTAGTGCCCGTCGAAGAAGATCCAGAAACAGCTAGCAAACACTTCAACTACACATTATTCTGCTGAGTAAGAGACGGTTGATGGCATCGATGGTGGCGTTGAGGGAGAATCATGGGACCCAGTTGAAGAGGAAGGCTCCCTGTGACTGGTTTTGAAACAATCAACTCAGGGTGATCAAGACTATGACAGTAGGCATAGAACTAGCGCGACCGAGGTCGGCCCAAACCACCAAAAGAAGGATGACCCCCACCACCATAAGGAGGGTGGCCCGCCCCATCAGGATGGGTAAGCAACAGTTATGAAGCATTCAACATAGCAGATGACAGAGCAGGGCCTTGAGAAGCGAGCACATCGAAACCCCAAGCAGACTAGTCACGGATGTGAGTCTCCTCATCACGAATCTCAGCAAGCACCTCTGAAAGGAGAATATGACCCCGAGCAAACAGGTTAGCCCAGCGGGCCTCAAACTCTATACAAAACCGAGACAAGAATTCATGTGAATGTGCATAAAGAGAGTAAACTCTACACTGCTGGTGCCACCAAAGGTCATCGAGCAATGGGGAATAGCAACATAGCCTGTAGAAGACATGGCGCCACCTCTTTTTTGGAGTCAACTCTTACATCCAATCGACCCGAACCAGATTAAGCTAAACGTGCTTGACCACGACCTCAGCGAGGCCAAGCAAGTGTGAGGGGTGGAGTAGTCGTGAGGGAGCTAGCAACTTGCGGCGAGGGCCGGATCCAATCCAGGAGTGGGCAACATGACCAGATCACCTGCCCCGGGGCTCCCGTCACCCAAAATAGTGCGGGAAACCCGTGAATCTAGCTGCAATCTAAAGGGGATGGTCCGAATCAGCCGGTCGGAGCTCGGAATCAGCTGGAGTCTGTCGGGAATGGAAGGGAACGAGACAGCCATGGGCGAGTCGGGCCTGGTCTTGCGAGCAAGAAGAAGCACTAGATCGAGAGAGAGGATCAAAGAAGAGAATCAGCAGCGACAAGCTGCATCAGCACACTTAGTGCAAGAGAAGCAACGACGGCCAAAAGGGCAACGGCGGCGGGTAAGACCAAACTTGCTCCGAAACCATGTTTTTTTTTTTTAGAATTCGCTGGCTTTATTACTCAAGAATGTTTACAGGGATAAAAAAACCAGCGGAAGGCTGGAGGAGCCAAACTTGTCGTCCAAAACTACTGGAAACAGCACTACGAGCCAGCAAATGAGCTTCAACATTTGATACTCCACCGGCCGACCCATACGGTCGTTTGTGTCCGTTTGGGTCAGGCCGCGGTTAGTCGGGTAGGGGTCTGGTCTGTCCGGCCAGCCGCGCCCAGTGACGCGACCTATTTGTCCACGCTGGGCACGCGAAAAACTGGCAAAGTTCATACTTAATTTACATTTAAAATATAAAAACATAATCTAAACTACTAGCCCTAGATACCAATCTTCGCGCGCCGACGCCACCTCTTCCATCTACGGGTCGAGGTTGATGTACTCCGGAGGCGTCCAGAGGTTGGGCGGCGGCAGGGCCAGAGCGGGAGCGCGCGCAGGCAGGTTGATCGCCCGCACAGGCCACGACTCCCACTGCTGGAGGTGCGCCAGCTCCATCCCCACCTCCGGCGCGATCGGAGGCGCCCAAACCGGCAGCGGCGGTGGTGGTGGCAGCTGGGCGTTCGTCTCAGCCACCATGCGGGTGAGCGCCTCGTAGTCGCGCCATCGGGCCTCTCCTCCGCTCCGCCGCAATGGCTCGCTTCGGTGAAGACGTCCTCGTTGTAGCGTCGCTGTACCTCGCGGTACTCCGGGCGAGTTGGCGGCGACGTCGCCCACCGCCTCGCTGACGACGATGTCGCTTCGCCGCCGCCTCGCCGCCCCGCCCAAGCTCGGCGCCGGAGTGGTTGACGGCGCCTCGTATGAGTCGATGTCGAGACGTCAGACCTCCCCGCCATGTGTCACGCCAGTATGGTGGTGGCGTGGCGCACCTTGTGCTCCTGGAGGCCATCGCTTCAAAGAGGCCACGCCTGTAGGGTGGTCGTAGCGGATCGGCGGAGGCCTCGATCCGGGCGGATCTCCTCCAGCTCTTTGCCCTCCAGCACGGGCGGCACCGGACACGGTCCGGTTGAGGTGTCGGCGGGAGCGACATGTCGTTGTGCCGATGCCCCCTCCCTCCGTGGCGCGCTCTCCGTGATGCGGAATCTTGGCGGTCAGGCCCTTCCCTCCAACCGCGGTGGCGGGCGAGCCTCCACGCGGCGGCCCCGGAAATCCTCCGACCGCGGCGGAGGCGGCAGGGACGTGTCGTGAAGGAAGGCCGGAATTCGGGGGCGCTGGCTGCTAGAGCCAGACGCCTCGTGGTCGTTCTTGCTCCTCCCCTTCTTTAGCCACGACGGTGTTTTCATCGTTGGCGGTGGTGGTGGTGGCGGCTAGGGTTTGCGATGACGAGAGGTGAGGAGTGCGGCACCGACGGGCGCAAGGTTAAATAGCCCCTTCGCCCGCGAACACGCGCAGCTTCCAGCTCCTTCGCCATCAATGCCGGCGTGGGAACGCAGACGGCGCCCAGTGGGTCAGCGTGTCGTCGCCATTGATGGCGCAGGCTGCCTCCGGTCAGCCTTCGGCGCAGCGCCTCTAAATCGCTGTCGCGGTTGCGTTTGAATCAGTGTTGCTGACCGCGTCTGAAATCAATGCCGCGTGTGGCTGGCGGGTCATGGAGTAGAGTGACAAATCCAAACTTATTGGTACGGCACCATCTTACCGGTAGGTCAAGAAAGATACCTAAACCTACACAAGAGAGGTAAATCCATGACTACCCTACCTCCTCACACCATAGAAAATTATCAAGCTGAGAGGAGCCACTAGAGATTGAAACTGTGGACCATTGACATGGTGTCTTTATTAATTTTATGACTTAAAGAGTTTGAACGTTTTCACTGACGTGAGCAAACCAGATCCTTCAAAATTTCAATCTTATTATATTTAACTTAGATCACAAGTAATATGCCAATGGACACATTCTTGACACATTGATTATTGCTAGAGAAAATATCAATAGATTACAACACAATCTACCGTAACCAAGAAGTTCTCACATCTATCTACTATAAAGTTAGACTATGGATCTATATTATACCATGTATAATAAATTGAATATCCATGAAATTTAAATTGATTTAATTATCACATTTAACACAATAAAAATGATGCCCTCGCAATTGCGAGGGGCACACCGCTAGTTAGGAGGTAAAAAAGATATCGCTTGATAAAAGGCAAAAAATATATATGGGTATAATGTGAGGAAGCAAGTGAATTAAATGAGTATATGTATGCAAGTTAAAAAGTCCCAACCCAATGGATGGTACTACTCTGCATCAAACGATGCAGATGTTGGAGTATTTCCTCTTTTGATGGGCGTATTATGACATATAGAGTCAGAGAAAAAAATACTCTAGAAGTAAGTATGTAAATACATATGCATTTAGTAGTTACCTGTGTCTTTGTATCGAAGTGTGTCTTTGTATCGAAGAACAGCAACGTGCAAGGCATTTTGTCCATCTCTTCCGGAGTAGGAGAGATTGCCACCACTTCTATCATATAGAGCCAGTGCAATGGTACTCTTCTCCAGCAAGATTGCTAGGTACAAGGGTGAAATACCGTCCGCAGGATAGTTAGCCAATTCAGGATCAGCTCCCATTAGCAGCTTGACTATAGTCCTTTCTTCTTCTTGTTCTACAAAAGCACCAATTTTTCTTCCTTCCGGTATTCCGTCAGCATCAAACAATGCTTCTCTGTCCTTAGGACCCAGAATTCTACCCTCTCCATTCCGGACAGCCTCGTGCAGGGCCGTCTCCCGAAGCTTGTTTTCCATCCTCAAGAGCGTGAGCTTCCCATGAGGCCCCTCACGCCCAGCTAGACCAATGAGAAGAGATACCATTTTGGAGTTCCCAGCTCGGGCAGCACAATGCAAGGGTGTGTCACCATTGTGATTCTTCGCAAACAGGAGGCTCCTTTCCCTGCCGCAGATCATACCGGCACACTTGAGGAAATCCTGACGATCCCCTTTGCCGGCGACAGCATGTAGCGCAGTATCCCCACTGGGAGTGACGCCCTGGAGGATTTCTCCTGCTCCAAGCGAAGCAGGCTGGTGGTAGACGCCCAGCTCCACATCACGAACGTCTGGCACCGCGATTCTTCCCCGAGCACTCGCTAGCAACGCAAGAAAATCTTGAGTAGGAATCATCATTGGTGGATCTTGTGCGTCTTCCCTTTTGAACAGGACATCCAGCGCCTCCCAGGATCCCACGAGCGCCGATGCCAGCAACAGGGGATTGATCTGGCCACGAGCTCCATTGAGGCTCGCCATCTTGCTGAGATCTGGTTTGATAGTTGGATGGAGTGTATGAGGTTTGTTGTGTTTCTGGCACCTACCTTGGTGCACTCTTAAAACAAGTGGCAGCTCCTCTGTCTTCTCCGTTGACGCAAGTCTTCGGCTCTCTCTCTCTCCTTAGCTCCAGCGGTGCAATCCAAACCGGTGACCCAAACTCCCCATTTCTGTTCGTTTGGGCTGGCTTGCGAAAATAATTTAGGTCGCGGTCTGGCCTGTCTGGACAGTGCCCCAGTGGGTATGTACTGGCTTTTCACGGTACAAAAGCACATTAACATAAACAAATATGTAAATTGAAAACTAAATAAAGCGGCAAACATGTGTCATTGTTTTTGAGGCATCACCAACAAGTAGCAAGTTCCTACCAAAATGTGCAAAATGAGACAATATCCTACAATATGTCTAAAAGTGGCAACTTTCTCTCATATGTTAATCATCTATGACATTGCCCTTCAATCATCGCGGGCTCAGATGATCTTTTGCTTCTTCTCATTCCAAGCCCTTTGTTCGGGGTCGATGATGATATCCAAGACGGTGAACATGATCCAATTCTCCCCAGTTATGACCTTGGATTTGGCCTCCAAGAGCCTAGACTTGGCATCAGACTCGAGGAGCCTAGCCTTCGGTTCGGCCTCCAGGAGCCTAGACTTGGCATTGGCCTCTTCCACCTTAAAAGCTCTCTCTTGCAAAGATCAACAACGCTCTTAGTGGTGGCCTCTTTCTCTTTGCACCGCCTCTCTTCCCTCTCGGCAATGGCCTCTTCCTTAAAAGCTCTCTCTTGTAAAGATCAACAACGCTCTTAGTGGTGGCCTCTTTCTCTTTGCACCGCCTCTCTTCCCTCTCGGCAATGGCCTCTTCCTTAAAAGCTCTCTCTTGTAAAGATCAACAACGCTCTTAGTGGTGGCCTCTTTCTCTTTGCACCGCCTCTCTTCCCTCTCGGCAATGGCCTCTTCCTTCTTGACCATCAACACCCTCAAGGCCTATTGGAATGCCAACGACAAAGCTTGACGGTTGATGTCATCCTTGGTGGACTTGTGGCCTACAGACCGGCGAGCACGACCAACACTGCTTGGCACGTCTGTTGTAGGGTCACCAAGGCATTGTCCATCGTCGTCAAGGTGGATGGCACCATCCGTTGACGCGCTTCCATTGCCCTTCTTCCCCTCCTTGAGTTTTTTCGAAAAACATAGCTAATTTCCCACTTTTTGGTATCCTTGATCAATATCCAACAATGGATCAATGTGAAAGCATTGTTTTCATTGACCGTCTTGAAGTTTTCCATAGCGTGAACTACCTACACATATGAACGACGACAACTCATGGCACACTCCCACATATATACAAGGTACAATGACAAGAGAGGAAGAGGTTTTACCATGTCAAGGGCCGAGAGCCCGCTTATTTGCCTTCTCATCACCTCCTCGTATGAAACTTTGAACTTGCTACACTCCTCATGTATGAAGCCCCGTCTCTTTGAAAGAGAGAGATCCTTTCGATTACTAAGGAACGAGTTTAGCAGGAACATCCTATGCTCATGGAAGTACTTGCTCACATGTCGCCAATATGCAAATCCCTTTGTCTCGGCACCGCATAGTGGATCTTGTGAAGTCTCCATCCAAGCATGACATAGCAACTTGTGCTCTTACGGTGGTTAGCTCGTTATTCTTTGGCTCACCTTCTTGCCCTTAGGATGTGTCGCTTAGTGTTGCGGCTAGTATTGCGGATGTGGCTTGGGTGATGCCCTTGCCCATGGAGACGCAATCGTTCCCAAACAATGGATCATTCTCAATGGAGTAGCCTTCATGTTGAAGTCTCATCGCCATCACCCACATGGCCACCGTCATAGACCATGTCAAGCATGATGCGCTCGCCTTTGTTCTCCATGAATTCCTACACGCATATTGGCCATGACACTACTAGGGAAAAGCCTACTCGAGGCGCATCACAAAAGCCATTAGAGGCGCATATGTTATGCGCC
This sequence comes from Avena longiglumis, assembly GCA_030063025.1. NCBI lineage: Eukaryota > Viridiplantae > Streptophyta > Magnoliopsida > Poales > Poaceae > Avena > Avena longiglumis. The sequence goes on from CP125975.1 coordinate 16,893,721, forward strand.
TCGAGGCCCGCATTGCAAGTATTTATTACTCGATTCGCATATGTGATGCGCCTTGATGTTAGGGGCGCACGTGTGGTGTACCACGGATAGCCCAAATCGTTGTCCCACTAATAACATTTTCGCCGGTCCTTTCTAGGTTATCTGATCCTGTGCGGGAGTTGGCATGGCCATTGACGGCCATATATTTTAACAGAAGGGTAGCATTCGAAGGGCAATCGAGTTCTTCTACAAGAATTTTGTCAAGACATCGTCCGAGGAGGAGTCCGATGGTGAGACAGAATTCTGCTGGCAGCTGCACAGGTGGTGCACGATCACTACCTCCTTTCGCCGCTTGGATCATTCAGCGAAGCGACGCGAAGCCAACCATAAACACGATCGAGAAGCCGGCCATATACGCCTTTACGAGGATTACTTCCACCTAACTAATCCGGTCATATGAGTGCGAACTAGTCATATGTAAGCACTATTTTAATTAGATTACCTAATCTAGTTTTTTGCTTGTCAAAATATACATTTATTATTTGCAAACGGATCAAAATTCTAGCCAGCATGGATAAATGGGTCGCGCCGCTGAACGTGGCTGGCCGGATATGCCGGACCACGACCCAAAATTGACCGCGGCCTGACTCAAACATACAGAAAAGACAGTTTTAGTGCCGGGGAAGACCGCATCTCCACCGGCAAGACGCAACCCGTCCGAGCGTGTCTTAATCGATCCGTGTGGACACGCGGGACGTGCGTGGCGTCCCAACGGGACGACCCATTCGGACTAACTTAGGCCAGACCGATCCATCCATGACCCATATTTGATACCGGATGAGTCTGACGAACAAACGCGGACGCAGAATGGCCCAGTTGCAGCCATGCAAGGGCCCTTCTTTTCTTGTGCTGGCCTGTCCAATTTTATCTGTTTAGGTCGCGCTACTAGGCGCGGCGCTACTAGGTACGGCTGACCGGATAGGCCAGACTACGACCGAAAAGCGTCGATAACTCGACCCAAACCGATTAAAATGGACCGTTTTAGTCGCTGGTTTAGGTCTTCCGGTGGAGATGGCCGTACTGCCGCTACACGCCCATCAGTACCAGGCCAAAGGACTACTCACTGCAGCTGTTTGTGTGGTAGCTGGCGTCTGTGAGAAGGGCGCAGTACATATTAATTGCCCCTTTGATTTATTGCAAGAGGCAGTGTGAAAAGACGTGTGAACACAGACCAGTTCGAGTTGACTAGTAGACGGAGACGGATACGTGCGTAAAATTTATAAATATATACTTCTTTTGTTTTAAAATATAAGATGTTTTAGTTTTATAAAAAATGTATTTAGTCTTATTTTAGTGTATAGATTCACTCTGATTTTAAGTGAACCAATACACTAAAATAAGTCTAAATACATTTGTTTTACAAACCTAAAACATCTTATATTTTGAAATAGAGTGAGTAGACTGTAAAAAAATATTCGACACTACATTATGGTACTATTACTATATCAGTTTGAAAGCAAATACATTAGCATCAACTGGATGTAGTATGAACGCACCAAAAAATCTATTGTTAGTCATCCTAAAAAATGAGAAAAAAGCACGAGTTCAGGCTTATTTTATCGTAATTTTACAAACCGACACTAGTTTATTGAAGATACAAAATCTCCGGAAATTATTCTAACTTGTTCCTAAACCCACAAGAAACCCTCGCCTACTTGTCTTCTCTGTTACTGCAATCTGGTTCTTCCATGTTCGTACCAGAAACTCCTCTGCCATCCAACCAATCGCTAATGGCGAACTACCCAGTTGATCGCACCCCCCACGTCCCTCCTGGCTTCGCGGCCATTGCCCCTGGACTACTACACACCCAACGGAGCTATGTGTTCCTGGGGGGCGAGTTCCCTCTGCACTCTGATGATTGGGCGATCGCAACCCTGGAGCCAGGCGTTCCTGCTGAAGACTTCATCGCTGCTATTGCCACCATCGGAGAGCACCTCCATGGCCTCGATATCCACGTCTGTTCCACCTCCCGATGTGCAATGGGCACTGCTCTGATCAGGTTTGCAACTGTTACATATCGTGATGCTGCAGTTAGGGGTAGCCCCTAATTTATTGAGGATCCAGTCCTGCGTTTTGTCAATGAATATAAGGGTCTGAATAGGCGCATCACTATATTTATTTATGATGTTTGGTGCATGCTCCTGAATTATCCTCAACAACTATGGGGACCTAAATCTGTGATGAATACCTTCGCACCTTTTGGCCATTTTCTTGTTTGGAATAAGGATATGTCTAATAGAGCTAGAATGTTGGTGAAATTTAGAGCACACAATGCAGATACATTACCTCTCAGTGTTGTTGTTGGTAAAAACCTGTCTGAAGATGGCAGTGGTGATACTTGGACCTGTCCTATGGTTCTTCTTGACAGAACTATGCTGGGTAGCATTGCTGGGGATGAAGATCCTATGCCACCAAATGGTGTCAATCCTCATCCGATGCCTATTTTCCATGAAGGATTTTGGCATGATGAACACATTGGAAACAATATGGATCATGATGGACCTCAGTTTCAGGGACTGGTTGCTCCTGTTATTACACCTGCTGGTCATGTTGCCCCTGCTGCAAATGCTGCTCATGCTGATAATGTGGCTCATGTTACCAATGTGGAGAACATCAATCCTGGCACCCCTCCTATGCAAGCTGAAATACATGTTTCTCCTGAACCTGCTATGGATGCAATGGCCCACCTCACTAGACTATTCGCACAACTCTTGGGTGATGAACATGATCTGCTACAGAAACTCGCTGGCAGCAACATCACAGGAGCCACTATGAAGATGGTTGAAAATGAAGAACAAGGTGTGCACGCGGTCCAATGCACTCTGCAGATCAACATCAACAGTGCTGGTGGTGCAGTCCTGCCTGCTAACAGTTCTGACAGTGAGACTGCGGTCATACCTGAGCCTGCGAATTTTCCCAAGAACAAGAACAAGCGCCAGAAAGCTGCTCCCAGGACTGATAGTGTTGTGAGAAGGAGTAACAGAATTGCTCTCAAGAATAAAGGATTTGCCTCAAAAGAAGATGTTGAAGCTTATGCGGAAAGTTCCAAGAATGTTCAACCTGTCAATCTGTCTATTCAATTTGATGGAATGGAAGCTACTACAAACTCTGCCCCCCCCCCCCTCCAATCTTGCCTATTGTCACCATCCAAGCAATTGGAACCATGTTCTGTCAGATCCCTCCTAGTGAGGTATCATCTGCTGCATTGAACTATGACAGTTCAAATAATGATTAAAGCTTCCATCAGATGGCCTACTGGCAAAGGCCTCCCAAATGACTGCCTAGTTATCATTATTTCATTTCCCCTATTAAATTTTCAATATGTGTGTTTGCTTTCGAACTGTTCCTATCAGTGTGTATGCCTGTTGTACTGTGACAGTGGCTATTTATTTCCTCACTATCAGACTTTGCAATGCAATGATATTATCATTACTTGGGGTTGTATGAGTTTTATCCAGTTATCTGGTACACTTGGTCTTGATATTTGTAAGCTGAATCTATCTTACAACACATCCCTCCCTACTTCACCCAGCAATTTAAGGATAGTACCTGCTCCTTTTGGAAATCAAAATCATAATATTTTCAATGAATAATAGAACTTGGAACATACTTGATTGGAATCTGAGGTGAATGAATTCACGGCAGAGATGGGATGATCTGGCTGAAAAAATTAATCAAAGTAACTGCAATATCATATGCTTGCAAGAAACAAAGAAAGAACAATTTACAGTGCATTCATCAGAAAATTCTGCCCTAGAAGGCTCAATCAACTTGCTTACCAACCTTCCATTGGGAATTCTGGTGGACTTATTATTATCTGGAATGGATCTATGTTTTCTGGTACAGTCATCAGTCAAAATCACTTTCAAATAACTATGGAATTGGTTAGCAATTTATCCTTTGACCATATTCATATTACAAATATATATGCATCATGCACTAATGATGAGAGACAGATCTTTGCTGACTGGTTAATGCAATTGGACTCATCTCAATATGAATTCTGGATGATGCTTGGAAATTTTAACATGATTAGAAGTAATGATGACAGAAATAGACCTAGTGGCAACAATAATAATATACTGTTATTCATCTCCCTAATACAACAGCATGATCTGGAGGAAATTCCTTTAAAAGGAAGATCATATACTTGGTCCAACATGCAGGATCATCCTCTCCTTGAGAAGCTAGACTGGATATTTACATCTCATCAATGGACACTTAAATTCCCCAATACTCGGGCATCACCTATGGCAAGGCTTGGATCAGATCATATCCCTATCAATATTCAAATAGGCATTGAAATTCCTAAATCATAGATTTTTAGATTTGAGGAATATTGGCTTGAATTTGAGGGGTTTAATGAAGTTGTTGTAAAATCATGGATTAATAATGGAGTATATAAAAATGATGCACAAGACATTGCTGCTAGATTCAAATCCATGAGACATAGTATCAAGAAATGGAGCAGAAACCTCTCTAAATTATCTATGGTTATTGATCACTGTAATTATGTTCTTGCCATACTTGATGGACTTGAAGACCAGAGGCCCATGTCTCTGATGGAAAAAAACTTCAGGAAAATAGTGAAAAAACATTTGGAGAAAATGTTGGAAGCAAAGAGAATTTACTAGAGAAAAAGGGCCAATATTAGATGTGCCAAATTGGGCAATGAAAACACTAAATTTTTCCATGCTGTAGCTACCAGGAATTATAGACACAATTTTATCTCCATGATCAAAAATGACAATGATGTTGAAATCCATGATCATGAACAAAAGGCTGCTCTTTTATGGTCTGCTTTCAGAAACAGACTAGGTAAATCTGAGTCAACAAAGATGATATTTGATCTTGACAACATGATTGTGCCACATGATCTCAGTTCCTTGGAAGTTCCTTTCTCAAATGAAGAAATTGATGATATAGTCAAATATATGCCCAACGACAAGTCTCCAGGCCCTGATGGGTTCAATGGTGTGTTTATGAAAAAACACTGGAACACAATTAAACATCAGTTCTACAACCTCTGCCATAGTTTCTACAATGGACAACTTGACATTCAGAGTATTAATACTGCATATATTGCACTTATTCTTAAAGTTCAAAATCCAGAAAAAACAATGATTTTAGGCCCATTTCTCTGGTTAGCATGGCTCTGAAAGTGATCACTAAGCTTATTGCCAAAAGAATGCAGATGGAAATTATACCAATCATCCATCAGAATCAATATGGATTCATCAAAACTAGAACCATACAAGACTGCCTGGCATGGGCATTTGAATAGCTACATATTTGTCATAGGTCCAAAAAGGAAATCATTATCCTAAAAATTGATTTTGAGAAAGCTTTTGACATGGTTGAATATAAGGCTACACTCACTATGTTAAAGCATTTGGGATTTGGAGAAAAATTTATCACATGGATTTCCAATATTCTGAACAGTGCATCTACTTCTGTCATTCTGAATGGGGTACCTGGTAAGAAAATCATTTGCAAAAGGGGTGTCAGACAGGGAGACCCCCTCTCCCCTCTTCTTTTTGTGTCCACTGCTGAACTACTTCAGATTGTTATTAATCATGCCTAGCATAATGGTATTCTATCTTTACCCATTGATAACTCTTATGGTCAGACATATCCTATTCTCCAATATGCTGATGACACACTACTCATTATGCCTGCTGACTGTATCCAACTTGAAGCATTAAAGAACATTTTGAATGAGTTCACCAAAGCTACTGGACTAAAAGTGAATTTCCACAAATCCTCAATGGTTCCTATCAATATCTCTAACAACGGGTGCCAAGAATTTGTTGATTTCTTTGGGTGCAGAACTGAATCAATGCCTTTTACTTACCTTGGTCTACCAATAGGCACCACTAAACCTAGAATGGAGGATCTCACTCCAATGGTGAGTAAGATGGACAGAAGACTAGCTGGTTTATCCAATCTTCTCTCTCGTTGCTCAAGAGTGGTTGTTATTAAATATGTCATTGATGCTATGCCAAATTTCATCATGTGTGCTCTTAGAATCCACTTTTCTCATATTGATCACATGGACAAATCAACTAGAACCTTTCTATGGCATGGAAAGGATATTGTGAAACATGGCAAATGCTTAGTTCAATGGGAAAAATGCTATCAGAGGAAAGATGCTGGTGGACTTGGTATTCTGAATTTGAGAGAAAAAAATAAGGCTTTATTAATAAAGAATCTATACAAATTCTATAACTATCATGACATCCCTTAGGTTTAGTTATTATGGAATGCTTATTATCAGAATGGTGCAATCCCCAAAAATCAAAATAAAAGAGGGTCATTTTGGTGGAAGAGCTGTTTAAATTATCAGGAGGTTTTTGACCAGCTAATCTCATGCAAAGCAGGCAATGTAACTACTATTCTTCTATGGAAAGATTGCTGGCAAGATGTTCCTTTAGCTAACAAATTCCCTGAACTACATTCCTTTGCAAAAAACAAATTGATCACACTGAATAAAGGAAGGGAGTACAAGGAAGATGATGTATATAATTTATTTCAGCTCCCTCTGTCTGAAAGAGCCAATAATCAACTCACTGAACTATCTCAGATTCTAGAGAATTCTTTGAATAATAATCAGAGGGACAGATGGTGCTTCCCTTGGAATAATGAGAAATACTCAACTAAAAAAGTGTATATGGCTCTGACTAAAGCTCCTGATGCTCCAGTCTCATTCAAATGGATATGCAAATCCCCATGCCTACCTAAGCATAAGTTCTTCTTTTGGCTTATGATTCAGGACAGACTTAATACTAAGGACATGATGCAAAGAAAGAATTTTATGTGGAATCATCCTCATGTGACCTATGTGATGAAAACACCAATGAGACCATGCTTCCTTTATTCTTCTCATGCGACTTTAGTCAAAACTTTTGGTGGAGATTAGGATAAGAATGGAATACTGATATGGATTTTATTGAGATGCTACTAGATGCGAATAACAGTTCAACCAATCCTTTTTTTCAAGATTGCAATGATCAGTGGATGTTGGAGCCTCTAGATACATAGGAATAATATCATCTTTGAGAATAGCCAGAGGAGCATTGATAGCTGTTATGCCATCTTCAAGAATGCTGTTCAGGATATTAGGCATAAAATCAAACCTAGTCTTAAGGAAGGCATGCAGAGCTGGCTCGACCTACTGTAATTTGCTTGTTTTATTTCTGACCTTCCTTCCATTGTAAATACCATCTTGCTGATATATATATATATATATATATATATATATATATATATATATATATATATATATATATATATATATATATATGAGAAAATGACGCAGTGGGGGTCTTCCCCACTGTCCTTGCGTCATTTTTTGTAGTATGTACGTCTTTTTAAATATTAAAAGTCCTAGAAAACAAAACTATCATCTGGTAAATATGCAACCTATAAAACCTCCAAACAAATCAAGAACTAAGATATAAATTTTATTTGAATCATCTTTTGTAGTGACACACGGTTAACACAATTGGAGTTTACGAAGTCTCGCATATTTGTAATTATGTCCCAACCATATTACTTATTTTAAAAATATTATCTTAATACGTCCTACTGCACAAATTACGATATCTTTACTCGCCACATTGAATAAATTTTGAATTCGGGCACTCACCAAAGACTTTAAATCTAGTGGATAACTACTTGATCCTATGGGATCAAATTTGAAACATATATTATTCTCAGGTTTCCGCTGATTCTACCTCCTGGCACAATGTACTTCAAAAAGTACATGACAGATTATGAAAACAACCTATTAATTAAGGAAAGATATAGTGTGTATGCCCATATTGAAAATCCGGCTGCTCATTTGAAAATAGTGTTCAAACTTTATAGTTACCGACTCGTACTTTTAACATGAAATCTCTTAGTGGAACCTCTATAACATTAATATAAAATTCTAACCAAAAAGTGGCATGTTAGCAACATAATCCTAGTTTAAAAATTGAAGTTCAATCTCATATTAATGCGATACATAAAAAAATTATGCATGTATATTTATTATGTTTCTTTTTATATTCATAAATGATCTCTTTTGTGTGTTCATCCCAACATAATTTTTACTTCCGAATTTGAGGAACATCCAATCTCCCATATATTTCAATTTTCTAGAAATATTAAAAAAAAACTAAAGTACGACTTACAATGTGGTATTCATGGGTTTCCACCGCCACTTCGTTGATTGCGGAGATTTTCCATGGTAATTTAGTTTTCATGTATTATCATATGTACTAAAAACCAAATTTGAATATTAGGAGTTGCATTGTTTTTTAATAAATGTGCACTAGCAACAACCAAAATAAAATTATCTCATCATGTGAAAATCATTCAACTGTGACCAATGTGTATTTCATCCGAAGCACGTTGATATCAAATTCGGCATTTTCATCCAAGACATGTTGGGTACAAAAAGACCGCCACGCCTATACCCTATATTTTCGAATTTTATTTTTTAGACAATTTGGTTTTAGACTCACTAGACATTTTCATCTGATGCAAGCCCACCAGCTCATAAAATCAACGTACAAATAGCCTTACGACCTACGGGACATCATCTAATTTACTTTGTCCGGAGTTTGAAGACGAAGTGGGAGGAAGTAGTAGTGCATACGTGATGCACAATGCAACGGCACAGCTATGCGAGTAGGCTAGTGACGTTTGGTCCTACGACCTACGGGACATCGTCAGATACCTTTGCGTGCACCTCATTGCTCGTACAGGAATAGCAGGTTTACTTGTTGGCACATCATTAAATGCAAAGATGCTCTCCTTGATGGGCATGGTGCAGGCAAATGTCATGTTAGCGTGCAGGGCACCGTTGAAAAAGCTAGTACAAGCATGCAGGGCTATGTTAGTTAATGCATCCGCTGTAGTTGTAGTGTGCGGTTTGGTAGCCCAGCAGCGCGCGTGGACAACGGGAAAAAGACGCCACGTCCCTTCTACTAGAACACACGTCATAGATCCTCTCGCCTTTCCCTTGATGGTTGCACTGCCGGCGATGGATCTCTCGCTCTTTGATGAGTGCATTTTGGTACTCCTTCCGGTCCGAATTACTGTTCGCAGCACAGTACAAATTAAATTTTGCCAAAAACTCTCTATTACACTCAAAACGTTTTAAATTTGGACTTCAATTTCAAGATTCAAATTCGGACCTTGTCTTCGTCTCCGTCCGCGTCTTTCCTCCCGCACCAGGTCGCCGTCCGCGTACGTGCTCCCGCGCCAGGTCACTGTCGTCGGGCTCCCGCGCCTCCGTCCAGCTGCAACAGGTCGCCTTTGTTGGGCTCCCACGGCCCTGTACTCCCACACCAGGTCCACGAGAGCAGATTGAGACAGAACCCGAGGGCCACGATCGCCAGGCAGCGCGGTGGTTCTCCGGCGACCTGCGCTGACGCCAGGCCCGTGAGACCAGATCGAGGCAGAACCCGAGGGCCGCGATTGCCAGGAAGTGCGGTGGTTCGCCAGAAACCTGCGCTGACGCCAGGTCTGCGAGAGCAGATCGAGGCAGAACCGAGGGCCACGATCGCCAGGCAGCGCGGTGGTTCTCCAGCGACCTGCGCAGACGCCGGGACATCGTCGCCACGTGTGCCGCACCGCCGCGGACAAGCCTTTGCGGCTCCTGGGCCCTGGCGCGTCCTCGTCGTTGAGCTCCGTCGCCCCCGACTACCTCACCGTCGGCTGGATCCCCGCCGGTTGCTACCGAGCCGCACAGGGAGAAGCACGAAGAAGTACATGGAGCAGCAGCAAATCGAGTCTCGTCTCTATCTCCGCCCGTGGATCAAGATCAGCAGCAGAACACAGCCTCTCTGTCCATTGTTCACGACATCAAGACCAGTAGAGAAGAGCAATTTCAGCAGTCTCAGGTGATCTTAACCTCCGTCCACCACATCCGGATACTTCTGCCTTTATAGGATTGGAATCAAATGGTTATAAGATGTGCGAGTAAAAAATGACAGTAATCTGCGAGTAAAACAATGTTACAGCCACTGTCGCACAATGGTTATTAGATGAGCTGATCCACAGGTAGGAGTTCCAGATACTATTTATTTAGCGGGTTTAGATAGCACCAGGTTTAGAACAAGGATCAGTGCTACAAGTACTTACTAAACAGTGTCCATTCCTTTGGCATCTGTATGAACAAGGATCAGTGCTACAAGTATCAGGTTTAGATATCATGTGTCTGTATGAACATAGAGAACATACCAGATGTCATCTACATCTTGAACTTTGCACATCTTGCTAGTATGACCACCCTTCTTATGGGATGCATTTGAATTGGCCTTTTTCTGCCAAATAACAGAAGGGTATGGTAGCTTTATAGTCCCAAGTACTCCAATTACTGCATGAACACCTCTCTGCAAAGCAAATGACATGGTCAATATATTTCTGTCCATTAGGTAAGCACCCTAGCTTGAAACCTACACATGGTAAGAATTTTACTCCAAACTTCAGGGTAATAATGTACCAAACTAAGCAATGATCCAACTATGACTATAATTATACAGACACTGTAAATAACAGAGCACAAACTAGGCAATGATGCAAGCAATAGATATGCCAAGAAAACCATGTAAAACAGCAAATGGCCTCAGTTTGTTCTCGGTCAGACCTCTGGTCGTATTTGGATGAGTAAATCAACCATTGAGAAGTAGACATATTGGTTCAGTTCACTAAAAAGATCGTCCTTTCAAAATCAGTACATGGTGCCAACATCGTCCTTTCCTCCCTGACTTCTAATTATGCAGTTTTGTGCTAGCATACATACCATCCAATATTCTGAATCCAAACATCAATTTGAATTTAAATAATTTAGAATAGTATATACATTCACTTGTCCTGATGGGGACTGGGAAAACTGGTTGCATGGTGGAAAACAATTTGGAGCCTGACTTGGGTGGGAAAAAAAAGACCTAGCAGCGGGCGTGGACACACTACAGGATGCGCGCGCTACGCCGAGGGCAAAAAGCCGTCGGCGTAGGCTAAAATGCCCTCGGCGTATGATACGCCGACGGCTGCCCTCGGCGTAGCCTTCTCGGCAAAGGTCTCCCTCGGCGGAGCATGTAGAGGCCGTCGGTGTATCAAAATGCCGTCGGCGTATGCTACGCCGAGGGCAATGCCGTCAGCGTAGCGGCCGTCGGCGTAGCTTGTCGACAGGTTGCAAAATATATTTTTTTAAAAAGATAATTTTTTATTTTTATTTTTTTTCTCAATTTTTGAATCTTTGAATTGTTTGACTCGTTAATCTATCACTTTGAGCATTTTTAATGCTAATTACACTTAATATTTAATTAAATTGCAGTCTTGGTCAAACTTTCCGGCCGGTCACCCATCCTAATACTACTCCAGCTCCAGCACGCTTAACTTCCTCGTTCCTTCAGAATCTGTTTCCGCAAAGTAATTCATACATTGTTGTCAATACCATGATATCAATCCTATTAACCCTTATATCAACATGTCACATGTTTGTATTTTTGAAATTATAAACAATTATCTAAGTAAACAATAATAAATAAGTAAAAAATATTATTGAATTCAAATAAAAATATAATAATTTTACTTTTTTCTATTTTTCTATTTAATATGGAATAATTAATATCTTTAAATCTGTAAATCGGAATTTAACGAATAATATGTCTAAATTGATCAGAAAAATGAGAGGAATCCAAATATGATATCCATATCAACTAATCATAGACCCTCCATGTTTTGAATTATCTATTTGGTGGTTGCTTTAGAAAATTCCCTTTTTGCGCTCGGATAATGAAAAATGGCTTTTTGGTGCGATGAAAAGAAAAAACTTGCATTGAATCTTTAATAAAATAGCATATTTTGAACCTAAAAATGATTTTTGTAAAAAAACATGAGCATCGGATCATGTACATGTAGTTCATATTCGACACTTCGCCGATTCTACAGAATTTGTCTTTTCACCGAGGTGGACGGAAAGGTTTCGGATACCTGTTGGGACATTGTCCATATAAGGTGGTATAGTATTTTTGTAAAATGTGATGGTAGCATTTTGAATTAGCCATTTGGTGGTTGCTTCACAAAATCGTCTGCTTTTTGTGCTCGGAAAATGGGAAATGGCTTTTGGTGCGATTTAAAAGGAAAACTTCCTCCTGCAACATTGTTCGCCATCCCATGATGCATGTGTATGCACAATATGGGCACATTATCACAAACTATGCCTTGATTCTAGCCATAACATTGATCATTTGACCCGAAAGCCAAGAAACCTCGAACGAGATAGGTCATTTTGTGAAGGTTTTTTTGATACATAATCAATATATCAAGTTTGATATTTTTACTTATAACTATGTCACATAATATGACACCACGCGAAGGTTTCGCATTGTTTCGATCGTTTTTGAATTTTTATGCCCATTTTAAACTATCGTCAAACTTTGTCAAACGGCGGGCATGAATATTCTTAGCTCGGGGCCAAGCCTTGCTAAAATTGCATTGAATCTTTGATAAAATAGCATATTGTGAACCTAAAAATGATTTTTATAAAAAAGCATGAGCATCGGATCTTGTACCTGTAGTTCATATCTGACCCACTTCCTGCCGATTCGGCAGGAATTTGTCTTTTTCACCAGAGGTGGACGGAAAGGTTTCGGATACCCCTGTTGGAACATTGTCCATATAAGTTGGTATAGTATTTTTGTAAAATGTGATGGTAGCATTTTGAATTAGCCATTTGGTGGTTGCTTCACAAAATCGTCCGTTTTTTGTGCTCGGAAAATGAGAAATGGCTTTTTGGTGCGACGAAAAGGAAAACTTCCTCCTGCAACATTGTTCTCCATCCCATGATGCATGTGTATGCACAATATAGGCATATTATCACAAACTATGCCTTGATTTTAGCCATAACATTGGTCATTTGACCCGAAAGCCAAGAAACCTCGAACGAGATAGGTCATTTTGTGAAGGTTTTTTTGAGACATAATCAATATATCAAGTTTGATATTTTTACTTATAACTATGTCACATAATATGACACCACGCGAAGATTTCGCATTGTTTCGATCGTTTTTGAATTTTTTATGCCCATTTTAAACTATCGTCAAACTTTGTCAAACGGCGGGCATGAAGATTCTTAGCTCGGGGCCGAGCCTTGCTAAAATTGCATTGGATCTTTGATAAAATAGCATATTGTGAACCTAAAAATGATTTTTGTAAAAAAACATGAGCATCGGATCTTGTACCTGTAGTTCATATCTGACCCACTTCCTACCGATTCGGCAGGAATTTGTCTTTTTCACCCGAGGTGGACGGAAAGGTTTTGGATCCCCTTATTGGGACATTGTCCATATAAGGTGGTATAGTATTTTTGTAAAATGTGGTGGTACCATTTTAAATTAGCCATTTGGTGATTGCTTCACAAAACCGTCCGTTTTTTATGCTCGGAAAATGGAAAATGCCTTTTTGGTGCGACGAAAAGGAAAAATTCCTCCTACAACATTGTTCGCCATGCCATGATGCATGTGTATGCACAATATGGGCACATTATCACAAACTATGCCTTGATTCTAGCCATAACATTGGTCATTTGACCCGAAAGCCAAGAAACCTCGAATGAGATAGGTCATTTTGTGAAGGTTTTTTTCAGACATAATCAATGTACCAAGTTTGATATTTTTCCTTGTAACTATGTCACATAATATGACACCACACGAAGGTTTCGCATTGTTTCGATCGTTTTTGAATTTTTTATGCCCGTTTTAAACTATCGTCAAACTTTGTCGAACGCCCGGCATGAAGATTCTTAGCTCGGGGCCGAGCCTTGCTAAAATTGTATTGGATCTTTGATAAAATAGCATATTATGAACCTAAAAATGATTTTTGTAAAAAAACATGAGCATCGGATCATGTACCTGTGGTTCATATCTGACCCACTTCCTAGCGATTCGGCAGGAATTTGTCTTTTTCACCAGAGGTGGACGGAAAGGTTTCGGATCCCCTTATTGGGACATTGTCCATATAAGGTGGTATAGTATTTTTGTAAAATGTGGTGGTACCATTTTGAATTAGCCATTTGGTGGTTGCTTCACAAAACCGTCCGTTTTTTATGCTCGGAAAATGGAAAATGCCTTTTTGGTGCGACAAAAAGGAAAGTTTCCTCCTGCAACATTGTTCGCTATCCCATGATGCATGTGTATGCATAATATGGGCACATTATCACAAACTATGCCTTGATTCTAGCCATAACATTGGTCATTTGACCAGAAAGCCAAGAATAAACCTCGAATGAGATAGGTCATTTTGTGAAGGTTTCTTTGAGACATAATCAATATAACAAGTTTAAATTTTTCCTTCTAACTATGTCACATAATATAACACGACGCGAAGGTTTCGCATTGTTTCGATCATTTTGATTGTTTTATGCCCGTTTTAAACTATATATAATGTTTTATGTTTTACTTAATTTTTATTTACATATGTGTATTATTTGAGTGTAGATAGATATGTCTTATTTTTCTGCAAATTTTGATATATTATTTGTATTTTTCCGAATTAGAATGATTTAGTTATGATTTTTCAAAGTTTAATGAGATAAAATAAAAAATAGCTACGCCGAGGGCAGCCGTCGGCGTAGCATAGGATATGCCGAGGGCAATTCCCACGCCTGACGGAGCTAGGCCTGGCGATGGCTACGCCGACGTTTGGACGTCCGGCGGCGACCGTCGGCGTAGCTTCCCATTCCTGTAGTGACAACAGGAGAAAGACGCCACGCCCCTTCTAGAACACACGCCATAGACCCCCTCGCCTTTCCCTTGATGGTTGCACTGCCGGCGATGGATCTCTCGCTCTTTGATGAGTGCATTTTGGTATTTTATCGCGCTCGCGCTCTTCTTTTATGATTTTTCACTAGAATCCTAGAATTGAAGTTGTGGATAAATAAATCGATTGAAGAAGACAATTATGAGCATAAATATGCTATTTGAAGGACACTAATGCCTTCAAAATAAATATTCACGCACTTGGGGAGAAGGGAAACAAATCCCCTCGCATAGCAGCTGCCAGAGGCTTTAACGACCATCCGTACGGGCAGGACCCGTACGGATCGTCCGTACGACATGGCGTCGAAGCTGCATCTTTAAATAGTTTTACCTCGTGCGGACCGGTTTGAGATTCGACATTTAGAGACACCACAGTTTACAGAAACCTCACCTCCGAAAGAGATCTAGATGGAGAACTCGCACAGGGCCTTCGATCCTCACCGTTACAAAGATCCTTCAAGTCTTCGATATCATCATCATCATCAACCGTTGCAACTCCACCATCACCACCGATCCTCTCATCTCCATTTCGTTCATCTTGTTTTATTTTCTAGATTTTGTTGTAGATTTGCACGAATATTTACTGACCCATTTTTATTACATTCATACTACGATGGTGATGTTAATTGCCTTCATTCTGTGAGTAGTTTACCTCGTTATTTGGGAGATGGACAAATCCTAAAAAACATTATGTCTTAAAATAAAGATAATCTATAACTTTGATTTATGACGTATGTATTTAGTTGCTCTCTCTTGATGTTATGTGAAGTGCACCACATAACAATTGCCCTAGGAACTTGAGAAGGAATTACTGTTGGGCATATGGTGGTGCTATGGTGCTAAGTGACATATTGTGCCGGATCATTACTCATCTGTTCAGGGGGGATAAGTGGGGACTCACAAATCCTAGTCCATGACCATAGGGGCAACCCTTAATAGAAGGGATCACATATGACTTGGCTAAGATTATTGTTGTGGTTATGAGAGGTGAAATATATGATGGCTGGTCTTTGATCACCTAACTTAGAGCTTCTCCCATACATACACATGAAGAAAGACATAGATTATTCTAATCATAATTAGTACATTTTCTAGTGGTGGAATCAATACTCTCCGAGAACACTTTAGCCCTCTTGCAGTTTCAATCACTCTACACTGTGAACTCTTGCTCTTTTTAATTACTTTAATATTGGTTTGTTCGCCGAACCACTCTCAGACACTTTTTCCTCTCACGCACACACTAGAAATTGATGATAACATGTGGCACTCTTCGTTTACTAGTAACAAAGGATACTTATAAACCATTACTAGTAGCTCTCCATGGTTTGATACTTTTATTCCGAAACTAGCTACAAGTGATATATGCACTTGTAGATATCAAGATATTTTTTTTCGTCGTTGCCAAGGACACTAGTACAAACTCCTACTTAGAGACAGTGCTCTCAGATGGTTTTCCCCAAGTACAAAAAAACCCACCTCTGTTCATACCCCTCAGCCGGTTGTTACAAGACGACCGCCTCTAATGGTCTTCGAAGCGGTTGTTTACAGCAGAAGATTCAAAAATGGACCCCTAGGAGCCGAATAATAAAACCAAATGCCTCAGTATATGACCTTAGGCGGTCGAAAAAATCAATCGTCTCTAATACAGCGGTGAGCCGGATATTATTACAAGCCACCTCAATTTGGTTGCGCGACACATGTAGTTACGGCACCAGGTCATGGGCAGCCCCCGCGAGCGCATCTCAGACGGATGGTAATAAGAACCGCCTCTACGAGTGGTCAGGAGAAGCGGTTAGAGTTTTGCGCCACCTCCTAGATCTACACTCCGGTCAGACTAAATTTGTGTACGTACTCAATGGTCAGTTCCAGAGGCAGAGTATAGAGGAACTCCCGCCTGTAGGTTCTCCTTCCTCTCTACTCTCCTTTCTAATTGATTAATTTCTTTCACTAAATTTAGTCTAACAATATGCAGGCGCTTGTTTATACACAGAGCTCGAGTTGCGCAGATTGTTCAGATGCTTCTCTAGATCTGTACAAATAAGGATTTTTTTCTCTGTTTTCCTCCACTCTTTACTCTACCAAATAGGGTTTTCAGTTCGTTCTGAATCTTTTCTTCGATCTTTTCTTTTTTCAGTGCTCATAACCAAGATGCGGTGATGAAAATCTGTCGTGTATGCAGTCAACCAAGGCATAACTATGGCCATTCCAACAGGACTTCAGAGTCCTTCACCATCGTCCTGAACCAGCCTACCTTTCGGGAAGCTGTGGTCAGTAATTTTTGCCTCGATCTATCTACAAAGTCCTTCACTATCAAGTTAATTATCATGCCTACGTGTGAACTAAAATTATTGTTTCGGTGCTTGGTAGCTAGCTAGAAATTTGAGTTTTTTTTGTTTGAGGAATTAGAAACATCAATGGGCATATCTTGGAAAGTTTCCTTCAGATTTTAGGAGTTATAAGCCATATATACATCTCTGTTTGGATATGATATAAGCCATACATGAGTACATGCTTTTATGTTTTTTATATAGGTTGTAGTGAATCTTCCTACTGTTATATGTATATATATGATCCAACATCATCATATTTATTTGGTTAGTATTAAATTTTCTTACTAGAAATCATTGTACTATGTGTATGTTACAAATGCAATTTTGTTTTTCCTACTGTTATATATATTTGATTAGTAGTTTTTTGATTATTTTAGGAGTACTACTTTCTTTGTTAGTAGTAAATTCTTGCTACTGTTATATGTATGATCAACATCACATATTTATTTGGTTTTTTCTCAGACTGTTGCATGTCACATCAAGGAAAAACTCAACCAGTATGCCGATAAGTGGTTACCAGCTTTGGCTGGAGGGCGTAGGTTGATACGTCGGAAACGTATCTATATTTTTTAATGTTCCATGCTTGTTTAGTATCTACTTTGTTTTCCTTTGTCTACACTTTGAGGTGTTTTTATATGTTTTCTGGTACTAACCTATTAACAAGATGTCATAGTGCCAGTTGCCTGTTTTCTTCTGTTTTTGGTTTCAGAAAAGCAGAAAATCAATATTCTCGGAAATTGGACGGGACAAAAGCCAAAGTCAATATTTTACCATGGGGAACACGGAGGCAGAAGACGAGACGGAGGAGGTCCTCGAGGGGGCCACACCCCCTGGCCGCGCGGGTGGGCCCACCCCGCGCCTGGGGGGTGTAGCCGCCTCGGGCACCCCATCAGCCTCCCCTTCACCTATAAGAAGCCCTCGATTCCTAAACCCTAAGTACCCGATCAATATTCCACGAAACCTTCTGTAGCCGCCGCCACCATCGTCCCTAGATCGGGGGAATCTAAAGCTCTTCCCAGCACCCTGCTGAAGGAGAGATCATCCCGGAGGCCTTCTTCTTCATCATGGCAGCCTCCGGTATGAAGCATGAGTAGTTCCACCTTGGACTACGGATCCATGTAGTAGCTAGATGGTTGTATCTCCTCCTTTGTGCTTTCATGTCTAGATCTTGTGTGCTTCGTTCATGATCAAGATCTCATCTATTTGTAATCATGCATGTTGTGTTTGTGGGGATCCGATGGATATTGAGATTACTATGTCAGATTGATTTATGGTTTTGTCTTATTGATTCTATCATGTCTGTGTTGTTTGTGATCTTGCATGCTCTCCGTTGTTAGTAGCTATCTTGGCCAAGTAGTTGCTAGTGACTCCAAGAGGGGGTATTTATGCTCGATAGTGGGTTCATGCCTCTATTTAATCTAAGGGAAGTGACAGAAATCTCTAAGGTTGTAGATGTGTTGTTGCCACTAGGGAGAAAACAACGGTCTCTTGTTCATGGAACAAGTGGATTGTTTACCTTACACACTTTGCTTAAAGCAGTTGTCTGTTGCTTGTAACTTAATACTGGAGGGAGTTCAGATGATAACCCAAAGGTGGACTTCTAGTCATAGATGTAGTTGGATGGCGGTCTATGTATCTTGTTGTATTGCCCAATCGAATCTCATAGGATCATGATGTCTAGTATTGCATTGTTATGCCTTGCTCGATCCTCACATTATAATTTGTTTACCCAGCATGCCATGTTTGTTTATCTAAGGAGAACACCTCTAGTGAACTATGGACCCTGGTCCAATCTTTACCATGATACATCTAACACTGTTACTATTTACTTTCTGCAAACCACTATTACCTTCCACACCATAAAGTTAATCTTTTGTTACAGCAACCGGTGAGATTGATGATATGTCAGAAACGTATCTATAATTTTTGATGCTCCATGCTTGTTTAGTATCTACTTTGTTTTGCTTTGTTTACACTTTGAGGTGCTTTTTACATGTTTTCTGGTGTTTTTGGGTCTAGAAAAGTTAGTAAAGAAATATTCTCGGAATTGGACGGGACAAACGTCAAAGTCAATAACTTTCCGTGGGGAACAAGAAGTCTAGAGGGGAGCCGGAGAGGCGGGCCAGGGCGCCCAGACCCCCCTAGGCGTGGGTGGGCCCTGCCTCGCACCTAGGAAGGGTGTGGGGCCCCTGGCCACCGCCTCAGCCTCCCCCTTTGCCTATAAGAATCCCCCAATGCAGAAACCCTAAGTACCCGATCAAACCTCCACAAAATCTTCTGTAGCCGCCGCCACCGTCGTCCCTAGATGGGGGGATCTGAAGTTCTTCCCGGCACCCTGCCGGAGGGGAGATCATCCCGGAGGCCTTCTCTCCAGTATGATGAGTGAGTAGTTCCACCTTGGACTATGGGCCATGTAGTAGCTAGATGGTTGTATCTCCTCCTTTGTGCTTTCATGTATCGATCTTGTGAGCTCCGTTCATGATCAAGATCTAATCTATTTGTAATCATGCATGTTGTGTTTGCAGGGATCCGATGGATACTGAGATTATTATGTTGGTTTGATTAATGGTTTTGTCTTTATGATTCTATCATGTCTGTGTTGTTTGTGATCTTGCATGATCTCCGTTGTTAGTAGCTATCTTGGCCAAGTAGTTGCTAGTGACTCCAAGAGGGAGTATTTATGCTCGATAGTGGGTTCATCCCTCTAGTTTCCAAGGGAAGTGACAATAATCTCTTTGGTTGTAGATGTGTTGTTGCTACTAGGGAGAAAACAACGGTCTCTTGTTCATGGAACATGTGGACTGTTTACCTTACACACTTTGCTTAAAGCAATTGTCTATTCCTTGCAACTTAATACTGGAGGGGGTTCGGATGATAACCTGAAGGTGGACTTTGTAAGAGCCCAAGCTTGTATATATGTAATTAGTACCTAAGCATTGCATGCATCTGTTTAAATAAATAAAATGTATGCATAAGTTCAAGTGTGTGGTTTAAGAATGCAAATTCAAAACCCTAATTCCCCCCTCTCTCTTTGAAACCACATTCAAATAGTTTGAATTTTGAAAATGACAAAATGTTTGGAGACCAAAAGGATTAATAGGGCCCTTGCAATATTTCAAATATTTCTAACAAAGTCTTGTATTTTTGAATTCTTCAAAACAGTAAGTGAATTTGAAATTTCAAACATAAATCAAAACAAAAAAAGAAAACTATTTTGGCAGAAAAAATAGAGCCAGAGAGCAAAGCAGGCCGGCCCTTCTCCTCTCTCCCTCTCCCACGACCCAGCTAAGGCCCAAGTGCGGCACGTACCCCTTCACCCCTGCCTGTCGTCATCTTCCTCCAGACAGGCAGGGAGCTGCCTGTCGTCACCGGCGCTGTCGATCCCTACCGCCTCCTCCCGGCCATCCGTCGAGCCCCGAGTGTGGATAAGAACGACACGGCCACGTCCCGTCGCCCTCATCCACTTTCCCCCTCTCCAGCGACCTCCCTCTTCTCTCCCGCGCGAGGCCCTGAAACCCTAGCCTCGGGCTCCGCCCCTCGCCGTCGTTATGCACCGCCCTGAGGCCAGCCAAGCACGCTGCAAGCTCCGCCTCGCTTCCCTCTTCCTCCCCACCAGAGGAATTGAGGAGGGGAGCCCCCAATCGTCACCCTCGACACCGTTTTCTTCGTCACCGATGACCCCCGCCGCCCTGGATTCCCTCGCCTCCGGCCTCCCTGTGCCACCACGATCACTCCATCATGCTCAGGGTGAGCTACCGGTCCCTCTAGACCCCTTCTTCCTCTTCCTCTTTCTCTAGTTCGTGCTAGCATCGCAGCCTAGTGAGCTCTGCCGCCGTACGTCGCCGTGTAGCCTGCTCCGGCGACCATCCCGTAGCGGCACCGCCCGATCCTGGCTTAGCATGATGCACTGATTTTAACCCGCCCAACCACGCTTCCCAGATCATCCCGTAGAGCCGTCCCTCACCGTCGTCTGGCAGTTCTCCGGCGAGCCTGACGTGGCGCCACAGTGGCAACCGATCTGGCCCAGGCCTCACCTGGCGGCCGTAGTGGCTAGAGCCAGCTCTAGTGAGAAAAATCCCTGACCCCATTTTGCGCGTGTGGCTGCTCATGTGGCTTCGGCCCCACCAGTCACTCACCGTGGGTAGGATCAGATGTGGTAACAAAGCCCTGGGTTGTGTTATGACATCAGCATGATGTAATAAAGGTTTAATTATTTTAGAAAAAGATATAAATTTGTAAATTCAATAACTAATTCATTATAAGTCAGAAAAATACAAATAATATATCAAAATGTTCAGAAAAATGAGATCTACCTATTTAAGATATAATCATACATTGATCAACAACTTTAATGACAAGTTTAATTAGATAACAATGTAGGGTTCGCAGCATAGAAAACAAAAATTTTCCTACGATGTGAACTATATACCAAGATCTATCTACTAGATACAAACAACGGGCGGATGTATATCCGTAGAGAACATACCCTTGAATACCGACAAAGCTGAACGAGTTCAACTCGTGGTTGATGTAGACGATCTCTTGCCGATCTCAAGATCGAGAGGAAGTCCTAGCGCCGCAAATCAGCAGCGCATCCGTGCTCGCACACACGTTCGAGGCACCGAGAAACCTCCGCCTCCTCGCCCATGATGCAGCGGAAGCACAACTCTTTCTTGCCGAATAGCCACCGGGAACATGTATCTCGCTAGTCCGAGACCATGGGGGATAAATTCTAGAGGGGGAGAGAGATCCTTCACGAGGAGGTGTGAGAGACAAGTGAGGAGGGGGGCTCCTTTTATAGGAGGAGGGGGGACCCCAAGGGGGTGGCCGGCGCATGGGGGCTGCCCCCTTGCCCTCCCCTCTTCATGTGGGTGGACACTCCACTCACAAATCTCCTTTAAATTCCCTCCACTCAAAAGTCCACTCAAATTCCCATTAAATTTCCACCAAATTTAATGCAAACTCTCATTAAATAAAACTCTTTTATTTTATTCAGAATTTTGTCAATTACTTTAATGACAAACATTCACAAATAACCCCTTGCTAGAATTCTATTTCACATGCATAACCACTTTATGCAATTTCACCCGAAAACTGCTTTGGTATCTAGTGAAATAAATTCGCGCTTGTTCATTCTTCGGCATGAAACATTTGCTCCAATTGGATGTCGGTGTCTCTTAAGTGTGTCACCCTACGGTTCGTGAATAATGCGGACATGATCGAGACCCTCTCGGATCAATAATCGAAGCGGGATCCGAGACCCATCGACTCCCACACATTCAACGATGACTTTCTTGTGATCCGGAACCTTTTACGCTAGTATCTTAATCCCTTTGTTTCACGATATATTACATGTCCGAGATTCGATCATCGGTATCTCCATACCTAGTTTGATCTCGTATCGACATGCACTCTTTCTCGTTCTGTGATATAACATTCTAGTGATCAAATCACTTGCTTGCAAGCTAATCAATGTGATATCACCGAGAGGGCCCAGTATATCTACCCATCATCGGGATGAACAAATTCCACTCTCGATCCATGAGCCTCAACATAACACTTTATTAGTTCTGAATCCATCTTTATAATCACCTGTTACGGTGTGACGTTTGATGTTATCAAGAAACTCTTAGGTGTTAGTGATTGACATGATCTCATGGTCTAAGGATTAGGATCACCGTAAGTTGTTATAGCAATATAAACTCAATGACTTTGATCGTAATGCTATACGGATGAATGTTCATCACACCATTACACTAATGTTGTGATCCGTTATTAACAACATCCAATGTCCATGATCGGAAACCTTGATCATCTTGTTAATCAACGAGCTAGTTTATGAGAGAGGCATAACTAGGAACTTTACTTTGTTTATTAAACACACATGTATTAACGTTTCCGTATTAATACAATTATAGCATGCAAAATAAACATCTATCATATACTTGGAATACACATAATAAACACTTTATTATTGCCTCTCGGGGCATATTCCTTGATCTCCCACTTGCACTAGAGACAATAATCTAGTTACATAGTGATAAATCTAACACCCATTGAGTTATGGTGTTGATCATGTTTTGCTCTAGGGAGAGTTTTAGTCAGCGGATCTGCTACATTGAGATCCGTATGTACTTCTACAATCTTTATATCTCCATCCTTGACATGCTCGTGGATGGAGTGAAACCGACGCTTAATATGCTTGGAATGCTTGTGAGACCTTGGCTCTTTGGCATTGGCAATGGCACCATTGTTGTCACAATAGATCACCATTGGGTCCAACGCGTTTGCTACCACTCCTAGTTCGGATATGAACTCCTTCATCCAAAGCGCTCTGAGCCTCTTACAAGCGGCAACATATTCGCCTCCGTTGTTGATCCGCTACCACAGGTTGTTTGGAGCTCCTCCAACTAACCGCCGCCATTCATGAGAAATACGTATCCGGATTGAGACTTAGAGTCATCCGGATCGGTGTCAAAGCTAGAGTCGACATAACACTTAGCGACGAGCTCTTCTTCACCTCAGATACAAGAAACATATCCTTAGTTCTTCGTAAGTACTTAAGGATATTCTTGACCGCTATCGATGTTCGAACACGGATCCGATTGGTACCTACTAGTCAAACTAATAGCATGTGCCACATCCGGTCTTGTACATAGCATGGTACATTATAGAGCCTATGGCTGAAGCATAGGGACTTTGTCCATTATCTCTCTTTCTTCCTGAAGCCGGACTTTGAGTCTTACTCAATGTCTTGCCTTGCAACATAGGTAAGAACCCCTTCTTACTTCCGTCTATTTTAAACTTCTTTAAAATCTTATCAAGGTATGTACTTTGTGATAGCCCTATTAGGCGCCTAGATCTATCTCTATAGATCTTTATGCCTAATATGTATGACGCTTCACCTAGGTCCTTCATTGAAAATTTTGTTTAGATAACTTTTAACACTGTTTAAAGATCTATATCATTTCCGATCAATAATATGTCATCCACATATAATATCGAAATGCCACATTGCTCCCACTCACTTTCTTGTAAATACAAGCTTCTCCATAAGTTTGGACAAATCCAAACTCTTTGATCACCTCATCAAAGCGGAGATTCCAACCGTGATGCTTGCTTCAATCCATAGATGGATCGCTGAAGTTTGCACACCTTGTTAGCATCCTTAGGATCGACAAAACCCTTTGGTTGTATCATATACAACTCTTCTTCAATATTATCATTGAGAAACGCGTTTTGACATCCATCCGCCATATCTCATAATCGAAATATGCAATTGCTAACATAATCCTAATCGACTTTAGCATCGCTATGGGAGAGAAAGTCTCATCATAGTCAACTCCTTGAATTTTTGAAACCCCTTTGCGACAAGTCGAGCTTTATAGACGGTCACATTACCATCGACATCAGTTTTCCTTTGAAAATCCATTTGTTCTCCACGGCCTTTCGTGAGGTAATTCCACCAAGTTCCAAACTTGATTTTCATACATGGATTCCATCTCGGATTTCATGGCTTCTAACCATTTGTTGGAATCCGGGCTCATCATCGCTTCTTCATACGTCGCAGGGTCATCATTTTCATCAACCATGAAATTCATGACAGGATTTCCGTACAGCTCAGGAGCTGCACGCGTCTGCTTTGACTGCGAGGTTCGTAGTACTCTCTTCGAGTTTCATGATCATTATCATTAGTTCCCTTCAACAGGTGGAGCCAACTCTGGAACAACTTCGACTGCGCTACTCGCCATACTTTGAAGAGAAGGTTCCACAACCTCTTGAGTTACGCCTTCCGACTACTCACACCTTTCGCGAGAAACTCTTTCTCTAGAAAGGATCCATTCTTGGCAACAAAAACCTTGCCCTCGGATCTGTGATAGAAGGAATACCCAATAATTTCTTTAGGGTATCCTATGAAGACGCATTTTTCCGCTTTGGGTTCGAGTTTATCCAGTTGAAGTTTCTTCACATAAACATCGCATCCCCAAACTTTAAGAAATGACAGCTTAGGTTTGTTTCCAAACCACAATTCATACGGTGTCTTTTCAACGGATTTAGATGGTGCCCGATTTAAAGTGAATGCAGCAGTTTCTAGTGCATAACCCCAAAATGACAACCGGCAAGTCCGTCAGAGACATCATAGATCGAACCATATCTAATAAAGTACGATTACGACGTTCCGACACACCATTTCGCTGTGGTGTTCCGACAGGTGTGAGTTGTGAAACAATTCCACACTCTTTCATGTGAGTGCTAAACTCGTAACTTAGACACTCACCTCCACGGTTGGACCGTAGAAATTTGATCTTTCTATTACGATGATTTTCCACTTCATTCTAAAATTCCTTGAACTTTTCAAAGGTTTCATACTTGTGTTTCATCAAGTAGATATAACCGTATCTACTCAAATCATCCGTGAAAGTAACAAAATAACGATATCCACCTCGCTCCGACACACTCATTGGACCACATACATCAGAATGTATGATTTCCAATAAATCTGTCGCCCGTTCCATTGAACCGGAAAACGGCGTTCTAGTCATCTTGCTCATAAGGCATGGCTCACATGTATCAAATGATTCATAATCAAGTGATTCCAAAAGTCCATCCGAATGGAGCTTCTTCATGCGTTTAACGCCAATATGACCTAGACGGCAGTGCCACATATATGCGGATATATCATCATTAAGTTTAATCCTTTTAGCATCAACATTATGAATATGTGTAACATTATCATCGAGATCTAATAGAAATAAACCATTCATCATCGGTGCATGACCATAAAAGATTTCATTCATATAAATGGAACAACCATTGTTCTCGGATTTAAATGAATAACCACTTCGCATCAAACACGATCCATATACAATGTTCATGCTCAGTGCAGGCACCAGATAACATTTATTCAAGTTTATAACTAATCCCGACGGCAAGTGGAGAGGCAGCGTTCCGACGGCGATCACATCAACGCTTGATCCATTGCCGACACGCATCTTGACCTCACCTTGCTAGCGGTCGCTTGTTCCACGATTCGAAAGTTACAAATATTAGCAACGAACCGTATCAAATACCCGGTGCTACTGCGAGCACTAGTCAAGTACACATCAATAACATGTATATCATATATACCTTTGTTTGCCTTGGCCTTCTTGTCGCAGATACTTGGGGCGATGCGCTTCGAAAGCGATCCCCTTACAATAGTAGCACTTCGGAATCGACTTAGGTCCAACTCGGGTTTCTTTTCAGCGCTGCAACAGCTTGCCACCCTTACTTCCTTCCGCTTTTCCTTCTTGTCTTTCTTGAAACCAGTGTTCCTATTGATCATCAACACTTGATGTTCCTTTTTGATCTCCACTTCTGCAGTTTTAAGCATTGACAGAAGCTCGCGGAGAGACTTCTTCATGCCTTGCATATTATAGTTCATCACGAAGCTCTTATAGCTAGGTGGCAGAGACTGCAGAACACGATGGATGCCTAAGTCAATGGGAATCGATATTCCCAAGGACACAAGCTTATCGTCGTAACCCGACATCTTGAGTACATGCTCACTAACGGAGTTGTGCTCTTCCATCATGCAGCTAAAGAACTTTTCTGAAGCGTTGTAGCTCTCAAAGACATGTGTGTCGAAAATCATTTTCAACTCACCCATTGTATCAAATGCATTGCCGTTTTCGAACCGCTTTCGAAGTTCCGGCTCTAGCCCATACAATATGCCGCAATGAACTAAGTTGTGGTCCTCCTGACGAGTCTGATAGACATTCTTCTCCACGTTAGGGGCATCATCTAAAGGTGGGGGGCCTAACAGCGCTTCTAGCACATATTGCTTTTGTGCAGTAGAGAGGAGAATCCTCAAATTCATGGCCCATTCGGTAAAGTTGCTACCGTTCGTTGCTAGTTTCTCTTTCTCCATGAACACATTGAAATTAAAAGCAGGTGGTGCCATCTACAACAGAATTTGTAAAGTTTAGACTAAGTGTATGATAGATTGAGTTCAACTAATCTATATTACGAATGAACTCCCACTCAAAAACGACATCCCTCGTGCCTTTTTGGTGATTACATGAACCAAATCCACTACACCAAGTCCGATCATCACGTGAGTCGGTATAGCTTCAAAGGCGAGCATCAAATGGGCATCATATCAACTATATGACTCATGCTTAACCTTTCGGTCCGTGTTAGAGGCCATGTACGTACATGCTAGGCTCGCCAAGTTAGAACCTTAGTATTCGTGTGTAACTGTTTTACACCCGAAATATGGTCGTGGATCTAAGAACACCCGATCATCACGTGATGTCTTGGAGCGACGAAAACATAATCGGTGCATACTAAAGGAAGAACACATTCTTATCTTGATATTTAAATGAGGGATCATATTATTATGCTAACAAAGCGCTAAACAAGCAATATAAGATGCTATCAAACATCATATGTTTATTAGTGAAATTATATGGTTCCCGCAGATGATCTCTATCATGTGCATCGTGGTATGATCACTATCATACCTATATGTGTAAATCCAAGGTCTATGGATTTTACACGCTATGTGTGTTGTAAGAGTATCATCTCATACTTCTACTTACAACACTACCATATCATAACACTAGCCCAGCAACAATCTAAACTAGACGCCTCTAATTTATCCATTGCAAGTTTCACGTGGCTTAGGGCTTTCGAGATAGAACCGTTCTTACCTACGAACATGAACCACAACGAGGATAATCAAATTGTTGACAACTCGCTTGCAAAATAGATATTGACTATAGTAGGAGAGACAGACACCCGCTAGCCACTTATGCAAACTAGTTGTATGTCAAGCGTGGAACAGGTCTCATGTGCGAGGACATGTAAAGTTTGTCTGGGCCACTTCATCCCACTATGCCACCAATATCCAAAATTACAACAAAGGAGCAACAACATGATCATCATTGCCCACATACTCATATGTGTACTACCCGTGTAAAGTATCTACCATAGATCCGGCTCTGATACCAATGTAGGGTTCGCAGCATAGAAAACAAAAATTTTCCTACGATGTGAACTATATACCAAGATCTATCTACTAGATACAAACAACAGGCGGATGTATATCCGTAGAGAACATACCCTTGAAGACCGATAAAGCTTAACGAGTTCAACTCGTGGTTGATGTAGACGATCTCTTGCCGATCTCAAGATCGAGAGGAAGTCCTAGCGCCGCAAATCAGCAGCGCATCCGTGCTCGCACACACGTTCGAGGCACCGAGCAACCTCCGCCTCCTCGCTCCAGCGATGCAGCGGAAGCACAACTCTTTCTTGCCGAATAGCCACCGGGAACATGTATCTCGCTAGTCCGAGACCATGGGGGATAAATTCTAGAGGGGAGAGAGATCCTTCACGAGGAGGTGTGAGAGACAAGTGAGGAGGGGGGATCCTTTTATAGGAGGAGGGGGGGACCCCAAGGGGGTGGCCGCCGCATGGGGGCTTCCCCCTTGCCCTCCCCTCTTCATGTGGGTGGACACTCCACTCACAAATCTCCTTTAAATTCCCTCCACTCAAAAGTCCACTCAAATTCCCATTAAATTTCCACCAAATTTAATGCAAACTCTCATTAAATAAAACTCTTTTATTTTATTCAGAATTTTGTCAATTACGTTAATGACAAACATTCACAAATAACCCCTTGCTAGAATTCTATTTCACATGCATAACCACTTTATGTAATTTCACGAAAACTGTTTTTGGTATCTAGTGAAATAAATTCCTGCGCTTGTTCATTCTTTCGGCATGAAACATTTGCTCCAATTGGATGTCGGTGTCTCTTAAGTGTGTCACCCTACGGTTCGTGAATAATGCGGACATGATCGAGACCCTCTCGGATCAATAATCGAAGGGATATGGAGACCCATCTCGACTCCCACACATTCAACGATGACTTTCTTGTGATCCGGAACCTTTTACGCTAGTATCTTAATCCCTTTGTTTCACGATATATTACATGTCCGAGATTCGATCATCGGTATCTCCATACCTAGTTTGATCTCGTTCGACATGCACTCTTTTCTCGTTCTGTGATATAACATTCTAGTGATCAAATCACTTGCTTGCAAGCTAATCAATGTGATATCACCGAGAGGGCCCAGAGTATATCTATCCATCATCGGGATGAACAAATTCCACTCTCGATCCATGAGCCTCAACACAACACTTTATTAGTTACGAATCCATCTTTATAATCACCTTATTACGGTGTGACGTTTGATGTTATCAAGAAACTCTTCCGGTGTTAGTGATTGACATGATCTCATGGTCTAAGGATTAGGATCACTTCGTAAGTTGTTATAGCAATATAAACTCAATGACTTTGATCGTAATGCTATACTTCGGATGAATGTTCATCACACCATTACACTAATGTTGTGATCCCGTTATTAACAACATCCAATGTCCATGATCAGGAAACCTTGATCATCTTGTTAATCAACGAGCTAGTTTATGAGAGAGGCATAACTAGGAACTTTCTGTTTGTTTATTAAACACACATGTATTAACGTTTCCGTATTAATACAATTATAGCATGCAAAATAAACATCTATCATATACTTGGAATACACATAATAAACACTTTATTATTGCCTCTCAGGCATATTCCCTTCAAACAAAATCAACCCCTCTCATGTGTCTCTGGAGTTTCCCGAGTTAGGGTTTTCAACCCTCGGAACCCTGTTTAAGCTGTCAAGCATGCCTTAAGGTTTCATTTCAATGCACTTTAAACTGTCATATCATCATCCATGTTTGAGCATTGCATCGATGACATGTCTTGATTGTTGCCTTTCTTTCCAGTATTGGTTCTTCGCGATAGGATCCGAGCCCGTAGCTGAAGTCAACAACACCGACGATCCATACCTATCTACTGATGGACAAGGCAAGCGTAGCCTCTCATTCTGAACCTACTTTTACAAAGTATATTACTTTTTCGCTATGATGCACACGATTCCAATGTGGTCTTTTGTCAGTAGCTAGTGTTACCTATCTGCTGCACTGTTTCCCTTTGTAGCATTATACTCCTGATCCACTGCTCCTAGCATACCTTGGTCTGGCATTTGAGTGTTGCTAGAGCTTCTGTGATCGACAGCTTAGTCATGCATAGTAACAACGTCTGATCTGTTCGAATGATGAATCAGAGATGCCGGAGAATCTAGAAAGGTAGGAGATGGTGACACCATCAAAGGAGTTAAAAAAGGTTATGGTGATGCCGGAGAATACATATTATTTTTTATTCATTAACGCTGGCAAAAAAAGGTCACCTATCACTTGATGCAAAGATTTCACAATTCTTAACAAGTTAACTATTTAACTAGATCTAGAACCTGTAAGGTTGGATAATTCAAATTCGAATCACAGGTACTCTGGAAAGAGATACTATGTTACAAAGACCGGGACAAGTGGAGAGCACATGGATCTATACCAAGGAAAATATTGCAACAATGATTATGTCTTACAAATATTCAACCAGTCTTACAGAAAGAAGGTTACAAATTCAACCAGTCTTATAGAAAGAAAGATACAAATTCAACACGTCTTACAGAACTCAACAACATTTCTGGAGAAACACATGCATGTGTGGTTCAGCGGCCATGGTGGATCCTTGCCAACCCGCCCCAACCAAATATAACTACGAAGGGCCAAACTGCACGAATCATTCGGCATATGCACCATACTAGTAACTGTGCCATTCCTAGGAATAGCCCTTTCCTAATACATAACGGTCGTGCAAGAATTACCATTTCGAAAAGAAACCCCATATCTTTACCTACCAATATAGCAGGAGTAATAACACAAACCACAACCGCTGTACTAGGAGCAAGCGGAGCTAGCACCATATACACACCCAGCGCAAAAGCAATAGACAAGCATGTGATTGAACTCGACATTAAAATTACGGCCGTGAAAGCGTAGACTCTGCGGGTGATCAAGTTCACCATGGAAATTGCACCTAACATGAAGCCTATGGTAGCGAGCGTTGAGAAGATGAAAGCTAATGTGGTGGCCATAATGAAAGCGTCGAAAATGTACCTCCCGGCAAGAGTTGGCGTGCCTCCATTGGTATGATCATCGGCTCTGTAACCTCCAGGAAGGGCAAAAGTTGCAGTAAACGCCATAGTTGCTATTAGGGCTGTAGCAACGACAAGCGTTTGTGATGTATCTTTCAGCTTCTCTGATTGTTTGTCATTGTCTTCACTGGGGAAGTATTTTTCCTGAATCTTATCCCAGCGGAGAGCACCGTGGTTTGCCCTAACAGACCTCAAGGCGTAGCGTATTCTGTTCTCAGAGTTCTGAATGAAAGAAAAAAGGGGAAAGAATTTATTATGAGTATATATAGCAAAAAAAAAAGAGAGAGGAAAAATGCTGTGACAAGTAAATTAGGAGGAAGTAAGAGTGTATATTACCCCAGAATAACTCAATCCACGTGGAATCTTACTGATGGATATGTCGCGTGGTGTTTCCCCTTGGTTATTTGTTATATTCAAATTCACCTTCCGATTCCCAAGCAGAGCACAGAACATCCTAAAGCTCCCAGCTTCGATAGCTAAGTGCAATGCAGTGTTCCCATCATTGTCTTGCATATTCAGAATCCAGGCCAAAGATGATCTTGCACATACATACGAGACTACGCTCAGACTTCGTTTATCAACGGCGACATGGAGGAACGTCTTTCCTTTAGTGTTGCGCAAGCCGGCACTATCCGGACACTTCTGCACGAAGAAACTTATAATACCTTTGGCACCTACAGAGGCAGCCACATGTATTGGAAAATATCCCTTCTTGTCTGCCTGATACACTGCAGCAGGGTTCGCTCTGAATACAATAGGGAATGCCCGTGTGGGTCTCCGGGGAAACCTTTCAAAGTAAAGGAATTGCTGCAGATTTGGCCAGGTCAGAAAGTAATTCGACGAAACAAAGTGAAGCGGTGTATTCCCATCTTTATCCACCTCTGCAGCAAGGCTCTTGTCCCAATCGAGTAGTAACTCTACCATAACTGTGAAGAAGATATGATGTTTATATGTGTTAGTAGTGATGAATCAGAAAAACCAGCATCCGTACGTACGTGTATTAATTAGTCATGTGCGAGAACGTACGGTGAATTGCATTCCATAGATACGGAATGTACTTATGAGTGAATTGCTTGATATGCCATTTATTTGCGATAACATATATATACCCAATGTAACAGGAATTCCTCCAACTTACCTCATTCAGCAAAACTTACCCTAGACCTCACCCTTTTAAGATTTTGAACTGTTCTGTCCGCTCGCAGCTGGTCATCAAGACTACGCGACATGCCATATTAGAGGCATATACTGTTGTGAACTAAGCAATTTGGATTAACCACGTACCTATAAATAGGGGTCAAGGGCCAGCATACATGTAGAGGTGAGTATGGGGAAATATGCCAAAAAAAAAGAACCCTTATACAACGGGAAAATATAAAGAGAGGCTATATACACTCTAAAACCTCTCCCCCTATCTCAAACTCATGGTGGCTCAACAACACCGAGTTTCGAGAGAAAGAATCCATATTGTGCTCTGGTCTAGGCTTTCATGAAGAAATGATGTCAACTGTAACTTGGAAAGCACATACTGAAGAATGAGTACATGATCCTGCACAATAGTGCACATAAAGGAGGCATCCACATCGATGTACTTGGTGAGCTTATGATTCAACAAGTCACGCGCAATGCTGATAGCACCCATACTATCTGACAAGATAGGAGTCGGTCTAGAGACGGAAACACCAAAGTCCTTCGGTAAACAACGTAGCCATGTCACTTCCGTGGTCAAAAGCGCCATAGCTAACAACTCATTCTCTGCACTTGAGCGGGAAATCATAGGTTGTTTCTTTGTGTTCCAGCCAATAAGGGAACCACCAAGAAACACACAGTAAGCAGCGAGTGAACGATGATACCGGCAGATTCACTAGCCCACGTAGCATCCGAATTGCCCTGGAGCTGAAGGGAGATGAAGTCAGGGAAGAAAAGATGGTGAGAGATCATGCCACAAAGATATCGTAGAACACGAAAAAAGTGACTATAGTGGACCGATGTGGTAGAAAAAACAAATTGAATAAGAATATGGCCATGGTAGGAGATATCTGGATGAGTGACGACAAGATAGACAAGGCTTCCAACCAGATGGCGATATCGCGATGAGTCAGGCAAGGGATCATGATGAGAACCACGAAGGTGAAAATTTAGTTCCATAGGAGTCTCGACAGTGTGCACATCACTAAGAGGGGCACGAGCAAGCAGATCCTGGATATAATTTTCTCGGGAGATATAGAAGCCATTAGAAGTAGAAGAAACCTCTATCCCAAGAAAGTAGTGAAGAGGTTCAAGATCGGGCATAAGGAACTACTAAAGGAGACAATCCTTAACAAAGGCAATGTAATCACTAGTGATGATCATGTCATCAACATAGAGCAGAAGAGTTTGACCACAAGGAGAAGTGTGGGAAAACAATCCGTGATCATGAGAATTGGGAGAGAAACCAACGCCAATGACCATGGAGACAAGACGCTCAAACCAGGCGCAAGGGGATTCCTTAAGTCCATAGAGGGAGCGCCGAAGACGGCAGACCATGCCATCAGTAACCACGAGGTGACCGCATGTAAACATTCTCACGTAGCTCACGATTTAAGAAGGTACTCCGAACATCGATCTGAGACAGAAACATGTGGGGAACTGAGGACACAATGAGAAGAGTGCAAATAGTGGTAATGTGAGCCACATGGTTGAAAGTCTCATCATATTTTCATCCCTGCTCCCGCTGAAAGCATCAAGCCACCAGACGCGCTTTGTAGCGCTCAAGAGAACCATCAAAGCGAGTCTTAACCATATAAAACCACTTGCACATGATGGAACGGAAATGGGGAGGGGGAGAAACCTGATCCCAAGTTCTAGTGTGCTCATGGAAACCAATCTCTTCGTCCATTGCAAGATGCCACTCTGGGTGAGAAATAACATATCGATAAGAAGTCAGCTCAAGGACAGTGGAAAGGCCAAAGCCGTCATAAGAATAGGAGGTGGGGGCGAGGCCTAGCATGAAGATCATAAGTCGGCTGAGAGGAGGAAGAAAACACACCAGAGATTGTTGGACCATAAGTAGAATCACCTGTAGGGTTCGCAGCATAGAAAACAAAAAATTTCCTACGATGTGAACTATATACCAAGATCTATCTACTAGATACAAACAACGGGCGGATGTATATCCGTAGAGAACATACCCTTGAAGACCGACAAAGCTTAACGAGTTCAACTCGTGGTTGATGTAGACGATCTCTTGCCGATCTCAAGATCGAGAGGAAGTCCTAGCGCCGCAAAACAGCAAGCATCCGTGCTTTCGCACACGTTCGAGGCACCGAGCAACCTCCGCCTCCTCGCTCAGCGATGCAATGAGCACAACTCTTTCTTGCCGAATAGCCACCGGGAACATGTATCTCGCTAGTCCGAGACCATGGGGGATAAATTCTAGAGGGGGGGAGAGATCCTTCACGAGGAGGTGTGAGAGACAAGTGAGGAGGGGGGCTCCTTTTATAGGAGGAGGGGGGGCACCCAAGGGGGTGGCCGCCGGCCATGGGGATGCCCTCCTCCTTCA
Source organism: Avena longiglumis (assembly GCA_030063025.1). NCBI lineage: Eukaryota > Viridiplantae > Streptophyta > Magnoliopsida > Poales > Poaceae > Avena > Avena longiglumis. The sequence goes on from CP125975.1 coordinate 16,928,537, forward strand.
TTCATGTGGGTGGACACTCCACTCACAAAATGCCCTTTAAAATCCCTCCACTCAAAAGTCCACTCAAATTCCCATTAAATTTCCACCAAATTTAATGCAAACTCTCATTAAATAAAACTGTTTTATTTTATTCAGAATTTTGTCAATTACTTTAATGACAAACATTCACAAATAACCTCTTGCTAGAATTCTATTTCACATGCATAACCACTTTATGCAATTTCACCCGAAAACCTGTTTCGGTATCTAGTGAAATAAATTCCTGCGCTTGTTCATTCTTTCGGCATGAAACATTTGCTCCAATTGGATGTCGGTGTCTCTTAAGTGTGTCACCCTATGGTTCGTGAATAATGCGGACATGATCGAGACCCTCTCGGATCAATAATCGAAGCGGGATCGGAGACCCATCTTGACTCCACACATTCAACGATGACTTTCTTGTGATCGTCGGAACCTTTTACGCTAGTATCTTAATCCCTTTGTTTCACGATATATTACATGTCCGAGATTCGATCATCGGTATCTCCATACCTAGTTTGATCTCGTTGCGACATGCACTCTTTTCTCGTTCTGTGATATAACATTCTAGTGATCAAATCACTTGCTTGCAAGCTAATCAATGTGATATCACCGAGGGCCCAGAGTATATCTATCCGTCATCGGGATGAACAAATTCCACTCGATCCATGAGCCTCAACATAACACTTTATTAGTTACGAATCCATCTTTATAATCACCTGTTACGGTGTGACGTTTGATGTTATCAAGAAACTCTTAGGTGTTAGTGATTGACATGATCTCATGGTCTAAGGATTAGGATCACTGTAAGTTGTTATAGCAATATAAACTCAATGACTTTGATCGTAATGCTATACTTCGGATGAATGTTCATCACACCATTACACTAATGTTGTGATCCGTTATTAACAACATCCAATGTCCATGATCGAAACCTTGATCATCTTGTTAATCAACGAGCTAGTTTATGAGAGAGGCATAACTAGGAACTTTACATTTGTTTATTAAACACACATGTATTAACGTTTCGTATTAATACAATTATAGCATGCAAAATAAACATCTATCATATACTTGGAATACACATAATAAACACTTTATTATTGCCTCTCGGGGCATATTCCTTGATCTCCCACTTGCACTAGAGACAATAATCTAGTTACATAGTGATAAATCTAACACCCATTGAGTTCGGTGTTGATCATGTTTTGCTCTAGGGAGAGTTTTAGTCAGCGGATCTGCTACATTGAGATTCGTATACTTTAAATCTTTATATCTCCATCCTTGACATGCTCGCGGATGGAGTGAAACCGCGCTTAATATGCTTTGAATGCTTGTGAGACCTCGGCTCTTTGGCATTGGCAATGGCACCATTGTTGTCACAATAGATCACCATTGGGTCCAACGTTTTCCACCACTCCTAGTTCGGATATGAACTCCTTCATCCAAAGCGCTTCTGAGCCGCTCAAAAGCAACATATTCGGCCTCCGTTGTTGATCCCGCTACCACAGGTTGTTTGGAGCTCCTCCAACTAACCGCTCCGCCATTCATGAGAAATACGTATCCGGATTGAGACTTAGAGTCATCCGGATCGGTGTCAAAGCTAGCGTCGACATAACACTTAGCGACGAGCTCTTCTTCACCTCCGTATACAAGAAACATATCCTTAGTTCTTCGTAAGTACTTAAGGATATTCTTGACCGCTATCCAGTATTCCGAACCTGGATCCGATTGGTACCTACTAGTCAAACTAATAGCATGTGCCACATACGGTCTTGTACATAGCATGGCGTACATTATAGAGCCTATGGCTAAAGCATATGGGACTTTGTCCATTATCTCTCTTTCTTCCGCCGAAGCCGGACTTTGAGTCTTACTCAATGCCTTGCCTTGCAACATAGGTAAGAACCCCTTCTTACTTCCGTCCATTTTAAACTTCTTTAAAATCTTATCAAGGTATGTACTTTGCGATAGCCCTATTAGGCGCCTAGATCTATCTCTATAGATCTTTATGCCTAATATGTATGACGCTTCACCTAGGTCCTTCATTGAAAATTTCTTTGTTTAGATAACTTTTAACCTTTGTTTAAAGATCTACATCATTTCCGATCAATAATATGTCATCCACATATAATATCAGAAATGCCACATTGCTCCCACTCACTTTCTTCTAAATACAAGCTTCTCCATAAGTTTGGACAAATCCAAACTCTTTGATCACCTCATCAAAGCGGAGATTCCAACTTCGTGATGCTTGCTTCAATCCATAGATGGATCGCTGAAGCTGGCACACCTTGTTAGCATCCTTAGGATCGACAAAACCCTTTGGTTGTATCATATACAACTCTTCTTCAATATTACCATAGAGAAACGCGGTTTTGACATCCATCTGCCATATCTCATAATCGAAATATGCAGCAATTGCTAACATAATCCTAACTGACTTTAGCATCGCTATAGGAGAGAAAGTCTCATCGTAGTCAACTCCTTGAATTTGTCGAAACCCCTTTGCGACAAGTCGAGCTTTATAGACGGTCACATTACCATCGACGCAGTTTTCCTTTTGAAAATCCATTTGTTCTCCACGGCCTTTCGGTCGTGAGGTAATTCCACCAAGTTCCAAACTTGATTTTCATACATGGATTCCATCTCGGATTTCATGGCTTCTAACCATTTGTTGGAATCCGGGCTCATCATCGCTTCTTCATACGTCGCAGGGTCATCATTTTCATCAACCATGAAATTCATGACAGGATTTCCGTACAGCTCGGGAGCTGCACGCGTCCTGTTTGACCTGCGAGGTTCGGTAGTACTCTCTTTTGGAGTTTTATGATCATTATCATTAGTTCCCTCTTCAACAGGTGGAGCCAACTCCGGAACAACTTCCGGCGCTGCGCTACTCGCCATACTTTGAAGAGAAGGTTCCACAACCTCTTCGAGTTCTACCTTCCGACTACTCACACCTTTCGCGAGAAACTCTTTCTCTAGAAAGGATCCATTCTTGGCAACAAAAATCTTGCCCTCGGATCTGTGATAGAAGGAATACCCAATAGTTTCTTTAGGGTATCCTATGAAGACGCATTTTTCCGCTTTGGGTTCGAGTTTATCCGGTTGAAGTTTCTTCACATAAACATCGCATCCCCAAACTTTAAGAAATGACAGCTTAGGTTTGTTTCCAAACCACAATTCATATGGGTTCTTTTCAACGGATTTAGATGGTGCCCGATTTAAAGTGAATGCAGAGTTTCTAGTGCATAACCCCAAAATGACAATGACAAGTCCGTCGGAGACATCATAGATCGAACCATATCTAATAAATGCGTTCTGACGTTCCGACACACCATTTAGCTTGTGGTGTTCGGCAGTGTGAGTTGTGAAACAATTCCACACTCTTTCATGTGAGTGCTAAACTCGTAACTTAGATACTCACCTCCACGGTCGGACCGTAGAAATTTGATCTTTCTATTACGATGATTTTCCACTTCATTCGAAATTCCTTGAACTTTTCAAAGGTTTCGGACTTGTGTTTCATCAAGTAGATATAACCGTATCTACTCAAATCATCCGTGAAAGTAACAAAATAACGATATCCACCTCGGCAAACACACTCATTGGACCACATACATCGAATGTATGATTTCCAATAAATCGTCGCCCATTCCATTGAACCGAAAAGCGGCGTTCTAGTCATCTTGCCCATAAGGCATGGCTCACATGTATCAAATGATTCAAAATCAAGTGATTCCAAAAGTCCATCCGAATGGAGCTTCTTCATGCGTTTAACGCCAATATGACCTAGACGGCATTGCCACATGTATGCGGATATATCATCATTAAGTTTAATCCTTTTAGCATCAACATTATGAATATGTGTAACATTATCATCGAGATCTAATAGAAATAAACCATTCATCATCGGTGCATGACCATAAAGATTTCATTCATATAAATGGAACAACCATTGTTCTCGGTTAGATGAATAACCACTTCGCATCAAACACGATCCGGATACAATGTTCATGCTCGGTCAGGCACCGGATAACATTTATTCAAGTTTATAACTAATCCCGGCAAGTGGAGAGGCAGCGTTCGGGCGATCACATCAACGCTTGATCCATTGCCGACACGCATCTTGACCTCACCCCTTGCTAGCGGTCGCTTGTTCCACGACCAGCGATTCGAGTTACAAATATTAGCTGAACCGGTATCAAATACCCGGTGCTCTGCGAGCACTAGTCAAGTACACATCAATAACATGTATATCATATATACCTTTGTTTGCCTTGCCGGCCTTCTTGTGCGCCGCCAGATACTTGGGGCGATTGGCTTCGATGGCGATCCCCTTACAATAGTAGCACTCGGAATCAGACTTAGGTCCAACTCGGGGTTTCTTTTCAGGCGCGGAAACCGGCTTGCCGCCCTTACTTCCCTTCCGTTTTACCTTCTTGTCTTTCTTGAAACCAGTGTTCCTATTGATCATCAATACTTGATGTTCCTTTTTTATCTCCACTTCTGCAGTTTTAAGCATTGTGAGCTCGGGGAGACTTCTTCATGCCTTGCATATTATAGTTCATCACGAAGCTCTTATAGCTAGGTGGCGTAGACCAGAACACGATGGATGCCTAAATCAATGGGAATCGATATTCCCAAGGACACAAGCTTATCGGCGTAACGACATCTTGAGTACATGCTCACTAATTTGTGCTCTTCCATCATCTTGACTAAAGAACTTTTCTGAAGCGTTGTAGCTCTCTACAGCAGCATGTGTGTCGAAAATCATTTTCAACTCACCCATTGTATCAAATGCATTGCCGTTTTCGAAACGCTTTCGAAGTTCCGGCTCTAGCCCATACAATATGCCGCAATGAACTAAGTTGTGGTCCTCCTGACGAGTCTGATAGACATTCTTCTCCTCGTCAGGGGCATCATCTAAAGGTGGGGGGCCTAACGGCGCTTCTAGCACATATTGCTTTTGTGTAGCAGAGAGGAGAATCCTCAAATTCATGGCCCATTCGGTAAAGTTGCTACCGTTCGTTGCTAGTTTCTCTTTCTCCATGAACACATTGAAATTAAAAGCAGGTGGTGCCATCTACAACAGAATTTGTAAAGTTTAGACTAAGTGTATGATAGATTGAGTTCAACTAATCTATATTACGAATAAACTCCCACTCAAAAACGACATCCTTCGTGCCTTTTTGGTGATTACATGAACCAAATCCACTACACCAAGTCCGATCATCACGTGAGTCGGTATAGCTTCAAAGACGAGCATCAAATGGGCATCATATCAACTATATGACTCATGCTTAACCTTTCGGTCGTCTGTACATGCTAGGCTCGCCAAGTTAGAACCTTAGTATTCGCGTGTGTAACTGTTTTACACCCGAAATATGGTCGTGGATCCAAGAACACCCGATCATCACGTGATGTCTTGGAGCGACGAAAACATAATCGGTGCATACTAAAGGAAGAACACATTCTTATCTTGATATTTAAATGAGGGATCATCTTATTATGCTAACAAAGCGCTAAACAAGCAATATAAGATGCAATCAAACATCATATGTTCATTAGTGAAATGATATGGTTCCCGCAGATGATCTCTATCATATGCATCGTGGTATGATCACTATCATACCTATATGTGTAAATCCAAGGTCTATGGATTTTACACGCTATGTGTGTTGTAAGAGTATCATCTCATACTTCTACTTACAACACTACCATATCATAACACTAGCCCAGCAACAATCTAAACTAGACGCCTCTAATTTATCCATTGCAAGTTTTACGTGGCTTAGGGCTTTCGAGATAGAACCGTTCTTACCTACGAACATGAACCACAATGAGGATAATCAAATTGTTGACAACTCGCTTGCAAAATAGATATTGACTATAGTAGGAGAGACACCCGCTAGCCACTTATGCAAACTAGTTGCATGTCAAGCATGGAACAGGTCTCATGTGCGAGGACATGTAAAGTTTGTCCGGGCCGCTTCATCCCACTATGCCACCAATATCCAAAATTACAACAAAGGAGCAACAACATGATCATCATCGCCCACATACTCATATGTGTACTACCGTGTAAAGTATCTATGCATAGATCCGCTCGATACCCGTAGGGTTCACACGTAGAAAACAAAAAAATTCCTACGATGTGAACTATATACCAAGATCTATCTACTAGATACAAACAACGGGCGGATGTATATCCGTAGAGAACATACCCTTGAAGACCTACAAAGCTTAACGAGTTCAACTCGTGGTTGATGTAGACGATCTCTTGCCGATCTCAAGATCGAGAGGAAGTCCTAAGCGCAAAGCAGCTCATCCGTGCTCGCACACGTTCGAGGCACCGAGCAACCTCCGCCTCCTCGCTCCAGCGATGCGGAAGCACAACTCTTTCTTGCCGAATAGCCACCGGAACATGTATCTCGCTAGTCCGAGACCATGGGGATAAATTCTAGAGGGGAGAGAGATCCTTCACGAGGAGGTGTGAGAGACAAGTGAGGAGGGGCTCCTTTTATAGGAGGAGGGGCACCCAGGGGGTGGCCGCCATGGGGGCTGCCCTCCTCCTCCTTCATTCATGTGGGTGGACACTCCACTCACAAAATGCCCTTTAAAATCCCTCCACTCAAAGTCCACTCAAATTCCCATTAAATTTCCACCAAATTTAATGCAAACTCTCATTAAATAAAACTCTTTTATTTTATTCAGAATTTTGTCAATTACTTTAATGACAAACATTCACAAATAACCCTTGCTAGAATTATATTTCACATGCATAACCACTTTACGCAATTTCACCCGAAACCTTTGGTATCTAGTGAAATAAATTCCTCGCTTGTTCATTCTTTCGGCATGAAACATTTTCTCCAATTGGATGTCGGTGTCTCTTAAGTGTGTCACCCTACGGTTCGTGAATAATGCGGACATGATCGAGGCCCATCTCGGATCAATAATCGAGCGGGATCGGAGACCCATCACTCCACACATTCAACGATGACTTTCTTGTGATCGTCGGAACCTTTTACGCTAGTATCTTAATCCCTTTGTTTCACGATATATTACATGTCCGAGATTCGATCATCGGTATCTCCATACCTAGTTTGCTCTCGTTATCGACATGCACTCTTTCTCGTTCTGTGATATAACATTCTAGTGATCAAATCACTTGCTTGCAAGCTAATCAATGTGATATCACCGAGAGGGCCCAGTATATCTATCCGTCATTGGGATGAACAAATTCCACTCTCGATCCATGAGCCTCAACATAACACTTTATTAGTTACGAATCCATCTTTATAATCACCATTACGGTGTGACGTTTGATGTTATCAAGAAACTCTTAGGTGTTAGTGATTGACATGATCTCATGGTCTAAGGATTAGGATCACTTCGTAAGTTGTTATAGCAATATAAACTCAATGACTTTGATCGTAATGCTATACTTCGGATGAATGTTCATCACACCATTACACTAATGTTGTGATCCCGTTATTAACAACATCCAATGTCCATGATCAGGAAACCTTGATCATCTTGTTAATCAACGAGCTAGTTTATGAGAGAGGCATAACTAGGAACTTTCTGTTTGTTTATTAAACACACATGTATTAACGTTTCCGTATTAATACAATTATAGCATGCAAAATAAACATCTATCATATACTTGGAATACACATAATAAACACTTTATTATTGCCTCTCAGGGCATATTCCCTTCATCATCCACATCATGTGAAGAATGAGAATAGTAGAAAGGAAAAGAGGGACGAGGAGGAACCGCCAGAGAAGGTGAAGATGGGGTGGGTATCGGCGAGGAAATTGGAGAATCAGGAAACAAGGGAGACGATGACGTAGGAGGAGGAAGGTGTGGGGTAAGACGACATCGAATCAGTGACAATTGGGCTCGGTGGAGTGGGAACTCGAGACATAGCGGGAGGTGCATGAGGGAAAGCAAGGAAATATATGTTTTTCACAGAGAAAGTTGAGGAAGATGGACGCGGATATAATGGATGAGACTCATCAAAGGTCACATCCCGGGAAATGTGCATCCGGCGAGCAATAGGATCCCAACAATGATGACCCTTATGCTCATCACTGTATCACAGGAAACCACACTCAGCAGACCAAACAGTCAGTTTGGTGCGTTCAAGATGAGCAACAAGGACATAGTGAATGAAAGCAAACAATTAAAGCGCCGAATAATCAGGAGAACAATCAGAAAGACCCTCTAGAGGAATACCACACTTCAGAGAAGCCGATGGATGCATGTTTATGATATAGGTGGAAGTGGAAACAGTCTCATCCCAGAAATGAGGCAAAAGAGAGGCAGTAATCATTAGTGCACGCGCCGTCTCAATAAGGTTACGATGTTTGCATTCAACGGCGCAAGTTTGGGCATGAGCACTAGGGAAATATAACTTAGCAAGAGCGCCCTGCTCTACAAGGAAACTACGCAACATCTGAGAGATATACACACCAGCAGAATTAGAAGGGCACACATGAATAGGCTTGGAAAACTGGGTTTGAACCATTGTAGTAATATGCTCATAGATAGAGAGAATCACACCACGAGAAGTCATAAAGTAAAACCACGTGTAGCAATAGACGCCATCAATAAAAATAATATAGTAGCGGTGACCCCCTTTCGAAGTGATTGAAGTAGGACCCCATACATCAGAATGAACTAAATCAATGTGGCACTAAGACACCGAGTCACTATTAGGATAAGGTACTAAGTCTGCTTGCCAAGTATATAACCCTGGCATGGTAAATAGACATCTAGTGAGACATGTCCAGAAGACCTCGATGAACTAAGGACGACAAATGAGAACCGCATAGATGGGAGAGTCGATGATGCCACCATTGAAAAAATGTGGAAGCGGAAGCAATAGGAGCATGGGATGTGGCATGAGTGGTGATAGAAGGGGGAATTCGAATCCAGTCAAGCTCCTAAATACCATGATAATCAAGGCGCCAAGGGCCAACCACAACCAGAACATTCATGCGAAGATCCTGAATAGAGCAAGAATATGCATCAAGGATGACGCGATAACAAGAATCAATAAGTTGATCGGAAGAAAACAAGTTCATGGTAAGACGAGAAACATGAGAAACACCAGGAATAGAAAAAGGAATGTAAAGAGTGCCTCGAATAGCAAGAGAAAGAGGAGTGCCATCAACAGTAAGAACGTTAACATGAGAATCGAGAGGATGAAGAGATGGCAAGGCAAAAGAGTCTTACGAAATATGAAAAAAGCTACAGGAGCACTAGTAACAGAGCCTGTAGTGTCTGTCAAAGAACATCCAAAAGTAGCTAGTAGATGCTTCAGCTACACATTATCCTACAGAGTAAGGGAGACGGTTGATGGCATCGATGGTGGTGTCTAGGGAGAATCATGGGACCTAGACGAAGAGGAAGGCTCCTTGTCACATTGGTTCTTGAAACAATCAGACTCGGGGTGATCAAGATTATGACAGTATCCACGGAACTAACGTGGCCGAGGGCAGCCCGCACCACCAAAAGAAGGACGACCCCCACCACCATAAGGAGGGTGGCCCACCCCATCAGGATGGGGAAGCAGCAGTTATGCACTAGTCGACATCGCAGCCGACAGAGCATGGCCTCAAGTAACGAGCACATCAGGACCCGAAGCAAACTAGAGTCACGGATGTGAGTTTCCTCAGCACGAATCTCAGCAAGCACCTCTGAGAGGAGAACACGACCCGAACAAACAGGTTAGCCCGATGAGCCTTAAACTCTATACGAAGCCGAGACAAGAACTCATGTGAATGTGCATAAAGAGAACAAACTCTACAAAGTTGGTGCCATCAAAGGTCATCGAGCGGCAGGAAATAGCAATCTAGCCCGTAGAATACATGGCGCCACCTCCTTTTTTTTGGGGGGGGGGGGGGGTCCGGGTGACACCCACCGGGTTCGGGGCCAGGTCTGGCCCCTCCATACCCGCCCCATTTAATTTGGTAGGTCTAATTTTTATCAGACCCGCGACCCGATCAGATTCGGGGCCCCAACGGGTACCGGGCAGCATGCGAGGGTAGGGGTAGGTGGCGATGGGTTCATGCGTGCGTGTGTTGCCGCGTGTGCCCATGTCGATCAGGTGTGTGTGTGTTGCGTCGGGTAAGGGTGATGTCGCGTTAGTGTGTTGGTCCCGGAGCGCGTGTGTGTGTGAGTTTGTGTTGTATTGATGTGGTATGGGTCGTGACCGGTGGTCGTAGGTTTGTGCGTGAGTGCAGTTTCCTGCGTGTAGGTGGGACGGGTCTGCAGGTCCATATGTATGGGTCCAGACCCCATAGCTTTTCCATATAATTTTACGGGTCTAACTTTTTAACACACCCGTCTCATCTAAAGCAGGTATCCGTGAGGAAGCAACTTGCGACGAGGGCCGAATCCGATCCAGGAGTGGGCAACACGGCCAGATCACCCAGCCCCGGCCGGTTGGAGCTTGGAATCAGCCGGAACTCGCCGGAGTCTGTCGGGAATGGAAGGGAACGAGACAGCCACGGGCGAACGGGCAAGACGAAAGCAAGTCAATACGGTGTGCTCATGTGCAGGTGCCAGGTACCTCCTTGTCTACTAAAGAAGACAGGTGGCGTGGAAAAATGTCTCGAGGATGAGAGATATTTGTCCAACGCACATGCACACAAACATGTCCGCAAAATTATACCTGCTGTTTTGAAATAGATGTCGGAGTTTTTGTTTAGATTCACACGTATTTAAACATGTTTTAGTATATAGCTATATATGAATTTATATAAATCTCCGATATCTATTTTAAGGTGGACCGAGTATATAACATTTTTCAAATCTAGAGTTCGTGCCACGTCCCTGGACAGTAAAACTAGGCAGCCTATGCTAAATTCTATATAGAAACACTACGGGACACGCGCGCTACGCCGAGGGCAAAAGGCCGTCGTGAGCCAAAATCTCCCGGCAGATGGTGCCGAGGGCAGCCAGCGAGCCTCCCGGCAAAGATCTCCTCACGGAGCACACTCAAGCCGTCGGCGTATCAAAAAGCCGTCGGCGTATGCTACGCCGAGGGCTTTGCCGTCGGCGTAGCGGCCGTCGGCATAGCCTGTCGACTGGTTGCAAAAATATTTTTTTTTATTTTTTTTTTTAAATAATATTTTTTTATTTTTTTTTTCTCAATTTTTTTATTCTTTGAATTGTTTCACTTGTTAATCTTCTACTTTGAACATTTTTAACACTAATTATACTTACTATTTGATTAAATTCTAGTCTTAGTCAAACTTTCCAGCGGGTCACCCATCCTAATACTACTCTAGCTTCAGCACGCTTAACATCCTCGTTCCTTCAGAATCCGTTTCCGCAAAGTAATTCATACATTGGTGTCAATACTATGATATCAATCCTATTAACTCTTATATCATCATGTCACATGTTTGTATTTTTTGAAATTACAAACAATTATTTAAGTAAATATTAATGAATAAGTAAAAATATTATTGAATTCAAATAAAAATATAATAATTTTATTTTTTTTGTATTTTTCTATTTAATATAGAATAATTAATATCTTTAAATCTGTAAATCGAAATTCAACAAATAATATGTTTAAATTGATCAGAAAATGAGAGGAATCCAAATATGATATCCATATCAACTAATCACAAACCCTCCGTTTTTGAATTAGCTATTTGGTGGTTGCTTTAGAAAATTCCTTTTGCGCTGGATAATGAAAAATGCATTTTGGTGCGATGAAAAGGAAAACTTGCATTGGATCTTTGATAAAATAGCATATTGTGAACCTAAAATGATTTTTGTAAAAAACATGAGCATCGGATCATGTACTGTAGTTCATATTCGACCCACTTCCCACCGATTCTACAGAATTTGTCTGTTTCACCGAAGGTGGACGGAAAGGTTTCGGATCCCCCTGTTGGGACATTGTCCATATAAGTTGGTATAGTATTTTTGTAAGATGTGGTGGTAGTAGTTTGAATTAGCCATTTGGTGGTTGCTTCACAAAACCGTCCTTTTTATACTCGGAAAATAGAAAATGGCCTTTTGTGCGATTTAAAAGGAAAACTTCCTCCTGCAACACTGTTCGCCATCCCATGATGCATGTGTATGCATAATATGGGCACATTATCACAAACTATACCTTGATTCTAGCCATAACATTGGTCATTTGACCAAAGCCAAGAAACCTCGAATGAGATAGGTCATTTTGTGAAGGGTTTTTGAGACATAATTAATATATCAAGTTTGCTATTTTTCCTTATAAATATGTCACATAACATGACACCACGAAGGTTTCGCATTGTTTCGATCATTTTCAATTTTTATGCCGTTTTAAACTATCGTTAAACTTTGTCAACGGCGGACATAAGATTCTTAGCTCGGGACGAGCCTCGCTAAACTTTCATTAGATCTTTGATAAAATAGCATATTGTGAACCTAAAAATGATTTTTGTAAAAAACATGAGCATCGGATCATGTACCGTAGTTCATATTCGATTCACTTCCCGCCGATTCGGCAGAATTTGTCTTTTCACGAAGGTGGACGGAAAGGTTTCGGACCCCTGTTGGGACATTGTCCATATAAGTTGGTATAGTATTTTGTAAAATGTGGTGGTAGTAGTTTGAATTAGCCATTTGGTGGTTGCTTCACAAAACCGTCCGTTTTTATGCTCGGAAAATGGGAAATGGCTTTTGGTGCTTAAAAGGAAAACTTCCTCCTGCAACATTGTTCGCCATCCCATGATGCATGTGTATGCACAATATGGGCACATTATCACAAACTATGCCTTGATTCTAGCCATAACATTGGTCATTTGACCAAAGCCAAGAAACCTCGAATGAGATAGGTCATTTTGTGAAGGGTTTTGAGACATAATTAATATATCAAGTTTGCTATTTTTCCTTATAAATATGTCACATAACATGACACCACGCCAAGGTTTCGCATTGTTTCGATCATTTTCAATTTTTATGCCCGTTTTAAACTATCGTTAAACTTTGTCAAACGGACATAAGATTCTTAGCTCGGGGCCGCCTCGCTAAACTTTCATTAGATCTTTGATAAAATAGCATATTGTGAACCTAAAATGATTTTTGTAAAAAACATGAGCATCGGATCATGTACCGTAGTTCATATTCGACCCTTCACGCCGATTCGGCAGAATTTGTCTTTTCACCGAAGGTGGACGGAAAGGTTTGGATCCCCTGTTGGGACATTGTCCATATAATGTGGTATAGTATTTTTGTAAAATGTGGTGGTAGTATTTTGAATTAGCCATTTGGTGGTTGCTTCACAAAACCGTCCTTTTTATGCTCGGAAAATGGGAAATGGCTTTTGGTGCGAATTTAAAAGGAAAACTTCCTCCTGCAACATTGTTCGCCATCCCATGATGCATGTGTATGCACAATATGGGCACATTATCACAAACTATGCCCTGATTCTAGCCATAACATTGGTCATTTGACCCGAAGCCAAGAAACCTCGAATGAGATAGGTCATTTTGTGAAGGGTTTTTGAGACATAATCAATATATCAAGTTTGCTATTTTTCCTTATAAATATGTCACATAATATGACACCACGAAGGTTTCGCATTGTTTCGATCATTTTCAATTTTTTATGCCCGTTTTAAACTATCGTTAAACTTTGTCGAACGGCGGAATAAAGATTCTTAGCTCGGGGCCGAGTCTCGCTAAACTTTCATTAGATCTTTGATAAAATAGCATATTGTGAACCTAAAAATGATTTTTGTAAAAAACATGAGCATCGGATCATGTACCGTAGTTCATATCGACCCTTCCGCCGATTAAATCAGAATTTGTCTTTTTCACCGAAGGTGGACGGAAAGGTTTCGAATCCCCCTGTTGGGACATTGTCCATATAATGTGGTATAGTATTTTTGTAAAATGTGGTGGTAGTATTTTGAATTAGCCATTTAGTGGTTGCTTCACAAAACCGTCCGTTTTTTATGCTCGGAAAATGGGAAATGACTTTTTGGTGCGACGAAAAGGAAAACTTCCTCCTGCAACATTGTTCGCCATCCCATGATGCATGTGTATGCACAATATGGGCACATTATCACAAACTATGTCTTGATTCTAGCCATAACATTGGTCATTTGACCCGAAAGCCAAGAAACCTCGAATGGGATAGTTCATTTTGTGAAGGTTTCTTTGAGACATAATTAATATACCAATTTTAATATTTTTCCTTCTAACTATGTCACATAATATGACACCACGCGAAGGTTTCGCATTGTTTCGATCGTTTTTGAATTTTTTATGCCCGTTTTAAACTATATATAATGTTTTATATTTTACTTAATTTTTATTTATAAATGTGTAATATTTAAGTGTAGATAGATAGGTCTTATTTTTCTGCAAATTTTGATATATTATTTGTATTTTTCCGAATTAGAATGATTTAGTTATGATTTTTCAAAGTTTAATGAGATAAAATAAAAAATAGCTACGCCGAGGGCAGCCGTCGGCGTATGCTACGCCGAGGGCAGCCGTCGGCGTAGCATAGAATATGCCGAGGGCAATTTTACGCCGACGGCTGCTTGGCGGGGCTGGCCTGAACGATGGCTACGCCGACGGCCCCGACGTTTGGCCGTCGGCGTAGCGACCGGCCGTCGGCGTAGCTTCCCAGTCCTGTAGTGAAAATCTATTTCAAGATGATAAGTTAATCAGTATTACCTACTCCCTTTTTCCGCAAATAAGTGTACTTCTAGTTTTTGCTTTGAGTCAAACATTTAAACATTTGACTGATTTTATAGAAAAATATAACAACATATGTACAATTAAAATGATATATTATGAAACTATATTTCAAAGCGGATCTAGTGATACTAATTAAATATCACAAATGTTGTCACGTTTTTCTATAAAATTGGTTAAAATTTATTAAGTTTGACTGAAGACAAAGGTTTTAGAAGTACACTTATTTGGTGATGGAGGTAGCATATTCTATGCATGATCCTTCTTAGTAAATTTATCATACAAATTATTATCTTTTTGAACGGGAAATGAGTCATACAAACCTTAGTTTGTACATATATAAAAATATGTATAATTTGCTCCTTTCAAATCTTGCAAGGCATGGTTTAGAGGAAAAACTTTCATTTACATTACTATCTTTTTCTCAAAGGATATGCGGTAGGGGGAGCCCTACAGCGATTTTTCTTTTAAATATTATAAGAAGCCAAATCCGCATGCCCAAGGACTTGAGCCTGAGCGATTCTAATTAATATCTACTAGCACCTCCAGGGACCTCGTTGTATTTTCTTTTTTGGAGTGTCTATACTGTTGGTTTGTCTTTTTGGTAGAAAATTACAAAATACCTCCATGTATTCATCCTGCAGGTAGTAATGAAATTTTACTAGAAATGCGAGAGGATAATCTCATATTTGACAATAATTTGGGAAGATCTTAAATTAAGCCAATGAGTACCTACGTCTGTATGTAAAGTATGGTAATTAATTGGTCCAGCGTATAAATAAAGTTTATAGGAAAACCGAAAGCAGTAAGTATATAAAAACAGATGCATTAATTAAGTGGGGGTACCTTTGTCCGTGTCTCGAAGAACAGCAACATGCAAGGCATTTTGCCCATCTGCTCCGGAGTAGGAAAGATTGTGATTGCCACCACTCTCATGATATAGAGTTACTGCAATTGTACCCTTCTGCAGCAAGATGGCTAGGTACAAGGGTGAAATGCCGTTTGCAGGATATCTAGCCAATTGGGAATCTGCATCCATTAGCTGCTTGATCATAGGCATTCCTTCTTGTTGACCTGCTGCAAAATCTCTAATCTTTTCTGCTGTTGCCCGGTCACCAAGAAACAAAGCTCTTCTGTCCTTAGGACCCAAAATTCTGCCGTCTTCAATTCGGACAGCCTCGTGCAGGGCCGTCTCGTGTAGCTTATTTTGCATTCTCAACAGCGTGAGCTTCCCATCGGGTTGACGACCGTCGTCACCTTGAGGCCTAGCTAGGGCCAGGAGACAAGATACCATTCTGGAGTTCCGAGCTCGAGCAGCACAATGCAGGGGTGTGTCACCATTGTGATTCTTGGCAAAGAGGAGGTCCCATTCCCTTCGGCAGATCATGACGGCGCAGATGTTGAAATCCTCGCTATCCCCACTGCTGGCGACCGCATGTAGTGGTGTACCCCCATCTGGAGTGACGCCCTTGAGGAGTTCTCGTGCTGCAAGCGAAACAGGTTGGTTGTCGACGACGCCGCCGCCGCCGCCCCCCTCTTGCTCAGCAGCTGGATCCACATGTGGTTCTTCCTGAATACGGTGATACTGCTATGGAAGACAATGGAGAGGAAAAAGGTGAAGAACGGGCATCAGATGAGCCGGCTGATGAACTTGGTAGGGTCATTTCTGATGCAAAGCGAGACTGTGAAACAGAAAATGAGAAGTTGAAGTTAGAGGGCATGTTAGAAGATCACAAGAAATTGTTGTACCCAAATTGTGAAGATGGCAGCACAAAGCTCGATGCGACCTTTGGAATTGTTGCGATGGAAGGCGAGTGTGGTCTAACTGACTCCTCATTTGAAAAGATGCTGAAAATAATGAAGCCAAGTTTCCAAAACATAACGAACTTCCCGATAGTACCTCTGAAGCAAAGAAGACTCTCTCCTCCGGGATTAGATGTGCAAAAGATACATGCATGCATTAATGGCATCCTCTACATGTAAGGAGTATGATAATTTAGATAAATGCCGGTATGCAGCGCTATGTATAAGATCGACGAGATGACCCCGGTGATGTTGAGGGAGAGCCCCTAAGAGGGTTCTGCTAAGGTTATGTGGTATGCTCCTATAATACCAAGGTTGAAACGCATGTTCGAAACAAAGAGCATGCCAGGTTGTTGCGATGGCACAAAGAAGACCGTAAGAAAGACGGGAGTTGAGACACCCTGGCGATGGGTCACAGTGGAGAAAAATCGAGAGACTTCCCGGACTTTGCGGTGACGCAAGGAACTTATGGTTTGGTCTAAGTACGGATGGCATGAATCCTTTTGGGAGCAGAGCTGCATCACAGACACTGGCCCGTGACTCTATGTATCTACAACCTGCCTCCTTGGTTGTGCATGAAGCGTAAGTTCATTATGATGCCGTGCTCATCCAAGGCCGAAGCAACCGGCAACGCGACATTGATGTGTACCTTAGGCCATTAGTTGAAGAACTCTTACGGTTGTGGGGCAAACCAGGTGTACGTCGTGGGATGAGAACAAACAGAGCCATTTAATCTACGAGGGTTGTTATTCGTAACCATCAATGATTGGCCTGCTCTTAGTAACCTTCAGACAGACAAACAAAGGATATAAGGCATGCACCCACTGTTTAGATAAGACCGAAGGTACATATTTGCATAAATGCAAGAAGGTTGTGTACCTAGCGAATCGATTTCTTCCGACCAATCATCCCGTAAGAAAGAAAGGCAAGCATTTCAAAGGTGAGGCGATCACGGAAGAAGCCCGAACTCCCAAATGGTGATGATGTATTTGGTATGGTCAAGGACATAGAAGTAATCTTTGGAAAGGGTCCCGGCGGTCAATCAGTTACGAACGACGTCGCTACAGGACACGCACCCATGTGGAAGAAGAAATCTATATTTTGGGAGCTGCCATATTGGAAAGTCCTGCGTGTCCGCTCTTCAATCGACGTGATGCATGTGACGAAGAATCATTGCGTGAACCTGCTAGGATTCCTAGGCATGTATGGGAAGACAAAAGATACACAAGCACGGAGGACCAACAAATTATGAAAGACCCAAAGAACATGCATACAGATAACAAGACGGATAAAGGCGTCACTTAAGTCGTGCCGGCTATGCTCTTACCAAAGCAGAAGGAAATCTTTTTGAAGTCCTTCTGAGATCAAGGTGCCGTCGGGCTTCTCATCTAATATAAAGGGATAATAAATATGGCAGAAAAAGTTCCAAAACACGAAGTCTCATGACATCACGTGATTATGACGCATTGCTTCCGATTGCATTGAGGGGCTTCTAGGAAAATGTTCGAGTACCCATTGTGAAGCGTGTGCATTCCTCAATGCAATATCTCGAAGGTAATCAATCCAGATATTACCGCCAAGGTTACGTAAGGATGTGGTACAATGTCTTGTTAGTTTTGAATTGGTGTTCCCACCATCCTTCTTCAATATTATGACGCATCTCTGGTTCATCTAGTGGAAGAGATTGCCATTCTCGGTCCGATTTCTGCACAATATGTTCCCTTTGAGAGGTTCATGGAGTCTTAAAAAATATGTTCATAACCGTGCTAGACTGAAGGAAGCATCTCCAAGGGATATGGAACAGAGGAGGTCATTGAGTTTTGTGTTGACTTTATTCGACCTTAAGCCGATTGGTGTTTCGACTCGCGGCATGAGGGAAGACTAAGTGGAAAAGGCATTTGGGAAAGAAAGCACCGATATGTAGGGACGGGATTCTTTCACTAAAGCACACTACACGCTTCTACATAATTCCACCTTGGCACTCCAGATATGGAGGAACACAAGAATATTGTACGCCAAAAACCCGGGAAGCCCGAATCATGGATTGAGATGAACACATGAAGTCTGCGGTGGTTGGATGCGACACATCTCTTGAATGACACCACTGGAGATCAGCTATACTTGTTGGTCACACACCATCTTCTCAGTATTGAATTTCCAAGGGTAAAATAAATGGGAATACATTCTACACGATCGCCCAAGATAAAAGAGCACCAACCAAAATAGTGGTGTCCGCTTTGATGCAATAGACGAATGGACAAAAGGACACATATTATGGTTACATAGAGGAGATATGGGAACTAGACTATGGAGTCTCTTTTAAGGTCCCTTTGTTTCATTGCAAATGGGTCAACTCGAATGGGGAAGGGTAAAGATAGACCAGCTTGCGGAATGACAACAGTGGATCTCAACAATCTTGGTTATAGAGATGAACCATTCGTCCTAGCCAATGATGTGTCTCTGTTTTCTATGTGAAGGACATGTCCTCCGCATCAAAAAGAAAAAATATGCAAACGAATACATCATATGATGATCCAAAGCGTCACATAGTTCTTTTCAGGAAAAGAAACATCGTGGGAATCGAGGGCAAGATGCATATGTCGGAAGATTATAATAAGTTTGATGAAATTCGCCTTCACAGGAAAACTGACCCAAGCATTCCGTTAAGTAAAGAAGATGCTCCATGGTTACGTCTCAAGCGGTCATAAGGAATGACATATGCCAAGAAGTTCATGCTCATATTATGTAACTCTAGTTCATGTCTTTCGCGGTTTGTGGCTTGACCAAGGATATCTTTCAGGTTTGTGGCCTTTAGTCCCGGTTTTGTAGTCTCGCTTTTAATATTAATAAATGTCTTGAGTGTTATTCCCATTTTGTGGCTGGACCGGAGTGCCTCTATGACCAGTTTCTCGGAGATGCCGAGGACTGGCGGCCGTCAGCATCTCCTCGAAACTGGCCGCAGTGGTGTCTCGCCTCGAAACCATCTTGCAGCTTGTAACTTCACTAACTAGATCAATACGCCTCGAGCTAACTAATTTCACATATTAGGGAGTGCCTCTATGACGCTTCTCGGAGATGCCGGAGGATCTGGCCCGCAAGATCTCCCTGAAACTGGCCGCAGTGGTGTCCCTTCTCTCGAAAACCATCTTGCAGCTTGTAACTTCACTAACTAGATCAATACGCCTCGGAGCTAACTAATTTCACATATTAGGGAGTGCCTCTATGACCAGTTTCTCGGAGATGCCGGAGGACGGGCTCCGGCTAAGATCTCCTCAAACTGGCCGCAGTGGTGTCCTCGCTCGAAAACCATCTTGCAGCTTGTAACTTTACTAACTAGATCAATACGCCTCGGAGCTAACTAATTTCACATATTAGGAGTGCCTCTATGACCAGTTTCTCGGAGATGCCGGAGGACCGGGCTCCGCATCTCCTCGAAATCGGCCGTAGTGGTGTCCTCGCTCTAAAACCATCTTGGAGATGCCTCAAACTGGCCGGAGGACTGACTCAAGGATGCATATTTATAGTACAAGCAGCTCGGCATAATGTCGACACTCACGACATAATGTCGACACTCACCCCTATTATTAGTGCCGACTATCTTTAGTCGGTTGGTGTCTCCAACCGACTAAGGTTCATTTTAGTCCCGGGTTGGTGACACCATCCGGGACAAGGTACAAGCACGACATAATGTCGACACTCACCCCTATTATTAGTGTTGTTCCGCCCACTGCCAATCCCTTTAGTCGGTTTGTGACTACATCCGGACTAAATGTGTGCAACAATGATCATGTGTGTGGACATTGGTATGTAGAACAATGTTGGAGGAAGTTTTCCTTTTTGTCGCACGGAAAATCCTTTTCCATTTTCCGAGCGCAAAAAACGGGTCGTTTTATGAAGTAACCACCAAAATGCCGTTTCAGAATGCTACCGTCCTATTTTCCTAAAATACTAGACCACCTTACATGGACTATATCCCAACCGGTACAAATCGGGACTAAATATGAACCCTCTCTTTATATAGGCATTTCTCTATTTATTAGGTAACACTTAAGACATTTATTAATATTAAAAACCGACAAATCGGGACTAGCTAACACTCAGCCTAAAGCCCCCTTTAGTCATAATCATGCCTAGTCCTATAGCACGCAGCTTGTGGTCTTCATCGCCGTCATCATCATCGCCATCGCCACCGCCACTCGGGATCCTCGGCCCATCCATGGCATATACCAGGGGCCATTCCAGCTTTGATTCACGGCGGGTGGGAGAGGGGTCTCGAAGACGATGCCGCCACTGGGACGATGTGGGGCCTGGCGGTGGACTCGTGGGCACCGTGGCGAGATGGTCTCCCCGGCGATGTAGCGCATCACTCGATGATAGTACGGTTCTCCCACCACGGACGACGGCCGACTTCGTTGTTGTTCACCGGTGGCGGGCCATCACCCTCGTGACTGGCGAGCCCTTTCCGCCTATTAGCGAAGAAGGCATTCCTGTGTGTCATAGTTGTCGGGATCCCACTGGGATCCATCCGCTGCTCGGCGTGAGCTCGTGGTAGAAGTGGTTTGTGATGGCCTCTGGCGCATGGAACCTTGAGGGACAGGAGGGACAGAACCCTCCAACGCCAAGATCCAACAAGGTGGCGGCCCGGTGGACAAGGGTAGTTGAGGCGCACAGCCTCGGTCTCCTCGAGGGTCGAATGGCCCAAGAGGCGTTGTCCATTGTTCTAAGAGAGGAAGGTGTGGATGTGTGGATAGCCATGACACGATCACCCTAAATATAGAGGAAAGGCGGAAAACTTGGCGTGAAGCTTTGGGAAATGGCAGAATATCTTTAGTCCCGGTTAGTGACTACATCCGGACTAAAAGCTCTAGTAGAAAGGAAAGGGCGAAAACTTGGCGGGAAGAGGTGGAAATGGCGGAAAGTATTTTTAGTCCCGGTTTGTGACTACATCCGGGACCAAATGACCGATGTTATGTCTGAATCACGGCATAGTTTGTGATGTTGTGCCCATATTATGCATGTGTGGACATTGGTATGGAGAACAATGTTGCAGGAGGAAGTTTTCCTTTTGTCGCACGAAAAGCCCTTTTCCATTTTCCGAGCGCAAAAACGGGTCGCTTTTGTGAAGTAACCACCAAAATGCCGTTTGAATGCTACCGTCCTATTTTCCTAAAATACTAGACCACCTTACATGGACTATATCCCAACCAGACATCTCAAACCTTTTCGTCCATCCCCGTAAAAGGATAAATGTTCCGCCGAATTCCAGAAGTGGGTCCGTTTGTACTACAGTACATGATCTATCGCCTGTGATTTTTGAAAAATCATTTTAGACTCGCAATATGTGGTTTCTTCAGAGATCCAATGCAAGTTCTAACAATGCCCGCCCCTATCTTCATGCACACCGTTCGACCATAGTTAGAAATTCAAATAATTCAAACGGGCATAATAAATTCAAAAAATCCGAACAATGAAAATCCTTCGTGGTGTCATATTATGTTACATAGTTGAAAGGAAAATACTGACTTGGTATATTGATCATGTTTCAAAAACCTTCACAAAATGACCTATCATGTTCGAGGTTTCATGGCTTTCGGTCCAAATGACCGATGTTATGTGCTGAATCACGGCATAGTTTGTGATGTTGTGCCCATATTATTGATGTGTGTGGACATTGGTATGGAGAACAATGTTGCAGAGGAAGTTTTCCTTTTGTCGCACGGAAAAGCCCTTTTCCATTTTCCGAGCGCAAAAACGGTCGCTTTGTGAAGTAACCACCAAAATGCCGCTTCAATGCTACCGTCCTATTTTCCTAAAATACTAGACCACCTTACATGGACTATATCCCAACCGGTACATCTCAAACCTTTTCGCCCATCCTGGTAAAAGGATAAATGTCGCCGAATCGCAGGAAGTGGGTCCGTTGTACTATGGTACATGATCTATCGCCTGTGATTTTTGAAAAATCATTTTAGACTCGCAATATGTGGTTTCTTCAGAGATACAATGCAAGTTCTAACAATGCCGTCCCTATATCTTCATGCACACCGTCAATTCGACCATAGTTAGAAATTCAAATAATTAAACGGCATAATAAATTCAAAAAATCCGAACAATGAAAATCCTTCGCGTGGTGTCATATTATGTTACATAGTTGAAAGGAAAAATACCAGACTTGGTATATTGATCATGTTTCGAAAAAACCTTCACAAAATGACCTATCATGTTCGAGGTTTCATGGCTTTCGGTCCAAATGACCGATGTTATGTGCTGAATCACGGCATAGTTTGTGATGTTGTGCCCATATTATGCATGTGTGTGGACATTGGTATGGAGAACAATGTTGCAGGAGGAAGTTTTCCTTTTTGTCGCACGGAAAAGCCCTTTTCCATTTCCCGAGCGCAAAAACGGGTCGTTTTGTGAAGTAACCACCAAAATGCCGTTTCAGAATGCTACCGTCCTATTTTCCTAAAATACTAGACCACCTTACATGGACTATATCCCAACCGGTACATCTCAAACCTTTTCGTCCATCCCCGTAAAAGGATAAATGTCTCTAGAATCGGCAGAAGTGGGTCCGGTTTACTACAGTACATGATCTATCGTCCGTGATTTTTTGAAAAATCATTTTAGACTCGCAATATGTGGTTTCTTCAGAGATCCAATGCAAGTTCTAACAATGCCCGCCCTATCTTCATGCACACCGTTCGACCATAGTTAGAAATTCAAATAATTCAAACGGCATAATAAATTCAAAAAATCCGAACAATGAAAATCCTTCGCGTGGTGTCATATTATGTTACATAGTTGAAAGGACAAATACCAGACTTGGTATATTGATCATGTTTAGCAAAAACCTTCACAAAATGACCTATGATGTTCGAGGTTTCATGGCTTTCGGTCCAAATGACCGATGTTATGTGCTGAATCACGGCATAGTTTGTGATGTTGTGCCCATATTATGCATGTGTGTGGACATTGGTATGGAGAACAATGTTGCAGGAGGAAGTTTTCCTTTTTGTCGCACGGAAAAGCCCTTTTCCATTTTCCGAGCGCAAAAAACGGGTCGTTTTGTGAAGTAACCACCAAAATGCCGTTTCAGAATGCTACCGTCCTATTTTCCTAAAATACTAGACCACCTTACATGGACTATATCCCAACCGGTACATCTCAAACCTTTTCGTCCATCCTGGGTAAAAAGGACAAATGTCTGCCGAATCGGCAGGAAGTGGGTCCGGTTTGTACTACAGGTACATGATCTATCGCCCGTGATTTTTTGAAAAAATCATTTTTAGACTCGCAATATGTGGTTTCTTCAGAGATCCAATGCAAGTTCTAACAATGCCCGTCCCCTATCTTCATGCACACCGGTTCGACCATAGTTAGAAATTCAAATAATTCAAACGGGCATAATAAATTCAAAAAAAATCCGAACAATGAAAATCCTTCGCGTGGTGTCATATTATGTTACATAGTTGAAAGGAAAAATACCAGACTTGGTATATTGATCATGTTTCGAAAAAACCTTCACAAAATGACCTATCATGTTCGAGGTTTCATGGCTTTCGGTCCAAATGACCGATGTTATGTGCTGAATCACGGCATAGTTTGTGATGTTGTGCCCATATTATGCATGTGTGTGGACATTGGTATGGAGAACAATGTTGCAGAGGAAGTTTTCCTTTTGTCGGAAAAGCCCTTTTCCATTTCCCGAGCAAAAAACGGGTCGCTTTGTGAAGTAACCACCAAAATGCCGCTTCGTAATGCTACCGCCCTATTTTCCTAAAATACTAGACCACCTTACATGGACTATATCCCAACCGGTACATCTCAAACCTTTTCGTCCATCCCCGTAAAAGGATAAATGTCCGCCGAATCGGTGAAGTGGGTCCGGTTTGTACTATGGTACATGATCTATCGCCTGATTTTTTGAAAAATCATTTTAGACTCGCAATATGTGGTTTCTTCAGAGATCCAATGCAAGTTCTAACAATGCCCGCCCCTATCTTCATGCACACCGTTCGACCATAGTTAGAAATTCAAATAATTCAAACGGCATAATAAATTCAAATAAAATCCGAACAATGAAAATCCTTCGGTGTGTCATATTATGTTACATAGTTGAAAGGAAAATACCAGACTTGGTATATTGATCATGTTTCAAAAACCTTCACAAAATGACCTATCATGTTCGAGGTTTCATGGCTTTCGGTCCAAATGACCGATGTTATGTCTTGAATCACGGCATAGTTTGTGATGTTGTGCCCATATTATGCATGTGTGTGGACATTGGTATGGAGAACAATGTTGCAGGAGGAAGTTTTCCTTTTGTCGCATCGGAAAAGCCCTTTTCCATTTCCCGAGCGCAAAAACGGGTCGCTTTGTGAAGTAACCACCAAAATGCCGCTTCGTAATGCTACCCCTATTTTCCTAAAATACTAGACCACCTTACATGGACTATATCCCAACCGGTACATCTCAAACCTTTTCGCCCATCCCCGTAAAAGGATAAATGTTCATTAATCGCAGGAAGTGGGTCCGGTTTGTACTACAGGTACATGATCTATCGCCCGTGATTTTTGAAAAATCATTTTAGACTCGCAATATGTGGTTTCTTCAGAGATCCAATGCAAGTTCTAACAATGCCCGCCCCTATCTTCATGCACACCGTTCGACCATAGTTAGAAATTCAAATAATTCAAACGGGCATAATAAATTCAAAAAATCCGAACAATGAAAATCCTTGGCGTGGTGTCATATTATGTTACATAGTTGAAAGGAAAAATACCAGACTTGGTATATTGATCATGTTTCAAAAACCTTCACAAAATGACCTATCATGTTCGAGGTTTCATGGCTTTCGGTCAAATGACCGATGTTATGTCTTGAATCACGGCATAGTTTGTGATGTTGTGCCCATATTATGCATGTGTGTGGACATTGGTATGGAGAACAATGTTGCGGAGGAAGTTTTCCTTGTCGCACGGAAAAGCCCTTTTCCATTTCCAGCGCAAAAAAAACGGGTCGCTTTGTGAAGTAACCACCAAAATGCCGCTTCGTAATGCTACCGTCCCTATTTTCCTAAAATACTAGACCACCTTACATGGACTATATCCCAACCGTACATCTCAAACCTTTTCGCCCATCCCCGTAAAAGGATAAATGTCTGTAGAATCGCAGGAAGTGGGTCCGGTTTGTACTTGTGTACATGATCTATCGCCTGTGATTTTTGAAAAATCATTTTAGACTCGCAATATGTGGTTTCTTCAGAGATCCAATGCAAGTTCTAACAATGCCCGCCCCTATCTTCATGCACACGTTCACCATAGTTAGAAATTCAAATAATTCAAACGGGCATAATAAATTCAAAAAATCCGAACAATGAAAATCCTTGGCGTGGTGTCATATTATGTTACATAGTTGAAAGGAAAAATACAGACTTGGTATATTGATCATGTTTCAAAAACCTTCACAAAATGACCTATCATGTTCGAGGTTTCATGGCTTTCATCCAAATGACCGATGTTATGTCTTGTCAATCACAAGATAGTTTGTGATGTTGTACCCATATTATGCATGTGTGTGGACATTGGTATGGAGAACAATGTTGCAGGAGGAAGTTTTCCTTTTGTCGCACTAAAAGCCCTTTTCCATTTCCCGAGCGCAAAAAAACGGGTCGCTTTGTGAAGTAACCACCAAAATGCCGCTTCGTAATGCTACCGTCCTATTTTCCTAAAATACTAGACCACCTTACATGGACTATATCCCAACCGGTACATCTCAAACCTTTTCGTCCATCCCTGGTAAAAAGGACAAATGTTTTTGAATTATTTATTTAAATCCAAACACTTTTTATGTTTAAAATTTTTCTAAATTCCAAATTAATATTCAAAATATAAGTTAATTCATTTTAAAAGGTTATATTAATTATTTTTTAAAAATAGAATATGTTTTTGAATTATTTATTCAAATCCATACACTTCTTATGTTTAAAGTTTTTCTAAATTCCAAATTGATATCAAAAAAATATAAGTTAATTCATTTTTAATTGTAAATGGTTCATATTTTAAATGGTTACATTAATTGTTTTTTAAAACAGAAAATGGTTTTGAATTGTTTATTCAAATCCAAACACTTTTTATGTTTAAAGTTTTTCTAAATTCCAAATTAATATTCAAAAATATAAGTTAATTAATTTTAAATGGTTACATTAATTATTTTTTAAAAATAGAAATTGGTTTTGGATTATTTATTCAAATCCATACACTTCTTATGTTTAAAGTTTTTCTAAATTCCAAATTAATATTTAAAAAATATAAGTTATTTCATTATTAATTTTAAATGGTTCGTTGTTTAAATGGTTACATTAATTATTTTTCAAAATAGAAAATGGTTTCGAATTAGTTATTCAAATCCAAACACTTTTTATGTTTAAAGTTTTTCTAAATTCCAAAGTAATTATCATTTAAAAAACATTACAAATTTAAACCCCAAAATAAAAAATAAGGCGGGAACAGAGAGAAAATAATCAAATAATTTGAAAATAGAATACGTCCTGCTGGAGCCACCAACCGGGACGAAGAGCCTCTTGCCGCCTTCAATCGCTGAAAATTTGGACTATAGGTCCGGTTGGTGGCTCCAACCGACGTATCCTTTAGTCCCGGTTGGAGCCACGAACCGGGACCCAAGGCCCTTTAGTTATAAGGGCGTGTGCCTCCTCTTCTTCTTCCCTTCCCCACTCTGCC
The DNA here is from genome assembly GCA_030063025.1 of Avena longiglumis. Taxonomy (NCBI): domain Eukaryota; kingdom Viridiplantae; phylum Streptophyta; class Magnoliopsida; order Poales; family Poaceae; genus Avena; species Avena longiglumis. Next base: position 16,955,830 of record CP125975.1, read on the forward strand.
TCTGCCCGCGCCATCGCCGACGACGACGCCGCCAGTCGCTTCGCCACTGCTGCGCTCAGAAGCGTTCTGCCAACGCCCGCCCGCCGCCACCTGCTGCACGGCCGCCTTTCCTCGCTTCGCCCTCCTCGTGGTGGTGCTGGGCGCCGCTGGCTGGTCTGGCGCCGCGCATTGCCGCTGGCGCTGCTGCCGCCGCTATTCTTGGCTGGCGCTGGCTGCTGCTGGCGCTGCCGCAGCCTGGCGCTGGCTGCTGCTGCTGGCGCTGCCGCTGCCGCCGGGCTGGCGCTGCAAGGCTTGCTGCCGCCGGCCACTGGTTGGTTGGCTCATTGGCTGTCACGGTGGTACGGCTCACCGACATGGCCCACGATGGCTGATGGCTTGACGTGGCCCACAAGAATTCAATTTTAAATGATTTAATAATTCCGTAAATTGATATAAACTTGTAAATTCAATATCTTTTTATTTATAAGTCGAAATTACAAATAATATATCAAATTGTTCGTAAAATGAAACCTATCTATTTAACCTATAATCATGCATTGTTCAACAATTTAAATGACAAGTATAATTATAAGAACAAATGCACCCTCTCATATGTTCCGAGTTTCGAGTTAGGGTTTTCACCCGTCGGAACCCCGATTAAATCGTCGAGCATGTCTTAGGGTTACATTCCAATGCAAATTAACTTGTCATATCATCATACTTGCTTGAGCATTGCATCGATGCCATGTGTTGATTGTTTCCTTTCTTTTCGGTGTTTCGATTATTAGGTTTATTATTAGTTAGGTATTATTAGGTTTATTAATTAGTTTGGTATTATTGGTCTTCGCCCCACCGGTCACCAATGTGGGTAGCCCTGCACCGATTCACATTGCTACCACCGTGGTTTGATAAGGAATCATTAATACCCCTTAGGTGCATGTGGGTTCCCCTCTCATATGCATCGGAGGTTTCTCCGAACTAGGTTACACCCCTCGGAACTCCGGAATATTGATAACCGTTGATTTTAGCTAGAGTTACCTATCTACTACACGGTTTTCTTTTTGTAGCTAGGTTTAGGGTTTCTCTTCATTTTTATTATTGTGTATGTATATATCAAGGTTTCTCCTTAACTTTCTCCTTTAGCCGCTTTGACTTATTCGTTTTTCCACCTATATGCAGAAAATATGGATCCACACGTCAGAGACGAAGAAAAGGAAGAGTTGATCCAAGGTGTGATCCGTGGGGAAGATAATTTAGACGTATCAACGTTTCTGAACAACTCCGGTGAGGGTGAGCCACATTTTACAGGAGTAGACAACTTGTTTGAGGTTGAAGGTGTTGCCTTCCGCAAAGGGAGAAGGCGATGCCTTGTGTAACCGAGAAGACGACCCTCGGCGAGGTGCATGTAATATAAATCAATTCATTAATTAATCATCTGCCATCTATATAGAAATAGTAACGACGATCTTTCTTCTTTTAGCCCACCGGACCGAAGGAATCCACTGAAATGAGCAGACGAGGCCCAACCAAAAAGTTGGAAGACCATGAGATGTTCAGATCGAAGATGTCAGAGATAGAGACCGCCTCCCGCTCGGTTGTCGCAACCAAATTTGTGGCACAATGCGGAGTAATCGTTAGGGACTTAATCCCGATCACCATTAGAAATTGGAATAGGCCTGCTAATGCGATGAAGAGGGAACATGTTTATTTGTCCCTAACCACGCCAAAGATTTTGTGGAAGAGGCTCATGGTTAATTTCAAACTATCGAAGATAGAGCTGGATCCAAATGCGGAGGATCCATTGAGGACGCCTTACAACATGGGAGAGCCATGGAGGCTAAGGTCGTGAGTGGGATTTGAAGAAGATGGCCCAAGTGTTTCACCAACTGGAAGAAAAGATTGCACCTTGACTATGTCGTGAAAGAGAAGACTGGATTTCAAGAAGACTCGCCGTGAGAAGATAAAACCATTCGGGCTGAGTTTGTGGAATAAAAGACATCGCAAAAAGCTAAGGAAATGTCTGCAAAGAATAAGTGAATGTCGCTAACAAGAAGTATCACCATACTATGGGGCAAGGTGGCTCTGGTGGCATTCCTAAGTGGGAGAAACTTGAGCAGAACTGCGTGATAAAAATATCACCCTGCAGATGCACGATTGGGTAGAACGTGCAAGGAATTGGTTTTACGGGCATGGGGCACACGTTGGACTCGGAAGGAGTTGTATATATACCATACGACATAAAGAAGACCCTTGCCAATCGAGAGGATGAGAAAAGCAAGAAGGTTAAAAGATGGGGACTTCATTCCCGATAGAGAGAATGATGAGCTCACACTGCCCTTGGAAATAAGGAACATGATGGACGAACACGAGGCACAATAGGCTCCCAATCATGGAGGACTGGGTTTCAAGAGAGGAAGAAATATCCCGATAGAAGCCGCCGAGGAGTAAGGACAGGCGGTTGAAGCGAAAGTCGAAAGAGCGAATGCGCTTAATTGAAGAACGATTAAAGCAACAACAAGATGAAATTAACTCACTTAAAGAGCAGTACTACCGGCGCCCCATCTCGAAGACACCGCATTCGATGCTACCGCCTATCGAATAATCGAAAAGCGATGTGGCTTCCACCGAGGTCCCGGTGATGACAATGGCGATGCCGATGATGCACCGACGATGGCTCCTTGGCTACCCAAAGGATGATATCACAGAGATGACACACGCGATCTACATGTCAAAGTTGTGAACATATCAATGAAGGTGGCGGTCGGCTATGCCTTACCAATTGGACCCACACCAACTTACCACGGTCGTCCGGTTCCAGAGAGGGTTACGCTGTCGGCGTGGATGAAATCATGCCCACCTTTGAGGTTTTGGATCTTCACTACCCCTTTGGTGAAGGGGATGTGATCGCGGCCGGGTGAAAAAACGCCACCATTCTATGGCCAAGGATTGTATCGTGCTTCAAATCACACGCCAAGGCCATCTTCGCCGCCGTCTCACCCGCTCCGCCGAGGTCGCCGCCGCCGCAGCCGTCTTCGCCGCCTCACCCGCCCGTCGCCTCACCTCTCCGTGCAGCCATCGCCATGGAGCCATCGCGCGCCTCGGGATAAAAGCGAAGCGCATCGCCATCAAGGCCGAAGCGATCGCCAAACGTAAACAAGAGCCTCTTCCAAAAGTACCAACGGTTCCTCCCAAGAGAGCTTATGATCAGATCAAGAGGAGACCGCGGGTTGGTTGATGCGGAAACGACGTTTGCTGCTAAGTCGAGGCGGAAAGAGCCAGAGTTCCCAAAGACCAAAGAAGAAAAAGCCAAAGTGTTGAAAATGCTAAAGACTCTTCATCAACCCGAGCCAAAGCTTTCATCGACTATGAGCTCTATTCTCAAGTCACATGCGCACAAAAGCCTCAAGAGCAAGATCTTGATGCAAGCGGAAATCTGTTGCCCAGCTGAGAACAAGCAAAATGACTTGCCCCTCTCAAGGTGATTTCTCAAACCAATGTGGGTCGAGCAAATATGGGGTAAGAGCAAGATGATCCAGGTAGTTGCACAATACGGAGAAGCCGCTGCTCAAGGTATGAGTATTGCCCAAGACTTATCCCGCTTAGAGTTCTTCCTGGAGTGAAGTAGCATACAAATACCAAGACGGCAAACCTCTCACAACCCGAGGAGGTAAATAATCTTTCAACAAAATGCTAAGATTGCATAACTGGTACATGCACGCCACAAGTGCCGGGGCTAATCGGATAGTGCCGAGGGTTACAAAAAGCATCATGGGAAAGAAAGGGATGACATGATATCCATTGAATTTGTTGAGCTATTTCAATTATTCAATCAAGACGCCTTTGGACAAATCGCTCATCGCCTATTGTCCGTAAGTACTAATTCTGTAATTAACTTAGTCTCCAGCTATCTCACTTTGTTTATTGCATGTATATAATCATACCGTAATATGCGTAATGAAGATTCTCGAATGCAGCAGAGGACAAATCTATGATATTGGCTTCATTGACCCATATTGGGTTCATGAAGCTAATCTCAAAATAAGCCCCGTGATACGGAGGATAATATAGTACGCGTTAAGGTTTCAAGAAACCAGAAGGGAAATACTTTTTCCTTACAACTTCGAGTGAGTGTTATTGTCTTGTATACACTTTCTATTTCGCTTACTCAATGTTAAGTATATAATTGATTAGTTATGCATTCGCAGCTTCCACTATATTCTGTTAATCATTCAACTTGACAAAGGGCGGTACTAGTCATGGACTCAAACATAAACCCCTTGAGACGTGGAAGGACATGCATACTTCTCCATGTAATTCTAATCATTACGACACTATATCGGCAACGCTCGTGAATTTTATGATATCAAGTACTTAATAACTTCTTTTATTCGCTTTCTTCACGGCAGCGCTTGGAAACGGTTCACCAAGAAGGCTAGGGTGTTTGGAAAGAGGAGCTTACATTTCAACCACTAGATGTAAGCACCACTAGCTATATCCGCATCTCTTTGATTCTAGTTTTGATACAGTTATTATCATGCTTGATTATTATTTTGATTGAACTATGTTCTTGTGAAGTGCCTGACACGGGGACCAGGTAACAATCTCTGTGGATACTATGTTTGCGAGTTCATCCGGCAGACGTGCGATGAGAAGGGCAGAAATTTAGAGCAACTCCACGTATGTAAACAATTTCTATAGTTTAATTTTCAAACAAATTGTGTTTAGTTTCATTCATATAGACTGACTCCTTTTTTAAATCAGATCGAACGCTCACGGACGGTCTTCGCCAAAGGATCGCACGAGCAATTCAGAGGAATTGGGATTCTTGGATGCGAAGTCCTAGACCCAAAGGGGAGTACTATTCTGTGTATAGACAATAGGGATTGTAAAAATAGCAACTCGATCCGTGTATAGACAAGGGAATACTTTTGTATGTAGTGCATGAACTCGATCCGTGTATTGAATGTAATATTATCATGATGATCTTGTAATATAAGGTTCCTTCATTGATAAGTGCAAAACACTAAATAAACAATAAAATAACCTAAATGAATTCTCTCGCGGCACAAAAGTGGCGAAAATGCTGCCGCAACAAAATGTGCAAAATGAATTCTTCGCCGCGCAGAGAATGGCCAAATCTACGGCAGAATGTTATTAGTCCCGGTTCAGATATTAACCGGGACCAAAGCCCTCCTCGCAGCTGCCACGTGTATGATCTTTTGTCCCGGTTGGTGGGGCAACCGGGACTAAAGGTTCGGGCTTTAGTCCCGATTGCCCCGTCCCGGTTGGGCAACCGGGACTAATGCCGCTTACCAACCGGGACGCATGGGGTTGTTTCCACCAGTGTGAATCCTCTAAAAATGCATGTCCAGTGCTCGCTTCTCGGTGGAGGGTCCGCCCAGACCTGAGCAAGCAATGCCGCCTCCGACAATGGCCGAGAGGGCCATAAATCGTCCAGGTAGTCGACGCCTCCACCTCCACCTCCACCGTGAGACGTTCCGCCGCCAATCCCTCCAACCAGAGCTCCGCCATAGTCATCCCCGCCGCCGTGATCCCCGTCGTCGTGAGCCCGGCCGTCGCCAGGATTGGACGCCTCCGCCATCGCTCGCCGGGTCGCCCGCTCTCGTCTGGAAAAACCAACCAATCTCGATGTATCAATGTACTAGAGTGGTGAGTGAACCAGCCCCCGAACCGGACGTTCCTGATGGGCAAGCGGCCACGTCAGCGTGTATGGTGGGCCCCGGATGTCAGGTTTGGTGTCAAAACATGTTCAGGCCTGGATTTGTGCTATCCGTTGTTCATTGCCTCAAAACTGGTATGAATTAGCAAAATTTTGCAAAAGTGGTACTGACTTGTTAACTGAGCCCCAATTGTGGCACCAATATGTAATTTACTCATATGTAAAAACTAGAGGAAATAACTCGTTTGGTGATGATCTATCTCTCTCTCTACAAATCATTCCATCGCCCTCTCTTAGTAGGGTGTGTGTGGGTGTTTGTGCATGTTTGTGCTTTATTCTCCCAAAGGGGGATACAGAACTGGTCTCTGCTAGGGGTGGGGGTGGCCTAGGCCTTCGAGAAAGCAAAGCAAGCGCAAAGCAAATATGCACAGAGCAAAGCAGCAGGGAGAATCTGATTCCCATCCCAGAGTAACATGCGCGTACCGATGCAATGTGACATCGACCATCGTGTTCGACGCATTCATGGAATTCCAGATCTTGCTACGACCGTACAATTCCCATACGCAGCTACCAGTGTGTATCATTACGGGAAAAATTGTTGCCGTCGTCGTCGCCCCTCGTCTTTGCCGTGTGCCAACATGCTCGAAACACGACAAAGCTGATCTCTGCCGTGTGTATATCTGAAAGCACATGGCAAAAAAAACATACACGACAGATTAAAAAAAAGAACACGGCAATGGACAAACTATGGCACACGGCAAAGAAAATAGACACGGCAAAAACATTGAGAATACACGGCAAAGCTTTGTTCACGGCAAAGAAGTGGACCTCACTATAGGAAATATTATAGACGTCGATGGCCAAATGTCGGGGCCGTCGGCGTAGCAGCCTCTCCCGGCCAGCCCGGCCGTCGGCGTAGATAAAGGTGCCGAAGGTAGACCTCGGCGTAGCGTGGCCGTCAGCGTAGTAGAGTGGGTTGTGCCGACAGTAGCCCTCGACGTACGTATCGCCCTCGGCGTAGCCCCAGTTCAGACACGGCGACTGAAACGGCGTTAGCTAGCCAGGCTGTGCCGACTGCCAGACCGACGTGTAGCTCTTTAGAAAAATTTGGTTAGGCTGTGCCGACGGCTAGGCCGTAGGCGTAGGCCTCTATATTTTTTTCACTTAATTTTAGCCATAGCTATTTTTTTCCTTTTACCTTATTAGTTTTTGAAAAATCATAACTAAATCATTCTAATTCAGAAAAATACAAATAATATATCAAAATTTGCAAAAAAATAAGATCAATCCTCTATACTCAAATATTACACATTTGTAAATAAAAAGTAAGTGAAACATAAAACATTATATATAGTTTAAAGCAGGCATTAGAAATTCAAAAATGATCCAAACAATACAAAACCTTCGCGTGGTGTCATATTATATGACATAGTTAGACGGAAAAATATCAAACTTGGTATATTGGTTATGTCTCAAAAAACCTTCACAAAGTGACTTATCTCGTTCGAGGTTTTCTGGCTTTTGGATCAAATGACCAATGTTATGGCTAGAATGAAAGGCATAGTTTGTGATAATGTGTCCATATTATGCATATATGTGCATCATGAAATGACGAATAATGTTTCATGAGGAAGTTTTTCTTTTCGTCGCGCCAAAAAACTATTTTCCATTTTCCGAGTGCAAAGAACGGCGGTTTTGTAAAACAACCACCAAATCTCTGATTCAAAATACTACCACCATATTTTTGAAAAATACTAGACCACCTTACATGGACAATGTCCTAGAGGGATCTCAAACCTTTCCGTCTATCCCTGGTAAAAAGACAAATTCCTGCCGAACCGGTAGGAAGTGGGTTAGATATGAACTACAAGTACATGATTGGATGCTCATGATTTTTTACAAAAATTATTTTTACGTTCAAAATATGTTGTTTCATCAGAGATCCACTTCAAGTTTATCGAGTCTCATTCCCGAGCTAATAATCTCCATGCCCGCCATTCGACAAAGTTTAACGATAGTTTAAAACGCGCATAAAAATTCAAAAACGATCCAAATAATGCGAAACATTCGCATGGTTTCATATTATTTGACATATTTGGAAGGAAAATATCAAACTTGATATATTGATTATGTCTCAAAAAAATCTTCACAAAATGACCTATCTTGTTCGAGGTTTTCTGGCTTTCGGATCAAATGACCAATGTTATGTCTAGAATGAAGACATAGTTTGTGATAATGTATCCATATTTTGCATACATGTGCATCATGGGATGACGAACAATGTTTCAGGAGGAAGTTTTCCTTTTTGTCGCACCAAAAAGCCATTTTCCATTTTCCGAGTGAAAAAAGGGCGGTTTTGTGAAGCAACCACCAAATGTCTGATTCAAAATGATACCACCATATTTTTCAAAAAATAGTAGACCACTTTACATGGACAATGTACTAACAGAGGGATCTCAAACCTTTCCGTCTACCCCTGGTGAAAAAGATAAATTCCTGCCGAATTGGTAGGAAGTGGGTCAGATATAAACTACAGATACATGATTAGATGCTCATGATTTTTTATAAAAATCATTTTTAGGTTTAAAATATGCTATTTCATCAGAGATACACTTCAAGTTTAGCGAGTCTCATCCCCGAGCTAATAATCTCCATGCCCACCATGCGACAAAGTTTAACGATAGTTTAAGACGGGCATAAGAAATTTAAAAACGATCCAAACAATGTGAAACCTTCGCGTGGTGTTAAATTATGTGACATAGTTAGAAAGAAAAATATCAAACTTGGTATATTGATTATGTCTCAAAAAAACTTTCATAAAATGACCTATCTCATTCGAGGTTTTCCGGCTTTCGGGTTAAATGACCAATGTTATGGCTACAATGAAGGCATAATTTGTGATAATGTGTCCATATTGTCCATACATGTGCATTATGGGATGGCGAAAAATGTTTCAGGAGGAAGTTTTCCTTTTCGTCGCACCAAAAAGCCATTTTTCATTTTCCAAGTGCAAAAAGGGCGGTTTTGTGAAGCAACCCCAAATGGCTGATTCAAAATACTACCACCATATTTTTCAAAAATACTAGTGTAGGGGTTCGTAGCATGGAAAACAAAAAATTTCTACCACATGCAAACAAACAAGCCAAGATCTATCTACTAGATTGTAGCAACGAGTCGATAGAGGAACTCACCCTCGAAGATTCCAAAGTGGTTAACGAGAGCAGATTCTCGTGGGTGATGTAGTCGTACTCTTGCCGATCTCAAGATCGCGTAGAAAATCCTTTCTGGCGTTACAACAAGGCTTCGCTGCAATCGGTCACACGTTCGGACTCGATGAAGACCTTCCTCTCCTTGTTCCAGAAAATGAAGGTTGTAGCACTCTCCTCGCGATTCCGAAGACGACGTGGTGCTCAAGTAGAGGAGATCCCGCAGGGCTTCGCTTTAAGCCGGTGCGAGTATGGTGGACTATGAGAGAGGCCTTGGTGATCTAGGGTTTAGAGGGCACCAAGGGGAGGGTGTGGCCGGAGGCTATGGCTTGGGGAAGCCCCAAGTCGCCGAGTTGGAGGGGAAACCCTAGGCGGCGGCTGCACTTGGAGGTGGAGGCGCGCAGGAGCTAGGATTTGAGGTGTAAGGAAGAGGGGCAGCCCTACCCCTCCTTATATAGGTGGGAGGGTGCTGCTTGGGAGGAGGGAGTCCTCCCCCAAGTCGGCCTCCTTGGCCGGCGGGTGGAGGGAGGAGACTTCCTCCCCAAGTAGGTTTCTTACTCTCCCTCCACCAAGCAAACTTGCCGTTTGACTTTTTCAAATTGGCGTTTGACTTTCAATCTAGGATTTGATTTCTCCCTTTATTTTGCCCAGCCAAGTGACTTAGTACATAATGCAACCATTCCATATTGTCATGACACATTCATGTACCCTTCCTCTCCGGAGTGCCGGACCTTTCGGACCCTTCTAGACATTCCTGGTGAAAACACCGGAATCATTCCTCAACTCCGAAACAGGAATTTCCTTATATGAATCTTATTCTCCGGACCATTAGGGATCTCCTCGTGATATCCCGGATCCCATCCGAGACTCTGAACAACATTCGGTCTCTTTATCATCATTCCATAACTACTCAACAACATCGAATCCTTAAGTGTGTCTCCCTACGGTTCGTGAATTATGCGGACATGATCGAGACACTTCTCCGATCAATAACCAATAGAGGAATCTGGAAATTTATATGGATCCCACATATTTCTACGATTACTTTGCGATCGAATGAACCACTTACATACGATACCAATTTCCCTTTGTCTCATGATAGTTTACTTATCCGAGGTTTTGATCGTCGGTATCTCTGCATACCTAGTTCAACCTCGTTACCAATAAGTACTCTTTCTCGCTCCGTGGTATGTGATCCCTTGTGAGCCACCACATGCTTGCAAGCTAATTGGATGACATTCCACCGAGAGGCCCAGAGTATATCTATCTAAGGTTCGCCAAAACCCACCGGCGAGCAGCGATCGACAACACGGAGAGCCGGAGGCTCCAGATCGCTGGTGGCCTCGGTCCTCGGGCGACGGCAAAAGCTCCAAGACACGCCCGGCTTGGTTCGAGATGCCACCTGACCTATACCTGGTCGGAAGGTGAAGGATTGCTCGATTGATTTCTGCATGATAAACAAGTATCGTAAAATTCGAGCCGTAATCGGCTCCTGTTTCGTAAATCGGCTCCTAAAGCCGATTGCCCCATGGTTCTGCGTTAAATTTATGATAACATGGGGTTTTGCTTGATCACTACAAGTTAAATCGATCTACGATAGTCTAATGTTTTCACCACGTAATCGAACGCCCCACGTGATTGAGCCTGGTACGCATAAAAGATGAAGAATATTAACCCTAGAGGAGGCCTAATAACCAACGAAAGCCAATTACCGAACATCCTCTCTAGAACGAATAAGCCACGTCCTTATGCATTACCGGATTGTTCAACCCGCTTGCAAGGCCTGATTACGTAGATATTAAACTAAACCTTGGCGAACAAGGCACAACTATAAGATCGAATCGACTAAATAAAGATCAGCAGGTGCTACCTTGCACTTTGGGAAAAGGTGCAAGGGTAGCGAGATAGCTAGAGGTAGCATAACCCGACGATAGTAAAGAAAAAGCACCGATGCTAGCCTCAAACAATCTATGATAATGGTATTACTCGCCATCAACGACGCTTCAAGACGAGTAAAACCAGGTAATGAATAGAATCGCCTAGATCGCAAGATGCGATCTAGGCAGCATGGCACTTACCCGAAAGAAACCCTAGAAACAAGGGTGGCGATGCCGAGATTGTGTTTGTTGTGAACGTGGTTGTCCTCCTTTTTCGATAACCTTAGGTACATATTTATAGTCCGGAGACTCTCTACTTTTGGAATAACTCTACAACTCTATCTTTACCTAAACATAAACGGAACCTAAACAAACACGAAACCTACTATGATACAAGATACACGAGCAATTTTAGCCCAAATCCACACACTAGGCCGATCCAACAACTCATTGAATATACATATCTTCCAAGCCCATCTTGATCACGGCCCATCTCCGTCTTTAGCCAAAATACGGTGGTAACACATGCCCCCCTGGTTTTGGCAATGATAATTCCAAAACCACTCTGTGTGTTTTTTTTCCTCTTCTTCTCCTCTTTTTTTTTATCGGGTTGCGCCAGAGACGTACGCGTAATGTAACAGAACCCACGCTACCCTTCATCATGATGCCCTGTCTTCTCAACTCCTGCAAGCGTGATTTGACGATTTTGGCAAAGGTAACTGGGAAACCGCTATGGCATTGAACCGTCATCCACTATTCCCTTATTTAAATCAGCTGAACAGTTCAGTCCCCATCTTCCTCCGGTTGCTAGAAAACCCTCTCCTTCGGAAAACCTCTTTCGCCATGGCCTCCTCTCGCTTCCTCGCTCGTCTTCCCACGCCCAACTCGATGAGCGACCGAGAGCCGATGCAGAGCATCCCGATGGCGGCAGACACTCTCGCCCCACAATGGTGGGACGAGAGGGTTGGGACTTCATTGTCTGGTCGGAGGACGACGAATCCATGACCGACGAGCGAGGACTGCAGATTCCTCGCCGATGGGGAACTGGGGCGAGCGCCGATGACGCCATGTCCTGGGACGGCCGACTCTCGAAGAAGAAGAGGAAGAGGAGGACACCTCCGAGGAGTACCAGCCGGTGAAGTACTTCCATCGGGTCCATAAGACGACGATGACGAGGACGAGGAGGCCCTCACGACTTCTTCGGTGATGAAGAAGACGACGCCGATAAAGGTCGAGGATAGCGACAAGACAAGCGGCAGAATGATTTACGACCTCGGCCTAGATTAGGAATCAGTAGTAGTAGCCGTAGTAGTAGTAGGTCCCCTTTTGTAATATATCAGTCGCTTGTAAGCCATCTTCTCTTGAATGAATGAATGAAAAAAACCATTTCCTGCAGATTGTCCTTCCGCCCCAATCTTGTCGATAACATAAATAAGTCGATTTTCCAGGAGCCGATAGCAACGCATCGGCTTTCACCTGGTCATGTTCCCACAGTCAACCAAGCTACAACTCAAAGAGCCGATGCACATCGGCTTTCCCGAAATCGTTGACAAGGTCAAACTCAGCCGCATATTTAGGCAAGCCTAAACGGCCACCTCTAAGTTTCAAACGGTAACCTGCGACTCTCTTCAAAAAGGGCGGCCTAGATCCCCAACTGCCTACCGACCAGATCGAGCTCATAGCAACAAGAACCCTCAATCCTTACTCCGCACAGATCCATCTCCGCCGGCAAACCAGATGGCAGAATCGTCCACCACCAATCCAGAGGTCTCCGGTCTGAAGGTACGCTTACCCCTCGTAATCTAAACACAATGTTAAAACTTGATGGCGAACACCTGAATTAATGCCTTTATTTCACCATTAAATCTTCTAGGTTTCATATTCACGCCGCATCCTTCTCTCCCAAATTCTCTGTCTTGGCCCTCGTGCATTCTAGTCCTGCCCATCTAATTTCTTGGAAGCAAATAGAATCCCTTCGTAAGCCGTGACCTAGATTCGAACTCTGGGCCGACCGCCATGCAGCCTGGCCTAACCCCCGAACATTGGGTTTCTTGGTTCAAGAGAGTAGCTAGAGCTTACCAATCCCAATGGGAAATTTTGGGAATAGCCGATGCCTGCATCTATCGTTGTCTCCTCTTGAGAAACACGAGAATCTTCTCAAACCATCGGCTACTTCGTCCGACGCTCGAATTGTTTTATATTCGGCCATGGCCCTATGTCACCAACCTTGCTAGACGTGGTGATGATTACTGGTCCGATGTTACATCACCCAGCCTCCGCTTTCAACCGACTACAGTCCCTTACAAACTGTCTTCCAAAACAGATTGCACAAGTTGCGCTTATATCCAACGTCATATGAAAACAAAGGGCCTGCTTTCAGAAAGAACATACAGCCTTTCTCAACTTCGCTAGAGCATTTCATCTTTGTGGCCCTTCCTGCTCCCACCAAGAACTATCTTTCCCTAGCCTACGAACCGCCAAAGGCACTCAACTTGGCATCGGTAAACTTTCCTTGGGAGGTCTATCGATATCTCCAACCGATGTCCGCTGTTCTCGCATATCAATCAAAACAGTGGACCTTGGTGGTTCATCCAGCTTATGGGCTCACTGTACTTCCAAAACCACATCCTGCACTTCCCCTTTTGGCGAGTTGCACTTTCCCGATGTTAAAGGGAAGCAGATCCGATGCACCATATGGCCAAGCTTTGTATCGACCGCCAAAGAACCGCCCCTCAAGAGGCGCCTAAATGGTTCAAAGATCTTTTTCAAGGCTCGACAACCCCAACTTCTTTCCTTACATGGAAGAAGCGTAACACTTTGAAAATCCACTCTCCTTCAGGCTGGACAATTTTGCCGATGACACTAGCACTCGCAGCTCTTCTCCACCGCTATTCGTCTCCTGCTTCCTTCCAGTTGGCATGAGCACATCCAAGGATAATCAAACCTGGTATGAATTCTACCACCATCGTAGGCTCGCCAATTGGCCTTGGACAAGTAGCTCCCACTTCTTTCTCCATCACCTCACAGAGAGCAGAGCCGATCCTCGATCCTCTCACCACCAAAGGTGTTATTCCTTTTTGATGCTCGACCATCCCAATTCCCAACGACCACCTTTGCCTCATCAACCGATGGCTTTGAAGACTGGTGGTCGATGTGGAAGACTCACGCCTTTAGGAGAGCTCGGGACCGCTCTTTGAAACAGTTCGACGCTGACTATGACATCCCCGTAGACCAGGTACTACTACTTGCAAATTTTCTTGATGCAGCCTGCAATTGATCCTTTTATTAACTCACTCCTTCTCTTTGCAGCAACAAGATGGCCCTGAACCTACTCACAGCGATGGCTCCCCTTTCGAGTTCTTCCCGCCAGCTCCTGTGGTTCTTTTCTGCAAAGACTCACCACCTCTGAAAAAGGTCATAATGCAGAAACAGCCGATAACCCCACAATCGGCTTCCAAGAAACCAGCAGCCCCTAAGTCAGCTGCCCCTCGCGTCCCGACTAAGACCAGGACGACGGTGAGGAAGGTGGCTACTAGGAAGACCCTAAGGCGCCAGATCCCCTCTCCAGACAGCTCGCATGTAAGCTAATTCAGGCCTTGGTCGCTCCTTATCATTCTTTATTTTTTTGCAGACATACTTGCTCTTACTGGTTCCCCTCTTTCACAGGCTTCCGTCGAAGACACCTCCAGTGAGGACACCTAGACTGATCGAGGAGAACTAGGCCCAACGGGTTCTGAGAGGACCAACACACCGAACCAGCCAGATTCACCATCATCGGCTTCCAGGAAAAGGTCGGCTCCTGATCCTGCTGCCCCCCGAGCACCAGCCGAGGCGGGGCCGACTGTGGGTCCCAAGAAAGCTCGCAAAGGTCAACAAGCTTCTTCGTCGAGCCAGGAGGTTTCGAAAATCACCACCCTTCATGCTCCTCCTGCTTGTTTCCTTTTGTCTGCCGATTTATGTTACTCGCCGAAGCTAAGAACATCCTTTATGCAGACGACTGATGTCTTCAGTGGGATAGCTGAGGCAGTGCCGACGCCGGATCTGGGAATCCCCGAAGGCGTAGATGAAACGCCTACTACTCTGGCCAAGCCTCCAGAAACCACATACCAACCGATGGTCTCCTCATCGGCTACCCCCTCGATCTTAGGAGAGGTACGTTTGGGTCCTTTCGGCTCATCCTTACGTGTTTGAATGCATCGACGCTTTTACGCTGCCGAGTTGTGATCTTTCGTTTGCCGTCGCTCGACCGAATCCATCGAACCAACTCCTCTCGTTGTTCGCTGAACCACAAGCCGGTCGCTCTTCCTCAATTCCAGCGTCTCAAAACCTTGCCGCCTCCCCGATTGAGGAGTTGATCGAGGGTTCCGAGGAAGCGAAGAGCGTGCTTGCCAAATTCAGGACCATCTCCAAAGAGCATTGCAATTGAAGCTTTGGTCACCGAAATCTGTCTTTCCTGCCACGGTGAAGTTAGCTGAAAGGATCAATCTGCGCCACGCCCAACTTCCGCCGAAAGCCGATATTGCGCATGATGTCGGCAGCTTAACGAGAAAAAGGCATCTCGATGCTAAACCGACACCTCCGCTGCATCGCCGAGCTTGCGTCCTTAAAAAGGAGCTGGAAGATCTTGAGGAGAAGGTCCGGTGACTAAACAGCTCATCCGCGACAAGGAAGAATCCATTGCCTTCCCAAGACGAGGCGGCAGCCTCAAGCTCAATCAAGACCGATCCGCATATACGTGCTCGAGCAAGTAGCTAGTGAAGGGTAAGGATGAAGATGACGAAGCCGAGATCGCCGAGGTGGATCGTTTCCGTGCTGATGCCCTCCATGCTTTCGAGGCATTTCTTCAGTAGCTTGTATGTGTAAACTGGCATCTGTTTGCAACCTGTGTGAACCTCCAGAGTCGATGACCGTGTATCGGCTATGTATTTTTGTTTTTATTCGGCCGATCTTCAGCATCGGCCCCCATACTTCTACTGTCCATCGTCTCTCATGCTTTTACTTGGGGGATATTTCTTGAGATGTTTGACCGTTGACCGCCGTTGGGAACTTTACGCCATCCCACTGCTCAAGCATGTACGGACCGTGCCAACTTGGAGACCATTTACGATATGTTGCATCCTTAGTCCCCAAGGGCAACACAGCTTCCCATACTAGATCACCAATGCGCAAGCTACTTTGGCCTTGTATCTTATCCGTCTAGGTGCCCCCCGAGCCGAATCCTTCAAGTAATGGAAGATATCGGCTCTCTAGTCGTCCGCTTCCAGGAATTGTACCTGAACGCCAGCACATCCTAGCCCATTCTTGCTGATAAATGTTGGTCGTGGCTTATCCCCAGGACCAATGTCGATCTCTTCTAGCTCATCAGCTGATGTAAACCCGTACCCTAGCTTTCCGTCACCTGTCAAATCGACGCTAAACACAGGGAAAACGGTGGGTGAGGACAACAAAAATAATTTGGGCCGATCGCTTGAATCGGCCCCCTTTTCGCTTGCATCAGTCAAGGACGGTTTACACCTCATTATTTTACAGTGGCAGAGCATCTCCGCCACGACTACATGAGCTGTTTGTCGTATGATCGCTGCTTTTTATTTTTTGTGGCCGATCGCAGGGATCGGCCATACCACGGATGATCGTGGGCTTTTCTACTCTGTAAGGCCAGTGGATAAGACCAGCCTCACCCCGTTTTTTGTAGCTTCAATACGCTCCCAGCCATCTAGATTGATTCCAGAGATCGGCTCTTGGTCTTCTGCCTCCCAGATGTTCATGCCAGCTATGGAGATCTCGATAGAATCGTCTGCGTGGATGACCTCCACTGCCTCCATCCCACCGGATCGTGCATCGATGCATTGTGGACGGATGCGCAATTAGCGTGAATCCAATCCCTTCCTAGCAAGACAGTGTAAGGTGCTCTTGCCGTCCACGACGAAGAATGACGGGTACGGTTTTCCTGCCCACCGTCAAGTCCACGCTCAAGACGCCTATGCTCTCAAGACCGACCGCTGAAGTCGCCAACGTGACGTTGGTTTTGATCAGATCTGCAGTGGAGCGTCCCAAACGTCGTAGCATGGAGGAGGGCATGATATTGACTGCCGCCCCGGTGTCCACCAACATCTTGCTAACAGGTTGCCCATTGATGTAACCTCGCAGGCTGTGGCTTTCGGATGTTTGTAACCCTTCTCACGTGGCTTCTCAAAGATAACCCGGGCCGCGATCAAACCGTGCCACGGGTAGCTCATCGTTCTTGGCGCGCGAATCGACGGAGTACGAACACCATGTTTGTGCCCGATGTCTTTGCATCGCTTTTACCGGTTTGGGGCGCCACTCTTTCCTGGTCGGGCGGTCTTCCGCTTCACACCGCTTCACTTTGACGCCAGATCAGGCCTTGCTTTCAAAGCGTGAGATCTGCGCTTGCCTTCCTCTAAGTTACGCAGCTGCACTCTACGCTCGGGTGTGTTCGAGTCCGTGGGCACCACCTTGACGGTGATACCTGTCTTCGTCCTTGCCATCCTTTGGCTCCTCGAGATCTTCTCGCCGAGCGACTCCTGTGACCCTCAGGCTGAAGAGGCCCTAGACGCTTGAATACCGACATCGCCTCGTGTCTTCCTTTTGCGACCGCATTCGGCGCTTGTCGATTGTAGGCAATCGGCTCATTCCGCGCCCAAAGAATACGAAGAAAGGACAATCCCAATGCTCGCTCAGACACCTCGATCGGACCTATGCAAGTTTGGGCAAAACTCACCAAACCCGCATAGAAACGATTCAAAGGTGCCACCAGCACTTTCGCGGGTGGAAACGGTAATAACATCACACAACAGCCCTCGATGGGACCCATGAGCAGATATATATAACCGACTCAAAGAGTCGAGAATACAGATATAATATACAAAGATCCAAATCACCTTGAAAAGCGATATAGCCCAGCTACGGACAAGATGCAAATGGGGCTAAGAGCCCAAGAATAACCAATGGCGTCCATAACCCCGCCTGTGCCAAGCCGGAAGGGTAACCCCGCTAACGGCGTCGATCTCAAACCTGCTTAACAAAGGGGTGCCGACAAAGGGCAAAGCGAAAACAAAGAAGGAGCGTCGATCGAGGCCAAGATGCAGCGAGGCTAGAATTCGGCGGTCCTCGCCTACATAGGTATGGTGGACTGAAGCGGCAGCATGCACTAAACAACCTATAGAGACTCGATACAACCGGCGGTTATCAGAGAGGGGTGAGTATGACCTATTCGGATCCAACCTGAAGCTAACACCAAACAAACCCATCCTGGTGTTTCCCCCTCGAGACCAGACGAGGAAGTCAACCGAGGAACTCACACGGTTGGCAGTTTTACTTAATTAGTTATAGTGGCGGCACTTTACTAGTCAGGTTTTGGATAACCGTCCTGCTAAAATAAGCAGTGGGCATTTTTAGTTAACCATTCCGTTATAGTGGCAGTACTTACTAATCAGGTACATATAGCGTGAGATAAACCCAAAACCTAGCAGTTGTTGGAACTTTTATTCAGCCGTTTCGTTGTAGTTGCAATACTTACTAGTCAGATACATTTGTCGCAAGCGACAACCAAACAAGCAATTGTGGGCAGTATTAATTAGCCATTCCATTGTAGTGAAGCTGATTACTAGTCATTATAAAGTCAAATTTATAGCAATAAACTTTAGTTATGCTTGTCTATGATCAAGAAACTGTGCTCCAAGTCGTCCATATCCGCGGACACGGCTTTCAGAAAGTTTTTACCCGGCCGGGGTGCACCAATAGCAACACACGCTCGATCAACCTCGGAAAAACCAAATCAAAACCCAACGAGGCTTTCACGACTGAACAATCACAGGATTCAGAAATATTTCAGGGCCACCCTTAAGTAGAATCCAACGAGTAGGCAAGCTCCGAGACGGCCTCAAGGTTCTGCGACAATGGTCAGGAGCGCGGGAACCCCAAACGGGCTTGTCGACACAGCGTAATCACTCCGCTTCCTAAAGATGTGCTATCTCGCACAATCGTAAATAAAGCGGTAAACATGGCATAAGTACAGGATAGTAAAACACCTCAAACTAGTTTGTGGCCCCAAGAAATAAGATGAATCAAGCTCGCTCGGGGGTCCCATATACCTCCCGGATGTGGATAGCGCAAAATCAAGGAATGTATCAAGTACTGGGTCTTACGGACACAAGTGGGCTCGAAACCAAATATTATCTATCACCCACCGATGCCTCGCTTATTCAATTTTAGTTGTTAAACAGAATTTAAAGTGACGATAAGTAACTAGAATCATCTCCAACAACAACATGCGGCAATACCTCAAAGAATCGTGGCATATGACGACACACATCAAGACTTGAGCAAGCAACTACGGTCCAACTAGCTACCAAACAACAGGTAATAGGGTGTGTCCAAGGCAATATGTGCAATGGGTATATCACAGGTACGGAAACTAAAGAATCGCAACACAGATAGCAGTAGATCAACAGGAAGGAGTAAAGCACTATAAAAGTAAGATAGGTAGAAAGGGGGGAGATGCTCGCCTGAAAACATTGTCGAAAGGTTCATCCGAAGATCGGGGCGAAGCTCACATCAACTCAACGGTCTTATCCGCGAAGAAGCAAAACACTAGAAGAAACACCGAATGCAACATTTAATACAACGGCAGAAGATCGGCATGATGCATGCATGATGGATGACAGGGCAAGGTGCGATGCAATTAGGTCATATTAAGCGGAACCGGGGTCCCGACAATTAATTAGTAGGTTCAAGTTGTTTAGAAACCCCCGCAAATTAAATGTTGTTTAACATGGCCAAAATATAGCACCGGTTCGCTACATCAATTTTAAATGAGGCCAATATAAGGCTAGATTTGCCCGCATATGGGCCCCATTTTTAATTGTTAGGTGATTCGGCATAAGGCCCCCAAACCAATGATATGCATGCAAGATGACAATTTAGTATGCGACAAGTTGTTATTATGTTATAAAATAGGGTTCGAGGAAAAAGGTCACACATAGGGTTCGCGAACTTGGGGTTCCGGGTTCGGGTCCGGGTTCGGTTTCCCGTTCGCTCGTGGTTAGGTCTTGCGCATCCGGGTCTTGGTCATGTTGTCGGTCGTCTCGTCCGGTCGAAGCACTTGTCGATTCGGGTCTCGCCGTTTTAACGCATCGGGTCCTTCCGGGTCGGTGCCGTTCTTG
Organism: Avena longiglumis; assembly: GCA_030063025.1. Classification (NCBI taxonomy): domain Eukaryota; kingdom Viridiplantae; phylum Streptophyta; class Magnoliopsida; order Poales; family Poaceae; genus Avena; species Avena longiglumis. Next base: position 16,975,754 of record CP125975.1, read on the forward strand.
CCGTTGCGCAGATCTTGTCGGGTTCACGGGTCGGGTCGGACTTGGCGTCCGGGGTGAGGTACTTGTCGTTCTGGGGTTCCTTGGCGACGACCTTGGTGTGCGGGGCTTCGTTTCCGTGAGGCGACCTTGACGCTCCGCGGTCTTCGGACACGGGTTCTCCGGGCTCCCATGTAGGAGATCTCGTTGACGCGTCGAAGATCTCGGGCTCGGGCCTTGGCGTTCCACGAGATCGGGTTCCGGTTATGAGGGTCGATGTCGATCTTGGAATGGCGTCGGTGTGGATCTAGTAGATGCTTCATCTATGCAGCAACGCAGTGATCTAGAGCAGACTTTGGTCATCTCATTACCACAATCCCACACACTCACGCATGAGGGAGTGGAACTGCATGGTACTGTAACCGAGCTTGGCGGGTTGGGGGCTCACGACCTGTAAAGGAACGACGAGCTTAGGCCGAGGGCGCGCGCGGAGACGGTGGTCGGAGGCTGCTTGCGCGACACCGGCGGCGAGGCGACGGGGGTGCTGCCGACGGCGAGGTCGCTGGGAGGCACTGGTCGGCGGGGCACGGCGACGGGCGAACCAGGGCGGGCGCGCAACCGCGGGCGGAGCTGCGGGGGCCTCGCTGCACCGAGGTCGCCGGAGGACGCCGCGAGGAGGCGGGTCGGCTGAACGAGGGCGCTGGGCTTGGGCGGCGTGAGCACGCTGGGCGCAGCTGCCGGGTGCTGGCGGCGCGACAGAGGGGCGCTGGAGCGAGCGCAGTAGGCGGGTCGCCATGGCGGGCGTCTGCCGGAGGCGGGCGGCGAGGTGGTCTGGGGAGGCGGGAGCGGCGGTGAGAGGATGGAGGAGGCGACGCGCTGGGAGGTTGGAGGAGGCCGAGGTGGCGTGGCCGGGCGGAGGGAGGGCGTGGGCAAGGCGCTGCTATGGAGGAGCGGCGCGAGCATCAAGGGAGAGGTGGTGAAGGGAGGAGAAGGGGAGGAGCACGGCGGGGTTGGAGCGGCAGGGAGATGCGGGGCTGGCCAAGGGCAAGACTGGGATGCGAGGCAGGGAGGCGGGCTCATGTTGGGAAGAAGAAGAGGAGGGAAGGAGGAAGAAACAGGCGGTGGGGCGGATGTGGGGCCAAAGGGGAGGCGGGGTTGGTGGCCGTCCAGCGTGGTGGAACGGGTCCTGGGAGGGCAGGCGGCGATCGTGGTGCTGTTGGGCATGGGCCCGTGCAGGGAGGGAGAGTGGGGAGTGGCTGTGAGAGAGGGAGAGAGAAAAGAGAGGAAGGGACAAGTGTCAGCGGATGGTTGGTGGGGGAGTTGGGCTGGGCTTATGTGGCGCAAGGGGAGTGGCCAGGGTGAGGTGGAGGGTTGGGTGTGGGTAGAATATTAGGTAGATGTAGGTTTTAATGGGGTGTTGATGGACTGCTTTAGTTTTTCTGGGCGTCGATCGGGTCTGCCTGCTCGATCGCCCCGCTAAAATAAAATAAAACTTTTATTTAATTTAATTGGGCCGTTGCAACCGGACAGCAACCAAACAAAATAATCCGGAGACCCGGGGTTTTGGCGTTGAATAAGATGGGCGTTTTATAAAACAAAACGGGCTTTGAAAACAGTTTTGGCAAACAATGCATGATGATGATGCAATGCACAAATTCAACGCGATTTTCTAGTAGTGGTTTTGCGATGCCACACCGACACCACTAACAAAGGATCTCGCCTCGAGATCCGCCTCATGGTACCGGAAGGAAGGTCGTGATTCGATACTTGGCTTCCGTGTAGATCCTCGCGACACCACTAATAAGAGTTCATCCTCCATCTTGAAATCGGCGACACCACCAACAGAGGGTCGTTGTTCCTGATCGGCGAGAGCGCACTCCGGAAGCAAAAGGTCGAAGGTCGAGGTATCGCAATTAAAGCCACCCCTAACTTCCGTTAGAAGAGGAAAGTTACATGGATCCACCTTCGATGTACTGGTAACAAGAAGAGTCGGGTAGGTGATCCCCATCCGGATCCAATCACAACTCTATACATGGGTAGGAGAATCGTGCAACTCAACTCTCGAGATTTAGATCAAGATCTTCATAGGTGGTATCCGAACAAAGGGATGCTGCCCGCAGAAATCGTATGAAAGACACACTGATTAGGTTTTGCGATGGTTCCATTGGCATGAACAACACATGCTCAAGGTATACTCCAACTTCACCAAAGCTCGTCCTTCTCATGTGTTTTTTCACGACACTGATATCCAGCAAGGAACACATCTGGATAAAGATCTCAAGAACAAAAGATCGGATGTAGGGCACAACAGACGAGTTGCAGATTGATGATCGTAGCACCTCCGTTACAAAAGGGAGAATTCGAAACCCTGAAGGTACGACGGAAACCCCAACCGCGAGAAATCCTGGACTCGAAGAGAGGGAAGAGAGCGGATTCAAAACACGTAGAGGTAAGAGGGGAACAGCAGAGGGGTAAGGAGTAAAATCAAACCTATCCAGAACTATCCAACCGATTTCGGAAAATAGTTTTGACACTTTACTTCGGCCGTTAGCTAGGTCATCCTACAGGCTGGACTTGTGGGGTATCGCAACTGCTGAGCTCTGATACCACTCTGTAACACCCTCAGAATCGGACCTATGCAAGTTTGGGCAAAACTCACCAAACCCGCATAGAAACGATTCAAAGGTGCCCACCAGGCACTTTCGTGCGGGTGGAAAACGAAGTAATAACATCACACAACAGTCCTCGATGGGACCCACAGAACAGATATATATAACCGCGACTCAAAGAGTCGAGAATACAGATATAATATACAAAGATCCAAATCACCTTGAAAACGATATAGCGTCCAGCTACGGACAAGATGCAAATGGGGCTAAGAGCCCTGAAGAATAACCAATGGCGTCCATAACCCTGCCCAGGCCAAGCCGGAAGGGTAACCCTGCTAACGGCGTCGATCTCAAACCTGCTTAACAAAGGGGTGCCGACAAAGGGCAAAGCAGAAAACAAAGAAGGAGCGTCGATCGAGGCCATACACGGCGAGGCTAGAATTGGCGGTCCTCGCCACATAGGTATGGTGGATCAAGCGGCAAAGATGCACTAAACAACCTATAGAGACTCGATACAACCGCGGTTATCGAGAGAGGTGAGTATGACCTATTCGGATCCAACTCAAGCTAACACCAAACAAACCCATCCTGGTGTTTCCCCCTCGAGACCAGACGAGGAAGTCAACCGAGGAACTCACACGGTTGGCAGTTTTACTTAATTAGTTATAGTGGCGGCACTTTACTAGTCAGGTTTTGGATAACCGTCCTGCTAAAATAAGCAGTGGGCATTTTTAGTTAACCATTCCGTTATAGTGGCAGTACTTACTAATCAGGTACATATAGCGTGAGATAAACCCAAAACCCAGCAGTTGTTGGAACTTTTATTCAGCCGTTTCGTTGTAGTTGCAATACTTACTAGTCAGATACATTTGTATGGCGTAGTTTACAACCAAACAAGCAATTGTGGGCAGTATTAATTAGCCATTCCATTGTAGTGAAGTCGATTACTAGTCATTATAAAGTCAAATTTATAGCAATAAACTTTAGTTATGCTTGTCTATGATCAAGAACTGTGCTCCAAGTCGTCCATATCCATGACACGGCTTTGAGAAAGTTTTACCGCCGGGTGCACCAATAGCAACACACTCGATCAACCTCGGAAAAACCAAATCAAACCCAACGAGGCTTTCACGACTGAACAATCACAGGATTCAAATATTTGGGGCCACCCTTAAGTAGAATCCAACGGAGTAGGCAAGCTCGAGACGGCCTCAAGGTTCGCGACAATGGCCGTGAGCTCGGGAACCCCAAACGGGGCTTGTCGACACCGCGTAATCACTCCGCTTCCTAAACAGTACAGTGTGCTATCTGTCGCACAATCGTAAATAAAGCGGTAAACATGGCATAAGTACAGGATAGTAAAAACACCTCAAACTAGTTTGTGGCCCCAAGAAATAAGACTGAATCAAGCTCGCTCGGGGGTCCCATATACCTCCCGGATGTGGATAGCGCGCAAAATCAAGGAACAGGTATCAAGTACTCGGGGTCTTACGGGACACAAGTGGGCGTTCGGAAACCAAATATTATCTATCACCCACCGATGCCTCTGCTTATTCAATTTTAGTTGTTAAACAGAATTTAAAGTGACGATAAGTAACTAGAATAATCTCCAACAACAACATGCGGCAATACCTCAGCAACTGTGGCATATGACGACACACATCAGCACTTGAGCAAGCAACTACGGCGCGCAAGTCCAACTAGCTACCAAACAACAGGTAATAGGGTGTGTCCAAGGCAATATGGGGCTGCAGGGTATATCACAGGTACGGAAACTAATGCATCGCAACACAGATAGCAGTAGATCAACAGGAAGGAGTAAAGCACTATAAAAGTAAGATAGGTAGAAAGGGGGGAGATGCTCGCCTGAAAACATTGTCGAAAGGTTCATCCGAAGATCGGGGCGAAGCTCACATCAACTCAACGGTCTTATCCGCGAAGAAGCAAAACACTAGAAGAAACACCGAATGCAACATTTAATACAACGGCAGAAGATCGGCATGATGCATGCATGATGGATGACAGGGCAAGGTGCGATGCAATTAGGCCATATTAAGCGGAACCGGGGTCCCGACAATTAATTAGTAGGTTCAAGTTGTTTAGAAACCCCCGCAAATTAAATGTTGTTTAACATGGCCAAAATATAGCACCGGTTCGCTACATCAATTTTAAATGAGGCCAATATAAGGCTAGATTTGCCCGCATATGGGCCCCATTTTTAATTGTTAGGTGATTCGCATAAGGCCCCAAACCAATGATATGCATGCAAGATGACAATTTAGTATGCACAAGTTGTTATTATGTTATAAAATAGGGTTCGAGGAAAAGGTCACACATAGGGTTCGCGAACTTGGGGTTCCGGTTCGGGTCCGGTCCGTGGTTCACGGTTCCGCTTCGGGCTCTGTGGTTAGGTCTTGGCGCATCCGGGGTTCGGTCATGTTGTCGTCGTTCGTCCGGTCGAAGCACTTGTCGATTCGGGGTCTCGGTGTCGGAACGCATCGGGTCCTTCCGGTGCCGTTCTTGCTGCGCAGATCTTGTCGGGTTCACGGTCGGGTCGGACTTGGCGTCCGGGTGAGGTACTTGTCGCTCGGGGTTCCTTGGCGGCGACCTTGGTGCGGGCTTGCTTCCGTGAGGCGACCTTGACGCTCCGCGTTCGGACACGGGTTCTCCGGGCTCCCATGTAGGAGATCTCGTTGACGTCGAAGATCTCGGCTCGGGCCCATGCTCCACGAGATCGGGTTCCTATGAGGGTCGATGTCGATCTTGGAATGGCGTCGGTGTGGATCTAGTAGATGCTTCATCTATGCAGAACGCAGTGATCTAGAGCAGACTTTGGTCATCTCATTACCACAATCCCACACACTCACGCATGAGGGAGTGGAACGCATGGTATCAGAATCGAGCTTGGCGGGTTGGGGCTCACGACCAGTAAAGGAACGACGAGCTTAGCCGAGGGCGCCGAGACGGTGGTCGAGGTCGCTGCGCGACACCGGCGGCGAGGCGACGGGTGCCGCTGACGGCGAGGTCGCTGAGGCACTGGTCCGGGCACGGCGACGGCGAACCAGGCCGGAGGGCGCGCAAATCAGCGGAGCTGCTGGGGCCTCGTCCGCACCGGAGGTCGCTGAGGACGCCGCGAGGGAGGCGGGTCGGCCGAACGGAGGGCGCTGGGGCTTGGGGCGTGAGCACGCTGGGGCGTGGCGTGCTGGCGAGCTTGGCGGGCATGACAGAGGGGCGCGGCGGGAGCGAGCGCAGCAGGTAAGCGTGGCCGCGGCGTCTGCCGAGGCGGGCGGCGATAGGTGGTCTGGGAGGCGGGGCGCGGTGAGAGGATGGAGGAGGGGCGGCGCTTGGGGAGGTTGGAGGAGGCCGGAGGTGGCGTCGTGGCGGCGGAGGAGGGGCTGTCGCGGGCGTCGCTGCTATGAGGAGCGCAAGTAGCATCGGGAGAGGTGGTGAAGGAGGAGAAGGGAGGAGCACGGCGGTTGGAGCGCAGGAGATGCGGGTCAAGTGAGCGCCAGACTGGGATGCGAGGCAGAGGAGGCGGGCTGCTCGCGGTTGGGAAGAAGAAGAGGGAGGGAAGGAGGAAGAGAAACAGGGGCAGGGGTGGGGCCAGATGTGGGGCCAGGGGGCAGGGGAGGCAGGGGTTGGTGGCCGGTCCAGGCGTGGGTGGAACGGGTCCTGGGGAGGGCAGGCGTGCGATGCGTGGGGTGCTGTTGGGGCGGGGCCCGCGTGCAGGAGGAAGAGTGGGGAGTGGCTGTGAGAGAGGGAGAGAGAAAAGAGAGGAAGGGACAAGTGTCAGCGGATGGTTGGTGGGGGAGTTGGGCTGGGCTTATGTGGCGCAAGGGGAGTGGCCAGGGTGAGGTGGAGGGTTGGGTGTGGGTAGAATATTAGGTAGATGTAGGTTTTAATCTGGGGTGTTCAGATGGACCGTTTTAGTTTTTCCTGGGGCGGTCGATCGGGTCTGTCGGCCCGTTCGACTGCCCCGCTAAAATAAAATAAAACTTTTATTTAATTTAATTGGGCCGTTGCAACCGGACAGCAACCAAACAAAATAATCCGGAGACCCGGGGTTTTGGCGTTTGAATAAGATGGGGCGTTTTATAAAACAAAACGGGCTTTGCGAAAACAGTTTTGGCAAACAATGCATGATGATGACGATGCAATGCACAAATTCAACGCGATTTTCTAGTAGTGGTTTTTGCGGGATGCCACACTGTCTGCGCCTTCCTTTCTTTTCGACGGCCCCCTAGCAAGGTGCTCATATCCTTCGTCGTCTCTGCCACGCCAGCGACGTTGGTCATACTGGCGTTCATACTTGTTAAGGAGATGCGTAGAATGTGGCTTCTGATATCGCACTCTCCTCACTTGTTCCTCTGTTAAGTACCGCCTGTCATTGTGGCTGGGCCGGTCGCATGGACTAGCCTCCTTTCCTTCCTTGCCCCGAGAGCGACCACCGTCCTCCTTGTACGTGTCATGGTGGTACCCCGACCCTGCCATATTAACGCCGAACGAGAAATCCAGCTTACGTCTTGCGGAGCGACTGAGTTCTACCATGTTGACGCCGGGAAATGGGTTTGTGTCTACTTTCATGGCGAACTGCCCAAGGATCAGACGGCCTTGTTCTATAGCCATTTGGATTTGTTTGGCGAAGCTCTTTGCACTCGTTGGTGGTGTGAGTGAACGAATGATGCCACTTGCAGATGGTCTCCGCTCATTTCTCGAGCCGTAGGGATTTTGTGGCCTTCGGTAACCTCACCGCTTCTCCTTCAAAGCAGATCGAATATCTGCTCGCTTTGCTCACATCAAGTCGAACCCTTTCGCAGGCCCTTGCTGTTTCACCCATTTGCAGGTGCCACGTGATCTGCCCCGAGCCCATTCAGCCACGGCCACCTCACGGTCTCGTAGGATCTTCTTCTTCTGCATCGACCAGGCTTATCGGACGTTTGAATTTGTCTTGGTACAACTCAGGGTGGCGCTGCTCATACATCGTCAGTTTCTGGGCCATGTGCGCCAATGAGTTGTATTCTCCCTGGAACGCCAGATCCTTGATGGGTGCCGAGAGACCCAACATCGCCAGCCGACCGCTTCCTTCTCAGTTAAACGAGCCGAGTAACATCGGTTGTTGACAGTCCTGAAGCGTTGGATGTATTCGCCAGCTCTCGCCACACACTGCTGCCAGTCGCAATGCCAGCCTCGGTAGCCTCTCGAATGGTACCGATGTGGAACCGCTCTTCCATTGCTTCCGGTATGAATTGAATCGTGGTAGTGAGGTGTACCACCCAAAGGCTGGTCTGTCGAGATTGCGCAAAGAATCTTACGCAGATCCGATCCGATGTCGAAATCATGCCTAGTTGTGCGGTATCGCTTATGTGCTAGATCGAGCTTGACCATTCTATCCCGCTGAACCTTGAAAACTCAGGGAGCTTATACTTGGGTGGCAGCGGAATTAGATCAAACTCGTTGGGGTACGGCTTTGAATAGCCGATTGTCCTTCTCTTCGGCACGAAGCCGAACCGTCCTCGTGATGGTACCGATTTGCTCCTTTGTTTGAGCCGTAGGGGCTAAATTCTCATGACTTGTCCGTGGCATACTTGGCTAGCCACGCTGTTGTCGTCTATCCCGCCATCGCTGCCGCACACGCCGCTCAAGATCTGCCCCAAGCACTCTGGGCGCAGAAACTCGCGGTTGCAATCTTTTGTGCGTGTCGTTATTGCAGTCCCGCACGAGGCATATATATCCGTGGGATCTCCTTAGGTGGCTCAAACAGGAATTGGCAGTCGCCTCCAGCCTTGTAGACGACGTAAGCCGCTGCTCCTGGCGGCTCTGGAGCGGCAAGTGCGAACGGGAGCTGTGGCCTGGTTTGGAGCGGTCTTTCTCCCTGGTGAGTCCCTAAAGTAGGTCCCGACGGAGAGTACTGATGCTTCATGATCTCCTGAACTACGCGAACCGCGACCCGCTCGAAAGCGTTCACCAGGCTCTCAGAATGGCGGTGCAGAGAATGAGCCACCATGTAGTTGACTTCCTGTCGTAGAGCTCTGGTGCGCTCCTCCGAAGGGAGAGACAGATCCACCTCATTGAGAGCGCCCTCGGGGGAGAACCCTTTCCACCTGATGCCATGCGTACGGGTCCTCTCAAAAGAGCTGATGAGGTCTTCCTCGAAGAGGGCCTTGATCTCGTCGTACTTGGCCTTGTGCTCGTCAGGCAGATCGTCGTAAGTGACCGGTCTGTTCTCCATCGCAGCTTCGGGTGTTGATGTAGACATTGTTGAATGTCCCACCGGGCGTGCCAGAATCTGTTGCCTGCCAAAACCCACCGGCGAGCAGATCGACAACACGGAGAGCCGGAGGCTCAGATCGCCGGGCCTGGTCCTCGGCGACGCCGCAAAAGCTCCGCACACGCCCCGCTTGGTTCGAGATGCCACCCGACCTATACCTGGTCGGAAGGTGAAGGATTGCTCGATTGATTTCTGCATGATAAACAAGTATCGTAAAATTCGAGCCGTAATCGGCTCCTGTGTTTCTCAGAAATCGGCTCCTAAAGCCGATTGCCCCATGGTTCTGCGTTAAATTTATGATAACATGGGGTTTTGCTTGATCACTACAAGTTAAATCGATCTACAATAGTCTAATGTTTTCACCACGAATCGGAACGCCCCACGCGTGATTGAGCCTGGTACGCATAAAAGATGAAGAATATTAACCCTAGAGGAGGCCTAATAACCAACGTAAATCCAATTACGGAACATCCTCTCTAGAACGAATAAGCCACGCCCTTATGCATTCGGATCGTTCAACCCGTTTGCAAGGCCTGATTACGTAGATATTAAACTAAACCTTGGCGAACAAGGCACAACTATAACAGATCGAATCGACTAAATAAAGATCAAGCAAGGTGCTACCCTTGCACTTTGGGAAAAGGTGCAAGGGTAGCGAGATAGCTAGAGGTAGCATAACTTCGACGATAGTAAAGAAAAAGCACCGATGCTAGCCTCAAACAATCTATGATAATGGTATTACTCGCCATCAACAACGCTTCAGTACGAGTAAAACCAGGTAATGAATAAGTAGATACTGCCTAGATCGCAAGATGCGATCTAGGAAGCATGGCACTTACCCGAAAGAAACCCTAGAAACAAGGGGTGGCGATGCGCCGAGATTGTGTTTGTTGTGAACGTGGTTGTCCTCCTTTTTCGATAACCTTAGGTACATATTTATAGTCCAGAGACTCTCTACTTTTGGAATAACTCTACAACTCTATCTTTACCTAAACATAAACGGAACCTAAACAAACACGAAACCTACTATGATACAAGATACACGGGCAATTTTAGCCCAAATCCACACACTAGGCCGATCCAACAACTCGTTGAATATACATATCTTCCAAGCCCATCTTGATCACGGCCCATCTCCGTCTTTAGCCAAAATACGGTGGTAACACTATCCTTCATATGGATGGACAAATCCCACTCTTGATCCATGTGTCTCAACCCATACTTTCCGAACACTCAATGCCGCCACCCAGTTACGGTGTGGTGTTTGATGTCATCAAAGCATCCTTCCGGTGATGGTGATAAGCATTATCTCATGGTCGAAGGAATTAGGTTACTATGTATCAGAAAGCTTATAGCAATTGAACTATTAAAATGACTTGATCTTTATGCTACGCTTATCTATAGGAGTATGTCCATCATATCATTATCCTAATGATATGACCTTGTTATTAACAACATCTCAAATGTTCATGATCAAGAAACTATGATCATCTAATAATCAACAAGCTAGTATTATAAAGAGGCTTTACCAGGGACAATAATTTAGTTTACGAATCACACAAGTATTAATGTTTCTGGTTAATACTGTTATAGCATGAATGTAAACATTTATCATAAACATAAAGATATAATAATAACTACATTTATTATTGCCTCTAGGGCATATCTCCAACAGTCTCCCACTTGCACTAGAGTCAACTAATCTAGATTACATGGTAATATACCGAACACCCATGGTAGTTTGGTGTTGGTCATGTTTTTCCCTCGGGAGAGGTTTAGTCAACGGATTCGCCACATTCAGATCTGTGTGTACTTTGCAAATCTTTATGTCACCATCTTGGACATGTTCTCAAATAGCGTGAAAACGTAGCTTGATGTGCTTCAGCTTCTTGTGTGACCTTGGTTCTTGCGCATTGGATAAGGCGCCCATGTTATCATAGTAGATAGACATTGGGTCTAGCGCACTTGGAACCACACCGAGCTCTGTAATGAATTCCTTCATCCATATCGCTTCTTGTGAAGCCTCCAAAGCAGCTATGTATTCCGATTCAGTTGAAGATCTCGCCATAACGCTTTGCTTTGCACTCCTCTAGCTAACTGCTGCACCATTCAAAGTAAATACATATCCAGATTGAGATTTAGAATCATACGGATCGGTGTTCCAACTAGCATCGGTGTAACCATTCACAACGAGTTGTTCATAACCTCCATAAGAAAGAACCATATCCTTAGTTCTTCTCAAGTACTTAAGGATGTTTTTGATCGCTGTCCAATGATCCACTCCTGGATCACTTTGATATCTGCTCGTCAAACTAACAACCTATGCAATGTCGGGTCTAGTACATAGCATGGCATACATTAGAGATCCTATGGCTGAGGCATAGGGAGTCTTACTCATCCTTTCTCTATCTTCTGCCGTTGCTGGACTTTGAGTTTTACTCAAGGTCGTATTGGGCAACATGGACAAGAACCCTTTCTTGCTATCTTCCATTCCAAACCTATTTAGAACTTTGTCCAAATATGTACTTTGTGACAATGATATTAGGCGTTTCGATCTATCTCTTTTAATCTTTATGCCTAATATGTAAGTTGCTTTGCCAAGATCTTTTATTAAAAACTATTATTCAAATATTCTTTGACACTATTAAGAAGGTCTACATCATTCCCAATCAACAATATGTCATCTACATATAGTATTAAGAATGCTACAGAGCTCCCACTCACTTTCTTGTAAATACAAGCTTCTCCATAGGTTTGTATAAAACCAAAGCTTTTGATTACCTTATCAAAACGTTGATTCCAACTTCAGGATGCTTGCTTCAATCCATATATGGACCGTTGAAGTTTGCACACCTTGTTAGCATCTTTAGGATCGACAAAACCTTTGAGTTGCATCATATACAACTCTTCATCAATGTCTCCATTGAGGAACGCCATTTTGACATACATCTGCCATATCTCATAATCGTAATATGCAGCGATTGCTAACATAATCCTCACACACTTTAGCTTCGCTACCGGTGAGAAAGTATCATCGTAGTCAACTCCTTGATTTTGTCGAAACCCTTTTGCGACAAGTCGAGCTTTATAGACAGTAACATTACCATCAGCATATGTTTTCTTCTTGAAAATCCATTTGTTCTCGACAGCCTTCCGCCATCCCAGAAGTCCACCAAAGTCCATACTTGGTTTTCGTACATGGATCCAATCTCGGATTTCATGGCATCTTGCCATTTATTGGAATCTGGGCTCATCATCGCTTCCTCATATGTCGCAGGGTCATCGGTGTTGTCCACCAACATGACACTCATAACGGGATCATACCAATCAGGAGTGGTACGAATTCTCGTTGACCTGCGAGGTTCTGTAACAACTTCAACCGAAGTTTCATGATCATCATCATTAGCTTCCTCTCTTATTGGTGTAGGCGCCACATGAACCACTTCCGGTGCTGCGCTACTCGCAAGTTCGAGAGAAGGTTCGACAACCTCGTCGAGTTCTACTTTCCTTCCAGTCACTTCTTTCGAGAGAAATTATTTCTCTAGAAAGGATCCATTCTTGGCAACGAAGATTTTGCCTTCGGATCTATGATAGAAGGTATACCCAATAGTTTCCTTTGGGTATCCTATGAAGACGCATTTTTCCGCTTTGGGTTCAAGCTTGTCCGGCTGTAACTTCTTTACATAGGCTTCGCAACCCCAAACTTTAAGGAACGACAATTTAGGTTTCTTCCCAAACCATAATTCAAACGGTGTCGTTTCAACAGATTTAGATGGTGCCCTATTTAAAGTGAATGCGGCTGTTTCTAACGCATAACCCCAAAACGATAGCGGTAAATCTGTAAGTGACATCATAGAACGAACCATTTCTAAGAGAGTTCGATTACGACGTTCGGACACACCATTACGCCGTGGTGTTCCCGGCGGTGTCAATTGTGAAAGTATTCCGCATTTCTTCAAATGCTCGCCACTCGTAACTTAGATACTCACCTCCACGATCAGATCGTAGAAATTTAATCTTCTTGTTACGTTGATTCTCCACCTCACTTTGAAATTTCTTAAACTTCTCGAAAGTTTCGGACTTATGTTTCATGAAATAGATATACCCATATTTACTCAAGTCATCCGTGAAGGTAAGAACATAACGATAACCACCGCGCGATGCTACACTCATTGGGCCACACACATCGGTATGTATGATTTCCAATAAGTTCGTAGCTCGCTCCATCAACCCAGAAAATGGAGTCTTAGTCAGTTTACCCATCAGACATGCTTCGCATCTTTCAAGTGATTCGAAATCAAGTGATTCAAGAAGTCCATCGGAATGTAGTTTCTTCATACGCTACACTCCAATGTGACCAAGACGACAGTGCCACATATAGGTCGAGTTATCGCTCAATTTCAAACGTTTAGCTTCAATGTTATTAATATGTGTATTTCCACGATCGAGATTCAATAAGAATAGACCATCTATCAAAGGTGCATGTGCATAAAACATATTACTCATATAAATAGAAAAAACCATTATTCTCGGACTTAAACAAGTAATCGTCTCGCAATAAACATGATCCAGATATAATGTTCATGCTCAACGCAGGCACCAAATAACAATTATTTAAGTATAAAACTAATCCCGATGGTAGATGAAGAGGTAGCGTGCCGGCCGCGATCACATCAACCTTTGATCCATTTCCAACGCGCATCGTCACCTCGTTCTTCGCTAGCTTCCGTTTATTCTGCAGCGGCTGCACTTGGAGGTGGAGGCGCGCAGGAGCTAGGGTTTGAGGTGTAAATAAGAGGGGCAGCCCTACCCCTCCTTATATAGGTGGGAGGGTGCGGATTGGGAGGAGGGAGTACTCCCCCAAGTCGGCCTCCTTGGCCGGCGGGTGGAGGGAGGAGACTTCCTCCCCAAGTAGGTTTCCTACTCTCCCTCCACCAAGCAGACTTGCTGTTTGACTTTTTCAAATTGGCGTTTGACATTCAAACTAGGATTTGATTTCTCCCTTTATTTTGCCCAGCCAAGTGACTTAGTACATAATGCAACCATTCCATATTGTCATGACATATTCATGTACCCTTCCTCTCCGGAGTGCCGGACCTTCCGGACCCTTCTAGAACATTCCTGGTGAAAACACCGGAATCATTCCTCAACTCCGAAACAGGAATTTCCTTATATGAATCTTATTCTCCGGACCATTACGGATCTCCTCGTGATATCCCGGATCCCATCCGAGACTCCGAACAACATTCGGTCTCTTTATCATCATTCCATAACTACTCAACAACAATGAATCCTTAAGTGTGTCTCCCTACGGTTCGTGAATTATGCGGACATGATCGAGACACTTCTCCGATCAATAACCAATAGAGGAATCTGGAAATTCATATGGCTCCCATATATTTCCACGATTACTTTGCGATCGAATGAACCACTTACATACGATACCAATTTCCCTTTGTCTCACGATAGTTTACTTATCCGAGGTTTTGATCATCGGTATCTCTGCATACCTAGTTCAACCTCGTTACCGATAAGTACTCTTTTTCTCGTTCCCGTCGTATGTGATCCCTTGTGAGCCAGTCACATGCTTGCAAGCTAATTGGATGACATTCCACCGAAAGGGCCCAGAGTATATCTATCTGTCATATGGATGGACAAATCCCACTCTTGATCCATGTGTCTCAACCCATACTTTCCGAACACTCAATGCCACCTTTATAGCCACCCAGTTACGGTGTGGTGTTTGATGTCATCAAAGCATCCTTCCGGTGATGGAGATAAGCATTATCTCATGGTCGAAGGAATTAGGTTACTATGTATCAGAAAGCTTATAGCAATTGAACTATTAAAATGACTTGATCTTTATGCTACGCTTATCTATAAGAGTGTGTCCATCATATCATTCTCCTAATGGTATGACCTTGTTATTAACAACATCTCAAATGTTCATGATCAAGAAACCATGATCATCTATTAATCAACAAGCTAGTATTATAAAGAGGCTTTACCAGGGACTGTAATTTAGTTTACAAATCACACAAGTATTAATGTTTCTGATTAATACTGTTATAGCATGAATGTAAACATTTATCATAAACACAAAGATATAATAATAACTACATTTATTATTGTCTCTATGGCATATCTCGAACAACTAGACCACCTTACATGGACAATGTCCTAACAGGGGAATCTCAAACCTTTCTGTCTATCCCTGGTGAAAAAGACAAATTTCTGCCGAGTCGGCAGGAAATGGATCATATATGAACTACAGGTACATGATCGGATGCTCATGATATTTTAGAAAATTCATTATTAGGTTCATAATAGGCTGTTTCATTAGAGATCTACTTGAATTTTAGCGAGTCTCAACCCCGAGCTAAGAATTTTTATGCGTGCCATTTTAAATGACAAATGAAATTATGGTAAGAATCATATCATAGTTTGTGATAAGTTGATATTGATATCATATTTGGATTCCTCTCATTTTTCTAATCAATTTAGATATTATTTATCGAATTCCGATTTACAAATTTAAAGATATTAATTATTCCATATTAAATAAAAAAATACAAAAAGGAATAAAATCATTATATTTTTATTTGAATTCAATAATATTTTTACTTATTCATTATTGTTCATTTAAATAATTGTTTGTAATTTTAAAAAATACAAACATGTCACATGATGATATAAGAGTTAATAGAATTGATATCATGGTATCGACAATAATGTATAAATTGTTTTGTGGAAATAGACTCTGAAGGAACGAGAAAGTTAAGCGTGCTTGGGTGGAGTAGTTGAGGATGGGTGGCCGACCGGAAAGTTTGACTAAAATTGCAATTTAATCAATGATTAAGTGTAATTAGTGCTAAAATGTTTAAAGTGAGAGATTAACGAGTCAAACAATTCAAAGATTAAAAAATATTTTTTTTTAAATAATTTAGGCTATGTCGACGGCCTGGCTCTCGGCGTAGAAGTGCTGCTCCTGGGCTGGGCCTGTGCCGACGGCCAAGCCGTCGGCTTAGCTACTTGGCGAGGACTGTGTCGACAACCTGCCCGTCGGCGTAGCTCCAAGGCTGGGCCGTTATGAGACGGCTGTCGCCTGACATCGTGGGGTCCGCTGATATCGCTATGCCGAGAGGGATCTTTTACTCCGACGGCCGAGGGGCGATGCCATCAACGAGCTACGCCGAGGGGACTATGCCAACGGCCACCATCGGCACAGCCTGTGCCGACGGCAGCCAGCAGTGGGAGCCTCGCCAGTTTCAAAGATAGCATGGAGCAAAATGAGGAATTACACTACGGGGCTTCCTGTAGTGACTGTTCATTGCATAGAACATAGCATAGCATGAAAACAAAGTACTATTAAACCAGTAAGAATTAGCTTGGAGCAAAATGAGGAAAGATTTTGGTACCAGATGCAATATCCACTCCGGCAAGCCGGACATAAAGCGTGTCGGCGGCGGGGCTTGCACGTAGCTTCCCAGTGTCAACCAGCTTCCCCGGCACCTTGGTGTGTCTCCCTTGGACGTGCTGCTGCCAAGGTTGGCGTACGCGTATTCCACGCAGGAGCAGTTGCGGCTGCAATACGCGGCACATTTCACCATGAGCACAAACCTGTCTGATAGCTTCATCCCTGTCAAGGCCAAAAAACCATCCCCGCAATCCCGCAGTGCCTCCTTCCGTCGGCACCCTTCCGAGAACTTGCCGTCCCTCCAGTTCTCCATGTTCACCTGCTCGAAGCCGTCAAGGCACTTGCACGCCAGCACCGACATTTCCGTCTCGTCGCAGTAGACTGGTCCATGGCGGGCTGCGGTACACCGGGCGCGCACTATCCCGGATGAATATCTGGAGGAACGTGACCGGGTCGCAGCCGTAGGTGAAGTTCCCCGGCGAGGGGTCTCCAGGGCCTTTCCAAGACACCAGGTGCTCGCCGGCACGTGTTCGGTACCTGATCCGCATCTTCATGCCAGGAAGGAATGTGTCCGTGGGGTGGTCGAAGCTCTGCCACAACGTGGTGCCGTTGGACGAGCGGATGATAAGGTTGCCCGTGCTTAGAAGCACTGCCACCGTCAAATTAAAAGAGGAAGAACTCGGGGAAGTGACCACGCAGTGGTCCAATAGACACGACCACCACCACTACCATCGGACAAGACAAGATTTGAGGTGTTGGTGAGGGAGAGCGTCGGTGCAGCCATAGTGTTGTCGGTGACGGGGGCTTCACGGTTGGCGACCCACACGACGGTGTGCTCGGAGATTCCGTTGTACCATATGCCAAGGTGTAGGTTGGCCGGCGTGGATCTAGATGGAGAGAAGAATCCCAAGGCGAAGTCACCGCCATCGGAAATGATGGTGGCGCCAGGGGAGAGCAGCTTGCCAGGGATAAGCCTGTCATCGGATGCTCGCAAGGGCAGGAAGAAAAAGATCAGGATCATGACGGAGCAGGCCAGAGCAAACCAATCCATGGATAATGTTCCCCCAAACAAGAATTGCAAGGCCTAGTTATGTGACCCTGGAGAGAAAAAGTACAAGACATGCTTGGTCTGGTCTGACATTCGTCCGGGCCTTTGTCATGCCAGCAACCACAATGCACGGACATCATCGCAAATTTAGTTGGCTAGTTTAGGTGTTAACATTTCAGAGACCTATCTTGGGTTGAGGAACACGCGGCAAGGGAATCTTTGTAACACTTTGTTCTTCAGTGAGCAAAACCATCAGACAAGCCGGAAGTAGGGCGTTAGCCTCCGGGTGTTTTAAACCTTGGTAAACTCGGGCTTATAGCTCCTATGCGACGTCTTTACGTGGAATTGGAAGGAGAACGACATTGTTGCAAAGAATAGCTCGCATGTGACACTTCTAAAGCGACAAATAGCTCCCGTGCGACACTTCTACTGAACCCCACGAGACCGTCAACGAATTCGAATCAGCTGATCACAGTAGGACCCACAACCTCTCCACGTCACGACGGAACTCACCTGATGTCCACCTCATATCGTGGGACCCACCCTGTGGTTGAAGAGATCCGTTGGCCCCGATCCGTCCCCGCACCCGAGCACTCCTGCCACCGTTCCAGCATCTCGTCCCCTTCCATTTTCTTCTCCTGCAAGCAAGTGCGGCAACGCCGGCGAGGGATGTCGAGCTCTGCTTCATCCCACCGCTCATGGCCTCGGTATGGTGCGGTGCCGATGAGGAGGTGCCCCGATTGCCCCCGTACCGCGCCCCTGAAGCGGCTTGTAACATCCACCGACAAGAACGGCAACATTGGCCGGGAATTTGTGAAGTGTGAGAGCAAGCCCGAGCCGGGAAAGGTGAGATCTGAGTGTTCCGAGCGCCAATTTCTCGCTTTTCTTTCGAAATTTCATGCATTTCATCGAATTTGGGATTTATGGTTCATCTCTGTGATTTCAGGAACTGCCAAAATGTGGGCATTTTGAGTGGCTTGGTGAGTACATCGAGCGAATTGGGTGGAGGTAGCATCCCGGGAGCTCGAAAACCCATCCGTGGTGGAGCAATTGGGATGTGGCAACCCCATTTCCGCTAGTACTACGGTGGATGCGGAAGTGAAGGCCGAGATGAAGAAGATGAACAAGCAGCTAATGCAAATCATCGAATTGAAGAAGCTGGACAATCTGATGGCCGTTTTTTTATTTTTGTGTAATTTCTGTCGGATTAGTTTATCTCCTGATCGTTAGTCATTAGACATCGCAGTCAGTGTTCGAGTGATGCTTTGTAATGGATGTAATGGTCTATGTCTTTGGCTTGAATAAAATGCAACACAAATTCGGGCTAATTTTGAGCTGCTCTGTTTTCGAAATCAGTGTTCCTTCAGTTTCGTCAGTGTTCCTTTTATCAGTGTGTAGAGGGCGCCCGTGTGCAGGGGAGGGGGAGGGGTTGAAAAGTAAAAAAAAAACAATTGACAAATATTGAAAAAGGCCAGGCCCAAATACAACTTAGCCAGACCAAAATGGACGTATCCAGGCCCATTTTTAACTTATGTAAATATGGTACTCACGTTACAATCTAAATAGGGACGTGTGGATCTGCAGATACTCGTGCTCAGGTCGTAATCTTTTTTTTGTGAAAGTAAATATATAAATGAAGTCCAAGGGTATCCATTTAACTAACATAACTTGGGCGCTCCTTTAACTTATGTAAATATTTAAATGTCTTGTTTGAAAATGAACTATGTGTTGTTTGAAAATAATCAACCATCATTACGTTAACTTATTCTTCCTTTTGAGCTTTTCTAATTTCACTCATTTTATAAATATTGCACGAGTATTATATGAGTTTTTGTGTCTTTTGTTTTATATACTTCTTGTTTTGGGTGTTTTGACAAATGACAATACAATAAAACACAGATTACAATAAAACAAGAAGATAGATAATATTGGGATAACATTCCTTATATTAGATAACCAGATCGATAACATTGGGATAACAATACAATAAAAAGAAAAAAGTACAATAATATAGATGGGAATAGGCGCCCCGCCTAAACTCTGGGCTAGCCCCTAAACCCTAACCCTAGCTACCCTACTACATCGGCGGTGGAGGCGGTGCCGGTGCCGCCGTCCTCCGATCCGCCGCGGCATTCCAGTCCGCCAGCCTCTCCCGGTGCTTCCGCCGCCGCTGATCCTCCTGAAAGGCCCAGCGATTGGCCTCCCGTCGTTCCTCATCCTCCCATCTGCGCCTTTTCTTCAAGGCGCGTTTGGCCTGCTTCTCCTCCCACCTGGAGTAGGCAGCCTCCTCCTTTGCCTCCTTCTCCGCCGCCTTCCAGTACTCTTCGGAGGGGCCGTCGTCGGGGAGGTTGCCGCCGCCGGGGATGGGGTTGTGGACGAATGGGACCTCCGCCCAGGGGCAGGGCGGGGCTTTGCGTCCCTTCTTGCCACGCTTGGGGCACGTGGGCGCCTCCTGCTCCCAGACCTGCTTGTGGTCCGGGTAATTGTCCTCGTCGCTAACTTCGGTGTCGGAAGGGAAGCGGATGGGGGAGGTCGCCATGGTCGCCGGAGTGTTTGGGGGCTGGGAGGAGGCAAAGGGACATGCTCGAGGTTGAAGATGAGGGGCAAGATGAGATGAGGAGGCAAAGGCGTTTTGCCTATTTATTGAGGGCGGGGCGTGAAGGGCGGCGTGGGAATCCAGTGTTGACGCAGCCGCGTGCGCTGCGTTGCGTGTGGGCAGCGGAGGTAGCCGCGTGCGTGATCAATGCGAAAGAGAGAAAAAATTGCTAGGATGCAACGTGACCCCTGCACCGTCGCCCCCGCCCCTGCATGCATGCATGCATTAATGCGAAAGAGAGAAAAAAACGTCCAAGGTAGTTGTTCATTGACAGTGAAAAATAAAAGAGAAAATAGAATTTGGTCTTGATTTACTCGGTAATAAATGCAGGAATCTAGTACCAAGGTACTCGTTCGTTTTTACACACCGCATGCAACAAACTCGTTCATTTTTACAAACGCAAGAAAAATCGGTGGGGAGTAATCAGAGGGATGTCAATTGGAGGGAATAGAGGGAGTATAAAACTAAGTTTATAATATTTTCGATTTTGATTTTTTTTCTTATATACGTAGTCAAAGTTGATATTTTAGATTTATAAATATTGACTTTTTGTATGGCACATGAACCTGATGGGAGTAAGTTTGACTGAAGAAAGTTGTTCAACGTATACTTATTTAATGCGACGGAGGGAGTAAATACGCTGCAGCGCTGTTGCACGCAACTCTGCGACGCGAGAGGCAGCTGCATAGCATGCATGCATGGTGCAGCCCGTCCGTCCAGCGCCCTCGCATGCCACGCTCGGTCCAACAGTCAACGGAGTGTGCCACGCTGTACGTTATATTTATTACATATTTTAGATTTTGATATTTTTTCTTAGTCTGGTCATAGTGACATGCATACTCCCTCTGTCTATAAATAAGTGTACGTTTGGCTTCAAAATTTTCCACAAAAAGTGTACTTCTACCTTTCCAATGCACTTTAAAGTAAAAAAAAATTGGTTCACGGAAATCAAGTCCAATAATATTTAGCAAATGGTCTCTTTAATTTATTTGCGGACAGAGGGAGTATGTGAGAGTAACTTAGATGTGGTATCATGCATATGCTAATAGTCTAAGTTACTACTCGATAGTGCAAAATAACATAGATGTGGTATCATGCAAAGTCTCATTTATTACAATGAACCTGAGGGGAGTAAGTTTGACTAAAAAAAGTTGTTAGACGTACACTTATTTAATGCGACGGTGGGAGTAAATACGTTGCAGCGCTGTTGCACGCAAAATAGCTAGACTGCGACGCTAGGGGAAGCTGCATGCATGGTACAGCCCGCCCCGCCCAGCGCCCTCGCATGCCACGCTCGGTCCACGGTCAATTGAGTGTGCCATGCTGTACCTTATCTGTTCATGGAAAAAAGATGAAGCCAATCAGATTCCAGAATCATCCATCCCACGGATCGCCAAGAGCTAGCCGCGAAATCCTTCTAAGAGAGGCCAACCAATCAGGTTGCAGAACAAGCCCTTCCACGGATCGCCCAGAGCCACCCGCGGAATCCTTCTAGAAGACGCGATCGGACGGCCACAGTGTCGCGCTAGGGTTAATCCTTATTCGTCCTTAGGGTTAGCTGGGTTTAGGATGCAGTTAACGTGGTTTCACAAGTTTGACCAGACATTCAAATATGCATAACTAATTAAAAAAAAATCAAAAAATACAAAACCTTCGCATGGTGTCATGTTATGTGACATAGTTGTGAGGAAAAATAACAAACTTGGTCTATTGATCATATTTCAAAAAACCCTTCACAAAATGACCTATCTCCTCCGAGGTTTTCTGGCTTTCAGGTCAAATGACCAATGATATGGCTAGAATCAAGGCATAATTTGTGATAATGTGCCCATATTGGGCATGCATGTCTATAATGAGATGACTAACAATGTTGTAGCACAAAGTTTTCCTTTTCGACGCACAGAAAATCCATTTTCTATTTTCTGAGTGCCGAAAGAGTGGGGATTTGTGAAGCAACCACCAAATTGAAGTTTCAAAATGGTAACATCCTATTTTTCAAAAATACTAGACCACCTAGCATGTACAATTTCCCAACTTGAGTATCTCAAACCTTTTATTCCATCCCTGGTGAAAAAGACAAATCCTGCCGAATCGATTGGAAGTGGGTAAGATATGAACTACAGGTACATGATTTCATGTTGATGATTTTTTATAAAAATCATTTTTAGGTTCACAACATGCTATTTCATCAGAGATCCAATGCTAGTGTTGTGAGGCTCAGCCCCTAGCTAAGAATATTTATGAAAACCCTTCAAGTTTGACCAGACATTCAAATGTGCATAACTAATTCAAAAAAATCAAAAAAATACAAAATCTTCGCATGGTGTCATGTTATGTGACATAGTTCTGAGGAAAAATATCAAACTTGGTTTTAGAAATGGTCGAAAAAAAACTTGCTTAGAAATGGGGTGGTTTACCCTAGCTTTGGAGCCCATTTCTACCCATTTTGGGTGAGGGTGAGTTGTACTTCACAAAAGAGATCAGGGTGAGGATGAGTTGTATTGTACATATGAGAAAAACGTTGGAAGCTCATACAAACATAAAAAAGTGACATAGCTACATTTGTTGAAATTCAAATTTACCATCATATTTGAATTTTGTCCAAATTATCAACAAGTGACAAATTATTATAATAACAAATGTTTACAACAACAACAAGTGCCAAATTATTACAATAACAAATGTTTACAACAACAAGTGCCAAATTCAAAGTCTATTTCTTTTGGCTCTTCTTACCCCTCGTATTCTTCTCCTTCACAAGTTTCACACCACACAACAGGTTTATGCTCTTCTTTTTCTTACCATTACCATCTGGCATCCCCACAGCGAGAGTCTCCTTCACCTCCTGCACCTCCTCAACAACCTCATGATCACGATCCAGAGCCTCATCAACATGGTCACTTTGCACCAGAGCCTCAACAACATGGTCACTTTGCACTAGAGCCTCAACAACAGGCTCATTTTGCACCAGAGCCTCAACAACAGGCTCATTTTGCACTAGAGCCTCAACAACAGGCTCATTTTGCCCCTCATTTTACACCAGAGCTTCCAAATCAGAAACAGTGTGCCCTAAAGCCTCAACAGTTTGCACATCATCCTCCAAAACAAGTTCAGATTGCACCTCAGCAGCACCAAACATGATCTGGTTAGTTATCTTCTTTCTTTGGCCATTGATTCTTGCCCTTTTCACTGGCCAACATTCGTCAACAACAAGAGGTGGGCCTTTTTCTCCATGCTTCCTCCTGAAAACAAGCAAGTTAGCTGGGGGAGAAAAATCATCAACAAGAAATGGGATAGATTTTGGATGAACATACTTTGGCTTTTCAGCAGTGTATCTGCACTTGGTAGAGCCAGCTCGGTGTCCAAGTTCTTCACAGAGTTTGCATCTATTCTTGTTACCTTTTTGGTCCCTTTTTGGCTTGGCATCTTTCTTTTCATCTTTCTTTCCCTTCTTGCTGCTACCACCTTTCTCAAACCAAGCCTTGAATCTACTCTGCTTGGGCCTGCCAGCCTTTATTTTCATCAAAGGAGGACACAAGGAGAACTGGATGTCCACTTCAGGCCATTGAGACTGATCTGTAAGTGCTGGAATTGGAGTTTCATATGCAGCCTTGAATTTTGCTACAGAATAATACTCATGCAAATATGGGTGCATATTTAGCTTGTGTTTGGAGGCCAAGAAAAGTATGGCATGCTCACAAGGCTTCCCAGTGTGTTGCCACTCAAGGCATGTGCATTCATGCAATTGAGTGTCAACAACATGCCTCCTGCCAGTCTTTGTATCTCTGACTTCGGCACCCCACAATGAGGATTTCTCAACACGCAAATGTGCAAGATTTCTGCTCGTGTTGATCACCTGCTGCACAACATCAGGAAGCTTATCTCCTTGGAGAACATCACCAAGCCTTCTTCTCAATTCCCACAACCTCATGATCAATATCCTGATCGGGTCAACCATGTCATGGACAGGCAAGTCTTTTAACTCCTTCACTTTGTTGTTAAAACTTTCTGCCAAATTATTGTTGATATGATCACATTTGATGGCAGTGTTAAAACCAGACCTGTACCATAAAAGAGAATGGTAGGTTTCCAACCATGTACAAAACTTGACCCTATCCTCCTCAGAGCATGCCGCCTTAATCTTCTCAAGGTGATATGGATGTGTCTGCCTGGTGTAAGATCTTGTCACGGCCACATGCGTCCAAAATCATCTCCTCTGAATTTTTGATCAAATTCATCCACATATGGTCAAGCACTCCATCCGCTCAAAGATGAGGGAAAACAATCTTCACCGCATTTTCTAAACCTTTACATGCATCTGCACCTTGCCAATGGAGAGATCGCCCTATGCATCTTTTCAATCGCATCATGAACCATGTCCATGATGCCTCTATCTCATCGAAACATGCCAATAGCTACAGGAACATCCAATTGTGTCCATCTAAAGCATTGCATCTTGCTAGTTGACCATTCCACTTTCCATCAAGAAAGATGAGTCTATACTCAAATATGGGCTGACACCGCTTTGAAGCCATCGATGCAAGGCTTTAAAGCCATGAAGAATTTAGAGAAGAAGACTTTCCCATCAGTTGACCTCGATTCTATCTCCACAACACCTTTGCCAGTGACCTCTTCTCTATACGCTTTGAAGTTATAAAGCATTCGAAAGGTATTTGCCCAATCACCATATAGCTCTTTCATTGCCCTTTGCTTTGCCTTCCACACTGTAGTATAA
Organism: Avena longiglumis; assembly: GCA_030063025.1. NCBI lineage: Eukaryota > Viridiplantae > Streptophyta > Magnoliopsida > Poales > Poaceae > Avena > Avena longiglumis. The sequence goes on from CP125975.1 coordinate 17,000,403, forward strand.
TTCAACTTAATGGGGTACTGCTTTTCCAAGTCTATTTTCAGTCTCTTTGCAGTGTTGTTTGGTGTTGTGGCTAAAATGGGCTTGATCTTTTCTGCAACCCATAATTGTGATGTCATCTTTCTAACTGTTTGAGAACTTGTAATGCAAGTATGAGGTTTTGGAATTTGATTCACTCTTATTGTCCTTCCATCAGGTTGGCGTCTAGCAGATATATACCACTTGAAAGGCTTGGCACCACCATCATAACCTATGCATATTTTGCATAGAACTTCTTTTTATCAGTCCACATAGTCTTGGTAGCAAACTCACGTTTGATTGCATATGTCTGAAACACATCCTGAATTCATCCATGCTTGGAAACAATCTCCCAACTTCAATAACTGGGTCCTCTTGGTCATAAACTGTTACTAGCTCATCATCATGTGCATCATCTACATGAACTGCAGCATTTTCCAACAACTCTAGATCTATATCTGCCTCTTCATCTCTTAAATGGTTGTCACCATCATTTGCAGCTTCATACCTCTTCTTCTCCTTGTCTCTGTCATCTATAGGAATGCCAAAAAGCTTTGCCATTTCAATGTCATCTATTGGTGCAATGACCAAATCAGTCTGGTCATGTATCTCAACTGAATTCCAATCAACAGTTACAATCCTTTGTGCATTACCATCTGCAGCCTCCCCTTGTGCATTAGCATCATCATCCTCCATTGTTAACACTTCCAACTCAGTAATTATAGGCATTACTTGCCTTTGTGCAGCCCAATCATCCTCGACCATCTGAGCAGCCAGCTTCGAGGCCACATATCCAACCCTCGAATCAGGTTCCAGATCAATGAGTTGTGCTAAAAACAGAACAATTTTGCTTGTCCAACCGTTTCGCTCATCGATTTCATCAACTATATTGTCACCTGTCTCAACCCTAACATAGTCACATTTGTAATCATCAAATCGTAACAAAGAAACTTCTTGCTCTGGCCCCCAAACCACACTATCCCCAATTTTTTCCACCATTTTCCTCACCGCCTCCTCTTCCATGTTTATTAGCTCTTGGGGATCAACATGTTCTAATTCCACCTCCCATTTAACAACTGTGTCTTTCTCAATGATCTGTGTGCTGCCATCAACTAAAACAGCCCTAGAGGGGAAGAAATTGATGCGAAATTCAAAGGTTTGGCGCGCAACATCGTCTCCCCTGTTTTTGGCGGGCACTGTGAGCTAGCGGAAGCGAACAAAGAGCTCAACCTTAGAAAAATTAAGTGCAGAGATATGGGATATACCGATTAGAAGTCCCCTCTCCATGCTCCATATCGTTTCCCCTCGCCCCGTTCAGCACACCCTCGCCTCCACAATCTAGCATCAATGGGCACGCTCAGATCTCGAATTGAGAAGAATGTGAGAGGAATTAGCTTTCAAATGGCACTCACCACCTTCGCCGTCGAACGAAAGCGCCGTCGCCTAAATTAATTGCCGTGCCGGCGCCGCCGGCGCCGAGTACGATGGGTGAGGTCCGCCGCCGCCGTAGGGGAAGCTACAGTCAGTGTGACGCGCGCTCTCGGGGGCGCTCTCGGTCGGAAGCGGTTGGTTTGACTGGCTTGACTGGCTGTCCCAACCAACCGGTTTGGCTTAACCCTAATCTTGGAACAAAGTTAAATGTGTCCTTACGACCGTTTTAAGGCCCGTGTGGCCCTAGGATATTAGCTGCCTCACAACCGTCGTATGCGAGCTATTCTTTTCAACGATGTCGCTTTCCTTCCAATTCCACGTAAAGACGTCGCATAGGTGTTATAAGCCCGGTAAACTCTTGTGTTTGTGCATCGTACAGATCGAATAAGATGAAATAGTGCTTGGTTGCCACCCTGCTCCGAGACAATAAAAGGGGGTAATCTAGTATCCCTGGTGTCCATGTTCACGCACACAAAAAAATCTCCCAAAAATTAGCACCATCTCACAGAGGCTTCATGATTGATTGACTCCATCACCGAGAAAATCCATTGCTTTGCTACAGTTCTCAAACGTGCCATTCTTATTATTACTTTTCAGAAAGTAAATATAAATTTAAACCGAAGAATGGGGAAACCACACTACAACATAATCACTTGATTGAAGTTTATACTGATATCCAACAAGGCGAAAACTAAAACTTAAAAAAATGAAATATAATTTTTTCAAACAACATATGATGGGTGACCAATTTAGCTCTGCTATATGTCCTTTCTGAGAGTACAGGACAATCAACCATGAGCGCCTAAAAAGACATCCATGAACCACATGTACTTCCCTTTATTGTGCATCCACTCTTCCTTAGACATTTTTCACACATATACACTAAGTACTAATTTCATCGCCCCTCTATCTCGGTAAGAGTTAATGTATTCGTAGAGTTTTGAATGTCATATCTGATTTGCTCCATGTCGATGTTCCTCAACCCAAGATAAGATGGGCAGTGGGGGGCTGGAAGTGTGGTGGTACCATTCTCTAAGGCCAACACAATAGATGGCATTAAAGGTCTATCATCTGGGTTTTCCTGGATGCACAAGAGTGCTACATGTACGCAAAGAGAAAATTCATCTATTGAACATGTATCCATGATATATGAGTCAGCCAAATCCTCTAGCTTCCCTTCCTTCCACATATTCCACGACTGAAATAATCAAAAGTATCATTTATTTTCTTTTCAAAATTATGCCTACATTGTAAAATTTGAAACTTCAAATAAAGTATGTATCTACTCACATAGGCAATGAGGCTAGGAAAGCCCATCGTCCGAGTATTGGAGCTTCTCTTTATACCAGTTACAACCTCTAATAGTAATAAACCGAAGCTATATATGTCAGATTTGGTGGAGAAGACACCTTCCATTGCATACTCAGGAGCCATGTAGCCGCTGTGATTATTTCATTTCCATTATTAAAGAAACAAATTTAAATACTCACATATTATTATGAGTTACTGGTGGTAATTACTCACTACGTTCCGACTACGCGTTGGGTGTTTGCATTTTCTTGGTTATCACCGAAGATCCTTGCCATACCAAAATCTGCTATCTTGGGTTTCATCTCCGTATCTAGCAAAACATTTCCAGCTTTGAGATCCCTGTGAATTATGGTTAGCCTTGAATCTTGATGGAGATAGAGAAGCCCTCGTGCGACACCTTTGATTATATTAAACCGTTTCTCCCAATCCAGTTAATGTTTTCTTGAAACATCTATAGACAACAGAAATGTAAGAAAATATATCTCAAGTTGTTCCATGAAATATTGGGTTTTTTGCTTGAATATACCAAAAAGGGTTGCATCTAAGCTGTTATTAGGCAAATACTCATAAATGAGCAACTTTTCATCTCCCTCGCCACAACATCCAAGAAGCCGAACCAAATTTCTGTGTTGTAGTTTGGCAATAAGAAGTACTTCATTCTTGAATTCCTTTTCTCCTTGTTGAGAGTCCTTACTTAGCCTTTTGACAGCAATTTTTTGACCACCTAGTGTTCCCTACATAATTTCATGAAATTAACTTGAGTCTGCCATATGAAAATATCAAATTAAATTATCAATTATAGAGTCAACAAGAGGAAAGCAATTCTGAATTTACCTTGTAAACTTTTCCAAAGCCTCCTTGTCCAATCATACATGTTTCCGAGAAATTGTTTGTGGCAAGTGGAATTTCCTGAAATGTTACTAATGGGAACTCAAGGTCGCTTGAACCATCAGATGTTGCCTTCTTGTGTATTTCCAGGTTTCTGTACTTGCCTGTCCTACCAACAATTGTGTAATCATTTCTTCTCATAGAGTACAACATAGGGATGGACAACTAATGCGAAGTTGTGGATTTTTATATCCAAAGAGCTTAGAAGATTGAGTTCGTAATATGTCTATATGTTGGAAAAATTATATTTAAAAAAGGTCAAACAGGAAAATGTATTATGGCAAGTGAATGTAAATTCAACGTACCTTTGATCTTCAACCATGCAGTCAGAATGCACACTAGAATCACAACGCTTCCTAAAGCTAGCAATACAATCCCCACTATATTCCTCTTTGCCCGTTTACCTGTTCATTGCATAGAACATAGCATAGCATGAAAACAAAGTACTATTAAACCAGTAAGAATTAGCATGGAGCAAACAGAGGAAAGATTTTGGTACCAGATACAATATCTACTCCGGCAAGCCGGAGATAAAGCGTGTCGGCGGCGGGACTTGCAGGTAGCTTCCCAGTGTCAACCAGCTTCCCAGCCCACACCAAGCACCTTGGTGTGTGTCCCTTGGACGTGCTGCTGCCAAGGTTGGCGTACGCGTATGCCACGCAGGAGCAGTTGCGGCTGCAATAGGCGGCACATTTCTCCAGCGACGTGTGTGCCACCATGAGCACAAACCTGTCTGGTGGCTTCATCCCTGTCAAGGCCAAAAAACCATCCCCGCACCCCCTCAGCGCCTCCTTCCGTCGGCACCCCTCCGAGAACTTGCCGTCCCTCCAGTTCTCCATGTCCACCGGCTCAAAGCCGTCAAGGCACTTGCACGCCGGCATCGGCATTTCCGTCCCATCGCAGTACCCATAGGGGCCGCAATACCCGTACTGGTTGTGTTGGCCCAGTCCCAAACGCCGAGTGCAGTCCGGCGTGACGACGGCGTAGTATTCCGGCGAGTTGCGCGCACGTATAAGAACCAGCTAACAACGATCAGCAAGCTAGCTATCTAGCCTGATCAAAAGAACTAGCTCTCTCAACTCACACGAGTACGTATCAGAAAAAAACAATGTTGATGGCTACAGGACCCTCTCGGTCCTGTTGTTTGTATTGAAGCTCACGGTTGTCTTGCAAGGCTACTATATGGGTGTATATATACCCGGCAAGACGCAACGTCAATACGAATAGGTGTTGGACCACTAGTCCTACTCGGAACACACGCACACACACGTTCCCTGTCGGGATTACTATTCCTAACAATCACCCCCCTAAGCACGATGTGCCCATCTTCACAGCTTGGACGCCGATCCTTCCTCGCATCTCTGCAAACTTCACTCGTCCCAAAGATTTAGTTAGGATATCCGCAAGCTGATCATTGGTGCAAACATAGTTGACTTCAATCTTGCTCTCCTCTACACACTGCCGTATGTAGTGATACTTCGTATCAATGTGCTTACTCCTGTCATGATGCACCGGATTCTTGCACAATGAAATTGCAGACTTGTTGTCAATATTGAGCACCACTTGTTCCGCCTCCCGATTGGTGAGATCACCAAGTAGACTTCTTAGCCACACACCTTGACACGCTGCAGTTGCAGCCGCAATATACTCAGCTTCACAGGATGACTGTGCCACCACCTTTTGCTTTTGTGATAGCCAACTTACTATGCTTCTTTCCAAGAAATATGCCACGCCCGAGGTACTCTTACGGTCGTCAATATCTCCTGCCATGTCGCTATCACTGTAGCCAAGTAGCTTCACCTCCTCCTTCTCTTTTAAGTAGACAATACCAAAGTTTAATGTCCCTTTGATATACCTGAGTATATGCTTCACGGCTGTCCAATGCTCCATTGTGGGTGCTTCCATGAAGCGACTCACATAGCCAACGGAATAGGCCAAGTCGGGTCTTGTGTTAATGAGATACCTCAAACTTCCGACAACGCTCCTATACTCCGTTGCATCAACCGCAGGTGCTTCACTCCTTTTGCTCAGTTTAAGACGAGGTTTCATCGGAACATGAGTTGGATTGCATTCTTCCATGCCACACTTCTCGAGTATCTTCTTTGCATATGCCTCTTGGCATAGCGTGATCTCACCCAGCTTTTGATGTACCTCGATCCCAAGGTAGTAGCTCAACAAGCCTAGATCACTCATCTTGAATAACTCCTTCATCTGTAGCTTGAACTTTGCAATCTCCTTCTCATCCGCTCCTGTTATCAATAGATCATCAACATAGATGCCAACTAGTAGATGATCCCTTCCTTTACCTCGCTTATACATCGCATGCTCCAAAGGCTCTTCTCGAATCCGAGAGAGATCAATGTACGATCAAGCTTGATGTTCCACGCCGAGGGGCTTGCCGTAAGTCTGCATAACGCCTTGTGTAGCTTCAAAACCTTGTGTTCTTCTCCCTCTTTGATGTATCCCGGTGGTTGCTTCACATAAACTTCTTCTTCTAACTCCCCATTCAAAAACGCGGATTTCACATCCATGTGATGCAATTTCCAAGATTCTTGAGCTGCGAGAGCGATAAGTAATCTCACTGATTCCATCCTTGCAACGGGAGCAAACACTTCTTCAAAATCCACACCTTGCTCTTGAACGTATCCCTTGGCCACTAGCCGAGCTTTGTGTTTCACCAACTTCCCTTCGGCATCCTTCTTGATCTTGTACACCCACTTGAGCCCTATGGCCTTGTGATTGTTGGGTAGATCGACAAGCTCCCATGTATCGTTGTCGCGGATCGACCCCAACTCCTCATCCATAGCCCGACGCCAACACTCCTCCGTATTAGCATCCTCGAATTTCGTCGGCTCCTCGGTGAGTAAACACCGACCTTGTCCTCTCCCTCGCGCACGCGTTGTACGAAGGGTCTCCGGCGGATACAACTCCAGTACACTTCGGAATTTTTCTGGAGTAGGTGGCCGTCTCCTTTCTTCCCGTGCACTTGGAGGAGACGTGGAAGCTAATGTAGTACTTGTTTCAGCGTCTACTGAATTTCCTGCAGTTTCTGTCGGTGTACTGCATGTTGGCGACATGACATCGTCGCCCGCGTCCACTTCTGGACTGCCGCTAGTCCCTCCTGGACGGGAGTGTGCAGCTGATGGGCCACTTGCGCCAGGGCTCTCGTTCGCGCGTGGACTGGATGTCGACGTCGAGCCTCCAGGTGCAGCGCGTGAGCTGCTGCTCGTGCCGGGACTCCCACGCGGAGATACCTCTCTAGGCGTAGCGCTGCTGCTGCTCACTTCCAGACCTCCATCTTCTGAACCAGCTCCTAAATCCGTAACGCCACGGGACGCTGTTTCTTGATCATCTGCATGCGAATCACTGTAGACTACAGTAAATATTTCATCATAAATTGATTGTATCGGTTCCGCAGAGCCCCAATTCCATGATTTCTCCTCCTCGAAGACGACGTCACGTGTCACCACCAACTTTTTGTTCACTGGATTGTACGCGCGATACGCCTTCGAACCGTATTCATAGCCGATCATGACCATTGGAGTACTTCGATCTGCCAACTTGCTATTATGCCCGGTCACCGTCTTCACATGCGCCACGCACCCGAAAGTGCGAAGATGATCAACCGAGGGCTTGCGCCCGTACCATTCGCTTCAGACGGCCATACCAACTACACTCTTAGTTGGCGCCTGTTCAAATAGACACTGTACTAATCGCCACCCCAAAACCTGCAGCATGCCTTTGCTCTTCATCATGTGCGTGCCATGGCCACCACGGTTTGGTTCCTTCTTTCCACAACACCGTTTTGCTGCGGTGAATATGGTGCGGTGAGATACCGCCGGATCCCATGAGCTTCACAAAACGCCTTGAATTCATTGGATTTGAACTCCCCACCCCGATCGGTACGGAGGGCCTTCAACTTTGCCTCGGACTCCACCTCGGCTGCCATCTTCACAATCCTGAACGCTTGCAAAGCTTGATCCTTACTCTTCAGCAACACAACCCACATGTATCTACTGAAGTCGTCGACGATGAGCAAAAAGTACTTGTTCCCAGCGGGGGTCGCCGGCGTGATTGGTCCGCATAAGTCTCCATGCACCAACTCAAGAACTTTACTTGCTCGATATTGTCCCTCCCTTGGAAACGGGGCTCGCCTTTGCTTCCCAATGAGACAACCGTCGCACACCTGCTCAACATGATCAACACACGGTAAGCCACGTACCATCTCCTTCTGTCCAAGCTGTCGTAGAGCTTGGAAATTTAGATGTCCGTAGCGAGCATGCCACTTCCACGCCGAGTCTTCCATGCTTGTCATCAAACATACTGGATCCGTTCGATTGAGATTGAGGATGTAGAGTCTATTCTTCAACCTCTCCACCTTCACGATGAGCTGCCTTTGGCGGTCATATCCCCACAGGAATTCGTCCTCCAACACGATCTTGCATCCACGCTCCGCGAGCTGACCAAGACTGATAATGTTGGTCTTAAGCTTGGGAATATAGTACACGTCAGTGAGTACCTTGTGACCTCCATCCTTCAACTCAAACAGGACAGTGCCTCGTCCTGCAATCTCCACCTTCGACCCATCGCCGAATCGGACGGAGCCTCCAACCGTGAGGTTCAACTCAGAAAACCGAGCCTTGTCGCCGGTCATGTGGTTGCTAGCGCCTGTGTCGAGGTACCAAACGTCGTGAGCCGTCTGCATCCTCCGCGGGAAGACCTTCTCTTCCACGAGCGTGACGATCTCCGTAGCGGACTCCTGAGGAGTTGATTCCTTGGTGGTCATTAACTCGCAAGCTTCGAGCATGAGCATCATCGGTCCATCATCTCCTTCCTTCGCCATGAGAGCCTTCTCCTTTGAACGGTTAGGACACTCCGATTTGAAGTGCCCGAGCTGATTGCACTTATGGCAGCGAAGATTCTTCTTGTCGAATTTCTTCTTTGGCTTCTTCGGCTTGCTATCCAACTTCTTCGCCGGGACCGAACCATCACCATTGCCAGATGCTTTATCGCTCCTCTCCTTGGCGACCATTGCCTGCCACTGGGCACGTGTAAGCATGAGGTGCTCATCTTGATTCGCGCCGCCGTAGGTGATCTTCATCCGCTCGTCATGCGCCTTGAACCGTCCAACCAGGTCATCCATCGTGAGGGTGGTGAGATCAACGCATTGCTCGATTTCCGACACCAACGATATGTACCGCGGCGGCGCCGCGCGAAGGAAACGCATTACGACTGAGATATCTTCCAGCTTCTCACCTTGCGCGCGAATCCCGTTGACAATTGTGTCTACCCTCGAGGCAAAAGCGTCCAGCGTCTCATCTCCTTCCATCTCCGTGTTCGTGCTTCTTCGCAAGGTTTGTAGGGTCGCTTCGTGACGCTTCGTGCCCAATATTCAACGCCTTGAGTGTATCCCACGCCGCCTTTGCGTAATCCTTCGAGATTAGGTGCTTGCATCACGTCCCCGGCACCACGGAGCCGATGGCCGTGAGTGCTGTCGGTCCTGGTGCCGCGCGCCCTTCTTGAACTCGTCGCCGGGATCGACAGCCTCCCGATGTCGTTGCCTCCATGGCCCACTCCATCCGTTTCGCCCACGTCGTGTAGTTGCCGCGATCATACCGCGAATGCTGCGACACCGATGCACCCGCAGCCGCACCGGAGTACTCGCCTTGATCCTTGCCCGTCATGACCTCCCGTTACTAGGAGATCCTTCGCGAGGCTCTGATACCAATTGTTGGCCCAGCCCCAAACGCCGAGTGCAGTCCGGCGTGACGACGGCGTAGTATTCCGGCGAGTTGCGCGCACGTATAAGAACCAGCTAACAACGATCAGCAAGCTAGCTATCTAGCCTGATCAAAAGAACTAGCTCTCTCAACTCACACGAGTACGTACCAGGAAAAAACAATGTTGATGGCTACAGGGCCCTCTCGGTCCTGTTGTTTGTATTGAAGCTCACGGTTGTCTTGCAAGGCTACTATATGGGTGTATATATACCCGGCAAGACGCAACATCAATACGAATAGGTGTTGGACCACTAGTCCTACTCGGAACACACACGCACACGACACCGTTCCGTGTCCTATCGGGATTACTATTCCTAACAGGTTGCAGGCCCAGGCCGGTAACTGAGCTAAGACAGCCCATGCCGATGAGCTAGTGTTCCAGCTCTGGATTTGGAGCTTGCCAGAGTAGGTCAGCACGTACCTGGTGCGCCAGGCGCCGTCCGAGAGGCTAAAGGTCGTGTAGCTCTCCTCGTCGTTGCTAACAACGGCCATGTATATGATGATGGCGCTGGTGTTAGACATCTGGAACTTGTACTCGTTCTTCACCAGGAAACCGGTCCATGGCGGGCTGCGGTACACCGGGCGCGCCCTGTCCCAGATGAATATCTGGAGAAACGTGACCGGGTCGCAGCCGTAGGTGAAGTTCCCCGGCGAGGGGTCGCCAGGGCCTTTCCAAGACACCAGGTGCTCGCCTGCACGTGTCCGGTACCTGATCCGCATCTTCATGCCAGGAAGGAATGTGTCTGTGGGGTGGTCGAAGCTCTGCCACAGCGTGGTGCCGTTGGGCGAGCGGATGATAAGGTTGCCCGTGCTTAGAAGCACTACCACCGCAAAATCAAAAGAGGAAGAACTCGGGGCAGTGACCACGTCAGTCGTCCAATAGACACGACCACCACCACTACCATCGGACAAGACAAGATTTGAGGTGTTGGTGAGGGAGAGCGTCGGTGCAGCCATAGTGTTGTTGGTGACTGGGGCTTCACGGTTGGCGACCCACACGACGGTGTGCTCAGAGATGCCGTTATACCATATGCCAAGGTGTAGGTTGGCCGGCGTGGATCTAGATGGAGAGAAGAATCCTAAGGCGAAGTCACCGCCATCGGAAATGATGGTGGCGCCAGGGGAGAGACACTACTAGGAAAACGGCTATAGGTAATCAGCACATCCGTGGCTCACATGGTTGAAGTGCCCCACGGCTAAAACAGGCGTGGCTCACCTGTGGGCAGTGCCCTACTAGTAACTAGAACAACCGTGGCGCACATGACCCTAGTGCGCCACAGATATGTGGGCGAGGCCTTGGCCACACGCCAAACTTCATGGCGCACCATGCACACGTGCGCCACGGTTGTTAGGGTCATACTGTGGCGCACGTGTGCGCTACGACTGAGCGCATGCCCACCTCTGCTCTGAGACGGCCACTAACTTCTGTGGCGCACTCCGCCCAGTGCGCCACAGGGACTAGGAGCATCTGTGGCGCACTCTGCATAGTGCGCCACAGAAGTTTGTACTCCCTGTGGCGCACTCTTGCCGTGTGCGCCACGGATGTGTCGATTTTTTTAAGACAGCACTTTATGTGCACATGTGTGACCACATCCACCACCCCACACTTCACTTTGCCCTTCTTCTTCCTCCTTAGATCTAGTCGGGATCTTCTCCTTCCCACCTCAATTTCTCCACACATTCACCATTTTTAGCATGTAAAACTTGCTTTGGATGTTACATAAGTAATAGAGGAGGTCTCCGGTCTCTCATCTATCCGTCTCCGGTCGACGCGCGCACCTCTCCTTTCCATCTTTCTCGCGATCGGTCTCTCATCTCGGTAAGTTGTCCATGTAAGGATGTGTTCATGTGTATATGGATGATGCATGTGCTCATATGTATGTAGATGATCGATGCTCATGTCATGATGTTTGTATGGTTGGAGAGCTAGGATCGATGGTCATATGTGTGTGTATATGGAGAGTATCGATGATGCTCATGCATGTGTGTATGGAGAGGATAATGATATGTTCATGTGTGTATGGATCGGTCTCTCTCTCTCTCTTGTGTTTGTATGTGAACAAGTTGCCATTGTTTTGCCAAAATGTTGATTCATTTCCATTTTGGCAAGACTTTGCATTTCGCAAAGGTCCTAATTTTAGGATAGGTCATGCCGAAATTTTCTATCGACCATTGCATGCATGCATTCATTATGTGGTTCTAATAGACTTCAAAATTGTACCGTGTACATCGTGCAGCAAAAATGGTCCATAATGAGCGAAGGCATTGTGGCTAGATTTTTGAAATGTCGACGGCCGACATGATACTGAAATAACAAGATGGATATAAGATGTCCGTGCAGAAGATGCAAACTCAACTGGTGATCGACCCAGTTCGAATCTGCAGCGCACTCGCCCGCCATGGTTTCATGGATGGATACACTCGTTGGATAAGCGATGGCGTAGATGATGGAGACGGTGATCATCATCACGGCGAGAACGGGCGAGATGATGAAGAGGCTCGGAGATGGTGAAGGTGCAAGGCATCGGGATGATGATGATATAGATGGCGGAGGAGCGACGGCGATGGAACAACGTCAGTGGTGCGGGACCCTTATGTGCAAGAGCTGCTTCTCAAGCGCATTTAGTAACGCCAGGCTGCCGCTAGAGAAAAGCCAAGCTTGCGCAACTTGAGAAAGACGCGGTTACTCCATTGTATGAAGGATGCAGGCCCGATGATACCGGTTGAATGTAACGCTCAAGGCTATGGAGATGAAGGCAAAGCACAAATTGAGCGGCAAGCTTCGACGATATGATGGCATTACGCACGATCGTCTCCGGAGAACACATGTCCAACTAGTATCGAGGATGCCAAGAAAATCGTCATCCTCTCGATCTACCGCACGTTAGATATCACGTATGCATCAACGATTTCATCATTTATCGGGCGAGGGGCGAGAAAACCACATGTCCGGTGCGGCGTGAGTCGATACAAGAAAGCACCTCGAAAAGTGGTATGGTACTTTCCTATCACCCTCGTCTGCGGCGCTATTTCGCGGACCCTAAGGCGAAGCTCATGCGATGGCATGCGGAAAGGAAGAAGCCAGGAGATGATGATGACCGAAAAGGATGAGCTGCCGACGCACCCTTCGATGCTAGCCGTGGAAAGCATTGAAACTGTGTTCATGGCGCACCGGAGGTGGCTCGGCAAGAATGATCCATGGAGAAAACGTGGAGACCTGCTCGATGGCAAATCGAGACCCGAGGAATCCCAGGCGTAGGAGCAGCGAAGAAGTGGAAGAGTTCTTGAAAACCGGAAAGATTGTCCTAAGCACGGAAAGAAGCGAAGAGAAGCAACAAGACAAGCCGATGAAGGTATGGAAAACAAGGTCTGCTTTTGGAGTTGCCATCTTGGAAGTTTCTCACGCCTCATAGCCTCGACATCATGCATATCACGAAAAACGTAGCGAGTCCGTCGCCACCATAATCAACATGCCGGATAGGACGAAGATGGTCCGAAGCAAGGCACGACCTGATATGCTTGGGTATCCGGAAGGAGCTTCACGAGGACGACTACCTCGATGATCAGGAAGATGACGATGATCATGAGTCGGAGACGACACAAGGTCGTCGGAAGGGTAAAAAGTTCAAGAAGAACGAATATTACTACCCTCCTTCTTGCTTCACTCTAAGCCAGGATGAGATCAAACAGTTTTTCAAGTGCCTTCTAGGAGTCAAATTTCCTTACGGCTACGCGGTCAAGATAAGCAGATACCTAGACGAGGCGAAGCAGAGGTTCAGTGGCATGAAGTCTCACGACTGTGCCGTGCTAATGACGCAGGTACTTCCGGTCGCACTAAGAGGGATAATGGACGAGCACGTCCGTGAAACGTTATTTGGCCTATGCAAGTTTTTCGACGTCATCTCTAGGAAGTCGATTGGCTTGAATCAGCTCGGAAGGCTACAGGAGGAGATCGTGGTGATACTATGTGAGCTTGAGGTCTACTTCCCACCCGCATTCTTCGACATTATGGTGCATCTGCTGGTCCATGTCGTGGAGGACATCGTACAACTCGGGCCGATGTTTCTCCGCAGCATGATGGCGTTCGAAAGGATGAACGGACACATCAAAGGATACGTTCGCAATAGGTCCCGTCCAGATGGAAGCATAGCCAAGGGCTTTCTGGCCGAAGAGTGCATCTCTTCGCACGAATTATCTAGACATCGAGAACCGTCGGTCTTCCGTCAGCGTACACCTTGGCAAGCTCGACGGATCTGGTCACCGAGAGGTCGTCGCATCGCATGCAGACTTGATTTTCGACGCGAGACTTTGATCGAGCAAACCTCGTCGCGCTACAGCATTTAGAACTGGTCGATCCTTGGTGCGAAGCACAAAAGGTTAATCGAGAAGAAGTAATGCGATGACCGGCATACAGAGGACGCAGGAAGAAATAATCAAAGAGCACAACTCAGATTTCACGTTGGTTTAGGCGACGCCTTGATAATCCCCGCTCGCATTCTTCCGACACGTAAAAGATCATATTCACCTTGTCGCAGGACCGATGCAAAACCTGGTGACCTATCGCGTATGATATCAATGGCTACACATTCTACACGGAGGAAAAGGACAACAAGTGTGATTATCGAACTCAGCGTAACGTGAATTCTACACCAATGACAACGTGAAGGAAAGATTCTACGGAAGAATCGAGGAGATCCGGGAGCTCGACTCGTGGAGAAAAGGTGCCGATGTTCCGTGTCGATGGGCAAAGAACGTCGAAGAGAAGACCGTATTTCACAACCATGATTATACCCGGCAGCCAAATCCAAGGTCACGGTGCAAACGTGGCGCGAAAAATGAACCGTGGGTCTGGCTACCAAAGTGGACCAATGTTTTTCATTACCGACCGACAAAGCCTAGCCGTGTTGTCGTGAGGAGAGGAAAAAGGAACATCATCGGAATGGATGGAGTCGCCAATGAGCAAGACTTGACCAAGACGGCGATCCAAAGATTGAAGATGACGACTACGATGCAAAGAACATACATCACAAGAAGAAAAGGACAACCCTACCCAAAAAAGGTAGCCCGCTCGAAAGAAGAAACATTAAAGTGCCGGGCTAAATTATTCAACCGACAAAGAAGGGAAAAAGATTGTAAACGCTAGCTCAAAAAATATTGTAAACGCGTGGTCGAAAAAGATTGTAATATTCATGGACAAATTATTATGAAATTTAGTTATACTTTGAATCATATTTGTAACACTTTTATGACATATATCACTACTTTTTGCATTTTTGGAATATTTAAAAGTATTTTAAAAACAAAACAAAACTTGTATGGCATAAATCACCACTTTTGGACATTTTTTGGTACATTTAAAAGTATTTTAAAATAAAATAAAAAGTGGAGCACCAGATTCAACACAGGTGCTCATAGTTTACAATAGAGCTAATAAGGGGCGTAACCGGTGGGCTATGACGGATTAGTGCTAATAGGGATGGCCGCCTCTTATCAGTAGTCCACCCACACACGCGTAGCACCCACAGCCAAGTGCGCTACGGTTATCCGTAGCGCACTTGGCCAGGGTGCGCTACGCGTGTGTGGGTTGGACTAGTCAACTGCGCCGCTCGATCTGCATCTCACAGACACCACACTGCACGCACGGCTGCATCTCACAGACACCACCACCGCCACCGCCGCCACCGCCGCGCTGCCGTGGAGGAGCAGGCCCGTGCCCAGGAGGAGGTCGCAGTCCAGGAGGAGGAGGTCGCAGTCGCCACTGCAAGAGGAGGGGGTCGCGCTCGTTTCGTGGAGGAGGAGGTCGCAGTCGCCGCGCTGCCGTGGAGGAGCAGGCCCGTGCCCAGGAGGAGGTCGCAGTCCAGGAGGAGGAGGTCGCAGTCGCCACGCCAAGAGGAGGGGGTCGCGCTCGTTTCGTGGAGGAGGAGGTCGCAGTCGCCGCGCAGTCCGTGAAGGAGAAGGCCCTCATCGTCCGCGTGCTCGCCGTCGTCCTTGTCTCGGAGGTGAGAATCACCCTCTCCCCTCTCCCCCTCTCTCCCCTCTCGTTGCATCCATTCACTTAGGGGATTCAGAGTAGGATTCAGATTAAGGGTTCAAAGTTAGGGTTCTTAGGATTCAGAGTAGGAAATCTTCAGATTTTCTGAAAATTTTTGTCTTGTTGGTTTAAACTAAGCCTATTGCAATCATTTTTGACACACAGAACATGGTGGCTTGCATTGGAGTTGATTCCCTGTTTAATACTATGTGTTAATTCGTGAAGTCATAGTTATTTTGGGAGGGATATTATGATATGGAAGAAACTGAAATAACACACAATCATCAATTAAAAGTACAGTTTGACATTGTCATATTGAATGTCATTCTAAACAATCTGAAGTTTCATGAAGTTCTTGCTAAGTATGAAGTTTACTAAAGTTGAAATGCCTTAATGTCAAGATTTACTTTAGTGGACAAGTACTAAAAGAGGTGTAGGAGCAAGCGTGTGTAACCTTCAGGTTACACAAGTGTACTGCTGTACCTTGATCACTCTAGTTTCTCTTTGAATAGTTTCCAGGTCTGTGAATACAGTGACAGGTTGCCTACTAAGAAGATGTCTGAAAGCACATCTAACAAGAGTGTTGTTTTTCTTATTGTTCTTAGTACTGAATATTGTTCACTCAACAATATTCACTAATTACTCTAAGCAATTACTCCATCAGCGTTCACTGCTACTGACATGAGTAATGTTCACTGAATGTTCATGGTAGATAAGCTTTCTTGTTTGATGATTTACTTTTTCTAGAATAATTCAAGGGCTTTCTTATTTGAGGATTTTCTTTACTACTCTGATTAAAATAATTCAATTTTATTGTTCAATTTCCACTCAAATGGAGAAGTATATAAGGAATGCTACTGTCAATATTCATTTAATCAGTTACTGCAGTTAGTGCAGTATATTGTGTGATTTTAATCAGGTTAGTTCTAGAGCATAACAAGGAGAAGGCTGACAAGCTGGTCAGAACTCTCGTCATATTATCTTTTGATTGAAATAGTATAGCATGTCTCCCACAGTCAGGAATAGAACGGTGCATGCTCATATTTGTTATATATTTTTAGCTTGCAGCAGAATATACTCCCACGCAAAACTGGTACTGTTGTGGGAGTATTATGCACCTACAGTAGTTGATTTTTCAGTCATTAACAACATGCAACCATAGCCTATTCACTCCCAAGAAAATTGAAGGTACTCCACACACACATAGAAAACAGTCAGCAAGTACAGGTTTCAGCAAGTTCTGTTGAAAAGTGAATATGCACTAGAGTAGTGGTGCTACTTGTCTGAAATAAAGGTCAAGTTAACTAATTTTTTTTCTACTGAACAACAGTTCCCTTTTTTTATTGCTATATACTATTGTGCAAAGCTGCTGTCCATGCATATATATGCTTCTTGGGGTTACATCTGAGTGGCTGGAGCTAAGGATCACCTGGACCATGCTCCAGAAACTCCTCTCTCTGGGTGGGAACAGTTTTTGTCTTTGCACATTTTTACACTGTTTATGCTTGCTGAAACCTGAAACTGCTAAGTCCAAACCTGAAACGCTAAGTCCAAACCTAAAACCTGAAACGCTAAGTCCAAACCGAAACCGCCATTTATGCTTGATGTACTGTTTGTGTGTTGGCCATTTATTCTAGTTGCTCCATTTTTTCCTGAAACAGATTTATTGTGTGCTGGTTGTGTAGTTATGCTGGCTATACTGGGCCATTTATGTTGGTTGTGCTGGCTATGATGGCCATTTATTGTGTGCTAGCTATGGCCATATATATGCAGGTTCTTGTATGAGATGAGTTCCGATTTTTGCCGGAATGTTGATTAACTTCCGTTTCGGCAAAAATCGGGAACCTAGTTTAAGAAAATTAGCAAAGGTCATGCCGGATTTTCCGTGCATTTAACCAATTATTTGTTTTTTATTAGTGCAAAGATGTGTGACAACGACGAGGCTGGATGTTCTAAGCGAATCAGCTGAAGGAAAGGAGACCTCCGAATAAACAATTGACATTACGGGGCGGCCCGGCGTCTAGAAGACGATGAAGAATACCATCCTTCGGAGAGCGAGGATGATGAGATGGAAGACGCGAGGAAGAAGCCGGAAGGGCGGACGATGAAACCACCGATGGCGGCGAGGCACAGGAGTGGTAGCAACCCTCCTCCTAAGAAGAAGAAGGAAGGACCGGCGCCAACACGGTCGGCACGGTCGGGAGGAAATGCAGTGAGCCCATCGGGGTTCCTTTGGAGCCCGCCTTGTCGCCAAAGTGCGGTGGGCAAGTGGCGGCGATCACCCGGACAACCATCTCGATCAACACCGAGAATCTCCGCATAAAGATAATGGCCATACGCACACTCCTCTTCGAGAAGCTGCACGCCAGATACAAGTTCCCCGCTAAGTATCAGAACACAAATTATCATGGGAACGAAGTAAACAAATCAGCCCTCACAAAGATGAGCACCGCCCTGGCCAGGTGGAGTCAATAGCGAACTGGAGTGCGGGTGGTCGAGTAGGGCCGTGCCCGATTCCAAGCATGGTCAGCAGCCACTCGAACAACGCGGCGCCGACGAATCAGGCGAACTACGTGTTCGTGACTCGCGCTAGCACCTGGCGCCGCAAGTGTTGGTGACTCGCCATCACCGCTGGCGCCGAGTACATGTTGGTGCCCCCGCCATCGTCGGCGGCGGAGCTCCAAGCACCCGTCGGTAGGGAGAATACACCGGCCAGACCGCGCCATCAAGCCCCTTCCGTCTCTTGCGCCCGTCGCCGTGTCACGGTGCGTCGACATTAGCCGATCTCGACGCCATCACGGTAAACAAATTGCTTTAATTACCGCCTTTCATGCCATCTATATATTACTCTTGTGGCGTCGCTCGACGACGCCGTACATGTTTTCCGCAGACGGATGTTCCTTGCACTCTCTTATGCTACGTGAACAACGAAATGAGGATGTTGCCAAGGTACCATCGTTCAACCCTTGCAGCGACGTTCTCCACTCAAAGCCGATGCGGATAGCGCATGTGGTTAAAATTAGTCGGTGCTAAGGGCTGCGACGACGGAACCTCCCATTCAACCCCAGTGAGCGGATGAAGAAGAGTCGTCCTCGAAGTTGCTTCGGCTTGTTCATGCTATGGCCAAAGAGCATGATCCGTTTGGGGACGGCGGGGCCATCACGCCACAACAACGCACACCGTGCCGGCGACAAGCGGTGGCAAAACCTTACCGCCCTCGCCGTCACCTCCACGCGGTGGGTCGGATGATCATGTTGATGATATGCACATGGCGCAGATCCGGCCGAGGACTTCAAGACGGAATGATCACTTCTTCAGACTCGGTTTAACGAAGAAGACCTAGCTGGTGGCCTCACGAAAGCCACTATCACCAAGTGTCTTTGGTTCTCGAGACGCCTCCGACTTGCGCCTTCTGAGCCGGATACAACCAACCGCCCTTTATTCTAAGCCCGACACACTACATAGGCGGCGGTGCTCGATATGTGCCTGCCCGCTCCAAAAGGAAAAAGGGCAGGAAAAGAAAATCTAGCAGCTCGAGCCAGCCGGTGGCGTCAACTACGAATCCAATCAGGTTTCGGGACGGGCCACCAAGACCCGAGGGTATTATGTGGAGGATTCATGTGGCGGGTGAGCCCATGCTACCTAAGAATTTGCGGAGGCTCGCCATTGAATGCAGAGTGTGCATGACGGCGTGCTGACGATAGAGAGACGCCTTCTATCGGAGAAAGATCCCTCGCACCCGGTATTCGTGGTTAAGGTGCCACCAGGCTTGGGCTTCGTCGACACCGCCCATGGATCTGTTCTTCCGCGGTTCGAGGACATCTTCAATATGTTCCACCTATACCCTGCACTATACCATGGTCCGTCTTTTCTCTCGGCGCCACGCAGATCATTAGAGAGAACACCGGCATCGCTATAGTGGACCCCTACTACATGCGTGACTGCTTGGGTTCCCCACGAACGACGTATCGTGGCCTCGTACCTAAAAAAGAATCCTCGTGGCGAACAAGACAAAGGAATACATTCTCGTGCCTTACTTTCCCGAGTAAGTCGTTATTCGTCGCCACCGTCGATTGGCTTTATTAGATCATCATCATTCTTTTTCAACACATTCCATTTGAATTTTTATGCAGAGATGAACCGCACGCTCATCTCCTTATCGCCAAGCATTCCCACGCCACGTATTTCGACTCGGGAGTCTAGAAAAGAAGAAAACTACGACAAGATCAAGGAAGTTTTGGATGATGCTCTCCGGCTTTGCCTCGACGGAAGGCACCAGCCGTGCGTAAGAAGGTCAAGTTCGCAGCACGTCTTCAACCACGTAATGAGTTCCCTGCGTGAAGCGGTAGGAAAACGATGAAGAAGGAAGCCTACTACGCACTCCATCACATGAGGCGTTCCTACTTGACCAGCAGAATTCTCTGCCGATCATCTCAAGCAGTGGGCGAAGCAAAGGCCAAGATCAATGATTCGGATATTAGACAAGAGATGTATCGCATCCAAGCAGTTTAGGGGCAATCATCTTCGTGATGTCATGACTTGGGGATCTTCTCGGAGGAAATATCCCGAATAACCGTGACATAGAAGATCGCCTAGAGATGCAGGGTGACTATAGGAAGTTCATGACGAGAGGCGTCCTCCGTTCCCTAATCCGAGCGTAAGGCTTGATGTTGGCCTAGTTGTAGTTGCAAACTATAGATGACCTTTGTGTGTGTGTGACGACAAGTGTACTTATCTTATTAGGTTTATGTATCACCGCTTACTTATTTTGCTTATTATTATTATATATCAATCAATGCTTGGTTTTTTGCTTACTCTTTGGTTTTTTGCTTACTCTTTGGTTTTTTGCTTACTCTTTGGTTCTCGACGACAAGTGTGAGTTATTTTTGTCTTTTAGAATATGCCGATGATTGAAATGTCGTGGCACAATATATATGTGAATGTGCTATCGACCTTGTGATATGCAAAAGTCCGTGAATTGTGCATCCTACTTGGTGACGGTCCGTCATAAGCAATTCCTGTGTCCAACGACCTAGCTAGTTATATATGAGGCATGCTTTTCGAGTTATTTTTGTCTTTTCGAGAATATGCCGATGATTGAAATGTCATGGCACAATATATATGAATGTGCTATGACGGGATTGTGAGCCTTGTGATATGCACAAGTTGAATTGTGCATCCTACTTGGCTCACGGTCCGTCATAAGCAATTCCTGTGTCCAACGACCTAGCTAGCTAGTTATATATGAGGCATGCTTTTCGAGTTATTTTTGTCTTTTTCGAGAATATGCCGATGATTGAAATGTCGTGGCACAATATATATGTGAATGTGCTATGACGGGATTGTGAGCCTTGTGATATGCACAAGTCCAGGAATTGTGCATCCTACTTGGCTCACGGTCCGTCATAAGCAATTCTGTCCAACGACCTAGCTAGCTAGTTATATATGAGGCATGCTTTTCGAGTTATTTTTGTCTTTTTCGAGAATATGCCGATGATTGAAATGTCGTGGCACAATATATATGTGAATGTGCTATGACGGGATTGTTAGCCTTGTGATATGCACAAGTCCAGGAATTGTGCATCCTACTTGGCTAACAGTCCCGTCATAAGCAATTCATGTGTCCAACGACCTAGCTAGTTATATATGAGGCATGCTTTTCGAGTTATTTTTGTCTTTTTCGAGAATATGCCGATGATTGAAATGTCGTGGCACAATATATATGTGAATGTGCTATGACGGGATTGTGAGCCTTGTGATATGCACAAGTCCAGGAATTGTGCATCCTACTTGGCTCACAGTCCCGTCATAAGCAATTCCTGTGTCCAACGACCTAGCTAGCTAGTTATATATGAGGCATGCTTTTCGAGTTATTTTTGTCTTTTTCGAGAATATGCCGATGATTGAAATGTCGTGGCACAATATATATGTGAATGTGCTATGACGGATTGTTAGCCTTGTGATATGCACAAGTCCGTGAATTGTGCATCCTACTTGGCTAGCAGTCCGTCATAAGCAATTCGTGTCCAACGACCTAGCTAGTTATATATGAGGCATGCTTTTGAGTTATTTTTGTCTTTTCGAGAATATGCCGATGATTGAAATGTCGTGGCACAATATATATGTGAATGTGCTATGACGGGATTGTTAGCCTTGTGATATGCACAAGTCCGTGAATTGTGCATCCTACTTGGCTAACGGTCCCGTCATAAGCAATTCTGTCCAACGACCTAGCTAGTTATATATGAGGCATGCTTTTGAGTTTGCTCTTTTTGATTTAAGAGTACTTTCTATAAGTGTATCTTCATATGCGACTTTAATTATACATGTTTTTCAATCACCGGTTAGTTATTATTGTCAACTTGTAGATGACGTGGTACGTCCGGTACAAGGGACGGTTCCTGAGTCTACGATGATTGGGAAGACTGCCGGAGACAGTGCACCGTTTAATGACAATAGCTACAAAGGGTACAACACTATGGAGGCGGAAGATAGATACACGCTATCTAGCGGGAGTTAGGACAAGGAACCGGATGAAGACCTACACCTTCATGGCGGTGATCATGCTTATCTTCTTTGGTTATTTATCCGCGTTTGTGTCTAGCTAGCTAGTTTAGATGTCTAGCGAGCTTCCGAGCTCTAACTTGTTCGATCGACACATGTATTCGCATGTCACCAACTACTACTTTGTAACATGATCAAAACAATGTAACTTGGACTATATATTCATGTATGAGACTTATCTATATGTATTTGTTTCAATCTTGTTTTTCATATCAGTATTTATATATATAATTGTATATCTTGTATGTGTGTGTATATCTGCTGTAATATTGTATATAATCAGATTGCATATAATCTGGCATGGAAATTAAAAAAAAAATACATCTGTGGCGCACATGTTTTACCTTGGTGGCGCTACCCTAAAGAGCACCATGGATGTTTAGTGGCGCCTTGGGTAGCGCCACAGAAGATAAAAGGGTAGCGCATGCCAAACTTCGTGGCGCACTAGGCATGCTTACGCCTATCTACCTGGCAACCGTGCGCACTAGGCGGTCGCCACCGAGATAGCCCGTGGCAAGGCAGTGGCGCTCTTTGATGCGCCACGGATGGGCCTTTCAGGTGCGCCACAAACGACCATTTTCCTAGCAGTGAGAGCGGCTTGCCAGGGATAAGCCTGTCATCGGACGCTCGCAAGGGCAGGAAGAAAAATATCAGGATCATGACGGAGCAGGCGAGAGCAAACCAATCCATGGATAATGTTCCCCGAAACAGAATTGCAAGGCCTAGTTATATGATCCTGGAGAGAAAAAGTACAAGACGTGCTTGGTCTGGTCTGACATTCCTCCGGGCCTTTGTCGTGCCAGCAACCACAATGCACGGACATCATCGCAAATTTAGTTGGCTAGTTTAGGTGTTAACATTTCATGATGTCGGCGTCCATCTTTATTTGACTTAAGTTTTGTTTTCCTTTTATGTACTTTGTAAACTTTAGATGACTAAAATATCAAAATGTGGATGTTTGATGCAAAGGCCGAATCATATTAATTCCCTTTTCAAAATTAATACTGTAACAGATGTGATTCCGGAAAGAGAATGACTAGATCGTACTTAGTCTGGTCTTTGTATTCCTCACGGCCTTTTCATACAAGCAACAATAATGAACAGAACTTGCAAACATAGTTTTCAGGTAGTTTCCGGGGATGTCATGTGAGCTGTCTACGTTTGTCTTTATTTGACTTTGCAAATATAGAAGCATATCTATCTATCTATAGATCTATCTACTAATTTATACGGAGGTAGGTTCGTCCTCCACTGATTTGGTTCCGATTTTTCGCTGGACGGTTTTGCCCCTGGTTGTTTGTGGATATTACATAGTATGCCACCGCAAGTGAAAGTTGGCTTGGAGAGGCGGGCGCCTGTACGTGACGGTTCTGTCGGGAGGAGGACGACCAGGCCGACCGCTGGCATGGCGGGTCGAGGAGGCGCCGGCGTCCGCTGGCGAAGAGGCGCACGTGTTCCGCGGCGGCCATGGCGGGTCGACGAGGCTCCGGCGTCCGCTGGCAAAGAGGCGTACGGGGTCGAGGAAGATGGCGCGCCGGAGGGGCTTGGAGAGGCGAGGCGGGCGCCTGTGTGCGGTGGTTCTGTCGGAAAGAGGAAGGAGCACGACGCGGCCGATGACGGCCATGGCGGGTCGAGGAGGCGCCCGAAGCGTATACCACGAAATCATGGAGGCAGCATAGTCCGTGGTGGCGTTCAAGAGTGCCGCCAGGCTAGCTCCTTCGTGGCACCGCAAGGCCGTCGTGAAATTTGTGTTGTAGACGATTGGAAGCGCCGAGCTGCACGTGGTGTCGTTGGAGGCGCAAAGGCTGAGCTTGGAGTAGTCGAGGAAGAAAGCGTCGTAGTTGCAGCTAGCTACCTAAGTGGTCCTGTTCGTACGTGGTGTGAGGCTGCTTGACCCAGTTCCTATTCGAGATGAGCCTGCGCGAACGCCGCCGCCTGCTTCATGTCGAGCCGGTCGTAGAGCGGGGCAAAGGTCCGACGCCACCGTCACACCTGGCGCACCAGGATGCGCAGCACATTCCAGCGAGAAGAGCACCGGGAGTCAGCACATGGCGGCAACGCCGCTCAACCGCGCGGAGGTTGGGGATCTGGGAGGGACTTGATCGCGTTTGGGAGGTGAAAACAGGGGGTGTCTACAAAAATGGGCATACTTTTTTTTGGTGGAATTAAGGTTTCTGGAAGGAGCTCCAAGATGGGCCTGGTTTGGGTCGCCTGGGCTGGTTCGGATAGGGTCTCTCCCCTTTTATTTTATTTAAAACATTTTTCATTATTATTTTATGTTTGTTTTGAGATCAGTTTTTAAATTGATTTTGAACCAGAAAATAAACGAAAAATAGAGTTTTAACTCTACACAAAAAAGAAGAATAATTTAGCAACAAAGATATAATTTAGCAAAAATAGTTTTAGGAGCAAAAATATGCAACAAAAATATGATGTCAAAGACCGATTCATAAAAGAAGAATAACAAAAACTAATAGGGTGGTATTTTTATGGGCACAACGGCCTGATGGAGTACATATAGGTCGGGACGGAGCATGGAGCACGGGGACAATCGACGTGGTCATTGTTGGTCGGGTTGAGCCGTGCATGGAGGGGCACTGGGAGAGCAAAGCTTGCATATGCAGATGATTTAAAGCACTCCTCGCTGTTATCGTATGAGATTTTGTCCAAGTCTCATATTATACCCGTAGCAACGTACGGGCATTTAGCTATCTTTAATTAAGGAATATAGTAGAAGGATTTTGTTTTTCATATAGAATATCGTTCGTTAAATTTAATGTGACACCGTAGCAAAGCACGGGTTTTATGCTAGTATATATAAGACTATTTCGTTTATGAAGGTAAAGAACTGTTGGTACTCGTGTGCTGACGCAGACGAGTGACTTGATGAGATATGGGATTGACAGATTTATCCATGTCCACTATATTCGTTAATTATAGTGGGTAACGGTGTGTCTTAAACGTGTTCGTTAATTATACTCCGTTTATTCTAAATTAGGATGCAAATAGTTTTTTGTTAAACTTAAACTTTTCAAAATTTGATCAACTATATAGAAAAAAGTGTTACATCTATAATATCAAAACAGTATTGTTAGAATCTTCACGAAGATCTCCACTGCAAAAACTCAGTCAGGGTCGGGGAGAAAAAAAAGGGAACCCACTCTTGCGGACAAGAAAACCGCCCGTCCTCCGCGTCGCTCCCGCGAGCGACGGGAGGACCCCCTGCCGCCGTCGCCCCAGGGCCACTCACCCGCTCCCTTCGCCTCGCCGCCGCCAGACGGCGCCGCCGAGCAAAGCCCATGCGCTGGCGGCGGGTTCTCCTCGCGGCGGAGGCGGCGGCGGCCGTGGCTCGCGGAGGCGTGCTCGGCAGCGTTAAGCGCGGCCTCCGCGGCGTGGTGGCCTCGCCGGTGTCTTGGGTCCTCCGACGGTGGCGGCGTTCTCCGGGGCGGCCTCGGCGTGGCGCATCTCGGCGAGGCTTGGGCGGAGGCCTGCCTCGGCTGAGGCGGGACAGCCTTGGCGGGCAGCGGCACAATAGCGGTAGGCGGAGCTCGGGGCGGGTGTGGCCTTGGCGGCCCAGATCTGGCCAGTTTGGGCCCGGATCTGGGTTAGGCGGGCCGACTGGCTTTGTTTTGTCTGATCTGCAGATCTAGGCTGGTAAAGTGGAAGGGCTCCGCGGTGTCTTCGGCCGGCCTGTTGCAGCGTGGTTGCAGACTTTACGGGCTCGTTGGGGCCCGGCCGGACCACCATGGGACTGGTATGCCTCCGTGGAGGTTTTACGGGCCCACAGGGACCGGCCGGACCTATGGAGGTCTAGTTTGTCTGCAACCGTGTCCGGTCGACTACCGCCTCCGGCGGTGGAGGTTGTTCCCTCCCGCGGGGCCATGGTCCTGTGAACCCTGCTTCATTTCTACCTGTGCTGCGATGCTGCAAACCCTGTGAAGGCTTGCTCGGTGAGACGATGATGGCGGAGTCGGGACCGGAGTGGCACATGCTCGTGGGCGACAAGTTTGGTGGTGGCGAGGCCTCGACCTCGCGGGTCTCTTGTGCCTCGGCTCGTCCGGGGATTGTGGATAGGGTCCTCGGGGGAAATCCTTGTCTGCTCGACCGACACTGACGTGGTGCCGCCTGTGGGTGTCATCTTCCTTCCTGGAGGGCGTTGTGGCTTCCCTACTTTCACTCCCCTCTGTGTGCCGGGGGAAACCCTAGGTCCAGTCTCTGGTCCGGGCAGCAGCGGTCGCTTCCCCTCTTGAGGGTGCTGCTTGGTGCTTGTCGAGTCGGGGCTATGAGCGGGGTGGGCATTCTTCGGGGGCCGTAGCGGTTGCAGTCTTCCTCGTCTAGTTGATCCGTCTTCTTTCTTTTCTGTTTTTCTTTCCTTGTGTTAGCTCGGGCGTGTGGATGTTGTTGTCCCAGCATTTTGTATCGTGTGGATTATTGATTCATTGGTGACTCCATCGATATAGTGATGATCTAGGCTGCAGTTGTACTAGATTTATGGTGAAAACACACGGACACAGAGATGAAGAGTAACAGTGGTGATTTAAAGACATTGTACGCGAGAGCAAAGACAAAAAAGACCG
The DNA here is from genome assembly GCA_030063025.1 of Avena longiglumis. Taxonomy (NCBI): domain Eukaryota; kingdom Viridiplantae; phylum Streptophyta; class Magnoliopsida; order Poales; family Poaceae; genus Avena; species Avena longiglumis. Next base: position 17,027,000 of record CP125975.1, read on the forward strand.
ATTCTACATCGACACCAGAACCATCAATTGTTGCATTGGACCCATTGCAAATATTCTGTGCCCGCCCATGCTTCCCGTAGGGCTTTGCATTAATTATCATGTTGCTTAATTTTTCTTATGATAAATCCGATGATACTCGTAGCTTTTGTAATAAAGGTGTAAAATTAACTAAGAGGTCGTTTGGCATCCAGGTATTCATTTCATTTAGTAGAAATGAAATGAATACATGGATTCATTTCATTTATATTATGATTCCAAAAACATCCATATGTTTGGCTGCCACCGGAATTTGGAAATGACAGGTCTGAGATAGGAATTGGATTTACACATAGGGATATTTGGATGGATTTGCCAAATGAAATGACGGTCCAATTCCGTGCCAACCAAACAGCATAGGGATGGAATTGCAAAATGAATTCCAGGATTCTAGGCCCAAATGATGGATACCAAACGACCTCTAAGATACTTGCTGTCCAAGAAAACGAGGTACACACGTACGTACCGTTGGCTAGTATCGGTGACATTAATTATTTGCCCTAAAAAGCACTGCTAGCTCATCTCAACTGTCCATAGATCTGAGTTTCCTGATTAATTAGATTGACAATTGTATGCTTAATTATAGGTAGGTGCAAACATCAGACATGACATAGGATTTGTGTGCGATCACGTTTTCTAGAGAAAATATAGACACAAATATTGTTACACGTGGCGTGGGGGGAAATAAACCATCATAGTTGACCGAGATGATCTGTGCGTTGTTGAATCGGAGTGAAGAAGAGAATTCCCAACCCGGCCGGCCTGTTAGCATAGGCGGACAAGCCTGATTGATTCTGTGTTCGACACCAACTCGACAGAGGATTTAAATACCGTACGTACGGAGTACTAGTTTTCCGTTTATTTATACAACTACTTCGCGAGCGAGGGCGCCATCCAAAGATAGTCAGTAATACTCCCAGTCGATCTAGAGATGTCGACCTCCCAGCAGACGAGCATCGGCGATGGGAGCAAAACATCCTCATCGCCCTCCCAGTGGTCCGTCCTCCCCGATGACCTCCTCGGCATGATCCGATCCAGGGTGGCCTCCCCACACGACCGAGTGCGTTTCGCCGTCGTCTGCAAGTCATGGCGTGCCGCAGCACCGGCGCCCGCCATCCCTCTGCTGTTGCTCTCGCCGCGGAAAAACGGCACGACGAAGCACCTGTGTGGCCCTCAAGGCTATTGGGACCTCTGCGCTCCAAGTAACGCAGAAAGCAGTAGGAAGTTGGTCGGCTCCCACGAAGGCGGCTGGGTGGCCGCGGTTGCCGACGACCTTGAACTCGTCATCATGAACATCTTCTCCGGCGTTGAGGTGATGTTCTCCGGGAAGCAAAGAATGAAGGTCCCGGTCCGCCGCTCAGGCGTTCCACATCATTACAAGGCAAACGATGTCATAAAGATCGTCTTCTCCAAAGCCCCCACCTCTAGCGGCTGCCTCCTTGCCGCCATCACCGACGGTGGGTTCGGGGTTGCACTACTATGCAATAATGTTAGCTCATGCCCTAAGCAGAGTGCGAGCGGGTGGGCCATCAAAGGCTGGCAAAATAAGGTAGTTCAAGACATCGCCTTTTGCAACGGCGAGCTCTATGGCTTGATGAAACCCGTTGATAAACTGGTGAGGTTTAACATTGGCATGAAAAGGCATGGCGGGCGCCCGGTGATCACAAACACCCACGAGATGGCCATCCAGAGGTGGGTCGGTTCCACCTCGGTGTACGACCGCATGATGCGCGTCGATTACATCTTCGAGCTGCATGGCAAGCCAGCCATGGCGGTGTGGACCTGTTGGTTGCCCGAGCACGAGCCTTTCTTCAAAGCCTTCAAGCTTGATGATGTAGAAGATGGACGGCATAAGTGGACAGAGGTAACGAGCTTCGGAGACCACGCCCTGTTCTTGGGGCCCAAGGGCTCTAAGGCAGTGCAAGTATCGGCGGCGGTCGAGCACCATGGCTGTTTCAGGAGAAACCACATTTACTACTACTACTCCAACCCTACCTACTCAACACGAGACATGTTGTCTGACCACCACTTGGTGTATTCCGTGACATCGGAGGACGGTGAATACCACTTGTTGTGCAGAGAAGACCAAAATATCGGTGATGGTGTCGGTAGGACGGGATACTACTTGATGGGTCGGGATAAGTCGGCCATGTGGCTTCAACATGCAGACTTCTAGTCGAAATAGCTAGTATATGCTACTTCATCATGTGCTACCAAGCCCAGGACTGCTTGGCAGGGTAGGAAATTACACTATATATAATGTTGCTTAATTTTACTCATGAATCCGAGGACACTCGTAGCATCTATCTATTATATACTAAAAGCAATATTCAGGTGGATCTGCATCACCTAAATTGTTTTAGTAGTTAGTTTCAAAATCTACGGCTTTGATTTAACGAAAGATTATCTTTTAGGTATGTCTGTAGTTCCGATTGACACGTCTCACATATGGCTTTGATCTAAAAAAATCGAGACATTAGGTTGATTCACATCATCATAATTTTTTTTAGCTGTTAGATCCGTAATTTATGGTTAGGATTTAGTCAACTATCTTGGTGTCCATGACTAACAACCTTTACGTGTCAAAGAAAAAAAAATACCAACGTGTGTTTCAGCCAATCCCAAAGCATTAGAACTCTCAATATATTTTCTTGGGGAAAATATCAGACCATTGGCCACATGTACAATCATTTAACACCATCGTTAGAGTCCAACCAAATACAAGAGGCCGGGACGTCTTACGTTATAATTGAATCCCGCAAAAATAAAACTAGGCAAGACCTTGACATAGAGTCCGATTTTTTTTTACATAGAGTTCGTTAGTTACACGCCGGTGACCTTCCACGTCCGGTCTGTCAGTCACTACATGAACAGGGCTGCAGTGTGCATGCGGTGAAGCATACGGCTGCGAAAAGCGCATTGGCATGCCGGTGACTCCTATGTCGGCCAGAGAACACCGACGAGGCAAACGTCGGCCGTGAGTATGCAAGCGATCGAGGTGTATGGCGGCAAACGGCATGGAAGATTGTTAGACATGGTTGTGGCATACTCCATCTGTTTCAAAATATAAGATGTTTTAGCTTTGTGAAGAAAATATATCTATACTTGTTTAGTGTATAGATTTATTTTAAACCTTCGTAAACCTAGATACTAAAAGAAGTCTACATACATTTGCTTTACACAGCTAAAATATATTATATTTTGAAACGGAGGGAGTACGCCAGACCTGAGAATGCCGTCGAGGGGCACGTCGACGAGACTGCGTATACCGGCGAGTGTAGATTTCGTGAAATATCTAAGATCCCCCGAATGCCCAAGTAAACACTAACAAGCTCGATATGCTAGCTTGCTTACTCTAGATATAGTATTCTCAGTGTTGGTTGATGTTCTTATATAATACTGTATCGACATAAGAGGGATCCACACTCGATTCAATTATATGTGGTGCCCTAATATCAAGTTGGCACATTCAATGGTGTTTTTTAGATATTTCATCGAGAACCCTAATAGTTAAATGATATTTTAAATTTCATCTTTGACCTGTACAAATTCTACTACAGCAGTAAAAATCATATTTTTTGGAAGTACTTTTGATTATAAATATACACATCATTTATAGGTAGCCTAGCCGGTACTATTAATTCACTGGTAGCCCAAATTTTTGCCTATGCACAAAGACTAATAGGGTAATGTCAAATATATAATATGATTAATATTATTTCCCGCATGAGATACCACATTTTTTTAAACCAAAAGCTAATTAACTACCAAATTATGAGGGGATGCAATGTTTAGCATCTTTTCATGATACGTAAGTGCAATGTTTAACACCAGGGGCTTGCACTAGTAGAAAACAGGTTTCTAGTCCCGGTTTGTAATAGCCTCTAGTCCCGGATGTGCATTCGGGATTGCCATATCGGAACTAAACGTCACACCTTTAGTCTCGGTTGTGGTACAAACCGGGACTAGAGGATCTCCACGTGGTCCCGTGTAGTTGTGGTACAAAAACGGCATACGTGTTGTGTGGGATGAGCACAAGCAGGAGAAATTTGACCTACAAGCGTTTCTTTTCATAACAATCAACGATTGGTCTGCTCTTAGTAACCTTTTAGGATAGACAAATAAAGGATACAATGCATACACTCACTGTTTAGATGAGACTGAAAATATATATTTGGATAAATGTAAGAAGGTTGTGTACCTGGGGCATCGTCGATTTCTTCCGACCAGGCATCCCGTAAGTAAGAAAGGCAAGCATTTCAAAGGTGATGTAGATCACTGGAAGAATCCTGTACACCGTACTGGTGATAATATATTAGGTATGGTAAAGAATCTAGAAGTAATCTATGGAAAGGGTCCTGGCGATAAATCTGTTCCGAACGACGCTACCGGACACTCGCTCATGTGGAACAAGAAATCTACATTTTGGGAGATACCCTATTGAAAAGTCCTAAAAGTCCGCTCTTCAATCGACATAATGCACGTGACAAAGAATCTTTACGTGAACTTGCTAGCCTTCCTAAAAGTGTATGTGAAAATAAAAGATACATCGGAAGCACGACAGGACCAACAATGTATGAAAGAACCAGACATCATGCATTGAGAGAACGAGACGGATAAAGGAAGTCGTCCTGCCAGCTACGATCTTACCAAAGCAGAGAAAGAAATATTTTTTGAATGTCTGAGCAGTATCAAGATCTCGTCTGTCTTCTCGTTGAATATAAAGGAAATAATAAATATGGCAGAGAAAATTCCAAAACCTGAAGTTTCATGACTGCCACGTGATTATGACGCAATTGCTTTCGATTGTATTGATGGGGATTCTACCGGAAAATGTTCGAGTACCTATTGTGAAGCTATGTGAATTTCTCAATGCAATTTCTCAGAAGGTAATTGATCTAGAAATTCTACCAAGGTTACAGAAAAATGTGGTCCAATATCTTGTTAATTTTGAGTTGGTGTTCCCACCATCCTTCTTTAATATTATGACGCATCTCTTGGTTCACCTAGTCGAAGAGATTGTCATTCTTGGTCCTGTATTTTTTTAAAATTTGTTCCCCTTTGAAAGGTTCATGGGAGTCTTAAAGAAATATGTCCAAAACCGTACTAGGCCATAAGGAATCATCTCCAAGGGCTATGGAACAAAGGAGATCATTAAGTTCAGTGTTGACTTTATTCCTAACCTTAAGCCGATTGTTGTTCCTCAATCGCGACATGAGGGGAGACTGAGTGGAAAAGACATGCTAGGAATAAAGAAATAATAAGTAGAGACGGGCATTCTTTCACTCAAGCACACTACACAGTTCTACAAAGTTCCACCTTGGTGGCTCCGTATATCAATGAACACAAGAATATTGTACGCTTCAAATACCTAGGGCAGTTTGACGAGTCGATTACACGCACATGGCGACTTTCGACGGTTGGTTGCAAACACATCTCATGAATAACATCACTATTGGAGATCAGCTGTACTTGTTGGCTACAACACCATCTTCGACTGTACTGACTTTTCAAGGGTACGAGATAAATGGGAATACATTTTATACAATCGCCCAAGATAAAAAGATCACCAACCAAAATAGTGGTGCCCGCATTGATGCAATAAACAACAATGGGCAAAAAGACACATATTATGGTTATATAGAGGAGATATGGGAACTTGACTATGGACCTTCTTTTAAAGTCCCTCTGTTTTGATGCAAATGGGTCAAGCTGACAGGAGGAGGGGTTGAGATAGACAAAAAGTACGGAATGACAACAGTGGATCTTAACAATCTTGGGTACATATACGAACCATTCGTCCTAGCCTATCATGTGGCTCGGGTTTTTTATGCGAAGGACATGTCTACCAAAACGAAAAAGAAAAAATAATTAAATGAATACATCATACAATGAGCCAAAGTGCCACATAGTTATTTCAGTAAAAAGAAACATTGTGAAGTTATGAACTACAAACAAGATGGTATGCGAGAGCAGACATAACACTACGGCTAGCTTGAGGGAGATGCCTAAGGATCCAGTCCCCGGGCATCTCCAACAAGATGGCCATAGATGCACTCCCTAATATGTGAAATTAGTTATCTCCCAGGCGTATTGATCTAGTAAGAGAAGTTATAAATTGCAACATGGTGTGCGAGAGCAGGGACAACACTACAGCCAGCTTTACGGAGATGCCACCGGAGCCCAGTCCTCTGGCATCTCCAAAAAGCTGGTCATAGAGGCACTCCCTAATATGTGAAATTAGTTAGCTGGTCATAGTTCAGGAAAGTCGTAGTAGGAAACGGTCCATTAGTTCCGTTTTCCTAACTGGGACTACGGAATCGGGACTAAAGGCCCCCCTTTAGCCTCGGTCCAGCCACAAACCGAGACTAACACTTAAGGCATTTATTAATATTAAAAAACCAGGACTACAGAATCGGGACTAAAGGGGGCACGCGACTGGATCCTTAACCCAGCCATAGCATATTCCGGGGGCACCTGCCACTCCGGCCTCGGATTCACGACGCTTGGGGGAGGGTGCTCCCGGATGACGCGGCCGCTATTCCTGCGGCCTTCACCACCACCACCCTTCTTGTGGATCTGCGGCAGCTCCACAGGCGAGGATGATCTCCCTACGTGATGTAGCGCATCACACCGACGATAGTCCGGTTCGCCCACCACAGGCGGCGGCTGGCTTCATTATGGTCACTAGGGGAGGGCCATCTCTCTCATACCTGGTGAGCTCCCTTTCCCACCGGTTAGCGAAGAAGGCATTCCAGGTGTCGTAGTTGTCGGGATCCCAATAGGGATCCATCCACTGCTCCGTCGTGAGCTCGAGGTAGAATGGTTCGTGATGGCCGCCTGACATGCGGAACCTTGAGGCACAGGAGGGACAAGAACCCCTCCGGTGCTCAGTATCCAATCGTCGGGCAGCCGGTAGCCCGACGGGCATGGGTAGCTGGAGGCGCACAGCGCCTCGGTCTCTTTGAGGGTCAGATTGCCCAGTATGTGGTGTCCATTGTTGTGAGAGGGGAACGTGTGGATGTGTGTGGATGGCCATGGAGGTCGTCCTAGATATAGAGGGAAAGGGCAGGAAAACATGGCGGGAAGCGGAGACAAATGGCGAGAAAGCATGGCGCGTGGCTTGACGACTCGAAGAATGGCGGAAAATATCTTTAGTCTCGGTTATTGTCTCCAACCGGGACTAAAGGCCCCCAAAATAGTTAATTAAACAGAAAATTTGGATACATTATACAAACAGATGTATGGATGATATATTAAGATTCCTTATATTTTCTGATAATAATAATAGACATGTTATTTGTATTTATATAATAGGAGCTATGAATTTGCAAAGTTTTCTATTTGATTTGAGTTATATAAACTAAAAAATAAGTAAATTAGAAAAAACCCTCTATTTTAAAAAATATAAAATATTTTTGGATTAGTTATTCAAATTCAAGCACTTTTCATGTTGAACGTTTTGTCAAATTCAAAAATATGAAACACAAATAGTGAATGCATTTTGATTTGAAAATGGCACAATTGGTACATGATGCAAACATATGTATGGATGATATATTCAGATTCCTTATATTTGTCTAATAATAATAGATATATTATCTGTATTATTTGGATTTATACAATAGGAGATATGAATTTCCAAAGTTTTCTAATTGATTTGAATTAGAAAAAATAAAAAATAAGAAAAATTTAAAAAAAACCTCTAGTCCCGGGTCTTGATGAGGTCGGCGCGCAAAATCTGAAGCGGACGAAAAAACCTCTAGTCCTGAGTCGGGGCTGCACCCGGGATTAGAAGGGGGTGCTTTAGTCCCGGGTCATTTCACCGCCCGGGAACCCGAGACTAGAGGGGGTATATATACGTGCGCGCCCACCCTGCCCTGCACTTACATAGACGAAGACCATGGAGGAAGCCGAATCGACCGCACGCATAGGGGAGGTTCTACCCAAATTTCCGGCGCTGCTCCGTCGACCTTGTCGCCGCCTCGCCGCGCCCCGACCTTGTCGCGCCCGCCTCGCCGCCCACCTCGCCTCCTCCGTGCCACGCTTGCTGCCGACGCTCGCCACCGACTTCGCCCTCCGGCCGATCGTATAGTATAGTTAGTATATTAGCTCCAAATTAATATTTTGTAGTAATTTAGTTATTAGTATAGATTTGTAATATAGTTAGTATATATTTGTAGTAATATAGTTAGTATAGATTTGTAGTAATATAGTTAGTAGTATAGATTGATCCAAATTATTATTTATTAGTAATATTTTGTTTAATATATGTTTAGTAATATTTTTGTAGTAATATTTGTTTAGTAATATTTTAGTAGTAATATTGTTTATTAGTAATATTTTGTTTAATATAATACCACACGGTTGTATTAATATTTTTTTAGTAATATGTTGTATTAATATTTGTTTAGTAATATTTTGTTAGAATTTTAGTTTTAATATTGTTTATTAGTATTATATATTGATAGTGTTGTAATATTTATTGGGCTTATAGCTCCCATGCGACGTCTTTATTCGGAATTGGAAGGAACCCGACATCGTTGCAAAGAATAGCTCGCATGCGACGCTTGTGAGGCAGCTAATAGCCCAGGGCCACACGGGCCATAAAACGGTCGTTAAGAACACATTTAACTTTGTTCCAAGATTAGGGTTAAGCCAAACTGGTCGGTTGGGATAGCCAGTCAATCCAGTTAAACCAACCGCTTTCGACCGAGGCGCGCGTCACACTGACTGTAGCTTCCCCGACGGCAGTGGCAGACCTCACCCATCGTTCTCAGCACCGGCGGTGGCGGCAGCGCAATTCTTTTAGGTGGCAGTGCTTTCGTTCGACGGCGAAGGTGGTGAGTGCCATTTGAAAGCTAATTCTTCTCCCATTCTTCTCAATTCGAGATCTGAGCGTGCCCATTGATGCTAGATTGTGGAGGTCGGGGTGTGCTGAACGGGGCGAGGGGGAACGAGATGGAGCATGGAGAGGGGACTTCTAATCGGTATATCCCGCATCTCTGCACTTAATTTCTCTGGTTGAGCTCTTTGTTCGCTTCCGCTAGCTCATAGTGCCCGCCAAAAATAGGGAAGACGATGTTGCGCGGCAGACATTCGAATTTTGCATCAATTTTTTTCCCCTCTAGGGCTGTTTTAGTTGATGGCAGCACGCAAATCATTGAGAGTTTTAAATGGGAGGTGGAATTAGAACATGTTGATCCCCAAGAGCTAATAAACATGGGAGAGGAGGCGGTGAGGAAAATGGTGGAAAAAATTGGGGATAGTGTGGTTTGGGGGCCAGAGCAAGAAGTTTCTTTGTTACGATTTGATGATTGCAAATGTGACTATGTTAGGGTTGAGACAGGGGAACATATAGTTGATGAAATCGATGAGAGAAACGGTTGGACAAACAAAATTGTTCTGTTTTTAGCACAGCTCATTGATCTGGAACCTGATTCGAGGGTTGGATATGTGGTCTCGAAGCTGGCTGCTCAGATGGTCGAGTATGATTGGGCTGCACAAAGGCAATTAATGTCTATACTTACTGAGTTGGAAATGTTAACAGTGGAGGATGATGCTAATGCACAAGGGGAGGCTGCAAGATGCTAATGCACAAAGGATTGTAACTGTTGATTGGAATTCAGTTGAGATACATGACCGGACTGATTTGGTCATTGCACCAATATATGACATTGAAATGGCAAAGCTTTTTGGCATTCCTATAGATGACAGAGACAAGGAGAAGAAGAGGGATGAAGCTGCAAATGATGGTGACAACCATTTAAGAGATGAAGAGGCAGATATAGATCTAGAATTGTTGGAAAATGCTGTAGTTCATGTAGATGATGCACATGATGATGAGCTAGTAACAGTTTATGACAAAGAGGACCCAGTTATTGAAGTTGGGAGATTGTTTCCAAGCATGGATGAATTCAGGATGTGTTTCAGGACATATGCAGTCAAACGTGAGTTTGCTACCAAGACTATGTGGACTGATAAAAAGAAGTTCTATGCAAAATGCATAGGTTATGATGGTGGTGCCAAGCCTTGCAAGTGGTATATATCTGCTAGACGTCAATCTGATGGAAGGACAATAAGAGTGAATCAAATTCCAAAACCTCATACTTGCATTACAAGTTCTCAAACGGTTACAAAGATGACATCACAATTATGGGTTGCAGAAAAGATCAAGCCTATTTTAGCCACAACACCAAACAGCACTGCAAAGAAACTGAAAATAGACTTGGAAAAGGAGTACCCCATTAAGCTGAATTATACTACAGTGTGGAAGGCAAAGCAAAGGCAATGAAAGAGCTATATGGTGATCGGGCAAATACCTTTCGAATGCTTTATAACTTCAAAGCAGAAGTAGAGAATATCTATATGGACGTGTTTTGGGGAGGCCAGTTGGTAATGGTAACAAAACGAAGAGCATAAACCTGTTGTGTGGTGTGAAACTTGTGAAGGAGAAGAAAACGAGGGGTAAAAAGAGCCAAAAGAAATAGACTTTGGCACTTGTTATTGTAATAATTTGGCACTTATTGTTGTAATAATCTGGCACTTGTTGTTATTGTAAACATTTGTTATTGTAATAATTTGGCACTTGTTGTTGATAATTTGGACGAAATTCAAATATGATGGTAAATTTGAATTTCAACCAATGTAGCTATGTGTACTTTTCTATGTTTGTATGAGCTTCCAACGTTTTTCTCATATGTAGAGTACAACTCATCCTCACCCTGATCCCTTTTGTGAAGTACAACTCACTCTAACCCAAAATGTGGTAGAAATGTGCTCCAAAGCTAGGGTAAACCACCCCATTTCTAAGCAAGTTTTTTTTGACCATTTCTAAAACCAAGTTTGATATTTTTCCTCACAACTATGTCACATAACATGACACCATGCGAAGGTTTTGTATTTTTTTTGATTTTTTTGAATTAGTTATGCACATTTGAATGTCTCGTCAAATTTTTTGAAGGGTTTTCATAAATATTCTTAGCTAGGGGTTGAGGCTCACAAAACTAGCATTGGATCTCTGATGAAATAGCATGTTGTGAACCTAAAAATTATTTTTACAAAAAATCATGAGCATGAAATCATGTACCTGTAGTTCATATCTTGCCCACTTCCAACCGATTCAGCAGGATTTGTATTTTTCACCAGGGATGGAATAAAAGGTTTGAGATACTCAAGTTGGGATATTGTACATGCTAGGTGGTCTAGTATTTTTTTTAAAGTAGGATGTTACCATTTTGAAACTTCAATTTGGTGGTTGCTTCACAAATCCCCCCCTCTTTCGGCACTCAGAAAATAGAAAATGGATTTTCTGTGTGTCGAAAAGGAAAACTGTGTACTACAACATTGTTAGTCATCCCATTATACACATGCATGACCAACATGGGCACATTATCACAAACTATGCCTTGATTCTAGCCATATCACTGGTCATTTGAACCGAAAGCCAAAAAACCTCGAAGGAGATAGGTCATTTTATGAAGGGTTTTTTGAAATATGATCAATATACCAAGTTTGATATTTTTCCTCACAACTATGTCACATAACATGACACCATGAGAAGGTTTTGTATTTTTTTGATTTTTTGAATTAGTTATGCATATTTGAATGTCTGGTCAAACTTGTGAAAACCCCGTTGACTACATCCTAAACCCAGCTAACCCTAAGGCCGAATCAGGAACATAGATCTAACCCTAGCGCGACACTGTGACCGTCTGATCACCTCTTCTAGAAGGATTCTGCGGGTGGCTCTGGGCGATCCGTGGGAGGTTCTACAAACTGATTCATTGGCGTCTCTTAGAAGGATTTCGTTGCTAGCTCTTGGCGATCCGTGGGATGAATGATTCTGAAATCTGATTGGCTCGCATTGTTTTTCCATGAACAAATAAGGTACAGCGTGGCACACTCCATTGACCGTTGGACCGAGCGTGGCATGCGAGGGCGCTGGGAGGGGCGGGCTGCACCATGCATGCATGCCATGCAGCTGCCTCTCGCATCGCAGTCTAGCTATTTTGCGTGCAACCTACCGACACAGCAGCGCTGCAGCGTATTTACTCCCTCTGTCGCATTAAATAAGTGTACGTCTAACAACTTTCTTCAGTCAAACGTACTCCCCTCGGGTTCATGCGCCATAGAAAAAGTCAATATTTATAAATTTTGAATACATATATAAGAAAAAATATCAAAATCTAAAATATATAATAAAAATAAGATACAGCGTGGCACACTCCATTGACCGTTGGACCGAGCATGGCATGCGAGGCGCTGGGCGGGGCGGGCTGCACCATGCATGCATGCCATGCAGCTGCCTCTCGCGTCGCAGTCTAGCTATTTTGCGTGCAATCAACCGACGCAACAGCGCTGCAGCATATTTACTCCCTCCGTCGCATTAAATAAGTATACATTTAACAACTTTTTTCAGTAAACATACTCCCCACCGGTTCATGCGCCATAGAAAAAGTCAATATTTATAAACATTGACTACGTAAGAAAAAATATCAAAATCTAAAATATGTAATAAATATAATTAGATTCACCATAACACATACTTTTATATTATATAAAATTGATATTATAAATGCTAGTATTTTCTTTTTAAAGTTAGTTTCATACTCCCTCTAGTCCCTCCAATTGATATCCCTCTAATTACTCCCACCGATTTTTCTTCTCGCCCGTTGAGTTTCCATGTGTGAGTTTGTTGCATGCGGTGTGTAAAAACGAACGAGTTTGCTGCATGTCGTATGACAACTATCTTGGTCCTAGATTTATGCATTTATTACCGAGTAAATCAAGGCCAAATTCTATTTTCTCTTTTATTTTTCACTACTAATGAACAACTACCTTGGACGTTTTTCTCTCTTTCTCATTAATGCATGCATGCAGGGGCAGGGGCGACGGTGCAAGGGTCACGTCGCATCCTAGCAATTTTTTTGCACTGACCGCATTGATCACGCACGCAGCTACGCCCGCTGCCTACACGCAACGCAGCGCATGCGGCTGCGCCAACGCAGGATTCCCACGCCGCCCTTCACACTGAGCCCTCAATAAATAGGCAAAGCGCCTTTGCCTCTTCATCTTTAACCTCGAGCCCGAGTCCCTTTGCCTCCTTTGCCTCCTCCCAGCCCCAAAAAACACCTCTCCAGCGACCATGGCGACCTCCCCTCCCCTCCCCCCGCTTCCCTTTGGAATCCGAGGTCAGCGACGAGGACAACCACCCGGACCACAGCCAGGTCTGGGAGCAGGAGGCACCCACGCACCCGAGGCGTGGCAAAAAGGAGGGGGCGACGCCAAGCCCCGACCTGCCCCTGGGCCCAAGGCCACTTCGTCCACAACCCCCTCCCTAGTGTCGGCAGCAACCTCCCCGACCCCGACCCCTCCGACGAGTATTGGAAGGCGGCGGAGAAGCAGGAGGCGAAGGAGCTGGCTGCTTTCGCCAAGTGGGAGGAGAAGAAGGCGGCGCGCGCCCTGAAGAAAAGGCGGAAACGGGAGGAAGAGGACAGACGGGAGGCCAATCGCTGTGCCTTCCAGGAGGAGCAGAGACGAGGGGATGCACGGGAGAGGTCGGTGGCTTGGAATGCGGCGGCGGCTAGGAGGGCGGCGGCGACACCGCCCCCTCCGCCGATGGAGTAGGGAAGCCTCCCGGTGGCGAGGTTGGCCGGCAGCCCTAAACCCACGTAGTAGCTAGGGTTAGGGTTTAGGCGTCGGGCCCTTAGGATTAGTTTCCCTTAGGGTTTATGTAATGTAGGGCCCTCTATGTAATGTGGGGCCCCTTTCTATATTGTACCCCTCACTATATTGTACCCCTTATGTTATCTAATATATTATCTATGTGATCGACTTGTGTTTTATTGTATTGTCATTTATCAAAACACCCAAAACAACAAGTGCATAAAACAAAAGACACAAAAAAAGTTCTCATATAATACTTGTATAATATTTATAAAATGAGTGAAACTATAAAAGCTCAAAAGGAAGAATAAGTTAACGTTCTGATGGTTGATTATTTTTAAACAACACATGCAACACATGGTTCATTTTCAAACAACATATTTATATATTTACATAAGTTAAAGGGGCGCCCAAGTTAAAGTGCTCGGCATGTTAGTTAAATGGATGCCCTTTGCCTTCATTTATATATTTACTTTCACAAAAAATAAAAAATTGCGACCTGAGCACGAGTATCTACAGATCCACACGTCCCTAGTTAGATTGTAACGTGAATACTATTTCTTGGCCCAATCTACAAGTAGTTACTATTAGGCCTGGATATCATTTTGGCCTGGCTAAGTTCTATTTGGGCCTGGCCTTATTCAATCACTTCTCATCAATTATTATTTTTAACTTTTCAACCCCTTCCCTCACACTTTGATGGCGAAGGAACAACGACAAAAGTGTGGCGAAGGAACGCTGATTTCAAAAACAGAGCAGCTCAAAATTTGCCCGAATTTGTGTTGCATTTTATTCAAGCCAAAGACATAGACCATTACATCCATCTCCGCAGGTTCTACGATAACAAAGCATTACTCGAACACTGATTGCGCTGTCTAATGACTAATGATCAGGAGATAAACTAATCCGAGAGAAATTACACAAAAATAAAAAAACTGGCCATGAGATTGTCCTGCTTCTTCAATTCTATGATTTGCCTTAGCTGCTTGTTCATCTTCTTCAGCTCGGCCTTCACTTCTGCATACACCGTAGTACCAGCGGAAATCGGGTTTCCAGATTCCAATTGCTCCACCACAGATGGGTTTTCGAGCTCCCGGGATGCTACCTCCACCCCAATTCGCTCGATGTACTCATCAAGCCACTCAAAATGCCCACATTTTGGTAGTTCCTAAAATCGCAAAGATGAACCCTAAATCCCAAATTCGATGAAATCCATGAAATTTCGAAAGAAAAACGAGAAATTGGCGCTCGGAGCACTCAGATCTCACCTTTCCCGGATCGGGCTTGCTCTCACACTTCACAAATTCCCGGCCAATGTTGTTGTTCTTATCGGTGGATGTGACAAGCCGCTTCAGGGGCGCGGTACGGGGGCAATCAGGGTGCCTCCTCATCGACACCACACCATACCGAGGCCATGAGCGGAGGGAGGCTGAAGCATCGCTCGACATCCCTCGCCGACGTTGCCGCACTTTCTCGCCGGAGAACAAAACGGAAGGGGATGAGATGATAGAACGGTGGCGGGAGTGCTCGGGTGTGGGGACGGATCGGGCCAACGGCTCTCTTCAACCACAGCGTGGGTCCAACGATATGAGGTGGACATCAGGTGGGTTCCGCCGTGACGTGGAGAGGTTGTGGGTCCTGCTACTTTCGGTGATCTTGATTCGTTGACGGTCTCGTGAGGTTAAGTGGAAGTGTCGCATGGGAGCTATTTTCCGCTTCAGAAGTGTCGCATGCGAGCTATTCTTTGCAACGATGTCGTGTTCCTTCTAATTCCACGTAAGTACGTCGCATGGGAGCTATAAGCCCCTGATATCAGCTGCCCCGACCATTCCAATGCTGTTCTAAGACAAGAAAATTTAATACTCGCATTGGAATACTCGCATGCGACGTCTTTACAGGGGCTTATAGCTCCCATGCGATGTCTTTACATGGAATTGGAAGGAACACTACATAGTTGCAAAGAATAGCTCGCATGCGACACTTCTAAAGCGGCAAATAGCTCCCGTGCGACACTTCCACTTAACCTCACGAGACCGTCAACAAATTCGAATCGGCTAAGCAGAGTAGGACCCACAGCCTCTCCACGTCACGGCGGAACTCACCTGATGTCCACCTCATATCGTGGGACCCACGCTGTGGTTGAAGAGAGCCGTTGGCCCCGATCCGTCCCTACACCTGAGCACTCCCACCACTGTTCCAGCTTCTCATCCCCTTTCGTTTTCTTCTCCGGCGAGCAAGTGCGGCAATGCCAGCGAGGGATGTCGAGCTCTGCTTCAGCCTCCCTCCGCTCATGGCCTCGGTATGGTGTGGTGCCGATGAGGAGGTGCCCGGTGCCCCGCGCCTCAAGCGGCTTGTCATATCCAACAAGAACGGCATTGGCGGATTTGTGAAGTGTGAGCAAGCCAGCCGGAAATGAGATCTGAGTTTTCGGCCAATTTCGCTTTTCTTCGAAATTTCATGCATTTCATCGAATTTGGGATTTAGGGTTCATCTCGCGATTTCAGAAATGCCAAATGTGGGCATTTTGGCTTGATGAGTACATCAAGTGAATTGGTGGAGGTAGCATCCCGGAGCTCGCAACCCCATTTCGCTGTACTACGTGGATGCGGAAGTGAAGGACAAAGAAGATGAACAAGCCTAAGGCAAATCATCGATCTGAAGCGGGACAACTGATGGCCGGTTTTTATTTTCGTAATTTCTCGGATTAGTTTATCTCCGATCATTAGTCATTAGGCAAATGTTCGAGTGATGCTTTGTAATGGATGTAATGGTCTATGTCTTTGGCTTGAATAAAATGCAACACAAATTGGCAAATTTTGAGCTGCTGCTGTTCAAATCAGTGTTCCTTCAGCTTTATCAAGATGTGGAAGGAGGGGTTGAAAAGTTAAAAAAACAATTGACGAGGAGTGATTGAAAAAGGCCAGACCCAAATAGAACTTAGCTAGGCCAAAATGATCGTATCCAGGCCCAATAGTAACTACTTGTAGATTGGGCAAAAAAATGGTACTGATGTTACAATCTAACTAGGGACATGTGGATCTGTAGATACTCGTGCTCAGGTCGCAATCTTTTATTTTTTGCGAAAGTAAATATATAAATGAAGGCCAAGGGCATCCATTTGACTAACATAACTTGGACGCCCCTTTAACTGATGTAAATACGTAAATGTGTTGTTTGAAAATGAACCATGCGTTGCATGTGTTGTTTGAAAATAATCAACCATCATAATGTTAACTTATTCTTCCTTTTGAGCTTTTCTAATTTTACTCATTTTATAAATATTGCACGAGTATTATATGAGAACTTTTTTTGTGTCTTTTGTTTTATGCACTTGTTGTTTTGGGTGTTTTGACAAATGACAATACAATAAAACACAAGTCGAGTGATAACAGATTATAAATATTGCACGAGTAAAACATGGGATAGATAATATATTAGATAACATTACAATAAAAGACAAGGGGTACAATATAGACCCTAAGGGCCCGACGCCTAAACCCTGGGCTAAACCCTAACCCTAGCTACTACGTGGGTTTAGCCCGGCTACCGGTCAACCTCGCCGCCGGGAGGCTGACCTACTCCATCGGCGATGGGGGCGGTGCCGCCGCCCTCCAAGCCGCCACCGCCGCCGCATTCCAAGCCGACGCCCTCTCTCGTTGCTATGCCGCCGCTGCTCCTCCTGGAAGGCCCAGCGATTGGCCTCCCATCGGTCCTCCTCCCGTTTCCGCCTTTTCTTCAAGGTGTGCGCGGCCTTCTTCTCCTCCCACTTGGCGTGGCGACCCCTTCACCTCTCGCCTCCGCCTTCAATACTCGTCGGAGGGCCGACGTCGAGGAGGTTTCGCCGACGCTGGGAGGGTTGTGGGCAGTGGCCTTGACCAGGCGGGGCTTTGTGTCGCCCCCCCTTTTTGCCACTCCTCGGGCGCATGGGCGCCTCCTGCTCCTAGACCTGCTTGTGGTATGGGTGGCTGTCCTCGTCGCTGACCTGGGATTCCGAAGGGAAGCGGGGGGAGGTCGCCATGGTCGCCGGAGTGTTTTTTGGGGCTAAGAGGAGGCAAAGGGACGGGCTCGAGGTTGAAGATGAGGGGCAAGATGAGATGAGGAGGCAAAGGCATTTTGCCTATTTATTGAGGGCTCAGCGTGAAGGGCGGCGTGGGAATCCTGCGTTGGTGCAGCCGCGTGTGCTGCGTTGCATGTAGGCAGCGGGCGTAGCCGCGTGCGTGATTAATGCGGTCAGTGCAAAAAAATCTCTAGGATGCGACATGACCCTGCACCGTCGCTCCTGCCCCTGCATGCATGCATTAATGAGAAAGAGAGAAAAATGTTCAAGGTAGTTGTTCATTGGCAGTGAAAAATAAAAGAGAAATAGAATTTGGCCTTGATTTACTCAATAATAAATGCAGGAATCTAGGACCAAGATACTTGTCACACGACATGCAGCAAACTCGTTCGTTTTTACACACCGCATGCAACAAACTCACACATGGAAAGTCAACGGGCGAGAAGAAAAATCGGTGGAAGTAATCAGAGGGATATCAATTGGAGGGAATAGAGGGAGTATGAAACTAACTTTAAAAATAAAATACTAGCATTTATAATATCAATTTTATATAATATAAAAGTATGTGTTATGGTGAATCTAATTATATTTATTACATATTTTAGATTTTGATATTTTTTCTTATATACGTAGTCAAAGTTTATAAATATTGACTTTTTCTATGGCGCATGAACCGGTGGGGAGTATGTTTACTGAAAAAAGTTGTTAAATGTATACTTATTTAATGCGACGGAGGGAGTAAATACGCTGCA
This sequence comes from Avena longiglumis, assembly GCA_030063025.1. NCBI lineage: Eukaryota > Viridiplantae > Streptophyta > Magnoliopsida > Poales > Poaceae > Avena > Avena longiglumis. Next base: position 17,045,513 of record CP125975.1, read on the forward strand.
GCGCTGTTGCGTCGGTTGGTTGCATAAAATAGCTAGATCAGAGAGGGGCGCTGCATGGCATGCATGCATGGTGCAGCCCGCCCCGCCCAGCGCCTCGCATGCCATGCTCAGTCCAACGGTCAATGGAGTGTGCCACGCTGTACCTTATTTTTATTATATATTTAGATTTTGATATTTTTTCTTATATATGTATTCAAAATTTATAAATATTGACTTTTTCTATGGCGCATGAACCCGAGTAGAATAAGTTTGACTGAAGAAAGTTGTTAGACGTACACTTATTTAATGCGACGGAGGGAGTAAATACGCTGCAGCGGTGGTGTGTCGGTAGGTTGCACGCAAAATAGCTAGACTGCGATGCGAGAGGAAGCTGCATGGCATGCATGCATGGTGCAGCCCGCCCCTCCCAGCGCCCTCGCATGCCACGCTTGGTCCAACGGTCAATGGAGTGTGCCACGTTGTACCTTATTTGTTCATGGAAAAAAATGCGAGCCAATCAGATTCCAGAATCATCCATCTCACTGATCGCCAAGAGCTAGCAGCGAAATCCTTCGAAAAGACGCCAATGAATCAGGTTGTAGAACCTCCCACGGATCGCCCAGAGCCACCCGGGGAATCCTTCTAGAAGAGGCGATCGGACGGCCACAGTGACGCGCTAGGGTTAGATCTACGTTCCTCATTCGGCCTTAGGGTTAGCTGGGTTTATGATGTAGTCAACGGGGTTTTCACAAGTTTGACTAGACATTCAAATATGCATAACTAATTCAAAAAAATCAAAAAAATACAAAACCTTCTCATGGTGTGATGTTATGTGACATAGTTGTGAGGAAAAATATCAAACTTGATATATTAATCATATTTCAAAAAACCCTTCACAAAATGACTTATCTCCTCCGAGGTTTTTTGGCTTTCGGGTCAAATGACCAATGATATGGCTAGAATCAAGGCATAGTTTGTGATAATGTGGCCATGTTGGGCATGCATGTGTATAATAGGATAACTAACAATGTTGTAGTACAAAGTTTTCCTTTTCGACGCACAGAAAATCTATTTTCTATTTTCTGAGTGCCGAAAGAGGGGGGATTTGTGAAGCAACCACCAAATTGAAGTTTCAAAATGGTAACATCCTATTTTTCAAAAATACTAGACCACCTAGCATGTACAATTTCTCAAGTTTAGTATCTCAAACCTTTTATTCCATCCCTGGTGAAAAAGACAAATCCTGCCGAATCGGTTGGAAGTGGGTAAGATATGAACTACACGTACATGATTTCATGCTGATAATTTTTTGTAAAAATTATCTTTAGGTTCACAACATGCTATTTCATCAGAGATCTAATGCTAGTTTTGTGAGCCTCGGCCCCTAGCTAAGAATATTTATGAAAACCCTTCAAAAAGTTTGACCAGACATTCAAATGTGCATAACTAATTAAAAAAATCAAAAAAATACAAAACCTCCGCATGGTGTCATGGTATGTGACATAGTTGTGAGGAAAATATAAAACTTGGTCTATTGATCATATTTCAAAAAACCTTCACAAAATGACCTATCTCCTCCGAGGTTTTCTGGCTTTCGGGTCAAATGACCAATGATATGGCTAGAATCAAGGCATAGTTTGTGATAATGTGCCCATATTGGGCATGCATGTGTATAATGGGATGACTAAAATGCTGTAGTACAAAGTTTTCCTTTTCGACGCACAAAAAATCCATTTTCTATTTTCTGAGTGCCGAAAGAGGGGGGATTTGTGAAGCAACCACCAAATTGAAGTTTCAAAATGGTAACATCCTATTTTTCAAAAATACTAGACCACCTAGCATGTACAATTTCCCAAGTTGAGTATCTCAAATCTTTTATTCCATTTCTGGTGAAAAAGACAAATCCTGTCAAATCGGTTGAAAAAGACAAATCCTGCCAAATTATCAACAACAAGTGCCAAATTATTATAATAACAAATGTTTACAACAACAACAAGTGCCAAATTTTTACAATAACAAATGTTTACAACAACAACAAGTGCCAAATTCAAAGTCTATTTCTTTTGGCTCTTCTTACCCCTCGTTTTGTTCTCCTTCACAAGTTTCACACCACACAACAGGTTTATGTTCTTCTTTTTCTTACCATTACCATCTGGCCTCCCCATAGCACGTCCAAGAGTCTCCTTCACCTCCTGCACCTCCTCAACAACACAATCTAGCACCAGAGCCTCATCAACATGGTCACTTTGCACCAGAGCCTCGTCAACATGGTCACTTTGCACCAGAGCCTCAACAACATGCTCATTTTGCACCAGAGCCTCAACAACATGCTCATTTTGCACCAGAGCCTCAACAACAGGCTCATTTTGCACTAGAGCCTCAACAACATGCTCATTTTTTCCCTCATTTTGCACCAGAGCTTCCAAATCAGAAACGGTGTGCCCTAAAGCCTCAACAGTTTGCACATCATCCTCCAAAACAAGTTTAGATTGCATCTCAGCAGCACCAAACATGATCTGGCTAGTTCTCTTCTTTCTTTGGCCATTGATTCTTGCCCTTTTCAGTGGCCAGCATTCGTCAACAACAAGAGGTGGGATAGATTTTGGATGAACATACTTTGGCTTTTCAGCAGTGTATCCACTTGGTAGAGCCAGCCCGGTGTCCAAGTTCTTCACAGAGTTTGCATCTATTCTTGTTACCTTTTGGGGCCCTTTTTGGCTTGGCATCTTTCTTTTCATCTTTCTTTCCCTTCTTGTTGCTCCCACCATTCTCAAACCAAGCCTTGAATCTACTCTGCTTGGGCCTGCCAGCCTTTCTTTTCATCAAAGGAGGACACAAGGAGAACTAAATGTCCACTTCAGGCCACTCGATCTGTAAGTCTTTGGGATTGGTGTTCCATATGCAGTCTTGAATTTTGCTACAGAATAATACTCATGCAAATATGGGTGCATATTTAGCTTGTGTTTGGAGGCCAAGAAAAGTATGGCATGCTCATAAGGCTTCCCAGTGTGTTGCCACTCAAGGCATGTGCATTCATGCAATTGAGTGTCAACAACATGCCTCCTGGTAGTCTTTGTATCTCTGACTTCAGCACCCCACAATGAGGATTTCTCAACACGCAAATGTGCAAGATTTCTGCTCCTGTTGACCACCTGTTGCACAACATCAGGAAGCTTATCTCCTTGAAGAACATCACCAAACCTTCTTCTCAATTCCCACAACCTCATGATCATGATCCTGATCTGGTCAACCATGTCATGGACAGGCAAGTCTTTTAACTTCTTCACTTTGTTGTGAAACTTTCTGCCAAATTATTGTTAATATGATCACATTTGATGGCAGTGTTAAAACCTGACCTATACTATAAAAGAGAATGGTCGGTTTCTAACCATGTACAAAACTTGACCCTATCCTCCTCAGAGCATGCCGCCTTAATCTTCTCAAGGTGATATGAATGTGTCTGTCTGGTGTAAGATCTTGCTGCTGGACACATGCATCCAAAATCATCTCCTCTGAATTTTTTGATCAAATTCATCCACATATGGACGAAGCACTCCCTCTGCTCAGCATGAGGGAAAACAATCTTCACTGCATTTTCTAAACCTTTACATGCATTTGTGTGCACTGCCAATGGAGAGACTAGCCATATGCATCTTTTCAACTGCATCATGAACCATGTCCATGATGCCTATGTCTCAGACTGAAACATGCCAATAGCTACAGGGAACATCCAATTGTGTTCATTTAAAGCATTGCATGCTGATAGTTGACCATTCCACTTTCCAGTCAAGAAAGATGAGTCTATACTCAAATATGGACGGCACCCTGCTTTCAAGCCATCGATGCAAGGCTTTAAAGCCATGAAGAATTTAGAGAAGAATACTTTCCCATCAGCTGTTACCTCAGTATCTATCTCCACAACACTGCCAGGTGACCTCTTCTCTACTTCTGCTTTGAAGTTATAAAGCATTCGAAAGGTATTTTCCCAATCACCATATAGCTCTTTCTTTGCCCTTTGTTTTGCCTTCCACACTGTAGTATAATTCAACTTAATGGGGTACTGCTTTTCTAAGTCTATTTTCAGTCTCTTTGCAGTGTTGTTTGGTGTTGTGGCTAAAATGGGCTTGATCTTTTCTGCAACCCATAATTGTGATGTCATCTTTGTAACTGTTTGAGAACTTGTAATGCAAGTATGAGGTTTTGGAATTTCATTCACTCTTATTGTCCTTCCATCAGGTTGGTGTCTAGCAGATATATACCACTTGCAAGGCTTGGCACCACCATCATAACCTATGCATTTTGCATAGAACTTCTTTTTATCAGTCCACATAGTCTTGGTAGCAAACTCACGTTTGACTGCATATGTCCTGAAACACATCATGAATTCATCCATGCTTGGAAACAATCTCCCAACTTCAATAACTAGGTCCTCTTTGTCATAAACTGTTACTAGTTCATCATCATGTGCATCATCTACATGAACTGCAGCATTTTCCAATAACTCTAGATCTATATCTGCCTCTTCATCTCTTAAATGGTTGTAACCATCATTTGCAGCTTCATCCCTCTTCTTCTCCTTTTCTCTGTCATCTATAGGAATGCCAAAAAGCTTTGTCATTTCAATGTCATCTATTGGTGCAATGACCAAATCAGTCTGGTCATGTATCTCAACTGAATTCCAATCAACAGTTACAATCCTTTGTGCATTAGCATATGCAGCCTCCCCTTGTGTATTAGCATCATCCTCCACTGTTAACACTTCCAACTCAGTAAGTATAGGCATTACTTGCCTTTGTGCAGCCCAATCATCCCCGAACATCTGAGCAGCCAGCTTCGAGGCCACATATCCAACCCTCGAATCAGGTTTCAGATCAATGAGCTCTGCTAAAAATAGAACAGTTTTGCTTGTCCAACCATTTCTCTCATCGATTTCATCAACTATATGTTCTCCTGTCTCAACCCTAACATAGTCACATTTGCAATCATTAAATCGTAACAAAGAAACTTCTTGCTCTGGCCCCCAAATCACACTATCCCCAATTTTTTTCACCATTTTCCTCACCGCCTCCTCTCCCATGTTTATTAGCTCTTGGGGATCAATATGTTCTAATTCCACCTCCCATTTAACAATTGTGTCTCTCTCAATGAGTTGCGTGTTTTCATCAACTAAAACAGCCCTAGAGGGAAAAAAATTGATGCGAAATTCGAAGGTTTGGCACGCAACATCGTCTCCCCTGTTTTTGGCGGGCACTGTGAGCTAGCGGAAACGAACAAAGAGCTCAACCTTAGAGAAATTAAGTGCAGAGATACGGGATATACCGATTAGAAGTTCCCTCTTCATGCTCCATCTCGTTCCCCCTCGCCCCGTTCAGCACACCCTCGCCTCCACAATCTAGCATCAATGGGCCGCTTAGATCTCGAATTGAGAAGAATGAGAGAGGAATTAGCTTTCAAATGGCACTCACCACCTTCGCCGTCAAACGAAAGCGCCGTCGCCTAAATGAATTGCCCTGTCGCCGCCGCCGCCGCCGAGAACGATGGGTGAGGTCCGCCGCCGCCGTCGGGGAAGCTACAGTCAGTGTGACGCGCGCTCTTGGTCGGAAGCGGTTGATTTGACTGGATTGACTGGCTATCGAACCGACCGTTTGGCTTAACCCTAATCTTGGAACAAAGTTAAATGTGTCCTTAACGACCGTTTTATGGCCCGTATGCCCCTGAGCTATTCTTTTCAAAAATATCGCATGCGAGCTATTTTTTTCAAAAATATCGTGTTTCTTCCAATTCCGCGTAAAAACGTCGCATGCGAGCTATAAGACCTGAATGAGACGTGACACACTTACCGGTCGTAATCAATCTTCCGCACGCGTACAAATAGATTCAGATCGAATTTCTCTTTTGAAAAGTGACTACGACACCGTGCATCCATCTAGCCATCTGTTACCAGTCTTGCAGCGGAAGCAGATCGGCGTTGCCCGAAAGCTCTAGGACGGTTCGCACATCGGCCAGCTTCTTCTCCGCGTCCGCCCGCTTGCCCTCCCCTCGCCGTCGCAGGTTGTCTAGACAAATAATTCGTCCGGCACAGCACATCAGGATGAGGGCGCCGACGAGCAACAGGGCCCAGCCGATCCAGCCGGCGACGAGGGCGCCGGACATGACGCCGACGACACCGACGACACCCCCTTTGCCGACCAGTACAGGCGGCGGCGGCAGTGGGCGGCGCAGGACACTCTCCGACCAGCGGACGATCTCCTCCAGCGCCTGCACCTGCCGCGGCTGCAGCCCCGACGCCATAAGCCGCCGCATCCGCCGCTCCCGCTGCCGCCGACGACGGTACCGCTGCCGCGGAGGCCGCAGCAGCCGGTGCTCCTCTGGGCCCAGGTACTCGCCGACTTGGTCGGCGTCGGCGTCCTCCTCCTCCTTTGCGACCGCCTGGCTAAGTGCTCCGAATATTAAGCAATCCATATCGATCTCGCCGAATCCGTTTCTGTTCTGATCCGTCCTTTCTCCAACTGCTTTGGCGGCCGAGATTACTGGCCCATGCATACTTGTAGCGACGGCAGCCTACAAGTCACACTCCGATTCGGATTTGTTCGAGTACGAGAGCGGGGTTCGCCTCGGCTGTTTCGTCGCCCGATCAAAATTCGGTGTCCTATTTGCCACTGCTAGCGCGAGGGCACAGTAGTCAATTAATCCACTAATTAAGTTAGCGTGCTGTTGTTTTACTTAGGTGAATTGGATAGATTAAAGCCGAGAGTAATAATACAACGGGTCCTTTTCGATCTATAATACTTACACTAGGAAGCGGAAATCCTAAACTACATATACGTGGGCGTCCCCGTCCTATCACTGGGCGTCCATTCATGCTTTAGGATCTCTGTATTCAGTTGTGTACATTGCAAATAGGCCCTCCAAGATATTTTTTGTTGAGTACAAAATCACCTCTCATCCACCGACTATTTACTCTGAGATCCACCAAGATCTTGCAACACCAGTACTGATTCCATAATAAATCAACTATACTAGTAGTATAACATAATTCTTTCGCTAGCCACTTTCCATGACATTACGTGAATTGAACATAAGACCATTTGTTTCCGGTCGGTTAACTGGACCTGCGCTCCGAAGATTCATTTTCTAAGGGGTAAAATCTTGCGTACACCATTTCCAGATTTCGCCTCACCCCAACAAGCTAATTTGCTCAAAAACACAAAGATAAAAATCAGTGTTCAGATTGAAGAAAGAACGGAGCAGCGGTGGCTGGATCCATGGACCAATGGTATTCAGATATGTTGAGAGAGAGAGAGAGAGCAGGTCGACCGGATCTTGTAGGGTATGAAGAAGAACGGAGGAACAAGATCTAGATCGGAAAAATAGGAACAAACTCCATGAACATGAAGGAAATCTTCAAAAGAAATTCAGATTGGGAACAACGAGGGGCTGCCTTCCCCGCCGGGCCGCTTATTCTTGATTCACGATAGCCTCGCTCCCATCGTGGCGTGGTGGCTGATGCAGGGGAGAAGAGATCGATGGTTCTTTGGGTGTCAAGGAAAGAGAAATGGAGGCCGGCAGATGAGGTGAGGTCAGGGATAGAGGCGGGCAGCGGGGCGGGGCGGGCATGAAGTCTGCGTGTCAGCTTCGTCCCTATAGGGGCAAGAAGTGTACAAGTCAAGGTTGTTGGTGTCAAATTGTAGACACGAATCTTGGAACAGCCTCAATCGTTGGATAAGAAGGGAACACCCACGCCATTGCGGAATCGCTGCGTTCCACTAGGAAGCAGCTACGCTGCCCACGACAATTGTCGTCGGCTTATGTGGCATCCCGCAAAACCACTACTAGAAAATCGCGTTGAATTTGTGCATTGCATCGTCATCATCATGCATTGTTTGCCAAAATTATGTTTGCAAAGCCCGTGTTGTTTTCTAAACGCCCATCTTTATTCAAACGCCAAAACCCCAGGGCTCCGGAGTATTTTGTTTTGTTGCATTCGGGTTGCAAACGGCCCAATGAAATTAAATAAAAGATTTAATTTGTTTTAGTAGGGGCAGTCGAACGGGCCGAGTAGACCCGAACGAGCCAGCTTTTTCCAATCGGTCCAACTGCGGCCCATCTAATTCTAAACCCACCTAAAAGCTACCCAACCCACCCCGCCACCTCACTCCAACCTATAGACTTGCGCCACCTCACCCTCTCCCTAACCCTCACCCAATCCCCACATGCCACTTGTCCTAGCCCACCCCATTTCCTCACAGCCCACTCTCTCCTCTCTCCCACCTGGACCCCACTACAACCCACACACTCCACACACCTCACACATGCCACTCCCCGCCGGACCCGCCTGGGACCTCCACCCCCAGACCGAGCACCCCTGGCCCCACGTGACCCACCAGCCCTCCTCTCCCCGAGGCGCTCTTCCTCGCCGCAGGGCTCTTCCGCCCGCCAGTTGCCGCCGGACCACCCCATGCTGCCCTCTCTCTCCGCGCCTCCTCCCAGCCTCCTCCTCCCTCGTGCCCACCGACGCCTTCCTCGCCGACCTCCCACTCGTCCCCAACCGCTGCTTCTCCTCGCCAGCCCACCACCGCGACGCCTAAGCTCCTCGCCGCCTTCTCCGCCTCACTTAGCCTGCCGGTCCATGCCCGCTCCGGGCTCCGGCCATGACCCGCCTCGCGCCTCCTCGCGGCGAGCTCACAGCCTCCTTGCTGCCTGGCTGACGGCTCGCCATCCGCGCCCTTCCCGTCTCCGAGCCGGCTCTCCTCTCCGCCTTCAAGCCTTGTGCGGCCTCGCAGCTGCTGCCCGGCCAAGACTGCCCTGCCTCCCGGCTCCTCCCTGCTTCTCGCCCGGCACCCGCCTGCCCGCCTCTGCGCCCTCCTCGCTGGACCGTCTCCGTCTTCCCAACCGCCGCCGCGATCGCTCAGCGCCAGGCGCCGGCATCCTTAGGCCGAGCTCGCCAGCCCACTCTTCGCCGCCGGCCGTGTCGCCATCCGCTCGCTCCCTCGCCAGCCGCTGTGGCTCGCCCGCCGCTGGGTCCTCTGCGCCGTCGCAGCCAGAGCTTGGCTGCCCAACCACCGCGCCACCCGAGCCGCCCTCATCAGCCGCCGCCGTCCGCCTCGCGCAAGCCCCGGCCGTCCCTCCCGAGCACGCGTCCTCGTCGCATCGCCATCGCCGCTGCGTGCCCACATCTGTCTTGCGAGGTGTGCCGTGTCCGCGTGTTTGGTTAAGTGCGCGGTACACCGGATGATCCAGCAAACCTTCAAGTGGACGAGTACAATCGGTGGGAATATGACCACCGCCAAGATCTCCTATCTCGCCATCGACAGATCTCCGTTCGTCGCGTGAAACACATGCCATCAAGATCTTATCCACGACACAGAACGGCGAAGTCCACCCCAAGACCTTCTCCTCCCCGGTGACCCCATGATCCTCGCCGCCGAACGACAAGGCCGTTGGAGTGGAATCGACAAGATCTACCACCGGGCACCAAGTCCTCCCCCAGAACCGTCAAGACCACCGTCACGGCCGACAAGATCTCCATCAAGGATACGATGCCAGACCCCGAAGACCGCAACCGGGCCGACAAGTTCTTCCGCTCGGATCCGAGGACACCGAGACGCTGGACCCTCAAGTTCGCCTTCATGGAACGTCGAGACCCCCGAACCCGGAGACCGCCAAGTACTTCTTCCCGGAACGCAAGATCTGCCCCGTTACCGCGAGCGAGAGGACGATCCCGCCGAGCCCGAACCCTGGACCCTGAGACCGAACCCCGAACCCCGGAACCCCAAGTTCGTCGAGACCCCCTCAATGTGTGACCCCTTTCCTCGGACCCTATTTTATAACATAATAACAACTTGATTACATATTGAATTGTCATTCTCTCATGCATATCATCGGTTTGGGGGCCTTATGCCGATTCACCTCATAATTAAATATGGGGCCCATATGCGGGCAAATCTAGTCTCATATCGGCCTCATTTAAACTTGTGTAGCGAACCGGTATCTTATATTGCCTTGTTTAAACAACATTTAAATTGCGGGGTAGATAAACAACTTGAACCATTTAACAAATTGTCGGGACCCCGGTTCCGCTTAATCTTGACCTAATTGCATCGCACTTTGCCATGCCATCCATCATTCATGCATCATGTTGATCTTCTGCCGTGTATTAAATATTGCATCCGGTGTTTCTTCTAGTGTTTTGGTTCTTCGCGGATAAGGCCGTTGAGTTGATGTGAGCATCGTCCCGTCCTTCGGATGAACCCTTCGGCAATGTTTTCAGGCGAGCATCTCCCCCTTTCTACCTATCTTACTTTTATAGTATTTACTTCCCTCCTGTTGATCTTTGCTATCTGTGTTGCGATGATCTAGTTTTCGTTCCCGTGTTATCCCTCGCAGCCATATACAGCCTTGGACACATCTTATTACCTGTTGTTTGGTAGATAGCTGGACCCGCGTGTAAGTCGCTTGCTCAATTGCTTTGCTTGTATTGGCTAGTACCACCCTTGTTGGAGAATTGCCGCATGTTGAAGTTGGAGATGATCATGGTTTACTTATTGTTCACTTTAATTTCGTTTAACAACTAAAATTGAATTAAGCGAGGCATCGGTGGGTGATAGGTAAGATTTGGTTTCGATAGCCACTTGTGTCCGTGGGACCGAGTTCTTGACACTGCTCCGAGATCGAGCGCTAACCACGTGGGGAGATATGGGCCCCATTGATAATTACCGATTTCAAAGTATTGTCTTGGGGCCACAAGTAGTTTGGGGCTTTATTACTATCCTGTACTTATGCCATGTTTCTTTGCTTTATTTACGATTGTGCGAGTCTTGCCTGCATCGCTTTTGAAGCGGAATGTTTTCGCGGTGTCGGCCCCCGATTGGGGACTGCATCGTTCACCATTACCATAAACCACGAGTCCGTCTCGGAGACCGGCCGACTTCGTTGGTGTACTTAGTGGGGTGGCCCCGATTGCTTGCTTGGTGCAGGAACGTCGTGACTTAGGCCCCGCGACATACCGATGGGTGTATGTTAGCGATCCGGCAAAAGGGTCGAAGTGCTTGTGGATACTTTGGTGCACCCTGCAGGTTTAATCTTTCGAGAAGCCGTGTCGCGGTTATGGACGACTTAGCACGATTAATTCGATCATAGACAACTATAACTAAAGTTCTTGTTTAAATTGACTTGTTTCGATATGATTAGTAATCGCTTCACTACAGAATGGCTAAGTAAAAGTATCAACAATTCTTTGGGTTTTGGGGTTATCTCATGATAATTGTATCGACTAGTAAGTTACGCCACCTTAGCGGAATGGTTAACTAAAAGTGCCGCTGCTTACTTTATCGGAGACGATTATCTAAACGACTAGTAATTCTTTAGCGATAAGCGAATAAGTAAAGCGCCAGCGTGCGTTCCTCGGTTGACTTCCTCGTTTGGTCTCGAGGAAATACGGATGGGTTTGCTTAGTGATAGCTTGGTTGGATCCGGATAGGTCGTTCACCCTCGATAGCCGCGGTTGTATCGAGTCTCTATAGGTTGTTTAGTGCATCTTTGCCGCTTGATCCACCATACCTATGTGGCGGGGCCGGAATTCTAGCCTCGTGTCTTGGCCTCGATCGACGCTCCTCTTTTCCTTTGCCCTTCGGCACCTTTTGTTTAAGCAGGTTTTGAGATCGGCAGTTAGCGGGTTACCCTTCCGCTTGGCGGGGGGTTATGACGCCATTGGTTATTCTTCGGGCTCTTAGCCCCATTGCATCTTGTCCGTAGTCGGACGCTCCCTCATTTCAAGGTGATTTGGATCTTTGTACCGTATATTTGTATTCTTGACTCTTTGAGTCGTTGTATATATCATTACGTGGGTCCCATCGAGGACTGTTGTGTAATGTTATTACTTTGTTTTTCCACCATACGAAAGTGCTGGTGGCACCGTCGAATCGTTTCTTCTATGCGGGTTTGGCGAATTTTGCTAAAACTTGCATAGGGCCGATTCCGAGGTGTTACTGCCTTCGATATGCCGAAGCGGTTGGTCAAGACACCAACTATGGTGCAGTAGCAGCAGTTGGTGAGGCTAAATTTGAGACGTCCGTCTGCGTCCGCATAAAGGGACACGCGGCGACAGCTAGGAGAACGGCAGAAGACCCTATGCCGACGACAATGCTACCGGTTTACGGCAAGAGCTAAGTCGATGGCAAGGCTGTCGGCATAAGTGGACACGCGGTAGCTGCTAGGCGAGCATCAGCAGGACCTACGCTGATGGCAATGCCATCGGTTTACTATATATAAAGGGGTGAGGGCCTGCTAAGAGCATCTCTAGCAGATACCCTAAACACTCGTGCTACAAAAGTTGTTTGCAGTTTACCGCAAATCACTTTTATAGTATCAAATTCATAAGCACAGAACAGGTAGCGAATCAAATACTGCAAATTCGAAAGAAAAAAAGTAGTTTGGCGCCAGATCGATCATAAGTTCATAATAGGGGTAGTTTGATCTTATAGATCATCATATTTACACAACAAATCGATGCCGCTGTCGGCATCGATGCCGCTACCGGCGGTAACTACTTATCGAAGCTCGTTGTCGCAGCGCCGACTCGCTGTCATCATCGGAGGAGTCGGAGGAGTCCACGACGCAGAAGCCGAGGCAATCCTGGTGCTCGCGCAGGGAGCGGCACATCGCACGACAGACCTCGCCCTGCTCCGCATCACGCTCGACACGGCGATGCTTGGCGCGGTCCCACACATCAGTGACGATCGTCCAGAGCGAATTAAACTTTGCCTCGCGGACTTCGTCGTCCTCCGTGGATGCGTCATCGCCGGAGGAGTCGGAGACGTCGGAATCAACGACGACATGGGCCACACGTAGCGGAGAAGCGGCACGACGGCCGGCAAGTGAGGCACGCAGACGAGAAGCGACCGCACGAGAGCCGCCCGCCTCCGTGTCATTGCTGCTGGGGCCAAAAATCTCGAAGCCGGCCCAGGCCAGCAACTAAGCGTGGCTGCGGGCCAGAGCTCCGCAAGCACGCGCGTCCTCCGAGCTTCGGCGAGCGGCCTCCTCCGCGGAGACTAGCGGCACGCGAGCTCGGCCGCTCGAGTTGCCGCCGCGGCGCGGAGAAGCGCCGCCACGGCCGGCCACATTACGCCACGATTTGCCGGCGTGTGGGGAGGGCTGATGTGGCGGTGGGCGGCGGCGGAATCGGCGTCGGCGACGCGAGCTTGACCGGTTTTCTGCGCACGGGAATGGGAGGAAGAGGATGCGAAACCGCATCCGAGGCCTCCTGTAACACCCTCAGAATCGGAACTATGCAAGTTTGGGCAAAATTCACCAAACCCGCATAGAAACGATTCAAAGGTGCCCACCAGGCACTTTCGTGCGGGTGGAAAACGAAGTAATAACATTACACAACAGTCCTCGATGGGACCCACGAGAGAGATATACAATGACTCAAAGAGTCAAGAATACGATATAATATACAAGATCCAAATCACCTTGAAATCGAGAGCGTCCGACTACGGACAAGAAGCAAATGGGGCTAAGAGCCACGAAGAATAACCAATGGCGTCCATAACCTCTTGTGCCAAGCGGGAAGGGTAACCGCTAACTTGGCCGATCTCAAAACACGCTTAACAAAAGGGCCGACAAAGGGCAAAGAAAACAAAGAAGGAGCGTCGATCGAGGCGATGCAGGCGAGCTAGAATCGGCGGTCCTCGCCTACATAGGTATGGTGGATCAAGCGGCGGCGGCATGCACTAAACAACCTATAGAGACTCGATATAAGCGGTTATTAGAGAGGTAAGAATGACCTATCCGGATCCAACCAAACTAACACCAAACAAACCCTCACGGTGTTTTCCTCGAGACCAAACGAAAGTCAACCGAGGAACTCACATTGGCGTTTACTTATTCGATTATAGTTGTGGCACTTTACTAGTCGATTTAGATAATCGTCCGATAAAGTAAGCGATGGGCACTTTTAATTAACCATTCCGTTATAGTCGCAACAATTACTAATCGACATCTGAGATAGCATGTGATAAACCCAAAACCCGCGTGTTGGTACTTTTATTCACCAATTCGTTGTAGTTGCAATACTTACTAGTCGATACATTTGTATGGCGACAACCAAAACAAGCAATTGTGGGGTATTAATTAGCCATTCCATTATAGTGAGGTGATTACTAGTCATTATAAGTCAAATTTACAAAGTAAACTTTAGTTATGCTTGTCATGATCGAGATCTCGTCTCCAAGTCGTCCATATCCGCGACACGGCCGAAAAGTTTTACCCTACGGGGTGCACCAATAGCAACACACGCTCGATCAACCTCGGAAAAACCAAATCAAAACCCAACGAGGCTTTCACATTGAACAATCACGGATTGAGAAATATTTGAGGGGCCCTTTGAGTAGAATCATGAACGGAGTTAGCAAGCTCGGCGGCCTCAAGGTTCTTGACAATGGTACAAGCGATCGGGAACCCGAAAGTGTGGGCTTGTCGATCTGCGTAAACATTCCGATCCTAACGATGACGGTGCGATTACCTCGCAATCGTAAATAAAGCGATGAAACATGGCATAAGTACAGGATCGTAAATAAAACCTCAAACTAGTTGGCCCCAAGAAATAAGATGAATCAAGCTCGCTCAGGGGTCCCATATACCTCCGGATGTGGATAGCGCAAAATCAAGGAGCAGTATCAAGTACTGGGGTCTTCACGGGACACAAGTGGGCGTGGAAACCAAATATTGTCTATCACCCACGATGCCTCTGCTTATTCAATTTTAGTTGTTAAACAAGAATTAAAGTGACGATAAGTAAAACTAGAATCATCTCCAACATCAACATGCGGCAATACATCGAATCGTGGCATATGACGACACGCATGACTTGAGCAAGCGACTACGACGCGCAAGTCCAACTATCTACCAAACAACGGTAATAGGGTGTGTCCAAGGCAATATAGGGCGCAGGAATATCACAGTACGGAAACTAAAGCATCGCAACACGAGCATAATAGATCAACAGGGAGGAAGTAAATACTATAAAGTAAGATAGGTAGAAAGAGGAGATGCTCTTTGAAAACATTGCCAAGGTTCATCAGAAGATCGGGTCGACACTGCATCAACTCATCGGCCTAATCCGTGAAGAAGCAAAGCACTAGGAGAAACACCGGATGCAATATTTAATACCACGACAAAGATCCAGCATGACTATGATATGATGCATGACAAGATATTATGATGCAACATTACATATGGATGCTAGTGGATCATGTTTAAACAGCCAACAAACAATAATAGCAAAGAAGGAATTTAAAAGGCCATATTAAAATAGTGTTGGATTGCATAACAATTTACATATTAACAATACATGAATGATGCAGGTATGTACATGCCATATCCTTATTTCTTGCATTTTTTTTTCTAAGCAATATAGATATATAAATTGCAACTTGTTGATTTATAAATTCGGAGATAAGAATTTGCTAGTTTGAATTAGTTGCACGAGTCATTTTTAATGTTTAATAAAAAGTATAGATTTGGTGGATAATTTTTAGAGTGCTCAAAATAATGTACATACGATAACCTGGACTTCTCTTTCCTTCTAATTACACAACACGTAGCATTGTAAAAAAAATCAATAGTTTTAAAGTGACCAAAAGAAATCGTGGGATATGATTAACTAGAGAATTAGAAAGGCAAAACAAAAGGTCTGAATTAATTCATGTTGTTGTTTTTTTAGGATTCGTAACTTGGTTAAACCAGGTGGAAGAGTACTGTTCCAACCAGCGAGGCTGACTACTGCTATTGTATACAATTCGGAGGCCACGAAAGTTGAATCGACCAAGCAAAACAGATACACTGCTGAATCAAAACTCAGACGCAAAACTAGGCTAGCTGATTGAATGTGGTCGTGCTGTGCAACGTGTACGTGGAGGTTATTGTGCGCGTGTGCAGAGTTCACAGCCGATGGCAAGCATAGCTAAAAGTCGTGCAAGAGCAAAGCAATAGGCAAGGAGTGTGTGCAGGACTGCCAGCGACGGAGAACATGCAGGTGGCGTCGCTAGTTAACTGTCGGCGATAGCAAAATTCAGAGGAAAAATTTTGACAGGGAACAGGGCACAACGACGCACTGCAGAGGAGGACTTCCGACGGTAATCAAAGGGCGATGCCGCACATATCAAGTGGTGTTGACTGAGGCACATCAGCAAGATGCATCAGCGGAACTTCACAAGGACGAGTCCATGACAGCCACAACGACGCGACTCGCAGCGGTAGATCGAAGCGCACATAGCAGTAACAGTCCAGGGAAGAGGCAGTTTGGACATAGAAGCTCACCATGGGCTTGTTGGAGAAGGGGTCCGTGCCTGGAGACGCAGACGATGCAGGGAAGGAAGAAGTGACGCGTGGTGGCCATGGCGGGCGCTTGGAGAGGACGACGAAATTGGCGACGATCTTGGCCTTCCGACTCCGTGTACTGTGCGGGGATCGACGGTGGCGTCCTTGCGCGAAGATCCTGGCAGCGGTGGCATGGTTCGAGCGGAAGGTGCTGAAGCCGAGCTCATGGCCATGGTGACTCTACCCATAGCGGCGTTCAGGGCGTCGACCAAGGAGGGCATCAGAAAGGTGGATTGGCGGCGCCATCTGGGGGATCATAGAGGTTCGCTGGGATGCCTTGGATGGGGATTAGAGGAGGAGGGAGGTTGTGTGGTGGTGGTGGTGCACTGACGTTGACAGCGAGAGCCTCACGTTCGCCTCGCCTTTGAGGTAGACGACAAACAGCGATCGATGGAGCGGAGTTGGGCTGGGCTGAAGTGGCCGGGCTGGCTGCTCTCTGCTTCCTAAAACTATTTTCCTGTAGCTTTTTTTTCCAATCCGAAATTTCATGTAGTTTTCAGAAAAAAAACAAAGGGGCAAGTTATGATTTCTAGCCAAAACAAATTTGGACCTACTCTATAACCGGAAGATGTACTCAGAACATGAAACTTTTGCAGAGAGAGAGAATTAAAATAGCAAGACAACAAAGAATGCCCATCTATAACCATTTGGGCACGTTTACAAGAATAAGAGAAGATAGGAGAAAAACAAAGATAGATATGGAAAGGTTCCAAAATCATTTGTATCAAAGAAATAGTGGTTCCCTTATTTAACAAAGAGAAACCCCAAATTATAGAAAACAAATTAGGAAGATAGAGAGTGAGGTTTCTTGATCAACCATAAATAACTTTTATTAAAATCAAATATTTTTTTTCTTTTCGTTTGATCATTTTAAAATAGAGAGAAAGAAGCACACAAGGTTTAACAACCACATAACAACAAGACAAGATTAAAATGCAAAGGTTTATTCCCAAGAGGTTACATGTGATGATTATGATGCATGATGATGCATTGACAATGCCATGATGATGCATAAAATAAAAATAACAAGTAATTTTCTAGTAGGGGTGTTTCCCGGGGTGCTACAATTCGACACCACTAACAATGGATCTCGCCCTCGAGATCCGCCTCATGGTACCGGAAGGAAGGTCGGCGATCTGCGTCTTCTCGCCTCGTGTAGATCCTTGCGACACCACTAACAAGAGGTCGTTGATCTTGTTCGTCAAGAGAACACTCCGGATAACAACAGACGAAGTTAAAGGTAAGGCCACCTCTAACTTCCATGGAAGGAGTAAGAATTGCATCGATCCACCATTCAATATACGAAAGCGAATGATAAGAGTAGTGGTATGGTCGCGACTCCATCCCGCACTCAAAGCATTACTCTGTACATGAATAGGAGAATTATGCAACCAACTCTCAGGATTCAGATCGTAGATCTCGGCAAGCAAGATTCGGGAACAAAAGAATGATGCAGACTCTGCATCGGATCTGGCGTAGATGATGTCGTCGCGTCAGAAAACACCGGAAGGCACGAGAAGGAACAAAGAGAAGTTCCCTGCATTTACGGATTCGGATAGACATGAAGACCAGATGTAGCAACACCGCTACCAAAAGAGGAAGCGAAACCACGAAGGTATGCGATGGAACCCAACCAATAGAAATCACGGACTCGAAGAGAGAGCGGATTGATTCAAAACACGCAGGTGAGAGGAGAAACAGAGGGTGAGGTAAAATCGACCTAATCGTAACTATCCAACCGATTTTTCAAAATAGTTTTGACACTCTACTTGGTAGTTAGCTAGGTTATCCTCTGAAATTTGGACTTGTGGGTTATCGTAATCACGAGCTCGATACCACTCTGTAACACCCTCGAATCGGAACTATGCAAGTTTGGGCAAAATTCACCAAACCCGCATAGAAACGATTCAAAGGTGCCACCAGCACTTTCGGGTGGAAAAGCGAAGTAATAACATTACACAACAGTCCTCGATGGGACCCATGAGCAGATATACATATGACGACTCAAAGAGTCAAGAATACAGATATAATATACAAGATCCAAATCACCTTGAAATCGTGAGGCGTCCGACTACGGACAAGAAGCAAATGGGCTAAGAGCCACGAAGAATAACCAATGGCGTCCATAACCCCGCCAAAGCTGGGAAGGGTAACCGCTAACTGGCGTCGATCTCAAAACACCTTAACAAAAGGGCCGACAAAGGGCAGAAAACAAAGAAGGAGGTCGATCGAGGCGATACAGGCGAGGCTAGAATTCGGCCCTCCTCGCCTACATAGGTATGGTGGGATCAAGCGGCAAAGATGCACTAAACAACCTATAGAGACTCGATATAACCGGTTATTAGAGAGGGTAAGAATGACCTATCCGGATCCAACTCGAAACTAACACCAAACAAACCCCTCACGGTGTTTTCCCCGAGACCAAACGGAAGTCAACCGAGGAACTCACACAGTTGGCAGTTTTACTTATTCAGTTATAGTTGTGGCACTTTACTAGTCAGATTTAGATAATCGTCCCGATAAAGTAAGCAGTGGGCACTTTTAATTAACCATTCCGTTATAGTCGCAACAATTACTAATCAGATACAGATAGCATGTGATAAACCCAAAACCCAGCAGTGTTGGTACTTTTATTCAGCCAATTCGTTGTTGCAATACTTACTAGTCGATACATTTGTCAAGCGACAACCAAAACAAGCAATTGTGGGCGTATTAATTAGCCATTCCATTATAGTGAGGTGATTACTAGTCATTATAAGTCAAATTTATGAAAGAACTTTAGTTATGCTTGTCTATGATCGAGATCTTTGTCTCCAAGTCGTCCATATCCGGACACGCTTTGAGAAAGTTTTACCGGGGTGCACCAATAGCAACACACTCGATCCACCTCGGAAAACCAAATCAAAACCCAACGAGGCTTTCACATTGAACAATCACAGATTGAAATATTTGAGGCCACCCTTTGAGTAGAATCCGAACGGAGTTAGCAAGCTCGGCGGCCTCAAGGTTGCGACAATGGTCATGGCGATCGGGAACCCGAAAGTGTGGTCGGGCTTGTCGATCTGCGTAAACATTCCGATCCTAAGCGATGCAAATGCGTACTCGCACAATCGTAAATAAAGCAAAGAAACATGGCATAAATGGGGATCGTAAATAAAACCTCAAACTAGTTGTGGCCCCAAGAAATAAGATGAATCAAGCTCGGCTCGGGGTCCCATATACCTCCCGGATGTGGATAGCGTAAAATCAAGGAACAGTATCAAGTACTCGGGGTCTTACGGACACAAGTGGGCTCGAAACCAAATATTGTCTATCACCCACCGATGCCTCTGCTTATTCAATTTTAGTTGTTAAACAAGAATTAAAGTGACGATAAGTAAAACTAGAATCATCTCCAACATCAACATGCGGCAATACATCAGCAACTGTGGCATATGACGACACGCAACAACACTTGAGCAAGCGACTACGACGCGCAAGTCCAACTATCTACCAAACAACAGGTAATAGGGTGTGTCCAAGGCAATATAGGGCTGCAGGGAATATCACAGGTACGGAAACTAAAGCATCGCAACACAGATAGCAATAGATCAACAGGAGGGAAGTAAATACTATAAAAGTAAGATAGGTAGAAAGAGGGAGATGCTCGCCTGAAAACATTGCCGAAGGTTCATCCGAAGATCGGGTCGACACTCGCATCAACTCATCGGCCTAATCCGTGAAGAAGCAAAGCACTAGGAGAAACACCGGATGCAATATTTAATACCACGACAAAGATCCAGCATGACTATGATATGATGCATGACAAGATATTATGATGCAACATTACATATGGATGCTAGTGGATCATGTTTAAACAGCCAACAAACAATAATAGCAAAGAAGGAATTTAAAAGGCCATATTAAAATAGTGTTGGATTGCATAACAATTTACATATTAACAATACATGAATGATGCAGGTATGTACATGCCATATCCTTATTTCTTGCATTTTTTTTTCTAAGCAATATAGATATATAAATTGCAACTTGTTGATTTATAAATTCGGAGATAAGAATTTGCTAGTTTGAATTAGTTGCACGAGTCATTTTTAATGTTTAATAAAAAGTATAGATTTGGTGGATAATTTTTAGAGTGCTCAAAATAATGTACATACGATAACCTGGACTTCTCTTTCCTTCTAATTACACAACACGTAGCATTGTAAAAAAAATCAATAGTTTTAAAGTGACCAAAAGAAATCGTGGGATATGATTAACTAGAGAATTAGAAAGGCAAAACAAAAGGTCTGAATTAATTCATGTTGTTGTTTTTTTAGGATTCGTAACTTGGTTAAACCAGGTGGAAGAGTACTGTTCCAACCAGCGAGGCTGACTACTGCTATTGTATACAATTCGGAGGCCACGAAAGTTGAATCGACCAAGCAAAACAGATACACTGCTGAATCAAAACTCAGACGCAAAACTAGGCTAGCTGATTGAATGTGGTCGTGCTGTGCAACGTGTACGTGGAGGTTATTGTGCGCGTGTGCAGAGTTCACAGCCGATGGCAAGCATAGCTAAAAGTCGTGCAAGAGCAAAGCAATAGGCAAGGAGTGTGCAGGACTGCCAGCGACGGAGAACATGCAGGTGGCGTCGCTAGTTAACTGTCGGCGATAGCAAAATTCAGAGGAAAAATTTTGACAGGAACAGGGCACAACGACGCACTGCAGAGGAGGACTTCCGACGGTAATCAAAGGGCGATGCCGCACATATCAAGTGGTGTTGACTGAGGCACATCAGCAAGATGCATCAGCGGAACTTCACAAGGACGAGTCCATGACAGCCACAACGACGCGACTCGCAGCGGTAGATCGAAGCGCACATAGCAGTAACAGTCCAGGGAAGAGGCAGTTTGGACATAGAAGCTCACCATGGGCTTGTTGGAGAAGGGGTCCGTGCCTGGAGACGCAGACGATGCAGGGAAGGAAGAAGTGACGCGTGGTGGCCATGGCGGGCGCTTGGAGAGGACGACGAAATTGGCGACGATCTTGGCCTTCCGACTCCGTGTACTGTGCGGGGATCGACGGTGGCGTCCTTGCGCGAAGATCCTGGCAGCGGTGGCATGGTTCGAGCGGAAGGTGCTGAAGCCGAGCTCATGGCCATGGTGACTCTACCCATAGCGGCGTTCAGGGCGTCGACCAAGGAGGGCATCAGAAAGGTGGATTGGCGGCGCCATCTGGGGGATCATAGAGGTTCGCTGGGATGCCTTGGATGGGGATTAGAGGAGGAGGGAGGTTGTGTGGTGGTGGTGGTGCACTGACGTTGACAGCGAGAGCCTCACGTTCGCCTCGCCTTTGAGGTAGACGACAAACAGCGATCGATGGAGCGGAGTTGGGCTGGGCTGAAGTGGCCGGGCTGGCTGCTCTCTGCTTCCTAAAAACTATTTTCCTGTAGCTTTTTTTTTTCCAATCCGAAATTTCATGTAGTTTTCAGAAAAAAAACAAAGGGGCAAGTTATGATTTCTAGCCAAAACAAATTTGGACCTACTCTATAACCGGAAGATGTACTCAGAACATGAAACTTTTGCAGAGAGAGAGAATTAAAATAGCAAGACAACAAAGAATGCCCATCTATAACCATTTGGGCACGTTTACAAGAATAAGAGAAGATAGGAGAAAAACAAAGATAGATATGGAAAGGTTCCAAAATCATTTGTATCAAAGAAATAGTGGTTCCCTTATTTAACAAAGAGAAACCCCAAATTATAGAAAACAAATTAGGAAGATAGAGAGTGAGGTTTCTTGATCAACCATAAATAACTTTTATTAAAATCAAATATTTTTTTTCTTTTCGTTTGATCATTTTAAAATAGAGAGAAAGAAGCACACAAGGTTTAACAACCACATAACAACAAGACAAGATTAAAATGCAAAGGTTTATTCCCAAGAGGTTACATGTGATGATTATGATGCATGATGATGCATTGACAATGCCATGATGATGCATAAAATAAAAATAACAAGTAATTTTCTAGTAGGGGTGTTTCCCGGGGTGCTACACCTCCCGTCCTGAATATATGCGGGATGGACGGGCAGTTTTGCGGGAAACTGCAAAAAAATTGCGCTACTTGCCGTTTTACGGTTTCTGAAAAGGCCACTTTTGGGTCTCGGTATGGCATATCGGCGCAAAAATTTACTGGCTGGCCGGTATGCGGTATCTGCTAGAGATGCTCTAAGGTCCTACCTTATCATGTTCACAATCTGGTTATTCCGATTACTATATATATAGAGTGATTTACATATATAGAGAGATGAACCTAATCCAGAAAATATGAATAGTAAAAAAGAACTACTAAACCAATCAACAAGATTATTAGTTATACTTCCTCTGTTTCAAAATATAAGATGTTTTAGGTTTGTGAAGAAAATGAATCTACACTTTTTTTTAGTGTGTAGATTCATCCCAAAGTTGAGTGAACCTATATACTAAAACAAGTCTAGATTCATTTTCTTCATAAAGCTAAAACATCTTATATTTTAAAACGGAGGGAGTAGTACCTACTAACTTCCAAAGAGGTAAGGGGTGTTTTATTGTCTTCCTTTTTAGGGACTTTCCATTTAGGGTTGTCAACGAGCCGAACTTGAACAAACATTGTTAGGCCTAGTTCGAGCTCGGTAGAAGCTCGAGCCGAGCTCGAGCGAGTCTTGGTTGACCTTCGAGCCTACATCTAAGCTCGAGTTCGGCTCGATCAAAGCTCGAGTAGGCTCGAGTTCGGTTCGTTGATGCTCAATAAGAAAATTTTAGTACATCGACATATAGCTATATAGCAAGAAAATAGTAAAGTTTGAAAACGAAATAACAGAAATGGCTTGGAGTCTCATATAATAGTAATAGAGTGCCAACATGCGAGCATAATTATTTTAGCAGTCTTACGGTCTCACAACAGATGGAATAATAATAGCAGTCTCAATTTTGCGGTTGTATAAAAATCACGAGCTTTATCGAACTGTTTGAGTTCGGCTTGTCTAAGCTCGCGAGCTCGAAAACAGGCTCGAGCTTGGTTTGTTAGGGAGACGAATCAAGCTCGAGCCGAGCTGTTAACGCGCCGAACTCGGGCAGTTTGTCTAAGCCCGAACTTTTTTGACAGCCCTATTTTCATTGTGGTTAAGCACCATGTTCTTTTGCTGCGTTTCTCTCACGATCATGTTGTGTCACCTATTAATTGCTGATAGAGTTCTATCAGAATGGTAGGTCCACTGCATGCTAATTTCAGTTGGCATTCACTATTTACTGTTCGAACTTATACATTTCAAAAATGAGTTATCATTCTCCCCTGGTCTCTTCTTAAGTTTTGGACAACCGGAAGAATTGTGCGAGCGAAAATACTTGGCAAAACTAATTGACGACAATATATTAAATATGGACCCTCCCTGCAAGGACGGGAGAATATATAAAACACCACCACCTAATTAATCAATTCTACCTAATGTATAGTAACTTTACTCTAGTTGTTTTTATTCAAGTCCGGATTCTCTTAGCAAGTATCTTAATTTCTTCATTTTATTTTCAAACTCAGACTGCGATAAAAACTGGAACAAGAAAACGAAAACAAACCTAAATATAACAATGACTCCCGTGCTGCATGACTATTTTGGTGACTCAACTTTTATATACACATTGTTCGGTACTTATTTCATTGCCCCTGAATCTCAGTAGTCAGTAAGAGTAAAATTGTTCATATGGAGTGTTGGATCGGTTGATCCTGGATGACCGCGGCGCATAGGTTGGGCGTTTGTTGATCCTGGATGACCACGGCGCATAGGTAGCGCTCGTAGATCGGTTCGCTGCTGCCGCAGCTTTCAGATCCGGAACCGTAGGTCCCTTCATCCGAAGGTGGATCGCACAGATCGGAGTTACCGTTCTTGTTGTAGAATTCATCTGTCGATGGTGACGGCGTAGCACGGGTGTGGAGCCCACGGCGGGCCTGATTGATGGCACGGGCACCCGCCAGAAGGCGGGGGTGCGGTTGTCCCACTGGAAGCTTCGAACAAAATCTCGAGTCCGCCGCCACGGGCTCGAAATCCCCCGTGGCCGGCGAGTGGGCGGTGAAGTCGAAGGTCGAAGAGGAGGTGATTCTCCGTCGCCGCGAGTTGTAGATCGATCGGGTTGGGACCGTCACGATCGCATCCGCAGCCCCGATTCCAGACGGCGCCAATTGACGAGGTTTAACCTCATCAATGCCCATTGTT
This sequence comes from Avena longiglumis, assembly GCA_030063025.1. Classification (NCBI taxonomy): domain Eukaryota; kingdom Viridiplantae; phylum Streptophyta; class Magnoliopsida; order Poales; family Poaceae; genus Avena; species Avena longiglumis. The sequence goes on from CP125975.1 coordinate 17,070,103, forward strand.
ATGGACTTGGGTTTTGGAGAAGATGGGGATCTTTGGAGATCGTGGCACGGTTAACGGACAAGCAACGGGGGACACGAGATTTACCCAGTTCAAGCCCGGAAAAAACCCTACTCCGCTTATTCCGCTTGATTACGGAACCGAAGGTTCAGGTCTCGCAGATTCGATCTGGGGTGGAGGTGCGTACGAAAGTATGAGTCGAGAGATCTAGGACGTGCCCTCCTGGCCTTTATATAGACTTAGGCAGGTCCCGGGCATAGTCCTAGTCGATTACAAGTTCTAGAGTTTTACCCCTTTGAATTTCCTATCTATGCTAGTCTTGCTCTCCAAGGATCTGAAGGCGTCATGGGCCTTGGCCACCCGAAAATCTTCATGAGCCAGCGTACGTCTGCTATGGGTCTTCCTTGGGCTGGACCAGGTATGCTAAGTCATGTACCCGTAGAGTATAACCATGTCAGATATCATCTCTGACTTGCTCCATCTAGGTGTCGTCGTGCAAAGTAGGTGACATGTCCGGTCTATCATCTTGGTTCTCATGGACACACAATAGTGCTACACAGATGGCGACGGATCCAGTATGTAAGCTATGGGGGCAGCTGCCCCCACTCAATTTTATTATCTTTGTATTATGTTAAGCTAATGACTGATTTGCCCTCGTTTACTAAAGACATTTGCTCCACTTAGAGCATTCTTGCCTCTCTAAAATTTTATCCTGGGTCCGTCCCTTGGATGCAAAGTAAAACTTCACTATGTGATCAGGCATCCGCAATAGCCGAGTTTTCCCATACTTGTGTCTTCCCTTCCTTTCACGTAACATCCCATGTTTGTAATAAAGTGATAACTTGCACTCATGAGCATAGATAGTATGCATTTAGTTTAGCTTCTACTCCCTTTGTTTTAAAATATATAAGATGTTTTAGCTTTGTAAAGCCAATGTTTTCATTTTGATTTTACAAAACTAAAACATATTATATTTTAAGTATATTTTTTCATTTGTGAGAGAAATTGAACGGCATGAAAAAAGGGGCCTAAACTTCATCACTGTGTATGCAGCTATCGTCCAAGGCCAGGACCAAAGGGCCAATCGGCTTTGGGATACAACGATTAGTTCATCGTCAAATGTGTCCGCGCAACATTCAGCTCCTATCATTCTACTCCAAAACGATTAGATCTAATCGTTCCGAGCCAAGATGGTAGAGCAATATTTTTTATAACTTATTTTTCTGAATATTATTTTTACTTTTAAAATATATATATATTAAGCAAATAGACCGTCTCATTAAAAACCTTTCAGTCCGCTTAGTACTCTGGAAGAAAAGAATGCGTCAAAAATCTATTGTTGTGCAAACACTGATACATCGTTTGTGCGTAGCTCAGAAATAAAATCTAGCTAATCCTCCAACCAAGTGGTCTGGGTCCCTCCGCCCTACTAGCAAGAAGATCAACTATTCTATTACTTTCTCTATAGGTATGCTCAAAAACAACATGAGAAAAACCCTAGCTAGAAAAGTGCATTCCTCATAAAGAGGAGAAGCTGCTCCACTAGAATCGCATCCATTAGACATTGTTTCAATAACTTCTAGACAGTCACTGCTCACCAACAGCTTTAAACAACCAACATGTCCGGCCAAGAGGAGTCCATCGCGAAGAGCTCTTCATTCGGCCATAGCCGCATCCTGGATACTTGGAATGCCACAGTTACTTGCCGCAATAAACAAATCGTAGGAATCTCGAATGACATCTCCCATTGCACATGTACAAAGATCAGCTACAAAACAAGCATCGACGCACTATTGGAAAACACCCCTTCGGTTCGATCTCAATCCTGTCACCAGTCCCGGTTTGTTATGAACCGGGACTAGTGCTAGCACTAGTCCCGGTCTGTAACGTCTTCAACGGCTAGTAATCGGGATAATCAACAGTCCCGGGCTGGACTAGACCTCTAGTCCCGGGCCGTAATACGGCCCGGGACTAATGACCTTGAGCCCGCCGGCTGCACTGTCCGGGAACTATTAGTCCCGTGTCGTATCACGACCCGAGATTACTTCATCCATGGTGGCCCCGTCCATGGTGTCCCGGGACTAGTTCGTCCATGGTGGCCCGGGACTAGTTCGTCCACAGCCCCGTCCATGGTGGCCATTTTACTCAAAGAAGCAAGCCGAGTTCATGCCATTTTACCGTCAAAAATCAGAGTTAAGTTTGTTCTTAAATGGCACGAAGAAAAGTTAGGCACATAGTTGCATGTTATGTACTAGGATCTACATATAGATATAGAAGTATAGTTTTGGCTAAAGAAGTTCGACTTCTGCTAAGTGTGTTTCAAAGGTTTATGTGACAACAGTGGACGTTAATTTGACTGATCGACGGTCATTGTAAACAATAGAAATAAAGTCTCACTCTGTCGCCAAATGAATACTTCAACCCATTATAAGATAATAGAGTGAATGCCAAAATTAGAAAGATATTAACGATTTGCAAAAGATATACTGATCTAGTAAAACATAACAGGGACATGACATTTTCCATGAGCATGCATGATCAATATACGCATATATGATATGGTTTATGATTAGTAAATTCAAGCTAGATTATTTGTACTCTAGTGCAAGTGGGAGACTAAAGGAAATATGCCCTAGAGGAAAATAATAAATGGTTATTATTGTCATATTTCAATAACTTCATAACAGTTTCATATGGTGTTATAAATGTATCAAGTAGAAACTTTGCTACATGTGTGATATGAAATAGTAGTCCGTAGTAGTCTCTATTCATACTAGTTCGTTGGGCAATTGATGATCAAGGTTTCCTGATCATGGGTGATAGTGCCAATTGACAATGAGGTCATATCATTGGTGAATGATGTGATGGACATTACCCAAAGATTGCGATACGATCAAGTCACGAGGTTCATAGTTGTAACAGTCGAAAAGATAGTCTCCTTCTCCTTAGACCGTGAGATCATATTAATCACTGTCTCCTGAGGCTGCTTGGACTACATCAAACGTCACTCAGTGAAATGGTGATTATAAGGTGTATGTTGGGTATTCCGGAGGAACATGTTGAGGCTTATGAATCAAGACCGGGATTTGTTCACTCGGTGACGGGTAAGATACTTAAGCCTGACTTGGTGGGATTACATCCATAACGTTGCAATATGTGACTAGCTAGGTCACGAAGATGTAATATCGTTGTAACAACTGAAACAGTACTTGCCGGTAACGAGATTGAACAAGATATATAATACCAAATGATCGGATCTCGGACAAGTCATATCGAAAAAACAAAGGAAATTGGACTCGACGTTTACGGTTCAAATGACATCGTCATTGTGGAATGTACATGAGTCAATATGGGCATCCCGGTCCCGTTGTTGATCATTGATAGAGATAATATATGTGACATTCCCAAGCCGTAGAGAGATACACTTAAGGGTACGTTGAGTTAGAGATCATCTGTAAGTTGAAATCACAGTAGAGAAAGAGAAAGTCGAAATTGTTCTGGGAAGAGATCCAAAGAGGACCGAAAAGTGTTTCAGGTAAATGGCAATTTATAATATGCATTTATTATATATTAATTATGAATTAATATATAGTAAACAAATATTAAATTAAAATTTACGGGGCAACTTTCTTATTAGGCCGATAAAGGGAAAAAGGAAACAACAAATGATAGCAAACAGCCACTACTGGGTTGCTTTGCTGCATCCCACACGGGCAGAGCTGGGGTCCGCACAAGGCAGCGAGCAACAAGCCACCGCCTAACCGCGCGTGTGCTCACTTGGCCGCAGGGGGCATCGCTGGCCTACCTGGGCGCCAACTGTCGCCGCTACAGCCTGGCGAGCTAGGCCACGGTGGGCGGGACGGCCCACCCAGCCAGCCGTTGTGGGTTTCTACACCGCGTGCTGAGCTAGGCCAAGGGTGGCGCACCGGCCCACCCAGCCGCCAGCCGGCCGCTGGCCACAGCCTCGCGTGCTGGGTCGCGGTAGTGCGCGTGGCCCACCTGACTTGGTGGTGGTGCTTGCTAGGCTGGGTGCATTTGGCTCAGCCGGCTGGTTCCCCTTTTTCCTGTTATTTCCTTTGTTCTTTTAGTTCCATATATGGCTCACCTAATGGGGAGGACACACCCCCTTCTCCTATATAAAAGGGTATCCATGGGTGGGATTAGATACACCAAGAGAATGCCTTTGATTGCCCCCCTCTCTCTCTCTCTCTCTCTCTCTCTCTCTCTCTCTCTCTTGTGACCGTGCACTAGTAGGGAAAACCTTATAGTAGTCATTTCACTAGTGGCATCCAAAATATATGCGCGCCACCACCTGAAGACGAAACTCGGAAATTATCGAATGCCACTAGTATGCGATATTAGTGGCTTCCCGTTATACCCACACGCCATCAGTGACGGGGTTACACGGACGAAGTCGGGACAAACCCACTGGCAGCGTTGATAGCACATGAACTCCATGGCTACACCATGTGTTGGTGGAGTTTAGAATGAACTGAACTCCACCGCTACTCCACGGCCTTTTATACTGCCTCGCCCTTTTGATCGGATCGATCCGTTATACCTCACTCTATCCCGCCGCCTCCCTCAACCCCGCCGCCACACGCATTGAATGCCCCCGGTCGCCGCACCTCTCACCTCCTCTCTGAGCCGTTGGCTGCCGCAACGACCGCGTCGATCCCCGCCGGTCGCCCGAATCCATTCTCGACCCTCGGTCGCGCACCTCTCACCTCCTCCGAGCCTTGCTGCCAGAACCATCGCGTGATCGCCATCGCCTCATCCATTCCCGAGGCGTGGCCGCCATTTGCCCGTCTGCAGAGCACTCGCCGCGGCTTCCCCGTCCACGACCTCGCGGTGAGCCAATAGCCACGCCTACGGTCCCCGTTTTTATGCGTTTTAGGCAAATTGTAGATGCATATGTGTGTTAGATATTGATCTTATAAATTCTAGAGATACGTATGTTAGGAATTATTTTGGCTCGCTTACTCCATCGCTGTTTTAGGAAAATTGTAGATGCATATGTGTGTTAGATATTGATCTTATAAATTCTAGAGACACGTATGTTAGGAATTATTTTGGCTCGCTTACTCCATCTCTGTTTTAGGAAAATTGTAGATGCATATGTGTGTTAGATATTGATCTTATAAATTCTAGAGACACGTATGTTAGGAATTATTTTGGCTCGCTTACTCCATCTCTGTTTTAGGAAAATTGTAGATGCATATGTGTGTTAGATATTGATCTTAGAAATTCTAGAGGTAAGTATGTTAGAAATTATTTTGTCTTGCTTACTCCATCTCCGTTTTAGAAAAATTGTAGATGCATATGTGTGTTAGATATTGATCTTAGAAATTCTAGAGATAAGTATGTTAGAAACTATTTTGGCTCGCTTACTCCGTATCCGTTTTAGGAAAATTATAGATGTATATGTGTCTTAGATATTGATCTTAGAAATTCTAGAGATAAGTATGTTAGAAATTCTAGATATGGGTTTGTAAGTGCTTTACATTTTTCTTGTAGGACATGTCTTGTGTCAAGTTTGTTTCGCGGACTGTAGCAATGAAACACACTCAGCCTCGCTATTCAGTGTCCGTCTCATACTGGGTCGATATGAGCGTTCATTGGTATGTATAATTTTTTCTATTTGAATTCATTGAATTTTCTTTCCATATATTATTATTTATTTACTTATTTTTTCATGTTTAGACTATCCCATGCAATTTAAGGAGGGATTTCAATTGAATAACATGACAAAGCATGGAGTTTCAAGCTCTTGGGCAAACATACGTTGTGGATGTGCGCAAAGAGTGAGCAATGACTCGCCTTGCTGATGACCCACAAGTATAGGGGGTGTATCGTAGTACTTTCGATAAATAGGAGTGTCGATCCCAACGAGGATCAAACGGTATTGACTAGTGGTATGGAGCAGGAAATCTCTATAAATACTTAGCAAACGGATTTTTAGGGGTTTTCTGATAAAGCAACAAAAATGTGCAAGTAATAAAGACAACGAACAACTGTAGCAAGTGGCCCAATCCTTTCTTAGCAAAGGACAAGCCGATGGAAATACTTATGAGGACCAAACGTTATCGAGGACACATGAGAATTCTGTCAAGTGCTTTCGCTTCAAATAGCTGAGTACCTTTCTTTGGTGTTGTAAGTGTTGTGTGGGTGAACCTTTGCTAATGTACTGACCTTACTTGGACTAATACATAGTTGTGATTAAACCTCCTGCAAGCACCCGCAACTACAGGAAAGCAATTAAGATATAAACCTAACCACAGCCTTAAACTCTGAGATCCTACACTTCCTTGTGCAAAGGTGTCCTAATAGGGGTTCGGGTTTCTGTCACTCCGGCAACCCCACAATTAGTAGCCAAATACACAATACATTCCCCTAGGCCCATAAATGGTGAAGTTCACATGACACCACTAGATGAATAACACCATAACTTAAATACTGAACCATTGAATAATATCTTAACACAAATCCACTACTAACAACATAACTTCTTGTAACATCCCAGCAATAGAGCTTAGAAATAAGCTGAACACAGGGTTGTGCATTGCATTCATGCATAAGAAAATCCGGATAATTTTCGCGCAAAAGCTAAAGAATCTATAGGGGGATCGAGATCTCTCTTGCTCTGATGAAACATCAAGGCAGGTGCGATGGATTTCGACATGACCTCTATTGTACTTCTGTGTTTGAGGGGAAGGAAATTCAAATTTGAATAATCAATTAGTGAATTTGAATTCTAAAAGAATTTGAAATGGAATAACAAATTGGAAACTAAATGGTGATAGAAAATAAGAGGTGAGCTCTTATTTATAAACAATAATTGATAAAGCATAATCTTATTTATATTACAATTTATAAGTCTGAATAAGTGAGGAAAAAAATAATACTTTATTACATTGAATATTTTATAAGTTACAAATAATAAGTACACATTACAACAAGTGAATACTACTATAGTGTTTCAAAAGAGGAAATGAATTACAACAATAAAATAAACAAGATATAATATTATGAGATACAGATTACAAATAGAAAATAAAATTAAACTTTATTATACAATATTACATTGTGTATTACATTATTCAAGATAAAGAGATTACAAGAATAAAAAAGGGGCCTAAACTAAATCTTCATCTTTTGATGGTTTCTTCCTGATCTTGTATACCTGTAAACAAAAAAATCAAAATAACATAAAACAGAAATAAAAAAGGTTATGTTGGTTAGTTTTTCTCTCAGTCTGACAGTGAAATGCACCGGTGGACACATCATTGACCTTTTAATTGAAGGGGCAAGTTTCACCAAATAAAGCATTTGTTCTTATCAGATGTGTATCCTCAGTACAACCTCATTGGCAGTAATTTATGGGGCAAATTTCACCAGAAAAGAGAAGAGTGGAAGTAAGATATTTTTTTGCCTTGCACTGATCCAGAACAGTGCAAGCAGCTCACACATACATGCAGGAATGTGGTGCTGTCAACACAGGAAGCAAACAGGACAGGGGATAAGTATCAGCCGAAGCAGAGTGAGGATACTCTGCTAAACACTAGCTACAACACTCAGAACAGCAAGAAACCATTTTATCATTAGCTCTCATCAGGTTAACATCAACTCATCCCCATCTCATCAACCAAGATATTAGCCAGATCACCACCAACCAAACCACTAGCCAGATTCCATCACACCCTTAGCTCTGGTTGCTCTCTGGAGCCATCCAAGAGCTAGGATAAGGAGGAAATCAAGGCAAGGCAGCAACTCCAGGAAAAGGAATCCAGGCCACAACTATAGAAGAAGCTGGACATGGGAATAAGGAGGAGGAGGTCAGCTGTAAGAGGAGCAACATCCACAAGATTGGATATCAAGTAATCAAGTACCAACTACAGCAGGAGGATAGCAAGGTCAAATAGCTATTCACAAGAGTAAGGAGGAGCTGGAGAAGCACCAATAGGTGGAGAACAAGGTCCAGGGAGTGATCACCACTTCAGGATCAAGCCAGCAAGAGCAATCATCATAGCTACATCACCAACAGCAGTTGTGTGGTGAGTTTATACAAAACCACACATAATTGATCTTATCCATTTCAACAGAACATATGATGTTCTATACATGGTCTTCTCAGAAAAACACCCAAGTGGGGTGTACAACCATCATGGAAGAAATAAAACAAAGCCAACAGTAAATCTTTACAAACCACAATCAAAATCTCAGCCTTGCATCACAGATATTAGATTAAAAGCTCAAGTTTTATAACTAGATACACATAATTCTTAGAATAATCATTTCTGGGCACATCCTATGGATGGTAGCACCTCAGAAATGATTACATCATAATATTTCATCTTAAACAATAAGGATCTATCATATTATCCTTACCAAAACCTATCAAATCATTTTCCCAAGCACTATAGGAATCATACTTAGGGATTATTCATCATTTAAGAAAGAAAGCAGCAAGCAAAAAACATTAGTTTCTACTTAGCACAGTCTCAGACTAGCATCATAGACCAATGGATCTAGTTCTAACTAGATCTATACTCACCACATTGCTGGTACAGAGCATATCCCATCTGGGGAGCACCTCTATATCAACAGGTTCATCCATATCTACTAAGAATCAGATAATCATTTTCCTAAAGGAATCCAGGAATCATATTAGACATTTGATTCAGAAAAGACAATGAATGTAGCACTGTCTATTATTAACCACACCTGACAGAGATCATTAAGTAAATCATCTTACTATAATGAAATAGGAATCAATCAATATCTGAATCATTTTCCTAGTAATTCACTGTCAACACCCGGATTTTTAATCCCAGATGCATGTTATGCCATACATCGCAATCCCATAATTACCATTTTTGCGAGACATAACAGAATTGGATACCACAGTACATCATCCATTACAAGCCATACATAAGGTCTTACACGAATAAGGATCTCATGTTCCAGTTCTTAATACAACTCAAGCAGCGGAATATGTAATAATAACGGTAGCGTAGGCGAAGCTCCATCTTCGAGGTCACATGCAATGCTGACAATGGGAGATGATCCTAGTTGTCGTAACCTTCCTGGGGTCCATCATCCTGGTACTCATCTTCATAGTCTGGCCACGGGAATAACCAGGGACAAAGCCATGAGTACTCTTTAAGTACTCGCAAACTAATACTAACAAGTGAAGGGGGTTTTTGTAATAGGGCACTAGGCTCTAGGGTTGTTTAGAAAAAGCCAGATTTACCTCTACTAAGTTTAGAAACAAGAGAAAGCTAAATGAAGTTTTATAACACCTAAGTGGGAACTTGTATCTCATGCCACAACTCTGTTGTGGTCAAGTAAAAGTCTCAATTCATTTCACAAGTCATATTGAAAACATCTGACGGGGAACAGTATGGCCACTCCAACTGTCCATAACCGCGGACGCGGCTATTCGAATAGTTTGACACTCTGCAGAGATTGTACACTTTCACCACAACATTCGATACATCCGTCAGGAACAAATCCTGAATTCACCATACTCAGTATGCGGATAATCAATCCTAACCTTTCAATTACACGCCCTAGTATAAGCACCTCTCCTGTGAGTTTGGCCTCCCAACCATGACCAACTGTCATTTTGGGTACTGCACAGGTGGACAATCTTCACAAGGTAGTCTCAGCTCAGACCTTGGCCGGGAGGGAACCAATACTAAGGTATATAAGTTTCCAGTCAAGCCCTACCCAATCTTCGGGTATTGTGGTTGTATGGTAAAATTGGAATGGTATCGCATCCAGACAACCATCAGTTTTATAAAGGGCTAAGGCTCATGCCTTAACATTTTCATTACCAAAATCATATGGTGTTCGGAAACACATGTCAAAACATCTCAGTAGAATGATCCATCATTCTAAGGTTTTCATAACCATTTTTCACCAAGTATTCCCATCTAAAGTTGATCAAGTTTTATGCTTAGCACTAGCATCTACAAGTGGGGGTGAGTACTAATGAGGGGTGGTAAACTAGTGGAGTTTAAACTAAGTTCAATCTTATGCCTTGGGATGACATCAAGATTATCTAGCTTAGGCCAAATTTTATGCTCTTTATGCAACTTTCAAGTATCTTTCTAGAATCTACAAGTTACTTCAGTAAACTCTAAGTACAAGCTTTGATAAAGAAATAAAGTAGAAGCTTGCAAGTAAAACTAGGATTGGGTTATCAAGTGGGTATGACTACATATGCTTAAGGCATATGGTTGGCCTGGTAACCAGCAAGTATTTGCTTGCATAAGTAGAGTATCTTTCAAGTGTTAGCTTGCACATTCAATTAGTAGTATTAGGCTTGCATAGGTCAACTTGATTAGTAAGGCTTGCATAGGTCAACTTGATTAGTAAGGCTTGCATAGGTCAACTTGATTAGTAAGTCTTGTATAGGTCAACTTGATTAGTAAGGCTTGCCTTGTGCAGAGCAGTGGTTGAAGTTCTCCTTGGCTTCTTCTTCGTAGTATCCTCCTTCCTCCTTGTATCCTTGGTCAGTACTAGCGTCTATGAATAAATACGAGGTACACAATCACCAAACAATACTTGACTACTTGCAATCATCACACACAAGGGTTCTATAGATGATCTAGCATCATAACTAACATTACAAACATTTGACTTAAAGATTTTGGTTTTGGAAAAGTAATTTCTACTCATTGAAAAACTACTGAAGATTTAATATTCTCCAAACCAAACATGGGATCATGTTGACACATGTCATCACCACATATTTTAGTCCATGGGAATGTGATTTAAAGTGGTGTCACAATTTAATAAGGTTTTACCCTTTTATTTTAATTAAATAAAGTGGCTAGAAATGCCTATGTGGCATTCTTTTATTACTTGAACATTATTTCTGTAAGTAAACCTATATATTTTTATATATCCTGAAAGGTATGGTCAAATGTGATTTTTTAGAGTTAGAAACAACTCAAAAGCTATTATGATTTAAATTTGAAAAATGTTTGAATGCAGAAAAGCTTCTGCCTTGTTATTTTTACCAAGGGTGATCTACAGATCCAAATGATTTGAATCCAACGGGTTTCGATTCAGCATTTCAAGACCTTTCTAAGAAAATTGCTTTCATTCAATTTGGTTCACTGAATCGAGCTGGGTTGAATTTTGAAACTAGGTACAGAACTGTGTTTGAATGAAAATGGAAAAATCCAAATTCAAACGAATGGGCTTGGGAGCTGATAGGGCGGCCCGGTGTCACTTTCAATGACGAGGCTCAAGCCCAGGGAGTTCCACCAGTCAGTGGCTCTTTAAACACGAAGCGGTATGGGGCAATCAATCCCATCACGATCTAAGTCTAATCGAGCATGCTACTCATCGTCCACGTCGGGCGGCCGTGAAACCTAACGGCGGGTGGGGTCGTCGAGGCTCACCGGGCTCGGGAAAAAGTCGGATGAGGCGAGCAGCGAAGTCAACGACGGCGAACCTCCTGGTACCGGCTTCTCTGGGCGGCTCAATCGCTCCTTCTTCTCCAAAGGCGGCTCGGTGAAATTTGGCAGCGCCGCCTGCTCTCGAACAGGGTGGAACGATCAGTGTGGAGAGGGGAGTAGAATGGTGTGAAGAGTTTGAGCGGGGGAGGCCTTTATTTATAGTCTCGACGACGAGACCGAACGGGATGGTCAGGCGACGGTGGCGACATGGCTACGGGATGCTAGAGGCATGGCCGGCGGTGGCGATCGATCGGTGGTCTCCTGGTGATGCTCTATGGCTTTAATGCGCATGTAGGGGCGGTGGCAAACGGTCTAGAACATGCGATGCTCTGCGCGGCAGAGACGGCGTCTTCGACGGCGAGTGGTGGCTATGAGGCATGGGGCGGCGAACGGGGATGTCTGGCAGTCTTCTGGGACGGTGGTGATCGTGTATGCACGCGGCGAGTGTCGAGGGTGGCGCTCTGGCGCATGCTCGGCATGGTTGACAGTGGCACGGGCGCGGCGTTCCTGGGAGTTTTGGTCGCTGTTTGCGAGGCAGGGCTGGTCGAGAGGGGGCGATGAGGCATAGGCTACCTCCCAGACAAGGTGGGCACGGCTAGTTCTTCCTCTAGCTTGCTGTCCACACTGGGGTGACATGGGTGGCTTCGGCTATTCACCGTTGATGTCATTGCCAATCTTACAGTGGGGCTAGTGCTTAGTTAAGTTTGCTAGATGATCTACTGAGGTTTCTATGAGCTAGAGAGGGAACAAGTTTCGCTCAAATCACTGCTCACTATAGTGTTTAGATTTTGTTTGATTTGTATCTACAAGGTGTTTGATGAAATGGCCGCAAGAACTCAAGTTTTGAATTTTGAAAAGATTTTTGGTTGGTGTGCTAGGCATGTGCTGGTGAGTCTGTGGATGCTTGGGTTTTGAAAGTTGAGCTTGTTTGAGTGGTTTTTGAAAAGTGGGATCTTCCCATATGATAAAGATTCAATTTTGAATTGTCTTTTAAACTATGCATTCAAATGTTTTTGGATGATCACAAAGTGGTACTTGGTACTCTGTTATGAGTACTATCAAGGGGTGCAAAGATCCAAACAAGTTTCTGTTAAGTTTTGAAAGTTAGATACAGCCGAAGTAGTCATGGGAGTTAAATTGGCCAAAATGACCATTCCCTTATTTTGTTTGTTTTGATTTATTTGTCTTTGGGAAAAGTGTGGGGATTGTTTAGATGATGTTTATTTCACCTAAGAATCCATTTACAAGGAAAGAAACACATAAACAAGGCAATTCAAAAGAATCCAAAATGGAATGCATACACACATGCATGCTTTCATATTTTTATTTAGAAAAGTTTTTGTTAACCCTAATTTTGGTGATTAGAGTTTGATGATTCTAGTTTAATATTTTTGGGATGTTACAAACCTTTCCCCCTTAAACAAAATCTCGTCCCGAGATTTGAAAAAGGACAAAAAAGATTACCTAGGATTTGAAGAGATCGGGAAACTCCGTCCTGATGTGATCTTCGCGCTCCCAGGTAGCTTCCTCTTCTGTGTGGTTGCTCCACTGAATCTTGAGAAACTTGATGCTTCGGGTTCGGTAGTTCTGAAAGCTTCTTCCAAAATACGGATGGGTACTTTGGGATAGTTCAGGTCATCGTTAATTTCTATGGTCCGATGATCAATATTATTGAACACTTCGGTCTTCTCTGGAACTTCGAGGCACTAGCGAAGTAATGAGATATGGAACACATTGTGCACGGCTGACATCTCTTCAGGTAGTTCCAATTGATACGACACTTCTCCTCGACGGTTCAGAATCTTGAAGGGTCCGATATATGTGGGGGCTAACTTTCCTTCGAGTTGGAAACACTGCATTCATTTCAATGGAGACACTTTCAGATACACAAAATCTCCTATGTTGAAGGCGAGGTCTCGACGTCTCTTGTCGGCGTAACTCTTCTGTCTGGACTGGGCTGTCTTGAGGTGCTCACGAATCTTGCGAACCTTCTCTTCCGCTTCTCGTAGGATGTCAGGTCCGAAAATCTGACTCTCTACTACTTCCGACCAGTTCAAAGGGGTGCGACACTTCCTTCCGTACATGAATTCAAATGGGGCCATTTACAAACTAGCCCGATAACTGTTGTTGTAAGAAAATTCTATAAACGATAGACAGTCTTCCCACTTAGATCCATATTCTAACACACAGGCTCTCAGCATATCTTCGAGTATTTGATTTACTCGCTCCATTTGTCCGTCGGTCTGAGGGTGATAAGCTGTGCTGAAATCTAGACGGGTTCCTAAACCTTCTTGGACTTTCTTCCAGAATCTCGAGGTGAACTGAGTTCCTCGATCCGATACGATGTTCTTGGGGACTCCATGCAAACTAACGATTCTAGCTATGTATAACTCTGCTAGCTTCGAACTCTGATATGTGGTCTTGACGGGCAAGAAATGGGCGACTTTGGACAATCTGTCCACTATGACCCAGATAGAGTCATTTCCCCTACTAGAAGTAGGCAATCCGGTGATAAAGTCCATTCCAACGGAATCCCATTTCCATTCCGGAATATGCAAGGTTTGCAACAATCCAGCGGGTCTTTGATGTCCTACCTTGACTCGCTGACATATATCACACTTGGCGATATAGCTTCCGATTTCTCTCTTCATCTTATGCAACCAAAATTGCTCTTTCAAATCATGATAAATCTTAGTTCCTCCGGGGTGGATAGAATAAAGAGTATCATGAGCTTCCTTCAAAATAACTTCTTTCAACTCAGAATCTGCGGGTACACAAAGGCGTCCTTTGTACCACAGAACTCCTTCTTCGTCTTCAGTGAATCTAGGTACCTTGCCTGTACCGATACGACGCTTGATTCCGTCGATACTAGCATTTCCTTTCTGCGCCTCTTTGATCTGGCTGATCAATGTGGGTTGAAGTTCTATGCTAGCTAAAAATCCATCACTCACTAATTCCATTTGAAAATCTTCCATCTCTTTGTGCAAACTTGGTTGCTCCTTTAAAATCATGGAGTTCAAGCGGCACGACAATCTGCTAAGGGCATCTGCTACCACATTGGCTTTACCAGGGTGATAGTGAATGTCTAGATCGTAATCCTTGATTATCTCAATCCATCTTCTCTGCCTCATATTTAGCTCCTTCTGAGTGAATATATACTTCAGGCTCTTGTGATCCGAATAAATCTCACAACGGTTTCCCATCAGGTAATGCCTCCATGTCTTCAGGGCTAGAACTACGGCTGCGAGTTCGAGGTCATGGGTTGGGTAATTTTGCTCATGTTGTTTTAATTGTCGAGATAGATAATATATAACCTTGCCTTCTTGCATTAGCACACATCCGAGACCGATCTTGGATGCGTCACAATACACATCGAAGGGCTTCGTGATATCCGGCATGATTAAGATTGGGGCTGAAATCAATCTCCTCTTGAGTTCTTGAAAACTCGCTTCACATTGGTCGGTCCATTCAAACTTCTTGTCCTTCTTCAGCAATTGGGTCATGGGTCTGGCGATACTCGAGAATCCTTCTACGAACTTGCGGTAATATCCCGCCAATCCGAGAAATGCACGAACTTGGGTTTGAGTGGTTGGGGCTTGCCAATCTTCGACATCTTTCACCTTGGCAAGGTCAACGTCAATTCCTCCGGCTGATACAATGTGACCGAGGAATCCTACTTCCTGTAACCAGAATTCACATTTGCTAAACTTGGCATACAACTGATGCTCTCTAAGGGTTCCAAGAATGGTACTTAGGTGTAGCTCATGTTCTTCTTACGATTTGGAATAAATCAGAATGTCATTGATGAAAACAACGACAAACTTATCCAGGAAGTCCATAAAAATCTTATTCATGAGATTCATGAAATAAGCGGGGGCATTGGTTAATCCAAAATACATGACAGTATACTCGTATAATCCATATCTGGTGGTAAAGGTAGTCTTGGGAATATCCTCTGCGCGAATCTTGAGTTGATGATAGCCAGTTCTAAGATCAATCTTAGAAAACACTTTGGCACCGGTCAACTGATCAAACAAATCTTCTATCTTGGGAAAGGGCTATTTGTTCTTGATGGTGACATCATTCAACTTCCGATAATCCGTACACAAACAGTTACCTCCATATTTCTTGTCCACGAACAAAACAGGTGATCTCCATGGTGACGCACTTGGTTGAATCAATCCAATTTCCAACATGGAATCTAGTTGCTTCTTGATTACCGATTCAAGGGTTCATACTATAGGGTCTCTGGGATATGGGTCCAGTTCCGGGGATTAGTTCAGTGATAAACTCGATATCCCGATCTGGGGGCATACCGGGCAAAACATCTGGAAATACATCAGGGTATTCACAGACTATCCAGACTTGGTCAATGGTAGGTTGGGCTATACTCTTATTGCACTTGAATTGTCGAGGTAAGGTTTCAGAGATATGCTCGATTGATATTCCGGCTGTACTGGTCATGGTTATGGCTTTCTTGGCACAGTCAATCAATCCTTTATGTTTGGACATCCATTCCATTCCTAGTACTACCCTTTAGTTCCGAGTACTATCCGATTAGCATAAAAATCTATGCCATGGATTCGGATAGGGACGGCTTTGCAAATTTTCCTAGCTTTGGTGGTTGAACCGAGAATTTGAACGATCATAACATGTTTCAGTTTGGTTGGTTGGATTTTACTAGTGCATGCAAATTCTTCGGTGACAAATGAGTGCGATGCACCAGAATCAAACAACACTCGAGCAAGTACTAAATTAACAGAAAACATACCCAGCACGATGTCTGGCGCTTCCTGAGCTTCTTCAGCATGCATGAGAAAAAAGGCGGTAGATTGAGCTTAATTCCACAGGGCAAACCTCCTTCAAATTTGAACACGCTGCTTCTTTGAGATGGGGCATTGGTATTGGGGGTTGCGGCATTCTTCTTTTGGGGGCACTCGTTGGAGTAGTGACCCTTATTTCCTGATCATAACAAGTCACTTGCGACTTGTCCTTTCTTGAACAGCACAACATTGCTCCATCCTCGGGCAGTGTTGGTGTTAGTGGTAACATGTTGTTGAACTTGGGTGGGCACGGTTGAAATTGCTAGAGTTCTAGGGGTTGTTGTGATTTCCTCCGGGCCTAGGGTTTCCGCGGTTGGGATAAGTCGGACGGTTCATCGGGGGTCTGTTGGTTCTCGGGGCAAATCCTGGAGATGGGTTAGGGCGATACTTTGGGGTCTGATGGGTTCCTGGCTGATGCATCATGCGACGCTTGCGGTTCTCATTGTCTTGGTTGATCTTTCCTTCCATCTGGATGGCAGAGTCGACAAGGGCTTCAATATCAGCAAAGGGGATATTGACTAACACAGTCTGCATCTCATCGTGCAGACCATTCAAGAATCTTTCTTTCTTCTTGGCTGGTGTCGATCTCATCCGGGGCATACCTAGCTAATGACAAGAATTTGTCGTGGTATTCCACTACGGTCATCCTTCCTTGCTTCAGTTCTCTGAACTCATCTCTCATTCTCTTGATCAAACCCGGTGGCACATGGGTTCTGCTGAACTTGACCTTGAATTCCTCCCAGGTCATCATTTGTCCTCCGATCATGGCACGAACACTGCTCCACCATGCTCTGGCATCTCCGGCTAGATAGTGGGTGGCGAACAGAACTTTCTCGTTGGCTTCCACTCCGGCGACTTCTAGGTTATTTTCCATGGTTTGCAGCCAATCGTCGGCATCTAGGGGCTCTTCCGACTTAGTGAAAACCGGCGGGTTGGTATTCTAGAAATTCTTGAGCTTAGATCCATGGTTGTCCTGATTTCCTTGGCCTTGGTTGTTGTGGGCTAGCTGGGCTATCTACTGAAGGGTAGCTAAATTGGCTTGACGTTCGGTCCTTTCAGCTTCGTGGTCAGAAATCAACATTTGCAGTATCTGCAACATCGGGTCCGGGGATGAACCACTTCCTCCCCGTGGCATCTGAAGATTGAGATAGATCATGAGAAAAGAGGGAAATTTCTAAGGTTCAGCGACTTTGCAAAGTTTTTAAAGTTTGGCTCAGATTTTCTAGCAACATGCTTTTCATTCATTCACTCATAGCACACGATACAACACACACCACAACAAAGGTAAGCAGATGGTTTTAAGAACCATTCTGGAAACTATGATACAGTGGGACCGAATACTACTCACTACGCTAGTGATCAAGTGCTACTACTCCTCGGAGTCGGTGTAGTTGTCATCCTCATCATCATCGTCGTCATTGATGCAGGCGAAATCATCCTCATCGGTGAAGAAGTCCATAGCCTGATCCTCTAGAAAATTGTCATCATCACTGAGATAGGAGTAGGGGTCTCCACGAAGATCCTCTCCGGCATTCTCCCTTTCCTCCAACTACATGTCTCTCTCGTGGATGGTCTCCTCCAAAGCCGAGATACGGTGGCGAAGACGGGCAATGATGCGCTCCTTCTTGTCGAGCTGACGGCGGCGAGACTTGCGATCCTTCGCTAGCATGGCGATGGTTTGATCCTTCGTCTTGATGATGGCGTACTTGTGGTTGGAGTATTCACGGCAATTGTCCAATTCTTGCTGACGATCGTACATCATGAAGCTAAGGTGGTCCAATTGCGTCTTCAGCTCATGGTGTATGGGGCTTCTAGCGGTTGTCCATTAGCATCACGCCTTGGGCAAAACTCAAAGCGGGTTCCCTTGATCTGGTTGATACCGCTTACGCACGGGAAGAGCTTCCTGCATGGCCCTGGCAAGTCCATCGAGCCAGTTGTTCTCTCTTAAGGTAAACTGAATTCCCTCAGCAATGGGAGGTTCAATCTTTCCTCGGAGACTTGCAACAATTAGCCACTGCAGATCTTCTCCTCCTATATCGTTGAGCTGAGCTCCGAAGAACTTGGGGTGTGGACGCTCCAAAAGTTCTAAAAGCTGGTCCAAATCCCTCTCAAAGATAAGGTCTGCTCCATTCCCCAACTGATAAAACTTGTTGTACTTCACGTCCATCTATTAAGAATATAGGATGAGTAAGTTAGTAGAGTGATCAAGTGTGTCAAATTTTATGTATTTTGCAAGAGTTTTTGAGAAACATGAATTTTTATAAAAGAATCAAGGTGATAAGAATGGGAATAAGTTTTTGTAAATACTTGCTTTCTTTGGTTTTGAAACTAAGTTTTTGATCCAAACGTCCAGTCTAACTAGGGTCTCCTATGGTCAGGATGGCTCTGATACCAACTTGTCAACACCCCGATTTTTAATTCCAGATGCCTGTTATGCCATACATCGCAATCCTAGGATTACCATTTTTGCGAGACATAACAGAATTGGATACCACAGTACATCATCCATTACAAACCATACATAAGGTCTTACACGAATAAGGATCTCATGATCCAGTTCTTAATACAAATCAACCAGCGGAATATGTAATAATAACGGTAGCGTAGGCGAAGCTCCATCTTCAGGGTCACAGACAATGCTGACGATGGGAGATGATCCTAGTTGTCGTAACCTTCCTGGGGTCCATCATCCTGGTACTCCTCTTCATAGTCTGGCCACGGGAATATCCAGGGACAAAGCCATGAGTACTCTTTAAGTACTCGCAAACTAATACTAACAAGTGAAGGGGATTTTTGTAATAGGGCACTAGGCTCTAGGGTTGTTTAGAAAAATCCAGATTTACCTCTACTAAGTTTATAAACAAGAGAAAGCTAAATGAAGTTTTATAAAACCTAAGTGGGAACTTGTATCTCATGCCACAACTCTGTTGTGGTCAAGTCAAAGTCTCAATTCATTTCACACGTCATTTTGAAAACATATGATGGGGGAACAGTATGGCCACTCCAACTGTCCATAACCGCGGACACGCCTATTCGAATAGTTTGACACTCTGCAGAGATTATACACTTTCACCACAACATTCGATACATCCGTCAGGAACAAATCCTGAATTCACCATACTCAGTATGCGGATAATCAATCCTAACCTTTCAATTACACGCCCTAGTATAAGCACCTCTCTTGTGAGTTTGGCCTCCCAACCATGACCAACTATCATCTTGGGTACTGCACAGGTGGACAATCTTCACAAGGTAGCCTCAGCTCAGACCTTGGCCGGGAGGGAACCAATACTAAGGTATATAAGTTTCCAGTCAAGCCCTACCCAATCTTCGGGTATTGTGGTTGTACGGTAAAATTGGAATGGTATCGCATCCAGACAACCATCAGTTTTATAAAGGGCTAAGGCTCATGCCTTAACATTTTCATTACCAAAATCATATGGTGTTCGGAAACACATGTCAAAACATCTCAGTAGAATGATCCATAATTCTAAGGTTTTCATAACCATTTTTCACCAAGTATTCCCATCTAAAGTGGATCAAGTTTTATGCTTAGCACTAGCATCTACAAGTGGGGGTGAGTACTAATGAGGGGTGGTAAACTAGTGGAGTTTCAACTAAGTTCAATCTTATGCCTTGGGATTACATCAAGATTATCTAGCTTAGGCCAAATTTTATGCTCTTTATGCAACTTTCTAGTATCTTTCTAGAATCTACAAGTTACTTCAGTAAACTCTAAGTACAAGCTTTGATAAAGAAATAAAGTAGAAGCTTGCAAGTAAAACTAGGATTGGGTTATCAAGTGGGTATGACTACATATGCTTAAGGCATATGGTTGGCCTGGTAACCAGCGAGTATTTACTTGCATAAGTATAGTATCTCGCAAGTGTTATCTTGCACATTCAACTAGTAGTATTAGGCTTGCATAGGTCAACTTGATTAGTAAGGGTTGCATAGGTCAATTTGATTAGTACGGCTTGCATAGGTCAACTTGATTAGTAAGGCTTGTATAGGTCAACTTGATTAGTAAGGCTTGCCTTGTGCAGAGCAGTGGTTGAAGTTCTCCTCGGCTTCTTCTTCGTAGTATCCTCCTTCCTCCTCATATCCTTGGTCGGTACTAGCGTCTATGAATAAATACGAGGTACACAATCACCAAACAATACTTAACTACTTGTAATCATCACACACATGGGTTCTATAGATGATCTAGCATCATCACTAACATTACAAGCATTTGACTTAAAGATTTTGGTTTTAGAAAAGTAATTTCTACTCATTGAAAAACTACTTAAGATTTAATATTCTCCAAACCAAACATGGGATCATGTTGACACATGTCATCACCACATATTTTAGTCCATGGGAATGTGATTTAAAGTGGTGTCACATTTTAATAAGGTTTTACCCTTTTATTTTAATTAAATAAAGTGGCTAGAAATGCCTATGTGGCATTCTTTTATTACTTGAACATTATTTCTGTAAGTAAACCTATATATTTTTATATATCCTGAAAGGTATGGTCAAATGTGATTTTTGAGAGTTGGAAACAACTCAAAAGCTATTATGGTTTAAATTTGAAAAATGTTTGAATGCAGAAAATCTTTTGCCTTGTTATTTTTACCAAGGGTGATCTACAGATCCAAATGATTTGAATCCAACGGTCTTGGATTCAGCATTTCAAGACCTTTCTAACAAAATTGGTTTCATTCAATTTGGTTCACTGAATCGAGCTGGGTTGAATTTTGAAACTAGGTACAGAACTGTGTTTGAATGAAAATGGAAAAATCCAAATTCAAACGAATGGGTCTTGAGGCTGATATGAACGGCCGGTGTCACTCATGGCGTGGCTCTATTGACAGGGGGGTTCCACTAGTCAGTGGCTCTTTAAACGCGAAGCGGTATAGGGCAATCTCATACGAACGATCTAAGTCTAATCGAACGGCTGCTACTCATCGTCCACGTCGGGCGGCGCCGGCGAGACAAAAACCTAACGCGGCAGGTAGGGGTCGTCGGGGGCTCACCGTGGCTCAAGCGAAAGTCGGCGATGCGGGCGAACGACGAAGTCGACGATGGCGAACCTCCTGGTACCGGCAGCTTCTCCTTGGGCGGCTCCAATCGCTGGCTCCCTTCTTCTCCAGAGGCGGCGGGCTCCGGTGAAATTCCGGAGAAACGCTGCTCGCCTTGCTCCGGGAACGGGGTGGAACGATCAGTGAGGAGAGGGTTGTAGAATGGTGTGAAGAGTTTGAGCGGGGGAGGCCTCTATTTATAGTCTCGACTGTAGGGGTTCGTAGCATGGGAAACAAAAAAATTCTATCGCATGAATACACACAAGCCAAGATCTATCTACTAGATTGTATCAACGAGTCGATAGAGTACTAACCCTCGGAGATCCAAAGCGGTTAACGAGAGCAGATTCTCGTGGATGATGTAGTCGTACACTTCCGATCTCAAGATCGCGTAGACGATCCTTCCATTGTGTTCGGCGGTGCTTCCTTGATCGGTCACACGTTCGGTACTCGATGAAGACCTTCCTTTCCCTTGTTCCAGCAGGTAGCGGAGGTTGTAGCACTCTCCTCGTGATTCCGGCAGCACGACGGCGTGGTGTCGGAAGTAGAGGGTAGATCTCGCAGGGCTTCGCCTTAAGCCGAAGCGAGTATGGTGGAGCAAGAGAGGTGCCTTGGCGATCTAGGGTTTAGAAGCACCAAGGAGAGAGGTGTAGCCGATGGCTAGGGTTTGGGATACCCTAACTCGGTGATTTGGGAGGACGCCCTAGGCGGCGGCAGCAGCAGGTGGTGGCGCCAGGAGCTAGGGTTTGAGGTGTAGGGAGAGGGGGTGCCCTGCCCCTCCTTATATAGGAGGGGAGAGGCGGTTTGGGGAGGAGGGAGTCCTCCTCCAACTCCTCCTCATGGCTGGCGGGTGGGA
Organism: Avena longiglumis; assembly: GCA_030063025.1. Lineage (NCBI taxonomy): Eukaryota > Viridiplantae > Streptophyta > Magnoliopsida > Poales > Poaceae > Avena > Avena longiglumis. The sequence continues at coordinate 17,092,319 of CP125975.1, forward strand.
GGGAGAGGGAATTTCTCCCCAAGTAGGTTTCTGTAACACCCTCGGAATCGGCCCTATGCAAGTTTTAGCGCTTCCCGCCAAACCCGCATAGAAACGATTCAAAGGTGCCCACCAGGCACTTTCGTGCGGGTGGAAAACGAAGTAATATCATTACACAATAGTCCTCGATGGAACCCACAAAACATATATATACAACAACGACTCAATAAGTCAAGAATACAAATATACAGTACAAAGATCCAAATCACCTTGAAAACGATACTGTCCGAAATGCGGACAAGATGCAAATTGAGCTAAGAGCCACGAAGAATAACCAATGGCGTCCATAACCCCGCTGTGCCAAGCTGGAAGGGTAACCCTGCTAACGACGTCGATCTCAAAACCTGCTTAAACAAAAGGGGTGCCGACAAAGGGCAAAGGAAAAAGAGAGCGGTCAGTATTGAGGCCAGTACACGGCGAGACTAGAATTCGGCGGTCCTCGCCTACATACGTATGGTGGACTGAAGCGGCAGCGTAGCATGCACTAAACAATCTATAGAGACTCAATACAACTGGCGGCTATCAGATAGGGATAAGAAGGACCTATTCGGACCCAAACTGAAACTATCACCAAGCACACCCATCCTGGTATTTCCCCCTCGAGACCAAACGAGGAAGTCGACCAAGGAACTCACACAGTTGGCAGTTTTATTTATTCAGTTATCGTTGCAGCAATTACTAGTCAGGTATAGAAAGTCATCCTGATATAATAAGCAGTGGGAACTTTTAGTTAACCATTCCGTTGTAGTTGCGACACTTACTAGTCAGATACAATTAGCATGAGATATCCCAAACCCAGCAGTTGTTGGTACTTTTATTTAGCCATTCCGTTGTAGTGAAGCTGATTACTAGTCATATCGGATACAAGTCAAATTATAACAGTAAACTTTAGTTATAGTTGTCTATGATCGAGAACTGTGCTCCAAGTCTTCCATAACCGCGGACACGGCTTCTCGAAAAGATTTAACCTCGAGGTGCACCAAAGTTTCCACACGCACCTACACCCTTGTTGTCAGATCAGGTAGGTACAAGATCACAAAACATACACCCAACGGTATGTAGACGGGGTTTCGGACACGACGTTTCCCAGACCCAAAGCAAGCACATGGGGGCCACCCCACTAAGCTACCCGCAACGAAGTCGACCGGCTCCGAGACGGACCCAGAGGTTTGTGCCAATGGCTGTAAACGACTGGGAACCCGAAAATGTGACTGTCCTTGTCGATACCGCGAAAACATTCCACATTTGTTCCTAAACAGTACAGGCTCTCCACGCGCAATCATAAATAAAGCAGTAAAGCATGGCATAAGTACAGGATAGTAATAAAGCCCCAAACTACTTTGTGGCCTCCGGTACAGTACTTTGAAATCAGGTACTAATCGATGGGGGTGCCCACACACCCCACCTGTGGTTAGCGTTCGATCTCTAACAGTGTCAAGAACTCGGTCCCACGGGACACCAAAGGTGATTAAAACAAAATATTGTCTATTACCCACCGGTGCCTCTGCATTTACCTACTTTCAATTTTAGTTATTAAACGGTAATTAAATCCATGATCATCTCCAACATTAAACATACTGCATTACTCCAACAACTGTGGTACTTGACGACACGCAACAGCACTTGAGCAAGCGACTACGACGCGCAAGTCCAACTATCTACCAAACAACAGGTTATAGGATGTGTCCAAGGCAATATAAGGTTGCAAGGGACATCACAGGTACGAAAACTAGAGCATCGCAACACAGATAGCAATAGATCAAAAGGAAGAAATAAAGACTAGAAAGGTAAAATAGGTAGAAAGGGGGAGAATGCTCGCCTGGAAAACATTGCCGAAGATTCATCCGAAGATCGGGCCGACACTCGCATCAACTCATTGGTCTAACCCGTGAAGAAGCAATGCACTAAAAGAAACACCGGATGCACTATTTAATACTACGGCAGAAGATCAGGCATGATGCATGTATGATGTATGTCATGGCAAGGATGCGATGCAATTAGACAATATTAAGCGAAACCAGGGTCCCGACAATTAGTTAGCTGGTTCATGTTGTTTAGATACCCCGCAATTTAAATGTTGTCTTAACAAGGCAAAATATGACAACGGTTCGATGCACAAATTCAAATGGGACCAATATTAGACTAGAAAAGCCCGCATATGGACCCCATATTTAATTTAGATGAATCGGCATAAGGCCCCCAAAATCACAATGCAAGCATGACAATTTAACATGCAACAAGTGTATATAGCATTTAATAAACTAGGGGGTCGGATTTGGGGTCACACATGGAGGGGTCGGCACCGATGGTCTTGGGGTTTCGAGGTTCGACGAGATTCGGTCTTCGGGAAACGATCTTGGCGTTCCGTGTTGAAGATGTTCGATGTCGACTATCGATGACGGGCTTGAGTCGGCATCCGTGGTCGCCGGGGTCGATCTTGTTTGTTCACGGGACTTCGTGTCCAATTCCAGCATCATCTCCATCTGAGAATGCCTGGCGCTACAGCCTCAAAGGGTAACAACCGGAGCGTCTAGGCAGCAACATCAACACTTGGTATAGCAACAGGACACAAGCCCAGTGAGCACACAACATCGCCTAAGGCCATATCCCATACAAACGTACCCTCGAACACCTTATGTTCGTGCTGCAACCGAAGGAACGGCTTGGGTGCCGCGTCGGTGAGAGGGACGTGGGCGACCATGGCAGTGAGCAGGAGGAGGCTGGCGGTGGCGGACAGGCGAGACGCAGGGGCGCAAGAGGTAGAACTTGGCGGCGACTGGGCCCAACTCGCAGGGTCGGCGACGCTCTGCAGGGGATCTGCAGGAGCGAGCAGAGGCACCGCAGCGGCTGGAGGAGGAGCAGCGGAAGGGGCGGCGCTAGGCGACGGCGGCAAGCGGCGAGGTCAGGGCGGCTCAAGGCGCCAGCAGCGCACGGGCGACGGCTCACGCGTCCTGAACGGAGAGGCGGGAGGCCAGCGCGGAGGCGAGGCGCATGCCGGGGACGAGACGAGGACGAGGGCCGACGAGGAGCCGGGCCAGAGAGGCGACGACGGAGGAGGCGCGTACAGGAGCTTGGGGCGGCGAACTCTGCAGCGGGAAGTAGCACAGGGCCACGTCGGCGTCTGTGGAGGAGGAAAGGGGGGCCCGGGGCAGTTGGATGCGGCGGGCGAGGAGAGGTGCAGGAGGCGGCGGGCGCTCAGGAAGGGAGGAGGCCAGGGCGATGGGAGGAAGCGGTGGTGGCGGCGGCGGGCTGTGTCGGGTTGGGGAAGGAGACAAGAGAGGGGAGTTCGCGAACGGGAGCGAGGACGCGGGGTGGGGTCCACTCGGGAGCGTCGGTGGTTGGTGTCAGGGGTTCGATCGGGAGGGTGGGGTGTGCGTGTGTTGAACGGGTCCAGACAGGGGGGCGCACAGCGTGCATGTGTGGTGGGCGTGCAGCGGCGTGGGGAGTTTGGATCCGGGGGGGTGGCGGCGGCTGATGGTGGAGGGTATAGGATCCGGTTAGAGATTTGGGGTAGTTAGGGTTTGGAGGTGGACGGCTGGGCTTTTGGGCCTGGCTGTCTGCCTCCTAAAAATAATATAAAATTTTGGTTATTAATTTAGAAGACTTTGGTAAACTGTTTTTAGACATACAAAATATCCAGGAAGACCCGGAGTTGCACTTTGAATAACAAGGAGAGGGCTAATGTAGAAAACAAAATATTTCTTATAGCAAAATAGTTTTTAAGTAAACAATATGCATGCATGTTGATGCACATACGGAAAACAACAGCGATTTTCTAGTAGTGGTTTTAGCCGGGGTGCCACAATTCGACACCACTAATAATGGATCTCGCCCTCGAGATCCGCCTCATAGTATAGGAAAGAATAGCGACGATCTGAATCTTCTCGCTTCGTGTAGATCTTTGTGACACCACTAACAAAGATTCTTTCTCCATCTCGAAATTGGCGACACCACCAACAAGGGGTCGTTGCTCACGTTCGTCGAGAGAACACTCCGGAGAGACAATGGCGAAGGTAAAGGTATCATGAGGTAAGGCCACCTCGAACTTCCATGGAAGTAGTAAGAATTGCATCGACCCACCATTCAATGTACAAAAGCAAATGATAAGAGTAGTGGTATGGTCGCGACTCCATCCCACACTCAAAGCGTTACTCTGTACATGAATATAAGACTTATGCAACCAACTCTCGGAATTCAGAATGAAGATCTTACAATCGAGGTTTGGAACCAAAAGAATGATTTAAGCTCTTCATCAGATCTGATACAGATGACGTCGTCGTGAAGGAGAACACCGGAGGATACAAAGAAAAATTTTAGTGAAATTTTGGTCCACTGAAAAATACAACAGATGAAAGGTTCATCTGATGGCATGAATGTCAGATGTTGAAGCACCGTTACAAGAGGATGGAAGCGAAACCCTGAAGGTACGACGGAAACCCAACCACGAGAATTCCTGGACTCGAAGAAAAGATAAGAGAACAGATTCAAAACACGTAGAGGTAAGAGGAGAATAGCAGAAAGATAAGGAGTAAAAGCAGACCTAATCAGATCTATACAACCATTTTTTTCCAAAATAGTTTTGACACTCTACGACGTCCGTTAGCTAGGTTATCCTACAGGCTGGACCAGTGGGGTATCGTAACTGCTGAGCTCTAATACCACTCTGTAACACCCTCGGAATCGGCCCTATGCAAGTTTTAGCGCTTCCCGCCAAACCCGCATAGAAACGATTCAAAGGTGCCCACCAGGCACTTTCGTGCGGGTGGAAAACGAAGTAATATCATTACACAATAGTCCTCAATGGAACCCATAAAACATATATATACAACAACGACTCAATGAGTCGAGAATACAGATATACAGTACAAAGATCCAAATCACCTTGAAAACGATACAACGTCCGAGTACGGACAAGATGCAAATTGAGCTAAGAGCCCTGACGAATAACCAATAGTATCCATAACCCTGCCCAGGCCAAGCTGGAAGGGTAACCCTGCTAACGACGTCGATCTCAAAACCTGCTTAAACAAAAGGGGTGCCGACAAAGGGAAAAGGAAGAAGAGAGCGGTCAAGATCGAGGCCAAGACACATGCGAGACTAGAATTCGGCGGTCCTCGCCTACATAGGTATGGTGGACTGAAGCGGCAGCGTAGCATGCACTAAACAATCTATAGAGACTCAATACAACTGGCGGCTATCAGATAGGGATAAGAAGGACCTATTCGGACCCAAACTGAAACTATCACCAAGCACACCCATCCTGGTATTTCCCCCTCGAGACCAAACGAGGAAGTCGACCGAGGAACTCACACAATTGGCAGTTTTATTTATTCAGTTATCGTTGCAGCAATTACTAGTCAGGTATAGATAGTCATCCTGATATAATAAGCAGTGGAAACTTTTAGTTAACCATTCCGTTGTAGTTGCGACACTTACTAGTCAGATACAATTAGCATGAGATATCCCAAACCCAGCAGTTGTTGGTACTTTTATTTAGCCATTCCGTTGTAGTGAAGCTGATTACTAGTCATATCGGATACAAGTCAAATTATAAGAGTTAACTTTAGTTATAGTTGTCTATGATCGAGAACTATGCTCCAAGTCGTCCATAACCGTGGGCACGGCTTCTCAAAAAGATTTAACCCTGCAGGGGTGCACCAAAGTTTCCACACACACCTACACCCTTGTTGTCAGATCAGGTAGGTACAAGATCACAAAACATACACCCAACGGTATGTCGACGGGGTTTCGGACACGACGTTTCCCAGACCCAAAGCAAGCACATGGGGGCCACCCCACTAAGCTACCCGCAACGAAGTCGGACGGCTCCGAGATGGCCCAGAGGTTTGTGCCAATGGCTGTAAACGACTGGGAACCCGAAAATGTGACTGTCCTTGTCGATACCGCGAAAACATTCCACATTTGTTCCTAAACAGTACAGGCGCTCCACGCGCAATCATAAATAAAGCAGTAAAGCATGGCATAAGTACAGGATAGTAATAAAGCCCCAAACTACTTTGTGGCCCCGATGCAGTGCTTTGAAATCGGTACTAATCGATGGGGTGCCCACACCCCACGTGGTTAGCGCTCGATCTCGGAACAGTGTCAAGAACTCGGGTCCTCGGGACACCGGTGAGGTTAAAACCAAATATTGTCTATTACCCACCGGTGCCTCTGCATTTACCTACTTTCAATTTTAGTTATTAAACGGTAATTAAATCCATGATCATCTCCAACATTAAACATGCATTACTCCAACAAGCTGTGGTACTTGACGACCATAGCACTTGAGCAAGCGACTACGACGCAAGTCCAACTATCTACCAAACAACAGGTTATAGGATGTGTCCAAGGCAATATAAGGTTGCAAGGGACATCACAGGTACGAAAACTAGAGCATCGCAACACAGATAGCAATAGATCAAAAGGAAGAAATAAAGACTAGAAAGGTAAAATAGGTAGAAAGGGGGAGAATGCTCGCCTGGAAAACATTGCCGAAGATTCATCCGAAGATCGGGCCGACACTCGCATCAACTCATCGGTCTAACCCGTGAAGAAGCAATGCACTAAAAGAAACACCGGATGCACTATTTAATACTACGGCAGAAGATCGGGCATGATGCATGTATGATGTATGACATGGCAAGGATGCGATGCAATTAGACAATATTAAGCGGAACCAGGGTCCCGACAATTAGTTAGCTGGTTCATGTTGTTTAGATACCCCGCAATTTAAATGTTGTCTTAACAAGGCAAAATATGACAACGGTTCGATGCACAAATTCAAATGGGACCAATATTAGACTAGAAAAGCCCGCATATGGACACCATATTTAATTTAGATGAATCGGCATAAGGCCCCCAAAATCACAATGCAAGCATGACAATTTAACATGCAACAAGTGTATATAGCATTTAATAAACTAGGGGGTCGGATTTGGGGTCACACATGGAGGGGTCGGCACCGATGGTCTTGGGGTTTCGAGGTTCGACGAGATTCGGTCTTCGGGAAACGATCTTGGCGTTCCGTGTTGAAGATGTTCGATGTCGACTATCGATGACGGGCTTGAGTCGGCATCCGTGGTCGCCGGGGTCGATCTTATTTGTTCACGGGACTTCGTGTCCAATTCCAGCATCATCTCCATCTGAGAATGCCTAGCGCTACAGCCTCAAAGGGTAACAACCGGAGCGTCTAGGCAGCAACATCAATACTTGGTATAGCAACAGGACACAAGCCCAGCGAGCACACAACATCGCCTAAGGCCATATCCCATACAAACGTACCCTCGAACACCTTCTGTTCGTGATGCAACCGAAGGAACGGCTTGGGTGCCGCATCGGTGAGAGGGACGTGGGCGACCATGGCAGCGAGCAGGAGGAGGCTGGCGGTGGCGGACAGGCGAGACGCAGGGGCGCAAGAGGTAGAACTTGGCGGCGATCGGGCCAACTCGCAGGGTCGGCGGCGCTCTGCAGGGGATCTGCAGGGGAGAGCAGAGGCACCGCGGCGGCTGGAGGAGGAGCAGCGGAAGGGGCGGTGCTAGGCGACGACGACCGAAGCGACGGGGTCAAGGACGGCTCAAGGCGGCACTGACGCACGGCGACGGGCTCGCGGCGTCACAGAACGGAGAGGCGGGAGGCCAGCGCGGAGGCGAGGCGCATGCCGGGGACGAGACGAGGACGAGGGCCAACGAGGAGCTGGGCCAGAGAGGCGACGACGGAGGAGGCGCGTAGAGGAGCTTGGGGCGGCGAACTCTGCAGCGGGAAGTAGAACAGGGCCACGTCGGCGTCTGTGGAGGAGGAAAGGGGGCGCCCGGGGCAGTTGGATGCGGCGAGAGAGAGGCAGGTGAGGCGCTCGGGAAGGAGGAGGCAGGCGATGGGAGGAAGCGGTGGTGGCGGCGGCGGGCTGTGTCGGGTTGGGAAAGGAGACAAGAGAGGGGCGTTCGCGAACGGGAGCGAGGACGCGGGGTGGGGTCCACGCGGGAGCGTCGGTGGTTGGTGTCAGGGGTTCGATCGGGAGGGTGGGGTGTGCGTGTGTTGAACGGGTCCAGATAGGGGGGGCGCACAGCGTGCATGTGTGGTGGGCGTGCAGCGGCGTGGGGAGTTTGGATCCGGGGGGGTGGCGGCGGCTGATGGTGGAGGGTATAGGATCCGGTTAGGGTTTTGGGGTAGTTAGGGTTTGGAGGTGGACAGCTGGGCTTTTGGGCCTGGCTGTCTGCCTCCTAGAAATAATATAAAAATTTTGTTATTAATTTAGAAGACTTTGGTAAACTATTTTTAGACATACAAAATATCCAGGAAGACCTGGAGTTGCACTTTGAATAACAAGGAGAGGGCTAATGTAGAAAACAAAATATTTCTTATAGCAAAATAGTTTTTAAGTAAACAATATGCATGCATGTTGATTCACATACGAAAAACAACAGCGATTTTCTAGTAGTGTTTTTAGCCGGGGTGCCACAGTTTCCTACTCTCCCTCCACCAAGCAAACTTGAGATTTGACTTTTTCAAATTGGCGTTTGACTTTCAAACTTTGATTTGATTTATTCTCTTTATTTTTCCCAGCCAAGTGACCTAGTACATGATGTAACCATTCCACATTGTCATGACACATTCATGTACCCTTCCCCTCCGGAGTGCCAGACCTTCCAGACCCTTCTAGAACATTTCTGGTGAAAACACCGGAATCATTCTCGAACTCCGAAACAGGACTTTCCTTAAATGAATCTTATTCTCTGGACCATTCCGAATCTCCTCGTGATATCCCGGATCCCATCCGAGACTCCTAACAACATTCAGTCTCTTACTCATCATTCCATAACTACTCAACAACATCGAATCCTTAAGTGTGTGTCCCTACGGTTCGTGAATTATGCGGACATGATCGAGACACTTCTCCGATCAATAACCAATAGAGGAATATGGAAATTCATATGGCTCCCACATATTTCTACAATTACTTTGCGATCGAATGAACCACTTACATACGATACAATTTCCCTTTGTCTCATGATAGTTTACTTATCCAAGGTTTTGATCGTCGGTATCTCTGCATACCTAGTTCCACCTCGTTACCGATAAGTACTCTTTTCTCGTTCCCGTGATATGTGATCCCTTGTGAGCCAGTCACATGCTTGCAAGCTAATTGTATGACATTCCACCGCGAGGGCCCAGAGTATATCTATCAGTCATATGGATGGACAAATCCCACTCTTGATCCATGTGCCTCAACCCATACTTTCCGAACACTCAATGCCACCTTTATAGCCACCCAGTTATGGTGTGGTGTTTGATGTCATCAAAGCATCCTTCCGGTGATGGTGATTTAACATGATCTCATGGTCGAAGGAATTAGGTTACTATGTATCAGAAAGCTTATAGCAAATGAACTATATTAAATGACTTGATCTTTATGCTACGCTTATCTATAGGAGTATGTCCATCACATCATTCTCCTAATGATATGACCCTGTAGTTAATAACATCTCTATGTTCATGATCAGGAAACCATGATCATATATTAACCAACAAGCTAGTTTAACAAGAGGCTCTACTAGGGACTCTTTTATGTTTACAAATCACACAAGTATTAATGTTTCCGGTTAATACAATTATAGCATGGTATGTAAACATTTAACATAAGTATGAAGATATGATAATAACCACTTTATTATTGCCTCTTGGTCATATCTCCAACAGTCTCCCACTTGCACTAGAGTCAATAATCTAGTTTCAAACCTTTGTGTATTCAACACCTATGGCTTTCTGGTGTCGTATGTACACGATTGCTAGTGGTCAACTGATCTCCGGATCTGACACTTTCAGGTCCGTGTGTAATTGCATGTCTTTGCGTCTCTACGCATTACTCATTCTTTAATGAGATGGCTTTGTACAAATTTTGTCCTTTGGTGTGACCTTTAGTTCTTTGGGGTTAAAACATGTTGATAATATTGTCGTACAATATATATTCATAGTATTATACCTGCTGTGAACTACACCTAGTTTGATAACAAACTACTTGACACAAATGCCCTCTTTTGTTGCTATAATAGTAGTTATATACTTAGCCTTTTGTTGTAGTATCTGTCACAATGTCTTAACTTTGGAACTCATCCAAATTCATTATGGAACTCACATTCCATCATATTGTGCCACCCTTAGTTTAGATTGAGATAAACTTAATTTGTACTTTGTGACAAAACTAGTATCAATGTAATTCATTTACAATGAACTAACCATCTATTTGTCACATCTACAAAATATTATATTCTTAGTTCTTTTACAAGATCATAAGAATATCTTTACTATCGTCCAATGATCATCTTATGAATCATTCTGGTATATGCTCATAACATTTAGAGCATAGGACATATCTGGATTTGTACATATCACAGTATGATTGATATAAATACTCTTTGTGATTTCATACATCAAGTATCAATCTATACTTGAATCTTTGTTTCACTTACCAAGTGTCAATACACTTGAATATATCATTAATATCGAACTCATTCAATCCTTTCTGTGTGACAACAACCTTTCTTGTAGTTTCTATATTGAACTCATTCAATATATAATCTATGTACTTTCGGCACAACCATATTAGCGTCTATTGATGCCAAATATTTGGGTTTTGCCTAAGTCTTTCATCGGGATGAAATTCTTAATATGTGTTAATAAAATATATATCATTTCCAATCAATAATATGTCTTCCACATAATGTATTAGAAACATGTCTTAGCGCTTCCACTTAATTTCTTGCAAATGCAAGCATCTTCATCGTTTCCGACGAATTTAAACTCCTTTAACAGTTTCATCATAGTGAAGATTCCAACTCCGCAATGCTTACTTCAACCATTGTAGTTTGCATACGTTTTTAGCATCCTTTGAATTAACAAAACCCTTTGGACCGTGTTATGCACACGTCCTAGGTAACAATTCTATTAGAATAACTTGTTTTGTTTATTCTACTACCACATAACAAAATCATATGTAGTGGTTGCTAAATTAATCCGTCTAGACTAAATATCGCTATGAAAGATCAAATCTTGTCATATACAACCTTTGAACATTGTTGTGAACTCTTTCCCAACATGTCGACTATTTCATAGATGTGTAACATCCATGTCTATTTCTTTATAGATCCAAACACGACTGTAAGGTCTTACACCTTTATCGAGGGTCCTTCAAGTTCAAATCTTGATTTCTCGTGTATGGAACTATCACGAATTTTATGACTTTAAGTCATTTTACGGAGTCAGGGCCCATCATCGCTTCTTTGCATGTAGTCCGTTCATTATTCTCAAATAATGATTCAACCCTCAAATCTTGGTATTTGATTGTTTAACCGACCTAATTGGTTCAATAGAAACTTTGACCTTCGTAACCACAACCTTTGAGGCACGCGAGCCATGAGCATTGTTATTGCCTTCGGAACACTTTTCGGCGCTGCGCAACTTCGCACATATAGCTAAGGTTCTTTTAACCTTATCAAAGTTCTATTGTCCCCCACTTATCTTTTCACGAAAAATTACTTCTCAAAGAAACTTGACGTTCTAAGTGACAAACACTTTTGTCTCCGATGTTATGGAGGATTACTTAACAGTTATTCGAAATAACATACAAAGACAGGTTCATCCGACTTTGGTTGCAAACATCTTTCTTATGCATAGCATACCAATGTTTAAGAAAGGACAACTTGGGTTTTATCCCAAACCATAACTTTATATGGTGTCATTTCAACGGATTATGATGGAGCTCTTTTCAGTGGAAAACGATAGTCTCTAAATCTTTTAATCTTTAAAATATAATGGCAGTTTTATGAATTACACCTTTGATCTTACCATGTCAAACAAGGTTTAATTACATATCTCGAATGCTCCATACTCTTATGGTGTTTCGGGAAATGCAAATCCACGAAACGATTCCTTAAATCTTAGGTATTATGCTAAACTTGTAACTCAAATATCTTCCTTTATGATCTTATCATAAAATATTTATATTCTTGTTACAATGATTTTGCACTTCATCTTGAAAGTCTTTGAACTTTTCAAATATTTCATACTTCATCCTTATTAAGTAAATATTCATATATTCACTCAAATTTTCGGAGAAAGCATATGAAGTTGAAATCCATCGCTCTTGACTACACATAATGGACTTCATACAACAATATGTAATAGTTCCAATACGCTAGTCATTCGTTCCCTTTTGGCCTATGAACAAAGTTTTAATTATCTCTAGGAAATTTTCGCAAGCGTCATTTGATCAAAAATCAAAAGACTCCAAAATTCCATCCACATGGAGTTTCTTCATGTTTTATTTCCAATATAATTTAAACGGCGATGTCACTTCCTAAGTGATCTTTCAATCAATTTGTCTTTCGACATTTTTAGCACTAGTTTTATGGATGTGATTTCTCCAACGAGATTTGTAAATCATCCATCTTTTATGGATTACGGCAATTACTTGAACAACCCTTTTGTTCTCATAACACCTGATAAAACAAATCTTGAAGGCAAGCTTTGATGTTTAACGAGCAACACAATAATACTTTATTTGTTCTCAATGAACATCATCACATATTCTTTTGCTAGTTACTTAGGCCATTGTAGTTCATGAATTATGTTGTTTCGTATGACGATTCATACCAACAAATTCAGTATTCAATACTTAAGAACCACATTATTTAACAAGCAAAGAATATAGCCATAACTTGTATATCCTCTATATACCTAAATTGAACAATTCTAGTCTTTTCTTTTCTGCCATATAATTATAAGATTCTCTTTCAGTATTTTCTTTTTTTGTTTGAAAGAATATATCAACATCAATAGTGGAGCCATATATATGACACATAGTCCAAAGCATGTATAGTTAAATACCATTGTCTTTGGACTTGCACTTTGAAGTAGATCACCATCATAAAATGTTTGGTGTTCTTTGAAATTCCATTCTTTAGTAATCTATTGGTGTAGTAAACATTTTACCTACATCAAATATTCACCCTTATCATGGAATTATTCATGATCAAGCTACTTTTAGCTTATAACGGTGAATCGCGAGTATAATGTTACTCTCCCAAACCTTTTGGAGGATTAGGACAACTAGTGTCTCCAACCTTTTGTAAATTCTCATCAAATATGAGAACATAAACTTTACCATATTATACTCTAGCATGTTGTAACCAAAACATCATTTCAGATATCGCAATATCTTCCATACATGATGGTTTCTGAAACAAATCTTTCAACTCCTGGATTACCTTGATATTGAAACTATCTTTCGAATATTAAGAATCATGAAGACAAACATGATACTTATATACTAACACTGGAATTGTTACTCTTTATTTAATACCAACTATTAAACTTCACGGAGTAATCAAAACTTGCTGAAAGTTTGCAATGGGACTTTTAAACTTTAGATTAACACTTCAAAAACAATACGATACCAGTTCGTAAAGTAACTAACCAGAATTCTATAGTTCTATCATCTCAATTATAACTAAGCGCAAGGTGGCAAACGGATGCCAATGACTACAACAACTATGCAAATTCACTTTGATTTAATTTATGATAAATAGTGTTCAACTTTTAACCATATTGCTGTTGAACTCCCACTCAAAACAATATCCCTCAAATTGTTTTAGTGATCACACGAACCAAATCCACCACATCAAAACCGATCATCACGAGAGTTGATGTAGCTTCAATGGCGAACAATCAACATGTTCATCATATCTACTATATGACTCATGCTTTACCTTTCGGTGATCCGTGTTCCGAGACCATGTCTGTACATGCTAGGCTCGTCAAGATCAAACCTTAGCTTCCGCATGAGCAAATCTGGCTTGCTTACGTTATATACACTCGCAGAATCTAACACACCCGATCATCACGTGATGCTTCGAAACAACGAGCTTGAGCAACGGTGCTTACTAAGGATGAACACTTTAAAACTTGAAATTGTGTGCTTGAGGGATCATATTATAATGCTACCGTCGTGAACTAAGCAATACAAGATGCATAAAGGGATACATACGATACCAATTTCCCTTTGTCTCACGATAGTTTACTTATCCAAGGTTTTGATCGTCGGTATCTCTGCATACCTAGTTCAACCTTGTTACCGATAAGTACTCTTTTCTCGTTCCCGTGATATGTGATCCCTTGTGAGCCAGTCACATGCTTGCAAGCTAATTGTATGACATTGCACCGAGAGGGCCCAGAGTATATCTATCCGTCATATGGATGGAAAAATCCCACTCTTGATCCATGTGCCTCAACCCATACTTTCCGAACACTCAATGCCACCTTTATAGCCACCCAGTTACGGTGTGGTGTTTGATGTCATCAAAGCATCCTTCCGGTGATGGTGATTTAACATGATCTCATGGTCGAAGGAATTAGGTTACTATGTATCAGAAAGCTTATAGCAAATGAACTACTCCCTCCGATCCTAAATAAGTGTCACGGTTTTGAACTAACTCTAGTTCAAAATGGCGACACTTATTTAGGATCGGAGGTAGTATATTAAATGACTTGATCTTTATGCTACGCTTATCTATAGGAGTATGTCCATCATATCATTCTCCTAATGATATGACCCTGTAGTTAATAACATCTCTATGTTCATGATCAGGAAACCATGATCATATATTAACCAACAAGCTAGTTTAACAAGAGGCTCTACTAGGGACTCTTTTATGTTTACAAATCACACAAGTATTAATGATTACGGTTAATACAATTATAGCATGGTATGTAAAAATTTATCATAAATATGAAGATATGATAATAACCACTTTATTTTGCCTCTTAGGAATATCTCCAACATCGACGACGAGACCGAACGGGATGGGCAGGCGACGATGGCGACATGGCTACGGGCTGCTAGAGGCATGGTCGGCGGTGGCGATCGATCGGTGGTCTCCTGGCGATGCTCTATGGATTTAATGCGCATGTAGGGGCGGTGGCAAACGGTCTGGAACATGCGATGCTCTGCGCGGCAGAGACGGCGTCTTCGACGGCGAGCAGTGGCTGTGAGGCATGGGGCGGCGAACGGGGATGTCTGGCGGTCTCCTGGGACGGTGGTGATCGTGTATGCACGTGGCGAGGCGTGCGTGCGTGGCGGCGCGTGGCGCATGCTCGGCATGGTTGACAGTGGCACGAGCGCGGCGTTCCTGGCGGTTTTGGTCGTTGTCTGCAAGGCAGGGCTGGTGGAGAGGGGGCAGTGAGGCATGGGCTACCTCCCATACAAGGTGGGCATGTCTAGTTCTTCCTCTAGCTTGCTGTCCACACTTGGGTAACATGGGTGGCTTCGGCTGTTCACCATTGATGTCATTGCCAAGCTTACAGTGGGGCTAGTGCTTAGTTAAGTTTGCTAGATGATCTACTGAGGTTGTTGTGAGCTAGAGAGGGAACAAGTTTCGCTCAAATCACTGCTCACTATAGTGTTTAGATTTTGTTTGATTTGTATCTACAAGGTGTTTGATGAAATGGCCGCAAGAACTCAAGTTTTGAATTTTGAAAATATTTTTGGTGGGTGTGCTAGGCATGTGCTGGTGAGTCTGTGGATGCTTGGGTTTTGAAAGTTGAGCTTATTTGAGTGGTTTTTGAAAAATTGGGATCTTCCCATATGATAAAGATTCAATTTTGAACTGTCTTTTAAACTATGCATTCAAATGTTTTTGGATGATCACAAAGTGGGCCTTGGTACTCTGTTATGAGTACTATCAAGGGGTGCAAAGATCCAAACAAGTTTCTGTTAAGTTTTGAAAGTTAGAGACAGCCAAAGTAGGCATGGGAGTTAAATTGGCCAAAATAACCATTCCCTTATTTTGTTTGTTTTGATTTATTTGTCTTTGGGAAAAGTGTGGGGATTATTTGGATGATGTTTATTTCACCTAAGAATCCATTTACAAGAAAAGAAACACATAAACAAGGCAATTCAAAAGAATCCAAAATGGAATGCATACACACATGCATGCTTTCATATTTTTATTTAGAAAAGTTTTTGTTAACCCTAATTTTGGTGATTAGAGTTTGATGATTCTAGTTTAATATTTTTGGGATGTTACATTCACCTAGGAATCATCTCAATCAATATCTAATTAATCCAGCAACAGATCATAATACTAAGAACACCACTGTGCACACTCCAGATGGAGGCACCAAAATAGGAAGATTCTAATATCAGAAGCCACTGAAATCACTAGCTAAGATCAACCTCAAATAACCATGTTAAAAGAATGAGTTACATCCATAGGGTATTATTTCAAATCATTTTCCTACCAAATTTTCATAGGAATCATTTTCTGTTTGAAAACACATCATTTATAAATCACATGATTTAGTAAATCAAGTCAATAGATCAAGGATTAGCCAACAGATATGTACACAGTAGTACCAATGATTACGGTTTTTTCACTAAATCCTTCAATTATAGTAGTGAACAAGTAGTTCAGGAAAGAACTTTGTATCAAATCAATTTAAGCAAACACCTGTAGATCATCCCATGCCAAGAATAAGTAAACCTTCCTCCAACTGAAGCTCATTGCAGCACATAGCCACATATTCTCTACTGTATTAACAAGTGATCCCATACCACTGGTTTTGAACAACATTCAACGGGTGATACTAAGCAGAGAGAGATAAACAAAGGGAGAAGTAGATGTGAGACAAAGGGAGTGTACCTGGCGCCCGAGAAGCATTCACCACGGCGTGGCGGGGTAGTGCCCGCGCGGCCAGAGTGATACTAACCCGAGGAAGTCTTCAAACCCCATCAACACCACCACGGCCACCGTAGTTCAAACGACGGGGTTGCACCTACTGCTGTCCCACCGGTATCGGACTAGAAGATAATGACACCAACTTCACCACCATCATATCACCACCAACACCGCACCAAATCACCCCGAATCACCATCAGAACATCACAAAGATACAGTAAAGTAAGGCACTGAAACCCTAACGACGACCAGTGGAAGAGGGCGAGCGATTATAGGCGTATCTTCCAAATCGAATAGGAGGAGCTGGGATAATAGGGTATAGCGGAGCTCCGGCGACCAATGGAGGCGACCGTAACGGCCCGTGATCACCAGGGTTGGCCGGGAATGGTGGTGGCGGCGGCACCAATGCGAGCAGGGGGAATCGGGGTGTTGGGGGCGTTTGTGGTGTGCGTGGGGGAAGAGGGTGGGTCGTGCTCAAAGTGACCCCGAGCCAGATTTAGTTGGGCCAAGTTGGGTCCTGATGGGCCAGTTAGTGAGCCTGGCCCAATTCCAAAGGAAAAAATAATAATAATAATAATAAAATAAAATAAATAAGATATTTATCAAATCACTAAATTACCAAACTACCCCTGAACATAATTTATACCCTAGAAAAATATAGAAAAATCCCAAAAATACATATGATATATCAAAATGACCACAAAAATAATATCTACCTAATAAAAATATAATTTTAATTGTTTAAAACAAATATAAAGTAAAATAATTCTTAACACCATCAAATCTTAAATGAAATGTTATAAAATAAAACAAAAACCCTAAAAGTAAATAAAAAATCAATTTTGTGTATCAAAATAACTCTACTATTTTATAAAAATAATAATTTAGAGTTTTACGAATAAAACATAAAGAAAATATTTAAAGACACTTAATTCTTTGATGAATTATATAAAAATAAAGATAATACTTAATATTAAATAAAATTCATTCCTAAGGTCTTGAATAAATATATTACACTAGAAAAATATTAAATATATTACTAGGAAAGTATTTAATATTTTAAATAATAAATCCTTACCTAATACCTATTTTGTGAATTCTTTAAAAACAATTCTTAAGTAAGAAATAATCACAAATCTTATAAAACCTTGAGCAATTAGTGTCTTAGTACTAATTCCAAACCCATAACTTGAATTTATAATCAAACTTAAGTATAACTTTTAACTTTAAAATATTCTTTTAAAAATCTTATTAAGAATCCTTTTAAATAAACATTGGGTATCACCCATTTATATAATATGGTAAATAATCATTATATCTTAACCACTATTAACATAACCTTAAATTCTAACAAAATACTAAGACCATCTAAATATGATTCCATTAAATGAATACATATTCCTTTCATAATAGCAAAACAAATTTAATCCAATCATTCACTTGAATGTAAAGTGAATAATCCCACACTTTAATCATACTTATCATAAATCCAAAACTTGAGAATAATTAAAACAAATTACACCTTAATTTTACCATTTTAATGTTAACTTTAGTCTCAAAGCTTATAAACATTAAGTCTAATGCACTACTTATGTTTTTATAGTTAACTTTGGTCTATTTCAATTAAGACTTAAAGCATCTCAAGTCCAGACTATTCAAGCAAGCATAAACAACATCAATCACATTCTATCCATCATATTCTAAGAACTATCAGGGTTGTTTAAACCTTAGGAAGGAAATCTTTTCTTCAAATATTATTCTTTTTGCCACTTCAAATAACAATCTTATAATAAGTTCTTCAACTCTTAACAACTCAATCCCACGGACTTATATCATAGTCACCACATGACAATTCACCATAATCACATCATCTTATACTTTACTTACATATTTTGGATTGTTAACACTTAGGTTCCTTATAAAGGTCATTACTTGTAAAATAAAATTTGAAGATAAACCAACTCTGAAAAGAATCACTTGAATTCACTTCACTCAAAGTATTGGGGATTCAATTTGGGAGTTTTACAAAAATGCATAGCATTACTTATGCATAACTGCATATTGCCTCTTTAAACATTAGTCCTTACCGGACCAATGATGCAGATTTCAGATATTGGATCTTATGTCATCTTGAAGAACGTGGGTGCATAATCTTGCAATCACAAAAGGCAAGTTCACACTTGCTCATGTACTTTGATTATTTTCTGTAAAGTATTTTACAAATCCAGTATTGTCATCACCTGCATTTGAAAAAGGACAAGAAAACGCTATTTTCATAATAATATGAATATAGGTTATTTACCATGAGGTAATAACCTACTATAAGAGTTCCGGTGGTAAAGGAACATATTATCTAGGAATTAACAACCAATGTCGCCAGTGATTCTTGCGCCGTATATTATGCATTGACCATGAGATTTGGAATGGGACGAAGAAGTCAGCTGTATGTTTTCCCTCTCACATGGAGCTGGATGTGCGGGTTGTGGATGTTATCACTCGTAGCGTGCATATTATTTATGGTAATTCGTAGAGGATATGCAGCATATGGGTGGGAGCCCTCAACGTCCCACGATAGTTCCGGCATCTGAACGGTTTGTACTGCCATTGCCGTAATTCAATAGGTGGGCTGGCGTACACCAAGGAGACATGCGGGGTCGCGGAGAAGGCAGTGATTGGCTTGGGTCTTAGTCTGGGCCTCACACCAAGGAAGTGTGAACGGGTTCGTGGCCCGGATGTGCAACAAAGCTAAGATCTCTCATGGGTAAAGTGACGCACCTCTGCAGAGTGTAAGAACTGTAACTTATTACTCCCTGTTCCGGGAAGGAGCTGCGAACGCGGCAGGAAAGGAACCCCATGAAGGTTCTGGTAAACCCGTGAAGGCTGACGGACATAGCTTTTCAGAATAAAGGCAACCTTTGAAGAAATGTTTATGAAAACTTGCATTTCCTATGACCTATGGTCTGTGGCTGTAGTTATAGTGCATCAAACACTCTTTTTCTAGTGAACTTGCTGAGTACGCTCATACTCAACGTATCTTCTTAACCCTTGCTAGATTCTAAAGGCAGTACAAACGATGACTACATCAAGTCATACTCCTAGAATCATCATCAAAAGCTAAAGCTCTTCAATGAAGTCAAGAAAGTCAACATTTACAACAACTCAAGTGAAGACGAAGTCGCTGATTAGATAAGAATAGAATCTCTATCCATATAACCCATTTCTGTAGTGTATTGCAATAGCAGCAATGCCAGACCATTAGTTGAGATATTAATCTTAATAGTATTATAGTTTTGGAGTTGTTTATTTCTGATTCTTGTTTGTAAGAAGTTTCTTTCTCTCTCTTTAACCTAGAGTGTCCTCTGGATCTTGTGTAAAGAGTTGAGTTGTAACCTATAGTCATGTCTTGGACCTGTTGTGTTTCTGTTGTACCACTCTAAGGGATGTAATACTAGTGAACGGTGTTTCATTGGTGTTATGTCTACGGCTATAGTGTACTACATCATGTAGTGGTATGCTGGGTCACCGCACTTCTCCCATGTCCTCAAGAACTAAACGAACTACTCAGGAGACATCATATGGATCAAGATCAAATATGATATGGTAATGGATAACAATCTAAACATAAACAATAATCCAATGGTTCCACTCACAAGCATCAACTACAATAGTAATCAACACCGAGAAAGTTTCCCCTAAGAACTATGCAAGTATTCAACACGATTTTTACAGCGGGACGGAGTGGTGATGATGGTGCTGGTGGAGATGATGGTGTGGATGATGAAGATCCCTATGAAGCCTAGCTTGACGGTGGTGTTGATGGCGACGATCTCCCCTCTCCGGGAAGGAATTTCCCCGGCAGAAATCTGTCTATCGGAGAGCTCTTTCTCTTTCGGTGTTTTCTGCCTCGTAGAGGCGACGGAATCTTTCTGTGGTCACTCTCCTGGTATTAGGGTTCCGAGAGGAAGAAATAGGTGAGAGGGCGGAGTCGGAGGCCAGCCAGGTGAGCCACACCTGCCCTAGGCGCGGCCCAGGGGGGCCACGCCCAGTGGCGGACCTTGACCAAAATTATAGGAGGGAATACAAGAGATTACACAACAGTTGAGCGGGCCAACATGAAATAGTTTGTGATTTGTATGGTCAAAAATGATAAATTGTAAGTAGTATTATGTAAATTGTAGCTGAGTTGGGGGGGCCATGGCCCTTTTGGCCTCCATTATGGTCCGCCAGCGCCCACGCCTAGGAGGGTGTGGGCCCCCTGTGGCCCAGCTACGCCCCCCCTTCTGGCTTCCTTCGTCTTCTGGGAAAATATAATTTTCCAATATTTTTCTGGTATTTTTCCGATCTTCATGAAATTGCATCAAAACACATCTTTTTCCATCAGAATCCCGACACCGGCAATTCATCCTCCAAGAATCATCCAACATTCAAAAATAAAGGAAGACATAAGTAACACCTCATAATAAGACATATATCAATGAATAGAGGCAAACTATGATATAGAATGGTGATGCAAATTGGACGTATCACTTGCAGGTTCTTCATGGAGAAGGTTTATGTAAAACCCTCAGAATTGACCCTATGCAAGTCTCAGCGATTCCCGCCAAACCCGCATAGAAATGATTTAAAGGTGCCCACCAGGCACTTGCGTGCGGGTGGAAAATGAAGTAATATCATTACACATTAGTGCACGATGGAACCCACAAAACAAATATATACAACAGCGACTCATCGAGTCAAGGATACAATATACAGTACAAAGATCCAAATCACCTTGAAAACGATACAGCGTCCGAGTACGGACAAGATGCAAATTAGGCTAAGAGCCCTGAAGAATAACCAATGGCGTCCATAACCCTGCCCAGGCCAAGCCGGAAGGGTAACCCTGCTAACGACGTCGATCTCAAAACCTGCTTAAACAAAAGGTGTGCCGACAAAGGGCAAAGTAAAAAAAGAGCGGTCAGTACTAAGGCCAGTACACGGCGAGACTAGAATTCGGCGATCCTCGCCTACATAGGTATGGTGGACTGAAGCGGTAGCGCAGCATGCACTAAACAACCTATAGAGACTCAATACAACTGGAGGCTATCAGATAGGGATAAGAAAGACCTACTCGGATCCAACCTGATTCTAACACCAAACATACCCATCCTAGTATTCCCCCTCGATACCAACCGAGGAAGTCAACCGAGGAACTCACGCAGTTGGCAGTTTTATTCATTTCGTTATAGTTGCGGCAATTACTAGTCAGATATAGTTAGCATGAGTCATCCTGATATAATAAGCAGTGGGCAGTTTTAAATAACCATTCTATTGTAGTTGTAGTACTTACTAGTCAGATACATATAGCATGAGGCATCTCAAAACCCAGCAATTGTTGGCATTTTTATTTAGCCATTCCGTTGTAGTTGCAATACTTACTAGTCAGATACAATGGTAACGGATGACAACCCAAAACATCAATTGTTGACACTTTTATTTAGCCATTCCATTATAGTGAAGCTGATTACTAGTCATTATAAAGTCAAATTTATAGCACTACTTTAGTTATAGTTGTCTATGATAGAGATACTGTGCTCCAAGTCGTCCATAACCGCGGACATGGCTTTCAGAAAGTTTTACCCTGCAGGGGGGCACAAATAGCAACACACGCACGATCAACCTCGAGAAAAACCAAATGAAAACCCAACGAGGCATCACGATAGAGCAATTGCAAGATTCATATAAATTTCACGGGGCCACCCAACCAAGCTACCCGCGACGAAGTTGGCCGGCTCCGGAATGGACCCAGAGGTTTGCGTCAATGGCTGTAAACGACTGGGAACCCGAAAGTGTGACTGGGCTTGTCGATACCGCGAAAACACTCGCCTAAATAAATGCAGGCCCACGCTAATCGTAAATAAAGCAGTAAAACATGGCATAAGTACAGGATAGTAATAAAGCCCCAAACTACTTTGTGGCCCCAAGAAATAAATATGACTCAAGCTCTGGCTAGGGGGATTCATGGTCCCACATGCGGATAGTGCGAATATTTAAAGAACACGTATCAAGTACTCGGGGTCCTACGGGACACAAGTGGACGGTTAAAAACCGAATAACATTTATTGCCCACCTGTGCCTCTGCATTATTTACCTACTTCAATTTTAGTTATTAAACGGTAATTAAAGCTATGATCATCTCCAACATAAAGCATAAGGCATACTCCAACAACTGTGGTACTTGACGACATCGAAACAACACATGAGCAAGCAACTGCGACTCGCAAGGCCGACTATCTACCAAACAACAGGTAGTAGGATGTGTCCATGGCAATATAAGGGCCGCGGGGAAGTATAACGAGGTACGGAATCTATAGCATCGCAACACAGATAGCAATAGATCAATAGGAGGAAATAAAGACTATAAATGTAAAATAGGTAGAAAGGGGGGAATGCTCGCCTGAAAACATTGCCGAAGATTTATCCGAAGATCGGGTCGACACTCGTATCAACTCATCGGCCTAATCCGTGAAGAAGCAAAGCACTAGAACAAACACCGGATGCACTATTTAATACTACGGCAAAAGATCAAGCATGATGCATGTATGATGTATGGCATGGCGAAGATGCGATGCAATTAGTCAATATTAAGCGGAACCGGGGTCCGACGATTAAATAGAAGGTTCATGTTGTTTAGGTACCCCACAATTTAAATGTTGGCTTATCAAGGCAAAATATATATCATCGGTTCGCTACACAAATTTAAATGAGGCCAATATAACACTAGATTTGCCCGCATATGGACCCCATATTTAATTATGAGGTGAATCGGCATAATGCCCCAACCCACACGAATATGTATGCATCCATGACAATTTAATATGCAACAAGTATATTATATCATTTATAAAATAGGGCTTCGAGAAAAGGGGTCACACATGACGGATCGACGATCTTGGGGTCCCGAGGGTCGGGGGTTCGACGGGGTTCATGTTCGGGGCTTCAGATCCGTGGTTCGGGTCTTCGGTCTTCGTGGGGAAGATCTTGTTGTTCCGAGGAATCGGGGTTCGGCGGATCGGTCTTCGGTCCATGTAGGAGAACTCGCCAGGATCGGTCTTGGGACTCTGGATCAGACTCCGGGTCTCCGTCATCGGATCCATGAGAAAAACTCGGGCTTCTGTGTCGATGATGGATTTGGAGGGTTCACGCACTGGTTGATCTTCGCGAATGGGGTAACACCAGACAAAGGTCACCTTAGTACGCCACCACATGCCATCTACACCACAAGATTGATGCTACAGCGACAACAACCTCTCCACACACTACTTATCAATCAGAAGTACTCCATCTTCTGAGACCACGCACGGAGGGAAAACAGAGGCCAAGGACAAGGCGCATACGGAGGTTGCAGACACGTGTTGAACCGAAGCTTGCGGAAGGCAACGAGGATGGTGGCCGGAGGACGGGTGGAGGGGATCGACACTGTAGAGATTATGAGTCAAAGCAGATGAGGCGACGCGCAGCGTTGCACAGGAAGACGCGGTCGAGTGGAGGGCGTGCTCGGGAAAGGGCAGCATGCCGCCGATGTCGACAGATCGCAGGGCACGGCGAGAGGGCGGCGGCCTGCGGTCGCTGGCGGATCCGTGGAAGAGGCGCGGGGCTGGCAGGGTTCACCGGCTCGGAGGTTGGGACGATGGCGACGGGCGGGTAGAGGTAAGGAAGGGCAGCCGAGGGCGACTAAGGGCTCGCATGAGGCATGCGGGAGGAGGGGGTCGCGGTAGAGGGGCCTCGGGTTCCGGCGAGGCGGAGGCGGGCTCCAGCGAGCGGGGAGCGTGTGTGGCGTGTGTGCTGCATCGCTGCAGGGTGCGTGCGTGAGATGAGTGGGTGGCGACGGCTGGTGGAGGGGTGGGGTGAGAGAGGTGGTTAGGGTTTAGGGTAGGTTAGATTAGGGTTTTGGTTTGGGTAGTAGGAGGACTGGCAGGTTGGGCCTTTGGGCCGGCCGGCTAGACTGCCTCCTCAAAAAAAATAGTTTTGTTGTTTCTTTTGTTTTAAAATAAACTTTTGTAAATAGTTTTAGATAAATAAAAGATCTGGCTGGACCGACGGTTTTGGTTTGAACAAAGAGGGGCGGATATTAATATAGAGAACAAAGTAGGTCTTTTAACAAAATAGTTTTAGTCAATTAGATGCATGCTGATGTCATGATGATGCACAAGTATTATTTAACACACAATTTTCTAGTAGTGGATTTATCCGGGGTGCTACAGTTTATTTCTAGAAACCAAATCTTCTCTGGTGTGTACCTAGTTTTTTCAATGGGAGCTCCTGATCCTAGTATCACTATTATGTATATGAACGATAAGGAGGATGAGGTCGAAGGCGAGGATTAGGGCGATGAGGAGGACGAGGATGAGGAGCAATAAGGACCATTGGATTATATAATTGTCGCTCAGAGATGCAAGCTTACTCAGAGTGAAGAGAGCTATCTTGTCCAGAGCATTCATTTCTACATCGGCCTAGCACTTGTTACTCGCTTGACCAGGACGCATATTCAGCTACATGATATGGTATATTTTCACTTAGCATTTTTTAGTTCATATTGTATTTGTGTTATTGCATGATAGTTATAAGATTTCTAACTTCTGCATCTTTAATTAGAAACTACCATCGAGAATGGTTTTTTCTTCAAATTTCTGAAGAAGATGTGGCTGCAATAGGGCTTGGAGCAACAGGTGTCGTAAACGTTATTTCGTACAAGACGGTGAGTGATGGCCGCATCATCTTCAACATCCCGAAGTGGAAGACCTTTGTTGAAGATCATCATGATTATCTATAAGTTATGCAAGCTATTTTCCTCGCTGGCAGGACCACTTCATGCCATAACATTGAGATAATATTCGTCATTGACATTATCTTTCATGATGACTAACTAGTTCCTTGCGACGATGGTTTGTTAGTTATTAGATGCAAGTTGTGTTGAACCATTTGATGTTATGAACGCTTGATGTTGAACTGCTTCATGTTATGAACTACTTGTTATGTGATAATGCATTTCATGATGTTACAAATCGTTATTTCTATGAATATATTTTGTTGTACTGTGAATATTCAATTGGATGCACCAGATTTTTTTTAATTTAAAAAAATCACTTGTGGCGCTCATTTTAATACAAACGCCACTATTATGAGATATAATGGTGGCGTTTAGTACGAACGTCGCCACTAGATAAACTACCGGTGGCGCCGAAGAGGACGTCACCACTATCTTCTACTAGTGGTATGAGGTTAATGGCGTGCGTGTTTAACACCACAAACCTCCTTTTCCGAACGTTTCCACTAGGCCTTTTCCTACTAGTGGTGGCCACTATATATGGATTGTGCGAACAAGGCTTCACCGTGGAGCGTTGTTGCACTGCAAAGATTTCAAGCAGGAGATCTACTTCTACACTCCCGGTAGGGATCAGGGAGCCAAAGGTCGTCATCGTACACCGTATGTGTACGAAACCATGAGAGGCCAGACTTGAGGCACCTTGGATGTCGTGAGCCGGACTGCTGCACAATGGAGCAAGAGGTGACTTGGGAGGAGCTTCACGACCTTGAGGTCGGCTATGAGCACGACTATTTTAACCACGTTCCTCTCGAAAAGTTAACCGCTTTCGAATTACAAGGGCATATATCTGAAACCTTCGTCTATTACTGAATTACTAATAGATAGATCTTGGGCATTAGGACGTTTCAATGTAGAACTTTTTTGTTTTCTCCCGCAGACCCCAACAACCTTACCATCTGCCGTCTACATTTTAAGCATCTAATTGTGTTAAATCTTTTGACACATCATTGTTTTATTAAACCCTCATCCTTAGGATGATAAGTATTTTGTATATAAAATTTGCAAGTATTCTCCGATTCATAATTAAAATGTAACAACGTGACAATATATGATTCCATCAAACACTCCGTATGAAAGGTTTTTCGGATGAGTGGCGTGATCTCATACAGTCTTTTGTATCTGGTGGTAGTGTTGTCATAAATGTAAATAATGATACTGGCAATTACTTCAAGACCAAGAAGGGACTGCATCAGGGTGATCCACTATCGCCTTTACTATTTAATATAGTGGCGGATATGTTGGCTATCCTTATTGAACGTGCCAAAGCCGATGGTCAAATTGAAGGACTAGTTTCCCACTTAGTTGATGGTGGTCTATCTATTCTTTAATATGTTGATGATATAATCCTATTTATGGAACATGACCTTGAGAAAGCTAAGAATCTGAAATTAATATTATCAGCATTCGAGCAACTCTTCGAACTAAAAACAAACTTTCATAAGAGCGATTTATATTGTTTTGGCAAGGCTCAAAACGAGACCCACCTATATGCTGAACTTTTTGGCTGTGGGCAGGATAATTTTCTAATCAACTATCTGGGATACTAGTTCATTATCAGCGCCTCACAATTGCTGAATGGAAACTCGTTGAGGAAAGACTTCAAAACGTCTTAATAGTTGAAAAGGTAAATTACTATCCCTTGGAGGAAGACTTGTACTCATAAATTCAGTACTTACCAACATGGTACTGTATATGATATCGTTTTTCCAGTTATCAAAAGGTGTCTTGTCCAAATTAGATTATTTTCGATCAAGATTCTTTTGACAAGGGGATAGTGAAAAAAAGAAATATTGACTGACCAGATGGAATGTGGTTTGCCGACCGAAAGAATATGGTGGACTTGGCATACATGATTTGCAAGTCAAGAACACCGCACTTCTGGGTAAATGGCTTTTCAAACTACTGACCGAAGATGGTGTTTGGCAAAGCATTTTATGGAGGAAGTATGTGGATTCAAAAGCTTTATCTTAAGTGGTTTGGAAACCTGGTGACTCACATTTTTGGACAGGACTTATGGCGTCTAAAATACATTTCTTCCGTTTTGGTGCTTTCAATATTAAGGATGGATCACATATTAGATTCTGGAAGGATAAATGGCTTGGCCAGATTCCTCTTCGTAATCAATATCCAGATCTATATTCGATTGTTAGACATAAAGGAGATACGTTGTCCACAGTAAACCAATCCCCTCAATGTGTCTTTCAAAAGAAGCCTAATAGTCCCTAGACTTGTATTGTGGAATAATCTTTTATTACGATTAGCCACGATACAGTTGTCGGATGGCGTGCATGAGTTCAATTGGAAATTACTAGACAGTGGTAATATTTCAGTTAACTCTTTCTATAGAGCATTGATTCAACCTAATATTTCGGTCGGTGATAATAGTAAAATTTGGAAGATGAAAATGCCCTTAAAACGGAGATATTTGCTTGGTATCTTCCTAAGGGCGTAATTCTTACAAAAGATAATCTTGCGAAAAGGAATTAACATGAAAGTAAACAATGCGTGTTTTGTCATCATGATGAGACAATCATACATCTATTATTCCATTGCAAATTTGCTCGCTCTATATGGTCAATTATCCAAATAGCCTCTGCTTTATCTCCTCCTATTTCAGTGGCCAATGTTTTTTGTAACCGGTTGCACGGGATTGATGATAAATATGGTTTCTTGTTTAGGGTGGGAGCGTTTGCTATTATTTGGTCGCTATGGCTCTATAGAAATGACAAGATTTTTAATAACATTATGTCTTCCCCTTTGTAGGTCATTTATCAGGCTATGGCTATTCTTCGATCATGGACTATCCTCCAACGTACGAAGTATCGCCATTTATTTGCGGATGGGTGTGCGTTTAGAGGACACGGCGAGGGATATTTTTTCTCGACATGGATGGCCGCGTGATTTGCGGATTACTTTGCCATAGCTGGAGGCTGTCGTTTATGTCCACTTGTTGTACTCATACTTTTTATGTGTTTCTAGTTGTGTGGCTTGTGCGGCTGTGGGCATTCTAGTTATGCAGAGGCCGGGTGTAAACATTGCTATTAAGTAATAAAGCGTTAATTTCCAAAAAAAATATGATTCCATCATTCAAGCTTTGATTGCATATGTTAGCATGATCGGCAAGAGCGGTTGATGTATATGCAGTCTAAAATAGTATATCGGCTAATAGTCGGAAGGGTGAATCCAAATGGATGAGCTAAAATACTATATGTGGCGAGACGAACAACAAGGGTGTGGTAGGCGGCGTTGGGGGTCTCAACACTGCAGCTAGCCTCAAATACACGCGGTCGCCTATGGAGCTCATGCAGATGCGAACCATACTGAGGAGGTCGTTAGGGGGTTGAACCATGATGTTGATGTTGCTGCCATCGTGGTTGGGGGCGATCATATGCATTGTTGACATCATACATCTTGACCTGTAGTGCCTTGATGTCTGAATTGTGAAGTGTCTCATTATTAAAGTGTTTTTTCACCGCCTTCAGTCCAGCCCACATTAGCCTATATACACTACCGGAAAACGTGGTGTTGTCGGGCGATTCAATGCTTTGCCGTGTGTCCTCTTAATAGGAATATGGCAAAGGACGACAATGCCATGCGTATTTCCAAAAAACGCACGACAAAAGAAAAAACGCACGGCATAATGACAGAAAAACACATGCAAAGAAATAAGGCATAGCGAAATGAATGAAAACACCCGGCAAAGAAACATGCACCACAAACTGATAATCCATGAGTAATCTCGGCCGCCTTTTACCAAACCGTTATAATAGTAGGCTTTGCCGTGTGTCCTTCGTAGGTACTCGGCAAAATTTCAGTACTTTGTCGTGTGCTTGTCTCCCAAAACACACGAGCAAACGCTGATATCTTCTGATTGGTTGGAAAAAAAATACCATGCATCGATGACACGGCAAAGATCTATGGATGGCAGAAATAGATGAACGGATGTGATCTATTCTAACCAACCACACTGTCTAGGACCTGGTACGACAACCTTGCACGCAAACCTACACGACCTGGCCTAGCACGCGTGCTCCACCACAACCGGATTGGGATTCAGTGACTTGCCTACAGCAAGTCATGCCATACCTTCCCCCTCCCATCCGCGCTCCATTGTCCATCCAACGGCCACTACTGGAAAAACCATCTTCCGTTCGATCACTGGAAGCCCAGCAGTCCCGGCCCATCACGAATCGCGACTAGTGCTAGCACTAGTCCCGGTCCGTGAGGCCCCCAACGGCTAGAAATGGACATACTCATTAGTCTCGGGCCGGACCAGAGTATTAGTCCCGGCCCGTAATACGGCCCGGGACTAATAACCTGAAGCATATGGTGACCATTTTTCGTGGACTATTAGTCCCCGGTCGTATCACGGCCTGGGACTAATTGTCCATTACTATATATACAGCTCCCTGGCCAGCTGCCCTAATGCATATGGTGGCCATTTTTCCAAAGAAAGCAAGAGAGTTCATGCCATTTTTTTCTCAAGATTTAGTTTGCAACACCTAAATCCAAAGCTTTAAAAGGTTAGAACTTCATTCTTTCATCTCTTATTGCTACTTTAGCTCTATATAATGCTCTAGAAGTATAGAGATATGGATCAAATGCATGCATGCTCTAGAAGTAGCTAGAAGGATTTTGATATATATGTGAAACAAAATTTTGATTAGGCACATAGTTACTGAAAATTGAAATGTGTAATTTTAGAGTTTCAGAGCTTAGAATGGAACGAGGTTTTCACTGATGGAACAATAATAAAAAACTCCACATTTATCATGTTGATTGTTTTCTCCAATTCACAAATTGGTGCATGTAATTTTTTCAAAATTCAAAATTAGTGCTCTAGAAGCTCTCAATATAACTTGTAATAATTTTATCATGTTGTGTAATGGTTTTTGATATACTTTTACTATAATGCAGATGGTCCGAATGGATGTACGGTCTTGATCGACCGACGTTCTGGCGAGTTCATTAATGGCGTGCATGAATTCATCCGTGTTGCTGATGCAAACAAGCACAATGGTTTTGTATTCTGTCCATGTAATGGATGTAGGAATCAGAAGGATTACTCTGACTCAAAAACCCTTCACAGCCACCTGTTGAAGTCCGGCTTCATGCCCAGTTATAATTGTTGGACCAAGCACGGAGAGAGAGGGGTTATAATGGAAGACAATGAAGAAGAGGAGGAGGATGACAACTATCATGGTTTCCCTGAGTACGGAGATACTTCCATGGGGGATGCTGAAGGGGAGGATGAAGAAGAGACACATGATGAACCCGCTGATGATCTTGGTCGGACCATTGCCGATGCACGAAGAGATTGTGAAACTGAAAAGGATAGGGAGAAGTTCAATCACATGCTAGAGGATCACAAAAAGTTGTTGTACCCAAATTGCGAAAATGGTCTGAAAAAGCTGGGCAGCACACTGGAATTGCTGCGATGGAAGGCTGAGTGTGCTATACCTGACTCCTCATTTGAAAAGTTGCTGAAAATGATGAAGAATATGCTTCCAAAAGATAATGTATTGCCCGCCAGTACATACGAAGCAAAAAAGGTTGTCTGCCCTCTAGGTTTAGAGGTTCAGAAGATACATGCATGCCCTAATGACTGCATCCTCTACCGCAATGAGGAGTATGAGAATTTAGATGCATGCCCGGTATGCACTTCACTTCGGTATAAGATTAGACGAGATGACCCTGGTGACGTTGAGGCGAGTCCCCGGAAGAGGGTTCCTTGAAGGTGATGTGGTATGCTCCTATAATACCACGGTTGAAACGCTTATTCGAAACAAAGAGCACGCCAAGTTGTTGCGATGGCATAAAGAGGAACGTAAGTCGACGGGATGTTGAGACACCCCGATGGGTCGCAATGGAGAAAATCGATAGAAAGTACGGACTTTGCAGATGACGCAAGGAGTTTAAGGTTTGGTCTAAGTACGATGGCATGAATCCCTTTGGGGAGCAGAGCTCGATCAAAGACTGTCCGTGACTCTATGCATCTATAACCTTCCTCCTTGGTTGTCCATGAAGCGGAAGTTCATTATGATGCCGTCTTGATCCAAGGTCCGCAACCCGCCAACGACATTGATGTGTACCTAAGGCCATTAGTGGAAGAACTTTTACGGTTGTGGCACGAACCCGGATACGCTGTGGGATGAGCACAAGGGAAGAATTTAACCTCCGAGCATTGCTTTTGTAACAATCAATGATTGGCCTGCTCTTAGTAACCTTTCGTGACGGTCAAACAAGGGATACAATGCATGCACACCTTTGTTTAGATGAGGCGCAAGTATATATTTGGAACATTGTAAGAAGAATGTATACAATGAGCATCGTCGATTTCTTTTGGCCAAGCATCCCTTAAGAAAGAAAGGCAAGCATTTCAACGTCGCATGTCACTAGACGAAGCCTAAGGAGCATATCGGTGCCGATATATTTGATATGGTCAAAGATTTGGATCAACTGTAACCTTTGTAAAGGGTCACGGAGGAAAATCTGTTAGAAGACGTTGAAGGACACGCACCCATGTGGAAGAAGAAATCTATATTTTGGGAGCTACCATATTGGAAATTCTTAGAGGTCCACTCTGCAATCGATGTGATGCATGTGAAGAATCTTTGCGTGAACATGCTAGGCTTCTTGGGCGTGTATGGGCGACAAAAGA
Organism: Avena longiglumis; assembly: GCA_030063025.1. Classification (NCBI taxonomy): domain Eukaryota; kingdom Viridiplantae; phylum Streptophyta; class Magnoliopsida; order Poales; family Poaceae; genus Avena; species Avena longiglumis. The sequence goes on from CP125975.1 coordinate 17,124,615, forward strand.
TACACCGGAAGCACGAAAGGACCATCAACGTATGGAAGACCGGAGCCTGCATCCAGAATGGTTTCAAGGTCATGCCGCCACGCTCTTACCAAACAAGAGAAGGAAATATTTTTGAATGCCTAAGCGTATTAAGGTCCCGTCGCTTCGTCGAATATAAAGGGATAATAAATATGGCGAAAAAAGTTCCAAAACCTAGTCTCATGATCGCCACGTGATTATGACGCAAATGCTTCCGATTGCATTGAGGGGCTTCTACCGATAATGTTCGAGTACCCATTGTGAAGCTATGTGCATTTCTCAATGCAATCTCTCAGAAGATAATCAATCCTGAAGATCTACCACGGTTACAGAATGATGTGGTCCAATGTCTTATCAGTTTTGAGTTGGTGTTCCTACCATCCTTCTTCAATATTATGACGCTTTCTTTGGTTCACCTAGTCGAAGAGATTTCCATTCTCGGTCCTGTATTTCTACACAATATGTTTCCCTTTGAGAGGTTCATGGGAATCTTAAAGAAATATGTTCGTAACCGTGCTAGGCCAGAAGGAAGCATCTCCAAGGGCTATGGAACAGAGGAGGTCATTGAATTTTGTGTTGACTTCGTTCCTGACCTTAAGACGATTGGTCTTCCTCAATCGCGGTATGAGGGGAGACTGAGTGGAAAGGGTACTCTAGGAAGGAAATCAATAATATGTAGAGACGAACATTCTTACACCGAAGCACATTACACCGTTCTACAGAATTCTATCTTGGCAGCCCCATATATCGAGGAACACAAGAAAATCTTACGCTCCAACAACCCTAGAAAGCATGACTCTTGGATTAGAGATGAACACATGAAGAGTTTTGGCGGTTGGTTGCAACATCTCATAAAAAACAACACTCTTGGAGATCAGCTATACTTGTTGTCTAGGTCACCATCTTCGACTATATCGACTTTCCAAGGGTACGAGATAAATGGGTATACATTTTACACGATAGCCCAAGATAAAAAGAGCACCAACCAAAACAGTGGTGTCCGCTTTGATGCAACAGACAACAATGGGTCAAAGACCACATATTATGGTTACATAGAGGAGATATGGGAACTTGACTATGGACCTACTTTTAAGGTCCCCGTGTTTCGGTGCAAATGGGTCAAGGCGGGAGGAGGGGTTGAGATAGACAAGAAATACGGAATGACATCGTTGGATCTCAACAATCTTGGGTACTTAGACGAACCATTCGTCCTAGCCAATCATGTGGCCCAGGTTTTCTATGTGAAGGACCTGTTTACCAAACCTAGAAAGCGAAAAATAAGAAAGAATACATCGACGATGAGCCAAAGCGCCACATAGTTCTTTCGGAAAAAGGAACATCGTGGGAGTGGAGGACAAGGCAGACATGTCGAAGATTGTGATAAGTTCCATGAAATTCCGCCTTCGGTGAAGGATGATCCAACCATCATGTTAATGAATGAAGATGCTCCATGGATACGACGGGATCAGAAAGGAACACAAGCGAAGAAATGATATGTAATAATTGTAACATTTTATGAGTTAAGATGTTCCATGCATGTGTCCATTTTTATAGTGTTGTCTGCAAACAATCTTGAGTGTGTTAGTCCTGTTTTGTGGCTGGACCGGGACTAAAGGAGGGCCTTTAGTACCGATTCATACTTACCATTAAGATCTGATCTCCAAACACGTGATGTCACATATTAGGGAGTGCATGCCTCTATGACCAGTTTCTCGGAGATGCCGGAGGCCGGGCTCGTCGCATCTCCACAAACTGGACGTAGTGGTGTCCCTGCTCTCGAAAACCATCTTGCAGCTTGTAACTTCTCTAACTAGATCAATACGCCTGGGAGCTAACTAATTTCACATATTAGGGAGTGCCTCTATGACCAGTTTCTCGGAGATGCCGGAGGATTGGGCTCCGTCGGCATCTCCCTGAAACTGGCCGTAGTGGTGTCCCTGCTCTCTAAAACCATCTTGGAGATGCCTCAAATTGGCTGGAGGATTGGATCACAAGGATGCCTATTTATAGTACAAGCAGCTCGGCATAATGTCGACACTCATGACATAATGTCGACACTCACCCCTATTATTAGTGTTGACTCATCTTTAGTCCCGGTTGGTGTCTCCAACCGGGACTAAAGGTTCATATTTAGTCCCGGTTGGTGACACCATCCGGGACAAGGTACAAGCCGCACGACATAATGTCGACACTCACCCCTATTATTAGTGTTGCCTGGCCCAGTCTGCCGCAATCCCTTCAGTCGCGGTTGGTTTCTCCAACCGGGACTAAAGATGAACCCTCTCTTTATATAGGCATTTCCCTCTATTTATTAGGTAACACTCAAGACATTTATTAATATTAAAAACCGGGACAAACCGGGACTAGCTAACACTCAGGACTAAAGCCGCCCCCTTTAGTCATAATCATGCCTAGTCCTATAGTACGCAGCTTCAGGGTCTTCATCGTCATCGTCATCGTCACCTGCCACTCCGGGGATCCTCAGCCCATCCATGGCATATACCAGGTCCAGCCTCGGATTCACGGCGGGCGGGAGAGGGGTCTCCTGGAAGACGATGCCGCTACCGCTGGGACGGTGTGGGCACCGTAGGCGAGGATGGTCTCCCCCGGCGATGTAGCGCATCACTCTGATGATAGTATGGTTCGCCCACCACAGACGACGGCCGGCTTCGTTGTGGTTCACCGGTGGCGGGCCATCACCCTCGTACCTGGTGAGCTCCCTTTCCCGCCTATTAGCGAAGAAGGCATTCCAGGTGTCGTAGTTGTCGGGATCCCACTAGGGATCCATCCGCTGCTCCGGCGTGAGCTTGTGGTAGAAGTGGTTTGTGATGGCCGCCTGGCGTGCGGAACCTTGAGGGACAGGAGGGACAGGAACCCCTCCGGCATCGGCATCCGGGCGGTGGTAGCCCGAGGACAAGGGTAGTTGGAGGCGCCTCCGATCTCCTCGAGGTCGAATGGCCCAAGATGGCGTTGTCCATTGTTCTAAGAGAGGAAGGTGTGGATGTGTGGATAACCATGGCACGATCACCCTAAATATAGAGGTAAAGGGCGGGAAAACTTGGCGTGAAGCTTTGGGAAATGGCGGGAAATATCTTTAGTCCCGGTTAGTGACTACATCCCGGACTAAAAGCTCTCGTAGAAAGGAAAGGGCGGGAAAACTTGGCGGGAAGAGGTGGTAAATGGCGGAAAACATCTTTGTTTTTCTGATAATAATAGACATATTATTTGTTTTATTTGGATTATTACAATAAAAGATATGATTTTCCAAAGTTTTTTATATTAGTTTTGAATTAAAAAAGAAAATTTACAAATGAAATAATTTATAAATGATGCAAACAGATAAATGGATATTATATTAAGATTCTTTATATTTTTCTGGTAATAATAGACATATTATTTGTTTTATTTGGATTATTACAATAAAAGATATGATTTTTCAAAGTTTTTATATTAGTTTTGAATTAAAAAATAAAATTTACAAATGAAATAATTTATAAACTATGCAAACAGATAAATGGATATTATATTAAGATTCTTTATATTTTTCTGATAATAATAGACATATTATTTGTTTTATTTGGATTATTACAATAAAAGATATGATTTTTCAAAGTTTTTATATTAGTTTTGAATTAAAAAAGAAAATTTACAAATGAAATAATTTATAAATGATGCAAACATATAAATGGATATTATATTAAAATTCTTTATATTTTTCTGATAATAATAGACATATTATTTGTTTTATTTGGATTATTACAATAAAAGATATGATTTTTCAAAGTTTTTATATTAGCTTTGAATTAAAAAAGAAAATTTACAAATGAAATAATTTATAAATGAGCCAAACAGATAAATTGATATTATATTAAGATTCTTTATATTTTTCTGATAATAATAGACATATTATTTGTTTTATTTGGATTATTACAATAAAAGATATGATTTCTCAAAGTTTTTATATTAGTTTTGAATTAAAAAAGAAAATTTACAAATGAAATAATTTATAAATAATGCAAACAAATAAATGGATATTATATTAAAATTCTTTATATTTTTCTGATAATAATAGACATATTATTTGTTTTATTTGGATTATTATAATAAAAGATATGATTTTCCAAAGTTTTTATATTAGTTTTGAATTAAAAAAGAAAATTTACAAAAAAACAAACAGTCGCGGGTCGTGGATGGACCCGGGACTAAAGGTCGTCTTGTGTGGCGAAATGGCCGAAAAAGACCTTTAGTCCCGGGCCGTGGCTTAGCCCGTGACGAAAGGGGGGGTCTTTAGTCGCGGGTTAAGCCATGGCCCGCGACTAAAGACCCTTTAGTCGCGGACGGTGGCTTAGCCCGGGACTAAAGGGTCTGTCCCTTTATATTCTGGCGCCAGCACCGAACACTTCGCATTTCTCATCGACGACGAAGCACAGACGAAGACGACGAAGCACAGACGACAGGGGAGGTGCTGTTAGACCGCCGCTCCGCCGCCGCTCCGCATGTGAGATGGTTCTCCAGGACGTGGCGCCGCTCGCTCCGTCGTGCCGCCGCCGCACCGCTCCACAACGACGCCTGCGGCGATTAGGGAAGCGAGAGAGAGGCAGCGAGGCGTCGCGCCGAGGACGGAAGGATGGCGGCGGCGGCGGCGAGGGCGAGGCACGCGTGCAAAGGACGGGAAGGTCGGCTGCCGGGCCTGTAGGGAGAGAGGGAGAGATGGCCGGCTGGTTGGGGTCAAACTGCTTTTTTCCAAATTTTTCTTACATTTTCCTTTTCTCTTTGTTTATTTTAAATACAAATCTGTTTTATATTATTTTTTAATTATTGTTTTAATTATAATTAGCTAGGATTAGGATTATATTGTTAGCTAGGGTTATTTTTTTAATTATTGTTGTAATTATAATTAGCTAGGGTTATTGTTTTAATTATAATTAGCTAGGGTTATTTTTTAATTATTGTTTTAATTATAATTAGCTAGGATTAGGATTGTATTGTTAGCTAGGGTTATTTTAATTATAATTAGCTAGGGTTATTTTTTTAATTATTGTTTTAACTATAATTAGCTAGGGTTATTTTTTTAATTATTGTTGTAATTATAATTAGCTAGGGTTATTGTTTTAATTATAATTATCTAGGGTTATTTTTTTAATTATTGTTTTAATTATAATTAGCTAGGATTAGGATTATATTGTTAGCTAGGGTTATTTTAATTATAATTAGCTAGGGTTATTTTTTTAATTATTGTTTTAATTATAATTAGCTAGGGTTATTTTTTTAATTATTGTTGTAATTATAATTAGCTAGGGTTATTTTTTGTTTTAGTTATTAGCTATAATTATATTGTTTTACCACAATTAGTATTATTGTTTTAGTGATTTTTTTTGTTTTATTTATTAAGATTAGAATTAGGATTAGGATTAGGGTTATTTTTTTGTTTAAGTTATTATAATTAGGATTATATTGTTTTAGTTATTAGGATTATTGTTTTTTCTAACCTGTTTAACTCTCTTTTTGTTATAGATAATTAAGTCATGGATCCATCCGAAGATCCTGGTCGCATCGGTGAAGGTTTTCTTCAGGGCATGATAAGAGGTGAAATTCCTCTTATTACGGGCACGGCCGAAGATATTTTGCTCGAGGAAGAGATATCCTCATATCTGAATCCATCCGGTGATGGACTAGAGGAAAACCAAGGGGAAGACCAGATGGACGAAGGGCAAACAAATGCCAACAATAATGATGGCCCCTCGACAGATATCCTAATATAAAGTCTCGTGTTACCTCTATTCATTAACTGATCTAGATATATATTAATCACTCTCTCTTCTTCTTTTAGCCTACCGGATCGAAGCAATCGATAGCTCGAATGTGGCATCCCGCAAAACCACTACTAGAAAATCGCGTTGAATTTGTGCATTACATCGTCATCAGCATGCATAGTTTGCATAAAATTATTTTTCAAACCCCGATTTGTTTTCCAAACGCCCCATCTTTAGTCAAGCAGAACCGGGTCCCCGATTATTTTGTTTTGTTGCTATCGGGTTGCAAACGGCCCAATTAAAATAAACAAAATTTTAAATTATTTTATTTTAATGGGGGCAGTCGAACGGGCTGATTGACCCGATCGACCACCCCAGAAAAATATAAAACGGTCCACCCCAACCAGCCCCATCTAAATCCTAAACCCACCAACTATTCTACCCACCCCCCTTGGCCACATCACTCCCACCTATCCCGTCGCGCCACCTCATCTCTCTCCCTCCCTCCCCCACTCACACTCTGCCACTTGTCCCTCACCCCTCCCTCTCTCCACCTCTCTCTCTCAACACAACAGCACACTGTTGGCACACCCTACCCAGCAAAGACACACGCAGACCCGCCACTCAACTCCCCTCATCCCGTGGGCCCCACGCGCCCCTGGGACCAACCCAGCCCCCACACGCCTGTCCCCCTGGCCCACTTGGGCCCTTTGTCGGCTTCCTCCTCCTCCCGTCCTCCCTCTCCCTCCACTTCTCTCGCCTCGCCCTTGCCCAGACGCCTCCTCCCTCGCTCCGCAGCGCCCTTCCTCTCCATAGCGGCCTTGCCCTTCTGTCTGCCGCCCGGCCCAGCTCGCCTCGCTCCTCTCCTTCGCCCGGCCGCCGCCCGCCCTCGGTGAAGCTCGCTCTCCCCGCCGCCGGCGCATCCCGTCTCGCCCCTCCGCTCACGTCCCTTGGTTCCCATGGCCGCGACCCTGCGACCCGCCGCGCCGCCCAGCCCGACCGAGCACCGCCGCTCCTTCCTCCTGGCGCTCGTGGCGCGCCTCCCAACATCTCCGCCCCCTCTCCGTCGAGCTCATGCCGCACCCGCCCTTCCGTGGCGGCTCCGCCCTAAGCCGCCGTCAACCGCTCAAGCCCTCCTCTGGTTTCCCCGCCTCGGCCTCTGGAGACGTCGTCGCCAGCGCTTCCCCATGGGTGGCTCCCGCACCGTGGGTCCGACCCGTCGCCGCGCTTGCCTTTCGCCTGCTGCCGTCGTCGCCGGGCCCACCCCTCGGCAACCACGCCGGCCCGTCGCCCCGTGCAGCCGTCGCCAAGCCTCGCGGGTCCTTCCTGTTGCCGCCGCGGGCCGCTTCCTCCATCGGAGCTCACCGTGGGACCCGCCCTCTGGTTGTAGCATGTTCGTCCAGGCGCCTGCTAGGAGTCCCTCTGGTTGCCTCCCATCGCCGTGTTACCGACGTCACCTTCGTGGATGCGACAAGACCGTCCCGTTGACAAGGTTACCGACAAGATCTTCGACATACGTCGCCATACTCGAAGCCCACTTCGCGGACCGAGCGACCACACGTGCAACAAGTGCTTCCTCGAGAACGCCGAGTGATCCACCCCGGGCCCCGAAGACCAAACAAAACCCGATGGCTCGACATGGTCTTCCCTAGAGGACGCCAAGATCGCTAAGGGACGCCAAGTACTGGCTCCGTATTTTGAGACCCGACATCGAACGACAAGGTCGCCTTAACACCCAAAGACCACAGGTGCGACAAGTACCGTTTTCCGGACGCCAAGACCGACCCGAAACGCCGGCCCGACAAGATCTGCCCGACGACAAGAACGGTACCGCCCCGGAAGATCCGATGAACCCCGACACCGAACCAAGTCCGGCTTCTCGGAACGCCAAGATCTAACCTTTCCGAGAACGTTCTCGCCGAACCCGTCGAACCCTGGACCCTGAGGCCGACCCCGAACCCCGGAACCCAAGATCGTCGAGAACCCTGATGTGTGACCCTTTTCCTCGAACCCTATTTTATAACATAACAACTTGTTGCATGTTTATTTGTCATCTCGCATGCACATACGTGGTTTGGGGCCTTAGGCGATTCACCTGATAATTAAACATGGGGCCCATATGCGGGCAAATCTAGTCTCATATTGGCCTCATTTAAACTTGTGTAGCGAACCGGTATCTTATCTTGCCTTGTTATAACAACATTTAATTTGCGGGGTAATTAAATAACTTGAACCATCTAATTAATGTCGGGACCCCGGTTCCGCTTAATTTGACCTAATTGCACCGCACCTTGCCATGCCATGCATCATACATGCATCATGCCGATCTTCTGCCGTTGTATTGAATATTGCACCCGGTGTTTATTCTAGTGTTTTGCTTCTTCGCGGATAAGGCCGTTGAGTTGATGTGAGCTTCGCCCCGATCTTCGGATGAACCCTTCGACAATGTTTTCAGGCGAGCATCTCCCCCTTTCTACCTATCTTACTTTTATAGTCTTTGTTCCCTCCTGTTGATCTTTTGCTATCTCTGTTGCGTTGCTCTAGTTTTCGTACCCGTGATCTTCCCTTGCAGCCTTATATTGCCTTGGACACATCCTATTACCTGTTGTTTGGTAGATAGTTGGACTTGCGTCGTAGTTGCTTGCTCAAGTCTTGATGTGTGTCGTCATATGCCACGATTCTTGATGTATTGCCGCATGTTGATGTTGGAGATGGTTCTAGTTTTACTTATCGTCACTTTAATTTCTGTTTAACAACTAAAATTGAATAAGCAGAGGCATCGGTGGGTGATAGAAAATATTTGGTTTCGAGCCCACTTGTGTCCGTAAGACCCCGAGTACTTGGTACCCGTTCCTTGATTTATCGCTATCCACATCCGGAGGTATATGGGACCCCGAGCGAGCTTGATTCATTCTTATTTCTTGGGGCCACAAACTAGTTTGAGGTTTTATTTACGATCTGTGCTTATGCCATGCTACTTTCTGTATTTAAATTGTGCGAGGAGCACACTGCATCGCTTAGGTAAGCGGATTGATTACGGTATCGACAAGCCCAGCCACACTTTGGGTTCCGATCGCTTATAGCCATTGTCGCAAAGCTTGAGTCCGTCTCGGAGCTTGCTTACTCCGTTGGGATCTACTCAATGGGGTGGCCCCAAATATTTCTGAATCTGTGATTGTTCACCGTGAAAGCCTCGTTGGGTTTTGATTTGGTTTTCGAGGTTGATCGGCGTGTGTTGCTATTGGTGCACCCGGGGTAAAACTTTCTAAAAGCCGTGTCCGCGGATATGGACGACTTGGAGCACAGTATCTCGATCATAGACAAGCATAACTAAAGTTTACTGCTATAAATTTGACTTATAATGACTAGTAATCAGCTTCACTATAACGGAATGGCTAATAATACTGCCCACAATTGCTTGTTTGGTTTGTCGCTTGCGACCATTGTACCTGACTAGTAAGTATGGCAACTACAACGGAATTGGCTGATTAAAAGTACCAACAACTGCTGGTTTTCGGGAGTACACCATGCTATCTGAATTTGATTAGTAAGTGCTGCAACTATAATGGAATGGTTAATTAAAAGGGCCCACTGCTTATTTTATCAGGACAATTATCTACAACGGACTAGTAAAGTGCCGCAACTATAACTGAATAAATAAAACTGCCAACTGTGTGAGTCCTCGGCTGACTTCCTCGTTTGGTCTCGAGGGGGAAACGCCAGGATAGGTTTGTTTGATGATAAAATCAGGTTGGTTCCGAATAGGTCCTTCTTACCCCCTCTGTTTGACGCCAGTGTATCGAGTCTCTATAGGTTGTTTAGTGCATCTTGCCTGCCGCTTGATCCACCATACCTATGTAGGCGAGGACCGCCAATTCTAGCCTCGGTGTCTTGGCCTCGATCTTGGCTCCTTCTTTTCCTTTGCCCTTTGTCGGCACCCTTTTTGTTTAAGCGGTTTTGAGATCGGCGTCGTTAGCGGTTACCCTTCCGGCTTGGCACAGGCAGGTTATGGACGCCATTGGTTATTCTTCGGGCTCTTAGCCCCATTTGCGTCTTGTCCGTAGTCGGACGCTCTATCGCTTTCAAGGTGATTTGGATCTTTGTATATTATATCTGTATTCTTGACTCATTGAGTCGTTATATATATCTCTCTGCATGGGTCCCATCGAGGACTGTTGTGTAATGTTATTACTTCGTTATCCACCCGCACGAAAGTGCCTGGTGGGCACCTTTGAATCGTTTCTATGCGGGTTTGGCGAATTTTGCTAAAACTTGCATAGGTCCGATTCTGAGGGTGTTACAGAGTGGTATCAGAGCACAACAGTTGCGATACCCCACAAGTCCAGCCTGTAGGATAACCTAGCTAACGGCCGAAGTAGAGAGTCAAAATTATTTTGCAAAATCGGTTGGATAGTTCTGATTAGGTCTGATTTTACTCCTTACCCCTCTGTTGTTCCTCTCTTACCCCTACGCGTTTTGGATCCGCTCTCGTCTCTTTCTTCGAGTCCAGGAAATTCTCGTGGTTGGGTTTCCGTCGTACCTTTAGGGTTTCGTTTCCTCCTTTGATAACGGTGTTCGACATCTGATCTTCGTGCTATCCGAGGAATCCTTCGTCGGGTGGACTTCTCTTTGCTCTTTGTTCGTGCCTTCCGGTGTTTTCCGACGCGACGACATCCTCTACGCCAGATCCGATGCAGAGTCTGCATCACTCCGGTGTTTCGAACCTCGCTTGTCGAGATCTTGATCTAACTCGAGAGTTGGTTGCCTAATCCGCCTATTCGGTATGCGTAGTAATGGTTTGGGTGCGCGATGGACTGATCACCATCCGACTACTCTTATCATTCGCCCTTGTACATCGAATCGGTGGGTCCAGCAGTTTTACTCCGTCCCTCGGAGATAGAGGTGGCTTTATTTGTTGATACCTCTACCTTCGACCTTTTTGTTACCGGAGTGTTCTCCCGACGATCACGGACAACGACCCTTTGTTGGTGGTGTCGCCGTTTTCCAGATGAAGAAGAAACCCTCGTTAGTGGTGTCGCGAGGATCTACCTGAAGCGAGAAGATGCAGATCGCCGACCTTCCTTTCCGGTACCATGAGGCGGATCTCGAGGGCGAGATCCATTGTTAGTGGTGTCGAATTGTGGCATCCCGCAAAACCACTACTAGAAAATCGCGTTGAATTTGTGCATTACATCGTCATCAGCATGCATAGTTTGCATAAAATTATTTTTCAAACCCCGATTTGTTTTCCAAACGCCCCATCTTTAGTCAAACGCAGAACCCCGGGTCCCCGGATTATTTTGTTTTGTTGCTATCGGGTTGCAAACGGCCCAATTAAAATAAACAAAATTTTAAATTATTTTATTTTAATGGGGGCAGTCGAACGGGCCGATTGACCCGATCGACCACCCCAGAAAAATATAAAACGGTCCACCCCAACCAGCCCCATCTAAATCCTAAACCCACCAACTATTCTACCCACCCCCCTTGGCCACATCACTCCCACCTATCCCGTCGCGCCACCTCATCTCTCTCCCTCCCTCCCCCACTCACACTCTGCCACTTGTCCCTCACCCCTCCCTCTCTCCACCTCTCTCTCTCAACACAACACCACACACGCTGGCACACACCCTACCCAACAGCACACACGCAGAACCAGCCCCACTCAACTCCCCCCTCTGTCCCGTGGACCCCACGCGCCCCTGGGACCCGGCCGACCCCACCTTTGTCCCACACGCCCCGGCCTGCACTGGCCCCTTTGTCGGCCGTCCTCCTCCCGCGTCCTCCTCTCTCCACTTCTTCTCCCGCGCCACGCCCAGACGCCTCTCCTCGCTCGCCACCGCAGCTCGCCCCTCTCATGGCGGCAGCCGCCTGTCTGCGCCGCCCGGCCCAGCCGCCTCGCTCCTCTCCACTCCGCCTCCGCCCTTGCCCTTCGCTCGCTCCGCTCGCCCGGCAACCGCTGCCGCCGCACCCCTCCAGGCGAGCTCGCTCTCCCCGCTGGCGCATCCCGCTCGCCTCCGCTCCACGTCCGCCCTGGCCTCACCGGCCGCGACACTGCGAGCAGCGCCCCACCGCCCGCCGCCCGACCCGAGCACCGCGGCTCCTTCCTCAAGGCTCACGCGCCTCCCGCATCTCCGCCCCCTCTCCGTCGAGCTCATGGCCCCCTTCCGCCGTGGCGCGCTCCGCCTAAGCCGCCTGTCAACCGCTGAAGCCCGCCGCCTCTCTGGTTTCCCGCCTCGGCCTCAGGAGACCGTCGTCGCCCGCCGCTTCCCGTGGGTGGCTCCGCCACCGTGGGTCCGCCCGTCGTGGCTGCCTCTGCCGCTGCTGCCGTCGCCGCCCACCCGGCAACCAAGCCCGTCGCCCGTCGGTCGCCAAGCCTCGCGGGTCCTTCCTGTTGCCGCCGCGGGCCGCTTCCTCCATCGGAGCTCACCGTGGTACCCGCCCTCTGGTTGTAGCATGTTCGTCCAGGCGCCTGCTAGGAGTCCCTCTGGTTGCCTCCCATCGCCGTGTTACCGACGTCACCTTCGTGGATGCGACAAGACCGTCCCGTTGACAAGGTTACCGACAAGATCTTCGACATACGTCGCCATACTCGAAGCCCACTTCGCGGACCGAGCGACCACACGTGCAACAAGTGCTTCCTCGAGAACGCCGGTGATCCACCGGGCCCAAGACCAAACAAAACCCGATGGCTCGACATGGTCTTCCCTAGAGGACGCCAAGATCGCTAAGGGACGCCAAGTACTTCGCTCCGTATTTTCGAGACCCCGACATCGGAACGACAAGGTCGTCGCCTTAACACCCAAAGACCACAGTGCGACAAGTACCGTTTCCGGACGCCAAGACCGACAAACGCCGCCCGACAAGATCGCGACGACAAGAACGGTACCGGAAGATCCGATGAACCCGACGAACCAAGTCCGCTTCTAACGCCAAGATCTACCCTTTCCGAGAACGTTCTCGCCGAACCCGTCGAACCCTGGACCCTGAGGCCGACCCCGAACCCCGGAACCCAAGATCGTCGAGAACCCTGATGTGTGACCCTTTTCCTCGAACCCTATTTTATAACATAACAACTTGTTGCATGTTTATTTGTCATCTCGCATGCACATCTGTGGTTTGGGGGCCTTAGGCCGATTCACCTGATAATTAAACATGGGGCCCATATGCGGGCAAATCTAGTCTCATATTGGCCTCATTTAAACTTGTGTAGCGAACCGGTATCTTATCTTGCCTTGTTATAACAACATTTAATTTGCGGGGTAATTAAATAACTTGAACCATCTAATTAATGTCGGGACCCCGGTTCCGCTTAATTTGACCTAATTGCACCGCACCTTGCCATGCCATGCATCATACATGCATCATGCCGATCTTCTGCCGTTGTATTGAATATTGCACCCGGTGTTTATTCTAGTGTTTTGCTTCTTCGCGGATAAGGCCGTTGAGTTGATGTGAGCTTCGCCCCGATCTTCGGATGAACCCTTCGACAATGTTTTCAGGCGAGCATCTCCCCCTTTCTACCTATCTTACTTTTATAGTCTTTGTTCCCTCCTGTTGATCTTTTGCTATCTGTGTTGCGTTGCTCTAGTTTTCGTACCCGTGATCTTCCCTTGCAGCCTTATATTGCCTTGGACACATCCTATTACCTGTTGTTTGGTAGATAGTTGGACTTGCGCGTCGTAGTTGCTTGCTCAAGTGCTGATGTGTGTCGTCATATGCCACAGTTGCTGATGTATTGCCGCATGTTGATGTTGGAGATGGTTCTAGTTTTACTTATCGTCACTTTAATTTCTGTTTAACAACTAAAATTGAATAAGCAGAGGCATCGGTGGGTGATAGAAAATATTTGGTTTCCGAACGCCCACTTGTGTCCCGTAAGACCCCGAGTACTTGGTACCTGTTCCTTGATTTATCGCGCTATCCACATCCGGGAGGTATATGGGACCCCCCTGAGCCAGAGCTTAATTCATTCTTATTTCTTGGGGCCACAAACTAGTTTGAGGTTTTATTTACGATCTTGTACTTATGCCATGCTACTACAGATTTAAATTGTGCGAGGAGCACCTTGTCATTTAGGTAAGCAGATTGATTACGCGGTATCGACAAGCCCAGCCACTTTCGGGTTCCCATGCCATGACCATTGTCGCAAACCTTGAGTCCGTCTCGGAGCTTGCTTACTCCGCTATGGGATCTACTCAATGGGGTGGCCCCTGAAATATTTCTGAATCCTGTGATTGTTCAGTCGTGAAAGCCTCGTTGGGTTTTGATTTGGTTTTTCCGAGGTTGATCGAGCGTGTGTTGCTATTGGTGCACCCCGGCCGGGTAAAACTTTCTGAAAGCCGTGTCCGCGGATATGGACGACTTGGAGCACAGTATCTCGATCATAGACAAGCATAACTAAAGTTTACTGCTATAAATTTGACTTATAATGACTAGTAATCAGCTTCACTATAACGGAATGGCTAATAATACTGCCCACAATTGCTTGTTTGGTTTGTCGCTTGCGACCATTGTACCTGACTAGTAAGTATGGCAACTACAACGGAATTGGATGATTAAAAGTACCAACAACTGCTGGTTTTCGGGAGTACATCATGCTATCTGAATTTGATTAGTAAGTGCTGCAACTATAACGGAATGGTTAATTAAAAGGGCCCACTGCTTATTTTATCAGGACAATTATCTACACCGGACTAGTAAAGTGCCGCAACTATAACTGAATAAATAAACGCCAATCATGTGAGTTCCTCGGTGACTTCCTCGTTTGGTCTCGAGGGGAAACGCCAGATGGGTTTGTTTGATGATAAAATCAGGTTGGTTCGAATAAGTCCTTCTTACCCCTCATTTGACGCCTTGATTATCGAGTCTCTATAGGTTGTTTAGTGCATCTCGCCGCCGCTTGATCCACCATACCTATGTAGGCGAGGACCGCCGAATTCTAGCCTCAGTACTGACGCTCCTTCTTTTTCCTTTGCCCTTTGTCGGCACCCCTTTTGTTTTAGCAGGATTGAGATCGACGTCGTTAGCAGGGTTACCCTTCCGGCTTGGCCTGGGCAGGGTTATGGACGCCATTGGTTATTCTTCAGGGCTCTTAGCCCCATTTGCATCTTGTCCGTAGCTGACGCCTATCGCTTTCAAGGTGATTTGGATCTTTGTATATTATATCGTATTCTTGACTCATTGAGTCGTTATATATATCTGTGGGTCCCATCGAGGACTGTTGTGTAATGTTATTACTTCGTTATCCACCCGCACGAAAGTGCCTGGTGGGCACCTTTGAATCGTTTCTATGCGGGTTTGGCGAATTTTGCTAAAACTTGCATAGGTCCGATTCTGAGGGTGTTACATCGAACGAAACGAGGGCCGAACAAAAAGTTGGATGGTAATCAGAGGTTCACCATCGAAGAAATAGATGATGACGGTGAACCGATTGCTCCAGAGAAGCACCGGAGGATGTTTATAAATCAATACGGGGTGCTTGTTAGGGATAACCTGCCGATCACCATCCAAGAATGGAATAAGTCAAAGAAACCCGGTGAAGAATCCAACAGCTATGTCACCGATGATGCCAAAGATGACCTTTGGCAGAAGCTCATAGCGCATTTCATACTACCTCCAGAGTATGAGGAATTTGAGGTAGATGGTATTACCCCGAGGCCGGGTGGGCTTGATAAAAGAGAAAAAGTCAAGGAGTGGGCACTAAGCAAGATGGCTGAACTGTACCGGAACCACAAGAAAAATTTATACGCGAAATATGTCGCGAAAAAGAAAACTCCAGACCTCACAGGAGTAAACGAGAAGTTGAGAGAACAGTGGCCCGATTTTGTACAAGCAATCTGATAAAGCAAAGGCAAAGTCGGCAAAGAACACGTTAAATGCTGCCAACAAGAAATACCATCATAAAATGGGGACAGGTGGCTACAAGAGTGCCATCCCTAAGTGGGAAACTATGGAGAAGGATATGAGGGCTAGAGGTGTCACTCACAGTACGGATGGATGGCCCGAGTGGTCAAAGCATCGGTGGTAATGCACGGGGATCCTTGGACCCGAAATGTGGAAGACATTATTTCATGATGAAATTCTAAAACCCTCCAAAGACCTTATTCAAGCAATGAACGATGCTCAATTGGGATTGTTTCGTCCGAGAGAGAGAACGGCGATCGACACGCGCCTAGGGAATCACGAAAGGGAGGACGAACACGAGGCAAAGGCGCCGGTGTCTCGTGGAAGAAAGGGTTTCCTCATGCGATGCTAGTTCTGAAGCCGTCGAGAAAGAAGGACCGGGAGGCATGGATCTCGGTAGAGCAGACCTAGCTGATCCGAAGAACCTCATGCATGAAATTAGCCAAAGGCCGCCGTCAACTCACCGCGGTCTAATGATCCGCATTGGATCTTAGCCAGCGGAGAAGCGGCGTGGCTTCCACGGAGGTCCGTCGATGATCAAGCACCTATTTGGATGATGCCGGCTCCTCACTACCCGTGGATGATGTCGGAGATGGCACAATGTGAGCTACATCAGCCAATGAACAACCTGTCCTTCAAGGTGGCGATCGGCTTTGCTTTACCTTGTCTACTCGAGCACTCCACCATTCACTTCCGATTCCACCAGGCTATGCTCGTGTCACGGTGGATGACATAGTGGAGGATTTTGCGGACCTAGAGATTGAAATCGCTACGCCTGAAGGCCTTACGAAACTAGGAGATGTCAAGCGCAACATCATTCTATGGAATAATAAGTACATCAAGTTTCCAGGCTCGGCGCCAAGGACACCGACTCCAAGGAATCCAAATACACCCCGCATCGAATATCGTCAACCTCCAAGTCCACCCCAACCCGATTATCGCCAACCTCCAAGTCCACCCTGCCCCGCTAACGATCGCCGCAGCAAGAGTACATCAACTCGATCTCCGCCTCCGCCTCCGTGCAATACTACTACCTCGTCGAAGAAACGGAAGTTCGACGGTCCCCCGCGCCCCACATCGAAGAAAGGTCAAACGCCGAAGATAGTCGATATCCCGCCGGCTCTTCCAAAGAGACCTTATGACAAGACCGACGAGGAAACTAACGCGGATGTGGCTGCCCAAGTTAAGGCGCATTTTGCACCCAAAAAGCCTGAGCCAAAGCCGGTATATAACGAAAAAACAAAAAGTGGGCTAAGTCCTTTCTTGAGCAACCATCCCAGATATCGATGAATCTGGAATCAGACTATGACCGGGAGATTATTAAGCAAGCACGGAAGAAAAAAATCACAAGTGCAAAAAGCGGGAAGCAAGTTGCCCATTTCGAACCTGAAGAATCAATCGATCGCCCCGCTCAAAGTCATTTCAGACCTCGACAAGGCCTTCAGAGCTGAAATGGATATGGACATGCAAATAATGGACCCTAGAGCCCGTAATAGTGATGCACTTATGGGAATCACTGTATCGCATGCCAAAGCACTTGCTAACGAAGCAAATATGTCTCTTGGTCAATATTTAGGCTATGAAGATACGCCAGTGGGTCATATAGTACGGTAGTATGTCCAAGGGCAGCCTCTAGTCAGTAATGAGGAGCTCGCGCATCTATCCACACATATGCGAAATCTGCATGAATGGTACATGTCGCAAGCAGAAAAAAGCATCATAAAGATTAGTTTCCGGTGGACGTTAGAAAGGAGCATCACTTCAAACCATACTCGATACAGGTTCAAATGACCGAACTGTTTCAGTTATACAACCAACGCGCCCTCGACAAATCTATCATTGGTTGCTACTGTCTGTAAGTTATTTATTTCTATAATTAAGTTTGTAGCTTTAGCTCGTTCATTGCATTTAATATATTATCCTAACTATATATCCTTTTGTATGATGATATTATATTCCGCAGAATGAAGATGCTTGAATGCAAAGAGCTAGAAGATACGACGTTGGGTTCATTGACCCATATATCATTAATGAATATCGTTAAAGAATCACCCCAAAGGCGTGGAGGAAGACCTGTCCGGGTTCTTAACCGAGCATAATTTTGTTAAGGAAATACTATTTCCTTACAACTTCAAGTGAGTGTTTATATCTTGTACACATTTTATTTTTGCTTCTTGGATGAGCTATGCATGTATGCTTATGTAAATATCCGCAGATTCCACTGAATCTTGCTAAACATTCAAGTTGACAAGTCCCTAGTCAAGTCCACGACTCATTAAGTTGGGACCAAGAGAAGTGGAGCGACATGAAAGCAATGCTCCATAAGTAATTTCAATCATTATCGCATTATATCGTCCTCTTTCATTCATTTCATGATATCAAGTAACTAATAACTCCTTTGTTCATTTTCTTTGCCAAGGTGTTGGACACGGTTCGAGACAGAAAATACCAGTCCATTCAAAGAGGAGCTAACTTATAAAATGGCGAAGAGTTTATAGCAGCCACCGAACTCATTTATGTGGATACTAAATGCTGAAAGTACATCCGAGTTGACCAAAGGAGCGTAAAGTTGACTCACATTATATTTATGATTTATGGAGACACTAGAGCCAGACCAGCGCATAAGAGCAATTCAAGAGGAGCTGGCGGGATTTATGATGAAGGAAGTCCTTGATGTACATGGAGAGCATTATGCGGATGACGTGGAACTCGATTTGCCTTAGTCATCTCCATGTAGCTCATATGATATATATATTCATCAATGACCATGTAATTTTCAAAACATTTCTTCCTTTTGATATGATTGATTATATGTATGCTTGCAAGGGATCGATCTTATATAAATGCATCGACGTGTAGTGTGTATGTAGTAGCGTATAATATGTCTACTGAAATATATGTTTGTTAAGTTATAGTGAAACACAAAACGAAAAAGGAACAAAATGGAAAAAAAAAATACACAATCTCTGCCGCGGCAGAGAAATGTGGTGTTGCCACGTGGCTATTATCAGTCGCGGGCCTTTGCGAGCTGGGACTAGAGGGGGAGGGGGGGCTCTAATCCCGTTTTCGCAGTCCCGGGCCCAAAACCGGGACTAGAGCCCGTTGCGGCCCGGGACTAGAGCCCCTTTTTCCACCAGTGGGCTGACGAGAAACAGAACCAATAAACTTGCTGTTTGCATTAAATGTAGCTTCATACTTGTAGTTTTCATCATCGTACTGCAGTAGAATAACTGATGGGAAGCTGACCAAAACAGTGTGGTCTAGAATAATTATTGTTCACTTAAATTAAAAATAGCGCGTTCATGGTTGTCGAGCGGATAAAGCCATGGTTGAGGTTTTTTTTAAGCACATGGTTGATTTATTGATCGCTTAATTTTTTTTGTTTATGTTGCTTTTATGTTAGAGCAATAAACAAAAAGGGCCTTGATACATACCCATGGGGTGATAAAACTGAACTTAGCTA
Source organism: Avena longiglumis (assembly GCA_030063025.1). Classification (NCBI taxonomy): domain Eukaryota; kingdom Viridiplantae; phylum Streptophyta; class Magnoliopsida; order Poales; family Poaceae; genus Avena; species Avena longiglumis. The sequence goes on from CP125975.1 coordinate 17,143,755, forward strand.
ATCCATGAGAGTTTTACGGACAACGATTTCCAAGGCATTGAGGCTAAGTTGAACGCAAAAAATGAACTGCACCAAATGATCCCAACATTCAAAAATCATTTATGTTTACATAGAGCTTTCACATACTATCTGTCTTGTCCACCGCCGTTCCGCCAACATCGATTATTTGGAAGATGATACAGAGGGTTAATGGAGGTATGCTGACTAGAAATCCGGAGGGTAAATCCATGCGAGTGAGTTACACCGGTCCCTCCACATGGGATTATTGTAACAATTCATCCAGTAGTACCCTGTCCTTCCCACACCATCGTTAATAATCCGTTCTTCCCTGCAATATATTTCATCTCCATCGCCCGAGGTAACCGAGTAGTACACCTTTTCATCCACACCATCTATGGAAGGTTTGCAGAAGTAGATGTGGTTTCTCTTTATACCATGAAGGCCGCCAACGGGCACATGAATTGCCTTAGACCATCCCAAGAACAAGGCATGTTCTCCGAAGCTCCTCACCTCCGACCACCTGTACTCGTAACAAGCCTTGTTTTTGCTGGCATCGACGAGCTCGAACACCTTGAAGAAAGACCTGCGCTTGGGCAACCACCCGCTCCTCAACGCCATCGATAATTTGCCGTGCAATTCAACAATGTAAGCTTCGTACTCCATGGGCTCGTAGATAAGCCAGCGACGGCCTTGGATGTCCATCCGGTGGGTGTCCGTGATCACCGGCGCTCCGTATGCTTCCATCATGGTGATTTCAAACCTCACGAGTATCTCAGGGGGACCCTCGATCGAGACCATAGAGCTCGCCGTTGAAGAAGGCAATGTCCCGGATAATATCCCCACGCCAAAGGCGTTCCGACCACCTGCCGTCCGGGCAGCCGACTCTGCACACGGAAATCACGGAGGTACCATTAGGTTTTACTCTAAGCACGGCAAGGGTGCAGCCATCGGAGGAGGAAGGGTCCTGGGAGAATATGATCTTCTTGACATAGTTTTCTCTGTCGTAGCTGGATAGGATCGGTATAGAGGGGATCTTGCTTTGCTCCGGGGAGAGCGCCACCTCGGCACCGGAGAAGAGGTTGATGATCGCCAGGTTTTCGTCGTCCGTCGCCGCGATCCAGCCGCCCCGTAGAACCCTACGTACCGTTTGTTGACCGCCTTGCTCGGAACGCGCATGGCCCAGCTGCCGTCGGAGCCGCACAGGTGCTTCTTGCTGCTGCTTCCGCGTGGCGAGAGTATCAGCGCCGGGACGGCCGGCGTCGCTGGGAGCCGGGACGCGGCATCACGCCACGACCTGCAGACGGCGGCGATGTGCACGCGGTCGCGAGGGGAGTTGATTCTGAGGCGGATCATGCCGAGGACGTCGTCGGGGAGCTCGTACCACCGCGCCGGTGACGGCTGAGAGCTGCCGTCGCCGTGGCCGGCGGCCGTCCGCGTCGTCGACATCCCTAGATTGATCCGTACGTATCTCGATCGGTAATCTCTTCCTCTCTTTTGCGGCGCGTCTGTCGAGGTAAACGGTAGCCGGTAGGTGCATTATATCGATGCCTTCGACCACGCGGCCCGGCCCACCCGGCTTACAAGGCCCAGAATGAATGGATTTTGTGGAGCCCAGTTGCGACTTGCGAGCTGCCCCTACTCTTGCACGAAATTCCACCGAGAAGCCCACAGCTCCCTTCATTCCTCCACGGCCACGGGAGAGAGGTCAGGATAGGAGAGGAGGCGGATTAGGGTTCCACCTCCGTCGCCGGCGCCCCGGGCCGGCACCGAGCCGCCCAGCCCGCCTGCCCGCCGGCGAACCGGAGCTCCAGGCCTATCCCTGACCGACCCGCTCCGGAAGCCGTCGTCCCCGAACACATTTGCGCCTGAATCGCCTCTCCTCCCCCGGATCTCCCCCCCGCAGCACCGCGCCGCCGCAGGCCGGATCCAAATCTCAGTCGCCCTCCTCCGACGCCCGCATCCGTCTCCTCACCGAGAGAGGGTCCAACGGTACGCAGCGTCCACCCCCTTGCCACTTGGGCTGTGCTTCGTTATCATTGCTCGCTTGCCCTTACGTTTGGCTTAAATCCTCGTTGATTGGAGATCTTAGACGCTCTCATGCTCATGGCTACTAGTACACGGGGAAACTCCCATGTTCTGATGCCGGTAGAAGTTTTTTTCAGGGCTGAATGGCCTGAATGTCTTCTCCAAATGGAAACGTGTGGGGTTCCGATGATATCTCTGTCAGTGTCCGACTTTTTTTCGAGTGATACCTGTGGGGCTGTGGCTGGCTTGTAGCTGTTAGAATGCTGCACCAGATATAGATTGCTGTTAATTTAGAACTCTACTTGTGACCATCCTTAGTAGGATGTAATGCACACTGTGCGCATCTAGCATGAGAGGTTGTAATGTTTTCCTTCTCCAAGTCCTCTGCTAAGATTGTTCAGCCCTCATTCTCTCCACTACAGCATATCAATTCCGTAGTTTGTCCTCATTTTTATCTTCTCCCTGTTTTAGTATCTGTCCTGCTCTGTTTCTCTTGTTGATCGTTTTGCTACTTTGCACTTTTCTGCTTGTATGTAGTGTACTAGTACTTCCAAACTACATGCTTTGAACGATGACACTGATCATCTCCAGCTGTTCTTTTCATTACAGATGGCTGGATACATCTCAAGAGGACCCCCAAATGGTTCTATCTATGTATGCAATCTGCCTCCAGGAACTGATGAGACCATGTTGGCTGAATATTTTGGTACAATAGGGTTGCTTAAGGTATGGGTACTACCAGGTAACATTTTTTGCGACCACGTGCGAATTCTTCAAGTCTTGTATGCCTCTGTTTTATTTGAGCTCATGATGAATTTATCACTTCCTCTTGTCAAACCTCAACAGAAGGACAAAAGGACTGGCCAGCCAAAAATTTGGATATATAGGGATAAAGCTACAAATGAACCAAAGGGTGATGCCACAGTCACTTACGAGGACCAGCATGCTGCTTCAGCTGCTGTAGAATGGTTCAACAATAAAGATTTCCATGGAAGCATCATTCAGGTTCACATAGCTGTGTCAAAAAACAAAGATACATCTGATAACTCCATGAATTTGAGCGTCACTGCTGACCTTGTTGAACAAGATGAATTGGATGACGGGTCAGGGAGAGGTAGCGGACGTGGTGATGGTCCAGCAAAAGCTTGGCAGCAAGATGGAGATTGGATGTGTCCAAATGCAAGGTCTGTTATGATTAGTGAGCAACTTCTCTTTCGTTGTTAACCAGTATGGTCTTTCTCCTGTATTCTATATTTTCTTATATGATTTCTTCTTTCAGCTGTGGAAATGTAAATTTTGCCTTCCGTGGTGTTTGTAATCGCTGTGGAGCCTCTCGTCCTGCTGGTGTTAGTGGATCAGGAGGTGGTGGTGGTAGGGGTAGAGGCCGCGGTAGCGATGATGCAAGAGGAAACAGTCGTGCTCCTGCTGTTGGTGGTCCTCCTGGGCTGTTTGGTCCTAATGATTGGCCATGTACGATGTAAGAACACCAATTTTTTCCTGTTTCTCTTTGATGTCTGTTTTTTTCTTTATGTATCATATTGCATGTATTAGTTGCTGTACACCTGTCTCCTGTACCCATATTGAAATCCAAATAGTTCGGTAACCAGTCGACCATCTTCTGCGGTCTAAAATTTGCAGCCCTTTCTTTCAATTTACTGCAACTGTGGATGTCTATTAGCTCACAAGTATTTTTGAAGATCTTGCAAGGAATATGCTTCTTTGTAATGTCATACTTAGGAACTGTTCAAATTGTATATGTGTTCCAGGTTTATGTACTATTATAGTTGTTATATCTGACATGAAATTCATTTGGGTGTTTGTTCCAGGTGTGGCAACGTGAACTGGGCAAAGCGGACCAAATGTAATGTCTGTAACACGAGCAAGCCAGGTCACAGTGAAGGTGGTGTGAGGTACACATTGAATATACACCATTTGATCTGACATGTTGAAAATATTTTACTGAACATGCTATGTGTTATAATGTCACTTAGCTATCTGGTCAAGATTAGTGGGGGTGTTTAGTTATGTTACTGAAATGGGGCTCATCCATGCTGTTCACCTGGGTTTATTGCACTCATTTGTACGCATGCCTTGGATGAAATTACAGGCTAAGTCTAGTAGTTTTGTGCCCTTTGCTACCTTTTTTGGCCTCTTAGGGTCTTCTTTCTTCTTAGCAAAACTGGCACAAGGGTGTGCAATATTGGTCCAACTGGCCCATCTGTTGGGTCATGACTGAATATGTGAAATCTTTGTCTACTCTAGAATAGTGGCTCTGTTTACTTGTCGGATGGTGCATCTTGTACAAGACGTCATGCCCCATTGTCTAGAGTGGCATGATGCACCACAACAGGGTGTATTGTTTTATGGTCATATAGATTAAGCAGCTATTTATGTAGAAGGTACTAGTTGAGCCTTGAAACTTTTCTGATCAATTATTTTTGTTTACAGAGGTGGTCGGGGTGGTGGCTATAAAGAACTCGATGAAGAAGAACTAGAAGAAGTTAGGAGGCGTCGGAAAGAGGCTGAGGAAGTAGGGCACATTCTTCAATACTTATCATGGTAACGAGTATCCATGTCTAAATCGTGTTCGTTTTGTAGGATGATGGAGAAATCTATGATGAATTTGGTAACCTCAAAAAGAAGTTCCGTGTTAAATCTCAGCAAACTGAAAGTGCACCAACTCTTCCTCAGTCTGGACGTGCTGGATGGGAAGTGGAGCACAGAGGTACTAGTTCTGTTTATTTACTTTTGATGTTTTCTCTTGATATATGGTCTTGTCTTGCTTGTAGTATTGTGCTATGTGCGTTCTTAGTTCTGATGGTATGTAGTGATTGTTGTTTTGGTGAAGCACTTATGTCTGCCTTTAAAAAATGTTTTGCTACACAAAACTTAACTTGATTCCCAGAATACAATTACCATAGTCGTTTGAGAATTTCCATATGATCCCTATTCTTTGTTATTATAGGTTCCACTGAAAGAGAAAGCCGTGAGAGGAGCAGAGACCGGGGCAGGGACGGCTACGATGAAAGGGAGAGCAGGAACAGAGACAGAGGCAGCCATGGAAGAGAGCGGCGCCGTAGCCGAAGCCGTAGCAGAGACCGCGAGAAAGAAAGGGGGAGGGACAGGGGCAGAGACCATGGTAGTGACAGAAGTTGGGAGCGCGGCAGTGAGCGTGGCCATGATCGCTACAGATGAAAAAGATATGGCATGGTTTCCGATACTTTAGTTGCATGCCCCAAGCTCTTGGTTTTCTGAAATTTCTTGTATGCTGCCCAAGAATCTTTTGTTAACTGATGTGCTGCTTTGCGTCAGTTTATTGGCCTGTACGTTTGGGTCGATTTCTAGAAACAGACTGGGTTCACATTGTTTTGAGGCAATCAGTTGCAGGGTTGGATTTAGGGGTTAGTCCACGTGGCACAACTGCACCCATGTTATGCTTGACGCTTCAGAGGATCGTAACTATTACGCTTACATATATATTCTATTGTTGGGTTATTATGTTGATTTATTTGCCATGGATGGTAATTGTCATGAGTACTATTAACTTAAGACCATGTATTTTAGAAAATCCTTGGTCCATCATGCTTGGAATGCTTAATTACGCCATTTATTCCAGACAACTTACACCATCTGATTAAGATGTACGGTTAATGACGAAGTAGTGTAAAATCACGCATATATTGATAAAGATAATTATAACATGCGGATCTTTCTACAACCAAAGCAACTCAATGGCGCCTATAACATATCAGATGCCCTGGCCATAAGCTGAAAAGAAAGACATCGCCTGCAATTTTTAACAACTTGATGAGGATCCTTTCTAAAACTTTTTTTTTGTCTTGAACAACACAGTCTAACCTTTTGCATCTTGCCTTTTGCTGGACGCACAGGTTGTCATAGGTGTCATATATAGATCCGCCAAACCGCCGGTGGGTTGAGAAAGTCGTCCCACACCGGCGATCCCCAATGATCACGTCGGGATCAAAATGGCCAAATTTGACACAATTGGAGGATGTTTATTACAACGAATGCAAATACAATCAAGTTAAATACAACAAAATGAATGTTTCAAATCCAATAGTTCACAAAGTAATTTACATAAATAAATTTTAGAAAATATCAAGTAGCAGGGGTCCGTTGGCTTGGGGGTTTTAAGGTGCATTTTCTCTAAGCACCCACAAATGCTCGACGAGACCATCTTGTAGCTGCTCGTGCACCTAAGCATGGCGGATTTCTTGATGCATGGTGAGAAAAGCACCAAAATCAGCTGGCACGTCATGATCAACGTCAGCAAGAGGGGCCATGCCCTCAAATGGCAATGGATCAACCAAAGCATCACACTCACTCTCAATGATCATATTATGCATGATCACGCAAGCATTCATCACCTTCCACATCTGTGATATTAAGCAGGTTAGAGAAGGTACCTGATAATAGCAAAGCGAGCTTGGAGCATACCAAATGCTCGCTCAACATCCTTCCTGCAAGTCTTCTGGAACTTCGCAAACCAAGCTCTTCCATCGGTACGAGGTTCGGTGATTGTCTTCATGAAGGTGTCCCATCTAGGGTAAATACAATCGGCTATGTACTAGCCTTTGGTCTACTCACTACCATTGACCATAAAGTTCACTGCCGGGCCATGGCCTTGTGTAAGTCTGCCAAACACTGGAGATCTATGTCATTGTGTGTTCTGGCCATGCTAAAGAAAGCGTGCCAAATCTAGAAGTCATAATCTGCCACAGCCTCTAGTATGACACTGCACTCTCCTTTATGGCCTTTGAACATACCTTGCCAAGCGAAAGGGCAATTCTTCCATCCCAATGCATGCAGTCAATGCTCCCAAGCATCCTAGGGAATCCTCTAGTTGAGTTATGTGCCAGTGTATGAGCTATATCTTCTTCAGTTGGTTCCCTCAGATATGTTGGCTCAAAGTATCCGACAATAGCACGACAAAACCTGTACACACACTCAAATGTCATGGACCCGGCCATGCGTAGGTAGTCATCTTGAGTATCTATAGGAGCTCCGTATGCAAGACATCACAAGGCAGCCGTGCACTTATGAACATAGGTGAAACTAGGCAATCATGTGCAGTCCCTATTGCAAATCCAACATCAGGGCACTGGCTAGCCACTACATGTCTCTGTTATTCTTCTTCCCCAGCCTCGAGCCTCCTCACCGAGGAGCCTGCCATCGGAATGCAGTCAAAATAGGTTGTCGATGATCATAATACGCTCGGACTCATCGACTTGCGCGTTAGCCTCCTCTTCCAGCATTTGCGCCATCATGAGCTCATCGTCCCTATCCATGGAAAATGGTCGAGCACCTTCCGTGCGCGGCAAGCTTGACGCGGTTCACAACCGAGTGGGAGGCCCCTTCTACCCCAGAGACACCGTCGGTGATGTGAAGACGTATCCGATTCAAACGGCCTCCCACGTGAGGGGCGGCGGGGGTATCCTCGCCGGTGGCAGTCGATCTTCTCGTCCGGTTGATGGTGTTCAATTGACAGTGAGCGCCCGACAAGAATCGATGGGTGGGTGGCTGCTAGGGGTGGGACGCACCCTAGGGAATGGGCGACGCACTAGGTGGGGGATATGGCCACCAGTAGATGGAAGGATGTTTCTCCTACAATCATGATAGTCAGCGTTGGCAAAGCAATGCAGTTTAAGGGTTCCCAGCCTTTTGCTAGGTTGACAACAGCAGACAGAGACATGAAGTTGATTAGCTTCACCAAGGTTGGAGAACAACAATTAAGCCTTGACTAGACATATGCATGTGACAAACTATTACTTTTATTGTATATTTTTTCTATTGTTGTGTAATTATGTTGAGTTAGTTTTCATGCATGTTATTGACTTAAAACAAAGTTTTGAGCTAGTTTTGCACTGGGATCAACTTGATTGTAATAATTGCAAAATTCTCGGTACAACATGGTTGTGATGCGTTACATATCCCCTCTGTGAATGACAGGTAGAATCAAAAGGAAAAAAACTAGTGTTAAAGCCCTACTATCGGGATGCTATTCAAGCTAGGATGGTCAGATTGTTACTTACTACAAGTTTGGCAGGTGAACCCACGTGGCATAATTACAACCTTGCACATAGTACCCGGTCCTTTCCACACCATCTCCATAGCTTTGGTCTTTCAGACGGTACATCTTGATATCGTCACCATCATCCGATGTCACCGAATGCACCACATCTTCAGGCAATTTGCTTATCCATGAAAATGTATGTTTAATGTAGTAAATGTGGTTCCCCTCTACGCCGTGGTATTCGGCGGAGCTCATCACCGGCACGTGCACCGCATTAGACCCCGTTGGCCCGATGAATAAGGCATGGTCGCCGAAACTTGTCACCTCTTCCCACTTGTGCTTGTAAGTCTCGTCGCCAGTATCGTCGTCGTCAACGAGATGAAAGACCTTGAAGAAATGAGCGAAGAGGCCGGGCAACCACCGGGCCCTCACCGCCATTGAAATCTTGCCATCCAGCTCAAAGATGTAGCACATGTGCCCTTTAGCACCGTAGTTCAAAGGGAGCTCGTTAAGCCTTTGGATGGACAGGTGTTGACCGGTAGTGACAGACAACGTGCAATCTCCTCCTTTCATTTCGATTTCAAACTTGTACAGTTTCTCGATAGTTCTCGTTAGACCATAGAGTTCGCCGTTGCAGAAGGCAATGTCGATCAAGTCCTTGTACCAGGGACATGTGGTCCACCTACCATCATGGCAGCCGACTCTGGAGAGTGTGATGTAGAGCTGTCCCTCTATGATGGCGGCGAGGATGCAGCCGTCCGAGGATGCTGGGTCTCCAGAGAAGATGATTTTGGAGACATCGGGCTTCCGAAACAAGATGTTACTTTGCTCCTCCGAGAGCGCCACCTCAGCGCCGGAAAACAGGTTCAGGACGGAGAGCTTGTAGCTGTCCATGTCGAGGAGAGCGACCCAGCCGCCATCATGGGAACCGACGAAACGCTTGTTCCCCGTCGTCGTGCTTGGGGCTCCTGGGAGGACCCAGCTGTCGTCAGGGCCGCAGAGGTGCTCCATCCTGTTGCGGCCGCGCGACGAGAGGAGCAGCAGCGGGGCGGCGGGCCGGGGTGGCTGCCGCGACGCGGCGGAGCGCCATGGCGTGCAGACGGCCGTGAAGCGCACCCGGTCGCGCGGGGAGACGATCCTCGAGAGAACCTTGCCGAGGAGGTCGTCGGGAAGGTCCGACCACAGCGGCGCCGACCGCTTGCGGTTGGTACCACCGTCGCCGCCGGCGGTCGGATGCGTAGACGACATCGCTGTGTGTGTGTTTAGATGGGTCACACACATAGTACCTCGCCGAGAACTAACAAGTAGCTAGCCGCCCTATAAATAGTCAAATCCTTGGGAATCCGATTCCGATTCATAACATCATTTTGTGCGTATGTCTTCCGATCCGTGTTGAACCAGCAGAGATTTGGCTAATAGGGACACGTTTTGTGAGTAAAACTTGTGGTTTACCAGGAGTAGCCTCAACGTGTATATATAGGCAGCTAGACAGTACCGTCCCGGCTAATTCTAAGAGCACACGAACACTCTCGGACTCTCCAAACCGGACTCGGACAAACTGTAATCTTTAACACGCATCGGACTACTACCTTAAAAGGAATACAGGTTCAAGATGGACTCGGACAAACTGGAGTGCAACGAAAGCGCCGCGCGCTAGGCGTCCTCCAACGATAGTAAGCCCTTGCTTCCCTTCCCGTGCTGTCACGTGTCTAAAAAAAGACCTTAATCCCAATTTTGCAGCAAAACATTTCTTTTTCTATAAATGTCCGCTCTTTTGCTTTCGAATTAAAAAAAGGTCCGTTTCACAAACTAGAACGTTCCGTCAGAGACCTCGTCGAAACCATGCAGTAAAAAAAATATGCTAATATAGCAAAACCGATTTTGCTAGAGACATTATCGGAAAAAACTCGCGGATGACTCTCGCCGGAGACCTTGTAGCAAAAAATTGACACTGTTGTAGCAAAACCACAAGATAGTTATAGTAAAAAAAAAATTCTTAATGTAGCAAAACACTGACTTTATCGGATATATGACTTTAGCCGGAAGATCTCGCCGGAAAACTTATAGCAAAAACCTTACGATATTATAGCAAAACCAAAAAATTGAATTAGGAAAAAAATCAATCTAGCAAAACCAGCCCGCCTCGCTGCAAGAACGGACTACCGCGAGCTCCACCGCTAGGGCGGCCACGACGAGGAGCGCGAGGTCTGGAAGCACGGCGTTAGCGAAATGGGGAAGGTCTTTTGTGGGAGGTCGCGCTGCCGGCGAGGTATCTGCATGGCTTTCGCGCCATGGTTACTCCCAGGCAAAATCTCCGTAGCTGAGCACATGGGCAGGGAGATGGTAGGTTGGCGCGCGGGGGATTGGGCGTTAGCGGAGACCTGGCGGTGCGGGAAAGGACCTTGCCGGCGGCGGTGGCGCGGACCGGCAGCGGAGACCAGCTCGGACGGCTGCGACCAAGTCCAGTGCATGCCTAGTGGAGAAGAGATGGCGGACGAGAGACACGCGAGGGCAGAGGACCCGACGATGGAAACTGTCCTATCATCCGGGGATAGGTATCATTTTCCAACGCGAAAGGTAGGCAGATAGATAGAACGATATCTTGATAGCACAATACCATCTTTGACCTTGGCGTCCACGGCAGTAACATCAGGCTTTAGTGTCAATTTTACAGACTGCTGATGCGCGTGCGCCATCTGACATTTATGAGAAAATTACAAAAAACCATCCCACTTGGACTAGAGTTTCAAAAGACCATTAAAAAAATTAAAAATTACAAAAGCACTGGATTTGAGACAAAAGGTTGCAGATAGCACTATTCTATTTATGCCTTCTACCGGGACCTGTTCTCGGCCTCCCCGAGATCGGGGCTGGCCCTGGGGCTAGATTTTTGGCCGGAGAATGCCCGAATTAGCGTCGAGGAGAATAGGGAGCTGACCCTCCCCTTCCTCCTATCTGAGGTCGCCGAGGCCATCAACTCCATGAAGGCCAACTCGGCGCCAGGACCGGACGGCCTACCGGTTGTGTTCTTTCAGACGTTCTGGTCACAGTTGAGCCCGGTGATCATGCGCATGTTTCGGGAGTTCTACACTGGGACCCTTGCCATGTCGCGGCTCAATTTTGGGGTGATTACCTTGATCCCCAAGGTAGTGGGGGCCACGGATATCCGCCAGTTTAGGCCGATCACGGTGATCAATGTCATCCAGCGGATTTTCGCGAAGGTCTTCGCCATCCGCCTCGCGCCGATCATGGAACGCTTGACCAACCCTCTTCAGTTTGCCTTCCTTAAGGGCCGCCTTATTCATGATGGTATACTTGCTCTTCATGAAATCATTCATGAGGTGAAGGTATCCCATCAGAAATGGGTGTTCCTTAAGCTAGACTTCCAGAAGACTTACGATAAGCTGGATTGGGTGTTTCTGAGGCAGGTTCTCGAGCGTAGAGGTTTTGAGGATAGGGTGATCTCGTGGATCATGCAATTCATGATGAGTGGGAGCACGGCGATAAACGTGAATGGGGAGGTGGGTCCTTACTTTAGACCCTCCTGCAGCGTTAGACAAGGGGACCCTATCTCGCCCTTGCTCTTTAACGCTGCGGTGGATGCCTTGGCAGGGATCTTGGACAGAGCCAAGGTTGCTGGCCACCTATCAGGGGTGGTGGGGCATCTAATCCCCGGAGGTGGTATCACCCACCTCCAGTATGCGGACGACACTATGATTATGGTTCAGGGTTCGGAGTCGGACATCATTAACCTCAAATTCTTGTTGCTTTGTTTTGAGTCTATGTCTGGACTCAAGATTAACTTTGACAAGAGTGAGGTTATGGTCCTAGGGTTCCCCGAGGACGAGCGACAGATGATTGCTGACCGGCTTAACTGCAGGTTAGCGGACTTCCCCATCTCCTACCTGGGGATGTCCATGCGCGACTCGCGGGTCCTGATCAGGGATTTGACCCCCATGGTCGCAAATGTTCGGTCCAAAGCCGAGCCGTGGCGCGCGCGCCTTACGTCCAAGGGGTCCAAGACGGTCCTGATCAATTCCTGCCTGTCCAGCCTCACCATGTATCAAATTGGCCTGTACCTGCTACCCAAAGGAGTCCATGCAGACTTTGCGAAAGAGCTGTCGCGATTCTTTTGGGCGGCAGGCGACGGGCACTAGAAATACCATATGGTGAAATGGGCTGATATTTTTACCCCCAAGACTCTTGGGGGTTTAGGAATCCTGGACTCCCGCCGCTTCAATGTGGCCCTGCTCCTTAAATGGGTCTAGCGTATCCTCCAAGAGGATGGAGGTTTGTGGCTCCAACTGATTAAGGCCAAGTACCTTTGTGGCCGTCCCCTGCTGGCGTGCGAGCGCCGAGAGGGATCCCAGTTTTGGAGGGCTCTTCAGGACATCAAGCACCGCCGAGGGTTAACCTTTGCGGGCGGGGATGGCCAGGCCGTCCTGTTTTGGGAAGACCCCTGGTTCCTAGAGTTCCCCCTCAAGCGGGAATTCCCGGCGCTCTTTGCTATTTGTGTGGCCCCTACGATGTTAGTGGCGGAGGCTATGCAGGAGGACCAATGGAACATCCCTTTCCGGAGGACCTTCAATGTAGCCGAGGCGGCAGACTTCAGGAGGCTGCGGGGTTCCCTGCCCCTATCCCTCTCCGGGGAGAGGGATTCAGTGTCATGGAACCAGTCTCCCTCGGGACCCTTCTCTGTTAGCTCGGCTTACCGGACCCTCTTCCAGGGCCCGGAGCTCCCTTGGATGGCACACCTATGGAAGGCCCCCCTTCCCCTGAGTGTGCGCATCTTCCTATGGCAGTTACTCCGGGACCGCCTCCCCTCCGGGGTGGAGGTCACGAAACGTAACGGCCCGGGTAATGGTCTGTGTCCATTATGTGGGACCCCAGAATCTAGCACCCACATAATGTTCTCTTGCTCTGCCGCCCAGTTTCTATGGAACTTTATCCGCGAGGCCCTGGGTCCGGCTTGGCAGGCCCAGGAGCTTGGAGAGTTCCTGGAAACTGAGGCGACCAGCACCAGAAGTGGGCGCCACCTCTTCTGGTTGGTGTTCACGGCCATCACTTGGACGTTGTGGAAAATTAGGAATAAGATGGTCATTGAGCGGATTTTTCCATCCCGGGCTTCTGACTGTTTTTTCTTTGCTTGCGCATCTCCAGTAGTGGTATCCTCTCTCCAGGCAGCGTGACCGGGTACGCGTGGACGGCATCTTGCAGGCGCTCCGAGCGTTGGCGCATCGCTTCGCCGCTCCTGCTAATGCGTCCGCGGCCCCATAGGGATGCCCCTTCCTGCTCCAGAGGCGCATTTTCTCTTTTCTTGTTTTGGGCTTATTGTGTTGTTGCCCTAGCGGACTCTTTTTATTTCCCGTTTTGACGCACTGGGCGTTGGTGAACTTGTATCCTGGATGGTTGTTGCTTTATTTATAAAGCTGGGCGTGGAGCCTGTTTCGAGGAGGAGGATAGCACTATTCAGGCTTGGTTGTAATGACGAATTTGGCGGGTGGGACCTAGTGTCAGGCCGATGTGGCCGTGTTTATTTACCAAAACACCTCTACATATTATAAGTTCTAATCTTAGATTTTTTCTATTTTTCAATTCCTTCTTATAAATATATTTTTAATTTATCTATTTCTTTATTTTCCTAATCATTGAGGTCGCCGGCATGGCACGCTGAACACCGGGAGCTGGCGCACGGCATCTCGAACGCGGGAGCCGGCGAGCGCATCATGTAGGGGCGCGCAGCCGGGGCGGGGAGCAGCCACGGGTGAGCGCCGAGCACCGGACGAGCAGCCGCCAGCAAGATCTAGCCATGGGCGAGCGCCAAGCGACGGACTAGCGCGCGGGCGCAGCCGGACAAGGCCGGGCGGAGGCCGAGAAGCACGGGTGCGACAAAGCCGCGTCAACTCTGGCCGGAGCTCGTCGGCGACTCCACCAGGCCGGCGCTCGCCCGGGCCCCCTGTAGGCTGGAGGAGAGGAGGACAAGGTGGTGGCTCAACGATGGAAAGGCCGACGAGGTCGAGGGCGGGCGGAGGCCGAGAAGCATGGGCGCGGCGGACCTCGTGTTGACCCTAGCCGGACCTGGCTGGAGCTCGCCATCAGGGAGAGAGGGGGTAGATTGAAGATGCAAATTTACAAAAAAGACCTAAAGTTTAGAACTTCTAATATGTAAGTAGCTATTGGTTGTTACCTTTGCCACGTCGGCATGGGCATTGGGTCTCACCTGTCAGATTCATCATTAGAACCGCGTCAAAGCCAGATCGGTGCTATCTGCAACCTCTTACCCCAAATTTGGTGCTTTTTTAAAATTTTGAAAAATGTGGTGGTCTTTTGAAATCCTAGCCCCAAATATGATGGTTTTTTGTAATTTTATCAACATTTATAAATCAGGTTCATATGAGGATGACATGGCCAATTTGTGCGCAGACCTAAGTAAATAGACATGTTTATATACGCCAGATGAAAACAGAATATGAGCAAGACACTTACTCCCAGATATGATTTAAGGTATATTTTCATCCAGAATATCATTACTACAACACCTCAGCCGTTGTAAGCTCATGATTCTTTTTTTTTTATTGAGAAAAGTAAGCTCATGATTCTTGATAAGCAGAGATGATGGATCATCAAATGAAACTACCATAAAAGAACCAAGTAACTCCTTTATTGTCTGGGCCTCGGTCCCTATAAAATCAGAAGCTCGACCAGGATAACATGCTTTCCAAGATGGGGCTAATTCCAAAAGACCAGCTAATTTTAATTGAGCTAAATCCATTGTTAGTCATTGAACTTGCTTAGCAAAGTTAATACGGTCATTGTACAACAGAAATACGAGTTTACGATCACTGAAGATGCATCGAAGCGTCACTCGCGGTCACCGCTCACGCCGTAGAGATGTATTTGACGAAGTGGCGAGCTGAGGACCCACTGTCAGCCTCTAGTTATGTTTTATTTGCAAAAACACCCCTAAAATCTACTTTTCTATTCCAATCAAAAGACTAAAGGTTTGAGCCAGTGGTCAGACGGAGCAGTGAAACCCACTTGTCAGTCTCACCCACGCAATCCTATCAGCCTCTCATATCTTTCCAGTCCTTGTTCACCCGACCGACGCCTCCTTCGCCTCATCTGCCGCCCTCGCCTACATCCACGGGCTGCGGAGTTGCCCTCTCCTCCCACCTTTCCATTTGTGTGATCTGCCCTTGCCATGGCTCGTGCGCGCGGCCGCGCCGCTTTCCTCATATGTCCCTGAATTAGACTGCATCCCGGTCGACACCCTCCATGTGATCAAGATCTTTCTGCCCTCAACCAGCAGTGTCTCTCGTGGCGAAGACTGGTGAAGCTGCGGCAAGCATCGAGCTGAGCGCGGCACGGTGAGCGTCCGCCCGGTGCATCACCGCGTCCCACGAGAGCGGCTGGCCGCTTAATTCCTCTTCATATGCGACACCCGCTTACTTCGAATGTTAACTTGTTAAGCTAGTTGTCTCTTGCTCTGGCATTTTTTAGATCGATTTGGCCATCAGCTAATACAAGCACTCACTCTTGCTTTTTAGATCGAGTCAGACATAAAGGAGTGGCCATGCTCCACGCCGCCTCGTGCATGCCGGCACCGGCGCTGCTCGGTCGGCCACGCCTCCAAATCAGATTTTGCTTCTGGATATGGCCTGCTCCGCACGACGTTCCTTGCCGACGAAGACTTCCGACGCGCAGGCGTATCCCAGCATGGCGGCGTCTCCCAGGAACACCAGCACGAGGGAGCGACGACAGCTGACGCGGTTCCCGCTCACATCTGAGCGATCCTTTGCCTTGCAAGGTCCACCTCTTGCTCTGCCACACGCACACACTGGAGGAACATCGACCGCTGCGGTGAGCCAGTGAGATCGTACCGCAACGTCGGCATCGCGCTGGAGTGTGGAGATGGGGGGCGCGCGGTGGCGTCGGGTGGTGGGCGAGCGCTTGCCGGCGTGCTCCGTCGTCGGCGGCGGCCGCGTCTGGGCGCCTTCCGCGCACGAACTCCGCCATCTTTTTTATGATGCAGGATGCGCTGGTATGCTCCATAGCCGGTGACGCAGATTTTGTCTAGGTCGGGGATAGGTCAGGGCAGGGATCGAGTAGATAGGGATGAGGGAGAGCTCACGACGGTGTGGGGAGGTGAGGGAGAAATCGCTGGCGTGCTAAATCTGTGGCGGCGGACTTTTTTTTGGGCCAGGCACATGTCAAGGTTGGGGACAAGTCAGCGGGGGATCGAGGAGAGAGCCAGGAAGGAGCGGGAGATCGCGTCGCCGTGGGGAGGTGGGGTACTGCTTGGCTGTGTGGGAGGTGGGGTAGCACACGCCGGTGTGTTCGATCAGCAGTGTTTTGGGGCCAGACATGAGGCAGGACCAGGGAAGTGATGACAGTTTTGCAAAAAAGCCCTTGTACAAGTTGTTATTCTTTACGTATATAATAAGTTACCTGACAATGGGTTCTCAGCTTGCCACGTCGTCAAATATATCTCTACGGCGCGAGCGGTGACCGCGAGTGACGCTTCGATGCATCTTTAGTGACCGTAAACTCGTATTCCTGTTATACAATGACCGTATTAACTTTGCTAAGCAAGTTCAATGACTAATGGTGGATTTAACTCATTTTAATTCGTCTTACTACTCAAAAAAGGATGAGAGGTCCGGCCAATTTCACTGTTTCTAGGGAATTTTCTTTTAGGTGGATGGTACCATCCCTCTCATTTTACAACCAAACGCATACAGAACATGGACCATCCCATCCCTCACGCTAAGACATCCTCTTTAGGACGGAGGGAGAACTACAAGTTAAAAAAAATCATATTTTACAGGGAAGATAACTTGAGAAATTCTAACTGGTCCAGTACTTCCTCCGTTTGAAAATATAAGATGTTTTAAGTTTGTGGATCTAATGTATCTAGACACATTTTAGGCCTTGTTTACCTCTAGGGTATTCCCACCCCCTAGTGGTTTGGGGATTGGAGGGTATTTGGTGAATTTCTCCCTTTCACCCAATACTCACAGTTCCCTAAATTTCCCCATATTTCCCAATCCTGTTTGTTTACTTCAGTTTTCTGGGATGTGAGGGGATTGTGAAGTATTGAGCTTGATAGTAAAAACTTAAATTTTACCTCTACATAGACATAGTAGCTCAAATAAAAATACAATCTTTGCACCAAATATATGAATATCTATCCAATCTTTGCACTAAATAAATTTGGACGGAGCTTAAACATCTACTTCCGTGGAGTTTAAATATACCCAGCACGCAAGACATCTAGATGCATTTATAAAACATTATTACAACTCAATCATGGGCACATCTGTAGCTTCAAAATCTTGATCAAACACTCAAACACTTGATTGCCTTGACAACGAGACAATAGCACTCGTAAACATTCATTGCCTCACCCTGGAGTTTATCTTGCAAAGCATCATCCTGAAAAAGAACGGGGAACTAAAACCATCATCCTCAGATATAGTATACCGAAAGAAACAACATCATGATAGAAACAAGGTCCACCAAAGCAAGTGCATATCAAATATCAAAGAACTATACTTCCTTGACATCTGCTGCTAACCAGCCATAGTTATGTGGCAATGAGGTCAGTACAATAGGAGCAGGTGGGTGCATGCCTCCTCTTATTAGAACTGGTAGTTAGGCTGCAACAGTTCCAAGTCCGACCCAAGTTGTTAGCTCAAAAGTCTCTGTCCTGATATGCGTCCATCTGTGGGCAACGTCACTGATTCTAGACATCTGCTGCTAATTAACAAATTATAATTCCAGACATCTGCTGCTAATTAACTAACATGATATACTACTCAACTTGTATCCTCATAATTCCAGACATCTGCTACTAATTAACAAATCATTCTTTATAATTTTGATGATCCTAGACTAAATTTGGTGCTGAGTCAGACGAGATAGTCGGGTGCCGAGATCACATGAGGAAATAGAGAAAGACCGAAAGAAAAAAAAAACAGAACGAACAGAGTAAGGTTCTCAGTCTCAACGACATCGAAGATAAAACAATCCATATAGGAATAATCTCAAATCCTACCTTTACACATACGAAAAAGCTACAAGAAGCAGAGCATCTAGTTCTCTGGAATTTAGATATCACAGTCTGAATACACGATTTCCTAGGCATGCAAACATGAAACATTGAGCAGATATAGTTTTTCTTTCCATGTTATCTACATAGATACAGACTAGCACATGATCTACTAATCAACTCACTTGACATCATGGTCTGTTTCCGGAATGGACTACTAACTAATAACTCATGCATTAGATCTCTCTTTTTCTCACACCAACTAGGGAAACCGAAATATACAAACTAAAGTGCTAGCAAGTTATCAAGTAGACATTAAGCACAATCTACACATAGAGAACACCAAACCAGACTCTAGCTAACTCAGATCAGCGACATAATCAACACCTCAAGCTGAAACTACAACAGAAAGAGAACCTAGAAAATAAATAGTAACAACAGCTCTCATGCCAGATCCTACTAGTTTCAATGTATGAGCCCCCTTGATCATGGTACGAACTATGAAGTGGAATTTCTGAATTTTTTTAGAGGGAGCACATGGTTGTAGTCCATTTGCTATGAAGTGGAAATAATTAACCACTTTGTGATTTCTGGAACTAGAGTGTTGGAGAAACTTATTTTGGATCGGAGTAGCAGATCAAGAAACGTGTTTTGTGATTTCTGGAACTAGAGTGTTGGAAATGTTTTTTTGTCAGTGCTTCTATATTAGGAATGAATATGATAGA
This sequence comes from Avena longiglumis, assembly GCA_030063025.1. NCBI lineage: Eukaryota > Viridiplantae > Streptophyta > Magnoliopsida > Poales > Poaceae > Avena > Avena longiglumis. The sequence continues at coordinate 17,162,590 of CP125975.1, forward strand.
ACACAGGTGCACAGATTCAGGCCGCTACATCAATCATGAATCTAGTCCCTTAATTAAGTGCATATAGTGACGTCCAGTTTGAGTACATGGTACTGCCAAATCAGAAACAACAGACAGAAGACAATAGCTTCCATAGGTACACAAACTGTGCACAGCAGACTTGTAACTTATTTTTAGTTGTGCTCACAGTATTTTCAGACTTGTGCACAGTATTCAGTTGTGCTCACAGCAATAGTGGATTAAACTCGTTCCATTTAGCAACACAAAAGTCTGCACCTAATACATAAACGAAAAAGACACCAAGTGGATCTAGAATCTAAGCACTTTGCAGAAACGAAACAGGTCATCCAATTTCAGTTAATACTGCATCTAATACTGCAGTTAGTATGCCAGTACATAAATGTCAATTTCAGTTGTTTTGTTGGTCAGTGACCGACCCATCCAACACAACAGGCCAGGAACAAAATGAAATTCTGGGAAATAGGTCCATCACCATACAAAGTTTATCATATTCAGAACAGGAAACTGCTCAGAAAATCACTATCGCTTCTTGCAAAAACCGGATGCAAATTATCTTCAACTCCTCAAGTGACAGTTATTAGTGCAGAGCTAACTTAGAAATTGAAGAAATATAATAGGGTAATCCAATGAAAATCTGACCACCATAACCACTCAGATCCGGTGCAAGAAACGACATGAGACTAGCTACAGAAGCAAGAACCTGAGACAAAGGGACGGACTACAAGATCTACATGACACGGCAGGGATCCTAGTTCCAGGATGACAAGTACAGGGAAGGGCAACCGCTCACTACCTGGAGTACCAAAGGAACAAAGGCCGGAGGGCAGGAGGTGGACGGCGGCGGCGGCCAAGAAACCCTAGCATGGGAGGAGACGGGAAGAGGCACGGGCCAAGGAGGACTCACCGGAGAGAAGGGCTTGGTGAAGCCGAAGGAGGTGCCTGTCGGCGGCGTCCCCAGGTCGACGTCTGCGCCTTCGCCTCCGGTCCGCGCCGTCGCCTTCCTCTCCGCTCGCTTTCCTTCCTCGACAACACACGAGGGTGGAGTCGTGTGCGAGAATACACGCGCTTTGTTCGGGTTGGACCGGTATTTTCGGGGATGCGCTGGGATACTCCCAGGAAAAACAAGAGAAGTAAACGGCATCTCTGGGATTTTTGGGGATTTGTGGTTGGGCAGGGAAAATACCTGCCGAGTCCGACAAAACCCGGAGAGGTAAACAAGGCCTTAGTGTATAGGTTCAAATAAATCTACACACTAAAAGGTGTCTAAATGCATTTAATTCATAAACCTAAAACATCTTATATTTCTAAATAGAGGGAGTACTTGTGTTTGACAAATGATAATAGCTGCTAAAAAGAGAAAGGAAGTAACTCTCGAAGCTAGAACCTTGCAGGTGCAAAGCAAAGATAGGCAGATAGGACTACTATAGGAGAAGGAATGTTGCATTTTCTGAGGTGCAGCTCAAAGATAGGAAAATAGGACTGCCGAAACAGGTGGATAACTTGATATCACAAACAGAAAATAAGTCAACATTGTAATAACTATCTTCTATAAGTAGCATTCATTTGCTTTCTCGTTGTCTTGTGTGCTTTATCCTTGAATACGAAGACTTATCAGCACCCGATTCAAACTAATGCCACAACACACATGCAGCAAATAGTCAATGTACATTTCGTAATGGAAATACATTTGCACGACAACTTGATTGACCCTTATCTCTCCTTGTCTTTCTATCAATGATGCTTGTCAATTCTTCCTTCTTGTCTTAAAAGTTGGCATCATCTTTGACCTTGGCATCCACCGCGGCAACATCAGCCTTTGGTGTCACTTGTGAACATGAAGACAGTGCTTTCCTTATGCATGTACGCCATCTAACATTTATAAATCAGTTTCATATGAGGATGACAGGGCCAATATGTGCACAAGCCTAACGAAATAAACATGTTTGGATAATCATAATCAGGCAGTAAATTACAAGATAAGAAGACAACAGGAAAAAGACACTTACTTCAAGACATGATTTAAGCTATTTTCGTCCAGCACATTTAAATTCGAACAAAACAGTATTATCTGATAGACAGCAGAGAATGCAAGCAGCCAGGGTCATAACTAAGATAAACTTAGATAGAAGAAGAGCTAGGCAGGCATTACTCCACCACCTCAGTTGTAGTAAGCTCATGATTCTTGATGGGCAGAGATGCTGGATCATCAAATGAAATTCCCACAAAAAAACTGACTAACTCCAGTCGTATATCGGTTTCAGACCATACAAACTCTGAAGCTGGATAACGTTTAAAGTACGACATGCTTTCATGCATACAGAGCCTACAGAAAAAAAAAAGACAAGGAAAACTTAGTTCTTGCTTATACTACTATAAAAGGGATAATGGACATGAATTTAAATGCTCAAATTTGAAATGCTAAAACTGCTTATTTCATTTTAAGAATAAGAATCCCATCTAAGTTGCCCTCTTCACTTTCCCTGGTAGGAGCAATCTTTACAATGAATCGCAGTAAATAGCAGTCACATAGCAACTGGAGCTACGAAGAAATGAATGAAAAGAAGAGGCGAAGTATAACGACTGCATCTGATGTAAGAAGGGATATGTACCCTCTTAATTGTGTCTCCACTTCATCCCTAGGCTGTAGAGCATAAAAAAACGTTAAGGCTGACACATCGTAAAAAAGAAGAGAAACAAAGGAGGTAAGCTGCGGCAAATGCTTCAACGAACCTTGTTCTCCAGACTCACACTGAAGAGGTAGTTTAGATCAAAAAGTTCTGGTTGAATCTTTGCAGGGGCTTTATACTCCAGACAGACAAAATAAATTTCAGCAGATGCAATCCGACTAGCTATAGGTTTATACGGCTGAACCTTCTCAAATAACTGCAAGTGGGTACATCTGATGCATTAATGAACTACTATCAAATAACTAGCATAACAAAAACACTTACAAAAACATTGATCTAAACATACCTGTTTGAGACAGAATATGATAGCGTTCAAATCTTTAGATCCGGTGAACTGTTAAAGAGAGAAAAAATATACTGATTTGAGATGTGTACTTCAGATAGGTGAACAAAAACGTCAAGACCCATTTGCAGACAATGAATACATCGCATAGCGGAATGAAGAACTGAAGGAGATAACACATGAGTTTTGCAAAAAGGCAACAGATGTATGAACTGCCCAAGAAGCCAGATATATAACAGTTTATTTTGTTTTTTGGAATGGCCATAACAAATTGGTGCTAGCTACAGTATATTGCACTAGCCTATGTCCAACAAACTTGTATGCCTGCGAACCCAAAACACATGACCATACATTTATCACATATTTGCAGTGAGAAACTACTATTGACATCGTCATTAGTATTAGTATGTACCCTAAACTACTTCTGTCTTCTGGGATGAAGCAGGCTAAATGCATTGAAACAAAGGGATCCCTGAAACAAATACACGCTGATTATAAATACCTTGGTGATGAAGGTGCCTTTGGGAGCGAGGAACGTGGTGGCTAGGCGCACGGCGTCGATGACGAGCGCTGACTGCCTCTGCGTGGTGGCCTTCTGCGCCCCATCGCGCTTTCTCCTATTCTTTTTTCCAACGCCGTCGTGGAGAACGACGTCGAACGCGGCGACGCCCTTGGAATCCATGAGCCTCCGCAAGGCGGCGCTGCATCTGGAAGTGGCGGTGATGTCCTCCTTGAGGGAGATCGCGCCGCGGATGGGGCGAATGCGCGCGAGATCAACGCCGACGACGAAGGCGCCGGCGGTGGCGGTTCTGACGGCGACCTGTAGCCATCCCCCCGGCGCGGCGCCGAGGTCGAGCACGGCGCGTGCCGTCGGGAGGAAGATGAAGCGCCTGTCGAGCTGGAGCAGCTTGAAGGCCGCGCGACTTCGGTAACCTTGCTCCTTGGCGAGGCGGTAGTACCAGTCCTGCCGAAGCTTCCCATTGGCCTTAGCCATGGCTGGGGCTGACGCCGGCGCTAGTAGGTAGCTAGGTTTCCGGGCGCTTTCAGTCGATCGGGTGGACCGTCGCTTTGATGTGAGCCCCGAGTCGGTTGAGCCTCGTGGTCCTGGGCCAGAAAATAACGGAAATCCTACGCCTACGGATTGATGGTTCAGAGCAGCATTTCTACCATACACGGGATATAATGTGTATTGGCCCATCCACTTTTCTCTCTCATCTAGTCTTGTCATATACTCCATGTACTATTACATGCAGAATCCGTACTATACATTCATCTCTACATATGCATGCATATTAATTTATTCCTAAACTTTAAACCTCCACATTTTTTGGATTAAAACTTTAACTTATATTATGTTCGAATATTTGAGTTCCTAATGATGAGAGCTTCAAAGCAAGTCCAATATTGCATATGTTTTGAAAAGTCTTAAATTTCAAAATATGACACTTGATGATACTTTATGAAACAAATATTCTTAAACTTGTCGTATTCCGTGGTCACCTGTTTTATTTTATATGCATAAAATAGTAGCATTGTGTACCATGGTGTATCATAATATTACATTGTGTGATACTGTGAGTTATTGCTTGACAATATACTACAACGTTTCAAAATAGTTTATCTCAATTCATCATTTAATAAATAATCTTGTTATATAGAATATATTTTGTTACATTTATGGGAAAATTATAACGAGTTTTTTTATGAGAAAATTATATCAATCTTTTTTTGACACGTAAATTATAAAAATCGTGTTATATTGAATATATTTTTGATTAATTTTTTAGATTTGGAACTTACTGGAACTTGATATAACTTTAAAACCATGAAAACTACTAAAACACTATGTCACATAATGTAGAGCTAGTTATGATGAATATATTTAAAATTTACTATAGTTTATTGCGTAACTTTATTTTGTATGTGTACATGTAGTTTCACCAAGTTTCATAGAGATTCATTATGTTTCAAAGATTATTTTTTAGAACTTGGCAAAACATATTCAAAATTGGTCTTGTTTTGAAGTCCTTGTCATTTGGATAAAAAAATATGCAATAAAAACATAAAATAAAAATCTAATTCAAAATATACGGTATAAACAAGTTTTGGATCTTTTAAGAAATCCATAACGGGTGAGAAAAGAGAGGAAGCTTGCATGCACACAATAGATGTACAGTAGATGTGATTGATGTGACATAAAGTAACCAAGTCAAAAAAAAATACAAGAGAATATAACGAAAGGAGGTCGTCCGAATCACAACGTCATCCTATGGTTTAGCTGTGCACGGGATCTACCATGCACGCTAGACTTTCATTTCTGATTGATGGTTACGGAATGGATTTAAGGAGAGAGGTGGAAGTAGTGGGCTAGTTCAATTTCCTCTACCTCCCGTGATTTCACACCTAGTCGGTAAGCAATAATCCATAAGAACCAGCCCGTAGATGTAACATTACTCAGAAAATAAAGCCATATTTTTCGTCCGTTCGGGCCTTGTTTTGGAACTGACCGAAATCTAAGTCCTTGTTTTGCAGAGGGGGTTATTTGGTATTATAGAATACTAGCCGAATGCCCGTGCGTTGCTACGGGTATTCATTTTTTTTTGTCATAGTGTGTTTAAATAATATGATACATTTTAATGATTATTTTTAATATTAGCATTCATAAAACATCTTTTTTATATGTGCACAGCACTGCAGATGCGAGACGGATCTACCCGAACACTAAGACTACAGATGCTTCATGGGGCCTGCATCGTCTTGCATTCACTAGTGGAAAAGGGTTTTAACACTGATTCTTCTACGAACCGATGTTAAAGGGTTGCCCGTACCAGCGTGGCCCGTGCAGAAAAAAGACGCACTCCCTTTAACACCGGTTTGAGCCACGAACCGGTATTAAAGGCCCTGCACCACCGCCCTGCGCAGCCCCTCCTTTAACATCGGTTCGTGGCTTGAACCGGTGTTAAAGAGCGGGGCATTTATTTCGTACATTAAAGGGGTGAGGGCATTTTTAATTCAAAAAATAGGATAGAATTTAGAAAATTCATATCTTTTTCATTTCAACTCAGAAAAATATGAATAATATATTATAATTTTCAGAAAAATAATATCTATCCATTCATATAAATATATTTTATAGTTACTATAGATGAAAATTTTCAAAATGATTAAAACACTTGAATATATATTTTGATTATTCAATTAAAACAAAAATAAAATAGTCAAACCCTAAAACTTTGAACATAAGAAATATTAAGCATCTGAAAAGGAATCTAACCCTATTTTATTAGAGCAAATCATATTTTATTTTGTATTAATATTTTTGAATTGTTTGGATATTTAAATTTAGCATCTTTTGTATACTTTGAAATCTGACATAGTTATATTATGTGACATAGTTAGAAGGAAAAATATCAAACTTGGTATATTGATCATGTCTCAAAAAAACCTTCACAAAATGACCTATCTCGTTCGAGGTTTCTTGGCTTTCGGGTCAAATGACCAATGTTATGGCTAGAATCAAGACATAGTTTGTGATAATATGGGCATATTGTGCATACATGTGCATCATGGGATGGCAAACAATGTAGCAGGAGGAAGTTTTCCTTTTTGTCGCACCAAAAAGGCATTTTCCATTTTCTGAGCATAAAAAACGGACGGCTTCCAAATGGCTAATTGAAAAAACTATCACCACATTTTACAAAAATACTAGACCACCTTATATGGACAATGTACCAACAGGGGATCTGAAACCTTTCCGTCCACCTCTCGTGAAAAAGACAAATTCCTACCGAATCGGCACGAAGTGAGTCAGATATGAATTACAGGTACATGATACGATGCTCATGTTTTTTTACAAAAATCATTTTTAGGTTCACAATATGCTATTTTTTCAAAAATCCAATGCAAGTTTAGCGAGGTTTTGTCAGATTCCAAAGTATACAAATATGCTAAATTTAAATATCCAAACAATTCAAAAATGTTCATACAAAATAAAATATGATTTGCTCTAATAAAATAGGGTTAGATTCCTTTTTAGATGCTTAATATTTATTATGTTCAAAGTTTTAGGGTTTGACTATTTTATTTTTGTTTTAATTGAATAATCAAAATTTATATGTAAGTGTTTTAATCATTTTGAAAATTTTCATCTACAGTAACTATAAAATGTTTTTATATGAATGGATAGATCTTATTTTTTTGAAAATTATGATATATTATTCATATTTTTCTGAGTTGAAATGAAAAATATATGAATTTTCTAAATTATATCCTATTTTTTGAATTAAAAAATCCCCCACCCCTTTAATGTACGAAATAAATGTCCCCCTTTCACACCGGTGTTAAAGGGGGGGTGCGCGTGCAAAACGAATTCCCCCCACCTTTAACATCGGTTCGTGGCTGGAACCGGTGTTAAAGGGGGGGTTATAACGCAGCGCGCGCCTTCCTCTTCCTCTTCCCCCCAGCCAGATCGATCGAGCAGAGGAAGAAGCAGAGGAGCGCGCGTAGAGAAGAACGTCGGTCGCCGCTGCCGTCGCCCACGCCGCCCACTCGCCGCCGCTGCCGTGTCGCTCTGCAGCCGCCGCCGTTCGCCCACGCCGCCGTTCACTCGCGTGCGGGAGCCGTGCCGCCGTCGCCGCCACGCCTCGCCCACGCCTGCCGCCACTGCTGCCGACGCCACCCTGCCCATCGGCCGCCACCCCCACGTCGGCCACCCCCGTCGAGTTTGCAGGCGTTTAGCTCCATGCATATATATATATATAAATATGTGTGTGTGTGTGTATTGGATTTATTATTTGTTTGTATATGTTTTATTTGTTTTAATTATTTGTATGTTTTATATGTATATAAATGGTGCATATATGTATATATTGTATGTATTTTGTTTGTATATATATGTACATTATATCCTAATATGTACATTATATCCTAATGGTGACGTTGGAGCGGCCGCCCACCCGACCGTGCAATGTATATATATTGGTGTAGGGTTTGGCCCTAGCGCCGCCAGCCGCACGCATCTCCGCACACCCGACCGTGCGATGTATATATATTGTTGTAGGGTTTGGCCCTAGCGCCGCCAGCCGCACGCATCCCCACCAGCCGCACACATCCCCGCACACCCCCACGCATCCCCGCTCTTGCCCTAGCGCCGCCAACTGCCGTCCTAGCACACCTCTTATTGTCAATAACATTATAACCATGCATTGTTAATAAACTTTCATGACAAGTTAATTATAAGAACTAAATGTACCCTCTCATATGAATCCGGGGTTTCTCTGAATTAGGGTTTGGAATCAACAAGCATGTATTAGGGTTACATTTCAATACTTTTAACTTGTCATATCATCATCCTTGCTCGAGCATTTCAATAGATGTATTACTGAAATTTGTGTGATAATATTATTGTTTCAGAAACTATGGATCCACTCAGTAGAAACCTTGAAAAGGAAGAAATAATGGAGAACATGATCCACGAGGACACCTCACAATATCTGAACTTGAAGGGACATGATGACAGCTCAAGTAGTCATGGAGAAGATGACGACTCCGGTGAACGCACTTTAGTGATTACAAAGTCCGTCGAGGTATATGCATGGATTAAGCCACTGCTGACTTGTACCGATTGATTTGTATATATATGTACATGTATTAATTAACGCTTCTTTCTTCTTTTAGCCCTACAGATCGACCAGCCAGCAACAATCTTCTTCTACGAAAATGAGCAAGCGAGGCACAAGCCATCGGTTGAAAGATCGTGCAAAGTTCACGATCGAAGCAGTCCGTGTTGATGGCAGGCCGATGGAGCCCAAGAAGGTCACAGACAAATTTATACGTCAGGCTGGAGTTCTTGTTAGGGACCAAATCCCAATCATAATTGAAGATTGGAATAAGCCAAAGAAGGGCGACGATACCTTTGTCGATGAAAGATCCAAAGAAACGCTTTGGAATTCGCTGTTGGTAAATTTCACCCTTCCGCCAGAGGAGGATGAAAATAAACCGGTTATAAAGGAAAAGGTCAAAGAGTGGACTCTAAAGAAGATGGCTGACGCTTTCCGCAATTGGAAGACAAAATTGAATAAATTTGTCAAAGCTCGCAAGACTCCATATTTCGAAGACGCATATTATGCGAAGATAAGACCTCACGGGATTGTGTATCTTCCCAACCCTCCTTGCCAAACCCGTCACTGAAATCATCACGGCATACGAGGAAACAGCCGCTAGGACCTTCCATCCCGACAGAGAGAATTGTAGGGGTTCGTAGCATGGAAAACAAAAAAATTCTACCGCATGCAAACAAACAAGCCAAGATCTATGTACTATATTGTACCAATGAGTCGATAGAGGAACTCACCCTCGAAGATTCCAAAGCGGTTAACGAGAGCAGATTCTCGTGGGTAATGTAGTCGTACTCTTGCCGATCTCAAGATCGCGTAGACGATCCTTCCGGCGCTGCGTTCCGGCAGCGCTTCCTCAGTCGATCACACGTTCGGTACTCGATGAAGACCTTCCTCTCCCTTGTTCCAAGAAAATGGAGGTTGTAGCACTCTCCTCGCGATTCCGGCAGCATGACGGCGTGGTACCGGAAGTAGAGGGGAGATCTCACAGGGCTTCGCCTTAAGCCGGAGCGAGTATGGTGGACTATGAGAGAGGCCTTGGTGATCTAGGGTTTAGAGACACCAAGTAAAAGTGTAGCCGGCGGCTAGGGTTTGGGATTCACCCCAACTAGCCGAGTTGGAGGTGCCCTAGGCGGCACAAGGTGGTGGTGGCGCCGGCGACTTGGAGGAGAGGGCTAGGGTTTTGGGTGTGAGGGTAGGGGAGCCCTACCCCTCCTTATATAGGTGGAGGGTGGCCGGTTGGGAGGAGGGAGTCCTCCCCCAACTCGGCCTCCTTGGCCGGCGGGTGGAGGGAGGAGGACTTCCTCCCCAAGTAGGTTTCCTACTCTCCCTCCACCAAGAAAACTTGTCGTTTGACTTTTCAAATTGGCGTTTGACTTTCAAACTAGGATTTGATTTCTTCCTTTATTTGCCCAGACAAGTGACCTAGTACATGATATCTCATTCCCCAACTCCGAAATAGGACTTTCCTTATATGAATCTTATTCTCCGGACCATTTCGGATCTCCTCGTGATATCCCGGATCCCATCCGAGATTCCGAACAACATTCGGTCTCTTACTCATCATTCCATAACTACTCAACAACATCGAATCCTTAAGTGTGTCTCCCTACGGTTCGTGAATTATGCGGACATGACCGAGACACTTCTCCGATCAATAACCAATAGAGGAATCTGGAAATTCATATGGCTCCCACATATTTCTATGATTACTTTGTGATCGAATGAACCACTTACATACGATACCAATTTCCCTTTGTCTCACGAAAGTTTACTTATCCAAGGTTTTGATCGTCGATATCTCTGCATACCTAGTTCAACCTCGTTACTGATAAGTACTCTTTTCTCGTTCCCGTGGTATGTGATCCCTTGTGAGCCAGTCACATGCTTGCAAGCCAATTGGATGACATTCCACCGAGACGGCCCAGAGTATATCTATCCGTCGTATGGATGGACAAATCCCACTCTTGATCCATGTTCCTCAACCCATACTTTCCAAACACTCAATGCCACCTTTATAGACACCCAGTTACGGTGTGGTGTTTGATGTCATCAAAGCATCCTTCTGGTGATGGTGATTACCATGATCTCATGGTCGAAGGAATTAAGTTACTATTTATCAGAAAGCTTATAGCAATTGAACTATTAAAATGACTTGATCTTTATGCTACGCTTATCTATAGGAGTATGTCCATCATACCATTCTCTTAATGATATGACCTTGTTATTAACAACATCTCAAATGTTCATGATCAAGAAACCATGATCATCTATTAATCAACAAGCTAGTATTTTGAAGAGGCTTTACTAGGGACTCTAATTTAGTTTACAAATCACACAAGTATTAATGTTTCTGGTTAATACTGTTATAGCATGAATGTAAACATTTATCATAAACACAAAGATATAATAATAACTACATTTATTATTGCCTCTAGGGCATATCTCCAACAGTCTCCCACTTGCACTAGAGTCAACTAATCTAGATTACATGGTAATATACCGAACATCCATGGCAGTTTGGTGTTGGTCATGTTTTGCCCTCGAGAGAGGTTTAGTCAACGGATCTGCCACATTCAGATCTGTGTGTACTTTGCAAATCTTTATGTCACCATCTTGGACATGTTCTCGAATAGCGTGAAAACGTAGCTTGATGTGCTTCAGCTTCTTGTGTGACCTTGGTTCTTGCACATTGGCTATGTCGCCCATGTTATCACAGTAGATAGACATTGGGTCCAGCGCACTTGGAACCACACCGAGCTCTGTAATGAACTCCTTCATCCATATCGCTTCTTGTGAAGCCTCCGAAGCAGCTATGAATTCCGATTCAGTTGAAGATCTCGCCACAACGCTTTGCTTTGCACTCCTCCAGCTAACTGCTACACCATTCAAAGTAAATACCTATCCAGATTGAGATTTAGAATCATCCGGATCGGTGTTCCAACTAGCATCGGTGTAACCATTAACAACGAGCTGTTCATCACCTCCATAAGAAAGAACCATATCCTTAGTTCTTCTCAAGTACTTAAGGATGTTTTTGACCGCTGTCCAATGATCCACTCCTGGATCACTTTGATATCTGCTAGTCAAACTAACAGCATATGCAATGTCGGGTCTAGTACATAGCATGGCATACATTAGAGATCCTATGGCTGAGGCATAGGGAGTCTTACTCATCCTTTCTCTATCTTCTGCCGTTGCTGGACTTTGAGTTTTACTCAAGGTCATATTGGGCAACATGGGCAAGAACCCTTTCTTGCTATCTTCCATTCCAAACCTCTTTAGAACTTTGTCCAAATATGTACTTTGTGACAATGATATTAGGCGTCTCGATCTATCTCTATAAATATTTATGCCTAATATGTAAGCTGCTTTGCCAAAATCTTTCATTGAAAAACTATTATTCAAATATTCTTTGACACTATTAAGAAGGTCTACATCATTCCCAATCAACAATATGTCATCTACATATAGTATTAAGAATGATACAGAGCTCCCACTCACTTTCTTGTAAATACAAGCTTCTCCATAAGTTTGTATAAAACCAAAACTTTTTATTACCTTATCAAAATGTTGATTGCAACTTCGGGATGCTTGCTTCAATCCATATATGGACCGTTGAAGTTTGCATACCTTGTTAGCATCTTTAGGATCGACAAAACCTTTGGGTTGCATCATATACAACTCTTCATCAATGTGGCATCCCGCAAAACCACTACTAGAAAATCGCGTTGAATTTGTGCATCGCATCGTCATCATCATGCATCGTTTGCTAAAACTATGTTTGCAACGCCCGTGTTGTTTTCTAAACGCCCTCTTTATTCAAACATCAAAACCGGGTCCCCGGAATATTTTGTTTTGGCCGCTATCGGTTTGCACACGGCCCGTTTAAAAACAAATAAAAGTTATATTATTTTTGGCGGGGCAGTCGAACGGGCCGAATGACCCGAACGACCGCCCCAGGAAAACTAAAACGGTTCCCCCTGCCAGCCCTACCCTAATCCTACAGCTACCTAGAAATCTACCCCCACACCCTCCTCCACATCACCCCAGCCAATGGGCTCTCGCCACCTCATCTTTCCTCAACTCCCACCCAACCAGATCGCTCCACCTCAGCAGCCCCTCTCTCTCTCTCCCCACCCCACCAAACGCACCCAAAGACACACGCCCGGCCCTTCCCCGCTCTCGCCTCAGGTCCCCTGGCCGGGCGCCACGCGCTGGCCACGCGCCAGCACGCGCCAGCCGCGGGCCCCACACGGCAGCCACCCTTCCCAACCGCCTCCCTGTGCCAAACCGCCTCCTGGCCGCCCGGCCCACCACGCGCCTGCCCACCTGCCACGCCCTCCCCACCACGCAACCTCCCTTCTCCCCCGCTGCCTCTTCTTCTTCTTCTCCGCACCGCCACCGCCGCCTCTCTTCCGCCATTGCCTCCACCTGCCCTGCGCCATGCCAGACGCTGCGTTCCAGCCCAAGACTCCTCCGCTCCTTGCTGCCGTGCACCTCGCCACCGATGCCGCCGCCTCCGGCCACTGCGCCAAGGCCATGACGGCCTCCACCTCCGCGGCCCCGCCACCATCATTTCCACGCTGCCCTCTGAACCAGCCTCGCTGGCCGCCAACCGCCGCCACGCTGACCGAAGCTTCGCGCGAGGCCCTCTCCGCCTACCACTCGCTGCCGCAGACGCCTCAGCCGCGAGCCCGCGTCACCTCGACCCGCCCGCGGCGTCGCTGAAGCGCTTTATCGTCGGCCTCGCCATCCGCCGCCTCGGGCAGTCCCCTCCGCTGCCGAAGGCTTCGCCCGCTGGACCGTCGCTGCCGCCGACCGCCTCGCTGCGGCCGCCGGTCCTCAACCGCCCACTACACCGCTGCCGGACGCCGCCGGAGACGCCTGGCGACGCCCGCCGCTCGCCACCCGCCCTGCCGCAACGCCTCTGGCCGGCGTCGGCCTCGCCCCGGACCGCGTCTTCCTCCTCCCCCGGTCGCGCCCAAGCCCGCCACGTCGTCCTGTGGGTCCCGCCCTCCATGTGCGCGTCCATGTGAGCTCGTGTGTTTGTGACGTGTGGGTCCGCTTGTGCACCTTAGAAACGACTTGGAGCACCCCAAGTTTGCCCACAACCCTCGACGCCGCACCCGAGTTCCGGCACTGACAACCGAGCCCTCCGAGGAATGATGCAAGCCCTCCATCATGGAACCCGGAAGATCCCGGTGTCGACTCCAAGTTCGCCTCCGATGATCCAGAGGGTACCCCAAGATCTCCATCGCATGCGTCGAGTCCAACACCAACCAATGACAAGATCTACCGATGCCCGAGAACCCGGATACGCCAAGCACTTCGCCGCGGAGCGCCAAGTTCTCCCTCCCGGATACCAAGACCGCCTCGATGGCGCGGACCCGACAAGACCCTCGCAACGGCAAGACCGACCCCGTGGACCCGACAAGACCCTCGCAACGGCAAGACCGACCCCGTGGACCCGACAAGACCTACGCGACGACAAGAACGACACCGACCAGAACGCACCCGATGAGCCCCCTACACCGAACCAAGTCCGGCTTCCCCGGAACAACAAGAACTACCCCGATATCCGAGAACGTCCCCGCGAGACCGAACCGCCGACCCTGGACCCTGTCGAACCCCGGACCCCGGAAACCCCAAGATCTGCCGAACCCTAAATGTGTGACCCTTTTCCTCGAACCCTATTTTATAACATAACAACTTGTTGCATATTTACTTGTCATCTCGCATACATCTCATTGGGTTGGGGGCCTTATGCCGATTCACCTAATAATTAAATATGGGGCCCATATGCGGGCAAATCTAGTCTCATATCGGCCTCATTTAAACTTGTGTAGCGCACCCGTATCATCTCTTGGCCATGTTAATACAACATTTAAATTGCGGGGGATCTAAACAACTGGAACCATTTAACTAATTGTCGGGATCCCGGTTCCGCTTAACATGACCTAATTGCATCGCACCTTGCCATGTCATCCATCATACATGCATCATGCCGATCTTCTGCCGTTTTATTAAATATTGCATCCGGTGTTCCTTCTAGTGTTTTGCTTCTTCGCGGATAAGGCCGTTGAGTTGATGTGAGCTTCGCCCCGATCTTCGGGGAAAACCTTCGACAATGTTTTCAGGCGAGCATCTCCCCTTTCTACCTATCTTACTTTTATAGTATTTACTTCCCTCCTGTTGATCTATTGCTATCTGTGTTGCGATGCTTTAGTTTCCGTATCTGTGATATCCCTTGCAGCCCTATATTGCCTTGGACACACCCTATTCCCTGTTGTTTGGTAGATAGTTGGACTTGCGCGTCGTAGTTGCTTGCTCAAGTACCGATGTGTGTCGTCATATGCCACAGTTGCTGATGTATTGCCGCATGTTGATATTGGAGATGGTTCTAGTTTTACTTATCGTCACTTTACTTTCTGTTTAACAACTAAAATTGAAATAAGCAGAGGCATCGGTGGGTGATAGATAATATTTGGTTTCCGAACGCCCACTTGTGTCCCGTAAGACCCCGAGTACTTGATACCTGTTCCTTGATTTATCGCGCTATCCACATCCGGGAGGTATATGGGACCCCCGAGCGAGCTTGATTCATTCTTATTTCATGGGGCCACAAACTAGTTTGAGGTTTTATTTACGATCCTGTACTTATGCCATGTTTACCGCTTTATTTACGATTGTGCGAGGAGCACTGCTTTCTTTAGGAAGGCGGAGTGATTACGCTTGATGTCGACAAGCCCAGCCACACTTCGGGTTCCCGATCGCTTCTGACCATTGGCGCTAACCTTGAGGCCGTCTCGAAGCTAGCTTACGTTGCGGGTTCTACTCAAAGGGTGGCCCCTGAAATATTTCTGAATCCTGTGATTGTTCAGTCGTGAAAGCCTCGTTGGGTTTTGATTTGGTTTTTCCGAGGTTGATCGAGCGTGTGTTGCTATTGGTGCACCCCGGCCGGGTAAAAACTTTCTGAAAGCCGTGTCCGCGGATATGGACGACTTGGAGCACAGTATCTCGATCATAGACAAGCATAACTAAAGTTTATCGCTATAAATTTGACTTATAATGACTAGTAATCAGCTCTACTATAATGGAATGGCTAATTAATACTGCCCACAATTGCTTGTTTGGTTGTCGCTTGCGACAATTGTATCTGACTAGTAAGTATTGCAACTACAACGAAATGGCTGAATAAAAGTACCAACAACTGCTGGGTTTTGGGTTTATCTCATGCTATCTGTACCTGATTAGTAATTGTTGCAACTATCACGGAATGATTAACTAAAAGTGCCCACTGTTTACTTTATCAGGACGATTATCTAAACCTGACTAGTAAAGTGCCGCAACTATAACTGAATAAGTAAAACTGCCAACCGTGTGAGTTCCTCGGTTGACTTCCTCGTTTGGTCTCGAGGGGGAAACACCAGGATGGGTTTGTTTGGTGTTAGTTTCAGGTTGGATCCGGATAGGTCATTCTCACCCCTCTCTGATAACCGCCAGTTGTATCGAGTCTCTATAGATTGTTTAGTGCATGCTGCCGCTGCCGCTTCAGTCCACCATACCTATGTAGGCGAGGACCGCCGAATTCTAGCCTCGCCGTGTACTGGCCTCAGTACTGACGATCCTTCTTTGTTTTTCTGCTTTGCCCTTTGTCGGCACCCCTTTTGGTTAAGCAGGTTTTGAGATCGACGCCGTTAGCAGGGTTACCCTTCCGGCACAGGCAGGGTTATGGACGCCATTGGTTATTCTTCAGGGCTCTTAGCCCCATTTGCATCTTGTCCGTAGCTGGACGCTATATCGTTTCAAGGTGATCTGGATCTTTGTATATTATATCTGTATTCTTGGCTCCTTGAGTCGCTGCTATATATATCTGTTCTGTGGGTCCCATCGAGAACTGTTGTGTAATGTTATTACTTCGTTTTCCACCCGCACGAAAGTGCCTGGTGGGCACCTTTGAATCGTTTCTATGCGGGTTTGGCGAATTTTGCTCAAACTTGCATAGGTCCGATTCTGAGGGTGTTACAATCAATGTCTCCATTGAGGAATGCCGTTTTGACATCCATCCGCCATATCTCATAATCGTAATATGCAGCGATTGCTAACATAATCCTCATAGACTTTAGCTTCGCTACTGGTGAGAAAGTCTCATCGTAGTCAACTCCTTGAATTTGTCGAAACCCTTTTGCGACAAGTCGAGCTTTATAGACAGTAACATTACCATCAGCATCTGTTTTCTTCTTGAAAATCCATTTGTTCTCGACAACCTTCCGGCCATCCGGTAAGTCCACCAAAGTCCATACTTGGTTTTCGTACATGGATCCAATCTCGGATTTCATGGCATCTTGCCATTTATTGGAATCTGGGCTCATCATGGCTTCCTCATATGTCGCAGGATCATCGGTGTAGTCCACCAACATGACACTCATAACAGGATCATACCAATCAGGAGTGGTACGAGTTGTCGTTGACATGCGAGGTTCTGTAGCAACTTCAACCGAAGTTTCATGATCATCATCATTAGCTTCCTCTCTTATTGGTGTAGGCGCCACAGGAACTACTTCCGGCGTTGCGCTACTCGCAAGTTCGAGAGAAGGTTCAACAACCTCGTCGAGTTCTACTTTCCTTCCAGTCACTTCTTTCGAGAGAAATTCCTTCTCTAGAAAGGATCCATTCTTAGCAACGAAGATTTTGCCTTTGGATCTATGATAAAAGGTATACCCCAATAGTTTCCTTCGGGTATCCTATGAAGACGGATTTTTCCGCTCTGGGTTCAAGCTTGTCCGGCTGTAACTTCTTTACATAAGCTTCGCAACCCCAAACTTTAAGGAACGACATTTTAGGTTTCTTCCCAAACCATAATTCATACGGTGTCGTTTCAACGGATTTAGATGGTGCCCTATTTAAAGTGAATGCGGCTGTTTCTAATGCATAACCCCAAAACGATAGCGGTAAATCTGTAAGTGACATCATAGAACGAACCATATCTAAGAGAGTTTGATTACGACGTTCGGACACACCATTACGCTGTGGTGTTCTCGATGGTGTCAATTGTGAAAGTATTCCGCATTTCTTTAAATGCTCGCCAAACTCGTAACTTAGATATTCACCTCCACGATCAGAACGTAGAAATTTAATCTTCTTGTTATGTTGATTCTCTACCTCACTTTGAAATTCCTTAAACTTCTCGAAAGTTTCGGACTTATGTTTCATGAAATAGATATACCCATATCTACTCAAGTCATCCGTGAAGGTAAGAACATAACGATAACCACCGCGCGATGCTACACTCATTGGTCCACACACATCGGTATGTATGATTTCCAATAAGTCTGTAGCTCGCTCCATCATCCCAAAAAATGGAGTCTTAGTCATTTTACCCATCAGACATGCTTCGCATCTTTCAAGTGATTCAAAATCAAGTGATTCAAGAAGTCCATCGGAATGGAGTTTCTTCATACACTTCACTCCAATATGACCAAGACGACAGTGCCACATAAAGGTCAAGTTATCGCTCAATTTCAAACGTTTAGCTTCAATGTTATTAATATGTGTATTTCCACTATCGAGATTCAATAAGAATATACCATCTATCAAAGGTGCATGTGCATAAAACATATTACTCATATAAATCGAACAACCATTATTCTCGGACTTAAACAAGTAACCGTCTCGCAACAAACATGATCCAGATATAATGTTCATGCTCAACGCAGGCACCAAATAACAATTATTTAAGTATAAAACTAATACCGATGGTAGATTAAGAGGTAGCGTGCCGACCGCGATCACATCAACCTTTGATCAATTTCCAACGCGCATCGTCACCTCGTTCTTCGCTAGCTTCCGTTTATTCTGCAGTACCTGTTTCGAGTTACAAATATGAGCAACCGAACCAGTATCAAATACTCAGGCATTACTACGATTACTAGGGAGATACACATCAATAACATGTATATCTGATATACCTTTCTTCTTGATGTTTCCGTTCTTCAAATCCGCCAAGTACTTTGGGCAATTCCGCTTCCAGTGACCTTCTCCCTTGCAGTAAAAGCACTCAGTATCAGGTTTAGGCCCAGCCTTGGTCTTCTTCGTCGGTGCGGTAACTTTCTTACCACCCTTCTTGAAGTTTCCCTTTTGCTTAGACTTGCCTTTCTTGAATTTGGTGGTCTTATTGACCAACAACACTTGATGCTCTTTCTTGATCCCCACTTCTGCAGATTTCAACATGGAGAAGAGTTCTGGCAACGTCTTGTTCATGTTTTGCATATTGTAGCTTATCACAAAGTTCTTGTAACTTGGTGGTAGTGATTGGAGGACACGGTAAATCCCCAAAGCATTAGGAATCACTATGCCCAAACTTTGGAGTTTGTTTGCGTGCCCAGACATCTTAAGCACATGCTCACTGATGGAGCTGCCCTCTTCCATCTTGCAGTTAAAGAACTTTTCAGAAGCCTCATAACCCTCAACTGCCGCGTGAGTCTCAAAAATAATTTTGAGTTCACGGAAAATATCATATGGGTCTTGGTTCTCAAACCTTTTCTGAAGCTCCAATTCCAAACCATACAAGATAGCACACTGAACTGTGGAGTACTAATTCTTCCGAGTGAGGTAAACATTCTTTACTTCATCGGTAGCAGTAGCTGCAAGTGGTTCACCCAGCGGTGCATCCAGCACATAGGTCAAATTACCAGCATTGAGGACAATCGTCAAATTGTGGAACCAATCCGCGAAGTTGCTTCCATTGTTTTTCAACTTTTCTTTCTCTAGGAACGCATTAAAATTGATGGTAGGGGACGCCATTGATCTACAACATATTTGCAATAGTTTAGAATAAGTTTATGACAAATTGAGTTCTAATTAATAGTTAAATTAATCTAGGTGAACTCCCACTCAAAACAATATCCCTCACATTGTTTTAGTGATCACACAAACCAAATCCACCACATCAAAACCGATCATCACGAGAGTTGATGTAGCTTCAATGGCGAACAATCAACATGTTCATCATATCTACTATATGACTCATGCTTTACCTTTCGGTGATCCATGTTCCGAGACCATGTCTGTACATGTTAGGCTCGTCAAGATCAAACCTTAGCTTCCACATGAGCAAATCTGGCTTGCTCACGTTGTATACTCCCGCAGAATCTAACACATCCGATCATCACGTGGTGCTTCGAAACAACGAGCTTTAGCAACGGTGCTTACTAAGGATGAACACTTAACTTGAAATTTGTGTGCTTGAGGGATCATCTTATAATGCTACCGTCGTTAACTAAGCAATACAAGATGCATAAAGGATTAACATCACATGAAATTCATAATATGTAATATGATATGGCCTTTCTTCTTTGCTTCCGATCTCCATCTTCAAGCACGAACATGATCTCCAACATCACCGGTATAGCGTCAAGGTCAATGGCGTCGTTTCATGGTTTTCGTCCACTAGCTTCAACTATTACAACTACTTTGAATAGACACGTGGGTCTTAACGGAATTTAAAGATAACCATATGGATCCTGCCGGTTGAAAACTTACAATAAGGGACATTGCATACATCAAATATAATCACAATCATGGCCATATCACAGACACACCTGCAAAACAAAGTTAGACGCCTCTAATTTTCTTTGCATATTTTACGTGGTTTGGGGCTTTCAATAAGTGTCGATCTAACTTACGAACTGTTGGAATTATGCCCTAGAGGCAATAATAAAGATGTTATTATTATAATTCTTGTTCATGATAAAGTTTATATTCCATGCTAGAATTGTATTAAGCGGAAACTTTAATACTTGTGTGGTTTGTGAACAACACCATGTCCCTAGTATGCCTCTATGGACTAGCTCATTGATTAATGATGGTTAAGGTTTCCTAACCATAGACATGAGTTGTCGATTAATAATGAGATCATATCATTGGTAGAATGATATGATGGACAGACCCAAACTAAGCGGAGCAATTAGATCGTGTTCATCTTTGCGAAGCTTTTCTTATGTCAAATATTGTATTCCTTAGACCATGAGATAATACAACTCCCTGGTATAGGAAGAAAGCTTTGAGGTCATCAAACGTCATCCTATGAGAGGGTGATCATAAAGGTGTCTCTCAGGTGATCGGAAAGTACCTGTTTGGTTGTATGTATCGAGATGGGATTTGTCCCTCCCAAGTCGGAGAGATATACTTCGGTCCCACTCGGTAATCGATATCAACACCGCTTGCAAGCATGTGGTTAAGGAGTTAATCACAAAGTGATATCGGATTACGAGCAGTAAAGTACTTGCGTGAGCGAGATTGAACTAGGTATGACGATGCAAGCGATCAAATCTCGGGCAAGTAAAATATCGCGAGACGAAGGGAATATATATATGGGATTGTTTGAATCCTGGCATCGTGGTTCATCCGATATGATCATCGATGAATGTGTGGGAGTCAATATGGGTTTCCAGACCCCGCTATTGATTATTGATATAAGATCATGTCTGCATGTTCTCGAACCCGAAGGGTCACACACTTAACGTGTCTCGACGCTAGGATAGATTGGATAATTGGTTTATGAGTTTTTGTTCGGAGTCTCGGATGGGATCCGGGACATCACGAGAGGTTCCGGAATGGTCCGGAGAATAAGATTCATATAAGGCAGTGCAGTTTTTGGAGTTCGGAATTGTTCCGGGTTAATCGGTATTGTACCGGAAGCTTCTAGAACCTTCCGGAAGGGGACCAACGTGGTCCCACTTGTCGGGAGGGGGCATGGGACTATGAGGGAGTGCACTGGCCGCATTGGTCCAGGGGCACAAGGCCCCATAGGGCCCAGCCGGCCAAACAAGGGGAAACCCTAGTTTGGAGCTTCTAGAAGGGGGGTTACTTGCCCCCCACTCCTCCCTCCTTTGGCTGCCGACCTAGGCTTGGGGGAGGGGCTAGGGTTGGCGCCCACCCCTCTATATAAAGAGGCCTGGGGGCGCACCCCCCCCCCCCACACACACACACACCTTCCCCTCAAGCCTAGCCGCCCTGCTGCCCTCCTCTCTCTCTCCCTCCCGACTGTGTGTAGGCGAAGTCCTGCTGCAGAAACTCTCCACCACTTGCACTGTGTCGTCGCGTTGTAGATCCAATCCGTCTCTCCACCATACTTGCTGGACCGAGGAAGGAGGAGACGTCGAGGTGCCGCACGTGTGCATCTCTCGGAGGCATCGCCACTTGCGGTGTTAGATCGGAGCGGATCGCGAGGAGGAGAAGCGAGTACGACTACATCACCCACGTTCCGATGAACGTTCCGCTGTGCGAATCTTCAAGGGTATGAAGATCTCATCTAATCTCTCTCGTTGTTTGCATCTCCTAGATTAGATCTTGGCTTTTCCTCTGTTCTCATCCGTAGAAAATTTTGATTTACTATGCCGCGAAACCCTTCAGTGGTATCAGAGCTAGATCTATGCGTAGATGTGTTTCACGAGTAGAGCGCAACATGGTTATTGCGGGCGTTGATGTTTTCTGTTGCAAGACTCTTGTTTGTGTTCTTCTTATGATGCGGGATAGTGAGATTGAAGCGGTCCAGGCCAACCTTACGCGACGTCGTTCGCGAGACCGGCTCCGCACTTGACGTGTGGCTTGTTCCACACATGCGGCTAGTGGATGCCAGTTTATCTCACTATAGTTGTCATGGGATTAACACCAGAGTTTGGCAACCATAATATCACCGTTGTGGCTTTCCGTAGGTAAGAATCGTTCTTAGCATCTACTCCCATAAGCCACGTAAAACATGCAACAACAAAGTAGAGGCGTCTAATTTGTTTTTGCAGGGAGTGTTTTCTGTGATATGGTATGGCCCAAGATGTGATGTGTATAATGTATGCAATGTTCATGTTTTGTAATGTTTCACGACTTGCATGTCGATGAGTACACAACCGGCAGGAGCCATATTGTTGTCTTTATAATTGTGTATGACCTGTGTGTCAACTTCTTATATGCCATGTAATAGTTTCACTTTATCGCTAAGTAGTTAGCAATAGTTGTAGTTGCTATTCGTGGTGGAGGCAATCATGGTGGAGTGATGGAGATCATGCCGGCACGCACAAGATGGAGATCATTGCGCGAAGATTGGCTATACCATGTCACATAAAGTTATATGCATGTGATGTTTATCCTTTTATGTATCTTATCATGCTTAGATTGCGACGGTAGCATTATAAGATGATTCCTCACTTAAAGATCAAGATACAAACTGTGTTCTCCCCAAGTATGCACCGTTGCGAAAGTTCGTCGTGTCCAAGCATCACGTGATGATCGGGTGCTATAGACTCTACGTTCACATACAACGGGTGCAAGCCAGTTTTGCACACGCGGAAATACTTGGGTTTAACTTGACGAGCCTAGCATGTACAGACATGGCCTCGGAACACATGAACCGAAAGGTTAAGCATGAGTCATATGAATGATATGATCGACACTTCGTTGTCCACCATTGAAACCACATCTCTTCTCGTGAAGATCGGATTAGGTGTGGTGAATTTGGATCATGTTCACTAAACAACTTGAGGGATGTTGAATTTAGTGGGAGTTCATCTAGTAATTTGATTAAAAGTTGAACTAGTTATCATGAACATAGTCTAATTTGTACTTGCAAATATTGTAGATCAAATGGCTAAGTCCAACTTCAACTTCAACGTTTTTGCTGAGAAGGAAAAGCTTAGAAACAATGGGTCTAACTTCACCAATTGGTTCCGCAATCTCAGAATCATTCTCTCTGGCGGTCAAAAGGACTATGTCCTTGAGAATGCGTTAGGTGACGCCCCTGTTGTAGATGCGCCGGCTGATGAGAAAGCTGTCTATCAGTCGCGCAAAGATGATTATGGTGTGATTAAGAGCACCATGTTGTTTTCTATGGAATCGGACCTTCAAAATCGTTTTGAAGACTATCCCGGGCCCTTTGAAATTCTCGAGGAGCTGAAAACCATGTTTCAGACTCAGGCTCGTTCTAAGAGATATGAGATCTCTGAGAAGTTCTTTAACTGCAAGATGGAGGAAGGGAGTTCCGTTAGTGAGCACGCCATTAAGATGTCGGGCTACACTCAATGCCTTGAGCAACTGGACTGCAAGATTCCAGAGGAGCTCAAGATTGATGTGGTTCGCAATCACTCCTCCTAGCTACAAAAGTTTTGTAGTGACTCACAATCGATTGGTTCCATCGATACGATCACCGAGCTCTTCGCAAAGTCAAGGCTGAGGTGGACATCAAAAGGATAATCATGTGTTGATGGTCAACAAGCCCCCACCTTCAAGAAAGGTAAGGGTGCAAAGAAGCCCTTCAAGAAAGGCGGCTAAGCACGTTGCCCTTCTTGCCGAGAAGAAGCTCAAGTCCGGTCCTAAGCCGGACCGAGTGCTTCTATTGCAAGGACAAGGGTCACTGGTAGCGCAACTATCCAAAGTACTTAGCGGACAAGAAGGCTGGCACCATCAAAGGTATATTTGATATACATGTTATTGATGTTTTCCTTACTATCCCTCGTTGTAGTGCTGGTATTTGATCTTTGGTTCGGTTAATATTTGTAACTTCAAACAGGAGCTATGGAATAAACGGCGTCTTGAGGGATGAGGTGACGGCGCTGGCGTTAACGGATCAAGAGTTGATGTGATGGCCGTCGGCACGCTTTTCTTAGTTTTACCTTCGGGATTAGTTTTAAACCTCAATAAATGTTATTGTGTGCCTGCGTTGAGCATGAACATTATTTCTGGATCTTGTTTATTGCAAGACGGTTATTCATTTAAATCGGAGAATAATGGTTGTTCTATTTATATGAGTAACATCTTTTATGGTCATGCACCTGTTGTGAATGGTTTATTTCTTCTAAATCTCGAAAGGGATGAAACACACATCCATAACATTGAGGCTAAGAGATGAAAAGTAGATAGTGATAATACTACTTATTTGTGGTAATCGCTGCTCAGGTCATATTGGTGTAAAGCGCATGAAGAAACTCCATTCTGATGGACTTTTGGAGTCTCTTGATTTTGAATCATTTAACACATGTGAACCATGCCTCATGGGCAAGATGATCAAAACCCCGTTCTCCGGTATGATGGAGCGAGCAACGGACTTGTTGGAAATCATACATACCGATGTATGCGGACCGATGAGTGTTTCGACGCGCGGTGGATATCGCTATTTTCTCACTTTTACCGATGACTTAAGTAGATATGGGTATATCTATTTAATGAAACATAAATCTAAAACATTTGAAAAGTTCAAGGAATTTCAGAATGAAGGGGAGAACCATCGTAACAGAAAGATTAAGTTTCTACGATCCGATCGTGGAGGTGAATATTTGAGTTATGATTTTCTCACGCATCTTAAAGCAAGCGGAATCGTTTCGCAACTCACGCCACCCGGAACACCACAACGCAATGGTGTGTCTGAACGCCGAAATCGAACTCTATTAGATATGGTCTGATCGATGATGTCTCTTACTGATTTGCCGTTATAATTTTGGGGTTATGCATTAGAAACCGCTGCATTCACTTTAAATAGGGCATCATCTAAATCCGTTGAGACGACACCGTATGAACTGTGGTTTGGTGCTAAACCTAAGTTGTCGTTTCTTAAAGTTTGGGGATGCGAAGCTTACGTCAAGAAGTTGATGCCGGACAAGCTCGAACCCAAAGCGGAGAAATGTGTCTTCATAGGATACCCTAAGGAAACTATTGGGTATACCTTCTATCACAGAACCGAAGGCAAAGTGTTTGTCGCAAAGAACGGTTCCTTTCTTGAGAAGGAGTTTCTCTCGAAAGAAGTGAGTGCGAGGAAAGTAGAGCTAGACGAGGTTGTTGAACCTTCTCTTGAATTGGAGAGTAGCGCAAAGACTGAAATTGTTCCAAAGGTCACCGCACCAATAGAGGAAGCTAATGACAAGGATCATGAAGCTTGACGATCTTGCTCTTGAACGTCGCAGGTCGACAAGGTCGCGTGCCCTTCCTGAGTGGTACGGCAACCCTGTCTTGACTGTCTTGTTGGTAGAAGACAGTGAACCTACAAACTATGAGGAAGTGATGATGAGCCCAGACTCTGAGAAATGGCTAGAAGCCATGAAATCCGAATTGGGATCCATGAGCGAAAACCAAGTATGGACTTTGGTGGACCCTCCTAGCGACCGAAAGGCCATTGAGTGCAAATGGATCTTCAAGAAGAAAACGGACGCGGATGGTAATGTTACCGTCTATAAAGCACGACTTGTCGCAAAAGGTTTTCGGCAAGTTCAAGGTGTTGACTACGATGAGACTTTCTGTCCCGTAGCGATGTTTAAGTCCATTCGGATTTTATTAGCAATGTTGCGTTTCATGATTATGAAATATGGCAGATGGATGTCAAGACTGCGTTCCTCAATGGCAACATTGATGAAGAGTTGTATATGATGCAACCCAAAGGTTTTGTCGATCCTAAGGATGCTGATAAAGTGTGCAAACTTCAGCGTTCCATTTATGGACTGAAGCAAGCATCTCGGAGTTGGAACCTTCGTTTTGATCAAGTAATCAAGAGCTTTGGATTTGTTCCAAATTGCTACGAAGCTTGTATCTACAAGAAAGTGAGTGGGAGCTCGGTGACGTTTCTGGTACTATATGTGGATGACATATTGATTATCGGAAATGACATCAACATGCTTAACGATGTGAAGAGTTATTTGAACAAGTGTTTTTCAATGAAAGACCTAGGTGAAGCTGCTTATATATTGGGCATCAAAATCTATAGAGATAGACAAAGACGCCTGATAGCTTTAAGCCAGAGTACATACCTAGACAAAGTTCTGAAAAGGTTCAGAATGGATAAGGCAAAGAAAGGTACAGTGCCTATGTTGTCAGGTAAGATATTGAGCAAGGCTCAGTGTTCGGCTACGGTAAATGAAAGGGAATCTATGAGCAAAGTGCCTTATGCCTCGGCCATAGGTTCCATCATGTATGCCATGTTGTGTACTAGACCGGATGTGTCCAATGCTCTTAGTTTGACGAGCAGATATCAAAGTGATCCAGGAGTGGAACACTGGACAGCCGTGAAGAACATCCTAAAGTACCTAAATAGAACTAAAGAAATGTTCTTAGTCTATGGGGGTGATGAAAAACTTGTCATAAAAGGTTACGTCGATGCTAGTTTCGACACCGACAAGGATGATTCCAAATCTCAGACAGGATACGTGTATATTTTGAATGGAGGAGCTGTGAGCTGGAGAAGCTGCAAGCAAAGCGTGATCATGGATCTGATGAAGCGGAATACATGGCTGCTTGAGCGTCAAGTGAAGGAGTTTGGATCGGAAACTTCATCATCGAGCTTGGCGTGGTTCCAAGTGCATTGGACCCACTTTGGAGATATTGTGTGACAACCTGCGCCATAGCACTCGCTAAGGAACCAAGATATCATCCAAAGACCAAGCATATCAACATAAGTTTCATATAATCCGAGATTATATAGGAGATGGAGATCTGAAGATTAGCAAAGTACATACAGATCTGAATGTCGCAGATCCATTGACTAAACCTCTTCCACGTGTAAAACATGATCAGCACCTTAGTGCCATGGGTGTGAGATTGTTGCCAAATGTAAACTAGATTATTGACTCTAGTGCAAGTGGGAGACTGTTGGAATTATGCCCTAGAGGCAATAATAAAGATATTATTATTATAATTCTTGTTCATGATAAAGTTTATATTCCATGCTAGAATTGTATTAAGCGGAAACTTTAATACTTGTGTGGTTTGTGAACAACACCGTGTCCCTAGTATGCCTCTATGGACTAGCTCATTGATTAATGATGGTTAAGGTTTCCTAACCATAGACATGAGTTGTCGATTAATAATGAGATCATATCATTGGGAGAATGATATGATGGACAGACCCAAACTAAGCGGATCAATTAGATCATGCCATAGTGTTCATCTTTGCAAAGCTTTTATTATGTCAAATATTGTATTCCTTAGACCATGAGATAATATAACTCCCTGGTATCGGAAGAAAGCTTTGAGGTCATCAAACGTCATCCTATGAGAGGGTGATCATAAAGGTTTCTCTCAGGTGATCGGAAAGTACCTGTTTGGTTGTATGTATCGAGATGGGATTTGTCCCTCCCAAGTCGGAGAGATATACTTAGGGCCCACTCGGTAATCGATATCAACACCGCTTGCAAGCATGTGGTTAAGGAGTTAATCACAAAGAGATATCGGACTACGGGCAGTAAAGTACTTCTTTGTGAACGAGATTGAACTAGGTATGATGGTACCGACGATCAAATCTCGGGCAAGTAAAATATCGCGAGACGAAGGGAATATATATATGGGATTGTTTGAATCCTGGCATCGTGGTACATCCGATATGATCATCGATGAATGTGTGGGAGTCAATATGGGTTTCCAGACCCCGCTATTGATTATTGATATAAGATCATGTTTGCATGTTCTCGAACCCGAAGGGTCACACACTTAACGTGTCTCGACGCTAGGATAGATTGGATAATTGGTTTATGAGTTTTTGTTCAGAGTCTCGGATGGGATCCGGGACATCACGAGAGGTTCCGGAATGGTCCGGAGAATAATATTCATATAAGGCAGTGTAGTTTTTGGAGTTCGGAATTGTTCCGGGTTAATCGGTATTGTACCGGAAGCTTCTAGAACCTTCCGGAAGGGGACCAACGTGGTCCCACTTGTTGGGAGGGGGCATGGGGCTATGAGGGAGTTCCCTGGCCGCATTGGGCCAGGGGCACAAGTCCCCATAGGGCCCAGCCGGCCAAACAAGGGGAAACCCTAGTTTGGAGCTTCTAGAAGGGGGGGTTACTTGCCCCCCACTCCTCCCTCCTTTGGCCGCCGGCCTAGGCTTGGGGGAGGGGCTAGGGCTGGCGCCCACCCCTCTATATATAGAGGGCTGGGGCGCACCACCCCCCACACCTTCCCCTCAAGCCTAGCCGCCCTGCTGCCCTCCTCTCTCTCTCCCTCCCGACTGCGTGTAGGCGAAGCCCTGCTGCAGAAACTCTCCACCACTTGCACCGCGCCGTCGCGTTGTAGATCCAATCCGTCTCTCCACCATACTTGCTGGACCGAGGAAGGAGGAGACGTCGAGGTGCCGCACGTGTGCATCTCTCGGAGGCATCGCCACTTGCGGTGTTAGATCGGAGCGGATCGCGAGGAGGAGAAGCGAGTACGACTACATCACCCACGTTAAAGGCGTTCATTGTCTTGAATCTTCAAGGGTATGAAGATCTCATCTAATCTCTCTCGTTGTTTGCATCTCCTAGATTAGATCTTGGCTTTCCCGTTCGCATCCGTAGAAATTTTTTGATTTACTATGCTGCGAAACCCTTCACGAACAAGAATCACAACGTTGATGTTTGAACTATCAAGTGCCCGTTGTAAATTGGATCTATACTATAATGGGAGAGATAGACACCCGCAAATCCACTTATGCAATACAAGTTGCATGTTGAGCGTGGAGCAAGTCTCATGAACGATGTCATGTAAGGTTAGCCCGGGCCGCTTCATCCCATCATACCGCAAGATGCAAAGTACACAAAAATCAATTGATAATAAAAGCACCACCGCCCACAATGACAATTGTGTTCTACTCGTGCAACAGATCTACATATAGACACGGGTCTGATACCACTGTAGGGGTTCGTAGCATGAAAAACAAAAAATTTCTACCGCATGCAAACAAACAAGCCAAGATGTATCTACTAGATTGTAGCAATGAGTCGATAGAGGAACTCACCCTTGAAGATTCCAAAGCGGTTAACGAGAGCAGATTCTCGTGGGTGTGTAGTCGTACTCTTGCCGATCTCAAGATCGCGTAGACGATCCTTCCGGCGCTACGTTCTGGCAGCGCTTCCGCAGTCGGTCACACGTTCGGTACTCGATGAAGACCTTCCTCTCCCTTGTTCCAGCAGGCAGCAGAGGTTGTAGCACTCTCCTCGCGATTCCGGTAGCACGATGGCGTGGTACCGGAAGTAGAGGGGAGATCTCGCAGGGCTTCGCCTTAAGCCGGAGCGAGTATGGTGGACTATGAGAGAGGCCTTGGTGATCTAGGGTTTAGAGGCACCAAGGGGAAGTGTAGCCAGCGGCTAGGGTTTGGGATTCACCCCAACT
The DNA here is from genome assembly GCA_030063025.1 of Avena longiglumis. Classification (NCBI taxonomy): domain Eukaryota; kingdom Viridiplantae; phylum Streptophyta; class Magnoliopsida; order Poales; family Poaceae; genus Avena; species Avena longiglumis. The sequence goes on from CP125975.1 coordinate 17,192,313, forward strand.
CGTCGAGTTGGAGGTGCCCTAGGCGGCAGCACAAGGTGGTGGTGGCGCTGGCGACTTGGAGGAGAGGGCTAGGGTTTTGGGTGTGAGGGGTAGGGGAGCCCTACCCCTCCTTATATAGGTGGAGGGTGGCCGGTTGGGAGGAGGGAGTCCTCCCCCAACTCGGCCTCCTTGGCCAGCGGGTGGAGGGAGGAGGACTTCCTCCCCAAGTAGGTTTCCTAATCTCCCTCCACCAAGTAAACTTGCCGTTTGACTTTTCAAATTGGTGTTTGACTTTCAAACTAGGATTTGATTTCTTCCTTTATTTTGCCCAGCCAAGTGACCTAGTACATGATGCAACCATTCCACATTGTCATGACACATTCATGTACCCTTCCTCTTTGGAGTGTCGGACCTTCCGGACCCTTCTAGAACATTCCTGGTGAAAACACCGGAATCATTCCCCAACTCCGAAACAGGACTTTCCTTATATGAATCTTATTCTTCGGACCATTCCGTATCTCCTCGTGATATCCCGGATCCCATCCGAGACTCCGAACAACATTCGGTCTCTTACTCATCATTCCATAACTACTCAACAACATCGAATCCTTAAGTGTGTCTCCCTACGGTTCTTGAATTATGCGGACATGACCGAGACACTTCTCCGATCAATAACCAATAGAAGAATCTGGAAATTCATATGGCTCCCACATATTTCTACGATTACTTTGCGGTCGAATGAACCACTTACATATGATACCAATTTCCCTTTGTCTCACGATAGTTTACTTATCCGAGGTTTTGATCGTCGGTATCTCTACATACCTAGTTCAACCTCGTTACTGATAAGTACTATTTTCTCGTTCCCGTGGTATGTGATCCCTTGTGAGCCAGTCACATGCTTGCAAGCCAATTGGATGACATTCCACCGAGAGGGCCCAGAGTATATCTATCCGTCATATGGATGGACACATCCCACTCTTGATCCATGCTCCTCAACCCATACCATCCAAACACTCAATGCCACCTTTATAGCCACCCAGTTATGGTGTGGTGTTTGATGTCATCAAAGCATCCTTCTAGTGATGGTGATTAGCATGATCTCATGGTCGAAGGAATTAGGTTACTATGTATCAGAAAGCTTATAGCAATTGAACTATTAAAATGACTTGATCTTTATGCTACGCTTATTTATAGGAGTATGTCCATCATACCATTATCCTAATGATATGACCTTGTTATTAACAACATCTCAAATGTTCATGATCAAGAAACCATGATCATCTATTAATTAACAAGCTAGTATTTTGAAGAGGCTTTACTAGGGACTCTAATTTAGTTTACAAATCACACAAGTATTAATGTTTCTGGTTAATACTGTTATAGCATGAATGTAAACATTTATCATAAACACAAAGATATAATAATAACTACATTTATTATTGCCTCTAGGGCATATATCCAACAAGAATGACTAGCTGACACGCGCCATCGGTAAAAAAGAATAGCCTGGACTTGCACGAGGCATAGGGGGTATGACGTGGAAGGATGGGTTTGCCGAGTGGGGAGACTCTTACAGATGGCGCGACAGAAAAGAAAAAGAGCGTACAGAGCGGATGACACAAATAGAACATGCACTTGTGGTGTTGCAGGCGCAAGTGAATGCACAAAAGAGCGAGCAAGCTACTGGCCCATCTCAGCAGCACGAAGAGCCTGCATTGGAAGCTGCCGGCGGCCCATACTCTGCGCGGAAAAGCAGCGTGGCTTCCACGGAGAACGTGCAGCCCACACTTGAAATGGCGGGTCCTCGATACCCCGTGGATGAGATCACGAAGAGCAAACACGCTGAGCTGCATGTGAGATTAATGGGCTTATCCATTAAGGTGGCAGTCGGCCATGCCTTACCTCATATAGCTGGTGGAACTTACCACTGCCGACCGATTCCAGATGGATATGCTATTGTCGGGGTGGATGAGGTTGTGAAGGAATATGAGGAAGCACATCTTGACCATGCTACAGGTGAAGGGGAAACTCAACTCAAATTTGAAGTGAAAACAACCATTCTTTGGAACAAGGAACACATCGTGTTTCCAAATTGGAGGCCACTGGCACCCCTGCCGTCTCCGTAGCGTCATCAGTCTAAGCCACCTCAACCGTCTCCAAGTCATCAGAATACTCCCCTGTCGTCTCCGGCGCTTCAGCCATCTCCTGCGCGGCAGCCATCTCCGGCGTGCCATCCATCTCCTACGCGTCAGCCATCTTCGGCGCGCCAGCCATCTCCTGCGCATCAGCCATCTCCGGCACTTCAGCCATCTCCTCAACGTAAGCGGAAGAGCAATGCCACGAAGAGCATCACTAGCACTGCCACGAAGAAATCCGCAGGAAACCGTACGCCAAAGAGTTCAAGAAACTACGTCTCGCAGCCTTCCGCCAAGCCATCGCCGGTATTACCGTGGAATCGCAGCGACGAGGAGACCAATAGGATCTCGGAAGAAGAGGTCAAGAAATTCTTTGCACCTAGACGGGCCGAGCCAAAGGAGAAACTAGATCCGGCGATGGTGGAGAAGTTTTACAATAATCTTTTGAAACCTGAAACCCCACTTGTGTCGGACTACGGGCGCCAGATTATGAAGGGGAATGCAAGGCAGAGGGAGTTTGAAAGTAGCAGTCGTGCGGCACCCCAGAAAATAGTTCCCATGCTCGGAGATCAGGAAAACCAATCATGCGCCCCGCTCCAAGTGTTCGACACACGGATAGCTCCTCCTGTAAATGATTACGAGGCGGAGCTACAAAGAAAGGCCAATGAGATAGGATGACTTACATTGCATACTTGAACATCATGGGAGACAACTTGCCCAAAGGCGATGTCAACCCCATACAACCATGGAAGTATGGGAAGAATCTCGTCAAGAAAGAGGAGCTCAAGAATCTACCAACAAAGATGCGAAGATTGCACAAGTGGTACCTTGATTTCTGCAAGACGATAAAGGAAGAATGGATCACGGCGCATATAAGATATGAGATTTTCTTGTGCGGAGACGACAAGATCGCCTTCAACATTCAAGACTTGCATTTTCTATTCAATCAGAAGGAACTCGCCAAAGCTGCCATCAGCCTTTATTGTGTGTAAGTACTATTTCTGTAATTTCTATCTCATCTCATTCAATATATTAATTGCATGTATATACATGCTCACCATATATGTATATACTATTATGCAGGAAAAAGGTTATGGAATGCATGAAAGGAGGCCCTTTTGACATTGGGTTCGTTGACCCAAATAGAGTTCATGAAGAAGTGGTAAAACACAGACCCGGGCAAACAGAAGATTTCTTGCTAAGGTCTTTACCGAGACAACAAACCAAAAGGGAAATACTATTTCCTTACAACTTCTCGTGAGTAATGATACCCTCTCTTGTACACATTCTGTTTCGGCTTACTCGATGTCAAGTGTAACTGATGATGAGTTATGCTTGCGCAGGTTCCACTTTATTCTGCTAGTCATTCAACCTGACTCAGGAAAAGTCCTTGTCATGGGCTCGTTACGAAAAGACCAAGAGCTATGGGAAGACTTTAAAGAGATGCTCTAGAGGTAATTTCAATCATATTATCGCACTAGATCGGCAACTTTCGTGACAACAAGTAATTAATTATTCATTTATCCATTTTCTTTGCCGGACAGGGTTTGGAAAAGGTTCACGGGAAGGGCCGTGGGTGAATGGTCAGAAGAACTAAAATTTGTAGACCAAAATGTAAGTAATACTAGCTAGCTAGGTCTGCGTATCTCTTTGATTCTGCTTCCAATTCCATTATATCATGCTTTATTGATTATTATTTTGATTGAACTCTCTATTCTCGTAAAGTGCGCGCATCAGGGACCCGACATTAACTTATGTGGATACTATGTTTGCGAGTTCATTCGCAACACGATATGTGCGACGGGCCAAGCCGCACTAGAACAACTTAGAGTAAGTAAACAAAGTACACAATATTATTTTATTACCATCAATTGTGTTGAGTTTTATTCTTATATATATTGACCCCATTCTTCATATATATTTAGATAGAACGGATGCGGGACCAACTCCTACCATTTGACTGCATACGAGCCATTCAAGAGGAATTGACAGGGTTCATACTTGATGAGGTCGTCACGCCTGGCGGGGAACTCTTTAGATATCCACCAAAATGAACGTGGGCGGAGATGTTATACTGTATATATGCTTGAACGTGTTTGTCTTGTACTTGATGCTTTCAACGTGTACGGAGAATACCACAATGACGATGTTTGTGTATAATAATAGTTGCTTAATTATTCATGTACTCGTATGTACCGACAATGTATATGTATACCTCTCCCGATCGATTCCCCCTCCCTCCTCCCCGTCCCCGCCGCACCGCAGAAATACGCCCAGAACGGGGCGGCGGCAGAACTCTGCTGCGGCAGAGATTTATGATGTTTTCCTGCCGCGACAGAGAACCTTTAATACCGGTTCGTGTTACGAACCGGTGTTAAAGGGGGGCTGTCGTGGTGGTGGCACGGCAGATGCCATGGGTAGGCTAAAGTATGGGGCCAATGGATGCTAGTGGGATCTGGGGAGGGAAGATGCAACTGTTTTTACACTCAAGCTGCCAAAGTGGTGAACTTTATTTCTCTCTTGATGGGTTACAAGCGCTCCTCGAGCTGTTTACAGGGGAGCAACGTGAATCTCCCCAGCCTAACGTTGCTCAAAGAATCCTCCTCTTCCCTCAGGGTCCAGACTTCCCCTTATAAAGGGGTGCCTGGGGTGCCCTTAGGGCTGACGGGGCAAGCATATTCGAGGAATATGCTTGTCCCAAAGTAGTAATTCGGCGGCCTCCTTTCCCTGTCTCCCTTCTAACGACGGCAAAGCTCCAGCGGCCCCCCTTCTGCATGCCTCGGGCTTCAGCACTGTCACCTCCGTGACCTTCTTCTGCCCCTCTGTCCCTGCGCCTCCTTGTCTCTTGCGCTTGGCCCTGTTCAGATTCCTTTTAGCCTGCAGCTATGGTTTGACCCTAAGCTTCTCCTTCTCCTGCAAGCTTCGTTTAACCCGGCCTTACCTCATGTTATTCGGCTGCTCTTACCTCGCATGAAGATCATCTGTTAATCCGCCGAGTTTCTCATTAACTCGCCAGTAACCACTTGATACTGATAGGTGCTTCTTGCCTCCATTTATCGGCCGACATATCAACGATTCGCCGACCTAGGCCAGAGTCGGCAACTTGACGGGGCAAGACTGCTTTTTCCCCGCTCGACCTACCCGAGGTTAACCCCGACATTAGTCCCCGGCTGGTGGCCTCACAATTACTTTGGCGGGTTATATCGCTTCAACACCTTCTTTAGTCTTGTTTCCGCTACGGCCTTGTCCGAGGTTCTCGCTCCTTCCTCCATACGCTAAGTCCTACGTGTTACCCCATCATTGCTCTCCTAGTTTTTAGGTCCTTTATCTGATTTCTTGACAAGCCACGGTGAACCTCGTGCTCGCGCCGTTCTGACGCCTCGTGTTCCGCTCCTCTTGGGATCGTAACAACCTTTCTTTGTATGTGGCCGTTGGTGTGGTTCCATTCACCGTATGCGTTCGTGTTACCCCACGATCTACATGGGTAACCGCCACACCCACGATCCCACTGCTCATTGCTTGCCTATAAAGTGGGGAAACGCGCTCACTGGGTTCACCTTTCCCTTATCGCCGCCCGCTCTCCTTCCTCCCTTCGTCAGGTGTGCTCTCTTCACGCTCCGCCGTTCGCCATCCAGAGCTTCCGCCGGCGAGGATTCCACGGCGTCGTTCGGCCTTTTCCACCCGCGCTCTAGGGCGGTGTCCCCGCCGCCGGTGAGTCCTTTCTGGCCATCTTGCCCTGTCCTTGCTCTAGATCGATTCGCATAGTTTCCGTAATCAGGCGACGGTTTCTCCTCTTTTCGCCATTGTTTTCTAGCAAAGTTCCGACGGGACCCTGTAGCTCTAAGCCCTCCTCCGCCGCTAGTTTTTCCTCCGGCGATCTCTCCGGCGGAACTATGTCTAGTTCATTTAGCGGTGCTCTAGTTGAGGACGACGACGCTGGCTCCGGGCCTGAGCGTGGATCGTGGCAGGGCTCTTCCGTCTCGCGCCGCGAGATTGAATGGCTCATCCGAACTCGGCGGATTCTCGCCGAGGTTTCTGTCGTTACTCGGCGAATCCTCCGCCTTCGAGAGGTGAGTATGTGGTCTTCATGTCCCACTTCGCCATGCTTCGGTCTTCCTCTTAGCAATTTTGCTAGAGAATTTCTCGATTTCGCCTTCACCGCATCATCTTCCCGAACGCCATAGCTTCTCTTCCGCTTTTATCTCGGCCGGAGGGTTACTTGACCTGTGGCCATCAAGACATGTCCGGTCAAGTTCTTCCATCCTCCAACGTTGTTCCCGACAAATCTCGCATCCTTCCGAGAGCTGCTCACCCAATGTGGCGGCGTCTATCACACTCGAGGAAATCCGTGTTCCTCGTGTCACCGGATTGGAGTCGCAAGAAATGGCACAAGTCATTCTTCTACGCCAAGAACAAAGGGGGAAGACAAGATTCGCCCCACCGTTCTCAATTGGCCCCCCTTCCAAAGTGAATTGGCTATATAATCCGAAGAAGACTCATGCCCTAGCCGAGGCCTTCGAGATTCGGCTGAAGGAGTTAATTCGAGCCGGGTTATGCGGAGAGGACTTGATGGCTGCTTTTATTAGTAGCCGGATCTGCCCCTTCCAGCAAAGGACCCACAAGCTGTGTTACATGAGCGGTCCCCTGGACCCTAACCGAGTCTCGACCGTGGAGTTGGACAGCTACCTCATCTGTAAGCGCGTCCGAGCTATTTTCAAGACGGAGATGCCTGATGACTGGACCTGGGGGTTGAAACCGTTCACCCGCGACAATCCTCCTCCCGAGGTAAGCCCAACCCTCATCATTATGCTTTTCCTCAGTTTTTATAGTCTGGTTTTCATGATTTTCTCTCTTTGTCATGCAGAGGTTTACTGAACAGAAAAACGAGGATGCCGAAGTTCTGCAGCTCCCCTGGCCCGCAGATAGGAGTACTCCGGATCACGCGAGCGACTCGAGGAGTTCGCCCTAAGTCGATCCTGCTCCCGCCGAGCTCATGGCAAAACCCAGCAGGAGGAGGAAGGTGATTGACGAGGTCCAAATTCTTGAGGTAGTTGCCGCCATGCCTATTTCTTATGCATTTCCGCTCGCTTCCCAGCTAATCCGGCCGCCAGGTTCATGACGCCGAACCTATTGCTTCTCGGCCTCCCGTTATCTCGGGAAACGGGCTCCCGCCGGGCCTCGATGCTAAGAAGCGTGTTAAGAAATCTGCTCAATCCTCCCAGCGCAAGACTATGCCCGGGTTGCGGGTAAGTTCCTCCGCCTATATTTCTTGTTTCTCTTTTTCTCTCGATTCTAACGAATCTTCTTCGTATTTTTGCAAGGTCTTGCTCGTCATTAAACCCGGCGGTCCTAGTATGACTAGCCGTCCGACTCGCCGCCATCTCCTCCTCACCGATGACACGAGAGTTCCTAGTCCTATTCGGCCCCGCTTCCCCGCCTCGATAATTCGCCTGTCACGTGTGATGCCCCGAGGTTTCTCCCATTGATTCGGATCTGATCCGCCTCCGATGTTTTCGTTGAGCCAGCTGCCCCTCTATGGGCCCCGTTACAATTGAGCTTCCATCTACTCCGGCAGCTCCTACGGTCGCACCGACCTCTGCCGAGAAGATTGCTACCCCGGCGCCCTCTGCGAGCGTAACCTCTACTGATCCTAAGGGTTCCGTTCCTACCTCGGAGACGCAGCTGGCCGGTGCTTCTTCTAAGGAAAGCGTGTCGCCGTCAAGACCTCTTCTCGAAAAGTCTTGCGGCACTTCTCACCAAGTATTGCGAGGCCTTTGCAAAGGCATGTCGCCAAAACCTTTATTACCTCGGCTGGCGATCGACTTGCTCTTCATAAGAGTCCTGCGATCGTCGCGGTTGGACCGCTGCGGGGCAAAGTTTTAACCGGACGACTAGCGGTAAACCTCGGGCTGGTTGAATTCGCCAATAACCGGAATGCATTGATCGGTTTGAGGGCAATCCAATTAATCAACCCTTCGGCTTTTTCGACATCATGGCCGTTTGACCAAGCCGCCCAAATTATCGCTGATACGAACAAGATGAATGCGGTAATTTGTTTTATCTCCGGGTCTTAAATTATTTTCCACATGTTATCATACTCTCTAGTCCCCGAAACTTGCAAGGAAATAACTTGTTGTATGCTTGGAAGTTTGACGTATTTTTATTTCTACGGTTCCATTAGTTCGGCCACCTGGTTCATAGTTTGTTTAGTTTTGACGTAGTTTTGAACTTCTATTCTCATAGAGCCGAGTTAAGTCCTTCTTGACTTGGATCTGGCGTAGTTTTGAATCTCCAGCCACCTAGATCTGAATTAAGTCTTACTTGATTCGGATCTGGTATAGTTTTGAATCTCCAGCCACCTAGATCTGAATTAAGTCTTACTTGATTCGGATCTGGTATAGTTTTGAATCTCCAGCCACCTAGAGCCGAATTAAGCTTTGCTTGATTCGGATCTGGTATACTTTGAATCTCCAGCCACCTAGATCTGAATTAAGTCTTACTTGATTCGGATCTGGTATAGCTTTGAATATCAGCCACCTAGATTCGAATTAAGCTTTGCTTGATTCGGATCTGTTATAGCTTTGAATCTCCAGCCACCTAGATCTGAACTAAGCTTTGCTTGATTCGGATCTGTTATAGCTTTGAATATCCAGCCACCTAGATCTGAACTAAGCTTTGCTTGATTCGGATCTGTTATAGCTTTGAATATCAGCCACCTAGATTCGAATTAAGCTTTGCTTGATTCGGATGTGTTGTAGTTTCTAACTCTTGTTTTATCATTGTGCTCCATTTCTTAGGTTGCCCATGACCGACGGACTGCCGAGTTCCAGAGGTTGCTCTTCTTGCACCGCAAGTTGGAGGAGAAGTATGACAAAGTCTTGCCTGTCATGAAGAAAGTCGTAAGTTGGTAGTTTCTTTTCTTATTCCCAACTTTCTTATATACTTGTCCACGGAGCGCTTACTTACTTCTTTGAATAGGTAATATCAATAATCTCAATATCCGCCTTGAAAAGAAGGTCAAGTCCTTGGAAGGTTAGTTTCCTTTCCCCCTTGCTCCTTCCTCTTTTAGTATCTATGCTGAGTTCCCTTATTGCGTTGGGTTGTGGTAAAGCCGAGTTGCAAGACTTTGCAGCGTCGCAACAAGATTGCGTGCCCATGCCTGACGTGATGCTTCATTTTTTAGAACAAAGCGCAGTTCATTCGGCGCAACTACAAGAAAAGGATGATGAGATAACCCGCCTGAGATCCGAGGTGAATTCGCTCAAGCTTTCTCAGAGATCCGAGCTAGAAAAGGTTGATCAAGAGTTCTCTTTGGAAAAGAGCCGGCTGACTCTAGATCTGGAGAAGAGCAAAGAACTCCTCAAAGCTGCCGAGCTTAAAACTCGCGGTTTGAGCGAGGAAATTGCTCGTTTCGAGAAGAGTAAAGCTATTTGGGCTAAGGATCTTCAAATAATGATGGGCTATATCCATCGTAAGTTATTTGGCCTGGCCGAACTGTATTTTTTCTTTGTCGCCGCTGCTATCCTTTGACATGTCCATGTTTTGCGTAGGTCACTTCCCCGAGTCCAAACCCGTCAGTACCAGAGCTGTTCTTGCGGCTCGCGTTCACCGAGGTGAAGCTAATCTGTTGACTTTGAATACCGATGGAGGATTTCTTGGTTCTTTGGTGCCGCAGTTGGTCCGATGAAAATCATGGGTCGGGACTTGGTGGAGGCTGCTATCAAAGCTTATCATGCACTCTGGCCGAATTCCTCGGGGTCTCCTGATATCGACGAGGTCAAGATATTGGTGGCTAGGCTGAAGGCATCTGAGAGGCGATTGAGTCTTTGAGGGAATCTGCTGCGCGTCTTTGGTGCCGACATGGCCCTTCTTGTAATCATGTCATGGTATGAAGATATCTCCTTGACATTCGGTGAATCACAGATTGGCTCCCGGTGGGTTGAGGATCCCACCTTTGTTGCTCTTCGCAAGCTCGGCTTTCCACCGTCGAGTATGCCGATGTGCACTCTTGGAATGAAGGGCCGAGTTTTCTCCGATTCGGATGAAGAGGCCGAGGCTGAAGATGCTTTGGGTGATGATCCTGCTGAGCACGGGGAAGGTGAAGATGATTCGGCCACATCCAATAGCTCTAGTTCAAGCTCAGATAGCAATGGTGATGCACGATCTTCCTCCAAAGGCACCGGGCATTCTGCCGCGCGTACTGACGCTCTTGAACAACCCCGTGACACCGCCGAAGTCATTCCTGGGTCGGCGGAAGGTGAAGCAACCTCGGTCGAAGTCCCTCCTACTTCGGAGTGCCCCGCACCTGATCAAGTGGTTCCTCCTCCAACGAACGATGCCTAAGTTATTCGTGATCCCTGGTATGCCGGGTGTTCAATGTAAACGAAAAGATTTATCAACTCGTATGATTCGATGTCCTTTTGCTATGTGCCTTTGAGACTCTTAGTTAAGTGAATGCTCGTCCGAATTCTTGCCTTGTTGGCTCATAATTTTCCGAGTTGTTTGTTTAAGTGCTAAAGTTTATGTGTCCATGAATTTGACAACCTTATGATAGTTCCTGAGTCAATGCTTTGGGCACCAAGATGTATATTCGTAACACGAAGAGAAAATAACATGCTGCACTCTCCGAGCTACTGCTCTGATCGCCAATGTTCAAGTGTGTAACGTGAAAGAGATAAGTATAAGATACGGCAGTCCCCGAGCTATTGCCCTGGATGCCAAAGTCTAAACATATAACACCTAATAATCATTGCATATGGCAGTCCCCGAGTAACTGCTCGGGGTGCCGAGGTTTAAGCATCAAACATGAGATAACATTACATATGGCAGTCCCCGAGCAACTGCTCTGGGTGCCGAGGTTTAAACATCAAACATGAGATAACATCACATATGGCAGTCCCCGAGTAACTGCTCAGGGCGCCGAGGTTTAAACATCAAACACGAGATAACATCACATATGGCAGTCCCCGAGTAACTGCTCAGGGCGCCGAGGTTTAAACATCAAACACGAGATAACATCACATATGGCAGTCCCCGAGTAACTGCTCAGGGCGCCGAGGTTTACATACACGATATGAAATAAATATAACATTCGGCAGTCCCCGAGTCACCGCTCTGGGTGTCGAGGTGCTAGTACATCATTGGTGATCTTGAGACATAATCCTACGAGTAAAATGGCCGAAGTAAAGCCACATTCTGTATGCTTCTTTTCGCCAAATTTTGTTTGCCTTGCCTTCTCGGTGATTGGCGTCAATCGATAGTATGCATCGTTGTGCAATGCTTTGCTCACAATAAATGGTCCTTCCATGGGTGTGACAACTTGTGCATGCCGTAGTCGTTGCACCACGTGAGTACCAAATCTCCTTCTTTGAATACTCTTGATTCACTTTCCTGTTGTGATAGCGCCGTAAGTTCTGTTGATAAATGGCTGATCGTGATGTTGTCAATTCGGCTTCTTCCAACAGATCTACGGATCTTGCCGAGCTACTTCATTTACCTCTCAAGATGTATATTGAGTAATTCTTGGCGAGTCATGTATTATGTCGATTGGAAGCACGGCCCGCCCCATATACCAAAAAAGAATGGTGTGTAACCTGATCTGCTCGAGTAGTCCCGAGGCTCCATAATACTGCTGGTAATTCCTCAATCCAACATCCCCGACCTTTGCAATGGTTCAACTAGCCGTGGTTTTATTCCCGATAAAACCAGCCCATTAGATCTTCGACTTGTCCATTGGATCTGGGTGAGCCACCGAGGCAACATCCATCTTATGTGTTTCTCTTGGCAAAATCTAGCGAAAGCTCATACTTCGCAAAGTTCGTGCCATTATCCGTAATAATGCTGTGTGGGTATCCGTATCTCAAGATGATATCCTTGAGGAATTTCAACAGTATGCCCATCACACTTTTTGATTGGTTTTACCTCAATCCATTTTGTGAACTTGTCGACCATGACCAAGATGTGGGTCATTCCTCCTCTTGCCGGCTTAAAAGGCCCTACCATGTCTAAACCCCACACGGAAAATGGCCAAGTAATGGGTATTGTTTTTAACTCGGCCGCCGGCATATGTATTCTGGTTGCATATCTCTGACATCCATTGCATTTCTTGACTAACTCTTCTGCCTCTCTTAACGCCGTTGGCCAGTAAAATCCATGCCTGAATGCCTTGGCTACTAAAGCGCGAGACGAGGCATGGTGCCCACACTCTCCTTGGTGTATATCTAGAAGGATCTCCTGACCTTCTGCGGGACTCACGCATTTCTGCAATATGTTCGTTACGCTCCTCTTATATAGCTCATTGTTTATGATTGTATAGGCCTTTGCTCTTCTGACGGTCTGTCTGGCTAATACCTCATTACTCGGCAATACTGCGTCTCTTAGGTACGAAAATATGGGTTGCGCCCATGTCGGCGTTGCTCTTTCTGCAGTGATCTCACTGTCTATCTCCATGCTCTCTGCCGACATACATACCTCGGACCTTTCCATGATCGCTATTACTTCGGATGTCCCCCTCCTGAGGGGTTCCGAATTTGTCATGATCTATCTCCATTGGTGTATGATTCTCTGCAGAACCTTCTGGGATAAAGATTGATTCGGATTCGGGTGATGGGTTTATTGACGGTTTCCTGAGGTGCTCAAGGGCAATACCTGGCGGAATCGATTGCCGAGTTGATCCTAATTTCGACAATGTGTCAGCAGCGTCATTTTCTGCCCGTGGTATGTGGTGAAATTCACATCCTTCAAAATATCCACTGATCTTTTGCACATGGAATCTGTATAAAGCCATATTAGCATCTAATGCATCCCAAGTACCCGACACTTGCTGTACTACCAGATCCGAATCTCCGTAGCATAGGATTCAAGTATTCCCATTTCTTTTGCCACTTTTAATCCATGGACTAGTGCTTCATATTCAGCTACGTTGTTGATCGCGGCAAAATGTATTTGCAATACATACTTCAATTGATCTTTTAGGCGAGGTCAAGACTATTCCTGCCCAAACCGCTCCTTAGTTTGGAACCATCAAAGTGCATTGTCCAATAATTTGGATCCGCAAGGGTGGCTCATATTGCACCTCGGCCCAATCCACGAGAAAGTCGGCGATACTGAGATTTGATTGCATCTCTCCTATCAAATTGTGGAGCGACGGTGATAACTCGATTGCCCACTTTGCTATTCGGCCACTTGCGTCTTTGTTGTTCAATATGTCGCTATGGGTGCCTCACATATTACTCTTATTGGATGCTCTTCAAAGTAATGCTTAAGCTTTTTGCCGACATATATACTCCATAGGCCATCTTCCGATAATGTGGATAATTTTGCTTTGAAGTAGATAGCACTTCGCTTAAATAATATACCGCCTCTGAACCTACCCTCTTCAAGCCGTTCTACTACAACCATTGTACTAACTACTCGATTTGTAGCCGCTATATAAAGTAGCATAGGTTCTTTCGATAATGGGAGGCTAAAATGGGTGCCAGAACTAGCATCTTTTTCAACTCGTGGAACGCAATGTCGGCACGGGGAGTCCAGCCGAATTTGTCCGACTTTCTCATCAGCTGATAGAGTGGCAATGCCTTTTCTCCTAACCGACATACAAATCGACTAAGCGAGGCGAGGCAGCCCGTGAATTTTTGTACATCATTCAAACACCTCGGCAACTCCATTCTTTCTATTGCTCAGATTCGTCGGGTTAGCCTCGATACCTCATTTGGATACAAGGAACCCGTAGTTTTCCGCCGTACGCCAAATGTGCATTTCTCGGGTTGAGTTTCATTCGAACCTTCTCGTTCGAAAGTTTGCCGTATATCTTCTAGCAAGGTTCGCTTTCCTTAGTTTTGATGACTACATCATCCACATATACTTGCACATTTTTCCCTATCCGATCATGTAAACATTTTTGCATGCACCTTTGATCGTTGCTCCGCATTTCTCAGGCGAATGGCATCGTGCGATAATAAGCCCCGACGGGTAATAAATGCGATCTTTATTTGATCGCGGATTTAACGGTATCGGTGGAAACCGAATACGTCTACAAATGACAATAACTCACAACCAGCAGTCGAGTCAATGACTTGGTCTATTCTAGGCAATGGAAAAGGATCTTTCGGACACGCCTTGTTTAGGTTGGTGTAGTCGATACACATTCGCCACACAATGGCTACATTAGGGTCATCTTTCTTCTTTTCTACTAGCACCGGATTTGATAACCAATCCGGATAAAGCACCTCCATGATAAACCCGGCGGCGAGAAGCCGAGCTATCTCATCTCCTATCACTTTTCTCCTGTCTTCGGCGAAGCGGCGGAGAGGTTGCTTCACCGGCCGTGCTCCTGGCCTGACGTTTAAAGAGTGCTCAGCCAACTCCCTCGGCACACCTTGCAGATCTTGGGTGGACCATGCAAATATGTCCCGATTCTCACGGAGGAAGTTGGTGAGCTCGCCTTCCTATTTGGCGTCGAGACCTGCACCAATAGTGACAGTGCGCTCTGGGAACTGCTCATCAATCTGAATTTTCTTCGTCTCCTTGATTGGTTGGAAAGATACGCTGCCATGAGGGTTGGCCAATGCCGGCATGCTTAATTGTGCTGACTGTGCGAGGGCTGCTACCTCTTGAATCCTTTTCTTTTCTCTTGCTATGACCAATGATTCGGCCAAATTTGATCCGGCCGAGGCACACTCCATTGACTTCTTGTAATCCCGCAATCAATTATCACCCCTTGTGGTCCGGTAACTTCATCTTTAGATAACCTATATGACAACCGCGCTCATGAATTTGGCCATCGCGGGTCAGTCCGAGTAGAGCATGATAACAACTTTCCGGATCAACCACTTCAAATTCCAAGTTTTCGCTGCAGCTTATCTCTTGTACGAATAAGACGTCCACTCGGACTTTACCAATGGGCTCACATGAAAGCCCTGGCACTATCCCATGGAAAATTGTCCTTGTGGATTGCAGCATGTTCTGTGATATGCCGAGCTTGTGCATGGTATCTTTGTACATGATGTTAATATCGCTTCCATTATCAATGAGTACTTTTGAGAATTTCACATTGATGCTTGGTCCCACAAATGTCGGATCCAACACTAGTGCGTATGATCTGGACTCGGCATTATTCTGGGGTGATCTTTTATACTCCAAGTTATCTCCTGGTCTGACCATGGCTGGTATCTTGGCACTGCTGGTACAACTGCATTTACTTCCATGTGCCGGCGCAAGACACTCTGCTTTGTCCCGCTGTTTGTAGAACACGCAGAAGACCGTGATGTTCTCTGTAATCATTGCGTCAAAGATTCCGGATTTATCCTTCCGTCCCTCTGGTTCATTACTTGATGCACCGTGATCTCCGATCCGAGTTATCATACCTCGGAGGGGCGGCAAGATCGTTGCGCGTATTCGCTCCGCTTAATCGCGGCCGATGTTGTTGTTGCATCCGATGGGGAGCTTGAACTCTGCCGGGTTACCCATCGATTTTTCATCCAGCACATTGCCGGGTTGTGTGATTGGCTGGTCTAGATGGGTTTGACGTGTGAAATTTACGGCTGGTCCAACATGGATTCAAATGTATACTTCGCTTCTCTTGCCATTGCTTCTTTTGCTCGGGGTCCATTGCCTTTTCCGTCATTTCTTGCGGTCCACCGTTGAGGTCCATTTTTCTCCGTTGAGTTACTCCGTGACCCGTTGTTCTTGGGCCACCGCCACTGGGCCGAATTATATCTATAATCCGCCTCTCCTCTCTTCTTCTTCCTCTAAAATCACGCCTAGATGATCCGCCAATTCTCTCGTATTGGTCTTGCTGCTCACGATGATCTGCCGACATTAACTCTGGTTGGGTTGGATCACCCAAAGCATATGAGTCCGCTATTCGATGGTTTACGCCAAGGTGGTTGGCATATCTCTGCAGCGCGTTACAAGACACCGCCATAACGGCAGCCTTGCGCGAACCAAGCGATCGCTTGCATTCAATGACTCCTTCACATGAATTTCTTAGGTTACACCACCGAGTTAAAAACTCTCTATCTGTTCATTCGCCTCCTTGCACATGGCTAGTTCTTTGTGGTCTATTCGGTCTCTTGTACGTCCGGTAAAGTTGCGACAAACATCTCTTCAAAATCTAACCAGGCTTGATATCGCCTGGTTGATTATTCAACCATACCGCTGGTCCTCCAACATCTGCGGGACATATCTCACCGCCCATCTTAAGTTGCCACCTGCTATTTTCACTGCGGTAGCGTAATCAATTAACCAGTCTTGCGGCTTGGTACTTCCATTGTACGTTTTTGTGCCTCTTGCCAACTGAAAATTTGGTACCGGTGGTTCGCCCATGATCCGTGGTCCAAAACACGCCGGACCCGGTGGACCTTGCTCTTCCAACAGCTCGGACCGATATAACCGATCTAGCTTTACCCTTGCATCATTTGCTGGCAAATCTCTGTACAGGATTCTATCCTGCATTCCATAATGATTGTTTCCACCTTGATTTGCGTATTCTACCTCGGAATATCCATCATTATACCTTTCATTCACCTGGTTGTGGCGAGCTGGTCTCACTTCTCTTTCCTGCCGAGGCTCAGGTCGTGGTTGGGGGTTGAGCGGCACTTCTCTCCTTACTTCGGCCGGGGTTTGGTTTTCATGATTGTCTCTTGCAGGTTCTCTCCTGCCAGTACTCCCGTTACCTCGGCCTCCGTCCTTTCCATACTGCCGTGGTTTCTCTCCCCACTATTACCTCGGCCTGCATTGCCTCTGTTCTCATTCGCCTTTCCCGCTATTGCCGGGTCATACGGGACAATCTGCTTGTTCCTCTTCCCTGAGGTCACTGCCTTTTCTTTTCTTGCGTTATTTCCTGGTGATGATGCCGCTGCGGCGGATAAAGCAGTCTTGCCCTATTGAATGTACCATCCGTGAAGCCCTGGTCTCGCGGGTTAACTCGAGCATTTCCTCATTTTGCTGGTTCGCGCGCATCAGCTCATTCACTCTTTCTTGCTGCTTTTGCGAGCTTCCCTGTTAACCCTTCTAATTCCAATCTTGCAAGGCATTTGCCGCTCGGAGTTTTTCGCCGGCATCAGACTAAGGCAAACCCAAATCGCCTGATTCGGCTCTGTGAGCTTCATGCTCTTTGTTAATATCACTCATGAGGTTCTTTCCTCTTAATCTCAGTTCGTCCACTCGCTCGGGAGCAATATCAAGCTTGTTAGCTTTTGCATATTCTCTTAGGGTCCTGTTCAAGGATTCCCTCAGGGCCGATTTTACAGGCCTCTACCAAAGACCTTTTGCCTGGTTTCCTCTAACTCTGCCTGAGCATTTGCCGGATCAAGTATCGGCGCTACAGGTGTGGTTAAGTTCTCTATAGTTGCCTGAAGAATGTTCTCTGGTCTCTCCAGAGGTGGTCCTCTCACTCTTGGTGCCTTTGGGGTGGTGTCATGTAGCTCGGCCGGGTTTGTCACTGGCGGAATTACCTCGGCGTGATCTGCTTGGGCGGAGCCTGTGTGCCTGCGGCGGGTTCTCTGCTTGACCCGGCCAACGCTGCTCCCGCTTGCGCTCCTGCTGCGACCATCACCTCAACGTCGCGGGCCCGACGTTCTCCTGATGGACTGCTCGCTGCGCTTCGAGGTGGTTCACCTGCAACAACAACCTGATGAGGATAAACACCGGAGACGTCGACGCCGACGTAGATCCTGTGCTCGCCCAGGCCGATGAAGATTCCGTTGCGCGGGGGAGTTTTCCCCCTGAAGCTCCCTGCATTGTCTCTGACATAGTCACAGACCAAATCTGACCACGCCCGAAACAACGCTCGCCGGTGTTGATGAAGTTTCCGTCCGGATCACAACTCCAAGCACCGGCCGCCCCACGGTGGCGCCAATCGTCGTGGTGGTGGCAGCAGATGCCATGGGTAGGCTAAAGTATGGGGCCAATGGATGCTAGTGGGATCCGGGAGGAAGATGCAACTGCTTTTACACTCAAGCCGCCAAAGTGGTGAACTTTATTTCTCTCTTGATGGGTTACAAGCGCTCCTCGAGCTGTTTACAGGGAGCAACGTGAATCTCTGACCTAACGTTGCTCAAAGAATCCTCCTCTTCCTCGTGGTCCAGACTTCCCTTATAAAGGGGTGCTGGGTGCCCTTAGGTGACGGGCAAGCATATTCGAGGAATATGCTTGTCCCAAAGTAATTCGCGGCCTCCTTTCCTGTCTCCTTCTAACGACGCAAAGCTCCAGCCCCTTCGCATGCCTCGGGCCAAGACTGTCACCTCCGTGACCTTCTTCTCGCCTCCGTCCTGCGCCTCCTTGTCTCTTGCGCTTGGCCTGTTCAGATTCCTTTTAGCTGCAGCTATGGTTTGACCCTAAGCTTCTCCTTCTCCTGCAAGCTTCGTTTAACCCGGCCTTACCTCATGTTATTCGCCTGCTTCACTGCATGAAGATCATCTGGTTAATCCGGCCGAGTTTCTCATTAACTCGGCCAGGTAACCACTTGATACCTGTATAGGTGCTTCTTGCCTCCATTTATCGGCCGACATATCAACGATTCGGCCGACCTAGGCCGTAGCTCGGCAACTTGACGGGGGCAGTACCTCTGTTTTTCCCCGTCTCTGACCTACCCGAGGTTAACCCCCCGACAGGGGCTGAGCGCTTCGGCATTCCCACGTGCTCCACCCTTTAACAACGGTTCGTATAAGAACCGCTGTTAAAGGGGGGGCCTCTACGAACCGGTGTTAGAGGCCTACCTGTGCACTAGTGATTGTCGGTTGAGGTCCTCACTGTGCCTTGAGGAGGCAGTTGCCGCTGACCTACAACAGGCCAACTCGCCTTCACATCCATAGGAGACAGTACAATGTGAACTCACCTTTGCTTGAAGAAGATATAAGGAGTAGAGGGGTTCAGCTTGATGTGGCTGGTTAAAGCGGTATAACAATTTATCTTTGCTCGATGGTGATGTCTACGCACTTCTATTCTTGTAGACAGTTGATGGGCCTCCAAGTGCAGAGGTTTATAGAGCAGCAACAAGTTTCTCTTAAGTGGATTACACAAGGTTTATCGAACACAGGGAGGAAGTGGTCAAAGGTATCCCTCTAAAGCAAACCTGCAATCAAGATATAAGAAGTCTCTCGTGTCCCCAACACAATCAATACACTTGTCAGGTGTATATGTGCACTATTTCAGCGAAGAGATAGTGAAATACAAGTAGTAATGGTGCTAGAAAAGAGCTTCTGACGAGGAGGATATCCCCGGCAACTGCCCCAGAAAAGACTTTGGTGGCGTGGAAGAGACTAAAGGCAAACTGAAACAAAGGTGGAAGCAAACAAACATGTAACAGATCTAGATGCAAACAGTGTTTCAATGTTTAGAAACAATGCCTTTGGATCATACTTTCACTAGTGAACACTCTCAATAAATATATCCTCTTCATGATACTACCCTGAACTAATCTCCGGTTGAACACTCTAATCCATGGTAGGGCTATAACAGCACTCCACAAAGTCCGCTTTCCCCATCTAGATAACCCCACACAGTCACCTTGAGCGCTAGATGGTTCCAACAAACACCACAATTTCATAGAGACAACCAACTCAAAATATAACTCATAATAAGAATTTATGAACTATAGCCTAAGTACCACCACGGCGTGCACGCTGTCACTTTCACACACGTGGGGAGAACAGAGATCTATTGAAGCACTTGAGTATTGATGTAAACTCTAGCCTAAGTGCCACCACGGTATGCACGTTGTCACTTTCACACACGTGGGGAGAGCCGGAGATCTATTAAAGCACTTGAGTAGCAGAGTAGATCTACTTGATTACAAAGCTCATGATCACAATAAGATCATGCATAGAGAGAGAGAGATGAACACATAGCTACCAGTAGAGCCCTTAGCCTTGAGGAAGTACTACTCCCTCCTCATCATGGGAATCAGCAATGACGATGCAGATGGTGGTAGAGATCAATGGAGATGGCTCCGGGGGCACTTCCCCGTCCCGGCAGGGAGCCGGAACAGAGACTTTCTGTCCCCCGAATCTCCCCTTCGGTGGCGGCAGCGCTGCGGATATTTTTGTGGATTTTTGCTCCCGTTAGGGTTTACGTCACGAGGATATGTATATATAGGCGAAAGGGAAAGGTTGGTGGAGGCCCACACCCCCTAGTGGCGTGGCCAGGGTGGGTCCGCGCCACCCTAGGGTGTGGCCACCCTGGTGCCTTACTCCGTCTCTGCTTCATGTTTTCGTATTGCTCCGGGAAAAATAGTAACTTTGGCTTTTGTCCCGTTCAATTCCGAGAATTTTCATTTTTTAGCTTTTCTGAAACCAAAAACAGCAGAAAACAGGCAACTGGCACTGTGGCATCTTGTCAATAGGTTAGTTTTAGAAAGTGTATAAAAATACCTCAAAGTGTAGATAAAGCATAAGACAAATGATATAAAACATGCATGGAGCATCAAAAATTATAGATACGTTTGAGACGTATCAGATGGCTCTTAGCATATTGGATGCATTCAATGGCTGCACACACGGCAAAGCTAGAGTAACACATTTCTTGAGATTGAGGAAGGGTCTGCCTTATAAGAAAACATCATCTTAGGTGTTGATGGCTGCCGGATTTAAGTTAACTTTGTCTAGGTTCGCATGTATCTAGACTTGTTTGATATATAGATACATATGAATCTAGACAAATGCAAGTAACTTATTTCTAGATGAGGGGAATTACTATATTTGAGTGTTGTTTCTCCTTCTCCCATGCAAGATTTAGTTTCCTCCAATTGTCATCTGATCATCATTTGTATATCTGGAGATGGACTTAAAACTGAACCTTTCCATCTCTTTGTCATGTTCTTTTTTTTCTTTCCTACTCCCTCCATCCCAAGGCCTAAGGCTTATATTTTTTAAAAAAATCAAGCCACAAAAAGTTTGGCCAAATTTTTAGAAAAAACTATTAAAAAATATTATATTATGTAGATACCATGTGAAAATATATTTCATAATGTGAAAATATGTTTAGCTCATGAATACAGAGGATTTGTAATAACACAAATTACATTCTGATAGAAAGGTGCTGCGACTAAAATCACAACTCATAGCTCGATTTTCTCTATAAAGTCATTCCTCCAGAACTATCCCAATTCCTAATTCAACTAAACTTCTATGAGCGCACATTCCTTTAAGCAGAGCGATATTGATCTCTTTGCAGTCCAGAAGTTCAGGCTATGACTTATGTTGCAACACTGAAATCAACCCTGGGCACCTTAAACATCCAGTAAAAACAAGAATAATTCCATTTAGAGCTCCAACACAAATTGGTAACGCTATCACGTTGACCACTAGTATCACCTGGTGTGTCCGCCTCAGTTAACTCTGAATTAACATTATATATGGTGTGTGTAGAACATAAGGGGCTCTGCTGTTTTACACGAAGCTATCTGATTTGGTCGCACGGGGAGGGTCACCAGCTAGCCATGGTAGGTCACTAAGTCGCATCCACTTCGACGCACGCACGAGCTCGACTGCGACCACCATGAAGCCAAACACAACAGATTTAAAGATAAGTTGATATGGTAGGAACTCGGTCAATTTTGACTATTGTTTAAAACAGGCAAATGAAATTATGTCTAGAATCACGGAATAGTTTATGATAAGTTGATATGGATATCATATTTGGAATCCTCTTATTTTTTTTATCAATTTAGACATATTATTTGTCGAATTCTGATTTACAGATTTAAAGATATTATTTATTCCATATTAAATAGAAAAATACAAAAAAGTAAAATCATTATGTTTTTATTTGAATTCAATAATATTTTTAATTATTTATTGTTGTTTACTTAAATAATTGTTTGTAATTTCAAAAAAATAAATGTGTGACATAATGATATAAGAGTTAATAGGATTGATATAATAATATTGACAACAAGGTATAAATTGCTTCGTAGAAACTGATTCGGAAAGAACGGAGAAGTTAAGTGTGCTGCGGGTGGAGTAGTGTGATGATGGGTGACCGACCGGAAAGTTTTACCAAGACTTCGTTCAAGTGTAATTAGTATTAAAAATATTCCAAGTGAGGGATTAACGAGTCAAACAATTCGAAGATTAAAGAAAGTTAAGAAAAATTGAAAAAAATTGATTTGTTTTACAACCGGCCGTTAGGTTATGCCGAGGGTCAAGTCTTCGGTGTAGCCTATGCCGACGGCAATACATGTGCCGACAACCAAAACTGCATGTGCCGAGACGGCGGTACGCCGAGGGCTGCCCTTGTCACAGACTGTACCAACAACATTCTAGGGCTATGCCGAGGGCAGCTGGCCATCGGCACAACGCTCCATTCTTGTAGTGACTTCATGTTCTCTATGCCGGGCTCTGGATTCTGAGGAGATTTAATTAAAGGGAGCACCTAGATCTCATGTGTTTGTTTTTTTACTTATATCTAAATCACTAACATCATCTTACTATTTTATGCTAATTCTCGGTTATAACTTGGTTGCAACTCATTAAATCCTCACTTATAAACTAGTTGTAACTTATATGTAACTACTACACTGCATGAACCGCGAGGTATAATTAATGGTGAGAGAGACGATTGAGACATAACTAAAAATCAGGCTCTTATTTTTTAGCAAAACCGTCAATTAAAAATACATGGCATTCCGAGGACTAGTAGTTAATTATTAATTTCTTTTATTAGTAACGTCAAGATCCATTTTTCTCCCCTCACGGTGCTGATCCTTATTATAGGAAGAAATTCACAACTCATAGCTCGATTTTCTCTATAAAGTCATTCCTCCAGAACTATCCCAATTCCTAATTCAACTAAACTTCTGTGAGCGCACATTCCTTTAAGCAGTCTGCCTTCAAGGCCAGTCAACACTACCACAAAGAGTGATATTGATCTCTTTGCAGTCCAGAAGTTCAGGCTATGACTTATGTTGAAACACTGAAATCAACCCTGGGCACCTTAAACATCCAGTAAAAACAAGAATAATTCCATTAAGTGTGCTGCGGGTAGAAATTGACAACAATGTACAAATTGCTTCGTAGAAACTGATTCAGAAAGAACGGAGAAGTTAAGTGTGCTGCGGGTGGAATAATGTGATGATGGGTGACCGACCGGAAAGTTTGACCAAGACTTCAATTTGAACGAAGATTAACTGTAATTAGTATTAAAAATATTCCAAGTGAGAGATTAACGAGTCAAACAATTCAAAGATTAAAGAAAATTAAGAAAAAAATGAAAAAACAATGATTTTTTTTACAACCGGCCGTTCGGTTATGCCGAGGGTTAAGTCTTTGGTGTAGCCTATGCCAACAGCAATACATGTGCCGACGACCAAAATTGCATGTGCCGAGACGACAGTACGCCAAAGACTGCCCTTGTCACAGACTGTACCAACAAAATTTTAGGTCTATGCCGAGGGCAACTGGCCATCGACACAGCTCTCCATTCTTGTAGTGACTTTATGTTCTCTATGCCGGGCTCTGGATTCTGAGGAGATTTAATTAAAGGGAGCACCTAGATCTCATGTGTTTGTTTTTTTACTTATATCTAAGTCGCTAACGTTACCTTACTATT
This sequence comes from Avena longiglumis, assembly GCA_030063025.1. Taxonomy (NCBI): domain Eukaryota; kingdom Viridiplantae; phylum Streptophyta; class Magnoliopsida; order Poales; family Poaceae; genus Avena; species Avena longiglumis. The sequence continues at coordinate 17,215,979 of CP125975.1, forward strand.
TTATGATAGTTGCAATTCATTAAATTCTCACTTACAAACTACTAGTTGCAATTCATACGTAAACTACTACAATCGCGAGGTATAATTAATGGTGAGAGAGATGACCGAGATATAACTAAAAATCAAGCGCTTAATTTTTAGCAAAACCGTTTAATTAAAAATACAGGGCATTCCGAGGACTAGTAGTTAATTATTAAATTCTTTTATTAGTAACGTCGGGATCCATTTTTCTCCCCTCACGGTGCTGATCCTTATCCTTATTATAGGAAGAAATTCCGGTTTGACGGTTTTCTATGGAAAATTCCGATGTGACTTAAGTTTAACAAGGAAGGAATCTGCATGACTAATCCCCCCGCGCCCGCTGCTAACCAGTCTGGTCCTCTCCTGCACGGGGCGACACGCCTTCGCCGCCCACTGCTCACCCTCTCCTGCACGGGGGGACACGGCTGGCGCCGCCGCAGGACGGTGACACGCCTGTCCCGCGTGCCTTTCCTCTCCGGCGCCGACCTTCCGCCTGCCTCGCCCTCGGCGCTCCTCCCCGCCTTGCATCATCGTCCTCCCTCCGCATCCGCTTCTTTCGCCCGGCGCCCTCAAGCTGCTCGTCGAAACGCCACCAAGGCGTTCGACCGCCACGAGGAGCACTAGCCACGTCCTCGGCCCTTCTCGCGGCGGCGGGGGACCGGGTCCATGGCGCAGGCCAAGCGGTACGTGCTGCGGCTCTTCATCTCGCTCAAGTACGTGACGGCCAACGTGGTGGACCGGCAGAGCGGCCGCGTGGTGGTGACCGCGTCCTCCGTCGAGAAGCCCCTCCGGGACGGGCTGGAGTGCGGCCGCGCCTGCAACGCCAAGGCCGCGGCCGCCGTCGGCGAGGTGCTCGCCATGCGCCTCCGGGTGGACGGCCTGGCCAGCGAGCCCATCCACGCTAGCGCCGCCAAGGAGGTCGAGAAGAAGGGCTTCAAGAACCGCACCAAGGTCTGGGCCATCCTCAACGCGCTCCGCAACCACGGCGTCAACCTCCGCGTCGACGACGACGGCGACCACAGGCGGCATGTCTGACAGACAGGCATCAGTGCGTCTCTTGAACTCTGTCTTTGCGTTTCTCCTGTATGTGTACAGAGGCAGAAAATAAAGTGCAGACATTTTGAGTGCTTTGGTTGTATCATGCCGATCAGAATTGCCTCACTGTACTAGTTCATACTACTTGGCTCCCAGCTAGTATAATATCCAACATCTAGAGGCAAATGATGCGTTTAGTTTGCTTTCGTTACAAGGCCACTACTGAAACTTAGCTTCTATCTTAACAGAACGAACTCTGAGGTGTTCCCGAATCACATTTCAGTAAAAAATAGATGATATATGCGGTGTCAAATATACCAAAAGACCAAGCAGGATCTCTGCTGCAATGATGCGGCAATTTACACCCGATTGCTTGTTGACACTTCAAACCGCAGTACATCAGAGATGCATGAAAAAACTTGAAGAAACCTTCAGTTTGCATACTAGCTATACCATAGAGTATAACAGTGAAACCATGAACTGGATAGTCTCAGTCAAATAGCGAGCGAGCAAGCGATTCTAGCTTCTCGTACGCTTTGAGCTGGCTCAAAGCACTGTCTAGCAGAGCCTTCTTGCTATCGCCGATCACCTCCCTTGACTGTCTGAGCTCACACTTGGCTGCAGTCAGCTCATCCTTCAGGTTCTTGATCTTCAAAGTATCCCTGGCCTTCTCGAGATTCCTGATCTCCTCCTCAATCATATGCAGATCCTGATGGTCAGACTGAACTCCTGATGGCGCTAGAGCACAGGACAGGCCATCCGGTAATGGTGGCGCTGAAGGCGTCGTGTGCCCCATCCTTGAACTGCCTCCCAGGACCAATATCATTTTCTGCAAGAGAGTAGTGGTTTAGTTGGAGTGGTGAAAATAACTGGGGAAACACGAAACGAGTCTCTTTACCCCCTTATAGATGTTATAAAATATGTCCGCGATTCAAATTCAGTGTCTGGACCTGTAGATTTATCTTGTTTTTTGGCATGGTTTCGCAACGCTACCTTTCCAGGTTCTGTTTGATGTCTTCGTGCAAGCACACAGTACACATGATACTTCATTTGGATACCAAATTAGTACTAGTACATTGATTTATTAACAGAATGTACTGAACATAAGGGTGCTCTCCATCCATTCTGCCCAAGTAGACAGAGGGATACTTTTACTTACCTGCCTATGATTCTCGACTGGTGGATCGGGGCAGAGAACCTTGACATCCTTCCTCGTCTTCCTCTTCAGCCACTGGCGGAGCTCTGCGGGATCCAGCCTCCCGGCCACAGCCAGGATCCCAGTGTCGACATCTCCTACTGACGTCTCGACTCCTATATATCAAACCAGAATTCAGGGGAAACGCCCAAGAACATTGCTGATCAAAATAGTATATCTTCAGGAAGAACAGAGAGGACGGGCAGGGAAGGCTGCGCGTAAGTACCTCTGAAGCTCCCGATGGAGGCCATGGCCTTCTCGACCTTCCCGACGCACCCCATGCACCGGCACTGCATGTCCACCTGGAGGCTGAACCGCGTGTGCTTGGCGCCCTCCTGAGAAGAGCCAAAGATATCTTGTCAGGTCTGATGGGAACAGCAGGATCCATGGATGAATCAGAGAAGAAGAAAAGGAAGGTGAGAGCTTCCTCACCGTCGCCATGGCTGACGGGTTCCGAGCTTGCCTCTATTGGCAGGAGGTGCTAAGTTGCTGCAGGCTTTGGTTATGTTGGGTTTGGAGGAGGAGAAGGTCAAGGGTGGTTTAAATACATGTATGTGCGATCGGAGCCGAGTTTCTGGTAAACGCGTGCAACTTACTGCTAATTAACCGCATTGGATGGCGCGAAGCTCCATGCGGCGCTGTGATGAATCGAAAGAGCTCGATGTGCATGCCATGCATTCAGAAAGGACACTAATTATGATTATCAACCTGTTCACATTTAGTCAGTTTTTTTAAAAGGATTTAGTCAGTGGTCTGTAGTCTGTACTAATCGTCAAACTTATTCCTTCGAGACGGGAGATCATCTGTTTCCATCAACAGCTTAATTGATGTTCATCTTCCCTAAAAAAATTAATTGTTCTTCTACTGCACTGATGATTTTTTTCTTTATTTGACTTGATTTCTTTTGCATGACCCACGGTAAACCGTTTGGTGAATCTCTCCTTTTTTTTTTGTAGTTTGGTTTTGATAATCAGAGGGTGGTGTGATGAACCTGAACTAGTAGAGGAGCTGCAAACACCAATTCTGATTTCTGAGACGCAATTCAAGCGATGTGCATCCAGTCACAGACCGCAAGCTCTCGAAAAAAAAATCAAATACAGTATAGGACAGGACACGTTTTTGTAGAGGCCCATATCCACTTTTCTGCTCAATCACGGGCCCAGTTAACGCTTCAGCCCATCAAAACACATGGCGTCCTCTCGGGCAAGGGGGGAATTGGGGAAGTAGCCGCAGGAAATGTCTCGCCGGCGGCAGCAGGGCTCCGACTCCGACGGCGAGGACGACAGCTTCCTCTACCGCTACCCGCTGCCCTCCTCCACCTCCTCCGGTGCTTCCAGCGCGCCAGGCGGCCACGGAGGGGGCGGCAAGCCCGGCAGGGGCGGCGGCAGCGGCTCGGGCGGGCTCGCGCCGTCCAAGTCCACGGTGTACGTCTCCAACCTGGACTTCGCGCTCACCAACTCCGACCTGCACACCCTCTTCTCCCGCTTCGGCAAGGTCGCCCGCGTCACCGTCCTCAAGGACCGCGCGTCCCGCCGCAGCAAGGGCGTCGCCTTCGTCCTCTTCGTACGCCGGGAGGACGCCTCCGCCGCCGCCGCCGAGATGCACGGCAAGGTGCTCAACGGCCGCACCCTCGCCGCATCCATCGCAGAGGACAACGGCCGCGCCGCGCAGTTCATCCGCCGACGCGAGTACCGCGACAAGTCCCACTGCTACGAGTGCGGCGGGGAGGGCCACCTCTCCTACGAGTGCCCCCGCAACCAGCTCGGGCCCCGGGAGAGGCCGCCGCCCTCTAAGAAGTCGCGCCGCGGCGGCGCCGCTGGTGGCGGTGCCGGCGGCCGTGGGGGCGGGGAAGGAGGGGCCGGACCCTCGTGGCAGTCGGACGAAGACGAAGGCGTCGCCGCGGCGTTCGAGGACGACAGGTGGGCGTCGGTGGTGGACACGAGGGGAGAGGAGGAGAAGGCGGCTGAGAAGGAGGGGAGGGCCAAGGCTGCGAGGAAGGAGAAGAGGAAAGGCTACTTCAGCGACGAGAGCGATGAAGACGAAGACTGAGCTTCAGCCTATGGTTCTATCGAGTGCTTATATGAGATAATGTCTGTATTCGCACTTCCCATGAATTTTATGAGTTGATCAATGGATAATTTCTTGTTGCAAACCTACTCTCATTGCCCGTGCCACGTTTCTATGCTTATTAGGTACGAAAATTTTCCCTGGTTTGCTTATTTTGGCATGCTGTGAAATGCTCATTTGCATAAATAGTTACATACGATGTTTCCACTACTTTATAACAGCTAGCCTATTAATCTTTTTACTTCTCATCACCGATAGTCAACATGTTTGGATTGGTCTGCTTAGGATCACAGGGAATGTAGATTGGTGAGTTACTGCCAGTCTCCTGATTTCCATGTTTTTGGATAATGACTCTATTTTGCTTCTTGTAGCTTGTCGTGGACTATAAGAGGTTGCTAGTAGTGTGTTCTTGGTTGAATTCTATTTATAATATGCATACCAGTAACCTTAATTTGGCCACTTAGATCTATGTGTTGTGAATCTTGACACTCTCGGATTAGTCCATCATATTGCATGAAGAATAATTTGATGCAATAAGTCATTGTGCCAAGACTCAAATAATCTAAGAAACACAGAGGCAGAATATTATAAATTGTAACTTTTGGTTAGCAGTTAGCATCTTAGCAGCTAGCATATTTGAATGTATCTCTTTAGCTAAAGAAGTAAAGATACTGTTCATTTCTCGAAGCCACACTTCTCACCAATTGATGAAAACAGTTTACCATGTCTGCCGTCCATTCTTGATTGTTCTAGTTGATCACAGAGGTGTTTTCTCTTTTGTGGATACAAGTACGAATAAACACCTGCGTCTTGTTTACTGTGTCTGCTGTCCATTTCGATATCTTGTCTGATACTGATGTCCTAGAGATCCATGTAGATGCGCCTCAATGCCAATATTACGCTTGGCATCAAGTTAGAGATGTGGTCTGCCTTCTCTCTAAAGGACAGTTTGCCTATCCCTGAGACTCAAGAAGTAGAGGACACCATCAAGTGTCTTATGGTGAGCTTGGAACAAGAGTAGTTCTCAGGATATGGCAAGCCTGTGTGCCATTTCTTTCTGGCTCTCAGGCTTAGTGCAGGTCCAACAAATCATACACAGGGAATTTGACACTACCATAAATGTCAAGTCCTTGGTTGCAATGCTACCATTTGATGTTTATACCTGATCTAATATTGGCACTTGAACGTGACCTCATCTTATTGCTGTTCTGCTGCTAAACTGTTAAGATGTAATGGCTTGCACCTTTTGCATTGAAGAGGACAAGAATACACACCAAGGTTTCAAGGAAGTTTGTGGAACCATGTGAGCTTGATGGAAATATTGAGAATAGTGATAGGCTACATGCATTTGTTGGTCCCTGACCCTCCGGTTCATGGTCTTTAACTTGACAGGGAGCTATTTCGTCGTCAAGAATGAATGGTGTTTAAATGTTCTGTCGATATCCTGGCTGGCAGATCTAAAGTATAAATCCGACAGTGTAAGGATGGCCTCCTGTCGTCCGTCACTCGCTCTCTCAATGTTACTGTGTTTGGTTTGTCTTTTGGGATGTGGCGGATAGGTGAATTGCAGCAGATGTATATCTTGGATATCAGAGATCGGTAACAACAGTTTAGCATGTCCTAGGGGATATATTTGGAGGCTTATGAAGACGGCTAAACCAGAAACGCTAAATCAAGTAGAGAAATAAATCTTAGTCATCTGAAATTATAGTGGTGCATGTCTCCCACTTCATCTTTTGGAACCATTGTCTCAGTTCTAGACACACATTTATTAGTTGTAGCACTTCAGTTTTACATGATATGATGTACCTTCTATGTTGTTTGGCCTTATTGGTACATAATGTAAAGGTATATTTCTAAACTGGCAACTATTCAGTGAGAACATATTCTTTAGACCTGTGAAAGCAGTTGTATTGCATCCACAAATGTAGATTGTCACATACTTGTTTGTTTTCTGTTTGCATCTACTTATGCATGTAGTATGGCTAATCACTAAGCTACATACTTGTTATTATTTTGGTCATTGTGTAGTTTGGATCATCAGCGAAGGGAAAATGAAAACTAAATGGTTCCAGATATGCTCCATTCTCATTCTCCAAAGATCTGAAAGTTACTCATCAGTTGTTTACAAAAGCACATGAGCTGTCTTTTTTTTTCTGTCACATTTTAGGCGTACTAACAGGACTAACTTCTTTCGTGCTCAAAGATGCTAGAGCGCTGATGTAATTCAAGCTGCGTATCGATATGGACAGTACAGTTGATAAATTTAAAACTTAAAGAAAACAATTCTAGTGTCCACAAAAGAAACTGTCTTTCCAAAGAGACACTTCATGTGGTACGAGTGTACCGTACATATTGATTTTTTTAGGACAAACAAATAGAACAATATATCCTATCCTCCAATATCTAGAACTAATCCAGAATAATTACTGCAGAACTTTTTGTTTGAAAAGCAGAGCTCCATGTCCATTGAATGATGAAACACACTGAAGAACTTGAAAGCGTTGCTGCTGGTAACTTGGTCGAGGGGTTGAATGCTGTAATATCCTCTGAAGGGAGCACTGAAGTTGATCAGTAATCAGACACAAGCCATCGAGGATTATTGCACATCTACATTCCAAGAACAAAAAGGTATCTGAAGAAAACCTTACGTAGAGATAGTTCACCATATCAACTCAATCAGGTTGGACTGTCTTTGAGAGTTTGGGGCGCAGGAATGAGAGTATTTACAAGTCAATGCATGCTTTCTTCAGTGTTTCCTAATTTTCAAAACTGGCTTTCCCATAGTCAGGTATTCTAATGTCATCAGCAGCTCCTATCCTCGAAATCAAATCAAAAGTTAATCCAGCTATCATCATAACTAGGTGTGGTAATGCTACTTGGCACATAACATGGGCTACCAAGAATTCTTTCTGGGTTTCCTGAGGTAAAACCAAACACCGACTCTTCGTAGATTTCTGATTAAATCTGACAAGCTTGCGAGGCCTATGGTGTCTTCATGTCAAACCAGTGTGACCAATAGTGACCCTTGTTTCTGGGCTAACAGCCTGATGAACTGAAACTTTCACAGTTTGGATATTTGCTAGTTTATATACATGAAGGCACTCTTGTAAATCTGCATCACATGTCATCAAGACCCACTCTGAATCATCATCCAGGTACTTAACAATCATAGAACTTGTGTCTACTATACTCAAACGTCTTGCCATCTCCTGCTTCAGTTCTTGAAAGCCACACTCAGGCTTTAATCTGAACCTGACCTTTTCTGAGCCAAATGTGGCCTTTACTCTCATATCTACATCCGTATTCTGTTTTGGGGGTGATAGGCTTTGAGAATAATGCTGTCCACCGATAGTCTCTTGATTACCATTATGTAAAATATCTCGTGGTGCCTCCTGAACTGAGAAATGTCCATTTAATGTACCATTTTCTGTTTGCAAAGTCTGAACATTGCTGTGCTTTACTGGACTTCCAGACTTCATCAAATCAACCCCAGCTAATGGTTGATGTTGCGTTGCTCCACCACTGCAGGACGGACTTGAATCAGAACTTTGGCTGCATGATGAGTGTGAGTGTGAGGTTGATGGTACATTGTTTCCTAGCCTGTGGTGTCGGTGCTTCTCAATATCATTAAGATTGGTCTGCTGAGTTGGAGGAACAGTGATGCTTCCTGACAAATTGTTATCAGATGATACAGAGGTGTTTGTGAGATCCTTGTACAGGGTATTAAGCTGGAAAGCCGTCTCTCCTCCATGGACCGAATCGATGATCTGTTGCAGCTTTCTTAGAGAATGGTCTACCTTCTTGATCTTTCGTGATGGCCAGCGGTTTATGCCATGGGTCCTGCATATTCTTTTGAGGGTGGTAGGGCACACTGTGTAAGAGACAAAAAAAGTGTGGTGAGTACATATCCAGTCAAGCTGAATATGGTTCTTCTTTTCTTTGTCATTAAATCAAAGATATATGACGGTACAAGTATCTTTCACATGCAAAATGTGATCATAACTTGGAGACGCGCAATAAATATGATGAGCATGATGTCTGCTATATTTTCTGTGGAAGGAATAATTTAGGTACAGCGCCTAAACCAGCTGTTCTACTTCTAGAAAGCAACATAGCATGTCAACATGATGAGTTTAGGTCCTATTTCTGGCAAGTATGTCTTACATATACCCTAATCTGTATATTTGAGGCAGAGAACACCAATGTTTCTAACTCAGTTATACAATTGACTGTTTTGTCATGTAAAGTTACTGTTAGCTGCAAGCAATGAATATTGACTTAAGATACATTGACAATCTAAGCCTTGTAGTACATCTACTAAATAATTGTACAGTAAAGTTATCTGTTATGGCAATTCTTGAGAGTTGAGTACTGTTTTATACTCATTTTGTTTCTCTTTTTGTTTATGTTACTACAACTGTAGGGTGAACTATAAATAAAACTTTTCCTTCTCTTTCCCTTGAAGAGAAACAGCACAAAACACAAAAAAAGGGCGAGAAGAATGTTCATCTCTTATTACGAGGTGCATGTGGAGGCTAACTTTCTTGTAGATGCAACAATGACAACGTGGATGCAACGTTTTCTTATTGAGCATTCAGGTTAGCATGATGGCTACATGGCTTGTATTACTATAGTTTAATGAATGGCGGTATCTACTAAAACTGTAACGTATTCATATCCAAATCTTGCATTTATTTTAGGAGTAACTATGGCTCACCTCCTAGGCTCTTCGCTGCATCTTTCAGGCTACCAGCAAAGTACTGCCGAAGAACCTGCAAGCTTACAGTCTTCTCCGTCTTTGTGCGCCTTTTTCCTTTGCTTCCTTGTGCTGATGTCTGAATGCCAGCTAAAGATGAACCCTGCCCTCCATGGATACTTTGTTCAGCTAAATCTGATTCTTTCTGTGAATACCCTGCTAGACTTGTCCAAGATGCCTCCTCTCTATGTTCTGTTGCTTTGTCTCCAAAGGACAACTCCTCAACTTTGTTCTTCCCCTGGGGACCAAACGAGTTCAGCTCATTCATTTCAAGCATTGCCTCATCCTCCATCTCCTTGTCGGTGACCACGCGAAGAGTTTGGCAAGCGCTGCGCATGGTGACCGACAAGGAGTCCAGTACTGCCTTCTGCTCCTCCAGGGCTTCACAGTCGGTTGGCAGAAAGAATTCCAGCACGAAGTCTGCTGTCCCGGTGCGTGTGCACCTCAATCGGATTGCCACTGCACCTTTTAAGTTGAAGATCTTGGCATGGTGAGACAATGGGTATTCCAATTTAGTTGAAGATCCAATGTCTGGTAGGAAGCACGGTTGGTTTGTGGTGAAGGCTTTCCCTGCAACCCCTTGCCCACGCAGAAGGTGGTGGTCAGAGCAGGCGTCATGGAAGTTCTGCATCTGAGGACCATTGACGTAGGATGCTGCATCAATGGTGGAGATGCAGTACCTGTAGTTTTCATCGGAGTGGCGGCTGCCCCGTTTCTCTTGCTGAGCACATGTGACCCAGGTCTGAGCTAATGGGAGCCTGTGGGTGATGCAGGCTGCTCTTAGGACTTCCAGTATCTCTGGCAGAGCATCTCTGTAGGAAGCACTGTTCAACTGGTTGATAATCAGCAAGAGCAGACATGAAGTCATGAGAAGATATCAGCACCATTATATCATTACAAGGTATTTATCTACATTTACCTTTAGTTTGTGTTAGGGTAGACCTTAGATTGACAAATTCTTTTACATAGACTCGTACTTTCACAAAATTACAAATTACACACTATACTACAGAACTGTTATTTAATGCTCTTAAGGACTCAAACATTGAAAACTAATTCAACTTTCTGACTTCACTCATGATGGGGGTATTGGGTACTTGTTCATCTGACTTGACTCAATTCACCAAGTCGGCAACCCAATGAACCATCTAAGAAAGCCACCTCACACAGTGATAGAGTAAGTTAACCCCCACCCCAAAAAAACGAACAAGCATTTTTCCTCTCTTTCTCCTTTATCCTCTGGCGTGTCTTTTGGTGATCTAACACTGATCGGGATGCCACTTAAATGGACAACTTTGGTAAGAGCGCTTTGTAAACCATGGGCAATGGGGTGATTTGTTCCCGTTAACAAAGTTTGGGAGGTTAAATAACCAGTTTTGTACTAGAGGGTTCAAGCTAGACTTCCATGAAAGCAGAGGGCGTAAATTGTATCATTGGTATATAGGTTGGTATTGAATTGTTTATTCTAATGAAACCAAAACTCAAAGCTGTGATACGGTAGTGTTGAATCCATGGTGCTGCTTACCTTTGTCCGTGGAACGCTTGAAACTTCTGTGCTTCTCAGGTTAACCGCCTGCAGAAAGCATCGACATTAAGAAATCTCAAATGTGGAAAAGAAAAACTTGCTTGCTTCCAATGTAGTCATTAGTTGTGTGTATTACAGGTGACAGCAATCACGCTCTTTCTGCAACTATACTTGTTTTGCATACTAATGTCTGAAGTTTCAGGTTAAGTGAGGTGTCAGTACCTGCAGAGCATTGCAGATGTTGTTGATCTCAGATGTGAAGTTGAGCTTCTGTCTAGTCATTATCAATTCCATAACACCCAAGCACGTGTAGTTCCCCTGCTCGAACACTGGAAGCCCCATAGTCCCATGGACGTTCAATGACTGGGCATCGTTCACCCGGGGGTATTCATATCTGGTGAAGTACCGAACATCCGGAGACCACTCGGGGAGCTTGCCAATGAACACCCTCCCTGGGAGCCCCACCGGTGAGGACTCTGACGCAACATCTGCAGAGAACAGGTATTTCGTCGACACGTCCCTGAACCGTGTGAGGCTCTCTGAGGTCTTGTCAAGACTGAACGGCTGCTCGCTTGTTGTCAGCACCAGCTGCCCATCGTTGCCTTTGACGGGCAGCCATAGCTGCACAAGCACATCGGTGTCGCTCTGCATCTCCTTGATGTGATTTAGTGCTTGGTTAAGACGTTGCCGGAAGGTGGAGCTCGGCTGCATCCAGAAGGTGTTATTTGCACTTGCCGGCGGCGCGGTGGTGGTGGTGGTGGCATCTGAGAGGAAGGTGGAAGGAGAAGCAAAATAGCTGGGTGAGCGTGAAGCGTTGGTCGCCACTTCAAGCCAGCCGTTGTCACCGGAGAGCAGCTGCTCCAGGAGATCCAAGTCAACCGCCGTGCCCTCGGACGACGCGGTTCGCGCCATGGAGACGCTGGGCTGCGCGCCTCTTCCGTCTTCCATCCAGGTAAAGCTTCCTTCAGAACCTGATACACAAATTCGACACCACAATAATAATCAGTGTTAGAGCCTTGAAACAAACATAGGTAGTCTTGGACTTGATAGCATGCAAGTCATAATACTTCTCCTCTCCTGTTGGGAATCGAGAAGCATAGTTGGATGATGATGATGAACATCTTGGGTATTGGATGGTGGAAATCTAGGGAAGATCTTTGTGTCAGATGTGTTTGTCTGTGGGTTGCAGGGTGCGGGTGGTAGGCGAGAACACATCATTTTCTGCAGAAAGGAAGCAAAGAAAGAGATTGATGATGGAGGTAGTAGCTGCTCACTGGCAATCGTGTGCCTCCCTTGCGGTCATGAAAGGAGAGCCTCCCCCTCCCTCTCTTCCTCCTAGCTCGGTGCTACCCAGCCTCCTCCAACTAGCAGCAAGCAGCAGCAGCTCTAGAAAAGGTTCGGTGCTCCACCAGAACACCCCCCACCATTCATTCCAGAGGCGCCTCCGCTGCTGAATCCTGCTTGCTGCTGTGAGATGGAAAAGGAAAATTAGAAATTGGCTATGCTTGTCCTGGCCTGGCTTGGCCCGTCCTTGCTTTGTTCCTGCCTTTCGTTGTCTGGCTTTGTCGTAAGAACAAAGCCTGTGGGGGCCACCCACTGCATTCCCATTTTCTTTATTTCTTAGAATCTTTCCCTCTCACTGATGGAGCCCAGCGCCACACAGGAATCCAACTATACCCACTTCTAGATTAAAGTCAACTCTGTGGGTGATTTTGTGGCCTGAGAAGGATACCAGCATCTCCAACCAGTTGTGTTTAATGGGTTTTACGTCACCTAGATGCAGCTAAACAAATATCTCGAATGTGTCGTATCTGATAAGTCATTCTAATTCGCATTAAAAAAGAGATCAAATAAACTAAGGAATACTCTTTTGCTCACGGAACTAATTGCGTCTATTTCCAAAATAACTTAAACTAATTGTATATTGCATTGTCTTTTAAGTAGTTTCCTGGTTATTGCCTTGTTGCTCTACATATGTGTATTCATGTGGATATTATCATTGTAAGTGAACTTATGTCATCTCTTAGTTCTACAGAGTTGCAGCAGTTGCTGATGTGACCATTTAGATATGAAGCTGGTGGACTCAGTCCTAGTTGGTTAGAGGGCCACATGCAAGGCCACTAAATTGTATGCCACAAGTCTTGCATCAGTGATGTCATTGCCGAGAGGGGGATCAGGGAGGTAGGCACTAATTGGAGATTCCAGTATACAGTTTGTGGGGTCTAAAAAATTTGTCATCACTGTGCAATGCACGGGAAACCACAGATTCCGGGACAATTATCTGGAAAGGTAGGGAGTTTTAGTATCTTCACACTACCGTTGCGTACACACGCTGCATGATTCCCTCTAGCAACAAATTACATCACCAAAAGTAGGCTTCAAAAGAATTCTATTAGTTTCCAAAATAAAATACAAGAAAATCATGAATAACAATATAGAAAAGAAAAGCGGAAAAGGAAATCTACATGTACATGTGGGTAAGAAACCATGAAAACTTTTTTGAATCAATAGCGAGGAAACTTTAGAGATCCTAAATAGAATTATGAGTTTTTGGCTGTCTGGCACCAAATTATTATAGCCGTAGATGCTTTATGAGCTATGCAGTTTCTTTTTCTAGGGATGACAGATGCACTTGCATAATTAAATATGGACTGTGCTTGTTCCCAGGATTGCATCTCGTAAAGCTACATATGTACGGCTGGTTACGTATCTAAATGGGATTGGTTAGTGTTTTAGTTTAATCGCCTTTTCTTGTTAGATCTTTACCTCCCTCAATTTTATATGGCTGTTTACTTGGGAATATTAAAAAGGTAGGAAGCTGTTCGAAACAAGTATCAATTAATTAGCTAAATAATGGTGGTTTAGGTGGACATACATGTGATCCCCAATACCAAAGTCCAATTGGGAAGGTTGATTATGCTAGGACAGTAGATTTTTCTTCCCAAGGTTGTTCCCCTTCGGGAAAGGGTTTTAAAGATTGTCACAATGTTAATTTGTTACACTTACTATACTTGCATTGCTTGATTCCTATGGTAACGTGCTTCTGCGCCCTGGTCAGGGAGGAAGGCGTTAGAATACACTTTGATTCATTATTCCATGACATGTCCATGAATCTTGATGCCCCTTGGCAGGGCAACAAAGGCACCACCGCCACAAAAACAACTGGCGCTATTAATAAAATTTTGAACCTTTCTCCTCCCTTTGTACATCTGGAATCTGCTTCTGTGCTATTTAAAAAAATAAATCAAATCTAGCTTAAATTGAAATGAAGATAGAACTAGCTCACTTTCTTTGTATTTTGATTACTCTCATTCAAAATTGTGGGAGCATAGAAGTACACCCATTATAATTTTTGTATTCATCTCAGCTAATCAGTTTTCTAGTGCCCACATGCGGTTGTTTATGTCGGCATTCGTTTGCTTCTGCTGCATAGAGCTGCTTGGATCCATATGAGAAGACACTAGTTGCAAGCCAGCACAAGTGCTCCGTCTATGTGTTATAATCTGACATCACTCGGAAGAAAACAAATGGAGTGCCCACTTTTCCTTTCTTGCTTTCCCTTCTAGTAATATATTGGTTCAGTCACTACCCTAGAGCCCACCCACTGCTAATAGATCTATTTCGGCCTGTCTCTTACATATTTGACCAAAAGCTTTACTCTTCTTTAGTGGCATGCCAACACCATCAGCTCCCCTCCACCAGCTATGGAGATGCCTTCTTAATTCCCCGCCAATCAGATTCCGGTTTGGTTGTTAAAATTCTCGGGTCGGCGGGCCCGGACACAGGGGCCACCTAATGCGCGTGGGGCCCACGAGGAGTCACCTCCAACACGGATCCAATCTTGGCACCGGAACATGTAAAACTAATATTAGTTCCATGGTTGATTAGAGATTAACTTTGCGTGAATGATTTGCATTTTCTTGCGTGAATGTTTCAGAGGCTACATCAATCAATTTCTTAACATTTTTTATACTAGTGTTCTCTGGAAGCTGTTGAATAACGTTGTACAATGGTGTGTACTTTGTTCAGGACTGGTGCTCAAGAAAAGACTTTGCTCAGCTAGCATTGTTTGGATCGGCTATTATCCACGAACGGAACTGGTTTGGATCGCATTGTTAATCCAGACATGTGACAGTTGCTGCACACTTGCACACGCAAATGATGGATTACTTAGAATCTGACAACTAAGCTGGAAGATGTATCGGAACTGCATTGAACTCCGGGGATTTGGATATTCCAGAGTCAAGGGAGGTGATTCGTGCATCATTATACTTTGAGTTCTGCTCTATCCTCTATGTGCCAGGAAACAGTATCCACATGGAGCTAGGTCGTCAGACATGACGACTGAAGGGATCTCGGAAACCAGCAGCCACTGAAAGTTTCATCTTGCCTCTGACTTGGTGGTGCCAATGGTACGCTGGGAAGCTTAGTCTGATCTCCTTGATGGCGTCGAGATCGTAAAAGTCTTAGGATGGTGTATGATTGAAGTATCTGATGGCAATGCTCAGCTCAGGTTGCCTGAGGTTCGGTACGCGATTAAAGTTGCACAAATGACAAATGAAGTCCAGATATCTACAACCTATTCTTTCCCAGAAGGCACCAGGTCAACTTCATGTTGTAGATGATGCTACTTCATATCGCTCGAAGTTGGTCTGCAAGAACTAGTGATGGGAAGATAAATAAGGTGACTGCAAACATGTCAAAATCACGCAAACAGATGGTCAAGTATAGTGTGCCAGTAGTAAATTTCCGCATGAAACCTAGCATTTTGGTGACCTGTATAAAAACAGCTCTGTTTGACAGATCTGTACCACCACCCTGTTGTGCATAAATATTGTGTGCTGGTCCGGAGGGAGCATGCATGTCCTGATCTGCACCTAAGCGATAAACCTGTTATCAATTATGGTGTCGTCATCAATAGCTGTACTTATATTACTAGCCATCAATAATGAAGCATCTTGGTCAAATTACCAGCATTAGTTTTTCATTATGCTGCCAGGGTTCGTCCCACCATGACGCCCCTCGTGCAATTTTAAACAAGATGCAAGACACACAGCACAAAATAATACTGTTACAGTCTACGTCAGTGCAGCAAAGCAACTAGTTGAATATACTGGAGTAGAGAGGCTAGGGAGTTTTGAGAAGGAGAATCACATGCACCATTGTTCAGTGTAACTGGGCAATGGCCTGGGATACCAGTCTAAGCAGTTATTTTTGGAGTTCATGGTTACATTAGATTAGTCCCTTCCTCACAGCACTCGCGTGCCACAATCATACGCTCTTTGCAACCCTGGGAGTGTGTCGGTTGAGCTAGCATCAAGTCTATGCATATAAACTTATTCTCGAGAAGGAAGAATGTTGACCATGTTGCAGCATTCAGGTTTCAAGAGCTTGTCAGGAAGTTTATAAACTCTTGTTATGCGGAGACATCTGGTTTCACTCGTTTCAACGGCGGGCTGGGAATGGCTGGAACGGCAGGCGCATGGGAAAAGTAGGCTGTGTTGGTAGTGATGGATGATCCGTAGGTGGAAGCTTGCCAAGTACATTCAGAGATTTCATCTTCTGCAGCTCCTTCCCTGAAGAGAACAAGAAAATAAGTAGAAATAAAATGCTCAAGCTTTCGTGAACATATTTTATTATGATTGATATGGAGAAATACAAATAAAAACTGAAGCAATGTTCAAAGCTGTAAAGATCAGATTGAAGAATACCTTCTTCGATCAAGAGATTGACTGCTCGTTTCTCCAGCTCAATGGCATGCTTGCTCCGGCCAACAGGTGACAAAGACTGAAGCACTACAGTTTAGACATATGACACAGCGTATTAGATAGCAACTGTGGTGAACTGTTGTCAACTAAGATGTAGAATAACTTACTGCGGATATATTCTTCCTGCCCTGATTGCTCATTGCTCCTCAAGAATGCTTGCAGCCGAATAAACCTCTGTTTCCAATCTTGATTGCTTGATCTTTTCAAATCAGCGGGACTACGTGCTATAGAAGTAGGTACAGCATCGCGAGATCCTGTACTAGTACTAGTAGCGGCAACATTACAAGGTGCCATATTAGCAGCTGTGAAATTCTGAGGCACTGCAGTAGACACGACATTGCGGTGTGTCGGACTAGCAGTATTAGCAGCTGTAAAGTTCTGAGGCATTGAAGTAGACACAACATTGCGCTGCGGCGGACTAGCAGTATTAGCAGCTGTAAAGTTCTGACAAACTGCAGCAGACAAAACATTGCGCTGCGGCGGGCTAGCGGCTGTAAAGTTCTGAGGCATTGCAGTAGGCACAACATTTCGCTGTGGTGGACTGGCAGTCGGAACAACACTCATATGAGCAGTAACCTTTCCTGGAGATTGTTTCGCAAAAGAAAGGTGAGCCGGCAAACTTGCAGAGTGCAAAGCAGGGACAGAAGCAGCTGCAGCAGTAGAAGCAGGAACAGGAGCTGATTGAGTATTCGGCACACTCTTCTGGTGCTTCAAACTTTGTTCCTGTGGTCCACCTATAACAGGTTTCTTCGAGCTTAGAGAAGTGGCACTTTCTGTACCAGAAGAAGCACCTCCTTTGCTTTGGTCGGATTCAATCTTCCTGCGCACATACACAAGATGGCCATTTGGCCCTGGATTTCCTGGCCCGTGATGGTTGGTTGGGCTCAAGGGGCCATTGGGTTGTGGCCTCTTGATGCCAACGGTCTCAGCAGCTTTGTCTTTGGGGAAAAGAGAAGCTCTGGCTTGCTGATTAACAGCAGCATTCTTAGATTGTTTAGGTGACTCCCTCAATGCTGCCTTCTTCTCCGAGATTGAGTGCGGGTTGTCACCAGCAGGCATGGCGCCTCTGCAGGACTGTAGCTAATCAGCCTGGATTCAAATTCTAACCATCAGTAACGAATTTGCCAAGTAGGCACGACAATGCAGAACTAAATATCCGCAACGAACAAGTAAACAAGACATATCAAATTGCTAGGTCCATTTACACTACTTAAATTATGTATTTTGTCTACATTTGTTGTGCAGTTTCCAGTCACAATCTAATGCGTGTTACACGATTACATAACACGACATTTTCTTATGCTGCTAGGAAGCGGCAGTGCGGTTCAAGGATACAGAACACGGATGAAAAATCATGGAACATTACACATAACGTGACCTTTGCTTATGCTGCTAGGAAGTACCAGTGCGGTAAGGATGCAGAGCACAGATGAAAAATCATGGAACATTACAATAGAACAAATAAGATGGCTTCTTTTATCAACTTGTGACTAAGACATGCAGGTATATCTAGCAACTGAACAAGTTACCAGGACACATTGTCTTGCCAGGTCCATTTATATGTAATTCTGTCTACATTTGTCGTGCAGTTTCCAGTCACATTCTAATACGCGTTACACAACCTTCAAACTATGCTGTTATCCAGAAAACGCCAATGCGGATCGCGTACATAGCATGGATGGAAAACCATAAAACATTACAGTGCAACAAACAGATGGCTTCTTTATCCGCTTGCTACTGAGAATTCAGATATATATGTGTAGCAACTGATGAATCGCGGTATAACAGAAGTAATGCAAGCTCTGATCTATGCATCCAAATAGCAAACCGTGCACTATAGGATCGAACACGGTACAGCGGATGGCAGCATTTGCACGCCTTTTGTAGGTTATACGGATTCAGCTCTAAAAAACTATCCATCCATAGATACTCTGCAGAAAAGTACTAGCACTGCTACTCGTCTACGCTTATACTGAGAAGACTTATGTGTCCACTCTGCAGTCATGTCAATTTTAGTCATTGTCTGTCACGAATTCAGGAGTAATGATACGAAAGAAAAATGTAGCATATGCAATCAACAAACTCGTATAGGAACAGGATGCCCACATCTGCAGTCAGGCCAACTCTCTGCATTCGCTGCATTACCAGGACCAATACAAAAATGTCGCAAATGACAGACACCCAACTGGTGTTCGAGCACCCAATCCAATCCACCACTACTTGTACTACCAAAAACGCCGAATTCACATGTCCTCTCTGCCCCAGAGACGAAGAACCTCCCCGGAGAGAACTGTAACCCCCGCCGACGACATTCCAAGAACAACGCCGGCGCATTGGCAATCGGATCGAGACGGAGGGCGGGGTCGGGTTGCGCAGGGGAGGAGATGGGGTTTGGGTAATGGCCTCTCACCTGGTGGCCAGCGCGTCGGGGAGTGGCGGGCGGGTCCGGTCGGAGGAGGAAGAAGAAGCTAGGGTTTATGGGAGGCGGGGGATTGGGGAGCAGCAGCTGGCACCGAGGGAAGTGGATGGAGACTGGAGGAGAGTGGAGCTGGGGAAAGGGACAAGACAAGCCAGTCAGTGAGAACCGAGAACAAAAGCCAGTCAGTGAGAACAATATGGGCCTTGCGGGCCTGCAGAGAGGTCTTGAATTTCTCGGCCCGTTATGACGATGTACGCGTGTGCTTTTTTTTCTTTGGCTTCTTGTGCGTTCTGAAGAGGAAGATGTCCAGCTTTTTGACAACATAATATACTTTTATTTATTCTTACTTCCTCTGATTCATATTAATGGTTTTAAAATTTTCTAAATTTTTATGTATTTAGTTAAATATTTAGACTAGATGCATCTGTATGTAGATAAAATTGATGCTGTTAATATGGACAGAAGGAAGTAATAAAAAATTAAAATGAAAGAAACTGGACATTTCCTCTAGCAAACAACATAACACATGATTTATTAACTCATTATAAACCCTCAAATTAAGAGAGGATGATTTGACCACAAAAGAGAGAGGAAACAAGCAATGCATGTCATCTAGCTGTTAAACATTGTATGCAGTAGTTGTCTAGGACTCTATCGCCTATTCCTATAAGACACGGTCTGTCGTGTCGTATTGTAACTTGTATTGTTGTCTAATATATTAACACACCCGTGGTCTAGGTTAGGGCAACGCTTCCAAACTTTGATATGGTATCAGAGCATGTTGATCTCATATAGAAAAAAATTGTCGTCATCTTCCCGTCCTCGATAATCCATCGCCGAATCAAGTCGCCACTGCCGCCAAGTCTCTTGGCGTTTCGTCCTTGTCGTCCAGTGGCACCCTCTTCTCTCGGTGAACCCCTCTCTCTCTCTCTCAAGCTCAGCCGGGAAAACTTTCTGGTATGACAGGCGATGATCTTGCCAGAAATCCATGGGGCAAAATTGTTTGGGCTCCTGGACAAATCAATGTCGGCACCTGACAAGGAAGTGAAGGTTATAAACAAGGATGACAAGGAGATTTCTGTTCCAAACCCTGAATATGATCGCTAGATCTTTCTTGATCAATGCGTGCTTGGGTTCCTTGTTCGGAATATGTCCAAGAAGATCATCACATAGATGGTCGGACACACAAGCTCTGGTGGTGTTTGGAAGGCCGTGACGGAGATGTTCTTGTCGCAATCCAAGGCCCATGTGGTGCAACTCCGCACGCAACTAAACAAGACCCACAAAGACAACACGGTCACCGAGGTTTATTTCAATCAGATCAAGAACCTGGCGGATGAGATGGCTGCTGCAGGCAAGCCTCTTGAGGAAGATGATGTGATATCCTATGTGCTCGCTGGTCTCAGTGATGAGGCCTATAATGGATGTGTTGCTGCAATCACTTCCTTGATTAATGCGGACAAACATACCAGCCTAGGTGATCTCTACTCCAAGATCGTGTCATATGAGGTTAGACTTGAAGATCAAAACCCTACTAGAGATTCTTTAGTTAATGCAGCAACTCGTGGTGGTTATCGAGGCGGCTACCGAGGTGGACTGTAACACCCTCAGAATCGGAACTATGCAAGTTTGAGCGAAACCCGCCAAACCCGCATAGAAACGATTCAAAGGTGCCCACCAAGCACTTTCGTGCGGGTGGAAAACGAAGTAATAACATTACACAACAGTCCTCGATGGGACCCATGAGAGATATATAACTGACTCAGGAGTCAAGAATACGATATAATATACAAAGATCCAAATCACCTTGAAAGCGATAGAGCGTCCAGCTACGGACAAGATGCAAATGGGGCTAAGAGCCACGAAGAATAACCAACGGCGTCCATAACCCCGCCTGGCCAAGCGGAAGGGTAACCACTATGCGTCGATCTCAAAACACGCTTAAACAAAGGGGTGCCGACAAAGGGCAAAGGAAAAGAGGAGGCGTCGATCGAGGCGATTACAGCGAGGCTAGAATTCGGCGGTCCTCGCCTACAAAGGTATGGTGGACTGAAGCGGCAGCGGCAGCATGCACTAAACAACCTATAGAGACTCGATACAACTGGCGGCAATCAGAGAGGGATAAGAAAGACCTATTCGGATCCAACCTGATACTATCATCAAACAAACCCATCCTGGCGTTTCCCCCTCGAGACCAAACGAGGAAGTCAACCGAGGAACTCACACAGTTGGCAGGTTTACTTATTCAGTTATCGTTGCAGCAATTACTAGCTAGGTAAAGATAGTCATCCTGATAAAATAAGCAGTGGGCACTTTTAGTTAATCATTCCGTTAGAGTTGCAGCACTTACTAATCAGATACATTTAGCATGAGATAACCCAAAACCCAGCGGTTGTTGGTACTTTTATTCAGCCAATCCGTTGTAGTTGCAATACTTACTAGTCAGGTACAAGGGTCGCAAGCGACACTCCAACAAGCAATTGTGGGCAGTATTAATTAATCATTCCATTATAGTGAAGTTGATTACTAGTCATTATAAGTCAAATTTATAGCAATAAACTTTAGTTATGCTTGTCTATGATCGAGATACTGTGCTCCAAGTCGTCCATATCCATGACACGGCTTTGAAAGTTTTACCGGCGGGGTGCACCAATAGCAACACGCTCGATCAACCTCGGAAAAACCAAATCAAAACCCAACGAGGCTTTCACGATTGAACAATCACAGATTCAGAAATATTTGAGGCCACCTTAAAGTAGAACCATAGCAAGTAAGCAAGCTTGAGACGGACTCAAGGTTGTGGGGACGGTTGTGAGCATCGGGAACCCAAAGCGGGCTTGTCGACACAGCGGAATCGTGCCACGATCCTAAACGATCTGATGTGCTATCCGTCGCACAATTTAAATACATAAGTAGCATGGCATAAGTACAGGATAGTAAATAAAACCTCAAACTAGTTTGTGGCCCCAAGAAATAAGATGAATCAAGCTACTCGGGGGTCCCATATACCTCCCGGATGTGGATAGCGATAAAACAAGAGCAGTATCAAGTACTCGGGGTCCCACGGGACACAAGTGGGCGTTCGAAACCAAATATTTTCTATCACCCACCGATGCCTCGCTTATTCAATTTTAGTTGTTAAACAGGAATTAAAATGAGCGATAAGTAAAACTATGATCATCTCCATGACAACATGCGGCAATACATCAACAACTGTGTAATCGAGCGACACGCAACGGCACTTGAGCAAGCGACTACGACGCGCAAGTCCAACTATCTACCAAACAACAGGGAATAGGGTGTGTCCAAGGCAATATAAGGCTGCAAGGGATCATCACGGATACGAAAACTAGAGCATCGCAACACAGATAGCAATAGATCAACAGGAGGGAATAAAGACTATAAAGTAAGATAGGTAGAAAGGGGGATATGCTCGCCTGAAAACATTGTCGAAGGGTTCAACCGAAGATCGGGGCGAAGCTCACATCAACTCAACGACCTTATCCGCGAAGAAGCAAAACACTAGAAGAACACCGGATGCACTATTTAATACAACGGCAGAAGATCGACATGATGCATGCATGATGTATGGCATGGCAAGGTGCGATTCAATTAGGTCAATATTAAGGGGAACCGGGGTCCCGACACTTAATTAGATGGTTCGAGTTATTTAGAACCCCCGCAATTTAAATGTTGTTTAACAAGGCAGAAAGTTTCACCGGTTCGCTACACAATTTTAAATGAGGCCAATATAAGGCTAGATTTGCCCGCATATGGGCCCCATATTTAATTATAAGGTGAATCGGCATAAGGCCCCCAAACCACATGATATGGCTGCATGGATGAACAATTTATATGCAACAGTTATATAGGTGACATTTATAAAATAGGTTCTCGGATAAGGAGTTCACACATTAGGGGTCTCGACGATCTTGGGGTTTCGGGGTTCGGGGTCCGGTCTCAGGGTTCGACGGATCTGGGGTTCGGGGTTCGGCGGAAGCGTTCTCGGATTCCGGGGTCGTTCTCGGATAGCGGGGTAGATCTTGGCGCATCCGGAAGCAGGACTCGGGTCGGTGTCGGGGTATCGGACTCTTCCGGGTCGATGCCGGTCTTGTTGTCACGAAGATCTTGTCGGGTCCTCGGGTCTCGGGTCGAAGAACTTGGCGCGCCCGAGAAACGATCTTGTCGCATCCGCGTCGACCACCTTGGCGTTCGGGGAGGGAAGTTCTCGGTGTCCGTGAGGTAGACCTTGTCGCGTCCGGTCCTATGACGAAGTACTTGGGGTTCCCACTTCGATTGCCGATGTCGGACTCGGGTTGCATGTCATCGAGGAGGCCTTGGTGCTTCGGTTCGATGTCGACCTTCGGGTATCGGGGTTTCACGGCATAGCTCCCTCGGTTCAAGCGCCAAGGTTCTTGCGGGTTCCGACGGTTCCATGAAGAAGTACTTGGTGCTATGTGACGGAGTTCTCGGAGGTACGACCATCGGATCCTGGGTGGTAGTACTCGGGGTGTCGTGACGACGATCTTGTCGGTGACCTTGGTGCTTCGGATCCCTGAGATCGGGGTCTTCGATCCCATCTCTTACGTCGGTACCGGAACGGGGGTCTCCGCCTCGAGAATCTTGGCGAACTTGTCGTACCCGAGCCGCAACAGAACATCACAAGGCACCTCCCCATACAGAAAACCATCACCACACAAACATCATGCAGGTCGGTGACGAAGGAGGCCGAGGCCCTGCTGCGCACGAACGGCAGAGGTCGTCTGGCGCTTTCGGGCACCGGGCGGGCGGACTTGGCTGACGCCGCAGAGGAGGCACGGGACGGGCGGTGGCGAGGGCGGCAGCGATATGCGGGAACGCCGACGGACAAGACGGCGCCGGGCGCGCGCGCAAGCGGGCAGGGCGAGCGAGCAGCGGGCAAGGGCGGTGGCGACGAGGTCCGTAAAGGCGGGAGGCGAGAAGAAGCGGCGGCAGTGCCGCGGCTCGACGGAGGCGGCGGGCGCGCCAGCGAAGGAGGAGGACAGAGAGCGCGTGGCGGCGCGGCGGTGTCGAAGCGACCGAGGCGGCGAGGCGGCGGGCGAGCGGCGACGACGAGGAGAGTCATGGGCCGCTGGGAAGGGGCGAGGCCTTGAGGCGGAGAGCCGCGGGCGACGGCGACGACGCCAGGAGGAGGGCAGGCCGCGGTGCAGTGGAGGCGCGGGCGCGACGCGCGCGCGGCCAGAGAGAGGAGAGGAAGGCGGCTCGGAGGCGGGCCTTGGAGGCCGAGGAGGCGACCCAGGTCGAGAGCTTGAGGGCGGCTCATGCGCGCCAAGGGACTGGGAGAGAGGCG
Organism: Avena longiglumis; assembly: GCA_030063025.1. Taxonomy (NCBI): domain Eukaryota; kingdom Viridiplantae; phylum Streptophyta; class Magnoliopsida; order Poales; family Poaceae; genus Avena; species Avena longiglumis. The sequence continues at coordinate 17,240,097 of CP125975.1, forward strand.
GACGGAGGAGGAGCAGGCGCCAGGAGGAGAGGCTTGTAAGGCGGGCGGCGGCCACGCCGGTGGGCCGCAGTGGCGGCGAGCGTCTTGGGCGAGCGAGCGAAGCACGCTGTGAGGAAAGAGGAGAGGAGGCCGGGACAGGGGCGGGGTGTCGGTGTGTGGGCAGGGGTGGGGGGTTGGGCGTGCGTGCGTGTAGTGCGTGAGTGGTTGGCTGGGTGAGGGAGTAGGGGTTCTGGGTGGGTCCCGCGGGCAGGGACCAGGGGCTGGCTAGTGAGTGGTTGTGTGGTGGTGAGAGAGTTGCCTATGTGGCAGAGTGGGATAGGGTAGAGGGAGAGGAGAGGGTGAGGTGGCAGCAGGTTACTGGTTGGGGTGAGGTGGAGGGTTGGGCTGGGTAGGTTAGTTGGTAGGTTTAGGAAAAAAGGGGTGGGACTGGGTGGACCGTTTTAAAATTCTGGGGCGGTCGTCGTCAATCGCCCGCTCGACCGCCCCAAAAATAATTTAATATTTTTATTTGATTGCGACGAACTTTGTAAATAGTTTTGGGCAAACAAAATATCCGGCAGCATCCGGGGTTTTGCGTTTGAATTAAGATGGGGCGTTTGGAAACAAATCGGCTTTGCGAAAAATAGTTTTATGCGAACAATGCATGACGATGACGATGCAATGCACAAATTCTACGCGATTTTCTAGTAGTGGTTTTGCGGGATGCCACATGGACGTGGTGGCGGGCGTGGAGATCAATGTGGATATGATCGGTATGATCAACAATGTGGCTATGAGAATCGTGGTTATGATCACTGCGGCTATGAGCAACATGGTAATGATCAGCGTGGTAGGTACAAACCCCGTGGTAATGGAGAAGGTGGCCGTGTTTAGGGGTACCGCCCATAGCCTCAGCAGTATGGTGGTGATAAACTGACTTGTCAAGTGTGTGTGGTAAAATTGGCTATATTGTCTTAAATTGCTAGAAAATATTTCAGAAATGGTTGTTAGAGGCGCATATGGTGTTGATCCGCACAGTATACTGATTTAGGAGTCGCCGATCATGTTACTGGTGAATTGGAGAAGCTGCATGTGAGGGATCGCTACAATAGAAACGATCAAATTCATACAACCAGTGGTTCAGGTATGGATATACATCATATTGGTCATTCTGTAATTCATATCCCTAAACATGACTTGCATATTAATAATATCCTTCATGTTCCACAAGCCACAAAAGGTCTTATTTCCACTAGTCATCGATCTCGAGATAATCATGCCTTTGTTGAATATTGGCCTAACTCCTTTATTAAGGATCAGGATACGAGGGAGGTTTTGCTCCAAGGTAGATGTGTGGACAGACTTTGTCCTCTACCATCGCCATCCACATCTCCTCTTGGTCATCATGATCATGGTGCGACCAAGTCTTCTTCATCATTGTGGCATAGGCGCCTAGGTCATCCGTCATGTGTCATTGTTCATTAAGTTCTTCATGATAATGAGATACCATTTAGTGAGTCAAATAAAGAGTCCATTTGTGATGCTTGTCAAATGGCCAAGATTCATCAACTACCTTATCCAAAGTCATCTAGTGTGTCTACTTCTCCTCTCGAACTTGTGTACCCTGATGTATGGGGCCCTACCTCAGATTGTTTTGGTCGTTTTAAATATTATGTAAGTTTTATTGATGATTATATCAAGTTTACATGGATATATCTCTTAAAAAGAAATCGGATGTGGTTTAGAAATTTCATGACTTCCAACATCATGTTGAGCGACTCTTTGATTAGAAAATCCTTGCTATGCAAACCGATAAGGGAGGAGAGTATCAAAAACTTAACTCCTTCTTTCAACGAGTAGGCATCTCCTATCTTGTCTATTGCCCACATGCGCATCAACAGAATGGACCTGCTGAGCGCAAACATAGACATATTATTGAAGTAGTACTGTCTCCTCACATATGCATCTATGCCTCTAAAATATTGGGATGGAGCCTTTCTTGCTGTTGTATGTATGATTAATCGGTTGCCTAGTAAGGTCATTCAATCTCAAACTCCATTGGAACATATCTTTGGTGATAAAGGTGATTATTCTTTGTTGCAAACCTTTGGATGTGCATGTTGGCCTAACCTTCTTCCATACAATAAACATAAACTTGAATTTCGCTCCAAACAATATGCTTTTATTGGTTATAGTAATATGCACAAAGGATATAAGTGTCTTGATATTTCCACTAGTTGCCTGTATATTTCTCGTGATATTGTCTTTGATAAGTCAGTCTTTCCGTTTGCCTCCTTGCACTCCAATGTTGGTGCTCGGTTGCGCGCTAAAATCAACCTTCTTCCACTCAATTTGCAACCTTTGAATTTGCATGGTCATGAGGGGTGTGATTTGCAGGGACCGGTTGATGCTAGTCCTACTAATGCTATTGTTGCTGGGTCTTTTATACAGGATTCAGATCAAAATTATTCTTCTGGGGATGATTCTGATGATCTTTTAGCTTCTGGTGTGGATCCTGGTGTTGATTCTGGTGGCATTAATGCCCAATTAGTGGGCCAAGAATCTTAGAGTCGATCGTCCTTAGGATCATGTTTTGCGACGTTGTGTATCGCCCTTGGTCCTTTGCCCAGAACATGGCGTCACTCCACTCATCGCCTTCTGCAAGTGTTCCCCCTCGCGGGCCTGAGGCCGTCGGGTTGTCTCCGCCGCACAGATCCTCTGTGCCATGTCTCCTTGCCACAACATTGTCCTCGCCTGCCACAACGTCGCCCGTTGGATCCTCTGTGGCCGACGCCGAATCTTCTACTGCCGCGTCATCTACTTCGGGATCTTTGCCCGAACTGCTGTGGCGTCTCACCCTGTGGTGTCCTCTGCACTAGAACGACCGCGTACACGTTTACAGTTTGGGGTTTCCAAGCCAAAAGAATTCATTGGATGGGACAATTCGGTATGCTTGAATCTTCTAGTACTGCTGAAGGTCTTGAAGATGTTTGTTAGAAGGCAGCTATGAATGCTGAGTATGATGCTTTGATCAAGAATAAGACCTGGTGCCTTGTTTCTTCCGATCGTGTTCAAAATATTATCGATTGTAAATGGGTGTATAAAATCAAATAGAAGGCTAATGGTTTATTGATCGTTACAAAGCCTATTTGGTCGCCAAAGGATCCAAGCAACATTATGGCATTGAGTATGAGGTCACGTTTAGTTTTGTGGCTAAGTCAACTACTATTGTGATGTCTCTTGCCGTTTCTCGTGGATGGAAATTGCATCAACTTGATGTGAAAAATGCATTCTTGCATGGTGTTCTAGATGAAGAGGTCTTTATGCGCCAGCCTTCTGGTATGAGACTCGCATGGGTCATGTTTGCAAGCTTGATAAGGTGTCGTATGGTCTAATGCAAGCGCCCCGTGCTTGGTACTCCCGCCTCAATTCCAAGCTCTAGTCTCTTGGTTTTTCTTCATAAAAAGCGAATACTTCTCTGTTCTTCTATAATAAAAGGGGAGTAACTATTTTTATGATAATTTATGTGGATGACATTGTTGTTGCTAGTTTTCTAGAGAAAGTTGTTGATGCTCTTCTTCATGATCTTGGTGATCTTGACTTTGCATTGAAGGATTTGGGTGAGTTGCATTATTTCCTTGGAATTGAAGTCAAGAAGGTACACAATGGAATTATTCTATCTCAAGATAAATATGCCAATGATCTGCTTCATCGTGTTAATATGCAAATTTGCAAAACTATTGATTCTCCCTCATCTATGGCGGATAAGTTATCCTTCACTGATGGTGAAGTATTGAGTAGTGATGACTACCCATTATGGGAGTATTGTTGGAGCCTTACAATATATCATGTTGACTAGGCCAGACATTGTTTTTTCATCCAACAAGGTATGTTAGTTTCTACATGCACCTACGATAGTTTATTGGATAGCATAGTTCATTTGATAGCAATCAAACATATACATACGTGGTACCATCTTACTTGGTTTGCGCCTGAATAGGTCTTCCTATACCATTGTTAGTGATTTTTCTAATGCTGATTGGGCAGACTGTCCAGATGATAGAAGGTCTATAGGTGGTTTTGCTGTATATTTGGGATCAAATCTTGTTTCCTGGAATGGTAGAAAGCAAGCTACTGTGTCAAGATCTAGTATAGAGGCTGAATACACTTGCAAATGCTACGGCCGAAGTTATGTGGGTACAAACATTGCTTGATGAGTTGGGAGTGGCTCAATCTAAAACAACAGTGCTATGGTGTGATAATATTGAAGCAACGTATCTTTCTGCTAATCATGGGTTTCATGATTGGACTAAGCATGTTGAGGTGGATTATTATTTTGTTCTTGATATAGTTGCTCAGAAATTATTGGACATATGGTTTATATCTTTAGGAGATCAGGTGGCTGATGGATTCACAAAGTCACTTTCTACTAGACAAATATAATGGTTTTCTCACAATCTTAACTTAAATAAGTTATGGTTGAGGAGTGTTAACCATCTTTACTATTAAAAGAATGTTGGTGATTGTAGGTCATGTCAAACATTGGAGCAATCTCAGCCATCAAATAGGAGACATCAAACATTGGAGCAATCTTAACCATCGAATCTCAGACGTCCCCTCTTACATCTGGACACAAGGAAACTCACAATCAAAGGTCCACAAGGAAACTCACAATAAATGGAATTACATGCGAAGTCAGAATAGCGCCAATCACTTGCCAAACGAACATTGAATGACTAATATTTCTTTCCTAATAATCTCAACGGAGGTAATAAAAAATCATGATTGGAGCTCTAAAATTTCATTCTCGGTGAGTGTTAAAATGGCATGCTATCAATTTGATATCACCATGGAGTAATAGGAAATCATGCAAGTTTTTCTCTAAAAAGGCAGGCTATCCAATCAGATAATAGAATGAAATACTATTTACCAAATATCTTTCTTTTTTCTACCTCCAACGTGCACCAATATCTCTACAATTAAAGGGTGTACTAGGCATTTCCGGGGCCTCCTATTGACACGTGTCCTCTAAAAAGTCTCAAATCTCATTTCTTCTATACTATGTCCCGGTTTTGCTACATAATATCCCACTTTTGCTATATATAATATCCCACTTTTTCTACATTGCAGGAAAACACGGTTCACACAAGAACAGAAAAAAAGACTACTCCTCATCGCAGGCTTCGTCGGAGAAACCGTAGCAAAAGAATTATAGCAATGTAGAAAAACTTATTTCATTGAAGACTCATTGGATACTCGCCGGATACTTTGTAACAAAAAAATTATGCTAATATAGCAAAAATGTAAGACTCTGGACGCTGTAGGTAGAAAAACATATAGCCGTAGGTAGCAACCCAGCCGCCACATGTAGCAAGGCGATACGCCGCATGGATCAATGCCAGCCTCCGTATGTAGCAACGGTGGTCGCCGCAGGGAGCAATGCCGACCACCATAGGTAGCAAAGCAACAACAGTTGCCGTAGGGTACAACTCTAGACGCCGTGGATAGTACAACCGACTTCCATGGGGTTCAACGCCAGTGCCGCTGTGAGCAGGGCCGCCATTCTCTCATAGGAGAGCGGGCAGCACCACCGGCACGGGCGACGCAACCACTGTGCATGGGCAACACCGCCATCGACGCAACGGTACTCAGGGCTGGAGGAGCCGACTAAGGAGATTCTGTGTCGCGGGGTAGGGAAATAGGAAGGTGGTGGGTGCTGGGGAAGCCGACGATAGCCGGGGGCTGCAGGGTCCGGTGGAGGTTGCGCCGGATGAGATGCGGCGTCGTGCGGGAAGATAAAAATGGCATTGCTCCGTGTGGAAAATAAGAGAACGAGATAGAGTGAGGAAGATGTAATGACATGCGCAGAAGGAGGCGGGAGATCATAGCGAGCGATCCTCCTAAGGGATATGTATCATTTCCCACTTTTAAACTGCTTAAATCCAATATTTTATATTGGTTCAACATTGTATGTTGTACATGTAACACATCTTGTTGCAAGAATAATATCATGTAATCATGCCTAATTAATCTCCACTAATCACTCCTGTATCTATCGACACCTGCATAACTAAAAAGTTGCATTTGTTCTACTTCAATTTTTTTGCATTTGTTCTGAATTGATGAGCATCACATTATCCACGGCGGCATAGACACGACGAGCGCCTCCGAAGCCATGCTGGTGGAGAAGGTCGTGGTACGCTGCCTATCACGACCGCGCTTGTATCTGGAACCATCGCCGCAATACAGAGATGACTCTCCTGGCCATAAGGAAGCAGAAACTGACACACCTGGGATGAGGCGCCCTCCCACAAGACAGGTGGTGCGCTTACTAACCTAGTGTTCACGTCCAGCAGCACCAAACGTCGGCGTTCTTCAAATCCTGGTAGCAAATCCCTCATGTGAGTGCACGACAGCCCTGTTCTCTTGGTTTTGGAACTGCCTCCCCGACAGTGTGTGTTCTCACATGTATCTGGGTTCCTTACTTGATTCTTGGTGCTCCATGCTTGACTGTTCCCTGTCAATTTTGTTATCCAGTTAACCGGTTCATTCCTTCCTTTGCTCTTTTTTATTCAACATTGTGTTCCTGTGTCAGCAGTGTAATTATCTGTATCTAGACTGCGTCTGAAACTTTTTTATCCAGAAGGATTGCAAGAATACGGTGTTGCCTGATCCACTATTGACATGATACAAATTTGTTTGAAGTTAATTTACACAGCTTCTTTTATAAGATTTTTCTGTTTTTCTCCCTGGTACACTTTATCGTCTTATATTTATTAGTAATTATAGAACAAATGTATAACTAATAGTGTATAGAAAGAACATACATAATGAACCGGGCTCGTGGATTCAATTTTCCACCAGTTTCCCTTTTATAATATTCTCGCTCGCAAGCAATCAAGCATATATAAACATGGTTTAATATTCTCGGTGTCAACTAAAATGCTAAATTTAGTAGTCCTACATACTGCTGTAATTTCATGAATAATAGAATTCAGCACACCACGTGTTTTATTTGGACAGTTAAAATTAAAATGTGTTAAAATATTCATTATTTAATATTTATCTGAATGCTTTGTTTGAAGAGGGACACATGACAAGCGGACATGGCAAGAAAGGAAAGAAGGATGTATATTGAATCCATGAGCCCACTTATGCGTCTGGATAATATGGGAGACGCCCATGAGCAGCCCCCCTCGCCACACCACTTGTTTCCACTTCTTGCAATGTGGGGTTAAAAAGAAGTTGTCCAGAAAGCCGAATGCATTCATGCAATAAGACAATGACACATGCTTACATCTGTAGCAATGCACGAGCATTCAGCTAGTTATATGTAGTAATTGTCTAGGACTCATCTCCTATTTCTATATGACATGGTCCGTCGTGTCGTATTGTAACTTATATTGTTGTCCACTGTAGAAACACACCAGCGGACCAAGTTAGGGCAACACTTTCACAAACTTTGACACTAGCTAGCCATGGGAGAGAAGCAGACCGAGGGGAAATTTCACTTATTAAAGCCTCGTACCGTCTTAGATTTCATGTTTGTTTTAACTAATCTAGATGATCATACTCGGAGAACTTCTATTAGGATATTTTGGTAAACCAGCACGTTGTAGAACCCTCGATCAGAAAATATTTAGGAAATATTTATAGAAACTAAAATAGATGTATAAACACATAAAACAATATAATATCTAAGTGGTGCCTAACTAGATGTGTTGTTTTGCCATCTTTATTATTTGCTTTGATTTCAATTGGGTTCTCCTTCAATGAAAAATTCAAAATGAAATCTTGAAAATATATTAATTTTCATGACAAAATGGAACTAATTCTACTCGATATAAGATTGGTGCATTTATAATGTTATATACTAGAACTTATAATGCATACATTGTATTCTAGCTTAAAATTAAATTTGTGCCTTCTAGGTTGTTAAATATATAAAAAGGTAAAATTAAGATTGCATCATAAATGTTTTATTGGGATTGGTTTATTTGTGCTGCAGTGACCACTAAAGAAGTAAAAATGTTTAGTATAAGTTTGTATTGATTTCATTATTTTTCAAACTAGTTGACCATTAAATGCAAAGGTTTGTTTGTGTACATGATAGTACGGCTTCCTACGTAATGTATATTTCTTTTAAAAAAACAAAGGAGTAGGCAAAAGGAGTTTTGATTCCAATTTTTGGTTTTAATGGCAAATATTTTCATCTCTTCGAATTCTAAATTTATTTTTTCCTCAAGTTGTAATATTTTTCTAAACTTTCTGCGTGTTTTTGGTTGAATATATGAGCACTTTTTGTCAAATATTTAATCCGATAATAAACTAGGTCATATCACAATGAATAATCTATCAAGCTTGAACACATGAACAGTTGTAAGCAAAGCATGCGTGCAACCTAGCAGGATCAGAACACATGGCATATTTACCATTCTATCTCATATGCAAGTACTAAAAGAGCAAGAACAATCCCTAACACAAATGATAAGAGAATATACAAAACAGATTTGACAATATAGTCGGCAACAACAACATGGGAGTTGCGGTCGGCTGGAGGCCAGGTCGGTTTGCGGAGGGGAGGGGGAAGGAGTTGGCATTGAGAAGTGGATGGAGATAAAAAATGAATGGAGCTAGGGAAAGGGACAACGCAGGTAGTTCAGCTGAAAGCAAGCGACGGTTAATTGAGACACAATATGGACCTCTCGAGCCTATGAACAATTGTTGCATTTCGTGGCTCGTTATGGCGGTATGTCATTTTTTCTTTCCGTTTGTTTGTTTTGGAAAAGAAATTTGTCGCCTTCTCTACGAGATTGTTCTTAGTACATAAAACCTCATTACTTTTCCTAAAAAACATAAAGCCTCATTACTTTTTTTTAGAATCACTCATTACTTTTTAAACAAAAAGTACTACATATAAAACCTCATGTCAATTTTCGCAAAAAAAAAAAACCTCATGTCAAGATTGTTTCCGGTCTATGTCCATACTAGGGTTGTGGCTGCGGCGGGGAAGCGGGAAGGTGAACCGAGCAGAGCTTTGCTCGTGGCTGAAGAGGAAGACGAGAAAGGATGTCACAATCGTCTTACATGATCCACCAGTTGAGACCGTCATGAGCAGGTATTTATGTATCCCTCTTGTCTACTACCGCAGAATGAAGGGCACTAATATCCAAATGCATGTACTTTTCATATGTAATGTACCCAAATGAAGGGTCACGTGTACGAAGATTAAACTGCTTGAAATAGAACATGGAAAATTATGCGGCTAAAAGTAAAACCCATCTAAAAACTGATAATCCACTTGTCAAAAACCCAATTTGGACGGCCGGCAGTTTTTAAAATAAAAGTTCATGGGGTGACTGGTTTCCTGTTTTCACCGTGATTCCCGTAATTAAACTGCTACCCGCTTGCAGAAAATGATATTGGTCTTGGGGAGCAGTTCAAGAACTGGGGACACTACACCTTTGGCTCCACCATTACCGGATGACTTATGGTGTGCTCTAGCACCATATCAGGAGTTCAGTATGACCATGAGGACCTACAGCTGCTTGAGGAGAAAAGATCAGGTGTTAAACTCGCTCGAGAAGGTCAGGGGTACATTGAAAATCAAGAACCACCTGAATAGCGATCGAGATGACCGCAGCCAAGTATGAGCTCAAACATTCAAAGAAAGTGATCGGCAACAGTAATAGTGTGCTCCGACTCATCTTAAAGTATACCATAAACTTGAATCACTCGATCGGTCACTATTTGGCAGAGCATTTTGGCGTAGCTACTTTCTCTCTTGCAAAATTTAATACTTTTGGCGAAACATAGTATAGTTGCGAATGTAGTAGCATAGCACGCGAATTAAACTATTTTCATGCATCTCTGAAACCTGATGTACTGTTGTTTGAAGTGTCAATAGACCTTAGGGTGAAATTTCCATGCCTTGCCTGCCATAGTCGCCTGCTGGCATGGGATGTATGCTTGATTTCACCGGAGGATGATCTGAAGATTTAGTGATTTATATGGCTAAGTTTAGATCTAATCTAGAAAAAACGTGGAATTGGAAATTTCAAAATTCACCTATTCTAATATATGTAACCGATCCGATCTTTGATCGAGACCGGTGCCACGCCCTGTGGAGGAGATTGATCTCCCCGAAGGGTGTGTGCGATGCGGAAGCGGTAAAAAAACCTAGGATCGATGTTGTGAGAGTATCCGCTTAAAATGACTCGTATACAATGTACAAATATTGAACCCCTAAAGTATTGTATGTTTTATTTATCCAACACTTATAGGAATGTTACATACTTGGAGTGCAGGAAGCCTGAAATTTAGAATACAAGCCGATTCAAAACAAATTACAACGCAGCTTCGACTATGCAGTTCGGCTCACTGGATGTCGGCGTAGTCAACGGCGCTATAGGGCTGGAACCACTCGGCGAGGAGCCCCTTCTTCCTCCTGGGCTCGCACCCCATGTCGCGGCACAGCTCGTCATTGTACCACAGGTTCACCGCCCCGAGGCACGGCCTCCACGCGCTCTGCCCCACCCCTCCGCCGCCGCTCCTCCGCGCGTAGTACCTGCCCCACTCCGCGCAGCTCTCCTCCATCCGCCGCACGCCCGGCAGCCGGAACGCGCCGTCCAGCAGCCGCGCCACCCACTTGGCCGCCATCTCGGTCGAGTATATGTTGTTCAGCCCCTCCGCGTATCCCACCACCGCCATCTGCGCCACCCGCGGGTGCACGCACTCCCGGTACAGCGGCGCGGCCGTGCCCGGCGCGCCGGCGATGATGTCCTTCACCCGTGGCGACGCGAACATGCTCCTCAGCTTCTGGTCGCCGCGGAAGCCGGTGGCCAGGATCACCACGTCCGCCGGCACCACGCGCTGCTTGTCGAGCACCAGGCCGTCCTGGTAGAAGCTGAAGGATGATCTGGACCGCTGGAAGACGACGCTTCCCTCCTTCACCCTGTCGTAGAACCCGTCGGGGAGCATGGAGATGAGGCACGAGGACACGCACCTCGCGAACCCGTGCCCGGGCTCCATGCCGTGCTCCCGCATCGGGATCGCCTTCCGGTAGTACGCCCCCGTCGCCGCCGATATGGCCCACGCCAGCGGCGCGAGCAGCGTGGCGAGGAGGCGGGAGGCGACGCCGGCGCCGGGCCTGGGGACCATGAGCTCCGCGAAGCGGTTCATGTAGAGGTACGCGATGCTGACCTTCCCCCACACGTCCGGGCTGTGCAGCAGCCACTGCGGGTTCCGGCACACCATCGTGCACGGCAGCCCCGCGCCGTTGGCCTCGGAGCACTCCGAGGCTATTTCGAAGGCCGTCTTGCCGGCGCCCACGACCGCCACGCGCTTGCCCTTGACCAGCGCGGCGGCGTCCTCGTCGGCCATGGAGGAGAGCTCCATGGAGTGGAGCACCCGCCCCCGGAACGCTTCCGGGCCCGGGGACGTCACCGGGATGTTGGGGACGCCGCTGAACCTGCCGATGCAGAGGATGAGGAAGTCGAACTCGTGCACCTGCGTCGTGGACTCCGTCTCGCCGCCAACGCCTTGTTGGCGAACGGTGAGGCGCCATACGCCCGTGCCGTCGCCGAAGGCCTCGCCGTTGCCGGCCCAGCGCTCCCACCGGTCCGCCGCGTCCTCCGGCCCCGCCCCCACGTACTCGGCGGCGACGACGGTGCTCCGGAACGTGACGCACTCGTCGACGCCGAAGCGGCGCGCGTAGGCGGCGAGGTAGTCGACGACCTGGTCGTGGCGCGGGAAGGCGTCGGCGGTGTCCGGCCACGGGAAGTCGGAGTAGCGGTAGGCGGCGGCGGGGGACTGGAGCCTGGTGGATGCGAGCGTGCGCGTCCACAGCCCGCCCACGGAGTCCCCGGCCTCGAACACCACCGGCCGGAACCCGCGCGCCAGCAGGTGCTTGCACGCCGCCAGGCCGCTCGTGCCGGCGCCCACGACCGCCACCCGCTTCGCCCTGATGTGCTCCATCGATCGACTGAACGCTGTTTCTTCTTGGATGGATGGCTGATTGGAAGATCGGTCTATGCGCTGCAAATATGTATATATCGATTCTTGTCTTGCTGGGTGACTGATGGTGAATAATATATGTTGGGGCGCGGATCATGTGCGGCATTTTATAATCGGAAATGAGTGAACTTTTCATTTTCGATGGAGAACGTGCAGCGCCGTTCAATGCTGGCTGCTTTGGGAGTGAGACTAACTGGGAGTCTACGTACGTATTGGTCACTGCTGAAGTCAGTGAGCGCTAGTGGTAGCACGTACGAGTCTATGGTGATATGAATGAAGTTGCAATTTTGGCAAAAAAAAAAGAAGTTGCAATTTTGGCAAAAAAGAATTCAAAATTTCCGAATAAAGGAGTAGATGCAAGCAGTGGAGGACTTGAACCTAGGTGTGTTGGTTCCACCACAAGAAACAAAACGACCAAAGGACGCTTAGTTTGCTTTCTAATTGCAATTTATATCATATATATGGAGTAGGTTTAACTGAAATTTCATTTTGCTGATAGCGTCTCACTCTTGATGCCTTCGTCCATCTTGCTGCTTTGCTACTTTAGTCTTCACATTTGCCGTTCTATGAAAAAGAGAGAGAAAAATAGACTGATATGTTTTCCTCTTTTTGAATCAGCAAATTCAAAGGGATGTGTCAAGTCAAAGTTGGCATCAATCGGTTTTAAAAAGAAGTTTCGCGTCTCCTCTTTTTTTTTTAAACAAGACCATAACAGATGGGCTTTCTTGGCCTTGTTAAAAAGGAAAAGAATCAGCTTACATATGGGCTAGCTGTCTTCCTGGGTGCCTGTTAGCCCAAGAGCTAACTGACACCGTAACTGACGCCCGGCCCGTTAGTATTATGGGTAAACGAAATGAAAAACCTACGTCTAGCAGTTAGGGTTTTATACCTATCCAGATCGATCTAACCCACCAATCACGCTTTTATCTCGAAAATAAAAATCCAAGCTTTTATCTCGATAACCCATTCGTTCTCGAGAGATCAGAGGAAGAAGAAGAGATGGCGTCGCCGCCGCCGACCGGCAACATCACGCCGGAGGAATTGGAGGCGATGGACCTATTCATTGGCAGGTATATTGCCGGCGTGGCGGCGTCCATGATCGGGTTCTTCGTCTTCTCCGTTCTCATATACACGGAGGTGATTCCACGGGTCACCACGTTCGACAAGATCTTCTGGGGTGTCTTTGGGGCGTTCTGCTTGCTCACCGCCGCCGTCCTCATCGGCCTTCTTCTCCGGGAAGACTCGCCCTGCCGCCGCCGTCACTGGACCAACAAGCGCGCCACCTGCTAGTGCGCTATCGATCGGTATTTGATTTGAATCATTCCACGGAGTAGCTACTACTAGTACACGCCTTGATTAGGAAAGTTGTTATTTGATTGGTTTTTGTTCCACCTTTTACTCCCATTGCTAGCTAGCTGCGCCTAGCTGTGATCATGTGATTTATAACTTCGGTTCGGCCTAAGGTTGAGCTTAGCAGGGACTTATCCTGTGTAGGCTCTGCTTTGGCCGAAACTTCTGAAAACGGGGCAGGACTTGTCTTATGTAGTATGAGTCATGTTTCTTTATTTAGCCACATAAATTGCATATGACCTTGCATTGAGATGAACCAACAAAAAAAAGCAAAGTTGATTGTCTCAACGAGACCCACTGCTTTCATGTTGGGAACTTTTTCATTCGAGACCATCTTAAAGACGCCTTATTAGTGGAGTCCCATATAACGATCTCTGAATCTCCTCCCAAAGCTAACACAATCGTCTATCAAGGCTGGTCATGGCATGACTCAATGCCGTGGACATGGCATCTCTTCAATGAGAAATAATAACCTGCTCAGTTGACTTTTTCAAGTGCGTCTCAGCCGAGTCATCTTTCACGATGGTATTTTGTTCTTGATTAGCTACCGCCCTAAAACGAGTGTCAACAAAGGTCCATACGAGAAAAGGATACACATCATTTATGTGGTTCCATTCCCGTGGTATATTTTAAGTTTCGGTAACTGTAACTTGTGTTTAAATTTTGAAGTTATTTAGAAAATTTTCATTAAATCCATCGCAAAAGGTGGAACTATTAAAATTTTGTTTCAATACTAGGATCATCTCGTTGTTCCACATAAACTCTCATGTTGTAAGTTCTTAATTTCATCTTTCGTAGGAGAAATGGTTTCAAGTTATATGTAAGTGTGGTGTAGATAAAATACGAGGGAAGTTCGCAATTAAGAAGATGGGAGAAAAACGATTGGTGTATACACAACCAAACACACGAACTTTGCATCAGGGGAGCAGAAACCGTGTTTACACTTTTGCTCTCCTTCAAGCAACCAAATTGCACAACATGACACTAAACCTAGATGAGAAGAAAGCTATCCCATGTGCCCAAAGTGGCTCAAAAGCGTGCGAGCAACCAAACACATCTTATAGGTTTTCGTTACATGTTCCTCTAATGGAGTGTTTTGGTGCAATTTAATCAGATTCTAAGTGCAAATCTGACGAATATTTTAGAACTTCCACAATTACTAGTGCAAAAATGAAGACCTCAAGTAATCAATAGTTCAATACAGCTGCCTAGTAGGATGATGCGAGGGATTTTGCAGTGCTGAGAATAAGAAAACTCTTTGATTACGACACTGAAGAAAGTTAATCGCTCCCAGCACGCGCGGCCATTTGACGACCAACGACCGAAACAATCTAGCGAGTAGTACTACACATCACTTTGCCACGATGCAAAAGCAACCCTCCTCCTCCTCGTGCAATGTTTGTTTCCTCAACAAATCTGATCATACATAAGTGCATAGACTTATATAGTATAAAATTATCATCAATATAAACAACAAATTCATTTAGGAGTGAATTCATCTATTTTACAAGTAACTTGGCATGAGCTCGAGTAATAGTTTCAATCCTGATCTCATTAGACTTGGTCTTAGTAGCAACATCGACTCCTTCATTAGGAGTTAGAGATAGCAAGTCAGTAGGAATATCCTCATCACACCTTCTCCTCATCTTCTTAGTTCTCTCCCCATCATCCTGTCGTTCTGATTCAGGACATGGGATGACGCGTCTAGAACGGTTCACGCGCGAGTTAGTTAGCTCCTTCGTTTTATATAGCAAATATAAAAGACTAATACAATAGAAAACACTGCACGTACTAGCAGCAGAAAATCTCTGTCTCCGGTAGCGGAGCCAGCATAAAATAGAAGCCTAGACGAACCATAAGCTAAGTAAAAAAAGCAAGAATCGCAATGAAATATTGTAATATATGTAATCAAAATATAAGTACTAAATTGAGAACGTACATTCTTAATAGTAGTTTAGGTTCATGTTTGAAATTAATGATAAATAATACTTCCTCCGTCCCGGTTTAAAGATACAATTTGCAATTCTCTTGACCCTAGGTGTCCTCTAATTGGTCCGTTTTATAGTGTGGAGAAAAACATGCATAAGAGTAAGAACAATAGTAGAGCCAGCTGCTGGCTATAAGACAATGACACGTTATCTAGAGTCAACCTTATAGCCAACATATACAATAGTTAGCTACAAAAGTGTACTATTTTATAAATATATGGCCCACTTGACACTCTCACACAATGCCTAGGAGCACGAGCTAGAGCTGGCTCTTGCATGAGAGCTCACTCTCCTTCTCTCTCCTATTCTCTTTTCTCCAACTAAGCACATATATATTATTTTAGTTCTTATAGCCAGCTGACCGGACCTTATTGTACTTGCTCTAAGGAGAAGAAGAACCAACAAAAGATTAAATATTTTTGTGTCTAAATATTTTGAAATTGCATGATTTACAAATTGTTATCTTTAAACCGTGACGGAGGAAGTAGCTCACTAGACTATGAGTCACAAATAAAATTTTAGATATCCAAATGCGTCACTGCCTCGTCATGTAGGTAGGGCGATGATGGAGAGGCGATGGCGGTCAAGACCCATGAGCGAGGAAGGTAGATCGGGCAGGGCTTTGCCAGCGCGTGAGCTCATGCGAGACGAGGGCGATAGGCGCTGGGCTCGCTGGGGGCAGAGCTCGATGTAGGACGGGGCAATGGCCGAAGGCGGCAGGGAGGCAAGGGCGAGGAGGGGAGAGCCAACGGTGATGCGCGGGTTCTCGCGCTGGGGAGGAAGGAGCAGGGAAGGGGGTAGGTTGTGATGGGGCGTGTGTGTATCGTGTCCTGGTCGTGTCGATGGGGTGTGTCCAGGTTGAGTGGTGCGTACGATAGTGGCGAGTCGTGTGGGTTGGTGGGAGCTGCTATTTTTCGCTTGGCGACGCACGTCTAAAGCCTTCCTGTTATGGGCCACCCGACATTGGCCCAATAATAGGTTCTGTTGTTTAAGTTTTTTATTCCTTCTGCTAAAGTCTAGGATTTTCGAAAAAGTTTGAACATAAAAAGTTCAAATATGAACATGTTTAGATTTAAAAATTGTTCACATGTGGAAATTGTTCAAATATAAAGCTTGTTCGAATTTACAAATTGTTCACATTCGGAAAATGTTCGAAATTTTAAAAATATTCAGATTTGATAAATATTGAAATAAATGTTCAAATTCGAAAATTATTCACATTTGAAAACTATTTCAAATTCAAAAACTGTTCAGAAAAAAGAAAAGAGAATTGAAAAGAAAGAAGAAAGCAAAAAAAAAAAACTAAAAATAGAGACACAGAAAAACGAATGAGAAAAGGTTAAACGTTACGTGAGCTGGCCCAACGCGCGCGCATGAGCGGAGCCTATTGACACGCACATTGGACTATAAATAGCATTCGCCATGTTTGGTTAGGGTCAGGTCTAGGTTAGGGTTTGGGGCGGTAGCTGGCTTGGCCGGCTGGGCCTTTGGCCCTGGCTGGGTGAGATGCATCCCCCTGTTTTATAAAATGTCATCTTTTTATTTCTTATAAACTCAAAATATTTTGCAATTAGGTTTTAGACAAATATAAAGAGGGGAAGTAGCGCAGAGACAAAATAGATTTTACCAAAATATTTTAAGAGGCATGATGATGCACAAAATTTAAAGAATAGCGATTTTTTAGTAGTGGTTTTCCCGAATGCTACAACCTTGCACATATTTAAAAAAAACAATCAGGTCCTTACAAAATAGTCTGCGCCTCAACTATACCGCTTTGGATAGCAGTTTTTGTGCGTGAACGCACGGTATTTTACAGCGTCCACATACACATCTTTTTTTACCCCTCCCGCGCTAAATCAACGCCTTTTTCAGCGTGGACCCTATTTAGCGCGTCTGTTGAAGATGCTCTTAGTTCTCACCCGATCATCTTGTCCATGTCATGTGTGGGATGGTGCATCTAGAACCGTCGATGTGTAGCTGATCGGGAGTTAGTTAGCTCATTTGTTTTAGCATATACTTCCCTTGTTTAGAAATATAAGACGTTCTAGCTTTGTGAATCGAACGTATCTAGATGTATTTTAGTATATAGGTTCATAGAGATTCGAAGTAAGTCTATACACTAAAAGGTGTCTAGATACATTTATTTTACAAAGCTAAGTATTTTATATTTCTAAATAGAGAGGGTATAAATAAAGGAATACAACAGAAAATGATGCACGTATTAGCAGCCCAAAAATCTCTCTCTTTCTCTTACCTTAAAAAAATCTCCCGCTTTCTCTCGCCTGTTATTCTCCTTACCTAACTTTCTGTCAGACTTGCGTTTTGATTCAGTTTCGGGAGCTAACAACGACATTTGGTATTAGAGCATCCATGTCGAATTCAGCGGGCAAGGGAGACAAGGCGAATGACGGCTCTGGTGGCGGGTCTCGGACGCCGCTGCGGCAGTGCAACGATGGCGTTCCCCATCGGTATCGGCCTAGCGTGGCCGTAGTCTGGTGCGACGAGGAGGCGCAAAGATCGTGGTGCGCGAGCGCGTTGTCCACAAATCCACTGGCTCCGTCCAGTACCCGACCCTGACGAGGTTGAGCAATGTGGAGTGGGCGATGGTGGTGTGTGTGAAACTGCAGGCCGTACGCGGCACGCCTGTGGGCGATGGTGATGCATGTGAAACTTAAAAAATTATTAAAAATAGAAAACAAGCAAAAGTAATTAAGGTGCCGTTTTCTTTATTATAGCTCAATATAAGTAACTGTAGTGGAATAAGACAATACATCACTTACATGTTTGGTCAATTTTGCACGAGATTTGTCATATCTTTGTCAAAAAATTGTCACGTGGTTAAGTTATCGATTTTCTTTCTATATATGGATGGTTCATTCTAACTCATTCTAAATGCATATGTAGCAAGATAGCCTTTTTTTTGCGTAGTTTACAGATTCTGCATTGGTCATACATAAAAAGAAACATTGCGTTGTCAAAAAAGAAACAAATAACCAATGAAGGAAAGATCAACGCTACAACCTTTGTGTTGTGAAGTTAGATGTTAACAACACATGTTGTCTGTGGTCATGGACATATCACACATGCTCATTGAACAACTTCAAACCCTGAAGGGCAAAAGGAAAAGGTTTTACCATTGAGAAAAATGAAGAAACGAGCAATGCCATCTATAGAGGGAGATTCGGCAACAATCCTACTCGGGAAGTCTCTATTAGATTTGTCATTAGATATATGTGTTCTAGAAACCTATTAGAATCTTAAAGATACTAGGATGGAGAAAGACACACTATAATACATATAAGTGGTGGAAAGTAATCATTGTATGGTGTGTTTTTTTAATTTGTCAAAATTTCTTTATTTGAAAATATTTAAAGTGAATATCAAACTATAATGTCCATTACAAAAAAAATTAGACTTCAACATTGTTGTATTTGTAAGAATAGACATGTGAATTCGGTAGCACTGAACAGAGTTTTGTGCTACTCCCTCTGTTGCACAAAAGAAGGTGTGTAGATTTTGTTTAAGTCAAATAACGTAAACTTTGACTAAGTTTTAGATGCATCATGACATAAAAAATGATATGCATTATTTTACGAAGCAGAGGTAGTATACTAGGTTACATTGTATGGTGAACGGTAAAACAAACATAGTTAATATTGAGCAATAAAATGAACTATAAAGGTCAAAATGTTTAGTGTAAGTTTTACTGAGGTGAAGCCTAAAAGCTTTTTTCAAGGATATGTCCTGAGAGACATATCTGTCACATGAAAGAAGAGGTATTTAAAAAGCTTTTTTCAATAATATTTCGGTTCCAGATGGTTAGAATAATACAACTATCGTGATGATTCTCAAGATTGACAATCCAGATAAGGTATCACAATTTAGGCCGTTTAGCTTATGCAACGTGGTGTACAATAGTATTTAAAAAATGTTGGCAAATCGGCTAAAGGTATATCTTTCAGAGATTATTAGTGATCACCAAAGTGCTTTTGTTCATGATAGGATGATAACAGATAATATACTCTTAGCTTATGTGAGTATACATGCTATGAATAAGAAGAAGAAGAAGGAGGAAGAGAAGGGCTTGTGTGCCGTCAAACTTGATATGCATAAAGCATATGATCGCGTTGAATGGAGGTATTTGGAGAAGATTATGATTAAAATGGGTTTCTCTAGAAAATGGGTTTCTCTAGAAAATGGGCGGACATGATAATGGAGTGTGTTTCATCGGTTAACTATAATGTTAGATTCAATTCTATGGAGATTGATGTGTTCGTACCGACAAGATGGCTCAGACAGGGCGACCCCTTGTCCCATACTTATTTCTGCTAGTGGCGGAGGGTTTATCAAGCATGTTGAAGGGTGCCGAAACAAGGGGAGAAATTGAAGGGGTGCTTGTGTGTCAGGATGCGCCTATGGTTTCTCACTTGTTATTTGTAGTTGATCAGGAGTTAGTTAGATCCTTTGTTTTAGCATATATATAAAGAAAGGAATACAACATAAAATGTTGCACGTATTAGCAGCACAAAATCTCTCTCTTTCTCTCGCCTATTATTCTCATTACCAAGCTTTCTGCCAGACTTGTGTTTTGATTCAGTTTGGAGATGACAACGACATTTGGTATTAGAACATCCATATTGAATTCGGCGGGAAAGGGAGAGAAGGCGAACGACGGCTCTGGTGGAGGGTCTTGGATGCCGCTGCAGTAGTGCAACGATGGCGCTCCCCATCGGTATCGGCCTAGCACGGCCGTAGTCTGGTGCAACGAGGAGACGCAAAGATCGTGGTGCACGAGCGCGTTGTCCGCAAATCCACCGGCTCCGCCCAGTACCCGACCCTGGTGAGGTTGAGCAATCTGGAGTGAGCGATGGTGATGCGTGTGAAACTGCAGGCCGCATGCCTGTCGGCGATGGTGATGCATGTGAAACTTAAAATTTTATTAAAAATAGAAAACAAGCAAAAGTACAAATAATGTAATTAAGGTGATGTTTTCTTCATTATATCTCAATATAAATAACTGTAGTGGAATAAGACGATACATCACTAACGTACATGTTTGGTCAATTTCCCACAAGATTTGTCACATCTTTGTCGAGAAAAATTGTCACATGGTTAAGTTATCGATTTTCTTTCTATATATGGACGTTCATTCTAACTCATTCTAAATGCATATGTAGCAAGATAGCTTTTTTTTGCATAGTTTACAGATTCTACATTAGTCATACATAAAAAGAACCATTGCATTGTCAAAAAGAAACAAATAACCAATGAAGGAAAGATCAACGCTACAACCCGTTGTGTTGTTGAAGTTAGATGTTAAGAACACATGTTGTATGTGATCATGGACATATCACACATGCTCATTGAATAACTTTAAACCCTGAAGGGCAAAAGGAAAAGGTTTTACCATTGAGAAAAATGAAGAAACGAGCAATGCCATCTATAGAGGGAGATTCGGCAACAATCCTACTCGGGAAGTCTCTATTAGATTTGTCATTAGATATGTGTGTTCTAGAAACCTATTAGAATCTTAAAAATACTAGAATTGAGAAAGACACACTATAATACATATAAGTGGTGGAAAGTAATCATTGTATGGAAGTGGGTTTTTAAATTTATCTAATTTTCTTTATTTCAAAAGAATTAAAGTGAATATCAAACTATAATGTCCATTACAAAAAGAATTAAATTAGACTTCAACATTGTTGTATTTGTAAGAATAGACATGTGAATTCGGTAGCGGTGAACAGAGTTGTGTGCTACTCCCTCCGTTGCATAAAATAAGATGCGTAGATTTTGTTTAAGTCAAATAACATAAACTTTGACTAAGTTCTATAAAAAAAATATCAACATCATTTAGATGCATCATGACATAAAAAACGGATAAGCATTATTTTACGAAATAGAGGTGGGATACTAGGTTACATTGTATGGTGAACATATAACAAACATAGTTAATATTGAGCAATAGAATGAACTATAAAGGTCAAAATGTTTAGTATAAGTTTTACTAAGGTGAAGCCTAAAAGACAAACTTCATACTTTAGTTTTGTCGGTTAGTGTTTGTTTTTAGTTAGCAGAATAAGTCCAGTCAGCTACCGTGAGCCGGTTTAGTTGGTTAGTCTTAGTCTTTAACTAGGTTAGTAAGATCCCCACCAAAAACGCGTCATGGGAAGGCATGACTTGCACGCTCGCGGTGGACAGCAGATGCAAGTTGGGTGTTGTGGGATGGCACGATGCTAAACCCATCGTGCACCTGATTTTTACCTTTCGATTAGGCCTTTTGTAACATTAATATAACATGAATATAAAAACAAGCAATGCTGCAATTTTTGCATGCAACACCAAAATACTTAGAGTTCCCTCTCTCACTTTCACTCCATATCTCTGTCGTTTGGCAACGTCAAGTGGTATCAGAGCGTCAGGCGTTCGATCTGACCGACCATGTCTAGTTTCGACGGCGAAGCACAGAAGCGGAGGTATCATCCACACCCAAGGCCAGACTCACCCCTCAGCCCATGGCACGACTCATGGCAGACGGGGGTGACGTGGTGGTTGTCGAGCGGATCACCCGTGAGTACGACGGCGGCGGGCATATCCCGCAACTGACGCGCACGAACTACGTCGAGTGGGCGCTACTGATGAAGGTACAGGTCGCATGCTTGTGGGACGTGGTGACCACTAGCTAGCATCGGTGATCCACGGGATGACCGGCGTGCGATCTCCGCCATTCTGCGCGGAGTGCCCCCGGAGCTCGTTTGCACACTCGTCGTCAAGGACATGGCGAAAGCCGCGTGTGACACGTTGAAGACGATGCGTCTGGGCATTGATCTAGCACACATCCGGGAGGCAATGGCGCAGACGCGTCGAGGCGAGTTTGACAAGATCGTTTTCAAGTCAGGTGAAAGGGTCAAGGTGTTCAAGGCGTTCCTGTCCGCCATCACCGACGACCTGGAGCTCCTCGGGGACCGTGGTGTCTCCGAGTACAAGCAGGTCACGAAGCTGCTCTGTCTCATACTAGGCATGCACAAGCAGATGGCAGTCTCCATCGAGTCGCTACTCTACCTCAAGACCATGCCGCTCGAGAACCTCGTTGGGCGCCTGCTCCTTATTGAAGAGGAGTGGGCCAAATCCCCGGGGAAGGGGGGGGGGGGGGAGGGGGCAAGAAAGGCAAGCCATGAGGGAAGAAAAATCCTCAAGGAGGCGACAAGCTCTGGCGGCGCGGCACCGATGAGCGCATGCAAGAAGCAGGGCGCGTTTCGATCACTACCGTGGCAAATATAGAAGGTCACTTTACAAAAGAGTGTCGCAAGGACAAACGTGACGGGGAGAAATTGCAAAGTCTGAACTTGTCACAGGCCAAACCAGAGGAGCAGCACGCAAGGCGCCGGCACTGATGCATGCTGACGTCGAGCATGTGTTCCTCAACGAGGTGTGTATGCAGTGGGATGGAAGAAAATACATATCCGGTGGTGTGTTGGTGGTGCCGGAAAGTGCATTCGATGTCGTGACATTGAAGGCTGATTAATTGGTGGAGCCCGATGAAGTCACAGCCGCGAAAACAAAAGCGCGATGGTGGGCGGCGGTATGAGTTTTGAATGTCTTGCAACCGGTCGGCATGTCGATGGTGACGTGGCAATGGCATGGTGACGACGATCGGAGACGAAGGAGCGAAGACGTACTGGCAAGCAAATATGCGGTGGTGGTGATGCTGCCAAACGGTAGATCGATCTCCATTCTGCTTTTTTGGGCAAAGCTTCTTGTTGACTTGGTGACTTAGCTGGTACTAGATCATATATATACTTCCTCCGTTTTAAAATATAAGATGTTTATAAGATGTTTTAGGTTTGTGAAGCAAATACATCTAGACTTGTTTTATTATATAGGTTCACTTAACATATGGGTGAATCTACACACTAAAAGAAGTCTAGATTCATTTCTTCACTTGTCATCTTATATTTTAAAAATAGGAGGGAGTACTATTAAACACTTGTCAGTACTCGCGATGATCGGGAGTCTCGGCAACATGCAGCGCTTGTTGGTGCACCGGAGCTCTATGGCAGTGGCGGATCCAGCAAAAAATAGGAGTCTAGGCGAACCATAAGCTAAGCAAAAGCAAGAATTGCAACGGAATATTTTGATATATGTAATCAAAATCTAATTACTAAATTCAGAACTGTACATTCTTAATAGTTTAGAAGCATGACTGAAATTAATGATAAATAATAGCTCACTAGACAATATGAGTCAGTGACAAAAAGGACTGCTCCATGCTTTTTTCAGAGAAACCACCTCCACATCGGGAGTAGTGCCCCCCCTCACCCTATCTCTCTTTGCTACAGTAGCTAGCTAGGGTCTCTCCTCGCCCGACTGGGCCGATCCCGAGCCTCTCCGGCGGCTTTGCCGGCCGAAGAGGGCGAAGGAGAGGTGTCGGGAGTAGTTTAGGGTAGGGTTTTGGGCCTTATGCCCGTAGTTTGGAGCGAGGTTTAGATCCTGGCCAGATCTGGATCTTAGGGTTCCGCCGCCGCCGGTTTTCTCCTCCGGTCGGAGTAGCTTGTGGCGGTGCGGGCTGCCGTCTCCGCTTAATAAGGTTGGGTGGTCCTTCCGCTGTTGTGGATACACGGCCATGTTCTTCCGTTCCTGGGCGACCGAGGTGGCGAGGAGGTGCGATGATCTAGGCTGTGAGCGGTGACTTCGTATCTTCTGGCCGGCCGAGGTGGCGAGGAGGTGCGGTGATCTGGGCTGTGAGCGGTGACTTCGTCTCTCCTGGCCGGCCATGGTGGTGAGGAGGAGAGATGGAGGCTCTGCTTCTTCTTCAGCGGTGCGATGGCGGTTTGTCGGCTTCTCCGGCTAGGGCGCCTCGACGGCGCTCGTCTGCTTCATAGAGCCAAGGCGGCTCTCCTACAGGCGACGATGTATGCAGCATCTTCGGGTGGTGAAGTCTTTCTGGAGCTTCTTTCTGGCGTTTCCTTGGCGGCAGGTCTCGTCAACGCGTCAGACTCAAAGGCAGTAGGGCTGCCGCTCCTCTGTTGCTTAGCTCCTTTCGTCAGTTGCTTCCTGTGGCAAGGATGCTCACTGACGTCGGAGCTTCGTCGCCGATCTGGAGGAGGATGAGGACGAAGGGCTCTATTGCCTTTTCAAGTTTTGTTCAGGGTCCTTAATACAAATTATTGGGCCTCTGTGTAATTTTTATCTTTTTTGGCCTTCTTGTACTCCATGGGCTAATATGCAGCAATATATGTCATTTGCACCCGTTCAATGTTCAAAAAAAATACTCTCTCTGACTCAAAATAGATGTTTCAAGTTTATCAAAATTTAGATAAATCTACTAAATAGATTCATTTAAATTTAAAAAAACCTAAGACATCTATTTAAAACGGAAGAGTATGTTTTTTTCATATGGCCATACCGAGCTTTCCTTTTATCAAGCAATTTCACTGTGCTAGCACTCTGTACGAAATTCCTGCAGCATACCAAACTTTGTTTTTCTTGCAGGGCCTTTGTCTACGAGAGCCCAAACGACAAAGCTACTAGAAAAAGGAGCCCATGTAAGCAAACCCAAAATATCCTCACCTGGTGTGCGCGCACAGCACCTCTCTGTTTTAGTCCCACCTCGCGAACTAAAGACGAATCCGACCAGCTTAAATACCCAGCTCCACCAGCCGCGCCGCCGAGCTCAGTAGCAAGAGCTTGTAACCTGAGCGGGGGCAATTAAGGTGGTGGGACGTTGCCTTTGCGCTGTGGGCCTGGTCTTGTGTAGTGCGTCTGCTGGCCCGCCCGTTCCAAGTTGAGTAGTGGACCGCTTGGGGCCTGTGCGAAAGCTGGGCCTCACGGTCTATAATGTGGCAGGCACAGCGTGAGGCTGGCTTCACAGAGCAGCGATTACTGTCCGTTTCCAACGGTGGAGGGATAACGGGCCGCTGCACTACTGGGCCACTTGGGTCTCATGGCTCAGTCCAACGGACCATCATTTTTGTATTATCTATCTATTTTTTTTCCTTTTAAATAAATGTTTGCATAATCAACTTGATCTTCTAGGCCGATCTGAGCGCATTTAGAAAAATAAGTATTGGTCATATTTATGAAAGGGTAGTTTGAATTTGCAAAAGTGTACTTGGGGGCGTGGTTCACTTTGCCTAGCATATATAATGTGAGTACATATAGGAATGCAATGGATACACTCTCATGAGTATTGACGTCGTTCATGTGTGGGAGCTCTCCACATCCGATACAATGACCATTTGTGTAGCCTCACATGTTCAATCAATTTATCATGGCATCTGAGATGTCATTTAAAGAGAGAATTGTCAACCTAGAGGATATTGTGAAGACTATTGCACAAACTGTTAACAATGTGGAAGCAATCCCTCCACTCAATTTGAGGAAGAACTCATACTTTCATCCCTTATATAAATTAATTTTTCATCTCTCTCCTTTCCACTGATATGTATACAATGGGAATTACCGGAAACAGTAGAACAAAAGAAGGCGACAATTGTGTGACCGGAGCACGTGGCATGCATGGAAAACCTACAGATTAACACATTATTAGTACTCTTTCTTTTTAAAATTCCCCTTAGTTTTAGCTATGGTAAGAATCATACTTTGATTGAAAGGTTTGATCGAATATATAAAAAAGAATCAATATCTGCAATGCTGAGTAAACATTTTTATTCTATATGCATTTGGACGCGCCTCGGTACTATTCTATACGCATAATGTAAGGTGCATCTGATTTTTTTTAGTGATCTACCCTCAGCAGACTGAGTACTAGGATTTCTATGCTTATATAGTGTAATAATCACTAGTAGAAAAAACTTAAGAAGATTCACAAAAAAAAAGGGATAAACTATCAAAAAAAAACTTAAGAAGAATAAGAATGCAGCCTGCCTCTCCAGTCCTTCCCCGTTCCCGGCGCCATGGCAGCTCTCCTCCCTCTTTCCTTCGGCGTGCGGCAGCAGGATCCATAATAACAGCACACTGCGCTTCCTCCCTCCCTCCCTCTGGCCCTCTCTCTTGCCAAACCTAGCGGACGATTTGAAGACAAATTCGACGGCCGCGTATGGCGCGGCGACGAGCTTGGTGGCGCTGGAGGCGAGGAGGAGTGCTGGTGGGCGCAGCCTCTCCCATCGACGTCCTCCTCCGCGCGCCTGGATCCCCCTCATCAGTCCGTCCCCAACCGCTCCCGGTGCGCTCCTCTCTGTATGTAACGCCTCCCCCCTTTCAGGCACGATCCCGCTTCCCCAGTGGATTCAGTTATCTGAACCAATTCAGCAGACGGGCATTGCTGCCATATGTACTGCTCGTGCAACCGTGGATGCTAGGCAGAAACTTTAACTTTAGCTAATGCATAGTTTATTTTTTTCCTGAGTGATCGGTTTTCTCTACTGCATCACATGTTTCTACTGTATTGCAAGCATCTTAGAGGGTCTTTACCAGTTAAGAAACTAGTAAATGTTACTTGAAAGTTAAGCCCTTTTTGTAATATTCTACTCCCTTCCCTAGGAAGCCGAAAGAAATATCTTACAATAGCTAGCATATTGTACTGTACACTCCTCGTGTAGTTCTTGATCGATTCATCATGTTTCACGAAAGAATCCTGTGTCCAGAATCCAGATTTTGTCTGTACCGATGAGTAATGTATTTAGAGTGATTCCCAACACTATTAACAACTGAAAAACAACAAGGCCGTGCAGTATGAATTCAGATCTTTTAGCTAATCTACCGTGACAAATAAATTGTCTCTTTCAAGCAGGTGTATACACCACCGATGAATATGATAATTGTCTACAAATGTTTTTCGGTATTGGGTCCAAATGACTGTCTTAAAAAGTATTGGCTGTCCAGCTAGACGATGCTCACCTCTGAAACCAAACCCACTCATGTTTTTTGGTATCTTTCGTTGTGTCATCAAAGTCGCAACAAATAATTGACCGAAAATACAACAGGACATGTGGTCAGAGGGTGACAGGAATAAACCAACGAAATATACCAATCAAGTGGTGGTTGGGCCTCACCCAGCCACTCAAAAGATCCAGGGACTTGTTATAAAAAAATCTAACTCATACAGAGAATCAAACCCAAGGTTTTCATAATACACTCTCTCCTCCATCCCTGCAAGACCTCTGAAGAAGAAGAGCTCCAAAAAATGGACAGGAAGAGGGTGGTGGGCATCGTCGGCGCCGGCGTGAGCGGCTTGGCAGCTTGCAAGCACGCACTAGACAGGGGCTTCAGCCCGGTGGTATTTGAGGCCGATGCCACCATTGGCGGAGTGTGGGCGCATACGTTGGAGTCGACGAGGCTCCAGGCGCCCACAACGTCGTTCCGGTTCTCGGACCTGGCGTGGCCGGAGAGCGTGACAGCGACGTACCCGGGCCACCATGAAGTCATGGAGTACCTCAGATCGTACGCGAGTGAGTTTGATCTTCTGAAGTGTATCAGGTTCAGTAGCCAGGTGCTCGGGGTTGAGTACCTTGGTGCGACGGAGGAAGAGATCATGGGGTGGGAGCAGTGGTCCGGCGACGATGGAAAGGCGTTCGGAGCTGGGAAGGGTGGAGGGTGGTGCCTCACGGTGAAGGACCTGATAATCGGTAACGTTGAGGTACGAGTAACTTGAGCTATTGTTCATTCATCAGGAATATTAGAAACATCCTCCTGTGCTAGAAAGTTCTGAACTAAGACAGTCTGCCTGAGCATCTGATACATGGAATCAGCACAATAACCAAGTAATGTCCTGCCACATTTTACAGGTTTTTCTAGTTGATTTTCTCATCCTCTGCATCGGAAGGCATAGTGGGACCCCAAATATCCCAGAATTTCCAGCAAACAAAGGGCCTGAGTTGTTCAAGGGGAAAATATTGCACTCAATGGACTACTCTTACATGAATAATGTGTCTGAATTTGTCAAAGGGAAGAGCGTGACGATAATTGGCTCTGGAAAATCAGCATTTGACATTGCTACAGAGGTCGCCAAGGTGAATGGTGAGTCCGAGCAAGCTAAGAATTCACTAACTAGCAATAATACGCAAAGGAATATATATGGCTGACACTTCTATTCCAATGCAGGTACAGCTCAGCCATGCACCATCACATATAGAACACGTCACTGGCTGGTTGACAAATCTAGCATATGGGGAGTTAACCTTAGTTACTTCTATCTTAACCGCATCTCCCAACTACTAGTTCATAAACCTGGCGAAGGGTTTTTATATTATATTTTGGCCAGTGTACTCTCTCCCTTGGTAAGTGCTTACTATACAACTTAAATGGAGTTCTAGATGCAGCCAATGGACAGTTTACTTTCAAATAAAGAACTTGAATCCACAAAACTGAAAATATGGCTCTTGTTTCAGAGATGGGCAATTACGAAAGTAATTGAAGCATACTTCAAGCTGAGCATTCCTCTACAGAAACATGGGATGGTGCCTGACTACAGCTATTCCTTCGCCATATCTTCTTGCTTGATTGCGATGCTACCAGAAGGGTTTTATGATAGGGTTGATGAGGGCAGCATTGTTCTGAAGAAATCCAAGAGATTCAGCTTCTACAGTGATGGGATCATCCTGGAGGATGGAAATGAATGCATAAAGACTGACATTGTAATTCTAGCAACAGGATTCAGAGGAGACCAGAAACTTAGGGATATCTTCACAGCAGACTGGTGTAGAAATATAGTAGCTGGATCATCAGATACATCAGTTCCTCTATACAGGTAAAGTTGGACATTTTTATCTGGGGGTGTTGACATATGTGAAGGCAATAGATGAAATAGAAGAAGTATGGGAAAGGGTGAATTAATAATGCAATGAAGAACTAAGAAAACCCACCGCAGAGTTCCCTAATTATAACCTACATTCAAGTGAATTATTCAAAATAGAAATATATACATTCTGCCCCTTCGCAAGTTCTTAGCAAAGTAATGTATATCAACAGCATGACACCCATTATTGAAGCTTTTAACTACTTCCATAAACGTAATTTATATCACCAGCATGGCATCCATTGTTAAAGCTGTTAACTGCTTTTGTTTACGTTGCCGTTGCCTCTAACACCATGATCAGCGTAGCAGTTTGCTTTGTTTTCTTGGTCTTGTAACTTTGCGCCTTCTCGGCATTCTTCTCCTAATAAGTTCGAGAAACAATAAAATGATAAACGAAATCGAAATAGTAGTTAGGTGAAAGTAATTTTTTGATATTACTTTATGTTGAGTTTAGTGATCTCATTTATCAAAATGATTGACATTAACAGGGAATGCATCCATCCTCGAATTCCTCAGTTGGCAATAATCGGATACTCTGAGAGCCTTACCAACATTTATGCCTCGGAGATGATGGCCAATTGGGTAACCCATTTCCTGGCTGGTGGCTTCCAGTTGCCAAGCATAAGATGCATGGAAGAGAGCGTAGCCGACTGGGCAAAGTACAAGGGTCTTTACAATGGGAAGTATTTTCGCAGATCGTGTATAAGCACCGTGAACATTTGGTTTAATGATTTATTGTGCAAAGACATCGGATGCAACCCTAGAAGGAAGAAAGGATTCCTGGCTGAGTGGTTCCAGCCATATGGACCTGCTGATTATGCAGGTCTTTGCTCAAGATAATAGCATATTTGCTTTTTCGTCATTTACATTGGTCAACCTGAAGCTGCACAATTATGACACCAGTGAGTCGTGCAAGCGCACGCCTGAGGGCACGGCCTACCTCTTGTTCAGATGCCAGGGCCTGAGGCTGTCCCTCTGTAGGCTGGTCGCACTGGCCACCAAGGATGTTCCCTCCTGGGCGTTTTGCCTCTAGGTCTTGGACTCTGAACCGTTTCTAGATTGGGCTTTTTTTTTGGAAATGGTTCTAGATTGGGCTATTACCCTTGCGGGCTCTGCCCCTTTGTAACCCAGCTTCGGCCTAAGTATCTTGTGCAATGAGAAAATTCAGTTACTTACCATGTTTAGGGACAAAACCACTATGCTTCCAACACTATCTGTCTTGTTTGTATCTAGTCTAGGACCTAATTATACTACTGTGACCAAAGATTGAATGCTATCCTGCCGGTAAAGGTTGGTATGACTGCCAAAAAAACAAACTCATTTCCTATTATTATGTTTTAAACTTTCTACTAGTGTTGATTGTGTATGTCTTCTTTGCAGAATTCTTTCAGCCCAGAGATCTTTTTGCATTGTTGAATTGTGAAATCAATAATCAGAAAGTGTTGCTAACACTACGTGCCACCATTTCTTCCATCAACTGAAAGAAATAGTGAGGTATAAACTTGCAAAGGCTATGCTGTAAAAACATAGCAGGTACGGCTATAACAGGATCCAGACAATTTTTGAGAGTGCTTTCATAAAAAGTGCAGTTTACTTTTTATGATTTTGAGCAAATGGTCTTTTCTACTGCATATGTTTTTACTGTAGTGCATATTTGTGCTGCATATTTTTTATTGAATTGCAAACATCTTAGAGGGTGTTTTACAGTATTTGCATATTTTTACTGCATTGCAAACTAGTAAGTGTTGCTTGAAAGTTAAGCCTATTTTATAATACTTTTGTGAAGATCGTGATTGATTCGTCATGATTTAGTAAACCCTACATCCAAAACTCAGATTATGTCTCTAGCGATGAGTAATGTATCCAGATCTATGCAAACACTATTAACATGTGCAAAACAACAAGGCTGCACAGTATGAATTCAGAGCTTTAGCTGCTCTACTGTGACAAATAAATTGTCTCTTTCAAGCAAGTGTACCCACCACCAACACCAACACGGGATATGATACTCGTCTACAAAAGATAATGGTAGTGGGTCCAAATGACTACCATAAAAATATTAGTTGTTCACCTAGATGATGCTCACCTCTGAAACCAAATCCACTTGTCATGGATGTGTCACCAAAGGCACAGCAAATAATTGATAGGAAGTACAACACGACATGGGGTCAGAGGGTGACAGGAATAAACCAATAAAAGAAGGAAATATACCAATCAAGTGCTGATTGGGCCTCATCCAGCCACTTAAAAAAGTCTAACACGTCCAGAGAATCAAACCCAGTGCCTAAATAATACACACCATCTCCCCTCCATCTTTCCAAGAACTCTGAAGAAGAGCTCCAAAAATGGAAAGGAAGAGTGTGGTGGGCATCGTCGGCGCCGGGGTGAGCGGCCTAGCGGCCTGCAAGCACGCGATAGACAGGGGGTTCAGTCCCGTGGTGTTTGAGGCCGACGACACCATTGGCGGAGTGTGGGCGCACACCCTAGGGTCAACGAGGCTCCAGGCGCCGACGACGTCATTCCGGTTCTCGGACCTGGCATGGCCCAAGAGCGTGACGGCGAAGTACCCAGACCACCATGAGGTCATGGAGTATCTCAGGTCGTATGCGTGCGAGTTTGACCTCATCAAGTGTATCAGGTTCAGTACCCAGGTTCTCGGGGTTGAGTACCTTGGTGCGACAGAGGAGGAGATCATGGGGTGGGAGGAGTGGTCTGGTGACGATGGGAAGGCGTTCAGAGATGGGAAGGGTGGAGGGTGGTGCCTCACAGTGAAGGACATGAAAGTCGGCGACATTGAGGTATGTGCAATTCCTTGGGATACCTCGTATATCTGTCCTGCTGGCTCTGCCTCTGAGTTCAGATATCTACTTATTTGCACGTACAGAGCTTCAGGTTGCAGGTTGCGTCTAAATGGGATACTGTGATTCAATTTCGTTTTCACTGTGATGTATAGAAATGTAGAACAGTACTAGATAGCTAGACAGTCTGCACAGATGAGTCGTATGCATAATGCATTGACTTTGCATAAGTTCTTGGTAAGAGGGAGGAATTACAGAACCTGATGAGGTTTTGCTCATTCATAAGAAATATATAGAAACATCACCCGAAGCCTGAACCATAAAAATATCAACTAAGAAAGTCTGCTGAAACATAAAATCACCCTGTATGCCATGGTGCAACTATGCATAAGTAATATCCTGTTACACTGTCACAGGATTTTCAGGTGGACTTTCTCATCCTCTGTATCGGAAGGCACAGTGGGACACCAAACATCCCGGAATTTCCAGCAAACAAAGGGCCTGAGTTGTTCAAGGGGAAAATACTACACTCGATGGACTACTGCTACATGGATAATGTGTCTGAATTTGTCAAAGGGAAGAGGGTGACGATAATTGGGTCTGGAAAATCAGCATTTGACATTGCTGCAGAGGTTTCCAAGGTGAATGGTGAGTCCAAGAGAACTAAGACCTCATTAACTTAATCTTTCAAAGGGATATATATGACTGTGACTCCGTATTACAATGCAGGTACGGCTCAGCCATGCACCATGATATATAGAACAAAGCACTGGCGGGTTGACAAATTTAACGTCTGGGGAATTAAACTAAGTTACTTCTATCTTAACCGCATCTCCCAACTACTAGTTCATAAACCTGGTGAAGGATTTCTGTTTTATGTTTTGGCCAGTGCACTCTCTCCCTTGGTAAGTAACCGCTCCAACTTAATTTGGAAAGCAGCCAATGGTCATTTTATTTTCAGATGAAAGAGCTAGCCCATAGAAACTAACAAATTTTAAAAACTGAAGATTATTTCTGTTGTTTCAGAGATGGGCTATTACAAAAGTTATTGAAGCCTACGTCAAGCGAAGCATTCCTATACAAAAGCATGGGATGGTACCTGACTACAGCTTCTCCTTCGCTATGACTTCTTGCTTGATTGCAATGCTGCCAGAAGGGTTTTATGACAGGGTTGACGAGGGCAGCATTGTTCCCAAGAATTCCAAGAGGTTCAGCTTCTGTAATGATGGAATCTTCTTGGAGGATGCAGATGAATACATAAAGAGTGACATTGTAATTCTAGCGACAGGATTCAGAGGAGACCAGAAACTTAGGGACATCTTCACAGCAAACTGGTGTAAAAATATAGTGGCAGGATCATCACACACGTCAGTTCCTCTATACAGGTACATGGTTGAACTTTTTTTTTCATAATAATAGTTGCAACATAAAAAAGGCAAAAGGTGAACTAATGGTGCGCTGAGGAAGTAAGAAACCACACTGCAGAGTTCTCTATACGATTCTTAAATGCAAGTGGAAATTATTCAGTAGAAAAATATTTACATTCGCAATATATCGACATCATGCAGCCACTGTTGACGCTGTTAACTTCTTCTATATACATTGCCGACACCATGATCAGCATAGTAGTTATCTTATGCTTTGGCTCGATAAAAAGTGACAAGGTTAATAAAATTGAAATGTTAATTTAGGTGAAAGTAAAATTTAAAGGTTCACTCTATGCTGGGCTAATAATCTGATTTATCAAATTGATTGAAATTCACAGAGAATGCATCCATCCTCGGATCCCTCAGTTGGCGATAGTCGGATACTCTGAGAGCCTCTCCGACATATATGCCTCAGAGCGAATGTCCAATTGGGTAAGCAATTTCCTGGCTGGTGGCTTCCAGTTGCCCAGCATAAGATGCATGGAAGAGAGCATAGCAGAGTGGGCAAAGTACAAGGGTCGCTACAATGGGAAGTATTTCCGCAGATCATGTATAAGCACCGTGAACATCTGGTTTAACGATTTGCTGTGCAAAGACATCGGATGCAACCCTAGAAGGAAGAAAGGGTTCCTGGCTGAATGGTTCCAGCCCTATGGACCTGCTGATTATGCAGGGATTTCCTCAAGACAATAGCGCATTCGTCACTAGTGTATCCATAGCAAAATAAGAAGATGCAAGAAGCGAATAATTGCTACCTTCAGAGTGGTCAGGGCCAAGGGGGGAGGCATGGCTGCTTCCTCTAGTTCTTTTATCTTGCCTTTTGAGTCCTTTGACTCTTGTCAATTGTAACTTCGATTTATTTTGTTGTAATAATACATATTTATGGTAGGGTTTCTGTACTATTCCCACACAAAAATCATTTGAGACAACGAAAGAAGAGCTTCATGCGTGCTGGTTCTGTCCGAGAGAGATTGTATGAACATTTATATCTGATTTAATAAAGCTCAAGTCTCCCTCGGAAATAAGAGAACTGAAACAGTTATCAGCTAGTACTTAGTATATTATACCTGCAAGCAAAGTTCGTTTGTTGTCTCTCTACATCTTGTGTTTTATACTAATAAACTCTGCATAATTGTCCAAAGCATAAAAAATAAGTTTTTTTAGAGTACCATAGCTTTGTACTCCCGCCGTTTTAAAATATAAGATGTTTTAGGTTTATGAATATAATGCATCTAGACATTTTTTTAGTGTGTAGATTCATAGTGAACCTCTCTAAACCTACACATTAAAAGACGTCTAGATACACTATCTTAATAAAGCTAAAACATCTTATATTATGAAACGGAGGGAGTAGAATGAGAAATAGATTACATCTTCCATATCTTGTCCAAACTTATCATCTCTACATGCCGTTATGCTGCAGCTGCCGTCTTTGAAAACTTTGAAAATGAGTGGGGTCGAGAGACATTTGGTTGGGGTTCGCCCCTGGCCAGGTGTGGGCGGGATTAATACTCATTCGGGCTAATCCACGGGGATTCAGCAAAAATCCTAGCCAAGGCATGATATAAATTGTTTTATTGGTTTATACTAAACATCTTTTACCTTTTTGAAGCTTCACAAGTCAGTAAATCTTAATTTTAAGGACAAAGTATAGTGCCAATTCAGAAACATTAATATATAATCATCAGCAAGGATTATTGCAGAGGGTCATTTTTCTTGTCAACATTCATTCTTCCAATCGACTTGTTGGTGCCCCGGTTCATTTAAGGCTCTTTTGGTTCATAGGATAGGAAAAGCACATGAATAGGAAATATAGTATGATTGGAATTTCATGCCTACTTGAATCCTATGGAAAGATGAGTTCTCCTTGATTGTAGCAAAGGATTTTTCATGAGCTATGACCTAATGCTATTTTCTATAGGATTTACACTACAAGATTCCTAGATGATTAGTTCCTATGAGATAGGAGATATGTTCCAATGATTTAAACATCTAGTGTGGGAAAATTTCCATAGGATACAAATCCTACACAATTCCTATACAAATCCTATGAATCAAAAGAAGACCTTAAGGCTTGTTTCCTAATAGAGGCTCTATTTTTTTTTTCAAGACAATGCTAAAACCAAGCACTGGAAATAACCTGTGGGCGGTCGGTATTACAAATGTGTCCTGGTGTGATCTACCTTCTAATGCAAAACAAGTGTTCCCCTAGTGTCTGCACTTATAAATCCAAACAAAGCTAGAAAGTCAAGTCACACAGGAACTGCGTCCCCCCAAATTACTCACATCACAGAACTACGAACTACAAGTCCAGACACCAAGAAAGGAAGAATCTGAAATTGCTAGCTACTCAATCACGGCGCAGAAGCCCGAGGCACAGCAGAACGATGTGGATGCCGATGATCAGCTCTGACCACCTCCACCGCGTCGGCAACCCCAACCCAGACGCTGACGAGTGGGACGGCTGCGCGGCAGGGGACATCCCAGCAGCTGCGACAACCAACAAGAGATCAGTCAATGATAATGCAAGGCCGTCGTACAAGACAATGGTAATTTCCAGTTATCTGCTACTACTCACCGTCGCACATGGAGCTGCTGGTAAGGTTGGTAAGGATGGTGAACGAGGTGCTGTTTGTGTATCCGGCGTAGAGGCACGCCGTGCCCTCGCAGGGCGAGGCAGGGGACGTCGCCACCGAAGTGTTCCCCAGGAACAGGTCTCCACATTTCGCCACAGGGCAGACAGATGACGCTATCCCTTGCGTTGGCTGGCAGTCCAGTCTGAAAAAAATTCATAGCATTGCCAAGTTAAGATTTCAGGAGTCATCACACAGAATGAGGTTCCAGAAAGCATGTATGAGTGACAATAAGCTGACTAGCTGAAAAGGTAAGTACTCACTGCCAAGTGTTGGAGCTGCAGCCGCACATGATGCAGTTGTTGGCCGTGAGGATGTAGCTGGCGTTCGGGACGCGGAGGTTTTGGTCTATGGCCGTGCTGCTAATGGCAGACGAGCAAACTGCACAAGCGCACGTTATGTTAACCATTATTCCAAAACCGAACTCTGAATAACTGAGCTCTGAATGTTATGGCAGAATAAGAGCAAGCTGCACAGGTGCCACCTTATGTTAACTGTTACTACCAAACTGCACGCTGAAATACTATCATGTGGAGCATTAGCTATTTAGCTTGCAGAAGCACTGAAATGTTCATGGCAGGTTCTTGATGACAGCAGTTCATTCCAATTTATAAATGTAAATTGTAACGAGCATTGACTCAGCAAGTAGCACTAGAATTCATCTGGTCCAGATTTTTTCTCATAGAAGAGAGATTAATCTCGTCCTGGAATTTACCATCCGAGAAATGATACATGTTCAAAACTTCAGATCGAATTAACCCTGAACTGTGAGTAACAAGCAACAACAGCAGTCCCAGAAATCTAGTGGGGAAACTGGAGATGTTTTTCCTCCTCTTTAACAGTCAACTAATTCGGTTGCTACTAACAATGACTAAACCTTGGGTCCCCTCTAATAAACCCTGACTCTACCGTAAACCAAAGTACAGTAGTATGATCTGTGTTGAAATTCGCAAGGTCGCAAAAGCTACAATAGGATACTACTAGCACTAGTGAGCTGGAAGAGTGAAACAAGTAGCAGGCTCAAACTTTTGTCCATCCATGCACAAGCACAACTTTTCAAGGTGGGCAAACAATCTGAAAAGCAACTTTTGTGAACATCTTTTTGGTAGGATGAGAGAAGTACTACTAGTACAACACATAAAGAGCAGCGATTAAAGAGATAAAACTTTGTACTAGTATTTGCAAAGTAGTATGTCCATGGCATTCCCAACTTTTACCATTATTACATTGAAAGAACCTAAAAGGAGTTGAGAGTTGAGAAAAAATATTGAATGCAGTTTGACACCAGCAAGCAGGTACCAACTACTAGCACAAATAGTACTACATCGCAAAAAGGCTGGATCTTGAAGCAGTAGCAGCACGAAAAGAGAAGTTGATTTATGGCGGTAGTAGAGTACTACCTCGGAGCGGCACGTCGAGGACCTGGCCGGCGAGGAGGCTCTTGGCGTCGGTCAAGCGGTTGAGCCCCAGAACGGTCTCCTCCGTGGTGCCGTACTCCTGCGCAATCCCCGCGACGGAGCTCCCGGGAGGGACGACGTAGGTGAGGTGCACGACGGGCACCCCGCCGACGGGGTCGCAGCTGCAGGGCAGCGGCACCCAGAGCTCCTGGCCCACGGCGACCCGGTTGGGGTCGGACACGTTGTTGGCGGCGGCGATGTCGCGGTAGGTGACGAGGCCCGCGAAGACGCCCCGGGCGACGGCGTCGAGGGTGTCGCCGGCGCGGACCTTGTAGGTGGGCCGCTGGAAGGTGGCGCCGGCGCCGCCGGAGCAGAGGCAGGGGAGGCGGACGCGGACCGGGGACGGCGCGGGCGCGGTCTGCGGGGTGGAGAGCGGGAGCGCGTTGGAGGCGAGCAGCGCGCGGTGGGAGCGGAGCTGGAAGAGCGTGCGCACGTCGCCGAGGGTGGTGGTGGCGTTGGGTGGCGGGGTGTAGGAGATGAGGGCCTGGCAGGTGGTGGCGCGCGCCTTGGCGTTGCAGGTGAAGCGGGCGGCCGCTGGGGACGGGGAGAGGGCGGCGGCGAGGAGGAGGAGGAGGAGGAAGAGGGAGAGCGGCGCCATTGTAGAGCTCAGCTGGAGCTGGAGCTGGAGCTAGGAGCTGGATAGTGGGAGTGTGGGGGTGGGAGTGATGGTGGTACAGTGGAGGAGGAGTACTGGGAGGTGTGTGTGGATTTGTTTGGTGCGGCTGTTTAAATGTTGGGAGGCGCAACGGCGTGGTGGTGGTGGTGGGGTGGGACTTGGGGCAGTGAGCCTGTCTGTCTGCACCTGCACGGCTGCAGCCTGCAGGCGGCGAGGTGGGCGGTGGGCGCTCGGCTCCATGCATGGCCGCCCGCGCGCGCGGGGTCAATGGCAGGTTTGACGATGCATCTGCGCCGTGCGATCCTCGTTGCACGGTGTGGATCAAGTCCGGTGCCTGTGCAACTACTGCTACTTGAATGCAGTAGTACAGAGCGTGGGTGGGCGCTGGATCTTCTGCGCACGGCGACGCCACCGTCTCCGGCGGGCGAGCTCTGATCGCGCATGTCGCAGAGGATCAGCGCGCTCCCTCCGGAAATGCTCGGGCCGGTCCTGTGTCGTGTATGCACCCCGC
Organism: Avena longiglumis; assembly: GCA_030063025.1. NCBI lineage: Eukaryota > Viridiplantae > Streptophyta > Magnoliopsida > Poales > Poaceae > Avena > Avena longiglumis. The sequence goes on from CP125975.1 coordinate 17,278,630, forward strand.
TTGTACGGTGGAAGGGCCTGACCGGGAGCACCTGCCGCCCGCCTTTCACGGTGACACGGTGCCCTTCATCTTTTCTTAACGAAAACTATAGTAGTACTATAGTACTGTAAGAAAACGTTGGCTCGATTTGCTTCTCGCCGCGACACAAAACAAAAGTTGCTATCCTAATTCTGCCCTAGGCCTGACAACTTCGGTTCTTTTCTTTGAAAAAATAGCAGGTCCGTCGATGTCCAAGATACTCGGCTAAAAGTATCTCTAGCAGATTTGGTAACGTGGCCTATAAAACATGTGTGAGAGCATCTATACTAACTACTCCCTCCGTTTCGCAACTAAAAATAATCTTTATAAAGTTACAACATCTTATATTTTGAAATGGAGGAAATACTTGTTTATAGTTTTAGACGGCAGAAAGACACAAATAGTGACCATACAAACATGTGACCCTTAAAAAAATTTAAGAGGTGACCTGCATATTCAAGGTTGCACAGCCGAACCGACGGTGCCCCGTATTCGCTAGACTGGGTTGGCGGGAGTGAAACTTCAGCTCTCGGTTTCCCGCCTTCCTTCCGCCGCCGGCTAGATCCCCACCGCTCCCGCCCTGTCCTGCCTTGCCGCTACTACCTAGGGTCGGCATGGACACCTTCCGGCGTGGATGAGGGTGAGGGTGATGGTGAGAAGGGAGATGAAGACGACGATGTGCAGGGGATAGAGGAAGATGTGTCCAATTCCTCGCAACCTAGCCAACGAAAGAGAACCGCCAACTATACTGAGGTGGAAGATGTTATGTTGCTAAAGGCATGGGAGGTAGTGTCGCTCGATGCAGTGGTCCGCAACGATCAAACCATGAAGAGATATTTGCAGGGGATAGAGGACAAATTTAATCAATTCATGCCTCACCATGCTACCTCCATGCCACGCAGCTATAGATCACTCCAAGTTCACTGGGATGTGATCAGGCTTGTAGCCTTTGGAGTGGAGCTATGGAGCAAGTGAGGAATTTCCCTTCAAATGGCGCAAACATTGACGATATTATAAGCGAAAAAGTGGAAAAGTGCATATTGTGCAGTGTTTCTTTTGTGCATTGTTGGGAAAGTATGTAAGCAAATGCAATGCCTTTTGATTATAGGGTCGTCTTGCTCAAGAAAGTTACAAGGATATGAATGGTTCAAAAAATAAGATGTTCGTGCTTACACATTGTTGGACGCTACTTGTAGCAAAAAATGAAAATTGAGAGAGCACGAAATTGCACCGAAGAGGGGGCAAAAGTCCAATTGAATGATGATCAGAGTGGCAAAGGAGGGATAAACAAGAAAAAGACGAAATGAAATAAGAAGGTGAAGGAGAGAATTAGGAAACAAGGTGAGACATCTAGCTTGAGGGACAAGATCAATGGCATGATGAAATCGAAGGAGATTTTGACGACCAAGGCACTCGAAACAAATATTCTCATTGCGGGAAAAAGAATCAAGAGAAGCAAGCAAGGTGGCAACTAATCCGGGAAGAATAACTAAGGAGAGCGGACTTGGACGCGATACGAGTCTGTGCCGAGGAGAAGAAGGCAATGTCCGAGATGATTGTCGAGGAGAATAAGGCCATGATGATGGATCTGAATACTATGGAATCTATCACAAAGGAGTGGTGGTATTTGGCAAGGTTAGAAATCTTGGAGCCAAGAAGGCAAGATCTTTTTGGTGGTGGTGCAACTAATGGCGGTGGAGGTGATGGTAGAGTTGCGGTGATGACTCAAATGATGTAGAACTCGTTGGGAACCCCGAGTGGAAGGTATGATGAGCACACCAACAAGTTTCCCTAAGTTATGAAACCAAGGTTATCGAACCAGTAGGAGAAAGAACCAGCTCCCAAGGTGTTGCTAGCAACGTGGAACCTGCACAACACAACCATAATACTTTGCCCCAACTTACAATGAGGTTGTCAAGCTCACCGGTTTGCTGAAAACAAAGGATTAAACGTATAGTGTGGAAGAAAGTAATTTCTTGTAGAAATTACAGAAAGTAATTATAGAAAGTAAACAATAGACAGTAGATTGAATATCAGTGGGAATAATGGACCGGGGTCCATAGTTCACTAGAGGTGTTTCTCCATAAGATAAATAACATGTTGGGTGAACAAATTACAGTTGGGCAATTGACAGATTGAGAATGCATAACAATGCATGTACATGTCATGATGATTTCTGTGAGATTCGTTTGGGCATTACAACATAATACATAGACCATAATCCAACTACATCTATGACTAATAATCCACTTTCAGGTTATCATTCGAACCCCTTCTAGTATTAAGTTGCAAGCAACATATAATTGCATTAAGCAAAGTGTTTAAAGTAAATAATACAATTGCCCTTGGACAAAGGATTGTTGTTTTCTCCCTAGTAGCAACAACATCTATAACCTTAGAGGTTCCTGTCACTCCCCCAGATTACTAGAGGCATGAACCTACTATCGAGCATAAATACCCCCTCTTGGAGTCACAAGCAACTACTTGGTCGGAGTAACCACTAGCAACGGAGAGCATGCAAGATCACAAATAACATAGACATGATAGAATCAATAATAAATCTTGACGTAGTACTCAATATCCATCGGATCCCAACAAACACAACATGTAGGATTACAAATAGATGATCTTGATCATGATAGGCAGCTCACAAGATCTAAGCATGATAGCACAAAAGAGGAGAAACGACCATCTAGCTACTGCTATGGACCCATAGTCCAAGGATGAACTACTCACGCATCACTTCGGATGCTAGCATGGTGATGAAGAAGGCCTCCAGGGTGATCTCCCCTCTCCAGCAGGGTGACGGGAAGAGCTTCAGATCGCTCCCGGTCTAGGGACGATGGTGGCGGCGGCTATGGACTTTTTCGTGGATTTCTGGTCGGGTTCTTAGGGTTTCTACCTTGGGGGGTTTATATACGCGAAGGGGCAAGGTCGGTTGAGGGCCAGGGGCCCACACCATGCCCTGGCGCGGCCTAGGGTGAACCCGTTCCATGGGGTGGTTTGGCCTTCCTGTGGCGCCTCTTTGTCCTCCCTCTGGAGTCCGTCTTTGTTACGGTAAAGTATTGACTTCCGCTTTTGTTCCGTCCAATTCCGAGAATATTTTTTTATTCCTCAAGCATCCTCAAGCTTAACTCCTGCTCATCCTCGAGTAGGTAAGTGATAAAAAGAATAATTTTTAAGGTGACATGCACCATCACAATCTTGATCAAGGTATTGTAAAGCATTGATAGCTGGGGTCAAAGTACTCTAACATAAGCATGAAATATATAGTTCTAACAATAAGACATAACAACTATATTGCAACATGAAAGGTTTCATAAACAAAAGATCATGAATAACAATGCATTGAAAGACATTTGTTTGTTTCACATATAGAAAACATAGCAAGAGTGGTAATCAGATTGTCCTTCATGGAATAGCAAAACATAAATGCATAGGACACCTTCAAAGTTCATAAGGGTGACTAGATACAAATAATTTAAGAACGAGCAATACCTTAATTATGAATCAATCAACAAGTTTTGGGACAATTCACACTGAACTAAGAATGAAAACTATGCTCTCTTAATTGGTGTATAAAGATAGAAGATGGAGACTCGGCAAAAAGTAAAAAAGATAGGCCCTTCATAGAAGGAAGTAGGGATTTCAAGTTTCATAAAGAGCTTCCAAAAATTATGGTACTTACTAGCTTTGAGCTTGCATTGCCCCTATCATAAGCATCTTGAAGTGATTAAGGTTAAAGTGACACAAATATGAGTATATGCTTGACAAATCATAAGTTGAAAATCTCATGCCACTTGCGTACGAGTACCGAACCTCATGCTACTCAATTTTGGTCACAAGCAAGTTCTTGTCATTGTAAGTATATGTGTATCATGGAGAACCGCCAACCGGGTACCCCTTGCCCCATGACACGGGAGCTATCCCATATTAAAATAACAATGTAACAGACAATAAGCATCTCAACGATCTTTTTATTTGATATTTGCATAGGTTTTTATGCAGGATGCTTCACCGGATTTTCATTATGGTTTCGCTGTAAGCTTCCACCATGATTAGGCATGGATTAGGATAGCCTCCCAGGCATTTCTCTAACACATATACAAACTCCATGAGCTTACAATATCCCCTTTTATTTCACACCGCCGGCATCCATAAACAAAAGAACATGGTATCAACTAAATAGAATAAGTGCAATGTCGAAAGCGTTCCCCATGATAACATGGTTCTGCTAACTCCCAACTTATAATTTGCAAGCATATAAGCAACATAGATGGGCATAATGGTTCAAGTTTATTAAGTGCAAGAAAATAAAGTGTGCCATCAAGTTCGTGAAAGCTTTAATCAATAATTTTCACATGACAAAAGTTTAATTTGGAAGATAGATAAAAACATGAATATACTTGGAATGGTGTAACACACCATGCATGGGAAATTATAGTGGACTCTTTGGAATAACTTGGTTTCTTAGGAGTTGGATGCACGAGTAGAGCTCATACTCAGTACAGGTGGAGGCTAGCAAAAGACTGGGACGACCAACTAAGAGAGCAATAATGGCCATAATCATGCAGAGCGACAAAAAAATATCAATCAAAGCAGAAAGTGATATCACAAGTCAAAAACTAAATGATCATAGAGGCTAAGGTGACTGGTTCATAGTCATAACATGGTGTAAGCATGTGTCAAGTCAACCCAAATAAAGCATCAAAAGAGAATACCACAATATTATGCTTTTATATGCTAAAACAACGCACGATTCTTTCAAGACACATTAAGCAATCTCAATTATTTGAAACAAGTCATGCTACAGCAATAATCACTAAGCATATAGTCAAAGCAACATCTAACATGACATGATAAATTTTAAGCCACAGTCAAAACAAGCTTCCTTTTGTACCACTATAAGCATGAAACTTTTTACTCTTTTCCAACACCAATCAACTTATTTGAAACAACTCACAAAGATAATAATCAATAAAGATCAGAGGGCTTGTCTCACCTAACTACAAATAAGAACTAAAAAGTTCTAAGCAAAAAGCATAATAAAACTAAAGCTAAACGTCGTGCTAGCAAAGAGAACACTCATAGAACAATAAGAGTGAAAACTAGAGTGTTCTAGGCAATGAAGAACTAGGTGTGACTCCTCCAAAATAGGTGTGTTGGGTTCCGACCAACTTATTACAGCAAACAAAGCAAAAGAAAACTAAAAACAAAAACAAAGACGCTTCAAGAACAACACAATAGTGCATGAAGCAATAAAAATAAAGTGTCTTGAAAGAAGACCTGGGATTTTTATTGATGAAGAAGGGGATGTCTTGGGCATCCCCAAGCTTTGACGCTTGTACCTCTTGAATATTTCTTAGGTGACACGGGTGGCATCCCCAAGCTTGATCTATTGTCCATACTTCATCTCATAATATCATTCTCTCCCTACACTTGGAAATTTCCTTATACAAAACTTCACACAATCTTTCATTAGCAACATTAGTGTATTCAAGATAATAAGCCTTTGCGTTCAGTTTCAACTTGAGTGAAACTTCCATTAAAACATAAGCTACTATAGCAACTCCTTTTAAAAGCTCAAGTGATCGAAGAGAACTCAAAAATAAACCGATTAAGAGTCAAATGCACATGTTGACGCCGGAGGAGCGGAAGATTGAGTCGGACAAGCGCAAGGGCCGTCGGGTGGCGGCGAGAGATCGACGCACTGCTGCTAGGCTCGAGACGGAGCGTCGGGACTAGGAGGAGCGCCTCCTCGTCACCAAGAATAGGGTCGACGCTAACGAGATGGAAGTGAATGCCCCCAAGCACGCCGTCAACATGATCAAGCAGGAGGCGTTCGGCACCGTTTGCCGGCGCCGCCGTCTCTCTTTCCGGCCTGGCCACGGCCTCGAGCCTAGCAGCGGTCTCAGTTCAACCATCCCCGCGCGGTGTCGTCGGAGGCGACAGGACCGCACACGCCCTCGCTTGGAGGCCACCAGCTGTCTCAGTTCAACCATCCCCACGCGGCGTCGTTGGAGGCGGGTGATCCTGCCATCGACATGAACCACACTCCAACCACCGCGGACGCAACCCCGGAGGCGTCGACGAAGCGGCGGACCATATCTGCCGCGAACATGCTGACGCCAGTCAACCTGTTCGGCGAAATGCGCGCCGAGTGGTCGGGCGCCGACGACACGGTATGATTGCCACATTTCTTCGCCATTGCCAGTGCACTGCTCGCGCCGCTTTATGATGGCCAATTGGCGTGTAGGATTTCGTGGGAAACGACGGCGAGGACGTCATGAACGACATGATCAACGAGGGTGGACATGGCTATGCCGAAGGCGGCGAGGCCGAGACGGAGACACAACAAGAGACCCAACAAGATGCATGAAACATTGCGAACGAGGCATTGTTCGGGAACGATGGAAACGATGTCACTTCCATGGGCGAGGGCGTCACGGCCGCGTCGTTGGCCATTTCACTTACGGCCTTAATTGTCGACGGCAAGAAGGTGAGCCAACGAACCGGGGGCTACACCCCCGTCGAGGACAAGTTCCTATGCAAGGCATGGATAGAGATTTCACAAGATCCACTATGCGGCGCCGAGCAAAAGGGCTTTGCCTATTGGAAGAAGGTGGACAGGTTCTTCCATGAGCATAGGAAATTTGGGAAGGACTCCTTTCTTAGCGATCGAAATGATCTCTCCCTCTCCAAGCGTTGGGGCATCATCCATGACGAGTGTACGAGATGGTGACGAAAAGGAAAATAAGCGGCTTGCAGCCGCTTGACATGGTAAAACCGCTTCCCCTCTTTGTCGATGTCTTGCATTTGCATTTGCCGATTGAGCCATTGTTAGCATCCATGTGTGTAGATCATGAAAGCAATGGAGCATTTCAAGACGGTGAACGATAACAAGGCTTTCTCGTTGAGTCATTGTTGGACGTTGCTCAAGGACACCAAAAAAATGGGAGACTAGCTTTGCCCTTTGGAGAGAAACGAACAAGAAGAGGGGCAAGGCCTGTGCTTCGACATGTGGTGTTGTCTACCTAGACGCCGATAATGACGAAGGCTTTGTCCCATATGCAAGCGACGGGATTGCCAGGCGTGTCTGCTGCCCTGGTGGCCACAAGGCCACGAAGGCCGACCTCGCCCGCCAGGCCGGTTCCTTGGCATTCCAGGAGACCTTGAAGCAGATCCTGGAGAAGAAGGAAGAGGCCATCGCCGAGAGGGAGGAGAGGCGGCGCAAAGAGAAAGAGGCTGCTACCAAGGCCTTTTCGAGCTGCATACGAGGTCCATTGAGGCGAAGGAGGCCAACGCCAAGGCCAGGCTAATGGAGATCGAGGCCAAGGCGAAGTCGACGGAGGCCGAAGCCAATGCCAAGGAGGCCGATGCCAGGTCTAGGGTGCTGGAGGCCGAAGCCAAGGCCAAGGAGGCCGAAACCAAGATCATGGCCGACGAGAACGCCATCATGCTCACCGACCTGGATAGCATCGCCGACCCGATTGCAGGGCTTGGGTTGCGAAGAGGCAGCAGGCCATTAAGGCTCGCGATGACTGAAGGACAATGATGACGACAATTGCAACTTTTTGGGCAGGAAAGCTGCCATCTTTTGGACATTGTGTATGAAATTGCCCCCTTTTGCACAGTTTAGATCCAATGGCCACTTGTTGGCAGCGATGGCGCACGTATACCATGTTATTTGCCAGTAATTTGTGTGTGTCTTTGACTAGCGATGACGCCATTTACGACTGATTTGCATCCCTGTCCAACAATGGGTCGCGCCGCTGGACGCGGCTGGCCGAACAGGCAGGACCCCCTACCCAAATTGACCAGGACCCGACCCAAACGAACATAAACGGAGGGGTGACCGAATGGATCGGCCCAGTGGAGATGCCATTAGTACCGAAGGGGTCCGGCTCGTCAGAGTAGGCAGTGAGACGCAATTTATTGCGGAGCACCTCTAGATCGCAGTTAAGGGCCAAATATACATTACAAGTTTTGGAACTAATTTATATTATGTCAAATAGACACCGGGCAAATGGATCCCAAGCCCCGGGTTGCCCTTTTTTGAAAATTTAAAAATGGCATTTGAAAGTTTAAAATATTCATGAAAAATCCTTGATGTAGATAATGTTGAGCTCTACCAACGTGTAAAATTTTAATTCAATTTTTTTATGTTTTAGGCTGAGCAAAAATGATTCATAGATCTGGGTGAGGTGAACCGTGCGCATCTTCAAAACCTTGTCAGATTTGTTATTTTTGCATAGCCTAAAATGCAATGGATTTTGAACTGAGATTTTGCAGGCTGGTAGAGTTCGACATTATCTACACCTAGGATTTTTGTTCTGAATTTTCTATAACTAGAAATGTTGATTTCGATTTGTCTTAAAAATGCCACCATGGAACTCGGCTCCATTAGCGGTTTCCGATGTCAAATACTCACTTTGTTCATTAATATAAGACTTTCTAGATATCTGAAACTAAACTAGATTTGGATTAAAATAGATGAACCTAAACAATAAACATATCTAGATACATTTAATATCTAGATATCTGAAACTAAACTAGATTTTTCTTGATTTTTTTTCTTCAAGTTTTGCTATTCCAGTAAGAAGATAATAAAATGCTATTAACGACTTGTTCCTTGAGGCTGGTCATAGTGGGAGTAACTTCACTAGTAACTAAGAGTCCAAGTCAGCATTTTTGCTTATGTGACAATGATTAATGAAGAGAGAGATGGATTGAGTAACTAGATATGTTACTGTAACATCACACATACCAAGGCAAGTGTGTCTACAATCTAATTAATATGGCATTGCATGTTATCACACATAAGTTATTTCCCACTACGAAGGTAGTAACTTAGACTAGTAACCATTACTCCACTTTTGGCCGAGTGCACCCAGTCAAAGAGGGAGACTGCCATTTCAAGCAAAACTGCCGTTAGCCTTCTCCCTTGGTCCCCCGTGCTCTGTTCCGCCGGCGCCGCCGCTCTCCCCCTCACCCTGCCGCGCGGGCGCGGCGCACCAAAACGAAGCTGAGATCCGGAGACCACACGCCACGATGCAGCAGCCGTCCCTCCGCAACACCGGTCCGTCCCCTTCCTCACCTCCCCTCTCCGGCCACTTTACTAATTTTATTTATCCTCCACTCGATTCCATTCGATTCGGTTCCAATCTTTAGCGGGTGGTCACGGCCATGGACTCACCTCATCAAGGTTGCACATTTTATGCAGGGGGAGGCGGGTACGAGACGCAGGGGGAGCCCGAAGCGTTGGGAGCGCCCGGCTTCGACGGCCCGGACCATTGGCTGTGGGAGCTTCGGATGAAACACCGCTTGTTTGGCTTCAACCCTCTTGTGTGGGGAATTGTGGAAACAGGTTTCTCTTATGTGGATGAGGCAAACCCAACAAGTCTCGAACAGATGAACTGCCACTACAACACCCAAGCTATGAACGCCTTGTACTGTGCCTTGAGTGATGATCAGTTGTACCGGATCTGGCACCTTGAGAGTGCTAAGGAGATCTGGGATGCTCTGAAGATTATGCATGAAGACACCGGAGACACCCCGATCGTCCGCGAGTTAAAGGTCAAATTGTTGAGGGAAAAGATGAGGTTGTTCGCCTTGCAGAAGGGCGAGTCCCCCAACGACATGTACTGGAGACTCCAAGCTTTACTCAATAAGATGAAGCGCCTTGGATGCAAAGAGGCGACCGATTCTTATGTTGTGAGGAAGATCCTTCGCGCCATGACACCAAGGACCCAACCATGGTAAGTAACATTTGTGAGAAGCCTAACTTTGAAGAGCTGGCCCCTCAGGATGTGATCGATAGCTTCATCATCTACGACATCTCTCAAGAATCATCCAGAATCATGCGCGGGTACGCGGCGAAGGTGGACACCGGCAAAGAAACCTCCCATACAGCTTCCCCACCCCAGTGGTATGAAGACAAGGAATACTATTTGGGTAGCTCCGGAGAAATGCCTCGCTTCGATGGCACACACTATCTATCATGGCAGCGTAGGATGAAATTCCACTTGCTCAGCATTCACCCTCTTGTGTGGGCAAGTGTGGACACTGGTTTCTCTTATGTGGATGAAGCAAATCTAACGGCTCTTGAACAGAGGTATAAGCAATTGCGATGCCCAAGCTTGGTGCGCCTTATCCCGTGCCGTGAGTGATAGCCAGGTTCCCATGTACAGGAGTGCTAAGGAGATTTGGGATTTTCTCCGAGTTATGCATGCAGCCGTTTGTGAGCCGAAGCTCGATTTTTTCTGGGCAGAGATGGACTTTTTTTGCCTTGGGAGAACACGAGACCCCCAATGGCATGTATACAAGGCTCAATAATTTGGTCAATGAGATGAAGGGCCTCGGATGCAAAGAGATGACCGATTCCTATGTTATGAGGAAAATGCTTCGTGTCATGACACCAAGGAACTCGAGCTTGGTGACCCTCATCCGTGAGAAGCCTAACTTTGAACAACTCACCCCTCGGGATGTGCTTGCAACATTCCTCCTGTATGACATGCTGCAAAAGGAATCCGGAATCGTGAGTGATTATGCTTCGCCAAGCTCAAGCAAAAAGGTCAAAATCTCCTTGAAGGCCAAGCGAGTCCTTATGGAGGAATCCAGTGATGATGAAAATGACCAAGATCAAGAGCAAAGTCAGCAATTTATGCGAGAAGTGGCTCTTTTGGCGAAATTTTTTGGAAGTTTGCTTGGAAAGAAAGGCTATGAAGCAAGAAGCAATTTCTCCGACAAGTCGGAATTGGGGAAATCAAAGAGATATTGTTATCATTGTGGTGATCCCAATCATTCCATTGCTGATTGTCCTAAGAAGAAGGAGGACAAGAAAGAACAGGAGGGAAGCAAGTACAAGGGGAAACCACTCCACAACAAGGGTAAGCCATACAAGGAAGACCCAAAGGCTCGTGCTTAGTTGATTTGGCCTGGTACACTGGAGTTGTGGGGTTTGGTAAAAGTGCTTCGTAATTGTGCAATTTGATTTGTAGGAGTGAATCTTGACGAATCTATTTTGGATAGAAAGAACCTTCAAACTGCCCCACTTTGTCTCTTTTCCTCCCACATTTTGCTTGACTGGTGGTTTATTCTAACCTGTATGGTGACTTTCCCTGTACCATCTACTGTCTTACCTGCTTGTGGACTTTAGTATTAGGGGATTTCAGTTTCAGTTTCAGTTTTACGTTGTCAAGTGTGAATCCCTTGTCTATTAGTTGGCTTGGCCCTACTGCTATGCATTCTCCTCATATCTCAGTGCATGTAACCCCGCTATCGAAAAGCAGGTTCAGAACAGTTTAGCGAGGGAAATGAGTCATTCCCAAATTCCCCTTCCTGCTTATTTACAGGGATCGTATTCCAATAAATCACCTAGATAATTACATCAATGTGCCGTGCAGTAGACGGTACTGCTGTGTGTGTGTGTGCATATCAGCTCTGTGTTCTAGTGTTGGTTACTTCATTCGTTTCTTACCTGCCCACTGCTTGGTCTGCTCTTGGGCAAACGCGACAAGCCAGAAGGCGGCAAGCCGTGGTCGTGGGAGGACGTCCTCGGAGGATACACAGTGCTGGTCTCTCAAGCAAGGAGGATCATCATGTCTACAAACACGATGAACAACGGTACATGCTTACATAGGTACACAGGCCCTCATCTCTTACACTTCTTTAGTTAACATTTAATTAGCACATGATTCTTCTATTTTCTTATTACTCTTACTGGTCGCATATGTTTGTTCCCCTCAAATGAACCCTAAAATTCATTTGTTACATTGGAATTTACTCCCTGGAATCTTTCATTAAATTGTTAGAACAGATTGGCTAGAGAGCAGAAAAACATGGTTTGTTTCCTTTTATGGCAATTTGTGTGTTTAGTTTGCAATGATGGATAACCCTGAAAATTTTCAAAATCCTGCGACCTGTCATGGTAGTCATTCAGTAGCACACAGTCATGGACGTCCATGCCGTCAGTCACAACCTGTTCGCGCCCCTGAACCAAACCATTCTGCTTCTTCCGATAACCGATGCCAGCGTGTAAAGCTTAGGAGTTAGGAATAGAGGTTAGTAGGAATTGGACTCACTTTTCCCTGAGCTGGTGTTCTTTCTAAGACCCAGCCGGTCAGTATGTTTTCTTGCTATACTCTCTGTTCAATATTATACTTCTAAACAATATTCCTATGTTAGGATCAGATACCCTGAACAAGTATTTTGTTTTCATCGCTACTGTTAACTGACCTTAATTCATATTTGGTCATTCATATATTTTGGTTTCTTCTGAAATGTTACAGTTTTGCACCATCCAATTCCAAACTTCTAACCCATTAATTCTAAACAGTGTTGATTCTAAAGGTTCAGGAGTTTGGTGAAGACGTCATCTAGCAGCTGCCTCAACCACACCATACAACTTTCTTTTGAGCCAACTGACACTCCTTTGTATCTTTTTTTTGTTATATGAAACTTTTTATAGTTTTCCACTACTGATCCATATTTCCATATACTGGTTCTTGCAGACATTTTAATTCTGAACAGGGATACATATGATGCGGACTGTCATATTACAGCTGCCGCAACAACACCAGGCAACGCTCCTTTGAACCTATTTTTTAATACTAATTTGGCCTTTGGTTAATTAACTATGGATGATTGATCTTTCTGCCATTGCTGCTACAATACACTATTTAATAGATTTGTGTAACAAATGGATGTTCCATTTTAGTATAGTATGTTCCCTTCAAATTAGACCCTCCACAACCTGATTGTACACTCGCAATAGTTTGCCGCTGATATTCCATAGGGAAGATATATTTGTATTTATATTTGTATTGTACTTTGGTACAGACCATAATATTCCATAGGGAAGATACTTATTGTAAATTATACAGTCTTCATTTTCTACCGGCTTCTCCATAAATATCATATCCAGGCTGTCGTTTATATATAAGTATCATCGAATTGGAATAAAGAGAGAACTGCTAGTTGTAAACTAGTGGGGAAGCTAAATGAACAGCAGCATATATAATAAAATTTAATATTAAAAAGAAGGAAAAAAAAACGAGGTACATTAACAATCTGAACTGAGCTCTCAAGTGCAAGCAGTTGGGCATCTTGCATAGCAGGCAGATATACGAAGATTTCAAAATTTTAACAAACCACAAACATTCACAACATAAGTTATATATATGATACACAAATACTTGGATGGTCTGAACCATTGCTGACACAAACTATTGGACACTGAAAATAGCTGATCTATACACCAATTCCTCAACAAGTTAACAAACCAGCATCACAAAACATGTATCATGGCGGAACAACAGAGCGCTCTACGGCTGGGCAATCCACCAATAGATCCATCGTCTCCTTGACAAGGAGGGACCAAGCAACAACGATCTCCAACTTAGAGTTGCCAATAAAACACTCACCTTTCCTTGTTTGGCATCGTTGGGCAGGGAAGTCGACATGACCCTGTTGAGCTTGATGACCCGATTCTGAGTAGGCTTGTATTACAACTCCCAGTGTTCCTTGTAATTCCACTGAAATTACATTCCTCGATAGATGAAGGTAGCCATCCCATCTTACACGCATTCTTTTACCGTGATAATCAAGCAACACAACTTCCCTAGGCGTGGCCTCTGCCGCAGCAACAAACGGGGAGCAAACAACTCGGCATCCATGTTTAAAAGGCCAGCCCCCTTCAACGACGCGAGCACCAACGATGGTGGCCTGGAGCGGTGTAGCAAGCCGCTCAATGCTTAACTCTGCTGTACATTCAGGGCCGCGGAGAAAGAGGGAGGTGTTGTCTGTGGCATAATAGCGACCGTGAAGACTGATCAATACTCTTTCTCGGAACTCTAATCCCTTGTTTATTTTGAGTTCAACTTCAAAGTCAACCGGGTCGACAGCCAAGATTGCACGAGACGGGCCAGTCAAGTGCAAAAAAGGATCCTGCAAGCATCATTCGTTGTACTTGCTTAATTGCAATGGTTTCCAAACAAAATAATAACTATAACCACAAATGGGCTAAGAAAGCAGTAACAAAGGAAACCAAAGAGAAAATTGAACATACCTTTTCAGTGAATAGTTGGTGGTTACACTTTGTGCGAGAGAAGAGAATGTTGCAGTTGCGATCGACGGTGTCCCGAGCAACGACCACGCCGCAGACTTTGAGTGGCCAGTGTTAGATGTATGTGTATATATATTGTATTTCCACGTATGTTAGGGGGCTGCCTGCATATTTGTCCTGTACATGTACTATATATTGTGGCCTTTGGCCCCCAGAGGAATATAACTTTGTCTATTCCTAACATGGTATCAGAGCGGTTTTAGGGTTTCTGTGCCCACCGATTCTCTGACTGTGCCGCCGCCGCCCCGGCCATCGCCGGTTTCCGCTCTGGCCGCATCTGGTCCTTCGTCGTCTCGCCTGTTTCGATCTGCCCGATCGCCGCATCTGGTTCGCCTGGTAAATCAGAGCGGGTCCGCGCCGCGTGTCCACGCCGTGTGCGTGCTCTGCCTCGCGTGTCCACGCGCGGGTCCGCGCCGCGTGCGTCTGGTGGTACTCCTTGGCGCTGGTTCCCTCTACTGCTCCCTGGCGCGGTGCCCGTACTGCTCCCTGGCGCATACTGCTGCCCGTACTGCTCCCTGCTCATCTTGCTAGCCTTGCTGCGTGCGTATAGCTCAAGCAAGTCTTGCTGCCCTATGGATCCTGACCAGTGATTTCTTCTCCATTCCGCTGCACGGACTAGCCGGCGGAGAGACACAACTAGGCTGGTATTACACCTCATTGCAGTCTCGCTCCTCCGCCGCCTGACGCCTGGCGCCAGTCTTGCTCCCTCTCCGCCAGCGGTACTCCTGGTGCTTGGGCTGATTTTCAACTGCTTCGTCCGTCTCAATTTGATCTAGATCGATCTAAAAAAGAGAGAGAGAGATATGTCTTCTTCATCGGGCTATGTTGCGATTCCTCATGTCGGTGGTCTTTGATGGCGCGAATTACCCTGATTTTGCTGCCTTTATGCGCGTTCACATGCGGTCTCCGTCTTTGGGTGTGCTCTCCGGCGAGGTCTCCGTCCGTGCCCTTGCTCCTGTAGCTCCTATTCCTCCGACGCCGATTGTTCTTGGTGCGATGCTTCTCGGGAGGCCAAGGATGCCGCCAGTCTTGATGATAGTCTTGTTGCTTATGACCAAGTTCAAGCAAGATTTTCCGATCTCGAGGCCTATCGACACGCCCGATCGCTTACACTCGGTGGGTTGATGAGGATGCTCGTCTTCCGCTGTCCTCACCTCCGAGTTCTGCCTCGATGTCTTGTTGAGTTCATGAGTCTCCCTCTGTTGCCGCTCGTGGGCTCATCTTCGTCGCCGCTTATCACCGTCAGGGATGCTCTTTATCTGTCCGTGGTTCGCCAGAGCATGCTCTTCGAGGTGATTCCACTATTGATGAGTTCTACACTCGAGTCTTGCTATCTGGCGTCGCCTTGATTCTCTTCAGATCTATACATGCCACATGCTCGTCTTTGCCAGACATTTTCGGATTTGGAGTTTCACCGTATCTATGAGTTTCGTCTCGGCCGCCAGAGTTTGAGCCCTGCTGCTCACTGAATGCTCGTGGTCGTGTTCCGCCTCCGAGGTTTTGTCGAGCTTGCCGAGGAGACCCGTCTCATCGCTGGTCTTCTTGCGGTTCCGTCATGCTTGCTACTCGTGGTGCTCCTTCGCTGCTCGCCTCGACCCACCAAGGTCCATCAGGCCGCCACCGCCGATTCTGCCCACCTCCCGGTGGGCCAGCCAAGACCAAGAGTGGTCGCCTTCAAGACGCCTTGACCAGGAGCCTCGTGGTCGAGTCGCAGGCTCGTGGTCGTGGTCGCCGTGGTTCTCTTCGTCACACGCTTCTATCGCAGTGGATGGCCACACTTGGGCCACTGTTATACACGGACCCGTTTACGCCGGCACCAGGCTCGTGGGCGGTCGGCTCCTTCCGGATCTTCGATTTTCTCTCGATCAGACATTATTAGGAGTCTTCGCGATGCGCTTGTCACGGGCTCTTCTTCGACGGCACTTGTTGGTTCTGGATCGACTCTTCGTAATCTGGCGACCACCATCTTCTACGGTCAGTGCGTCTCCGTGGTATCCGGATTCGGAGCTTCTTTTCATATGACATTTGAGTCTTCTTTTCCGCTCTTCGTTCTCTCCCTTCTCCGTCTGTGTTTTTACGGTGATGGTACCTCTTCCTGCTTTCTAGTCGGGCACCCTTTCTACTTCTTCTTTTTTGTTTCGATATTTCTCATGTCCTCTTCTTAAGATGAATCATTCTCTGCTAGCCACCATCGACTACGGTTGTCGCGTCATTCTTGATCTTTGATTCTTGTGTCATCCAGACCGCCGCACACGTGCCCCAGTTGAGCCGCCTCGCATGCGTGACTCTTCAGGACTTTGGGAGTTAGGCGGCCGTGTTCCTTCCACGCCACTTTATCTCGCCAGTTCTTCTCCGGTTGTCGCCTACTACCACTCTTTTCAGCGGTGGCATCATCGTCTTGGTCACCTCTGTGACTCTCTTTGTCGTCATTAGTTCATCGTGGTCTTCGGGGTCATCTCGGAGATGGGTCTTTGCATTGTCGGTGTAGGTTGGGTAAATGATTCGCCTTATCCTACTAGCGTCAGTATCTCAATGACCTTTTGATTTAGTTCATTCCGATGTTTGGTCCGGCTCCTTTCGCTCGAAAGGGCCATCGCTACTATATTTTATTCATCGATGATTTTCTCGGTACACTTGGTTGTATTTTATGCGCCTCGTAGTGAGGTGCTTTCCATCTATCGGCGCTTTTGGCCATGGTCCGTATCGATATTCTACCCCATCCGTGTTTTTCGTCGATTCTTTGGTGAGTATATCTCCCGGATGTTGCGAGTGTTCTTCTTGGCCGAGCACCCTTTTCGATTCTCTGTCCGCAAGACATGCCCGAATGGCGTTCTTGCGCAAGCATCGCCATCTTCTTGAGACCACTCGTGCTATGATGATTGCTTCTTCTCCCGCCGCATTGGCCGAGGTCGCCACGTCGGCTTACCTCATCAATATTCAGCCTTCACGCCTTGCAGGTGGTATCCTCTTGAGCGCCTCTGGGCGGTCTCCAGATTACTCCATGCTTCGCTTGTTTGGTTGTGTTTGCTATGTTTTACTCGCTCGCGAACGCACCAAACCGACCGCCACCGTTGAGTGTGTTTTCCTCGCATGATGAGCATAAGGGTTATCTGTTGGGATCTGTTGGTCGTCGGATGCGATCTCTCGTGATGTTACTTTTGATGAGACGCGTCCTTTCTATCCTCGTCCCATCTGGGTACTTACCCTGGAAGATATCTCTTTCTTCTCTCCCGACACACCTCCTTCTACCCCTATTGTGTCTTCTTCAGATCTCCTCCTCGATGTCTCTTCTTCGACACCGTCCTCTTCCTCTCCGACTAGTTCTCCTAGTTCTCCTGAGTCTTTCTTCTTCTTCCTCTTCTCTGCGTCGTCTTCCTCTCGATGATCTTCCTCTACTGCCCCTGCTCGTCGCCGTGCCCCAACCGTTACTCTCCTAGTCAAGATGGTCTTTCATTGCCTCCAGCCGAACTCTTATCGGATGTCGCGATCATCCCGAATGGCGATGGCCGAGAGATTGCGCTGAGCGACCGCACTGGGATCTTGTTTCTCCTCCTCCGGTGTTCGTCCTATCACGTGTAAGTGGGTCTATAAGATTAAGACTCGCTCGATGGATCTCTAGGCGCTATAAAGCGCGTCTTGTGGCTCGTGGTTTTCGGCAGGAGCATGGTCGTGACTATGATGAGACTTTTGCTCCTCGCTCATATGACCACCGTATGCATTTCTTCTTGTTGCCTCTGCTCACACCGGTCCGTGTCCCGGCTTGATGTTCGTAACGCCTTTCTCAATGGTGAGTTGCGTGAGGAGGTTTATATGCGCCTCCTCGGGTATTCCGTTCCCGAGGATGGTTTGTCGTCTTCGACGTTCTCTTTATGGTCTTAAACAGCCCCTCGTGCTGGTTTGAGCGTTTGCTTCAGTAGTGACTGCCTTTGGTTTCTCCCTAGTGCTCATGATCCGGCGTTGTTTGTTCACACTTCTCCTCGTGGACGACTCTTCTTCTTCTTTATGTTGATGATATGATCATTCGGTGATGATTACGAGTATATCGCCTTTGTTAAGGCTCGTCTTCGTGATCGATTTCTTATGGTGATCTTGGTCCTCTTCGATACTTTCTTGGGATTGAGGTTTCCTCCACTTCGATGGCTTTTACATCTCCCGGAAAAGTATATCCAGATCTTCTTGCTCGTCTTTGCTCTTGGGGATGAGCGACCGTTGAGACCCCTATGGAGCTTAATGTTAAGCTTCAACCTCCGATGGTGATCCTCTTCCGATCCGACGCGTTATCGTCATCTTGTTGGGAGCCTTGTTTATCTTGGTCACCGTCTCGACATCTCTTATCCTGCTCATATTCGAGTCGGTTTGTTTCGCTCTACCACTGCTCACTATAGCCATCTTCTTCGTGTTCTTCGTTATCTTCGTGGTACGATCACTCGTCGCCTTTTCTTTCCTCGTTCCAGCCCTCCAGCTCTAGTGCTATTCGGACGCTACGTGGGCGAGTGATCCTTCGGATCGCCGTTCACTTTACTGTGTGTTTCTTGGTGGTTCGCTCATTGCTTGGAAGGCGAAGAAAGCAGACGTTTCTCGCTCGAGTGTTGAGGCTGAGTTGCGGCGATGGCCTTGTTGATCGCTGAGGTGACTGTTACGGTGGTTACTTGCGGATTTTGGGGTCTCTATTACCACACCCACGGTTTTGTCCGACAAGACAGCGCTATTAGTGTTGCACGTGATCCGGTCAAGCATGAGCTTACCAAGCATATTGGTGTTGATGCTTTCTATACACGTGCTCAGTCGGTTTCGGGTTGTTGCGCAAGATGTGCCTTCCGATTTACTGTTGGCGGATTTCTTCACGAAGGCATGCACTGCGCAAAGATGATTTTACTCTCCAAACTCAGTGTTGTGGATCCACCATGAGTTTGAGGGGGGGTGTTAGATGTATGTGTATATATATTGTATTTCCCCGTATGTTAGGGGGCTGCCTGCATATTTGCCCTGTACATGTACTATATATTGTGGCCTTTGGCCCCCAGAGGAATATAACTTTGTCTATTCCTAACAGCCAGTTCAAATTGCCATTTAGGTCCTTAATTTGGATGGAGTAGATCTGCAGGGTGCTCCCACTGAGAGCAGCATGGGACGGGATGGTATCGGGTGTGCAATGTGTAAAGTGCATAGAGCTCAATGTGGCTGCAGCACCAAAGACAGCAAGTAAATTATAAGGTACAATCTATCCCTTGTCTTCTATATTATTCCGTCGCTATCATCAGTGCCAACTTATGCTTGAAAAAAACCATGAGCGCCAACTGGTTCTTGTGCTCCTCTGGGAATTGCAAGTAATTGCTGCAGATACTCAAGAACTCGTTTGAAAGCTCGTCATTATCCCCCTCCTCCTCCTCCTCATTGCAATTGGAAGCATCTTTGCAGAACTCCTGGGATACGTGCATTAATCTGGACGTGGTGCTAGCATGCTCCTTGGCCTTGAACAAGGAGGATGAGGTGTTGGGAATAGATGCCATAGACGAGAGCATGCGGTAGCCCAAGCCCTCCATGTCTTCCAAGATAGAATCCATGAACCTTGAGATGAGTAGCTCTTTCTTGTCTTCGTCGTTGTCTTCATGGGCTGCAGGTTCGGTTTCGCTCTCCTCCTCCTCCTCCTGTTGAGCAGTGATCATCTGCGCTGTTGCTTTCCAGCCAGAGAGGCTAGGAGTAAGAGAATCAAGCAAGTGTTTGCGGTCCCTCTGCAGGGACGTGATCTCATTCATCAGCTGCTGGATCAAATGCTCTTCACACGACTGATCCATCTTCTCCTTCTTGTCCCAGATGTATGTAGTACAAGCTAGCTAGATCAAATAATTATTGGCTCCTCCGACAACAATTTGATCTTGTCCATAATAACAATAATTATTGGCTCCTCCGACAACAATTTGATCTTGTCCATAATAACAATAATGGCATTGACGCTTAATTAATTAATTGCAGGATCCTTTTTTGCGCTTGACTGGTCCGTCTCGCGCAATCGTAGCCGACGACCCCGATGTTACGTTAGAAGTTGAACTGAAAATAAAGTATGGACCAGAGTCCCAGCATACAGCAGTGTTGTCTTGTAACTACCGTCATTGGTCTGTGTATGATGACACTCCTGAGATAGGCAGCGGCTGTTGTAAGGTGCAATTAAGCCTTGAGCCGTTCGGTGAGGCAATCCAGGCCACTATCGTGGGTGTTCACGTTGTTGAAGGTGGGTGGCCTTTTATAGAAAGATCCCGAGTTTCTTGCTTCTTGTCTTGCACAGAGCATATGGAAGTCGTGTTGCTTGATTGTCGCGGCGGCGGCGGAGAAGTGCCTGTAGGACCAGACGATTACTTTCGCCTCTCGAGGAATGTTGTTACGGTGAAATTGCAAGAAACGCTGAGAGTTGTGGTACAAGGCTACTCGGAGCCTGCAGGTTGTCAAGCTCAAGAGGGCTATGTAGCGAGGGCGTGTGTTCTGTCGGTAACTCTAAGGTGAAGGTCGTCGTTGCTTGGTCCATGCTTGTCTGGGAGAAGGTGGATCTCGTGATGGAGGGGTATATTCCGCCATAGAGGGCTAGCTCTCTATACATGTTGTCCGGGTGCGGTATATGTTTATGTTGTGTTGGTTTGTTAAAATGTTGGAGATTGAATATGTGTATCAACCAGCTATAAAGTTCTAGCTTATGTTATCATCCAGTTACTTATCTGCGTATAAACTTTTATGTTGTGAAGCCTTGCTATGCTTAGTAACTTGTGCATCCGTGATCTATTAAAGACTCCTCCTGAGATTCTTGGTACCTAGATATATACATGAAGAGAGATCAATGGCAGATGACTTGCCAGAAATTTTGTTTGGTGGAAAATTATCTTTGTTGTTTCCCAATGCTACTGGTTGCCTGGGCCCAGCTCTATCCCTTCCCTCACCCTTGCAAATAAATAAAATTCACTCAGGATTTTTACCTGAATATAGCAGGAAAAGAAAACTCAATCAGCAGTGCTTGTCTGTCGTACCCATCTTCTCCACAACCTTCCCAAACACCACATGCGCTTCCCATCAAGCACTCGGCCATGCTCCTACACAAGACAGACACAGGGTGGTTCTGAGCAAACACAGGGTGCTGGACGTTCAGGTTCACAGATTCTATGATAAGACATTTCATGACTAGCGCCGGCCAGTGCGTGCACACGGACAATGCTGTGTACCTCCATTTGGGTAGCCGAAGAGGAAATCCTTAGCAGTGCACTGAACCTGAAGCCTGTACATCTCCAGGTTTTCAGTCGAGCTTTTTTCTTCCAGCGAGGAGCAGCTAAGTAGTAGTACTAGCCAAGATGAGATTCTTGATGTCTCGTTCACTGAAGCTTCCATTGATTTTAATTTCCAAGAACAGGCTTCAGTTCAGATTTCACTGGTTGGGGAAGCTCTATTGATCTCATTGTCGCATCGAGTGATAAAGGAGCAGCGTGTAATAACACTGTAAAATCATAAGAGGGAAAAAAACGCGACATATCACAGTGCGAAAATGTTGATCATCAGGAAAATAATCAAACTGGACGTACTTTACAACCTGGCGATGATCCAGATAGCTATTAAGCAGGCGTGAAGATTAAGAGACTTCCAATCACTGCAGATTATAGTACGTAATAAACCTGCACAGAAGGTTCTGGTTTGGAAGCAGGAAGTTTCCCCTGAATTAGTAAAATTGGAAGAAAACATACAACCGTAGCCACACCAGAAGCCAACCCGAAAAAAACAAGGAAAAAATATAGCTTGTGCAGGAAAATGCAGCCACAAATATGCAATGGGCCAATTTTATCTCATGGGCAAATGTATTTGTGAAGCTTTGCTGGATTTTCAGCAATACGCAAACAGTAAAAACTGGAAGTGATAACTACAAGCCTACAAATAAATTGTATACTTATAAGAATTATTGCCCTGACTAAGTGCACCAGAACCAACCAAAGCACTGATGTAAGATTGGTGTACATGAGATTAAACAACTTTCTCTTAGCTGCTCTCATCACGACAAACTTGGGAAACAGCATCCGAGATGTCAGCAAATCATTTCAATTCCACTGCTATTGTAGTCCACCTCTTTTGGAAAACAAAAGGTTATGTTGTCATTCTCAAGCTGTGTGAGCAACTGGATGCTGGCAGAGCAGGGTGCTACTATTCAGCTTATGTACGGCCAACAAATCAAAAAGATGTAAAATAAATGAACCTCTTGTGGAACAACACATTTGTCTACCTTCCACAATCACAACCAGACACCAAAAGCCATTGGCCTAACAAATGCAACCCGTTGACCTCTCCTCATCCTACAAACACAAAGAAAACAATGTTCAGAAAATTCATACATTATTATTAATAATTCATCAATGGTTCACATTCTGTAATCCTACAAACACAAAGAAAACAATGTCCTAACAAATACGCTCGGCCTCTGTTGTTTGGCTTCGAGCCTAGCAGCCAACGCCCGAGCCTCTTCATCAGTGTAAATAGGATATGCTGGTGCACCGATGGTCTTCCGTCAACTGAACTCTGAATAGCCATAGAGTACTACGATCTGGGATCCATGTCCTGTATGGACCTGTACGCTGTCACGGTGGTAGCCACCCTCTCCCCCGCGTCGGAAGTTCAGTCTTCACTGTTTCTAGGCACACACAAAATGGATCATACCTCCAAGTTTGCTCTCTGAGGGACAACGCCTTTCGCTGGCTAATATATTTCTATCAAGTTCACAATTTTTGAAATGTTCGAATATCATGGCCTGCATTTAAAATTACAGAATGCTATGTCTGGACAATAGCAACAGCACAAACCAGCACATTTAAGAAGCATCCGACCTGGCCCAATATATTGTACGACCCACCTAGTTTACCATCTCATATTTCCACCCTCATTTTAGATGCAAGCTTCTGACTAAACCTCTCACACATGGTATATAGTATGAAGCAGTCAATTTCATATAAATTTTGCCATAGGCAAATATATTTGTGAAGCTTCACTCGGTTTTCAGCAATACTCGAACAAAAAAACTAGAAGTGATAGCTACAAGCCTAAAATTAAAGAGGCTAACCGTCTGTAAGTTTTCACAATCAGTAAAGAGATATGTAGTTTAGCAACTGGATGACTGGAACCATGTTCAAGTCTGAAGACGAAACAAAATGAGAAGTTACTAGTCATGCTTCCTATTTCCTTGGCACATCATGAACACAAGGAATTGATTTGAAATTTCTTTACCAAGTAATGATGCATGAATATCTACTATTTACCTTTTTATGAGCTGCATACTAAAATTGCTTGAATGATTAGTGATACCACCATACTCTTAACCGCTGTTAATATAATTCAAACACCAGTAACACATCACTAATTCCAAACTAGAACAGCCATGTAGGTTTACTTAAGGTTGTCTTCCAATAATGTCTACTTATAAGAACTATTGACCTGTCTCCGTGCACCAGAACCAAACAAAGCACAATGCAAGTTTGGTATACATAAAATTAAAACAGATTTCTCTTAGCTGCTCTCCTCACGAAGAACTCAGGAAAGAGCATCCCGTGGTGTCAGAGAATCGCACTACACTTCTTTTGGAACCCAAAGGTCATGTTATCGTTCTCCAGCTCTGTGAGAAATGTGATGGTGGCAGAGCAGGGTGGGTTCTACTATTCAGCTCATGTACAACTAACAAATCACTAAGATTCAACAAAAAGAATAAATCACTTGTGGAACAACACATATATAACCTTCCACAATCATGACCAGGCACCAGAAGCCATTGTCATAACAAATGCAACCAGTTGTACCTGTCATCCTACAAACACAAAAAATATTTATATACAAAAAAAAAATCATATTTTTACTAATTTATAGATAGTTCACATTTCCGTAATTTCAACAAATTGCAAACGAGAATAAAGAATCAGGTACTAACTTTCTACTCTCAGCAGCTTGCATTTATTGGGCCAACAGAAAGGCCTCATTGCAAGGAAAATCTTAAGTGTGCCTTTTGAGGGGTTTAACTTCAGACAGAATGTACCATGTAAACTGTGATGTCTCCTTCCAAAAACTGATATTTTTCTGGGAGCAAATCTTTGTGCTTCTGGTATATACCTTTCCTTGAAAAAAGAGATATCAACAAGGAAATAGTTGAAGCTTCTAGTTGAGCAAATCTTTGTGCTTCTGGTATATACCCTGGATGCTTCCTGCATCTTGCCACTAAGCAGTATCCATCAATCAGTGTATTGAATGTGATAACATCAGGCTTCTGACCTATATGTATCATAAAGTCAAAGATATCTTGTGCATCCTTTAGCATTCCTTCTTTGCATAGGCTGTTTATAATTGAGCTAAAGAACACCACACCAGGAGAAGGGATACCTTTTTCCATCATTTCATAAGTGTGCCTTTTGGCGGTTTAAGTTAAGATATAATGTATCATGTCAACTGTGAATGTCTCCTTCGAAAAACCGATACCTTGCTGGGAGCAAATCTTTGTGCTTATGGTATATCCCTTTCCTTGAAAAAAGAGATATCAGCAAAGAAATAGTTGAAGCTTCTAGTGACTTGCTCTTCCCATCAACTATGGACATATACTTTATGGCCCTGTCTATTTCACCTTTATTCAATAACTTTCTGATGATAATATTTAACATACGAGAGTTGGAAGCACAGCCACTCGTCTCCATTGATGAAAATGTACTGTCAGCTTCTTCTACCAATCCTGCTTCTATAAGGTTTGACATCATGATAGTGTAGGTTATAACAGTAGGTACCAATCCCTTGGATGGTATTGAAGCAAACAAATCCTTAGCTTGCTCTATTCTTCCAACATAAAACATTGCAGCAATTATAGTACTGAGAGTTATGATATCAAACTTAAGGTTCATTGCTCGCAACTTGTCGAACAGCATGACTGCTTCATTGGCACAACCGTTTTTACAAAGCCCGTCAAGAATTATATTGTATGTATCAATGGACAATCTCACTCCACTTTTGATCATCTCATGGAACTTCTCCTTTGCAGCAACCGTTTTACCAGCCTTAAATAACCCATCCAGTATGATGCCATAAGTAATAGTATCCGGTTTAGCTGCCATACCTGACATTTCTTCGAATAGAGTCAATGCAGCATCCACCATTCCAGCTTTAAAGTATCCACCAATAAGTGTATTGTACGTATATACATTAGGCTCAATGCCAACCGATACCATATCATCATGTACCCTGGATGCTTTCTGCATCTTGCCAACTAAGCAGTATCCATCAATCAGTGTATTGAATGTGATAACATCAGGTTTCTGACCTATATGTATCATAAAGTCAAAGACATCCTGTGCATCTGTGACCCTTCCTTCTTTGCATAGGTTGTTTATAATTGAGCTAAAGAACGCCACACCAGGAGAAGGGATACCTTTTTCCATCATTTCATAAACCAATTCTTCAGCTCTCACTAAATCACCATGTGTACAATAACCCTGAATCAGGCAGCCGTAAGTCTGTAAATTCGTGGTAGCCCCATATGAATCATCTGGTTGAATTTTTCAATAGCATCAGTCATCCTACCATTTCTGCAAAACGCATATATCATGGTTGAATAGGTCACAACATTCGGTTTCACTCCCTGCTTCTGCATGTCTTCAAAGATAAGAACAGCCTCGTCGAGCCATCCACATTTTGCATATGCATTTATCAATATGCTGAAAACATATTGCTCAGGTACAATACCTTCTCCTACCATCAAGTTGTAGAGATTTCTCATATCAACAAGACATCCTTCTGCAGCGTACCCATGAAGCATGGTAGAGTATGTGACGATATTGGGTTTAAGGCCCTTCACAATCGCGCAATCCAGAATTTGTCTAGCTTCTTTGCTTCTTCCACGCTTGCATAACCCATCAATAATGGAGTTATATGTCACGGTATCAGGAACAACACCATGCTGTACCATTTCATGGAATAGGTTGCATGCTATGCTGAAATTACCCTCCTTTAAAAAGCCACGGATGAGCGTGTTATATGATACCACGTCAGGGGAGCAGCCACCTTCTTGTCTCGCCATCACCTGGAACAGGTCGAGCGCACGCTGGCTCCTGTGATCATCACATAAGCCCTTGAGAACTGTGCTGTATGAGAAGGCATCGGACATGCAGCCCAGATCCGGCATCCTGTGAAGCAGCAAGTCCACAGCCTCATCCGTTCGCTTTGCGTGACAGAGGACCTTGAGTAGGGTGTTGACAATAACGCGATCTGCCTTGAGGCCCACCCTGAGGAAGCGGCCGAAGAAGGCAAGCGCTAGGTCTGGCTGCCGCGCGCGGCAGCAGCAGTCGAGCAGGATGTTGTACGTGTAGACTGTGGGCGGGGCCACCGCGGGCATGCGGTCGAAGAGGTCCACGACGAGCGAGAGGCCGTCGCTGCAGGTGGATGATGGTGGCGCGCGGGCGAGGGCGGCGAGGAAGCTGTTCAGGGAGCGCACGGGGACCGGAGTGGCCTGCCGTAGCAATTCGTCGAACAGGTGGTGTGCGTCCTCAGGGCTGAGCGTCCCGGAGCGAACGCGCTCCGTGGCGGCGGCAAGGGCGACGTGGGGATCCCGGCGAGAGGGTGGAGAGGTGGAGGTGGAGGAGGAGCGGCGGCGGAGGAGAGACGTCGGAGTGGCCGAGTAGAGGCGAGACATGGGGTTTTCGCTGGTTCGCCGTGCGGCATGGGGAAATCTTAGAGCAAGCTGCTTGGGCGACTGGTTTGTAGTGGAGCCGGCTCCTCTAACTTTGCTCTTGCAAAGTCAGGACCCTGACATAGCCTATATCCACCGTACAAACTCCATCCAACGGTTCTCCTTTGTCTAGTATTTGATGTTACTCAACGAACCTCTCTTGGTTGTTTGTGGATAATAAATATTAGCGATCAGTTTTTATAAAACGAATTTTAAAGGTTTTTAGGGAAACCAGCTTTACGGATTTTTCAGTTAAAAAAAAGGCTCATGGAGAACCTTGTTTGTGTCCGGATCTTGAGCTATCCACCGTACAAACTCAATTCCAAGTTTTTCTTAACCGGATTGATTTCAATATTAACTTCAACAATAAAAGGAGCTCGTACAAAAACACTTTGAAAAAATTATATTATTAGTATCTGATCAAATAAATCTACCAAATAGATGTGTTTTAATGCTCCACCAAGACTTCTACGACACGGTTTACCATGATAATTGTTTCCTTAAATAATTGCACATTATATAGTACGTGGCACCTAAACTCTAGGTAATATGTAGGAGTATAAAAAATATGTGTGATTTTCATACTACTCCATTAACACAAAGAGACAAAATGAGTAATATGTGTGATTTTCATACTACTCCGATCCATAAACATAAACACAAAGAGACAAAATAAGTATAAAACAGTAGACTCAACTCTCAAAATTGCCATAACAGATACTTCCTCCGATCCATATTACTTGTCATTGAAATGGATGTATCTAGCACTAAAACATGTCTAGATACATCCATTTTAGTGACAAGTAATATGGATAGGAGGAAGTAGTAAAATTGATGTTGCTATTTCACAAAATCATCGTGACACATTGAGAAACTAAATATTATTAGAGTATGATCCTAAATAGTTTACAAAATGGAATCGCAAATGAAGAATTATGAGCCACGACACTTGACCTAAGAGCATCTACACTCCTCCGTCCCCCGGTATGAAAGTTCAAATTTTTGAAATTCATGCAAATACTAAATTACTGACGATTTCACATGCAGTTCAAACATATTTATACAAAATTTAAAGAAACAAAAATACTAAACTACGGGTGGCCACGGCCACGCCTGCCTAGGCCAAGGCAACGGTACATCGTCGCCGCGCTCCTCGCTAGGATCCTGATTCTACGGGACGGTGGCATGGTGCTGCAGCCTTGGACTCGATCACCACGGCCACCGCTCCAACCCGAGTAGCTGGCCACGTGGTCGTCGCCCTCCAGGTCAATGAACAGGCCGAGGCGGCGCGCATGCTCGGCATGCTCGTGCCAGTATTCCATCACGGACCAAACCTCGGCGAACGCGTCCTTCGTGGACGGCACAGTCTCGAAGGAGACGCGCTGGTCCGGAAACTCCTCCAGGTCCTCCTCGATCTTTAGTTAGAGGGCAGCAGCCTTGTACTCCGGTGACAGTGTCCACTTCTTCTTCACCTGGCGTTGGGGCCCGGCGCAGCGCAGACATCCACGTGGAGGGGAAGGCGCACGACAGTCCCGCCTCACCGCATGCGCGAGTGCTACGGCGGGCTCCCCTCATACTCGTCCTACACTAGGGCAAGAAGCGCGGTGATGTCGTCGAGTAGGGGGAGAATCGTGCTGATGGAGATGAAGACCTCGACGAGGAAGATGTCGAGGAGGAGAGGGCGGCATGTCGGCGCGGCGCCCACCGCTGGCCAGATAGCACGGCTATTGCCGCGACTGCTCCAGTGGAGGCATCATTAGCGGCGGGTTGTTGCCGCCGGTGATGTGGGCTAGGACCCAGGAGAGCGTCTTGCCTGGAGCACTCCACCACTGAATCCGCCCTTCGATGTTGCAGTCCTTCGGTGGGGGACCATCACCGTCGTAGGCTTGGATGCTTGCCTGCTGCTGGTCCATGAAGGATGCGTCCCACGCTTCGTCGTTGTTCAGATCCCAGGCGGGATCGTTCCGCTCCTCCGCCATGAGGGCGCCCAGTAATTTCAATAGATCTCCGTCATGCGCGCCTGACCACGGGGGATCGGCAGGGCGGGAAGGCCGCCGGCGCTAAGGAACCAGTTCTTCGGGCAGCGCATGTCCGACGACGCTGGGTAGCCCGCTTCCCATAGCGTTCGAGCCTCGGCTGCACGTAGCGAGCGCCATCGAAACCGTTCGCGGTGGCGCCATCTCCGGAGTACCTCTCCATGGCATCGCTTGGGAAGGAGACGGGGAGGAGGGAGTGTGTCGAACGAGCGGAGGGATAAGGGTTTTTTAACATCAGATGTCCATTGAATGCGCAGGCTGGGTATGAGACCCTGGCGCATGGCTTAATAGGATTGTTAATATACACATACCAACAAGTTGCAACTTCTTTTCCAAAAGCTCTAAAAGAACTCTGAAGTTAAGCGTGCTTGGTCTAGAGCAATTTGAGGATGGGTGGCCGATCGGAAAGTGGGTACCGGGTGCACACAAATGCAGACAAGAAAAGACTAGTGTTGGTCTGCGGGGTTAGTCTAGAGATCCTATTGAGCCACCAGGAGTGACAGCCGCTGGTCCAGAGAGGCCGGGGTGTTACACGGGGCGCGTCAAGTGAGGAGGGAGGCGTGGCGGATAGGACACATCGACTGCTCTCCTGCAAAAGGTCGACGTGGCGGTGCCATTCTCGGGCGCGGCAGGTGTCAACACCCGGATTTTCAATCCCAGATGCCTGTTATGCCATACATCGCAATCCTAGGATTACCATTTTTGCGAGACATAACAGAATTGGATACCACAGTACATCATCTATTACAAACCATACATAAGGTCTTACACAAATAAGGATCTCATGATCCAGTTCTTAATACAACTTCAAGCAGCGGAATACGTAATAATAACGGTAGCATAGGCGAAGATCCATCTTTGGGGTCACAGGCAATGCTGACGATGGGAAATGATCCTAGTTGTCATAACCTTCCTGGAGTCCATCCTCCAGGTACTCCTCTTCATAGTCTGGCCACGGGAATAGCCAGGGACAAAGCCATGAGTACTCTTTAAGTACTCGTAAACTAATACAAACAAGTGAAATGGGTTTTTGATAATAGGACACTAGGCTCTAGGTTTGTTCTGCAAGAAGCCAGATTTATCCCTACTAAGTTCAGAAGCAAGAGAACTAGTTGAAGTTTATAACACCTAAGTGTGAACTTGTATTTCATAGCACAACTCTGTTGTGGTCAAGTCAAAGTCTCAATTAATTTCACAAGTCATTTTGAAAACAGCTGACGGGGGAACAGTATGGCCACTCCAACTGTCCATAACCGCGGACGCGGCTATTCGAATAGTTTGACAGTCTGCAGAGATTGTACACTTTCACCACAACATTCGATACATCCGTCAGGAACAAATCCTGAATTCACCATACTCAGTATGCGGATAATCAATCCTAACCTTTCAATTACACGCCACTAGTATAAGCACCTCTCCTGTGACTTTGGCCTCCCAACCATGACCAACTATCATCTTGGGTACTGCACAGGTGGACAATCTTCACAAGGTAGCCTCAGCTCATACCTTGGCCGTGAGGGAACTAATACTAAGGTATATAAATTTCCAGTCAAGCCCTACCCAATCTTCGGGTATTGTGGTTGTACGATAAAATTGGAATGGTATCGCATCCAGACAACCATCAGTTTTATAAAGGGCTAAGGCTCATGCCTCAACATTTTCATCACCAAAATCATCTGGTGCTCGGAAACACATGTCAGAACATCTCAGTAGAATGATCCATCATTCTAAGGTTTTCATAACCATTTTCACCAAGTATTCCCATCTAAAGTTGATCAAGTTTTATGCTTAGCACTAGCATCTATAAGTGGGGGTGAGTACTAATGAGGGGTGGTAAACTAGTGGGGTTTCAACTAAGTTCAATCTCATGCCTTAGGATGACATCAAGATTTTCTAGCTTAGGCCAAATTTTATGCTCTTTAAGCAACCTTCAACTATATCTTTCTAGAATCTATAAGTCACTTAAGTCAACTCTAAGTTAAAGTTTTGATAAAGAAAATAAAGTAGAAAGCATGCAAATAAAACTAGGATTGGGTTATCAAGTGGGTATGATCACATATGCTTAAGGCATATAGTTGGCATGGTAACAAGTAAGGGTTTGTTTGCATCAGTAGAGTATCTTGCAAGTGTTAGCTTGCACATTCACTAGTAATATTAGGCTTGCCAGTATGGGCTTGCACAATATCAGTATAAGCTTGCCTTGTGCAGAGCAGTGGTTGAAGTTCTCCTCGGCTTCTTCTTTGTAGTATCCTCCTTCCTCCTCGTATCCTTGGCTCAGACTAGCCTATAAATAAATACGATGTACACAATCACCAAACAATACTTAACTACTTGCAATCATCACACAAAAGGGTCCTATAGATGATCTAGCATCATCACTAACATTACAAGATTAAAGATTGGTTTAATTCCTTTTTATTTTTAGAAAAGTAAATTCTACTCATTAAAAAACTACTTAAGATTTAATATTCTCCAAACCAAACATGGGATCATGTTGACACATGTCATCATCACATATTTTAGTCCATGGGAATGTGATTTAAAGTGGTGTCACAATTTAATAAGGTTTTACCCTTTTGTTTTAATTAATTAAAGTGGCTAGAAATGCCTATGTGGCATTCTTTTATTACTTGGTCAATATTTCTGTAAGTAAACCTATATATTTTTATATATCTGAAAGGTATAGTTAAATGTGATTTTTGAGAGTTGGAATCAACTCAAAAGCTATTATGGTTTTAATTTGAAAAATGTTTGAATGCAGAAAAGCTTCTGCCTTGTTATTTTTGCCAAGGGTGATCTACAGATCCAAATGACTTGAATCCAACGGGCTTGGATTCAGCATTTCAAGGCCTTTCTAACAAAATTGGTTTTATTCAAATTGGTGCATTGAGTCGACCTGGGTTGATTTTTAAAACTGGGTGCAGAAGTGTGTTTGAAATAAAATGGAAAAGGTTTAATTCAAATAACTGGGCTGCGCGGGAAAGGTTAACGGGCCGGCCTGCTAAGAACAGCGCTCCCTTGGGCTGCGTAAGTGGCTGTCCCCATGCGTCAGTGAGACAGGGGGTGCGAAGCAGTATGGGGCGATGTGGTGCGTTCGATCTGGTTCTAATCCAACGGCTGAGGGTCATCGTCGACGTTGGGCAACGCCGGCGAGACAGAAACCTAACGCGGCTAGTGGGGGTAGTTGGGGGCTCACCGGGGTTCAGGCGAGGGTCGGCGAGGCGGGCGAACGACAAAGTCGACGACGGCGAACATCCTGCATCGGCGGCTTCCGGGCGGCTCAATCGCTGGCTCCTTCTTCTCCAAAGTGGCGGGCTCGGTGAAATTCGGCCAGACCGCCGCTTTGCTCCGGGAACAGGGTGGAATGATCAGTGAGGAGAGGGGAGTGAGATGGTGTGCTCAATTCGGCTGGGGGTGGCCTCTATTTATAGTGGAGAGAGGGGACCGACGGGGTGCAAGGTGAGCTCGTCGAGGTCGATGGTACAGACGGCTATCGGCATGGGCGACGGTAGGGGGCGGTGCTGTGCTCCCTCGCGATGCTCAACGACACGGTGGCGAGACGTGGGGAGGTGCGGCTTGGTCGAAACGCGACGGTGCTCTGCGCGTGCCCGACGGATAATTTAATGGCGCATACGCGTGCGCGCGGCGAACGAGCGGTTCAAGGGGTTCTTGGGACGGTGGTGATCACGTATGCACGCGCGCAGGGCGCGGGTCCGTGGGCGTCGGTCGGCGTGGCGACGGGCGTGCTTTCGGCATGGTTCTGGCGAGGTTGGCATGGTTCGCGTGTGGTCCATGGTGGCAACGTTCGAGCCGGAGTGAGTGGCGGGTGTTGGCTTGCTCCTGCATCTTGGCTAGGCTTGTTTCTCCTCCTAGCTTGTTTTCGACATGAGGGGTGACAAGGGTGCATTCGGCCTGCTCACAATTGATGGCAATGCCAAGTTTACAGTGATGCTAAGGGTGTGCAATTGAGCTAGATGATCTACTAAAACCTAGTTGTAACCAGAGAGGGAACAAGTTAGGCTTCAATCACTGCTCACAATAGTGTTTGGATTTTGTTTGATTTGTGTCTTCCAAGTGTTCGATGAAATGGCCGCAAGAACTCAAGTTTTGAATTTTGAAAAGATTTTTGGTGGGTGTGCTAGGTTGGTGCTGGTGAGTCTGCAGATGCTTGGGTTTTGAAAGTTGAGCTTGTTTGAGTGGTTTTTGAAAAAGTGAGATCTTCCCATATGATAAAGATTCAATTTTGAATTGTCATTTAAACTATGCATTTGAAAGTTTCTGGATGATCACAAAGTGGGCCTTGATACTTTGTTATGAGTACAATCAAGGGGTGCAAAGATCCAGAAAAGTTTCTGTTAAGTTCTGAAAGTTTGAGACAGCCAAAGTAGGCATGGGAGTTAAATTGGTCAAAATGACCATTCCCTTATTTTATTTGTTTTGATTTACTTGTCTTTGGGAAAAGTGTGGGAAATGTTTAGATGATGTTTATTTCACCTAAGCATCCATTTACAAGCAATGGAACACACAAACAAGGTGGTTCAAAAGAATTCAAAATGAAATGCATACTCACATGCATGCTTCCATAATTTTATTTAGAAAAGTTTTTGTTAACCCTAATTTTGATGATTAGAGTTTGATGATCCAAGTTTAGTATTTTTGGGATGTTACAAACCTTCCCCCCTTAAACAAAATCTCGTCCCGAGATTTGGAAAAGGATGAAAAGATTACCTAGGATTTGAAGAGATCGGGAAACTCCGTCGTGATGTGATCTTCGCGCTCCCAGGTAGCTTCCTCTTCTGTGTGGTTGATCCACTGAATCTTGAGAAACTTGATACTTCGGGTTCGGGTAGTTCGGAAAGCTTCTTCCAAAATACGGATGGGTACTTCGGGATAGGTCAGGTCATCGTTGATCTCTATGGTCCGGTGGTCGATGTTCTTGAACACTTCGGTCTTTTCTGGGACTTCGAGACACTTGCGAAGTAACGAGATATGGAACACATTGTGCACTGCGGACATTTCTTCGGGTAGTTCCAATTGATATGATACTTCTCCTCGACGGTTCAAAATCTTGAAAGGTCCGATATATCTGGGGGCTAACTTTCCTTTGAGTTGGGAACGCTGCATTCCCTTCAATGGCGACACTTTCAGATAAACAAAATCTCCTATGTTGAAGGCGAGATCTCGACGTCTCTTGTCGCCAGAACTCTTACCGTCTGGATTGGGCGGTCTTGAGGTGCTCACGAATCTCGTGAACCTTCTTACGCTTCTCGTAGGATGTCGGGTCCGAAAATCTGACTCTCTCCTACTTCCGACCAGTTCAAAGGGGTGCGAGACTTTCTTCCGTACATGAATTCAAATGGGACCATTTGCAAACTAGCCTGATAACTGTTGTTGTAAGAAAATTCTGCAAACGGCAGATAGTCTTCCCACTTGGATCCATATTCTAACACACATGCTCTCAGCATATCTTCGAGTATTTGATTTACTCGCTCCGTTTGTCCATCTGTCTAAGGGTGATACGCGGTACTGAAATCTAGGAGAGTTCCTAAACCTTCTTGGACTTTCTTCCAGAATCTCGAGGTAAACTGAGTTCCTCGATCCGATACGATGTTCTTGGGGACTCCATGCAAACTAACTATTCTAGTGATATACAACTCTGCTAGCTTCGAACTCTGATAGGTGGTCTTGACGGGCAAGAAATGGGCGACTTTGGACAATCGGTCCACTATGACCTAGATAGAGTCATTTCCCCTACTAGAAGTAGGCAGTCCGGTGATAAAGTCCATTCCAACAGAATCCCATTTCCATTCCGGAATATGCAATGGTTGCAACAATCCAGCGGGTCTTTGATGTCCTGCCTTGACTCGCTGACATATGTCACACTTGGCGATATAGCTTCCGATTTCTCTCTTCATCTTATGCCACCAAAATTGCTCTTTCAAATCTTGATACATCTTAGTTCCTCCGGGATGGATAGAATAAAGAGTATCATGAGCTTCCTTCAGAATCACTTCTTTCAACTCAGAATCTGCTGGTACACAAAGGCGTCCTTTGTACCACAGAACTCCTTCTTCGTCTTCGGTGAATCTGGGTACCTTGCCTGTACCAATACGACACTTGATTCCGTCGATACTAACATTTCCTTTCTGCGCCTCTTTGATCTGACTGATCAAAGTGGGCTGGAGTTCTATGCTAGCCAAAAATCCTTCACTTACTAATTCTATTCGAAAATCTTCCATCTCTTTGTGCAAACTTGGTTGCTCCTTCAAGATCATGGAGTTCAAGCGGCACGACAATCTGCTAAGGGCATCTTCTACCACATTGGCTTTACCAGGGTGATAGTGAATGTCCATATCGTAATCCTTGATTAGCTCAATACATCTTCCCTGCCTCATATTCAGCTCCTTCTGAGTGAATATATACTTCAGGCTCTTGTGATCCGAATAAATCTCACAACGGTTTCCCATCAGGTAATGTCTCCATGTCTTCAGGGCTAGAACTACGGCTGTGAGTTCGAGGTCATTGTAGGGGTTCGTAGCATGGAAAACAAAAAATTTCTACAGCATACAAACAAACAAGCCAAGATATATCTACTAGATTGTAGCAATGAGTCGATGGAATAACTCACCCTCGAAGATTCCAAAGTGTTTAACGAGAGCGGATTCTCGTGGGTGATGTAGTCGTACTCTTGCCGATCTCAAGATCGTGTAGACGATCCTTCTGGCGCTGCGTTCCGGCAGCGCTTTCGCAGTCGGTCACACGTTCGATACTCGATGAAGACCTTCCTCTCCCTTGTTCCAGCAGGTAGTGGAGGTTGTAGCACTCTCCTCACGATTCCGCAGCATGACGGCGTGGTACCGGAAGTAGAGGGGAGATCTCGCAGGGCTTCGCCTTAAGCCGGAGCGAATATGGTGGACTATGAGAGAGGCCTCGGTGATCTAGGGTTTATACACACCAAGGAGATAGGGCTAGGCCGGCGGCTAGGGCTTGGGGAAAGCCCCAAGTCGGTGGCTAGGGTTTGCCCTAGGGCGGCGGCGGCTGCAGGAGGGCCGACGGCTAGGGCTAGGGTTTTGGGTGGTGGAGGTGTAGGTCTAGAGGGGCAGCCCTGCCCCTCCTTTTATAGGTGGAGGGCGCCAGCCAAGGGGGAGGGAGTCCTCCCCCAACTCGGCCTCCAAGGCCGGCGGTGGAGGGATAGGAACTCCTCCCCAAGTAGGTTTCCTACTCTCCCTCCACCAAGCAAACTTGCCGTTTGACTTTTCAAATTGGCGTTTGACTTTTCAAACTAGGATTTGATTTATCCCTTTATTTTGCTCAGAGATGACACCTAGTACATGATGCAACCATTCCAACTTGTTATGACACATTCATGTAACCTTCCCCTCCGGAGTGCCGGACCTTCCGGAACCTTCTAAAACATTCCCGATGAAAACACCGGAATCATTCTCCAACCCCAAAACAGGACTTTCCTTATATGAATCTTATTCTCCGGACCATTCTGGATCTCCTCGTGATATCCAGGATCCCATCCGAGACTCCGAACAAAATTCGGTCTCTTACTCATCATTCCATAACTACTCAACAACATCGAATCCTTAAGTGTGTCTCCCTACGGTTTGTGAATTATGCGGACATGATCAAGACACTTCTCCGATCAATAACCAATGGAGGAATCTGGAAATTCATATGGTTCCCACATATTTCTACGATTACTTTGCGATCGAATGAACCACCTACATACGATACCAATTTCCCTTTGTCTCATGATAGTTTACTCATCCGAGGTTTTGATCGTCGGTATCTCTGCATACCTAGTTCAACCTCGTTACTGATAAGTACTCTTTTCTCGTTCCCGTGATATGTGAGCCATTCACATGCTTGCAAGCCAATTGGATGACATTTCACTGAGAGGGCCCAGAGTATATCTATCCGTCATATGGATGGACAAATCCCACTCTTGATCCATGTGTCTCAACCCATACTTTCCGAACACTCAATGCCACCTTTATAACCACCCAGTTACGGTGTGGTGTTTGATGTCATCAAAGCATCCTTCCGGTGATGGTGATATGCATGATCTCATGGTCGAAGGAATTAGGTTACTATGTATCAGAAAGCATATAGCAATTGAACTATTAAAATGACTTGATCTTTATGCTACGCTTATCTATAGGAGTATGTCCATCATACCATTCTCCTAACGATATGATCTTGTTGTTAATAACATCTCAATGTTCATGATAGGGAAACCACAATCATTTATTAACCAACAAGCTAGTATTATAAAGAGGCTTTACCAGGGACTCTAATTTAGTTTACAAATCACACAAGTATTAATGTTTCCTTGTTAATACTGTTATAACATGAATGTAAACATTTATCATAAACACAAAGATATAATAATAATTACATTTATTATTGCCTCTAGGGCATATCTCCAACAGTCTCCCACTTGCACTAGAGTCAACTAATCTAGATTACATGGTAATATACCGAACACCCATGGCAGTTTGGTGTTGGTCATGTTTTGCCCTCGGGAGAGGTTTAGTCAACGGATCCGCCACATTCAGATCTGTCTGTACTTTGCAAATCTTTATGTCACCATCTTGGACAAGTTCTCGAATAGCGTGAAAACGTAGCTTGATGTGCTTCAGCTTCTTGTGTGACCTTGGTTCTTGCGCATTGGCTATGGCGCCCATGTTATCACAGTAGATAGACATTGGGTCCAGCGTACTTGGAACCACACTGAGCTCTGTAATGAACTCCTTCATCCATATCGCTTCTTGTGAAGCCTCCGAACCAGCTATGTATTCCGATTCAGTTGAAGATCTCGCCACAACGCTTTGCTTTGCACTCCTCCAGCTAACTGCTGCACCATTCAAAGTAAATACGTATCCAGATTGAGATTTAGAATCATCCGGATCAGTGTTCCAACTAGCATCGGTGTAACCATTAACAACGAGATGTTCATCACCTCCATAAGAAAGAACCATATCCTTAGTTCTTCTCAAGTACTTAAGGATGTTTTTGACCGCTTTCCAAGGATCCACTCCTGGATCACTTTGATATCTGCTAGTCAAACTAACAGCATATGCAATGTCGGGTCTAGTACATAGCATGGCGTACATTAGAGATCCTATGGCTGAGGCATAGGGTGTCTTACTCATCCTTTCTCTATCTTCTTCCGTTGTTGGACTTTGAGTTTTACTCAAGGTCGTATTGGGCAACATGGGCAAGAATCCTTTCTTGCTATCCTCCATTCCAAACCTCTTTAGAACTTTGTCCAAATATGTACTTTGTGACAATGATATTAGGCGTCTCGATCTATCTCTATAAATCTTTATGCCTAATATGTAAGCTGCTTCGCCAAGATCTTTCATTGAAAAACTATTATTCAAATATTCCTTGACACTATTAAGAAGGTCTACATCATTCCCAATCAACAATATGTCATCTACATATAGTATTAAGAATGCTACAGAGCTCCCACTCACTTTCTTGTAAATACAAGCTTCTCTATAAGTTTGTATAAAACCAAAACTTTTGATTACCTTATCAAACGTTGATTCCAACTTTGGGATGCTTGCTTCAATCCATAAATGGACCGTTGAAGTTTGCATACCTTGTTAGCATCTTTAGGATCGACAAAACCTTTGGGTTGCATCATATACAACTCTTCATCAATGTCTCCATTGAGGAACACTGTTTTGACATCCATCTACCATATCTCATAATCGTAATATGCAGCGATTGCTAACAAAATCCTCACAGACTTTAGCTTCGCTACTGGTGAGAAAGTCTCATCGTAGTCAACTCCTTGAATTTGTCGAAACCCTTTTGCGACAAGTCGAGCTTTATAGACAGTAACATTACCATCAGCATCTGTTTTCTTCTTGAAAATCCATTTGTTCTCGACAGCCTTCCGGCCATCCGGTAAGTCCACCAAAGTCCATACTTGGTTTTCGTACATGGATCCAATCTCGGATTTCATGGCTTCTTGCCATTTATTGGAATCTGGGCTCATCATCGCTTCCTCATATGTCGCAGGGTCATCGGTGTTGTCCACCAACATGACACTCATAACGGGATCATACCAATCAGGAGTGGTACGAGTTCTTGTTGACCTGTGAGGTTCTGTAGCAACTACAACCGAAGTTTCATGATCATCATCATTAGCTTCCTCTCTTATTGGTCCAGGCACCACAGGAACTTCTTCCGGTGCTGCGCTACTCACAAGTTCGAGAGAAGGTTCGACAACCTCGTCGAGTTCTACTTTCCTTCCAGTCACTTCTTTCGAGAGAAATTCCTTCTGT
Organism: Avena longiglumis; assembly: GCA_030063025.1. Classification (NCBI taxonomy): domain Eukaryota; kingdom Viridiplantae; phylum Streptophyta; class Magnoliopsida; order Poales; family Poaceae; genus Avena; species Avena longiglumis. The sequence continues at coordinate 17,317,831 of CP125975.1, forward strand.
AGAAAGGATCCATTCTTGGCAACGAAGATTTTGCCTTCGGATCTATGATAGAAGGTATACCCAATAGTTTCCTTCGGGTATCCTATGAAGACGCATTTTTCCGCTTTGGGTTCAAGCTTGTCCGGCTGTAACTTATTTACATAGGCTTCGCAACCCCAAACTTTAAGGAACGACAATTTAAGTTTCTTCCCAAACCATAATTCATATGGTGTCGTTTCAACGGATTTAGATGGTGCCCTATTTAAAGTAAATGCGGCCGTTTCTAATGCATAACCCCAAAATGATAGCGGTAAATATGTAAGTGACATCATAGAACGAACCATATCTAAGAGAGTTCGATTACGACGTTCGGACACACCATTACGCCGTGGTGTTCCCGGCGGTGTCAATTCTGAAAGTATTCCGCATTTCTTCAAATGCTTGCCAAACTCGTAACTTAGATATTCACCTCCACGATCAGAACATAGAAATTTAATCTTCTTGTTACGTTGATTCTCCACCTCACTTTGAAATTCCTTAAACTTCTCGAAAGTTTCGGACTTATGTTTCATGAAATAGATATACCCATATCTACTTAAGTCATCCGTGAAGGTAAGAACATAACGATAACCACCGCGCGATGCTACACTCATTGGACCACACACACATCAGTATGTATGATTTCCAATAAGTCCGTAGCTCGCTCCATCATACCAGAAAATGGAGTCTTAGTCATTTTACCCATCATACATGCTTCACATCTTTCAAGTGATTCGAAATCAAGTGATTCAAGAAGCCCATCGGAATGAGTTTCTTCATACGCTTCACTCCAATGTGACCAAGACGACAGTGCCACATATAGGTCGAGTTATCGCTCAATTTCAAACGTTTAGCTTCAATGTTATTAATATGTGTATTTCCACTATCGAGATTCAATAAGAATAGACCATCTATCAAAGGTGCATGTACATAAAACATATTACTCATATAAATCGAACAACCATTGTTCTTGGACTTAAACAAGTAACCGTCTCGCAATAAACAAGATCCCGATATAATGTTCATGCTTAACGCAGGCACCAAATAACAATTATTTAAGTATAAAACTAATCCCGATGGTAGATGAAGAGGTAGCGTGCCGACCGAGATCACATCAACTTTTGATCCATTTCCTACGCGCATCGTCACCTCGTTCTTCGCTAGCTTCCGTTTATTCTGCAGCACCTGTTTCGAGTTACAAATATGAGCAACCGAACCAGTATCAAATACCCAGACACTAGTACGAGTACTAGTGAGATACACATCAATAACATGTATATCGGATATACCTTTCTTCTTGATGTTGTCGTTCTTCAAATCCGCCAAGTACTTTGGGCAATTCCGCTTCCAGTGACCTTCTCCCTTGCAGTAAAAGCACTCAGTATCAGGCTTAGGTCCATCCTTGGTCTTCTTCGTCGGTGCGGAAACTTTCTTACCACCCTTCTTGAAGTGTCCCTTTTTCTTAGACTTGCCTTTCTTGAATTTGGTGGTCTTATTGACCATCAACACTTGGTGCTCTTTCTTGATCTCCACTTCTGCAGATTTTAACATGGAGAAGAGTTCTTGCAACTGCTTGTTCATGCTTTGCATATTGTAGTTCATCACAAAGTTCTTGTAACTTGGTGGTAGTGATTGGAGGACACGGTAAATCCCCAAAGCATTAGGAATCACTATACCCAAGCTTTGGAGTTTGTTTGCGTGCCCAGACATCTTAAGCACATGCTCACTGACGGAGTTGCCCTCTTCCATCTTGTAGTTAAAGAACTTTTCAGAAGCCTCATAGCTCAAGCCGTGGTGAGTCTCAAATATCAATTTGAGTTCACGGACAATATCATGTGGGTCGAATTCTCAAACCTTTTCAAGCTCCGATTCCAAACCATACAAGATAGCACCGAACTATGGAGTACGATTCTTCCAAGCGAGGTAAACATTCTTTACTTCATTGGTACCATCACCGCAGTGGTCACCCATGGTGCATCCAAAGACATAGGTCAAATTACCAGCATTGAGGACAATCCTCAAATTGCGGAACCAATCCGCGAAGTTGCTTCCATTGTTTTTCAACTTTTCTTTCTCTAGGAACGCATTAAAATTGATGGTAGGGGCCGCCATTGATCTACAACATATTTGCAATAGTTTAGACTAAGTTTATGACAAATTGAGTTCTCATTAATAGTTAAATTAATCTAGGTGAACTCCAACTCAAAACAATATCCCTCACATTGTTTTAGTGATCACACGAACCAAATCCACCACATCAACACTGATCATCACGAGAGTTGATGTAGTTTCAATGGCGAACAATTGACATGTTCATCATATCTACTATGTGATTCATGCTTTACCTTTCGGTGATCCGTGTTCCGAGACCATGCTGTACATGCTAGGCTCGTCAAGATCAAACCTTAGCTTCCGCATGAGCAAATCTGGCTTGCTCACGTTGTATACACTTGCAGAATCTAACACACCCGATCATCACGTGGTGCTTTGAAACAACAAGCTTTAGCAACGGTGCTTACTAAGGATGAACACTTTAGAACTTGAAGTTCATGTGCATGAGGGATCATCTTATAATGCTACCATCGTTAACTAAGCAATACAAGATGCATAAAGGATTAACATCACATGCAATTCATAATATGTGATATGATATGGCCTTTCTTCTTTGTGCTTCCGATCTCCATCTTCAAGCACGAACATGATCTCCATCATCACCGGCATTGCATCAAGGTCAATGGCGCCATTTCATGGTTGTCGTCCACCAGCTTCAACTATTACAACTACTTTGAATAGACACGCGGGTCTTAACATAAATTTAAAGACAACCATATGGCTCCTGCCGGTTGCCAACTTACAATAAGGAACATTGCATACATCAAATATAATCACAATCATGGCCATATCACATCACAACACACCCCTTCAAAACAAAGTTAGACGCCTCTAATTTTCTTTGCATATTTTACGTGGTTTGGGGCTTTCAATAAGTGTCGATCTAACTTACAAACAAGAACCACAACGTTGATGTTTGAACTATCAAGTGCCCGTTGTAAATTGGATCTATACTATAATGGGAGAGACAAACACCCACAAAGCCACTTATGCAATACAAGTTGCATGTTGAGCGTGGAGCAAGCCTCATGAATGATGTCATGTAAGGTTAGCCCGGGCCGCTTCATCCCATCATACCGCAAGATGCAAAGTACACACGAAGCAATTGATAATAAAAGCACCACCGCCCACAATGACCATTGTGTTCTACTTGTGCAACAGATCTACATATAGACACGACTCTGATACCACTGTAGGGGTTCGTAGCATGGAAAACAAAAAATTCTACCGCATACAAACAAACAAGCCAAGATCTATCTACTAGATTGTAGCAACGAGTCGATGGAATAACTCACCCTCGAAGATTCCAAAGTGTTTAACGAGAGCGGATTCTCGTGGGTGATGTTGTCGTACTCTTGCCGATCTCAAGATCGTGTAGACGATCCTTCCGGCGCTGCGTTCCGGCAGTGCTTGCGCAGTCGGTCACACGTTCGGTACTCGATGAAGACCTTCCTATCCCTTGTTCCAGCAGGTAGTGGAGGTTGTAGCACTCTCCTCGCTATTTCGGCAGCACGACGGCGTGGTACCGGAAGTAGAGGGGAGATCTCGCAGGGCTTCGCCTTAAGCCGGAGAGAGTATGGTGAACTATGAGAGAGGCCTCGGTGATCTAGGGTTTAGACACACCAAGGAGATAGGGCTAGGCCGGCGGCTAGGGCTTGGGGAAAGCCCCAAGTCGGTGGCTAGGGTTTTCCCTAGGGCGGCGGCGGCTGCAGGAGGGACGACGGCTAGGGCTAGGGTTTTGGGTGGTGGAGGTGTAGGTCTAGAGGGGCAGCCCTGCCCCTCCTTTTATAGGTGGAGGGCACCGGCCAAGGGGGAGGGAGTCCTCCCCAACTCGCCTCAAGGCGGCGGTGGAGGATAGGAACTCCCCAAGTAGGTTTCCTACTCTCCCTCCACCAAGCAAACTTGCCGTTTGACTTTTCAAATTGGCGTTTGACTTTTCAAACTAGGATTTGATTTATCCCTTTATTTTGCTCAGAGATGACACCTAGTACATGATGCAACCATTCCAACTTGTTATGACACATTCATGTACCCTTCCCCTCCGGAGTGCCGGACCTTCCGGAACCTTCTAAAACATTCCCGATGAAAACACCGGAATCATTCTCCAACCCCAAAACAAGACTTTCCTTATATGAATCTTATTCTGCAGACCATTCTGGATCTCCTCGTGATATCCCGGATCCCACCCGAGACTCCGAAAAAAATTCGGTCTCTTACTCATCATTCCATAACTACTCAACAACATCGAATCCTTAAGTGTGTCTCCCTACGGTTCGTGAATTATGCGGACATGATCGGGACACTTCTCCGATCAATAACCAATGGAGGAATCTGGAAATTCATATGGTTCCCACATATTTCTACGATTACTTTGCGATCAAATGAACCACTTACATACGATACCAATTTCCCTTTGTCTCACGATAGTTTACTCATCCGAGGTTTTGATCGTCGGTATCTCTGCATACCTAGTTCAACCTCACATCGATAAGTACTCTTTCTCGTTCCGTGATATGTGATCCCTTGTGAGCCACATGCTTGCAAGCCAATTGGATGACATTTCACCGAGAGGGCCCAGAGTATATCTATCCGTCATATGGATGGACAAATCCCACTCTTGATCCATGTGTCTCAACCCATACTTTCCGAACACTCAATGCCACCTTTATAACCACCCAATTACGGTGTGGTGTTTGATATCATCAAAGCATCCTTCCAGTGATGGTGATATGCATGATATCATGGTCGAAGGAATTAGGTTACTATGTATCAGAAAGCATATAGCAATTGAACTATTAAAATGACTTGATCTTTATGCTACGCTTATCTATAGGAGTATGTCCATCATACCATTCTCCTAATGATATGATCTTGTTGTTAATAACATCTCAATATTCATGATAGGGAAACCACAATCATTTATTAACCAACAAGCTAGTATTATAAAGAGGATTTACCAGGGACTCTAATTTAGTTTACAAATCACACAAGTATTAATGTTTCCTTGTTAATACTGTTATAGCATGAATGTAAACATTTATCATAAACACAAAGATATAATAATAATAATTACATTTATTATTGCCTCTAGGGCATATCTCCAACAGTCATGGGTTGGGTAATTTTGCTCATGTTGCTTCAATTGTCGAGATAGATAAGATATAACTTTGCCTTCTTGCATTAGCACACATCCGAGACCGATCTTGGATGCATCGCAATACACATCGAAGGGCTTCGTGATATCCGGCATGATCAAGATTGGGGCTGAAATCAATCTCCTCTTGAGTTCTTGAAAAATCGCTTCAAACTTGTCGGTCCATTCAAACTTCTTGTCCTTCTTTAGCAATTGGGTCATAGGTCTGGCGATACTCGAGAATCCTTCTACGAACTTGCGGTAGTATCCCGCCAATCCGAGAAATGCACGAACTTGGGTTTGAGTGGTTGGGGCTTTCCAACCTTCTACATCTTTCACTTTTGCAGGGTCAACGGCAATTCCTCCGGCTGATACAATGTGACCGAGGAATCCTACCTCCTGTAACCAGAATTCACATTTGCTAAACTTGGCATACAACTGATGCTCTCTAAGGGTTCCAAGAATGGTCCTTAGGTGTAGCTCATGTTCTTCTTCTGATTTGATATAAATCAGAATGTCATCGATGAAAACAACGACAAACTTATCCAGGAAGTCCATAATAATCTTATTCATGAGATTCATGAAATAAGCGGGGGCATTGGTTAATCCAAAAGACATGACTGTATACTCGTATAATCCATATCTGGTGGTAAAGGCAGTCTTTGGAATATCCTCTACACGAATTTTGAGTTGATGATAGCCAGTCCTAATATCAATCTTAGAAAACACTTTGGCACCGGTCAAATGATCAAACAAATCTTCTATCTTGGGCAAGGGGTACTTGTTCTTGATGGTGACATCATTCAACTTCCGGTAATCCGTACACAAACGGTTACCTCCATCTTTCTTGTCCACAAACAAGACAGGTGATCTCCATGGTGACGTGCTTGGTTGAATCAATCCAATTTCCAGCATGGCATCCAATTGCTTCTTCAGTTCTGCTAGGTCTGACGGGTTCATACTATAGGGTCTCTGGGCTATAGGTCCAGTTCCGGGGATTAGTTCGATGATAAACTCGATATCCCGATCTGGGGGCATACCGGGCAAAATATCTGGAAATACATCGGGGTATTCACAGACTATCCGGACTTGGTCAAGGGTAGGTTGGGCTATACTCTTGTTGCATTTGAATTGACGAGGTAGGGTTTCAGATATATGCTCGACTGATATTCCGGCTGTACTGGTCATGGTTATGGCTTTCTTGGCACAGTCAATCAATCCTTTATGTTTGGACATCCAATCCATTCCTAGTACTACTTCCAAACCTTTAGTTCCGAGTACTATCAGATTAGCATAAAAATCTATGCCATGGATTCGGATAGGGACGACTTTGAAAATTTGCCAAGCCTTGGTGGTTGATCCAGGAATTTGAACAATCATGACATGCTTCAGTTTGGTTGGTTGAATTTTACTAGTGCATGCAAATTCTTCGGTGACAAATGAATGCGATGCACCAGAATCAAACAACACTCTTGCAAATACTGTATTAATAGAAAACATACCAAGACGGCCCGCGGCGCTCGAGCTTCTTCAACATGCATGAGAAAAGACGGCCGTTCGGTTGGCCGAATTCCACAGGGCAAATCTTCTTCCTGGCTGAACACGACGCTGCTGCTGAGCTGGGGCATTGGTATTGGGGGCTGCGGCATTCTTCTTGTTGGGGCACTCGTTGGAGTAGTGACCCTTATTTCCACAGTCATAACAAGTTACCTGCGACTTGTCCTTTGCTGCTACAGGCACCGCATTGCTTCCAGTCCTAGGGGCAGTGTTGGTGTTGGTGGCAGCATTGTTGGTGTTGAAGTTTGGTGGGGCACGGTTGAAATTGCTAGAGTTGCCGGGGTTGTTGTGATTTCCTCTGGGTCTAGGGTTTCCACGGTTGGGATAGGTTGGACGGTTCATCGGGGGTCTGTTTGTTCTTGGGGCAAATCCTGGAGATGGGTTAGGGTGATACTTTGGGGTCTGATGGGTTCCTGGCTGATGCATCATGCGATGCTTGCGGTTCTCGTTGGCTTGGTTGATCTTTCCTTCCATTTGGATAGCAGAGTCTACAAGGGCTTCAATATCGGCAAAGGGGATATTGACTAACACCGTCTGCATCTCATCATGCAGACCATTCAAGAATCTCTCTTTCTTCTTGGCTTCGGTGTCAATCTTATCCGGGGCATGACATGGTTATACCCCGCGGGTACATGATCTCAGCATACCTGGTCCAGCCCAAGGAAGGCCCACGACAAATATACGCCGGCCCATGAAGACTTTCGGGTGGCCAATGCCCCTGACACCTTCGGATCCTTGGAGAGCAAGACTAGAGTAGATAGGAAATTCAAAGGGGTAAAAACCCTAGAACCTGTAACCGACTAGGTCTACGTCCGGGACTTGCCTAAGTCTATATAAAGGCCAGGACGGCACTACCTAGATCTCTCTCTCACTCATACTTCCGCATACACACCTCCACACCATATTGCATCTGCGCACCCCTGTAATCACCGGTTCTGCCGTAATCAAGAGCAGACAAGCAGGAGTAGGGTTTTCCCTCCGGGGGCCTGAACCTGGGTAAACCTCGTGTCCCCGTGTTGCTTGTTTGTTAACCGTTCCGCGATCTCCAGCATCCCCATCTTCTCCAAAACTCAAGTCCATAACAATGGGCATTGACGAGTCAAAACCTCGTCAATTGGCGCCGTCTGTGGGAATCGGGGACGCTGATTGTGTGATCGTGACGGTCCCAACCCGATCGATCTACAACTCTGCGGCGACGGAGAGTCACCTCCTCTTCGGCTCTTTCGACTTCACCTCCCACTCACCGTCCACCATGAAGGACTTCGATCCCATAGGCGACGGACTCGAGATCCTGTTCGGGAGTTTCTGCTTCCAGGCGGGGCAGACCGGCACCCTCCGTCTCCCTGAGCGGGTGCCCCTACCATCAATCAGGCCCGCTTCATGGGCCCCACACCCTGTGCTACGCACAACATCATCAACAGATGAGTCCTACGACAGCAGCAGCTGCAACTCCGATCTGTGCGATCCGCCATCGGATGAAGGGACCTACGGTTCCGGATCCGAAAGCTGCGGCAGCAGCGGACCAATCTACGAGCGTTACCAATGCGCCGTAGTCATCCAGGGCGACGTGGATCAACAAACACCCAACCCGCCGCCCAACCCGACACCTAAACCGCCAGATCGAAACGGCAGGAACAGAAGAAGCCAGTCCCCCCCACCTGAAGGGGACAACAACGACCATGTCATCCGCCTTAGCAAAGAAGGATGGGCCCAGGCATGCGCCGCCATGGCCGGCAGCATAGTCCTGCCTGCAGACTCCTCACGGGATCTGCTGATGGCCTACCATCTGCTCCTGATCGAGGAGCACAAGAAGCAGGTCAAGATGCAAGAAGTTCTCGACAAACGCAAGCAAGCAGCCTCGGAGTCCAGCGTGCGACGAGCTACGTTCTCCGCCATGGGCATCGGCTCCAGCTCGAACGGCAACCACGACAACAAGCACCGCTCTCGAACGGAGAACATGGACCCCAAGGAGCGCCGTGAGGTGACCCAAATCCTCAACGCATCCTTCATGGAGATGGATGCCGACGGCAACATCATCCCGAAGACACGGCAAGCTGCGATCATAGCAGCCACTACGTACTTCGCAGCCCACCCACCTCCGGAGGGGGACCCGAAGAGAGCCATGCACAAATCCGCACTCACCGGACTCGAACTCGTCGGAGCTGCGCTCCATCAAGAAACTCCAACGGAGCCGAAAAAGAAAGCTACGGTCAGGTTCAACCGCAGCCCCACTCCTTCATCCGAAGAAGAGGACCATGACCTTCCTCGAAGGCACAAGAGCTCGCGTCATAGCAGCTGCGATTACAACGCCAGAGACGCGCTAACACAACGCAAAATCGACAAAGCGCGAGCTAAGAGCGCATGCTCATCTGAATCCGAGATGGACGAAGACGAAGGAGAACTCTGCGGAGCCCGGTGCTTCAGCAGATCTATCCGACGGACACGGATGCCGCGAAATTTCAAGCTTCCTTCGGATACTCCGAAGTTCGACGGCACACAAGACCCAAAGGCATGGCTCAGTGACCACCTGTCATCCGTCAAATTGCACGGCGGAAACAAGGAAACCTCCATGCAATGCCTTCAGCTGCAGCTGACAGGTGCAGCCCGGATCTGGCTTAGCAGCCTATCTTCAGGGTCCATCAGAAGCTGGGAGGAGCTAGCTTAAAGCTTCATCCGAAACTTCAAAGGCACCAGCAAGAGGCCTGCCTCAATCGAGGAGTTGCGGGCCTGCACTCAACGAATGGGCGAATCCATTCGCTCATGCATACTATGCTGGTCCAACGCCAAGAACTCCGCAGCGCACATCTCCTAAGAGAGAGCCATCGACGCCTTGAAGGACGGCGTCAAGAGCCAAGACTTTAAGGAGGAACTCGGGCGTGTCAAGCCCAAGACACTCGACCACCTCATGGACATCGCCAACAGGTGGGCTGACGGCGAAGATTTCGTCCACCGAGCGCAATCGGAAGAAGAGGACGACTACGACCGAAGACGAGAGAGCCGTAGCAAGAAAAGATCGCGCTTCTACGACGATCGCGATGGACCCAACATGGTCGCGGCCGGCTACGCCGACCACCGCAATGACGCCAACCACAACAGCGGAGGATACCGTGGAGGAAACTTCCGCGATGGAGGGCGCCCAGCACATTCATGGCAGCGCCGCGATCGCGACAACAGACCCTCAGCATACGAAAAACTTTCAGGTCCATGCACCATCCACTTCTACATCGACAAGCAGGATGGCAAGAAGAAGGCAAGCCACATGCTCAAGGACTGCGCGAAGTTCCGAAGCTCGGAAAGCATGGTCCAGATGAGGCAGCAAGCTCCACTTCCTGGATTCGGGAACGCACCCGCGCCAGGTGAGATAGCGCATGGAGCTCCTCCACCGCCACCTGTAGGAGGCCCGAACCAACCAGTCGCACCAGCACAAAACAACGCTGGGAACGGGTATCCCCCGCCGAAAGGAGCACTGATGATCCAGAAGGGGCGCCCCACGAATATGGTGCAGAAGAAAATCACCCGTCAGATCAACCTGGCCGTGGCAACTCCACCCGCCATCCCTGAGTACCTCAGCGGATCGGAGTCCTGCATCACGTTCAGCCGTTCGGATCACCCTTGCTAGATCCCTCGCCCAGTTCATGCTGCCCTGGTGCTGGAGGCGCAGATCGGAGGTTTCGAGATGAGCCGCGTCTTCATGGACGGCGGCAGCGGCATCAACCTGATGTTCGCAAGTACTCTAGCAGCAATGCGGATCCCGCAGTGCTGCCTGGAACAGTCAGACACAACGTTCCACGACATCGTCCCAAGAAAGGGCATATTCCCCCGGGCAAAATATGGCTCGACATCATCTTCGGCAAGCCGGACAACTTCCGACTCGAGCGGCTCGAATTCAAAGTGGTGGACTGGCCATCACAATACCACGCCATCCTCGGGCGTGTAGCATTCACAAGGTTCTTGGTTGTCCCACATTACGCATACCTGCTACTCAAGATGTCAGGACCAAAGGGCGTCATTATAGTCCACGGGAGCTTCACCCGATCAGACCAATGCGATAGGGACTTCAACAGAATCTCCCAGTCATTCGGCATGCAGGAGGAGCTCGTAAGGCTCCACGAAGTGACGGACAATGGGGCACCCCCAGTCGCACGACAAAACGCACCTCACATTTCCTTCGACTCCACCGTCAACACAAAGAAGGTGCAGGTCCATCCGACGGATGCCTCAAAGACGGCGCTGATCGCCAACGACCTTAGCCTCGCATAGGAAAGCGCGCTCGTCCAATTCCTCCGTGAGCGCTGGGAAATCTTTGCCTGGTGTCCTGCGGACATGCCAGGAGTTCCCAGGGAATTCGCCGAGCATGCACTCAACGTCTTTCCAGACACCAAGCCCGTCAAGCAGTCCATCCGGAGACTGTCCGAGCCACGGGCCGAAGCCATCGGGATGGAAATAAACAGGCTACTCGCTGCAGACTTCATCAGGGAGATCAAAGAAAGCGAGTGGCTCGCAAATACAGTGATGGTTCCCAAGAAGGACACGAATATCCTGCGGATGTGCGTGGACTTCACGTCGCTGAACAAGCACTGCCCAAAGGACCTCTTCCTCGGATCGACCAGATCATCGATTCGACTGCAGGATGCGAGAAACTCTCCTTCCTCGACGCCTACTCAGGCTACAATCAGATTCGACTCAAGGTCGAAGATCAAGAGAAAACGGTGTTTATCACACCGTTCGGAGTGTTCTGCTACAACACAATGCCCTTCGGTCTAAAGAACGCAGGTGCCACGTACCAGCGATGCATGCAGGCATGCCTGAAGGACCAGATCGGTCGCAACGTCCAAGTCTATGTCGACGACATAGTCATCAAAACCAGGGAGGCGAAAACGCTCATCGACGATCTTAGCGAGACGTTCGATAATCTCGACTGCTACAGGATCAAGCTCAATCCCGAAAAGTGCGCCAAGGCCCCATCGACAGCTCCTTGGCTACTTCATCTCCCAGCGAGGGATCGAGGAGAACCCGAAGAAAATCCGGCCCATCATGGCGATGGAGAATCCGAAGAATCTCAAGGGTGTCCAGCAGCTCGCAGGACGAATAGCGGCATTGAGCAGATTCATCAGCCGCATGGGCGAGAAGGCCCTGCCATTCTACGAGCTGCTACGCAAGGCAGATAAATTTGAGTGGACGCCCGAAGCCGACGATGCGTTCGAAAGTCTCAAACGACTACTCTCTACCTCGCCCGTTTTGGTCACGCCAAAGGAGCGCGAGCCTCTGCTCATGTACATAGCAGCCACACACCAGGTGGTCAGCACCGTGCTAGTGGTCGAACGACCCGAAGAGGGCAAGACCCATGGGGTCCAACGCCCAATTTACTACCTCAGCGAGGTATTGCCGCCAACAAAACAAAGGTACCCTCACTACCAAAAACTCGCCTACGGCGTGTTCATGACGGCTCGTCGGTTGAGTCATTACTTCTAGGAGCACCAGGTGATGGTCGTCAATGAGGCACCCCTGAACAGCATCCTGAATAACCCAGAGGCCACAGGACGCGTGGCCCTATGGGGCATCGAGCTGTCACCCCTAGACATCGTCTACGAGAAGCGACTCGCAATCAAGTCTCAAGTCCTCCCGGACTTCCTTGTACACTGGATGGAGCTGCAGCTGCCAGACACCCCAGACATGTCGCAGTCATGGACGATGCACTTCTGCGGATCCAAGCGTGAAGCTGGAACAGGAGCCGGGGTCATACTGACCTCCCCGCAGGGCGACAAGATGAAGTACGTCCTTCAGATGAAATTCCGAGCTTCTAACAACGAGGACGAATACGAATCCCTCATTCATGGCATGAGGATGGCGAAGATCTGCGGCGCAACACGCCTGGTCATCTACGGTGACTCCAACCTCATCGTCCAGCAGACGATGAACGAGTGCGACGCACACACCAAAAACATGATCGCGTACCGCGCACTCTACAACGCACTCGAAGGAGAATTCGACGGCTGTGAGCTTCGGCACGTTGGAAGAGAAAGCAACGAGGAGGCCGACAGACTCGCCAACATCGGCTCCACCTGCGCAAAGGTACCACCAGGTGTGTTCCTCGAATAGATCTGCGTGCCATCCATCAAGTAGAAATTCCCCAAGGGATCACCCGAAGAAGCAGAACACTCGGGGCCTACGCTACCCGAAGGTCATGAAGGACCCGAAAAACTAGACACAGAGGTCGCCACGGTCAACCTTATGCAGGTCATGGCAGTTGAAGAAACCTGGACACGACCGTACCTCCAGTTCTTAATAGACGGAGAACTGCCTGAAAGCCCGACGGATGCCCGGCGCATATCTCGCCGGTCAAAAGCCTTCACTATCATCAATGGCGAGCTGTACAAGCGCAACATTACGGGTGTACTACAAAGGTGCGTCACCATCAGTGACGCGAAAACCATCCTCCAAGACATCCACGAGGGCATCTGCGGCCATCACGCAAGCAGCCGCTCCCTTGTCGCCAAAGCTCTACGAGCTGGATTCTACTGGCCAACGGCCATGAGCGACGCAAAGGACATCGTCCGAAGATGCAAGGGGTGCCAAAGGTTCACCGACAAACCACACGCACCCGGGTCAGAGCTCAGGCCCATACCTATAGCCCGGCCCTTCGCTCAATGGGGCCTCGACATGATTGGCAAACTGCCAAGGTCCTCAAAAGGGCGGCACGTCTACCTCCTGGTCGCAGTCGACAAATTCACCAAGTGGATCGAGGCCATGCCGGTCACTAACCAAAAGGGCAAAACTTCCGTCAAATTCTTTGAATCCATTGTCTACAGGTTCGGCGTACCGCATAGCATCATCACCGACAATGGATCGAACTTCATCTCCAAAGAATTCCAAGACTTCTGCGAAGGCCTCGGAATCAATATCACATACGCCTCGGTGGCACACCCGCAAACGAACGGGCAGGTGGAAAAGGCCAACGGCCTAATCGGCGCTGGCATCAAGAAGCGCCTCATGATCCCACTCGAAAAGTGGAGCTGGGCACGACGAAGAGCTACCATCCGTCCTATGGAGCTTGCGTACCACACCAAACAGCTCCACAGGCTACACGCCATTCTTCATGGTGCACGGAGCCGAAGTCGTGCTGCCTGCCGAAGTACGCCACTAGGCCCCCCGGGTCGTCGCTTACAGCAAAGCTGAACCCACGACTGCACTCGAAGACGCCGTCGACACACTCGACGAGGCACGAGACATAGCAGCAGCTCGATCAGCGGTGTACCAGCAGAGTCTCCGCAACTACCACGTACCGACGGCGTCCAAGGTCCTTCGTCGAAGGAGACCTCGTCTTGCGACTCAAGCAAGAGCGACCGAAGAAATTCGAGTCACCATGGGAAGGACCCTACATCGTCACCGAAGTCATCCCAGGTGTCGCCTATCGCCTCAAGCACGGGGATTCTGGAGTCGCATACTCCAACCCATGGAACGCTGCACAGCTGCGACGATTCTACCCCTAGCTACCTACCCCTTTACTTTCAATAAGGCTTTTCAGCCAAGGCTACTCAGCCGAACAATGTACTTCCTCCATTATGATATAAATAAAGCTAAGTGTCTCGCCCCAAAATTTCGTTTCGCTATTCGCACCTTTACTTCATGATACAAACACACTCGGGGGCTCCCCCCACCTCACGATTTCATCGACTGAGGATAACACGTGTACACCTGAGTAGCTGACCACGTCAGGATAAAGAAAAGGACACGTACGCAAACAAAGCACTGCGTGCTCAAACAACAACCAAACCTTTATAACAAAGGGCACAACATGCCCAGTCAAAAATATACAAATTTTACATCCATCTCTTTTACAGGTACTACCTATTCTGAAGAATAACCCGAGCACGCTGCTCAAATAGATCTACGATCTCTTCGGCATACTGCCCTACAGCCGCGTAATGCGGACGCATATCCCACACACCACCATCTGGTCGAGGGGGTGGTCTAACCGCTACAACAGACAGATCTACATCAGGGCGATGCAGCCTCACAAGAGACAATGCAGCCTTCACCCCCGCGACGAGCTGATGCCGCACCAACTCCTTGACATGATTCACGTTCCGAAACTTTGACAGAATACCAGAAAGGGTCGTCGGTGCAGCATCCAACGGAAACATCACATGCAGAACCGACGCGAGCGACGTCTACACCTGACGAAGCACCCGCGATACTTGGTGAATGCGATCCTGCACCGTGGCCAGAACCATGGCACGATCATGATCCATCCAGAAGAACCCGCTGGCTTCCATGTCCTGTTGAGTCAAGCAATTGACCCGAACAACAACACACTCCTTCTCCTCCCTTGGAGCAAGGTTCGCACCTGCGATACTCGCACAAAAGTAAGATGCAAGGCCGACAGGCGCATCCAAAGAAATGAGCAACAGCTCGAAAAACTTACATTGAAGCTTCTCGGACAATCTAATCAATTTCGCCATCAAGTACTCTTATCTGGCAGCACCGCGATCCGCCTTGGACTTCCAAACGTCGGCATGGCCACGGATCCCAAGCAACTCTTTTTCAAGACTACGAACACGGTCTCGAAGAAAAGCAAGCTGCGATGAATCATCCAAGGATGGCCGCAACCGCGTGGCAGGCGAGGTGTCAACGGGATCAGCACCCGAAGGACCCTAGAGCAGCAGAAAGGCAACAGACATGAACACTCAGACGGAGAAGAACACAACTCAAAAAATTCATTAAGTGCATAAAAAGCCACTACGTGGCACAGGGATTTGTTCATCAACATAATTACAACAAAAGAGACTACAACTACCCTACAGCTACAGCGCCTACGGTACGGCACCCCGAGTAGCCTCGGAGCCGGATTGCCTCGCCTTGGCTTCCCCCTGCTGGCGTAGCGCGTACTCGGCCAACAGATCAATCAGCTTTGGCCCATATCGCTTACATCGAGCAGAATAGGTAGCGAAGGCTACCTCGGATCCATCCGCAGTTGTCGGCATCCGGGAAGTGATCTGGGGCAGGTCCAGCTCCGCTCCAGCCGCCAAAGCCATCGCCAGCCTGACGGATGCGCCGATGCCCTTCTGCTTGCGCTTGTACGCCGTAGGTTCTTCGGATGACATTGCCTCCGCCAGAGCGTCGACATCATCAAGGGCCGTGCCCTTGGGGACAAGCTCCTTGTAGAAGCGCCCAAGGACCTCCTTGGCCTTAGCAAGCGAGCTGACGACGGTGCTGCAGCGATCTTTGACCGCTGCAGTTGCATCATCTAGAGCACTTCCGTTCTCCAGAGCACCGCGATCAAACTCGATGCCCGCGGCATCTGAGACAATAAATAGAAGGAATGAACAAAGCACCGCAGAAGAAAAACAAGAAAACCAAAAAAGATGCAAGTGAAGATACTCACCCGAAACAGCCTTGGCAGCCGCCATGAGCTTGCCAGCCACCTCTCTTTCACGAGCAGTCGCAGCAGTGGCAATCTGCTCCTCGCGGTCCGTGGCCTCCCGTTGCAGGCGCTCCTTAGCCTCGGCCGCAGTAGCCAGCTCTAGCTCGAGGCGCTCCTTCGCACCAACGACGACCTCGGCCTTCTTCTCCGCTTGACCGAGGCTCTTTTTGAGAGCATCAATCTCACGAAGGGAGGTGTTATGATCCTCTACATTCAAAAAATACAAGCGTCAGATAACAGGACAAGAATACACGAAGAAGCAAACATCAAAGGCATAACAACACCTTGAAGCTGTTTGAGGATGGCCTCAAGACGTGTGCTCTGCACGGCCGCTTAGCATCCTGCAAAAGGCATGAAGAAGACCTACTAGTCGGAAAGGACTCGGGGCTCACGCCTGAGAAAAGAACAGAAGCAAAATACACACACGAAAACGCTTGGGGGCTCCCCCCGAGACTCGAAGGAAGAACAAAATAAAAAAACTCTTTTACAGATGCTCGGGGGCTCCCCCCGTGGCAGGAGACAGAACTACTTACATGATCCGATGGCGATGCCGAAGGTCCGCTAGCAAAATTCTGAGGCGCAACCACCTGAACCTCCTGCGGAGGAGGGTTCGGAGCAGCGCCCTCAGAGGTAGCCACCATCTAAGGAGGAGGAGACGCGACTTTCGACTCCCCCATCATCTCCCGAGCACCATCGCTGGAGGAGTCATTGGAAGAGTGCCTGCACACGGACAAATTAGTACAAGTACAAAGTAAACAGTAAAGAAAACGCAGTGCAGATGAAACTTACGAGTCAAGCTCGCTCAAGTTGAAGACAGGAGGGGTCCTCCGGACCTTCTTCTCCTCTTTCTTCTCTTCCTTCTTTTCTTCCTTCTCCCGCTTCGCTGGCGGGTGCGGCGCTACAGCCCGCACGGGAAGGGCAGGAATCAGAGAGGAAGAGCCTTCATTCCCACCACTGTGACGTTCAAGACACAGTGGGTTCCTAGGAGTCGGAGGAGTCGAAGCATCCGAAGACTCGCTGGAGCTCCGTGATCGTTTGCGAGTGTGGTCCTCGCTCGACTCGTTGGCCTCTTCAGCCGGAGACCATGCCGATGGCAGCTCGGACATGGAATCCACCACATCATTATCTGGAGCATCCGGATATACTTCGGGTAGTGGAGGAGACATACAAGACACTTTGAAGCTCTGCATAAGAGAAGAATATTTTGATAGCAAACAAACACAAATACAATGCAGTCGAAAAATAGCGCTACACACACGGATCTACACCTGTGGAACAGGAAGCGGAGAAGAAAACAGAGGAGTCAGCGACTTCCCCGGGATATCCTCTCCAGCATTGAACTTCAGCAGCGAACGAAGGGCCCTGTCAAGATCTCCCTGGGAGATTTTCTCAGTCGAAACCCTTGTCGGATCACGTCGGCCCGCATAAAGGAACATCGGGTGCGCCCTAGCCTGGAGTGGCTGCACCCGACGCTCGAGAAAAGTGCGGATGATATCCACACCGTTCACTTCCTTGTCCGGAATCAACTGGAGATCCTCCACCCGACGATAGAGAGCCTCTATCTCCGCCACCTCGCCATCCAAGATCTTGTTTTTCCAGGACATTTTCGGCTCGATCTTTTGGGAGGGTTCGAAAGGAACAAGACCAAAATCCTGCCCAAGCACTACGGAGTCGCGGATATAAACCATCGCCTCCGCCAGTACTGGACAAATTCGGACATGGAAAAAGAAAAGAAAAGCAGATTGGGCTTGAGGGAGATGATGCAACCCCCAATGGGATAAAGACCATCCGAACCGGATTGCCTCTTCACGGAATAAAGTTTCCGGAAGAGGCCAAAGTGTGGCTCAATACCGAGCCAGCACTCGCAGAGCGTGATAAAACAAGCAATGTGAAGAAGAGAATTGGGGGAAAGATGGTGCAATTGGACACCATACAGAAAAAGCAGTCCACGAAGGAAGTCGTGGACTAGGAAGGAAAATCCACGAATGACAAAGGCAAGGAACATAACCCGATACCGAGCGGGGGGATGGGGGATTACCTCATTGCCTGGGAGTTTGACGGCCTCCCTATCCTGCGGGATCAGGCCCCGCTCGCGAAGCTTGCGGAGATCACTCTCCTGCGTCTCCGATCGCCGCCAGCCACCATCGGTGACACGGGTAGCGGCGGCATTCTTCTTCCCTCCAGCAGCGCTGGTACCAACCGCAGATGAATCCTTCTTCGACTTCCCCATCATGGTACGGCGCCCGGCGTGAGAGCGCAGGATGGAAGATGGAAATGTGAAGGGATATTCCAGCACGCAGCAAGAACTCTCAGAGAACAAGGAAGCAGTGAAAACGAGAATAGATGCGGTGAAAACAAACTGAAGTTTTCCCCAATGATTATAAAGACGAAGACGATGCACGACAACCGTCCATCGAGAAGACCTAACGCCAACGGCAGAATCTGGCCATACACGTGTCAGCATCGCAACGAACCATCGCCAACACGCCGTCCACTACGCGCGGAAATCGAGGCGATGCCGTAATTATCTCCACGCCACGCGTGACCAGTCAATTCAAGGTCAGACAGTGGGACCCATGTTCGTCCAGTCAAGTCATCTCTGGCGTAGCAGGCGTTTGAGGTCATCAATCGTCAGCACTGACGTCATCAAAAGCTACACTAGCACTAGCTACAATTTCTTCGGCTTCAAAGCTAAGAGTACTCACTCGAATCTACGATTCGACCAATTACTCGGGGGCTACTCCTATCAGGAGCGCTAGCCGCGCACCCGAAGAATGAACAACATGCTCCAGCATTGAACTATTTCTTCGAGTCCTACGTCGAGACTGTGACTCCACTACGGACTTGGGGGCTACTCCCATAGGGAGGATGGATTTAAGCATCCGAAAAAATTTGTGTCCTACGGACCCGATACTGAACAACGGCTGAATTAAAAGTCTCCGCTCGAGTCTACGACTCGAACAGACACTCGGGGGCTACTCCCATAGGGAGCGCTGGTCACGCACCCTATGAATTCTTCGACTGCGGTCCTTCGGATTAGTATGCAAAACTTTTCGGCAACTCTGCCCTAATTAACGCTAAGTGAGCAATGTCCTGCTTGGCCACCCGAAACACCTCCGCGGTGATAAACATTCGGATGTTGTGTCTACGACACAAAGATAAGACCTACAGATATCATCGATGGCACGCAACGTACATGATCGGCCTCGCTAGTAAAAATCGCCAACAAAGCGTGACGAAAAATCCTGACGGACGCGTTGGGTACATCAATTAAATTCACTGGAATTCCACTCCCGTAAGTCCTCCGCGGCCTGAGTCGAATTACGCCAGCATATGTTCCAGGTTCGAGTTGAGGACTCGAGCTCAAGAAGATCGTGTTGTTTCGTCCTAAGGCTTAATCGACCTGATCCGTCGGATGAGTCAGACACACGCATCAACAATCCCTACACATGAACTATTGAAATACATAGTCGTACCCGAAAGATTTAAGAGTCCTCACCAATCGATCTGACCGATCACCGGGGACTCTTGACATGGTTAATACCCCGCGGGTACATGATCTCAGCATACCTGGTCCTTCCCAAGGAAGGCCCACGGCAAATATACGCCGGCCCATGAAGACTTTCGGGTGGCCAAGGCCCATGACGCCTTCGGATCCTTGGAGAGCAAGACTAGAGTAGATAGGAAATTCAAAGGGGTAAAAACCCTAGAACCTGTAACCGACTAGGTCTACGTCCGGGACCTGCCTAAGTCTATATAAAGGCCAGGAGGGCACGACCTAGATCGCTCTCTCAACTCATACTTCCGCATACACACCTCCACGCCATATTGCATCTGCGCACCCCTGTAATCACCGGTTCCGCCGTAATCAAGAGCAGACAAGCAGGAGTAGGGTTTTCCCTCTGGGGGCCTGAACCTGGGTAAACCTCGTGTCCCCGTGTTACTTGTTTGTTAACCGCCCGCGATCTCCAAAGATCCCCATCTTCTCCAAAACCCAAGTCCATAACAATGGGCATTGACGAGTCGAAACCTCGTCAGGGCATACCTAGCTAATGACAAGAATTTGTCATGGTATTCCACTACAGTCATCCTTCCTTGCTTCAGTTCTCTGAACTCGTCTCTCATCCTCTTGATCAAACCCGGTGTCACATGGGTTCTGCTGAACTTCACCTTGAATTCCTCCCAGGTCATCATCTGGCCTCCGATCATTGCGCGAACACTGTTCCACCATGCCCTGGCATCTCCGGCTAGATAGTGGGTGGAAAACAGAACTTTCTCATTGGCTTCCACTCCGGCGAATTCTAGGTTATTTTCCATGATTTGCATCCAATCATCGACGTCTAGGGGATCTTCTGACTTGGTGAAAACAGGTGGGTTGGTATTCTGGAAATTCTTGAGTTTAGATCCATGGTTGTCCTGATTTTCGTGGCCTTGGTTGTTGTGGGCTAGCTGAGATATCTGTTGCAGGGTGGCTAGGTTGGCTTGACGTTCGGCTCTTTCAGCTTCACGGTCAGAAGTCAATATTTGCAGTATCTGCAACATCGGGTCCGGGGATGAACCACTTCCTCCGCGTGGAATCTGAAGATTGAGATAGATCATGAGAAAAGAGGGAAATTTCTAAGGTTTCGGGGACTTTGAAAAGTTTTTAAAGTTTGACTCAGAGTTTTCTAGCAACTTTCTTTTCATTCACTCATAGCACACGATACAACACACACCACAACAAAGAAAAACAGATGGTTTTAAGAACCATTCTGAAAACTACGATACAGTGGTACCGAATACTACTCACTATGCTAGTGCTCAAGTGCTACTACTCCTCGGAATCGGTGGCTTCATCATCTTCATCATCATCGATGAAGGCGAAATCATCCTCATCTGTGAATAAATCCATAGCCCGATCCTCCAGAAAATCATCATCATCGCTGAGATAGGAGTAGGGGTCTCCACGAAGGTCCTCTCCGGCATTCTCCCTTTCTTCAAACTGCATGTCTCTCTCGTGGATGGTCTCCTCCAAACATGAGATGCGGTGGCGAAGACGGGCAATGATGCGCTCCTTCTTGTCGAGCTGACGGCGGCGAGACTTGCGATCCTTTGCCAGCATGGCGATGGTTTGATCCTTCGTCTTGATGATGGCAGACTTGTGGTTGGAGTAGTCACGGTAGTTATCCAACTCCTGCTGCCGATCGTACATCATGAAGCTAAGGTGGTCCAATTGAGTCTTCAGCGCTGGGTGGTATGGGGATTCCAGTGGTTGTCCATTTGCATCACGCCTCGGGCAAAACTCAAAGCGAGTTCCCTTGATCTGATTGATGCTCTGCCCACACAGACGGGCAAGACTTTCCTGCATGGCCCTGGCAAGTCCATCGAGCCAGTTGTTCTCTCTCAAGGTAAACTGAATTCCCTCGAAGGGGGTTCAATCTTTCCTCAAGACTTGCAACAATTAGCCACTGCAGATCTTCTCCTCCTTGATCATTGAGCTGAGCTCCGAAGAACTCGGGTGCGGAAGTGACGCCCAAGTTCAAAGCTGGTCCAAATCCCTCTCAAAGATAAGGTCTCCTCCACTCCCCAACTGATAAAACTTGCTGTACTTCACGTCCATCTATAAGAATATAGGATGAGTAAGTTAGTAGAGTGATCAAGTGTGTCAAATTTTATGTATTTTGCAAAAGTTTTTGAGGAACATAAATTTTCATGAAAGAATCAAAGGGATAAGAATGAGAATAAGTTTTTGTAAATATTTGCTTTCTTTGGTTTTGAAATTAAGTTTTTGGATTCAAACGTCCAGTCTAACTAGGGTCTCCTATGGTCAGGATGGCTCTGATACCAACTTGTCAACACCCGGATTTTCAATCCCAGATGCCTGTTATGCCATACATCGTAATCCCAGGATTACCATTTTTGCGAGACATAAAAGAATTGAATACCACAGTACATCATCCATTACAAACCATACATAAGGTCTTACACAAATAAGGATCTCATGATCCAGTTCTTAATACAACTTCAAGTATGCGGAATACGTAATAATAACGGTAGCGTAGGCGAAGCTCCATCTTTGGGGTCACAGGCAATGCTGACGATGGGAGATGATCCTAGTTGTCGTAACCTTCCTAGGGTCCATCCTTGTAACACCCTCAGAATCGGACCTATGCAAGTTGGAGCAAAATTCGCCAAACCCGCATAGAAACGATTCAAAGGTGCCCACCAGGCACTTTCGTGCGGGTGGAAAACGAAGTAATAACATTACACAACAGTCCTCGATGGGACCCATGTATATATATAACAGCGACTCCATGAGTCAAGAATACGATATAATATACAAAGATCCAAATCACCTTGAAAGCGGTAGGCGTCCGATCACGGACAAGAAGCAAATGGGGCTAAGAGCCTGAAGAATAACCAATGGCGTCCATAACCACCCAGGCCAAGCCGGAAGGGTAACCGCTAACGGCGTCGATCTCAAAACCTGCTTAACAAAAGGGTGCCGACAAAGGGCAAAGCAGAAAACAAAGAAGGAGCGTCGATCTTGAGGCCAAGACAGCGAGGCTAGAATTCGGTCCTCGCCTACATAGGTATGGTGGATCAAGCGGCGGCAAAAGATGCACTAAACAACCTCAGAGACTCGATACAATGGCGGATATCGAGAGGTAAGAATGACCTAACCGGATCCAACCTGAAGCTATCACCAAACAAACCCATCCTGGTGTTTCCCCCTCGAGACCAAACGAGGAAGTCAACCGAGGAACTCACACAGTTGGCAGTTTTACTTATTCAGTTATAGTTGTGGCACTTTACTAGTCAGGTTGAGATAAACGTCCTGATAAAGTAAACAGTGGGCACTTTTAGTTAACCATTCCGTGATAGTTGCAACAATTACTAATCAGGTACAGATAGCATGAGGTAAACCCAAAACCCAGCAGTTGTTGGTACTTTTATTCAGCCATTCCGTTGTAGTTGCAATACTTACTAGTCAGGTACAATGGTCGCAAGCGACAACCAACCAGCAATGGTGGGCAGTATTAATTAGCCATTCCATTATAGTGAAGCTGATTACTAGTCATTATAAGTCAAATTTATAACAGTAAACTTTAGTTATGCTTGTCTATGATCGAGATACTGTGCTCCAAGTCGTCCATAACCATGACACGGCTTTCGAAAGTTTTACCGGCCGGTGCACCAATAGCAACACACGCTAGATCAACCTCGAAAACCAAATCAAAACCCAACGAGGCTTTCACGATTGAACAATCACAGGATTGAAATATTTGAGGGCCACCCTTGAGTACACCCGCAACGGAGTAAGCAAGCTCGAGACGGACTCAAGGTTTGCCGATGGTCAGAACGACAAGAGTCCCCAATCGGGATCGTCGATACCGCCGACGCTTACCTAAATAAGACAGTGCTCCTCGACAATCGTAATAAAGCGTAGCATGGCATAAGTACAGGATCGTAATAAAACCTCAAACTAGTTTGTGGCCCCAAGAAATAAGATGAATCAAGCTCGGCTGGGGGTCCCATATACCTCCGGATGTGGATAGCGATAAATCAAGGAACATGTATCAAGTACTCGGGGTCTTACGGGACACAAGTGGGCGTCGAAACCAAATATTTTCTATCACCCACCGATGCCTCCGCTTATTTCAATTTTAGTTGTTAAACAGCGAAATTTAAAGTGACGATAAGTAAAACTAGAATCATCTCCAACATCAACATGCGCAATACATCAGCAATCGTGGCATATGACGACACACATCAAGACTTGAGCAAGCAACTACGACGTAAGTCCAACTATCTACCAAACAACGGTAATAGGGTGTGTCCAAGGCAATATAGGGCTGCACGGTATATCATGTACGGAACTAAAGCATCGCAACACAGATAGCAATAGATCAACAGGAGGGAAGTAAATACTATAAAAGTAAGATAGGTAGAAAGGGGGAGATGCTCGCCTAAAAACATTGTCGAAGGTTCAACCTAAGATCGGGGCGAAGCTCACATCAACTCAACGGCCTTATCCGCGAAGAAGCAAAACACTAGAAGAAACACCGGATGCACTATTTAATACAACGACAGAAGATCGGCATGATGCATGCATGATGGATGACATGGCAAAGGTGCGATGCAATTAGGTCATGTTAAGTGGAACCGGGGTCCCGACAATTAGTTAAATGGTTCAAGTTATTTAGAACCCCCGCAATTTAAATGTTGTATTAACATGGCAAATAATAGCACCGGGTTCGCTACACAAATTTAAATGAGGCCAATATAAGGCTAGATTTGCCCGCATATGGGCCCCATATTTAGTTATTAGGTGAATCAGCCTAAGGCCCCAAACCAATGATATGCATGCGAGATGACAATTTAATATGCATCAATTGTTATTATATTATAAAAATAGGGTTCAAGAGTGGGGTCACACATTAGGGTTCGGCGAACTTGGGGTTCCGGGGTTCGGGGTCGGTCTCGTGGTCCGTGGTTCGTGGAACGTTCTCGAGCTCGAGGTCCAGATCGGGGTTCGTGGTCTTGGATCGGGTAGATCTTGCGTCCGGAAGCGTCTTGTCTTGGTGTCGGGCGTGTCGAATTCTTCCAGGCCGGTGCCGTTCTTGTCATTGCGAAGCTCGTGTCGGGTCCTCGTACCGAGTCGGTCTTGGCGTTCGGGAAGGAGTTCTTGTCGCATCCGATGGATCGGCCCCCGGTCGAAGAACTTGGCGCCAGTGGTTCGATCTCAACGAGGAAGGAGAAAGCGTCGGGTTTGTTCTTCGGTTCCGAACGGCCTTGCGGTCCATGGGGTGATCATGTCGGGACTTGAATTCTCGAGATCAGTCTTGGATCCACGGATCAAGGCTCAATTTTCGCGGAGATCTTGGCAATACCGAGGGTTCGGCTCAAGCAAGCGTAGCTTGAATTGCACCAATCCTTGGTCTCCGAGCTCTGCCGAGATATCTAGGATCGAAAGTCCCGTGCCAAGGTGAACCGGAGAGCAAGCGATCACCACCACAGTACAATCATCCAAAGACATACATCAACACACACATCGTAACGTGCCTATTGGCGGCACTTAACTTCACCGAGGCCTGGTGCGTCGCCGTGACGAGGAGGTGGCGGAGCGGCGGCTCGCTTTCGAGGACGGAGGGGTGTTCGCCGCGGCCTGGGTGACGCGGCCGAGGCGGCAGCACCGGCGGGACGACGGGACGGAGAGGCTGGCGCCGCCGCGCTGGGCTCGAGGCGAGGACGGCTGAGCGGGGCGAGGCGGACGAGCGGGCGGACCGGGCGGGCGACTCCGGCGAGGGGCTGGCCAGCGGCACTCGGATGGGGCTCATGAGCGGGAGCCGGCGCTGGCTGGCCTGTGAGGAGACGCGGGCACGCTGGGCCGGGCGGAGTCACGCGACGCGGAGAGAGGAGGGAGGCGACGGGGATGCGCTGCTGGAGTGACGGGAGGCGGTGGCAGGACGGAAGGAGCGGGCGCAGGGGCGAGCGTGGTGGCTGGCGCGGAGCGGCGTTCAGGCTGAGAGCCTCGAGGCAGAGGGTGGAGAAGGGGATGGTGGCTCGGCGCGCTGGAGGAGAAAGGGCAGGGAGCGAGCTCGGGAGGAGGGGGCATGGGGAGGCGGCGGATGGGAGGCGACAGGAGGTTACAGGCGGTCGGGCTAGAGGAGGGAGGAGGAAGACAAAGGGGAGTGGAGGGCGAGTGCATCGGGTGGGGGACGGGTGGGTGGGGCCAGACGGTGGGGCCAGGAGCGGGGCCAGGGGCAGGGGAGGTGGGTGTCGGTTTGGTGGGGTGTGGGGCTGGTGTGTGTGCGTGTGTTGTGTTGTGTGGGGTGGTGAGAGAGAGAGGGAGGGATAGGTGGCAGGATAGGATTGGTAGAGGGGAGGGAGAGGGTGATGTGGCGCCAGGGGAGTGGCCAGGGTGAGGTGGAGGGTTGGGTGTGGGTAGACTAGTTGGTAGGAATAGGATTAGATGGGGCTGATTGGGGTGGACCGTTTTAGTTTTTCCTGGGGCGGTCGATCGGGTCTATTTGGCCCGTTCGTCTGCCCCTACTGAAAATAATTGAACTTTGTATTTGTTTTAAACGGGCCGAAGCAAACCGATAGCGGCCAAAATAAAATATTCCGGCGACCCGGTTTTGGATGTTTGAATCAATAGGGGGCGTTTTAGAAAACAAAACGGGTGTTGCGAAAATAGTTTTGGCCAATAATGCATGATGATGACGATGCAATGCACAAATTCAACGCGATTTTCTAGTAGTGGTTTTGCGGGATGCCACAATTCGACACCACTAACAATGGATCTCGCCCTCGAGATCCGCCTCATGGTACCGGAAAGAAGGTCGGCGATCTGCATCTTCTTGCGTTGCGTAGATCCTCGCGACACCACTAACGATGATTCCTCCTCCATCTTGAAATCGGCGACACCACCAACAAAGGGTCGTTGTTCCTGACCGTCGGCAGAACACTCCAGGAAAACAAAGGACGAAGTTGAAGGTAAGGCCACCTCTAACTTCCATGGACGGAGTAAACTGCTGGATCCACTGATCCGACGTACAAGAGCGAATGATAAGAGCAGTGGTAGGGTAGCTACTCCATCCCGCACTCAAACCATTACTCTGCACACGAATAGACGGATTAAGCAACCAACTCTCGGAATCAGACTGAAGATCTCGACAAACGAGGTCCGGAAACAAAGGAATGATGCAGACTCTGCTTCGGATCTGGCGTAGAGGATGTCGTCGCATCGGGAAACATCGGGAGATACCACAGAAATCGTATGAAAAACACAATGATTAGGTTTCGCGATGGTTCTATTGGCATGAACAACACATGCTCAAGGTATACTCCAACTTCACCAATGCCCGTCCTTCTCATATGTTTTTCAACGACACGAATATCCGGCAAGAAACACACATGGATAAGGAGCTCAAGAACACAAGATTGGATGAAGGGTACAACAGACAAGTTGCAGATTGATGATCGTAGCACCTCCGTTACAAAAGGGAGAAAGCGAAGCCCTGAAGGTACGACGGAAACCCAACCACGAGAATTCCTGGACTCGAAGAGAGAGAAGAGAGCAGATTCAAAACACGTCGAGGTAAGAGGAGAATAGCAGAGGGGTAAGGAGTAAAATCAGACCTAATCAGAACTATCCAACCGATTTTGCAAAATAGTTTCGACACTCTACTTCGGCCGTTAGCTAGGTTATCCTACAGGCTGGACTTGTGGGGTATCGCAACCGAGCTCGATACCACTCAGTAACACCCTCGAATCGGACCTATGCAAGTTGGAGCAAAATTCGCCAAACCCGATAGAACGATTCAAAGGTGCCCACCAGCACTTTCGATGGTGGAAAACGAATAATAACATTACACAACAGCCTCGATGGGACCCATGAGCAGATATATATAATGACTCCATGAGTCAAGAATACAGATATAATATACAAAGATCCAAATCACCTTGAAAGCGAGAGCGTCCGACTACGGACAAGAAGCAAATGGGGCTAAGAGCCCGAAGAATAACCAATGGCCCATAACCTGCCTGTGCCAAGCCGGAAGGGTAACCACTAACGGCCGATCTCAAAACCGCTTAAAAGGTGCCGACAAAGGGCAAAACAGAAAACAAAGAAGGAGCCAAGATCGAGGCCAAGACACGGCGAGGCTAGAATCGGGTCCTCGCCTACATAGGTATGGTGGATCAAGCGGCAAGATGCACTAAACAACCTACGAGACTCGATACAATGGCGGATATCGAGAGGGTAAGAATGACCTAACCGGATCCAACTGAAGCTATCACCAAACAAACCCATCACGGTGTTTCCTCGAGACCAAACGAGGAAGTCAACCGAGGAACTCACACAGTTGGCAGTTTTACTTATTCAGTTATAGTTGTGGCACTTTACTAGTCAGGTTGAGATAAACGTCCTGATAAAGTAAACAGTGGGCACTTTTAGTTAACCATTCCGTGATAGTTGCAACAATTACTAATCAGGTACAGATAGCATGAGGTAAACCCAAAACCCAGCAGTTGTTGGTACTTTTATTCAGCCATTCCGTTGTAGTTGCAATACTTACTAGTCAGGTACAATGGTCGCAAGCGACAACCAACCAGCAATGGTGGGCAGTATTAATTAGCCATTCCATTATAGTGAAGCTGATTACTAGTCATTATAAGTCAAATTTATAACAGTAAACTTTAGTTATGCTTGTCTATGATCGAGATATCATGCTCCAAGTCGTCCATAACATGGACACGACTTTCGAAAGTTTTACCCGGCCGGTGCACCAATAGCAACACACGCCGATCAACCTCGAAAACCAAATCAAAACCCAACGAGGCTTTCACGATGAACAATCACAGATTCAGAATATTTGGGGCCACCCTTGAGTACACCGCAACGGAGTAAGCAAGCTCGAGACGGACTCAAGGTTTGCGTCGATGGTCAGAACGATGAGTCCCCAATCGGGATCGATACCGCGAAACATCCCGCTTACCTAAATGACAGTGCTCCTCGCACAATCGTAAATAAAGCGGTAGCATGGCATAAGCAGATCGTAAATAAAACCTCAAACTAGTTTGTGGCCCCAAGAAATAAGATGAATCAAGCTCGCTCGGGGTCCCATATACCTCCGGATGTGGATAGCGATAAATCAAGGAACAGTATCAAGTACTCGGGGTCTTACGGGACACAAGTGGGCTCGAAACCAAATATTTTCTATCACCCACCGATGCCTCCGCTTATTTCAATTTTAGTTGTTAAACAGAATTTAAAGTGACGATAAGTAAAACTAGAATCATCTCCAACATCAACATGCGGCAATACATCAAGAATCGTGGCATATGACGACACACATCAAGACTTGAGCAAGCAACAACGACGCAAGTCCAACTATCTACCAAACAATGTAATAGGGTGCGTCCAAGGCAATATAGGGCTGCACGGTATATCATGTACGGAACTAAAGCATCGCAAATACGTATAGCAATAGATCAACAGGAGGGAAGTAAATACTATAAAAGTAAGATAGGTAGAAAGGGAGATGCTCGCCTGAAAACATTGTCGAAGGTTCAACCTAAGATCGGGGCGAAGCTCACATCAACTCAACGGCCTTATCCGCGAAGAAGCAAAACACTAGAAGAAACACCGGATGCACTATTTAATACAACGGCAGAAGATCGGCATGATGCATGCATGATGGATGACATGGCAAAGGTGCGATGCAATTAGGTCATGTTAAGTGGAACCGGGGTCCCGACAATTAGTTAAATGGTTCAAGTTATTTAGAACCCCCGCAATTTAAATGTTGTATTAACATGGCAAATAATAGCACCGGGTTCGCTACACAAATTTAAATGAGGCCAATATAAGGCTAGATTTGCCTGCATATGGGCCCCATATTTAGTTATTAGGTGAATCAGCCTAAGGCCCCAAACCAATGATATGCATGCGAGATGACAATTTAATATGCATCAATTGTTATTATATTATAAAAATAGGGTTCAAGAGTGGGGTCACACATTAGGGTTCGGCGAACTTGGGGTTCCGGGGTTCGGGGTCGGTCTCAGGGTCCAGGGTTCGACGGAACGTTCTCGCCTGTGGTCCAGATCTGGGTTCGGTCTTGGATCGGGTAGATCTTGTTGCGTCCGGAAGCGTGTCTTGGTTCGTGTCGGGCGTGTCAATTCTTCCAGCCGGTGCCGTTCTTGTCGCTATGGCTTCGTGTCGGGTCCTCGCATCGAGTCGGTCTTGGCGTCGAAGGAGTTCTTGTCGCATCCGATGGATCGCCCCGTCGAAGAACTTGGCGCCAGGTTCGATCTCAACGAGGAAGGAGAACGCCGGGTTTGTTCTTCGGGAGAACGGCCTTGCGTCCATGGGGTGATCATGTCGGGACTTCAATTCTCGAGATCGTGGTCTTCGGATCCACGGATCAAGGCTTCAATTTTCGGCGGAGATCTTGGCAATACCGAGGGTTCCCAAGCGGAGCTTGAATTGCACCAATCCTTGGTCTCCGAGCTCTGCCGAGATATCTAGGATCGAAAGTCCCGTGCCAAGGTGAACTGAGAGCAACAAACAAATACCACCACAAACAATCATCCAAAGACATACATCAACACACACACAGACAACGCCGTCTATTGGCGACTTAACTTCACCGAGGAGGCCTGTGCGCCGACGAGGAGGTGGCGGAGCGAGCGCCCGCGCGGCTCGCCGAGGAGGACGGAGGCGTGGGGTGTTCGGGCGGCTGGGTGACGCGGCCGAGGCGGCGAGCACCGCGGGACGACGGGACGGCGAGAGGCGGCGCTGGTAAGGTCGCCGCGCCGGGCGAGCGAGGACGGGCGAGGCGGCGGACGGAGCGGCGGGACAAGGCGACTCGGCGAGGGGCTCAGCGCCCGGGGCTCAGCGGCGAGCGGCGCTGGCCTGGGTCGAGGAGACGCGGCACGCTGGGCCGGAGTCTGGGCGCTGACGGCCGGCGACGCGGAGAGAGGAGGGAGGCGACGGGGATCGCGGATGCGGAGTGAGGCGAGCGGGGACGGAAGGAGCGGGCGCCGGCGAGGTGTGGCTGCCGGGTGGAGCGGCGGGCGAAGGCTGAGGCGCGGCTCGAGGCAGAGGGTGGAGAAGGGGATGGTGGCTCGGCGCGCTGGAGGAGAAAGGGCAGGGAGCGAGCTCGGGAGGAGGGGGCATGGGACGGAGGGATGGGGCGACGGGAGGCGGTTACAGAGGCGGTCGGGCTAGAGGAGGAGGAAGACAAAGGGGAGTGGGCGGAGTGCATCGGGTGGGGGCGGGTGGTGGGGCAGACGGTGGGGCTGTGGAGCGGGGCCAGGGAGGTGGGTGTCGGTTTGTGGGGTGTGGGGTGTGTGTGTGTGTGTGGGGGGGTGAGAGAGAGAGGGAGGGATAGGTGGCAGGATAGGATTGGTAGAGGGGAGGGAGAGGGTGATGTGGCGCCAGGGGAGTGGCCAGGGTGAGGTGGAGGGTTGGGTGTGGGTAGACTAGTTGGTAGGAATAGGATTAGATGGGAATGATTGGGGTGGACTGCTTTAGTTTTTCTGGGCGGTCGATCGGGTCTATTTGGCCTGCCCCGCCTTACCGAAAATAATTGAACTTTGTATTTGTTTTAACGGGTCAAGCAAACCGATAGCGGCCAAAATAAAATATTCCGACCGTTTGGATGTTTGAATCAATAGCGTTTAGAAAAAAACGGTGTTAAAATAGTTTTGGCCAACAATGCATGATGATGACGATACAATGCACAAATTCAACGCGATTTTCTAGTAGTGGTTTTGCGGGATGCCACAATCCTCCAGGTACTCCTCTTCATAGTCTGGCCACGGGAATAGCCAGGGACAAAGCCATGAGTACTCTTTAAGTACTCGCAAACTAATACTAACAAGTGAAAGGGGTTTTTGATAATAGGACACTAGGCTCTAGGTTTGTTTTGCAAGAAGCCAGATTTATCCCTACTAAGTTCAGAAGCAAGAGAACTAGTTGAAGTTTATAACACCTAAGTGGTAACTTGTATTTCATAGCACAACTCTGTTGTGGTCAAGTCAAAGTCTTAATTCATTTCACAAGTCATTTTGAAAACATTACGGGGAAAGATGGCATCTAATCTGTCCATAATCATGACGACTATTCGAATAGTTTGAAACTGCAGAGATTGTACACTTTCACCACAACATTCGATACATCCGTCAGGAACAAATCCTGAATTCACCATACTCAGTATGCGGATAATCAATCCTAACCTTTCAATTACACGCCACTAGTATAAGCACCTCTCCTGTGACTTTGGCCTCCCAACCATGACCAACTATCATCTTGGGTACGCAGTGGACAATCTTCACAAGGTAGCCTCGGCTCATACCTTGGCCGTGAGGGAACTAATACTAAGGTATATAAATTTCCAAATAAGCCCTACCCAATCTTCGGGTATTGTGGTTGTACGATAAAATTGGAATGGTATCGCATCCAGACAACCATCAGTTTTATAAAGGGCTAAGGCTCATGCCTCAACATTTTCATCACCAAAATCATCTGGTGCTCGGAAACACATGTCAGAACATCTCAGTAGAATGATCCATCATTCTAAGGTTTTCATAACCATTTTCACCAAGTATTCCCATCTAAAGTTGATCAAGTTTTATGCTTAGCACTAGCATCTATAAGTGGGGGTGAGTACTAATGAGGGGTGGTAAACTAGTGGGGTTTCAACTAAGTTCAATCTCATGCCTTAGGATGACATCAAGATTTTCTAGCTTAGGCCAAATTTTATGCTCTTTAAGCAACCTTCAACTATATATTTCTAGAATCTATAATTCACTTAAGTCAACTCTAAGTTAAAGTTTTGATAAAAAAATAAAGTAGAAAGCTTGCAAATAAAACTAGAATTGGGTTATCAAGTGGGTATGATCACATATGCTAAGGCATATAGTTGGCATGGTAACAAGTAAGGGTTTGTTTGCATCAGTAGAGTATCTTGCAAGTGTTAGCTTGCACATTCACTAGTAGTATTAGGCTTGCCAGTATGGGCTTGCACAATATCAGTATAAGCTTGCCTTGTGCAGAGCAGTGGTTGAAGTTCTCCTCGGCTTCTTCTTCGTAGTATCCTCCTTCCTCCTTGTATCCTTGGTCGGTACTACCGTCTATAAATAAACACGATGTACACAATCACCAAACAATACTTAACTACTTGCAATCATCACACAAAAGGGTCCTATAGATGATCTAGCATCATCACTAACATTACAAGATTAAAGATTGGTTTAATTCCTTTTTATTTTTAGAAAAGTAATTTCTTGTGGCATCCCGCAAAAACCACTACTAAAAAATCGCGTTGTTTTTGTGCATTGCATCACCATGACATCATCATGCATCTTTGGCTCTCAGAATATTGTAGCTAAAAACTATTTTGTCTGATACAATACCTCTTCTCTTATTTCAAAACAAGTCTTATAATTATCTGTTAAATTAATTGCCTAAAAATTATTTTGCTAAAAAGATTTAAAACAAGACAACACCATAAATATTTTACAAACTAATAATACCCCAAACCCTAATCTATTCCTACCCAAACCTAGTCTACCCACCAACCATAGCTTGCCACATCATCTTTTCCTCCACCTCACCCCCAGCCACCTCAGCAATCCACACCCCATCCCCTCTCTCTCTTCCTCACAGCCAGCCCCACCCCCCTTCTCTCTCTCTCCCCGACAGCCTGGCCCCACCCCTTTTCCAGCCCCACTCCCCACCCCACCTCTCACACACGCGGTCAACCCCAGCCCACCCGCTGGCCCCACTCCCACTCTCCCCCGGCCCCACCCCGCAGCACCCAACGCACACACACGCACGCCTCCCAACCTCTCTCTCTCTCTCTGCCGGACCCAGGCCCCAGGCCCACCACCGCCTCTTCCTCCCCACCTTCTCCAACCTCTCTCCCAACCACCTGTGACGGCCTCCGCCCCACCTCCTCAAGGCCCTTCCCCGCTCCTCCGCCGCCACCACCGACCAGCCTGCAGGCGCTGGGCCGTCTCCGCCGTCCGCCCGTCTCCTCCACGTGCGGCCGCCCTCCCCTCCGTCCCGCCCTACCCTAGAAGAAAATAAAATGAAGAAGACATGAAGTAGAACGAAAACATTGCAACTACTAGAAGAAGGCAAGGAATCTGATACTACAAACTCTTCACAAAACTACTGGAAGCGATAGTTGAGGATACCAACCTTATTGAGCTAGGGGTAAAGGAGAAGTAGACTCACCACAGACATACTCTGTCACACCAGAGGCTGCAGATCTACCTATACTTGAAACCATCGAAAGGATCTCCTCCACTCGAATCCTCGACGACAAATGAATCGTCATTAATCGAGTCAGCTCGTGTCAACTGCGTCTCTGTCACAGCGGAATCATCTCTGCCTTTTGGCGGTTTAAGTTCAGATATAATGTATCATGTCAACTGTGAATGTCTCCTTCGAAAAACCGATACCTTGCTGGGAGCAAATCTTTGTGCTTATGGTATATCCCTTTCCTTGAAAAAAGAGATATCAGCAAAGAAATAGTTGAAGCTTCTAGTGACTTGTTCTTCCCATCAACTATGGACATATACTTTATGGCCCTGTCTATTTCACCTTTATTCAATAACTTTCTGATGATTATATTTAACATATGAGAGTCGGGAGCACAGCCACTCATCTCCATTGATGAAAATGTACTGTCAGCTTCATCTACCAATCCTTTTTCTACAAGGTTTGACATCATGATAGTGTAGGTTATAACAGTAGGTACCAATCCCTTGGATGGTATTGAAGCAAACAAATCCTTAGCTTGCTCTATTCTTCCAACATAAAACATTGCAGCAATTATAGTATTGAGAATTATGATATCAAACTTAAGGTTCATTGCTCGCAACTTGTCGAACAGCATGACTGCTTCATTGGCACAACCGTTTTTACAAAGCCCGTCAAGAATTATATTGTATGTATCAATGGACAATCTCACTCCACTTTTGATCATCTCATGGAACTTCTCCTTTGCAGCAACGGTTTTACCAGCCTTAAATAATCCATCCAGTATGATGCCATAAGTAATAGTATCCGGTTTAGCTGCCATACCTGACATTTCGAATAGAGTCAATGCAGCATCCACCATTCCAGCTTTAAAGTATCCACCAATAAGTGTATTGTATGTATATACATCAGGCTCAATGCCAACCGATACCATATCATCATGTACCCTGGATGCTTTCTGCATCTTGCCAACTAAGCAGTATCCATCAATCAGTGTATTGAATGTGATAACATCAGGTTTCTGACCTATATGTATCATAAAGTCAAAGACATCCTGTGCATCTGTGACCCTTCCTTCTTTGCATAGGTTGTTTATAATTGAGCTAAAGAACGCCACACCAGGAGAAGGGATACCTTTTTCCATCATTTCATAAACCAATTCTTCAGCTCTCACTAAATCACCATGTGTACAATAACCCTGAATCAGGCAGCCGTAAGTCTGTAAATTCGGTGGTAGCCCCATATGAATCATCTGGTTGAATTTTTCAATAGCATCAGTCATCCTACCATTTCTGCAAAACGCATATATCATGGTTGAATAGGTCACAACATTCGGTTTCACTCCCTGCTTCTGCATGTCTTCAAAGATAAGAACAGCCTCGTCGAGCCATCCACATTTTGCATATGCATTTATCAATATGCTGAAAACATATTGCTCAGGTACAATACCTTCTCCTACCATCAAGTTGTAGAGATTTCTCATATCAACAAGACATCCTTCTGCAGCGTACCCATGAAGCATGGTAGAGTATGTGACGATATTGGGTTTAAGGCCCTTCACAATCGCGCAATCCAGAATTTGTCTAGCTTCTTTGCTTCTTCCACGCTTGCATAACCCATCAATAATGGAGTTATATGTCACGGTATCAGGAACAACACCATGCTGTACCATTTCATGGAATAGGTTGCATGCTATGCTGAAATTACCCTCCTTTAAAAAGCCACGGATGAGCGTGTTATATGATACCACGTCAGGGGAGCAGCCACCTTCTTGTCTCGCCATCACCTGGAACAGGTCGAGCGCACGCTGGCTCCTGTGATCATCACATAAGCCCTTGAGAACTGTGCTGTATGAGAAGGCATCGGACATGCAGCCCAGATCCGGCATCCTGTGAAGCAGCAAGTCCACAGCCTCATCCGTTCGCTTTGCGTGACAGAGGACCTTGAGTAGGGTGTTGACAATAACGCGATCTGCCTTGAGGCCCACCCTGAGGAAGCGGCCGAAGAAGGCAAGCGCTAGGTCTGGCTGCCGCGCGCGGCAGCAGCAGTCGAGCAGGATGTTGTACGTGTAGACTGTGGGCGGGGCCACCGCGGGCATGCGGTCGAAGAGGTCCACGACGAGCGAGAGGCCGTCGCTGCAGGTGGATGATGGTGGCGCGCGGGCGAGGGCGGCGAGGAAGCTGTTCAGGGAGCGCACGGGGACCGGAGTGGCCTGCCGTAGCAATTCGTCGAACAGGTGGTGTGCGTCCTCAGGGCTGAGCGTCCCGGAGCGAACGCGCTCCGTGGCGGCGGCAAGGGCGACGTGGGGATCCCGGCGAGAGGGTGGAGAGGTGGAGGTGGAGGAGGAGCGGCGGAGGAGAGACGTCGGAGTGGCTGAGTAGAGGCGAGACATGGGGTTTCGCTGGTTCGCCGTGCGGCATGGGGAAATCTTAGAGCAAGCTGCTTGGGCGACTGGTTTGTAGTGGAGCCGGCTCCTCTAACTTTGCTCTTGCAAAGTCAGGACCCTGACATAGCCTATATCCACCGTACAAACTCCATCCAACGGTTCTCCTTTGTCTAGTATTTGATGTTACTCAACGAACCTCTCTTGGTTGTTTGTGGATAATAAATATTAGCGATCAGTTTTTATAAAACGAATTTTAAAGGTTTTAGGAAACCAGCTTTACGGATTTTCAGTTAAAAAAGGCTCATGGAGAACCTTGTTTGTGTCCGGATCTTGAGCTATCCACCGTACAAACTCAATTCCAAGTTTTTCTTAACCGGATTGATTTCAATATTAACTTCAACAATAAAAGGAGCTCGTACAAAAACACTTTGAAAAAATTATATTATTAGTATCTGATCAAATAAATCTACCAAATAGATGTGTTTTAATGCTCCACCAAGACTTCTACGACACGGTTTACCATGATAATTGTTTCCTTAAATAATTGCACATTATATAGTACGTGGCACCTAAACTCTAGGTAATATGTAGGAGTATAAAAAATATGTGTGATTTTCATACTACTCCATTAACACAAAGAGACAAAATGAGTAATATGTGTGATTTTCATACTACTCCGATCCATAAACATAAACACAAAGAGACAAAATAAGTATAAAACAGTAGACTCAACTCTCAAAATTGCCATAACAGATACTTCCGATCCATATTACTTGTCATTGAAATGGATGTATCTAGCACTAAAACATGTCTAGATACATCCATTTTAGTGACAAGTAATATGGATAGGAGGAAGTAGTAAAATTGATGTTGCTATTTCACAAAATCACCGTGACACATTGAGAAACTAAATATTATTAGAGTATGATCCTAAATAGTTTACAAAATGGAATCGCAAATGAAGAATTATGAGCCACGACACTTGACCTAAGAGCATCTACACTCCTCTGTCCCCCGGTATGAAAGTTCAAATTTTTGAAATTCATGCAAATACTAAATTACTGACGATTTCACATGCAGTTCAAACATATTTATACAAAATTTAAAGAAACAAAAATACTAAACTACGGGTGGCCACGGCCACGCCTGCCTAGGCCAAGGCAACGGTACATCGTCGCCGCGCTCATCGCTAGGATCCTGATTCTACGGGACGGTGGCATGGTGCTGCAGCCTTGGACTCGATCACCATGGCCACCGCTCCAACCCGAGTAGCTGGCCACGTGGTCGTCGCCCTCCAGGTCAATGAACAGGCCGAGGCGGCGCGCATGCTCGGCATGCTCGTGCCAGTATTCCATCACGGACCAAACCTCGGCGAACGCGTCCTTCGTGGACGGCACAGTCTCGAAGGAGACGCGCTGGTCCGGAAACTCCTCCAGGTCCTCCTCGATCTTTAGTTAGAGGGCGGTAGCCTTGTACTCCGGTGATAGTGTCCACTTCTTCTTCACCTGGCGTTGGGGCCCGGCGCAGCGCAGACATTCACGTGGAGGGGAAGGCGCACGACAGTCCCGCCTCACCGCATGCGCGAGTGCTACGGCGGGCTCCCCTCATACTCGTCCTACACTGGGGCAAGAAGCGCGGTGATGTCGTCGAGTAGGGGGAGAATCGTGCTGATGGAGATGAAGACCTCGACGAGGAAGATGTCGAGGAGGAGAGGGCGGCATGTCGGCGCGGCGCCCACCGCTGGCCAGATAGCACGGCTATTGCCGCGACTGCTCCAGTGGAGGCATCATTAGCGGCGGGTTGTTGCCGCCGGTGATGTGGGCTAGACGAGAGGCGTCTTGCAGAGCACTCCACCGAATCCGCCGATGTTGCGGTCCCGGTGGGGGACCATCACCGTCGTAGGCTTGGATGCTTGCCTGCTGCTGGTCCATGAAGGATGCGTCCCACGCTTCGTCGTTGTTCAGATCCCAGGCGGGATCATTCCGCTCCTCCGCCATGAGGGCGCCCAGTAATTTCAATAGATCTCCGTCATGCGCGCCTGACCACGGGGGATCGGCAGGGCGGGAAGGCCGCCGGCGCTAAGGAACCAGTTCTTCGGGCAGCGCATGTCCGACGACGCTGGGTAGCCCGCTTCCCATAGCGTTCGAGCCTCGGCTGCACGTAGCGAGCGCCATCGAAACCGTTCGCGGTGGCGCCATCTCCGGAGTACCTCTCCATGGCATCGCTTGGGGAGGAGACAGGAAGGAGGGAGTGTGTCGAACGAGCGGAGGGATAAGGGTTTTTTAACATCAGATGTCCATTGAATGCGCAGGCTGGGTATGAGACCCTAGTGCATGGCTTAATAGGATTGTTAATATACACATACCAACAAGTTGCAACTTCTTTTCCAAAAGCTCTAAAAGAACTCTGAAGTTAAGCGTGCTTGGTCTAGAGCAATTTGAGGATGGGTGGCCGATCGGAAAGTGGGTACCGGGTGCACACAAATGCAGACAAGAAAAGACTAGTGTTGGTCTGCGGGGTTAGTCTAGAGATCCTATTGAGCCACCAGGAGTGACAGCCGCTGGTCCAGAGAGGCCGGGGTGTTACACGGGGCGCGTCAAGTGAGGAGGGAGGCGTGGCGGATAGGAAACATCGACTGCTCTCCTGCAAAAGGCTGACCGGCGAGCAGTGCCATTGCTGGGGCGCGGCAGGTGTCAACACCCGGATTTTCAATCCCAGATGCCTGTTATGCCATACATCGCAATCCTAGGATTACCATTTTTGCGAGACATAACAGAATTGGATACCACAGTACATCATCTATTACAAACCATACATAAGGTCTTACACAAATAAGGATCTCATGATCCAGTTCTTAATACAACTTCAAGCAGCGGAATACGTAATAATAACGGTAGCATAGGCGAAGATCCATTTTGGGGTCACAGGCAATGCTGACGATGGGAGATGATCCTAGTTGTCATAACCTTCCTGGAGTCCATCCTCCAGGTACTCCTCTTCATAGTCTGGCCACGGGAATAGCCAGGGACAAAGCCATGAGTACTCTTTAAGTACTCGTAAACTAATACTAACAAGTGAAATGGGTTTTTGATAATAGGACACTAGGCTCTAGGTTTGTTTTGCAAGAAGCCAGATTTATCCCTACTAAGTTCAGAAGCAAGAGAACTAGTTGAAGTTTATAACACCTAAGTGTGAACTTGTATTTCATAGCACAACTCTGTTGTGGTCAAGTCAAAGTCTTAATTCATTTCACAAGTCATTTTGAAAACAGCTGACGGGGGAATAGTATGGCCACTCCAACTGTCCATAACCGCGGACGCGGCTATTCGAATAGTTTGACAGTCTGCAGAGATTGTACACTTTCACCACAACATTCGATACATCCGTCAGGAACAAATCCTGAATTCACCATACTCAGTATGCGGATAATCAATCATAACCTTTCAATTACACGCCCTAGTATAAGCACCTCTCCTGTGAGTTTGGCCTCCCAACCATGACCAACTATCATCTTGGGTACTGCACAGGTGGACAATCTTCACAAGGTAGCCTCAGCTCATACCTTGGCCGTGAGGGAACTAATACTAAGGTATATAAATTTCCAGCCAAGCCCTACCCAATCTTCGGGTATTGTGGTTGTACGATAAAATTGGAATGGTATCGCATCCAGACAACCATCAGTTTTATAAAGGGCTAAGGCTCATGCCTCAACATTTTCATCACCAAAATCATCTGGTGCTCGGAAACACATGTCAAAACATCTCAGTAGAATGATCCATCATTCTAAGGTTTTCATAACCATTTTCACCAAGTATTCCCATCTAAAGTTTATCAAGTTTTATGCTTAGCACTAGCATCTATAAGTGGGGGTGAGTACTAATGAGGGGTGGTAAACTAGTGGGGTTTCAACTAAGTTCAATCTCATGCCTTAGGATGACATCAAGATTTTCTAGCTTAGGCCAAATTTTATGCTCTTTAAGCAACCTTCAACTATATCTTTCTAGAATCTATAAGTCACTTAAGTCAACTCTAAGTTAAAGTTTTGATAAAGGAAATAAAGTAGAAAGCTTGCAAATAAAACTAGGATTGGGTTATCAAGTGGGTATGATCACATATGCTTAAGGCATATAGTTGGCATGGTAACAAGTAAGGGTTTGTTTGCATCAGTAGAGTATCTTGCAAGTGTTAGCTTGCACATTCACTAGTAGTATTAGGCTTGCCAGTATGGGCTTGCACAATATCAGTATAAGCTTGCCTTGTGCAGAGCAGTGGTTGAAGTTCTCCTCGGCTTCTTCTTTGTAGTATCCTCCTTCCTCCTCGTATCCTTGGTCGGTACTAGCGTCTATAAATAAATACGATGTACACAATCACCAAACAATACTTAACTACTTGCAATCATCACACAAAAGGGTCCTATAGATGATCTAGCATCATCACTAACATTACAAGATTAAAGATTGGTTTAATTCCTTTTTATTTTTAGAAAAGTAAATTTTACTCATTGAAAAACTACTTAAGATTTAATATTCTCCAAACCAAACATGGGATCATGTTGACACATGTCATCATCACATATTTTAGTCCATGGGAATGTGATTTAAAGTGGTGTCACAATTTAATAAGGTTTTACCCTTTTGTTTTAATTAATTAAAGTGGCTAGAAATGCCTATGTGGCATTCTTTTATTACTTGATCAATATTTCTGTAAGTAAACCTATATATTTTTATATATCTGAAAGGTATAGTTAAATGTGATTTTTGAGAGTTGGAATCAACTCAAAAGCTATTATGGTTTTAATTTGAAAAATGTTTGAATGCAGAAAAGCTTCTGCCTTGTTATTTTTGCCAAGGGTGATCTACAGATCCAAATGACTTGAATCCAACGGGCTTGGATTCAGCATTTCAAGGCCTTTCTAACAAAATTGGTTTTATTCAAATTGGTGCATTGAGTCGACCTGGGTTGATTTTTAAAACTGGGTGCAGAAGTGTGTTTGAAATAAAATGGAAAAGGTTTAATTCAAATAACTGGGTTGCGCGGGAAAGGTTAACGGGCCGGCCTGCTAAGAACAACGCTCCCTTGGGCTGCGTAAGTGGCTGTCCCCATGCGTCAGTGAGACAGGGGGTGCGAAGCAGTATGGGGCGATGTGGTGCGTTCGATCTGGTTCTAATCCAAGGGCTGAGGGTCATCGTCGACGTTGGGCAACGCCGGCGAGAAAGAAACCTAACGCGGCCACTGGGGGTAGTTGGGGTCTCACCGGGGTTCAGGCGAGGGTCGTCGAGGCGGGCGAACGATGAAGTCGACGACGGCGAACCTCCTGGTACTGGCAGCTTCTCCTGGGGCGGCTCCAATCGCTGGCTCCCTTCTTCTCCAGCAGCGGCGGGCTCCGGTGAAATTCCGGCGCTGCGCTACTCGCCTTGTTCTGGGAACAGGGTGGAATGATCAGTGAGGAGAGGGGAGTGAGATGGTGTGCTCAATTCGGCTGGGGGGTGGTCTCTATTTATAGTGGCGAGAGGGGACCGACGGGGTGCAAGGTGAGCTCATCGAGGTCGATGGTACAGACAGCTATCGGCATGGGCGACGGTAGGGGGCGGTGCGGTGCTCCCTCGCGATGCTCAACGACACGGTGGCGAGACGTGGGGAGGTGCGGCTTGGTCGGAACGCGACGGTGCTCTGCGCGTGCCCGACGGATAATTTAATGGCGCACAGCTCGCGTGGTCCGCGCGGCGGCGAACGAGCGTGTCTGCGGTTCTTTGGGGCGGTGGTGATCACGTATACGCAGCGAGGCGGTAGCGGTCTGTGGGTGTCGGTCGGCGTGGCGCACGGGCGTGCTCTCGGCATGGTTCTTTGGCGAGGTTGGCATGGTTCGTGCGTGTGGTCGATGGTGGCAACATTCGGGGCGAGGAGTGGCGGTGGGGTGTTGGCTTGCTCCCAGACATGCTGGCTAGGCTTGTTTCTCCTCCTAGCTTGTTGTCGACATGAGGGGTGACAAGGGTGCATTCGGCCTCCTCACCATTGATGGCAATGCCAAGTTTACAGTGATGCTAAGGGTGTGCAATTGAGCTAGATGATCTACTAAAACCTAGTTGTAACCAGAGAGGGAACAAGTTAGGCTTCAATCACTGCTCACAATAGTGTTTGGATTTTGTTTGATTTGTGTCTGCCAAGTGTTTGATGAAATGGCCGCAAGAACTCAAGTTTTGAATTTTGAAAAGATTTTTGGTGGGTGTGCTAGGTTGGTGCTGGTGAGTCTGCAGATGCTTGGGTTTTGAAAGTTGAGCTTGTTTGAGTGGTTTTTGAAAAAGTGAGATCTTCCCATATGATAAAGATTCAATTTTGAATTGTCATTTAAACTATTCATTTGAAAGTTTATGGATGATCACAAAGTGGGCCTTGATACTTTGTTATGAGTACAATCAAGGGGTGCAAAGATCCAGAAAAGTTTC
The DNA here is from genome assembly GCA_030063025.1 of Avena longiglumis. Lineage (NCBI taxonomy): Eukaryota > Viridiplantae > Streptophyta > Magnoliopsida > Poales > Poaceae > Avena > Avena longiglumis. The sequence goes on from CP125975.1 coordinate 17,360,665, forward strand.
TGTTAAGTTCTGAAAGTTTGAGACAGCCAAAGTAGGCATGGGAGTTAAATTGGTCAAAATGACCATTCCCTTATTTTATTTGTTTTGATTTACTTGTCTTTGGGAAAAGTGTGGGAAATGTTTAGATGATGTTTATTTCACCTAATCATCCATTTACAAGCAATGGAACACACAAACAAGGTGGTTCAAAAGAATTCAAAATGAAATGCATACTCACATGCATGCTTCCATAATTTTATTTAGAAAAGTTTTTGTTAACCCTAATTTTGATGATTAGAGTTTGATGATCCAAGTTTAGTATTTTTGGGATGTTACAAACCTTCCCCCCTTAAACAAAATCTCGTCCCGAGATTTGAAAAAGGACGAAAAGATTACCTAGGATTTGAAGAGATCGGGAAACTCCGTCCTGATGTGATCTTGGCTCCCGGTAGCTTCCTCTTACGTGTGGTTGATCCACGAATCTTGAGAAACTTGATACTTGGGTTGGGTAGTTGAGCTTCTTCCAAAATACGGATGGGTACTTCGGGATAGGTCAGGTCATCGTTGATCTCTATGGTCCGGTGGTCGATGTTCTTGAACACTTCGGTCTTTTTTGGGACTTCGAGACACTTGCGAAGTAACGAGATATGGAACACATTGTGCACTGCGGACATTTCTTCGGGTAGTTCCAATTGATATGATACTTCTCCTCGACGGTTCAAAATCTTGAAAGGTCCGATATATCTGGGGGCTAACTTTCCTTTGAGTTGGGAACGCTACATTCCCTTCAATGGCGACACTTTCAGATAAACAAAATCTCCTATGTTGAAGGCGAGGTCTCGACGTCTCTTGTCAGCGTAACTCTTCTGTCTGGATTGGGCAGTCTTGAGGTGCTCACGAATCCTGTGAACCTTCTCTTCTGCTTCTCGTAGGATGTCGGGTCCGAAAATCTGACTCTCTCCTACTTCCGACCAGTTCAAAGGGGTGCGACACTTTCTTCCGTACATGAATTCAAATGGGACCATTTGCAAACTAGCCTGATAACTGTTGTTGTAAGAAAATTCTGCAAACGGCAGATAGTCTTCCCACTTGGATCCATATTCTAACACACATGCTCTCAGCATATCTTCGAGTATTTGATTTACTCGCTACGTTTGTCCATCTGTCTAAGGGTGATACGCGGTACTGAAATCTAGGAGAGTTCCTAAACCTTCTTGGACTTTCTTCCAGAATCTCGAGGTAAACTGAGTTCCTCGATCCGATACGATGTTCTTGGGGACTCCATGCAAACTAACTATTCTAGTGATATACAACTCTGCTAGCTTCGAACTCTGATAGGTGGTCTTGACGGGCAAGAAATGGGCGACTTTGGACAATCGGTCCACTATGACCTAGATAGAGTCATTTCCCCTACTAGAAGTAGGCAGTCCGGTGATAAATTCCATTCCAACAGAATCCCATTTCCATTCCGGAATATGCAATGGTTGCAACAATCCAGCGGGTCTTTGATGTCCTGCCTTGACTCGCTAACATATGTCACACTTGGCGATATAGCTTCTGATTTCTCTCTTCATCTTATGCCACCAAAATTGCTCTTTCAAATCTTGATACATCTTAGTTCCTCCGGGATGGATAGAATAAAGAGTATCATGAGCTTCCTTCAGAATCACTTCTTTCAACTCAGAATCTGCTGGTACACAAAGGCGTCCTTTGTACCACAGAACTCCTTCTTCGTCTTCGGTGAATCTGGGTACCTTGCCTATACCAATACGACACTTGATTCCGTCGATACTAACATTTCCTTTCTGCGCCTCTTTGATCTGACTGATCAAAGTGGGCTGGAGTTCTATGCTTGCCAAAAATCCTTCACTTACTAATTCTATTCGAAAATCTTCCATCTCTTTGTGCAAACTTGGTTGCTCCTTCAAGATCATGGAGTTCAAGCGGCACGACAATCTGCTAAGGGCATCTGCTACCACATTGGCTTTACCAGGGTGATAGTGAATGTCCATATCGTAATCCTTGATTAGCTCAATACATCTTCCCTGTCTCATATTCAGCTCCTTCTGAGTGAATATATACTTCAGGCTCTTGTGATCCGAATAAATCTCACAACGGTTTCCCATCAGGTAATGTCTCCATGTCTTGAGGCTAGAACTACATGTGAGTTCGAGGTCATTGTAGGGTTCGTAGCATGGAAAACAAAAATTTCTACTGACATACAAACAAACAAGCCAAGATATATCTACTAGATTGTAGCAATGAGTCGATGGAATAACTCACCTCGAAGATTCCAAAGTGTTTAACGAGAGTTTCGTGGGTGATGTAGTCGACTCTTGCCGATCTCAAGATCGTGTAGACGATCCTACGGCGCTGCGTTCCGGCGCTTTCAATGATCGGTCACACGTTCGGTTTTCGATGAAGACCTTCCTCTCCCTTGTTCCGGCGGTAGTGGAGGTTGTAGCACTCTCTCGCGATTCGGCATGGCCGTGGTACCGAAGTAGAGGGAGATCTCGCAGGCTTCTCCTTAAGCGGGCGAATATGGTGGACTATGAGAGGCCTCGGTGATCTAGGGTTTATACACACCAAGGAGATAGGGCTGGGCGTGGCTGGGGCTTGGGGAAAGCCCCAAGTCGGTGGCTAGGGTTTGCCCTAGGGCGGCGGTGGCTGCAGGAGGGCCGACGGCTAGGGCTAGGGTTTTGGGTGGTGGAGGTGTAGGTCTAGAGGGGCAGCCCTGCCCCTCCTTTTATAGGTGGGCGCCACCAAGGGGAGGAGTCCTCCCCAACTCGCCTCAAGGCGGCGGTGGAGGATAGGAACTCCTCCCAAGTAGGTTTCTACTCCTCCACCAAGCAAACTTGCGTTGACTTTTCAAATTGGCGTTTGACTTTTCAAACTAGGATTTGATTTATCCCTTTATTTTGCTCGAGATGACACCTAGTACATGATGCAACCATTCCAACTTGTTATGACACATTCATGTAACCTTCCCTCCGAGTCTTGGACCTTCCGGAACCTTCTAAAACATTCCCGATGAAAACACCGGAATCATTCTCCAACCCCAAAACAGGACTTTCCTTATATGAATCTTATTCTCCGGACCATTCTGGATCTCCTCGTGATATCCCGGATCCCATCCGAGACTCCGAACAAAATTCGGTCTCTTACTCATCATTCCATAACTACTCAACAACATCGAATCCTTAAGTGTGTCTCCCTACGGTTCGTGAATTATGCGGACATGATCAAGACACTTCTCCGATCAATAACCAATGGAGGAATCTGGAAATTCATATGGTTCCCACATATTTCTACGATTACTTTGCGATCGAATGAAAAACCTACATACGATAACAATTTCCCTTTGTCTCATGATAGTTTACTCATCCGAGGTTTTGATCGTCGGTATCTCTGCATACCTAGTTCAACCTCGTTACTGATAAGTACTCTTTTCTCGTTCCCGTGATATGTGATCCCTTGTGAGCCATTCACATGCTTGCAAGCCAATTGGATGACATTTCACCGAGAGGGCCTGAGTATATCTATCTCATATGGATGGACAAATCACTCTTGATCCATGTGTCTCAACCCATACTTTCCGAACACTCAATGCCACCTTTATAACCACCCGATTCACGGTGTGGTGTTTGATGTCATCAAAGCATCCTTCCGGTGATGGTGATATGCATGATATCATGGTCGAAGGAATTAGGTTACTATGTATCCGAAAGCATATAGCAATTGAACTATTAAAATGACTTGATCTTTATGCTACGCTTATCTATAGGAGTATGTCCATCATACCATTCTCCTAACGATATGATCTTGTTGTTAATAACATCTCAATATTCATGATAGGGAAACCACAATCATTTATTAACCAACAAGCTAGTATTATAAAGAGGATTTACCAGGGACTCTAATTTAGTTTACAAATCACACAAGTATTAATGTTTCCTTGTTAATATCTTGTTATAGCATGAATGTAAACATTTATCATAAACACAAAGATATAATAATAATAATTACATTTATTATTGCCTCTAGGGCATATCTCCAACAGTCATGGGTTGGGTAATTTTGCTCATGTTGCTTCAATTGTCGAGATAGATAAGATATAACTTTGCCTTCTTGCATTAGCACACATCCGAGACCGATCTTGGATGCATCGCAATACACATCGAAGGGCTTCGTGATATCCGGCATGATCAAGATTGGGGCTGAAATCAATCTCCTCTTGAGTTCTTGAAAAATCGCTTCAAACTTGTCGGTCCATTCAAACTTCTTGTCCTACTTTAGCAATTGGGTCATAGGTCTGGCGATACTCGAGAATCCTTCTACGAACTTGCGGTAGTATCCCGCCAATCCGAGAAATGCACGAACTTGGGTTTGAGTGGTTGGGGATTTCCAACCTTCTACATCTTTCACTTTTGCAGGGTCAACGACAATTCCTCCGGCTGATACAATGTGACCGAGGAATCCTACCTCCTGTAACCAGAATTCACATTTGCTAAACTTGGCATACAACTGATGCTCTCTAAGGGTTGCAAGAATGGTCCTTAGGTGTAGCTCATGTTCTTCTTCTAATTTGATATAAATCAGAATGTCATCGATGAAAACAACGACAAACTTATCCAGGAAGTCCATAAAAATCTTATTCATGAGATTCATGAAATAAGCGGGGGCATTGGTTAATCCAAAAGACATGATTGTATACTCGTATAATCCATATCTGGTGGTAAAGGCAGTCTTTGGAATATCCTCTGCACGAATTTTGAGTTGATGATAGCCAGTCCTAATATCAATCTTAGAAAACACTTTGGCACCGGTCAACTGATCAAACAAATCTTCTATCTTGGGCAAGGGGTACTTGTTCTTGATGGTGACATCATTCAACTTCCGGTAATTCGTACACAAACGGTTACCTCCATCTTTCTTGTCCACAAACAAGACAGGTGATCTCCATGGTGACGTGCTTGGTTGAATCAATCCAATTTCCAGCATGGCATCCAGTTGCTTCTTCTGTTCTACTAGGTCTGACGGGTTCATACTATAGGGTCTCTGGGCTATAGGTCCAGTTCCGGGGATTAGTTCGATGATAAACTCGATATCCCGATCTGGGGGCATACCGGGCAAAATATCTGGAAATACATCGGGGTATTCACAGACTATCCGGACTTGGTCAAGGGTAGGTTGGGCTATACTCTTGTTGCATTTGAATTGACGAGGTAGGGTTTTAGATATATGCTCGACTGATATTCCGGCTGTACTGGTCATGGTTATGGCTTTCTTTGCACAGTCAATCAATCCTTTATGTTTGGACATCCAATCCATTCCTAGTACTACTTCCAAACCTTTAGTTCCGAGTACTATCAGATTAGCATAAAAATCTATGCCATGGATTCGGATAGGGACGACTTTGAAAATTTGCCAAGCCTTGGTGGTTGATCCAGGAATTTGAACAATCATGACATGCTTGATTTGGTTGGTTGAATTTTACTAGTGCATGCAAATTCTTGGTGACAAATGAATGCGATGCAGAATCAAACAACACTCTTGCAAATCTTGAATTAATAGAAAACATACCCAAGACGACGTCTGGCGCTTCGAGCTTCTTCAACATGCATGAAAAAGACGGCCGTTGCGGTTGAGCGAATTCCACAGGGCAAATCTTCTTCCTGGCTGAACACGACGCTGCTGCTGAGCTGGGGCATTGGTATTGGGGGCTGCGGCATTCTTCTTGTTGGGGCACTCGTTGGAGTAGTGACCCTTATTTCCTGATCATAACAAGTTACTGCGACTTGTCCTTTCTTTTCTGAGCACCGCATTGCTTCGATCCTAGGGCGTGTTGGTGTTGGTGGCAGCATTGTTGGTGTTGAAGTTTGGTGGGGCACGGTTGAAATTGCTAGAGTTGCCGGGGTTGTTGTGATTTCCTCCGGGTCTAGGGTTTCCACGGTTGGGATAGGTTGGACGGTTCATCGGGGGTCTGTTTGTTCTTGGGGCAAATCCTGGAGATGGGTTAGGGCGATACTTTGGGGTCTGATGGGTTCCTGGCTGATGCATCATGCGATGCTTGCGGTTCTCGTTGGCTTGGTTGATCTTTCCTTCCATTTGGATAGCAGAGTCTACAAGGGCTTCAATATCGGCAAAGGGGATATTGACTAACACCGTCTGCATCTCATCATGCAGACCATTCAAGAATCTCTCTTTCTTCTTGGCTTCGGTGTCAATCTTATCCGGGGCATGACATGGTTATACCCCGCGGGTACATGATCTCAGCATACCTGGTCCAGCCCAAGGAAGGCCCACGACAAATATACGCCGGCCCATGAAGACTTTCGGGTGGCCAATGCCCCTGACACCTTCGGATCCTTGGAGAGCAAGACTAGAGTAGATAGGAAATTCAAAGGGGTAAAAACCCTAGAACCTGTAACCGACTAGGTCTATGTCCGGGACCTGCCTAAGTCTATATAAAGTCCAGGAGGGCACTACCTAGATCTCTCTCTCACTCATACTTCCGCATACACACCTCCACGCCATATTGCATCTGCGCACCCCTGTAATCACCGGTTCCGCCGTAATCAAGAGCAAGCTGTGAGTAGGGTTTTCTCCGGGCTGAACTGGTAAACCTCGTGTCCCGTGTTGCTTGTTTGTTAATCGTTCATGATCTCCAAAGATCCCCATCTTCTCCAAAACTCAAGTCCATAACAATGGGCATTGACGAGTCGAAACCTCGTCAATTGGCGCCGTCTGTGGGAATCGGGGACGCTGATTGTGCGATCGTGACGGTCCCAACCCGATCGATATACAACTCTACGGCGACGGAGAGTCACCTCCTCTTCGGCTCTTTCGACTTCACCGCCCACTCACCGTCCACCATGAAGGACTTCGATCCCATAGGCGACGGACTCGAGATCCTGTTCGGGAGTTTCTGCTTCCAGGCGGGGCAGACCGGCACCCTCCGTCTCCCTGAGAGGGTGCCCCTACCATCAATCAGGCCCGCTTCATGGGCCCCACACCCTGTGCTACGCACAACATCATCAACAGATGAGTCCCGGCGACGGCAATGCAACTCCGATCTGTGCGATCCGCCATCGGATGAAGGGACCTACGGTTCTGGATCCGAAAGCTGCGGCAGCAGCGGACCAATCTACGAGCGTTACCAATGCGCCGTAGTCATCCAGGGCGACGTGGATCAGCAAACACCCAACCCGCCGCCCAACCCGACACCTAAACCGCCAGATCGAAACGGCAGGAACAGAAGAAGCCAGTCCCCCCCACCTAAAGGGGACAACAACGACCATGTCATCCGCCTTAGCAAAGAAGGATGGGCCTAGGCATGCGCCGCCATGGCCGGCAGCATAGTCCTGCTTGCAGACTCCTCACGGGATCTGCTGATGGCCTACCATCTGCTCCTGATCGAGGAGCACAAGAAGCAGGTCAAGATGCAAGAAGTTCTCGACAAACGCAAGCAAGCAGCCTCGGAGTCCAGCGCGCGACGAGCTGCGTTCTCCGCCATGGGCATCGGCTCCAGCTCGAACGGCAACCACGACAACAAGCACCGCTCTCGAACGGAGAACATGGACCCCAAGGAGCGCCGTGAGGTGACCCAAACCCTCAACGCATCCTTCATGGAGATGGATGCCGACGGCAACATCATCCCGAAGACACCGCAAGCTGCGATCATAGCAGCCACTACGTACTTCGCAGCCCACCCACCTCCGGAGGGGGACCCGAAGAGAGCCATGCACAAATCCGCACTCACCGGACTCGGACTCGTCGGAGCTGCGCTCCATCAAGAAACTCCAACGGAGCCGAAAAAGAAAGCTACGGTCAGGTTCAACCGCAGCCCCACTCCTTCATCCGAAGAAGAGGACCATGACCTTCCTCGAAAGCACAAGAGCTCGCGTCATCGCAGCTGCGATTACAACGCCAGAGACGTGCTAACACAACGCAAAATCGACAAAGCGCGAGCTAAGCGCGCATGCTCATCTGAATCCGAGATGGACGAAGACGAAGGAGAACTCTGCGGAGCCCGGTGCTTCAGCAGATCTATCCGACGGACACGGATGCATGAATTTCAAGCTTCCGCCGGATACTCCAGTTCGACGCACACAAGACCCAGGCATGGCTCGGTGACCACATGTCATCCGTCAAATTGCACGGAAACAAGGAAACCTCCATGCAATGCCTTCACCGGTAGACAGTGCGACCGGATCCGCTTAGCACCTATCTTGAGGTCCATCGGTGGGAGGAGCTAGCTCAAAGCTTCATCCGAAACTTCAAAGGCACCATCAAGAGGCCCGCCTCAATCGAGGAGTTGCGGGCCTGCACTCAACGAACGGGCGAATCCATTCGCTCGTACATACTATGCTGGTCCAACACCAAGAACTCCGCAGCGCACATCTCCTAAGAGAGAGCCATCGACGCCTTGAAGGACGGCGTCAAGCGCCAAGACTTCAAGGAGGAACTCGGGCGTGTCAAGCCCAAGACACTCGACCACCTCATGGACATCGCCAACAGGTGGGCTGACGGCGAAGATTTCGTCCACCGAGCGCAAGCGGAAGAAGAGGACGACTACGACCGACGACGAGAGAGCCGTAGCAAGAAAAGATCGCGCTTCTACGACGATCGCGATGGACCCAACATGGTCGCGGCCGGCTACGCCGACCACCGCAATGACGCCAACCACAACAGCGGAGGATACCATGGAGGAAACTTCCGCGATGGAGGGCGCCCAGCACATTCATGGCAGCGCCGCGATCGCGACAACAGACCCTCAGCATACGAAAAACTTTCAGGTCCATGCACCATCCACTTCTACATCGACAAGCAGGATGGCAAGAAGAAGGCAAGCCACATGCTCAAGGACTGCCGCGAGTTCCAGCTCGGTAAGCATGGTCGATGAGGCGCAAGCTCCACTTCACGGATTCGAACGCACCCGCGCCAGGTGAGATAGCGCATGGAGCTCCTCCACCGCCACCTGTAGGAGGCCCGAACCAACCAGTCGCACCAGCACAAAACAACGCTGGGAACGGGTATCCCCCGCCGAAAGGAGCACTGATGATCCAGAAGGGGCGCCCCACGAATATGGTGCAGAAGAAAATCACCCGTCAGATCAACCTGGCCGTGGAAACTCCACCCGCCATCCCTGAGTACCTCAGCGGATCGGAGTCCTGCATCACGTTCAGCCGTTCGGATCACCCTTGCCAGATCCCTCGCCCAGGTCATGCTGCCCTGGTGCTGGAGGCGCAGATCGGAGGTTTCGAGATGAGCCGCGTCTTCATGGACGGCGGCAGCGGCATCAACCTGATGTTCGCAAGTACTCTAGCAGCAATGTGGATCCCGCAGTGCTGCCTGGAACAGTCAGACACAACGTTCCACGACATCGTCCCAAGAAAGGGCATATTCCCCCGGGCAAAATATGGCTCGACATCATCTTCGGCAAGCCGGACAACTTCCGACTCGAGCGGCTCGAATTCAAAGTGGTGGACTGGCCATCACAATACCATGCCATCCTCGGGCGTGTAGCATTCGCAAGGTTCTTGGTTGTCCCACATTACGCATACCTGCTACTCAAGATGCTAGGACCAAAGGGCGTCATCACAGTCCACGGGAGCTTCACCCGATCGGACCAATGCGACAGGGACTTCAACAGAATCTCCCAGTCATCCGGCATGCAGGAGGAGCTCGTAAGGCTCCACGAAGTGACGGACAATGGGGCACCCCCAGTCGCACGACAAAACGCACCTGACATGTCCTTCGACTCCACCGTCAACACAAAGAAGGTGCAGGTCCATCCGACGGATGCCTCAAAGACGGCGCTGATCGCCAACGACCTTAGCCTCGCATAGGAAAGCGCGCTCGTCGAATTCCTCCGTGAGCGCTGGGAAATCTTTGCCTGGTGTCCTGCGGACATGCCAGGAGTTCCCAGGGAATTCGCCGAGCATGCACTCAACGTCTTTCCAGACACCAAGCCCGTCAAGTAGTCCATACGGAGACTGTCCGAGCCACGGGCCGAAGCCATCGGGATGGAAATAAACAGGCTACTCGCTGCAGACTTCATCAGGGAGATCAAAGAAAGCGAGTGGCTCGCAAATACAGTGATGGTTCCCAAGAAGGACACGAATATCCTGCGGATGTGCGTGGACTTCACGTCGCTGAACAAGCACTGCCCAAAGGACCTCTTCCTCGGATCGACCAGATCATCGATTCGACTGCAGGATGCGAGAAACTCTCCTTCCTCGACGCCTACCAAAGTACAATCAGATTCGACTCAAGGTCGAAGATCAAGAGAAAACGGTGTTTATCACACCGTTCAGAGTGTTCTGCTACAACACAATGCCCTTCGGTCTAAAGAACGCAGGTGCCACGTACCGGCGATGCATGCAGGCATGCCTGAAGGACCAGATCGGTCGCAACGTCCAAGTCTATGTCGACGACATAGTCATCAAAACCAGGGAGGCGAAAACGCTCATCGACGATCTTAGCGAGACGTTCGATAATCTCGACCGCTACAGGATCAAGCTCAATCCCGAAAAGTGCGCCTTCGGCGTCCCATCAGGACAGCTCCTTGGCTACTTCATCTCCCAGCGAGGGATCGAGGAGAACCCGAAGAAAATCCGGGCCATCATGGCGATGGAGAATCCGAAGAATCTCAAGGGCGTCCAGCAGCTCGCAGGACGAATAGCGACATTGAGCAGATTCATCAGCCGCATGGGCGAGAAGGCCCTGCCATTCTACGAGCTGCTACGCAAGGCAGATAAATTTGAGTGGACGCCCGAAGCCGACGATGCGTTCGAAAGTCTCAAACGACTACTCTCCACCTCGCCTGTTTTGGTCACGCCAAAGGAGCGCGAGCCTCTGCTCCTGTACATAGCAGCCACACACCAGGTGGTCAGCACCGTGCTAGTGGTCGAACGACCCGAAGAGGGCAAGACCCATGGGGTCCAACGCCCAATTTACTACCTCAGCGAGGTATTGACGCCAACAAAACAAAGGTACCCTCACTACCAAAAACTCGCCTACGGCGTGTTCATGACGGCTCGTCGGTTGAGTCATTACTTCTAGGAGCACCAGGTGATGGTCGTCAATGAGGCACCCCTGAACAGCATCCTGAATAACCCAGAGGCCACAGGACGCGTGGCCCTATGGGGCATCGAGCTGTCACCCCTAGACATCGTCTACGAGAAGAGACTCGCAATCAAGTCTCAAGTCCTCCCGGACTTCCTTGTACACTGGATGGAGCTGCAGCTGCCAGACACCCCAGACATGTCGCAGTCATGGACGATGCACTTCTACGGATCCAAGCGTGAAGCTGGAACAGGAGCTGGGGTCATACTGACCTCCCCGCAGGGCGACAAGATGAAGTACGTCCTTCGGATGAAATTCCGAGCTTCTAACAACAAGGACGAATACGAATCCCTCATTCATGGCATGAGGATGGCGAAGATCTGCGGCGCAACACGCCTGGTCATCTACGGTGACTCCAACCTCGTCGTCCAGCAGACGATGAACGAGTGCGACGCACACACCAAAAACATGATCGCGTACCGCGCACTCTACAACGCACTCGAAGGAGAATTCGACGGCTGTGAGCTTCGGCACGTTGGAAGAGAAAGCAACGAGGAGGCCGACAGACTCGCCAACATCGGCTCCACCTGCGCAAAGGTGCCACCAGGTGTGTTCCTCGAATAGATCTGCGTGCCATCCATCAAGCAGAAATTCCCCAAGGGATCACCCGAAGAAGCAGAACACTCGGGGCCTACGCTAGCCGAAGGTCATGAAGGACCCGAAAAACTAGACACAGAGGTCGCCACGGTCAACCTTATGCAGGTCATGGCAGTTGAAGAAACCTGGACACGACCGTACCTCCAGTTCTTAATAGACGGAGAACTGCCTGAAAGCCCGACGGATGCCCGGCGCATATCTCGCCGGTCAAAAGCCTTCACTATCATCAATGGCGAGCTGTACAAGCGCAGCATTACGGGTGTACTACAAAGGTGCGTCACCATCAGTGACGGGAAAACCATCCTCCAAGACATCCACGAGGGCATCTGCGGCCATCACGCAAGCAGCCGCTCCCTTGTCGCCAAAGCTCTACGAGCTGGATTCTACTGGCCAACGGCCATGAGCGACGCAAAGGACATCGTCCGAAGATGCAAGGGGTGCCAAAGGTTCACCGACAAACCACACGCACCCGGGTCAGAGCTCAGGCCCATACCTATAGCCCGGCCCTTCGCTCAATGGGGCCTCGACATGATTGGCAAACTGCCAAGGTCCTCGAAAGGGCGGCACGTCTACCTCCTGGTCGCAGTCGACAAATTCACCAAGTGGATCGAGGCCATGCCGGTCACTAACCAAAAGGGCAAAACTTCCGTCAAATTCTTTGAATCCATTGTCTACAGGTTCGGCGTACCGCATAGCATCATCACCGACAATGGATCGAACTTCATCTCCAAAGAATTCCAAGACTTCTGCGAAGGCCTCGGAATCAACATCACATACGCCTCGGTAGCACACCCGCAAACGAACGGGCAGGTGGAAAAGGCCAACGGCCTAATCGGCGCTGGCATCAAGAAGCGCCTCATGATCCCACTCGAGCGAAAAGCTGGAGCCTGGACGAAGAGCTACCATCCGTCCTATGGAGCTTGCGTACCACACCAAACAGCTCCACAGGCTACACGCCATTCTTCATGGTGCACGGAGTCGTCGCCGCTGGCCACGCCACTAGGCCCCCCGGGTCGTCGCTTACAGCAAAGCTGAACCCACGACTGCACTCGAAGACGCCGTCGACACACTCGACGAGGCACGAGACATAGCAGCAGCTCGATCAGCGGTGTACCAGCAGAGTCTCCGCAACTACCACAGCCGACGGTTGCGTCCAAGGTCCTTCGTCGAAGGAGACCTCGTCTTGCGACTCAAGCAAGAGCGACCGAAGAAATTCGAGTCACCATGGGAAGGACCCTACATCGTCACCGAAGTCATCCCAGGTGTCGCCTATCGCCTCAAGCACGGGATGCGGAGTCGCATACTCCAACCCATGGAACGCATACCATGCGACGATTCTACCCCTAGCTACCTACCCCTTTACTTTCAATAAGGCTTTTCAGCCAAGGCTACTCAGCCGAACAATGTACTTCCTCCATTATGATATAAATAAAGCTAAGTGTCTCGCCCCAAAATTTCGTTTCGCTATTCGCACCTTTACTTCATGATACAAACACACTCGGGGGCTCCCCCCACCTCACGATTTCATCGACTGAGGATAACACGTGTACACCTGAGTAGCTGACCACGTCAGGATAAAGAAAAGGACACGTACGCAAACAAAGCACTGCGTGCTCAAACAACAACCAAACCTTTATAACAAAGGGCACAACATGCCCAGTCAAAAATATACAAATTTTACATCCATCTCTTTTACAGGTACTACCTATTCTGAAGAATAACCCGAGCACGCTGCTCAAATAGATCTACGATCTCTTGGCATCTTGCCCTACAAAGCGTAATGCAGACGCATATCCCACACACCACCATCTGGTCGAGGGGGTGGTCCAGCCGCTACAACAGACAGATCTACATCAGGGCAATGCAGCCTCACAAGAGACAATGCAGCCTTCACCCCCGCGACGAGCTGATGCCGCACCAACTCCTTGACATGATTCACGTTCCGAAACTTTGACAGAATACCAGAAAGGGTCGTCGGTGCAGCATCCAACGGAAACATCACATGCAGAACCGACGCGAGCGACGTCTACACCTGACGAAGCACCCGCGATACTTGGTGAATGCGATCCTGCACCGTGGCCAGAACCATGGCACGATCATGATCCATCCAGAAGAACCCGCCAGCTTCCATGTCCTGTTGAGTCAAGCAATTGACCCGAACAGCAACACACTCCTTCTCCTCCCTTGGAGCAAGGTTCGCACCTGCGATACTCGCACAAAAGTAAGATGCAAGGCCGGCAGGCGCATCCGAAGAAATGAGCAACAGCTCGAAAAACTTACATTGAAGCTTCTCGGACAATCTAATCAATTTCGCCATCAAGTACTCCTATCTGGCAGCACCGCGATCCGCCTTGGACTTCCAAACGTCGGCATGGCCACGGATCCCAAGCAACTCTTTTTCAAGACTACGAACACGGTCTCGAAGAAAAGCAAGCTGCGATGAATCATCCAAGGATGGCCGCAACCGCGTGGCAGGCGAGGTGTCAACGGGATCAGCACCCGAAGGACCCTAGAGCAGCAGAAAGGCAACAGACATGAACACTCAGACGGAGAAGAACACAACTCAAAAAATTCATTAAGTGCATAAAAAAGCCACGTGGCATGTGGATTTGTTCATCAACATAATTACAACAAAAGAGACTACAACTACCCTACAGCTACAGCGCCTACGGTACGGCACCCCGAGTAGCCTCGGAGCCGGATTGCCTCGCCTTGGCTTCCCCCTGCTGGCGTAGCGCGTACTCGGCCAACAGATCAATCAGCTTTGGCCCATATCGCTTACATCGAGCAGAATAGGTAGCGAAGGCTACCTCGGATCCATCCGCAGTTGTCGGCATCCGGGAAGTGATGCGGGCAGGTCCAGCCCGCCCGCCGCCAAAGCCATCGCCAGCCCGACGGATGCGCCGATGCCCTTCTGCTTGCGCTTGTACGCCGTAGGTTCTTCGGGTGACATTGCCTCCGCCAGAGCGTCGACATCATCAAGGGCCGTGCCCTTGGGGACAAGCTCCTTGTAGAAGCTCCCAAGGACCTCCTTGGCCTTAGCAAGCGAGCTGACGATGGTGCTGCAGCGATCTTTGACCGATGCAGTTGCATCATCTAGAGCACTTCCGTGCTCCAGAGCACCGCGATCAAACTCGATGCCCGCGGCATCTGAGACAATAAATAGAAGGAATGAACAAAGCACCGCAGCAGAAAAACAAGAAAACCAAAAAAGATGCAAGTGAAGATACTCACCCGAAACAGCCTTGGCAGCCGCCATGAGCTTGCCAGCCACCTCTCTTTCACGAGCAGTCGCAGCAGTGGAAATCTGCTCCTCGCGGTCCGTGGCCTCCCGTTGCAGGCGCTCCTTAGCCTCGGCCGCAGTAGCCAGCTCCAGCTCGAGGCGCTCCTTCGCACCAACGACGACCTCGGCCTTCTTCTCCGCTTGACCGAGGCTCTTTTTGAGAGCATCAATCTCACGAAGGGAGGTGTTATGATCCTCTACATTCAAAAAATACAAGCGTCAGATAACAGGACAAGAATACACGAAGAAGCAAACATCAAAGGCATAACAGCACCTTGAAGGTGTTTGAGGCTGGCCTCCAGCACCAGGTGCTCCTGCACCAGTCGCTTAGCATCCTGCACAAAAGGCTGCAGGAAGAAGACCTACTAGTCAGGAAAAGGACTCGGGGGCTACGCCCAACAGAAAAGAACAGAAGCAAAATACACACACGAAAATGCTCGGGGGCTCCCCCCGAGACTCGAAGGAAGAACAAAACAAGAAAACTCTTTTACAGATGCTCGGGGGCTCCCCCCGTGGCAGGAGACAGAACTACTTACATGATCCGATGGCGACGCCGAAGGTCCGCTAGCAAAATTCTGAGGCGCAACCACCTGAACCTCCTGCGGAGGAGGGTTCGGAGCAGCGCCCTCAGAGGTAGCCACCGTCTAAGGAGGAGGAGACGCGAATTTCGACTCCCCCATCATCTCCCGAGCACCATCGCTGGAGGAGTCATTGGAAGAGTGCCTGCACACGGACAAATTAGTACAAGTACAAAGTAAACAGTAAAGAAAACGCAGTGCAGATGAAACTTACGAGTCAAGCTCGCTCAAGTTGAAGACAGGAGGGGTCCTCCGGACCTTCTTCTCCTCTTTCTTCTCTTCCTTCTTTTCTTCCTTCTCCCGCTTCGCTGGCGGGTGCGGCGCTACAGCCCGCACGGGAAGGGCAGGAATCAGAGAGGAAGAGCCTTCATGCCCACCACTGTGATGTTCAAGACACAGTGGGTTCCTAGGAGTCGGAGGAGTCGAAGCATCCGAAGACTCGCTGGAGCTCCGTGATCGACTCGTTGGCCTCTTCAGCCGGAGACCATGCCGATGGCAGCTCGGACATGGAATCCACCACATCATTATCTGGAGCATCCAGATATACTTCGGGTAGTGGAGGAGACATACAAGACACTTTGAAGCTCGGCATAAGAGAAGAATATTTTGATAGCAAACAAACACAAATACAATGCAGTCGAAAAATAGCGCTACACACACGGATCTACACGTGAACAGAAGGAGAAGAAAAGAGGAGTCGACTTCCCGGATATCCTCCAAAGATTGAACTTCAAAGAGCGAAGGGCCCTGTCAAGATCTCCCTGGGAGATTTTCTCAGTCGAAACCCTCGTCGGATCACGTCGGCCCGCATAAAGGAACATCGGGTGCGCCCTAGCCTGGAGTGGCTGCACCCGACGCTCGAGAAAAGTGCGGATGATATCCACACCGTTCACTTCCTTGTCCGGAATCAACTGGAGATCCTCCACCCGACGATAGAGAGCCTCTATCTCCGCCACCTCGCCATCCAACATCTTGTTTTTCCAGGACCTTTTCGGCTCGATCTTTTGGGAGGGTTCGAAAGGAACAAGACCAAAATCCTGCCCAGGCACTACGGAGTCGCGGATATAAAACCATCGCCTCCGCCAGTACTGGACAGATTCGGACATGGAAAAAGAAAAGAAAAGCAGATTGGGCTTGAGGGAGATGATGCAACCCCCAATGGGATAAAGACCATCCGAACCGGATTGCCTCTTCACAGAATAAAGTTTCCGGAAGAGGCCAAAGTGTGGCTCAATACCGAGCCAGCACTCGCAGAACGTGATAAAACAAGCAATGTGAAGAAGAGAATTGGGGGAAAGATGGTGCAATTGGACACCATACAGAAAAAGCAGTCCACGAAGGAAGTCGTGGACTAGGAAGGAAAATCCACGAATGACAAAGGCAAGGAACATAACCCGATACCGAGAGGGGGGACGGGGGATTACCTCATTGCCTGGGAGTTTGACGGCCTCCCTATCCTGCGGGATCAGGCCCCGCTCGCGAAGCTTGCGGAGATCACTCTCCTGCGTCTCCGATCGCCGCCAGCCACCATCGGTGACACGGGTAGCGGCGGCATTCTTCTTCCCTCCAGCAGCGCTGGTACCAACCGCAGATGAATCCTTCTTCGACTTCCCCATCATGGTACGGCGGCGCCGGCAGCGAGAGCGCAGGATGGAAGATGGAAATGTGAAGGGATATTCCAGCACGCAGCAAGAACTCTCAGAGAACAAGGAAGCAGTGAAAACGAGAATAGATGCGGTGAAAACAAACTGAAGTTTTCCCCAATGATTATAAAGACGAAGACGATGCACGACAACCGTCCATCGAGAAGACCTAACGCCAACGGCAGAATCTGACCATACACGTGTCAGCATCGCAACGAACCGTCGCCAACACGCCGTCCACTACGCGCGGAAATCGAGGCGACGCCGTAATTATCTCCACTCCGAGCGTGGCCAGTCAATTCAAGGTCAGACAGTGGGACCCATGTTCGTCCAGTCAAGTCATCTCTGGCGCAACAGGCGTTTGAGGTCATCGATCGTCAGCACTGACGTCATCAAAAGCTACACTAGCACCAGCTACAATTTCTTCGGCTTCAAAGCTAACAGTACTCACCGAATCTACGATTCGACCAATTACCGGGCTACTCCTATCGGAGCGCTAGCCGCACCAAGAATGAACAACATGCTCCACATTGAACTATTTCGAGTCCCACGTCCGAGACGTGACTCCACCACGGACTTGGGGGCTACTCCCATAGGGAGGATGGATTTAAGCATCCGAAAAATTTGTGTCCTCTGGACCCGAACAACGGCTGAATTAAAAGTCTCCGCTCGAGTCTACGACTCGAACAGACACTCGGGGGCTACTCCCATAGGGAGCGCTGGTCACGCACCCTATGAATTCTTCGACTGCGGTCCTTCGGATCAGTCTGCAAAACTTTTCGGCAACTCTGCCCTAATTAACGCTAAGTGAGCAATGTCCTGCTTGGCCACCCGAAACACCTCCGCGGTGATAAACATTCGGATGATGTGTCTACGACACAAAGATAAGACCTACAGATATCATCTGATGGCCTGGCAACGTACATGACTGCGCTCTGCTAGTAAAAATCTGTGCCAACAGGCGTGACGAAAAATCCCGACGGACGCGTTGGGTACATCAATTAAATTCACTGGAATTCCACTCCTGTAAGTCCTCCGCGGCCTAAGTCGAATTACGCCAGCATATGTTCCAGGTTCGAGTTGAGGGACTCGAGCCTGAAGAAGATCGTGTTGTTTCGTCCTAAGACAGTTAACTGACCCTGATCCGTCGGATGAGTCAGACACACGCATCAACAATCCCTACACATGAACTATTGAAATACATAGTCGTACCCGAAGGATTTAAGAGTCCTCAGCCGAATCTACGATTCGACTGATCACTCGGGGGCTACTGACATGGTTATACCCCGCGGGTACATGATCTCAGCATACCTGGTCCAGCCCAAGGAAGGCCCACGGCAAATATACGCCGGCCCATGAAGACTTTCGGGTGGCCAAGGCCCATGACGCCTTCGGATCCTTGGAGAGCAAGACTAGAGTAGATAGGAAATTCAAAGGGGTAAAAACCCTAGAACCTGTAACCGACTAGGTCTACGTCCGGGACCTGCCTAAGTCTATATAAAGGCCAGGAGGGCACGACCTAGATCGCTCTCTCAACTCATACTTCTGCATACACACCTCCACGCCATATTGCATCTGCGCACCCCTGTAATCACCGGTTCCGCCGTAATCAAGAGCAGACAAGCAGGAGTAGGGTTTTCCCTCTGGGGGCCTGAACCTGGGTAAACCTCGTGTCCCCGTGTTACTTGTTTGTTAACCGTTCCGCGATCTCCAGCATCCCCATCTTCTCCAAAACCCAAGTCCATAACAATGGGCATTGACGAGTCGAAACCTCGTCAGGGCATACCTAGCTAATGACAAGAATTTGTCACGGTATTCCACTATAGTCATCCTTCCTTGCTTCAGTTCTCTGAACTCGTCTCTCATCCTCTTGATCAAACCCGGTGTCACATGGGTTCTGCTGAACTTGACCTTGAATTCCTCCCAGGTCATCATCTGGCCTCCGATCATTGCGCGAACACTGTTCCACCATGCCCTGGCATCTCCGGCTAGATATGGGTTCTATAAGTCACTTAAGTCAACTCTAAGTTAAAGTTTTGATAAAGGAAATAAAGTAGAAAGCTTGCAAATAAAACTAGGATTGGGTTATCAAGTGGGTATGATCACATATGCTTAAGGCATATAGTTGGCATGGTAACAAGTAAGGGTTTGTTTGCATCAGTAGAGTATCTTGCAAGTGTTAGATTGCACATTCACTAGTAGTATTAGGCTTGCCAGTATGGGCTTGCACAATATCAGTATAAGCTTGCCTTGTGCAGAGCAGTGGTTGAAGTTCTCCTCGGCTTCTTCTTCGTAGTATCCTCCTTCCTCCTTGTATCCTTGGTCGGTACTACCGTCTATAAATAAACACGATATACACAATCACCAAACAATACTTAACTACTTGCAATCATCACACAAAAGGGTCCTATAGATGATCTAGCATTATCACTAACATTACAAGATTAAAGCTTGGTTTAATTCCTTTTTATTTTTAGAAAAGTAATTTCTTGTGGCATCCCGCAAAAACCACTACTAGAAAATCGCGTTGTTTTTGTGCATTGCATCACCATGACATCATCATGCATCTTTGGCTCTCAGAATATTGTAGCTAAAAACTATTTTGTCTGATACAATACCTCTTCTCTTATTTCAAAACAAGTCTTATAATTATCTGTTAAATTAATTGCCTAAAAATTATTTTGCTAAAAATATTTAAAACAAGACAACACCATAAATATTTTACAAACTAATAATACCCCAAACCCTAATCTATTCCTACCCAAACCTAGTCTACCCACCAACCATAGCTTGCCACATCATCTTGTCCTCCACCTCACCCCCAGCCACCTCACCAATCAACACCCCATCCCCTCTCTCTCTCTTCCTCATAGCCAACCCCACCCCCCTTCTCTCTCTCTCCCCGATAGCCTGGCCCCACCCCTTTCCAGCCCCACTCCCCACCCCACCTCTCACACACGCGGTCAACCCCAGCCCACCCGCTGGCCCCACCCCCACTCTCCCCCGGCCCCACCCCGCAAAGACCCAACGGACCCGGCCCACCACCTCTCTCCAACCTCTCTCCCCACCTTGACCTCCGCCCCGCCTCCCTGCGTCCTTCCCCACCGGCTCCTTGGCCGGCCTCGGCCGCCGACCAGCCCTGCAGGTGGCAGCCCGTCTCCGCCTTCGCCCGTCTCCTCCACGCAGCCGCCTCCTCCGTCCCTTGTCGCTCTTCCTTGACCACGCCTGCGCTGACGGCGCCCTCCACCGCCATCGGCCTCCGCCACTGGCCTCGGCGAGCTCCGCCTCCCTCGCCCGAGCTCCTCCGCCCGAGCCCGCCGGCGCGTCCTCCCCGTCGCTGCTCGCCGGTGCCCCCCCTCTCGTCAGCGACGCCTCCACCCTCTGCAAGCTCCTCGCCTACACAGCTCCCCGGCCGCCAAGCGCCCCGCCTCGACCCCACCTTCCTCTCCTCGTCGCTCTCCTCCGCCACCCTCCGGCTCGCCGTCCTCGCGAGCTCCGTCGACCCCGCCGTTCGCCTCCTCTCTCGACGCCGTCCACGTCCTCTGCCCCGCCGCCGCCAGAGGTCCTCCCCGCCTCCGGCCGCGTCTCCTGCCGCCTCGCCGCCTTTTCCCCTGCAGGAGCCTGCCCGAGCCCCACCGGTGCCCCGCTGCGGCCGACGTCGAGCCGCGCCTCCTCTCCCTGGCTCTCCCTCCTCGGCCTCCTCTGTTTCTGCAGATGCAGTGCATCTCGGCGACCCAAGCGAACCCTCCGTCCATGTTGCCACGCAAGCAGCCCCGCTGCGGTTCCTCCCTACCATGTTCGTTTGTCTGTCGCAGTCGCGCGTGCATGCTATGTTGTTAAATCTTGTCGCGAGTACATCCAACACCAAGGACTTCCGAAGAGGAACCAACATCAATTTGGGATCCGACAAGTTCTTGCCGACAAAACCCCCGCCAAGATCTTCATCGAAACCCCGAGTATTCCGCCGCGGTACCCGGGAATCTCCTACTTGGAACCATCGGGCCACGTAAGACCATCGACGCCACACCCGAGTCCGGCACCGACACCCGACAACCTCAACATATGACGCCAAGGTCTTCTCCTCGGAACGACGAGTGATCCTTCCAGGCTTCGAAGCCCGACCCCCGTGGACCGACATGATCTCCTTCACGGATACGACAAGTACTCCCTCGAGGACGCCGAGTACTTCACCCCGGACACCGAGACCCTGGACGACAAGTTCTCCTTCCCGGAAGCATTGACGCTCGTGCGACAAGATCTACTTCCCAGATCCGAAGACCCTAAATCCCGGAGTCCGAACCTCGTTCCCGTCAAACCCTAAACCCTGAGACAGAATCCCGAAACCCTCGGAACACCAAGATCGCCGAACCCTAATGTGTGAACCTTTTCCCGAGCCCCTATTTTATAAATGCCATCTATATAAATTATTGCATATTAAATTGTCATACTCGCATGCATATTGTCATGTGGGTTGGGGGCCTTATGCCGATTCACCTTATAATTAAATATGGGGCCCATATGCGGGCAAATCCAGTCGTATATTGGCCTCATTTAAATTTGTGTAGCGAACCGGTAACTTATCTTGCCCTGTTATTACAACATTTAAATTGCGGGTATCTAGAACAACTGTAACCATATACTTAATTGTCGGGACCCCGGTTCCGCTTAATATTGCCTAATTGCATCGCACCTTTGCCATGTCATGCATCATACATGCATCATGCCCGATCTTTTGCCGTAGTATTAAATAGTGCATCCGGTGTTTATTCTAGTGTTTTGCTTCTTCGCGGATAAGGCCGTTGAGTTGATGCGAGTATCGACCCGATCTTCGGTTGAACCTTCGGCAATGTTTCAGGCGAGCATCTTCCCCTTTCTACCTATCTTACTTTTATAGTATTTATTCCCTCCTGTTGATCTATTGCTATCTGTGTTGCGCTGCTCTAGTTTTCGTACCCGTGATTTCCTTGCAGCCTTATATTGCCTTGGACACATCCTATTACCTGTTGTTTGGTAGATAGCTGGACTTGCGCGTCGTAGTCGCTTGATCGAGTGCTGTTGCGTGTCGTCGAGTACCACAGTTGTTGGAGTATTGTCGTGTGTTTATTGTTGGAGATGATCAAGACTTTAATTACTGTTTAACAACTAAAATTGAAGTAAGTAAGCAGAGGCACAAGTGGGCAATAGATGTTATTTGGTTGTTAACCGTCCACTTGTGTCCCGTAGGACCCCGAGTACTTGATACCTGTTCCTTGAATATTCGCGCTATCCACATCCGGGAGGATTATGGGACCCCCTGAGCCAGAGCTTGATTCATTCTTATTTCTTGGGGCCACAAACTAGTTCGAGGTTTTATTTACTATCCTGTACCTATGCCATGCTTTACTGCTTTATTACGATTGTGCGAGGAGCACTGTCTTTTAGGTAAGCGGAGTGTTTTCGCGGTATCGACAAGCCCAGTTTTGGGTTCCCGATCGTTTACCCATGGCGCAAACCTTGAGTCCGTCTCGAGTCATTAACCGTTGTTGGTGTACTCCAAGGGGTGGCCCCCTGAAATATTTCCGAATCCTGTGATTGCTTTGTCGTGAAAGCCTCGTTGGGTTTTGATTTGGTTTTTCCGAGGTTGATCGAGTGTGTGTTGCTATTTGTGCACCCCTGCAGGGTAAAACTTTCTGAAAGCCGTGTCCGCGGTTATGGACGACTTGGAGCACAGTATCTCGATCATAGACAACTATAACTAAAGTAGTATTATAAATTTGACTTTATAATGACTAGTAATCAGCTTCACTATAATGGAATGGCTAAATAAAACTGCCAACAATTGCTTGTTTGGGTTGTCGCTTGCGACCATTGTACCTGACTAGTAAGTATTATAACTACAACGGAATGGCTAAATAAAAGTACCAACAACTGCTGGGTTTGGGATATCTCATGCTAATTGTATTTGACTAGTAAGTGTCGCAACTACAACGGAATGGTTAACTAAAATTGCCCACTGCTTATTTTATCAGGATGATTGTCTATACCTGACTAGTAATTGCTGCAACGATAACTGAATAAATAAAACTGCCAACGGTGTGAGTTCCTCGGTTGACTTCCTCGTTTGGTCTCGAGGGGGAAACACCAGGATGGGTTTGTTTGATGGTAGCATCAGGTTGGTTCCGCATAGGTCTTTCTTATCCCCCTCTGGTAGCCGCCCGTTGTATCGAGTCTCTATAGGTTGTTTAGTGCATGCTGCCGCTGCCGCTTCGGTCCACCATACCTATGTAGGCGAGGACCGCCGAATTCTAGCCTCGCGTGTCTTGGCCTCAAGATCGACGCTCCTCTTTTTCCTTTGCCCTTTGTCGGCACCCCTTTTGTTTAAGCAGGTTTTGAGATCGACGTCGTTAGCAGGGTTACCCTTCCGGCTTGGCCTGGGCAGGGTTATGGACGCCATTGGTTATTCTTCAGGGCTCTTAGCCCCATTTGCATCTTGTCCGTAGTCGGACGCTGTATCGTTTTACAGGTGATTTGGATCTTTGTATTGTATATCTGTATTCTTGACTCATGGAGTCGTGTTGTATATATATCTGTTCTGTGGGTCCCATCGAGGACTGTTGTGTAATGTTATTACTTCGTTTTCCACCCGCACGAAAGTGCCTGGTGGGCACCTTTGAATCGTTTCTATGCGGGTTTGGCGGGTTTCGCTAAAACTTGCATAGGGCCGATTCTGAGGGTGTTACATTTCTACTCATTGAAAAACTACTTAAGATTTAATATTCTCCAAACCAAACATGGGATCATGTTGACACATGTCATCACCACATATTTTAGTCCATGGGAATGTGATTTAAAGTGGTGTCATAATTTAATAAGGTTTTACCCTTTTATTTTAACTAATTAAAGTGGCTAGAAATGCCTATGTGGCATTCTTTTATTACTTGGTCACTATTTCTGTAAGTAAACCTATATATTTTTATATATTCTGAAAGGTATGGTTAAATGTGATTTTTGAGAGTTGGAATCAACTCAAAAGCTATTATGGTTTTAATTTGAAAAATGTTTGAATGCAGAAAAGCTTCTGCCTTGTTATTTTTGCCAAGGGTGATCTACAGATCCAAATGACTTGAATCCAACGGGATTGGATTCAGCATTTCAATACCTTTATAACAAAATTGGTTTCATTCAAATTGGTGCACTGAGTCGATCTGGGTTGATTTTTGAAACTGGATGCAGAAGTGTGTTTGAAATAAAATGGAAAAGGTTTAATTCAAATAACTGGGCTGCGTGGGAAAGGTTAACGGGCCGGCCTGCTAAGCACAGCACTCCCGCGGGCTGTGTAAGTGGCTGTCCCCACGCGTCAGTGAGACAGGGGGTGCGAAGCGGTATGGGGCGATGTGGTGCATTCGATCTGGTTCTAATCCAACGACTAAGGGTCATCATCGAAGTTGGGCAACACCGGCGAGACAGAAACCTAGCACGACCAGTGGGGTCTGGGGCTAGCTCACCGGGTTCAGGTAGGGTCGCGAGGCGAGACGGCGAAGTCGACGACGAACCTCCTGGTACTGGCAGCTTCTCCTGGGGCGGCTCCAATCGCTGGCTCCCTTCTTCTCCAGCAGCGGCGGGCTCCGGTGAAATTCCGGCGTTGCGCTGCTCGCCTTGCTCCGGGAACGGGGTGGAATGATCAGTGAGGAGAGGGGAGTGAGATGGTGTGCTCAATTCGGCTGGGGGTGGCCTCTATTTATAGTGGCGAGAGGGGACCGACGGGGCGCAAGTTGAGCTCGTCGGGGTCGATGGTACAGACGGATATTGGCATGGAGACGATAGGGGGCGGTGCGGTGCTCCCTGGCGATGCCCAACGACACGGTGGCGAGACGTGGGGCGGTGCGGCTTGGTCGGAACGCGACGGTGCTCTGCGCGTGTCCGACGGAGAATTTAATGGCGCACAGCTCGCCTGGTCCGCGCGGCGGCGAACGAGCGTGTCTGCGGGGTTGCTGGGACGGTGGTGATCACGTATGCACGCGGCTAGGGCGGCGCGCGGTTTGTGGGCGTCGGTCGAGCGTGGCGCACGGGGCGTGCTCTCGGCATGGTTGCTGGCGAGGTTGGCATGGTTCATGCGTGTGGTCCAGTGGCTGGCAACGTTCGAGCGCTGGACAGGGAGTGGCGGTGGGGTGTTGGCTTGCTCCCATACATGCTGGCTAGGCTTGTTTCCCCTCCTAGCTTGCTGTCGACATGGGGGGTGACAAGGGTGCATTCGGCCTGCTCACCATTGATGGCGATGCCAAGTTTACAGTGATGCTAAGGGTGTGCAATTGAGCTAGATGATCTACTAAAACAAGCCAATAGTGTTTGGATTTTGTTTGATTTGTGTTTGCCAAGTGTTTGATGAAATGGCCGCAAGAACTCAAGTTTTGAATTTTAAAAAGATTTTTGGTGGGTGTGCTAGGTTGGTGCTGGTGAGTCTGCAGATGCTTGGGTTTTGAAAGTTGAGCTTATTTGAGTGGTTTTTGAAAAAGTGGGATCTTCCCATATGATAAAGATTCAATTTTGAATTGTCATTTAAACTATGCATTTGAAAGTTTCTGGATGATCACAAAGTGGGCCTTGATACTTTGTTATGAGTACAATCAAGGGGTGCAAAGATCCAGAAAATTTTCGGTTAGGTTCTGAAAGTTTGAGACAGCCAAAGTAGGCATGGGAGTTAAATTGGTCAAAATGACCATTCCCTTATTTTACTTGTTTTGATTTACTTGTCTTTGGGAAAAGTGTGGGAAATATTTAGATGATGTTTATTTCACCTAAGCATCCATTTACAAGCAATGGAACACACAAACAAGGTGGTTCAAAAGAATTCAAAATGAAATGCATACTCACATGCATGCTTCCATAATTTTATTTAGAAAAGTTTTTGTTAACCCTAATTTTGATGATTAGAGTTTGATGATCCAATTTTAGTATTTTTGGGATGTTACAACAGGCGAGGAGGAAGATGGACCGAACTCGTCGGCCGCTGACGTTGATAGGGGTCGAGACCAGCTGTTTTGTGCGCCTTCTTCTCCACTCCTTTTCACCATCTGGCGCCCCTGCTAGCCCCCGCTTGGGTTAGGTCCAGTCTGGATTAGAAAGGCCGCGCCGACACTAAATAAAATGGTGTGTGGGGGGGTGGGATGGGGTGGGGGGGCTAGGCGTGGATTCGACCGCCGGCACCCCGATAGCCCTTTAGGGGGGCTTTAGGGCCCCGGGTGGATATGCTCTAAGAATACATTGTTGGCTGTCATGACAAGTGGTTGTGATACAAATTCTAGGAAAGCCAATGTAAAGAGGATGTGATTTTGGCTTTGGCGAGGAGCATGTATTCCTGGGATCCATTTTGAATTTCTGCATTTACAAAACAATGTCTTGCTCAAGTATGGTAGAAAATTCACATGTTTTCAGTAGTCTAAACTTAGAGCATCTCCACTCGCCTACCCAGGAGGCCGGTCCGGACACCGAAATTACGTCTGGACGCCAAAAATCGGCCCAGTCGTGTACCCAGGGACCTCTTTTCGGCCGGATTTGGGCCAACTTTGGTCCGGACTATCCAGGCCGAACCCAAGATCCCGGGTACGCCCTGGGAACGCCGGACGTAGCGAATTGGCCGAGTGGACCAGTCTGTCAGCGACAGAAGATGACTCGCCGCCATTCTTCCCGCTGTTTTCTCCTTCCCGCCGTTTTCCTTTTCCCGCCCTTGCCGCTACACCCTTCACGCCCTCGTTGCTGAACTCCGCCTACAAAAGGCGTGCATCTCACCGTCTTTCTTCACAGTCTCTCACACCACCACAACTCCGGCGAACTTCGGACGTTCGCACCTTTCTTCCTCCTCAACTCCGTCGAGAAGCCATGGCCGAGGGATTTTCCGGCCGACGCACGACCTCGCCGGAGAGATTCTGGTGGCTATCGCCGACATGCAAGACCCGGGTCTCGCCGGGGAGTTCCAGGAGGCTATCGCCGACAAGCAAGACGCGGATCCTGGCAACCTGGTCTTGTGGAGGCAGTTCTTCGCCGATAGGCGCCTCGCGGGACTCGCCCGACACAACGGTCTGCCGGGCTCGCCGCCGCCGCAGCGCCACAATATGGCTTTTCGCCGCCGCTTCTGGAGCGTTCCAGGGCGAACTCTCGCCGGCTTCATGGAGCACATCCAGGCCGGCAACCACCCCCATCTCGGCCTGTAGTTGCGGCGTTCGGCGTCGACCACGGCGGCGGAGGCCTTTTCCTAGTTTTTAACTCGATGTAATGTGTGCTCACCCTACTTAATAAAATCCGCCTATATTCGCCCATATTTCGCCGAGTTTGACTGAATTTCGCTGAACCTGGGACTCGGCCTGGGCTGGGTACGCGAGTGGGTGATTGGGCGTACCCAGACCGAAAACTTGTTCCGTCCGTCCAAAAAAAGTCCCTTTTCGGTCTAGATTCGCCCAACGAGTGGAGATGCTCTTACGCAGTGAGATATATAATACTTGCAGCTCAAGAGAAAAATGTACCGGTCTCGGGATTTCAATTGCTTACCATGTTTGACACGGTCAGACATACTTCCTTCGACCCATATTAGTTGACTCAAATTTGGCTAGATTTGAATAAATCTAGACACTATTTACTATATAAGTTCATCCAAATTTTAATAAATCTAAATCAACTAATATGGATCGAAGTGAGTAATAAATCTGAAAATTGAAATTCCCTTGGGCCAAAGATTCGTGCCCATATGCGACCGTCCAAACCTCGAGTCGGTCACTCCTTTTCACGAAGCCTTCACTGCAGAGTTGAGTGCACGCTACTTCTGAATTTGATACTGACAGTTGCACCTCCATTTGGATACCTCCTGGAGCCGCAGCCAGAATTCTAAGCTGAAGCCTTTAACCTCCAGGTTTTCAGTGAAGTTTTCTTCTTGTTTTTTTTTTCAGCGACAGGCAGCTACATACATACACTAAGCCAAGATGAAAATTGAGGTTCAGTGAAGTTTTCTAACAGTCGGCGAGAAGCAGATACATGCATACATACACTTGGCCAAGATGAAATATCATACATGCTCAGCTTGCTCTCAACTCCGAACCCTATGTCTCTGGACTAGACTGTAATATTTACATCATCAGAGTTGCAGAAATACCACAACACTGATTTATGCTGTTTAAACAAGAGGTGGCGACACAAAAACTGGCAGGCTCTTTGCTGCCACACAAAAATGAACTCATGTAATGTGCCAGTGATATGATAAAATACAATACAAAGATCAGGAAGTCTTATACTGCAGCATAATAGAAAGTTGAGAGCAATATGGGTGCTAAATAAAAATATTAGTGAATTGTACTACTGTAACAGCAATACAGATTCCCTCGCAAAATAAATAAATAAATAAATAAGAGATTAAATATGGCACCTGAAACATTGGCCGGAAGAAAATAAAATGAAGAAGACATGAAGTAGAACGAAAACATTGCAACTAATGGAAGAAGTCAAGGAAGCTGATACTACAAACTCTTCACAAAATTACTGGAAACGATAGTTGAGGATACCACCCTTATTGAGCTAGGGGTAAAGGAGAAGCTGTACAGCTCCACCACATACATACTCTGTCTACACCAGAGGCTGCAGATCTACCTATACTTCAGAACCCATCAGAAAGGATCTCCTCCAGCTCAGAATCCTCCTGCCTGACAAATGAATCGTCGTCAATTGAGTCAGGCTCGGTGTCAACTGCGTCTCCTGTCACAGCGGAATCATCTCTGCCTTTTGACGGTTTAAGTTCAGATATAATGTATCATGTCAACTGTGAATGTCTCCTTCCAAAAAATGATATCTTGCTGGGAGCAAATCTTTGTGCTTATGGTATATCCCTTTCCTTGAAAAGAGAGATATCAACAGAGAAATACTTGAAGTTTCAAGCGACATGCTTTTCTCATCAAGTCTCGACATATAATTTATGGCCCTGACTATTTCACCTTTTTCAAATAACTTTCTGATAATAGTATTTAACATACGAGAGTCGCAAGCACAGCCACACGTCTCCATTGATGAAAATGTATTGTCAGCTTCTTCTACCAATCCTTTTTCTATAAGATTTGACATCATCACTGTGTAGATTATAACATCAGGTACCAACCCATTGGCTGGTATTGCGGCAAACAAATTCTTAGCTTGCTCTATTCTCCCAACATTAAACATTGCATCAATTATGATAGTGAGAGTTCTAATATCAAACTTAAGGTTCATTCCTTGCAATTTCTCGAACTGCACGATTGCTTCATTGGCACAACCATTTTTAGAAAGCCCGCCGAGAAGTATATTGTATGTATCAACGGACAATCTCACTCCACTTTTGATCATCTCATGGAACATTTCCTTTGCAGCCACAGTTCTACCAGCTTTAAATAACCCATCCATTATGATGCTATAGGTAAGAGTATCCGGTTTAGCTGCCATACCTGACATTTCTTCGAATAGAGTCAACGCAGCATCCACCATTCCATCTTTAAAGTATCCATTCATAAGTGTATTGTACGTACATACATCAGGCTCAATGCCAAACGAAGCCATATCATCATGTACCCTGGATGCTTCCTGCATCTTGCCAACTAAGCAGTATCCATCAATCAGTGTATTGAATGTGATAACATTAGGCTTCTCACCTACATGTATCATAAAGTCAAAGACATCCTGTGCATCTGTGACCCTTCCTTCTTTGCATAGGCTATTTATAATTGAGCTAAAGAACGCCACACCAGGAGAAGGGATACCTTTTTCCATCATTTCATAAACCAATTCTTCAGCTCTCACTAAATCACCATGTGTACAATAACCCTGAATCAGGCAGCCGTAAGTCTGTAAATCCGGTGGTAGCCCCATATGAATCATCTGGTTGAATTTTTCAATAGCATCATTCATCCTACCCTTTCTGCAAAACGCATATATCATGGTTGAATAGGTCACAACATTCGGTTTCACTCCCTGCTTCTGCATGTCTTCAAAGATAAGAACAGCCTCGTCGAGCCATCCACATTTTGCATATGCATTTATCAATATGTTGAAAACATATTGGTCAGGTACAATACCTTCTCCTACCATCAAGTTGTAGAGTTTTGTCATATCAACAAGGCATCCTTCTATAGCGTACCCATGAAGCATGGTAGAGTATGTGACAATATCAGGTTTGAAGCCCTTCACAATCGCGCAATCCAGAATTTGTCTAGCTTCTTTGCTTCTTCCACGCTTGCATAACCCATCAATAATGGAGTTAAATGTCATGGTATTAGGAACAACACCCTGTTGTACCATTTCATGGAATAGGTTGCATGCTATGCTGAAATTACCCTCCTTTAAAAAGCCACGGATGACCGTGGTATATGATATCACGTCAGGGGAGCAGCCACCTTCTTGTTTCGCCATTACCTGGAACAGGTCCAGCGCACGCTGGCTACTGACATCATCGCATAAGCCCTTGATAACTGTGTTGTATGAGAAGGCATCGGGCATGCAGCCCAGATCCGGCATCCTGTGAAGCAGCACGTCCACAGCCTCATTTATCCGCTTTGCGTGACAGAGGACCTTGAGGACGGTGTTGGCGGTAACGCGATCTGCCTTGAGGCCCACCCTGAGGAAGCGGCCGAAGAAGGCGAGCGCCAGGTCTGGTTGCCGTGCGCGGCAGCAGCAGTCGAGCAGGATGTTGTACGTGTAGACTGTGGGCGGGGCCACCGCGGGCATGCGGTCGAAGAGGTCCACGGCGAGCGAGAGGCCGTCGCTGCAGGTGGATGATGGTGGCGCGCGGGCGAGGGCGGCGAAGAAGCTGTTCAGGGAGCGCACGGGGACCGGAGTGGCCTGCCGTAGCAATTCGTCGAACAGGTGGTGTGCGTCCTCAGGGCTGAGCGTCCCGGAGCGGACGCGCTCCGTGGCGGCGGCAAGGGCGACGTGGGGATCCCGGCGAGAGGGTGGAGAGGTGGAGGTGGAGGAGGAGCGGCGGCGGAGGAGAGACGTCGGAGTGGTCGAGTAGAGGCGAGACATGGGGTTTTCGCTGGTTCGCCGTGCGGCATGGGGAAATCTTAGAGCAAGCTGCATGGGGAAATTCTGCATCTTGTTCTTGTACGACTTAGAGCAAGCTGCTTGGGCGACTGGTTTGTAGTGGGGCCAAACTCTGCATCTTGTTCCTGTACGAACGACTTATACCATGCCTTGCATAAGTATTATCCAATTCCAAATAGTCCCTTAAAAAATTATTAGCCAAATATTTTGGTTGACAAAGAATGAGTTAAAATCAGTACTTCTCACTCATTCGCAAAAAAAAAGGTGCTTCTCGTTAATCAATTCCAAGTTTTTCTTAACCGGATTGATTTCAATATTAACTTCAACAATAAAAGGAGCCTGTACAAAATCACTTTGAAAAGTTTAAATTTTTGAAATTTGTGCAAATACTAAATTACTGACGAATTCACATGCATTTCAAACATATTTGTATAATATTTAAATAAACAAAAAACTAAACTACTGGTGGCCACGGCCATGCCTGCCTAGGCCAAGGCGATTGTACATCGCCGCCGCGTAGTGGTCCCGTTGCTAGGATCCTGATTCGGGTGGTGGCATGGTGTTGCAGCCTTGGCCTCGATCACCACCGCCGCAGCTCTAGCCCGAGTAGCCGGCCGCGTTGTTGTCGCCCTCCAGGTCGATGAACATGCCGAGGTGGCGCGCGCGCTCGGCATGCTCCCGCCGGTACTCCACGCGGACCAAACCTCGGCGAACGCGTCCATCGCGGACGACATGGTCTCGAAGGAGACGTGCTGACCCGGAAACTCCTCCAGGTCCTCCTTGATCTTTAGTTGGAGGGCAGCCACCTTATACTCCAGCGGGCAGTGTTCACTTCTTCTTCACCTGGCATTCGGGCCTGGCGCGGCGCAGACAGCCACGGGGAGGGGAAGGCGCACGACAGTCTCGAATGGAGACGTTGCCTCACCGCCTGCGTGAAAGCTATGGCGGCGGGCTCCCCTCATAGTCGTCCTACACTAGGGCAAGAAGCGTCGTGACGTCGTTGAGTAGGGGGAGAATCATGCTGACGGCAACGAAGACCTCGACAAGGAAGATCTCGAGAAGAAGAGGGCGGCATGTCGGTGCGGCGCCCACTGCTGGCCCGGATAGCACGGCTATTGCCACGACTGCTGCAGTGGAGGCATAGTTAGCGGCGGGTTGTTGCCGCCGGTGATGTGGGCTAGGACCCAGGAGAGTGTCCTGCCTGGAGCACTCCACGACCGAATCCGCCCTTCGATGTTGCAGTCCTCCGGTGGGGGACCGTCACCGTCGTAGGCTTCGATGCGTGACTGCTGCTGGTCCATGAAGAATGCGTCCCACGCTTCGTCGTTGTCTGGATCCCAGGCAGGATCGTTCCGCTCCTCCGCCGTGAGGGCGCCCTAATAGTGTCGGTAGGTCTCCACCATGCGCGCCTGACCACGGGGGATCGGCGGGACGGGAAGGCCGCCGGCTCTAAATAACCAGTTCTTTGGGAAGCGCATGTTCGACGGTGCTACATAGCCCGCTTCCCATAGCGTCCGAGCCTCGGCTACGCGTAGCGAGCGTCGTCGAAACCGTTCGCGGCGGCGCCATTTTTGGAGTACCTCTCCAGGGCGGCGCTTGGGAAGGAGACGGGGAGGAGGGAATGTGTCGAAGGAGCGGAGGGAAAAGGGTTTTTAAACATTAGATGTCCATTGAATGCGCAGGCTGGGTGTGAGACCTTAGCGCATGGATTAATAGGATTGGCAATATACTCATACCAATAAGTTGCAACTTCTTTTTTGGAAGCTCTGAAAAGAACTCTGAGATTAAGCGTGCTTGGCCTAGAGCAATTTGAGGATGGGTGACCGACCGGGAAGTGGGTATCGGGTGCACACAAGTGAGGACAAAGTGTGCAGAAAAGACTAGTGTTGGTCTATGGGGTTAGTCTAGAGATCCTATTGAGCTGACATGAGTGACAGACGCTGGACCAGAGAGGCCGGGATGTTACACGGGGCGCGTCATGTGACGAGGGAGTGGCGGACAGGACGCATCGACTACTCTCCTGCAAAAGGCTGACCAACTACTCTCCTGCAAAAGGCTGACCCAGGGACCTGTTTTCGTCCGGATTGTGCGCTTTGGTCCGCCTACCTGGCCGTACCAGATCCCTGCATACAGGGGACGCCGGACTCAGCGAAAACGGGCGTGGGCCAGCTCTGTCGGCGAGGAAAGGCACCACTCCCGCCAATTCACCGAGCTCCCCGCCCTTTTCTTCCCCCTCCCGCCTTTCTTTCCCATTCCCCCACGCCCGAAGCTCCGCCGATCACCACGCCCGACATGCCGCCCAAGAGTTTCGTCCAACCTAGATCGATCCTTGGCGAGGGTCCGGCGGAGAAGAAGGCGAGGAAGCCGAGAGCGCCGCCGACCAAGCCGGAGGGCATGTCCTTGGCGGAGTGGGAGAAGAGGGAGCACACCAGGCAGATCTCGTCGGCCGAGCGGAAGGACAGGAAGGAGAGCTCCGGCGGCAAGCGGAGGAGAAGGCGATGGTGAAAGCGGGCGGAAGAACAGGTGATGGTGAAGGCGAAGCAGGATGCGGCGACGCGTTCGGCTTTGATGGCCGCTACGCACCGCTGGGAGCTAAGCGTCGGCTCGCCCGCCGGCTTCTCGCCGATCTCTCCGGACAACTTTCAGGAGAGCCAGGCGGCTGCTCGGCAGAGGTACTCCCCTTCGCCGGAGTTCGACGACGGCTTCAACCCGAACTTGCTCTTCCCTTTCCAGGCGCCGCGCCACCCTTCGCCCTTCGACGTCGACATCAACATCCCCTACTCGGCCTCTCCGGCATACGCAAGCCCCGCTTTGCGCCGCGGACCACTGCCCTTCGGCGGAAGCTCGGCGCCCTTCGGCGAGGCCGACGCGCGCAACCTGTTCGGCGGAATGCCGGGCGCTCTTCCGGTCGGCATGACGGCCGAGGCCTACATGGAGGATCTGATCGCAACATGCTCGGCCTCCAACCACCCCTCCTTCCCTCCTTCTTTACGGAAGAGCAGACCCGTGCCGACGCCGAGCACGACATCGAGTCCCAGGACCTCGTCGATGTCGATGCCGAGGAGTCCCAGACCGAGCAGACACAGCTAGAGGACGCCGAGACTGATGCAAAAAGCAAGAAGGGGAAGTAGAAGCCGGGAACTTCGGCGGATGCTTGGCTCAAATGACAAATTGAAAAGGGCCACTCATCAAGTCCAACCTCGCCGAGAAGAAGGCCAACTATGCCGCTAAGAAGCGCCACAGGGACCTCAATTTCCTCATGGGCGGCGAGGACACGTCGAAGATGAGCTCGCCGGTCAAGGCCTGGTACATGGCGCAACGTCAGGCCATCCTGGAGGGCATGACCACGGCTTCCCCTGCCCCTTCCACTGCGCCGAACGTGCCAGCACCGAACGCTCCCACGCCGAGCTCTGCTTCGACTTCCTCCAACCCGGGGGCCTTCACCGGCGAGATGGACGACAACGCCGCGTCGGCCACGCCGCAGGAGCCCATCCCCATCGACGACTGAGCGTTGTTTCCCCTGTTATGTAATAAAAATATGCCGCTGAACTTATAGGCGCATTTGTCGAACACCTTGTGGCCGAGCACTCGCCGACAAGAACTTGCAGATTCAAATATATAGCCGTTTTGTGTCCGCCTGGGTACTCGACCTGGGTAGCCGAGTGGAAACTGGGCGTATCCAGACCGAAAACTTGCGCCGTCCGACCAGAAAAAGGTCCAATTTCGGCCTGGGTTCGGCCAACGAGTGAAAATGCTCTAAGAGGTTGTAGAGGGAAGGCAGAATAGTCGGGGACGGGGCTGTCTTGGGTTTTTTTATGCTTGCACCGGTTCGTCCTTGCCGCTCGATTACTATCTGACGCGCGAAGCATAAGCACCGTGTAAGACAAGGACGTGCCCAGGCAATAATTAGAAATTGGGTTTTCTTAATACTTCCTCCGTTTTAAAATATAAATATTTTAGGTTTATGAAGAAAATGAATCTAGACTTCTTTTAGTATATAGATTCATTCTAAAATTGAGTAAACCTACATACTAAAACAAGTTTAGATTTATTTTCTTCATAAACCTAAAACATCTTATGTTTTGAAACGAAGGAAGTAGTACAATAAGATTTGCCGATTAGGTAATGTATAAGTACCAAAATCTAAATCAGTTGCCCATTATCGTTTTCCTTAAAATCGGGGAGTATGTGTAATTTTCGTATAGTATTCCTTTCGATCCAAATTAGTTTGACTCAAATTTATTAAGATATTCATAAATTTAATAATATTAAATTATATCTATACAATCGAATCTAAATCAACTATTTTGGATCGAATGGAATAGTAAAATCGGGGTTGTTGTCGCTCTCGGTTCGCCATGTAAAATTAGAGTATATGAAGCGAGTGCAAATTAAGAATCAGCAAGAGATTTCCTAAGAATTGATCTTCTGATGTTATTTGAAAAAAATCGCCGTGACAAATTGTCAAACTGAATATTACTATTCTCTTCTACCCAAATTAGTTGACTTAGATTTATCTAAATTCGATTGTATTTAGACATGATTTTGTATTAGATTCATGTGTATTTTTGACAAATTTAAGTCAACTTAGGAAGTAGTAGTATTACAGTAAGGTCCTAAGAGCATCTCCACTCGGCTTTCCAGCACGCCGATCCCTAGGCGATTTTTTTGGTCCGGACGCCGGAAATTGGTCCAGTCATGTTCTTAGGACCCCGGATTATGACCAGCTTTGGTTCGGACTTCCCAGGCCATTGCCGGGAACGCCCTGAAAACGTCGGACAAAGCGAATACGGCCGTGGGCCAGCTCTGTCGGCGACTCTAGGCCGAACTCCCGCCCTTTTCTTCTTCCCCTCCCGCCTTTATTCCCCATTCCCCCTGACTCCCGCTAGTTCGCCGAGCTCCCGCCCGCCCGCCATGCCGCCCAAGGGTTTCGTCAAACCCAGATCCAACCTCGGCGAACCGGGGGAGAAAAAGGCGAGGAACCGAGAGCGCCGACGACGAGGCCGGACGATGTGTCCAACGCCGAGTGGCTGACCATTGTGCAGAACATGAGGGTCGAGTCGGGCGGCCGCAAGGAGAGGAAGGACATGGCGAAGCTTAGGCAGGAGCTCGCCGAAGGGCAGACGATGAGGGCGAAGCAAGCGGTGGCTTCCCACGCGGCGATGGCGTTCCCGAGGCCGGTCGTTCTGTCGCCGTACGCCGCCCATAGGGGGAGCTAGCCAAGCATCGGTTCGCCGGTCGAATTCTCGCCGATCTCGCCGACCGGCTTCCAGGAAAGCCAGGCGAACCCTCGGCAGAGGTACTCCTCGTCCCCCGAGTTCTACGACAGGTTCAATCCAAACGTGGTCTTCCCCTGCCCCGCACCTCGCCCTCCTTCGGCCTTCAACATCGACATGATCTCCCAAGGTTCGGCGCCCGCCGTCAACCCCTCCTTCTTCACTCAAGAATAGTCTCGGGCTTATACTATGCCTTGCATAAGTACATTATCCAAATATTTTGGTTGACAAAGAAATGAGTTAAAATCAGTACTTCTCGCTCATTCGCAAAAAAACAGGTGCTTCTCGTTAATCAATTCCAAGTTTTTCTTAACCGGATTGATTTCAATATTAACTTCAAGTCTTCAACAATAAAAGGAGCTCGTACAAAACACTTTGAAAAAAAATATTATTAGTATCTGGTCAAATATTATTACTCCCTCTGATTAGGATTATTGAGCCGAAGAGCATTTTCAGATATTTCTAAATTATAAGTCCGGAGCATTAACTTTCCTAATTCCCAGCGCCCTAAGACATTCCCTAATTTCTAGTGCCCACATCCCTTTTTTCTCTAGATAATAAATGCAGCGATCCATGGCACCACTAACGGCCGGTGCATGCGCTGCAAAAAGGTTATTGATTGGCTGGTTCTTTCCTTGAACGGTGTGAGAGAAAAAGAAAATAAAGAGAGGCAATTAACAAGGTGTTAATGATGGGAGTTAATACAATGCTGAGAATTTTCTTGGTCATAGCGACATGGCTCTCTCCGTTTCAGGGCTTAAGTCGTTCTCGTTTTGCGTGTTTTTTCTTTGACCAAGAATTACTCTAAATACGTAAAAAGTTTTAGTATAAAACTAGTATCATTGAAAAGTATTTTTCAATATGAATCCGACGATACTAATTATATACAATATAATCAAGATTTTGTTGATCAATTCTTTCGGCCAAACTTTGCTTTGGAAAGCGTGTGTCTTAAGCACTGAAACGCAGGTAGTAGGAGTATCAAAAATATGTGTGATTTTCATACTACTCCCTTAGATCCATATACAGTCGCGCACTTCTTTGTTTCCATATGCGACCGTCCAAACCTCGAGTCGGGCACTCCTTCTCATGAACAGATACAGTCGCGGTCGCAGCATCGGGCAAGAGTACCAAGATTTGTTGGTTCCACGAAGCCTACGCTGCAGAGTGAGTGCACGCTACTTGTGAATTTGATCCTGCAAGCTGAAAAGGTTGCACCTCCATTTGGATACCTCCTGGAGCCGCAGCCAGAATTCTAAGCTGAAGCCTGTAACCTCCAGGTTTTCAGTGAAGTTTTCTTCTTGTTTTTTTCAGTGACAGGCAGCTACATACATACACTAAGCCAAGATGAAAATGGAGATTCAGTGAAGTTTTCTACTAGTCGGCGAGAAGCAGATACATGCATACATACACTTGGCAAAGATGAAATATCATACATGCTCAGCTTGCTCTCAACTCCGAACCCTTTCTCTCTGGACTGGACTGTAATATTTACATCATCAGAGTTGCAGAAATACCATAACACTGATCTATCTATGCTATTTAAACAAGACGTGCCAGCACAAAAACTGGCAGGCTCTTTGCTGCCACACAAAAATGAACTCATGTAATGTGCCAGTGATATGATAAAATACAATACAAAGATCAGGAAGTCTTATACTGCAGCATAATAGAAAGTTGAGAGCAATATGGGTGCTAAATAAAAATATTAGTGAATTGTACTACTGTAACAGGCTAACAGCAATAGAGATTCCCTCGCAAAATAAATAAATAAGAGATTAAATATGGAACCTGAAACACTGGCCAGAAGAAAATGAAATGTCTTCTTCATTTTTATTTTCTTCTAGGGAGAAAATGAAATGTCTTCTTCATTTTTATTTTCTTCTACCCTAGAAGAAAATAAAATGAAGAAGACATGAAGTAGAACGAAAACATTGCAACTACTAGAAGAAGGCAAGGAATCTGATACTACAAACTCTTCACAAAACTACTGGAAGCGATAGTTGAGGATACCAACCTTATTGAGCTAGGGGTAAAGGAGAAGCTGTACAGCTCCACCACAGACATACTCTGTCTACACCAGAGGCTGCAGATCTACCTATACTTCAGAAACCATCAGAAAGGATCTCCTCCAGCTCAGAATCCTCCTGCCCGACAAATGAATCGTCGTCAACTGAGTCAAGCTCGGTGTCAACTGCGTCTCCTGTCACAGCGGAATCATCTCTGCCTTTTGGCGGTTTAAGTTCAGATATAATGTATCATGTCAACTGTGAATGTCTCCTTCGAAAAACCGATACCTTGCTGGGAGCAAATCTTTGTGCTTATGGTATATCCCTTTCCTTGAAAAAAGAGATATCAGCAAAGAAATAGTTGAAGCTTCTAGTGACTTGTTCTTCCCATCAACTATGGACATATACTTTATGGCCCTGTCTATTTCACCTTTATTCAATAACTTTCTGATGATTATATTTAACATATGAGAGTTGGGAGCACAGCCACTCATCCCCATTGATGAAAATGTACTGTCAGCTTCATCTACCAATCCTTTTTCTACAAGGTTTGACATCATGATAGTGTAGGTTATAACAGTAGGTACCAATCCCTTGGATGGTATTGAAGCAAACAAATCCTTAGCTTGCTCTATTCTTCCAACATAGAACATTGCAGCAATTATAGTATTGAGAGTTATGATATCAAACTTAAGGTTCGTTGCTCGCAACTTGTCGAACAGCATGACTGCTTCATTGGCACAACCGTTTTTACAAAGCCCGTCAAGAATTATATTGTATGTATCAATGGACAATCTCACTCCACTTTTGATCATCTCATGGAACTTCTCCTTTGCAGCAACGGTTTTACCAGCCTTAAATAACCCATCCAGTATGATGCCATAAGTAATAGTATTCGGTTTAGCTGCCATACCTGACATTTCTTCGAATAGAGTCAATGCAGCATCCACCATTCCAGCTTTAAAGTATCCACCAATAAGTGTATTGTACGTATATACATCAGGCTCAATGCCAACCGATACCATATCATCATGTACCCTGGATGCTTTCTGCATCTTGCCAACTAAGCAGTATCCATCAATCAGTGTATTGAATGTGATAACATCAGGTTTCTGACCTATATGTATCATAAAGTCAAAGACATCCTGTGCATCTGTGACCCTTCCTTCTTTGCATAGGTTGTTTATAATTGAGCTAAAGAACGCCACACCAGGAGAAGGGATACCTTTTTCCATCATTTCATAAACCAATTCTTCAGCTCTCACTAAATCACCATGTGTACAATAACCCTGAATCAGGCAGCCGTAAGTCTGTAAATTCGGTGGTAGCCCCATATGAATCATCTGGTTGAATTTTTCAATAGCATCAGTCATCCTACCATTTCTGCAAAACGCATATATCATGGTTGAATAGGTCACAACATTCGGTTTCACTCCCTGCTTCTGCATGTCTTCAAAGATAAGAACAGCCTCGTCGAGCCATCCACATTTTGCATATGCATTTATCAATATGCTGAAAACATATTGCTCAGGTACAATACCTTCTCCTACCATCAAGTTGTAGAGATTTCTCATATCAACAAGACATCCTTCTGCAGCGTACCCATGAAGCATGGTAGAGTATGTGACGATATTGGGTTTAAGGCCCTTCACAATCGCGCAATCCAGAATTTGTCTAGCTTCTTTGCTTCTTCCACGCTTGCATAACCCATCAATAATGGAGTTATATGTCACGGCATCAGGAACAACACCATGCTGTACCATTTCATGGAATAGGTTGCATGCTATGCTGAAATTACCCTCCTTTAAAAAGCCACGGATGAGCGTGTTATATGATACCACGTCAGGGGAGCAGCCACCTTCTTGTCTCGCCATCACCTGGAACAGGTCGAGCGCACGCTGGCTCCTGTGATCATCACATAAGCCCTTGAGAACTGTGCTGTATGAGAAGGCATCGGGCATGCAGCCCAGATCCGGCATCCTGTGAAGCAGCAAGTCCACAGCCTCATCCGTTCGCTTTGCGTGACAGAGGACCTTGAGTAGGGTGTTGACAATAA
This sequence comes from Avena longiglumis, assembly GCA_030063025.1. Lineage (NCBI taxonomy): Eukaryota > Viridiplantae > Streptophyta > Magnoliopsida > Poales > Poaceae > Avena > Avena longiglumis. The sequence goes on from CP125975.1 coordinate 17,401,241, forward strand.
CGCGATCTGCCTTGAGGCCCACCCTGAGGAAGCGGCCGAAGAAGGCAAGCGCTAGGTCTGGCTGCCGCGCGCGGCAGCAGCAGTCGAGCAGGATGCTGTATGTGTAGACTGTGGGCGGGGCCACCGCGGGCATGCGGTCGAAGAGGGCGACGGCGAGCGAGAGGCCGTCGCCACAGGCGGCGGAGGCCGGCGCACGGGCGAGGGCTGCAAGGAAGCCGTTCAGGGCTCGCTCGGGGACTGGGTTGGCCTGCCTTAGCAATTCGTCGAACAGGTGGTGTGCATCATCGGGGCTGAGCGTCCCGGAGCGTACTTTCTCCCTGGCGGCGGCAAGGGCGACGTGGGGAGAGCGGCGTGAGGGCGGCGAGGTGGAGGTGGAGGAGGAGGAGCGGCGGCGGAGGAGGGACGTCGGAGCGGACGAGTAGAGGCGAGACATGGGGTCCGGGCGCTGGTTTGGCCCGCGGTGAACTGCTGGTCACAAAATCGAGTACAATAAGATTTGCCCATTAGGTAATGTATAAGTACCAAAATCTAAATCAGTTGCCCATTATCGTTTTACTTAAAATCGGGGAGTATGTGTAATTTTCATATAGTACTCCTTCCCGATCCAAATTAGTTTGACTCAAATTTATTAAGATATGGATAAATTTAATCTAAATTATGTCTATACAATCGAAATCTATACAAATCTAAATAACTCGGGGAGTCTATACAAATCTATACAATCGAAATCTATACAAATTTATAAGATCGAATGAAGTTGTAAAGTCGGGGCTGTTGGTCGCTCTCGGTCCGCCCTGTAAAATTGGAGTACATGAAGCGAGTGCAAATTAAGAATCAACAAGAGATTTCCTAGGAATTGATCTTCTGATGTTATTTGAGAAAAAATCGCCGTGACAAGTTGTCAAACTGAATAGTATTGTTCTCTTTGATCCAAATTAGTTAACTTAGATTTGTTTAAATTTGATTGTAGATTCATTCTTATTTTGCAAACTTGAGTCAACTTGGAGAGTAATAGTATTATAGTAAGGTCCTAAGAGCATCTTCACTTGGCTTCCCAGGATGCTGATCCCAGTGCGATTTTTTGTTTTGGTCTGGACTTTCCAGGCCATTCCCGGGTTGCTGGGAACGTCCTGGGAACGCCGGACGAAGCGAAAAAGGGGGTGGGCCAGCTCTGTTGGCGACTCTAGGCCGCACTCCCGCCCTTTTATTCTTCCCCTCCCGTCTTTCTTCCCCATTCCCCAGACTCCTGCTAGTTCGCCGAGCTCCTTCCCGCCTGCCATGCCGCCCAAGGGTTTCGTCAAACCTAGATCCAACCTCGACGAACCGGGGGAGAAAAAGGCGAGAAAACCGAGAGTGCCGATGGTGAGGCCGGACGGCGTGTCCAACGCCGAGTGGCTGGCCATTATGCAAAAGAGGAGGGTCGAGTCGGGCGGCCGCAAGGAGAGGAAGGACAGGGCGAAGCTCAGGGAGGAGCTCGTCGAAGAGCAGGCGATGAGGGGGCGAAGCAGGCGGTGGCGTCCCGCGCGGCGATGGCATGCCCGAGGCCGGTCGTTCCATCGTCGTACGCCGCCCACTAGGGGAGCCAGCCAAGCATTGGCTCGCCGGCCGGATTCTCGCCGATCTCGCCGACTGGCTTTCAGGGGAGCAAGGCGAACCCTCGACAGAGGTACTCCTCGTCCCCCCGAGTTTGACGGCGGGTTCAACCCGAACATGGTTTTCCCCTGCCCTGCGCCTCACCCTCCTTCGTCCTTCAATGTCGACATGATCGCCCAAGGTTCGGTGCTCTCCGTCAACCCCTCCTTCTTCACTCAAGAACAGTTCCTGGCCGATGCCGAACACGGCATCACGTCTTAGGATTTCGTCGAAGGCTAGGCCGAAGAGTCGTAGGCCGAACCAACGCAGGCCGAAGATGTGGAGCACGCCGAGGGGTCTACCTTGGCTCCGACAAAAGGAAGAGGCAAAAGGAAGCCTGGCACGTCGGTGCCGGAGCCAAGAATCAAGTGGATGGTGCCTGAGGACCTTTGCCTCGCTGACGCCTAGAAATCGGTCAGCATGGATCCCATCACCGGTGCCAACCAGAACTCCGACAACTCTAAAAGCGCATGAAGCTAGCGTTCGACGAGCGTAGCCTTTGCGACCCGAAGTATAGCAAAATTCATATGGAGCGAGGGAGAAATCCATGACCAACCATTGGGGGCTCATCAGCACGCGTGTAGCAAGTGGCACATCTGTATGGAGGAGGTCGAATGCACACACGTCAACGATGAAAACATGGACAACTAGGTACTTCGCCGAACACTAGCCGAAGGTATGATAAGCTCAAGCCTATTCTGACACACTTTGTCTTGCATTTGCAGCTCCTTCGTGCACTCGGCCTGTACCGAGACGACTCGAAGACGGAGTTTAAGTTTCACCATGTGTTCACCGATATTGAGCACTGCGAGAAATGGTTGGACCCTCGCAAGACCCTCGCGAAGACCAAGGACCGCGTGTACAACCCAGAGGCTCCTCCTCCTCCTGCTGCCGGCGAAGGAAGGCCGGAGATCGGCCAGAAGAAGGCGAAGATTCTCAAGGCCGCGGGACCTCTCGCTGAGTGCCTCCAAGCTTCTATCGAGAAGTGCATCGCCGATAGGAAGGCCCATGCCGAGAAGAGGGCGGAGAAGACCGACGAGAGGTAGGCGCAACTGTTCCAGAACCAAGACCGGAAGATCGACCTCCTCAAGGCCAACTATGCCTCCAAGAAGAGGAACACGGATCTCTAGTTCCTCATGGGCGGCGAGAACACATCGGCGATGAGCTCGCCGGTCAAGGACTGGTACATGGTGCGCCGCAACGCCATCCTCCAGGAGGACAACGCCGACATCACGCCAACTCCTGCGCCGAAGGCTACTGCTACGTCGAGCTCTGCTTCTACCTCCTCCAACCAGTCTGTGTCCGCCGGCGAGGCGCCTAATCCCGCCGCATCGGCCAGGCCGGAGGAGCCCATCCCCGTCGACGACTGATCTCCGAGCTTTTTATATAGTTCTGTAATAATTTTTCGCCAAGCTTGTTGGGTGTACTTCTGTTGAACACGTTTGGCCGAGCTTTCGCCGGCGGGAACCATAAAATTCGAATATTTTGTCGTTTTTGCTTCGTCTGGGAACACGTCCTAGAAACGCGAGTGGGAAACTCCGCGTTCTCACGCCGAAATCTTGCTTCGTCCGGCCGTACTTAGGTCTGGATTTCGGCCTAAGAACACCTGTAAGCACAAACGAAGAAATGTAACTGACGACACTTGACCACACACTACATTGTTGTTTTCGGTGTGAAGCAGATACATACGTCTACTTATATACTTAGCCAAGATGAACTCGGAACCATTTGTTTCGTTAAAAACAAACTCGGAAACATTTGTCTCTGGATTGGACTGCAACATTTTACATCAACAGAGTTGCAAGACGTGGCAACACAGGAACTGGCGCTGGCGGCCTATCCACAGCCAAAAGATAGTCGCGTCAAATATGCCAGTGATAAAATGTCATACAAAGATCAGGAAACCTTATACTGCACAATATTAGTCTAGTATAAGTTGAGAGCAATTTGGCGTTAACGAATGTATTAGTGAATTGTAGTACTACTACTGAAGAGATCCCCTCACAAAATAAATAAACAAGAGATTAAAGATGGCACATAAAAACATTGGCCAGAAGGAAAGAAGACAGGGATGACAAGCATAACAAACATATTCCCACGAACTGCGGGCAAGGAAACTGAACTCCTACAAAACTCTAAAAAACTACTGGAGACGCCATTTGGCGTCACACCCTTATTGAGCTAGGGGTAGAGGAGAAGGCTGTACAGCTCCACCGCAAGATCTATGTACACCAGAGGCTGCAGATCTACCTATCTCTGGAGGGGTCAGAAACTCAGAATCCATCAACTGCTACCACATACAACACTTGTAAAGCCAAGTCAGATCAGATCTGCATAACTTGACTAATTTGTTCCGCCTGCAAAATAACTCTGCTAATCTGAAAGGATCTCCTCCAGCTCGGAATCCTCCTGCCTGGCCAGCGAATCGTCGTCGGCCTCTGTTTCAGTCAACTCTTCTGTCGCAGCTGGGTCATCTTCAGCAATCATCTCTTCTCTCGCAATAAGATCATCTTCAGTAATCATTTCTTCTCCTGTCCCTGTGGGATCGTCTTCAGAGTCTGACCCATCCGCCTCTTCGTCGGTATAAATAGGATATGCTGGTTCTCCAATGGCTTTCTTTATTCCGGTGCTATCTACTGATTCCTGATTACCACCAGAACTCGATTTGACTACTGAGATTTGGTCGGTCTTTTCACATATACAAGCAGCAGGGTTGGCATGGAACTCGCCTCGTCCCAGCATGACTTCCATGGGATCTCCCATAAATCCTTTCTGGATTATTCGCATCTGCGAGGAGAATTTGTCCCATGACATGTTCCCCCGGTTCATGAATAACGGGTAGAGCTGTTTAGCATTCGGCCGGATCGTTCTCTTGTGGCCAAAGTATCTCCTGCGAAGAGCACCAATAGATGGTCAGAAGTTGGAACCAACTTCAGATGAACAAAAGTACAAAAAGCCAACAGACATATATAGCAGAAACAACAGAAACACGCCATTACCTCCGGCCAGCAAGTATTTTTGCCATGTTTCCATTGTTGTTAGTCACAAAAGCATCACTTTCATCACAGACAATGAAATCAATTGCAGCCATGCGAGATGAATGTGTCAAGAACGGAGTCAACTCGTCTTTGCTTGCCAATGATTCCTTTGTATGGAAATTTGGGAAGAATGCTTTGAGCGGTGCTAACGTATCTTCCCCTCCATATATCTCACCAGAAGCAGCATAGATATGTACATCACTTCCATAGCCTAATGCCCTCAACAGAAGCCCTACCTCCTCAGGAGTTAGTGGGCACCTGCCTTGCCTTCTTCCTTTTTCTGGGTTACTTGTCTGAAATTTAAGAATGCAACAAGTTAGCAATAGGCAGCTTTAGGTCACTATCTAAGTAACTGAGACATGATACTGTTCATACATGCAAGGTTTTCCATCTCTTGCGGATGGCACCTAGATCTCTCCTCTCCTTTTCTCCGCCACCATAGTAACACCCAGAAAAGGCAAGCATATCACTTTCAAATCTGCCAGAAAAACAGAAAACCTATTTTGATCAAGAAACCAAAGCATAATGATGCATGCTGCACATTTTGCAAATAAAATATTCTTTCATCTTCTCTTTTCCTTTGAAGTCCACCTTTATTTTTTGCAAAAGAATAGATGAGGGGAATATCCTAAAACTCTAGAATTGTTGAAAGAATGGTTGTCAGGGAGAAAGACTTGGGAATGTCAAAGGGATGAAGATTGAGATCAATTTTTCATTACACTTTCATATTTGAGTAGTCTAATGTACGTCGTCTATTGTCACGAAAACTGGAAGGTCACATATGCCGATGTGTCATATTTTGAGAGAGTTCAGTAAAAGCAATATACTTTAAGCATGGGCTGAAAACTGTAGTTCATAGAAACAAAATATCACACAAAGGGTAATTACATGTACTTGCAAGTCAAAACCAAAAAGTTGATGGGTGAACTGAAATTGGTAATTATGAAGAAAGGACATATGCAGATCGAGGCATCAACCAGGTGTACCTTAAGTGAAGAGCAATAAAATATTTGCTCTTCTCTCGCATACGTTGTACTAGCTTTTCACCCAGTTTTTGTATTGGATCAGTAAATCTTAAAGCATGATAATTTACTCTGCAACGTAGTTTTTGCAGGTCAGTGTCCAATTTATTCGAGAGCCTGTAGTCATATTTTGTCATCCGAATAACCTGCAACACAAGAAAGAAAATAAAAATAAGCTTGTGATTTCTGAGTGACAGCTTTTATGTACTCCCTCCGATCCAAATTAATTGACTCAGAGTGCAAGCATCATTGAAAAATCTCCCAAAAAGGAAATTTTGGTAAAGGTTGTCTACAAAAATGCATGATTGGATTTAATCTGCTGATAGGTTGTGGGTGGCAAGAAAATAAGAATAATTCATACAGAACTAATATGTCCCAGTAACAAAGGCTCCCACTAAGCTACAGGGTCAATAACTTACATGTTTCTTCATAAGTGCAGGCAAGACACGCTTCAAGTAACATTGTGGGGTACACTTCCGGGGGACACGCATTTTATAAGGTCGCACAGCTTTGCCTCCTTTTTCTGGAGGTTCTTTGATAATTTTCACATCCTTCGCAAGAAATGAAATGAACCAGTCGATATCAAAGATTTCGGAAAAATTGCTGCAGCAGATATTGCATTAATATAGAATAAGCACAATTTGCTCAACTTAATCACTTAAACAGTCATAGAAGACCGTGAGTTGAGATCTGGAAGTGCTCACAACTTGCATACCTTGAATCTTTCCAGAAAGATGTCTGGTCTAATTTGGGGACAACAAGTGTAGCATCTAAAATACGTGCAGCAACTACAGCATCAACAATCTGTAAGAAAAGCAGATGTCATGATTTGTTTGATATACACAGTTCAATTATACAGGACAGAAAAAAAGTACATGTAAATGAGGATGCATAGTTGCAAAATATCAACTCTAAAGTCCTAATGAGAACAAAAAGTAAGGCTCAAGAAACGAAGGAAGTTGATGTGGTTTAGCACAGGCAAATGAATATCGCATGCTTCTAGTGTATAGGTCTGGTCCATGAGCTTCCAAATGTATTAGTACTGTATTTTACAAGAAAGGATGGTATTTTGATACTTTCTTGGGTAAATAAACTCAAAATGTCCACAAATTGGTGGCACACCAATTTATGTACTTCCTCGAGTATTTAAGAAAATCCTAATGAAATATCATAGACAATCAGTGAAGCTGATGTTAGTGTTCTTGTCATATGTCAATTCGCACACATGAGAGTGAATTCATACAAGGGGGGAGGGAGGGAGGTTGAGACTGGTGCACCTCACCCCGGTTCTTTGCTGATTCAAACCTCCACTTGTAAAAATAATCAAATATCGATCTGATTGTGTGGTAACACTTGAATCTGCAAGATTTTGAAAAGGCTTTAGCAGAATGTAGTAAAGGTATCATGCTACAGAAATGACACCTCAAAACTATTCTAAGTGTAGCATGCAACTAGCACTGATAAACCCAGGCATGCATCAACCAACATCCAACACACAAGTGCACACCGTATTCAAGAATTACGATGCATTGTACACAACATTAGTAGTAAGTTTGTGCAGAGTGATGGCTCACCAAGGAATTTACTGCTAGCATTACTGCATCCATAGAAGTTGCTAGCAAGCTCTGAACCCCACAGATCGTCCGACGCAGTCCATCCACTTCTCTACATTTGGGTAACATAACTCACTGAATCAGTTATGTACGGGAGCTAAACATCTCATATGCCTTCATCTAAAAAACATCTCCCCTGTGCACAAAAAACTACCACTCCACCAAACCTTGAAACAGTGGATGACTCTACAACAAGATCATCAAACCATGTCACAATTAGAATTTCATTTGTGACAAGAGCTATATGCACTATCCAATTTAAGACATTTACTCACAAGAAATCCAATAAAGGAGACGGAAGGAGCCGGTGCATTCAGAATTTCAGAACTAAACTCTCCACGGATCAAACAAGCTACGTTAGGCCTAAACCAAGTCACGGAACAATCGAATACTTGAACCACAATCAAATCCTCGCACCGTGATCTAACAGGAATGCTCTGGAGGATCCCGCCAGCCTCGGAGGAGGCCCCCGTTTCGGCACCGAGCTATTCGGCTGTGCATTCACACAGATAGAGCGAGACGAGGCATCGAATCGAACCGCGTGGACGGGGGAGGGGAGAGCCGGAGCTGGTGTCCGTACCGAAGGGTGGCGGAGGGATCGGCGAGAGGAATCTCCGAGGCCCGGGTGGCGGTCAGCGAGCCGCGGCGCGGAGATGGCGATGGAGAGGAGCGAGACGGCGAGGAAGACCAGGAGGAGCGCCGCCACCGCCGGCAGCGCGCCGCGGCGCGGGCAGCCGCGCGGGTGCGAGTGGGGCTGGCCTCGGCGCCTCGGCTGGCCCATTTCCAATCGGGGAATACGGGGAACGGGATGGACGCGGCGGGGCGGGGCGGGGCGGTCGCCGGGACGGCGGCGACATAGATCAGGCTCGGCGCGAGGGGGCTCGCGACATTTTTGTCTCGGTGTGTAGTGCAGGTGCACCTTACCCGAATCCGATATTTCGATTTGAATATTGACACGACGCGTTTTGTAATATAGCACCTTTTTAGGTGAAAAAAATAGCAATGGAGATTTTTGCCTCCCTAGCGCCAGTGTGATCTTGCTATTTTAAATAATAAAATCATATTAGTGAGTTCTAGAAAATGGAAAAAAGAGGATGTAACCAATATTTTTTTACAAACGTGCAAAATATGAATTTGAAATATATTATATTTTGAGCTACGCAAAAGTGGCAAAATTGTGAATCTGTTCATGCTTTTTTAAATCCTCAAACTTTATTAGATATTTTCATTTTCATGTAGCTCACAATACAAAGATTCTCATGTTACGTTTTTTGCATGACACGTGTCCAGCACTGGACGCATAGAGGTGTGCCAAGAGGGACGTTCGCCGGCGGTAGACCATTTTGGTTAGCCGGTGGTAGAGTTTTACCTACTAGTGTTCTTCTGGGCTACACCATTTTTTGAGGGGTGTATACGGCGGAATATTCATGTCTTATCCCTTCTTCACTAAAAAAATCATTTGAGGTGTAATTTTTTAACTTGGAGCTGTTGTCGCTTCTTATGGACAATATAGAAACATTGTGTTAACGCTGAACTTCATTGACAAAGTCGATGACGGTCTTTTGAGTCTCACTCTTGAACTTGAAGAAATAAACCAAAGTTTATCTTGAATAGTCATCAACAATCACGAAACGATATTTCTTTTCACCAAGACTTGCATGAGATGGAGGACCAAAGAGATCCATATGAAGGAGCTCTGAGATCCTCTTGGATGAAATAATGGTCTTCCTTTGATGGGGAAAATCATGCATCTTTCCTTCAACACAATCCCTGCAAACATGATCTTTGGCAAAGAAAACATCTTTTTGTCTAAGAATGTGGTCACCCTTGTGAAGACTTTGCAAATTCTCTTATTGACATGGACTAGTCAGCGATGCCACAACCAACCCCGCATCGGCCTTTCCGAATAAGCACATCGCACTTATAGTGGTATTCTCGCCAAAGTCCAACACATACAAGTTATTTTCGACGTACCCAACAAAAGTGACCTTAAGAGTCTTGCTCCACAAGAGTATCACAATATCATCATCAATAAAAGACGGCAAAACTCATCTTTTCCAAGTACACAAATTGAAAATAAATTATAACCAAGGGTGTCTCAACAAGCATGACATCCACAAGAGATATACCGTGGGCGACTACAACCTTTCCAAGACCTAATACCTTAGATTTTGACTTATCACCATAGGAGACGGTTATTTGATTGTGATTTGGCCTCATCTTCATGATGATCTCCTTGATCCCGGTCATATGACGTATGCATCCACTATGAAGCACCTATTTTGACCCATCGAAAACATAGCCCTACACAAATTCAAGACTTGATCTTAGATACCCATTTTTTAATGGATCCATTTTTGTTAGTCCATAATCAGCCCCTTCGCCACTAGTGAATACCTCCGATTAATAATCTTGTTAATTCATCACTAGAAACTCTTGCATACCCTCGTAAGTATGTATGTATGTGCGTCGGTGCATATGCATTCATGCGTTGAAAGTTATTAATACACGGTACTTTGTCATCCGGACGATGCCTTGGCTGACGGAGTAATGGAATGCATCCAAGCGTGTGCTTCTAGTTTGATCGATGGGTAATACTACCGAACAGTGGTAGTCTATTTATTTATTTATATTGATCATGTGTCTAATCGCTTAATCTGTTACACGCTCGGACGGTCGACACACAAGAGTGTTGCGACATGCACGTATACAGATTAAGAAGGCACAGATGGGAGTGCGCCACGTACATGCACAGACCTACACCACTTTACGGATGCTGTTTTTGCATGGGAATGTACGGATGCGCTGGACACAGGAATAATAGTACACGGAAGCTCGTACCTGCAAACGACTGTACTAATGTTGTGCTAATAGGCATCACCGTATCGCAGGCCAATACCAAAGTAAATATGTCTCTTCGTCAATATTTAGGCTATGAAGATACGCCAGTAGGTCAGATAGTACGAAAGTACGTTCAAGAGGACCCTTTAGTCAGTAATGAGGAGCTCGCGCGTCTATCCACACATATGCGAAATCTGCACGAATGGTACATGTCACAAGCATAAAAAAAGCATCAGAAAGATTGGTGGACGTTAGAAAGGAACATCACTTCAAACCATACTCGATACAGGTTCAAATGACCGAACTGTTTCAGTTATACAACCAACGCGCCCTCGATAAATTTATCATTGGTTGCTACTGTCTATAAGTGATTTATTTTTATAATTAAGTTTGTAGCTCAGTTCGTTCATTGCATTTAATATATTATCCTAACTATATATCCTTTTATATGATCGGTATTATATTCTGCAGAATAAAGATGCTTGAATACAAAAGATCTAGAATATATGGCGTTGGGTTTATTGACCTATATATTGTTAATGAATATACGTTAAAGAATCACCCCAAGGACGTGGAGGAAGACCTGTGCAGATTCTTAACCGAGAATAATTTTATTAAGAAAATACTATTTCCTTACAACTTTAAGTGAGTGTTTCTATCTTGTATACATTTTTTTTGCTTACTCGATGAGCTATGCATGTATGCTTATCTAAACGTCCGTAGATTCCACTGGATCTTGCTAAACATTCAAGTTGACAAGTCCCTAGTTGAAGTCCACGACTCATTAAGTTGGGACCAAGAGCAGTGGAGCGACATGAAAGAAATGTTCCATAAGTAATTTCAATTATTATCGCATTATATCGGCCTCTTTCGTTCATTTCCTGATATCAAGTAACTAATAACTCCTTTGTTTATTTTGTTCGCCGAGCGGGTGTTGGACACGGTTCTGACAGAAAATACCAGGTCCATTCAAAGAGGAGCTAACTTATAAAATGGTGAAGAGCACTACGGGAGAGAAGTTCTTTGCCGTGTGGGTATATGGATACTACGTCTACGAGTACATCCTAAACTACTCGAGTTTACAGCAGCCACCGGGAACTCATTTATATGGATACTACGTCTACGAGTACATCCGCGAGTTGACTAGTGAGCAGAAATTTGACTCACATTATATTTATGGTTTGCAGGAGAAACTAGAGCCAGACCAGCGCATAAGAGCAATTCAAGAGGAGCTGACGAGATTTATAATGAAGGAAGTCCTTGATGTACATGGAGAGCATTATGCGGATGACGTGGAACTCAATTTGTCTTAATGATCTCCATGTAGTTGATATGATATATATATTCATCAATGACCATGTAATTTTGAAACATTTCTTTCTTTTGATATATATATCATCAATGTATGTTTGCAAGGGATCGATTAATTATATAGATGCATCAACGTGTATTGTATGTACTAGCGTAGAATATGTGTACTTAAATATATGTTTGAAATTATAGTGAAACACAAAACGAAAAAGGAACAAAATGGCAAAAAAAATACACAATCTACATGCGCAGAAACACACAATTCTCGCGGCAGAAATCTTGTAGTCCCGGGTGGTGTTACGGCCCGGGACTAGAGGGTTCCACCTCCCCATGGGCGATAAAACGGTCATTATCGATCGCGGGCCGTGTGAGCGGTACTAGAGGGGGGGCTCTAGTCCCGTTGCGATCCGGGCCCAAAACCGGGACTAGAGCCAGTTGCGGTCCAGGACTGGAGGCCCTTTTTCCACCAGTGCTGGTTCGATAACCTCGGTCTCAACTGAGGGAAAACTTGTTGCTTGCTCTTCACACCTTACGCTTGGGGTTACCAACGAAGTGTCACGTCGAGCATCATCAACGACGCGTGGCGCGGGGAAGAGGTGAATCGAAGTGGTGGAACTTTCCGTGGCGATTGGATGCGCGGGCACGCGGCGCTTTATAATGCACGCGCGAAGCGACGCGATAGATTTGGCGTCCGAGATGTCGCGATAGCGCGCGCGGGAAAAAAATTCTTTCGCACGCGTGCGCGGGAAGGTGCACGTGGCAAAAAGCAGTTGAAACGCGATGGCGCGCCGTTTTGGTCTTTGTTGAAGATGAAGGCACGGATCGGAGTGCGCCACATAGCTAGCGTACATACATGCACAGACCTACACTTTAGGGATGCTGCTTTTGCATGTACGGATGCGCTGGACACAGGAATAGTAGTACACGGAACGTACCTACAAACTACTGTAGTAGGTGTTGCCATATCCGAGTCCAGTAATAATGGGTGTTGCATGGAGCGCAAACTACTGTAGTAGGTGTTGCCATATCCGAGTCCAGTAATAATGGGTGTTGCATGGAGCGTCCGCTAGGTACGTACGTACAAACTGATCAACGTGGTGCTTCATTTCGGGCAAAGAATTCGGGCTTCCCGCGTTACTTCTTCCGGCGCCGGCGCCAAGCTGCCTCTGGCTGCCTGCTTCCAGGGCCGGCCGGGTCTCTTTACTCGTTTACTGCCGCTCTATGGCGCACGCCAGGCCGACCTGTGCAGCTACAGCTAGCTAGCCACGTACGGATACGCCATTATGCATGTTGCTACTGCTACAGTATATGTCTAGCAACTAGCGGCCGGTCATAGTGGAAATTAACTTAGACCAGTAACATGCAATGCTATGTTACTAGTCTAGATTACTATCTTTATAGTGGAAAATATAACTTGAGTTTAGTAATATGCAATGCCATATTAATTAGGTAGTAGACTTACTTTGTTTTGATATGTGTGATGTTACAGTAACATAGCTAGTTACTCTATCTATCTCTTTTCTCATTAACTCATTGCCACATAATAAAAAATGCTGAGTTGGACTCTTAGTTACTAGTGAAATTATCCTCTACTATGACCAGCATTACAACCTTGCATTGCTACGTGATCCACATATTGATTCCCACCGGTTGATCGAGCTCGATCAACGTCAATTGACTAAATTACTACTACAACCGGTGCAATGGGGGTGATATATACTAGCAGGAGGAGTAGCATGCAGCATGCACGCAAGAGAGACGGATGATGATGGCTTGAAGAAGCTCTGAATTACTAATCGTTGTACTCCCTCTGTTCTGAAATACCTGTATTCTGGATTTAGTTAAAATCAAATTTTATAAAATTTGGTAAAATATATAAAAAAATTATAAATATATATAGCATTGAATATATATATTATAAAAATATATTTTATAACGATTCTAATGATACTTATATTGTATTATAGGTGTATATAAATTTTTTAATATGTTTGACCTTAACTAAAACCAGAATAAAGAATATTTATGACAGAGGGAGTACTACCTAGCAGCCTAGGACTACCTAGGAGGAGGCTAGGCATAGGTAGACCTGCTGTACGTGCCACGTACGACTCCATGAGAGCAACCAGAACTGGCCAGCTCAATGCTCAGTTGTGGTTTCAATATTCCGCCTTAATAACTAATGTGACAGGCAACAGCTAGCATTGATCGATCGGCTCCTGCCTAAGCTAGACTATGTTAAGTTTCTGCAGACCCTAGCAGCTTAGTACTCATCCATCGTCGACTAGTACTGTCAGCAACGAAAAGGGAGTTAAGAACATAAAGCGCTTACGTACGTACGGTTTGTTTCTCTTTCTCGCATGCATGCGATGATGCACGGGAGACGGGACCAGATTAACTGTCGCAATTAAGATCTAATCTGAACATTGCTACTCGCATGCATGCAGCATGCAGGATAGATCGTACCACAAGTTAACCTAGCTTTTTTTTTATGGCAGGGGAACCCTAGCAAAGCTAAATGGACGTGATGCCTATCTAGCCCTAATATTTGGCGTTATTCCCCCTCTTACTTGTACATATCTCAATAATGGATGTAACAAATTGTTGAAATAAATTGTCTAGCTCTTTTTATTATTTTGGACTTTTGGTTGCGTTGCCTAGTGTATGCAATTTAATATGATACCAGAGCAGTAGGTCCTAGGATCAAATCCTGCACAACGCAAGAATTAAAAATAAATATTGCGGCTCCCCAAACACACGTCACAATAGGCCAAAGGGCAAAGAGTAGGATGGGTGTTGAAATAAATTGCCCTTTTCATCACTTTGGGCTTTTAGTTATGTTGGCTAGTGCATGCAATTCAATACAAATTACAAATATCGGTAAATCCAACGCATCCATCTTTTCGCCGCTACCTGCGTGTATGTATGCATACACCTAGAAACCAGGGATGGATACAGGATTCACAAAACAATGGTTCGATTGGAAAAAGTCAAGTGGTTCAATTGGAAAAAGTACAATGTGTGTTGTAGGGATAATATATTAGGAGTCTTTTTTAGATAAATATCTTAAAACATGACAAAGGTAACAAAACACTAATGCATTTCTACCAACTCTACTACTTTAATACCACCCAGCCCTCCCGTGTGCTACGTGTTTTTCAGAGAGCTAGCTAGCAAGGACAGGTCGCCGTTGATGAGGCACTAGTGGTAGCTTTAAAATACCGTACGTTATGTCTTAGGGGATCTTCAACGGGTCGATCCAAATTATCCTCGTGTGTTTGCGCGAACTGGAGAATAGCTGCAACACGGTCCAACGAGACGATCGACTCTTACAGATCAATCCACCCGTGCACTAAATTTGGGTCACGGCTGTGTCACCCTGGATAGCACGCGTCCTCCCTTTCACCTTGCTGGTTCCTCACATCGGTGGCACACAAACCACACCATTCTCCCTCCAAAACCCTCTTCCAAAATTTGGGTGGCGGGAGGGGAAGAGGAAGCGATGTATCCCACCACCACAAACGCTGCTGCACCTACTGACGGTCGTGCCGCCAAGAGTCAAACCAAGCCGAAGAAGTTGTCCAAGGATATCACCTAGGAGGAGTGGCGGGTCGAGTCGGAGAAGCGCGCATGCCAGAGATAAGCCACCAAATATCGCTTGCTCGATGTCCAACTCGACGAGGAGCAGTGGAAAGAGAACTACCACATCCTCGTCGCGTAGGCCGTGTCCAACAACGAGGTGCTGGCCGAAAAAGGTGTCGAGCGGGCCGTCATGAAGTTGAAGCAAGAGGTGTTGAACGTCGCTTTCGGCGCCGACGTTGCCCTACTTGGACGGGCCATGGACGGCGCGTCGTCTACCAGCTCGGCCACGTCGCTGCCGAGTGGCCAGTCGCCTCTTCAACCCAGGATGCCAGGCCCGTGGACACCATTGTTAGACGGCCATATGAGGAACAGTGGTGCGCTCTTCCTGTACGGCGATCCCCGGTCGACGTCGCTGGAGATGGATGGTCATGCCATCGACCTCAACAGAACTCCCACGGCTGCATACACAAACCCAGTGGCGCCGAAGAAGCGATGTCACATCTTTGCTACAACCATCCTGTGACGCCTCGTTGGGAGACCCCAAGAGCAAGGTGTGATGAGCACAGCAACAAGTTTTCCCTCAGTAAGAAATCGAGGTTATCGAACTAGTAGGAGGAAGAAAACGACTCAAAGGTGTTACTAGCAACTTGGAGACCTGCACAACACAAACTCAAGACTTTGCCCCAACGAATAGTGAGGTTGTCAATCTCACTGGTTTGCTGAAAACAAAAAATTAACTATATGGTGTGGAAGGTAATGGTAGCTTGCACAAATTAAACAATAACAGTGGAAGATGTATCAATGGTAAAGATTGGATCGGGGTCCATAGTTCACTAGAGGTGTTCTCCTCAAGATAAACAAAACAACATGCTGGGTAAACAAATTACAGCGGGGCAATTGACAAGACCAAACAAGGCATAACAATGCAATACTATACATTCATGATCCTATGAGATTTGATTGGGCACTACAACAATATACATAGACCGCCATTCAACTACATCTATGACTAGAAATACACCTACGAGTTATCATCCGAACCCCCTCTAGTATTAATTTGCAAGCAACAGATAACTGCTTTAAGCAAAGTGTGTAAGGTAAACAATCCACTTGTTCCATGAACAAGAGACCGTTGTTTTCTCCCTAGTGGCAACAACACATCTACAACCTTAGAGATTTCGGTCACTTCCCTTAGATTAAATAGAGTCATGAACCCACTATCGAGCATAAATACCCCCTCTTTGAGTTACTAGCATCTACTTGGCCAAGATAGCTACTAGAAACGAAGAGCATGCAAGATCTCAAACAACAAAGACATGATAGAATCAATAAGACAAAACCATTAATCAATCTGACATAGTAATCTCAATATCCATCGGATCCCTGCAAACACAACATGCATGATTACAAATAGATATGATCTTGATCATGAATGGAGCTCACAAGATCTAAACATGATAGCACAAATGAGGAGATACAACCATCTAGATATTACATGGACCCGTAGTCCAAGGTGGAACTACTCACGCTTCATACCGGAGGCTGGCATGATGAAGAAGAAGGCCTCCAGGACGATCTCCCCTCTAGCAAGGTGTCGGGAAGAGATTCATATCCCCCGATCTAGGGACGATGGTGGTGGCGGCTACAGACGATTTCATAGAATATTGATCGGGTACTTAGGGTTTAGGCATTGTGGGGTCTTTATAGGCGAAGAGGCGAGTGGGGTCGCCAGTGGCGCCGCAGCGCCGTCCCACCTTGGCAAGGCTGTGGGTGTGGCCCCCTGGTGGCTATCCTCCGTCTCGTATTCAGGCTTCGTGTTCCCCACGGTAAAATATTGACTTTGGCTTTTGTCCCGTCCAATTCCGAGGATATTGATTTTCTTCTTTTCTGGAACCAAAAACAGAAGAAAACAGGCAACTGGCACTGTGGCATCTTGTTAATAGTTAGTACCAGAAAACATATAAAACACCTCAAAGTGTAGAAAAAGCAAAGCAAAGTAGATACTAAACAAGCATGGAACATAAAAAATTATAGATACGTTTCCGACGTATCAAGCATCCCCAAGCTTAACTCCTGCTCGTCCTCGAATAGGTAAGTGATAAAAACAATAATTTTGAGGTGACATGCACCATCAAAATCAAGATCAAACCATTTGCAAGCATTGAAAGCTGGGATCAAAGAACTCTAAACATGAGCATGAAAGATGGAGTTCTAACAGTAAGACAAAGTAACTATGCATGCAACATGAAAGGCTACAAATAAAGATCATGAATAACATGCATTGAAAAACGTTTGTTTGTTTCACTTACAGAAAACATGGCATAATGGCATTCAGCTTGTCCCTCATGGAGTATAAAATAGATGCATAGGACACCTTCAAAGTTCATAAGAGTGACTAGATATAAATAGCACAAGAACAAATAATATCAACAATATGCATCAATCAATAAGTTTTGGGACAATGTACATAGAACTAAGAATGGCAACTATGCTCTCTTAAATGGTGCCTAAGGATAGAAGGTGGAGACTCAATATAATGGTGGAAGAAAGGCCCTTCACAAAGGGAAGCAGGGATTTCAAGTTTCAAAAGTGCTTCCAAAAATTATGGTACTTGTTAGCTTTCAGCTCTCATTGCCCCTATCTTGAAGTGATTACGGTTAAACTGAACAAATTATGGAGTATATGCTTGGCAAAGTATAAGTTGGCAATCTCATGTCCCTTGAATATGAGGGCCTCACCTCATGCTACTCAACTTTAGTCACCTGTAAGTTCTTGTCATAGTAAGTACATGTGTATCATAGAGAACCGCCAACGGGGTACCCCTTACACATGATACATGAGCTATCCCATAATCAAAATGACAAGGCAAGCAGACAATGAGCATCTCAGCAATCTTCTTATTTACCATGGGAATATGGTGCTTTTTTCTCTCTTTTATTTCACACCGATGATGACCCACAAGTGTAGGGGATCGCAACAGTCTTCGCGGGTAGTATTACCCAATTTATTGATTCGACACAAGGGGAGCCAAAGAATACTTGCAATACTTAACAACTGAGTTGTCAATTCAGCTGCACCTAGAAATTTTTCTTGCCCACAGAAGTTTATCAGTAGCAACAGCAAAGCAACAGCAACAATGACATCAACAGCAACATCAATAGTGAAACAGGAGCAATAGTAATGGTTAAAGTGGGATTTGAGTGCAGTAGGCATAGGGATGGATGGTCGGGCGTTGCATGGACAAGTCTAAACATATAACTTCAAGATCTAGGGCATTACAGATAAATAATAACAAGCATCCAAGTACTAAACAATCCTAGGCATGTGCTCCAAATATAGTCATACGTGCTCGCAATGAGAACTTGCACAACATCTTACGTCTGACCACCCGTGGCGGGGCCTCTAGGGAACTACTGGCAATTAAGATGTTCCTTTTAATAGAGCACTGGAGCAAAGCATTAACACTCCGTGAACACATGTGATCCTCACACCACATCCACCCCCTCTGGTTGTCCCAATTATTGTCACTTTGGGGCCTTTGGATCCGGACAATGATATGTGTACACAACCTGTAGATAAGACCACAAACAATACTATCATAATGATTCAATAATAAGTTCAGATCTGAGATCATGGCACTCGAACCCTAGTGACAATCATTAATAACAACAAGTTGCAACAAAGTCAAATAACACTAATAGAGATACTAGGCACTATGCCCTAACAACCTTATTCGATTACATGATAAAACTCATCCAATCCCTACCATCCCTAAGCCTACAGCGGGGGATTACTCACTCGTGGATGAGGGAAACATTGATGGTTGATGGAGATGCATTGGTGCTGACGATGGCGATGATCCTCTCCAAATCCCCCGTCCTGGTAGGGTGCCAGAACGGAGTTTTTGGATCCAAATCTTGGTTTCTAGTGGCGGTGGCGGAGCATAACTCTTTCTGGAAAACTATCGACCCCCCTCGGTTTTTAGGTCGAGAGGCAACTTATAGGCGCAGAGGAAGGCCGAGGGGGTGCCTGGGGTGGCTGCACCCCCCTAGGGCGACCAGAGGTGGCCCTGCGCCTGGCAGGGGTGTGGGCCCCTAGGCCCCTTCTCCGTCTCGTCTTCTGGCTCTGTGGGTCTTCTGGTGAAATATAATTTTTGGCATTTTATTGACGCCTCGTTGGGAGACCCCAAGAGCAAGGTGTGATGAGCACAGCAGCAAGTTTTCCCTCAGTAATAAACTGAGGTTATCGAACCAGTAGGAGGAAGGAAACAACTCAAAGGTGTTGCTAGCAACTTGGAGACCTGCACAATACAAACTCAAGACTTTGCCCCAATGAACAGTGAGGTTTTCAATCTCACTGGTTTGCTGAAAACAAAGGATTAACTGTATGGTGTGGAAGGTAATGGTAGCTTTCACAAAGTAAACAGTAACAGTGGAAGATGTATCAATGGTAAAGATTGGATCGGGTCCATAGTTCACTAGAGGTGTTATCCTCAAGATAAACAACACAACATGCTGGGTAAACAAATTACAGCGGGGCAATTGACAGGACAAAGCAAAGCATAACAATGCAATACTAGACAGTCATGGTCCTATGAGATTTGATTGGGCACTACAACAATATACATAGACCGCCATCCAACTGCATCTATGACTAGTAATCCACCATCAGGTTATCATCCGACCCCCCTCGGGTATTAAGTTGCAAGCAACGGATAACTGCTTTAAGCAATGTGTGTAAAGTAAACAATACAATTGTTCCATGAACAAGAGATTGTTGTTTTATCCCTAGTAGCAACAGCACATCTACAACCTTAGAGATTTCTGTCACTTCCCCAGATTCAATAGATGCATGAAACCACTATCGAGCATAAAATAGTCCCTCTTGGAGTCACTAGCATCTACTTGGCCAAGATAGCTACTAGAAACGGAGAGCACGCAAGATCTCAAACAACACAGACATGATAGAATCAATAATCAAGAAGACAAGATAGAATCATTTATCAATATGACATAGTAATCTCAATATCCATTAGATCCCCGCAAACACAACATGCATGATTACAAATAGATGATGTTGATCATGAACAGAGCTCACAAGATCTAAACATGGTAGAACAAAGGAGGAGATACAACCATCTAGCTATTGTATGGACCCATAATCCAAGGTGTAACTACTCACGCATCATACCAGAGGCTGGCATGGTGATGAAGAAGGCCTCCGGAATGATCTCTCCTCTCCGGCAGGGTGCGGCTCCTGGCCGCCTGGCCGCCCTGGCCGCCCTCCTGCCTTGCCCCTTCGCCTATAAAAGCCTCCCGATGCCAAAACCCTAAGTACCTGATCAGATCTCCACGAAATAGTTTGTAGCCAGCGCCACCATCGTCCCTAGATTGGGGAGGCTCTGAAGCTCTTCCCGGCACCCTGCCAGAGGGGAAAGATCATTCCAGAGGCCTTCTTCACCACCATGCCAGCCTCCGGTATGATGCGTGAGTAGTTCTACCTTGCACTATGGGTCCATACAGTAGCTAGATGGTTATATCTCTGTGGCATCCCGCAAAACCACTACTAGAAAATCGCTTTGTATTTGTGCATTGCATCGTCATCATCATGCATCGTTTGCCAAAACTATTTTCGCAACACCCGTTTTGTTTGCTAAAACGCCCCGTCTTTTATTCAAACGCCAAACACCGGGTCTCCGGAATTATTTTTGTTTGTTGCTATCAGTTTGCAAATGGTCCAATTATCACAAATAAAAATTATAATTATTTTAGTGGGGCAGTCGAACGGGCCGAAGCGACCCGAACGACCACCCCAGAAAATTAAATCGGTCTACCTAACCCACCCTATTAATCCTATAGCTACCTAAAAATCTACCCAAACCATCCCTCCACCTCACCCCCACCAATCCCCATACGCCACCTCATCTCTCCCCTCTTTCCTAGCCACTCCTAGCCTGCCACTTGGCCACTCTCTCCTCTCTCTCTCAGCCCCCACCCCCACAGCCCCAGCACGCCACGCACTACACGCGCGCGCTGGCCCACCCGACCGCATCTCCTCTCGAGCGTGGCCCCACCCCCCCACTCACGCACCTGCCTCCCCACCCGACGCTGCCTCCTGCCTCCTACCTCTGCCGCCCGCCCATCGCCGGCCGCGCTTCTCGCCTCGCTGCCCCAGACGCTCTACTGCCTTCCGCTACCCGAGTCTCGCCTGCATACAGCGCCGTGGCTCTCTGCGCCTCTCTCTCGCGCCTGGCGCCGTCGCCCGCCTGCCGAGCCGAGCCGCGTGGCCCACCAAGCCTGGCCGCCGGACTCGCCACCGACTCCTGCCACCGCCTCGCCTCACCGCCCGACTGGCCCGGGCCAGGCCGGACCTTTCCGGCGCCTCCGCCTCCACGCCGCCTCTCCGCTGCCTGAGGCGACCTCCGCCCAAGGCCAACCCGTGCTGTGCTCCTCCTTGGTTCCCTTTCATCGCGCGCAAGCCCCGCCGCAAGCCGCCCGACAACCGCACCCCTCCTCCTCGCCGGTGCCCGCCCCCTGCCGTCCCCGCCTCAGACCGCCTCCGCCTCTCTCCTTCCTCGCCTCGCCATGCCGCCCATGCTGCCCCCGACGCCGCGGTTCTTCGCCTCGGCCTCCAAGGCATGCCCCGCCTTCTCCTCGTCTGCTCGTCTCCTCCCATGAGCCTCAGCCGCCGCCCAGCCTGCTCCGACCCTCCTCCACCGTGTCCCCGCCGCCTCCCACCTCGCCTCAAGAATCAGCTGGCCCGCCGGGCGACCACGCCCTCACCGCCTCCGCTGCCAGCAGCCACCCTCCGGCCAGGGCCCTAGGCCGCCGCCTGCCTCCATGACCTCTCCGCCGCTGCCGCGACCCTCCTCGCCGAGCTCAAGGCCGCCACCACCCGACGCGAGCCCGCCCCGGCCCACGTTCCCTGCCGCCTCGATCGTCCCCGGTAGCTCCTGCCTGCACGCGGGAGCCGATGTCCTCTCCAGCGTCGAGCCGTCTTAGACTCCTCGCGTGTGTGTGCCCTGCCTTTGTGTTTGGAGACGTCAGGGCCAATCCAAGTGCAAGTCGATCTGAGTCTGGTTGGAGACACTGATTCCCTCTATGTGAATCTAGTGTGGCAATGTTGATGTTATGTGAAACCGCAACTTCGACGGGCAAGATCCACAGGCACCCATGCAACCCAGGAACCACCGGCGCTCGAACCCGAGAGAACCACGCCGAGTACCTATGGTATCCGAGGATCGACATCGTGCTGGTACGTCAAGACCTTCTACCCGAGGACGCCAAGGCCGGACCCGAAACCCGCCAAGATCGTCACCGAACGCGAAGTCCTTCTTCCGGATACGACAAGTACCCCTTCGAGGACGCCGAGATCTACAACGGAACCGAGGACGCCAAGAAACCGATGCGCCAAGTTCTTCGCCTCGCACGCCAAGTTCGACACCCTGGAAAGGCAAGACCGACCCGTTACATGAGCCCGACCAAGTCTTCGCGACAATAAGAACGGCACCGACCCGGAAGATCCGATGCGCCCCCGACGTCAACCAAGTCCTGCTTCCGGGGCGTCAAGACCTCCCTCTGTTATCCGAGAACGCTCCCGTCGAGACCGATCCCGTCGAACCCTGGACCAAGATCCGTCGAACCCTGGACCCCGAGACCGACCCCGAACCCCGGAACCAAGATCGTCGAGCCCCCTCTAATGTGTGACCCTTTTCCCGATACCCTATTTTTATAAATGATAACAACTTGTTGCATATTGAATTGTCATTCTCGCATGCATGTCTGTGGTTTGGGGCCTTATGCCGATTCACCTAATAATTAAATATGGGGCCCATATGCGGGCAAATCTAGCCTTATATTGGCCTCATTTAAATTGGTGTAGCGAACCAGTACTATCCTCTGCCTTGTTCAAACAACATTTAAAATTGCGGGGGTTTCTAAATAACTTGAACCATCTAATTAACTGTCGGGACCCCGGTTCCGCTTAATATGACCTGATTGCATCGCACCTTTGCCATGTCATACATCTTACATGCATCATGCCGATCTTCTGCCGTTGTATTAAATATTGCATCCGGTGTTTCTTCTAGTGTTTTGCTTCTTCGCGGATAAGGCCGCTGAGTTGATGTGAGCTTCGCCCCGATCTTCGGTTGAACCCTTCGACAATGTTTTCAGGCGAGCATCTCCCCCTTGCTACCTATCTTACTTTTATAGTAATTTACTCCTTCCTGTTGATCTACTGCTATCTGTGTTGCGATGCTCTAGTTTTCGTACCCGTGAAATCCCTTGCAGCCCTATATTGCCTTGGAAACACCCTATTACCTGTTGTTTGGTAGATAGTTGGACTTGCGCGTCGTAGTTGCTTGCTCAAGTGCTGATGTGAGTCGCCATATGCCACAGTTGCTGATGTTTGCCGCATGTTGATGTTGGAGATGATTCTAGTTTTACTTATCTTCACCTTAATTTCTGTTTAACAACTAAAATTGAAATAAGCAGAGGCATCGGTGGGTGATAGATAATATTTGGTTTCCGAACGCCCACTTGTGTCCCGTAAGACCCCGAGTACTTGATTCCTGTTCCTTGTTTTATCGCGCTATCCACATCCGGGAGGTATATGGGACCCCCCTGAGCCAGAGCTTGATTCATTCTTATTTCTTGGGGCCACAAACTAGTTTGAGGTGTTTTTACTATCCTGTACTTATGCCATGCTACTTTCAGATTTAAATTGCGAGGAGCACACTGCATCGCTTAGGATCGGGACACGATTCGCGGTGTCGACAAGCCCAGCCACACTTTCGGGTTCCCAAATGCTCACACCGTCTACCCAAACCTTGAGCCCGTCTCGAGTCACCGCTTCGCTAGGGATCTACTTAAGGGTGGCCTCAAATATTTCAATCTTGTGATTGTTCACCGTGAAAGCCTCGTTGGGTTTTGATTTGGTTTTTCCGAGGCTGATCGAGCGTGTGTTGCTATTGGTGCACCCCGCCGGTAAAACTTTTCAAAAGCCGTGTCCGCGGATATGGACGACTTGGAGCACAGTTTCTTGATCATAGACAAGCATAACTAAAGTTTACTGCTATAAATTTGACTTATAATGACTAGTAATCAGCTTCACTATAATGGAATGGCTAAATAATACTGCCCATAATTGCTTGTTTGGAGTGTCGCTCGCGACCACTGTACCTGACTAGTAAGTATTGCAACTACAACGGAATGGCTGATTAAAAGTACCAACAACTGCTGGGTTTCGGGATTACATCATACTATCTATATCTGATTAGTAATTGTTGCAACTATAACGGAATGGTTAACTAAAAGTGCCCACTGCTTACTTTATCCACGATTATTTAAACCTGACTAGTAAAGTGCCGCAATCATAACTGAATAAGTAAAACTGCCAACGGTGTGAGTTCCTCGGTTGACTTCCTCGTTTGGTCTCGAGGGGGAAACACCAGGATGGGTTTGTTTGGTGTTAGCTTCAGGTTGGATCCGGATAGGTCACTCTTATCCCTCTCTGATAACCGCCAGTTGTATCGAGTCTCTATAGGTTGTTTAGTGCATGTCACGCCGCCATCCACCATACCTATGTAGGCGAGGACCGCCAATTCTAGCCTCGCTGCAATCGCCTCGATCGACGCTCCTTCTTTTTCCTTTGCCCTTTGTCGGCGCCTTTTGTTTAAGCAGGTTTTGAGATCGACGCCGTTAAGGTGGTTACCCTTCCGCTTGGGCACAGGGTTATGGACGCCATTGGTTATTCTTCAGGGCTCTTAGCCCCATTTGCATCTTGTCCGTAGTCGGACGCTCTATCATTTTCAAGGTGATTTGGATCTTTGTATATTATATCTGTATTCTTGACTCTTTGAGTCCCTGTTAGATGTATCTGTTCTGTGGGTACCATCGAGGACTGTTGTGTAATGTTATTACTTCGTTTTCCACCCGCACGAAAGTGCCTGGTGGGCACCTTTGAATCGTTTCTATGCGGGTTTGGCGAATTTTGCTCAAACTTGCATAGGTCCGATTCTGAGGGTGTTACAATCTCCTCCTTTGTGCTACCATGTTTAGATCTTGCGAGCTCCATTCATGATCAACATCATCTATTTGTAATAATGCATGTTGTGTTTGTGGGGATCTAATGGATATTGAGATTACTTTGTCATATTGATTAATGATTCCATCTTGTCTTCTTGATTATTGATTCTATCATGTCTGTGTTGTTTGAGATCTTGCATGCTCTCTGTTTTTAGTAGCTATCTTGGCCAAGTAGATGCTAGTGACTCCAAGAGGGACTATTTATGCTCGATAGTGGGTTCATGCCTCTTAAATCTAGGGAAGTGATAGAAATCTCTAAGGTTGTAGATGTGTTGTTGCTACTAGGGAGAAAACAACAATCTCTTGCTCATGGAACAATTGTATTGTTTACTTTACACA
This sequence comes from Avena longiglumis, assembly GCA_030063025.1. Lineage (NCBI taxonomy): Eukaryota > Viridiplantae > Streptophyta > Magnoliopsida > Poales > Poaceae > Avena > Avena longiglumis. The sequence continues at coordinate 17,426,707 of CP125975.1, forward strand.
CATTGCTTAAAGCAGTTATCCGTTGCATGCAACTTAATACCGGAGGGGGTTCGGATGATAACCTGATGGTGGATTACTAGTCATAGATGCAGTTGGATGGCGGTCTATGTATATTATTGTAATGCCCAATCAAATCTCATAGGATCATCACTGTCTAGTATTGCATTGTTATGTCTTGCTCTGTCCTGTCAATTGCCCCGCTGTAATTTGTTTACCCAGCATGTTGTGTTGCTTATCTTAAGGAGAACACCTCTAGTCACTACTGCAGAAAGGCTTATAGCCTTCAGGTGGTTAGTGACAGGCAAAATTGTGTCTGTCACTAGTAAGTATTACTAGCGACGGGCAGAGATAAGCCTGTCACTAGTACAGAACACTAATGGCAGGCGTATAAAAGTGACTGTCACTAGTATTTTTTGTGAAGGCAGACTGAATGGAAAAATTACTTAGTGACAGGCAGCTATAAATGTCTGTCACTGATAATGCTATGATTAGTGATGACCTCAAAATATGTTTGTCACTAGTATTTTTTATATAGTATGGCTGAAAGGGAAATTTGTTAGTGACAAGCATCTTTAAAGGCATGTCATCGGTAACATGGACATTTTCCCCGGATCATGCCAACCAAACCGGTGCCACCCGCCCTTCTTTGGGCTAGACCATCTAGTTAAATAAAAAAATCTATTTAGTGACAGACGTCTTTAAAATCCTGTCATGTTATACATCTCAAACCCCCTATACCAACGGCCATCCAACGGGAGCTAATATACGTTGCACTCGTAAGTCCACGCCTTTGCCAATAAACTCTCATCATAGAAGTTTTTTTTAACAATTCTCCACCCTTATGTACAAAATAAAATAATTTTGGAAAAAGAAAGACGTGGCTTATAACTTCCCCCATCCTAGTCGTATATGAGGAAAAATAATCCCGAGTTATCGCTCCACGTCTCCACCTCCAGGACGCACATCGTTGCGCCGCCGCCGCTACCATCAAGAGCATGCGATACTGCCGTAGCGCAGATCTCCTTCTCCAGGACAACTCGCCTCCTATCCTTGTAACCATATTGCGGCCGCCACCACCAAGACGTGCCCGCAATGCTGCTGCAGATGATTCCCCATTGATCTCGGAATGAACCTGATGATGATGGTTCACTTGCGATCGCGATCTCACCGGAAAGTATGGTGATCTCTTCAATCGGCTATTGAGGTTTCTTAATTTTTCGATGTTTGTAGGCTCGATTCACCTATTTTTTGTTTTTCTGCAGATCTGGTTCGGTACTTCCTGGGCTGTCTAGTTTCTTATTGATTCTTGTGATGTCGGTCGCACCTCAACTGCGGCTACCTATTCTCACCAAAAGCTCCTCAAACGCCCATCGGCCACGCCACCGCAAAGTTCTCACTAACTTCCAAATATTGGTATGTGCCTATATCCTCTCAATCAGTTGAAACTTCTATGTATGTGTGTTTTAGCGGTGGAAGATTATCACTTTTCTAATCTTTTTTTGGCAGTAAGGCCCTCCTCTGATTTTGTACGTATAGTGTCTGAATTTCTACCCGAGCTCATAGGATTTTCTTATTTGTCAGGAGTGTGAATATCCAGTATATGCATTACTCGCATGTTTAGATGGATTAGCCTCTCTAAATGTTGGTACTAATGGTATGCCTTATCCTGATTTTTCAAATCTTAACTGTGTTTTTTCTTGTGATTTTTTTATCAATTTTATATTACCAAAATTTCATACATATATCAGTTTCCAGCAGTTGATTGTGCACGTGCAGCTAGAAGAAATTTACCAAATTACTTTCCTCGGCTAATTGTGTTGGAGCATAATTTATTCTTATGGCGTTGTATGCCAATGCATTCAGCTCCCAGAAAGATCAACTACAGGAACATGAACAACAATGTGATGTCAACACGAGTATTCTTGTTAAGGTATACATGTTAGAAAGGTTAAAAAAATTTGATGTCATTTTAGTAAATATGATCTTACTCTTATTTGCTTTTCAATCAGCAGTGTACAGTGATACTCATAGTTCGGAACATGGTATGTCATTTTAGTAAATATGATCTTACTCTTATTTGCTTTTCAATCAGCAGTGTACAGTGATAGTCATAGTTAGGAATATGGTACCGTTCAGAAACATAATAACATGACGAATTAATTATTTTGTCTTTGTGTTAATTAAGAAATATTCATCTCTTTCCTTCCACGTTGCAAATAAAGCTTTCTCAATGAGATGGACAAGTAATCATGGAAAAAGCGACCCGCTATGGATCAGCTATGTAATAGGTTAAAACGACTATATATATTATATTTTTGAAGAGCTAACAAAGTCTGAGCAAGAATGTTACTCTTGCTACACTCTGCAGTACTCTAAAATATAATATTCATGGTGCTAAGTAGATCTAAGAAATTAAACCTTGGTAGTTGGTAATGTTACATTATACAAACTTATTTTTTAAAGATATGTTCATAAAAGAGGAGTATTTATCGCATGACCATCAACCTTTCTATGTTGCTCCTCTTTAAAAGTTACTATCTTATTATTAACTTGATTTTCTCTCTAATGGTGCATCACTTATATAATTCCTTTTGTGGTTGTAGGTTGATAAAATGATGATGCCGGGTTGAGATGCTGACAACAAGTGGGGAAATGTTGATATTAGAAGATAGTTTTACGATATGTTTTAGAATATTTAGTTCATAGTCAATTATTAGAAAAAAACATGTATATTCTTTGGATCCACTATGAAACATTCGTAAAAATGTATTAATTTTTTTATAACATCTTATTGTGCTATCTGGAATGTTTGTGGAAAACACAATTAATTTTTTTTATTACTGAAATTCAAACCAGTGACGGGCTTTGATCGCAACTAGTGACATACATCTCTTTAGCCTGTCACTGGTATACACATACTAGTGACGGGCACATGTAAATGCATGTCGCTCGTACACATACTAGTGATAGGCTAGTGACTAGTTATTAGTGACAGATGCTTTGTCCGTCACTAATGGGTGTTTTGTGTCTGTCACTGATAGGCTATTTTGCAGTAGTGAGTGAACTGTCGATCCCGATCCAATCTTGACCATTGATACATCTTCCACTATTACTGTTTACTTTATGCAAGCTACCATTACCTTTCACACCATATGTTTAATCCTTTGTTTTCAGCAAACCAGTGAGATTGACAACCTCACTGTTCGTTGGGGCAAAGTCTTGAGTTTGTGTTGCGCAGGTTTCAAGTTTTTAGCAACACCTTGGGGTCGTTTCCTTCCTCCTACTGGTTCGATAACCTTGGTTTCATACTGAGGGAAAACTTACTGCTGTGCTCATCATACCTTCCTCTTGGGGTCTCCCAAATCTTACTTGGGGGCCCTACTTTTAGGTTGATTTTGGTTATGTATTTTTATATGACCGATAATTACAATGTGAGGATGCAATATCGGGGGTGGTGTGAGTGAGCCTTGTGATATGCATAAATAAGTAATTTATGCATCCTACTTGGCTCACTCACTCTGTCCCTGTAATTATTTTGCATCTAATGCAAATATGAGGCCTTACTTTTAGGTTGATTTTGGTTTTATACTTTCATATGTCCGATGATTACAATGGGAGTGTGCAATATCGGGGGTGATATGGGTGAGCCTTGTGATATGCACAAATAAATAATGTGTTCATCCTACTTGACTCACTCACTCCGACCTTGTAATTATTTTGCGTCTAATGTAAATACGAGGCTCTACTTTTAGGTTGATTTTGGTTTTGTACTTTCATATGGTCGATGATTACAATGTGAGGATGCAATGCCGGGGGCGGTGTGAGTGAGCCTTGTGATATGCACAAATAAATAATTGTGCATCCTACTTGGCTCACTCACTCCGTCCCTGTAATTATTTTGCGTCTAATGCAAATACGAGGCCCTACTTTTAGGATGATTTTGGTTTTGTACTTTTATATGACCGATGATTACAATATGAGGATGCAATATCAGGAACGGTGTGAGTGAGCCTTGTGATATGCACAAATAAATAATTTGTGCATCCTAATTAGCTCATTCACTCTGTTCCTGTAATTATTTTGCGTCTAATTCAAATATAAGGCCCTACTTTTAGGCTGATTTTGGTTTTGTACTTTCATATGGCCGATAATTACAATATGAGGATGCAATGCCGGGGGCGGTGTGAGTGAGCCTTGTGATATGAAACAAATAAATAATGTGTGCACCCTACTTATTAACTCATTCCGTCCCTATAATTATTTTGCATCTATTACAAATACGAGGCCCTACTCTTTGGCTGATTTTGGTTGTGTATTTTCATATGGCCGATGATTACAATATGAGGATGCAATGTCAGGGGCGGTGTGAGTGAGCTTTGTCGTTAATTTTCTTATGATTATTTAGTTTAGGGATAAGTTGTTGACATCAATTTGGAGCAACCACACACTTACTTAGCTACTTTAGGATGCCCATCCCGCATCCTCGTCGTTGACTTGGTAGCAACAGCGGAAGACTAGTAGGCTCTGTCGGGCATGTGTGAAACTTGTCTCCGCCGAGCTGGCACTTGGAAGTGCTACCGTTCAAGACACGTAGCTTGGTGAGTGCGGTGACCCAGCATACCACTGCATGATGTAGTATACTATAGTCGTTGACATAACACCAATAAAACACCGTTTACTAGTATTACATCCCTCAGAATGGCACAACAGAAACACAACGAGTCCAATACATGGCTAAAGGTTACAACTCACTCTTTACACAAGATCCAGAGAACACTCTAGGTTAAAGAGAGAGAAAGAACTTCTTACGGAGAAGAATCAAAGATAAACAATACAAGAACTATTATACTATTAAAACTAGTATCTTAACTAAGGGATTGGCATTGCTGCTATTGCAATATACTACAGAATTAGGTTCTTTTGCTAGAGATTATATTCCTATCTAATCAGTAACTTCGTCTTCACTTCAGATGATGTATATGTTGACTTCCTTGACTTCATTGAAGAGCTTTAGCTTTTGATGATTCCTAGAGCATAACTTGGTGTAGACATCGTCTTACTGGCTTCAGAATCTAGCAAGGGTTAAGAAGATACTTTGAGTACGAGCGTACTCAACAAGTTCACTAGAAAAGGAGTGTTTTATGCACTATAACTATAGCCATAGACTTATAGGTCGTAGGCAATACAAGTTTTCATAAACATTACTTCAAAGGTTGCTTTTATTCTGAAAAGCTATGTCTGTTAGCCTTCACGGGTTTACCAGAACTTTCATGGAGTTCCTTTCCCGCCGCGTTCGCAGCTCCTTCCTGGAACAGGGAGTAACAAGTTACAGCTCTTACACTCTGCAGAGGTGCGTCACTTTACCCATGAGAGATCAACTCTTTGTTGCACAACCATGCAGCTTATTTCCGTCCATAATTCCATGATGTGGGGCCTAGAAGATGATCCAAGCCAATCACTGCCCCCTTCGCGACCTCGCATGCCTCCATGCCCACATATTGGATTACGGCAATGGTTTGTACAAACCGTTAGATCTCAGAACTATCGTGGGACGTTGATGGTTCCCACTCATATGCTGTATATCCTCTATGAATTACCAATTAATATGCACGCTACGAGGATAACAACCACGACCTGCACATCCGGCTTGATGCGAGAGGAAGAAGATACAGTTGACTTCTCCGTCCCATTCCAAATCTCATGGTTAACGCGTATTATACGGCGCAAGAATCACTGACGACATTGGTTGTTAAGTCCTAGGTAATATAGTTCTGAACAGTGGTTTTCCAACTGTCAGATTTAATAGATTAGCTGATCACCTTGGATCAGTAATCAATAGCTCACATTATTATCGAAAATAGTGTTTGTTGACCTTTTCAAATGCAGGTGATGACAACACTGGATTTGTAAAATACTTTACAGAAAATAATCAAAGGACATGAGCAAGTGTGAACTTGCCTTTTGTGATTGCAAGATTATGCACTCACGGTCTTCGAGTCAGTATAAGATCCAAAATCTAAAATCAGCATCATTGGTCCGGTAAGGACTAATGTTTAAAGAAGCAATATGCTTTTATGCATAAGTAATGTGATGCACGTTATAAACACGAATCCCGGGGATAATGTTGTTCTAGGGTTTGGATTCTGGAAATGGTTACTTTAGAATGTGTTGTTCTTTTATATAAGTTTCACACCTGTGCTTCTTATTCGGGCTTGTGAGTGTGTGTGAATAGCACATATTTATGCAGCAACAAAATATATATCTATGAAATGCTATTCAAAATTGTTTACACTTTAATAGTTTATCTCCAAACTTTACTTTATAAGTAGAGTCACTTATAGATAGCTTAAGTGTTATTGCTCCTAGGTATACGAGTGAAGTATGAAGTAATGTGATCTTGATTATTTGTCATATATTGTCTGAAGTGGCAAAACAAATAACTTTTGAAGAAAAGATTCCTTTTTTAAGGTTTAAACAATTTTTGTGGTTAGTTAGTGGTGGTCGATGTTATTTGTGCTTGTTTGAATAGTTTAGGCTTGAGATGCTTTATAACTTAACTATTTCAGACCAAAGTTAACTATAAAACATATAATAATGCTTATAGTGTTATATTTAGATTCTTGTAGACTAAAGTTAACTTTAAAACAAGGGTAGTTTGAAAGTATAATGCTTATGATATTTGTATCTTGTGTACCTGGTAATGTTTCCTTAAGGTTACTTAAGAATGGTTATACTTTTACTTGGTGTAGTGGTTTATTGATTTTTTTGAGGGTAAAACAGTAGGGTAAAGCACCCCACTGCAATTTTTATATATCATAAAGAGTTACAAAAAATGTATTTACAAGTTCAGACCACCTAAAAAGAGGGATAACAGTCTAAGTAGCTATCTCCTGTCTAAATTATTCTCAATACAATCTTTGAGGCCCTGATAATTCTTTTTCTTAATTCTATACAGGACCCATCTTAATTCCTGGGCGACAATAGCCCTCCATTCCTCAATCGAAGCATGCTTGTTGTTGAAGATTTCATTGTTTCTGCACATCCATATGCCCCAAGCTCCTAACATAATAATTTCCATTGCAAAAGGGACTTTAAGATCTTTTTTAATACTGGCTAAAGCTTCAAAAAGATTTTGATCAGCCACTTGGACATGGGAAATTTCAGCCCAACAAGCTCTTGCAAAAGGACAGTCCCAAAATAAGTGCAGCATGTTTTCCTCACTGATGCAGCCATGAAACACACATTCATAAGAAGCCAGAGTAAAACATTTCCTTTTCAGAAGGTTTCGTGTGTTAAGCCTACCAAGAAGCAAGAGCCAGAAGAAGAATTTATGCTTTTGTTGATAGGAGGATTTCCACAACCAGGAGAAATGTGGCTGAACAGGTTGGTAACCAGATAAAGAATAATAAGCCTTTTGGACTGAAAAATTACTGCCCCAAATGTAACTCTAGTTGTCAGCTTCCACCTGCATGCCAACACTGAGTATTTGCTCAAGGTTTTGATATTCCTGGTAAGCTTGCTGTGACAGAGGGAGAAAAAAATGATCTTGAATATTATCTGTCTGCAGAAACTCATTGACAGAGATGTGTGGGTTTTTTGCATAGGAAAGGAGATGAGGAAGTTTATGCTGCAGACATCCATCATTCCACATATCAGACCAGAGAAGTGTGGATTTTCCATCACCCACCGAGCACTTTGCAATTCCTTTAAAAATGTCAACCAATTTCAGATGAGCTTTCCACCAAAAGGATCCCTCCAGACTTCTTCCAGGTAGTTTACCATTATAGTAATAAGTGTTCCAGATAAGGTGAACCCATGGGATATCCTTGTGATTGTAAAATTTATCCAAATTCTTCAAAAGAAGTGCAGAGTTTTGTACATTAAGGTCAAGCACCCCCAATCCTCCATGGTTCTTAGGTCGATAAACTTTCTTCCATGCAACAAGAGTTTGACCCCTAGCTTGAACATCTGATGTTTTCTTTCTCCACAGGCATTGTCTCATATACTTAATCAGCTGATCTTTAATAGTGACAGGAAGATCAAAACAGCTCATGTAATATATGGGAAGGGAAGATAAAACAGATTTAACTAACTGTAGTTTCCCCCCATAATTAAGAAAATCAGCAATCCCACACAACCTTCTCTCAACTCTGTGAACAATAGGCAGGAAATGTTCCACTGCAGACTTACTAATGCTTAAAGGCAGTTCAAGGTAGGTGAATGGCAATGAGCCAGGGAGGCAAGATAGGTATTGGCAAAGTGCTCAAGCCTCACAGAGTCCATGTTAATTGGCATCATACTAGATTTAGAATAATTTACTTTGAGTCCAGTGGAGAGTGCAAAAGTATGAAGAAGAGCCTTGAGGCACAATAGTTGCTCAGAGTCAGCCTTAAGGATTAATAAAGTGTCATCGGCATACTGCACCACAGGGAAATCAGGACAGAACACACCTTCAATGGGAAGGGAAAGAAGACCAAAATTCATTGATTTATTGAGGATGCTTTGGAGAAGATCGTGACAAGACAAACAGAGAGGAGATAAAGGATCACCTTGTCTTACACCTCTTCGCAATATTTTTTTCCGGGCACTCCATATAATGAGCAGGAGGAAGCTGAACCAAAGAATAACTGAATCCAAGAAATCCATTTATCACCAAAACCTTTGGCTTTGAGGATATTGATAATTGCAGAATGCAAATTCTATCAAAAGCCTTTTCAAAGTCAAGCTTAAGAATTAAAATTTCTTCTTTGGACTTGTGGCATTGGTCAAGGAATTCAAATGCCCAACCTAAACAATCTTGAATATACCTTTGTTTGAGGAAACCATATTGATTCTTGTGGACAAGTTTAAGGATGAACTTCTGCAATCTATTAGCCAGGATTTTGGTTATAATCTTGAAGACACTGTTTAGCAGAGAAATAGGCCTAAAATCAGCAGGTGTCAGAGGAGCTTCGATTTTTGGAATGAGGGTGATAAAAGAGGCATTAATGCTTTCCAAGGAAGTTTGCCCCTCATAAAAATCCATAAGGAGTTGTTTCACATCATCCTTAATAATAGGACAACATTGTTTCATGAATTCATTGTTAAAACCATCTGGGCCAGGGGATTTATCATTTGGAAGTTCTTTAATTACATCTTCAATCTCTTCACCAGAGAAAGGTTTTTCCAAAGCATCCTTTTCCTCTTGCCTTAAGCATTCCCCTGCCAAGTCATTAAGATTGAAGTGCATTTCAGGCTTATCAGAAGTACCCAATCTATCTTTAAAGGCTTTCCATAGGAGATATGTTTTGCCATCATGATCATGAATCTCATCATTAGAATCATCTTTGAGCATGGAAATGTAATTATGCCTGAAACTTATGGTAGCTTTGGAATGAAAGAATTTTGTGTTTTCATCACCCAGCTTAACCCATTTAATTTTCCCCCTCTGCTTCTAATAAGTATTTTGATCTTGTAACAGAGAAACTATAAGATTCTTCAGGAGATCTCTGAGATTCCATTCTAGGACAGTAAGAGTTCTCATTTCCTCCATGGCATCCAGAAGATCAATGGTGGCATTAACATTGCAGATTTGTGATTTCAGGCAGGGCAGATTTTTTGCCCAGAGCTTCAGCCCCCTTCTCACATTTTTGAATTTAGCATTGATTTTTTGGCAGAATCCTGAAAACCAACAGGAATATTCCAGGCATTTTGAACAATAGCTTTAAATTCCTTATGATGCATCCAATGATTTTCAAATCTGAACACCTGGGCTTTGGGTATCATTGTGCCAATGGAGATGACACAAGGAAAATGATCAGAGGTAGGCTTTGTAAGAGGAGCAACAGAAGTTGAGGGAAAGCTCTGAGTCCAGGAAGCAGAAGTAAAGAACCAGTCCAACCTTTCCAAAAGGGGTTCTTTTTGCATGTTACTCCAAGTAAACTTTCTACCTTTAAGGGGTACTTCTATGAGACCCAAATTATTAATGGCTTCATTGAAGAGAAGCATACCATTCACATCCCCACCCAATCTATTTCTATCAGAAGGCTTTCTACAGAAGTTGAAATCACCCACAATGAGCCAATCCATATCATCAGGCATATCAATATTTCCAAACCAATCCAAAAAGTCTGCCTTTTTTTCAGGTAAGCATGGCCCATAAATATTGGCGAGGATCTAGGATTCATCGGACAAGAGAGATGTCAAGGTGATGGAGATGGAGAACTCATTGTGAAAAGAAAGATGCCCAGAGAACAGAGAATTATTCCAAATGGTGATCAAACCCCAGAGGCTCCCCTGGAGGGAAGAAATTCAAAATTGGTAAATTTGGGGGGGCATAATTTTTTTATGTAAGAGATGTCAAAATCTTCTCTCTTAGTTTCTTGAAGGCAAATAATGTCACAGCCAGACTCATCAATTTTATTTCTGAGAGCAACCCATTTTTTTCAGAGTTAATACCTCGGATATTCCAGTTCAAGATCTTCCAAATTCTTTTGTTATCCATTAAGAAACCAGATGTATGTAGAATGATGAGGTGATATAAGTAATGTAACCACCCAATTGAGGAAACAACAACCACATAGACAAAAGGCAATCCATATCATAACTCCACTGACAGATTCAACAACAAGTACCAAACACATGAAAAGACCACAAGAGCAGGTCACAGAACAAGGAGTCAACAAGACTCCAGCAAAAGACTTAGTTTGATACATTAAAACATTTAAGAGGGGGGTTTCTTCTTGGATTGCTATCCATAGGTACCAGCAGCCCCAGCTTTCTTCTTGCCTCTAATGCTCAAGCTTGCTGAGCCAGTTCCTTTGATGCTGCCTTTTTGAGTAGCCTTTACTGCCACTTCAGTGGCTTTCCCTTTCTTGAGCAACCTCTTCTCCAGGTCACCATCCTTAACCTTGAAGAAAGAGGCAGCAAGATTTTTAACCACTTTAGGATTCAAGCATGGTGGAACAGCATTGCAAACCAGAAAATCAGCAATTAAGCAATTTAGGTGGCTTTTAAAACCCCCATTCAGTTCAACAATTCTAGGGCTTCTTCTCACCTCAGTGTCAACAAGAGGCTCCTTGCCCTTTCTCTTTCTAGAAGGGGTAATGGAGTAGTATCATTTACCTTTTTATAGATGAGTGGTTATAGTTTATAAACAAAGATACAATATTACTTAACTACTTATGGATTTACTATAGTGTGGTGATAGTTTTTGTAAGCTGGTGGTTAAAGTAGATAGAAAGGATTTGATTTATTTATAAATTGTTCTTTAAGGTTTTTTATTATGAATAGGAATACTTTTAAAATATAATCTTCACTTAAGGTTGAAGATAATTTAATAAAAAGGTATTAATAATGTTTTGAACTATTATGGCTTCATATTATTAAGGACAGGACTAACGCGCGGCGCCGCACCAAACCTATCCCTGTGCAGCAGCTGATGTCAGTTCTTGCATGTTAAAGCGCGTGTCTTACCATCAAACTGCAAAAGTTTTTAAGACGGGCCCACACATGCATCTAGCCAAAAAACAGAAAGACTACCCAGGAGTAGCTCGTCAAAATAAAAAAACTTAGCCACATGGTTTCACTACCATACATGTTTTCCTATGCTGCAAATCACATACCTAATTAATTAGAGCCAAGATATCGCAATACTAATCATGAGATTAATTAGCTCTAGTTGCCAGATTAGATTGTGCTAATTGCTGAGGTTAATTAGACACAATTGCCAGATTTATTAGTTCTTATTTCTCTGGTCTCTTGGTTATCAATTGCCACGTAATTAGTTCTGAGTTGCCAGATTAATTATTTTTAATTGCCAGATTGAACCTATATTTGCAAATACCAAATCCACATTAACCGCCAGATTATTCCTAGCGAGTTGATTCTAGCGCCTAGCTGCCATGTTAATTAGCAATAAATACCAGATTATTTGAGAGTGGCTATTGTTGGAGATATCCCCTAGAGGCAGTAATAAATGTAGTTATTATTATATCTTTGTGTTTATGATAAATGTTTACATTCATGCTATAATAGTATTAACAAGGAAACATTAATACTTGTGTGATTTGTAAACTTAATTTGAAGTCCCTAGTATAGCCTCTATACTTCACTAGCTTGTTGGTTGATTAATGATTGTGGTTTCCCTATCATGAACATTGAGATGTTATCAACAACAAGATCATATCGTTAGGAGAATGATATGGTGGACATACTCCTATTGATAAGCGTAGCATAAAGATCAAGTCATTTCAATAGTTCAATTGCTATATGCTTTCTGATACATAGTAACCTAATTCCTTCGACCATGAGATCATGCATATCACCTTTAGTGGATGGATGCTTTGATGACATCAAACACCACACCGAATGGGTGGCTATAAAGGTGGCATTGAGTGTTCGGAAAGTATTGGTTGAAACACATGGATCAAGAGTGGGATTTGTCCATCCATATGACGGATAGATATACTGGGCCCTCTCGGTGGAATGTCATCCAATTAGCTTGCAAGCATGTGACTGGGTCACAAGGGATCACATATCACGGAACGAGAAAAGAGTACTTATCGGTAACGAGGTTGAACTAGGTATGCAGAGATACCGACGATCATAACCTCGGATAAGTAAACTATCGTGAGACAAAGGGAAATTGGTATTGTATGTAAATGGTTCATTCGATCACAAAGTAATCGTAGAAATATGTAGAGCCATATGAATTTCGATTCCTCTATTGGTTATTGTTAGGAGAAGTGTCTCGATCATGTCCGCATAATTCACGAACCGTAGGAGACACACTTAAGGATTGACGTTGTTTTGAGTAGTTATGGTATTATGAGAAAGAGACCGAATGTTGTTCGAGTCTCGGATGGGATCCGGGATATCACGAGGTGATCCGAATGGTCCGGAGAATAAGATTCATATAAGGAAAGTCCCGTTTGGAGTTCGGGAATGATTCCGTGTTTTCATCGGGAATGTTCTAGAAGGTTCGGATTGTCCGGCACTCCGGGGGAGGTACATGAATGTGTCATTGAATGATTGCATCATGTACTAAGTGTTCTTGCTGTTCAAAACTTGAAAGTCAAATTGCCGGTTTGAAAGTCAAACGGCTAAAACAGAAACGTGGAAAACAGAAACTGTGGGAAACAAGCAAGAGGAGGTTGAAACCAACTTGGAGGAGGAGTTCCTCTCATCCAAGCCGGCCAGCCCTAGGCCGAGTTGGGAGGGACTCCTCCCTCGGGCGCGCCTAGCCCTCCACCTATAAAAGGAGGGGCAGCCTCCTTGAGACACACAAGTTTCTACCTCTAATCTCCGTTTAGAGCCGCTTTGGTTTAGAGCTTCTAATTGCTTTAGCTCATGGTTTAGAGCCTTCTAATTGGTGTGTCTAATCTCTAGACCACTAATAGCCCTCTCTCATAATCCACCATACTGCCTCCGCTTAAGGCGAAGCCTCGGGATTTCCTCTACTTAGGTACCACGCCGTTGTCGCCGGAATCGCGAGAGAGTGCTACAACCTCCGCTTCTTTGGAACAAGGGAGGAAGGTCTTCGCCGAGTTAACGCAGACTGACATGAAGCGCTGCCGAACGCAGCGCGGAAGGATCGTCCACACGATCTTGAGATCGGAAAGTACGACTACATCACCCACGAGAATCCGCCTCGTTAAACACTTTGGAATCTTCGAGGGTAAGTTATTCCATCGACTCGTTGCTACAATCTAGTAGATAGATCTTGGCTTGTTTGTTTGTATGCGATAGAAAATTTTTGTTTTCCATGCTACGAACCCTCACTGGGTATCGAGCCGTGTCTATATGTAGATCACAGACGAGTAGAACACAATGGTCATTGTGGGCATTGATGCTTTTATTGTCGATTGCTTTTGTGTACTTTGCATCTTGCGGTATGTTGGGATGAAGCGCCCGGCTAACCTTACATGACATCGTTCATGAGACTTGCTCCACGCTTAACATGCAACTTGTATTGCATAAGTGGCTTTGCGGGTGCCTGCTTCTCCTAGCATAGTTAAGATCCAATTTACAACGGGTAATCAACAATGCTAGTATCAATGTTGTGGTTCTTGTTCGTAAGTTAGAACGACACTTATTGAAAGCCCCCAACCACGTAAAATATGCAAAGAAAGTAGAGGCGTCTAACTTTGTTTTGCAGGGGTAAAGTGATGTGATATGGCCATGATTGTGATTATATTTGATGTATGCAATGTTCCTTATTGTAAGTTGGCAACCGGCAGAGCCATATGGTTGTCTTTAATTTATGTTAAAGACCCGTGTCTATTCAAAGTAGTTGTAATAGTTGAAGCCGTGGGCGACAACCATGGTGAAGCGTCATTGACCTTGATGCAATGCCGGTGATGATGGAGATCATGTTCGTGTTTGAAGATGGAGATCGGAAGCACAAAGAAGAAAGGCCATATCATATCACATATTATGAATTGCATGTGATGTTAATCCTTATGCATCTTGTATTGCTTGGTAGACGACGGTAGCATTATAAGATGATCCCTCATGCACATGAATTTCAAATCATAAAGTGTTCACCCTTAGTTAGCACCGTTGCTAAAGCTTGTTGTTTCGAAGCACCACGTGATGATCGGGTGTGTTAGATTCTGCAAGTGTATACAACGTGAGCAAGCCAGATTTGCTCATGCAGAAACTAAGGTTTGATCTTGACGAGCCTAGCATGTACATACATGGTCTCGGAACACGGATTACCGAAAGGTAAAGCATGAATCGTATAGTAGATATGATGAACATGACGATTGTTCGCCATTGAAACTATATCAACTCTCGTGATGATCGGTGTTGATGTAGTGGATTTGGTTCGTGTGATCACTAAAACAATGTGAGGGATGTTGTTTTGAGTGGGAGTTCACCTAGTTTAATTTCATTAATTAATTTGAACTCAATTTGTCATAAACTTAGTCTAAACTATTGAATATGTTGTAGATCAATGGCAGCCCTACCATCAATTTTAATGCGTTCTTAGAGAAAGAAAAGTTGAAAAACAATGGAAGCAACTTCATGGATTGGTTCCGCAATTTGAGGATTGTCCTCACACCGGTAATTTGACCTATGTCTGGATGCACCTTGGTGACCCACTGCGGTGATGCTCCCGATGAAGTAAAGAATGTTTACCTCGCTCGGAAGAATCGATACTCCATAGTTCAAAGGTGCTATCTTGTATGGTTTGGAATCGGAGCTTGAAAAGGTTTGAGAATTCAGACCCATATGATATTGTCGAGGATCTCAAATTGATTTTTGAGACTCATGCGGCAATTGAAAGCTATGAGGCTTCGAAAAGTTCTTTAACGCAAGATGGAAGAGGGCAGCTCCTTCGGTGAGCATGTGCTTAAGATGTCCGGGCACGCAAACAAACTTCAAAGCTTGGGTATAGTGATTCCTAATGCTTTGGGGATTTACCGTCCTCGATCACGCCACCAAGTTACAGGAACTTTGTGATGAACTACAACATGCAGAACATGAACAAAGAGTTGCGAACGCTTTTGCTATGTTAAAGTCTGCGAAGTGGAGATCAAGAAAGAGCACCAAGTGTTGATGGTCAATAAGACCACCAAACTCAAGAAAGGCAAGTCTAAGCAAAAGGGACACTTCAAGAAGGGTGGTAAGAAAGTTACCACGCGAACGAAGAAAACCAAGGTTGGACCCAAGCACGAAACCGAGTGCTTTTACCGCAAGGGAGAAGGTCATCGAAGCGGAATTGCCCAAAGTACTTGGCGGATCTCAAGAACGGCAACATCAAGAAGAAAGGTATATCCGATATACATGTTATTGATGTGTATCTCACTAGTACCGTAGTAGTGCACGGTATTTGATAATCGGTTCTTGCTCATATTTGTAACTCAAACAGTTTGCAGAATAAACGGAAGCTAGCGAAGAACGAGGTGACGATGCGCGGGAAACGGATCAAAGGTTGATGTGATCGCGGTCGACGCTACCCCTTCATCTAATATCGGGATTAGTTTTATACTTAAATAATTATTATTTAGTGCTGCGTTGAGCATGAACATTATATCGGATCTTGTTTATTGCGAGACGGTTACTTGTTTAAGTCGAGAATAATGGTTGTTCGATTTATATGAGTAATATGTTTTATGCACATGCACCTTTGATAGATGGTCTATTCTTATTGAATCTCGATAGTGGAAATACACATATCAACAATATTGAGGCTAAACGTTTGAAATCAGCGATAATTCGACCTATATGTGGCAATCGCTGCCTTGGTCACATTGGAGTGAAGCGTATGAAGAAACTCCATTCCGATGGACTTCTTGAATCACTTGATTTTGAATCACTTGAAAGATGCGAAGCATGTCTGATGGGAAAAATGACTAAGACTCCATTTTCTGGTATGATGGAGCGAGCTACGGACTTATTTGAAATCATACATACCGATGTGTGTGGTCCAATGAGTGTAGCATCGCGCGGTGGTTATCGTTATGTTCTTACCTTCACAGACGACTTGAGTAGATATGGGTATATCTATTTCATGAAACATAAGTCCGAAACTTTCGAGAAGTTTAAGGAGTTTCAAAGTGAGGTAGAGAATCAACGTAACAAGAAGATTAAATTCCTACGTTCTGATCGTGGAGGTGAATATCTAAGTTACGAGTTTGGCGAGCATTTAAAGAAGTGCGGAATACTTTCACAATTGACACCGCCGAGAACACCACAGTGTAATGGTGTGTCCGAACGTCGTAATCGAACTCTCTTAGATATGGTTCGTTCTATGATGTCACTTACAGATTTACCGCTATCATTTTGGGGTTATGCATTAGAAACAGCCGCATTCACTTTAAATAGGGCACTGTCTAAATCCGTTGAAACGACACCGTATGAATTATGGTTTGGCAAGAAACCTAAATTGTCGTTCCTTAAAGTTTGGGGATGCGAAGCCTATGTAAAGAAGTTACAGCCGGACAAGCTTGAACCCAAAGCGGAAAAATGCGTCTTCATAGGATACCCGAAGGAAACTATTGGGTATACCTTCTATCATAGATCCGAAGGCAAAATCTTCGTTGCCAAGAATGGATCCTTTCTAGAGAAGGAATTTCTCTCGAAAGAAGTGACTGGAAGGAAAGTAGAACTCGACGAGGTTGTCGAACCTTCTCTCGAAATTGCGAGTAGCGCAGCACTGGAAGAAGTTCCTGTGGTGCCTGCACCAATTAGAGAGGAAGCTAATGATGATGATCATGAAACTTCGGTTGAAGTTGCTACAGAGCCTCGGAGGTCAACGAGAATTCATACCACTCCAGATTGGTATGATCCCGTTATGAGTGTCATTTTGGTGGACAACACCGATGACCCCGAGACATATGAGGAAGCGATGATGAGCCCAGATTCCAATAAATGGCAAGAAGCCATGAAATCCGAGATTGGATCCATGTACGAAAACCAAGTATGGACTTTGGTGGACTTACCGGATGGCCGGAAGGCTGTCGAGAACAAATGGATTTTCAAGAAGAAAACAGATCGATGGTAATGTTATGTTTATAAAGCTCGACTTGTCGCAAAAGGGTTTCGACAAATTCAAGGAGTTGACTATGAGACTTTCTCACCGAGCGAAGCTAAAGTCTGTGAGGATTATGTTAGCAATCATGCATATTATGATTATGAGATATGGCAGATGGATGTCAAAACAGCATTCCTCAATGGAGATATTGATGAAGAGTTGTATATGATGCAACCCAAAGGTTTTGTCGATCCTAAAGATGCTAACAAGGTATGCAAACTTCAACGGTCCATCTATGGATTGAAGCAAGCATCCCGAAGTTGGAATCAACGTTTTGATAAGGTAATCAAAAGTTTTGGTTTTATACAAACTTATGGAGAAGCTTGTATTTATAAGAAAGTGAGTGGGAGCTCTGTAGCATTCTTAATACTATATGTGGATGACATATTGTTGATTGGGAATGATGTAGACCTTCTTAATAGTGTCAAGGAATATTTGAATAATAGTTTTTCAATGAAAGATCTTGGCGAAGCGACTTACATATTAGGCATAAAGATTTATAGAGATAGATCGAACGCCAAATATCACCATCATAGAGTACATATTTGGACAAAGTTCTAAAGAGGTTTGGAATGGAAGAAAGCAAGAAAGGGTTCTTTCCCATGTTTCTAATCGACCTTGAGTAAAACTCAAAGTCCGACATCGGCAGAAGATAGAGAAAGGATGAGTAAGACTCCTATGCCTCTCATAGGATCTCTAATGTATGCCATGCTATGTACTAGACCCGACATTGCATATGCCGTTAGTTTAACTAGCAGATATCAAAGTGATCCAGAGTGGATCATTGGACAAGATCAAAGACATCCTTAAGTACTTGAGAAGAACTAAGGATATGGTTCTTTCTTATGGAGGTGATGAACAGCTCGTTGTTAATGGTTACACCGATGCTAGTTGGAACACCGATCCGGATGATTCAAATCACAATCTGGATACGTATTTATTTTGAATGGTGCAGATTATTTGGAGGTGCAAAGCAAAGCGTTGTGGCGAGATCTTCAATGAATCGGAATACATGGTCGCCGGAGGCTTCACAAGAAGCGATATGGATGAAAGAGTTCATTACAGAGCTGTGTGGTTCCTAGCTACTGGACCCAATGTCTATCTCTTTGTGATAACATGGGCGCCATAGCCAATGCGCAAGAACCAAGGTCACACAAGAAGCTGAAGCACATCAAGCTGCGTTTTCACGCTATTCGAGAACATATCCAGGATGGGGATATAAAGATTTGCAAAGTACACACAGATCTGAATGTGGCGGATCCGTTGACTAAACCTCTCCCGAGGGCAAAACATGACCAACACCAAACTGCCATGGGTGTTCGGTATATTACCATGTAATCTAGATTAGATGACTCTAGTGCAAGTGGGAGACTGTTGGAGATATGCCCAAGAGGCAATAATAAATGTAGTTATTATTATATCTTTGTGTTTATGATAAATGTTTACATTCATGCTATAATAGTATTAACAAGGAAACATTAATACTTGTGTGATTTGTAAACTTAATTTGAAGTCCCTAGTATAGCCTCTATACTTCACTAGCTTGTTGGTTGATTAATGATTGTGGTTTCCCTATCATGAACATTGAGATGTTATCAACAACAAGATCATATCGTTAGGAGAATGATATGGTGGACATACTCCTATTGATAAGCGTAGCATAAAGATCAAGTCATTTCAATAGTTCAATTGCTATATGCTTTCTGATACATAGTAACCTAATTCCTTCGACCATGAGATCATGCATATCACCTTTAGTGGATGGATGCTTTGATGACATCAAACACCACACCGTAACTGGGTGGCTATAAAGGTGGCATTGAGTGTTCGGAAAGTATTGGTTGAAACACATGGATCAAGAGTGGGATTTGTCCATCCATATGACGGATAGATATACTCTGGGCCCTCTCGGTGGAATGTCATCCAATTAGCTTGCAAGCATGTGACTGGGTCACAAGGGATCACATATCACGAACGAAAAGAGTACTTATCAGTAACGAGGTTGAACTAGGTATGCAGAGATACCGACGATCATAACCTCGGATAAGTAAACTATCGTGAGACAAAGGGAAATTGGTATCGTATGTAAATGGTTCATTCGATCACAAAGTAATCGTAGAAATATGTGGGAGCCATATGAATTTCCAGATTCCTCTATTGGTTATTGTTCGGAGAAGTGTCTCGATCATGTCCGCATAATTCACGAACCGTAGGGAGACACACTTAAGGATTCGACGTTGTTTTGAGTAGTTATGGTATTATGAGAAAGAGACCGAATGTTGTTCGGAGTCTCCGATGGGATCCGGGATATCACGAGGTGATCCGGAATGGTCCGGAGAATAAGATTCATATAAGGAAAGTCCCGTTTCGGAGTTCGGGAATGATTCCGGTGTTTTCATCGGGAATGTTCTAGAAGGTTCCGGATTGTCCGGCACTCCAGGGGGGGGGGGAGGGTACATGAATGTGTCATTGAACGATTGCATCATGTACTAAGTGTTCTTGCTGTTCCAAAAACTTGAAAGTCAAATTGCCAGTTTGAAAGTCAAACGGCTAAAACAGAAAACTGTGGAAAACAGGAAACTGTGGGAAACAGGAAACTGTGGGAAACAAGCAAGAGGAGGTTGAAACCAACTTGGAGGAGGAGTTCCTCTCCTCCAAGCCGGCGGACAGCCCTAGGCCGAGTTGGGGAGGGACTCCCTCCCTCCCTGGCGCGCCTAGCCCCTCCACCTATAAAAGGAGGGGCAGGCCTCCTCCTTGAGACACACAAGTTTCTACCTCTAATCTCCGGTTTAGAGCCGTTTGGTTTAGAGCTTCTAATTGCTTTAGCCTGCGGTTTAGAGCCTTCTAATTGGTGTGTCTAATCTCTAGACCACTAATAGCCCTCTCTCATAATCCACCATACTCGTTCCGTCTTAAGAAGCGCCTCATGGATTTCCTCTACTTAGGTACCACGTTGTCTTTGCCGGAATCGCGAGGAGAGTGCTACAACCTCCATTTCTGCTGGAACAAGGGAGAGGAAGGTCTTCGTCGAAACCGAACGTGTGACCGATCATGGAAGCGCCGAACGCAGCCTTGGAAGGATCGCCCACGATCTTGAGATCGGAAGAATGCGACTACATCACCCACGAGAATCCGCTCTCGTTAAACACTTTGGAATCTTCGAGGGTAAGTTATTCCATCGACTCGTTGCTACAATCTAGTAGATAGATCTTGGCTTGTTTTTTTGTATGCGATAGAAAATTTTTGTTTTCCATGCTACGAACCCCTACAGCTATCAGACTTTTTTGGAACAAAATGCAATTCTCAAATATATAGTCATCTGATTCTAGCATCTAGCTGCCCGATTTCCACAACCCACCTGCCTGATTCCCAATGCATGGTTGCCAAATTTATACTGCCTACTTACCTCCAACAAAATGTGATTACTGATTCCATTACGAAAATACCAGAATTTCCATAAATCCACAGTAATTGAAGACACATACAACAATGGAGTCCACAGTAGGATAGTTCAATGCAAAAATCCAAAAGTATCTCCACCAAAATCACCAAAGAGAGGATAGAAAAAGGAAAAACTCGGGCCAAAATTTTCTTGGACTACATCCTCCCCCAGACGTGTGCTAGGAGGCAGTACCTTCCCCAACGCGTGTTTGGTGGCGGCAGCCTCCCCCGACACGTTCTCGTAGGCATGGCGGCGGTGGAAGCCACGTCCTCACGCTCATCGCCTGATGCCTTCCGGCGTCACACCTTCTCCTCCCGCTCGTCGGCGACAACCTCCCTGCTTCGGGCCACCTCCTTCATGCTGGCCTTCCATGGGAATTTGAGAGAGAAAGATAGATAATGAGTGGACATGAGCAGTCTTCGGGGGATAAGAGATAAGAACAAGACAGGATGTCTTTTTGTGAATCACGACGCACCGCCGTACGGAAAGAGACGTGTGCGGCGCCTTTCAATAGATCTTTCCTATTATTAACATTTAAAATTAATACTATTTATTAGACTTAATTGACTCATTTTAGGAATATTAACAGATTTTATTTATCCTTATATGAATTATTAATTAAGTAAATAAGTTTAAATTTGAGTTATTAAAATATTTGAATTTTTAATTAACTCAAAAGTGGAATATTATAATTTTAACATGTAGATATTCTTTTTTTGATCATTTTGGTATATTATATTTGTCTTTATGATTTATAAATATTAAGATATGACTTTTATAAGATTTAACACTTTAAAAATACTTAATAAATAATAAATATTTAAGTAAGTGGAATAATAATGCATGATTATAGTTTTAAATTATAGTCTTTATTTGTCTAAGCTTCTTGGTATTTTATTCATATTTCTAATATTTACCATTATTGGAATATGAATTATCTAAGTCTGATTTCTTTTAAAATTCTTATTAAGCTATAATTGTTTAAATAATCACCAAAATAATATTTGATAATAAGTTTAAGTTGTAGATTTTATTTTTCTACAAATTTTCATATATTATACACATTTTCCTGAATTATAAATCAAAAGTCATTAATTAAACAAGATTTAAGCATTTATTTGATTTCTTGAATAATAATAATTAAGTTTATAACATTTTATTTATTTCTTAAACAAGAATTAACTTTTTACACCGCACCTCTACCTAGCCTGAGTCACTAACCAGTGG
Source organism: Avena longiglumis (assembly GCA_030063025.1). NCBI lineage: Eukaryota > Viridiplantae > Streptophyta > Magnoliopsida > Poales > Poaceae > Avena > Avena longiglumis. The sequence goes on from CP125975.1 coordinate 17,448,897, forward strand.
GCCTATGTCCACCTCAGCTCTTCAGGTTAGAAAATGTATTTGTTACTGACTGGTTTGCTACCCCCAAACAATGATATATGGGCCCAAGGCCATGTCATCAGCCACGCGAGGCAAAGACTGGTCAAACTCGCTGACGTGGTTCGAACCTGATGCAGGCATGACGTCACCTGGGTTGATCCTCACTGGTTGAGGATCGATTGATCAATCTGGTGCGCGCGCGGGGCTGTGACTAGGTGCGTTGGACAGAGGAGATCAAGGCGAACCTATTGGTGGTGGCGCCGCTGCCTAATGGTCACCGGAACTGCATCAGCGACGAGCTTCTGAGGCGGCCAACGGCGGTGCTCAACGAAACTAGGCCTACGGTAAGAATTAGCAAGCGGAAATGGGGTCCAGAGAGGCGTAAGCTTATCCTGATGACAATAGAGGGGTCGAGGAGGCTTGGAGAGGCGTGAAGACGGCGAATCGACGATAATGGCCATGGCAGCCGAGGAAAAGGAATGCTCGATTTCAAATGATTCCCGACGTGCGGGCTTCCGTGCTTGGTCCTAGGTGAGTAAGTCCACGACGACGCGTCCAACGGGGGTTACCACGAGGCGAGGGGTGGTCGGACTTGACCGGAACGATGAACTCCGGCGAACTAGGGTTTCGGGTGAGGAAGGAAAATGGTTCTGGAGAGCGAGATAGAAGATGAGATAGGTATGAGAAGATAGAGGAGGACGCGGCGATATTATCTACTCCTCCCAGAGACGGCGACACGCATCGTAGCGTGACGGTCGATCGACAGCGGAGCTCCGGCCAGCGAGCTGCTTCCAGTAGGCGAGGTAGGCGACGAAGTCGATTTTGCAGAAAACCCCCTGGCGTTTCTTTCTTCTCAACCCGCGATCCTTCCCTGGCTCCACTCGTCAGTCACAGGAGAGAATGAGCTAGGCTGGTTATTGGCCCTTTGTGGGCTGCACCTGGGCAACATGTAAGCAAAGAGAAGTTGGGCCACGGCCAGGTCTTGTTTTTTATTTGTTTTCCATCTTTCTATTTTCTGTTTTTGTTTTCAGATTTGAATTTAATTTATATTTTGAACTTTTCTAATAAATTTTATTTGCTGAATACTTACAGCAAAATTTTGTATTTAGTGTGATTCTTTTTATGAATCTTTCATGATAAATGTTTTTATATTTCTTTTTATTTTCTTTATATGAACCCCTTTTAATATTTTGTAGAAGCTTTTCTTATTATTTTTCTTTCCAATTTTAAACATGGATTTATTAAATGATACTTCCTTATTGGTTTATAAAACTTAACTCTAGTTGGCTCATAGTTTGAATATAAATTTTTATATGTATAATGATCCTATATCATTATTTGATGCATGAAATGGTATTGTATATATTCTATTATGATAATCATAGAAGTTTAGGGTTCTTAGTTTACTTATATTTCTTTGTTGATGTGAGAAAAGATTTAATAGCTAAGCATATTATCTTCTGTTTGTGATATTTGATGACATCACCTTTTATAATAGAAAGTTATATCTAGAATGTTTTATAGAAAGGAATTGGTAAAGATACTCTTAAGCACATATAATCATGATAATTAGATTTGAAAAAGATGTGCTTATGTGATCTGTTTATAGGAAAATATTCCTATAAAGTGATATTAACATCAGATGATGAATCAATTCCCTGAAATGGACATTATACTTGGTTTAAGATTTAGAGTTGGTTGTTTAACAAGAATGTCTATTTTTCCATTCTTCACCATCCTTGACCTTTAATTAAAAAATTCCTTTCCTAGATATAATACTTCTTCCTATCCATCATCGTAGTTAGTGTGATGATCTTTACTTCACTAGAATGTTCTTATTCACCTTTTATTCTTCTAAACTCATGGATAAATACGATGAGCTTTACATTGAAGCTTTTATAGTTTCCTCATATCCATTCTTGGTTAAATCCACTACTCTACTGTTGATAGTCTTTAATCCATCAAGTAGTTCTTTCAACTCCACTCATAATCTTCCTTAATCATCCATCTACCTTTCTTTAGAGCTTACTATCCCTTAAGATGGATTACACTTCTTCCATAACCCTATGCTAAACTAGCTTTGATTGTATAATATCATCCTACATTTACTTTACTCCAATAACTCACACTCCAACCCTACATTATATTTATGTGGCTTGTAATGACTACTCTAGGATAACTTATCTCTACTAGGTTTCAATCATGTTCTACCCACCAATATCTTTTATACTAGATATAGGTAGACCATCCTGGTGAGTGAGGCATGATCAATATAATCCTTTGGTCATTTATAGCTTAAGTTCTTAGTTGGATAAACAAGGATCAATACTACTTTTCAATTGTATTGAAATTATCTTCTTAGTATCTCATATTGGATTAAGGTTATTCATGGACTATGCCCTATTTAAAAGATTTAAGTAGATGTTATGATAATATCAAGAAATAGTAGATCAAGGATTGATAGTTAAAGAATTTGTAAATCAATGGTGGATTACTCAACATTGAGGAACAACAGATATTAAGATAAGTTCCATAAAAATTGATATGGAAACAAAGATATATAGTGAATGATCTTGACTTAGTCTATTTCCTACTCAATCTTACTTAAGAAGTAGGATTAGGTATTACCATGATACTCATGGTATGTGCAGTTGAGATTAAGACATAGTTGTTAAATTATTATTATTTATGTTATATCCTCAACTTGGTACTTATGAGTGATTATAATGAATACTATAATATGATCACCTAAGGATCAAATATAAAACATAATGTATCAGGGTTTAACTTTTATTACATTTGATCTACCCTTAGATCAAATCTCCCTTACCCAAAATAAGGTTTCAGCAAAGGTCATATTGAAACTTATCGCAGTTAACTAGATGATCTACTTCAATTCCATCAAGTTAAGAGAAGCTTCAATCACTTTGACAAGTTTTGTTCAAAAGCACGAAAATTATTCGGATTTTCTATGCATGAATGCAATGCACACATTTGGGTTCAGCCTATTTCTAGGCTCTAATACTGGGATGTTACAGTGAGGAATCCCGGTCTCGTCATCGATCTGGATCTTCTTTGGTGACGCTCGTCTGGTCCACAATCAGTGCAGCGGGAGCTGGCCCCCGAAAAGGTGGTACAACATCGTGTCAGGGAGGAGGACGAGCACGCCCGTCGCTATATGGTTGCATTGTACGTCAGGGTCTCCGATACCTGGCAGGTTCTTCAGGTATCTCACCCGAGCTATGCTCATATGATGGTTCCTTCTCTTTGGATGTTCACCGCCCGTGGCTCAGGACCCGGGAAATTGACGTTCAGTTTGATTGCGCTAGATGTATTAGTTATATTGAACCGCTTGTGATGTGTTGAATCGCTTGTGATATTTTTAACATTGTGATGTGTTGTCAATATAAAAATGGACGCACCCGATTTTTTTTTAAAAAAAATTCAAATATCAGTTGTGGCGCTCAAAATAAAGGGAATGCCACACATTTTAATATAATGGTGGCTCTTACCATAAACGCCACTATTATGACTTCTAGTGGTGGCATTTACCACTAGACCAACTACTGGTGGCGTTCAGCGTGGACGCCACCACTATCTTCTACCAATGACGTGAGATTTGTGGTGGGAGCATTCAACGCCATGAACCTCCTTTTTCGAATGCCTCCACTATGCCTTTTTCTACTAGTGGAAGGATATCCTATTGGAAAAAGGTGGGAAAATTCTTCCATCAGCAGAAAGTTCACACTAAACCCCTTCTTTCTTGACCAGAATGATCTCTCCCTTTCCAAGAAATGGGGTACCATCCATGGCGAGTGTATCAAGGTTCAAGGTTCGTTCGAGATGGTGAAGAAAAGGGCAATAAGAGGGCTCACGACGGTTGACATGGTAAAACCCCTCCCTCTCTTGTCGACGTACCTTGCATATGCATTGAGCCATTGTTGTTATCCATATGTGTAGGTTATTAAATCTCTGGAGCACTTCAAGGTGGCCAATGACAACATGGATTTCATATTGAGCCATTGTTGGATGTCGATCAAGGACACCAAAAATTGGGAAGTTAGTTATGCCCTTTGGAGAGAAGTTCATGGGAAAAAGAAGGGCAATGGCAAGGGCAATGCATCAATGGACGGTGTGATCGACCTTGTTAACAATGGCGAATGCCTTGGAAACCCTGCAATCGACGACCTGGCGTCTACCGGTCGTGTTCGCCGGTCTGCAGGCCACAAGGCTACGAAGGCTGGCATCATCCATCAAGATGGTTCGTTGGTGTTCCAAGAGACCACCAGGGAGTTGCTAGGCAAGAAGGAAGAGGCCATTGCCGAGAGGGAAGAGAGGTGGTGCAAAAAGAAATAGGCCACAACCAAGAGCTTTCTTGATCTCCAAATGAGATCTATTGTGGTGGACGAGGCCAATGCCAAGGCTAGGCTCATGTAGGCCGATGCCAAGACCAAGATCTTGGAGGCCGAAGCCAAGGTCATGGCCGGGGAGAACAAGGACATGCTCAACGACTTGGAAAGCATCTCCGACTCTGGCCAAAGGGCTTGGATCGAGAAAAAACAGAAGATCATTCGTTCTCGCAATGATTGAAGGGCAATGGAATGGATGATTGTCATTTGGGAGAAACTTGCTACTTTTTGGACAAATTGTATGATATTTGTTTTCTTTTGGACATATGGGATGAACTGACCACTTGTTGGTGATGCCTGGAGGGCAATGACACATGCTTGTCATTTTATTTGCTTGTCAATTTATATGTTTGTCTATGTCTATATGCTGAAATGGAAAACAACTGGCAAAATGGCATGCGCTGGCCAAAATGACAACCGCTGAAAGGATGAGTTACCCCAATGGCGTACTGGCCAGGCAGGCCGGACCGCGACCCAAATTCTATTCGTGGCCGACCCACCCGAACATAATCAAACTGTTTGCGTTATAAATTTGGATCGGACCCGCTGGAGATGCCCTTAGTCCTACCACTTGGCTAGGCAACTTAGGTGGCTCGATCGTTTGATCACAAGTTTAACTCTCAATGCATTGATGTCAATGATGCAATTGCGGTAACACAGGAGCTAGCTAAAGCTAGGTAAAGCTTCGTGCACTCCCTGATTAGACGGGCGCCCGGGCTATGGCATTTTGGAACGGCCATATGCGTAGCAGTAAATGACCTTTCTCTGGATCGAGTTGGTAGTGTCATTCATCACGAACTCCTGTTCCCTCCATATATTCCTCGTCTGCTTTCCTTGAAGCTTCCTTACCACAACACTCACTATTCCTTCTCCGTCGCACCAACAGTCGTCGCGCTTTCCTGTGGACGGATGGCGGATGAGATGACGGCCGCAGGCGTCGGCGGTGTAGAGGGCGGCGTGGAGGTGGTGGTGGAGGAGGGGCCTCGGTTCCGGCGGGTTTGCGTGTTCTGCGGGAGCAGCTCCGGGAAGCGCAGCATCTACCGGGACGCCGCCGTCGAGCTCGGCAAGGAGCTGGTAATTATGCCCACACATGCATGCATGAGCTTCCTTCTTTGTTGGTTATGAAGCTGCTGTATTGGTTTGATTTGAGGAGCATGCAAATGTTCCAGGTTGCTCGGAAGATGGATCTGGTGTACGGCGGGGGCAGCCTGGGGCTCATGGGGGAGGTCTCCGAGGCCGTCCACAGCGCCGGCGGCCACGTCATCGGGTCCGTACATACATCCGATCCTTCCATATATCGTGCATTATTGTGTCAAGCGATCGATGGATCAGATCGCCTTTTTTATCTCCAAACTGTAGCTAGTACCTTTTTGTCGACAACGAAATCTCTCCAACTAGCTAACTAGTTCACGGCTGTTGCTTTTCTCTTCTTCTTTGCATGGTCCATCGATCTGCAGGGTCATACCGACCACTCTCATGGGCAAGGAGGTAAGATCGACAGCCATTAATTGTTGGGCACTACCTAGTAGTAACCAGTAGTAAACCATGCTTGTGAAATGGATGGAGCAGATCACCGGGGAGACGGTGGGGGAGTTGGTGGCGGTGTCGGGGATGCACCAGCGGAAGGCGGAGATGGCGCGCAACGCCGACGCCTTCATCGCGCTGCCTGGCGGGTACGGCACCCTGGACGAGCTGCTGGAGGTCATCGCCTGGGCGCAGCTCGGCATCCACACCAAGCCAGTAAGTTTAAGGTCCACTTAATCTAATTACCTTAGGTAATTTTGTGTTCCTCTGCTAATAATGGCGTTTGGGTGATGGATATCCAGGTGGGTTTGCTGAACGTGGAGGGGTACTACGACTTCCTTCTGGCATTCATCGACAAGGCGGTGGACGACGGCTTCATCAGGCCCGCCCAGCGCCACATCTTCGTCAGCGCGCCCCACGCCGGGGACCTCGTACGCAAGCTCGAGGTAATAATCTCTGTCAATTAGTCGGCTTCATGCTCTAAAGTTCTCCCATGGCTTGCATCCTAGTGCTAGCTTGTCTGGGTGGGGTGTTCCTTAATTAATTTCCTACGCAGAGCAACACGGCATCTGCTTCTCCTCGGCTCCGTCCGGCCTAGGCTAGCTGCTGCTATGATTGCACCTTTTTGATTAGTCGTCCCTGTTATTGCTACCCACGTGTCGATCGAGTTCAAACTTGAAAGTTCCAACTTTCCATATCGGTCTCGTACGGACCTTGCGGTACTTGTCATGAGTGTGTTCCAAAGTGAGGAGTGTGCTTTATTTATAAAAAGGGGACGAAAACCTGTTTCAAGAAGTGTCTGAGAGTTTGAGTACGTACATATACAGTCACTACACGAAACAGCTCTAATGCAGCCGCGCCGGCAATTTCGGCATCAGAAGTTAAACTACTAGTTAAGCATTTCAATTAACTTGTTGTACGATATGATGTCTTCTACTGTGCACGCATGCAGGAGTACGTTCCAGTAGAGGATGATGACCAGGCGACGCCGAAGCTGCGGTGGGAGAGTATGGAGCAGCAGGTAGGCTCCAGCCCCTGCGGATCACCCGCTGATAATCGATCAATCGACCATCTACCAAGTACCAAACTAGTAGTAAGTACTACTAGTAGTGGTCAATTTTAGTTGACCCCTTTCGGTGGCTGACACAGAGTTTGTGTGTTTTCAATGATGTAATACTGGAACAACGGTTGCATTGTGGACCAGTTATTCGCGAGTTAATTGCAAAAAGTCACCACATATGCGTGACAAGTTTGAAAAACCACCTGGTTACGTGAATTTTGCAAAAATCCACCGGAATTGCACTGATTCGTTGCAATGTGCACCGATTCGGGTTTTTAGCCGTGCCAACAAGGTTTCTGGCTAGGGAGCCCACTGTGAGGTATGACGTGGCGAGGAGAAAAAGGTCAAAGGAACCAAATAATAGAAGGGTTACAAATTTTGGGTTTTTTTGTAAAAACTTTAGGTGGAGCCCACCTGCCTCACCCTGATCCACACCAGGCTACCGGCACTGTCGCCGGAAGCCTCGCTGCGTGCCCCACCCCCGGGGAGGGGTAGGCGAGCACCAGCGACAGCGAGTATAGCCGTGGACCTAGGTCGTCGGGATGGCTGGCGTGGGGTGGGACAGTTGAGCTCCGACGGGGAGTGGCGAGCTCTGGCGTGGGGCTGTGTGTAGCGGGCAAGCTCAGGCGCTTGGCGGCGCGCAACAGACGAGGGGCAGGTAGACGAGCTCCGATAGGGGTAGCGAGTTTTGGTGCAGGGCGACGCGTGGCGAGCAAGAGCTTCGGGGCGAGGCGGGGTGGGGTGGGCGAGGACGGCGGCAGGGACCTAGGTCGTCAGGGTGGCCGGCGGCGAAACCTCGTCGCCAGAGTTCCGAATCCTGCCGTCGACAGTGGATTTTAGGGAGAGATAGAGGAGAGGGAATGGGGATAGGTGATAAGAGCTGACAAGTGGGTCTGCAATTGTTTTTGCAAAAATACCCCAAAAGTCATATCTATCTATTGTTTCTCTTCCATGGCCATCTCCGCTTGCCACGTCACCCCCTGTGGGCCCCTTTCGTCAGGATCGTGGTTATTGTTGCTAAAAACCTGAATCAGTGCACATTGCAACGAATCGGCGCAATCCTGGTGGATTTTTGCAAAAAATCGTGTAATCCGGTGAATTTTCGAACTTGTCGCGCATATGTGATGGTTTTTTGGCAAATAACTCGTTATTCGCCGAACATGCCCTTCTTCTTAACTGATCTTGTGCCTAATTGTACGTTGCTTAATCACAAAGAGTACGTCGTGTGCTCAAGCAAACAGCTTGCTAAAAAGGCTTATATTATACGAGTCGATTGTCCAGAACGCAAGAATAATACATAGACATATAGGTGCAAATGTGTACATACTACATACATGCTCGTGCTGCGTGCGTGCGTGTACCCGATCTGGCTCGGGCTTATCCCCACTCACGCTAGCTAAGCTACTCCAACGTGCCATGAGATTCGTGAGTGCGATCGCCCCCGGCAGACGTACTAGCTAGATTGATGTGTGATGCGACCATGCATATGCAAAGTACCTACTGGCTACTGCGCGTGCAAAGCCAGCCCCAATGACTGGGCCGGACTTGCCCGCTCGTCCCAGACCCTTTCGTGCTAGAATTTACACACTCCATGTTACTTGTTCCGGAGAGCCAGCTAGCTGCCTCGATCTCCCTCTCTCTGCCTGCCTCCGCCAGGGACTCTTTAGTTTTACTGTCGCTACGGCAGCTGCTGGCTATGTACCTTTCCTTGCGCCGTGCCTCTGGCCCCTTTCTTCACTTCACTCCTACGCCAGCAGCCATGCCAACAAGTTTTCATATCAGTTAAGTTTATGTTATACTCTCCCTCCGTCTAGAAATATAAGACATTTAGCTTTGTTAGAACGAATGTATCTAGTCGACTTTTATATATAGATTCGGAGTAAATTTATACACTAGAAGACATCTAGATATATTCATTTTACAGGACTGAAATGTATTATATTTCTCTGTTAGAGGAAGTAGTTTCATACTACTCGACACGTAAGATATGGAACGCTGTTCTACACATCTCATCTTTTTTCATGGAGATATCAATGTTAGGTAGAGAGCCGTAGAGGTGGATGTCCGTCTGTGCCTAGCTGATAGCAAGTCTGTCCGGATCCGCCGGTCACCTCCTCTTCTCTAGGTCGGCCCTCCCGCTAGCAGCACCCACTCTCTTTTCCCATTTTCTCTCTTAGCGTCCATCGTTTTCTAGTAGCCGCTCAAGTCCTAGCGACTCCCATGGAAGACGCGCCGCCTCCCACCATTAACGCCAGCGCACTTGCCCATGTCCCTACACTGTTAGCAAATAAACCGCGTGTGTGCGTGTGTCCTGATGATGCGCGAGTTGGTGCTTGCGTTTGTGTCCATCGGGTGTGTCTGGACGCCGGTGTGCTGCCGCGTCCGGGTCGGTGCGTGCCGTGTGTGCGGTGGAGCGTGAGTATAGGAGCATATGCTGTTTGCATGTAGATCGCGGGCAACGCATGCATACAGAGTCCTGCCGCGTTGAGCGCGTAGGAGCGCGCCGTGCGCGCGGCCTGGACGGGCGTATCGTACGCGTCGTGGGCGCGTGGGCAGGAGTGGAGAGTTGGGCGTCGTGTACGTGCGCGTCGCGTATATAAGCTCCTCCCTGTGCACTGCTTGCAAATTGAGCCAGCTGAAAAGAAATAGAAAAGGGCGTTCGTGCGCTGCAAAAAAATTCTTGCTGTCTTCTTCTTCTACCTTCATCCGTGAGTGAGTGAGAGCAGCTAGCAAGGGCTAGCGCTGTCATACACAACCCGAAGAAGTAGATGACGACGGACCAGAGCTCCAAGGAGAGCAAGAATGGGCCGGCTAGAGGGACACCCCAAGCAACGAGTGGCACATCAAAAGTCGACGCCATCGCAAGGGTCGCTGCAGAACAATGCATTCCCCGCACCACAACAAGGTCATCGCTGCCTAGGCACAAGCCCTCACCAACGCCATGATCAAGGAGGGGCGTTGAACCAGTCAATCTCCAACTATGGCCTCGCCAATCTGGCCACACTGGAGAGTTTGGCAGTGGAATCCGACCTCTCATCAGCGGCGACCATGTACGGGTACCTGCTCGGGCACGCCCAGCAGACGTCCCACGTCAAGGACTGGTGGGATAGGTCAATGAAAATCAGAGAGACTCGGTGCCGATGGTCGGAATGGAACCCATCGTTGACCTACATCTTTTTCATGTAGAGCTTGTTATGAATCGGAGCATTTTTGTGCTAATTACAAGAGATCAAGGATGAACATATTTAGAGAAGAGAGAAGTTAACATTGGATGCACGCGTGCACGGATGCGCTCCATCGGGACATGCTCCTCGGAAACACTCGATTCAAGCGTTGTCGCTAGACCAGGTTCTATGCTGATTTAAGAAGCATGGTGGACACAACACGAAAGGGTTGAAGACAATGAACAGGCCTTACCTTGATCCTCATTTCATCAAATTAAACAAATCCAGTAATATATATAGTGTGTGTATATGCTTTTTCTGGAGGAATCAAGATATATGTTAAACAATTTTATTACTTAAACAAGATATATATATCAACGCAGATTTGCTACCCACCATGCTACCTGCACACATCAGCATGGTCGTCCGATATACCCACCATGTGATCCCGTAATATCCACGTCGCCGCCTGCTGATGTTATTCTGCTAACGACATCTTTTGCCATCCATCCAATTAGCTGAACGTAGGGTGTAAGAAATGTTTTTTGCTCTTTCCCTTTTATCTTGGACACCATAGTCACATGTTTGTGGTTTTTCATGGCTTTTCATTCATCCCCAGGTGTCCATGAATATCACGTCGATGTGTTTGCTCTTTTCCTTGTGTCTTGGACACCATAATCATATGTTTGTGGATTTCCACTTATCCTCCAGGTGCCCATGGATACCACGTCGATGTGGTTGTGGATTGGCAGACCATTTATACTGGGTTGCCGGCATAGAAGCTCGATGCGGGCTACGTCAGGCACACAATTGAAAACAAGAAAATTTGAAGTTAAATGTGTTACTTTACTTTTTTAAGAACTCTTGTTTTGAATAAAATGGACATGGGAGAAAGATTGTATACCTACAATGCTTTTGATGTGTCTTCAAGTTAAACCGGCCGAACGGCGTAGCTGAGGCCGTGGCACGCGCAATGCAAGTTCTTTATTTAGTGTCTTCTCGCGTTGTGTTTCTTGATCCATATGAGGTCGGAACATGCCCTCTTTATGTTAGCATAGATGCATCCTTCTCGGGAAGGCGTATTCCCTCTTTACGCTCGGATCCGTCGACGTTGTTCTTGAGCAGCTTCCAAGGGAGCTTGTGCACTCGACTATACAACTCCAAATTTTGGTACCTATCGAAGACCTTTTCGCACATCCACTAGTGGAAACGAGGGCTTTTGTTGATTCCGAAAATGGGCTTTAACACCGGTTCTTCTACGAACCGGTGTTAAAGGGGGGGCCGTACCAGCGTGGCCTCTGCGGCATTAAAGGAGCCCCCCTTTAACACCGGTTTGTGGCACGAACCGGTGTTAAAGGTCCCTGTATTAGTGGCCCGCGCACCCCCCCTTTAACACCGGTTCGTGGCACGAACCGGTGTTAAGGGGGGGGGGGCTATATAAGACACCACCCCAACCCACACACACCCCACTCTTCCATTCTTTCACATTTTGGAGCCTAGCAAGAGGGTGTGAAGAGTGCTAGTTTGTGTTTTTTTCATATGCACTAGAGGTGTTCGGTGAAATGCCCGAGAGATCAAAATAAGCTTTCTTGTTGCTCTTTCCGTCTCGGTCGAGGTCGGCAACTATAGTTTCATGTGTCATTGATGTACTATATATATAAATGGTCATCTCCCTATTATTTTTTGATATATACTACATATTAATGCAGATGAATCGGCAATGGATGTACGGGTGACCGCACTTCCGAGTACATTACGGGCCTCCAAAATTTCATCGTTGTGGCTAATGCAAACCGTGGTCACAATGGTTTTATGTGCTGTCCGTGTGTTCACTGTCAGAACAAGAAAGACTACTCAAATACCAGAACCATTCACGCCCACCTTCGATCCGGTTTCATGCCCAGCTATAATTGTTGGACCAAGCACGGAGAAAAAGGGGTTGTGATGGAAGACAACGAAGAAGAAGAGGATGATGAAAACTATCATAATATGTATCCTGAATATGATGATAATGCAACGGAGGTAGATAATGAAGATCAAGAGGGAGATGGGCCGCTGATGACGATCTTGGTCGGGCCATTCGATGCAAAGGAAGAATGTGAAACTGAAAAGGAGAAGGAGAAGCTGGAGCAGATGTTAAAGGATCACAAAACATTGTTGTATCCAACTTGCGAAGATGGCCACAAAAAGCTAGGTGCCACCTTGGATTTGCTGCAATGGAAGGCGAGAATGGTGTGGTGACAAACATTTTCAAAGTTGTTGGTAAAATGAAGAATCTTCTTCCAAGAAATAATGAGTTGCTGACGGTACATACCAAGCAAAGAAGGTTGTTTGTCCTCTAGGATTAGACGTGCGGAAGATACATGCTGCATTAATGACTGCATCCTCTACCGCGTGAGAAGTACGAGAATTTGGATGCATGCCGGTATGCACTTTGCAATGTATAAGATCGACGAGACGATCCTGGCGATGTTGAGGGCGAGGCCCCTAGGAAGAAGGTTCCGCCAAGGTTATGTGGTATGCTCCTATAATACCACGGTTAAAACGTCTCTTCGTAAATAAAGAGCATGCCAAGTTGTTGCGATGGCACATAGAAGATCAGAAGAAAGACGCGATGTTGAGACACCCCTGATGGGTCACGGTGGAGAAAAGTCGGCGAGAGTACCCGGACTTCACGTGACGCAAGGAACTTAAGGTTTGGTCTAAGTACGGCATGAATCCTTTTGGTGAGCAGAGCTGCAAAGACACTGGCCTGTGACCCTATGTATCTATAACCTTCCTCCTTGGTTGTGTATGAAGAGGAAGTTCATTATGATGCTAGTGCTCATCCAAGGCCCGAGGCAACCCGGCAATGACATTGATGTGTACCTAAGGCCATTAGTTGAAGAACTTTTACAGCTATGGGCCAAACCAGGTGTACATATGTGGGATGAGCACAAAGGGGAGCCATTTGACCTACGAGCATTGCTTTTCGTAACCATCAATGATTGGCCTGCTCTTAGTAACATTTCAGGGCAAACAAACAAGGGATACAATGCATGCACACACTGTTTAGATGATACTGAAAGTGTATATTTGGATAAATGTAAGAAGGTTGTGTACCTAGGGTATCGCCGATTTCTTCCGAACCTGCATCCAGTAAGAAAGAAAGGCAAGCATTTCAAACGTCTGGCAGAACCCCGGAGGAAGCCTGTCCTCCGTACCGGTGAGGAGATATTTGGTATGGTCAAGGACCTAGAAGTAATCTTTGGAAAAGGTCCTGGCAGTCTATCTATTCCGAATGACGATGCCGGACACGCGCCCATGTGGAAGAAGCAATCTATATTTTGGGACCTACCCTATTGGAAAGTCTTAGAGGTACGCTCTTCAATCGACGTGATGCACGTGACGAAGAATGTTTGCGTGAACCTGCTAGGCTTTCTAGGAGTGTATGGGAAGACAAAAGATACACCGGAAGCACGATAGGACCAGCAACGTCTGAAGGCCACTGAAGAGCCTATGCATCCTGAGAACGAGAAGGGTAAACGATGCCACTTAACACCTGCCATCTACGCTCTTACCAAAGCAGAGAAGGAAATCTTTTTTGAATGTCTGAGCAGTATCAAGGTCCCGTCTGGCTTCTCGTCGAATATAAAGGCAATAATAAATATGGCAGAGAAAAAATTCCAAAACCTGAAGTCTCATGACTGCCACGTGATTATGACACAATTGCTTCCGATTGCATTGAGGGGGCTTCTACCTGAAAATGTTCGAGTACCCATTGTGAAGCTATGTGCATTCCTCAATGCAATATCTCAGAAGGTAATCGATCCAGAAAGCCTACCGGTTACAAAGATGTGGCCCAATGTCTTGTCGACTTTGAGTTGGTGTTCCCACCATCCTTCTTCAATATTATGACGCATCTCTGGTTCACCTAGTAGAAGAGATTGCCATTCTCGGTCCTGTATTTCTACACAATATGTTCCCTTTGAGAGGTACATGGGAGTCTTAAAAAATATGTTCATAACCGTGCTAGGCGAAGGAAGCATCTCCAAGGGCTATGTAACAGAGGAGGTCATTGAGTTACGTGTTGATTTTATTCCGACCTTAAGGCGATTGGTGTTCCGTAATCACGACATGAGGGGACTGCGTGGAAAAGGCACCCTATGATGTAAAGCAATGATATGTAGGACGGGCATTCTCTCAATCAAGCACACTAAACGGTTTTACAAAGATCTATCTTGGTTGCCCGTATATCAATGAACAAAAGAATTTAATACGCCTCAAACACCGGACGGTCGATGAATGGATTATAAGTGAACACATGGCGAGTTTTGGCGGCTGCAAAGACTTCTCACGAATAACACCACTTGTTGGGGATCATTTGTACTTGTTGGCGGGACACCGTCTTTGATGTATGTACTTTCCAAGGGTACGAGATAAATGGGAATACATTTTACATGATAGGCCAAGATAAAAGAGCACCAACCAAAACAGTGGTGTCCGCTTCGATGCAGCAGAAGACAATGGGCAAAAGACCACGTATTATGGGTTCATAGAGGAGATATGGGAACTTGACTATGGACCTAATTTTAAGGTCCCCTTGTTTCGATGCAAATGGGTCAAGCTAACAGGAGGAGGGGTTGAGGTAGACAAGAAGTACGGAATGACAACGGTGGATCTCAACAATCTTATGAAGAACTTAGACGAACCATTCGTCCTAGCCAATGATGTGGCTCAGGTTTTCTATGTGAAGGACATGTCCTCCAGACCGAAAAAAAGAAAAAATATGCAAACGAATACATCATATGATGATCCAAAGCGTCACATAGTTCTTTCAGGGAAAAGAAACATCGTGGGAATCGAGGGCAAGACAGACATGTCAGAAGATTATAATAAGTTTGATGAAATTCCGCCCTTCACAGTGAAAACTGACCCAAGCATTCCGTTAAGTAAAGAAGATGCTCCATGGTTACGTCTGAAGCGATCATAAGGAAGGGCATATGCCAAGAAGTTCATGCTCATATTATGTAACTCTAGTTCATGTTTTTAATATTAATACATGCCTTGAGTGTTAGTCATGTTTTGTGGATGGACCGGGACTATGAGAAGAAGTTGTCCCGATTCGTACTTACCATTAAGATCTGATCTCCAAACGCGCGCGGTCACATATTAGGGAGTGCCTCTATGACCAGTTTCTTGGAGATGCCGGAGGACTAGGCTCTGTCGGCATCTCCTCAAACTGGTCAGTGGTGTCCTGCTCTCTAAAACCATCTTGCAGGTTTGTAACTTCTCTAACTAGATCAATACACCAGGAGCTAACTAATTTCACATATTAGGAGTGCCTCTATGACAGTTTCTGGAGATGCCGGGAGGACTAGGCTCCGTCGGCATCTCCCCGAAATCGGCCGTAGTGGTGTCCCTCGCCAAACCGGCCGGAGGACTGGACTCACAAGGATGCCTATTTATAGTACAAGCAACTCGACATAGTGTTGACACTTACAAAATAATGTCGACACTCACCCTATTATTAGTCGGTTGGTGTCTCCAACCGACTAAAGGTTCATCTTTAGTCCCGGTTGGTGACACCATCCGGGACAAGGTACACGCTACGACATAATGTCGACATGCACTCACCCCTATTATTAGTGTCGATTGTTGTCCTTTGTTGGTGTCTCCAACCGGTACTAAAGGTTCATCTTTAGTCCCGGTTGGTGTCTCCAACCGGGACTAAAGGTTCATCCCGCCATTTTTCTTCCCGCCATTTTTTTCCCGCCAGTTCTTCCCGCCATTTTTCTTCCCGCCATTTTTCTTCCCTTGATTCTTCCTCCGTTCTTCCCGCTAGTTCACTATATATATATGTAGGGGGTTGGCCTCCATTGTCATTGCACATCTCTAGACTCATATCTGCAACCTCATCACTCTTTCCCATGGCTTCCACCGTAGCACTAACCCCCAGGGAGGCGGAGGCGCTTTGCGCCTCGAACTACCCCCGCCCCGCCATCGTGTCCCCGTCGGCTGATGCCGAAGGCCGGAGGCGTGCAGGTTCCTCCTGTCCCTCTAGGTGTGGCGCGGATGGCCATCACGAACCACTACTACTTCGAGCTCACGCCGAGCAGGAGGAATCAGATGGCATCCCGACTATTTCCCTACTTGGGAAGCCTTCTTCGTGGATCGGCATGAGAGGCGCCGCCAGCACGAGGAGGGCCCACCTCCTCCTAACTTCAACGAGGCCGTCGGCTATGGTGGCGCGGTCGGACTCTCCAGAGCGTCATGGCCTATGACACTGCCGCCGACTCTAACCCCCGTCTGCGCTACCCTCAAGTCCAGCCCACGCGCTACCCTCAAGTCCAGCCCACGCGTACTCTCCAGAGGTTCAATTACGGCGACCCCGACGACGACAGCGATGACGGCGACGGCGAGTACGACGACTACAGTGGCGAGTATTACAGGTGTAGGCAGGAGCATGACTGAATCACTCCAACATTCCGAAACAAGTTCGGCCGATTGTTACTTAATCTGGCCATGTATCTTAATTTTCAGTTCTTTTATGTATCTTAATTTTCAGTTCTTTTATGTATCTTAATTTTCAGTTCCAGTTCGGCTTTATGTAACTGTCTCAAAATGACCTATCTCATTCGGGTCAAATGACCAATGTTATGGCTAGAATCAAGGCATAGTTTGCAAGAGGATCGGAGTTTTCCTTTTTATCGCACCAAAAAGGCATTTTCCATTTTCCGAGAATAAAAAACGGACGGTTTTGTGAAGCAACCACCAAATGGCTAATTCAAAACCACCAACACATTGATCAAAAACAATGCAAGTTGAGAGAGGCTTGGTGAGATTCAAGTGTATACAAAAGATGCGACATTTAAATATCCAATCAATTCAAAATGTTAATACAAAAGATGGCATTAAAATATGATTTGATCTAATAAAATCATTTACATGAATGGATAGATATTATTTTTCTGAAAATTATGATATATTATTCATATTTTTCTGAGTTGAAATGAAAAAGATATGAATTTTCTAAATTCATATCATATTTTTTGAATTAAAAAAGCCCCTTTAATGCATGAAATAAGTGTTTTAATTATTTTAAAAAATTTCATGTAAAGTAAATATAAAATGATTTACATGAATGGATAGATATTATTTTTCTAAAAATTATGATATATTATTCATATTTTCCTGAGTTGAAATGAGAAAGATATGAATTTTCTAAATTCATATCATATTTTTTGAATTAAAAAAGCCCCTTTAATGTAGGAACCGGTGTTAAAGGGGGGCATTTATTTCGTTTCCCGCGCGCACCCACGAACCGGTGTTAAAGGGGGGTATTAAATGCGCCACTTCGCTCCTTTCTTCCCCCCAGAGCCAGATCGCGCCCCCTCGTCGTCCTCGCGCGCCACCGAAGCCGACGACCGCCACCGCCTCTGTCCGGCCGCCGTTGCAGCTGCCCGACGCCGACGCCGTGGTGAGCATGCTCTGTTTCCTCCCCTTCTCTGTTTCGTCGCCGGCGCCTTTGCTTCGCCTGCCCCTCGCCCTGCCGAGGCGCCGCCATGGCCGAGGGCTTCCGTCCTCCCAGCCCCGTCCCCACCGCCACGTCGCACCGGGCCGACGGCCGTCGCCCCTCCTCCCAGCTTCCTCCGCCTGCACCAGCGGCAGGCACATGCGACTTGGTTGGCCTGGACGGAGATGGCTCCGTGCGGCGACGGTTCTTGGCCTCGAACAGGGCGGCGCAACAGCCATGGCCCGACCCCTGCTATAGCTGCCCGCCGCCCCCCTGCTACAGCAGCGCGCCGCCTGCCGGCCGCCCCCTGATCTACCCGCACCGCCGATGATGGGGAGCGGGAGCAACAGCTATGGGCCACCGTCGTCAGCGCCTGCATCTTCTCAGACCGTCGACGGGGAGAGGATTCTCCGGCCGCCGTGTGTGTGCTCCTGCGCCGGCGGCGTGCTCCGGCCGGCGAGCCAGCAGGTGATGGGCGGCGCTCTGCAGGTGACTATTGGAGGTGGCATCCACGCCGATTCGAGGATGAGCGGTGGTGCCCACAGATGTGGACAGAGACGGGCATGTGGGCTGTTTTTTATTTTGATAGATTTTATTTGAGATTTTCTATTTTAGGATATTTTGATTCTTTAATTTGTGCTGCCATGTGGGACCCGTGCCACGTCATCTTCCTGGTGGGGTCATCTTGCCAGAAAACGCATCAATTCGTCAACAAATGGAGTTTAGGGCGAATTGGAAAAAACAAACCAAAATCCGGTGGTTTTTTGTTTCGAAAACGTAAAGTGGTATGATATGGTAAATTTAGGTAGTAAACTGGTAGTTTTATACTATAAACTCGTTCAGGTTCGAGATGGCGCATGGTCCAAAGATCGGAGGAGGCGGGTGCCGGGTGGTGGTGACAGCCTTGTTTTAGCGGCGGCGGCTGTGGGTTGAGTTCGCGAACTTTTCGGCAGAGATTACGGGGACGGCCTCCCCTCTCGGCTGCGGGGGCGTCCTAGGTGGGGTGCAAGCTCCGGTGGTGGCCATGGGGTGCGAGCTCGCGATGCGGCCTAGGTGGGGTGCGAGCTCCGATGTGGCATCCCCCCTCCTGGCCTAGGTCGGCGCTGATGAACGTGGAGTTCCGCCAAGATGCTCATGCGGCCGATTGGGCCACGCCTAAACGCCGCCTCAAACGATATAAACACAGTTCTTTGCATAATATATTGACCCTGAACGATTCCGTGGGTGCCAAAGATGGGCGAGATGAAAGTAGTGACATCGACCTCCGACGATCTAAACCTTGCACATGTGAATTAGAAGCATGTGGAGTAAAAATAAAATAGCTTATAGCAAAGATATTATAATAGGCCACGCCTAAACCCTAACTGACCACCTCGCTCTCTTCCCCGTGTAGGAGCGTCTCGCCGCCGCTTCGGAGCTCATAGGCCACGCCTAAACGCCGACGCCGCCGCCCGACGAGCCCGCCGCTAGCACCGCCGCCCGACGAGACCGCCGCATCCGCCCGACGAGCACCGCCGCCCGACGAGACCAACGTCACCCCACCGGTGAGCGCCACGTGTCTGCCACGTGTATGATTGCTGACTCATCCTGATTAAAACTTGTTTGCTCGATAAATTGTACTACATGCATAGATTAAAACTTGTATACAAATTGGACCTCTGACTCATTTGTGTATTTATTTGTGTATTTTGGTATGAATAATATGTATATTTGTGTATGAATCCAAGTCCACTTGAATGTTTACACTCTTACTCTAGATAATATTATTGTTTTAAAAACTATGGATCTACTTAGTAGAAACCTTGAAGAAGAAGAAATAATGGAGAACATTATTGATGAGGACACCTCACAATATCTGAACTTGGAGGGACATGACGATGACAGCTCAAGTACTAGTCATGGAGAAGATGAAGACTCCGGTGAACGCAATTTAATGGTTACAAAGTCCGGCGAGGTATATGCATTGATTAAGCCTCAGCTGACTTCCACCAACAATCTTCTTCTACATGTATTAATTAACGCTTCTTTCTTCTTTTAGCCCTCTGGATCGACCAGCCAGCAACCATCTTCTTCTACGAAAAGAGCAAGCGAGGCGAGCTACGGTTGAAAGATCGTGCAAAGTTCACGATCGAAGCGATCCGTGTTGATGGCAGGCCGATGGAGCCCAAGAAGGCCGCAGACAAATTTATCGTCAGCTAGTGTTCTTGTTAGGGACCAAATCCCAATCATAATTGAATATTGGAATAAGCCAAAGAAGGCGGCGGTACCTTTGTCATTGATGATCCAAAGAAACGCTTTGAAATTCGTTGTTGGTAAATTTCACCCTTCCGCCAGAGGAGGATGAAAACAACCGGTTATAAAGAAAAGGTCAAAGAGTGGACTCTAAAGAAGATGGCTGAGGCTTTCCAAGAATGGAAGACAAAATTGAACAAATTTGTCAAAGCTCGCGAGACTCAGATTTCAAGACGCATATTATGCGAAGATAAGACCTCAACGGCCCGAATTTGAGACATATAAAAAGTGCTATAGCTAAAAAGAGGTCGAAACCAATACGCTTAATGCCCCAAGAAGGAATATCACCAGAGGACGGGGTCGGTGGCTACATATCTCGAGGCCTAAGTGGAGGAAGCTGAGAGGCCTCGCGAGAGAGGATCACACCCAGACAGATGGGTGGGACCTACGTGCAAAGACTTGGTTCTCTGGAAATCGGGGCAAGGTTGGACCCGAAACAGGATTGTGTATCTTCCCAACCATCCTTGCCAAACCGTCCTTGAACTCATCACGGCATACGAGGAAACATCCGCCAGGACCTTCCATCCCGACAGAATGACCAGCTCACACGCCGCCATCGGTAAAAGAACACCACGGACATGCACGAGGCACGGGGTATGACATGGAAGGATGGGTTTGCCGTGGGCGACTCTTACAGATGGCGGCGAGAAAGAAAAAGAGCGTCTGAGCGGATGACACAGATAGAACATGCACTTGCGGGCTGTAGGCGCAAGTGAATGCACAATGAAACCATCAAGCTACGGCCCATCTCAGCGGCACGAAGAGCCTGCATTGGAAGCTGCCCGTGCCGGACTCTGGCGGAAAAGCAGTGTGGCTTCCACGGAGAACGTGCAGCCCACGCTTGAAATGACAGGTCCTCGATACCCCGTTGATGAGATCACGAAGAGCGAACACGCTGAGCTGCATGTGAGATTAATGGGCTTATCCATTAAGGTGGCTGTCGGTTATGCCTTACCTCCTATAGCTGGTGGAACTTACCACTGCCGACCGATTCTAGATGGCTATGCTATTGTCGGGGTGGATGAGGTTGTGAAGGAATATGAGGAAGCACAGCTTGACCATGCTACAGGTGAAGGGGAAACTCAACTCAAATTTGCAGTGAAAACAACCATTCTTTGGAAGAAGGAACACATTGTGCTTCCAAATTGGAGGTCACTGCACCCCGCCGCCTCCGCGGCGTCAGTCCTGAGCCGCTTCAGCTATCTCCTGCGCGGCAGCCATCTCCGGCCCGTCAGCCATCTCTGCTGGCAGCCATCTCCACTGTCACCATCTCTGTGACAGTCATCTCCGCCCGTCACCATCTCTCTGCAGCCATCTCCGCCCGTCGGCCATCTCCGGTGCTTCAGCCATCTCCTCAACAGAAGCGGAAGAGCACCGCCACGAGGAGCATCAAGAGCCGCCACAAAGAAATCCGAGGAAACCGTGACGCCAAAGAGTTCAAAAACTACGCCCGCAGCCTTCTGCCAAGCCATTGCCGGTTTTACCGTGGAATCGCAGCGACGAGGAGACCAATAGGATCTCGGGAGAACATGTCAAGAAATTCTTTGCACCTAGACGGGCCGAGCCAAAGGAGAAAATAGATCCGGCGGTGGTGGAGAAGTTTTACAAAAATCTTTTGAAACCTGAAACCCCACTTGTGCCGGACTACGAGCGCCAGATTTTTAACGGATGCAAGGCGCCGTAGGGAGACTGAAAGTAGCAGTCGTGAGGCACCCCAGAAAACAGTTCCCATGCTCGGAGAGCAGGAAAACCAATCATGCGCCCCGCTCCAAATGTTTGACAAACGGGACGCTCCTCCCGTAGATGATTACGAGGCAGAGCTACAAAGAAAGGCCAATGAGATGGGGATGACTTACATTGCATACTTGAACGTCATGGGAGACAACTTGCCTAAATACGGTGTCAACCCCATACAGCCATGGAAGTATGGGAAGAATCTAGTCAAGAAAGAGGAGCTCAAGAATCTACCAACAAAGATGCGAAAATTGCACAAGTGGTACCTTCATTTCTGCAAGACGAGAAAAGAAGAATGGATCACGGCGCATATAAGAGATCAGATTTTCTTGTGTGGAGACGACGCGATCGACTTCAACATTCAAGACTTGCATTTTCTATTCAATCAGAAGGAACTCGACAAATCTGCCATCAGCCTTTATTGTGTGTAAGTACTATTTATGTAATTTTTATCTCATCTCATTCACTTCATTAATTGCATGTATATATATATGCTCACCATATATGTATATACTATTATGCAGGAAAAAGGTTATGGAATGCATGAAAGGAGGCCCTTTTGACATTGGGTTCGTTGACCCAAATAGAGTTCCTGAAGAAGTGGTAAGAGACAAACCCGGGCAAACAGAAGATTACTTGCTAAAGTCTTTACTGAGACAACAAACCAAAAGGGAAATACTATTGCCTTACAACTTCTCGTGAGTACTATTACCCTCTCTCTTGTACACATTATGTTTCGGCTTACTCGATGTTAAGTGTAACTGATGATGAGTTATGCGTGCGTAGGTTCCACTTTATTCTGCTAGTCATTCAACCCTACTCAGGAAAAGTCCTTGTCATGGACTCGTTACGAAAAGAAAAAGAGCTATGGGCAGACTTTAGAGAGATGCTCCAGAGGTAATTTCAATCATATTATCGCACTAGATCGGCAACTTTCGTGACAATAAGTAATTAATTACTCCTTTATCCATTTTCTTTGTCGGACAGGGTTTGGAAAATGTTCACGGGCGGCCGTGGGTGAATGGTCAAGAACTAAAATTTGTAGACCAAAATGTAAGTAATACTAGCTAGCTTCCAATTCCATTATATCATGCTTTATTGATTATTATTTTGATTGAACTCTCTATTCTCGTAAAGCGCGCATCGGATACGGCAATAACTTATGTGGGTACTATGTTTGCGAGTTCATTCGCAACACGATATGTGCGACGGGCCAAGCCGCACTAGAACAACTTAGAGTAAGTAAACAAAGTCCACAACATTATTTTATTACCATCCATTGTGTTGAGTTTTATTCTTATATATATTGACGACCCATTCTTCATATATATTCAGATCGAACGGATGCGGGACCAACTCCTACCATTTGAACGCATACGAGCCATTCAAGAGGAATTGGCGGGGTTCATACTTGATGAGGTCGTCACGCCTGGCGGAGAACTCTTTAGATATCCACCAAAATGAACGATGACGATGTATGTGCCGATGACGATGTTTGTGTATAATAATAGTTGCTTAATTATTCATGTACTCGTATGTACCGATGACAATTTATGTGTATACGCTCCCGATCGATTCCCCCTCGCTCCCGCAAATACGCCCGAACGGGCAGAAAAATGCATGGCGAGATTTAGGCCGTTTACGCGCAGAAAACGGCCTAAATCTCTGCCGCGGCAGAAGAACCTTTAACTCCGGTTCCAGATACGAACCGGTGTTAAAGGGGCTGAGGCCTCACGGCACGCATCGCCACCTTTAACACCGGTTCGTATAAGAACCGGTGTTAAAGGCCCCCCCCCTCTAACACCGAACCCTCAACAGCGGTTGGGGAACCGCTGTTAGAGGGCCCTACCAACCGGAGTTAAAGGGGGGGCTCTGCACTAGTGATCCCACATAGGTACGGGTGGGTCGTGGTCAACCTTGTTGGTGACAACGTGACTACCATAACGTCGAGCTACTACGGATGGGCATGTGTACCAACACCACGTCTACACGAGCAATAGTGCAATTGTATAAGACCTCGCCATGCATGTGCATGGTTTTGAATAACAAATATACAAAATAGCTAATTTGGGGGCGTAGAGAAGGGGGGGGGGGGGGGGCATATGCCCCCTCCCATAAAGACCATTTTTTTACAATATGTCTGCACATAAGATGGCTGAAATTTTCTTGTAAATCATATGGATTTCATCTTTAGGGTTCAAACTGCACAAACTCTAGGGGTTCAGAGTTTAAAGTGGCACATTTCTCTCGCCAATGCAGTAGAGCATGTGTGTGTCCTACAATGGGTGGTCATTTCTGCTCCAACTCTAGTTCCATTGCCGGTGTACTAATGCATTGGCACATTTGCCATGCCTTCGATCAGATAACATATGGTTTGGTAGGCTTGACGGCAGCCATGCGACTATGGAGTAGTGGCGTGACTCCGGAACACGACGGACCATCCCCGGAAGCAATTCCGTACATGCATGGTAGATGTAGTAGTAGTTATTAGGGCGGATCAACGTACATGAACTACAGTGGTGTGACCTGCTCGGTCTTTTTTTTTTGAATGTGATAGGGTGCGGACGCACCCTAAGTGCATTAAAGAAAACATGGCAGGTACAATTTACAAGGAGGCCCATGACAACACTAGCCCTAAGGACCAGAAAATTCGAAGATAAGGCCTCCAAAATTTGAGAAAACCCCCCAGTACAAGAAAAAAGAAAGCAATCAAGTCCTATGAGGTCTCTGCCACCGTCGTCGGCAACCTCGGAGGCGAAGCCAACATCAAGGTCAGAGAACAAGTGCTCGAGCAATCTCATCCGGCGAAAAACCTGCTTATCTGGCCACCTCCCAATCTCCAGGGACGAAACCACTTGGGGAGATGGAGGCATCAAGCTCCGGCACAGGAAAAGACGAACCTCCAGGCATGGGAGGAAGAGAACAACGACCGCCTTTCGACTAGCAAGGGAAGAGATCCAGCGGCACAGCGCCACCGAATATGAGTCTCTACGAATGAACCACAAGGGTTGCGTATCTCTCCAGCGCAGTACAGCAAAGCACAACAAAGCAAGGCCTGCAACCAAGAGAACCGTCTTCCACAACGAGCTGCCACAGCATCATATCCCTCTACTCCCTCCCCACCGATGACTTCCACCATGGCAGCACATCAGCATCCCCTAGCAGCGACCGACCGGCGTCGCACCGATGCGCCGAGACGGAGGCCCTCTTCTGGTTCAACCATCTATCAGCACCTCCAGCGCATCCCTCCTTCCCCTTGCCACCATGGTCGGACGGTCGAAGAAGATACAACAAGAGAAAGCTCGATAGAAGGTACAAGGGGACAGCGGCTTTATGAGAAGCGGTGGTGGTTCCCGCCCTTATCTTCTACTCCGGCCACCAGAGCCTAAGAAAGGGAAGAAGAAACCCTAGGGGGCTCCAGATCTTGCTGCCTAGATCTAAGACCGCACCGCCGACTACGGGCAAGAAGCCCAACTCCAACATCACACCAAGAGGACTACCACTAAAATATACGGGGCGAGGCACTCCATCTCCCCTCCCCAAGCGGCAGAGGAGAAGAGGGAGGCCTCGAAGGAAAGGGGGAACTCTCAAGGGGGCGGTTCAGTAGCAGCGGAGACTTGGCTCAAATTACCACCTGCCTCAAGGTCCACCCTTTTCGATCGTGAAAAAAGCATGTATGGACCGATTGATTACCTGCGTGGTATGGACCGCCATCAAGTACACGCGTGCATATGTTACCACACATTTTTTTTTTCCTTTTTGAGCAGGGAAGGACCTGGATACTGCATTAATTAAGAAGCTGCGTGTTACAAAATACAGAAATGACCTTAGAAAGAAAAACAATGTGTACAAGGTCCTTGACCATTACAGTAGAGACCCTAAACTGAAAACAGGAAAAGCAAACCGGTCTTCCGACACTGCCACAAGCGACGGTCTTCGCCACCAGTGGCGGGGACTAGGCCACTTGGTGCAGTAGGGAAGTGGTGCATGCGCCGCACGTCATCGGACTGGATGCACCCGAGCGACGACCGATCGGAGTAGTGAGGAGCACTGAGCAGTGAAAGAAAGATGGATCCCGACCGGGGAAATTTAGTTATCCAGTCTGAGGACCAACTGGGGCAGCTGCACGTACGGTCATGATTGCCGAGGCATGTAAATGTCGCGTACGATCGATGAACAGGCCGGCGGCCATGATTGCCGAGGCAGCTAGCTAGCTAGCTAGCGCCGGAAGAAGTAATACGCGAAGTGGGAACTGAAGCCCGAAATGAAGCACCGGTGCGTGCTTGCTGGGACGAGCGGGTGTTTGTGACGCTTGGTTAATCCTACGAGACCAGGTCTATAGACCCTCCCCTATGAGTTACCTGTCTGTTTTTTTTTTTCAGATTTCTAGCCTATTTTTATATTTTTAAAATTAAATGGAGCAACAGTTAGAGCATCTCTAGCGGACGCCGAAAAACGCGTCCCCAGGTTGTGTTTGAGCTAGTTTTTGCTCGAAGAACACGATAGCCAAAACAGAAATCAGAAATTCGAAACGTAAAAACGAGATTTTTGAACGTTCACGGGAGATTTCAAAACACGAGCATAGTTCATACATAGTACTGACGCGATCATATGTACAAAACGCGAATTAAACCTAAATACTACGGGGATCTGCCGTCTCCGCCGCTAAACCTTAGTATGGACACAAAATCAGGCTCACCGGAGCCCAGGGAGCGGCGACGGGCTTCACTCCTCGTCGGAGAAGTCCAAGTCCGACAGCCCGGAGCTACTGTCGGAGACGAGGTCGACGACCTCCACCTCCTTCCTGTGGGAATCGCGGTCGATGGCGAGCCCTTGCTCGAGGAGGATGCCGTCGATGAGCTCATCGTGCTAAGCTCGACGGGCCTCCGCCTCCGCCATGGTGATACTCGGTTGCTGGATGACCTTGACCCAGCGGTCGAAGGAAGCGTCTCGAGGGCATAGTCGTCCTCCGGGAGATCCTCCTCCTTCTTCACCGGCGGCGGCGGAGTCCTCGGCACGCGCGAGGAGCTCCCCTCCCTCCGGCCGGCGCGGACACGGGCATCGAACTCCTCCGTCTCGCGCCGGAGGACCGTGGTCAGCACCGGTGAGCCCCACTTCTTGTAGTGGAGGGAGGCACGCTTGCGCGCCTCGTCCGAGCGTCGGCACTGGCGGCGCTCCTCTTCTCCGCGGGCGTTAGGGGACGGAAGCGCGGTTTGGAAGCTCCCCGGCGGTCCATCGCGTACTGGATCGGCCGGATATGCCGTAGCCGGCGAGAAATTGCTCGCCGGTGCTCGGCGATTTGAGTGGTGGTGCACAGCGGAGGCGTCGAGGGGGCAGTGGTGGAGAAATGGGACGTGACATGGGAAAGGAGCTCGGAACCGGGGATTTATGGGCCGAGGGGGTCGATTCCCAGGCGCCTAAAAAAAATTCCTAGGTCGGGCCGTGTTTACGGTGTCTGGTCGGCCAAATTTCACGACCTGACCCAAAAAACCGCCAGAATCTTCTGGGTCTGGCGTTTTTTCGGTGTCTGCTAGAGATGCGCTCTTATGCATTGAGGCGGGTCTATCCCGGAGGATAATAGACTAGATCTCATAGTATTAATTTCCCTTGGGCGCTGCTTGTTGATTCGATACTTATGGCTATGATTAGAAACTATTACTAGACACAATCACACAATACCAATTAATTAAGAAGGCAACAGGAGTACAACTAACCAATATAATCACCTAACTATCACAAGCTGGATCGATCGATCGGCTCCGCAAGCACGTGGGAAATGGAAAGGGCAAACTAAACACTAGTAACGTATGCATTGCCTTCCAGCAAAACGTCACGTGATTGTTGCTAAATTAACCACTGTACTAGGTTGGTACAGGCGTAGAGCTGCAAGTTGCTCAACGTCCGATCTGCAGGGGCTGGAGCGTGGCGTTGTAGCCGACCTGCTCCATCTCCCACCGCAGCTTCGGCGTCGCCGGGTCACTCTCCTCCTCCACCGGAATGTACTCCTGCATGCAAAGTCGAAATGAACTTATTTTGTACGGTTAAGAGCAAAAACAATAGTATAGCTAGCAAGTTGGCTATACGAGCCTGTCATGTCATCAAGAGCTAGCATGTACAATAGTGTTGGCTATAAGAGCAAATATAATAAGCTTATGTAAACAGGCTATGAGACTTTAAATAATATATTTGAGATGATGTGGATGAGAGAGAAGTGCAGAGAGAAGAATAGTGGTTCTCATGCAAGAACTAGCTATAGCACGTGCTCTTAGGCATTTTGTGTGGGTGTAAGATGGGCCTTAGCCAAATAAAATAGTACATAGTTATAGCTAACTATTGTATATATTGGCTATTAGGTTGTCTATAGATGGCGTGGCCACGGCTTATAGCCAACAACTGGCTTTATTATTGAACTTGCTCTAAGGTTGGCTATTAGATTAGTACTATTTGCTACCTTCTCTCTTTCTCTTTCCTCTCATTCAATGTTTTAGCAAGTGTAGAGCTCGCTTTTGCGTGGAAGCCAACAACTTGTATTTTTGTTTATCTTTTTTTTCACATATAATCAGTAGGCTTATAGCTCACTATTATACTTGCTCTAATCTAAGCAAAAGCTAATTCAAGTGCGTAACCACAAACTGTGGCCAATCCAGTCTCCAACACTGAATAATCATGGAAGTTCCGTACGAGACAAAAGTGGAAAGCTGAAACTTTCAAGTTTGAACTCGATCGATCGACACGTGGGTAGCAATAACAGGACGACCAATCAAAAAGGAGCAATCATAGAAGCAGCTAGCCGAGGCTGGCCGGACGGAGCTGAGCGAGGAGAGGAAGCAGATGCCGTTGCTAGCTGTGCGTAGGGAGATTAATTAAGCAAGAACCCACCCAGACAGAGACAAGCTAGCACTAGGATGCACAGGCCAGCCATGGACCAAGCAAGCTATGGGAGAAATTTAGAGCATGAAGCTGACAGAGATTACCTCGAGCTTGTGTACGAGGTCCCCGGCGTGGGGCGCGCTGACGAAGATGTGGCGCTGGGCGGGCCTGATGAAGCCGTCCTCCACCGCCTTGTCGATGAAGGCCAGCAGGAAGTCGTAGTACCCCTCCACGTTCAGCAGCCCAACCTGTAAATCCATCCACATCGATCCAACAGCCATTAGCAAACAAGCTAGCTGATTCTTGGAGTACTATTCAGCCAGGGTCTTCACGTACTGGTTTGGTGTGGATGCCGAGCTGCGCCCATGCGATGACCTCCAGCAGTTCGTCGAGGGTGCCGTACCCGCCGGGGAGCGCGATGAAGGCGTCGGCGTTGCGCGCCATCTCCGCCTTGCGCTGGTGCATCCCTGACACCGCCACCACCTCCCCCACCGTCTCCCCGGTGATCTGTTCCATAAGTCCATTCGCATATCTATGAATTAGTGCAAGCTAGGAGTACGTACAAGACGTACAAGTATGAGTGCTGTTGCACATGGTTGTGTGTCGATCTTAATTACCTCCTTGCCCATGAGAGTGGTCGGTATGACCCTGCAGATCGATGGACCATGCAAAGAAGAAGAGAAAAGCAACAGCCGTGAACTAGTTAGCTAGTTGGAGAGATTTCGTTGTCGACAAAAAGGTACTAGCTACAGTTTGGAGATAAAAAAGGCGATCTGATCCATCGATCGCTTGACACAATAATGCACGATATATAGAAGGATCGGATGTATGTACGGACCCGATGACGTGGCCGCCGGCGCTGTGGACGGCCTCGGAGACCTCCCCCATGAGCCCCAGGCTGCCCCCGCCGTACACCAGATCCATCTTCCGAGCAACCTGGAACATTTGCATGCTCCTCAAATCAAACCAACATACAGCAGCTTGATAACCAACAAAGAAGGAAGCTCATGCTTGCATGTGTGGTTAATTACCAGCTCCTTTCCGAGCTCGACGGCGGCGTCCCGGTAGATGCTGCGCTTCCCGGAGCTGCTCCCGCAGAACACGCAAACCCGCCGGAACCGAGGTCCCTCCTCCACCACCACCTCCACGCCGCCCTCTACACCGCCGACGCCTGCGGCCGTCATCTCATCCGCCATCCGTCCACAGGAAAGCGCGACGACTGTTGGTGCGACGGAGAAGGAATAGTGAGTGTTGTGGTAAGGAAGCTTCAAGGAAAGCAGACGAGGAATATATCGAGGGAAGGAACAGGAGTTCGTGATGAATGGCACTACCAACTCGATCCAGAGAAAGGTCATTTACTGCTACGCATATGGCCGTTCCAAAATGCCATAGCCCGGGCGCCCGTCTAATCAGGGAGTGCACGAAGCTTACCTAGCTTTAGCTAGCTCCTGTGTTACCGCAATTGCATCACTGGCATGAATGCATTGAGAGTTAAACTTGTGATCAAACGATAGATCGAGGCAGCGAGTTGGACCTAGCCAAGTGGCAGGACTAAGGGCATCTCTAGCGGGGCTGATCCAAATCTGCAATGCAAAAAGTCTGATTATGTCCGAGTGGATCGGTCCACGGACAAAATCTGGGTCATGGTTCGGCTTTTCTGGCCAGTGCGCCAACAGCGCGACCTATCCTGTCTGGAGTTGCCATTTTGGCCAGCTCAGGCCATTTTGCCAATTCTTTCCTCATTTTATCATAAAGATATAACCAAACATATAAATTGATAAGCAGATTAAAAGGCAAACACGTTCCATTGCCCTTCAGACATCGCCAATAAGTGGTCAGTTTATCCCATATGTTCAAAAGAAGTCAAATATCATATAATTTGTCCAAAAATCGCAAGTTTCTTCCAAGTGGCAATCATCTATGACATCGCCCTTTAAACATCACGAGCCCGGATGATCTTTTTCCTTTTCTCGGTCCAAGCCCTTTGGTCAGGTCGGAGATGCTAAGTCGTTGAGCATGACCTTGTTCTCCTCGGCCATGACGTTGGCTTCGGCCTCCAAGCGCTTGGTCTTGGCATCAGCTTCCATGGACTTTGTCTTGCCCTCGACCTCCAAGAGCTTGGTGGTGGCCTCGGCCTCCTTGGCCTTTGTCTTGACCTCGACCTCCAAGATCTTGGTGGTGCCTATGCCTCCATGAGCCTAGCCTTGGCATTGGCCTCGTCCATCACAACAGATCTCAGTTGGAGATAAAAAAAACTCTTGGTGGTGGCCTCTTTCTCTTTGCACCACCTCTCTTCATTCCCTCTCGGCAATGACCTCTTCCTTCTTGCCCAGCAACTCCCTGGTGGTCTCTTGAAACGCCAACGGACCATCTTGACGGGCGATGTCGGCCTTGGTAGACTTGTGGCCTGCAGACCAGTGGGCACGACCGATAGACTCCAGGCCGTCGGTTCCAGGGTTGCCAAGGCATTCGCTATTGTCATCAAGGTCGATGACACCGTCCGTTGACGCATTGCCCTTGCCATTGCCCTTCTTCTTTCCATGAACTTGTCTCCAAAGGGCATAGCTAACTTCCTAATTTTTTGTGTCCTTGATTAACATCCAACAATGGCTCCATTCGAAAGCCTTATTGTCATCCTGTCGCTGCTTTCTAGGTTTATACGGCGTAAAGATGGGCACGTTAGATTTACCGATATTTGTAATTTTTAGATCAATTGAGATATGTACAAGTAAGATTGGAAACAACGCTCACTACAGGACGCGCGTGCGTAGGCCAAAATGCCCTCGGCGTATGGTACACCGACGGCTGCCCTCAGTGTAGCCTCCTCGGCAAAGGACTCCCTCGGCGGAGCACATAGAGGCCGTCGGCGTATGCTACGCCGAGGGCAATTGCGGCCGTCGGCATACCTTGTCGACAGGTTGCAAAAACATTTTTAAAAAAAATAATTGTTTTTAATATTTTTTCTCAATTTTTGAATCTTTGAATTGTTTGACTCGTTAATCTCTCACTTTGAATATTTTTTAACACTAATTACACTTAACATTTAATTAAATTTCAGTTTTAGTCGAACTTTTCGGCCGGTCACCCATCCTAATACTACTCCATCTCCAGCACGCTTAACTTTCTCGTTACTTCAAAATTTGTTTCCGCAAAGTAATTCATACATTGTTGTCAATACTATGATATCAATCCTATTAACTCTTATATTATCATGTCATATGTTTATATTTTTTGAAATTACAAACAATTATTCAAGTAAACATTAATGAATAAGTAAAAATATTATTGAATTCAAATAAAAATATAATAATTTTACTTTTTTATATTTTTATATTTAATATGGAATAATTAATATCTTTAAACCCATAAATCGTAATTCGACAAATAATATGTCTAAATTTATCAGAAAAATGAGAGGAATCGAAATATTATATCCATATCAACTAATCACAAACCCACCGTTTTTGAATTAGCTATTTGATGGTTGCTTCAGAAAATCCCCCTTTTTGCGCTCGGAAAATGAAAAATGTCTTTTGTGTGCGATGACAAGGAAAACTTGCATTGGATCTTTGATAAAATAGCATATGGTGATACTAAAAATTATTTTTATAAAAAAACATAAGCATCAGATCATATACCTGTAGTTCATATCTGACCCACTTCCTATCGATTCGGCAGAAATTTGTCTTTTTTACCGGAGGTAGACGAAAAGGTTTCAAATCCCCCTGTTGGGACTTGTCCATATAAGGTGGTCTAATATTTTTGTAAAATGTGGTGGTAGTATTTTGAATTAGCCATTTGGTGGTTGCTTCACAAAAATATCTGTTTTTTATGCTCGGAAAATGGAAAATGGCTTTTTGGTGCTACGCAAAGGAAAACTTCCTCCTGCAACATTGTTCGCCATCCCATGATGCACGTGTGTGCACAATATGGGCACATTATCACAAACTATGTCTTGATTCTAGCTATAACATTGGTCATTTGACCCGAAAGCCAAGAAACCTCGAATGAGATAAGTCATTTTATGAAGGTTTTTTTGAGACATAATAAATATACCAAGTTTAATATTTTTCCTTCTAACTATGTCACATAATATGACACCACGCGAAGGTTTCACATTGTTTCAATCGTTTTTGAATTTTTTATGCCCGTTTTAAACTATCGTCAAACTTTGTCGAACGACGGGCATTAAGATTCTTAGCTCGGGGTCGAGCCTCGCTAAACTTGCATTAGATCTTTGATAAAATAGCATATTATGAACCTAAAGTTTATTTTTGTAAAAAAAAAATGGGCATCGGATCATATACCTATCTAACCCACTTCCTGCCAATTCGGCGGAAATTTGTATTTTTCACCAGAGGTGGACGGAAAGGTTTCAGATCCCCATGTTGGGACATTGTCCATATAAGATGGTCTAGTATTTTCTAAATGTGGTGGTAATATTTTGAATTAGCTATTTGGTGGTTGCTTCACAAAACCGTCCGTTTTTTATGCTCGGAAAATGGAAAATGGCTTTTTGGTGCGACCAAAAGGATAACTTCCTCCTGCAACATTGTTCGCCATCCCATTATGCAGATGTATGCACAATATGGGCACATTATCACAAACTATGCCTTAATTCTAGCCATAACATTGGTCATTTGACCAGAAAACCAAGAAACCTCGAATAAGATAGGTCATTTTGTGAAGGGTTTTTTGAGACATAATCAATATATCAAGTTTGATATTTTTCATTCTAAGTATGTCACATAATATGACACCACGCGAAGGTTTTGCATTATTTCAATTATTTTTGAATTTTTTATGCTCGTTTTAAACTATCATCAAACTTTGTCGAACGACGGGCATGAAGGTTCTTAGCTCGGGGCCGAGCCTCGCTAAACTTGCATTAGATATTTGATAAAATAGCTTATTGTGAACTTAAAAATAATTTTTATAAAAGAACATGGGCATCGGATCATGTACCTGTAGTTCATATCTGACCCACTTCCTGCCGATTCGGCATAAATTTGTCTTTTTTACCAGAGGTAGACGGAAAGGTTTCGAAACCCCCTGTTGGTACATTTTCCATATAAGGTGGTCTAGTATTTTTGTAAAATATGGTGGTAGTATTTTGAATTAGCCATTTGTTGGTTGCTTCACAAAACCGTCCGTTTTTTATGCTCGGAAAATGGAACATAGCTTTTTGGTGCGAAGAAAAGGAAAACTTTCTCCTGCAACATTATTCGCCATCCCGTGATGCACGTGTATGCACAATATGGGCATATTATCATAAACTATGTCTTGATTCTAGCTATAACATTGGTCATTTGACCCGAAAGCCAAGAAACCTCGAATGAGGTAGGTCATTTTTGAAGGTTTTTTTGAGACATAATCAATGTATCAAGTTTGATATTTTTCCTTCTAACAATGTCACATAATATGATACCACGCGAAGGTTTCACATTATTTTGATCGTTTTTGAATTTTTTATGCCCGTTTTAAACTATCGTCAAACTTTGTCCAACGACGGGCATGAAGATTCTTAGCTCGGGGCCGAACCTCTCTAAACTTGCATTGAATCTTTGATAATATAGCATATTATGAACCTAAAAATGATTTTTGTCAAAAAACATGGGCATCGGATCATATACCTGTAGTTCATATCTAACCCCGCAGGAATTTGTCTTTTTCACCAGAGGTGGACGTAAAGGTTTCAGATCCCCATATTGAGACATTTTCCATATAAGGTGGTCTAGTATTTTTGTAAAATGTGGTGGTAGTATTTTGAATTAGCTATTTAGTGGTTGCTTCACAAAACCGTCCGTTTTTTGTGCTCGGAAAATGGCTTTTTGGTGTGACAAAAATGAAAACTTCCTCATGTAACAATGTTCGCCATCCCATTATGCACATGAATGCACAATATGGGAACATTATCACAAACTATGCCTTGATTCTAGCTATAACATTGGTCATTTGACCCGTAATCCAGGAAACCTCGAATGAGATAGGCCATTTTGTGAAGGTTTTTTGTGACATAATCAATATACCAAGTTTGACATTTTTCCTTCTAACTATGTCACATAATATAACACCACGCGAAGGTTTCGCTTTGTTTCGATCGTTTGTGAATTTTTATGCCCGTTTTAAACTATATATAATATTTTATGTTTCACTTAATTTTTATTTACAAATGTGTAATATTTGAGTGTAGATAGATAGATCTTATTTTTCTGCAAATTTTGATATGACGGCGTAGCATAGGATATGCCGAGTGCAATTCTATGCCAACGGCTGCTTGGCAAGGCTGGCCTGAACGATGGCTACGCCGACGGCCCCGACGTTTGGCCGTCGGCGTAGCGACCGGCCGTCGGCGTATCATCCTATTCCTGCAGTGGCCAAATATTAGGGCTAGCTAGGCATCACGTCCATTTAGCCTTTGCTAGCTCCAACAACTAGGCTCCCCCGCACCCAAAAAAAAAGCTAGGTTAACTTGCCGTACGTCGATCCTGCATGCTACATGCATGCGTGTAGCTATGTTCAGATCAGATCTTAATTGCGACAGTTAATCTGGTGCCGTCTCCCGTGCATCATCGCATGCATGCGAGAAACAAACCGTACATAAGCGATTTATGTTCTTATCTCCCTTTTCTTTGCTGACTAGTAGTCGACGATGGTCTGCAGAAACTTAACATACTCTAGCTTCGGCAGGAGACGATCAATGCTAGCTGTTGCCTGTCACATTAATTAAGTCGGAATACTGAAGAAGCCGCAACTGAGCATTGAGCTGGCCAGTTCTGGTTGCTCTCAGTCTAATGGAGTCGTGGCACGTACAGCAGGTCTACCTATGCCTAGCCTCCATAGGTAGTACAACGATTAATTCGATCGGAGCTTCGCGCCATCATCGTCTCTCTTGTATCACCATTGCACCGGTCGTTCCCGGTGGGAATCAATACGTGGATTAGGTAGCAATGCAAGGCTGTAAAAGCTAGTACTCCCTTCGACCCATATTAATAAATTCACATTTGTCTAATTTAATAAATTTAGACACTATTTATTTATATATTCATCCAAAATTTAATAAATCCAAATCAATTAATATGGTCAAAGAGAGTACTACTAATAAGACTAGTCGCTAGGCATATACGTACTGTAGTAGTAGCAACATGCATAATGGCGTACGTACGTGCGTAGCTAGCTAGCTTTAGCTGCACAGGTCGGCCTGGCGTGCGCCAGAGCTAGCGGCAGTAAACGAGTAAAGAGACCCTGGTAGTAGCGGGCAGCAGATGAGTCAGCTAGCTTGGCGCCGGCGCCGGAACAAGTAACGCGGGAAGCCCCAATTCTTTGCCCGAAGTGAAGCACCACGCACGTTGATCAGTTTGTACGTACGTACATTCCCGTGAAGTGAAGGTCTGTGTATATGTATGTACGCATGCATGTGTCGCACTCCGGTTTGTGCCTACTGTACCTTAATCTGTACGTGCATGTTGCAACACGCTTGTGTAGGTGCATGAACTGCAGTGGTGTGAGCTGCTTCATCGCGAAAAAGGCATGTATGGACCGATTAATTCCCTGCGTACGTGGACCGCCAACAAGACACACTCGTCCGCTGCCACACAGGCTTGGTATTAATTTTCATTAAACAACTTTCATCCCAATGAACGTTCCGAATCCGCCGCTGAGGTTCCACGGCCCTATTTCTTCCGTGCCTAGCCGGCCGAGGTGGCGAGGAGGTGCGGTGTTCTGGGCGGTGAGCGGTGTCTTCGTCTCTCCTGGCCGGCCGTGGTGGCAAGGAGGAGAGATGGAGTCTTTGCTTCTTCTTCAGCGGTGCGAGGATGGTTCGTCGGCTTCTCTGGCTAGGGTGCCTTGGCGGCGTTTCATCTGCTTCAGGTAGCCATGGCGGCTCGCTTGCAGGCGACGGTGTCTGCGGCGTCCTTGGGTGGAGAAGTCCTCTGGAGCTTCTCTCCGGCGTCTCCCTGGCGGTCTCGTCTCGCCCGGACTCAATGGCGAGGGGCTGCCTCTCTTCCTTTCTGCTCCTCTCGTCGTTTGCTTCCTATGGCAAGCATGCTCGCCGGCGCCGGAGCTTCGTCGATCTGGAGGAGGATGAGGAAGGACTTGATTGCTTTTCAAGTTTCTTTTAGGGTCCTCAATGCAATTTCCTAGGCCTCTGTGTAATTTTTATCTTTCTGGCCTTTTTTGTACTCCAGGGACTATTATGCAGCAATATATGTCGGGTGCTTTGCACCCGTTTAACGTTCAAAAAAAAAAGAATCCGACGCGGACACCATGGTCAATGCCATCTCCCACTTCCCCTCGGGTTTACCTACTAGTAGAAAACGGGCCTATAGTCCGGGTTTATAAGTGTCTTTAGACCCGGTTTTGCAACCGAGACTATGGAATCGAGACTAAAGGTCCCCTTTTAGTCCCGGTTGTGCCATAAACTGGGACTAAAGGCCCTTCCGAGGACGGGACTAAAGGATTATTTTCGAATTTTTTTTATTTTTTTTTTATTTTGAATTATTTGACTTGTTAATATCTCTCTCTCTCTCTCATTTGGAATATTTTTAACGCTAACTATACTTAATCTTAGATAAAATTGCAGGCTTCCCGGTCACTACTCTACCTCCAGCACCCTTAACTTCTTTGTTCCATTCGGATGTCCGTGCATGAAGCCCATTAGTACCTTGTTGTCAGCACTACCATATAAATCCTATTAACTCATATCAATATGTCACACGCACTGGTGGGAAAAGGTGCTCTAGTCCCGGGCCGCAACGGGATCTAGTCCCGGTTTTGGGCCCGGGACTGCGAAAACGGGACTAGAGCCCCCCAATCTAGTCCCGGTGGCAAGGCCCGACGATAACAGCCACGTGGCTGTTTCAGCGCTTGTGGCGGAACCCTCTAGTCCCGGGCTGTAACACCACCCGGGACTAAAAGGTTTCCTGCCGCGGCAGAGAAACACCACATTTCTCTGCCGCGGCAGAGATTGTGTATTTCCTTTTTTTTTGCCATTTTGTTCCTTTTTCGTTTTGTGTTTCACTATAACTTAACAAACATAT
This sequence comes from Avena longiglumis, assembly GCA_030063025.1. Lineage (NCBI taxonomy): Eukaryota > Viridiplantae > Streptophyta > Magnoliopsida > Poales > Poaceae > Avena > Avena longiglumis. The sequence goes on from CP125975.1 coordinate 17,486,501, forward strand.
ATTTCAGTAGACATATTATACGCTACTACATACACACTACACGTCGATGCATTTATATAAGATCGATCCCTTGCAAGCATACATATAATCAATCATATCAAAAGGAAGAAATGTTTTGAAAATTACATGGTCATTGATGATTATATATATCATATGAGCTACATGGAGATGACTAAGGCAAATCGAGTTCCACGTCATTCGCATAATGCTCTCCATGTACATCAAGGACTTCCTTCATCATAAATCCCGCCAGCTCCTCTTGAATTGCTCTTATGCGCTGGTCTGGCTCTAGTGTCTCCGCAAATCATAAATATAATGTGAGTCAACTTTCTGCTCCTGGTCAACTCATGGATGTACTCGTGACGTAGTATCCACATAAATGAGTTCGGTGGCTGCTGTAAACTCTTCGCCATTTTATAAGTTAGCTCCTCTTTGAATGGACTGGTATTTTACATGCGAACCGTGTCCAACACCTGCTCGACAAAGAAAATGAACAAAGGAGTTATTAGTTACTTGATATCGGAAATAAATGAAAGAGGCGATATAATGCGATAATGATTGAAATTACTTATGGAGCATTGCTTTCATGTCGCTCCACTTCTCTTGGTCCCAACTTAATGAGTCGTGGACTTGACTAGGGACTTGCCAACTTGAATGTTTAGCAAGATCCTGGAATCTGCGGATATTTACATAAGCATACATGCATAGCTCATCCAGTAAGCAAAAATAAAATGTGTACAAGATATAAACACTCACTTGAAGTTGTAAGGAAATAGTATTTCCTTAACAAAATTATGCTCGGTTAAGAACCTGGACAGGTCTTCCTCCACGTCTTTGGGGTGATTCTTTAACGTATATTCATTAATGATATATGGGTCAATGAACCCAACGTCGTATCTTCTAGCTCTTTTGCATTCAAGCATCTTCATTCTGCGGAATATAATATCATCATACAAAAGGATATATAGTTAGGATAATATATTAAATGCAATGAAGGAGCTAAAGCTACAAACTTAATTATAGAAATAAATAACTTACAGACAGTAGCAACCAATGATAGATTTGTCGAGGGTGCGCTGGTTGTATAACTGAAACAGTTCGGTCATTTGAACATGTATCGAGTATGGTTTGAAGTGATGCTCCTTTCTAACGTCCACCGGAAACCAATTTTTATGACGCTTTTTTTCTGCTTGCGACATGTACCATTCATGCAGATTTCGCATATGTGTGGATAGATGCGCGAGCTCCTCATTACTGACTAGAAGCTGCCCTTGGACATACTGCCGTACTATCTGACCCACTGGCGTATCTTCATAGCCTAAATATTGACCAAGAGACATATTTGCTTCGTTAGCAAGCGCTTTGGCCTGCGATACAGTGATTCCCATAAGTGCAGCACTATTACGGGCTCTAGGGTCCATTATTTGCATGTCCATATCCATTTCAGCTCTGAAGGCCTTGTCGAGGTCTGAAATGACTTTGAGCGGGGCGATCGATTGATTCTTCTGTGCTCCGAGCTAGGCAACTTGCTTCCCGCTTTTTGCACTTGTGATTTTTTTCTTCTGTGCTTGCTTAATAATCTCCCGGTCATAGTCTGATTCCAGATTCATCGATATCTGGGATGGTTGCTCAAGAAAGGACTTAGCCCACTTTTTTGTTTTTTCGTTATATACCGGCTTTGGCTCAGGCTTTTTGGGTGCAAAATGCGCCTTAACTTGGGCAGCCACATCCGCGTTAGTTTCCTCGTCGGTCTTGTCATAAGGTCTCTTTGGAAGAGCCGGCGGGATATCGACTATCTTCGGCATTTGACCTTTCTTCGATGTGGGGCGCGGGGGACCGTCGAACTTCCGTTTCTTCGACGAGGTAGTAGTATTGCACGGAGGCGGAGGCGGAGATCGAGTTGATGTACTCCTGCTACGGCGATCGTCAGCGGGGCAGGGTGGACTTGGAGATTGGCGATAATCGGGTTGGGGTGGACTTGGAGGTTGGCGATAATCGGGTTGGGGTGGACTTGGAGGTTGGCGATAATCGGGTTGGGGTGGACTTGGAGGTTGGCGATAATCGGGTTGGGGTGGACTTGGAGGTTGACGATATTCGATGCGGGGTGGATTTGGATTCCTTGGAGTCGGTGGCCTTGGCGCCGAGCCTGGAAACTTGATGTACTTATTATTCCATAGAATGATGTTACGCTTGACATCTCCTAGTTTCGTAAGGCCTTCAGGCGTAGCGATTTCAATCTCTAGGTCCGCAAAATCCTCCACTATGTCATCCACCGTGACATGAGCATAGCCTGGTGGAATCGGAAGTGAATGGTGGAGTGCTCCAGGTAGACAAGGTAAAGCAGTGCTGATCGTCACCTTGAAGGACAGGTTGTTCATTGGCTGATGTAGCTCACATTGTGCCATCTCTCTGACATCATCCACGGGGTAGTGAGGAGCCGGTGCATCATCCAGCAGTGCTTGATCATCAGCACGGACCTCCGTGGAAGCCACGCTGCTTCTCCGTTGGCTAAGATCCAATGCAGGATCATCAGACCGCTGGTGAGTTGACGACGGCGGTCTTTGGCTAATTTCATGCATGAGGTTCTTCAGGGCAGCTAGGTCCTGCTCTACCCTGGAGATCCGGTCTGCCTCCCGGTCCTTCTTTCTCTGACGGCTTCTATAACTAGCATCGTATAGAGGAAACCCTTTCTTCCACGAGACACCGGCGCCTTTGCCTCGTGTTCGTCCTCCCTTTTCAGGATTCCCTAGGGCGCGTGTCAGCTCGTCGTTCTCTCTCTCGGGACGGAACAATCCCAATTGAGCATCGTTCATTGCTTGAATAAGGTCTTGGGAGGGTTTTAGAATTTTCTCATGAAATAATGTCTTCCCTGTTTCTGGGTCCAAGGATCCCCGTGCCGTACCACGGCTTTGACCTCTCGGGCCATCCATACATCTGGGAGTGACGCCTCTAGCCCTCATTTCCTTCTCCATAGTTTCCCACTTAGGACGCACTCTTGTAGCCACTGTCCCCATTTTATGATGGTATTTCTTGTTGGCAGCATTTAACGCGTTCTTTTGCCGACTTTGCCTTTGCTTTATCAAATTGCTTGTCTTGTACAAAATCGGGACCTTGTTCTCTCAACTTCTCGTTTACTCCTCTGAAGTCTGGAGTTTTCTTTTTCGCGACATATTTCGCGTATAAATTTTTCTTGTGGTTCCGGTACAGTTCAGCCATCTTGCTTAGTGCCCACTCCTTGACTTTTTCTCTTTTATCAAGCCCACCCGGCCTTGGGGTAATACCATCTACCTCAAATTCCTCATACTCTGGAGGTAGTATGAAATGCGCTATGAGCTTCTGCCAAAGGTCATCTTTGGCATCATCGGTGACATAGCTGTTGGATTCTTCACCGGGTTTCTTTGACTTATTCCATTCTTGGATGGTGATCGGCAGGTTGTCCCTAACAAGCACCCCGCATTGATTTATAAACATCCTCCGGTGCTTCTCTAGAGCAATCGGTTCACCATCATCATCTATTTCTTCGATGGTGAACCTCTGATTACCATCCAACTTTTTGTTCGGCCCTCGTTTCGTTCGAGCTGTCGATTGCTTCGATCCGGTGGGCTAAAAGAAGAAGAGAGAGTGATTAATATATATCTAGATCAGTTAATGAATAGAGGAAACACGAGACTTTATATATATATATATGTACCTCGCCGGATCCTGTCGAGGGGCCATCATTATTGTTGGCATTTGTTTGCCCTTCGTCCATCTGGTCTTCCCCTTGGTTTTGCTCTAGTCCATCACCGGATGGATTCATATATGAGGATATCTCTTCCTCGAGCAAAATATATTTGGCCATGCCCGTAATAAGAGGAATTTCACCTCTTATCATGCCCTGAAGAAAACCTTCACCGATGCGACCAGGATCTTCGGATGGATCCATGACTTAATTATCTATAACAAAAAGAGAGTTAAATAGGTTAGAAAAAACAATAATCCTAATAACTAAAACAATATAATCCTAATTATAATAACTTAAACAAAAAATAACCCTAATCCTAATCCTAATTCTAATCTTAATAAATAAAATAAAAAAATCACTGAAACAATAATACTAATTGTGGTAAAACAATATAATTAAAACAATAACCCTAGCTAATTATAATTACAATAACCCTAGATAATTATAAATACAACAATAATTAAAAAATAACCCTAGCTAATTATAATTAAAACAATAACCCTAGCTAATTATAATTACAACAATAATTAAAAAAATAACCCTAGCTAACAATATAATCCTAATCTTAGCTAATTATAATTAAAATAATAATTAAAAAATAATATAAAACAGATTTGTATTTAAAAAATACAAAGAGAAAAGGAAAAAACAGAAAAAGAAAAAAATTTGGAAAAAAAAACAGTAGCCCGACCCCAACCCCAGGCCGGCCCATCTCTCCTTCTCTCCCCTACCAACCTAGCAGCCCAACAAGGCCCAGCCGCCGGCGTCCTTACGTCCTCTGCTGCGGCGACGCCTCGTCCGGCCTCGCTCGGCCCTCGGCCGTCCTTCCCGTCCTCGGCGTGGCGCCCTCGCCGATCCTCTCTCTCGTTTCATTCCCTAACCGCCCGCAGGCGCCGTCGTTGTGGGTAGCGGCGGCGGCCTGACGAGCGGCGCCCGTCTGGCGGAGAACCATCTCACTGCGGGCGGCGGTGGCGGCAATGCAGCGGGAATCGGACAGCAACCTCCCCCTGTGCTTCGTCTTCGTCGTCTGTGCTTCGTCGTCGATGAGAAAATGCGAAGTGTTGCCGCTGGCGCCAGAATATAAAGGGACAGACCCTTTAGTCCCGGGCTAAGCCAAGGCCCGGGACTAAAGGTCTTTTTCGGCCGTTTCGTTTTCGCGCGCGCACTGACCCTTTAGTCCCGGGTCCATCCACGACCCGCGACTGTTTGTTTTTTTGTAAATTTTCTTTTTTAATTCAAAACTAATATAAAAACTTTGAAAATCATATCTTTTATTGTAATAATCCAAATAAAACAAATAATATGTCTATTATTATCAGAAAAATATAAAGAATTTTAATATAATATCCATTTATCTGTTTGCATCATTTATAAATTATTTCATTTGTAAATTTTCTCTTTTAATTCAAAACGAATATAAAAACTTTGAAAAATCATATCTTTTATTGTAATAATCCAAATAAAACAAATAATATGTATATTCTTATCCGAAAAATATACAGAATTTTAATATAATATCCATTTATCTGTTTGCATCATTTATAAATTATTTCATTTGTAAATTTTCTTTTTTAATTCAAAACTAATATAAAAACTTTGAAAAATCATATCTTTTATTGTAATAATCCAAATAAAACAAATAATATGTCTATTATTATTAGAAAAATATAAAGAATTTTAATATAATATCCATTTATCTGTTTGCATCATTTATAAATTATTTCATTTGTAAATTTTCTTTTTTAATTCAAAACTAATATAAAAACTTTGAAAAATCATACCTTTTATTGTAATAATCCAAATAAAACAAATAAATAATATGTCTATTATTATCAGAAAAATATAAAGAATTTTAATATAATATCCATTTATCTGTTTGCATCATTTATAAATTATTTCATGTGTAAATTTTCTTTTTTAATTCAAAACTAATATAAAAACTTTGAAAAATCATATCTTTTATTGTAATAATCCAAATAAAACAAATAATATGTCTATTATTATCAGAAAAATATAAAGAATTTTAATATAATCTCCATTTATCTGTTTGCATCATTTATAAATTATTTCATTTGTAAATTTTCTTTTTTAATTCAAAACTAATATAAAAACTTTGAAAAATCATATCTTTTTTGTAATAATCCAAATAAAACAAATAATATGTCTATTATTATCAGAAAAATATAAAGAATTTTAATATAATATCCATTTATCTGTTTGCATCATTTATAAATTATTTCATTTGTAAATTTTCTTTTTTAATTCAAAACTAATATAAAAACTTTGAAAAATCATATCTTTTATTGTAATAATCCAAATAAAACAAATAATATGTCTATTATTATCAAAAAAATATATGCCAAATAAAAAAAATAAAAATATCTTTTATTCCCACCTTTTCCCGCCAAGTTTTCCCGCCATTTCCTTTCTAGCCGGGACTAAAGATATTTCCCGCCATTTCCCAAAGCTTCACGCCAAGTTTTCCCGCCCTTTCCCTCTATATTTAGGGTGATCGTGCCATGGCTATCCACACATCCACACCTTCCTCTCTTAGAACAATGGACAACGCCTACTGGGCCATTCGACCCTCGAGGAGGCCAGGCGCGCCAACTACCCTTGTCCTCCAGCTACCGGCCACTGGCCTGGATCTTTGGCCGGAGGGTTCCTGTCCCTCCTGTCCCTCAAGGTTCCGCACGCAAGGCGGCCATCACAAACCACTTCTACCACGAGCTCACGCCGGAGCAGCGGATGGATCCCTAGTGGGATCCCGACAACTACGACACCTGGAATGCCTTCTTCGCTAATAGGCGGGAAAGGGAGCTCGCCAGGTACGAGGGTGATGGCCCGCCATCGGTGAACCACAACGAAGTCGGCCGTCGTCTATGGTGGGTGAACCGTACTATCATCGGAGTGATGCGCTACATCGCCGGGAGAGACCATCCTCGCCTACGGTGCCCACGAGTCCACCCGCCACAGGCCCCACACCGTCCCGTGGTGGCGCATCGTCTTCAGAGACCCCTCTCCCCGCCGTGAATCCGAGGCTGGAATGGCCCTGGTATATGCCATGGATGGTGAGGATCCCCGGAGTGGCGGTGGCGATACGATGATGATGGCGATGGCGATGACCACGAAGCTGCGTACTATAGGACTAGGCATGATTATGACTAAAGGCGGCTTTAGTCACGAGTGTTAGCTAGTCTCGGTTTGTCCTGGTTTTTAATATTAATAAATGTCTTGAGTGTTACCTAATAAATAGAGGGAAATGCCTATATAAAGAGAGGGTTCATCTTTAGTCCCGGTTGGAGAAACCAACCGCGACTGAAGGGATTGCTGGGCCAGGCAACACTAATAATAGGGGTGAGTGTCGACATTATGTCGTGCGGCTTGTACCTTGTCCCGGATGGTGTCACCAACCGGGACTAAAGATGAACCTTTAGTCCCGGTTGGAGACACCAACCGGGACTAAAGATGAGTCAGCACTAATAATAGGGGTGAGTGTCGACATTATGTCGTGAGTGTCGACATTATGCCGAGCTGCTTGTACTATAAATAGGCATCCTTGTGAGTCCAGTCCTCCAGCCAGTTTGAGGCATCTCCAAGATGGTTTTCGAGAGCAGGGACACCACTGCGGCGATTCGAGGAGATGCCGAGCCGGAGCCCAGTCCTCCGGCATCTCCGAACTGTCATAAACACTCTAATATGTGAAATTAGTTAGATCCCAGCGTATTGATCTAGTTAGAGAAGTTACAAGCTGCAAGATGGTTTTCGAGCGAGGACACCACTACGACCAGTTTCGGGGAGATGCCGTGAGCCCAGTCCTCCGGCATCTCCAGAAACCGGTCATAGAGGCACTCTAATATGTGACCGCGTTTGGAGATCAGATCTTAATGGTAAGTATGAATCGGTACTAAAGGCCCTCCTTTAGTCTGGTCCAGCCACAAAGCAGGACTAACACACTCAAGATTGTTTGCAGACAACACTATAAAAATGGACACATGCATGGAACATCTTAACTCATAAAATGTTACAATTATTACATATCATTTCTTCGCTTGTGTTCCTTTCTGATCCCGTCGTATCCATGGAGCATCTTCATTCATTAACATGATGGTTGGGTCATCCTTCACCGTGAAGGGCGGAATTTCATGGAACTTATCATAATCTTCTGACATGTCTGTCTTGTCCTCCACTCCCACGATGTTTCTTTTTCCTGAAAGAACTATGTGGCGCTTTGGCTCATCGTCTGATGTATTCTTTTTCTTATTTTTTTGTTTTCTAGGTTTGGTTGACATGTCCTTCACATAGAAAACCTGGGACACATCATTGGCTAGGACGAATGGTTCGTCTAAGTACCCAAGAATGTTGAGATACAACGATGTCATTCCGTATTTCTTGTCTACCTCAACCCCTCCTCCCGTCAGCTTGATCCATTTGCACCGAAACAAGGGGACCTTAAAAGTAGGTCCATAGTCAAGTTCCCATATCTCCTCTATGTAACCATAATATGTGGTCTTTGACCCATTGTTGTCTGTTGCATCAAAGCGGACACCACTATTTTGGTTGGTGCTCCTTTTATCTTGGGCTATTGTGTAAAATGTATACCCATTTATCTCGTACCCTTGGAAAGTCGATATAGTCGAAGATGGTGACCTAGACAACAAGTATAGCTGATCTCCAAGAGTGTTGTTTTTGATGAGATGTTGCAACCAACCGCCGAAACTCTTCATGTGTTCATCTCTAATCCAAGAGTCATCCTTTCCAGGGTTGTTGGAGCGTAAGATTTTCTTGTGTTCCTCGATATATGGGGCTGCCAAGATAGAATTCTGTAGAACGGTGTAATGTGCTTCGGTGTAAGAATGTCCGTCTCTACATATTATTGATTTCCTTCCTAGAGTACCCTTTCCACTCAGTCTCCCCTCATACCGCGATTGAGGAAGACCAATCGGCTTAAGGTCAGGAACGAAGTTAACACAAAATTCAATGACCTCCTCTGTTCCATAGCCCTTGGAGATGCTTCCTTCTAGCCTAGCATGGTTACGAACATATTTATTTAAGATTCCCATGAACCTCTCAAAGGGAAACATATTGTGTAGAAATACAGGACCGAGAATGGAAATCTCTTCGACTAGGTGAACCAGCAGGTGCGTCATAATATTGAAGAAGGATGGTGCGAACACCAACTCAAAACTGACAAGACATTGGACCACATCATTCTATAACCGTGGTAGATCTTCAGGATTGATTATCTTCTGAGAGATTGCATTGAGAAATGCACATAGCTTCACAATGGGTACTCGAACATTATCTGGTAGAAGCCCCCTCAATGCAATCGGAGGCATTTGCGTCATAATCACGTGGCCGTCATGAGACTTTAGGTTTTGGAACTTTTTTTCTGCCATATTTATTATCCCCTTTATATTCGACGAGAAGCCAGACGGGACCTTAATACTGCTTAGGCATTCAAAAAAATTTCCTTCTCTTGTTTGGTAAGAGCGTAGCTGGCATGACCTTGAAACCATTCTGGATGCAGGCCATCTGGGTCTTCCATACGTTGATGGTCCTTTCGTGCTTCCGTTGTATCTTTTGTCTGCCCATACACGCCCAAGAAGCCTAGCACGTTCACGCAAAGATTCTTCGTCACATGCATCACATCGATTGCAGAGCGGACATCTAAGAATTTCCAATATGGTAGCTCCCAAAATATAGATTTCTTCTTCCACATGGGTGTGTGTCCTTCAGCGTCTTTCAGAACAGATTTTCCTCCAGGACCCTTTCCAAAGGTTACCAGTTGATCCAAATATTTGACCATATCAAATATATCAGCACCAGTACGCTCCTTAGGCTTCGTCTGGTGACATGCCAGACCGTTGAAATGCTTGCCTTTCTTTCTTAAGGGATGCTTGGCCAAAAAAAATTGACGATGCTCATTGTATACATTCTTATTACAATGTTCCAAATATATACTTGCAGTCTCATCTAAACAGTGTGTGCATGCATTGTATCCCTTGTTTGACTGTCCTGAAAGGTTACTAAGAGCAGGCTAATCATTGATTGTTACGAAAAGCAATGCTCGGAGGTTAAACTCTTCCTGCTTGTGCTCATCCCACACGCGTATCCCGGGTTCGTGCCACAACTGTAAAAGTTCTTCCACTAATAGCCTTAGGTACACATCAATGTCGTTGCCGGGTTGCTTCGGACCTTGGATCAAGACTGGCATCATAATGAACTTCCGCTTCATGCACAACCAAGGAGGAAGGTTATAGATGCATAGAGTCACGGGCCAGTCTTTGATCGGAGCTCGCTCCCAAAGGGATTCATGCCATCTGTACTTAGACCAAACCTTAAACTCCTTGCGTCATCTGCAAAGTCCGGGTACTTTCTATCGATTTTTCTCCATTGCGACCCATCAGCGGGGTGTCTCAACATCCCGTCTGACTTACGTTCCAATTTATGCCATCGCAACAACTTGGCGTGCTCTTTGTTTCTAAATAAGCGTTTCAACCTTGGTATTATAGGAGCATACCACATCACCTTCGCAGGAACCCTCTTACGGGGAGGCTCGCCCTCAACGTCACCAGGGTCATCTCGTCTAATCTTATACCGAAGTGAAGTGCATACCGGGCATGCATCTAAATTCTCATACTCCTCACCGTGGTAGAGGATGCAGTCATTAGGGCATGCATGTATCTTCTGAACCTCTAAACCTAGAGGGCAGACAACCATTTTTGCTTCGTATGTACTGGCGGGCAATACATTATCTTTTGGAAGCATATTCTTCATCATTTTCAGCAACTTTTCAAATGAGGAGTCAGGTATAGCACACTCAGCCTTCCATCGCAGCAATTCCGATTGTCTTGCTTGACTTTTTCAGACCATTTTCGCAATTTGGGTACAACAACTTTTGTGATCCTCTAGCATGTGATTGAACTTCTCCCTATCCTTTTGTTTCACAATCTCTTCGTGCATCGGCAATGGTCCGACCAAGATCATCGGGTTCATCATGTGTCTCTTCTTCATCCTCCCCTTCAGCACCCCCATGGAAGTATCTCCGTACTCAGGGAAACCATGATAGTTGTCATCCTCCTCCTCTTCTTCATTGTCTTTCATTATAATCCTCTCTCTCGTGATTGGTCCAACAATTATAATGGGCATGAAGCCGGACTTCAACAGTGGCTGTGAAGGGTTTTGAGTCGAGTAATCCTTCGATTCCTACATCCATTACATGGATGAATACAAAACCATTGTGCTTGTTTGCATCAAGAACACGGATGAATTCATGCACGCCATTAATGAACTTCGCCAGGCCGGTCAAGATCGTACATCCATTCCCGGACCATCTGCATTATAGTAAAAATATATCAAAAACCATTACACAACATGATAAAATTATTACAAGTTATATTGAGAGCTTCTAGAGCACTAATTTTGAATTTTGAAAAATTTACATGCACCAATTTGTGAATTGGAGAAAACAATCAACATGATAAATGTGGAGTTTTTTATTATTGTTCCATCAGTGAAAACCTCATTCCATTCTAAGCTATGAAACTCTAAAATTACGCATTTCAATTTTCAGTAACTATGTGCCTAATCAAAATTTGTTACACATATATATCAAAATCCTTCTAGCTACTTCTAGAACATGCATGCATTTGATCCATATCTCTATACTTCTAGAGCATTATATAGAGCTAAAGTAGCAATAAGAGATGAAAGAATGAAGTTCTAACCTTTTAAAGCTTTGGATTTAAATGTTGCAAACTAAATCTTGACAAATCTTGAGAAAAAAATGGCATGAACTCTCTTGCTTTGTTTGAGAAAAATGGCCACCATATGCTTTAGGGCAGCTGGCCAGGGAGATGTATATATAGTAATGGAAAATTAGTCCCGGGCCGTGATACGACCCGGGACTAATAGTCCACGAAAAATGGCCACCATATGCTCCAGGTTATTAGTTCCTGGTCGTATTATGGGTCGGTACTAATACTCTGGTCCGGCCCGGGACTAATAAGTATGTCCTTTTCTAGACATTGGGGGCCTCACGGACCGGGACTAGTGCTAGCACTAGTCACGGTTCGTGACGGGCCGGGACTGCTGGGCTTCCAGTGATCGAACGGAAGATGGTTTTTCCAGTAGTGACGTCCTTATGTTTCAAAACAAGTACAAACAACTATTTAAGTAAACAACAATAAATAGCTAATAATGATAGTTTAATACAATGAAAGTAAAAAAACTAACTAAAATAATATTTTATTCATTTTTTTTGCCATTTATTCATTTAATATGTCATAAATAATATATTTAAATCTGTAAATTGAAATTCAACAAATAATATATCCATTATTATCAGAAAAACGTGAGGAATCAAAATATGGCATAAAAATTCTAAAAAATTAATCTTTTAAATAACTTTTTTCCTTTTCGAATTTTAAAAATCTAAAAAATCCCAAACAGCCAAAGGCAGTCGAAATAGAACTCTAAAATTTTTTCCGCACATTTTGATATGTCATACATTTTTTCCAACATCGTACGCAAACGTTATAGCCATTTGAAGTTTTTATGACAGGTTTTGGCAAAATATATCGAAATTCATGTTTTTCGTAACAACTAAATCACTTAATATAACTACAGTCTGGATTTTTATAATTTTGTGGCATGTTTTCAAAACTAGAAATGGTGATGTCGGGGGGGAGGGGGTGCGGTGGGCAGAAATATCCTGCCGCGTCAGGATTTTTGCCCATTTTCCTGCCGTGACAGAATCAGCAAAAGGTTTTTTCCCAATTTTTTTAGTCCCGGTTGATGTCTCAAACCGGGACTAAAGGTCCATCTTTACACTACTAGAAAAACGCCTGTTTGTAGCGCACCTGTAAATAGCATATGTGGCGCACTAGGGGTACGCCACGGGCCTCGCGCTACAGCTATCTCCTAGCCGTGGCGCACTGCCTGGTGCGCCACAGTTATATCGAGATAGGCGTGGCGGGTGCGCCACGGTAGGTGCAGTGCGCCATGATGTGTTCTTGAAAACAAAAATGCAAAAACACCCTTGTTTTGAATTGCAAAGCAATCGGTCCGTGCATCGCCGTGATCGTGTCACCTCGCTGGAGCATGGCCGTGGCAGGGAGGTGCGGGAGGGGTCGTGGCCGCTCTAGTCCTCGCCGGCGTCGAGGTGGTAGGAAGGGTGTGGTTGGAGAAAGGAAGGTAGGAAGAGAGGGAGGAAGGAAGAGATGGAGGAAGAGAGGGACGAAGAGAGGGAGGAAGGAAGAGATGGAGGAAGAGAGGGAGGAAGGAAGAGATGGAGGAAGAGAGGGAGGAAGAGAGGGAGGAAGGGAGTTCGGACGCCGCCGTCACTACAAGGAGAGGAGGAGGAGGCCGCCGTTGCGCCGCCGCCGCGCCACCGTCACTGCAAGGAGAGGAGGAGGCCGTCTTTGCACCGTCACTGCAAGGAGATGAGAAGGGGAAGGAGGAGAAGGAAGAAGGAAGAAGGAGAAGGAGAAGGAAGAAGGAGAAGGGAAAGGCAAAGGAAGAGGGAAAAGGGGGAGGGAAAGGTAGGTGGGCGGGGTGAGGATTCGAAATTTGAATCCCGCCCAAGCTTATCTGTGGCGCACTAGGTGGTGGTGTGCTACGGGTAAGTCGCCCTCTATTTTTTTTTCTGCAGGAAAAAACGGTCTTTTAACCGTAACTTTTTACTCTTTTCGAATTTTGAAAATCTAAGATATTGCTAAACGACCAAAGGTCGTTGCGAGCAGATGCGAAATATCGTTCTCGTCATTTTGGTATATTATACGATTTTTTCGATATCGTATGCAAAAGTTACGGCCTTTTTACCGTGGCATGACTTTTTTTTGCAAATAAAGTCGAAACTCATGTTTGTTAATTTTACTAGAAGCTATACCACATTACCTACCTAAATATGAAAGGATTTAATTTTTTTGAAGTGTTTATCATTTTCTTTTATTTTTTGCAAAGCCTAAAAAGGCGATCCACGGGGGGGTGGGGGGTGGGGGTGGAGTTGGTGCAGGATAGTTAGGCGTAGGGCATTAGGGCAAGGTGTCCTACTACTAAGTTTATACATCCGTGACGCAAATAGCATAGTGCGCCACAAAACTTGCCACAACCGTAGCGCACCTATCCCATGTGCGCTACGGGTACGTGGCATGCGGCAGGCAGCCCCTGGCCCATACATATCTGTGGCACACATACCCCATGTGCACCACGGTTGTTCTAGTTACTAGTAGGGCACTACCCACAGGTGAGCCACGCCTATTTTACCCGTGGGGCACTTCAACAATGTGAGCCCTGGATGTGCGGATTACCTATAGCCCTTTTCCTAGTAGTGGTATAAGGGGGAATCTCCCCGTTTAGGTGAAACTGGGTAGGATAGTGTTAGTCCCGGTTTGTGTCTACAACCGGAACTAAAGGGTGTTGCCCACGTCTGCACTTGTCTCCACCCCTTTAGTCCCGGTTTATAAGGTTGCCAACGTCCAAGTTGTTCGAACCGGGACTAATGCTACGAAGGGCTCTGGACGAAAGCCCTGTTTTCTACTGGTGACCTCGGCCTGCCCCTACCCCACCAAAAAATTCCCTCCCCCGCCTTCACTCCTGCCCTCGGCAAAAGTAATATCCACCTTGCCGGTTGGAGCGCCTCCTTCCTAAACAAAGGTGGAAGGCTTTCTCTTCTCACAGCTGCCCTAGAAAGTTTTCCCACGTATCTTATGTCATCCTTTCCTCTTTCAAAAGAAAATATCAAAAAGCTAAACAAGAAAAATACAGACTTTTTTTGGGCCCAAGAGGAAACATATACTGGTGCGCAATGTCTTATCGCGTGGGATAAGTTTTGTACTCTAAAAAAATGCTGACAGTTTAGTTGTTAAGAACCTAGAAAATTCAAAATACTTGTATGCTGCTGAATTTTTTTTACAAATTCATGCATGCATCAAACCTATCGTGATGGGATTGGCTTCTATACCACTCACCTTACCCCATACACCACTCACCTTACCCCATACACCACTCCTCAAACACCACATACTTAGCAAAAATAATCAAGCAAAACCTTGGTACGCTTAGACTCATTTCTCAGTGCAATGTAGGATATGGACAAAGTACTTTTTTGGGGTCGACAGATGGCTCCTTCCTGAGCCCTTAGCTACTTCCTTCCTGTCATCTTCTCACACCATACAAAACCTCATATTTTAGTTTCTTCGGTACTACAGGGCCAGATTGAATCTGACCTTCATAACAGGCTGACCTCGGCCGCTGCTAGCGAGCTATTTTCTCTTCGTGTCTTAATGTAGGATGTGCAGCTTTCAGGTCTAGCTGATCACCGAATGATGCTTGACGGCTCCAGCTTCTCCACCAAGAGTGCTTATGCTTCCCTCTCGACTCAGCTTCAAAACCACCACCTGGCCAACGTTTGGGAGTCCTTAGTCCCCTAAATGGTGCAGATCTTATGCTAGCTAATACGTCGTAAACGTATCTATAATTTTGATGTTCCATGCTTGTTTAGTACCAATTTTGGTATGTTTTGTCTACACTTTGAGGTATTTTTATACATTGTTTGGGACTAACCTATTAACAAGATGTCGTAGTGCCAGTTGCCTATTTTCTGTTGTTTTTTTGTTTCAGAAAAGCTAGAAAAGGAATATTCTCGGAATTGTATGGGATAAAAGCCAAAGTCAATATTTTACCGGAGCGAACACGGAACCCGAAGGAGAGACGAAAGGGGGCCACGAGGTGGCCACACCCTATGGTGGCGCGGGTACCCCCTGGTGGCGCCACCAGGTGATGTGGGCCCCTCGTGTTGGAGATATGCCCTAGAGGCAATAATAAATATAGTTATTATTATGTCTTTGTGTTTATGATAAATGTTTACATTCATGCTATAATAGTATTAACAAGGAAACATTGATACTTGTGTGATTTGTAAACTTAATTTGAAGTCCCTAGTATAGCCTCTATACATCACTAGCTTGTTGGTTGATAAATGATTATGGTTTACCTATCATGAACATTGAGATGTTATCAACAACAAGATCATATCGTTAGGAGAATGATATGGTGGACATACTCCTATAGATAAGCGTAGCATAAAGATCAAGTCATTTTAATAGTTCAATTGCTATATGCTTTCTGATACATAGTAATCTAATTCCTTCGACCATGAGATCATGCATATCACCTTTACCGGATGGATGCTTTGATGACATCAAACACCACACCGTAACTGGGTGGCTATAAAGGTGGCATTGAGTGTTCGGAAAGTATTGGTTGAGACACATGGATCAAGTGGGATTTGTCCATCCATATGACGGATAGATATACTCTGGGCCCTCTCGGTGGAATGTCATCCAATTAGCTTGCAAGCATGTGACTGGCTCACAAGGGATCACATATCACGGGAACGAGAAAAGAGTACTTATCGGTAACGAGGTTGAACTAGGTACGCAGAGATACCGACGATCATAACCTCGGATAAGTAAACTATCGTGAGACAAAGGGAAATTGATATCGTATGTAAGTGGTTCATTCGATCGCAAAGTAATCGTAGAAATATGTGGGAGCCATATGAATTTCCAGATTCCTCTATTGGTTATTGTTCGGAGAAGTGTCTCGATCATGTCCGCATAATTCACGAACCGTAGGGAGACACACTTAAGTATTCGACGTTGTTTGAGTAGTTATGGTATGATGAGAAAGAGACCGAATGTTGTTCGGAGTCTCGGATGGGATCCGGGATATCACGAGGAGATCCGTAATGGTCCGGAGAATAAGATTCATATAAGGAAAGTCTCGTTTCGGAGTTGGGGAATGATTCCGGTGTTTTCATCAGGAATGTTCTAGAAGGTTCCGGAATGTCCGGCACTCCGGAGGAGAAGGCGTACATGAATGTGTCATTGCAAGTTGGAATGATTGCATCATGTACTAGGTGTCATCTCTGTCCAAAATAAAGGGTTTATTCAAATCCTAGTTTGAAAAGTCAAACGGCTAGTTTGAAAAGTCAAACGGCAGTTTTTGGAAAGAGGAGGAGAGGTGGAAACCGAGTTGGGGAGGAGTTCCCTCCTCCAACCGGCGGCCCACCTCCAAGCCGAGTTGGGGAGGGACTCCTCTCCCTTCCCTTGGCCGGTCGGCCCCTCCACCTATATAAGGAGGGGCAGGGCTCCCCTCCTTGACACACAACTCCTACTCCTCTAAACCCTAGCCCCAAGCCGTCGCCGGCCCCTAGGGCACCAACTCGCCGCCGCCTAGCTAAACCCTAGCCGCCGGCTTGTCCCCTCCTTGGTGTGTCTAAACCCTAGAACACCGAGGACTCTCTCATACTCCACCATACTCGCTCCGGCTTAAGGCGAAGCCCTGCAAGATCTCCCCTCTACTTCCGGTACCACGCCGTTGTGCTGCCGGAATCGCGAGGAGAGTGCTACAACCTCCGCTGCCTGCTGGAACAAGGGAGAGGAAGGTCTTCGTCGAGTACCGAACGTGTGACCGACTGCGGGAGCGCTGGAGCGCCGGAAGAAGGATCATCTACGCGATCTTGAGATCGGGAAGAGTACGACTACATCACCCACGAGAATCTGCTCTCGTTAAACACTTTGGAATCTTCGAGGGTGAGTTATTCCATCGACTCGTTGCTACAATCTAGTAGATAGATCTTGGCTTGTTTGTTTGTATGCGATAGAAATTTTTTTTTCCATGCTACGAAACCCTACAGTGGTATCGAGCCGTGTCTATATGTAGATCTGTTGCAGAGTAGAACACAATGGTCATTGGGCATTGATGCTTTATTGTCAATTGCTTCTTGTGTACTTTGCATCTTGCGGTATGTTGGGATGAAGCCTGGGCTAACCTTACATGACATCGTTCATGAGACTTGCTCCACGCTTGACATGCAACTTGTATTGCATAAGTGGCTTTATGGTGCTGTTTCTCCTAGCATAGTTAAGATCCAATTTACAACGGGTGATCAACAATACTAGTATCAATGTTGTGGTTCTTGTTCGTAAGTTAGAACGACACTTATTGAAAGCCCCAAACCACGTAAAATATGGAAAGAAATTAGAGGCGTCTAACTTTGTTTTGCAGGGGTGTGCTGTGATGTGATATGGCCATGATTGTGATTATATTTGATGTATGCAATGTTCCTTATTGTAAGTTGGCAACCGGCAGGAGCCATATGGTTGTCTTTAATTTATGTTAGGACCCGCGTGTCTATTCAAAGTAGTTGTAATAGTTGAAGCCGGTGGACGACAACCATGGAGAAGCGTCATTGACCTTGATGCAATGCCGGTGATGATGGAGATCATGTTCGTGCTAGAAGATGGAGATCGGAAGCACAAAGAAGAAAGGCCATATCATATCACATATTATGAATTGCATGTGATGTTAATCCTTTATGCATCTTGTATTGCTTAGTAGACGACGGTAGCATTATAAGATGATCCCTCATGCACATGAATTTCAAGTCATAAAGTGTTCACCCTTAGTTAGCACCGTTGCTAAAGCTTGTTGTTTCGAAGCACCACGTGATGATCGGATGTGTTAGATTCCAAGTGTATACAACGTGAGCAAGCCAGATTTTCTCATGCGGAAACTAAGGTTTGATCTTGACGAGCCTAGCATGTACATACATGGTCTCGGAACACGGATCACCGAAAGGTAAAGCATGAATCATATAGTAGATATGATGAACATGTCGATTGTTCGCCATTGAAACTATATCAAATCGTGATGATCGGTGTTGATATGGTGGATTTGGTTCGTGTGATCACTAAAACAATGTGAGGGATATTGTTTTGAGTGGGAGTTCACCTAGATTAATTTTATTATTAATTTGAACTCAATTTGTCATAAACTTAGTCTAAACTATTGCAAATATGTTGTAGATCAATGGCAGCCCCTACCATCAATTTTAATGCGTTCCTAGAGAAAGAAAAGTTGAAAAACAATGGAAGCAACTTCGCGGATTGGTTCCGCAATTTGAGGATTGTCCTCACAGCTGGTAATTTGACCTATGTGCTGGATGCACATTGGGTGACCCACTGCGGTGATCTTTGCCGATGAAGTAAGGAATGTTTACCTCACTCGGAAGACTCAGTACTCCATTGTTCAGTGTGCTATCTTGTATTGTTTAGAATCGGAGCTTCAGAAAAGGTTTGAGAATTCAGACCCATATGATATTGTCGAGGATCTCAAATTGATCTTTGAGACTCATGCGGCAATTGAAAGCTATGAGGCTTCTGAAAAGTTCTTTAACTGCAAGATGGAAGAGGGCAGCTCCGTCAGTGAGCATGTGCTTAAGATGTATGGGCACGCAAACAAACTTCAGAGCTTGGGTATTGTGATTCCTAATGCTTTGGGGATTTACCGTGTCCTCCAATCACTACCACCAAGTTACAAGAACTTTGTGATGAACTAAAACATGCAAAACATGAACAAGACGTTGCCAGAACTCTTTGCCATGTTGAAATCTGCAGAAGTGGAGATCAAAAAAGAGCACCAAGTGTTGTTGGTCAATAAGACCACCAAATTCAATAAAGGCAAGTCTAAGCAGAAGGGACACTTCAAGAAGGGTGGTAAGAAAGTTACCACGCCGACGAAGAAGACCAAGGCTGGACCCAAGCCTGATACTGAGTGCTTTTACTGCAAGGGAGAAGGTCACTGGAAGCGGAATTGCCCAAAGTACTTGGCGGATTTAAAGAACGGCAACATCAAGAAGAAAGGTATATCTGATATACGTGTTATTGATGTGTATCTCACTAGTACTGTAGTAGTGCGGTATTTGATCTTGGTTCGGTTGCTCATATTTGTAACTCAAACAGTCTTTGAATAAACGGAAGCTAGCGAAGAACGAGGTGACGATGCGCGTGGGAAACGGATCAAAGGTTGATGTGATCGCGATCGGCACGCTACCCCTTCATCTACCATCGGGATTAGTTTTATACTTAAATAATTGTTATTTGGTGCCTGCGTTGAGCATGAACATTATATCGGGATCTTGTTTATTGCGAGACGGTTACTTGTTTAAGTCTGAGAATAATGGTTGTTCGATTTATATAAGTAATATTTTTTATGCACATGCACCTTTGATAGATGGTCTATTCTTACTGAATCTTGATAGTGGAAATACACATATCAAAAACATTGAGGCTAAATGTTTGAAATCAAGCGATAATTCGACCTATATGTGGCATTGTCGTCTTGGTCACATTGGAGTGAAACGTATGAAGAAACTCCATTCCGATGGACTTCTTGAATCACTTGAAAGATGCGAAGCATGTCTGATGGGTAAAATGACTAAGACTCCATTTTCTGGTATGATGGAGCAAGCTACAGACTTATCGGAAATCATACATACCGATGTGTGTGGTCCAATGAGTGTAGCATCGCGCGGTGGTTATCGTTATGTTCTTACCTTCACGGATGACTTGAGTAGATATGGGTATATCTATTTCATGAAACATAAGTCCGAAACTTTCGAGAAGTTTAAGGAATTTCAAAGTGAGGTAGAGAATCAACGTAACAAGAAGATTAAATTTCTACGTTCTGATCGTGGAGGTGAATATCTAAGTTACGAGTTTGGCGAGCATTTGAAGAAATGCGGAATACTTTCACAATTGACACCGCCGGGAACACCACAACGTAATGGTGTGTCCGAACGTCGTAATCGAACTCTCTTAGATATGGTTCGTTCTATGATGTCACTTACAGATTTACCGCTATCATTTTTGGGTTATGCATTAGAAACAGCCGCATTCACTTTAAATAGGGCACCATATAAATCCGTTAAAACGACACCATATGAATTATGGTTTGGGAAGAAACCTAGATTGTCGTTCCTTAAAGTTTGGGGATGCGAAGCCTATGTAAAGAAGTTACAGCCGGACAAGCTTGAACCCAAAGCGGAAAAATGCGTCTTCATAGGATACCCGAAGGAAACTATTGGGTATACCTTCTATCATAGATCCGAAGGCAAAATCTTCGTTGCCAAGAATGGATCCTTTCTAGAGAAGGAATTTCTCTCGAAAGAAGTGACTGGAAGGAAAGTAGAACTTGACGAGGTTGTCGAACCTTCTCTCGAAATTGCGAGTAGCGCAACACCGGAAGAAGTTCCTATGGTGCCTGCACCAATAAGAGAGGAAGCTAATGATGATCATGAAACTTCGGTTGAAGTTGCTACAGAGCCTCGCAGGTCAACGAGAATTCGTACCACTCCAGATTGGTATGATCCCGTTATGAGTGTCATCTTGGTGGACAACACCGATGACCCCGAGACATATGAGGAAGCAATGATGAGCCCAGATTCCAATAAATGGCAAGAAGCCATGAAATCCGAGATTGGATCCATGTACGAAAACCAAGTATGGACTTTGGTGGACTTACGGATGGTAGGAAGGTCGAGAACAAATGGATTTTCAAGAAGAAAACAGATGCTGATGGTAATGTTACTGTCTATAAAGCTCGACTTGTCGCAAAAGGGGTTCGACAAATTCAAGGAGTTGACTACGATGAAACTTTCTCACCAGTAGCGAAGCTAAAGTCTATGAGGATTATGTTAGCAATCGCTGCATATTATGATTATGAGATATGGCAGATGGATGTTAAAACAGCATTTCTCAATGGAGACATTGATGAAGAGTTGTATATGATGCAACCCAAAGGTTTTGTCGATCCTAAAGATGCTAACAAAGTATGCAAACTTCAACGGTCCATCTATGGATTGAAGCAAGCATCCCGAAGTTGGAATCAACGTTTTGATAAGGTAATCAAAAGTTTTGGTTTTATACAAACTTATGGAGAAGCTTGTATTTACAAGAAAGTGAGTGGGAGCTCTGTAGCATTCTTAATACTATATGTGGACGACATATTGTTGATTGGGAATGATGTAGAACTTCTTAATAGTGTCAAGGAATATTTGAATAATAGTTTTTCAATGAAGGATCTTGGCGAAGCAGCTTACATATTAGGCATAAAGATTTATAGAGATAGATCGAGACGCTTAATATCATTGTCACAAAGTACGTATTTGGACAAGGTTCTAAAGAGGTTTGGAATGGAAGATAGCAAGAAAGGGTTCTTGCCCATGTTGCCCAATATGACCTTGAGTAAAACTCAAAGTCCGACATCGGCAGAAGATAGAGAAAGGATGAGTAAGACTCCATATGCCTCAGCCATAGGATCTCTAATGTATGCCATGCTATGTACTAGACCCGACATTGCATATGATGTTAGTTTAACTAGCAGATATCAAAGTGATTCAGGAGTGGATCATTGGACAGCGGTCAAAAACATCCTTAAGTACTTGAGAAGAACTAAGGATATGGTTCTTTCTTATGGAGGTGATGAACAGCTCGTTGTTAATGGTTACACCGATGCTAGTTGGAACACCGATCCGGATGATTCTAAATCACAATCTGGATACGTATTTATTTTGAATGGTGTAGCGATTAATGGAGGAGTGCAAAGCAAAGCGTTGTGGCGAGATCTTCAACTGAATCGGAATACATGGCTGCTTCGGAAGCTTCACAAGAAGCGATATGGATGAAAGAGTTCATTACAGAGCTGGGTGTGGTTCCTAGTGCGCTGGACCCAATGTCTATCTACTGTGATAACATGGGCGCCATAGCCAATGCGCAAGAACCAAGGTCACACAAGAAGCTAAAGCACATCAAGCTACGTTTTCACGCTATTCGAGAACATATCCAAGATGGGGATATAAAGATTTGCAAAGTACACACATATCTGAATGTGGAGGATCCGTTGACTAAACCTCTCCCGAGGGCAAAACATGACCAACACCAAACTGCCATGGGTGTTCGGTATATTACCATGTAATCTAGATTAGTTGACTCTAGTGCAAGTGGGAGACTGTTGGAGATATGCCCTAGAGGCAATAATAAATGTAGTTATTATTATATCTTTGTGTTTATGATAAATGTTTACATTCATGCTATAATAGTATTAACAAGGAAACATTGATACTTGTGTGATTTGTAAACTTAATTTGAAGTCCCTAGTATAGCCTCTATACATCACTAGCTTGTTGGTTGATAAATGATTGTGGTTTCCCTATCATGAACATTGAGATGCTATCAACAACAAGATCATATCGTTAGGAGAATGATATGGTGGACATACTCCTATAGATAAGCGTAGCATAAAGATCAAGTCATTTTAATAGTTCAATTGCTATATGCTTTCTGATACATAGTAATCTAATTCCTTCGACCATGAGATCATGCATATCACCTTTACCGGATGGATGCTTTGATGACATCAAACACCACACCGTAATCGGGTGGCTATAAAGGTGGCATTGAGTGTTGGAAAGTATTGGTTGAGACACATGGATCAAGAGTGGGATTTGTCCATCCATATGACGGATAGATATACTCGGGCCCTCTCGGTGGAATGTCATCCAATTAGCTTGCAAGCATGTGACTGGCTCACAAGGGATCACATATCACGGAGCGAGAAAAGAGTACTTATCGGTAGAGGTTGAACTAGGTACGCAGAGATACCGACGATCATAACCTCGGATAAGTAAACTATCGTGAGACAAAGGGAAATTGATATCGTATGTAAGTGGTTCATTCGATCGCAAAGTAATCGTAGAAATATGTGGGAGCCATATGAATTTCCAGATTCCTCTATTGGTTATTGTTCGGAGAAGTGTCTCGATCATGTCCGCATAATTCACGAACCGTAGGGAGACACACTTAAGGATTCGACGTTGTTTGAGTAGTTATGGTATGATGAGAAAGAGACCGAATGTTGTTCGGAGTCTCGGATGGGATCCGGGATATCACGAGGAGATCCGGAATGGTCCGGAGAATAAGATTCATATAAGGAAAGTCTCGTTTCGGAGTTGGGGAATGATTCCGGTGTTTTCATCAGGAATGTTCTAGAAGGTTCCGGAATGTCCGGCACTCCGGAGGAGAAGGCGTACATGAATGTGTCATTGCAAGTTGTAATGATTGCATCATGTACTAGGTGTCATCGTTGTCCAAAATAAAGGGTTTATTCAAATCCTAGTTTGAAAAGTCAAACGGCTAGTTTGAAAAGTCAAACGGCAGTTTTTGGAAAGAGGAGGAGAGGTGGAAACCGAGTTGGGGAGGATTTCCCTCCTCTAACCGGCGGCCCACCTCCAAGCCGAGTTGGGGAGGGACTCCTCTCCCTCCCCTTGGCCGGTCGGCCCCTCCACCTATATAAGGAGGGGCAGGGCTCCCCTCCTTGACACACAACTCCTACTCTCTAAACCCTAGCCCCAAGCCGCCGCCTCCAAGCCGCCGCCGGCCCCTAGGGCACCAACTCGCCGCCGCCTAGCTAAACCCTAGCCGCCGGCTTGTCCCCTCCTTGGTGTGTCTAAACCCTAGAACACCGAGGACTCTCTCATACTCCACCATACTCGCTCCGGCTTAAGGTGAAGCCCTGCGAGATCTCCCCTCTACTTCCGGTACCACGCCGTTGTCTTTGGGAATTGCGAGAGTGCTACAACCTCCGCCTGCTGGAACAAGGAGAGGAAGGTCTTCGTCGAGCACCGAACGTGTGACCCAAGCGGGAGCTTAGGAGCAGCCTTGCGGAAGGATCGTCTACGCGATCTTGAGATCGGGAAGAGTACGACTACATCACCCACGAGAATCTGCTCTCGTTAAACACTTTGGAATCTTCGAGGGTGAGTTATTCCATCGACTCGTTGCTACAATCTAGTAGATAGATCTTGGCTTGTTTGTTTGTATGCGATAGAAATTTTTTGTTTTCCATGCTACGAAACCCTACACCTCGGGCGCCCACTGACCTTGCCCTTCCACCTATATAAAGCCCCCGATGCAGAAACCCTAAATCATCCATCCTCCATCCACGAAAAGTTCCGCAGCGCCGCCGCCACCGAAGGGGAGATTCGGGAGACATAAGTATCTATTTCGGCACCCTGCCGGGACGGGGAATTTCCCCCGATTCATCTCCGTCGATCTCCACCATCATCTCCATCGTCGTTGCTGATTCCCATGATGAGAAGGGAGTAGTTCTCCCTTGAGGCTAAGGGTTCTATCGATAGCTACGTGTTCATCTCACTCTCTATGCGTGATCTTATAGTGGTCATGAGCTTTGTAATCAAGTAGATCTACTCTGCTACTCAAGTGCTTTAATTGTAATCTCCGGTTATCCCCACGTGTGTGAAGTTGACAGTGTGCACACAGTGTGGCACTTAAGCTAAAGATTACATAAATACTTATCATGAGTTATATTTAGAGTTGGATGTCTCTATGAAATTGTGGTGTTTGTAGGAACCATCTAGCGCTCAAGGTGACAGTATGAAGTTATCTAGATGGGGCATACGAACTTTAAGGAGTGCTTTTGTAGCCCTACCGTGGATTAGAGTTGTCCAACCAGAGAGTAGTTCAGAGTAGCATAATGAAGAGAAGATATTTATATGAGAGTATCCACTAGTGAAAGTATGATTCCTAGTCCTTGTTTCTAAGCATTAAAACATCATTTACAACTAGTCATGCTACATGTTTGCTTGCTTTCATCTTTATTTCAGATTGCCTTTAGTCTCTTCCTCCCCGTCAAGCTCTTTTCTAGCACCGTTGTCTTATAATCATCCATATTACTCGTATTTTACTATCCCTTCGCCGAACTAGTGCACCTATACACCTGAGAAGTGTATTAGGTGTGTTGAGAACACAAGAGACTTCTTGTATCTTGATTGCAGGATTGCTTGAGAGGGATACCTTTGACCACTTCCTCCCTAAGTTCGATAAACCTTGGGTGATCCACTTAAGGGAAATTTGTTGTTGTTCTACAAACCTCTGCACTTGGAGGCCCAACACTGTCTACAAGAATAGAAGCATGTGTAGACATCACTAGCTTCTCTCCCTGGACAGACTCAATACGCGAGAGGATCTGCACAAGAAGACTATTACTTCCTCGGCGACTTGTCCTAGGTGCGGCCACATCGTGGAAAGCCAAGATCACCTCTTCTTCATTTTCCCTCACACGCAGGAGGTATGGAATAAAATCAATGTTCAACCGGCCTTCCAAGATTTCTCCGACTTGTGGACTACCCGGTGCCTGTTGGGCTTCACTCCTCTGTTTGGCCGTCTATCGCTCTCGTCATTCTGTGGAAAATTTTGGATGCCAGAAATAGTATGGTATTTAGAAATGTTGATCAATCCTCTTATGTAACTATCTCCAAAACTATGGACGACACCACTATTTGGTCTCATCATTGTAGGGATTTGGCTCAAGAAAGTCGCGCCGACTTGTGGCGTGACTACCTCTTGTCACGACGCTCGTGAAACCCATTGTTGATCTTTTGAAGCAGTATATTCAGGTGGGATCCTTACCCTGGTGATTGTTTTAAAAAAATTCTATCAACTATAGATATGAGGCAACAATCATTAGCGGCTGAACTGCCGTCTCTAGGCATGCTCACATCATGTGAACTGCCACGAACATACCTTGTGCCATTATTTCTAGCGGACCAACCCACTTTGGACACCAAATGTGTCTGTTTTTGTTCGTATATATGGGTCTATCTGCTGGGCACAATTCTATCATATGAGTATAATTACCGCTTCTAATTATGAAACAGTTCATTTGTATGATTATAGTACACTGCTCACTTTTCATCTCTACTATTTATAAAGGAGCGAACAGAAACTTCTCTATACGTACCCCGTCAGACATACACGGATGAACCACAACCACAGGATGAGGCCCTCTAAACACAATCTAACAGCTTCTATTAATCTAACCTTTTGTTTTGGTACACATATCAAATAGGTTCGACGGACTGGTACTCATCCCGCGCGTCGTTCCGCATCCCCGCTAACAAATCATGTTTATTTTTGTCTTATAATTGCTACAACAGTTAATATCCCCGCTAATTCCTCTCTTCATTTATCATCGTTGTCTCATCTCCTCCCTCACGACTCAACTCCTCCCCTCCAATCTCGCGCCGCACCACTCCAAACGCTTCGGCCATGCCCCATGCGCCTCCGTCATCACGTCCTCAAAATCTCTCGGCCGCACTCCTAAAAGCATCTCCGTTGCCTCCCATCCCATGTTCGTCCTGCCGTGCGTGGCGCGCCGGCACCTATGGCGCGCGGCGCAGCAGTGGACGGAGGGAAGCACTAGAGGACGATGAACGACGCGTTGTGGCTTGAGGGCGTATAGGGGTGGCGAATTAGGGACATACGGGGGCTGTTTCGATGGTGTGCGTGGAGGACGTGATCTGAACGGGATGAAGGATCTGCTCTTGTGTTTTTAATGTTGTTCTGCTACCCCATGAAACGAGGTGTCTTTTTATCCTTGTTGTGCACGAGCTGAAGATCAGATGGTAATTTCCTGTGTTATTCCTTTTCTTATGGATGTACAACCTAACTGAGATCATCTCTCATATAATGCTATGTTGAACACCATGGAGGACGTGCACCTTGATTCCGATCTTCATATTTATAGACTGTACAGTTCGTGTTCTACTTCTTGTGCATGCGAAAGTACTTATCAAACACACCCAAAGAGGTACAGTTTATTATTCTTACAGATTATTGACTAAATTTACCGATTTACGCACAAGTTAGCAAGAAGGGATTGGTGGCATGGTGTCGTATTGTCATGTTCATGCGGTGGTGGTATGGTGTTTGATTTTTCTATATTATAGAGGTGTTGGGCAATGCCTGTGCAAAGTGGTTGATATAGGCTAGAAGCCGCACTGGTCATTGCATTGATCTCTTATTGATTTATCATTCCATGATGAAATTGTGCAAATTTCTGCATTAGCTGCAGTTATACGATTTCTTTGATGCCCCTAGGACTAGGAATTTTGGAATACTTATGATCTACAATCTGCAGGTTTGGTTAGTGGTTTACGATGGTAGATCTGTTTTACTTTTGGAGATGCGATCTTGAGTAATACTACACAGTTTTATCAAGATAATCACTCAAGGGAATATTCACCACGAGATAATGACTTGTTAGTTTGGATTATACACTATGTGCAACGAAAATCTGGTTCCGATGCTCCGTGTGTAGTTGTGGTTAATAATCCATTCAGTGGAGGAGGCTTGCAGTTGGTCAGTTTCTTCACCTAACTTGAATCATGAGAAAAAAAGTTGTTGAGAACCTCATGAAGTAATAGATTTACTATGACTGCCATCTCAGTTTTCATTATATTGGTATGCATTCTACTACTATGATATGTTTGTTTGTTTTTGCTGTGAGAACAAACATGCAAGTAGGATGAGGGCCTCTTTATCCACTCCAACCCTTGACAGTGTTGGAGTGATATAACAAAGGCGATGCCATGTAGATGAGCCGGATATATCTTGTTATTGGTAGGCTAGCTACTTGATGAACATAAAGATATTCATTTTGTAAGTTGTATGAGTTTGCTTTCTATTACGTATATCGATGGATTCTCTTAATGTTTCTTGTGAAATTTATGTACTACCACGAACGGATTCCATTGACTGTTGTCATGTGTTAGAAATAGTTAATTCAACGGTTCATATGTGTTAGCGATACTTATTTTCAACATTTTCTTCATGTAGATAAGCCTAAATTGTATGTTATTTGGTTTTTATTTTGAATCATACACATAAGGTGGGCTTGAATTAAATGTATATTCTTCACTATTTCCTTTCTATAATTGTTGTTGTGGTTGGATATCGACTCACGGGGTGAGGTGGTTTAAGAGTAAGCACTAGCATGAAACTTTTTTTCATGAAAATACAGCACCATGATACACAAATGTCAATGAGCAACCTCATTGAGAATAGGAAAACAAGGAGATATTAGCTCTATCTGTAAAAATGAAATACTCCCTCTGTTTTAAAATATAAGATGTTTAGCTTTGTGAAGCAAATGTATCTAGACTTCTTTTAGTATGTAGGTTCACTCAAGTTTAATGTGAATCTACACACTAAAACAAGTCTAGATACATTTTCTTCACAAACCTAAAACATCTTATATTTTAAAACGGAGAGAGTACATATTATAAAAATAAATTGAGACGTGCATGCACGTACACACTTACTAGTGAACATAAATGCATCTTTTTTACCAGTCATGAACTCTGAATGACTATAATCTTAGTTAAAAAGATGTATGCAACAACATCCACTATCACTTAAAAGATACATGCCAATGAATATAAGTTTAGTGAGTATTGCTTACACTGGCCAAGTCATATAAGATCTATGCACGTGCAGGCCCGTGTTCAGGATTTAGGGGCCTCGCCAGGTGTACAAAATGAGACCCTAATTTTTTTTCAAATTCAATAAATGGTAAAATAAAATTATATATTTACTTAATTATGTGACTTCAAAATGTGCTATTCTATACTATGTTAAAACTAAATTAAGAAAATAATATAATTGAGTGAGTGAGTTGAAATAATTTAACTGCAGATAAATCATAGAAAAATGCTAAAGTAGTCCATACAATGCCAACAAATATTATATTACTTGATCAGACGAATAGCAGAACACACAAGTACACATTCCAAATTTTCCGATCGATCTAGATTATGTGTTGAAGAGACGAAGACTCACAAAGGCCCTTCTGTACTACGTCCGACGATGCAGTCCACTATTCCCAAATTACTGCACCCTAAATCTAATCTCCGGCCGCCGCTTCAGTTCAATCATGCGAACAGGAAATCAGCGTATGAAGAGAATGATGAAGGGTAGAGGGCCCTTTTCTTTTCCCTCCATCATTGCGCAATGAAGGCAAAGAGGGAGCGGTAGGAAAACGGACGATCATGATCAAGATTTTTTTGACAGGTTGGTCGACCAGTGGAACTTGTCTGCGTCTAGGAGGACTGCTGTTGGGCCTCAGCAACAACACAGGTAGTGGCCCGATCGGATATTGACTACACGATGTATACTAGGCCTAAAATTTTTGGGCCCCTAAGCAGTCGTGCACTTCGCTCAGGCCCATCAACGGCCCTGTGCACGTGTAATCATATGCATGACAGGGATTGACTGATGATGTGGAGACCTGTGGATAAAACCTCAAGTTAGTAGAAAATATTGTTTGCCCGCATCAAGCAAAAACAGAGCATATCATAACTAACCTGAGTAGAAAGTTAAGAATTTGGGGCCATTATTAAAAACAATGGTTAAATTGAGGAGAGAAGTTGGAATGTATAACAGTTTCCATAACACAAAAAATGAGCACACTAATAGCTGGCAGCATATTAAAATCTAGATGTACATAATTAACATGACAAAAAAAATTGTTAATTTAGGGGCAGCGGGAGTTTGTAGTAGTATGAAATACTTACATCAATTCTTGACTGCGAGGCCACAGACAATCCTGGTGTAGAAACATATATATCTACAACCAAAAGGAACATTATTCATAGAACACAATGAGATTGTTAGAGTTTTAGGCTATAAATCACAATAATTCAGATCTTCAATCAACGTGATTACCGAACCTCAATAAAAACCTACCATCAGAAAAGTAATTAGGTTATTCTATAATCTACAATCTCGGGCCTCAAGGCAATTGACAACATAGCCAACCTAAATTACTCTATTCAGTTCAGAAGTGCATGGAGTACAACTTTCATGCTTTCCTCTAAAATGCATGGAGTACAAGTTTACACTACATTCACTCAAAAACCCATGCACATACCTCATCTGTATGAACTTGTTTGATTACATTCAGTTCAGAAACAAGCACCTCACCAAGTTGGGTAGAGGACGAGTAGTAGTTGTAGGTGGAGGAGAATACTAGTTACATCGGCAAAAGCCATGGAACACCTCCTATGAGGAAAACGACGGGATCCTCATATTGGCTCGCCGTTAGTGGCTTGGATCGAAATCTGTTGGATCCCCAAACTCTGGGGGAAGCAAGGAGTTGTCTTGGACAGAAAAATTTGACCATGGGGGAAGCACCAACGCGGGGGTGAGGGGAAGTGACGGCGTGGTGTGGGGCAAGCGACAACATGGGGATGTGGGGGAAGAAGTGGTGCAAGGTGTGGAGGGGAGGGGAGCAGCGGCATGGGTCGGTGATGTGAGCATAGCAGAGCACAACGTAGTGAGCGAGAGAGGAATATGATCGCATGGACCGCGGGTTGTGTCAGAATTTTTACAAGAGTTGTTTTTTCCAAATGGCCCCGTTCGACATCCTTATCGGGACGGAAGTAGTAGTATATATATATAGGGGATATAGATATAGTAGAGGGAGTAGTATAATAGATATACATATACATATTCAAATAGTCATTGACCATACCAACTTGCAAAAAAAAGCTAGGCCACCAAGTAGAAGGCGGCGGCGGAGGGAGAAAGGTGGGATCCTCCAAAATCCAAGAATACCACGTCTACACGAGCAATAGTGCAGATCATGCAATTGTATAAGACCTCGACATGCATGTGCATGGTTTTGAATAACAAATACATAAAAGATCTACTTTGGGGGTGCATAGAGGGGGGCATATGCCCCCCTCAAATAAAGACCAATTTTTTTACAGTATGTCTGCACATGCAATGCAATTTCTTGCTTTAATGTTTTCTCGCGTTGTGCTTCTTGATCGCTGTGAGGTCGGTGTCATCTTTGCGTCATTATATATACATCCTTTTATTGGGCATGCATATGCCATATTTACGATGGGAGCGGCCGACGCCGCTCTAGAACAGCTTCCAAAGAAGCTTGTGCACTTGCCTATGTAACTCCAAATTTTGTTACTTATCGAACCCTTTGCCGCACACCCCACATGAGTATGGGTCGGTTGTGGTCAACCTCGTCGGTGTACTACGAGTGAGCATGCGTACAAACACCATGTCTACACGAGCAATAGTGCAATTCATGAAATTGTATAAGACTTTGATATGCATGGTTATGAATAAAAGATACACAAAAGAGCTACTTTGGGGGGCGCAGAGAGGGGCCATAAAGACCTTTTTTTACAGCATTTCTGCACATAAGATGAGTGGGTTTTTCTTGTATATGGTAGGGATTTCATCTTTAGGGTTCAAACTACACGGAATCTGGGAGTTTTAAGTTTAATGTTGTGTCGATCGGGTCGGTGCATATATGCACGCGGGGAATGGAAATAGACTAGTAATGCATGCATTGCCTGCTAGCCAAACGTCACGCACGTCTTCCACTAGTCCACTACTACTAGCTAGGTCGGTAGCTAGAGCAGGCAATTTGCTCAACGTGCGATCTGCAGGAGCGTGGCGCTGTAGCCGACCTGCTCGGTCTCCCACCGCAGCTTCGGCGTCGCCGGGTCACTCTCCTCCTCCACCGGAATGTACTCCTGCATGCAAAGTCGAAACAAACTTATTTTGTACAGTTATAATGTGAGAATAATAACTAATTAATGTGCGTAACTACAATTTCTGGTTAGTTTGAAAAACCGTACGTGGCAAACCCAGCAAAAAGCGTCAAACTATACTGTATGTATCATGTATGTACTCAAACTGTACTGTATGTACTTACTCAAAGTAGTCTCCAACACTGAACAATCATGGAAGTTTCCTACGTGAACCAAGTAGGAAGTTGCAACTTTTTCAAGTTCCAACTCGATCGACACGTGGGTAGCAATTTATCACAGGACGACCAATAATCGAAACGAGCAATCATAGCCTAGGCCGGCCGGAGCCGAGGAGAAGCGGATGGATGCCGTTGCTGCGCGCGCGCGCCTATGGAGATTTATTAAGGAAGACCCCATCCAGAGAAACACACAAGCTAGTAGTAATAGCATGCAGGGCCATGGTCCGACGAACTAACAGAGATTACCTCGAGCTTGTGGACGAAGATGTGGCACAATAGAGGCACATTATCTCTAAGTATGTCACGATTTTAGCCGGAACATTGATTATTTGGTTAAAAAGTCATAAAACTTGGGCGTAATTACCTTGTGATGGGACGGCTGAACCTGGGCGTAATTACCTTGATCCCTAAGGCGTATATTTTGAGATATACATCTAAAACGAAAACATCTTATATTTTGAAACGAAAGGAGTATATAAGAAGGTTTATTTTGAGATATTTGCAATATTCTAAGTTTGATATTTTTCTTGTAGCTATGTCACATAATATGGCATCACGCAATGGTTTTATATTTATGGATCTTTTTTAATTTCTTATGCTCATTTTAAACTATGATCAAAATGACGGACATGAAGATTCTTGCTCGGGCTAACCCTCGCTAAACTTGTAGTGGATATCTAATAAGATTGTATATTGTGAACCTAAAAATGATTTTTTCAAAAAACCATACGCATTAGATCATGTACCTGTAGTTCGAATCTTATTCCACTTCCTACGGATTCGACAGGAATTTGTCTTTTACATGAGGGACATACGGAAAGGTTTAAGATATCACGGTTGGGACATTGTCCATGGAAGATGGTATAGTAATTTTGAAAAATGGGGTGATACCATTATAAAAACTTTTATTTGGTGGTTGCTTCACAAAACACTCCATTTTCGGCGTTCCGAAAATGGAAAATTGCTTTTTTGGTATGACGACAAAGAAAACTTCATTTTGGAACATTGTTTGCCATCCTAACATGCACATGTTTGCACAATATAGGCATATTATCGTAAACTATTCCATGATTCTAGCCATAACATTGATAATTTGGTCTGAAAGCCATGAAACCTCGAGCATGATAGCTCATATCTGAGAAGGTTTTTTGAGATATTTGCAATATTTCAAGTTTGATATTTTTCCTTGTAACAATGTCACCTAATATGACACCACGCGAAGGTTTTACATTTATGGATCGATTTTGAATTTCTTATGCACGTTTCAAACTATGGTAAAATTGGATGGCATGAGGATTCTTAGCTCGAGGATGAGCATCGCTAAACTTGCAGTGAATGTCTGATGAAATAGCATATTTTAAACCTAAAAATAAGGTACTTTGGTGTTCCGGTGGTCGGTTTCCACCGAAACCCTAGACGCCTCCCGTAAATCTACCCCTTTGACCGTCCTACAATGACGGTTGACCAATGGCTTATATCTTCATTTTTGTTTGTTTAGGCAATACCTACATGGACAACAAAGGACGTGACCATTATACCACAGGATTCACTCTGGTGGCTCCATAGCCGGAGTTTTTGAGGTATTCCACTATATTTTTTAGTTTGAATATCTTTTAAAATGCGTTATAGGGAAGTATGAAAGAATATATAACATTTTTATGTTTTACTTAATTTTATTCACACAAATGTGTAATATTTGAGTGTATATAGATATATCTTATTTTTCTACAAATTATAATATATATTTGTATTTTTCCGATTTAGAATTATTTTTCTATGATTAATGTGGTAAATTGCCGCCAGTGTAGGTGTCAAACCTGGGCCGACGGCTTACCCGTCGGCGTAGGTATGACGCCGTCGAATCATCGTTACGGCCAAGCCCCTATGCCGACATCCTATCTACGCCGACGAATATCGTCGGCCCACCACGTCATACGTCGAAGGCTTCTCTAGGCCGACGGCTGTTTTGCTAGGCTACCCGTCTCGGGGTCTACACCGTCGGCCCTGACTAAAAATCAACGACGTAGCATATGGCCGACGGCTCCGACTAAAAGCCTATGGCGCCTTAAAGTTTTCCCGTAGTGCTGTACGACTTTTTAATATGTTCTTAATTAACTCTGTTTTCATTGCTGACTAGTAGTCGATCGACCGGGACCACCGTACCAGTCCTAACCCTAGGTGTGCAGAGAGACTTACTAACATGCTCTAGCTTAGGCAGGAGACCATGCATGTATGCAGGAGCCTGTACCTACAGGACAAGCCAAGTGATCAATGGTGGCCTTCCCTGTTCAGACAAAAAAGCAAACGCATTAAGGGGAATATTGATGCCACACCTGAACCTTGAGCTGGCCACTGCTGCTTCCTCATGGTCATGGAGCCGTGTGGGAACAGCAGGTCTCTACCTACCTATCAGTTGCAGTAATTCCATCAGACTTGAAATCACATCGGTGCTACTACTAGTGCTGCTTCCGGGCCGGTTGATGGACGCAGCAGAGGATGTGGTGAATGCGTTCTTCGTGGCGATGATTGTTCCTACGACTATAGTACATATAATAGCTAGATTATACGTACGTACGGGCGCAGTAGAAGTAGCTGCCTGAGAAACGTAGAAGCTTAGCTAGCTTGCTAGGAGACGATCGACCGATTTGAAGAGAGAATCGACGACGTTCAAATGTCATGCAGCTAGCTAGCTAGCTAGATGCGCACCAGCTAGTGCATGTGTCTTCGCGCGTGGCGGAACGGATATCTGTCAATCGATCCATGGGCTATGGCGATCGAGCTCTCAACAGTAATCAATACGTGTAGCAGTGCAAGCTGTAAGACACGGTGGA
The DNA here is from genome assembly GCA_030063025.1 of Avena longiglumis. Taxonomy (NCBI): domain Eukaryota; kingdom Viridiplantae; phylum Streptophyta; class Magnoliopsida; order Poales; family Poaceae; genus Avena; species Avena longiglumis. Next base: position 17,521,559 of record CP125975.1, read on the forward strand.
TAGTAGTGGGATGAAGTAATTACGGTTAGAGTGCGTATACGTATAGTCTAAAGATAGACTAAGACTCTACAACTTGTACGTCTTTTTCTATTTCCGTTTAACTCTATATAAACTCTCAAAGGGTCAGATCAATAGAACACAGAAATATTAGTCAGAGCAGTTAGCCTCACGGCATCGATCCTAGGTTCTTCCACAACTTCCGCAATGTGCCGCCCCCGGAGAGATTACTCCTCGGGGTGCGGCACCCGATGTAGATCAAGAGTTGGATCGGTTCTTTAGATTAGATTAGATCTAAATTTCGTTTTCCTAATTTCATAGATCAGATCCAGTTTAGATACAAAATAAATCCCTAAATTCCAAGATCCTCGTCCGACAAAAATAAGTGCAAAATCAAGATGGCATTCCATCAACTCCGGCCCAGCTTGCACCACGACGTCGACCAGGAGAGCACATTGCTCTCACACGGTCTCGCGCGTGCGCGTGAGTGCCAGCAGGTCACGATGCTGGCCGAACTGACTCCATCAGCTGCAAGCCCGTATCGTACGTGCATGCCCAGTATAGGCACAAGAAATAAAAATCAAAGTATACTTGCGATGCACATTGCTCCTTCCGGAGATCAACGAAGCCCCGTACATGTACGGTCACGCGTGCAAAGCCGACGACCACGACTCTTCCACCGCCGGCTCACAGAGTGGGACACCGTACATCTACATCGAGTTGTATCGATCTATACTATATCGACATCAAGATCTGCACTGCATCAAGCTGGACTACGTCGACCTAAACATCTACGTCATCAAGCTGTACGACTACGTCAGGCTACAAGCCAAGATCTTCGTCGAGCACATCCATGGAGAAGCGAAATCGACATCATCCGCACGCCAGGCTGGTGTGGAACACTACTACGCCGACTTCTCCGATATCAAGGTTTCGATATCATCGCCGCCACAAGGGACGTCTTCGAGCGACGCTCATCGCCGACACGCCTACTCCAACACCGTCGACACATCATCACCAAGGTCTACATCACATGGTCTAAACCATCGCCGCCGCAGGCCGACGCTCTGCTAGGACGATCACACAATCGCCTCGCCCGCCTGGTCAAAAACCCGCCGCCGTCGCTGATCCTATGCAATCCGCCGCCACCATAAAAACCTTGCCGCCGCCGCTTGCCTTGTGCCCCGGTCGCCGCCTACAAAACCCTACAACCAAACACTCGCCGCCGTTGCCGCAAAAAAACCTGCCGCCGCCGCAGATTCCTGCCGCCGCCGCACAAAAACCTAAAACTCTATGATACAAACCGCGCAATTTTCAATGACCACGGCTACATCACGACCGGCTATCTCGACATCGACATCAAGAACAGCGTCTACAACAACTCAAGAACTCCAGTCAACAGCGTCCGCGTCGTCACTTGCGTCCACGCCACTCCCGTTGTGACTGCGGGAGGGAAGAGAGGCACTAGAAGGGGGACGCAGTCATCGCCCCTATGTGCCAGCCATGATCATGTCCACGAAGGTGATGATAACAAGGAGGTGAAAACAACGGAAGCGCAGGACTTCAAATTCAGTCGCAAGCGTCCGCTTCACTCCCGCTCCGACTGAGGGGGATGTTAGAGTACATAAACGTATAGTCTGGAGATAGACTAGGACTCTACAACTTGTACTCCAAGTCTCCTCATACTCCCGTGTAACTCTATATAAACCCCCAAAGGGTCAGATCAATAGAACACGGAAACATTAGGGATTCAATATTTTTTATAATTACTTTTGTTTTCGCAGGCAGAACTAGTAAGAGTACTTGAAACTACTCTCTTCGTTTTAAAATATAAGATGTTTTAGCTTTGTAAAGCAAATATATCTAGATTTTTGTTTTAGTATGTAAGTTGACTTAGAACTGGAGTAAATCTACACGCTAAAAAAAGTTTAGATACATTTTTTTTACAAATTTAAAACATCTTATATTTTGAAACGGAGGGAGTACTAATAACCCTAGCCGCTAGAGACTAGTTCCAGTGACCAAGGAGGCAGCTAGCTAAGTTACGGTGGTAGATGTATGTGCTCATTGAATTTGTGTTTTCCGGTAGAGTCAACAATGAACTATAAATTGGAACCCGCCATGACCCATTTGACATCTTATGGTAGCTAGCTACGGCGTTGCCATAGACAAACTGTCAAAAAGTTGAATTTGCCTTCAACATGCAATTTGGCCACAGCTCCGCGGCGTAGCAATTCTAAATTCATATACACCGCGCGGTCTCACTGCTGATCGATAGCAGCGTGCTCGTTTTCTGTCTCTCACATGTCTAAGACGATGCAACCACGGGTGCAGATCATTCATTATGCTAGTTTTTTTTTTTTGCGGGTATTCATTATGCTAGCTCTTCCCTTCAGAACGGATGGCTGAATTTTCATGGAAAAAGTATTTCCTCTATCCCTTAGATTTTTTTAGATACACATATACTATTTACTGTATAGATATATGCAGTCTGGACAGTGCCTTCCCATAAAGTTTGAGCCCGCGCTGGTGCACGTGGCCTAGCATTCTACAGGCCATACATCGAGCGACCATTTGACAGTGTTTGGGTCATCATAGAATTTGTGCGGCTACAGTAATAAGGATAATAAATTGAGAATTTAATTTTCTTACCTTTTTTGGAAAATTTCATGATCATAGTGAAAAGGCAACATCATGCTTTAAAACCGAGTAAGTATGATTTGGACTTCCAGGCATCATCATGCTGTTTATGTTGAGTAAGTTACAATGTTTGCAATCTCGACATAGCCCGGGCTGATGAAAATGGTAGTGTACAGAAGGTTGCGAAATTTAAGTGTTAAGTGATACATAATGTCAAATTGTTCTTTGTATAATCTTGGTTTATATTGTTCAGTTTAGCTTCAGGTTTGTTTAGATTGTTACTTGATGTGGGAAAACATGGTCGGGCTCTTTTCAGCTCCATGTTTCTCTCTGAACTACCCATCTTGCATGTCCTAGGAGGAAAATGGGTGGTCTTACAGGTGACGGTCCATACACATTGGCCCCACCGGCGATTGCTTTTTCCATTGAGAGGAGGCCCAATCAGTCATTTGGCACCAAGAATGTGCCCGGCCCAATAATCGGTGAAGTCTCATGGACTTTTGTTTGATCTGACTGACTTCTCATGCAAAGGCCGTGTTAGTGGGTTTTAAGAAAAGCTTCTTCTTCTCGACCTCTGGCCCTTTTGTTCTTTTAGAAGAAAAAAAAATTCCTTCCTTCTCTCTCTCAAAAAAACGACATACTTTCTCGTGCTCCCTCCGATTAAATTAATAGATTTATATTTATCTAGATTCGAATGTATATAGATATGACAAATCTAAATCTAGATAAATTAGAGGCCATTAGTTTAGATCGGAGGGAGTACTTGTTTATGTTTGGCTCCGACTTCTTTGGCTACAGGGAACAGACATAGTTTAGACATTTGTAGAATTTATGATATTCTTTTTTGGGAGAATCAGAGTTTTCATTTTTATAGAAGATGAATATGAAATTCTGACTGAGTCTCACGGAACTTACGAAACCATAAGAGCTTTAGCACTTTTTTTAGAGAGACACAGAGAGATAAGCGCTTTGCGTATGTAAAGAATTGCCAAAAATGATAGAGGTTTCAGCAAATATACCGAGCGCATACCCTCTGGTAAGACTTGAGAATCAAATGATTTCATGTGATCGGTCCTGTTGGAGATCCCTTTGTTTAGGTAATCCATGTCTTATTTATAGAAGAAAGATCAAGTTTTGAGCCGCGTATACACCGATCTGACGTAACTTGAAAAATAGAAAATCTTTAGCTAATGCAAAAATGACCCTCATCCAAAAATAAAATTACAATCTAGACCAAAAAAAACCTTAAGCAAAGTACCAAAACTTGTCGCTCACCTCCGGCACCGCCGTAATAGCCACCCAAAGAGAAGTGGACAAATCACCTCTTCGCCTGAGCTCGACGCAGCTCCATCGCTGATCTATAGATTCACGAACCTCTCAAGTAGCTTGCCAAAGGCAAGACCATTGCTGTTGAAAGAACCAGGCCGGGGCAGCACCCCGGACACACCACCAAACTCCAAATCAGGCACCCCACGCGATGACATCGAATAAGAAAACCAGAACTCCCAGTCTTCAACCATGAACCCAACACAAGAATCAGCATCTTCCAGTTGTCACCAAAGCAGACTACATCTACACGCACTCCTGAACAACCTTCCGAGCTCCGCTCAGACACAGGAGGGAGTGTTCTCGCAACGCCGAGCCCGAGGACACAAGTCCACCGCAAGGATGCTGTCACCACACCATTTCCGCTTGAACAGACTACCACCCATATGCATTAGAGAAGGAACTAAAACACTTTTATTCATCACCGCAGTTGTATTCGCCGGAGCCAAGACGTCGAGCGGCAAAATAAACATAAGATACAGAGGACCTAACCCTAGAGCTACGCAGATCAGCACACGTGAGATCCGACGACCCCCTCATGACTGACAACCAGGAGGTTATCACTTATCTCTTAGATGTATATATTTGTATTGTAGTTTTCCCCATATGTTAGGGGGTTTCCTGCATATTCACACCTGTATCTGTATTATATATTATGGCATTTGGCCCCCAGAGGAATATTAGTTGCATATTCCTGACATGGTATCAGAGCTAGGTTAGCCTCCTCCTTCTCGCAACTTCGTCAGCCGCCACCGTCCCTGTCGCCCGCGGCCTTGCCGTCGTCGCCGCCGCCGGTCGCCGTCCGTTCCGTCTGCGTTTCCGTCTGGTCCGATCTGGATCCAGATCCGTCTCCAGATCAGCCCGTCGATCCCCACCTGGTGTTGCTGCTCCCGTCAATCTCCACCTCACGCGCGTCCTGCCTTCACGCACGGGTCAACGTGCCCGACGCCCGGAAGCCAACATGCACGACGCCCGGAAGCCCCCTGTTGATCACGGGTCAACGTGCCCGACGCGTGCCTGACGCTCTGCACGAAGGCCCATGCTGCTCACGTCGACGCCCTGCAGGAAGGCCCCTGCTTCTGCTCCCCTCGACGCCCTATAGGAAGAGCTCCCCTGCTTCTACTAACCTCGACGCCCTGCAGGAAGAGCTCCCCGACGACCTGCTGCCTCCTCCCGCCGCGTCCCGCCTGGCCCGCCGCCGGCCGGCTCTGGCCCCGGCTCTGGCCTCGCCTTGTCTGACCGCTACCGACCCCGTCCGGCAGGATCTGGTCCCACCCTCGTCGGATTTCGTCTGCTTGCGTCAGGATCGATCAGATCTAGATCTGATCTGTGTCTAAAGAGAGAGAGAGAGAGATAGAGAGAGAGAGAGATGTCTTCTTCATCAGGTTATGTTGCGATTCCTCGCTGCCCGGTGGTCTTTGATGGCGCGAATTACCCTGATTTCGTTGCCTTTATGCGTGTTCACATGCGTGGTCTCCATCTTTGGGGTGTGCTCTCCGGCGAGGTCTCCTGTCCGTCGTGCCCCCTGCTCCTGTGGCTCCTCTTCCGCCGACGCCGATTGTTCTCGGTGCTGATGCTTCATAGGAGGCCAAGGATGCTGCTCAGAGTGCTGATGATAGTGCTGTTGCTACTTATGACCTAAAGTTCAAGCAGTACTCTTCTGATCTCGAGGCCTATCGACACGCTCTGACTACTTACACTCAGTGGGTTGATGAGGATGATTGTGCTGTTGCTGTTCTCACCTCCAATGTTCTGCCCCAGTATGATGTTGAGTTCATGAGTCTCCCTACTGTTGCCGCTCAGTGGGCTCATCTTCGTCAGCACTATCAGCCGTCTGGGGATGCTCTTTACCTGTCTGTGGTTCGCCAGGAGCATGCTCTCCAGCAGGGTGATTCTACTATTGATGAGTTCTATACTCAGAGTGCTGCTATCTGGCGTCAGCTTGATTCTCTTCGTACTGCTATTTGTGGCACATACTCGTGTTGCCAGATTGTGCGCTCGGATTTGGAGTTTCAACGCATCTATGAGTTTCTGTCTCGGCTCCGTCAGGAGTTTGAGCCCCGGCATGCTCAGCTGAATGCTCGTGGTCGTGTTCCGCTCTCTTAGGTGTTATCTGAGCTTCGGGCTGAGGAGACCCGTCTCCGTGGTGCTGGTCTTCTTGCGGTTCCATCTGTGCTTGCTACCCGTGGTCCTCCTATGCCGTATGTTCCCTCGACTCAGCCGCGGTCCTCTATGCCGTCGCCGATACTACCCACTCCCAGTCGGATGAGTCACACCAGCTTTTGGTCGAGTCGGCTGGCGGTTCGGGGCGAGTCGGACCGCAGCGGGTCGTGGTCGAGGTCATTGTTCTCTTAATCCGCTCTTATTGTAACAAGGATGGCTACACTTGGGCCACCTGTTATACACGGGATCCCAGTTTACGTTAGCAACACCAGGCTCGTGGGCAGTCGGCTTCTTCTGGATCTTCCGCAGTTGCTCTCTCCGATCAGGACATTATCAGGAGTCTTCGCGATCTGCTTGTTGTTACAGGCTCTTCTTCAACAGGCACTGCTGGTTCTGTGACTGATTCTTCAGGTCCTCTGCGACCACCACCTTCTACACAGTCAGGAACGTCCCCATGGTATCTGGATTCTGGAGCTTCTTTTCATATGACCTCTGAGTCTTATTTTTTGTCCGCTCTTTGTTCTCTCCATTCTCATGTCCGTGTTTTCACAGCTGATGGTACCTCTCTCCCTGTTTCTAGTCGGGGCACCCTCTCTACTTCTTCCTTTTCTGTTTTTGATATTTCTCAAGTCCCTCTTCTTAAGATGAATCTGTTCTCTGCTAGCCATCTTACTGACTCTGGTTGTCGCGTCATTCTTGATGTTGATTCTTGTGTTGTCCAGGACCGTCGCACGTAGGCCCTGGTTGGAGCTGGCCCTCATAGCCGTGACTCTTCAGGACTTTGGGAGTTAGACTGGCTTCGTGTTCCTTTCGTTGCCACTTCATCTTCCAGTTCTTCTTCGGTCGCCGCCTCTGCTACCAGCTCCTTTCAGTAGTGGCATCATCGTCTTGGTCACGTTTGTGACTGTCGCCTGTCGTCATTAGTTTATCATGGTCTTCTGGGGTCTGTCTCAGGAGATGGGTCTTTACATTGTCAGGGCTATAGGTTGGGTAAACAGATTCAGCTTCCGTATCCTAATAGCGCGTCTGTATCTCAGCGACCTTTTGATTTAGTTCATTCAGGTGTTTGGGGTCCGGCTCCTTTCGCTTTGAAAGGGGGTCATCGCTACTATATTTTATTCATCGATGATTTTTCTCGGAACACTTGGTTGTATTTTATGCGCTCTCGTAGTGAGGTTCTCTCCATATATCAGTGTTTTGCGGCCATGGTTCGTACTCAATAGTCTACGCCCATTCATGTGTTTCGTGCTGATTCTGCTGATAAGTATATCTCCCAGATGTTGCGAGGTGTCCTTGCTGAGCAGGGCACTCTTGCTCTGTTCTCCTGTCTTGGCGCCCATGCCCAGAATGGTGTTGCTGAGCGTAAGCATCATCATCTTATTGAGACCACTCGTGCCATGATGATTGCTTCTTCTCTTCCACCGCATTTCTGGGCTGAGGCTGTTGCTACGTCTGCTTATCTCATCAACATTCAGCCTTCTGCTGCTCTACAGGGTGGTATCTTTCTTGAGCGCCTCTCTGGACAGTCTCCAGACTACTCCATGCTTCGCTTGTTTGGTTGTGTTTGCTATGTTCTTCTTGCTCCTCGCGAACGCACCAAACTGACCGCTCAGTCTGTTGAGTGTATTTTTCTTGTATACAGTAATGAGCATAAGGGCTATCGTTGTTGGGACCCCGTTGGTCGTCGCATGCGTATCTATCGTGATGTTACTTTTGATGAGACGCGCCCTTTCTATCCTCGTCCCACCGCTGGTACCTACCCGGTGGAAGATATCTCTTTTCTTCTCATTGCTGACACACCTCCTTCTACTCCCATTGCGCCTTCTTCAGGATCTCCTACCCCTGATGTCTATTCTTATCCACCGTCCTCCTCTGCTCCGTCTAGTTCTCCTATTTCTCCTCGTTCTCCGGAGTCTTCCTCTGCTATTCCTTCTTCTTCATCGTCGCCTCCTGAGTCGTCTTCTTCTGATGAGCTTCCATCTACTCGTCATGTTCGGCAGCGTCATGCCCCCAACCGTTACTCTCCTAGTCAGTATGGTCTTTCTGTTGCCTCCGAGCCGACTTCTTATCGGGATGCTGAGCATCATCCTGAATGGCAGCTGGCCATAGCTGAGGAGATTGTTGCGCTTGAGCGCACTGGCACCTGGGATCTTGTTTCTCCCCCTCCCGGTGTTCTTCCTATCACGTGTAAGTGGGTCTATAAGATTAAGACCCGCTCTGATGGATCTCTTGAGCTCTATAAAGCGCGTCTTGTGGCTCGTGGTTTTCAGCAGGAGCATGGTCGTGACTATGATGAGACCTTTGCTCATGTGGCTCATATGACCACCGTGCGTACTCTTCTTGTTGTTGCTTCTGTTCGTCACTGGTCTGTGTCCCAGCTTGATGTTCAGAACGCATTTTTCAATGGTGAGTTGAGTGAGGAGGTTTATATGCAGCCTTCTCCTGTATTTTGTTCCCGAGAGGATGGTTACTCGTCTTTGAAGTTCTCTTTATGGCCTCAAACAGGCCCCTCGTGCCTGGTTTGAGCGCTTTTCTTCTGTAGTGACTGCTGCTGATTATCCCCTAGTGCTCATGATCCAGCGATGTTTGTTCACACTTCTTCTCGTGGACGCATTCTTCTTCTTCTCTATGTTGATGATATGATCATTACTGGTGATGATCCTGAGTATATCGCCTTTGTTAAGGCTCTTCTTCGTGATCAGTTTCTTATGACTGATCTTGGTCCTCTTCGATACTTTCTTGGGATTGAGGTTTTCTCCATTTCTGATGGCTTTTACATCTTTCGGGAAAAGTATATTCAGGATCTTCTTACTCGTGCTGCTCTTGGGGATGAGCGCACTGTTGAGACCCCTATGGAGCTTAATGTTAAGCTTCAACCTACTGATGGTGTTCCTCTTTCTGATCCGACGCGTTATCGTCATTTTGTTGGAAGTCTTGTTTATCTTGCTGTCACTCGTCCTGACATCTTTTATTCTAGTCGAGGGAGATCCCTGGCCGGTGCAAACCACTCCCCGGCTCAAGACAGTATAAATAATCAGACAACACCCTAGTCGAGGGAGAGAAGAAAGCAGTGGTACGTACGGCTGCGTGCACAAAAATGCGGTCAGGTCAAGTCAAAGGACCTGGCTTTTGTTTGTTTAGTATACTCGGGCAGTGTGCTAGCAGCTAGTGTCATTTTGTTGCAGTGTATCTGCAGGTTTTGTTTCTTCGCAACAACAAAAAAAAACTGCAGGTTTTGTCTCAGTTCTCCTCTGCCGACAGCTAGCTACTTTATTTCTGCACCCACATGGACATGGTTGTTACAGGTCGGCAGCTCGATCGATCGACCGAAGACAAAGAACAAGGATTGTTGGATGAAGATTTTATTAATTAGCTCCAGGTGACCACCACACCACACCCATGCACGCAATAACAATATATTCAGATCGCAGGGTTTTGGACCTGCAGGCTCGCACAACGGATGTGAGTGGAGAACAACGAACACGGATCAAAGAACTTTGCGCATGCATGCATGCATGCATGGACCCGCCGGCCGCGTCAATTTTTTGTCCGCCGATCGAGACAAATATAAGTTCCGGATTCAAGAAAATCGCAGCCACGGGCGCCGGGAAGTTCCCGTTCACGGACTGCTTTGCGATCTTAATTTCCTTAGCTGTCATTTGCATCCCCCAAGCACATGGGCAGCATGCCTGAAAGCTCATGCGAAGTGAAGCCAAGAGCTGACGCTGCCCATGCGAACAGATAGATGCCTGTGAGCTTTTGGCGTTTCGTGGCTGGAACCGGTGTTAAAGAAATTTGGATGGTGTACGAAGCGAAATAAATCTGCTTTAACATTAACATGCGGGCAGTATTAAATGGGCGCATTTATTTCATGCATTAAAGGGCATTTTAATTCAAAAATATGATATGAATTTAGAAAATTCATATCTTTTTCATTTCAACTCAGAAAAATATGAATAATATATCATAATTTTCATAAAAATAATTTCTATCCATTAATGTAAATCATTTTATATTTACTTTACATGAAAATTTTCAAAATAATTAAAGCACTTACATATAAATTTTGATTATTCAATTCAAACAAAAATAAATTGTTAAATCCTAAAACTTTGAACATAAGAAATATTAAGCATCTAAAAAATGATTTTTATTAGATCAAAACATATTTTAATGCCGCATATTTTGTATTAACATTGGTCATAACATTGGTCATTTGACCCGCGAAACCCTCCCCCCCCCCCTTAACACCGGTGTTAAAGGGGGGGGGGCTATATAAGACACCACCCCAGCCCACACACACCCCACTCTTCCATTCTTTCACATTTTGGAGCCTAGCAAGAGGGTGTGAAGAGTGCTAGTTTGTGTTTTTTTCATATGCACTAGAGGTGTTCGGTGAAATGCCCGAGAGCTCAAAATAAGCTTTCTTGTTGCTCTTTCCGTCTCGGTCGAGGTCGGCAACTATAGTTTCATGTGTCATTGATGTACTATATATATAAATGGTCATCTCCCTATTATTTTTTGCTTGACCGCAGTGGTGTCCCTGCTCTCGAAAACCATCTTGCAGCTTGTAACTTCTCTAACTAGATCAATACGCCTCGGAGCTAACTAATTTCACATATTAGGGAGTGCCTCTATGACCAGTTTCTAGGCCCCCAAAGCTTCGGTTTCTCTTCTTTTGGTTTCTATTTATTTTCATCGCCGTCGATCGGGATTTTCTCTTAATTGCGAGTCTTCTAGATGCTACCTCCGGTCCAGTTTATTAGCGTATGTGCTATTACCCTTGGTCGTGTAGGCGACGAAGAAACAGTGGGCCCCGTTCGTGGCATTGTGGCGGCTTAGGCTTCCTCCTCGTCAAATCTGAAGGTCACCTACCTTCGGCCCCCTCCCCCACCACATCCGGTCGTCAGTGTCTCGTTGGTGACAGATCCGTTGAAGGCAGGGAGTTGGTGGTGTGAGTTCAGGATCAGGAGAATTCCTTGGTCGGTTGGCCCCATCCACGGCGGTGGCGCCGCCAGAGCGCCGTGTTTACTTTTGTGGCGTCATCGAGATCCCTATCTCCCCCTTGACCCTTGTACATGGGTAAAAACCTAAATTCTGCTCGGGTTGGGCGGCAGCAGCGCCGCGGGTGTCACTCCCTCCTTGGAGGCACTTCCTAAGGAACGATGGGTCCCGGTTGAGGGTTTGCCAAGTATGGCAAGGCGGCTGGTGGTGGTTTGGTCCGAGTGGTGACATCATCGTCTAGGTTGGAGGCTCCGTAGTCATGTCCTATGGTATGTCAGCTGATGTAGTCTATTGGTTGCGGCGATGCACATTCGTATCTGCCCATCAGGAGTCTTTAGGCCAGTACCTTCCCCAGCTCAGTGTGAGCGCATCCGGCATCCGATGGTGCAGCGTCCTTCGAGCCAGGACGAGAGGGTAGGGAATCCTTTTCGTGTTGGAAAAGGAAGGTGCGGTTGCCACCCATCTCCTTGGTGCAGATCGTCGGTTGGTTCTTCCTGAAGGTAGCCATTCCACACTTCAAGTCTGGAGTAAATTCCAGTTTTTACTCTCTAGTTTCACTTTGCTTATGCTAATTACCCAATTTAGTAAATTTTTATCCCAGTTACCCCATTTAACAGAACTTGTGCCAAATTTTACCCCCTCTAAATTTTGACACTGATTTGTCATTTTTTTACACTAATCAAGCACCTTGTTTATTCTGATATAATATTTCTAAAATGAAGAATGAGATGGACGGACTTATGGGACCATGAGATGGAATTGCAATTAACCATAATCAGTTTCTTAAGGATATTTCGTAACGCCCTTGCAGTAGTCCGATGCACACATATAGCATCTGCTAGTTACTTTTGCCAAAACCACCAGCTGCTTGCGTTAAGAAAAACTCTCTGTTCTCACAACCTATTGTCGGCATTGAATAATAAAACACTCTATGACCAGCATTGCTAAACAATCCGAGACCAAAACCTTTTGCCTTCAGCGATACATACGATCTCTAAACTTTCAGAATACTCTCAGATTTCAGGATTTGTACTCCTAATCCATCTACCCACACAAAACTAACCACTGAGAAACATATGGGGATAATAGAATGACTAGGACCCACATGTCAAAATGCTCAAATAAATTAAGGGGTAAAATTTGGTACATGTTTTGCTAAATGGGGTAATTAGGATGAAAATTTGCTAAATGGAGTAATTAGCGTCAAAACATGAAACTAGGGGGTAAAGACTAGAATTTACTCTCAAGTCTGCATTGCCTCTCCCTCTTTTTTTTGGAAAGGAGCATATATTAATATCACAAAGATATCAATTATACCCAGCATCTGCAACATCGCATTACCCTAGCATCAACACTATCAAGTTGTGCTTTCATTTTGTTTTGTGGTGTAGTACTTGTTATGTTGATGCTTATAAAGCTGTCTTACATCACCTTTGTATCCAAACCTTGCCATATATGGCTTTATTAGTTTAAAATCCGGATACACTTGTTCATTCGATTTAAAAAAAAACATTTCCAACCCAGGCATCCATGCATGGAGCACGGCGGGTTTGCTTTGATTTCCTTAATAATTTTCCTCCCCGAATAAGCTTCCGACAACATGTGATGGGGTTGGTCAACCGGTATACTATACTCCCTCTGATCCATATTATTTGTCATTGAAATAGATCTATCTAGCGCTAAAACATGTATAGATACGTCTATTTTAGTAACAAGTAATATAGATCGGAGTATATTTTTTGATATATCGTCATCCGGTCATACAATGATGCGAGCACAAAAGCGCAAATGCAGATCGATCTATCAGTAACACGACGACGCGAACCCAAAACGACCGAGCGAGACATAGCCGTCGCGTGTAGATTCGCATGCATGGGACGACAAATGCGCTTAAAATAATATCCACTTAATTAAATTCCCGTGTGTGGCAAGCTAGCTAAGCAAGCTGTACTTCCTGTCCCACCATCGAATGGTCGTGTCTTATTCGTCTGCTGCCGATCGATGGCAACAATGCAGCAGCTAGCTAGAGACAGACGCATGATGTCTGAAAAGAACGTTGCGAGACCTCTGACTCGTGCTCCTTTTTCGACCACATGACGTGCGCCCCATCGTATGTCCCTGTCACCACCACGTCATCACCGTCGTCGTCTAAATGACTACTACAACTCTCCCAACTAACGTAAGATCCAACACACCCAAGATAGAAAAATAATTAATTAATTGATGAGTAATGACTGAACCATTTAATTTGTCGCATTGACAAAAGACTGGTCCAAAAGCACTTATGTGACACGTCACTCTCATTCCATCCAAAAGCGGATATAAAATGGTCTAATTCCTCATAAAGTTGTGCATTACTGTACAAACCGGCTTGTCGAGTTTTCTAGGATAAAGAGCAGGTGGAGCAGATGATCCACCGGAAAGTGGAGAAGGGAGAAGAAAAAACACGACGTCGTTTCTCTCTTGTCCCCTTGCTAAAACCGCACAAGCCAAATTGAGGAACCTCAGAAAGAGAAGTATAGAAAAGAAGCCATGCATGCATGCATTAGATTAGATTTCAGACAGAGGGTGTTGCCATGTCTGACCTAGCGCTAGCTACTCCCCGACATAAACGTAAGCTCAAGCTCAAGGTGCCTAACCCGTCGCTTCCATTAGTGCTAAGATCTCACCAAGTCACCATCAATTCGTGCGAGGACAAGATATACAAGACCTGCTGCAGTGTGTCACTTCCCTCTTGTTTAGTGCTCTTTTCAACAATGTGCTAATTGAGGTAGTAGTCACACCGGATTCACCCGAGAACTTTTCGATGCGCAAAAGTTGGCATCATTAATAATTATATGGTTTATTTCTTGTCGAGACCACCATATGAAACTTAACCACCCATGAGTATTGCGTCATGAGTCACTACATGATACCATGAGCTGTGTGTATTGATTTGAAAGTGTCATCTCAAAAATACTGTGTATTGATTTCAGAGTGACATTTCATCGACAACTACTAAGCAGTAAATTCCAAAAAAAATACTTGAGGTGGTAAAAATAAAAATACACATGTAATGCTATAAATGTTCTATCCCAGAGAGTAGTTGTTATATTACTCTGGAGTAGTTGTTTATATGCTTGTATTGATGGTATGAGATCTTCTTTGCAGCACTAGACAAATGATTCACTACATGCATATCATGAGCTGTGTATTGACGTAAGCTCGAGGTGCCTAACCTGTCGCTTCCATTAGGGCAAAGATCTAACCAGTCACCATCAATCCGTGCATGTGCGGACGAGATTACAACAGACCTCCTTTCATCTGCCCAGCAATTTTCAGCAACCTAGCTAGTTTGACCACTTCATAGCAGATAGCAGTGAGCAGATGAATATACATGGCGTTCAATTTTTTTTCTAGAAAACTTGTTCTTAATTAAGTACACTAGAGGAAAAAGGGTCATCTGTTCGCGACCCCTCGGAGCATTAGTCCCGGTTGCCACCAATAATCGACTAACGCGACGTCGTTGGAGCGGGCACGGGGCCAGGCATGGGTCCGGTTGGTAAGGGGCGTCGTCCGGTTGGAGCCACCAGGACTAAAGGTTTGGCTATAGCCACGTGGCGTGGCACACCTTTAGTCCCGTTGCTCGGCTTCAACCGGACTAAGACCCTCGCCTCTATAAATGCCTTGACCCCTCTGCCTTCACTCTGTTTTTTCGAATGGTGGAAGGTGTGAGGGGTGTGCTAGTTTTTTCTCTTCTATGCATGCATTGAAGGTGTTTGATGAAATGTTTGAGTGAATAATCCCGTTGAATTTCTCATAGAACAAAAATATAGAAGGTGTCCGAGACGCACTTGAGCTTTCTCCTTTTTATTTCCCTCGATCGAGGTTAGCAATCTTATCTTTTCTGGGTCATTGATACAATTCATGTGACGGTGTGAATTGGTTATTTCACTATTTATGATGTCCTGTTTTTTGATAAACTTACTTATATGATGCAGATGAACGGTCGGGAATGGATGTACGGTGACCGTGGCGTGGGTATATCAAAGGCGTGGATAAATTTTGCGATGTGGCTACGGCAAACAAAGAGAATGGATTTATACGTTGTCCATGTGTTCAATGTCGGAACAACAAGGAGTACTCCTCCTCGAAAATCATTCGCGACCTCCGGATTATGAAACGTTTCATGCCCAACTATAATTGTTGGACCAAGCACGGGAAAGAGGGGTTATGATGGAAGATGGTGAAGAAGAAAATGATGATAACAACTATCGTCATATGTTTCACGAATACGTGATCGCAATGGAAGACAATGGAGAGGAAAGAGGTGAAGAACGGGCATCGGATGAGCGGTGATGAACTTGGTAGGGTCATTTCGATGCAAAGCGAGACTGTGAAACAGAAAATGAGAAGTTGAAGTTAGAGGGCATGTTAGAAGATCACAAGAAATTGTTGTACCCAAATTGTGAAGATGGCAGCACAAAGCTCGGTACCACTTTGGAATTGTTGCGATGGAAGGCAGTGTGGTCTATGACTCCTCATTTGAAAAGATCTGAAAATAATGAAGCCAAGTTTCCAAAACATAACGAACTTCCGAGAGTACCTCTGAAGCAAAGAAGACTCTCATCCTCTGGGATTAGATGTGCAAAAGATACATGCATGCATTAATGATGCATCCTCTACATGTAAGGAGTATGAGAATTTAGATAAATGCCCGGTATGCAGCGTTGCGGTATAAGATCGACGAGATGACCTCGGTGATGTTGAGGAGAGCCCTCCGAAGAGGGTTCTGCTAAGGTTATGTGGTATGCTCCTATAATACCAAGGTTGAAACGCATGTTCGAAACAAAGAGCATGCCAGTTGTTGCGATGGCACAAAGAAGACCGTAAGAAAGACGGGAGTTGAGACACCTGGCGATGGGTCACAGTGGAGAAAAATCGAGAGAGACTTCCTGGACTTTGCGGTGACGCAAGGAACTTATGGTTTGGTCTAAACGGATGGCATGAATCCTTTTGGGAGAAGAGCTGCAGTCACAGACTGGCTCGTGACTCTATGTATCTACAACCTGCCTCCTTGGTTACGCATGAAACGTAAGTTCATTATGATGCGGTGCTCATCCAAGGCCCGAAACCGGCAACGACATTGATGTGTACCTTAGGCCATTAGTTGAAGAACTCTTATAGTTGTGGGGCAAACCAGGTGTACGTGCGTGAGATGAGAACAAACAGGAGCCATTTAATCTACAAGGGTTGTTATTCGTAACCATCAATGATTGGCCTGCTCTTAGTAACCTTTCGTGACAGATAAACAAAGGATATAAGGCATGCACCTTTGTTTAGATAAGACCGAAGGTACATATTTGCATAAATGCAAGAAGGTTGTGTACCTAGCGAATCGACGATTTCTTCCGACCAATCATCCCGTAAGAAAGGCAAGCATTTCAAAGGTGAGGCAGATCACGGAAGAAGCTGAACTCCCCTTTGGTGATGATGTATTTGGTATGGTCAAGGACATAGAAGTAATCTTTGGAAAGGGTCCCGGCGGTCAATCAGTTCCGAACGACGTCGCTACAGGACACACACCAATGTGGAAGAAGAAATCTATATTTTGGGAGCTGCCATATTGGAAAGTCATGCGTGTCCGCTCTTCAATCGACGTGATGCACGTGACGAAGAATCTCTGCGTGAACCTGCTAGGATTCCTAGGCGTGTATGGGAAGACAAAGATACACCTGAAGCACGGGAGGACCAACAAATTATGAAAGACCCAAAGAACATGCATACAGATAACAAGACGGATAAAGGGCGTCACTTAAGTGGTGCCAGCTATGCTCTTACCAAAGCAGAGAAGGAAATCTTTTTTGAAGTCCTTTACAATATCAAGGTGCCGTCGGGCTTCTCATCTAATATAAAGGGGATAATAAATATGGCAGAGAAAAAGTTCCAAAACCTGAAGTCTCATGACTGTCACGTGATTATGACGCGGTTGCTTCCAATTGCATTGAGGGGGCTTCTACCGAAAAATGTTCGAGTACCCATTGTGAAGCTGTGTGCATTCCTCAATGCAATATCTCAGAAGGTAATCAATCAAGATATTCTGCCAAGGTTACAGAAGGATGTGGTACAATGTCTTGTTAGTTTTGAATTGGTGTTCCCACCATCCTTCTTCAATATTATGACGCATCTCCTGGTTCATCTAGTGGAAGAGATTGCCATTCTCGGTCCGGTATTTCTGCACAATATGTTCCCCTTTGAGAGGTTCATGGGAGTCTTAAAGAAATATGTTCATAACCGTGCTAGACTAGAAGGAAGCATCTCCAAGGGATATGGAACAGAGGAGGTCATTGAGTTTTGTGTTGACTTTATTCCTGACCTTAAGCCGATTGGTGTTTCTGACTCGCGGCATGAGGGAAGACTAAGTGGAAAAGGCACGTTGGGAAAGAAAGCAATGATATGTAGGGACGGGGATTCTTTCACTAAAGCACACTACACAGTTCTACATAATTCCACCTTGGCAGCTCCGTATATCGAGGAACACAAGAATATTGTACGCTCAAAAACCGGGAAGCTGAATCATGGATTACTGATGAACACATGAAGTCTTTCGGTGGTTGGATGCGGACACATCTCTTGAATGACACCTTGTTGGAGATCACTATACTTGTTGGCCGCGTCACCATCTTCTACTGTATTGAATTTCCAAGGGTACGAAATAAATGGGAATACATTCTACACGATCACCCAAGATAAAAAGAGCACCAACCAAAATAGTGGTGTCCGCTTTGATGCAATAGATGAGAATGGACAAAAGGACACATATTATGGTTACATAGAGGAGATATGTGAACTAGACTATGGAGTCTCTTTTAAGGTCCCTTTGTTTCGCTGCAAATGGGTCAACCTGAATGGGGAAGGGGTAAAGATAGACCAGTTGTACGGAATGACAACAGTGGATCTCAACAATCTTGGTTATAGAGATGAACCATTCGTCCTAGCCAATGATGTGTCTCAGGTTTTCTATGTGAACGACATGTCCTCCAGACCGAAAAAAAGAAAAAATATGCAAACGAATACATCATATGATGAGCCAAAGCGTCACATAGTTCTTTCAGGGAAAAGAAACATCGTGGGAATCGAGGACAAGACAGACATGTCAAAAGATTATAATAAGTTTGATGAAATTCCGCCCTTCACAAAGGAAAACCCAAGCATTCCGTTAAGTAAAGAAGATGCTCCATGGTTACGTCTGAAGCGGTCATAAGGAATGACATATGCCAAGAAGTTCATGCTCATATTATGTAACTCTAATTCATGTCTTTCGCGGTTTGTGGCTTGACCGAAGGATATCTTTCGCGGTTTGTGGCCTTTAGTCCCGGTTTTGTAGTCTCAGTTTTTAATATTAATAAATGTCTTGAGTGTTAGTCCCGTTTTATGGCTGGACCGGGAGTGCCTCTATGACCAGTTTCTTGGAGATGCCGGAGGACTGGGATCCAGCGGCATCTCCCTGAAACTGGTCATAGTGGTGTCCCTGCTCTCGAAAACCATCTTGCAGCTTGTAACTTCTCTAACTAGATCAATACGCCTCGGAGCTAACTAATTTCACATATTAGGGAGTGCCTCTATGACCAGTTTCTCGGAGATGCCGGAGGACTGGGATCGGCATCTCCTCGAAACTGGCCGCAGTGGTGTCCTCGCTCGAAAACCATCTTGCAGCTTGTAACTTCACTAATTAGATCAATACGCCTCGAGCTAACTAATTTCGCATATTAGAGTGCCTCTATGACTGATTTCGGAGATGCCAAGGACCGGGCTCCGTCATCTCCTCGAATCGCCGTAGTGGTGTCCTCGCTCTAAAACCATCTTAGAGATGCTTCAAACTGGCGGAGGACTGACTCACAAGGATGCATATTTATAGTACAAGCAGCTCGGCATAATGTCGACACTCACGACATAATGTCGACACTCACCCCTATTATTAGTGCTGACTCATGTTTAGTCCTGGTTGGTGTCTCCAACCGGGACTAAAGGTTCATATTTAGTCCCGGTTGGTGACACCATCGGGACAAGGTATAACCGCGACATAATGTCGACACTCACCCCTATTATTAGTGTTGTCGCCCACTCTGCTTAATCCTTGATCGCGGTTGGTTTCTCCAACCGAGACTAAATATGAACCCTCTCTTTATATAGGCATTTCCTCTATTTATTAGGTAACACTTAAGACATTTATTAATATTAAAACCGGGACAAATCGGGACTAGCTAACACTCGTGCCTAAAGCACCCGCCTTTAGTCATAATCATGCCTAGTCCTATAGTACGCAGCTTGGTCTTCATCGTCGTCATCATCATCGTCATCGTCACCGCCACTCGGGATCCTCGGCCCATCCATGGCATATACCAGGGCCATTCCAGCCTCGATTCACGGCGGGTGGGAGGGTCTCTGGAAGACGATGCCGCTTCGCCGGACGATATGGGGCCTATGGCGGGTGGACTCGTGGCACCGTGGCGAGGATGGTCTCCCCGGCGATGTAGCGTATCACTGATGATAGTACGGTTCTCCCACCACGACGGCCGACTTCGTTGTGGTTCACCGTGTGATCCATCACCCTCGTACTGGCGAGCTCCTTTCCCGCCTATTAGCGAAGAAGGCATTCGGTGTCATAGTTGTCGGGATCCCACTGGGATCCATCCGCTCTCCGTGAGCTCATGGTAGAAGTGGTTTGTGATGGCACTGACGTATGCGGAACCTTGAGGGACAGGAGGGACAGAACCCCTCCGGCCTCGGCATCCAGACGGCGGCGGTACCCGGTGGACAAGGGTAGTTGGGCGCCTGGCGCCTCGGTCTCTCAGTCGAGAATGGCCCGATGGGCGTTGTCCATTGTTCTAATAGAGGAAGGTGTGGATGTGTGGATAGCCATGACACGATCACCCTAAATATAGAGGAAAGGGGAAAACTTGGCGTGAAGCTTTGGGAAATGGCGGAAATATCTTTAGTCGGTTAGTGACTACATCCGGGACTAAAAGCTCTAGTAGAAAGGAAAGGGCGGAAAACTTGGCGGGAAGAGGTGGGAAATGGCGGAAAATATTTTTAGTCCCGGTTTGTGACTACATCCGGACTAAATGTCTTGAACAATGATCATGTTTCGAAAAAACCTTCACAAAATGACCTATGATGTTCGAGGTTTCATGGCTTTCGATCCAAATGACCGATGTTATGTGCTGAATCACGGCATAGTTTGTGATGTTGTGCCCGTATGATGCATGTGTGTGGACATTGGTATGGAGAACAATGTTGCAGGAGGAAGTTTTCCTTTTTGTCGCACGGAAAAGCCCTTTTCCATTTTCCGAGCGCAAAAAACGGGTCGTTTTGTGAAGTAACCACCAAAATGCCGTTTCAGAATGCTACCGTCCTATTTTCCTAAAATACTAGACCACCTTACATGGACTATATCCCAACCGGTACATCTCAAACCTTTTCGTCCATCCCGGGTAAAAAGGATATGGTTCTTTCTTATGGAGGTGATGAACAGCTCGTTGTTAATGGTTACACCGATGCTAGTTGGAACACCGATCCAGATGATTCTAAATCACAATCCGGATACGTATTTATTTTGAATGGTGCAGCAGTTAGCTGGAGGAGTGCAAAGCAAAGCGTTGTGGCGAGATCTTCAACTGAATCGGAATACATGGTCGCCGGAGGCTTCACAAGAAGCGATATGGATGAAAGAGTTCATTACAGCTGGGTGTGGTTCCAAGTGCTGGACCCAATGTCTATCTCTTGTGATAACATGGGCGCCATAGCCAATGCGCAAGAACCAAGGTCACACAAGAAGTCAAGCATATCAAGCTGCGTTTTCACGCTATTCGAGAACATATCCAGGATGGGGATATAAAGATTTGCAAAGTACACAGATCTGAATGTGGCGGATCCGTTGACTAAACCTCTCCCGAGGGCAAAACATGACCAACACCAAACTGCCATGGGTGTTCGGTATATTACCATGTAATCTAGATTAGATGACTCTAGTGCAAGTGGGAGACTGTTGGAGATATGCCCTAGAGGCAATAATAAATATAGTTATTATTATATCTTTGTGTTTATGATAAATGTTTACATTCATGCTATAATAGTATTAACAAGGAAACATTGATACTTGTGTGTTTTGTAAACTTAATTTGAAGTCCCTAGTATAGCCTCTATACTTCACTAGCTTGTTGGTTGATTAATGATTGTGGTTTCCCTATCATGAACATTGAGATGTTATCAACAACAAGATCATATCGTTAGGAGAATGATATGGTGGACATACTCCTATAGATAAGCGTAGCATAAAGATCAAGTCATTTCATTAGTTCAATTGCTATATGCTTTCGATACATAGTAACCTAATTCCTTCGACCATGAGATCATGCATATCACCTTTCTTGGATGGATGCTTTGATGACATCAAACACCACACCGTATCGGGTGGTTATAAAAGTGGCATTGAGTGTTCGGAAGGTATTGGTTGAGACACATGGATCAAGAGTGGGATTTGTCCATCCACATGACGGATAGATATACTCTGGGCCTCTCGGTGGAATGTCATCCAATTAGCTTGCAAGCATGTGACTTGGTCACAAGGGATCACATATCACGGAACGAGAAAAGAGTACTTATCAAGAATAAGGTTGAACTAGGTATGCGAGATACCGACGATCATAACCTTGGGTAAGTAACATATCGTGAGACAAAGGGAAATTGGTATCGTATGTAAGTGGTTCATTCGATCGCAAAGTAATCGTGAGAAATATGTGGAGCCATATGAATTTCGATTCCTCTATTGGTTATTGTTCGGAAGTGTCTCGATCATGTCCGCATAATTCACGAACCGTAGGAGACACACTTAAGGATTCGACGTTGTTTGAGTAGTTATGGTATTATGAGAAAGAGACCGAATGTTGTTCGAGTCTCGATGGGATCCGGGATATCACGAGGTGATCCGGAATGGTCCGGAGAATAAGATTCATATAAGGAAAGTCCTGCTTTGAGTTCGGGAATGATTCCTGTTTTTCATCGGGAATGTTCTAGAAGGTTCGGATTGTCCCAAGACTCGGGGAGGGTACATGAATGTGTCATTGCTCATTGAATGATTGCATCATGTACTATGTGTTATTGCTGTCCCAAATAAAGGATTAAATTGAATCCTAAAACAGAAAAGTCAAATGTCCTTTGAAAGTCAAACCAAAACAAGAAACTGTGGGAAACAAGCAAGAGGAGTTGGAACCAACTGGAGGAGGAGTTGGACTCCTCCAGCCGGGCGCCAAGCCGAGTTGGGGAGGGACTCCTCCCTCCCCGGGCGCCATGACCCCTCCCATAAAAGGAGGGGCAGGCCTCCCATAGACACAATACTTTCTACTCTAGATCTCGGTTTAGAGCTGTTTTGGTTTAGAGCTTCTAATTGCTTTAGCCAACAGTTTAGAGCCTTCTAATTGGTTTAGAGCCCTCTAATTGGTGTGTCTAATTACTAGGCCACTAATCCTCTCTCTCATAAGCTCCACCATACCAAGACCGCTTAAGGCGAAGCTCCTGGGATCTCCCTCTACTTCCTGGTACCACTTTGCCAGGAATCGCGAGGAGAGTGCTACAACCTCCGCTGCCTTTGGAACAAGGAGAGGAAGGTCTTCGTCGAGTACCGAACGCAGACCGATCTGGAGCGCCTTTAACGTATACCGGAAGGATCGCCTACACGATCTTGAGATCGAAGAGTGACTACATCACCCACGAGAATCGATCTCTAACCACTTTGGAATCTTCGAGGGTGAGTTCTCTATCGACTGCTTGCTACAATCTAGTAGATAGATCTTGGCTTGTTTGTTTGTATGCGATAGAAAATTTTGTTTTCCATGCTACGAACCCCTCAAAGGGTATCGTGAGCCGTCTATATGTAGATCACAGACGCAGTAGAACACAATGGTCATTGTGGGCGTTGATGCTTTTATTGTAGATTGCTTTTTGTGTACTTTGCATCTTGCGGTATGTTGGGATGAAGCGGCCGGGCTAACCTTACATGACATCGCTCATGAGACTTGCTCCACGCTTGACATGTAACTTGTATTGCATAAGTGGCTTTATGGGTGCATGTTTCTCCTAGCATAGTTAAGATCCAATTTACAACGGGTGATCAACAATGCTAGTATCAATGTTGTGGTTCTTGTTCGTAAGTTAGAACGACACTTATTGAAAGCCCCAAACCACGTAAAATATGCAAAGAAAGTAGAAGCGCCTAACTTTGTTTTGCGGGTGTCAGATGATGTGATATGGCCATGATTGTGATTATATTTGATGTATGCAATGTTCCTTATTGTAAGTACAACCGCGGAGCCATATGGTTGTCTTTAATTTATGTTAAGACCTGGTGTCTATTCAAAGTAGTTGTAATAGTTGAAGCCGGTGGACGACAACCATGGAGAAGCCATTGACCTTGATGCAATGCCGTGATGATGGAGATCATGTTCGTGCTTGAAGATGGAGATCAAGGCACGAAGAAGAAAGGCCATATCATATCACATATATATTGAATTGCATGTGATGTTAATCCTTTATGCATCTTGTATTGCTTAGTAGACACGGTAGCATTATAAGATGATCCTCATGCACATCAATTTCAAATCATAAAGTGTTCACCCTTAGTTAGCACTGCTATAAAGCTTGTTGTTTCAAGCACCACGTGATGATCGGGTGTTCTAGATTCGCAAGTGTATACAACGTGAGCAAGCCAGATTTGCTCATGCGTAAACTAAGGTTTGATCTTGACGAGCCTAGCATGTATGCATGGTCTCGAACACGGATTACCGAAAGGTAAAGCATGAATCATAGTAGATATGATGAACATGATGATTGTTCCATTGAAACTATATCAACTCTCGTGATGATCGGTGTTGATGTAGTGGATTTGGTTCGTGATCACTAAAACAATGTGAGGGATATTGTTTTGAGTGGAGTTCACCTAGTTTAATTTCATTAATTAATTTGAACTCAATTTGTCATAAACTTAGTCTAAACTATTGCAAATATGTTGTAGATCAATGGCAGCCCCTACCATCAATTTTAATGCGTTCCTAGAGAAAGAAAAGTTGAAAACAATGGAAGCAACTTCATGGATTGGTTCCGCAATTTGAGGATTGTCCTCACAATGGTAATTTGACCTATGTCGGATGCACTGGTGACCCACTGGTGATGCTCCCGATGAAGTAAAGAACGCTTACCTCGCTTCTAAGAATCAAGACTCCATAGTTCAAAGGTGCTATCTTGTATGGTTTAGAATCGAGCTGTAAAAGGTTTGAAGAGTCAGACCCATATGATATTGTCGAGGATCTCAAATTGATTTTTGAGACTCATGCGGCAATTGAAAGCTATGAGGCTTCCGAAAAGTTCTTTAACCGCAAGATGGAAGAGGGCAGCCGCTGAGCATGTGCTTAAGATGTCCGGGCATGCAAACAAACTTCAAAGCTTGGGTATTGTGATTCCTAATGCTTTGGGATTTACCGTCCTCCAATCACTACCACCAAGTTACAAGAACTTTGTGATGAACTACAACATGCGTAACATGAACAAGACGCTGCGAACTCTTGCCATGTTGAAATCTGCAGAAGTGGAGATCAAGAAAGAGCACCAAGTGTTGTTGGTCAATAAGACCACCAAATTCAAGAAAGGCAAGTCTAAGCAAAAGGAAACTTCAAGAAGGGTGGTAA
This sequence comes from Avena longiglumis, assembly GCA_030063025.1. NCBI lineage: Eukaryota > Viridiplantae > Streptophyta > Magnoliopsida > Poales > Poaceae > Avena > Avena longiglumis. The sequence continues at coordinate 17,546,407 of CP125975.1, forward strand.
GAAAGCTACCACGATTTAAGAAGACCAAGGCTGGACCTAAGCCTAAACCGAGTGCTTTACGCAAGGGAGAAGGTCATCGAAGCGGAATTGCCCAAAGTACTTGGCGGATCTCAAGAACGGCAACATCAAGAAGAAAGGTATATCCGATATACATGTTATTGATGTGTATCTCACTAGTACCGTAGTAGTGCTCGGTATTTGATCGGTTCGGTTGCTCATATTTGTAACTCAAACAAGCCGCAGAATAAACGGAAGCTAGCGAAGAACGAGGTGACGATGCGCGTGGAAACGGATCAAAGGTTGATGTGATCGCGGTCAAGACGCTACCCTTCATCTACCATCGGGATTAGTTTTATACTTAAATAATTGTTATTTAGTGCCCGCGTTGAGCATGAACATTATCTCGTGATCTTGTTTATTGTAGACGGTTACTTGTTTAAGTCGAGAATAATGGTTGTTCGATTTATATGAGTAATATGTTTTACGACATGCACTTTTGATAGATGGTCTATTCTTATTGAATCTCGAGTGGAAATACACATATCAACAACATTGAGGCTAAACGCTTGAAATCAGCGATAATTCGACCTATATGTGGCATCGCTGCCTTGGTCACATCGAGTGAAACGTATGAAGAAACTCCATTCCGATGGACTTCTTGAATCACTTGATTTTGAATCACTTGAAAGATGCGAAGCATGTCCGATGGGTAAAATGACTAAGACTCCATTTTCAGGTATGATGGAGCGAAGCTACGGACTTATTGGAAATCATACATACCGATGTGTGTGGTCCAATGAGTGTAGCATCGCCCGGTGGTTATCGTATGTTCTTACCTTCACGATGACTTGAGTAGATATGGGTATATCTATTTCATGAAACATAAGTCCAAACTTTGAGAAGTTTAAGGAGTTTCAAAGTGAGGTAGAGAATCAACGTAACAAGAAGATTAAATTTCTACGCTCGATCGTGGAGGTGAATATCTAAGTTACGAGTTTGGCGAGCATTTAAAGAAGTGCGAATACTTTCACAATTGACACCGGAACACCACAACGTAATGGTGTGTCCGAACGTCAGAATCGAACTCTCTTAGATATGGTTCGTCTATGATGTCACTTACAGATTTACCGCTATCATTTTGGGGTTATGCATTAGAAACAGCCAGATTCACTTTAAATAGGGCACCGCCTAAACTGCTGAAACGACACCGTATGAATTATGGTTTGGGAAGAAACCTAAATTGTCGCTTAAAGTTTGGGGATGCGAAGCCTATGTAAAGAAGTTACAAATGACAAGCTTGAACCCAAAGCGGAAAAATGCGCCTTCATAGGATACAAGGAAACTATTGGGTATACCTTCTATCATAGATCCAAGGCAAAACATTCGTTTAAGAATGGATCCTTTCTAGAGAAGGAATTTCTCTCGAAAGAAGTGACCGGAAGGAAAGTAGAACTTGACGAGGTTGTTGAACCTTCTCTCGAATTGCAGTAGCGCAAAGACCGAAGAAGTTCTGGTGCCCGCACCAATAAGGAGGAAGCTAATGATGATGATCATGAAACTCGGGTTGAAGTTACAGAGCCCTGAGGTCAACGAGAACTCGTACCACCTGCATTGGTATGATTCCGTTATGAATGTCATGGTGGTGGACAACACCATGACCCCGAGACATATGAGGAAGCGATGATGAGCCCAGATTCCAATAAATGGCAAGAAGCCATGAAATCCGAGATTGGATCCATGTACGAAAACCAAGTATGGACTTTGGTGGACTTACCGATGGCCGGAAGGTCTGTCGAGAACAAATGGATTTTCAAGAAGAAAACAGATGTCGATGGTAATGTTATCGTTTATAAAGCTCGACTTGTCGCAAAAGGGTTTCGACAAATTCAAGGAGTTGACTACGATGAGACTTTCTCACCAAGAGCAAGCTAAAGTCCGTGGAGGATTATGTTAGCAATCGCTGCATATTATGATTATGAGATATGGCGATGGATGTCAAAACAGATTCCTCAATGGAGACATTGATGAAGAGTTGTATATGATGCAACCCAAAGGTTTTGTCGATCCTAAAGGTGCTAACAAGGTATGCAAACTTCAACGGTCCATCTATGGATTGAAGCAAGCATCCCGGTTGGAATCAACGTTTTGATAAGGTAATCAAAAGTTTTGGTTTTATACAAACTTATGGAGAAGCTTGTATTTACAAGAAAGTGAGTGGGAGCTCTGTAGCATTCTTAATACTGTATGTGGATGACATATTGTTGATTGGGAATGATGTAGACCTTCTTAATAGTGTCAAGGAATATTTGAATAATAGTTTTTCAATGAAGGATCTTGGCGAAGCAGCTTACATATTAGGCATAAAGATTTATAGAGATAGATCGAAACGCCAAATATCATTATCACAGAGTACATATTTGGACAAAGTTCTAAAGAGATTTGGAATGGAGGAAAGCAAGAAAGGGTTCTTGCCCATGTTGCCCAATACGACCTTGAGTAAAACTCAAAGTCCGACATCGGCAGAAGATAGAGAAAGGATGAGTAAGACTCCCTATGCCTCAGCCATAGGATCTCTAATGTATGCCATGCTATGTACTAGACCCGACATTGCATATGCTGTTAGTTTAACTAGCAGATATCAAAGTGATCCAGGAGTGGATCATTGGACAATGTCAAAAACATCCTTAAGTACTTGAGAAGAACTAAGGATATGGTTCTTTCTTATGGAGGTGATGAGCTTTCGTTGTTAATGGTTACACCGATGTTAGTTGGAACACCGATCCAGATGATTCTAAATCACAATCCGGATACGATTTATTTTGAATGGTGCAGAAGTTAGCTGGAGGAGTGCAAAGCAAAGCGTGGCGAGATCTTCAATGAATCGGAATACATGGTGCTTTGAGGCTTCACAAGAAGCGATATGGATGAAAGAGTTCATTACAGAGGGTGTGGTTCCAAGTGCTACTGGACCCAATGTCTATCTATCGTGATAACATGGGCGCCATAGCCAATGCGCAAGAACCAAGGTCACACAAGAAGTCAAGCATATCAAGTCGCGCTTTCACGCTATTCGAGAACATATCCGTGATGGGGATATAAAGATTTGCAAAGTACACACAGATCTGAATGTGGCGGATCCGTTGACTAAACCTCTCCCGAGGGCAAAACATGACCAACACCAAACTGCCATGGGTGTTCGGTATATTACCATGTAATCTAGATTAGATGACTCTAGTGCAAGTGGGAGACTGGAGATATGCCCTAGAGGCAATAATAAATATAGTTATTATTATATCTTTGTGTTTATGATAAATGTTTACATTCATGCTATAATAGTATTAACAAGGAAACATTGATACTTGTGTGTTTTGTAAACTTAATTTGAAGTCCCTAGTATAGCCTCTATACTTCACTAGCTTGTTGGTTGATTAATGATTGTGGTTTCCTATCATGAACATTGAGATGTTATCAACAACAAGATCATATCGTTAGGAGAATGATATGGTGGACATACTCCTATAGATAAGCGTAGCATAAAGATCAAGTCATTTCATTAGTTCAATTGCTATATGCTTTCGATACATAGTAACCTAATTCCTTCACCATGAGATCATGCATATCACCTTTATCGGATGGATGCTTTGATGACATCAAACACCACACCGAATCGGGTGGTTATAAAAGTGGCATTGAGTGTTCGGAAGGTATTGGTTGAGACACATGGATCAAGAGTGGGATTTGTCCATCCACATGACGGATAGATATACTGGGCCCTCTCGGTGGAATGTCATCCAATTAGCTTGCAAGCATGTGACTTGGTCACAAGGGATCACATATCACGGAACGAGAAAAGAGTACTTATCAAGAATAAGGTTGAACTAGGTATGGAGATACCGATGATCATAACCTTGGGTAAGTAACATATCGTGAGACAAAGGGAAATTGGTATCGTATGTAAGTGGTTCATTCGATCGCAAAGTAATCGTAGAAATATGTGGGAGCCATATGAATTTCCAGATTCCTCTATTGGTTATTGTTCGAGAAGTGTCTCGATCATGTCCGCATAATTCACGAACCGTAGGAGACACACTTAAGGATTCGACGTTGTTTGAGTAGTTATGGTATTATGAGAAAGAGACCGAATGTTGTTCGAGTCTCGGATGGGATCCGGATATCACGAGGTGATCCGGAATGGTCCGAGAATAAGATTCATATAAGGAAAGTCCTGCTTTGAGTTCGGGAATGATTCCTGTGTTTTCATCGAATGTTCTAGAAGGTTCGATTGTCCTAAGACCGGGGAGGGTACATGAATGTGTCATTGCTCATTGAATGATTGCATCATGTACTATGTGTTATTGCTGTCCCAAATAAAGGATTAAATTGAATCCTAAAACAGAAAAGTCAAATGTCCGCTTTGAAAGTCAAACCGCCAAAAACAAGAAACTGTGGGAAACAAGCAAGAGGAGTTGAACCAACCCGGAGGAGGAGTTGACTCCTCCAGGCGCCCAGCCCAAGCCGAGTTGGGAGGGACTCCTCCCTCCCTGGCCATGACCCTCCCATAAAAGGAGGCAGGGCTCCTCCATAGACACAATACTTTCTACTCTAGATCTCCGTTTAGAGTGTTTGGTTTAGAGCTTCTAATTGCTTTAGCCAACAGCTTTAGAGCCTTCTAATTGGTTTAGAGCCCTCTAATTGGTGTGTCTAATTACTAGGCCACTAATCCTCTCTCTCATAAGCTCCACCATACTGCACCGGCTTAAGGCGAAGCCTGGGATCTCCCTCTACTTCTGCACCACGCCACAGCCAGGAATCGCGAGGAGAGTGCTACAACCTCCGCTCTTTGGAACAAGGGAGAGGAAGGTCTTCGCCGAAATTAACGCAGTGACCGATCATGGAGCGCCATTTAACGTATACTGGAAGGATCGCTCACGATCTTGAGATCGGGAAGAGTATTTACTACATCACCCACGAGAATCCGATCTCGTTAACCACTTTGGAATCTTCGAGGGTGAGTTCCTCTATCGACTCGTTGCTACAATCTAGTAGATAGATCTTGGCTTGTTTGTTTGTATGCGATAGAAAATTTTTGTTTTCCATGCTACGAACCCCTACAAGTTCTAACAATGCCCGTCCCCTATCTTCATGCACACCGGTTCGACCATAGTTAGAAATTCAGATAATTCAAAACGGGCATAATAAATTCAAAAAAAATCCGAACAATGAAAATCCTTCGCGTGGTGTCATATTATGTTACATAGTTGAAAGGAAAAATACCAGACTTGGTATATTGATCATGTTTCGAAAAAACCTTCACAAAATGACCTATCATGTTCGAGGTTTCATGGCCGTCCCCTATCACTTCTTATGTTTAAAGTTTTTCTAAATTCCAAATTGATATTAAAAATATAAGTTAATTCATTTTTAATTGTAAATGGTTCATATTTTAAATGGTTACATTAATTATTTTTTAATGTAAAAATGTTTTTGAATTATTTATTTAAATCCAAACACTTTTTATGTTTAAAGTTTTTCTAAATTCCAAATTAATATTCAAAAATATAAGTTAATTCATTTTAAAAGGTTACATTAATTATTTTTAAAATAGAATATGTTTTTGAATTATTTATTCAAATCCATACACTTCTTATGTTTAAAGTTTTTCTAAATTCCAAATTGATATTAAAAAATATAAGTTAATTCATTTTAATTGTAAATGTTTCCTATTTTAAATGGTTACATTAATTATTTTTAAAATGTAAAATGGTTTTGAATTATTTATTCAAATCCAAACACTTTTTATGTTTAAAGTTTTTCTAAATTCCAAATTAATTATCATTTAAAAACAATACAAATTTAAACCACAAAATAAAAAATAAGGGGAACAGAGAGAGAAAATACGAAATTTTTGAAAACAGAATATGTCCTGTTGAGCCACCAACCGACTAAAGACTTCGCTAGCCAACCCTTGGTCTGCTGAAAATATTGGAGTATAGGTCCCGGTTGGAGCCACCAACCGGGACTAAAGGCCCTTTGATTATAACAACGCGCCTCTTCTTCTTCTTCTTCTTCTTCCCTTCCCCATCACTTCTCTGCTTCACCGACGCGCGCACAACCTCCCCCGACACCGGCAAGTGCGCCGAGCCGCTTCGACGCCTGCCGCGTCAAGGCTTTCACCGTCACCGCCTGCGGTCGCTGCCGCCGTCATTGCTTCCTGCCGCCGCCGCCGCCTAACGACGTCTGCCGCCACCACCTCCAACGACTGCCGCCACATCACCGGCCGCAGAAGGTACGGCTCGCCTCCATCCTCCTCTCCATCATGCCTGCCCTCCCTCCTCCTCCCCCGCCACGGGCACCGACGCGGTGTGCGACAATGGCGCGAGATGCGCGGCGGCGGCAATGCACGAGATGTGCGGCGACGGCCGTGCGGTGCGAGATGTGCGGCGGCGGCTGCTCCCGCGGGCGAGCCCAACGTGGCATCTAGGTGGCATCCGCGGCCTGTCCCACCAACACCTCTAGGGCTAGCTCCTTCTCTGGTGACAGATGACCCTGTTTCCCCTTTGCTTGCGTGGCTTCTGAGGTGGCTCCGGGCCCCACCTATCAGCCACTATGGCTAGTTCTTACTATGGTGCAAAAGGTTTAAACATTTGATTTAATAATTTCAGAATTTGAATAAAACTTGTAAATTCAATAACTTTTAATCTGTAATTCAGAAAAATACAAATAATATACCAGAAAAATGAGAACTATCTATCTATGCCATAATCATGCATTGTTCAACAACTTAAATGACAAGTTTAATTAGAACACCCTAGTAACCCTAACAGGCGATTCCGGAGTTCCTTGAGTTAGGGTTTGCGCCCCTCGGAACCCCGATTAACTTGTCGAGCATGCTTTAGGGTTACATTCCAATGCACATTAACTTGTCGTATCATCATCATTGCTTGAGCATTGCATCGATGCCATGTGTTGATTGTTTCCCTTTCTTTCCGGTGATTTGGTTCTTCTCGGTAGAATACGATATCGAGATCGAGATCGATTCCAATATGGTATTTTGTTAGTATCTAGTGTTACCTATCCTGGATAGTTTCCTTTTGTAGCCTTATACTCATGTTCCTCTCATATGCATCGAGGTTTCTTGAACTAGGTTTTACACCCTAACTCCTAATATTGATTTTAGTTGTTTTAGCTAGAGTTACCTATCTACTACACGGTTTCCTTTTGTAGCTAGGTTTAGGGTTTCTCTTCATTTTTATTATTGTGTATGTATATATTAGGTTTCTCCTTAACTTTCTTTTAGCCGCTTTGACTTATTCGCTTTTCCACCTATGCGTAAAATATGGACCCACACGCCGAGACGAAGAAAAGGAAGAGTTGATCCAAGGTGTGATCCGTGGGGAAGATAATTTAGACGATCAACGTTCGAACAACTCCGGTGAGGGTGATCCTCTTTACCGGAGTAGACAACTTGTTTGAGGTTGAAGGTGTTGCCTCATGAGGGAGAAGGCGATGCCTTGTGTAATCGAGAAGACGGCCGCCGCAAGGTGCATGTAATATAAATCAATTCATTAATTAATCATCCGCTATCTATATAGAAATAGTAACGGCGATCTTTCTTCTTTTAGCCCTCCGGATCGAAGGAGTCTCATGAAAAGAGCGACGAGGCCCAACCAAAAGTTGCAAGACCATGAGAGGTTCAGATCGAAGATGTCGTCAGAGACGGCAGACCGATGCCTCGGGTTGTCGCAACCAAATTTGTGGCACAATGCGGAGTAATCGTTAGGGACTTAATCCCGATCACCATTAGAAATTGAATAGGCCTCTAATGCGGATAAAGAGGAACATGTTTATTTGTCCCTAACCACGCCAAAGATTTACGTGGAAGAGGCTCATGGTTAATTTCAAACTACGAAGATAGAGCTGGATCCAAATGCGGAGGATCCATTGAGGACGCTTACAACATGGGAGAGCCATGGAGGCTAAGGTCGTGAGTGGGCTTTGAAGAATATGGCCCAATGTTTCACCAATCGGAACAAAAGATTGCACCTTGACTATGTCGTGAAAAGAAGACTCGATTTCAAGAATATTCATTTGAGAAGATAAAACCATTCGGGATGAGTTTGTGGAATACAAGAAATCGTAAAAACTAAGAAAATGTCCGAAACGAATAAGTTGAATGTCGCTAAGAAGAAGTATCACCATACTATGGGGCAAGGTGGCTACAAGGTTGGCATTCCTAAGTGGGAGAAACTTGAGCAGAACTGCGTGATAAAAATATCACCCCAGAGATGCATTTATTGGGTAGAACGCAAGGAATTGGTTTTACGGGCATGGGGCACGTTGGACTCGGAAGGAGGTGTATATAACATACGACATAAAGAAGACCCCTTGCCAATCGAGAGGATCGAAAAGCAAGAAGGCTGTTAAAGATGGGGACTTCATTCCCGATAGAGAGAATGATGAGCTCACACTCGCCCTTGGAAATAAGGAACATGATGGACGAACACGAGGCACAATAGGCTCCCAATCATGGAGGACTGGGTTTCAAGAGAGGAAGAAATATCCCGATAGAAGCCGCCGAGGAGTAAGGATGTAGGGCTTGAAGCAGAAAGTCGAAAGAGCGAATGCGTTAATTGAAGAACGATTAAAGCAACAACAAGATGAAATTAACTCACTTAAAGAGCAAAGTACTACTGCCCATCTCAAGAGACACCGCATTCGATGCTACCGCCTATCGAATAATCGAAAAGCAGGTGGCTTCCACCGAGGTCCCGGTGATGACAATGGCGATGCCGATGATGCACCGACGATGGCTCCTGGCTACCCAAAGGATGATAACACGTAGATGACACACTACGAGCTACATGTCAAAGTTGTGAACATATCAATGAAGGTGGCGGCTATGCCTTACCAATTGGACCCACACCAACTTACCACACCGTCCGCCCAGAGGGCTACGTTGTTGTCGGCGTGGATGAAATCATGCCCACCTTTGAGGTTTTGGATCTTCACTACCCCGGTGAAGGGATGTGATCGTCTGGTGACGCAAAAACGCCACCATTCTATGGTCAAGGATTGTATCGTTTCAAATCACACGCCAAGGCCATCTTCGCCGCCGCCTCACCCGTCTCCGAGGTCGCCGCCGCAGCCGCCGTCTTTCACCCGCCCGCCGCCACCAATCTCCGTGCAGCCATCGCCATGGAGCCATCGCCTCCAGATAAAAGCGAAGCATCGCCATCAGGCGCTGTTATCGCCGAAACGTAAACAAGAGCCTCTTCCAAAAGTACCAACGGTTCCTCCCAAGAGAGCTTATGATCAGATCAAGAGGAGATCATGGCGATCGTTGATGCGAAACGACAAATTTCGCTAAGTCGAGGGCCGAAAGAGCCAGAGTTCCCAAAGACCAAAGAAGAAAAGCCAAAGTGTTGAAAATGCTAAAGACTCTTCATCAACCCGAGCCAAAGCTGTCATCGACTATGAGCGTCTATTCTCAAGTCACATGCAGACAAAAAGCCTCAAGAGCAAGATCGATGCAAGCGGAAATATGTTGCCCAGCTCGGAGAACAAGCAAAAGACTTGCGCCTCTCAAGGTGATTTCTCAAACCAATGTGGGTCGAGCAAATATGGGGCAAGAGCAAGATGATCCAGAGGTAGTTGCACACGGAGAAGTGCCGCTGCTCAAGGTATGAGTATTGCCCAAGATTTATCCCGCTTAGAGTTCTTCCCCGTGAGTGAAGTAGCATACCAATACCAGTACGGAAAACCTCTCGTCAAACCTGAGGAGGTAAACAATCTTCCAAAAAAAAGGCGAAGATTGCATAACTGGTACATGCATGCCACAAGGGCCGGGGCTAACTGGATAGTGCTGAGGGTTACAAAAAAGCATCATGGGAAAGATAAGGATGACATGATATCCATTGAATTTGATGAACTATTTCAATTATTCAATCAAGACGCCTTGGACAAATCGATCATGAGTGCCTATTGTCTGTAAGTACTAATTCTGTAATTAATTTAGTCTCCATCTATATTATTTTGTTTATTGCATGTATATAATCATACTTTAATATGCGTAATGAAGATTCTCGAATGCAGAGAGGACAAATCTATGACATTGGCTTCATTGACCCATATTGGGTTCATGAAGCTAATCTCAAAATAAGCCCTGTGATACGGAGGATAATATAGTACACGCGTTAAGGTTTCAAGAAACCAAAAGGGAAATACTATTTCCTTACAACTTCCAAAGGATGAGTGTTATTGTCTTGTATACACTTTCTATTTTGCTTACTCGATGTTAAGTATATAATTGATTAGTTCTGCATTCGCAGTACCACTATATTCGTTAATCATTCAACTTGACAAAGGGCGGTACTAGTCATGGACTCAAACATAAACCCCTTGAGACGTGGAAGGACATGCAGATACTTCTCCAAATGTAATTCTAATCATTACGACACTATATCGGCAACGCTCAGTGAATTTTATGATATCAAGTACTTAATAACTTATTTTATTCGCTTTTCACGCCGGCAGCGCTTGGAAACGGTTCACCAAGAAGGCTAGGGTGTTTGGAAAGAGGAGCTTACATTTCAACCACTAGATGTAAGCACCACTAGCTATATCCGCATCTCTTTGATTCTAGTTTTGATACAGTTATTATCATGCTTGATTATTATTTTGATTGAACTCGTTGTCGTAAAGTGCCCGACGCAGGACCGTGTAACAATCTATATGGATACTATGTATGCGAGTTCATCCGCAGACGTATGATGAGAAGGGCAGAAATTTAGAGCAACTCCACGACGTAAACAATTTCTATAGTTTTAATTACAATAAAATTGTGTTTAGTTTCATATTCATATAGGTGACTTTTTTAAATCAGATCGAACGTCTACGGACGGTCTTCCGCCAAAGGATCGACACGAGCAATACAGAGGAATTGGCGGATTCTTGGATGCGTAAGTCCTAAACACACAAGGGGAATACTACGCTGTGTATAGACAATAGGAATTGTAAAAATAGCAACTTTCAAGAAATTGGCCGATAGCATCGAATAGCAACTTTTGTATGTAGTGCATGAACTCGATCCGTATTGAATGTAATGTTGTCATGATGATCTTGTGTAATATAAGGTTCCTTCATTGATAAGTGCAAAACACTAAATAAACAATAAAACAACCTAAATAAATTCTTCGCATGCACAAAAGTGACGAAATATCGCCGGCAACAAAATGTGCCAAAATGAATTCTCGCCATGGCAGCAGTTATTAGTCCCGGTTCGTGTCCTCGCCTCGATGCCGCCACGTGTTCATTTGTCCCGGTTGGTGGGGCAACCGGGACTAAAGGTTAGAGCTTTAGTCCCGATTGCCCCGTCCCGGTTGGGCAACCGGGACTAATGGCCCTTACCAACCGGGACGCATGGGCCCTTTTCTACCAGTGGTACTCCCTCCATTTCAAAATATAAGATGTTTTAGCTTTGTGAATCAAATGTATCTAGACTTGTTTTAGTATATAAGTTCACTCAACTTTAGGGTGAATCTAAACATTAAACGAAGTCTAGATTCATTTTCTTTACGAACCTAAAACATCTTATATTTTGAAACGGAGGGAGTATGTTTCTTAGTAGTGATGTAACGAAGTGCTTTCCCTTACCTACCGGGGCTTGCACTGCCAATTGAGGCCAACAGGAAGGATGACTGAAACGCTACTGTTAACATAGTATGCAGTCACTGTGTCACTTCCCTCTTGTTTAGTGCTCTTTACAAGGTTCTAATTGAGCTAGTCCCACCGGATCCACCAGAAACCTTTTCGATTTGTAAAAGTTGGCGTCACTAATAATTATATGGTTTGTTTCCGGTCGAGATCAATCTGAAACTTAAACATCCATGAGTATTGCGTCATGGGTCACTACATGATACAGAGTACTCCCTCTGGCTCAGTTTACGGTGCGCCACGGAAAAAAACATACAATTCCAAAACTAGTCCATTTTAAGGTGTGTTTAGCATTAATTACAGGCGACTTATAAAGACGTGGTAGCTTCTAGCTTAGCTAATTCGGGAGATTGCCAAACGTTAGTAGTAGATCATATATATTGTGCCCTGACATGCATGTCACTTCCATATGACCGAAAGATCTGGCAATCACTCACTCCATTTGTCATTCGTGGACGAGAAATACAAGACCCCGATCGATCATCTTCGATCTAATGATGTGTATAGCTGCCCACCAATTTCCAGCAATCAGGCTTGCTATCTATCTAGACCACCAGTTCGTAGCAGAGCGATGTGAGATGTTCTAGTTGTGTTAATTTCTTCTTTTCTTAGTACTACTACTACCGGTGGTTCCGGAAATTAATGCATGCTTTCTTTCACCTACTGGTGGGCTTGACACTGATGCCCCGGCTAAGTGGAAGATGACCGAAACGGCTGCTACTAACACAGTGTTATATTGTGTCAGGCAGATTATCCCACTTGTTCGGTGCACTTTTAAAGGTGCTAATTGTGGTAGTCCCAACAGATCCACCAGAAAACCTTTTTGGTGTGTGTGTGTGTGTGCTTATTATACATAGATAAAAGTTGATATACATACATAGTTTTTTATATATATGGTCCGTTTGCAGTGGGTTTCGATGAATTGGCTACTTAATCAAGCATGCATGAGTATCGCATCATCCGTCGTTACGACGACCGTCAGGAGTTGTTTTTAGCACTAGATATCGGACACGGGAGATGTTCCGTGAGATATATATGTATTAGATGGCTCAAGATTTGCACTAATCCATCTCACGAAATCCTTACACTCAAGTAACAGTTTTCTTTTCTTGCATAAAAAAGTACTGAATTAATTTATTTTTATTTTTGCACCCAGAGTAAGTGATTCAACCCTACGGCCCGACCGGTGTTCTTTTAACGGATTTGCTAGCATGAGAACTTCTTAAGTCTCAGTCGTCTCTTTCATAGTTTGATTTACCTCGTTATTCGTAAGCATAATCGAGTTGCAACTCGTGTAAATGAAATTTAATGAGTTACCAGGTCAGATCCGGTAACCAAGACAAATCTTATGTTGCAACTAAGGATGAGCAAATATTAGAATGACATCAGCGACTAAGACATAATTAATTCTCGGACGCCTAAGACCTAAGCACTCCCTTCTTTTAATTATCGCTGGTAATTAAAGCAAACGAAAAAAGAAAGTTCGTCCTCAGCATCATGAGTTGCCATGTGCACTAGTACTGCCGCGGAGACACCGAATAATACCTTTGGAAGATCTGGACTACTACCGTGCTTGCTGTAGTAGGTGTATAGTATGGGAAAGCGTCGTATCGTACGTGTACATTTCGGAAGCTCGACGTAGTAGTACGTACTACTACCTTGCCCTGTGCAAAACACGACCGAATGATGATCAGCGGAGTCAAGAAAGAGCGAGCCGTCACGCGACCCCAAGTAAAACAAAGCTAGCGGCCTCGTGACCGTATACGCGCAGGCGCGCAGCGGCAAAAGGTGAAGGATCTGGAGAAAAGTCCGCGTCGTTTCGGCCGTCGGCTGGTGATCCGACGGCGCAGGATCGATCACGTCCGTGACGGAACGGGATGTGGGGAGATCATCTGGGCCTGGACCACGGGGAGAGAAGGGTCCCCAGCAGCTTGGTCCTTGAAATCTCCAATCATCCGTCACAACTGCGAGCACCCTCTGCTGCAGGTGAGTGAGTGCATTCAACCCTCGGCCAAAAGAGGACAGCGTTTCGGTGCGTAAGAGACAGGCAAGCTCGCCAAAAAAAACATATTACTCCCTCCGGCCCATATTAATTGACTTTGATTTATTAATATTTAAATGCACCTATATACTTAATAGTGTCTAGATTTATTCAAATATAGAGAAATTTGAGTCAATTAGTATGGGCCAGAGAGTGTACGAAAATTTGCAAAGTGGCAATTGGTGAAAGGTAAATGTGGGGTGCTTTTCTTAGAAAACTGCATAATTTTTGGAGCGCTTTTACGCACTGTGTCTGGACAGAGAGCAAGCTTCTTGTTAATTAGCATCTTGGCTGTTCGTGGACTCACACCAGCCATATAAAAAAAACGGTTTCTAACATTCTCTTGAATCGGTTCTATACATTTTAGGAATCAGCTCATACAGTCTGACACAAAAAACGATTCAAAAACTTAGTTCGCTTCTTTCTTGCTATTGTGGGACCCATTGGTGAAAATATGAGAAAAGAACATATGCATGCATGCAGATAAAGTGAATAATGGGACCAACCAGCGGTTCCATACACTAGGGCATTTCTCAACCGGTTCTAAATTCTGACGAAATATTTTTTGAACCGACGCAACATATCGGCTGGTCTCACAAGCTGGTGCTGGGGATTAATTAATGGCTGTGTGCAAACTGGAGTGGCTAGTGACCGGCTGCTAGTCTGCTAGTACTACTATACTCAGTGAGCGAAAAAGATGTTTTGTCAGTGCATGGAATAGGCCGACACGTAAGGGGGCGACCATGTTCATCAGCAGTAGCAGTCGTGACTCTACTGAACTTGTGTACTATCAAAGTTAGTAAGTTTGACTAATTTTATAGAAAACGTGATAATATTTACGACTCTAAATTGGTACTAGTAGATATGTATTTAAATTTAGTTTTATAATATGTTAATTTAATTTAATATATCTTGTTATATTTATATATATATAATTGGTTAAATTTGATAAAGTTTGACTTAGGCAAAAGGTAGAAGTACACTTATTTACGGACGGAGGGACTATTTCTTTCGTTTTAAAATATAAGATGTTTTGCTATTGTAAAAGAAGTGTATATGTAGTAGGTTCACTTTGAATCTATATAAACTTACACACTAAAAGATACACATTTTTCATAAAGATAAAACATCTTATATTTTGAAGGAAAGTGAGTAGAAGCAAGTGTAAGATCGAGAATAAGTCAAAACTTTCTGGTTTCCTTTAGAGCATCTCCACCGCCAAGACGCAAATGGACGTACAATTCTGTCTGTTTGGGTCGTGCCATGGACGATTTGGGTCCGAAGTCCTGCCTATGTTCGTGTTCATTTGCATCTGCATCTGGCCAGTCTGTGTCCGCGTCTGTCTAGGCAGACTCATCCATCACTCAGATCTGGGTCACGGATGGATCGGTCCGACCGAATTAATCCGGATAGGTCGCCCGCTAGAACGACGCGCACGCCCGCACGTTCGTGCCGACCGTTTGCGTCTTTCTGGTGGAGATGCCCTTACTTCCCTCTTTTCCTCTCTGGGACAGGATCCATGCATTCGGCACTGACGGCCGGACACCTTATCATGATAGACCGATGGTTTGGATGATTGTTCAGCACAGCTACAAAAGGCCGGTCGAGTCAAGACGCAGGAGATTTAGAGCATCTCCACTCGCCTACCCAGGACGCCGATCCGAACGCCGAATTTAGGTACGAATGCCAAAAATCGGCCCAGTCGCGTATCTAGGAACCTGTTTTCGTCCGAATTTGAACGAACTTGAGATCATAAAAGTTGTAAACTGAATAGCAAGATAATCTACTTTCATTAAAAGATTTATTAGATAATCGAAAACAGAGGATCTTGAGTACTATTCGAAATTCGGAAGAATTGCATGGAGGGACCATTGAGCAACTCGCAAAAGCTCGGGTTCGATTACAGAAAGTCGAACTAGAAGCGGATGAGTATCGTGGCTTCCTGTGCCGTACCTGTGTTCCTGAACGCCGGACAGCAAACGTGGGCCAGCTATGGTGAGACAGTCCCATTCCCCACCCCCCACACACACACACACTCCACTCGCCCAGACTGCGGCGAAGAGCTCCCAGCGTCTCTATCGCCATGACTTCGCCGGCGGATCTCCTTCACGCCAACACATGCCCACGCCTCTAGATAAGCTCGTCGTAGTTGTCCCTCACTCCGCCGGGCGAACTTCGCCGTAGCTTTGTTTCGCTGCGTGCTCCCAGCACCACCCTCGCCAAGTGTTCGGCATTTGTGCCATGGACTCCGAAGACGACGAGATACTCGTCATGGACTCCGACGACGAGAAGATATTCGACGTATTATTGCTGGAGGAGGAGAGCGTCGAGGTCGCCGAAGATGCAGAGCACATAAAGATCATCGCCTCGCTCGACCAGCTATACCTGCAGAAGGATCAATCAGCAACACAAAACGACGTACGCGAACCCTAGCGATCTATCAGCAACAATTGATTCGCTCAAAAAAGTTGTCACTTAAAATCCTAGCTAGCGTAACCGTACTTTCCTGCATCCCCAAGATCGACCTCAGCGAACGCTAGCGTCTTATTCACGTACGTCGTGCTCATCGATGGCAATGCCTGCCTATGCCCTGCCCTTGGAATTTATATATGCACTAGCTAGCGACAACAACGTACATACAGTACATACGACGTCCAACAACTCATGTTCCTTTTCTCCTGCTACTTTTCTACCACTTGACGTGCGCCCGATCGTACGTCCCTGTCACCGCCACGTCATCACGGCCGTCGTCTATAAGACTAAACTCCCCCCCAACTAAAGTAAGATCGAACACCCAAGATACATAAATAACAAAACCAAACCATTTGTCGCATTGACAAAAGGCATGTCGAAAAAGTATGCGACAAGTCACTCTCATTCCATCCAAAAGAGGATAAATAAAATAGTCTAATTCCTGATAAAGTTGTGCATTATAAACCAGCTTGTCGAGTTTTCTAGGCAGAGCAGCAGGTGGAGCAGATGAACCGCCAGAAAGGCGGAAAATAAGAACATGAAGTCGTTTCTCTCGTGTTCCCTTCCGGAAACATCACAAAAGCCAAACGGTGGAACCAGAAAGCGAAATGTAGAAAAGAAGCCATGCATGCATGATGCATCAGATTAGATTTCAGACAGAGAGGGTGTTGCCCTGTCTGTCTCGTCCATCGGCCTAGCTAGCCATAGCTTAGCAACTACCGGACATAAACGTAAGATCACGGTGCCCTAACCTGTCGCTTCCATTAGCGCAAAGATCTCACCAGTCACCATCATCTTCTGCTAATGATGTGTAGCTGCCCACAAATTTTCAGGAATCTAGCTAGTTTGACCAGTTCATACCAGTCAGCAGTCAGCAGATGAATATAAATATGGTGTTCAATATATGTTCCTTTTGTGATGTTTTGGATTGAACGAGTTGCTTTGTCTCGCACTCGGTTTCGTGTTAAATAATCATCAGCAGATTACAATGGAGGAGGTTTAAACCGATGAGGAGATAGATGACCGATCTGATCTTTATATCTAGATCAGATCGTTACAAGAGATCTTAACAAATCCTATGTCTATCTCTCTAGTACACGCACACACACGTTACTTATATTCAGTACATAAAATGTTACATTGCTAACACCCCTCCTCAATCACAGCCTTTCTTAGGTTGAGATTGTGTTTAAACTCTTCAAGTTGCCGAGCAGGTAAAGCTTTTGTGAAGCCATCTGCCACCTGATCTTGTGACTGAATAAATCTGATCTCAAGTAACTTATTTGAAACTCTTTCTCTTACAAAGTGAAAATCTATCTCAATATGCTTCATCCTTGCATGAAAGATAGGATTAGCAGAGAGATAAGTAGCTCCCATATTATCACACCATAGGCATGAAGTTTGTTTCCTTTCAACACCAAGTTCTCCTAGTAGAGACTCAATCCAAATGATTTCAGCAGTAGCATTTGCCAAGGCCTTGTATTCAGCCTCTGTACTGGACCTGGAGACTGTTGCCTGTTTTCTGGCACTCCAAGAAATAAGATTAGCACCAAAATAAACTGCAAAACCTCCTGTAGACCTTCTATCATCTACACATCCTGCCCAATCAGCATCTGAAAAGGCACTCACTAAGGTAGAGGAAGATTTTCTAAGAGTCAGGCCTAAACTCGAGGTTCCTTTGATGTACCTTAGTATTCTTTTGACAGCTGTCCAATGAACAGTTGTTGGAGCATGGACATATTGACAAACCTTGTTGACTGAAAAAGCAATGTGTGGCCTGGTGAGTGTCAAATATTGAAGTGCACCTACAATACTTTTGTATCTTGTTCCATCTTCAGGACCAAGTGCATCTCCCTCTTCAGCAGACAGTTTTTCTGAGGCTGACAATGGCATTGGAGACGATTTTAGGTCTTTCATGCCAACTCTGGTTAACAAGTCCAAGGCATACTTTTCTTGGGTTAGAACAATATCATTATTACATCTTTTTACTTCAATTCCCAGAAAGTAATGCAAGTCACCTAAATCCTTTAATGCAAAGGTTGCCCCTAGATCTTGGAGGAGAGCAGTGATAGCTTTGTTTGATGAGCTAGTGACTATGATATCATCAACATGTACAAAAATTGTAATACCTGACTTGTTATAAATGAATAGAGATGTATCAGCTTTGGATGGTGAGAAACCAAGTTCTTGAAGTTTTGAACTCAACTTGGCAAACCATGCTCTTGGTGCTTGCTTGAGACCATATAAAGATTTGTCCAATTTGCACACATGATACGGTGCCTTTGGATTCTCATAGCCAGGTGGTTGTTTCATGTAAACCTCTTCTTCAAGAACACCATGAAGAAATGCGTTCTTCACATCTAGCTGCCTTAAGCTCTATCCTCTGGACACAGAAACAGCTAAAACAAGTCTGATAGTAGCAGCTTTAACAACAGGACTGAATGTGTCCTCATAATCTATGCCATATCTTTGCTTGAAACCTTTTGCTACTAATCTAGCCTTGTATCTATCAATAGTTCCATCAACCTTTCATTTAATTCTATAAACCCATTTGCAATCTATGAGATTTATACCTTTTCTTTGTGGAACTAAATGCCAAGTTTTATTTGTTACTAAGGCATTGTATTCATCATCCATAGCATGTTTCCAATTTTTATTGGCTAATGCTTCTTGTAAATTTCTAGGTTCATTAGATGTCACAGAGAGGTTGTAACGAACTGTACCATCTGCATAAACTTTGGGTTTACTGTTACCGATTTTGGCGCGAGTGCGATGTGGTCCTTCTTGTGATGTAGAGGGCGCTGCTTCCTGTTGAGGAGCAGACCGACCAGGTAGAGCAGAGAGTCCCTGATGCTGCCGATCCCAAGGCTTATTCTCCATCATACCGGTTTCTGGAGCCGCGCGTGTGCGAGCGGGAGATGCTCCAATTGGTCTGCTTGATCCGGCAGACGCACGTGACGCGGCGACAGGTTCCTGGCGCGCTGCCCCTGCCCCTTCGGTCGATGAAGAGCCGGACAGCTGTGGCGACGTGGCACGCATGCCTTGGCTGGAGCCGCTCGAGCGTGACGCGGCTGACGAGGCTCCTGGGGAAGCCGCAGATGACCGCGACGTGCCTGCAGTACCGCCTGCGGTAGCTGATCCCGAGGCGGATTCCTCGGACAGATCGAGCAGCGTATCTGCTCCGTGTTGTGCGCCGTTGTTGTGCAGCGACAAATTTTCATCAGCATCGTTTGCTTCCGTTTCGGCATCATTCTCCGCCAAATTTTCTCCCGTTGTTTTCTGTAATGTCTGCACAGGCATACGACTAGCAGCTGGAATATTAGTCATTAGATCAATGCATTGTTCCTCCCCTTGAGCTAAATCCGGTTGGTTTTGAAAATGTTCTGGGAGGAGAAGAATTTCTTTCCGAAGGAGAGCGCCGGCATTGGGACGGAGTTTGGAGAAAGGGAAAACTGATTCGTCAAAAACGACGTCACGAGATATGTAGACTCTCCCACTGGAAACATCAAGACACTTAACCACTTTATGCATATTACTATAGCCAATGAAGACACATTGTTTGGAACTGAAGGACAATTTTCTGGTTTGGTATGGACGAAGGTTGGGCCAGCATGCGCAACCAAAGACGCGCAAGGAGGAATAATCTGGTGTTTCTTTTAGAAGACGTTCCATGGGTGTTTCATTGTTTATGACTTTAGAGGGGAGTAAGTTGATGAGATATGTAGCAGTTAAAAAGGCTTCATCCCAAAATTTTAATGGCATGGATGCATTTGCAAGAAGAGCTAGCCCCTCTTCAACTATATGGCGATGCTTGCGTTCGACAGAGCCATTTTGTTGGTGGGCATGTGGACAGGAGACATGATGAGAGATGCCTACTTGTTGAAAGAAAGGGTTGAGTTTTTCATATTCTCTCCCCCAATCTGTTTGCATAGCAATGATTTTTCTATTGAATTTGCGTTCAACAAGATTCTGAAAGTTTTTGAAGACTTGAAAAACTTCAGAATTTTTCTTAAGCAAATAGATCCATACAAATTTACTATAGTCATCAATAAAACTTACATAGTACTCAAAACAACCAACAGAGGTAGGTGCCTTTCCCCACACATCGGAGAAGACAAGTTCTAAAGGAGCAGTTGATCTACTAGTGGATCTAATGTATGGGAGTTGATGACTTTTAGCTTGTTGACATGGATCACAAACAGACTCGACTCTAGACTCATTGGAACAAGCAAGCTCAAATTTGCTAAGAATTTGTTGAACGACTTTAAAAGAGGGATGACCCAACCGGTCATGCCACCTTGTAGCTGAAGGCTTGGTGGCGCTAAGGACCTGTTTATTCTGACTTGATGATGACACCATAGGGTAGAGGCCTTGAGAGCATCTCCCTTTAAAAAGAACCTTCTTCGTTGTTCGGTCCTTCACATAAAAATGCCACGGGTGAAATTCAACAAAGACATGATTGTCTAGGGTTAGACGATGGATGGAAACAAGGCTTTTTGTGGCACTAGGAACATGAAGAACATTTTTAAGATGGAGAGGTTTGGATGGGGAATTAACAATTGCATGACCAACATGACTAATTTCCATACCTGCTCCATTGGCCGTGTGGATCTTGTCGCGGCCGTTGTATTTCTCCTTCATGGTGAGCTTGTCGAGCTCGCCGGTGACATGGTTAGTGGCACCGGTGTCACAGTTCCAGTTGGTGTCGACGCCGTAGGAGGCACCATATGCAGCTCCATAGGCACCACTTGGGCCGCCATGTACTTCCTCCTCGCCTTCATCATCGGAGTAGCGGTGCCAGCACTTCCAGGCAGGATGGCCCGGTTTGCCACAGATTTGGCAGATGATGCGGTCGTCCTTGCCCTTGCCACCACGTCCACCGCGGTGACCGTTGCTGCCTCCGCCTTGGTGCTGCCGTCCTTGTCCACGTCCATAGCTGCGTCCACCGCCGCGACCGCGAGGTGCACCTCGGCCACCCGGGCGTCCGCCACGTCCACGTGCGGCAGAATTGACGGAGGAGTTTCCGCCGCTTGTGTCGATGCCGAGCATCTCCATGTGATTGTCGTAGTTCATCACCTGAGCATACAGGTTGGCGATGGTGAGGTTATTGTCGGGATTGGCCCCGACACTACTAGAGAAAAGCCTATCCGAGGCGCATATCACATGTGCCTCTAGCTTCAAGCCTCGGGCATTTCTTATGCGAGCCGCATCTGATATGCGCCTCCTATACTTCACATATGCGAGGCGCATATCGATATGCGCCTCGCATATGTGAAGTATAGAGGCGATATCATATGCGCCGCATATGTTTCGAACGCGCTCGGTATTTATAATATATGCGCCTCGCATATGTTTTAGAATGCGTCTCGGATATTTATAGTATATGCGCCTCCTATAGTATCCTATGTGCGCCTCCGGTAATATTTTCGAAATTCAAGTTTTACAGACCATTATAAATAATAATATACAGATATTCAAATATACAATATAGTCCACAGATTTTTTCAGAAACTTGCAAAGCATAATAGAACCAACATGAATACAATACATTACGCATCAATCATGACATACAAGTTCATACATCAGGTGTTTGTGCCACAAGTTCACACCTCCGAGTACAAGTTCACAATCACATTATACCTCCGAGTACAAGTTCACAATCACATTACAACTCCAACGACGTAGCATATATGTTCACAGTATGATTGCGCATATTATAATAATGAAATCAGAGATCACAAACCAGGCTAGTATGTGCTTGATTGCGTTACGTATTGGTCACACAAGTGGCAGAATGAGCATCCGGCGACAGATACACTGAATATTTACGTTACTATGGCACTGAGTTAATACCTTTGTCGTTTTCATCTACAAACTTCAAGGGTAGCAGGCTCTTTCTAATGGTACCGCGGTGGTGCGTCCGTGCGATAAGCTCCTGGCCGATATAGCAGCCCTTTTCAAATGAAATAGCATTCAGGCCTGCAAAGTTGTACTCAAGTGGAATTGCTTCACCTGAATCAGAAGAAGATAATTAGCGAAAAGACAAGCACTCTAGTGTTTGAGCTGGAAAAATAGGGAAATAGTAAGGTGTAACAACCGGAATAATATAATTCAAAAGGCAAGCAAGGATAAGAGAAAGGATGTTAGTGTTGCTCTACGCATATAAGGGACTTATTATATTAGACAGAGTTGCCACACCGGCTTGCCCATGTTGTAGAATAGACAAGACTACTGAAATCTTCATTGTACTACATGGTACTATATGCTTCTAAGATAAGCCCCTTCAGACATCCTTTTACACATTTAACTAGCACGATTCAACCAAAAATTTTGGGCCCCTGGAACCACTATCTTATAACAGAACATGATATGAGCTTCTAGGTCCTAACCTGCAGATGCTACATACTACCATGGTAAACTATCTATCGCCACTACTAAGTACTAACGAACCAGAATGGATCTGACGAACCATGAGTAAGCAATACAATTCCTTAAAATCACTTTAGCAGAGTCCCATCCCCTCTACCTGGAGCAGTCTTTAACTATTGTAGTTCCAGGTGCAGCCATTTGCATAATTCCTACTCTGCAAGATAGCCAGTTTAGAGCTAGCGCAGGTGTTAGAGGTGAGCTGGTAGCGGCAACTCAAGATAGAACAAGACCAAGGCAGTTGAAGAATCAAGACTACCAAGAGCCAAAAAAAATCAAGGTTTGCCATTGGGAGAGTGATGGTCGTTGTTTCAACTTTGAAAAAAACCCGACTTTCCTGTGTTCGGTGCTGTAAAGTTTTTGTTCATTTTTCTGTTGATTCTATGTAATTATATCATGATGAATGGGCCTTGTACCCTCAATGCCAGTTCCTTGTGAATTCTTACAACTTCCAATTCATTTCCTGTAGACCTAGATTAGGCAGTTCTAAGCTTTTGTTTTGTGACGTACACTTTATCTAATCTGGTAGGTTTGCCAAGAAATTTACTACACCAAACACTACTCCTGGAACTCTTTTTACAGTAGACCAAACAATTGTGTTGAACCTCAGCATAACCTGAACCTTTCAATGGTACAAAACAGCAAGAGCACTGCACATTCATTAACAGAGGTGGAATATTTACAAGCAAAACAAGAGTTTTAAGGCGATAAACTTGCAAGATCAAATACACAGCCAGTGGGTCAGGACTCAGGACCACCTTGGCAATGTAAGGCGATAAACTTGCAACATCAATTACACAACCAGTGGGTCAGGACCATCTTGGAAATGGACAGAAGTCGAGAGAGAGAGAGCTTCTCCCAAATTAGCACAGCAATCTCATGGGAATCGACTCAAGGAGTGTCTCCTGCAAAATCACCACCGTCCTATCATTCCAATTCCCCTTCTGCAAAATCACCACCGTCCTCTCATTCCAATCCCCAACATTCAGTATATGAGTAGTGAGCTCGGCATTACTCAAGACATACCAATATGTGTACTCATATACCATACCAGCAGTAGAACCCACGAAAGGAGAGTTGGCCATCACTCCGTTCCAGAAACACCAAAGTGAAAGCATTCAAGCAGAGTCCCATCCCCTCTACCTGGAGCAGAAACGTGACCTGCATCCCCTCTACCTGGAGCAGAGTCCCATCCGAGTTCATCCACCAATTCGTCTCCCCAATCGCAGGGGAAGGGGAAGAGGGATAGGGGGAAGGGGAAGGAGAGGGGAAGGGGGTCGGGGCTCACCTCGACGACGGGCTGCTGCAGGCGTGGACGGGGTGGCCGGCGGCAGGCGCTGTCCACGGGCAGCAGGTCTTCAAGCACCAGCGCCAGGCTCCTCCTCGACGGGGCGGCGGCGGGCTCCTCCTCCACGAGGCGGGCGGCGTCGGTCTTCTCCTTCCACGGGGCGGGCGGGTCGCGAGGGCGAGGTGCTCCTCCACGGGTCACAGGTGAGGTGCTCGTCGACCCCTGTGGATGGTGGCCAAGATGTCAGGAGGGAAGAGGATAGGGAAGGGGGAGGGAAGGGGTCGGGCTCACCTCGGCGATGGTGGACGGCGGGCTATCGCCGGACGGCCGGAGGCGGAAGGGCTGCAGCGCACACGGCGCGGCGGCTTCGACCAGACCGCGGCAGCGCGTGAGACGGAACAGGAAGGGGATAACCTTTCGTGTAGGTTTTTTTCTTTGAGGAAAACATTTCGTGTAGCTATGCGGCTTTGATCTGTACCAGATTATGCGAGGCGCATATTGCAAAATGCGCCTCGTATAATATTACGCGAGGCGCATCTGACCCGAATGTGCCTCGTATAATTCAAACTATAGGAGACGTATATAGCAATATGTGCCTCGTATATGCGGCCACCTACCAGCGCCCGGGCCCGCATGAGTTACTTGAGGCGCATATGGCCATATGCGCCTCGCATATTGTCAAATATAGGATGCGCCTCGCATATTCGTGCACCTACCAACACGCGGGCCCACACAGAATATGCGAGGCGCATTCTGGCCATATGCGCCTCGCATATTATCAAATATAGGAGGCGCATATAGCCATATGCGCCTCGCATATTCGTGCACCTACCAACACGCGGGCCCACACAGAATATGCGAGGCGCATTCTGTCCATATGCACCTCGCCTATCTGATATATAGGAGGCGCATATGACTAGAATGCGCCTCGCATAATATGGGGCTGCTAGATTCTGTCCGTACAGGGATTATAGGAGGCGCATTCTTATCATATGCGCCTCGCCTATTTTTATACTAGAGGCGCATATCGCAAATTGCGCCTCGCCTATTTTTATAGGAGGCGCATATGCTAAATGTGCCTCGCATAAGCATGTCTCCTATTGCCTTTTCTCTAGTAGTGCGATGGCGGCGAAGAGGGGGTTGTAGGGATCATCTAGACCCGCGAGGTATTCCACGATCTCGTCCTCCTCGAGCTTGCAGCCCGCAGCTGCGAGCTCATCTGCGATCGCCTTCACCGCAGCGAAGTACTGCGGTGTACTCTTGCCTTCCTTCTTGGTGTTGGCGTGTCTGGTCCGTAGATTGGCGATGCGGGTGCGGTATTGCGCGGCGAACATCGACGTGATCGCCGTCCAGACGGTGGCTGCCGTCTTCATCCCGATGCAGGAGACTTTGATGTCTCTCGACAATGACGCCAGCAGATACGTGAGCGCCTGCTGATCGGCTTGCACCCAGGCGTCATAGGCCGGGTTCTCTACCTCCTCTTTCTTTCCATCCTTGTCCTCGATGGCGATCTTCTTCGCCGGCGCCTTGGAGGTCCCGTCAAGGAACCCCATCACGCGGGCGCCACGGACGGCCGGGAGAACCTCCGTTTCCCATAGCAGGAAGTTGTCCCGCGTGAGCTTCTCGGCAGTGCCTTGGCTCGGGAGGATTGAGGCCATGGGGCCGGTGGAGGAGGATTCTACGCTCATGGCGCTAGATGTGTTTTGGTAGAAAGATTGGCTCTGATACCATGTGATGTTTTGGATTGAACGAGTTGCTTTGTCTCGCACTCGGTTTCGAGTTAAATAATCATCAGCAGATTACAATGGAGGAGGTTTAAACCGATGAGGAGATAGATGACCGATCTGATCTTTATATCTAGATCAGATCGTTACAAGAGATCTTAACAAATCATATGTCTATCTCTCTAGTACACGCACACACACGTTACATATATTCAGTACATAAAATGTTACGTTGCTAACACCTTTTCCTTGAAAAGTTGAGTACTTAAGTATGTTTCTTAGTAGTGATGTAACGGAATGCTTTCCCTTACCTACCGGGGGGTTGCACTGCCAATTGAGGCCATCAGGAAGATGACTGAGACGCTAGTACGCAGTGTGTCGTCACTTCCCTCTTGTTTAGTGCTAATTGAGGTAGTCACACCGGATTCACGGGAAAACTTTTCGATGTGTAAAAGTTGGCATCATTAATAATTATATGGTTTATTTCTTGTCGAGAGCATCTGAAACGTAACCACCCATGAGTATTGCGTCATGGGTCACTACATGCATGATATCATGAGCCGTGTATTGATTTCAGAGTGCCATCTCAATTACTACATTGCAAGCAACACATTTCATTGACAACTATGAGCAGTAAATTCCAAAAAAAAAAACTTGAAGTTGTAAAAATAAAAAATACACATGTAATGATATAAATGTTCTAGTCCGGAGTAGTTGTTTATATGGTTGTATTCATGGTATGGGATCTTCTTTGCACTAGACAAAATAAGTCACCACATGCATATCATGAGCTATGCATTGATTTAAACAACTACAAGCATACCATGTAGTGCGTAGTAGTTGTATGCTTGTATTCATGGTACTATGAGATCATGTTTGCAGCACAAGCCAAATGAAGAAACCAGAAAGGCAAAGGTAAAAAGAAGTCATGCATAGATTTGATTTTCAGACGTGTTAGTCTCACCCATGCATCAACCTAGCTGCTAGCTTAGCTACTCCAGGACATTGACATAAACGTTAGATCATATAGTGCCATGACATGTCACCTCCATGACTGCAAGATCCGACAATATAGCATTCACTCCATTTTTTTTGAACGATCATTCACTCCATTTGTGGGCATGCAAGAAATACAAGACCCCGATCATCTTCTAATGATGTGTAGATAGCTGCCCACCTATTTTAGGCAATCTGGCTTGCTAGCTAGACCAGTTCGTAGCAGAAATGCATGCTTAATTACTACCGGTGGCTCCGGAAATGCATGCTTTCTTTCACCTACTGGGACTTGACATTGACACTGATGCGGTGATGCCCCGGCTAAGTGGAAGATGACTGAAACGTCTGCTACTAACACAGTGTTATATTGTGGCATATTATCCCACTTGTTCAGTGCACGTTTTAAGGTGCTAACTGTGGTAGTCCCATCCGATCCACCAGAAAACCTTTTGGTGTGTGATTGCGAAGATAAAAGAAAAGTTGATATACATTGTTTTATGGTCCGTTTGCAGTGGAGATCGATTAATTTGCTACTTAATTAAGCACGCATGAGTATCGCGTCATCCATCATTACGACAATCGTCATGAGTTGTTTTTAGCACTACACTTGCTTTTCCCAGATCGGACACGATATATGCTCCGTGAGATCTCTATTAAATGGCTCAAGATTTTCCCTAATATATCTCTCGAAATTCTTACATTCTTATCGCAAAAAAAAGTACTAGTACTCCCTCTAGTCTAAATTATTGGCCTCTAGGTAGTACTCGTATTTTTATTTATTTTTTTGCACCCCGGAGCGAGTGATTCCGGTTGGTGTGCACTTACTTGCCCCACGGCCATGTTCTATTGTTAGACTGTGTATAGCTTCTATAATTATGTATGTGTATTGTACCAACTGTAACACACCCATTATATATATGTGATAGGCCACCCTTTTAAAGGTTGAGCCTGGGCGTCCTGATCATATATGTTGTCTTACCAAAGCACTATACGGCTTGAAGCAAGCTCCTCATGGCTGGATGTCCGTCTTGCTACAGCTCTTCGTGCTCATGGTTTTGCACCGTCCACTGCTGATTCATCGTTGTTTCTTCTACAGAAGCCTGAGATCACTATGTACTTGTTGCCACCAGGAGCTCGCTCAAAACTGGTGAAAACTTTCCGCTATGAAAACGTTTGGCAATCTCACTCTGAATATGATGAAAAGGTTAAAGAGATGTGGAGATGTGGGTCAGGCCAGAGAGGTTTGCAGGGTATTGTAGATGCTCTAGCTGGTGTGCAGAAAGAATTGGGACAGTGGGGAGTTCGAGAGTTTGGGAACCTGACGAAAAAAGTTCAGAAATTACAGCGAACACTCGAGCGGCTCCGTAAGAGTTCAGTGGGTCGAGGCCTCGTGACCGTATACGCGCAGCGGCAGCAAAGCGAAAGGACCTGGAGAAAAGTATGCGTCGTCTCCGCCGTCGGCTGGTGATCCGACGGCCCAGGATCGATCAGACCGCGACGCAAGAGGCTGTGCAGAGAGAAGGGCGCCCTCTGGACCACGGGGATTGGTCCCCAGCTCCGCTCTCTCGTCCTTAAAATCTCGAGACAATCATCCGCCACAAATTAAATGCGAGCACGCTCCGCTGCAGGTGTGTGTGTGCATTCAATCTGGTGGAATGGGTGGGAATGGTCGCAGGAGAGCAACCACCTGATGGCAATTGGTGATAGGTAGCTAGGTGTGGGGTGCTTTTCTTAAAAAAAAAAACTGCATAATTTTTGGGAGCCCTTTATTTACTGTGTCTGGACAGAGAGCAAGCCGGGTAATTAGCATCATCTTGGCTGTTCGTGGAGTCACAAGCTGGTCCTGGGGATTAATTAATTAATGGTTGTGTGCAAACTGGAGTAGTAGCTAGTCTTCTAATACTTCCTCATTCACGGTTTGCAGAACGCTCTACAAAAATCTCACGGACCTAGGCGTGAACGTATTGGCTAAAAATTAGACATATTAATGAACCGTTAAGGCGCATGCAGTGGTGGAAAACTGTTGCATGCATAGGAGGTTAGGAGAAAAGCTGCCACATTAATCAATAATTAATGCTCATGCTAGTCCTAGTGGTAGTATCATATACTAGTATTATGTATATGATACTAGTGCATGATACTATGTCTCTAGTGCATTGTATCATATAATATCATAGTAGTAATATATTTATTGATTTGTAGAATCTCTATGTAAAATGTGTACACAATATTTACTTGTCATTATGATTTCTAGCTTTACGTGATATGATACGGTATCTACTTATGATACACTAACCACCTCTCTCTTCATTAATTATGACGCCACATCAGATTTTTGCCAAGTTGGAATGCATGATACTAGCACTAGGACCAGCCTTATGCGTCCAGAAATATTGTAGTTTTAGAAAAACCTAAATTTGATTAGGTGCCCTGCAAACCGTGAAGGAGGAAGTAGTACTATACTCGATGCATGAAAAAGATGTTCTGTCAGTGCATGGAATAAGCCGACACGCAAGGGGTGCGACCATGCATGTTCATCAGCGGTACCAGTCGAGTGACTTTACTGAAATCCTCTACTCCTAATTTGTCTCTGTACATGCTACGTAGAACTACGAGGGAGTGTAATTAAGATCGAGAATAAGTCAATATACTTTCTCGTATCCTTTCCTTACCTCTTTTCCCTCTCTGGGGAAAGGAAAGGATCCAAGCATTCGGCACACACTGACGGACATCTTATCATGATAGACCGATGGTTTGGACGATTGTTCAGCACAGGTACAAAAAGGCCGGTCCATCGAGTCAAGACGCAGGAGATTTAGTTGGAGAAAATAAGGGAGAAAAAAAGCTTGGGGCAAACATCACCTGGCTGCTAGCTAGTATATGTACTTAGGTGCTAGGCGATGGTGCTCTCTTCCTTCTCCTGCCTGAATAATGATCCGGCCAGAGAGCAGTAGTCGCAACTCGCAAACCTCTGTTTGAACATGGGAGTCTTGTGAAGGAGACGATTTGCTCTGCACCTTCGTCCACCGGTCGAAAGCGCAGGCCTGTCTGACTACTGGCGGGTGAAAGTGAAGACCGGGCTAGCTAGTCGAATCGAATCGGCCGGCCTCAAACTTTCTTATTCGCTCACAGCCAGCCTTTAGCTTTAGCTTCCATTCGATTTGTTTTTTCTCTTTTATTTCTTTCTTTCTTTCTTTCATTCTTTTCTCCTATGGAAAAGAGAGGGGATGCATGAACGCTGGCGGCTTTATTTATCCGGGAAATGATTCGAGTGGTCACGTGATGGCTGGGTCTGGATGTTGAGGGAATGTTAGGTCTGAAATCATCTGATCTGATGTATCCATGCATCTGGATCCACCGGTCGGTAGTCGGTCCACCTTTAAAAGAGTACCACTATCTCTTCTCACCATTCAAGAGTTGCTGGACAAGTTACACAAATCACACAGCCAGCTTCTCAGCAATCCATCCAAGTCCATAGTCACACAGGCCAAGCTCGGCGAGAAAAAAAAAAGAATAGAACAGATAGTAGTATCACACAAAAAAAAAACGGTTTCAGTTAAGTTAGCCAGCAGCTGTACAACAACCAACCAACGGCACGAATGAATTACCTATATCTATATGGAAAATTTAAAAAAAACAAGGACCAAAAAATCTGGGTAACGCACCAGAGCGATTAACAGGCAATCCTCATATCCTACAGTCGCCTACGGCGAAAAGAGTCAGCTACTGCTGTCTATATCAGGTAATAATCCTTGGCATCAGGGATCACAAGCTCCACATATCTCTCGGGTACTTCCTTCCCGGGATCAGGGATCCCCGGCAGCTACAATCTCCGGCACCGCCTTCTCGCGGCCTGTACACTGCCACTTCGGCAAGGTCTAACTCTTCTACCAACACTTGCGGCATGACATCTGGCAGCACGATGAACAATGTTTATCTTTACACCGATGGAAATGCCTTGCTCTGCTCCTTGCTTAGATCATGCTTTGGTTTGTACGCATCTTGCTCTTCCGACCATTTGGGTCGAAGTGATGTTGTGCTGCTGAGATGCACAGGTACCCCATCTCGCTTGCCCAATTCACCTGCTTTTCCAAGCATTGTACTTACCCGGCGTGGCTTTGGCTGATGGCAAGTCATCCAATCCTGGAAATACAGGGCTTTTCTCCTTTCAAGAACACAACATATGAGTTTCCATCTTAGCACGGACCTTTCCTGTCATTCCTTAACTCCAAACTGTGGAGGGCTCAAGGATATCTCATGCATGGGTGTATCAGCATCAATTTTCTTGGCACTGACAACGGCTTCCCATCTGAAAAACACACCCAGGGGAGCTAGGGAGGAACTCTGCCACTGTCTTGGGTAACTCGAACTTTCTCTTCCTCGGCACGAAGATGGAGTTCCTTATAAATATTTGCAGAAGCAGTAGTGAAAGTCTCCATTGCTTCAAAGATATTCCTCAGACCTGACTGCAGGCTACTGTTTTCTGCCGGGGGGCCTCCGGCATGTAACACCTGCGCGGACAAGGATACACCCGTCTGATCAGAAACAAGGACAAGCTTCTTGTTCTGCGCTTCCAGAGCCTTCCTCATCGCCTGTTCATCCCTTTCCATCACCCTCAGGTCCCTGTCCATGCCCTTATTAGCCATCATACCCTGCCGTTGCTCTAACCTGTGCCTCTCCCAGAGGTGGAGAACATTGGTCGCAAAGGCTTGCATCGCCTTGACTACTTCCTTCTCGGATATCCTACCCACGCCGGCTGCCCAGTTATTACATATGATGAAAATCGGTGGCCCACCTAACCGCCCAGGAGAAAATGGAGGCACGCCATCATCCGTTTCCTCTGGTGTATAGATAACTCCTTTCCGCAGCCACTCGTTTAAAGTAATAACATAGCTCTTTTGAGCGCCCACCCATGCCGCAAAACAGGTAGTCCAATCCAATAGCTGAAGCTCCAGACGCTTGATCAAGTCCATATGATCTTCCCCAAATCTTGCACTGTCTATCATGGAGTCTATGTTCTTAGCTTGGGATATAGCGTGCAGTTGGATCTGATGGCATTCTAGCATAATGTCCCACATCCGCATCAACCTGAATAGAGGAATGTGTATCTTTCTTAGTTGTGCAAGGATTGCAATATCACAGCCAACATGTAATACAAACAAACAGCATGTAAATAAAGATGCTCTGGTTGCCAACTAAATAACAAGCAAACTAATGCAAAGATGAACTGGTAAGCACATGGAATGGAATAAGCTGCATCATGTTTGCCAAAAATAATTGGTTTCCAAAAATGATTACTATTTCCATGAACTTACACAACAAAAAGATTTTATAGGGAACAGACACGTGTGTCGCTTTGCTATATGCAAGTTAATATTGTTTTATGGGAGAGCTACATACCCTTGAATGAGTTCACATGTTTGTGGCCATAACTCTTCATCTCTCAACTTACTGATCTTGCCCGAGATAGTGTTCACGACCTGAATAGCAATGCTTATCCTTGTTGATAACTTCCTTATTTCCTTCTCGGTGGCTATAATCTTTTCAGCTTCTGCACCTTTCTGATCTAACATTTTCAGCTCCTCGCGTTTCCTATCATATTTAAGCCTCTCGTCCTCCTCAGCCTGTAATGCACCAGAAAAAATGAGTCCACTAAATCTAATCTTTCATAAATTGGTGCAGTGATTAAAAAAACTTTGATGCATGTGTATTGCCAAATAAGCATTGTGTTACAAGTCAGAGCAAAGCCTTAGGAACAGCGCAGCCAAACTTTTGAAAATAAATACTGCAAACCAATAACAAAAGATATAGTACAAAAATGGAGGACAGTCAGGAAGCACAATCTAATTAAATGAGCATCAAAGAACCAACCACTTTCTTAACACGTGGAAGATAAAGTAAGTATCAAGAGTAGACCTAATCATAGGACATTTATTTATTGTTAACTACATAATTTCTAATTTTAGCAACATGATGATAACTAAACAAGTGCTACCACCTAAACTAAGATGGAAACTCATAATACTAGACCCATCATATAGATAATGGACAGATCCAGAAATTGCCACATACCATATTTGGACTCGGTACTCTAAATTAGGACGTGCAAGCATGCAAGTGCAAACAGTGGAAACCACGTTGTCATTAGTCAAACAATTCAAGACAACAATGTTCCCGACAAGTTCAAATCTGTACGAAAGAATTATATACCTTAACTTCCTGAAGAAGCTTCCTTTCCCACATGTACAGTTTCTGCAGTGTCGAGGAAAGGTTGCCGCATCCCATCGCCTTGTCTTCTTCGAACCGCAGAAACTCCTCCTCCATTGTCGGTATCCCGCAAATCATCATCGCGGACACTGGATAGGCAATTGGGTGAATTCAGCACTCGTGTCAAGAAACTACAAAAGAACAAGACTGAACCGTTGGATACCAGATGTGAGAGAAACATCACGCACCTTTGAAACCAGAATTCTTCTGGTAGTAAGGCATCTTGCCAACCTCAAGCATCTTAGACACCTCACCAGCTGAATCTGAAGCACGCTCAAATTGGGCCTTGATCTCGAGCACCACCTCATTGTCATCAACGTATGTCTTCTCCGATCCTGTGGGAGGCAGTCCAGCAACGTGCTGACGTGCATCAGACCGCTGCACCTGTTCTCCCACGACACTCTTCTCTACAACATGGACATCATGCTCTAAGCTGCTCCCACTACTACTTGCCTCGGATGACTTGGATTCACGGGGCATTTCATCCCCAGTACTGCTCCTGCCTTCCTCCTTTGCTGCCTTCCCTTTCCCATTGTACCCCTTTGTTGGGTGCTTCTCGTCACCGTAAGCTTCCTTGACTACCTCCATGTCCTCATCCTCCAAATCGGGGATGCCCTCCTCCTCGCGCACATCCTTGGAACTCCTGCTGGGAGTGTATGGCGTCTGGGCAGCAGTTGGCTGCTCATAGTAGCTCCCATATGTCTCAAATGGGTTCAGAAAGTCCCAAGTAGAAACCCTCGGCGGAGATGGAGGCGGTGGTGGGGCAACTTCCTCACGGGAGGAGGATGCCGGAGGTGGAGCAGCAGCACCGCCATAGTAACCACCGTATGCATACTGGTTATAGGAGGTCGAACCCTGTGGTGGGGGGCCATATCCGCCGTAGCCGCCTGGGGGTGCCTGCGGGCCACCGTCACCATAATACTGAACTCTGGCATCAGTGGGCTGTGGGCGTTGCTCGTATGACACGGGCGGCGGAGGCTGGCCACGGGCATAGCTGGTGTTGAAGAAGGTCTGGACTGTGGCATCGGTGGCCTCCGGACGGTGCTCGTATGAAACGGAATGCGGTGGGGGCTGGCCCTTGGCATAGCTGATGCTGAAGAAAGTCTGCACGGTGGCGTCGGTGACATCCGGCGGGCGGTGCTGGCATGAAATGGATGGCGGTGGGGGCTGGCTACGCGCATAGCTCATGTTGAAGAAGCTCTGGCCGTAGCCACCCATGCCGCCGTAGCCCGGCGGTGGCGGTGGATCATAGCCATCGACAGCAGGCGGTCCCATGGTGCTGTAGCCCGGCCCATTGGCTCCGCCGCCGCCCATGCCGCCATATCCTGGGTCATAGCCGCCGCCGTAGTCGGGTGGAGGGCCGTATCCACCGCCATACCCGTAGCCCGGAGCACCATACGACGGCGGCGGACCATAGGCAGAGTTGCCATACGGCGGCGGTCCCATCTGCGAGGATGGCGGCGGCCTGGGACCCGGTTCCCCGGTGGACCGGACGATCTGTGGGCGGCGCTGGCCCGGCTCAGCCTCGTCGTCCGAGTGGAATTTGATGTGCCCATCATCCGAATCGGAGTCCCCGTCAGAGTGGAAGTGGATGTGCTCGTCGTCGGGGTTGATGCGGACCTGCTTGGCGACCGCCGGCGGCGCAGCCGAGGACGAGGAGGCGATTGCGGGGCCACCGGGGTGGGCGGGGGAGGCGGCCGGGAGGCCGTCCCCCTTGCGCGCGGCGGGGAGGCGGAGCGCGGGCTCCGACGGCGGCGGGGGCAGCGTCTGAACGCCCCGGACGAAGTCGTGCAGCGCGTCGCCGACCCTGGTGAGCGAGACGGCGTATGCGCGGTGCGCGTCGGCGAGCGCGTAGCGGTGGCGGATGGCGAGCGCGAGCAGCTCGGAGCGCTCCCGGCAGTGCTTGACCGCCGCCTCCTCCTCCAGCTTGGAGTGGCCGCACCCCATCGGGGACTACGGTGGTGGTGGGGGAGGCGGGCGCGGAAGAGCCTCACGCCCAAGAAACGGAACTTCTGTATCCCCCTTGTGGTCAGAGCGGCCGCAGCAGCAGGAGGAGCAGCGGCAGCGGCATGGCGGCGGCGGCGGCGAATCTAGCGGGGAGCGGGGGTGGGCGAGCGGAGCGGAGCAGAGCAGATCTGGGGTAGAGGGGCGGAGTGGAGGGAATGGAGGGGACGGGAGGCGAGGCCGGGAATCTTCGCCTTTTTGCTGGCGCGGGCGCGTGTGCCAGCGGTGGGCGCCTCGTCGCGACGCGCGCTGCTGCTCCTCGCGGTGAAAAACCCAACCGCATGCCCCGCTCCTCAGCGGAGCCAGCCGACGGTCGGCGCCCGACCAGCGGCGGCGCGGGCGGGGTTCCGAGGCGCGCGGTGTCGTGGGGGGCGGAAAGTGAAGCGCACGACGGGTGGATCAGCAGTGGTGGCGCTAGAGTAGGAGGAGGAGGGGGAGGGGAGGAGCACGAGGCGGCATCGAGGCTCGTCTGGGTGTGCGGCGGTTTTACCCAGACCCGAGAAGGAAAAAAAACGCGATTTTGACGACCTCACGGGAGAGAGACTCGGACTGGGGAGGAGGGAGAGTAGCGAGTACCGGTGGTGGTGGTGGTGGTGGTGGGGCTATGCGGGGGGGAGGAGACATCCGTACATTGACGCCTGTCGCCGGCGTGGAGGGCTGGATTTATTTGGGTGGGGGTGCCCGCAGCCCCGCTCCTCCTCTCCTTTAATTTCCTTCCATTTTTTGGGCGTTAATTCCTACCCGTCTACAAGGTGCCATGACGTGGAATATCGGCTGTTTTTGCTGCACTTTTTAATTTTGGTTTCTACTAGTGCCGAAAGTCGGTGTTTTTTTTTGGATTTCAGTTTTTTCGGCGCGGCGGCGGTGAGCTGGGATTTTGTACTGGCGTGGTTGAGTGCGGGGGCCCGGCCCGGGGGAGTTCACAGTGGAAGGAGTGTGTGCAGCCTAGGACCAGCGGTGTGCGGCTAGGCGTGATCCCCCTTGCTTGTTGCTACGTCAAAAACTTGTGAGGATGGATGATCAGATGGTTTTTGATGGTTGGAGAGTTCACCAAATCAGGATGAAGCAGTGTAGTGTAGTGTAGTGTGTGAAAACATGCGGCTTCTTTTCTTAGTGGGGCATTCTTTGATGGAAAAAAGTTACGCAGTCAGACAAATTTAGAAAGATCGAGGAGACAACAACAACAACAACAACAACAACAACAACAACAACAACAACAACAACAACAAAGAAAATAAGAAGAGAATTACATTGTGTCGAAACTACGAGGGTAACAAACCATGGTGACAAATCGGCGACAAACAACATCGACAGAGCGCGAGGAGAACGGCACCAAGTCGATTTCCGTAGATCCATAGGACTTCACTATTACACATCCAGCACGCCCAAAATTGGGGAGACAAGCCGTTGCTCGGCAATGAATGGCAGGCGATGACATGGTGGTTTGTGAAGATGGTAGATGGCAAGAGAGAGACGTCGATTTAAGATGTGTAGGCGAAATCAGAGTTTGGAACCCTTGAACTTGAAGGGCATAGGATGGAAAAGAAAGTAATATAGAGGCGAAACAAACATGTCTCCTCGGTCCCAGATCTTGAAGAACATACATCGGCGGCATGTCGTTGTCGACTACAATAGAAGGTAGGCCGCGGCATAGGGTTGACTCTAGGTGGTGCTCGACGAGGAAGGTCGAGGGCAAGAGAGCGGCGGTCAAGAGATGTAGGCGAAAACGGAGTGTGGCACCCGGGGGAGGTTGAGAGGGCGAAAAATGAATGGAATAGGTTGAAAGAAACCAGAAAGGCGGAAAAATGGGCATTGCGGTGCGGCTAGTTAGAAAAGTGGATGGGAGGAGGACGAGAGGGCAAAGGGACTAATAGGAGGGTGGAGATGAAGGGGAGAAGATTGGGTCGTTCGATACATAGCATACACGTCACAGCTTAAGACAATCCGGCCAGATGAGAACCCCACTTTAGCTTTCGTCTGTTTTGTCCTATTTCTCATTCGACAACCGCTGAGAACCATTTAATCAGAATTTAGGATATGTGCAAGTGTGAAACTTTTTTTGAAATGGATGATATATTACTTAAAAGTTAAATATTAACGTCCGGTCTCTACATAGCCAGGATACACACAGCCGATATACATTTACCGAATTATAGAATGAAAAGGCGAGATTACAATCTTCTCAAACCATGATCATCACATGCCTAAAACGTTGGCAGATCTATATAAAGATTACACAGCCAATCATGTCAGGAAAAAATATCCCTCATCCCCGAAAAATCTCGTTCTAATGGATATTAACTGCAAAAGAGAAATAACTTACATACAATTATGATTGTTAAATGAGAAGTAACTACTTTCTATGCAATGATCACTTCGAGTTTTTCCTTAGTTTGCTTCCTAAAACCTGGCAAACCATGATTACAACTCGACTAATTTAGCCACACACTGATTATGCGAACAAACTTCCAAACCACACAACGATGTCTACCATTTATGGGCTCGAACTACTTTATTTTCATACAAAACAGAATATATGAATATTCTGTTTTGTGATATAAGTTTACGGAAACTGCTCGGCTGGTTGTACTGCAAAAAACCCATAAACAAAATTCAATAGAGATTACAACAAATGTGACAAAAGTTGCGACAGTTTCACATCGATGTTCGCATCAAATCCACCCAAAAAAATGCGCCAAACAACATATGCACGTCGGATGGCAAGAGAGATACGTCAATTTAAGATGTGTAGGCGAAATCAGAACGTGGAACCCTTGAGCTTGAAGGGCGTAGGATGGGGAAGAAGGTAATATAGGGGTGGAACAAAAATGTCTCCTCGGTCCTAGATCTTGAAGAACAAACATCGGCGGCATGTCGTTGTCGACTACAATAGAAGGTAGGCCGCGGCATAGGGTTGACTCTAGGTGGTGCTCGACAAGGAAGGTCGAGGGCAAGAGAGCGGCGGTCAAGAGATGTAGGCGAAAACGGAGTGTGGCACCCGGGAGAGGTTGAGAGGGCTAAAAATGAATGGAATAGGTTGAAAGAAACCAGAAAGGCGGAAAAATGGGCATTGTTGTGCGGCTAGTTAGAGAAGTGGATGGGAGGAGGACGAGAGGGCAAAGGGACTAATAGGAGGGTGGAGATGAAGGGGAGAAGATTGGGTCGTTCGATACATAGCATACACGTCACGGCTTGAGACTATCGGTCATATGAAAACCCCACTTTAGCTTTTGTCTGTTTTGTCCTATTTCTCATTCGACCACAGCTGAGAACCACTTGATCAAAATTTAGGATCAGTGCAAGTGTGGATTTTTTTTAAATGAATGATATATTACTTAAAAGTTAAATATTACGTCCGGCCTTTGTGTAGTCAGGATGCACACATTCGATACACATTTACCGAATGATAGAATGAAAAGACGAGATTACAATCTTCTCAAACTATGATTAACACATGCCTAAAACGTTGGCAGATCTATATAAAGATTAGGCAACCAGTCATTTCGGAAAAAATATTCCTCGTCCCCAAAAAATCTCGATCTAATGGATATTAACTGCAAAAGAGAAATAACTTATATATGATTGTTAAATGAGAAGTTACTACTTTCTATGCAATGATCACTTCGAGTTTTTCCTTAGTTTGCTTCCTAAAACATGGCAAACCATGATTGCAACTCGACTAATTTAGTCACAGACTGATTATGCGAACAAACTTCCAAACTACACAAGCGGTGTCTACCATTTATGGACCCGGACTACTTTATTTCTATACAAAACAGATTTTTTTACGAATATTCTGTTTTGTGGTATGAGGTTACGGAACTGCTCGGCTGGTTGTACTAAGTTCCATAGAGATTATAACAAATGCAATAGAAGTTGCGACAGTTTCACAATGATGTTCGCATCAAATCCACCCCAAAAAAACGCGCCAAACAACATATGCAGGTCGAGCTCAAGCAAAAATGTCATCGTCCATGGCCTCTCCGGT
Organism: Avena longiglumis; assembly: GCA_030063025.1. Classification (NCBI taxonomy): domain Eukaryota; kingdom Viridiplantae; phylum Streptophyta; class Magnoliopsida; order Poales; family Poaceae; genus Avena; species Avena longiglumis. The sequence goes on from CP125975.1 coordinate 17,585,325, forward strand.
GGCAAATCACTCTCTAGAGTCGAAGAAGCACCTCGAGCGGTTGTAGCATGCATCAAAGCAGAAGCTTCCTCCATGACTTGCCTCCTCCTTGCTATGATCTCCATCCTTCAAATGTCCCACCACTCTTGTGTAAGCATCCATGGTGATGAGATCCAACATCATAGTCTTATTCTCCTCTAGAAGGAGCTCGGCATTTTCATTTCTCTCCTCAAGCGAAAAATTTCTCACTTCCAAGTCACGAATTGATTGACACCTTGATTTCTTAATTACTTCCAAGCTCGGTATTATTCATGACCATATTTTCTTCTAAGGTCTTGATTGTCATTCATTCCTTGAACTTCACCATCTCATCAATCTTGGATGCCAAGTTAGATGCTTCTTTCTTAACCTGGATCCACTCCTTTGCCTTTCTGTTTCCATCTGGCCTAGCATTATTTCTTCCTCCCTCATCGTCACTATCATCCAATTGAACCAAAAACCCCTTTTGGGTTTGTTTCTTGGTCCCTCAATTTCCACTTCTCCATATGCTCGAGCAACATTTAACGATGTTGGAGCACGAATGGCTTTCCTTTGGAGGCCGCCATCATTTTGTACTTCTCCATTGTAATTTCTTCCTATAAAAAACCCCAAAAGTATGCATGTTAGATTATGTATATGTTGCAACACATCCCAAAAAGAATGCAGGTTAGATACATTCACATATTCATTAATGTTCACACCTCTTGGAGGTGCCACCCAGACTCGCTCAAGTGCTGCACTCCATCGGCTACAAGAAGCCTTGATTACATCCCATCGGCCTTATAGTGATCAATAGGAACAGGTCACTGTGTTTGCAACATGAGGCATGAGTTAGAACCATTTTTCTTCAATCCTAATCTAATAACGCTTCCCGGTTTGGTCCGTGCCATGGAACGTGTCGGGATACACTTCTGGCCATGCTCGCACCAAGCAACTATCCTTGATCTTGGTGTAGTTCGCGATCCTCCTTTTTCTTGCTCCTGCCGCATCGTAGACGGCTTGACAAACTTCTTCCAATGCCCCCTCTTCACCATCTTCCTCGCCATCCTCCACCTCCTCTGCATCTCCATACAAATCGTATGCATCGAGTGGAGGCTCGGTGATGCACACCTCGGTCTCGTTGAGAAGTTGCACGAATGAGTTAGGGACCAAATCCACTTCATACCTTGTGGACATTTGGCCAAACACATTGTGGGCGCCAACCTTGGAGCTTGCATAGCAGCGATTCTGGCCACCGACAGGGCATGCTGAAGAGAACAAGGCGGTGCTACTTCTTCTGCGTATTTCCCAATGGCATCTTCTTTGGCTCGGCCCCCGCGACTTACATCGCTGCACGGTTCCTCTACTTGAGGTCAGAGGCGGCGGCCAGCGACCCCATGTGGACTGCCAGAGCGATAGACACCGGTTGTTGTGGCCGCGAGACCTCAGCAGTGCTCGAAGGGTTCCACGGCCTCAATTTCGCTCAATGGCTACAGCGGGAAGTGACTAGGGAGGTACACTACTCGTAAAAATCTTACCCGTGGCGCACGTGTTCTGGACACTCATGGCGCACTACCATCCTCGTGCCACGGGTAAAAATCTGGTGCACCACGGGTATGTATTTTTAAAAACAAAAAATATTGCAGAAACACCCTCATTTTGAATCAGAAAAGCAATCGAGTCCAGGCATCGTCGTCGCTGCCTCATCGTCGGGCATGCTTGGGGAAGAAGTGGCCACTGTAGGATGTGCGGGAGGCCTTGGGCGCCTTAGTGAACTCCACATGGACGGAGGTCGAGGACGAAGGGTGTGGTGAAAGCCGAGGACGCGGCATGGCGCTCGCGATGGAGGAGGATGAGGTCGAGGCGTGGCGTGGAGTGGAAGTCGAGAAGGGCCGTCATGGAGGAGCGGGATAGGAGAGGAAGGGAAAGGAGCAGGTGAAGAGAAGGAGACGAATGAGGAAAAGGAGAACGAGAAGAGAAGGGGGAGGAGGAAGAGAAGGAGAAGGAGGAGAATGGGAGTGAAATGGAATTGGGAAGGGGATAGGTGGTCGGGTCTAATTAGAATCCAGTCCAAACTTTGTGCGCCATGGATAAGTGGCCTCAAAATTTACTTTTTTAGAAAAAACTTAATTTTAAAATATCTTTTTTTTCTTTTCTGAATTTTGAGATTGTAAAAAAATTGCTAAAAGAGTTGCGAGAGAATGTAGAATTTCGTGCTCATCATTTTGATATATTAAAGTTTTTTTCGACATTGTATGAAAAAGTTATGGCTGTTTTTCTATGTTTTTTAATCAAAATTCATGTTTATTAATTTTCCTACAAACTAGACCATATTACCTATATACATGTCAAAGGATTTTAAAATTTGTAGTCGACGCAAGGGGTGTGTGGAGTTGATAATGGGCAGCACACTTACCCCATGACGCATGGCATAGAGGTGACCCATGAGTATCCCAGCCAGGAAAAAACTTACCCGTGTCACACCAGGTAGGTCATGCGCTACGCGTAAGTGCTCTACCCGTGGGGCACCTCTGGCAAATGCAACACGATTATTTACCCGTGGGGCACCGCTATGTCTATATACCATGGGTATGCGGATCTACCTATAACCCTTTTTCTAGTATTGGTAGATCGACGACGACAGCGACGCAGAAGCAAGAAGGGAGGAGGAAACTTCCGTCCCGCCAAAATGAAAGGGGAATGCGGGTCACGCTCGTTTCGGCCGCGGAAACCAAAGATATAAGGGTTGGACGATGATTTTTGATGCCCCCTAAAAAGTTTTGCGGGCCGTGTCCTCTTTTAAGGTGACTGATCCGTGCACATTTTTTTTACGGGGCACAAATAAATAATAGTTATTTTGCGGGTTTGGTGTATTTACGAACACTAGATATGCTCTTAGGTGTTGGTAGGTTTTTTCACGCGGGGGGAGGGGGGCTGGGGCTGTTGTTTTCGTGATGTTGTGTTGCTCCGCTTGTATTTCATGTTTGTTTCTGTTTTTTGACTGTTCTCGGCACCATGTAATTTGCCCGTGTGTGGTTTCTTAATTCAAAGCTGGTCTCTTTGAGGCCTATTGTCTAAAATATCATATACTCCCTCAGTTTTAAAATAGACGTCTCAAATCTTAAATCTAGTTACTGTTTAGTATATAGATTCTCGTTTAAATTTTGAAAAATTTAAGACATCTATTTTAATAAGCGAAGGGATTATATTTTTTCTGTTGGCATCTCCCACTCTCCGACGTTGACTGCACGTGGGGAGTAAAGAAGCCCGTTGGTGTTGCAAGTGGTGTGCTTCTAGCTTCCTGCTCCGTGCGCCCAACGAATCCGCTGGCCGGCCGGTTGGCCAAAAGATGCGGAGTTGGTAGTACGAGCTCTCGCATGTCCTACTGCTCCAACACCGGTGCTCTGGTCCAGCAGTAGGCGCGCCGGTGGTCAACTTTGATGAGAGTTGGAGGCACTGATCGCAGAGAGCGGATACACGTACGTCGCAAGTTGCACCTAGTATGAAAAAGGCAAACCCGTTAGCACACAGTCGCTGGCTGGATGGAGGGAGAGCGTCTACCTGTCGTCGTCGTCGTCGATCGAGGCGAGCGAGCGACCGTCCACTACCACTCGCACGCACGCACGCACGGTCGCGGGAGGATGGAGGAGGGAGCGGAGCGGATACCCGTCGGCCGTCGGCGTCGACGTCGACCGCTTGCCGTCTCGTTTGTCCGATCGGGCTAAGAATCATACCGTCTTTCCGGTGCAGTCCCGGCGGTCTGGCCGCGGTGAGTCAGATCAGGTAGTGTAGGGAGACGCGCATAAATAGGCGGCAGTCGGCCGGCGGCGCTGCAATCGTACGTGCATATCCTCCGCCGCCTACCAAGCCAATCGTCAGATGAGAGATGACGCACATACTTCACTGGTGATGAATCGGTTCAGTCAGTGAGTGGATATATATGCCTGCATGCTGACTGACTGACGAGCGAGGTCGAGGTCGGTGAAAAATCTCCCGTTCTGTTTACCCTTGCTTGGGTGTTCAATTGACAATCAGGGAGATGATGAACTACTACTGCACCAACCAACGGCAGCAGCAAGTGCATGGGTCAGTCAGTCGGTCAAGTACGGACCACACACACGCGTACGGCACACGGGGGGCAGTGACTGGCGTACGTACTGGTCGGATTAATTTGACGGTGGCTTCGCAACCCGTTTACAGGGCTGGACGAACGTGGTTGGAGTACATGTCCTGGTGCAGGTGCAGTCCTACTAGCTAGCAAGTCGACGTACCGGGAGCCGATCGAGACGTTGCACGTCCAATACTGTACTGCACGTGTATATACCGGCCGGCCCTCTTGTGCCATCAGTGGCAGTGGCAGTGGCAGTGCCATCACCCGCCGGCGCGATTATGCTCTGCTAGGCGCCGCAGCGACATGACCAAATGCAATAGTTAGACTGTATATTTGTAACACAATTGTAACTGTATCTGTATTATACCCTTTGGCACTGCCACTGCCAAATGCAATATATATATATATATATATATATATATATATATATATATATATATATATATGTGTGTGTGTGTGTGTGATAGGCCACGCACCAGATGCGTTGAGCCAGTTTCCACCAAACCACTGTTTAACATGGTATAAGACTAGGTTTCGAAACCCTAGCCGCCGCCTTGGTCCGCTGGCCGCACGCCGCCAAGATCGCCATCATGAGCTCCTCGGCTCGTCCTCGGCCTCCGGCTCCCGCCCGGCCTCGCCGCCCCCGCCATGATTCCTCACCACGGGCGATCCTCGCCAAGACCACAAGCCGATGGCCGTCCTCAACCTCACGCCTGTACCTCGGCGCCTCGATTCGCCCCGGTTCCTTTCGCCGCCGTCCTATGTGTCGGCGCCGGTGCCGTTTAGTGCGGTCACCGCCTCATCGGTGCCATCGGTGCCCTCGGCCTCGCCGTCGATCGCCTCTCTCCGGGCGGTCGAGGTTGCAGCCAGCCCTGCGTCTCTCGGGCCGATGTCGCCGCCCTGCTTGGATCCCCGTCACCGAAGGTCAGAACTTTGGTCCCTACCAACTCACGCACCTCATCACGGTGCACCTCTCGCAGGATAACTTCCTGTATTGGCGGGCGCAGATCCTCCCCCTCCGCCACAGTCGTCACCTTGAGGGCTTCGTCGATGGGAGTCACCCGTGCCCGCCCCGCCACGTCTCCGCCGTCACGACCACCGCACCCGGTCTCGGCCGAGAACCCGCGTCTGCACTGGGTTCGCAGATCGAGCCGTCCTTTCCGCGCTCCAATCGTCGACCGAAGGTGTTCTTGGCTTAGTCGTCTTTGCCGCCACGTCTCACGGCGTCGGGCGGCGATGGCGGACGCTCTCCGCCAACTCCTCGGCTGCGTCGTCGGCTTCGCCAACAACTCCTCGAGTGCAAAAGCTCGACTCCTCGGCACGTCTACTTCAACAAGATCAAGACAATTGCCGACACTCATCGCCATCGGGCAGCCCGCAATGAGGAGTTCACGGACTTTGTTCTCGCGGCCTCGACCACGATTCGACAACCTGGTTGAGGCGGTCCGGGGCCGTGACACGCCCATGTCCCCACGGGACTTGTACTCGCGACTCTCTTCACCGGCAGCGTCGCCGCCCGTCACGCTGACGCAGGCGACCACGCCAACGCGGTCTACCGTGGGCCGCTCTGGTGGCTACAAGCAGCCGCCCACGGAGGTGGTGTCGAGGAATGACCACGGCAGATGCTGCAATCGGCAGCGAGTAGTAGAAACGAGGGCAAGGCGCCTGCCATCTGCGGTGCGATGAGGGCAAAGACTCGAGGGTTTACCTGGTTCGGCCCGAGGTAAAGACCTACTCTGCTAGATTGTATTATGGAAGTGTTTACAATGGGCGAACTCGGCGACTAGGCGGCGAGTTGCTTGGGTGTATGAGGAACGTGTCTCTACTCACCCTTAGGAGGTTTATATAGGCTTACCTCCCTAGGGTTTACATATCTCAACCGATTCGGTTACAACTTTGTCAATCGTTTAACTCGGACCGACCGGGCCTATCTACCGCTGGGCCTTGACCTCCAGTCGCTGGTACCTTGACGGGCTTTGATCCACTCGCCGCTCGCAGCCCACTCGCCAGCCCTTGGGCGATCGGAACGTCCCACGAGATACCCGAGGGCATATCCCCGCAGTAGTCCCCGAGGCCGTCGTTGATTAGGCGCGGGTGGCTGCTGGCAGTCGGAGTATACGGCTTCAAGTTGGCATCCAGTCGAATCGTCGGCGGGCTCCTGCACGAAGGAAAAAAATCCGGCGAACCGAGTTGCGTCTTGGGTGAATCGAACCAACGGGTCGCGGCCTCGGCGAGTAACTTAGCGAGCCGGGTGGCAGGAGGCGGACCGTCGGGCGTGGTCAAACTAGCCGTTAAGGTAAGTTAACGGTAACTTTCGGCGCAATCATCGCGCGGTAACGGCCCCCTAATTTGGCGGGCAGCTTCCGCTATATAAGAGGAATGGTAGGCTATCGGAAAGCCAACCGCCCACCATTTCTTCCGAGTACGCACATCTTTCGCCCGTTGATCCCGCGATCTGATCGACCCGCAATCCTCCGACCTCCAAGCAAATCCTCAGCCATGGCCCTCTCCACTGAACCTTGGGGTAGATCCAAATGCACCAGTATCGCCTCCTTCGAGGAGGCCGAATCCTGGGCCGGCTGGCGAATCGCACCGGAGAAACGACCAACCAGCGAGAGAGAGTTCATCTGTTTCACTAGTCACCTCGGCGGGCTTAGGGTTTCCCTTCTCTGTTCTTCCGGCGCCTACTTACCACGGATCCAGCCTCGGATCCGGGTCCCCATAGTATCGGCAGCTCGCCATCTTTGTGGCGTTACGTGAGTGTTACTTGGGCTGCCGCCCTATTTTCCCTTGTGGCAAGATCTGTTCCATGGACGGATCAGCCGCGAGGAGGCGGGCCAATGCTAGCCGTGGGCGGCTTAACCTTCAACTCAAATCCAAAGCCTCCTTCTTCGACTGATCTCGCCGCCAAAGCAAAGCGATCGAAAAAGTCTTGGTTTTATGTGACCGAGGCGACCAAGGACAGGCGATCCCGCAGATTTCGCCAACCGTTCGAGCCACGCAATCTGTGTCGTCAAGCTCCCCGACGACCAAAGGATGGTCGTTGACGAGATGCTCCGGACCATTCGTGGTGCGAAGAAGAAGGGCTCAGACGGTGAACTTGTACTGGCTGGCTTGGGCGGCGGCTTGTTCCACTCCAACGCGAGCACTATATGTACCAAGACGGGCGAGAAGACTCGAAGGCCTGCCTCGCCGAGTGGAAGCCGGAGGACTACCTCTGGCGTGAAGAGGATCACCCAGCGGCATACACGGATGCGCAGCCGGGCTCCTCCATACACCGCCAAGCGTCCGGCCAACGGTAATAATTTGATCTTGTTCGCACGCAGCATATGCGCGCGGTAATTCTAACTTTGTTCCATGTTTAACGCTATTTCAAGTGGTGGAAGGGTGGCTACCACCCCGATGACGAGAGCTCCGGGCCATCCGCCCAGACACAAGCGAGTCGCCTCCGCCAAGGGTAATGAGGACGATGAGGACGAATCCGAAGAGGAGATCGCCCATGGTCCGAAGACCCGCTGGCAACGTCGCGAACTCGAGGCGGCAGGAGCCTCGGCGTCATGACGATGACGAGGAACTCCGGAGACCACCTCGCCCGTGCCACTCCCGAAAGAAGAAGAAGGAGAAAGAGGCGATGGCCCCCGAGGAGGAGGACGAAGCCGCCGAGGATGGCCTCACCGCGCTCGGCGAGCAGCTCCGATGCCTGACGGCCGGTGACGGGCGGCCCGCAACAACCGCTAGATCGCCATCCATGGAGGCACCGCTGGCTTCACCTCCGCCTTCGCCGGTCTCCGGGCTAGGGAGGCTCGGCCGTGGCGACTTCGCCGCAAGGAGGTCCCGAGCGTGGCGGTCTTGCCTCGCAAGGAGGCTCCGGCCGCGGCAGCTCCACTTCGCGAGGAGGCCTCCGCCGAAGGCGTCCCGGAGGTGCCAACCGCTACCTCAACGTCAAAGAAGCCCTCCGTATCTTGGGCCCCTGACGTCCCGAACTGGGCTTAGTCGCCGATTGGGCCTGAGCTGGAGAAGCGGCCGGCCTCGCACGGGCTGCGTTTCATTCCAGTCGCCAAGTGAGTGCACTCGGCCTTCACCTTTCTCTCTTAGTATTTGGACTGTTTTGACTGAGTTGTCTCGATACGTAGGACCGGAGTGAAGAAGATGGGCCACCCGACGGTGGCCAAGGTGCCTCCGCCGCTAGCGAGAGGACCCTTCCGTAAGAGGAAGGTGGGCGGTCGCCGCCTCCACGGAAAGCAAGAAGGCCAAGGGCGACATATCGTCGCTGTCTCGACGACACGCGGCGCTGGCCGGGGCCGCTGTGAAGCGACCGCGTCCACGAAGGGAGCATTTCGTTGCCTAGACCGAGGAAGCGAGCTCCTTTGGGCGGGTCGTCAATCGCTACCTTCCCCGCTTCATGACCAAGGCGGCCACGGCGAGTGAGGCTGCGACTCGAACCCGCTCGAGACCGCCGACGAGATCGACCAACGTCGGGCACACCGGCGCTGCTTGCGTCCGGACGCGCAATCGACGGCATGCTTGGCGGCCATCTGGTACCTCCGGTCCCGAGGATCAGTCGGTGCTGCGGCGCCTGATTCTTTATAGTTACTTGTTTTGTGCGTTCAAGTCCGGTCCCAGTGCGCTTTTCGCTAAATTGTAGCGGTGGGCACGAGTGATTTAAGCCGCCCCGATTGTGCACTCGCTAAATTGTAGCGGGACACGAGTAATTTTCAAGCCGCCAGGTCGAGTGCGCACCGCTAAATTTTAGCGGGTGGGCACCGAGGATTCGTGATCGCCGGTCCTCGAGTGCGCACCGCTAAATTTTAGCGGGTGGCACCGAGGATTTCGTGATCGCCAGTCCGAGTGCGCACCGCTAAATTTTAGCGGTGGGCACGAGAAGTTTTCATGTGTCCGACTTTGAAGATGCAGGTGCAATTTGGATTCGGCAGAGCGATTGGCTATGCGGCGTCTTGAGAAGGAATGGCCGCTCCAGGAAGCAAACAAGGAGCTTCAGTTGTTGTCACAGCGGAGGTGGCTCGCCAGAGCTTGTCCTATTTGGAGAAGCTGGGAGGTGGTGCGGTCTGCGTTAGGCACCGTAACGAGCAGGCGGACCCATGTAGAGCCGAGCAAGTGGCCCTCACTCAATTTTGAATTAATTCTTGTATAGTTCATTCATATTTGAAGGAAAATGGTTCTAAAAACATTAAAATTATACTAGAAATGCCCCCACTCATCTAAACTGCCCCCACTGAATTTTTTGGCTAGGTCCGCCCCTGGAGCAGAAGATCGCCGACCTCGAGCGCGAACTGCGGGAGGCAAAAGAAGAAGCAAACTCGGCGAACGGGCGAGCGAAGGCCGCCATTGCGGCATGGAGGATGACTGAAGGCGTCAAGCCCTCATTGTTGGGCTTCGGACGATCATACATCGCTTCAAAGTTTCATCACGGGACTCGCCCGCCCATTGCTTGGTGAGTGCGTCTTCCCTGTCTTTTGATTGTGTTGTTTGTGGTTTCCATGGTACTCATACTTGCCTCCTTCTCGCAGGTCGTGTTATTGGCTGCCAAGAAGAAGCGAACTCTCTTGACGCGAGGGAGTGCGTAAGCATGCTCGTTGACTCGGCGACGCCGGCGACTGCATCCGCCTACCTCCAAGAGATGTCGCCCACCGAGGTTATTCGGTGACCTCGTTGAGGTGTGGGAGTACTTGGAGAAGGCGCCCATGATCGTAGAGTTCATGACGCGGTCGGCGTTCGTCATGAGCGTCGGCAGCTTTGAGCCTTGACTCGCCCACTTTCGAGGACTTGATCTCGACGATGTGACGAGTGGGTACCCTTCATCGACCGGGCGCGGTGGATCTGTCCGAGGTTCTCAAGCTGCAGACGATGCCGCCAGCGTACTCGGGCGATGGGCGACCTCCTTCCCTACCAGAAGCGGTCGTCGCGCCAAACGACCCGAACCGCCGCATCGCGACTTCAAGGTTGAGCAGCCTTTCCGCCGGGCGATGGCGGGTGACGACGTATCCGTCAAACCCGTACACCGCGTTCATCCGTAGGCCGGATCTTTGGCGCCTCGTCGTCAAGCTCGCAGAATAGTGTAGTTTGCCTAGATGTGTTAGCGATTACGCCGAGTAGGCATATTTTGTAATGTAAGACATTGCGATGTGCGAATGAATTGGATGTTGTGTCCGTTTGATAATAATTGTCGTGTTTTGATTTGATTTTGGATGAGTCCCCGCGCGTCGCCCTTTTGTGGGGTTCACCAGTATATGATGTTTATTGTTATCGTGTGTTTTGTTTAGTTTAGTCGACTACGCCCGAAGCTCGAGAGCCGTCGCATGGCGACTCCCTTGAGTGCTCTTTATTTTACCGTTTCCGACGCTTGAACGGGTCGGTGGCCGAGTCCCAGCGTGGTACTTGGTATTTCGAGGCGCGACTCGAGGGTGGTTGAGGACTGAGCGCGTTGGTGTGGGCGCGTCACTCCTGCCTGGCCCGGGGGGTCAGTCGCGTGGCGATTCCAGGGCGTGCTCTCTTACTTGACGTTTTCCCTGGCCGATCGCGAAGAACTGGTATGCAGTCCCCGAGCGTGGTACTTAGTCGTTCGAGTCGCTACGCCGAGGATGCGGGGATGAGGTCGTTGTGAAGCGAGGCGTTGTCTTGGTTTGCAAAACCAGTCGAGCTAAGCGACTCAATGGGGCTCGGATTGGCGTTTTCGTGGGCGACCACGGGACTGAGGTGACTCGGTGCTCTATTTCGCACTACTTGGCGTGCGGTCGCTGTACCAAGGTTGACTTGCATGTTAGCATGATCTTTGTTATTACAGTCACGAGTGGCACAAGGTACGGAGAGTAGACGATTTGCGAATCGCTTTTTATTTCATAGCGTTGGAGAGTACATATGCGGGGTTCTAGGAATAGAACTTCCGTAGGAGATTTACATTCCATGGCCGCTGACGTCGAGCTCGCCGTCCGCAGACGTCGATGAGGTAGTAGGCGTTGCCGAGTACACCGATGGCGAACGGGCCTTCCACGGAGGAGAGCTTGTGCATGCCCTTCTTGTCTGGATGAGGCGTAACACCAAGTCGCCTTCTGGAAGGTGCGGGTTTTCACCGTCGGGTGTGGTAGCGACGAGCCTTGGCGATAGATAGCGGTGCGCGATCGGGCGAGGTCGCGTTTCGTCGAGTTGGTCGAGCCCATCTTGGCGGGCGATTCGTTGCGGCCTCCGTATAGTGGACGATCCGCGCGAGTCGTGTTCGAGGTCGGTTGGCATGACAGCCGGCCAGTAGACCATGAAGAAGGGGTGAATCCGTCGACCTGTTTACCGAGGTGCGGATTCCCGGATGACGGAGGAAGCTCTTGACCCAGCATCCAGCGCGCGAGTGGTACTTGGAGTCGCGCTTCAGCCGTGGAGGATGCTTTGGTTGGCTCGTTCCGCTGGCCGTTGGATTCCGGTGCGATCGACGCGAGGTCGAGCCGGATGTGGTGCTCCTCGCAGAACTCGGCCATTGCTCCCTTGGCGAAGTTTGTGCCGTTGTCCGTGATGATGCTGTTAGGGAAACCGTAGCGGTATATGAGCTCGCTTAGGAACTTAGTGGCAGTCTTCCCGTCGCATTTCCGGACTGGCTTGGCTTCTACCCACTTTGTGAACTTGTCGACGGCGACCAGCAGGTGGGTGTAACCAGAGGGGGCCTTCTTGAAGGGGCCGACCATGTCCATGCCCCACACAGCGAATGGCCAGGTGATGGGGATTGTTTTGAGCGCCGAGCTCGGTACGTGCGTCTGATTGGCGTACTTCTGGCATCCGGCGCATCGTTGGACGATGTTGACAGCATCGGCGTGTGCGGTGGGCCAGTAGAAGCCGTGTCGCATGGCCTTGGCGACCAGGGAGCGAGCGGCGGCGTGATGGCCGAGTGGATGTCGTGGAGGATTTTGCGTCCTTCACCGGCTGGACGCAACGTTGAACTCGATGACGCTGCTGTGTAGCTCGCCGTCGATCATGGTATAAGACTTGCATCGGCGGCGATCATTCGAGCATTTGTTTCGTCTGGCCGGCGGTGCGATTTCGGTGTAGGCGACGAGGGCTTGGTCCAATCGTCGAGCTCGGTTATGAGTGCGACCAAGGCTGCCTCGGTTGGAGCGGGACTCCGATGTCGATCTCCTTCGGGGAGAGACCGATGGCGTGAAGATGGTGTCGAGGAACACGCCGCGGTGGTGCGAGTCGAGCCGACCCGATGCGAGAGAGGGCGGCCTCCTCGTTTTCCTCTGCCGATCCACTCGTGAGTAGCCGTGAAGTGGCCGCCCACTTTGTCCACCTCTTGGCGATGCCGCCATGGTAGGGGAGACGGCGTCGCGGTGCCGAATTGACCCGCAACGAGGTCGGAGTCTCCGAGCATCGAAGGCGATTGGCGCTCATCTCCTTTGCGGCTCGCATGCCGTGGAGTAGGGCCTCGATTCGCCATGTTGTTGGTGCAGGGCGTGAATTGAGGCGGAGGATGTAGCGGAGCTTGTCGCCTTTGGTGAGGTCAACACTATCCCGCTCTGCGCCGTCCGCGTTCTTGGACCCGTCGAAGTGCGAGGCTCCAGAATGGAGGTACGGCGGCTTCTCGCTCTTGGGCCTCCTCCCGGTCGGCGAGGAAGTCGGCGGTGCTGCGACTTAATCGCCTGCGTGGCTCGTATTTAATGTTGTGGACGCCGATCTCGGCGCCCACTTGGCGACCCGCCTCGCCGCGATGCGGATGATATCTTGTAGTGGTGCTGAGGAGACGACCGTGATCGGGTGCTCCTGGAAGTAATCTGGCGCGCATTGAGCTCAAGACCGCGTATACCAGTTTTTGGTATCGTGGGTATCGGCGCGACGGTGAGGACCTCTGATGTAGTACACGCCGCTGGACCGGGCGCCTTTCTTCCTCTGGTCGTTCGACGACCATTACGGCACTGACGACGCGCTCGGACGCCGCGACGTAAACCAGCATGGGCTCTTTGTCAGCTGGTGCGGCGAGTAGTGGTGCGGCGAGTAGCACCTTTTTGAGGTCGCGGAGCGCGTCGTCCGCCTCCTTGTCCCACTGGAAGGTGGGGTTCTTGCGCATCAGGCGGTATAGGGGCATCGCCTTTTCGCCAGCGGGATGAAACGACCGAGAGCCGCTACTCGCCCGCCAGCTCGACGCCGCCAGCACTTTCGGGTTTGCCGAGCCAGCGATCGTGTCGATCTTCGTTGGTTCGCCTCGATCCCTCGTTTGGAGACGCGTATCCCAATGAGTTGCCCGCGGGTACTCGAAGGTGCACTTGCTTGATTGAGCTTTATTTTGTACCTTCGCAGATTGGCGAAGGTCTCGCGAGGTCGGCGAGTAGGTCGCCTTGGCGGCGGATTTACGACCACGTCGTCGATGTAGACGTGGATGTTGCGCAATTTGGCTCGCGAGGTATTGTTGCATGCACCGCTGGTAGGTCGCCCCGGCGTTCTTGAGGCCGAAGGTGATGGCGGCGTAGCAGAAGGCTCCGAATGGCGTGAAGAACGCCGTCTTCTCCTCGTCCTCGACGACCATTTTGATCTGGTTATACCGGTAGGCGTCGAGGAAACACAACGACTCTGAGCCAGCGGTGGAGTCGATTATCGATCGATCCGGGAGGACGAATCTCCTTTAGGCGGTATTCAGGTTTTGTAGTCGATACACATTCTCCGGTCCGTTCTTCTTCTCGACCAGACTGGGTTTGCCAGCCACTTGGAGTATTTAATTGGCGGATGAAGCCGGCGGAGTAGACGCTGCACTTCCTCGGCGATTGCCCGGGCGTTCTTCGTTGAAGGGCGTAGCGGCTTGACTGGTCGCACTTTGGGGTCGGCGTTTAATTTGTGCTCAGCGAGCTCCCTAGGGACACCGGGCATGTCGGAGGGTTTCCATGGGAAGATTTCCTGTTCTCACGGAGGAACTTCGATGGCGCGCCTTCCTATCTGGGCTCATGCCTGTCCCGATCGTCACCGTCGGCTGGAGTCGCTGGGACCAGCTCAAGGCGAGTGTGCGTCGTGGCCTCGAAGGTTGAGGTGTTTGCGCCCTCGAGTTTGGCTTCTTGAGTATAGTGGGTCGTCGTTGTTAACCCGCTCGCGTATTTGGCGAGCTTCGTCGTGATTGGTTTACGCCGCGATGGCGCGTCGGCGAGTTCGGCTCCTTTGGCCTCGCATTCGGCCATGTCGGTCGCCGTTGATGGTGATGACTCCGCATGGCCGGGAGCTTCATCGCATTATGCAGCGTAATGGGCGCCGCCATGAATTTGGCGACGCTGGCGCCCTAGGACGCGATGGTAAGTTGTCGAATGGCACCGGCTCGAGGCGATCCGCTCGGTGCGGAAGTTCGCGGAGTACCGAAGGTGACGAGCGTGACCTTGCCGATCGGGTCGCCTTCCGGCCGGGGCGATGCCGTGGGCGTGGTGTGGGTGGTCTCGATCATCATTGCGGGAGCCGCTGACCTGAAGGTGTCGAGGTAGAGGATGTTGATGGGCTGCCGCCGTCCATCGTGTCTTGGGAGCCGATGGTCGCCGACCTTGGGCTTGACCACCAAGGCGACTCGTCACGGGTACTCGATGCGTGGCGAGTGGTCTTGCCGGCTCCGGTGATGGGCTGTTCCGACCAGTTGAGGCGGGGGCGTCTGTTTGGGCCACCGCATTGGCGGCTGGCGGCGATGACCTTCTTCGCGCCGTGTTGAAACCGTGAAGGTATGGGCGAGCGGCTACTTTGCGAATTTTCCGCCATTCGGTCGTTGTCGGTGTCTTCCAGCGTCGTGCCTTCTCGATCTCCACGAGGGTGTGGCGGTCGGCGGTGGTGTGCGTGGCGGGCTTTCCTTCCCCTGTAACGCATGGTTGGTTAAGGAGGCGCGGGATCGAACCTTGGCTTGTTCTTGTAGTTCCCGCCGTCGCGTCGTTGCCCTCCGTCACGGCGGTAGCTCTTGGGTCGCGTTATGCGTGCCAGCGTTAGCGGCAAGTCGACTTCGCCCGTCGCTGGCGCTTGCACGTGAGGCGAGTGCCGCTGTAGCGTCGTCGGTTCGGCGGCCACCGTCGTTGCCGCCCGTCGGCGTTGCCCTCGGTCTCGTCGTCGGCGTCTTGGTTGGGATCCTCCTCGGCGTCGTTTGGCGATCTCGAGGAGGTCGGGGATGTTGTCGAGTGTGCGGGCGTGTCGCTTGAGCTTGGCGACTAGAGGCTCGTGGCGGCACGAGGTCTTGAAGCAATGGATCGCGGTGTCGGGTGGATGCCGACCGCGTTGTACGAGCTCTTGCCATCGTTGGACCCGATTGCGGTCGACTCGCGGGTCCCTGGGCGCATCGTTCCGGGTCCTCGATGGTGGTGGCGCGGTGTAGGAGCACTCGAAGTGCTGACGGCGTCTCGCATTTCCTCCCGAGTCGATCATCACGGGGCGTGTTGATCCATTGCCCGCACGTCCCTCCATCATCGATGGGAGGTAGCAGGCGAGTAGGTCGGTGTGACCCGCGATCCCCATTGCCATGAGGTATGTCGAGCCGGACCGGCGGTCGTCTGAGTCGTATTTTCGATCTCCTGGCGCCTTGAAGTTGGTGGGTACTTTTCGCCTCGGATCATTGGTCCGAAGCACTTGGGCCCTAGTCGATCGGCGACCCCATAGGCTCGCCATCGCGGCGTAGTTAGGGTGTGCCGCAAGTCGTCGGGTGGCGTCGCGCCAGTTTTGGTTGTTGATGATGTGAGTGCGGCGTCGATGGGCTCTCCATTAGCGGCGGCGAGGTTGGTCGCCGGCACAGGATCGTTGGTGGAAGTGCGCATTCGCGGGCGTCGTTGAGCTGCGATGGCTCGGTGGCGGGCAATTGAGGGTGTTTGCCACATTGGGCGGCCGCTGAAGCCGCTGCTTCCGAGGCCGAGTACACTCGCCTGCGGTCGGCGCTTTGCTGTTCCACGGCCTTCGCGAGTAGGGCCCCGTCTTTGGATTTGTAAGGCGCCGTCGCGGTGGCCGTGATGCTATCGGCTGCTCGGCACGAGGTTATCCATCGGTGGAGAAACGGTGGGAGGCCGTTAGCGTCTCGCTCCCGTGAGGAGACGACTATCCGAGGCTGGTCCACAGGAGGTGCGGTTGGGTGGTGGTGGGGCACCCATCGCCGTCGATCTGGCGGTCGGTTGCTTCCTCTGGCGGCGCGTTCTCGATTACGCTTTCGGCTATCGCGGCGGTCGCTTTCATCGTCGAAGTTCGAGCACGCCTGAGCGGTGGGGTTCAGCGTGACGATCCGGCTGGTGGTAGCGTGGCAGTTCTGCATCACCGCCGAGGCGAAATTTTTCGCTCGGCCTGCTCTTCGCGTCGCCTCCGCCAACCGGTGAGTTCCTCGACCTCCGTCGCCGTGGCGTTAGGAGGGATCGGTGGAGAAAGGGTCCTCGGCGGATCGGTGCGGTGGCCATGTAGGTCGCGTGGCGGCGGCACACCGTCGTGGAGGTCGGCGGAATTTTCCGACCGGTCGAACTCGAAGATCCCGAGGATGGAGGGTCCTCGAAATCTCCGCGTTGGAGACACGGGCGATGGAGCCCGCGGACGAGGCAGCGGTGATGGATCCGGCGAGTGGCCGGTCGCCGAGTCGGCGTCGTCGGTGAGGGCGCGTCTTCCGCGGCGCTGAGTTCGGCCACGTTCTGTGGGCGAGTTGTACTTTCGAGGCGGTGGATCGTGCGGATCGGCTCTCGGAGAGCCGATCGCGTGGTGGCGACTTCGCGGATGCGAGCCGAGTCCTCCGGTGGCGGCGTCGGTGAAGCCGGCGAAGAGGCTGATCGTGCCGATGGCGGGATCACGCTGTGTGACGGGTCACGCCGCCGGGCGTAGCTGCTCGGCAAGATCCGGAGCATCTCGCCGATCGCTATCATGCGGCCGGTGGCGGCGTCTCGTTGATGGGCGATTGGATCTCGCCGAGAACACCGGCGACCGGTGGTCGCCGCCTCCTCCGCCGCCCGCCCGTGGTCCTCCTGTCCACCGATCGTCGTGGCCGCCTAATGTCGATTGCCGCTACGTGGCATCCACGGGCACTCGCCTCGTTGTCACCGTCGCTTCAAGAAGGACTTCCTTGGCATCGGCAGCGATGGGCGCGGCAACGAGCCGCGCCATCGCCGGCAGAGTGGCTACTCGGCGGTGGCTACTCCGTGAGGAGGGTACACCGTCGTACCGATCGACCCGCTGTGCCGACACGGGTGCCACGGAGCACATAGCCATGGCCAACGGCTGGTCATCTTCAGCGAGAGCCCTACCACGGCCACGACCACGTCCACGACGGCTCGGTATGCCCATCACTCATGTTGGTCAGCCTCCCTTACATCTAGTTCATCTCGTCGGCTTTGCCTTCGTAATGTTCTTCGTGTCCCACTTGTCACTCGTCCTTTACTATCTGTTCGTAAGTTTACTCGTGATAATGACGTGTTTTGTGAATTTCACCCGTCTTATCTCCTTGTTAAGGATCGGGTCACATGGGAGGTTCTGCTTAGCGGTCGCATACATCATGGCCTGTATGCGTTGGAGGCGCCGTCTACGCCGGAGGTCTTCAATGTTGTCCGCACGTCGGTGTCCCATTGGAATGCTCGGCTTGGTCATCCTGCGTCTCCCATAGTCATCCATGTTTTGCATCGACATGAGCTCCCTACTTCGTCTAGTGATAAAACTTTAGCCGTTTTGTGATGCTTGTCAACAAGGAAAGAGTCATCAGTTACCGTTTGTGTCTTCCTCTCGAGTTGTTACTACACCTTTAGAGCTTGTGTTTTCAGATGTATGGGGCCCTGCCCAAACCTCTGTCAGTGGTCATAAATTTTATGTCAGTTTCATTGATGCCTCTGAATGCTTTACGTGGCTTTATCTCCTCAAAAGCAAAGTTGATGTGTTTAATGTGTTCTTACAATTTCAATTGCATGTTGAGAGACTCCTAAAGCATAAAATCATTCATGTTCAGTCGGATTGGGGGGGTGAATACCGCAACCTTAATTCTTTCTTTAATAAGCTTGGGATATCTCATCGTGTATCATGCCCACACACACATCAGCAGAACGGTGCTATCGAACGCAAGCACCGACACATAGTTGAAACTGGCCTTACACTTCTTGCTCATGCCTCCGTGCCTTTTCGATTTTGGAGTGATGCTTTTACCACTGCTTGTTTCTTGATTAATCGTACTCCCACTCGAGTGTTAAAAATGAAGACACCGCTTAAACTGTTATTTAATGAACTCCCTGACTACACTTTCTTTAAAGTTTTTGGTTGTGCTTGTTGGCCCCATCTTCGCCCCTACAACAGTCGTAAGCTTGAGTTTCGCTCCAAAAAGTGTGTCTTCCTTGGGTATAGTGCTCTTCACAAAGGGTACAAGTGTCTCCATGTTCCAACAAATAGAGTATATATTTCTCGTGATGTCGTGTTTGACGAAACTTTGTTTCCTTTTTCGAATATGCTATCCTCTCCGTCGTTGTCTACATCCACTCATAACTCCATTGTCTCGCCTGACCAACTTGAGGATGTTGCATATTCGCCTGTGTTATTGCCTAACCACGGCAGTGCGGACGTGGCGCCGCCTCGAGCTCCTTCATGAACTGAGTCGCCAGACACACTCTGTTGGCTGCGACGCGATCGCTGCATGGATCATGCAGCGGACACGCTCCGAGGCCGCCTCTCCGGCTCCGTCTGGCCCACTTTCTGCCTTTGTGCGGACGGTGGCCGTCAGGCCACCTAACCGCCTCCTCGCCACCGCGCGGTCTTCACCGCGTGCGTCGCCACCGCCCGCCTCTACTGGGCCGGCGTCACCACCGCCTGCCTCACCTGGGCCGTCCTCTTCCCCGACCGCATCGCCAACGCCTCCTGGGCCGGGCTCGCCACCGTCCGTGCCTCCGCCTGGGAGCTCGTCTCCTGCAGCATCGCCCCCCTCTACCGATGAGGTCATCGATGCGCCGCCCCCTATTGCGCCTCGTCCGCGCCGCGGCAGTGGTATTCATCGGCCCAAGGAACGCACCGACGACACTGTTGCATGGATCGCTGCCTGCTTAGCTCAAGCGCAGTCCGATCCTACTGCTGAACCCCAACACTATCAAGAAGCGATGAGTATTCCTCAGTGGCGTGCTGCTATGGACCTCGAGATTCAGGCTCTTCGTCAGAATGGCACCTGGCAGTTGGTCTCTCCTCACCCAGGTATTAATGTCATTGATTCCAAATGGGTCTTCAAGGTCAAACGGCATGCAGATGGCTCTATCGAGCGGTACAAGGCTCGGCTGGTTGCTAAAGGCTTCAAGCAACGGTACGGTCTTGACTATGAGGATACTTTCAGTCCCGTTGTCAAGCCAACCACGATTCGGCTGCTCCTTTCACTTGCTGTTACTCGAGGTTGGTCCCTTCGTTAGTTGGATGTTCAGAATGCGTTTCTGCATGGTGTTCTTGAGGAGGAGGTCTACATGCGTCAGCCTCCTGGATTTGTTGATCCCGATCGCCCTCAACACCTCTGTCGCTTGGTGAAAGCGTTGTATGGTCTCAAACAGGCTCCTCGAGCTTGGCATGATCGTCTAGGTTCTGCGCTTCGTGCTCATGGGTTTGTTCCCTCCACTGCTGATACTTCATTGTTCATCCTTCAGCGGCCAGAAGTCACCATGTAAATCCTGGTCTATGTTGATGATATCATCCTTGTCAGCTCCTCTGTTGCGGCGACTGATCGTTTGGTTCTGGATCTCAGTTCTGATTTTGCTGTCAAGGATCTGGGCAAACTTCATTATTTTCTTGGCTTGGAGGTCACTTATACACATGATGGTCTTGCCCTTTCTCAGCAGAAGTATTCTCAGGATCTGTTGCGTCGTCTTGGCATCTTTGTAAGCTACTACTCCCATGTCTTCCACTCGTCTCTCTCTGCGATGATGGTACTCTGCTCTCTGCTGATGGTGCTACCGAGTCTGAAGTCTTGTTGGGGCTCTTCAAGATCTTACCATCACACGACCGATGTTTCATATGCGATTAACCGTGTCATCGGTATCTTCATGCCTCGAGAGCCTCACTTGATCAGCGTATTCTCCGCTATGTTCGGTCCATTGTTTCATATGGACTGCATCTCCGGCACCCTCGTGTGCTCTCGGCTTTCGATGTTGATCGGGCTGGTAATCCAGACGACAGCGATCCATGGGGGATATGCGGTATTCTTTGGTCCTAATTTGATCGCTGAGTGCTCGGAAATAGGCTACGGTTTCGTAGTAGCTGAAGCTGAGTACAAGGCGTTCTTGATGCTCTTCTTGAGCTTATTTGGGTCCAGTCCCTTTTTCGAGAGTTGAAGATTTCTCACAGTCAGCCTCATGTCCTTTGGTGTGATAACATCTGTGCTACATACCTCGCGTCGAATCCTGTATTTCATGCCCGAACGAAACACATCGAAGTTGACTATCATTTTGTGAGAGAACGTGTTGCAAAGAAGTTCCTGCAGATCAAGTTCATCTCCTCCAAAGATCAACTTGCTAATATCTTCACCAAACCGTTGGCTCTCCCGTTGTTTATAGGCTGTAGACGCAATCTTAACTTACTGACTACTTCAAGCCACAGTTAAGATTGATGGAGGGTGTTAGACTGTATATTAATAACACAATTATAACTATATCTGTATTGTATCCTTTGGTACCCATATATATGTGATAGGTCACGCACCAGATGTGTTGATGCAGTTTTCACCAAACCACTGTTTAACAAATAGGAATGATTTCCGACCCAACGTAAACCTACCCGAGCACAACATTCCCTCCCTCCACATCCATCCATCCATCACATGACCACGAATAATCATTCGCGCCGATCGAGTATAGAACAATAAAAGCAGCCAGCGTTCATGCATGCATTCCCTTTCTTTTCCAGGACGGACGACAAAAAGAAAGATAAGAGAAAAAAAAAAACAGACGAACGCAGGCTAGCTAAGGCTGCTGCAAGCCTGCAACCCAAGAAAGCTCGAGCCCGGCCGATTCACTCTCGATACTACAATACTGCCCTTTTTCTCGCTAGCGTCACCGGCCAGATTTTCACTTTCACCCGCAAATTTGAGCGCGACAGATCACTGGACCAATTAATCAGGGCGCGGAGTAATAATCCTCTTGTTCCAAAGACGACTTTTGTTCTAGTCTTGTAACACGAGCTCTGGATTGGTAAGTGTATCATACTTCCTCCGTCCGCAAACAACTGTACATCTATCTCTCAAAAAATTTGTCCTAAAAAATATATATTTATAATACTAATGCACTAAATAAATGCAATTATCTCCTTGTAATCACTCTCCCACCTCATTCTCCAATCTCTATTCTTTTCATCCATATCATCCATCAATCCTTATTCTTCTCTTTTCATAATAATTGATAAAGCATCGTAAAAGAAGAGAGAGAACTAATTTGTCTAGTACACTTATTTACGGGACGGAGGGAGTAGGTGAGAAAACAATGTCGAACGAGTGGTGGAAGAATGGGATCCCGACGGGGACGTGGTAGA
Organism: Avena longiglumis; assembly: GCA_030063025.1. NCBI lineage: Eukaryota > Viridiplantae > Streptophyta > Magnoliopsida > Poales > Poaceae > Avena > Avena longiglumis. The sequence goes on from CP125975.1 coordinate 17,606,872, forward strand.
TTCCGGTGCTTTCAGAGACGGACGGCCGGGAAGAATCAGCTAGCTAGCTAGCGGTTTCGGGCTAATGTATATTCCCTGCCTTCGAATTTTCTCTTCGTTTCCTCTACCGTCATGGACAGTCTATTCATTCGAATCGACCAAACATCACATTGCGCGTAGAGGCACGAGCGGTCTTGTCCTTAGTACACATTACCCTTTCTGCACCTCAATCATCCTTTGAGCATCTCTAACCGAATCCCCGATAATCCATTGGAGGAGCAAATATATAATCCTCAAACGGCTGAAATCGTATATAAATGTATCTCTAACCCATCCCAAAAAACTTAGCAGACTAAAAAGCCCCTCTATACCTTAACTTGCTATATTTGCTCCTGTAAGTTTTACGCTACAGAACCGATCCTCAATATTTAGAGAATATTTTTTAATTTTTTTTGGCTCAAACATTATATCAAATGCGTCGAGTTTGTACTAACACTTCCCATCTAATTATTTTTAGCCAAATTACATCGTCCCTAAGCTAACCTGTAGTATGTCGTGTCGGGCGCTCACAACGGTCACTCCTCCATCCGGCCAACGATTCCTTTTTAATTGGGCGGCCAACAACAACAATTCACCCCGGCTGAATCGACCAATATCGGACATCACTCACCAATGCCATCTCTTATCGATGCCCCGGCCTTGCTGCAGTCACTACTCCGGCCGTCCATCGAAGGGGACGGCTTACCCTCGCCATCCACGAGGACACGCGCAGGCCGGCGACGTTCCTCATCGAGCTCCCCATGCCGGCGGCCGCGCTGCACAAGGAGATGGCCACGGGGACACAAATGGGCCAGGTCTACACATACTGGTGATGGTCGGCTGGCGGTTGGGAGGGCTGTTGGCGGCGAGGCCGTTGTGTGGTGCTCTGGCGGCGGCGGACGGACTCGTGCTCCTCCATCGTCATTAGAGAGTTTTCAGACATCGACCTCGCGGCCGAGTAACAATAGGAGAGCAGGGTGGAATTTTAGGGGGAGGTCTCCGAAATAAAGTCCTCTAAACGTTTTTTGGGTATCGATTAGGTGCGGCTTCTGCCGTTAGAGAAGTAAAAAAATCCTCTAACCAATTATAAGGGATGGGTTAGAGATGCTCTAACTGGCATACTAAATAACTTTAGAGGATTAAATATAGGATAACTCCTCCCTAAAATCCCCCACTCTCCTACTTATGCTCGACCGTGACGTCGTGGAGTAACAAATCCTCACCGTCACCCCCACCGCTCAGCTTCCGCTCCGACGTCGTCCAACCCTTCCACCGACCTCCTCGTCACGATGAAGATGGCCGGTTCATCCCGTTGTCGTTCTCCTCCGCCCATCTGCAGTGCCATTCGAAGGGGCAATCTATGGCGCCAACAGACCTTCCGCCGCCACTGTCACCGCGTGGCCATTACCGCGGCCTGCGGCAGTGGGAATGGTGGACATGGGTGGCGAAGATAACCGACCGAAACACCAACCATCAGATTTGGCTGGGTACATTCCAGTCCGCGCGGGCGTATGACGTTGAGAACGTCCGTCACCACAATAGTGACTGTGAGGAGCTAAACTTCCCCTTAGGCTTCAAGGTGCCAGAGTTGTTCCACCCTCCCAGTCGCGGCCACACGTCACGCCTTGCGCAGGAAGACCGCGAGGTTCGGGAGCGCCTCGAGGCCGAGGCCACCAACAAGACCTACATGGAGGAGTACGCCTTAAAGCCACATGCGCCCTCATCTTCGTCCTCTCTTGCACCGTCCTCTTCATCCGCTCCGGGGCTTTGTTAAATATTGTCTCAATTTCAAATGCATACATGTTTGAATGGGCACACAAGAATCTAAATTTAAGGGCTTAAATTTAGGACATCGGTTCTGACGACAACCCCGTTTAGAGGAGCAAAAATTTGCCCATCTAGAATAGCGACAACTTTAGTCCTCTAATTCTTTTTAGATGGGTTAGAGATGCTCTTAGTACTTGGTATTTCCTTAGTCTAGTGTATTCTACACTAGGTTGACTGTGAGATGACTAGATGAGAAGACCTCCCATCGTTAAGAATTCGGCTTATTCCGTCAGAGAACCCCACGTGCATTCATGCATTTTCCTCCTGTACGTGCGAATGAAAAAAAAAAACTGCCGCCACAAGGTCTTCGGACAAATAAAATGAACTCAATTCAGTACAGTACACACCCCCAAAATAATTCAAGGGAATCGCTCCCCAGGATTTGCGGATCGTATCAGAGCCGGGTTTAAAGACCGGACACCACGCTCGCAATGATGAGCGCATCAGGTTCCCTAGTCAAGGTAGGCGATAGCAGATTCATTCACCTATAGCTTTTTTGCATCTGGTATTTTTTCTGCATTTTATTGCATCTAGTAGTATACTCTCCCGATCCCTGTTCTGGGTTCAGTGCAGTTGCTGCACGTGATTATATAAAGATTAAATACATGTACTTCAGCATCCACAGAGACACCTGAACTACTGCTAGCAGTACAGTACTCACGGCGGTCGTCGGTCTATTTTTCTGCAGAATTTGTGCACCTTCCTGCCGATGAAATGGCAACTGGAACTTTTGAATGGAGATTGCAACAAATGATCTCTAGCTGGATTATTATTTCAGGCGAAATAAGTTAGTACCATCACCTAACACCTTCCTAGATTCAAGACATGTGTTTTATCCTTGAGTCTATCCCACGCTTTTCCCCTTATTTGCTTGAACTGAATCTCCTGCATCTTGACTCAATCGACCGACGTTATTGTAGCCGTGCTAAACAATCGTCAACCTCCAATGCTTTGCCAAGTCTGTTCCGAAACTTCAACCCTGTGGCCTCGTCTCGCTTCCCCCATGGCACATCATAGACCCTCAACCATATGGCAACCGAATCGAGGATGGTCTCCGAGGCCTGCCAATCGCATACAACTCATGACCAAGAGGGTATGCTTGTTAAAGATCCCCCCCCCCTTGTTGAACTCAAAATCCCCTGGAAAAAAACCGTGACCATATAATAATTCTTCACTCTCTCCAAGTACCCTGATTCCCATCTGTAAGCGCCACACATCCTCTGCGCAGTGATCGAACATCGCCTTCGTACTTGGTTTAGTGCACGTCATGTATGTTGCCAGGAACTGCCATGTATATGGCTCATGAGGGCAGACTCGCCTTCTTTCTCCTCATCGAATCTAGGTATACATCGTCTTACATGCCTACGACGCCACCAATCCGCGCCTTTGAACCGTGTTGAAGCCCCATCTCCTCCTCCGTGTCCATGTCGTCGCCCCAGTTACTAACACCATCTCCAGCAGTTGCATTTGTGCCAGGCACCCTCCACGGTGTGCCGGTGGAGCCTATGAGCCACCACAAGCCGGCTTCGGGCGGGTAGGTCTCTCAACGGGCCCTCCTTATTCGGCCCCACTGGTTGGCGGCGGCATGGTAGTCCAACCATGGGAGGCACAGAGCATGTGCGCCGGCGGTGTAACCATCACAAATTACCCCTACTAGCGCCTTGATGGAATTAGATTACCATTGTCAAACTTCACCTCATGGCCAGACCCATCCTTCGACGCCATCGGAATAGATCGAGCGTGATCTAATCACCTGTCGGGATCAAAGGTTGCCATGTGCTCTGGAATCACGTAGGTTTGGAGGTTTAGGGCTTCTCCCACCAGCATATCATTCCACTCGAACTCCATCCAATCATCCTTCCTTTCTTTTAGTATCTCGATTCATTCTAAACGTGAGTGAATCTACGTACTTAAAAAAAGTCTAGACAATGACTAACGTCGTCTCGTGAATGGGTGTGTGTGGTTCCCCCCTCCTCTCTAAAATTTGTACCTCTGCTCTGTTGCTGTAAGAAAGGGATTTCACCCTATCTCTTTGATGAAATGATAAAAATTCTGGTGGAGGGCTTCCCCCTCCCCCGGTGACCGATCAAAAACGAAAAAAATGACTAACGGCCGGGAGATGAGATGAACCCGCCGCATCAACCGGCACACGAGTGCAGTGAATGCTAGCTTGCACGAGTACCTCCGGCATTGACTCTTTGTTCAGTTGAGTAGGCGTACCCAGAGGTGCAGTCCTAGCAAGCACGAGATGTGAGAGTTGAGATGTTGCACGTCCAAAACTCGCCTCTTGCACGTAGTACTCCGTACAGTATACTATATGTAAGTTGTAAACGCGGTATGCACTTGACTACACCAAACAGGAGCAGAGTTTATTTATCTGCCGGGCGTACGTATAGCACGATCTGTTCGTGCAGCCCGCGCAACTCTGCTAGCTGCGCCCTACAGGCTACACCAAACAGGACACTAGATATATTTATATGTATTTATGTTATCGTGAGTGAAATTATATTATATATGCATCAATGTATACAGCATGTAGTAGCGTAGAATAATATGTATATGAAAACACAAAATGAAAAATAATCAAACACACAAAAAGAAAACCCTAAAACCCCACCTCCTGCCCGCACAGCGGTTTTAGTAAAAGCTGTCATGTGGCGGAAACTTTAGCCGGTTGTGTTAACCGAGACTAAATATCCTCGAGCCTAGCGCGCGCAGCGGGGCCACATGAAGACAATCTAATCCCGATTTGTAACAGAACCGGGACTAAATGACTAACCTTTGGTCCCGATATGTTATTGCAATCCGGGACTAAAGCCTATTACAAACCGAGACTAGTGTCCCGTTTTCTACTAGTGCGGGCGTACCTATAGCACCGTCTGTTCGTGCAGCCCGCGCAACTCTGCTAGCTGCGCCCTACAGACTACAGTTCCGAGCAATGGAATATGCCGATATATAAATACAGTAAACACACCTTGTTCCTGCAAGTCAAACTATGGGGCAGCCAGGCACAGGCACGCACCGCTTGCTTGCTTGCTGAGGAAGCCCAAGACAGTTTTGTGATACCGAGTAGTCTAACAACATTTCAAGGCGGCGGTCAAGGTGGTCTCGACCGACCGACCGGTGGATCCATCAGAATATCAGATCAAATCATTTCAGACCTAACATTCCCTCCCTCTACATCCATCCAATCCATCCATCACGTGACCACGAATCATTTCCCGGCGATGGAGTATAGAATAATAAAGCCGCCAGCGTTCATGCACTCCCTTTCTTTTTTTTTCCAAGCGCCTTCGGCCTATATTAATTGATTTTGATTTGTCAAATTTTGAATGAACCTATATATTAAATAGTGTTTTAGATTCATTCAAATTTTGACAAATTCAAGTCAATTAATATGGGTCGGAGGAGGGAGTAGAAACAAAAAGAGAGAAAAGCAAATTGAAGACAAGCTAATTAATAAGGCTGGCTGCAACCTTGAAGAAAGTTGGAGCCCGTCCGTCCGATTCGACTCTGTCGCTAGCTAGCTGGTTTTTCACTTTCACCCGCTAGTCAGACAGGCCTGCGCTTTCGAACGGTCAGATTTGAGCGTGACAGGCTGGGTGAAAGTGCAGGAGTAATTCCCTTTGTCAAAAGGCATAGCTGTCTTTTTTTTTTTTTTGGCTTAGTCCTAACACTAGGTCGGATTTGTTTAGTAGTAGGTGAGAAAATTTAAAATGTGTCGACGAGTGGAGGGAGAAACGGCCTGGGACCAACGTGATAGATTCTGCTTTGTGAATGGGGCGGCCGGGGAAGAATCAGCTAGCGGATTCAGGCTATGGTTACTTTGTTCTAGTTTGACTCTGATGACCATCATTTAGAATTGCCTCCACACACCGAACTGTGGGAGGGAGAAGCGACGTGCATGCATGCACGCACTCTCCTCCGATACCGTACGTCCGCGTGAAAAATGTATTGCCACTACATGGTCCTGGGACAACTTTGAAGTTTGAACTTGAGTCCATACGCACGCACAGTAGACACCGTTCCTCAAATTTAGGCTTTGTTCGGTTAGTCCCACTTCCCTAGTTGATTGGAGTGGTTTTGGGAGGAATTTGAGAGAATTTTGACTTAGATGGGATTTAATCCCGGCCAATCACCCTCGATTTATAGGAATAATCGGATCCCAGGATTTCCGGATAGCATCAGAGCCTCGTTCTATGCACGCAATGATGAGGACGAGCATCAGGTTCCCCAGTCATGGATGGCAGCAGATTCATTCACCTGCATCTGGTATTTTGTTTGCTGCATTTTATTACAAGTACTCCCGATCCCTGCTATGGGTTCAGTGCGGTTGCTGCAGCACGTGATTACAGATTAAATACAGGTACTTCAACTCCTAGCAGTATAGTACCCACTACTCACGGCGGTCGCCGGTCTATTTTTCAGCAGCACATTCTGTGCAACTTCCGGCCAATGAAATGGTGACTGAAAAGTTAAAACACATACTACTGCTGGCTGGCTTGGGTATCATTATTCAAAGAAAATTATAAAAAAACACCACAATTGGGGCTAGGGTTTCAAAAGACCACCAAAAACTTTAAAAATTTCAGAAAGCACCGAATTTGGGGCAAGAAGATGCAGATAGGGTTATCGGCCACGTCAAAGTCATAACAGTGCTATCTGCAACCTCTTGCCCCGAATCCGGTGTTTTTATTTTTTAAAAAAAATTGGTGGTATTTTGAAACCTTAGCCCCAATTATGGTATTTTTTTGAAACCTTAGCCGATGGAATGGCTACTGCAACTTTTTTTTTGAACAACGGCTACTGCAACTTGGAATGGAGATTGCAACAAATGATCTCTGGCTGGATTATTATCCAGGAGAAATAAGTGAGTACCATCACCTAACACCCAGTGAGTACCATCACCTAACGACATGTGTTTTATCCTTATGCGTCTGCCCCACGCTTTTCCCCTTATTTTCTTGAACCAAATCTCCTACATCTTGACTCGATCGACCGATGTTATTGTAGCCGTGCTAAACAATCGTCAACCTTCAATGCTTTGCCAAGTCCGTTCCCAAACTTCGTCCCTGTGGCCTCGTCTCGTTTCCCTCATGGCACATCATAGACTCTCACCCGTATGTGAACCACATCGAGGATGGTCTCTGAGGGTCTGCCCATAGCATTCAACTCCTTGACCAAGAGGGCATGCTTGTTAAAGATCCATGGCGCTCCCCATGACACATCGGGCCAACTATGGGAGGCACATAGCGTGTGTGCGCCCCGGCGGCAGAACCATCGCAGATTATCCAGACTAGCGCCTTGATGGAATTAGATCGCCATTGTCAAACTTGACCTCACGGCTAGACCCATCGCCCTCTGAATACACGTGATTACAGATAAAATACACGTACTTCAGCTTCCACAGAGACACCTAAACTACTCCTAGCAGTATAGTACTCACGGCGGTCGTCAGTCTATTTTTCCACGGATTCTGTGCACTCCCGGCCGATGAAATGACAACTACGCCTTGGAATGGAGAGGGACATACCGTCCCCACCTCACCACTTCGCACGAATCTAGAGACAGCTTCTCGTCGTCTTCCTCCCGCGGTCGGGCCCCTCCTATGGCACCCTTCCCGGACTAGCCGGTGAACAGTGGCCGGGAGTTGGCGCGAGAGTAGATAGGATTAGATTTTTAGCTTGTTTGCTAGTTGTGGGCTTTTTGCCCGGTGGCTGTTTTCTCCCAGATCTTGACAGGCAGATCTGGAGATTAGAGTCTTGCCCCGCAGCCCTTCTGCTTCGATGGCTGGAGCTAGTGGCGGCGTCGGCAAGCAGGAGAGCCTCAAATAAATCTGCCTTGTATCCTGGTGTTCTTGAGGCGGAGTGGGACAATGTTGTGTGTTTGCTTCTGGCTGCCGTGGTGGCGAGGTGAAGCAACGTCTCGGCGGGCGTTCCCTTTTGTGGAGTTGGGTGAACGGGGTTGTTGCTCTCCTTCTGACCTGCCGTGGAGGCGAGGGGAAGGGTGGCTGCGAGCCCTGCCTGGTGTCTTCTCCATCTGCTCGGCGTCTCCGCTCTGTCGTCCTTCTTCTCGGCCGACCGTGGTGGCGAGGAATAAGAGGCCGACGACAGTGAGGCTACTGGTTCTTGGAGGTGGCGCAGAGGGTCCTTGGAGTCTGCGCCCTCTGCAGCAGCTTCTCAGCAACGGCGAGGCGAGCCACTGCTTCTTGCGGTCACAAGGGCGACCCTGCTGCGCTCAGCTTGTGAAGCTCGAGCATCTTCTTCCTCCAAAGTGGGAGGCCTAATGGATATTGGCGAGGCGATCATTGCCGCTGCTCCCCCAAGTGGTTTCGTCCCCAATGGTAGCAGTGGTGGCAGCGCATAGAGGTCCCCGGTCGTCGGCGGCGAGTTTGGATCCGATCGTGTTTCTGCGATCCTCGTTAGGGTGTTTCTTGCAATTTTTAGGGGCCTATTTTCTTTATCCTTACATTCTGAGGCCCTTTCTGTAAATGTTTCACCCATCGCCATTTAATGCAGACTCTAGGCCCTTCTGGGCCTTACATGTTCAAAAAAAAAACCTTGGAATGGAGATTGCAACAAATGATCTCTGGCTGGATTATTATTGAGGAGAAAAAAAGTGAGTACCATCACCTAACACCTACCTAGATTCAAGACCTGTGTTTTATCCTTATGTCTGTCCCATGCTTTCCCCCTTATTTTCAAGAACTGAATATCCTACATCTTGACTCGATCGATATTGTGGTCGTGCTAAACAATCGTCAACCTCCAATGCTTTGCCAAGTCCGTTCCCAAACTTCATTCATGTGGCCTCGTCTTGCTTCCCCCATGGCACATCATAGACCCTCACCCGTATGTGAACCACATCGAGGATGGTCTCTGAGGGTCGTCTGCCCATAGCATTCAACTCCTTGACCAAGAGGGCATGCTTGTTAAAGATCCATCGCCCTCCCCATGACACACACCGGGCCAACTATGGGAGGCACAGAGCGTGTGTGTGTGTGTGCGCCCTGGTGGCGGAACCATCGCAGATTATCCAGACTAGCGCCTTGATGGAATTTGATCGCCTTGTCAAACTTCACCTCACGGCCAGACACATCACCCTCCGAATCTCTTCGCACATCCTTCGACGCCATCAGGCCAGATGAAGTGTGATCTGATCACCTGTCAGGATCAAATGTTGTCGTTTGCTCTGGAACCGGCTTTCCAGAAAGCTAGGGAAAGACGGGTTCTCGGAGAAGCTAGCAAAAGAACTGCTCTCTATAGGCCTCTCATTCTCGCAAATAAATTTCCCCATGACGATTCAGGTTCTCTATTGGCCGGGTTTTAATGACCGGACACCACTCACGCAATGATGAGCGCATCAGGTTCCCTATTCTTGGATGGCAGCAGATTCAATCACCTATAGCTTTGCTGCATCTGGTATTTTTCTCTGTTTTATTTATTGCTACTATACTCTCCCGATCACTGTTCAGTGCAGTTGCAGCACGTGATTACAGATAAAATACACGTGCTTCAGCTTCCACAGAGACACCTAAACTACTCCTAGCAGCACAGGACTCACGGACGGTCGTCGGTCTATTTTTCTGCAGATTCCGTGCACCTTCCGGCCGATGAAATGGCAACTGCAACTTTTGAATGGAGATTGGAACAGATGATCTCTGGCTGGATTACTATTCAGGAGAAAAAAAGTGAGTACCATCACCTAACACATGATACCTAGATTCAAGACCTATGTTTTATCCTTATGTCTGTCCCACGCTTTTCCCCTTATTTTCTAGAACTGAATCTCCAACATCTTGACTCGATCGATCGACCGATGTTATTGTGGCCGTGCTAAACAATCGTCAACCTCCAATGTTTTGCCAAGTCCGTTCCCAAACTTCATTCCTGTGTGGCCTCGTCACATGGCACATCATAGACCCTAAACCATATGGGAACCGAATCGAGGATGGTCTCTGAGGGTCGTCTGCCCATAGCATTCAACTCCTTGACCAAGAGGGCATGCTTGTTAAAGATCCATCGCCCTCCCCATGACACACACCGGGCCAACTATGGGAGGCACAGAGCGTGTGTGTGTGTGTGTGTGCGCCCTGGTGGCGGAACCATCGCAGATTATCCAGACTAGCGCCTTGATGGAATTTGATCGCCTTGTCAAACTTCACCTCACGGCCAGACACATCACCCTCCGAATCTCTTCGCACATCCTTCGACGCCATCAGGCCAGATGAAGTGTGATCTGATCACCTGTCAGGATCAAATGTTGTCGTTTGCTCTGGAACCGGCTTTCCAGAAAGCTAGGGAAAGACGGGTTCTCGGCGAAGCTAGCAAAAGAACTGCTAGCTCTCTATAGGCCTCTCATTCTCGCAAATAAATTTCCTTTTGTTGAGAGAGGCGGAGCTACTCCCACTATCTCGCTCGAAGTTGACTATATACATACATGGAAAAATATGAAGTAGTTGACCGTACGTACACACCGTTGGAGGTGCAAAGTGCTCTGCTTTCTACTGTGCCTAACGAATCCGCTGGCCGGTTGGCGAAAAGATTAGTAGCAGTACGAGCTCGCATGTATGATAGATAAGCATGAGCAGCAGGCAGGCAAACTAGTGGTCGTTCTCGACAAAGGCGAACGCATAAGCACAGCCGCTGGATGGAAGGGAGGTATGGTAGCGGATACGTGTCGTCGTCGGTACCGATCGGTCACTCGCACGCACGTACGGACGCGGGAATATGGAGCCGATATACACCCCGTCGGCGTCGATCGACCACTCGCCATCGTCGCGTTCCGTTAGTTCGATCGATCGGGCTAACCGGTGGCGGCAGATGCATGCAGGACAATTACTGATGGGTGGCAGATGAGATGAACTAGCCGCACCAACCGGTCAGTCAAGTCAGTCAAGTCCGGGCACACGATCGAGCGCAGTGAATGCTAGTACTAGCTGTTTATGGTCGGATTAATTTCACGTACCGGAGTACTACGGTAGTTTTGCAACCCGTTTATACTTTAGGACTTTTTCCTTACAGGACCACCCGTTTATATATAGGACCTGACGAACGTGGGTGCAGGAGTACATGTAGTATATATCTCCGGCATTCACTCTTCGTTCTGTTTGAGTAGGCGTACACACGTACGTACGTGCAGTCCTAGCAACAAGCAGCAGATGTGCGACGTTGCACGTCCAAAACTTGCCTCTTGTATATTTCTACTTGTACCCGCCCGCGCGCCGTATGCAGCACTTGACTACGACAAGAGTTCTGCCTGCCGGCCGGAGTACGTACTACGTAGAGTACGATCATCTCTGCTTGTACCGTCACTATACCCTGCAAACCAATGGAATGCAGAGAAATACTAAATAAACACACTTGTGTTCCTGCAAGTCAAACTACGGGGCAGCCAGGCATGCACGTCTTGCTTGCTTGCTGACAAGGACAAATCATTTCAGACCTAACATTCCCTCCCTCTACGTCCATCCAATCCATCCGTCACGTGGCCACTCGAATAATCATTTCCCGGCCATCGAGTAGAATAATAAAGCCGCCAGCGTTCATGCATTCCCTTTCTTTTTTCCAGTGGAGAAAAAGATAGAAAAGAGAAAAAAACAAATTAAAGGCAACCTCGAAGAAAGTTGGAGCTCGGCCAATTCGACTGTGCCGCTAGCTAGCTGGTTTTCACTTTCACCCGGAAGACACGTATGCGCTTTCGAGCGGTTACATTTGAGCGTGACAGACTCGATGAAAGTGCATGAGTACGTAATTTCCTTTGTCAAAAGGCATGACTGTTTTTTTATTCTTTGACTAGGTCGGATTGGTTACTAGTAGGTGAGAAAATTTAAAATGTGTTGACCAGTGGAGGGAGAATATGAGATACCGACGGCCGGGGGCGTGGTAGATTCTGCTTTGGGAATGGGGCGGCCGGGGAAAAAACAGCTAGCTAGCGGTTTCATCAGGGTATAGTAAATATTCCCTGCATTTGAGTTTTTATCTTAGCTTTTTCAGCCAGACGTACGGTCGAATCAAACACTGTTATTTCTTTTCCATGGATGCTCTCTACTATACTTGCCTAACTAGTAGGCTAATGGTCATACGGTAGCTTGACTCTCATGACCACGGTTTAGAATTGCCTCCACCGAACTGTCGGAGTGAGAAGCCACGTGCATGCATGCACTCTCCTCCTGAACGTACGTGTACGTGAAAAATATACACTGCAACGTACGCGCCACGTCGAGGGCAAAAAGCAGTCGGCGTAGGGCAAACTACCCTCGGCATACGGTACACCGACGGCTGCCCTCGGCGTAGCCTCTTCGGCAAAGGTAAAAACATTTTTTAAAAAAATTATTTTTTTCTCAATTTTTTCTTTGAATTGTTTGACTCGTTAATCTCCCACTTCGAACATTTTTAACACTAATTACACTTAGTATTTGCTTAAATTTCAGTCTTAGTCATGCTTAAATTTCAGTCTTAGTCAAACTTCTCAGCCGGTAACCTATCCTAATACTACTCCAGCTCCAGCACGCTTAACCTTCTCGTTTCTTCAGAATCCGTTTTCGCAAACTAATTCATACATTGTTGTGAATACTATGATATCAATCCTATTAACTCTTATATCATCATGTCACATGTTTGTATTTTTTGAAATTACAAACAATTATCTAAGTAAATATTATTGAATTCAAATAAAAATATAATAATTTTACTTTTTTGTATTTTTTATTTAATATGGAATAATTAATATCTTTAAATCTGTAAATCGGAATTCGACAAAAAATATGTCTAAATTGAACAGAAAAATGAGAGGAATCTAAATATGATAACCATATCAACTAATCACAAACCCTCCATTTTTGAATTAGCTATTTGATGGTTGCTTTAGAAAATCTCCTTTTTGCGCCTGGATAATGAAAAATGGCTTTTTAGTGCGATGAAAAGGAAAAATTGCATTTGATCTTTAATAAAATAGCATATTGTGAACCTAAAAATGATTTTTGTAAAAAAATATGAGCATCGGATCATGTACGTGTAGTTCATATCTGACACACTTCCTACCGATTCAGCAGGAATTTGTCTTTTTCACCAGATGTGGACGAAAAGGTTTCGGATCCCCCTGTTGGGACATTGTCCATATAAGGTGGTGTAGTATTTTTGTAAAATATGGTGGTAGCATTTTGAATTATACATTTGGTGGTTGCTTCACAAAACCGTCCGTTTTTTGTGCTCGGAAAATGGGAAATGGCTTTTTGGAGGTGCGACGAAAAGGAAAACTTTCTCCTACAACATTGTTCGCCATCCCATGATGCATGTGTATGCACAATATGAGCACATTATCACAAACTATGACTTGATTCTATCCATAACATTGGTCATTTCACTCGAAAGCCAAGAAACCTTGAATGAGATAGGTCATTTTGTGAAGGTTTTTTTGAGATATAATCAATATATCAAGTTTGATATTTTTCCTTATAACTATGTCACATAATATGACATCACGCGAAGGTTTCACATTGTTTCGATCATTTTTGAATTTTTTATACTCGATTTAAACTATCGTCAAACTTTGACGAACGACGGACATGAAGATTCTTAGCTCGGGGCGGAGCCTCGCTAAAATTGCATTGGATCTTTGATAAAATAGCATATTGTGAATCTAAAAATGATTTTTGTAAAAAAACATGAGCATCGGATCATGTACCTGTAGTTTATATCTGACCCACTTCCTACCGATTCGGCAGGAATTTGTCTTTTTCACCAGAGGTGGACGGAAAGGTTTTGGACCCTCCTGTTGTGACATTGTGCATATAAGGTGGTATAGTGTTTTTGTAAAATATGGTGGTAGCATTTTGAATTAGCCATTTGGTGGTTGCTTCACAAAACCGTTCGCTTTTTGTGCTCAGAAAATGGGAAATGGCTTTTTGGTGCGACGAAAAGGAAAACTTTCTCCTGCAACATTGTTCGCCATCTCATGATGCATGTGTATGCACAATATGAGCACATTATCACAAACTATGTCTTGATTCTAGCCATAACATTGGTCATTTGATCCGAAAGCCAAGAAACCTCGAACGAGATAGGTCATTCTGTGAAGGTTTTTTGAGACATAATCAATATAACAAGTTTGATATTTTCCTTATAATTATGTCACATAATATGACACCATGCGAAGGTTTCGCATTGTTTAGATCGTTTTTGAATTTTTTATGCCCGTTTTAAACTATCGTCAAACTTTGTCAAACGACGGGCATGAAGATTCTTAGATCGGGGCCGAGCCTCGCTAAAATTGCATTGGATCTCTAATAAAATAGCATATTGTGAACCTAAAAATGATTTTGTAAAAAAACATGAGCATCGAATCATGTACCTGTAGTTCATATCTGACCTATTTCCTACCGATTCTGCAGGAATTTGTCTTTTTCACCAGAGGTGGACGGAAAGGTTTCGGACCCCCCTGTTGGGACATTGTCCATATAAGTTGGTATAGTATTTTTGTAAAATGTGGTGGTAGCATTTTGAATTAGCCATTTGGTGGTTGCTTCACAAAACCATCTTTTTTTGTGCTCGGAAAATGGGAAATGGGTTTTTGGTGCGACGAAAAGGAAAACTTCCTCATGCAACATTGTTCGCCATCCCATTATACATGTGTATGCACAATATAGGCACATTATCACAAACTCTGCCTTGATTCTAGCCACAACATTGGTCATTTGACCCGAAAGCCAAGAAACCTCGAATGAGATAGGTCATTTTGTGAAGGTTTTTTTGAGATATAATCAATATATCAAGTTTGATATTTTTCCTTATAACTATGTCACATAATATGACATCACGCGAAGGTTTCGCATTATTTCGATCGTTTTTGAATTTTTTATGCCCGTTTTAAACTATAGTGAAACTTTGTCGAACGGCGGACATGAAGATTCTTAGCTCGGGGCCGAGCCTCGCTAAACTTGTATTGGATCTTTGGAAAAATAGGATATTATGAACCTAAAAATAATTTTTGTAAAAAAACATGAGCATCGGATCATGTACCTGTAGTTCATATCTGACCCGTTTCCTGTCGATGGAATTTGTCTTTTTCACCAGAGGTGGACAGAAAGGTTTCAGATCGGCCTATTGGGACATTGTCCATATAAGGTGGTATAGTATTTTTGTAAAATGTGGTGGTAGCATTTGGAATTAGCCATTTGGTGGTTGCTTCACAAAACCGTCCGTTTTTTGTGCTCGGAAAATGGGAAATGGCTTTTTGGTGCGACGAAAAGGAAAACTTCCTCCTGTAACATTGTTCGCCATCTCATGGTACATCTGTATGCATAATATAGGCACATTATCACAAACTATGCCTTGATTCTAGCCATAACATTGGTCATTTGACCCGAAAGCCAAGAAACCTCGAATGAGATAGGTCATTTTTTGAAGATTTCTTTGAGACATAATCAATATACCAAGTTTGATATTTTTCCTTCTAACTATGTCATATAATATAACACCACGCGCAGGTTTCGCATTGTTTCGATCGTTTTTGAATTTCTTATGCCTGTTTTAAACTATATATAATGTTTTATGTTTTACTTAATTTTTTTTACAAATTTGTAATATTTGAGTGTAGATATATAGGTCTTATTTTTCTGCAAATTTTGATATATTATTTGTATTTTTCCGAATTATAATGATTTAGTTATGATTTTTCAAAGTTTAATGAGATAAAATAAAAATAGCAACGCCGAAGGCAGCCGTCGGCGTATGCCACGCCGACGGCTGCTTGGCGCGGCTGGCCTAGACGATGGCTACGCCGACGGCCGGGGCCGTCGGCGTAGCGACCAACCGTCGGTGTAGCTTCCCATTCCTGTAGTGGTATTGCCACGACGAGGTTTTCGGACAACTTTGAACTCGAATCCGTACGCACGCACAATATGCTCTCCTCAAGTTTAGGCTGCTCACAGTGATAAGTAACTTAGACTAGTAATATGCACATGTTACTAGTCCATGTTACTATCTTTATAGTAGGAAATAAGTATGTGATGCCATAAAAGGGCTAAGTAATCAAGTTGTAGACTCATATTGTCTTGATATATGTGATCTTATGATAACTAGCTAAGTTACTATCACTTATTATTATTATTATTATTATTATTATTATTATTATTATTATCACGTTATGTCATAAATTTGCTTAAGTTAATCTCGCCACTATAACTAGTAGCTAGCCTCGACGAATCCGGATCGGATCTGAGCCGGGTTGTACGCACGGAATGATGAGCACATCAGGTTCCCTGCCCTGGTGAGGTTAGTCATAGTGGGAGTAACTAGAATAGTAACATAGTCATACGTGTATTGTCAACTAAGTATTTAGATGACATGACATGCAATTAAACGATGAGAGAGACTTGTGGTAACTAGCTATGTTATCATAACATCACACATTTTAAAACAAAATAAGTATACATTGCAATAAATAAGACTTTGCATGACACCACACCTATATTATTTTTCACTATAGAGATAGTAACTTAGACTAGTAACACATGCATTAGTACTCTTTCCCACTATGACCAGCCTCATGGCAGCAGATTCAATCACCTATAGCTTTGCTGCATCTGCTATTTTTCTCCATTTTATTGCTACTATACTCTCCCGATTCCCTGCTCTGGGTTCAGTGTAGTTGCTGCACGTGATTGCAGATTAAATACACGTACTACTTCACCCCACGACAGAGACACCTTAACTATCCTAGCACTACACTTCTCACGGCGGTCGTCGGTCTAGTATTTTACTGCAGGTTCCGTGCAACTTCCGACCGACGAAATGGCGACTGAAAGTTGAAACACAAACCGAGTAGATTGCAACTACGGCTCGTTGATGACTTGCTGGTTTCAGTATCATTATTCAGGAGAAAGAAAGAAGGGAGTACCTACCGGTCACCTAGCACCTAATACTAGATAGCAGCCAGGTGTTTTATCGTTATGTGTATGCCACCACGCTTTTTGTTATTTTCTCGGATTAAATCTCATATATATCTTGACTCGATAGACCGACCTTTTGTGGGTGTTCTGAACAATCGTCCAAACTATCCATCTATCCTGATAAGATGTCCGTCACTGTGCCGAATGTACGCAACTATGTATGCATGGATCCATTCCCTCGAAAGGAAAAGAAAGAAGCTGGAAAACTAGAGAGTATGAGTATACAATTCTGCTACGGATTATTATGACCGATCTCGCATGCGATCGTACTACGTACACAAACACATTAAAATAACAGTACACTACTGTTACTGCTGCAGATTAAAATGGTGATTTTTTTACAAATGCAACACTGCATCGCCAAAACTGCCCATGTCACTGCAAAAGGCAAAAGTGCCCTGGCGGGAGGCTAGAAACGCTGCACGTGGCACCTCCCTCCACGGCATGTGGCGGGCCAGCCCTCCCGCCAGCGACGGAGGCGGAATGACCCTCCCGCCAAAGGGAAAGGCGGGACGCAGTGGGCCCCACCACGCGGGCCAGCGGGACGTCGACTTCACGCTGACGGGAATCTGTCCGCCTCGGGACGCGACGGGCTAAACTTCCCGATGTAGGCTGTGGCGGTATGGGTGTTTCCAAGATTCCCAGCACCGATTGACGTTTCCTGTTGCTAAGCAGTCAAGTAACCACCGAAAGTACTATTCGTTGAAACTTGTGACTATTTTTTTTACTTTATTCATTCGGGACTCGAACCGATGGCTGCTGCAGCTCTCTTTCCTCGAAATTTGTTTGTTGGCAGATACTGCAGCTCCGTTTCATTAAATACAGCGGCAACTATCCTCAGAACCACGGCGACTTCTTTCAGTCCATTTGCTGCCTCTTCTTTCGATCCCTTTGCTTATACAGTCACACACTCTGTAATCGTCTGAGGCTGGAAGAAGACTGCACCAATATTCTGAGACGAAAAACGGGTAGCCATCGATCAAGGTGAGTTGTTTCGGTTGAAAGCTATGCATGTTGTATATATTAGTCGGCTAATTAGGCCATAATTTGCCATGCAACGCTTGAACTATTAATTAGCTTTGCAACTTAGTTAGCTCGTGTAGAAATATTTGAGCTCTTGTCGTAATATTTTAGCTAAGTAACCTAATTAGATCGTGTAGTAATAATTTAGCTATGCAACTTAATTAGGTTATGTAGAAATATTTTAGCTTATGTAGTAATATTTTAGCTAAACAGCGTAATTACATCGTGTAGAAATATTTGTGCTCGTGTAGTAATATTTTAGGTATGCAACTTAACTAGAACGTGTAGAAATATTTTAACTCATGTAGTAATATTTTAGCTATGCAACGTAATTAGGTAATGCAGAAATATGTGTGCTCTTGTAGCAATATTTTGGTATGCAACTTAACTAGAACGTGTAAAAATATTTTAGCTCATGTAGTAATATTTTATCTATGCAAGGATAATTAGGTCGTGTAGAAATATTTGTCCTCTTATAGCAATATTTAGGTACGCGACTTAATTGAAACGTGTAGAAATATTTGAACTCATTTAGTAATATTTTAGCTATGCAACTTAATTAGGTCGTGTAGAAATATTTGTCCTCTTGTAATGTACAAATATTTGTGCTCTTGTAGCAATATTTAGGTATGCAACTTAAGTAGAACGTGTAGAAATATTTTAGCTCATGTAGTAATATTTTAGCTATGCAACGTAATTATAGGTCGTGTAGAAATATTTTAGATAGTGTAGTAATATTTTAGCTATGCAATGTAATTAGATCGTGTAGAAATATTTTAGACTCTTGTAGCAATATATTAAGTATACCACTTAATTATGTCGTTTCCAAATATTTGAACTCGTGTAATAATATTTCTTACACGTACGATTAGACAATTAATGTATTTTGTCAATATAAATAATTATATTAATGAACTATGGTTAAGGTTACATATAATTAATATGGTTATATTAATTTGATGCGCGTAGGTGCGATGAACACTTTGTATATTTTTTATGGTGAGGACATCACCTGCGATGGGACGTCGGGGCTTGAGCTGTCGCGTTGTGAGACAAAAAATGTCATAGTGGAAGAATTGGTGAATGCTAGTTTCACAGACATTAGAAGGCGCATCCGCGCAGAATTTGGGCCAGAGATGGCCCGAAAAAAGATGATCGTTGAAGCGGTCGTTTGCAAAAGAGTGGGAGAAGATTACCGGTGGGCACTTCGCCAGGTTAAATGCAAAAATTCGTGGGGTTCATACATGAAATTTGCAAGCACACCTGGTGTGGCCATGTATGGGCAACCGATGGTGTATGTGCAGTTTGTTGATGCCAGCGACATACCTGGTAGCAGCACACAGCCGGTGACTCCAATTATCCATCGCCGCAATGGTTATAGATTCAGAGACGATGGAGAGGAGACATATGGAAGATTCATTTGTTCCTATCCAGAATAATGGACCTTATTCAATGGCGATTGTCGACCTCAATGAACAGATCAAGGGATAGTCAGACGAGCTTGATTCTGGTGACGACGATCGTGAATCGCAGATGATGATGAAGATGAAGGAGGTGGTCCGAGTCAAGTGAGAGCAGTGGCGCCAACAATGGCACCTGGGGACATAGAGACTCTTGTCATCGGTCATGATGATACCTCTGTCCGTGGAGTCGGAGCTACCATCCTAGAAGAAAACCAGCAGTTCCCGAGCAAGGAGGCCGTGGACATGGCGATCAGAAGATATGCCTTCTCCATTTCCTGAGAACATGAAGTGAAGAAATATGACAAACATTTGTTGAAGGTTCTTTGCATAGAAATCTCACCATGATGACTTTATTTCTCATGACTCTATCATTCAGACTTATCATAATTTCACCACATCATGTGAAATTCTCAACTTAATCCCACATGATTACTACTCATTACATCAATATTGATCCTGATGATATTCATCATGATGTCTTTTGTTTAAAAACTAACAGTAAATTTCCACTGTGCTACTTGAATTCTAGAGTTAGGCTACACCATCAATACTACTTCAATTGATGTCTTACACTTGATCCTAATATACTGTGACCAAATAGCTTTCCTAAAGCATCTTGGTGAGTTTATGTCTCCCTCGGAAGATACTAAAGAGCACTATACTTGAGAAAACATAAAATAATTACTCTTAAGAAAGAATGACTTAAACATATGACTTAGGTGTGAAAAAGTTATCCTCAAGTGGATACTCATCACAAGTCATAAAAATATTTGGTTTAGATGAGATGGCTGCTATAGTCACTATCCAACCTACAGATATTCCTAAAAGGGTTTTAATCCTAAGGTCAAAGCATATGATCTGATACCAACTGCGGTGACCCAGCATACCACTGCATGATGTAGTACACTATAGTCGTTGACATAACACCAATGAAACAACGTTCACTAGTATTACATCCCTCATAGTAGTACAACAGAAACACAGCAGGTCCAAGACATGACTATAGGTTACAACTCAACTCTTTACACAAGATCCAGAGAACACTCTAGGTTAAAGAGAGAGAAAGAAACTTCCTACAAAGAAGAATCAGAAATAAACAACTCATAACTATTATGCTAATAAAATTAGCATCTAACTATTTGGTTTGTATTGCTGCAATTGCAGTACTCTACAGAAATAGGTTCTATGGCGAGAGATTATATTCTTATCTAATCGATAACTTCGTCTTCACTTGAGTTGAGATATATGTTGACTTCCTTGACTTTATTGAAGAACTTTAGCTTCTAGTGCTGATTCCTGGAGCATAAATTGAGGTAGAGGTTGTCTGTACTGGCTTTAGACCCTAGCAAGGGTTAAGAAGATACTTTGAGTACGAGCGTACTCAGCAAGTTCACTAGAAAAGGAGTGTTCGATGCACTATATCTACAGCCACATACCTTAGGTCGTAGGCAATGCAAGTTTTCGTAAACATTTCTTTAAAGGTTGCTTTTATTCTGAAAAGCTATGTCCGTCAGCCTTCACGGGTTTACCAGAACTTTCATGGAGTTCCTTTCCCGCAGCGTTCGCAGCTCCTTCCCAGAACAGGGAGTAACAAGTTATAGTTCTTACACTCTGCAGAGGTGCGTCACTTTACCCACGAGAGATCTTAGCTTTGTTGCACATCCGAATTGCAGGTTCGTTCACACTTCCTTGGTGTGAGGCACAGACTAAGATCCAAGCCAATCACTGCCTTCTCCGTGACCCTACATGTCTCCTTGGTGTACGCCAGCCCACCTATTGAATTACGGCAATGGCAGTACAGACCGTTCAGATGCCGGAACTATCGTGGGACGTTGAGGGCTCACACCCATATGCTGCATATCCTCTACGAATTACCATAAATAATATGCACGCTAAAGTGATAACAGCCACGACCCGCACATCCAGCTCCATGCGAGAGGGAAAAGATACAGCTGACTTCTCCGTCCCATTCCAAATCTCATGGTCAACGCGTAGTATACGGCGCAAGAATCACTGGCGACATTGGTTGTTAAGTCCTAGTAATATGTTCCTTTACCATCGGAACTCTTATAGTAGGTTATTACCTCTATTACCTCATGGTAAATAACCTATATTCACATTATTATGAAAATAGTGTTTTCTGTCCTTTTTCTAATGCAGGTGATGAAAACACTGGATTTGTAAAATACTTTACAGAAAATAATCAAAGGACATGAGCAGGTGTGAACTTGCCTTTTGTGATTACAAGATTATGCACTCACGGTCTTCAAGACAATATAAGATCCAATAGTTGAAATCTGCATCATTGGTCCGGTAAGGACTAATGTTTAAAGAAGCAAGATGCTTTTATGCATAAGTAATATAATGCAAGTTGATAAAGGCGAATCACGAGAATAATGTTGTTCTAGGGTTTGGATATTGGAAAGGGTTTCCTTGGAATGTGTTGCCCTTTTAGATTAAGTTTCACACATGTGCTTCTTATTAAGGCTTGTGAGTGTGTGGGAAACAACATGTATTTATACAACAACGAAATACACAGTATGGAATGCTACTCAAGGTTGCTTACATCTTAATTGTTTATCTTCAAGTTTTACTTTACAAGTAATGTCACTTATAAAGAATTTAAGTATTAACAATCTTATTATACAAGTAAAGTATAAAGTAATGTGATTGTGATTAGTTGTTATTTGTTATTTGTTTTTCTGAAGTGGCAAAAAGAATAACATTTGAAGAAAATCTTACTCAACTAAGCAGAAGCATTTAAACTTTTAAGTTAACCTTATGAGGTGTTCTTTCTAGTTATAGTCTTTAAGTCAGAAAGAATTGCCTTTACTGGAATAATGAAATTAGTAGTATTTGAGACTTATCTATCTTGGTTTTTAACTGGGTTGGTCTGGTATCAAGATGCTTTATAATTTAATTATAACAGACCAAATTTAACTATAAAGCATATGATAAAGTCTTTAGCATTATACTTAAAGCTTGGCAACTATAAGTAACTTTAAGAATGTAGATAGACTTAGGGTGTATTACTTATTATACTTGTATCTTGTTCACTTTATATTGTTTCCTTAGAGTTACTTAAGAATGGCATTACTTCTATTGGGGTAGTGATTTCTTTACATTATAATAGTATAAAGGGATTTATCTCCCTATAAGGGTGTGGTTAAGGTTTATGAATAAGTAAACAATATTATTTACTACTATGGATTCACTTACAGGGTTTTGATTTGTTTATAAACTTGTGATTAAAGTAAAGGAATAGTTTTTATTTCTTTACAAATTATTCTTGGAGATTTTATATTAGATAAGAATTCTTTTATAAAATAATTTATACTTATTTTTGAAGGATCATTCAATAAAATTTTATTTTTGAAATGTGTTGAAACATTTTGACTTCATAAAATTAGTATTTAAGGCTAATACTATCTCTTAGATTTAATTGGTTAATTTAAGAAATATTAACTAATTTTATTTGATATTATATGATTTTTTAACTAAAGAAATAGGTTTAAATTCAAGTTATTAAAGTGTTTTTAACTTTTTACTTAACTCAAAAGTGGAATAGCACATTTTTAACATGTAGGTATTATTTTTGTGATCACTTTGGTATATTACATTTATTTTTGTGATTTCTAAATAATAAGATATGATTTTCATAAGGTTATTACTTCATAAAAACTTAATAATTAACAAATATTTAATTAAGTGAAATAATAATGTAGAATTATAATTTTAAAGTACAATTCTTATTTTTCTAAGATTTTTAGTATTTTATTTATATTTTTAACATATACCATTATTAAAATATGAATTATTAAAGTTTTATTACTTATAAAACCTTTATTAAATAATATTTATTTAAATAATCATCAAAATAATATTTGATAATAGTTTTAAGTTGTAGATTTTATTTTTCTCAACATTTTCATATATTATATGTATTTTTTCTGATTTATAAAACAAAAGTTATTGATTTTATAAGATTGAATCATTTTATGATTTTTTTAATCAAATAACTAAATGTGTTTATTAGGTAATGCAGATGTCAGCATGAAATGAAGGGGTTTTCTCTCCAGACCCTATTCTACCCCCAATCACTGACTGGTGGGACCGTTGCCTTGTCATTTCTATTGGTTTTTATTTATTACAGAAATCTTATCACAATTTCTAAAATAATAAAACAAAAATAGGAATATGACATCAGCGTGATGTCACGCTGACATCATTCCTGGATCCTCCTCAGATCATAGTTGGATTCGTGAATCGGGTGTGTGCGCGGGGCTGTGCTTGGGCTTAACAGAAAGAGGGCATCGCGGGGTGCAGTATAGTGGCGGCGCCGCCTTGATATGGTCACTGGTGACGGCGGTGCAACGACGGCGAGCGACGGCAGCGTCAGGCTATGCGGGGAGAAAGATTTAGAGTGAGAGAGAAAAAAAGGGGGGTCCCTAAGGACCAGGAACTCACCACGAGGCGAATAGAGGGGTCGTTGAGGAGCGAGGTGACCGGAATCGATGGCGAGCTCGACGACCAGAGACGGGGAATGAGGGTCTAATTGCAGGAGATGAGATCGCGCCTGCTTGATCACTTCGGGGAAATCGACGAAGACGAGTGAGGCAGAGCTTCCTGGCATCACAAAGAGGTTTGGGACGGCCAGAGACGACAGGAACAGAGGGGTCCGGCAAGCTAGGGTTCCGACTCAGAGGGGAATTGGGGAAAGAGGAGGAGATAAGGTTCGTCTCTGCATAGGAGGGGTCTTGTAGACGTCGTCTAGGGCGGTAGCACACATCTCCTCGCATCGGGAATCACGGCGAGACGGGAACGGTGCCGGCGTCGACACGCAGCTGCTCCTCGGCGGCGTCCTTCTGTCGCGAGGTAGAAGAAAGGAAAAAGAGGGCAAAGGGGTACGCGGGCTGTTGTTGGGCCACCGTGGGCTGCTGCGGAGCGAGCGGAGGAGTTTGGCTGTGACCTGCGGGCGACGAATAGAGAGAAGAGGAAATGGGCCATGGGCCAGATCTGTATTCCTCTATTTTTTCTTTCGATTTGTTTTCCTTTTCTGTTTTATTTTTCATATATTGTAATTTTCATTTGTTTTAGGAATCTTTCTTTGTAAAAGTTCTTTGCTGAATTCAAGCATCAATAATAAGTTGTTTTGAACTATTTATGAACTTTTATTATATAAAGTTATCACTTCTATATTTTCTTATGCATATGTATATATTTTTGTTGTTACTAACATAAGAGTTAAAGTTTGAATTGAAAATACTTACCATAAGTTCTTTGAAGATTTGATATTCTCATATCTCTTTTATTGATATGAATAAGAGTTAATGGCTAAACATACTATCTTTATTTTTATGATCTTTATTAATATCACCCTTTAAAATAGATAGTTATTATTTGAAAAGAATTATGAAAGAGAATTGATAGTAATAGTTTCTAGGCATATATGATTGAAATAAAAGTTAGGGTTTTAATTTGCAATTGTTTACCATGGGTTTTAGGAGTTTTAATATTTTAGTTCATCCTTTTATTTATATGAATAATTATTATTGGTTAAGACAGATTGTCCTTATGTTGGTGTTCAAGAATGACTTCATCTTTAATACAAGAAAGTTATTTCCTAGAAGGTTTTGTGGAAAATAATTGATAAGGATAACTCCTAAGTACATATAATTATGATAGTTAGGAATGACAAAGATGTGCTTAGGTGACTTGCTATAGGAAACTATTCCTATAAGGCTTTGGGGAAATAAGATGATAGATCATTTATTTGAAATAGATATTATGTTTGGTTAAAGATTTAGGGTCTAGTGTTTAACAAGGATTCCTATATTCCATACTTCATAATTCTGGACTTCTAATTAAGGAATTCCTTCCCTAGATATATTACTTCTCTATATCCGTCATCATGTGTTAACATGATGAGCTTTGCTTCACAAGAATATTCTTATCCACCTTTTATGCTTCTAACACCTCTTGTAATTCCAATGAGCTTGATTCTAAAGCATTTCCTAATCTTTTCCTATCTATACTTTGGTATATCAACATTCTATTGCCGATAACCCCCAATCCAACAAGTGGTTACTTCTAACTCCAATCATACTCTTCCTTAATCATCCTTCACTAATATCACTTCAATAGATGTATACATCAAATCCTACTTCACCTCAAGTGCTTAGTATTTCCAAAGAGGAAAATACTACTTCTTTAATCCAATGTTGCTCTAACATCATGTTAATCATACTATCTTGTCTCTACTTGACTCCCATATCTAACATTCCAACCTCACATTCTATTAATGTGACTTGTAATGACTAATCTAGGATAATATATTTATATTATGGTTCAATCATGTTTTATCCACCAATGTCACTTATACATGGTATAAGCATTCAATATTGGTGAATAAGGCATGATCATTATAATCCTTTGATCCTTTATGATTCAGGTTTCCAGTTGGCTAAACAAGGCTTCATAAATACAACATTACAGTTGTATTATAATTATCTTCTATTTAGCTCTATTGGATTAAGAGATATAATTCATTGACTATACCTACTTGATCCAATAGGACTACTCCTGGTAACTATCTTCAGACTTCATCCTTGTAATCTTCTTTGTTACCATATTGATTTGATTTCCTCCAATCACTCCCATCCTATAGATAACATCTAAAACTAGCATCACTATTTACCTCTTCTGACTTCTTTCTTTATAAGCCTTAAGTGAATGTTATAATAAGTACAAGAGTTGATAGGTCAAGAATTGATAGGTTAAGAATTGGTGAATCAATAGTTGATTTCTCAATATTGATGAACAACAAATATAAGGATAGGATTCAATAGAGATGATAAATATTGATATGGAAAGAAAGATATATGGTGAATGATCTTAACTTTGGTTTCTTTCCTACTCAATCTCACTAGAGAGTTAAAGTTAGGTATTTCCATGATACTCATGGTATAAGTAGATGAGATTAAGATATAGTTGTTACATTCTTATTATTTGTGTTATATTTATAATTTGGTATTCATGAGGGATTATAATGAATACTATGATATGATCACCTAAGGATCAAATATAAATCATTAAGTAATGTATTAGGGTTTAATTTTATTCCATTTGATCTACCCTTAGATCAAATAATGTTTACCCAAAATAAGGTTTTAGCAAAGGTCATATTGAAACTTATCGCAGTCAACTTGATGATCTACTTCAATTCCATCAAGTTGAGAGAAGCTTCAATCACTTTGACAAGTTTTTTTCTAAAGCGCGAAAATTATTCAGATTTTCTATGCATGAATGCAATGCACACATCCGTTTTCAGCTTATTTCTAAGCTCTAATGCTGGGATGTTACAGACTCTCCCCCTTAAAATAAACTTCGTCATTGAAGTTCGCATACTCTCACGTTTCGGAGTAAGGAATTGACTTGTGTTGTTTACGGCATTTCTCAACTCCATGGTAACCTTAAATGGGAATAATGGTAGTATTCCATATCCAAATATTTTTCTTGAATTCTCATCAGACTTGGAATATCCAATTTGTTGTCTCAATCTTCCCAAATTCCTTTTACTTTACTTCCTTAGGAATATTTCCTTATTTTGAACTTCTTTAATTGATGTCTCTTATCTAGTTCATTTCCCTAATTATGTATCCTAATCTAATTCCCGTACTTGATCATTGAACTTCCTTACCATAATATGCAAAGTCTAGGAATTCTCACTAAAACAGGTTTTAAATTTCTATTAGCTAATAGTTATAGTCGAAAGACTAATCTTTGATTTATCATTGTATGAGTTGTATTGGTAGTCCTTCCAAATATTGGATTTGATCACATTTATTCCATACCCATTGGAATTTATGGTTCTCTACAAATGCCCAAATGGATGTGCTCTATTACCTCTTAAGGATCACTTAAGAGTTGTTTCTTTTAAAATTAGTCTGTTAAGACTATTCCATTTTATTACTTCAAGCTTTTACCTTATCAGGCTTTTAGACAATCTTTTGTTACTATCTTGAGTACTTCTATAATTATGACTTTCTTTTAACCTTATGAAAATAAGGCTTAATGTTGGCATAGGTTAGTATTTCCTCTCCAACCTTTACTTGGAAAGTCAGATAACAATACTTTCACAAATTGTTTACTCTCCCCCTTAGGTTTTACTAATGGTCTCTAAACTGCCTTATAAAGTATTTCTTGATTTTATAAATAGAATATTGGTTCCTATCTAGCTTTTACTCTGCCTAGTTAGGGTCTTATGAAAGATTTTACGGTGTATCCACACAATTGTGGATCTCCGAAGTGAATCTTTCAGCATTATTTGTCTTACTTTCTATTCGGAAATTTTCGCTTTGATGCACCTGACTCCGCGAAGCGTTTTAGAAATCTGTCGCTTAATATTTTATACTCCTTTAGGCCTTACTTAGTTTTGGCCAAGTTTTATGCTCTTTATGCAACCATTAAGATGATCTGGTTAACTATGTTAACCAATTACCAGCTGCGGACAAGATACCAACTGTGGATTAATTACCACCATGGATCAAATACCAGTTGCAGATCATTCTAGGTTGTAATTATTACCCTATGGTTTCCGACATACTTCTAGCATTCTTTATGAATTGTCAGAGCTTGAATACCATTTTGAATTCCAAAACTTCTTCTTTGTACTTATTCATGATACTACCATGAACTTGGTACAACTTACTTTATTAACTTCTTAGCAACTTACCTACTTTAAATGAACTTTAAGTTCATTAATTCTTGTTGCTCCATACATCTTCTACACTAATCTTCCTTCTTATTGCTGATTAGGAATGATCTGAGCTAGATCCATCCTTCAAATTGCGTTGATACTACTTATATTTGGCTTTACCCTTCAAGTAAGTCTTCATATTGGTCTTCGGAACTCATCACTCCCTTACACGAATTCCCATTCCTATCTAGGTTTATAACATCAAGTAGTAACTGGATGTTGCAACATGCATTTGAACACCAAGTCAAACTTCATGTTCAGATCTAGTCAATCAAGAAGATCCAAGAAAAACAAATAAATCCAAATGTGGTACATATAACACACAATATTCTAAGCCCAGAATATAGTAGTTGAGTATAATATCTCTAGAATTCAGGCTTAGTTGTGTAGTATATGACACCTTCT
This sequence comes from Avena longiglumis, assembly GCA_030063025.1. Classification (NCBI taxonomy): domain Eukaryota; kingdom Viridiplantae; phylum Streptophyta; class Magnoliopsida; order Poales; family Poaceae; genus Avena; species Avena longiglumis. Next base: position 17,635,316 of record CP125975.1, read on the forward strand.
CGTATAGGTTTTCATTGTGATACTTAGCACTTAGGGCCGAACTATACTTTGTCTCAATATTTACCCTCATTGCTCAATTGCAATAAGATAAATTTAAGCAAGGTAATCTCAATTTGGTTTTCACTAACCCTTTTGTCTAACTTTTGGAATGACTAGCTATAACCATGATTCCTTTATTAATAAACTATCCTCACATGATTTCTCTAAATAACTAATAAGATTCTTTTGAACCCCTAAGATTGAAGGTTATCACTATTTTATGACACCTTTGACTCCAATCATGATTCTACCAAGTTATCTTTTTTACTCTATCTAAAGATAATTTACTAATTACTCATCATATTTATACTCTCATCATGGTTTCGGAGCTAATCTCCCATGATCTTATTATATTTTACCTGTACATTATTATTTAAGAGTTAATCTAGCCATGATGACTTTATTTCTCATGACCCTATCATTAAGTCTCAACCTAATTTCACTCCATCACGTAGAATTCTCAAGTGAATCCCACATGATTGCCACTCATTACATCAACATTTATCTTAATGATATTCATCATGTTGTCTTTGGTTATCAACTGACACTAGAATTTTACCGCTCTTACTTAAATTCTATGGTTAAGCTATACTATTGGAACTACGTCATTTGATGTCTTACACTTGATCATAATCTGCTGCGGCCAATTTACTTTCCTACAGTATCTTGGTGGTTTATGTCTCCTTCGGAAGACACTAAAGAGCACTATACTTGAGAAAAGATAAAATAATTTCTCCTAAGAAAGAATAACTAAAGCATCTGACTTAGGTGTGATAAGGTTATCCTCAAGTGGATACTTATCGCAAGTCATAAGATCATTTGGTTTAGATAAGATGGCTCCTATAGTCACTATCCAACGTACAGATCTTCCTAAAAGGGTTTCAATCCTAAGGTCAAAGCATATGCTCCGATACCAACTGCGGTGACCCAGCATACCACTGCATGATGTAGTACACTATAGTCGTTGACATAACACCAATGAAACACCGTTCACTAGTATTACATCCCTCATAGTAGTACAACAGAAACACAGCAGGTCCAAGACATGACTATAGGTTACAACTCAACTCTTTACACAAGATTCAGAGAACACTCTAGGTTAAAGAGAGAGAAATAAACTTCCTACAAAGAAGAATCAGAAATAAACAACTCATAACTATTATGCTAATAAAATTAGCATCTAAACTATTTGGTTTGTATTGCTGCAATTGCAGTACTCTACAGAAATAGGTTCTATGGCGAGAGATTATATTCTTATCTAATCAATAACTTCGTCTTCACTTGAGTTGAGATATATGTTGACTTCCTTGAATTTATTGAAGAACTTTAGCTTCTGGTGCTGATTCCTGGAGCATAACTTGAGGTAGAGGTTGTCTGTACTAGCTTTAGAACCTAGCAAGGGTTAAGAAGATACTTTGAGTACGAGCGTACTCAGCAAGTTCACTAGAAAAGGAGTGTTCGATGCACTATATCTACAGCCACAGACCTTAGGTCGTAGGCAATGCAAGTTTTCGTAAACATTTCTTTAAAGGTTGCTTTTATTCTAAAAATCTATGTCCGTCAGCCTTCACGGGTTTACCAGAACTTTCATGGAGTTCCTTTCCCGCAGCGTTCGCGGCTCCTTCCCAGAACAGGGAGTAACAAGTTATAGTTCTTACACTCTACAGAGGTGCGTCACTTTGCCCATGAGAGATCTTAGCTTTGTTGCACATCCGAATTGCAGGTTCGTTCACACTTCCTTGGTGTGAGGCCCAGACCAAGATCCAAGCCAATCACTGCCTTCTCCGCGACCCCGCATGTCTCCTTGGTGTACGCCAGTCCACCTATTGAATTCTGACAATGCAAGATGACTGCTCAGATCTCGGAACTATCGTGGGACGTTGAGGGCTCCCACCCATATGTTGCATATCCTCTACGAATTACCATAAATAATATGCACGCTACAAGTGATAACAGCCACGACCCGCACATCTAGCTCCATGCGAGAGGGAAAAGATACAGCTGACTTCTTCGTCCCATTTCAAATCTCATGGTCAACGCGTAGTATACGACGCAAGAACCACTGGCGACATTGGTTGTTAAGTCCTAGGTAATATGCTCCTTTACCACCGGAACTCTTATAGTAGGTTATTACCTCATGGTAAATAACCTATATTCACATTATTATGAAAATAGTGTTTTCTGTCCTTTTTCAAATGCAGGTGATGAAAACACTGGATTTGTAAAATACTTTACAGAAAGTAATCAAAGGACATGAGCAAGTGTGAACTTGCCTTTTGTGATTACAAGATTATGCACTCACGGTCTTCAAGACAATATAAGATCCAATAGTTGAAATCTACATCATTGGTCCGGTAAGGACTAATGTTTAAAGAAGCAAGATGCTTTTATGCATAAGTAATGTAATGCAAGTTGATAAACACGAATCCTGAGAATAACGTTGTTCTAGGGTTTGGATACTGGAAAGGGTCTCCTTGGAATGTGTTGCCCTTTTACATTAAGTTTCACACATGTGCTTCTTATTAAGGCTTGTGAGTGTGTGGGAAACAACATGTATTTATACAACAACGAAATACACAATATGGAATGCTACAAAAGGTTGCTTACATCTTAATTGTTTATCTTCAAGTTTTAATTTACAAGTAATGTCACTTATAAAGAATTTAAGTATTAACAATCTTATTATACAAGTAAAGTATAAAGTAATGTGATTGTGATTAGTTGTTATTTGTTATTTGTTTTTCTGAAGTGGCAAAAAGAATAACATTTGAAGAAAATCTTACTCAACTAAGCAGAAGCATTTAAACTTTTAAGTTAACCTTATGAGGTGTTCTTTCTAGTTATAGTCTTTAAGTCAGAAAGTATTGCCTTTACTGGAATAATGAAATTAGTAGTATTTGAGACTTATCTATATTGGTTTTTAACTGGGTTGGTCTGGTATTAATATGCTATATAATTTAATTATAACAGACCAAAGTTAAATATAAAGCATATAATAAAGTTTTTAGCATTATACTTAAAGCTTGGCAACTATAAGTAACTTTAAGAATGTAGATAGACTTAGGGTGTATTACTTATGATACTTGTATCTTGTTCACTTTATATTGTTTCCTTAGAGTTACTTAAGAATGGCATTACTTCTATTAGGGTAATGATTTCTTTACATTAAAATAGTATAAAGGGATTTATCTCCCTATAAGGGTGTGGTTAAGGATTATGAATAAGTAAACAATATTATTTACTACTATGGATTCACTTATAGGGTTTTGATTTGTTTATAAACTTGTGATTAAAGTAAAGGAATAGGTTTTATTTCTTTACAAATTATTCTTGGAGATTTTATATTAGATAAGAATTCTTTTATAAAATAATTTATACTTATGGTTAAAGGATCTTTTAATAAAATTTTATTTTTGAAATGTGTTGAACCATTTTGACTTCATAAAATTAGTATTTAAGGCTAATACTATCTCTAAGATTTAATTGGTTAATTTAAGAAATATTAACAAATTTTATTTGATATTATATGATTTTTTAACTAAAGAAATAGGTTTAAATTCAAGTTATTAAAGTGTTTTTAACTTTTTATTTAACTCAAAAGTGGAATATCACATTTTTAACATGTAGGTATTATTTTTGTGATCACTTTGGTTACATTTATTTTCGAGATTTATAAATAATAAGATATGATTTTAATAAGGTTTATTACTTCATTAAAACTTAATAATTAACAAATATTTAATTAAGTGAAATAATAATGTATAATAATAATTTTAAAGTATAACTCTTAGATTCTAAGATTTTTAGTATTTTATTTATATTTTTAACATATACCATTATTAAAATATGATTTATTAAAGTTTTATTACTTATAAAACCTTTATTAAATAATATTTATTTAAATAATCATCATAATAATATTTGATAATAGTTTTAAGTTGTAGATTTTATTTTTCTCAACATTTTCATATATTATATGTATTTTTTATGATTTATAAAACAAATTTTTTTGATTTTATAAGATTGAATCATTTTATGAATTTTTTTAACCAAATAACTAAATGTGTTTATTAGGTAATGCTGATGTCAGCATGAAATGAAGGGGTTTTCTCGCCAGAGCCTATTCTAACCCCAGTCACTGACTGGTGGGACCGTTGCCATGTCATTTCTATTGGTTTTTATTTATTACAGAAATCTTATTACAATTTCTAAAATAATAAAACAAAAATAGGAATATGACATCAGCGTGATGTCACGCTGACATCATTCCTGGATCATCCTCAGATCATAGTTGGATTCGTGAATCGGGTGTGTGCGCGGGGCTGTGCTTGGGCTTAACGGAAAGAGGGCGTCGCGGGGTGCATTATAGTGGCGGCGCCGCCTTGATATGGTCACTGGTGACGGCGGTGCAACGACGGCGAGCGGCGGCAGCGTCAGGCTTATGCAGGGAGAAAGATTCAGAGTGAGAGAGAGAAAAAGGGGAGGTCCCTAAGGACCAGGAACTCACGACGAGGCGGATAGAAGGGTCGTTGAGGAGCGAGGTGACCGGAATCGATGGTGAGCTCGATGATGAGAGACGGGGCATGAGGGTCGAATTGCAGCAGATGAGATCGCGCCTGCTTGTTCACTTCGGGACAATCGACGAAGACGAGTGAGGCGAGCTTCCTGGCATCACAGCGAGGTTTGGGACGGCCGGAGACGACGGGAACAGAGGGGTCCGGCGAGCTAGGGTTCCGGCTCAGAGGGGAATTGGGGAAAGAGGAAGATATAGGGTTCGTCTCTGCGCAGGAGGGGTCTTGTAGACGTCGTCTAGGGCGGTAGCACGCATCTCCTCGCAGCGGCGATCACGGCGAGACGGGAACGGCGTCGGCGTCGACATGCAGCTGCTCCTCGGCGGCGTCCTTCTGTCGCGAGGTAGAAGAAAGAAAAAAGAGGGCGAAGGGGTACGTGGGCTATTGTTAGGCCACCGTGGGCTGCTGCGGAGTGAGCGGAGGAGTTTGGCTGCGACCTGCGGGCGACGAATAGAGAGAAGACGAAATGGGCCGTGGGCCAGATCTGTATTCCTCTATTTTTTCTTTCGATTTGTTTTCCTTTTCTATTTTATTTTTCATCTTTTGTATTTTTCATTTGTTTTAGGAATCTTTCTTTGTAAAAGTTCTTTACTGAATTCAAGCATCAATAATAAGTTGTTTTGAATTATTTATGAACTTTTATTATATAAAGTTATCACTTCTTTATTTTCTTATGCATATGTATAAATTTTTGTTGTTACTATCATAAGAGTTAAAGTTTGAATTGAAAATACTTACCTTAAGTTCTTTGAAGATTTGATATTCTCATATCTCTTTTATTGATATGAATAAGAGTTAATGGCTAAACATACTATCTTTATGTTTATGATCTTTATTAATATCACCCTTTAAAATAGATAGTTATTATTTGAAATGAATTGTGAAAGAGAATTGATAACTATAGTTTCTAGGCATATATGATTGAAATAAGGTTAATAGTTTGCTGCCCAGGGGGATAGCTGCCCCCCGGTAGATGCCGTTCAGCATACGTCTTTGAGATACGTGCTAAGCCAGTTTAAGAGAGATAGTTGATTAATCCAACTATAATAAAGCTAACAAAGGACAACAGCTAGATGGTAACAAGGATCGAGTCAAGGCAATTGACAAGTCCTCCCTGCCAACACATGGTTTCCTCAATTTACATCCTGCCCAACCTAGTCCAAGAGTGCACTAGAAATGCTAGGTGATTAATCCATACACTCTGATGTTATAAAGGAACTAGACGCAGTGAGTCAGGAGCACATACGGATAAACCAATGTCTGCAATCATCTCTATTTTCACGTTGTTGGTGCAATGACTTGACAGCTAAGCACATATGACCAATGCATGTGTTGTGTGGTAAGCAGTGTAACCTGCCACATCATGTCCAGCAAGCAGCAGTGCCGATGTAGATGATTTACCGTGTCGGCAGGTGATACATAGCTGCTACTGGGTACTGCTCGATGTACGGGACAAAAAATTGTTCAAGGACATCTACTCTTCCTGTTTCAAAATAGATATCGAAAATATATATGTAGATGTTTAGACACTAAGTACTAGATAAATCTTAATTTTAAAAAATTTGAGACATCTATTTTAAGACGGACATCCTACGCTTGCTTGTATTTTATTACGGTACTAGCTAAATGCCCGTGCGTTGCCACGGCTTTTGAGTTTGATTATTTTTGCAGGTGTAAACATAGTAAATAGAATATTCTTAACCATTGCACAATAATTCTTGCTTACCGCCAACATCCCCTTATGGCCTATGTCGTTGGGTTATGCCGGAGTGTCCACGGTAGCCAAAACCTCGTGACAATATCAAATCCTCAAAAATCAAATAAAATCAAACCAGACACAACCAAATCTTCAGAGATATGGCCTATGCCATTGCCAACATTAATGCCAAATCAAATCCTCGAAAATATTCAAACATTCAAAATTATAGGGAGAATGAATTTGTTATATGTGAGTTGAAGAATAAAGATTGTTACTCAACATGGAAAAATGACTAAGTGAGGTATAGACCCATCTCCTAAAGTGTTGATCAACATGTACATAATTGGATCCATTTATTCATGGATTTATGTGTGAGGAGATATATACATTAACAAAGTTGATTCCAAGGAAGACATTTCTCTCTTTTCTTTCGGGAAAAGATCTGTATCTATTTCATGAGTTTCCAAAAACTACAAATAACCCCAAACATAATGAAAATTACATCGAGGTCCTTGGACCACCTAGCGACCACTACTGCCACCAGAGTGAGCCGCCGACGCACCGCTGTCACCGCTCCCTTATCGGAGCCGGCCTGACGTTGTTCATAACAGTAGGGAAGTCTTCGTGCATGTGTCCCTAAGGACCAATGCCCCAGAGCTGAAGCCGACGCCACTGAACCCTTGAATTGATGTGAAACTTGTAACACCAAACCTACAACACACCTAGACTGGACGAGATCCACCACTCCATCGAAGTGGAGACCAGGCGAATCCCCGCCCTCCTCAACGCCAACGGCCAGATCATCGCCGATGAGGTGGAAGAGGAGACGGGTATACCTTATTCTTGTCCTGAACAACGCCATAGCCACCATAACATCGATACAGGTTGACCAAACTCTAACTTTAGGGACCCTTTAATAGCATCGATCGCACTTCCGAGGTCTCCACCCCCTTCCACCGCCAGGACGACAAGCAGAGGAGGTGGGGACCCGTTGATTCCAGTCATAGACGGCGATAAGCAGACAGATGGTGGCGGCCACCGCCTCTGTTTTGTTGCGGGAGGAGACTGCTCACTATCAACTAATCTTTTCAATTAACCTCATTCGGTCACTCTTCAGTTCATATATATGATACTCCATCCGTTTCAAAATAAGTGTCTGTTTTTTCTAACTAAAATCACAATAGTTATTTTGGGATAGAGAAAGTAATATTAACCGATCAATCAAACTATAATATTTCAGTTACTATCATACTATGTTTCATTAATACGCTTCTTTGGCCACTTAACATGTATGTACATCATTGCCCCATTGAACATGTATATACTTCCTTGGCCGTTGACCACTTCAGAAACAATGCTACACATAGAGAAATGATGGATCGAGTGCACCTTTATGTGGATTTTCTCCATGAGTAAGATCAGGTTAGCGGCTACAGTTTTACACATGCATATCGAACTATGAAGGTCGCAATTAACGCTGCCCCTGTCGGCTGCTCGCTGCCACCCGTCTTGCCTCTTGCTCCCTCTCTAGTGGCTCGCTTGGCTCGTTGTGGTGGGAAGCAGACTACTGTGTGTCATTCAGCTCTTCTCCGGCTCCCTCTCTAGTGGCTCGCTTGGCTCGTTGTGGAACTCGCCACCGGAGCTGACCGCTGACCGGCGTGATCATTCAGCTCTTCTCGCCTACGATTGGATGCAAACGTGAGTTCTTGGACATGCGACAGCCGCACGATTCTGTGGTTTTAAACCTCTGGCCTGTTGTCTCAGGCGAAAATAATATTTGGAAATACAATTTTATACTAACCCGTAGTACAATGAACTATCGTAAGTCTTCTTTCCCTGAACTCGTCCTCGGTTTCTAGATCTTACGGTGCACGAGTAGGCAGCCGCATCTTTTCCATGTGTGCATTGATCTCTGCAAGCACCTCTTCTATCGATGGCAGCGCTAGGAGTAACGGAATCAGCAGCATAATCACAAGCGTGAACTCGCGAAGAAAGGGGATTAGGAAGAGGCCGGGTCGGCCATGGTGGCAACGACAGCACCAGACACGACCACCTGATGCTGCAACCGTCCGCCTAGGCCGGAGATCAATTTTCAGGAGTTCCCCACCGTCCGCCTCATCGCTGCCATGGCCATTGCTTCGCGATATTGGAGCACCGATTGTTCCGTCGACATAGTTTTGTTCACCGACAATTCCGCTCACTCACACAACACATCATGACGAGGGCATCGCGACCATGCTGCCGGTTATTGCCGACCTGGAATATGGACTGGAGGAGGATCAAGGTGTCGCCCTGCGACCGTCCACGGCGATCCGTTTAAAACGAAGAAGCTGGAGCGATCCGTTTAAAACGCTAACAGTGATCCGATTAAAACACTGACGACCAAACAACTCGTACGGAACCGACCATGACCTACTACCTCTAGAATAGGCGGACGGAAACGTATTTTAGCTGACGGAGACGTATTTGACTAACCTACCTCAAGCAAAATTAGTAGATAGATACAAAGCCTAGTCCTTCCAAGCTGGACGATATACTTGTTTTTTGCTGTTTTTCTTCTTGCTCTCTACCGTGTGAGGACTCTACCTGCTTGGTTCATCGCATTTCGTATAAAAAACCTAGTCTATTTTTGAAAGAAATAGAGTATACACTACACTGTCTAGGAGTAGAAGCGATGTGTGGAATATTAGAGTCTGACCAAAGAGTAAAGGAGTGTGTGCCTGTCACGAGCGTGCACGGAGAATTGCTTTGCACACGTCCATCCAAAAAATGCATAGATACCCGTCGGCAACGCGGATGTGTCCTGTCCCGCTGACACAGTAGTACGATAGGCAATGCGGCCTCTAACTACGGATTACTATGATATCGCAGCTAAACACCAAATGACAGCGAGATGCAAGTGCAGATCACAACACACATCGTACGGTATTGCTGTGGGGTAGCTATCCCCCTTGGCAGCAAATCTGCACTCTTGAAATAAAAGTTAGGGTTTTAATTTGTAATTGTTTACCATGGGTTTTAGGAGTTTTAATATTTTTGTTCATCCTTTTATTTATATGAATAATGATTATTGGTTAAGACAGATTGTCCTTATGTTGGTGTTCAAGAATGACTTCATCTTTTATACAAGAAAGTTATTTCCTAGAAGGTTTTATGGAAAATAATTGATAAGGATAACTCCTAAGTACATATAATTATGATAGTTAGGAATGACAAAGATGTGCTTATGTGACTTGCTATAGAAAACTATTCCTATAAGGCTTTGGGGAAATAAGATGATAGATCATTTATTTGAAATAGATATTATGTTTGGTTAAAGATTTAGGGTCTAGTGTTTAACAAGGATTCCTATATTCCATACTTTATAATTCTGGACTTCTAATTAAGGAATTCCTTCCCTAGATATATTACTTCTCTATATCCATCATCATGTGTTAACATGATGAGCTTTGCTTCACAAGAATATTCTTATCCACCTTTTATGCTTATGACACCTCTTGTAATTCCAATGAGCTTGATTCTAAAGAATTTCCTAATCTTTTCCTATCTATACTTGGGTATATCAACACTCTATTGCTGATAACCCCCAATCCAACAAGTGGTTACTTCTAACTCCAATCATACTCTTCCTTAATCATCCTTCACTAATATCACTTCAATAGATGTATACATCAAATCCTACTTCACCTCAAGTGCTTAGTATTTCCAAAGAGGAAAATACTACTTCTTTAATCCAATGTTTCTCTAACATCATTTTAATCATACTATCTTGTCTCTACTTGACTCCAATATCTAACATTCCAACCTCACATTCTATTAATGTGACTTGTAATGACTAATCTAGGATAATATATCTATACTATGGTTCAATCATGTTTTATCCACCAATGTCACTTATACATGGTATACGCATTCAATATTGGTGAATAAGGCATGATCATTATAATCCTTTGATCCTTTATGATTCAGGTTTCCAGTTGGCTAAACAGGGCTTCATCAATACAACATTACAGTTGTATTATAATTATCTTCTGTTTAGCTCTATTGGATTAAGAGATATAATTCATTGACTATACCTACTTGATCCAATAGGACTACTCCTGGTAACTATCTTAAGACTTCATCCTTGTAATCTTCTTTGTTACCATATTGATTTGATTTCCTCCAATCACTCCCATCCTATAGATAACATCTAAAACTAGCATCACTATTTACCTCTTCTGACTTCTTTCTTTATAAGCCTTAAGTGAATGCTATAATGTAGCATCCCAGTTGTCTAACCCCTGTAATGCTACATGTCATAATAATAAAATGGGTCACTTCCAACATCTAATTGTTGCATCATCATCATATCATGCTCATACCATCATACCACCTTGCATTTGAGCATCATACAAAACCCTTTATTGTTTGGTTCTTATCTCATGTGCATGATTATTTGTAGTTGCCTCTTGATATTGTATTTGGGTCTTAATAAATTGTTACATGCCCAAGTTGAGTTGGGGGCATCTCTCTTTTTGAATCCACCACCTTATCTTTCACCACCTTTTAATTCCACCATCCAATTAATATGAGCTTGGCATTTTAATTGGTTTATCTCTAGCTCATGTTGTTGGTTGGACCCACCCATCATCTTTTGCTTGGCCTTTGCCCACTTTTTGGGAATGCAAGGATTAAAGCCACAGGAAATAATGTTGTTTTCACAATATAACCTTTGGGCATCAATTATGTTGCATGGGCCATGCAAGTGCCACCTATTCTAGTATTTGGTTTTATTTGAATTCTAGTTGGATCATCTTCCTTTGGTTAATCATGTGTTGGCTTGTAGTTTGCTTCTCCTTATCTTCTCTCTCTCTTCATCCTTTAGCTAAAACCCTACCCCATGTCCCATGCACACACTTGTGCTAATGTGGCATGCAACCTCTAAACTCCCCCTCTCTTTTGGATCTTGCTTGATCTTTGCTTGGATCATGCATGGGCCAAAAAGGGACCACATCATCACCTTGGCCATCTCTCTCTTCCTCTTTCCTTGCTTGATCTTGCTAAGTATAGTTTGTAGCATGCTTGTTTAAGCCTAAGTACCCCCTCCATCTTTCTTACCTCTTTTAGTAAACCCAAAACCTACCCATGCCACCTCTTCCTTCTAGCTTAAACAAACAACTAATCTACACCTTCCTCCAAAACCAAAACCTTTCTACCCTCCCTTCTATCTCAACCCAAGTGGCCCCTCTTTCCCTCCTCTTAGTCGCCTCCCTCTCTTTCAAATCTCACATGCGATTCAAAAGAATTTGAAATCAGTAGCTAGTTTGTATTTGAAATAGAAATCACACAAACAAATCAAACAAAACAAAGAAAAAGGAAATAAAGAGAGGACAAACACGGCAGCCACCGACCGTAGCAGCCCGATGACCCATCGAGAAACACCCCCGGCCCAACCCGCTCACAGCCATACCGGCAGCCTGTTCTTCTTCCTTCCTGACGCCGTCGATCGCTCGCCCTGACAAGCGGAAGCGAGGCAAGCGGTGGCCGTCCTTCCGCCGTCATCCTCGTCACCCTCCCCTCCTCTTCTTATCCCCAGGTCGAGGCCCCGAACCCTAGCTGTTTTCCCCGTGCGCCGCAGGTTTCCCTGCTCCCCCTCCGTTTCCCCGTGCGCCGCCGCTGTCCCGCCCGGGCCCCGTCGCTCTGAGCCGTCCCGAGCAAGCCGACGCCACCGGCGGGAGTGCCTCCACCTCCGGGTGAGTCCAATTCGACCTTGAGCCTCGCCTTGCTCACACCGTCTGTCGTATGCGCGCCTGCCCGTCCGCCATCACCGCCGCAGTGCTCGCGTCAGCGACCTCGTCCGACGAGCCGTGTCCATGATGAAGGCCGAGCCGCTAGGAGCGACGACCACGTCCTCTTCTCGGCGGTCCCTGGAGCCTCTCTGTTCCGCCCCTACCCGGAGCCGCGCAGCCGCCGTTTCCCTCCGCCCCGACCACCTCCTGCCTCGATTCCGGTGGGAATTGACCGAGGTAAGTTCCTCCCAAGCCCCTACCGTTGCCCCTCTCCGCTGCCTAGCGCCTTGGGTTTGTGGCTCCACGACGATCTGCTCGCCCGGCCGCAAGCTGCACCGACGTTTCCTCCCTCTCCCCGACGCGCCTTTCCGTCTAACGCATGGCCACCCTCTTTGTAAGATCTCAGGCGTAGCCACCCCTACGTTTTTCGTTTTGGTAGTCAGGCCGCGCATGTCGCGCCGCCATCCTCGCCGGAAAAGCTCGCCGTCTCCGAGGCGGCGGGTTCAGAGCGTCTGTCGGCGAGCAGCGTGAGGTTTTGCAAAACCCCCGAGATTCCGGTCGAGCACGCTCAGATCCCCTAGCAACCAGTGCCCTTTGTCGCCCGACGACGTTTAGCGAAACCCTCCCGGCAACTGTGCCTCAACCGCAGACTCCCATTGCAGCGCCACGGTCCACCCACAGCCTCGGCCACGTGGGACCGGAGACACCTTCGGGCCCGCACGACAGCGACTGGGCTGGCTAAGCCTGGGTAGCAGAAGTCCGCCCGCGCGCCTGTGACCTATTCCCTCTGCCCCACCTGTCATCGTCAGAGGGTAGGAAGCTCCTGGGTGAGAAAAGACAGGCAGAATTTCTGGAACCAAATAAAAATTCAGAAAATGGTTAAATCTAAATAAATCCATATCTTTTGAAATAATTTGAATTTGATAAAACTTCCAAAATGAAAAGTGAATGTTTTTCAAATATGAATTCAACCATGTTTCTGAGTTTGACCAAGTTTGACCCTATCTAGTCAACCTTTGACTTTGACCCTAATTAATTAATTTTGACTTAAAATAAATTTAAATTCCAAATTCCAAATAATACAAATGATATATGTTTGAATATCAGGAAAATGCCAGGAATTCAAATATGCCATCCTTTTTGAATTTTGCACAACTAAAATTCCAAGTTTGTTTAAATTACATCAATTGCCACTAGAATTTAATAATTTAATAACTTTTGTTTTAAAACTCCAAATTTAGCAAATGATATGTCTAAATTGATCAGCTCGACGAGACCTTTCTGTTTATGATATCCATGTCTTCAATTGCAGCATGCATCATATAAAAATATAATGAACAGCAACTATTATGGCAACAAAATATGACTAAAACCCAATTCAAATGTTATTTTCTTGTCCTCCACACCTCACCCATGCCATGCTACTTATTGCCATGCAACTTGTGCATCATTCATCATGGCATGATTGTTTGCTTGACGCATTTAATTCCAATGCTTGTGCTCTATATTCATGTTGGCCTTGTTTGTTTGGTTTTTCTCGGATAGACACCGAAAGGTGTATCAAGAGAACCAGAGCACTAAGAACCGCCCTTTGCTTCAACAGAGAGACACCAGGCAAGCACTACCACATGCTTGCATACATACAGTACCTATTGCCTCTATCTTATTCTTGCATCATTGAGTCGCGATTGCATTAAATTGAATCCCAAGTATGCATAGCCTTTACTTTTAAACCCCACCAAGCTTGTTTCCTCCATCCCATGAGCCACTACTATAGGAGTTGTTTGAGCCATGCAGAGTCGTAGAAACATGTGTAGGGTTTGTGAGTCGATGAATAACGAGGTACTTAAACAACTTAACCCGAGTAGTTCGGGATAACTAAAGAAAGTGGCACCGTGAGCAACATCTGCTATTTGGTTTTTCCTGCTCACTTGTGTCCCGTAAGACCCGAGTACTTGATTCCTGTTCCTTGATTTATCGCGCTATCCACATCCGGAGGTATATGGGACCCCCAGGCGAGCTTGATTCCGTCTATTTCTTGGGGCCACGAACTAGTTTGAGGTTTTATTTACGATCTGTACTTATGCCATGCTCTCTGTTTAGTTACGTTTGTGCGAGGAGCACAGTCTTTATTTAGGTAAGCGGGATGTTTTCGCGGTATCGACGGTCCCGATTGGGGACCTGCGTCGTTCTGACCATCGACGCAAACCTTGAGTCCGTCTCGAGCTTGCTTACTCCGTTGGTGTACTCAAGGGTGGCCCCTGAAATATTTACGAATCTGTGATTGTTCATCGTGAAAGCCTCGTTGGGTTTTGATTTGGTTTTTCCGAGGTCGATCGGCGTGTGTTGCTATTGGTGCACCCGGGTAAGACTTTCGAAAGCCGTGTCCGCGGATATGGACGACTTGGAGCAGTTCTTGATCATAGACAAGCATAACTAAAGTACCGCCTTAATTTGACTAAGTAACTTGATTAGTAAATAGCGCGCTCATGGAATGGTTAATAAAATTGCCAGCGGATGGGGGTTGTTAAATCCGCTTCCTTGTTGGTAGCGAGGGAGGAGGATGGATCGGATGAGATTACCATTATAATCGCTGTACTTAATTCACGGACATCCGTCTATCATTGGTTAGGCGGATGGTTAGCGATATCTGTAGAATTGCTAGGGTTTATCTTTATTGCTATTGCGTCATCCTGTGTTGTGTCCCCTTTAGAGGCATTAAGACTTCTTGAGTACCCTTAGGGTCTCACACGATAAATTCTTGATTCGATGAGCGGTACCTTCTCGGGACGGATCTTTGGGTGGAAGAAGCCGAAGATGTGGGCAACGATCGTTCGGTGTAGAGATTCCGGGAACGGGGATCCATGAGACCTGTAGTTGGGATGTGCTTATTTCTCTGGCATCTTATGCCGATTTGCTTCTTATCCGTACTCGGATTCTGTTTGCCGCTTCCGCATGATACTCTGATGTGTGTTGTATGAGGAGTTATCCTAAAATATAGATTTATCCAGGTCATTTGAATCTTGCCGTATGGCGTTGGTATATTTCCTTTCTTTCTAGATGGTGTGGCTCTGATGTACTCTTGTATGGTGGCTTGCGTACATACCCACTTGTGTACGTAGTTGATCCCTTCGCCTGCCGACTACGCCGCCCGTACAGGTCCCGTTGAGAGGGTAGTGGTTGGGACGTCTGAAAGGACTACCAGTGAGTGGCTTTTGGGGCCCCACCGTACTATTTCAACCACTATCACTCATCCAGGCTTGTATCTAGGAGCGTAGTTCACCGAGGTAGTTACAATAATAAGTATAAGATTTGATAGGTCAAGAATTGATAGGTTAACTATCGGTGAATCAATAGTTGATTTCTCAATATTGATTAACAACAAATATAAGGATAGGATTCAATAGAGATGATAAAGATTGATATGGAAAGAAAGATATATGGTGAATGATCTTAACTTTGGTTTCTTTCCTACTCAATCTCACTAGATAGTTAAAGTTAGGTATTTCCATGATACTCATGGTATAAGTAGATGAGATTAAGATATAGTTGTTACATTCTTATTATTTGTGTTATATTTATAATTTGGTATTCATGAGGGATTATAATGAATACTATGATATGATCACCTAAGGATCAAATGTAAATCATTAAGTAATGTATTAGGGTTTAATTTTATTCCATTTGATCTACCCTTAGATAAAATCATGTTTACCCAAAATAAGGTTTTAGCAAAGGTCATATTGAAACTTATCGCAGTCAACTTGATGATCTACTTCAATTCCATCAAGTTGAGAGAAGCTTCAATCACTTTGACAAGTTTTGTTCAAAAGCGTGAAAATTATTCAGATTTTCTATGCATGAATGCAATGCACACATCCGAGTTTAGCTTATTTCTAAGCTCTAATGCTGGGATGTTACAACGACAGATGCGATAGTCTTCCCGGTGAGCTATGGCAAGGCCAGGCATGCCAAGGAGTCTGTTTTAGAGGGGATGTATGGCACATATACGGAGGCTTACAACATGGTTCCGAGAATGCTACATCAGATTACTGAAGACAACCCTGGAACTGTCACCTATAGGATGGAAAGGAAACACCTGAGTGGCACTCCTGATCATTTCATCATGGACCGTATCTTCTGGGCGTTCAGCCAAACTATCCAAGCATTCCACCACTGCTGGCCGGTGATATCAATTGATGGTACCTTCCTCACTGGACAATATAAGGGTACTCTCTTGGTAGTTGTGGCATCAGATGCAAATAACCAGCTTCTTCCTATTGCATACGCACTCGTTGAGTCCAAGAGCACGTTAAGTTGGTTGTGGTTTCTGCAATGCTTGAAGGATGGTGTTGTGAAAGATAGACCTGATGTATGCATCATTTCTGATCTCAACCAGGGACTTCTCAGCGCACTAGAAAAAATGAAGCACGATGTACCGATGGAGTTCCTTTGGCCTGATCTTGAAACTAGGTGGTGCATGAGGCATCTAGCAGCAAACTTTTACTCTTGCTTCCGGAACAAGGAATGTTTCAAGGCCTTCAAAGTGATGTGTATGCAGAACCAACCGCGGAAATTTGATGCCCTCTGGATGGCATTGAATGCCGCAACGACCGCATCTTCTGGAGATGCACCAGCTGAGCCAGCGGGTGTAGGAAATCACAGGAGGGCCAGGAATATGGCTGAGTGGGTGGATGTTAATTGCCCGGATGTTCGTAAGTGGGCACTGGCTCATGACAATGGTGCTCGCTATGGCATAATGACCACCAACATGTCAGAGGTATACAATGTAGTGCTTAAAGGTGTCCGAGCCCTTCCTATTACTGCACTGGTTACTGAAACATGGTCCCGCACTGTGGTATACTTTGCAGATAGAGTTCAACTAGCGCATACACGAGTGCAGATGAACAAACAATGGTCTGAAGCTATGCAAGATCACTTGGCCATAAAAATAGAAAAATATCACATAGAATGCGTGGCATGAAGAATATGTAACGCACGTGGCCGGGGATAGGGGTTTAGCGATTGATAATTGATTGCTACCGAGACCAGGAGCTTTGGTGGAAACGTTGTCATCTTGTGTGCCTGTATATGGTGGAGCCGCAGAACCCCGAGCGTTTTGTGCGGCAACTTGATCTCTACCAGGAGGTCCCTCCCCCGCCTCCCAACTGTGTCGAGTCTACATTTCATGAGTACGTTCTCAATTTTAAATCGGTTTAAATTTATACAATGTTTTTATCAAATATTATAACAATGGTTATGCGCATTTCGGACAAAGCAATCAAGGGAGAAAGAATCATAATTGGCTGCACACCCCCAGAAGCTATGGATAGATCAATGGAATTCGAACAAGCTTACGAACATAGTTCTAGAAAATAGGTATTTTTTTTAGATTATTTAAATTCTTATTGGTATGCTTATGGCACAGAACATGCAGGGTGTTTTCCGATAGTACGTGGGATGCTTATATGACATGGTACAATGCGAGCACATGTTCCAAGCTCACGCACACTCCGACGGATAGGCCAGCACACCGCACACGTCAAGAGCAGCTAGAGGGAAGGATAGATCGTATTGCAGCGAACCGCCATGATGACACAGTATGTATATTTTTAGCACTGTATTTATAATTCTATATTTACGAGAATAACATTGGTCGTTATTTTTAGCTAAGTAGGAAGCATAGCATAATGGCGGATGTGCGTGAAATAATTAGAGAGAACCCTCGATCCATGCCGAATACCATCAAGAGTAGATTGAGGCGCATTTTTCAGAATGCTTTACATACTGCTACTAACTGGATTTATGGCCGAGCGGATGTTATTATGCTAGGACAGTACAACATGCCTGAGTCTTTCTCGTCGCGGCCGAGTGAAGCAAGAGCAAGCCTAGGAAATCCAGCACGCAGCGCCTCTATGAGTGAGAATGTACGTATTTTCTACATTTAAAAATCTGTTTTAGAAAAACAATTATTTATAATATTCTTGTGCTGACAGACTAGAACACGACAAGACGCTACTCTTATGCGTACATCATCGAGGATTAACGTGGAACCCTCCAGGTCTGAATCTTCAAGACAACCACCACGCGTGAGTTTGATACTTTTAATCCATATCTGATGTAATAATTGAATTCTAACATGCAGACCATTTTTTAGATTGATTTCGGTTCAACGCATCAACAAGCACCTAGAGGAATATTCCCGGAAATTACTAGAGAACTATTTCAGGAAACACCGGGTACACATTTTTATAATCACACTAACTTATTATTATATTTTAATCGTTCTAATACTTATTGTTCCTATACAGACCACTTCTGACGATGCATGGGACGATGATGATGCTGGATTTAATTCCAACATGCCACCTCCTCACCCATCTATAGGCCATGGCAGTTAATACACATATGATCACACTAGTGGAAACGAGGTCTTTTGTTGATCCCGAAAAGGGGCTTTAACACCGGTTCTTTTACGAACCGGTGTTAAAGGGGGGCCGTACCAGCGTGGCCCCTACGGCAAAAAAGGAGCCCCTCCATTAACACCGGTTCGTGCCACGAACCGGTGTTAAAGGTCCCTGCAGCAGTGACCCGCGCACCCCCCCCTTTAACACCGGTTCGTGGCATGAACCGGTGTTAAAGGGGGAGGGGCTATATAGGACACCACCCCAGCCCACACACACCCCACTCTTCCATTCTTTCACATTTTGGAGCCTAGCAAGAGGGTGTGAAGAGTGCTAGTTTCTGTTTTTTTCATATGCACTAGAGGTGTTCGGTGAAATGCCCGATAGCTCAAAATAAGCTTTCTTGTTGCTCTTTCCGTCTCGGTCGAGGTCGGCAACTATAGTTTCATGTGTCATTGATGTACTATATATATAAATGG
The DNA here is from genome assembly GCA_030063025.1 of Avena longiglumis. Taxonomy (NCBI): domain Eukaryota; kingdom Viridiplantae; phylum Streptophyta; class Magnoliopsida; order Poales; family Poaceae; genus Avena; species Avena longiglumis. The sequence continues at coordinate 17,654,279 of CP125975.1, forward strand.
TCATCTCCCTATTATTTTTAACCCATCTATAGGCCATGGCAGTTAATACTACATATTAATGCAGATGAATCGGCAATGGATATACGGTGACCGCCGCACTTCCGAGTACATTACGGGCCTCCAAAATTTCATCGTTGTGGCTAATGCAAACCGTGGTCACAATGGTTTTATGCGCTGTCCGTGTGTTCACTGTCAGAACAAGATAGACTACTCAAATACCAGAACCATTCACGCCCACCTGCTTCGATCCGGTTTCATGCCCAGCTATAATTGTTAGACCAAGCACGAAGAAAAAGGGGTTGTGATGAAAGACAACGAAGAAGAAGAGGATGATGAAAACTATCATAATATGTATCCTGAATATGATGATAATGCAACGGAAGTAGATAATGAAGATCAAGAGGGAGCAGATGGGTCTGCTGATGACGATCTTGGTCGGGCCATTACTGATGCAAAGGAAGAATGTGAAACTGAAAAGGAGAAGGAGAAGCTGGAGCAGTTGTTAAAGGATCACAAAACATTGTTGTATCCAACTTGCGAAGATGGCCACAAAAAGCTAGGTGCCACACTGGATTTGCTGCAATGGAAGGCAGAGAATGGTGTGACTGACAGCGCATTTTCAAAGTTGTTGGTAAAAATGAAGAATCTTCTTCCAAGAAATAATGAGTTGCCCGACAGTACATACCAAGCAAAGAAGGTTGTCTGTCCTCTAGGATTAGACGTGCAGAAGATACATGCCTGCATTAATGACTGCATCCTCTACCGCGGTGAGAAGTACGAGAATTTGGATGCATGCCCGGTATGCACTGCACTGCGGAATAAGATCAGACGAGACGATCCTGGCGATGTTGAGGGCGAGGCCCCTAGGAAGAAGGTTCTCGCCAAGGTTATGTGGTATGCTCCTATAATACCACGGTTAAAATGTCTCTTCAGAAATAAAGAGCATGCCAAGTTGTTGCGATGGCACATGGAAGACCGTAAGAAAGACGCGATGTTGAGACACTCCGCTGATGGGTCATAGTGGAGAAAAGTCGAGTGAGAGTACCCGAACTTCGCACGTGACGCAAGGAACTTAAGGTTTGGTCTAAGTACAGACGGCATGAATCCTTTTGGTGAGCAGAGCTGCGATACAGACACGGCCTCAGGACCCTATGTATCTATAACCTTCCTCCTTGGTTGTGTATGAAGAGGAAGTTCATTATGATGCTGCTCATCCAAGGCCCGAGGCAACCCAAGCAACGACATTGATGTGTACCTAAGGCCATTAGTTGAAGAACTTTTACAGCTGGGCCAAACCAGGTGTACGATGTGGGATGAGCACAAAGGGAGCCATTTGACCTCGAGCATTGCTTTAGTAACCATCAATGATTGGCCTGCTCTTAGTAACATTTCAGGCGGACAAACAAGGGATACAATGCATGCACACACTATTTAGATGATACGAAAGTGTATATTTGGATAAATGTAAGAAGGTTGTGTACCTAGGGTATCGCCGATTTCTTAGAACTCGCATCCAAGAAGAAAGAAAGACAAGCATTTCAAACGTCTGGCGAGAACCCGGAGGAAGCCTGTCCTCCGCATCCGGTGAGGAGGTATTTGGTATGGTCAAGGACCTAGAAGTAATCTTTAGAAAAGGTCTGGCGTCTATCTGTTCGAATGACGATCGGACACGCCCATGTGGAAGAAGCAATCTATATTTTGGGACCTACCCTATTGGAAAGTCTTAGAGGTCCGCTCTTCAATCGACGTGATGCACGTGACGAAGAATGTTTGCGTGAACCTGCTAGGCTTTCTAGGAGTGTATGGGAAGACAAAAGATACACGGAAGCACGACAGACCAAGAACGCGTCAAGGCCCTCAAGAGCCTATGCATCCCGAGAACGAGAAGGGTAAACGATGCCACTTAACTCCCCGCTACGCTCTTACCAAAGCAGATAAGGAAATCTTTTTTGAATGTCTATGCAGTATCAAGGTCCCGTCTGGCTTCTCGTCGAATATAAAGGGAATAATAAATATGGCAGAGAAAAAATTCCAAAACCTGAAGTCTCATGATCGCCACGTGATTATGACACAATTGCTTCCGATTGCATTGAGGGGCTTCTACTGAAAATGTTCGAGTACCCATTGTGAAGCTATGTGCATTCCTCAATGCAATATCTCACAAGGTAATCGATCCGTAAAGCCTACTGTGGTTACAAGCAGATGTGGCCCAATGTCTTGTCGACTTTGAGTTGGTGTTCCCACCATCCTTCTTTAATATTATGACGCATCTCCTGGTTCACCTAGTAGAAGAGATTACCATTCTCGGTCCTGTATTTCTACACACTATGTTCCCCTTTGAGAGGTACAAGGGAGGCTTAAAGAAATATGTTCATAATCGTGCTAGGCCAGAATGAAGCATCTCCAAGGGCTATGTAACAGAGGAGGTCATTGAGTTACGTGTTGATTTTATTCCGACCTTAAGGCGATTGGTGTTCCGTAATCACGACATGAGGGAGATCAAGGTGGAAAAGGCACCCTAGGATGTAAAGCAATGATATGTAGGGACGGGCATTCTCTCAATCAAGCACACTAAACGGTTTTACAAAGATCTACCTTGGTTGCCCCGTATATCAATGAACACAAGAATTTAATACGCCTCAAACACCCGGGCAATCGATGAATGGATTATAAGTGAACACATGGCGAGTTTTGGCGGTCTGCAAATACTTCTCACGAATAACACCACTGTTGGGGATCATGTACTTGTTGGCGGGACACCATCTTCGATTGTATGTACTTTCCAAGGGCGAGATAAATGGGAATACATTTTACACGATAGGCCAAGATAAAAGAGCACCAACCAAAAGCAGTGGTGTCCGCCGATGCAAAGAAGACAATGGGCAAAAGACCACGTATTATGGGTTCATAGAGGAGATATGGGAACTTGACTATGGACCTAATTTTAAGGTCCCCTTGTTTCGATGCAAATGGGTCAAGCTAACAGGAGGAGGGGTTGAGGTAGACAAGAAGTACGGAATGACAACGGTGGATCTCAACAATCTTATGAAGAACTTAGACGAACCATTCGTCCTAGCCAATGATGTGGCTCAGGTTTTCTATGTGAAGGACATGTCCTCCAGACCAAAAAAAGAAAAAAATATGCAAACGAATACATCATATGATGAGCCAAAGCGTCACATAGTTCTTTCAGGGAAAAGAAACATCGTGGGAATCAAGGACAAGACAGACATGTTAGAAGATTATAATAAGTTTGATGAAATTCCGCCCTTCACAGTGAAAACTGACCCAAGCATTCCGTTAAGTAAAGAAGATGCTCCATGGTTACGTCAGCGTTTATCATAAGGAAGGACACATGCCAAGAAGTTCATGCTCATATTATGTAACTCTAGTTCATGTTTTTAATATTAATACATGTCTTGAGTGTTAGTCATGTTTTGTGGATGGACGGGACTATGAGAAGAAGTTGTCCCGATTATACTTACCATTAAGATCGATCTCCAAACACGCGGTCACATATTAGGAGTGCCTCTATATGAGTTTCTTGGAGATGCCGGAGGACTAGGCTCCGTTGGCATCTCCCTGAAACTGGCCGTAGTGGTGTCCCTGATCTCGAAAACCATCTTGCAGCTTTGTAACTTCTCTAACTAGTTCAATACACCTGGGAGCTAACTAATTTCACATATTAGGAGTGCCTCTATGACGATTTCTCGGAGATGCCGGAGGATCGGGCTTCGGCATCTCCACATCTGGCCCGTAGTGGTGTCCCCGCCTCAAACCGGGTGGAGGATCGACTCACAAGGACGCCTATTTATAGTACAAGCAGGTCGACATAGTGTTGACACTTACGAAATAATGTCGACACTCACCCCTATTATTAGTCTTGACTCGTGTTTTGTCGGATGGTGTCTCCAACCGACTAAAGGTTCATCTTTAGTCCCATTGGTGACACCATCCGACAAGGTACACGCCACGCACGACATAATGTTGACACTCACTCCTATTATTAGTGCTGACTTGTGTTTTGTCGGTTGGTGTCTCCAACCGACTAAATTCATCTTTAGTCCCGGTTGGTGACACCATCCGGGACAAGGTACACGCCGCACGACATAATGTCGACACTCACCCCTATTATTAGTGCTGACTCGTGTTTTGTCCCGGTTGGTGTCTCCAACCGGGACTAAAGGTTCATCTTTAGTCCCGGTTGGTGTCTCCAACCGGTACTAAAGGTTCATCCCGCCATTTTTTCCCGCCATTTTTATTCCGGCCAGTTCTTCTTCCCGCCATTTTTCTTCCCGCCATTTTTCTTCCCGCCAGTTCTTCCCTCCAGTTCTTCCCGCTAGTTCACTATATATATGTAGGGGATTGGCCTCCATTGTCATTGCACATCTCTAGACTCATATCTGCAACCTCATCACTCTTTCCCATGGCTTCCACCGTAGCACTAACCCCCAGGGAGGCGGAGGCGCTTTGCGCCTCGAACTACCCCCGCCACTCTTGTCCCGTCGGCTGGATCTTTGGCGTCGGGCGTGCGGTTCCTCCTGTCCCTCTAGGTGTGGCACGCCGGATGGCCATCACGAACCACTACTACTTCGAGCTCACGCCGGAGCAGCGGAGGAATCCTAGATGGCATCCCGACTATTTCCCTACTTGGGAAGCCTTCTTCGTGGATCGGCATGAGAGGGCGTTCGCCAGGCACGAGGAGGACGGACCACCTCCTCCTAACTTCAACGAGGCCGGCCGTCGGCTATGGTGGCGCGGTCGGACTCTCTAGAGCGTCATGGCCTATGACACCGCCACGACTCTAACCCCGTCTGCTACCCTCAAGTCCAGCCCGCGCTACCCTCAAGTCCAGCCCAGCGTACTCTCCAGAGGTTCAATTCTGGCGACCCCGACGATGACAATGATGACGGCGGCGGCGACTACTGATGGCGAGTATTACAGTGTAGGCAGGAGCATGATGAATCACTCCAACATTCAAACAAGTTCGCCGATTGTTACTTAATCCGCCATGTATCTTAATTTTCAGTTCTTTTATGTATCTTAATTTTCAGTTCGATTCGCCGATTGTTACTTAATCTGGCCATGTATCTTAATTTTCAGTTCTTTTATGTATCTTAATTTTCAGTTCCAGTTCGGCTTTATGTAACTGTCTCAAAATGACCTATCTCATTCGAGGTTTCTTGGCTTTCGGGTCAAATGACCAATGTTATGGCTAGAATCAAGGCATAGTTTGTGATAATATGGCCATATTGTGCACACTTGTGCATCATGGCATGGCAAACAATGTTGCAAGAGGAAGTTTTCCTTTTTATCGCACCAAAAAGGCATTTTCCATTTTCCGAGCATAAAAAACGGACGGTTTTGTGAAGCAACCACCAAATGGCTAATTCAAAAAACCACCAACACATTTTAAAAAAATACTAGACCACCTTATATGCACAATGTACCAACAGGGGGATCTGAAACCTTTCCGTCCACCTCTGATGAAAAAGACAAATTCCTACCGAATCGGCAGGAAGTGGGTCAGATATGAACTACAAGTACATGATACGATGCTCATGATTTTTTACAAAAATCATTTTTAGGTTCACAATATGCTAATTTATCAAAAAACAATGCAAGTTGAGCGAGGCTTAGTGAGATTCAAGTGTATACAAAAGATGCGACATTTAAATATCTAATCAATTCAAAAAATGTTAATACAAAAGATGCGGCATTAAAATATGATTTGATCTAATAAAAATCATTTTTTAGATGCTTAATATTTCTTATGTTCAAAGTTTTAGGATTTAACAATTTATTTTTGTTTGAATTGAATAATCAAAATTTATATGTAAGTGTTTTAATTATTTTGAAAATTTTCATGTAAAGTAAATATAAAATGATTTAGAATGGATAGATATTATTTTTCTGAAAATTATGATATATTATTCATATTTTTCTGAGTTGAAATGAAAAAGATATGAATTTTCTAAATTCATATCATATTTTTTGAATTAAAAATGCCCATTTAATGCATGAATAATGCCCCTTTAACACCGGTTCCGCAGAACCGGTGTTAAAGGGCATTTATTTCGTTCACAGACCTTCTTTAACACCGGTTCGCTCGCACCGGTGTTAAAGGGGGTAATAAATGCTGAATGAATCTCTTTAACACCGGTTCCAGCCATGAACCGGGGGTATTAAATTCACCTTCCTTCCTTTCTTCCCGTAGCAGCCAGATCATCACCGCCATCAGACCGCGCGCCATCGGAGCAGAGAAGCGCCACCGCCACCACCCATCGGAGCAGAGAAGCCACCGCCGGCCGCCACCGCCTCGAGAGTGAGGAGAATCGTCTGTAGCCCTGAATCGTCGGCCTGCCACCCACCTCTCGCCCGCCGCCATCGACAACGCCGGGCCCCGACCTTCCCGGCCTCGCCGACCGCACCATCGGCTTCTGGTGAGCCTCGGTGCTCAGCACATCTTCTCTTCCTCCTCACGGTCTATATCGCCTCCGTGATCGTAACACCGCCAACCGCCGCAGCCTCGTCGTTCTGTTCTCCGTGACCAAAATGGGAGGCGCCACTACTAGGTCCGCCGACCTCCTCTTTCCAACCAGCCCAACCACAAGTCCTCGTGTAGCAGATCGACGGAGCAAGATCGACTGAGAGGAGCTCCATTCTTGCCGACGTGATGCAATATTCGCTTTCTTTTCTTTTATTATTTCTGTAATTATTTCAGTGAAGAAAATACGACATATGTGGGCCCTATCTCAGAAGTTTACAAAAACATTTCCATAAATGTTTTCTAATTAAGAAAATTGTTTATGTAAATTCCAAAAATACAAATGGTTTTATAATATTCCAAAAAATAATTTAAAATGAAATAATTGAAAATGCAATTATTTTATAATGCATCCGCGCGCAGAGAGCAGCTGGGCCAGCGTCAGCCTCGCCGGAGAGCCACCTCGCCCTCGAGCGCCGCCTCGCCGGAGTGAGTCGCCCACGCCTCAAGGTCTGCGGCATGGAGGCACAATGTGAACAATGTGTCAAAGTTGGCGGCACAATGTGAACAATGTGAACAATGTGGGGAATATGAGTGACGTATAAAAGATGTAGTCGTGTATTCATATTTGAGTAAAGTTTCTGATGTTGTAACATCAATAATATTGTTTACTTAGTGTTGGTGGTGAACTTGATGGTCAAAATCGGGAAACTCGAAACTAAGATGGCATGTAATTATGGAGGGAGTAGTAGTATAGATAGGGTGTCAAGCGGGGCGGGTTCGCGGGCAACGTAGTTTCACCGGCTAATATAAATTGTACTACATGCATAGATTAAAACTTGTATACAAATTGGACCTCTGACTCATCCTGATTAGTGTTTCGACCCCTCGGAACTCGTTTAAAATGATCAAGCATCCTTAGGGTTTTAATTTCATTTGTGTATTTATTTGTGTATTTTGGTATGAATAATATGTATATTTGTGTATGAATCCAAGTCTACTTGAATGTTTACACTCTTAATCTAGATAATATTATTGTTTTAGAAACTATGGATCCACTTAGTAGAAACCTTGAAGAAGAAGAAATAATGGAGAACATTATTGATGAGGACACCTCACAATATCTGAACTTGGAGGGACATGATGACGACAGTTCAAGTACTAGTCATGGAGAAGATGAAGACTCCGGTGAACGCAATTTAATGGTTACAAAGTCCGGCGACGTATATGCATTGATTAAGCCTCTGCTGACTTCCACCAACAATCTTCTTCTACATGTATTAATTAACGCTTCTTTCTTCTTTTAGCCCTCTGGATCGACCAGCCAGCAACCATCTTCTTCTACGAAAAAGAGCAAGCGAGGCGTGAGCCAGCGGTTGAAAGATCGTGCAAAGTTCACGATCGAAGCAGTCCGTGTTGATGGCATGCCGATGGAGCCCAAGAAGGCCGCAGACAAATTTGTACGTCAGGCTGGAGTTCTTGTTAGGGACCAAATCCCAATCATAATTGAAAATTGGAATAAGCCAAAGAAGGGCGGTACCTTTATCGATGATAGATCCAAAGAAACGCTTTGAATTCATTGTTGGTAAATTTCACCCTTCCGCCAGAGGAGGATGAAAACAACCCGTTATAAAGGAAAAGGTCAAAGAGTGGACTCTAAAGAAGATGTGACGCTTTCAGAATCGGAAAACAAAATTGAACAAATTTGTCAAATGGCGAGACTCAATTTTCAAGACGATATTATGCAAAGATAAGACCTCAGGCCCGAATTTGAGAAATATAAAAAGTGCTATAGCTATAAAGAGGTCGAAACCAATACGCTTAATGCCCTCAAGAAGGAATATCACCAGAGGACGGGTCGTGGCTACATATCTCGAGGCCTAAGTGGGAGGAAGCTGAGAAGGCCTCACATGAGAGAGGATCACACCCAGACAGATGGGTGGGACCTACGTGCAAAGACTTGGTTCTACGGAATCGGGGCAAGGTTGGACCCAGAAACAGGATTGTGTATCTACCCAACCCTCCTTGCCAAACCCGTCACTGAACTCATCACGGCATACGAGGAAACATCTGCAAGGACCTTCCATCCCGACAGAGAGAATGACCATCTCACACGCGCCATCGGTAAAAAAGAACACCCTGGACATGCACGAGGCACAGGGGGTATGACGTAGAAGGATGGGTTTGCCGACTGGTGCGACTCTTACAGATGGCGCGGCAGAAAAGAAAAAGAGCGTACAGAGCGGATGACACAGATAGAACATGCACTTGCGACGTTGCAGGCGCAAGTGAATGCACAACAGAGCCATCAAGCTACCGGTCCATCTCAACGGCACGAAGAGCCTGCATTGGAAGCTGCCCGCGACCCAGACTCTGCGCGGAAAAGCAGTGTGGCTTCCACGGAGAACGTGCAGCCCACGCTTGAAATGGCGGGTCCTCGATTCCCCGTGGATGAGATCACGGAGAGCGAACACGCTGAGCTGCATGTAAGATTAATGGGATTATCCATTAAGGTGGCTGTCGGCTATGCCTTACCTCCTGTAGCTGGTGGAACTTACCACTGCCGACCGATTCCAGATGGCTATGCTATTGTCGGGGTGGATGAGGTTGTGAAGGAATATGAGGAAGCACAGTTTGACCATGCTACAGGTGAAGGGGAAACTCAACTCAAATTTGCAGTGAAAACAACCATTCTTTGGAAGAAGGAACACATTGTGCTTCCAAATTGGAGGTCACTGGCACCCCCGCCGTCTCCGCAGCTTCAGCAGTCTGAGCCGCTTCAGCTATCTCCTGCACGGCAGCCATCTCCGGCGCTGACACCATCTCTGTGGCAGCCATCTCCGCCGTCACCATCTCTCTGGCTGCAGCCATCTCCGCCCGTCACCATCTCCGTGCTTCAGCCATCTCCTCAACAGAAGCGAAGAGCACCGCCACGAGGAGCATCGAGCACCGCCACAAAGAAATCTGCAGGAAACCGTGACGCCAAAGAGTTCAAAAACTACGTCCGCAGCCTTCCCAAGCCATTGCCGGTTTTACCGTGGAATCGCAGCGACGAGGATACCAATAGGATCTCGGAAGAACAGGTCAAGAAATTCTTTGCACCTAGACGGGCCGAGCCAAAGGAGAAAATAGATCCGGTGGTGGAGAAGTTTTACAAAATCTTTTGAAACCTGAAACCCCACTTGTGCCGGACTAAGCCAGATTTTGAAGGCGGATGCAAGGCGCCAGGAGACCGAAAGTAGCATCGTGAGGCACCCTAAAACAGTTCCTGTGCTCGAGAGCAGGAAAACCAATCATGCGCCCCGCTCCAAATGTTCGACACACGGGACGCTCCTCCCGTAAATGATTACGAGGCAGAGCTACAAAGAAAGGCCAATGAGATGGGGATGACTTACATTGCATACTTGAACGTCATGGGAGACAACTTGCCCAAATGCGATGCCAACCCCATACAGCCATGGAAGTATGGGAAGAATCTCGTCAAGAAAGAGAAGCTCAAGAATCTACCAACAAAGATGCGAAAACTGTACAAGTGGTACCTTGATTTCTGCAAGACGAGAAAGGTAGAATGGATCACAGCGCATATAAGAGATCAGATTTTCTTGTGCGGAGACGACGGGATCGACTTCAACATTCAAGACTTGCATTTTCTATTCAATCAGAAGGAACTCGACAAAGCTGCCATCAGCCTTTATTGTGTGTAAGTACTATTTCTGTAATTTATATCTCATCTCATTCACTTCATTAATTGCGTGTATATATATATGCTCACCATATATGTATATACTATTATGCAGGAAAAAGGTTATGGAATACATGAAAGGAGGCCCTTTTGACATTGGGTTCGTTGACCCAAATAGAGTTCATGAAGAAGTGGTAAAACCAAACCTGTGCAAATGAAGATTACTTGCTAACGTCTTTACCGAGACAACAAACCAAAAGGGAAATATTATTGCCTTACAACTTCTCGTGAGTACCCTCTCTCTTGTACACATTCTGCTTTGCTTACTCGATGTTAAGTGTAATCGATGATGAGTTATGCGTAGGTTCCACTTTATTCGCTAGTCATTCAACCCGACTCAGGAAAAGTCCTTATCATGGACTCGTTAAAAGAAAAGAGATATGGGCAGACTTTAGAGAGATGCTCCGAGGTAATTTCAATCATATTATCGCACTAGATCGGCAACTTTCGTGACAACAAGTAATTAATTACTCCTTTATCCATTTTCTTTGCGGACAGGGTTTGGAAAGGTTCACGGCAGGCCGTGGGTGAATGGTCAAGAACTAAAATTTGTAGACCAAAATGTAAGTAATACTAGCTAGCTTCCAATTCCATTATATCATGCTTTATTGATTATTATTTTGATTGAACTCTCTATTCTCGTAAAGCGCGCATCGTGACACGGCAATAACTTATGTGGGTACTATGTTTGCGAGTTCATTCGCAACACGATATGTGCGACGGTCCAAGCCGCACTAGAACAACTTAGAGTAAGTAAACAAAGTCCACAACATTATTTTATTACCATCAATTGTGTTGAGTTTTATTCTTATATATATATTGACGGCCCATTCTTCATATATATTCAGATCGAACGGATGCGGGACCAACTACTACCATTTGAACGCATACGAGCCATTCAAGAGGAATTGGCGGGGTTCATACTTGATGAGGTCGTCACGCCTGGCGGAGAACTCTTTAGATATCCACCAAAATGAACGATGACGATGTATATGTGCCGATGACGATGTATGTGCCGATGACGATGTTTGTGTATAATAATAGTTGCTTAATTATTCATTTACTCGTATGTACCGATGACGATTTATGTGTATACCGCTCCCGATCGATTCCCCCTCGCTCCGCAAATACGCCTAATGGGAAGAGGCGTTGCCGTGCGAGAGATTTAGGCCGTTTTCGCCGCCAGAAAACGGCTAAATCTCGTGGCAGAAGAACTTTAACACCGGTTCGATACGAACCGGTGTTAAAGGAACTGAACTGCAGCGACGTCGCGCCACCCTTTAACACCAGTTCGTATAAGAACCGGTGTTAAAGGGCCCCCCCTCTAACACCGAACCCTCAACAGCGGTTGGGGAACCGCTGTTAGAGGGCCCTCCCAACCGGAGTTAAAGGGGGGGCTCTGCACTAGTGTCAGCCATACGATCAACCTCAGTCTTCATACAACCCTGGACCATCACAACCAACATATGATCCAATGATGAATTTCTTATATACTGATGTTGGTACGAGCCAAATTCCTGACAGTCAACAAGATACAGAAACCAGGGATCATTTTATACCATCACCGCCAAATCTCGCGCAAATCCCAGGCCAACGGATCCATGGAGTTATCCTTCAGATAGGTCGTGCGAGAAAACAACCGAGACAATGAGACGATTATTGTAACTCCGGCGGTGTAGCCGGTTCTATTTGAACATTAATGTATCGTTCTATATTTTGAGAGACATATTACTATTATCTTGTCTTGTTGTTCTAAAAACATTTTCAAAAAAAAATCAGATATTTAAGATATAACTAAAATAAAAATATTTAGGTACTTGTTTTTTCATTACTACACGGTACAACAGAAATTAGGATACATTTAAATGCATAATTTAAAATACGAGTACTTTAATTAAGATACAATGGGAGGGGTGGATTCAGACACTAGGACAAAAGTCTAGCCGTCTTGCGTCGAGCGTGGCCATTTCCCTGTCTTATCACCGCGTTCTTCGGCTGCCCTTGCGTCAGCAGCCCTTTCTCTCAGAGTCTGCCTGTATGCCTCCCTAGCCTGTCGTTCCTCCTCCTCCCTGAGGCGTCGTTGTTCCTCTCTCTGCCTCCGTAGCTCCTCTAAACGACGCCGTTGCTCCTGTTGCGCCGCTCTACGCTCTTCCGCCTCTTTCTCACGACGCTCGTCCTCATGAAAGTTTTGCCACGCACGGCGACTCCTCTCTTCTATCTCACGAAGCGCCCATTCGGGCTGCTCCCTGTCAATCGAACGATACCATATGCACAGGGGTGGAGGAGACTGCGTCACAAATAAGAACTTATTAAATATTCCATAAAACAAAAAATATATATCATTTTATTATAGATGAAACAATACCGGAGGCCTGTTGTAACTCCAGGGAGCTGGATCATACTGATAATTGGGACACATGAAAAACTATATGCCCATTTTATCAGAAAAATCTGTGGACTCCTTCACCTTGCAAAGAGTCTTACACCAACACCGAAGATGTTCCACACCAGGAGGCAAACTCGCATCCTTCATATTTCTCGGCCTGTAGTCTTGGTCAGAGTAAGGAAAACTCATAGCCACCAAAGAAAATAGCAAACAAAGGAAGGAACGGAGAAGGATGCATCTGTTAAGAGCGTGATAGTACTCCTTTTATAAGCCAGTCTTCTCTACTAGCAGGACAAATCTGCATGCGAGTGTGCTGCAAAATTCGGTAATCAATTTGTTGTACCGGTGCTCTTTCGGCGGTCTATTTTCTGTAGCTTTCGTCGGTGGTCTAGTTACCATAGATGCAGTCACGTCGGGTCGTGTCGTCAGGGGACAGCCGCTGCCTGGGGCAACACATACCGCCACGTAGTATTACTCTAGTGCTTCACTCCCACCCAAACCCAATGGAATTTTTCTCTTGTGGAAAACTTGCCAACGTACGTAGGGCAGTGCAGCAGTTAATTAATTATTACACTCGAGTCGAGTGATCGATCTACTGCCTCTTTTTGGGCGAGGAACGTGCAACCCATTCCCACCCATTCCATTCCTGCATTCCACCAGATTGAATGCACTCACGCTCACTCGCTCACCTGCAGCAGGCAGATGATTGGAGATTTCAAGGACGACGATGAAGCTGGGGACCCTTCCTTCTATCCCCGTGGTCCAGGCCCAGATGATCTCCCCACATCCCGTTCCGTCACGGACGTGATCGATCCTGCGCCGTCGGATCACCAGCCGACGGCGGAGACGACGTAGAATTTTCTCCAGGTCCTTTCGCTTTTGCACGAATACAGTTACGAGGCCGCTTTGTTTTAGTACTTGGGGTCGCGTGATCGCTCGCTTTCTTTTGACCGTGCCATACGGTCGTGCTCGCACAGGGCAAAGTAGAAAGTACGTACGTCGTGGCTTCCAAAATGTACACGTACGCACGCCGCTTTCCTATACGCCATACAGCCATTATTACAGTAGTACTGTACAAATCTTCCAAAAGTTGTTTGCTGTCTCCGTCTCCGCACGCCCTTCCCGCGGGGACTACTGTACTGCACATGGCTACTCGTGGTAATTAAAGACCTTTTGTTTCGTTTGTTTTTTTTACCAGCGACGGAAAATCACGATGGTGGGTACTGGGTAAGATATATTTCTTCTTTTTCTTAATAATATGCTCAAAATTTCACAAAATTTTAATAAATCTAGACAATATTTAGTATATAGATTCATCCAAATTTTAATAAATCCTAGACATCTATTTTGGGACGGAGGGAGTACTATCTTATAGTAGTATAGCGAAGCCTAAAAAGCATTTTTAATTATCACCAAAAAATAATTTATTGAGATCTATCTCAAACCATTTTTTTAAACTATAACCCTAACCCTAACCAGGCCGTGTCGCTCCATCACTGCGGCAAAGACATCCTCGCTCCCAACCAGAGCTCCACGATCGTGACCACGCGGAGAAGTCGAAGAGCCTCTGCGGTGCGGGAACATGGTGGATCTGGTGGTGGTGGTGTCGGATCTAGTGGCGGCAGTGCCGGAGGTGGTCGTCGGCGTGTGGATTAGTATGTGGAAAAATAGAGGGCCAGTGGGTGATTTTGTGGTGGAGGGGCGGAGGGGTGGTGGGGCATAATTTGGACGTTTCTTGACCTGTAAATCAAGCTCCTGTCGTGCCATAAAATTTGTCGGAAAGGTTAAAACCGCATATCGGCCTAATTTTTAAGGGCTGGGCTATTTAAAGGATATGTCAAAGATGCTCTTATATTGGACTGCGCACGGAGTTGGAACCACATGCTCATATTTTTTTTTGGAAAGGTGCATATAATAATATACCAAAAATATCAATTACATCCAGCCCGTACAACAATGCATTATCTTATTTGCATTATGATACCCGGAACTAAAAAAAAACAATTACAAAAAAAAAGTCTTGCTACAGTGATCGGATTCTTAGTAACAGCAACACTAACACCACCGAAACAACACCAAAATTCCAACCTATACAATAGCGACGCCTTCAAGATGGAAACAGAGTACAAGCACCGTCGTTCTCACTGCCACACATAACCAATTGCCCGATCAAATATCATAGGTTTTTACTATAATAGTATGCAGCTTTCTTATACGCCATACAACCATTACAGTAGTACGGTACAAATCTTCCAAAGTTGTTTGCTGTCTCCACACGCCCTTCCCATGGGGTCTACTGTACTGCACATGGCTACGCATGGTGGCGGGTAGGGTTGCCCTTTTTGTCGCGTGGAGGGGACGAGAGTATCTCTCCATCTTTACTAGGCTATCCAGGACATCGATCCGGTCGTCGAAAATAGGTCCGGATACCAAAATTTCGCCAGTCGTGTACCCAAAAATCTGTTTTCGTTTGGATTTAGGCCAATTTTGGTCCGGACTATCTAGGCCATATCCAGGATCTCGGATACGCCCTGGAAACACCGGACAAAGCGAATTCAGCGAGTGGACCCGCGGGATTTAGGACAATTTTGGTCCGGACTATCTAGGCAATATCCAGGATCTCGGGTACGCCCTGGAAACACCGGACAAAGCGAATTCAGCGAGTGGACCCGCTTAGTCAGCATATATTCGCCCATATTCATCCAAAGTTCGTCCATATTCACCCAAAGTTCGCCCATATTTTCCCATATTCGCCCAAAGTCTGTCCGTATTTGGCCAAAGTTCGTTCAGATTGCCATATTCGCCCAAAGTTCGTCCATATAGACCATATTCGCCCAAAATTCGGCCATATTCGTCCAAAGTTCGTCCGTATCGTCCATATTCGCCCAAAGTTTGCCTAAAGTTCGCCCATAGTTCGTCCATATCGCCCATATTCGCCCAAAGTTCGTCCATATCGACCATATTCGTCCAAAGTTCGCCCATATTCGCCCAAAGTTTTGCCGAAATTTGTTAAACTTTAGCCAAACGCGGGAACTTGTCTGGATACGCGAGTGGGAAACTCGGCGTACCCAGACCGAAAACTTGTTTCGTCCGGCCAAAATTTGGTCTGGATTTCGGCCAGGGTTCACCCAACGAGTGGAGATGCTCTTACTTCATCCATCAGTTCCTAGGTGCAACAACCTATTACTTGATTGTAATAATGTAGATAGATGTATTAGTGCAAATCTTGAGCCATCTAATAGAGATCTCAAAGAATATCTCTTGTGTCCTACGTGAGAAAAATCAAGTAGGGTGCTAAAAAACAACTTATGACGATTTCGTAGCGATGGATGATGCAATGCTCATGCATGCTTAATTAAGTAGTTAATGATCCATCGATATCCACTGCGAACAAACCATACAATTATGGATTTCAACTTTTTTCTTTGCAATCGCACACCAAAAGGTTTTCTTGTGGATCTGGTGGGACTACCACAGTTAGCACCTTAAAAAGGACACTAAACAAGTGGGATAATATGCCGCAATATACACTGTGTTAGTAGCAGCTGTTTCGGTTATACACTTGGCCGGGTCATCAGTGACAAGTCCTAGTAGGCGAAAGAAAACACACACTTCCGAAACCCTAGGTAGTACTAAGAAACATACTTTGCTTTTTGCGAACAACTTTAAGAAAGAAAAAAAAGACTAGAACATCACATTGCTCTGCTACGAATTGTTCTTAGACAGCAAGCTAGATTGCTGAAAATTGGTGGGCAGCTACACATCATTAGAAGATGATGGAGGTCTTGTATTTCTTGTCCACAAATGAAAAATGGAGAGAGTGATTGTCAGATCTTGCAGTGATGGAATTGACATGTGAGGGCAGTATGATCTACTAACGTTTATGGCGATGTCCTAAGCTAGCAGCTAGGTTTATGGGTGATACTGACAGCCCCTGAAAATCAAACCTATGACTTCTTTTTTACCTTTGCCTTTCTGGTTTCTTCATTTGGCTAGTGCTGCAAGCATGATCTCATACCATGGATCCCGTTTCAATAGAAATAAAAGTTTACATTAGTACATGTGTATTTTTTTTTCAATTTTATGGATAGCTAGTAATTGTCAATTAATGTCTTGCTTGCAATGTAGTAATTGAGATGGTACTCTCTAGCCAATACACGACACATGCTAGTATCATGTAGTGACTCATGACGTAATACTGATGGATGGTTAAGTTTCTGGATGATCTCCACGGGAAACAAACCATATCTCATTACGGATGCCAACTATTACGCACCGTAAAGTTTTCTGGTGGATCCGGTGGGACTAGCTCAATTAGCACCTTGTAAAGAGCACTAAACAAGACGGAAGTGACATCCTGCATACTATGTTAACAGTAGAGTTTCAGACATCTTCCTTTTGGCATGGCCATCGCTGCAACCCCTAGTAGGTGAGAGAAAGCATTTCGTAGTGATGGATGGTGCAATACTCATGCTGTCATGCATGCTTAATTAAGTAGCCAAATGATCGATCCTCACTGCAAACAAATAGGGAATCTATATCAACTTTTAACTTGGCAGTCACACATGGGAAATGTTTTCTGGTGGATCTGGTGGGACTACCACTGCACAATTAGCACTTTAAAAAGTGCAAACAAATGGGATAATAGGCCCGCAATATACACTGTGTTAGTAGCAGAGCCGTTTCCGGCCATCTTCCACTTGGCCGGGGCATCAGTGCCAAGTCCTAGTAGGTGAAACAAAACATGCTTTTCCCGAACCCCCGGCGGTAGTACTGAGAAACATACTTTGTGAACAACTTTAAGCGAAAAAGAAGCATAACTAGAACATCATATTTCTCTGCCAGGAACTGGTCTAGATAGCAACCTAGCTAGGTTGCAGAAAAATGGTGGGAAGCTAAACATCTTAGAAGATGATGGACGTCTTGTATTTCTTGTCCACAAATGGAGTGAGTAGTGAGTGTTGTGAGATCTTGCAGCCATGGAAGTGAGATGTCAGGGAAGTATGATCTACTAACGTTTATGGCAATGTCCCGGAGTAGCTAAGCTAGCAGCTAGGTTGATGGGTGAGAGTGAACAGCCTATGAAAATCAAATCTATGACGTCTTTTTTACCTTTGCGTTTCTTCATTTGGCTAGTGCAGCAAACATGATCTCATACCATGAATCCCCCGTTTCAAATAAAAAATCTCATACCATGAATACAAGCATACAACCACTCCGGACTAGAATAACATTTACGTCATTACATGTGTATTTTTGTTTTTAATACTTCATGTATTTTACTGCTTAGTAATTGTCAATTAAATGTCTGCTTGAGATGATACTCTGAAATCATTACACAGCTCATGCTATAATGTAGTGACTCATGACGCAATACTCATGGATGGTTAAGTTTTGATTGTTGTAATAGTATCGAATATGTGTATAGGCTACAGTTGAACTTGGACTGTGCGGTAGGGTTAGGTGTTTGAGTCGGACACTTGTAACCTGGCCTATTATATAAAAGCACCGGAAGTAGCCAAAATAGACTAGACGCAAGACAGGTTAGACACAAGATCGAGTTTCGGGACGGTCCGGTGCCCGTGGCAGGCGCGCCGGACCAGCGTGGCGTTTTGTAGTCTGATGTGTCTATACACCGTGACGGGCTTGTCGTCGTCGGTACTCTAGTTATAGTACCAGGGGAGGAGCGCTCGTAAAGCATGCCCCGCAGATGTAGGCTTTGCCGAACTGCGTTACCAAACGTCGTCTTCTCCGTCTACTTTCTGCAATGATCTAATCGCGTATAATGCTAACACGTATAATGCTAACACCGATGAACTCCACTGGAAACAAACCATGTCATTACTGATGCCAACTTTTACGCATTGTAAAGTTTTCTGGTGGATCTGGTGGGACTACCTTATTTAGCACCTTGTAAGGAGCACTAAACAAGAGGGGGAGTGACGACAATCTGCATACTATGTTAACAGTAGAGTTTCAGACATCTTCCTGATGGCCTCAATCGAGTGCAACCCCCAGTAGGTGAGGGAAAGCATTTCTATACATCACTTCTAAGAAACATACTTAAGAACAACTTTTCAGGAAAAAGAACTCGTCAATTAGCACCATGCATGTATATTCATCTGCTGACTGCTGACTGCTGACTGCTAAGAACTGGTCAACCTAGCTAGATTGCTGAAAATTGGTGGGCAGCTACACATCATTAGCAGAAGATGACGGAGGAGGTCTTGTATATCTCGTCCTCACACGGATTGATGGTGACTTGGTGAGATCTTAGCACTAATGGAAGCGACAGGTTAGGCACCTTGAGCTTACGTTTATGTCGGGGAGTAGCTAGCGCTAGGTCAGACATGGCAACACCCTCTGTCTGAAATCTAATCTATGCATGCATGGCTTCTTTTCTACACTTCATCCCTTTCTGGTTCATTCACTTATTTTCCACTTTTCCGGTGGTTCATCTGCTCCA
The DNA here is from genome assembly GCA_030063025.1 of Avena longiglumis. Lineage (NCBI taxonomy): Eukaryota > Viridiplantae > Streptophyta > Magnoliopsida > Poales > Poaceae > Avena > Avena longiglumis. The sequence continues at coordinate 17,673,360 of CP125975.1, forward strand.
CCTGCTCTGTCTAGAAAATTCGACAAGCCGGCTTATAATGCACAACTTTATCAGGAACATGGCCATTTTGGATGGAATGAGAGTGACTTATCCGCATACTTTTTCGACATGCCCTTTTGTCAATGCAACAAATGGTTAGGTTTTATCAGGAAGACATGAACATGGCCATTTTAATCCGCTTTTGGATGGAATGAGAGTGACTTATCGCATACTTTTTGGACCTGCCTTTTGTCAATGCGACAAATGGCTCGGTTTTGTTTTCTATCTTAATTGTGTGTTCGATCTTACTTTAGTTGGGGGAGTTTAGTCTTTTAGACGACGATGGTGATGACGTGGCGGTGACAGGAACGTATGATCGGGCGCACGTCAAGTGGTAGAAAAGTAGCAGGCGTGACATTAGAAAAGGAACATGAGTTCGACGTCCTATGTACGCACGTTGTTGTCGCTAGCTAGTGCACACAAATTCCAAGGGGAGGGCAGGCATTGCCATCGATCAGCACGTACTCTCTCCGTTCCAAAATATATACTCTCTTCAATCAATATTATTTATCGTTGAAATATACTTATTTAGCACTAAAATATGTCTAGATATATCTATTTTATTGACAAGCAATATGGATAGGAAAGAATAAAATGTGTTAGTTTTGTAAACCAAATGCCTTTAGACTTCTTTTTTACTATATAGGTTAATTTAGATTTAGAGTGAATCTACATACTAAAATAAGTGTAGATATGTTTTGTTTACAAACTAAAATATCTTATATTTTGAGACGGAGAAGAGAGTAGTACGTGAGTAAGACACGACCATTTGGCGAAGAAAGTACAGTTCGCTGGGATTTTAAGTGAGAAAATGTTTAAGCCGATCGATCGTTGTCCCTAGCGAATCTACCGGCCATATCTTAAGCTATTCCTTTGGGTTCTCGTCGTCGTCTTGCTGATAGATCGCTCTGCATATGCGCTTTTGTGCTTGCATCATTGCATGACCGGATGTCGATATATCAAAGCGCATGCGCCTGAAGCGTTGAGCTGGTAGCTAGGTTGTGTGGTACGAAGCTGAATGTCTTGATATATTTAAAAATATATAAGATGTTTTAGTTTTACGAAGGAGATATATCTAGACTATTTTTAATGTCTTGATATATTTAAACCTATAAATTAAAAGGTGTCAAGATACATATCTTTCGTAAACCTAAAACATCTTATATTTATAAACGGAGGAGACGAACGTGTGTGCGTTTAACCACTCCCAGTACCCTGTTGTTGGAAGCTGATTCGCGGAGGGAAATTATTGAAAGATACTCCTAAATGCAATTAGCTCAGCTCCATGCATGCTTGTGTTGGAAATGCTTTTCGATCTGCCCTACGTGGGTGTCCCGTCGGGTCACTATAGCTGCAGGTAGGCGGGCAGCTCCGGTACGGTGTGGTTGGCCGGGCGTGCATGTCACACGGTGGCGTGTTTAGAGCATCTCAACAATCGCGTCGCCGTGCTGGAAAAACCGCCGATTTCGCGATATAAATTAGCTCGGCGCGGTAAATACTTTTTAGCCACCGCAATTTGCGCTATCACACGTCGTATATCTGGTGCTCGCACTACAATGCACGGAAAAAGTGGATGAGCGCGAACACCCAACTACCGCTGAAAACTCCGTGCGCATCAGACGAACTCCCTTTTTCCACCTACTCCGGCGCCGCTATCTCTGATTCCGCGCCACCACCGCTTCTGGTGCTAGACCTGCGGCTCCGTTGTCGACCTTCCGCCGCCATCTCCGCTTCCGGTGCTAGACCTGCGGGGCCGTTGCCGACCTTCCGCCGTCGGCGTCAAATCGGGCCTCCATGACACTCCGGGATCTGCCGCCAAACCTTGGCCGCCACGAAGCACCGAAACCAACCACCGGTACGCACGAACCAGCACAAGTACGTGAACACCTCTGGCGCTCCGAGAACACCACAACCGGCTAGGCGCACACGTGGTGTTCGACAAATCGTGCGCAAGTTATGTAGCCACCGCCGTCACCACCCTTTTTAGATCGGATTTGCTTCTAGATTAAATAGTAGTTCGATTATATGTGAGTAGATGAGCTCTTTGTGCAATTCATTCGACGAAGAAGAGGATAATTTAGTCATACTCTTGGCTTTGCACGCGAACAAGAAGCCCAAACACGGTGGTTCCATTTTTGGTCGGAAGAAGTTGTGGAGGGAACAAACTGAAGGCCGGAACAAGTTGATGTGGGGCTATTTTGTGGACGATCCAATATACCCCGAGAAGTATTTTAGGATGAGCATCAACTTGTTCAAGCACATTGTCGAGGAGATGAATAAGGATCTTTTTTAGCAAAGGAGGAATGCCGCAGGAGAACTGGGTCATAGCACTTTCCAAAAAGTGACCGCCACCTTGCATAGGCATAAGGTATTCCGGTGGATCTAGTGGATGACCACTTGGAAATGGGAGAGAGTCAAGCAATCAAGTGTGAGAAGCATTTTGCAATAGCAATTGTGCAAGTGTTCGGCACCACATACTTGAGAGACCCCAATGCAGCAGATATGGCTATACTTTTGAAGATGAACAAGGCTCGAGGGTTTTTAGATATGTTTGGCTCTATTCATTGTATGCATTGGAGTTGGACATCCAAATTAAACTGTACTGCACGTATATATTACCGGCCTCTTGTACAGTTGTACTACCACTACGGCAAACATGAGGCAGGGGGGGTGCTGCTTGGTTATTTGCAGAACCGTGCGTACGTGCGCAAGAACACGACCGGCCGAGCGATCTTGTAGCAGTGGCAGTGCGCCATCACCCGCCGGCGCGACTCTGCCCTGCAGCGACATGAGCAAATGCAATAGGAATGATTTCCGACCTAACCGAGCACAAACATTCCCTCCCTCTTCGTCCATCCATCCATCCATCACGTGACCACGAATCATTGGCCGGCGATCGAGTATAGAATACCCTTTCATGCATTCCCTTTCTTTTCCAGGACGGACGACAAAAAGAAAGAAAAGAGAAAAAAACAGACAAATGCCAAGCTAAGGCTGCTGCCTGCAACCCAAGAAAGCTCGAGCCCGGCCAATTCATCACTCTGCCGATACTATAATACTGCCCTTTTTTTTGGCTAGCCGCGGGGTAATCCTCTCTTTCAAAACATGACTTTTGTTCTTGTCTTATAACAAAAGCTTTGGATTGGTTATTACTCCTTCCGTTTCAAAATATAAGACGTTTTAGGTTTGTGAAGAATGCGAATCTAGACTTAGCTTTCTTCATAAACCTAAAACGTCTTATATTTTGAAACGAAGGGAGTAGTACGTACTCTATGTGAGAAAAACAATGTTGACGAGTGGAGCAAGAATGAGATACCCGACGGGGACGTGGTACATTCCGGTGATTTGAGAGACGGCCGGCGCCTCGGAAGAATCAGCTAGTTTTCCCTGCCTTAGAATTTTCACATAGTTTTCTTGGCGTCAGGGACGTACAAGCTATTAAAATCAACCAAAAAATAACAATTCGCCGTTTCTGCAGTTCAATCATCACTACTATTCCCTCCGTCTTAAAATAAATGTCTTAAATTTATTAAAATTTAAACAAATCCAAACACTATTTAGCATATAGATTTATCCAGATTTAAAAAAAAAAATATAGGACATCTAATTTAAAACGGAGGGAGTAGTAGTATATTTGCTTAGTAGTATAGTGTAGTGTACACTAGGTTGACCGTGAGATGACCTCCCATCAATAAGAATTCGTCTTGTTCCGTCAGAGAACCCACGTGCATTCATGCACTTTTCTCCTGTACGTGCGAATGAAAAACAAACAAACAAAAAAAACCGCCGCCACAAGGTCTTGGGACAAATAAAATGAAATCAATTCAGTACAGTACGCACCCTCAAATTAATTCAAGGAATCGCTTCCCAGGATTTGCGGATCGTATCAGAGCCGGCCGGGTTTAAAAACGGACACCACGCACGCAATGATGAGCGCATCAGGTTCCTAGCCAAGGTAGCAGATTCAATCGCCTACTCCATCTGTCCTGAAATACCCTATATTCTGGGTTTAGTTAAAGTCAAACCTTATAAAGTTTTGTAAAATATGTATAAAAAATTATAAACATCTATAGCACCGAATGCATATATTATGAAAATATATCTTATGACGATTTTAGTGGTACTTATGTTGTATTATATGTTTACAAAGTTTGACCTTAACTAAACCCGAAATACAGGGTATTTCAGGATAGAGGGAATATATAACTTTGCTGCCTCTGGTATTTTTCTCTGTTTTATTTATTGCTAGTATATTCTCCCGATCCCTGCTCTGGGTTCAGTTCAGTTGCTGCACGTGATTACAGATTAAATACACGTACTTCAGCGTCCACAAAGACACCTTAAGGGCACGTTTAATTCAAATGATTTACATAGATAACTTAAAGGATTAAATCTCATAGAAAATGTTTCTACGATGGCTGTTTGATTTGTAGGATTAATTTCTATAAGAAATTTTTCTTAGAAATCATTTGCACTAGATTGCATAGGAAATCTAACTCAAACCTTTTTTTAGAATCCTTTGCTTTTCCTTCACTAGGTTGTTTTACTGAACCCACCACATAGGTAACCCTCCCTCCCGTGGCGACCCCAGGCGCCGCAAAAGGGCCCCCCAGATCCCACCGCCGCCGACCTCCCTCCTATAGATCCCATCCCTCCACCGCTGCCATTGGCGGCGGCCGCGGTGACGGCCCCCTGATACCTAAGGTGCTAGGGGTGGAGGCTGCGGCGGTCTTCTTCGAAGGGGCGGCTGGGACGGCACCGACGGAGCGGGTCGGGGCGGTGGTCGAGGCGGCAATCTCGGCCAGGTGGCGGCGGGTGCTCCTGCAGCCGCGTTGCAGGCAACAGCACCATGGCGTGGGCCTAGGGCGTCCGCCTAGGCCCGTCGTCTTCTTGGGCGGCGCGGATCGAAGGATTAGGGAGGAGGAGGTGTCGTGGTGGCAGCATTGGAGGCGATCTTGCAAGGACATCCTCGGCGGTGCTGACGTGCGAAGGCCATGGCAGACGGCGGTTGCATCGGGTCTGGCCGGATCCGATCTGGTTGCGGAGGTAGCTACACGCTGGGTTCTAGCGAGCCACTTCGATGGCATGCTGGACTGTCTTCTCCTCTACCTCTGCCTGGAGGCGAAGGGGCTGCTGGCTCGGTTTAAATAAAGGGGGTGGTCCTAGGGCTCATCTCAGGCCTAGACGAAGACCCGTTTGATATTTGTCTTCATTGATCTGGTTATAGCGGCGTGTTCCGGAAGGCTCTGCTGGCGAACTCCATAGTGTGCATATGCCAAGAGATTGCTGGATCGGGTGGTATTCGGTTGTGCGCACCCATGTTTTTACTCTGGCCGTTTGGGTTCGGAGGGAGCGCTTTGAAGCTCTGTTGGTTATTAATATCATGGGGCATGTTCTCGTCCCATGGTGCCGACAGAGAATGTCATGAAGACCGAGATCTGAGGACTGACAATGGTGGCTTGAGTCCGGATGGTGATGAGGAATTGGCTTGGTGACTCGTGACTTGGAGTAGTGGTATGCAAGCGGGGGTGACAGTACAAGTGAAGTTCATGGTCCTATCTTTCAGGGTGAAAACCCAGGGTCTGACCTTAATTGGTTATGTCTGGCAATAACCTTGTTGAATGTATTGTTTTGAGAGGATGGAGTTTCTTCATGGTGAAAACCTAGATCTTTGATCGGACGATGATGGTATTTGTGCATTGTTCCTTTTTTGGAGGCGTCATTTTTTGGAGAAGACGGACTTCTGGTGTTGTCTTGGTGGTGGTAGTACTGCTGTTTCAATGAATGATGAATTATAGCGGGACTTTTCTTGTTTATAATTCTTCTTTTTTTGGTTGTGTGCAGTCGTATAGCCGGTAGGACAATGCGTTATTGCAGAGGCTAGATGTAATTGATATCCTCTGATATTAATATATGTTCCTTCCAAAAAAAACTTTCTAGCATATGAGTTTCTATAGAAATAAAGTGGACATGACATTATAATCCTATGCCTTTTCTTATTTCTATATTTTCTCTATCCTATGAATCAAACGTGCCCTAACTATTCCTAGCAGTATCCTATACTCACGGCGGTCGTGGGTGTATTTTTCTGCGGTCTCTGTGCACTTTCCGGCCGATGAAAATAGAATTAGTTGACCGTACGTACCGACCGTTGGTGATGCAAGTGCTCTGCTTCCTACTGTGCCCAACGAATCCGCTGGCCGGCCGGTTGGCGGAAAGATGCACAGCAGAAGTAGTAGTAGTCGTCGTCGTCGTCCGAGCTCGCATGTATGATGTTGATAACCAACACCAGCAGGATGGAAGGGAGCGGATACGTACGTACGTGTCGTCGGCGTCGACCACTCGCCGTCGTGGCGTCTGTTGGATCGGGCTAACAATCATGAGCACTTTCCGAATTGAAGGGCAAGCGTGTAGCTAGGCTGGTGTTACAGCGACGGCCGGCCAGGGGCCATTCCGCAGCGGCGTACTGCGCGAGGGGCAATGTCGGCCGTGCGCGATGGAACGAGTTCATTTTGTTCTTCTAGTTTTTAAGAACCATGTGCACTAGACTATCTAGGACGTCGATCTGGACGCCGAAAATAGGTCCGGACGCTGAAATTTCCTAGTCATGTATGCAGGAATCTATTTTCGTTTGGATCCCACATACGCTCTGGGAACGTCAGACGAAGCAAATTCGGCGAGTGGACCCGTCCAGCTCGCCCATATTCGCCCAAAATTTGGCCATATTAGTCCAAAGTTCGTCCGTATCGTCCATACTCGTCCATTGTTCGTCCATATTGACCATATTTGTCCAAAGTTCATCCATATCGACCATATTCGTTCAAAGTTATCAAAATTTGTAAATTTTAGCCAAACGCGAGAACTCGTCTAGGTACACGAGTGGAAAACTCGGCGTACACATCCCAAAAACTTATTTCGTCCAACGAAAATTTGATCCGGATTTCGGGCTAGATTCGCGAGTGAAGATGCTCTTACCGCCTGGAGACGGCCGGGGTCCTGGATAGAGTCAGTAACGGCGGCGTCGTTTCACTGGCTCAGTGGTCGGTGAGCAAGACCCCCCGTTCCATTTAACCCAGCTAGGGCCCAACTGACAATGACTAACGGCCGGGAGATGCGATGAACTCGCCGCACCAACCAGCGGTGGCAGCAGCAGCAGTGGGTCAGTGTCAGTCAGTCAAGTCTGGGCCGCCCGCGACCTGCACGGCACACGGGGGGCAGTGAATGCTGGTTTACGATCGTACTACTAGTGGTACCGTTGTCGGATTAATTTCACGTACGGTAATTTTGCAACCCGTTTGTAGGACTTTTTTTTCTTCTTATTATTATTACAGGACGGGACGAACGTTCCGTGGAGTGTACATCTACATCCGGCATTCACTCTTGGTTCAGTTCAGTTGAGTATGCTGCGTACACAGACGTGCAGTCCTAGCAAGCAAGCAGCAGGAGATGTGAGATCGATGTTGCATGCAATGCACGTCCAAAACTTGCCTCTTGCATGTACAGTACTACAGCAGTACTTGTACCCGCCGTATATGCACTTGACTACGCCAAACCGGCCGGAGAAGTGTTCTGCCTGCCATAGTACTCCCTCCTTCACGGTTTGCAGGGCGGTCTACAAAAATCTCACAGACTTAGGCGTGAACGTATTGGCTGAAAATTAAGCCTATTAGTGAGCGATTAAGGCGCATGCATTGGTGGGAGACTGTTGCATGCATAGAAAGTTGGGTGGAAATGTGCCACATTAATCAACAATTAATTCTTATGCGCATAGAAACATTGCAGTTTTGAAAAAATTCAAATATAATTAGGCGTCCTGAAAACCATGAAGGAGGTAGTACGTACGTGGAGCACGATCTCTGCTTCTAGTGTCAGTACCTGCTGCGCCCTAATACAGTTCTAAGTTCTAACCAATGGAATGCAGAGAAATAAACACAGTAAACTCACTTGCTCCTGCAATTCAAGCAACATCTTGCTTGCTTATTTGCTGACGAAGCCCAAGACAATTAGTGATGACGCGTAGTCCAGCAACATCTCCTTCGACGATATCCTTCCCTGGAGGCGGCGGTCAACGTCTCGAACGACGACCCACCGGTGAAGCCAGTTGCATGCATGCATGGATCCATCCATCAGTCATCAGATCAAATCATTTCAGACCTAACATTCCCTCCCTCTACACCTAGACCCATCCATCACGTGACCACGAATCATTCGCTGGCGATCGAGTAAAATAATAAAGCCGCCAGCGTTCATGCATTCCCTTTGTTTTTTCCAGGGGAGAAAAAGATAGAAAGAAATAAAAGAGAAAAAAAAAACAAATTAAAGGCAACCGCTAAGGCTGGCTGCAACCGAGGAAGAAAGTTGGAGCCTGGCCATGCATTCCCTTTGTTCATGCATTTTTGAGGGGAGCATGTGGATTTGAGGGGGATTGGGGGAGGAGCCGCCGCCCCCGCGTCTGTCTGCTGGGAGGGTATGGCGCGGGGGGGTATGGCGCTGGGAGGGATGGGGAGGCGCCGAGCCGTTTTCAGGCAGAGACCATGGCCGCAAAGCGTCATGCTTAGTAGATGGCGCCTCGAAAAGCGCCAAACATTAAACGGCCCGCTGCGACCAGCAGCCACGGCGGACGAAGCCATGGCGCTTTCTTAGAAAGCGTCATGGTATCATGGCACTTTTGAGGAGGGCGCCGTGCTGCTGACCATGACGCCTTCTGGTAAAGCACCATGAAAACAGGTCAGATCGGGATATCTTCGAAAAAGTAGGTCATTTTATAAGATCAAACGTTAATTAGGTCAAAACAGTGATTTTTGCCCCCGATCCCTGCTCTGGGTTCAGTGCAATTAGTTGCTGCACGTGATTGCAGATTAAATACACGTACTGCTTCACCCCACGACGGAGACACCTTAACTATCCTAGCAGTACCACTACTCACGGCGGTGGTTGGTCTAGTATTTTACTGCAGGTTCCGTGCAACTTCGGGCCGACGAAATGGCGACTCAAATTTGAAACACATACAGATTGCAACTATACTGCTGGCTGGCTGGCTGGCTTGAGTATCATTTGTTGGGTATTCCGTATAATCTTGATAAGTTGTATCTGCATATTTAGTTTTCTCTTCGTTTGCATATAGTTTCGATGGCTAGGAAGCTATAGGCCGGTTAAGCTTCAGTCTAGACAAAAATGGCGAGATGCCATGGTGCTGCGCGATGCAATACCGCCGTGTGAAGCGGCATGGAGGAAGAAGGACGGACTGCCGTGGCCAGGTCGAGAGGTGCAGAGTGATTCTAGGAAAGATTGATCGGATCCGTGAGCGCATGTATAGCTAATTGAGTTAGTGGCCGGTGTGGCCTAGGTGCATGGGTTAGTGGGTACGTATTTTAGCCTATTTATAAGACTTAATCAGCGTGTTTGTTTTGAGAAAAACAGAAATAGAAAGAAGAAAAGGTCGTGCTGCTGTGTGAGGCAGACGAGGCCTAAAATCCTTTTGTTCCCATGTGCGTTTGAGAGTCAGCTCTATCGTCATTATCCAGGAGGAGAAAGAAGGAAGGGAGCAGCGTCACCTAGCACCTAACCTAATACTCCTAGATAGCAGCCAGGTGTTTTGTCCTTATGTGTATGCCACCACGCTTTTTTCCTTTATTTTCTCGGATTAAATCCCATACATCTTGACTCGATCGATCGACCGACCTTTACGTAGCTGGGTCGGAACAATCGTCCAAACTATCCATCTATCCTGATAAGATGTCGGGCGGCCGTGCCGAATGTACGCAACTATGCATGGATCCATTCCCCAGAAAAAAGGAAGAGAATGAATCTGGAAAACCAGAGAGGAGGAGGTGTACAATTCTGCTACGTACGGATGATGATCGACCTCTCATCCGACACATACGTTAACACGTTGGACGTACACAAACAAATTACTCCCTCCGACCCGAATTAACGGTCGCGCCGTCCATTTTGCAAATACGTCCCTGCCAAATCCCCGACAAGCCCCCCGCTCCACTCGTCTTCCTCAACCTCCCGACAAGCTCCGCTCGCTGGATTGTGCGGCTCTCCGGCGTCGCCCCCCGCCCTACGCTGCTGCACACCCCCTCTCCGCCCCACCACGCTGCACCCCACCCGCCCCTCGCCGCTTATTCCCCGCGCTGCGCTGCCGCCTCCTAGCTCCACGCGGTTGCCTACTGCCACGACATCGCCGCCCAAGGTCGAGCTTTTCTATCCAAACGCTGCCGCCCCCTTGCTCCCTAATGCCTCCTTGCTCGATCTACGAGCGTAATTACTTGATCTGCCTCCGACGGCGAGAATAAGCTCTAGGTCGTCGTCCTCGTTATCAGTGACGCCACGGGAGAGGAGATGGCGGGCCAGGGGAGTGCGCCGGCCACCATCGCCCTCAGCCGCATCTCCAGGTGCCCATCTCCAACGGCCACGACACGCACGCCTTCTAGGATTGCTACTACCGGGAGCAAGATCATCCAGACCCAAATCTGAAGAAAATGGTACATCTGCACCTGCACTTGTTTATGGGAAAATCAGCCCCTTTACTGTCTTTTAGGGAAATCAGCACCTTTGTGCTGCTGCGTCTGCTCTATGTCATCTTATTTAGACAAGATTGTACCTGTCATCTTATTAAGACAGGAGTACTATTTTTGTCATACTTTTTGCGCTTCTTGTTAACAGCTTGAACAGAGTAATGCTCTGCAAAATCCACAGCAATCTCTCAGCATTCTTGATGTCTAGACATCTACTAATAGATCTTAGTACTCCTGTCGGAGTAGTACTTTATTAGTTAGCATAGGTTGATACCTAACTGGCTACTGCTATGCACAAATTTCTTCTAAGTGGATACACCTTCCTAGATATGGATGAATGAGCCCAGACAGAGTTGATACTCGCACCAATGACACTATGGGAGTATGGATTGTTGTCATAATATAATACTAGCATCTAGCTTTACGTGTGATGTGATCATCTGGTAGCACCACCGATAGAATTGTACAAATGAAGACTTAACCAACACTGCATTCTTTATCATTTTTTAAATCACATTTCTGTATGCCAGTTTCTATAAGATACATCTAGAAAATATGCCAGTTTTGGGGACATAGATCTTCCGCCGCCTCAGGTGACAAGCTTAACTTTTGGGGTCCTAGGAGATGATGATTAGGCTTTAGGATGTTGTTAGGATGGATGAGGGACGAAGCATTCACCTGTTCGTTTCATGCAAATGATCTCTAAGAAAAGGAAAAAAAAACAGAGGAGTTCCTTCTGAATGTCTTGTTGTTCAGAAAACAGCCTCTCTTTCATGCAATTTTCTTGGGCATTCAGTCGACCGAGTTGATAAATTGAGGAAATATTACTTGCAATACATGGGCTAATACAATAGAATTTATGAATCATTTCAAATGCAACAAGAAAAATATCATATATGCAAACTCGTTGTAGCTACTGGACATATTAGTGGTTGATGTTAGTATTCAAGCTGCCATACTAGTCTCTTTTATTAGTGGCTGTTGTTCATTGTGTAACAACATACTAACATGAATGATATAGGAAAAACCAAGGTCATGCTCAATTCAAGGACTGGCTAAAAAATGTGTTACTACTGCCAACAACCAAATGCAAATTTGGAGCCCTTGTAGTTTGCATTCAACTACTTTGCTCTTTGTGGGGGAAATTGCAACCTAATGAGCAATTCTTCTGCCTTCACAGCGACCAGACGTGAATGACATAAAGCATGTACTCCAGAATCTTAAGTCCAGTACCATTTATATTGCATAATCTCTCAGCAAAAAAACACTTTGTGGACATAATTCTCATGGCAATTAACAAGGTACAGTGATCATGTTATACTAATGTTGGCACGGGCGCTGCATAGATTCAGGTAATGATTACGCGGCCAAAAAAAGGAGTTGGACATAATCAACAGAGGGAGAGTTTGAAAGGTTCCGGCATGTAGTTCTGATGAGACAAGTTTATGATTCCTTCATATTAATGGTGGACTTGGTCTTCCCTGATGCTATCTTCGATGGTCATGTTCATAGAAAAGCTAATCTTGAATTTCAAACTAGTCTTGTCAAAACTTTAGTGATGTATTTCTTTGTCCCTAATCATGTTCAATGTAATCTGTAGGTGAAGGAATTATATGCATAAAGCTAAGTGTGATCTGTTCTATACCAGTACATATCTGTGAAGGAATTACTCCTTTAAAATGCATTTTGTTCCTCTATTTTTCTGAACCTACCAGTACAGTATTTGAACCTGAAGCATCTGCCTCTCTACCTGCTATCTGAATACGGCCATTGGAGGGAAGAGCAGGCCAGCCGACGGAGCCCGGCGAGCGGAGGGAAAGATTCCGGCAAGGTCAACCTCCGATGCGGGCGCGGTCCCAGATCGATCTCCTCCGCGTCCGTGAGCTCGGAGGGGAGGCGACGTATGCAAGATCGTAAGGGGATGCGCCTTCTACGAGCACGTGGGGTAAGCGATGTCTGCAAGCTCATTGGGGACACACCTTTGGCGAGCTCGTAGGGGAGGTGCCGCCCAGGAGCTCGTAGGGGAGGCGCCGTCCGTGAGCTCGTAGGGGAGGCCAGGGGGACATGCGCGTGCTCGGACGGGAGGCGGCGCAGCGGCCGACGACGGCGAACGGGAGGCAGCGGAGCAGGACGGACTGCTGGGGAGCGACCGACGACGGCAGACGGGAGGCAGCGGAACAGGGCGGACTGCTGGGGAGCGACCGACGACGACATACGGGAGGCGACGGAGACGGAGACGGGAAAGATTTTAACTTGAATTTGCCAAATTTGAAACGTTTTAAAGTTATTAAGGATGTATTTGCAAATTGGTAGTTGTACTGTGGCCGCTAACGGTAATTCGGGCCGGAGGGAGTAAAAGAAGTACACTGCTGCTGCAGATGAACCTACGTGCCCTCCGGCTGCATGCACTGACAAAAATCCTTTTCATGCATCGAGCGTAGCAGTCAGACACCAGCTAGCCATTAATCGATCTCCATCGGCCTGTGACTCACCAAAGAGCTCCAGTTTTTTGTTGCTGCAAACGTTCTATATTGTGGAAAACTTGCATACTACCTACTCAAGTGCTTTCACTGCCACCCGTGCAAATCTGCAAACATTCTCTCCTGTGGAAAACTTGCGGACGTTGGGCAGGGCAGCAGTTTAATTACTGGAGTTATCTACTAGGCACCAAAACACAGTCCTCTTCTGCTGGCTGTGGAACGAACGCAGCGATTCTCCCTAGTCGTGGGGTTCCGGGCTTATCGTGTCCGTCCCTATGTTGGAGATTCGCACCAATTTCTGCCTGGGCCTTTATCTTGGTTGTGGGCTAACTGAGCGAAATATGCCTAAGTGTCCTCTAAACGTACTTTGTCCATAACGCGTCTCTTAGGTGTCGGAGGTTGACATGTGCATCTTGCGTTCTCGGTAGTTGCTCCCAGGTTCTCTCGGCACGCCTTTGCTCCCGGAGCGCCGCGCCGCCGCCATGGACGGATCGAAGAGCTATACGGAGCTCCTTGCAAGCGTCGCCGGTCCAGGATTCGCTAGGTCAGCTCTCAAATTTTCCCATTGATTCTCCATCTCGTTTCCGCATCGATATCCAGATCTTGATTGATTTTTATTTGTTCCCCATTCATCCAGTCTATCGGCGAACCAGTGGGGCTCACAGTCCACCGCATTAGAAATCCCTCCCGTGGATGCATTTTCTTATGGCGATTGGCATCTCCACCAGAGTTATAGGTAATCGGATCCATAGATCCTTGTTTGCCCAAAGCCGATATCCAACATTCTTTTCCATTACTAACTCTTCTTCTCGCTCCCTAAGTGCAGCTCCGCCGCCAGATTCGGCTCGAGTCATCATCTTCCGGTGGGAAGAAGAGGATGACGCAGACGTCCCTGCACCCATCCCACCTTGACGCTGACGAGACCGAGTCGGCCGACATTGACCATTACGGCGCCGCCTCCGGCACTTTTGCCAGCGAGATGCACAATGCAGCGGCACCTGTGTTGCCTGAAACATTTGTCCCTCCCAAATCTCTGTACATAAAACGGTAACTAGCTTAATCCCTGTCCTTATGCATTATAGAAATCTTTGTATTGTGCCAAAATTTTAGTTGGTTTTAGTTCCAATCCCTGTCCGCTAGTGTACAATGTTTAGTTTTTTCTACTGATAGGTTTAGTACACGGATTTTCCTCACTCTCAGAATAAAAATTTACATATATTATTCTCATGTACATAATTTTATTTTGTTTTAGATCCAATCGCTGTGCGCTGTTGTTTGCTGGTCAGTTTTTTCTACTATTCGGTTTAGTACACAGATTTTCCTTACTAGCAGTGAAAAATGTACATATATCTTCCTCACAAGCAGATTTTCCTCACTAACTGTTCTCTGTTGTCTTTTCAAAATTTACAAAGTGAAGGAACATATATCTTTTTGGATGTTATGCTATTATAAATTATGCTATCTATGTAGATTCCAATTGTAATCTAGAAGAAACAAAACTCTTATATGTTTCTTCACTTTTTATATTTCCTACCCGTAAGAAGTTTGGCTCCCACGTAATGTACCTGATGCCTTAATATTGTTTGTCAACCTTGAAGCAAACGTACGGGAAAGGACAAGAGATGCCAACTTGCAGGCCACCAAGTGAGGTTGGTGCCGTGGAGGCAGCTTTGAGGGCTTCTGCCTCGAAGAAGACTGCACAAATATTCTACCCGACACCTGGGACAATTTTCGACTCTCTTGCTGAAGCATATGAGTTTTACAATTTGTACTCTTGGGAGGTCGGATTCGGCGTCCGGTGCGGCAGAAGCAACATTAACAAAGGAAATAATTACAAAACAAAACAGGAGATAGAATGCGGCAATGCGGTACGACCGTCAACTGTCTTGTACTTGCATTGTTTTTTAGACTACCATCAATCACCTCATGGGTGTTTTTCCACAGTTTAGCTAACATCTTAATTGCATATTTTTTGTAGGGTTCTGACAAGAGATGCAGTAGCCAGTCACAACGATGTGAATGTAAAGCGGTGCTCAAGCTGCTGAGGACTGAGGATCACGGCTGGTATGTGAGCCAGATAATTGAAGACCACAACCACCCTCTTTCTGAATGTTGTGGAGAGAAAATGCAGTGGAAGTCTCACCGGACTATTGATATTTACACAAAGGACATGATAAGGTATCTACGTGAAAACAATGTATCCCTAAGCAAGGTCCACTGCATTTTAGGGAGCGTGTTTGGCGGCGTTAAGGACCTCCCATTCACCAAGAGGTCCTTGCGCACAATCTGTGCTCAGATAGCCCGTGACCAGATGGATGACGATGTAAAAAAACTCTAGAAGTTTTTAGGAAAATGAGGGACGAGGACCCTGAGTTTGCTCTTGCGGTGAGATTATAATTTCACCTTCCTGGATTCATGTATTTTCCAAAATGCTTCAATCACACACAATTACTAAACACTGATTATTTTACACTTAAAAAATGCTAGGTAATTGTTAACCTAGGTATTTCCGAGATTCCCAAGGCACATATATTGAAGAGGTGGACAAGGAATGCACGTGACGTGCTACCGCCTCATCTTGTGATGTATAAAAAAGACACACCTGCTATGCATTCCGGGTCAACCCTCCTCAGTAACCAAAATGTAAATTCCGGGTCAAGCTTGTTTATTTGAGGGAGATCCATCACTCCCTCAAAGGCAATCTCATGGAGGAGCTTTCCTTTCTGAGTGTTCTTCCATTTGGACACCACCCCTGTAATCCTTTTTGTGGATCTCCTTGATGTAGCAGATTGTTTCTTGGGGCCACTTAGCTGGGGCTGGGTATTTCCATCTTCTTCTGCCTCGCTATCTTCGACGATTGTGTCTAGCTTCTCGTTGAGCTGTTGTGATGTCAATTTGCTTGTCCTTGCCTTCTTTGTTTCCCATGAGGGTGCCAAGCGTCCTGGTCCATCCATTTGCACCCTGCAGATTTGAGAGAAGAAGACACTCAGATTTGGAAAACTATTCATGGAGATGAGATGATGCCAAGTGAAAGAACCAAATCTCAAAGATAAACATATTGCAGAACACAAAGCAAATCTAGTGCAAAATATATTTGCAGAACACAAAGCAAATATCTAACCAATCAAAAACAGATGCAATTTAGCATGGAGTTGATGGCCAACTTGCTAGCTATCAGATCTACTAAATCAAAGCCAGGAAATGCAAAGAAATCAGAACTAGTAGAACTAGATGACAAGAAACAAACTAAGCATCAGATCAACCAACTAAAAACTGTAAAAAACCTTTTTGTCCTGGATCTGCTGCAAAGTATCAGGTTTTCGTTTTGGGAGGAGATAAGGGTGCAAGGGGAGAGGAAAGTGAGAACTGGGGAGGGGGGAGACCTGTGCTGTACGATTGCAGATAAAAATGAATCCTTGTGCATCCCGTGGGTAGCCTGAGTGCCCATGAGCCTAGTTATGCAGCAGCAGCAGCTAGAGGAATCTAGCCTTTTTTGCTCTCCAGTCAAACGACACAGTGGTCTTGCATGACATTTGTTCTAAAAATAGCAAGGTTTTGATGGCTGAACCGTTTGTGTCCACCCTAGATCTGTGAACCCATATGGAAAAACAACAAAAAACGTTAGCCCACAATAAAACTAAAAAAATGTAAAAAACTCATATTTATGTAATGCATTAACCTCCATCCAGAATTTCCTAGTTATATATAGGTGTGCACTAAGAAGAGTAGAGTGATAATTTTCACTAGTGTGCCTTGTGTTGAGCAAACGACTTTGATTAAGTAGAACAAGATGCAGCAACATGTCCGTAATTTCTTATTTCTCTTGTTCATCTAAATTAGCTCTAACAATATTTAGTCTGTGCTCTCCTGGACAGGATGCTATCTATCATATATAAATAATATAGCTTTACAAAAACACGGGAATAGGGAAACAAAATGCTCAGCATCCAAAATGACATCATAACCCAGGAATTATCAATTTCACCAATTAACACAAGATGCAATATCTGACGTTACAATGAATCTAGAACAGTTGAAGCTAGATTACACTAATTGGCCAGACTGTGGATAATAGACATATATGTCGATTACCAATGTCTCATCTAGTTTACCCTCGCAAAAGAGAATCAGCCTACTACATTGTTATCACAACAACAAAACCAGCAATAAAAAGAAAAATCATTCCCCAGAACAGCATCTTGAAGGTGTTCAAACTCGCACCAGTTTCCCCCAACTTGGTCTTCAAGGTGACGATCTCATTGTTGGCGAACTCCAGTTGTACATCCCTAGCTCGAATCAGGTCCTCCTTGAGATGAACTTGATTGATGGACGCTTCCAGTGCCTCACGTAGCCCTCCGATTTCAGCCGATGTCTTGTGAATCACCATTTCATCAACGTACTTGCTCAGCTGTTCATCCCAGATCCAAGTGAAACAATACTGCAACGGAATAGCCTGTGTCAAACAAACGGACAGGAAACCATATCTGTAACAACGCAAAAAGAATAAAAACGCTATACCACAGAGATTGATTATAATACCTGGTGCCTGCACCTCCGAAATCTTTGCCGAATGGTCCCTTCTTGCAGAAAGAAACAAAGTGTCCTCACCACAAGCACACTCAAGCAATGGTTCCGGGCGCCAGATCAGATCTTGGCTCGAGACGACGAGCACGCCGGAGGAACTGGCCGCCATTTTCGGGATAGGGTCTTGTCGGCCAGAAATCTGGTGGCGTGGAGGGTAGGGCTCACGGGAGAAGGAAGTCCGACCGCCTTGAGGGAGAATGGCTATGGGGGGGTCGGCGAGAAATCTGGGTGCGGCGTGGAGGGTAGGTGGGGCTCGCCGGGAAGTCTGGCGGTGGACGGCGGCTTGCTCTCTCTGTTGTTCTTCCGCGCTGGACGACAGGGGAGAATCGCTACGGGGTGAGGGATTGTGGATTGATGATTGATCTGTATATAGGCGTGCCTGACGGGAGAGCGATAAGTTAGGCGAATCCTAGGCGAGTTTGGTTAAGATGCGGGTCAGGCCCAGGAAACGGCGCTGACAGGCGAGAGAGCAGCCCGAATCTCCAACAAACGGGCGTCCAGGATAAGCCCGGCTCCTCCTCGTATATGTAGACTTTGATTTTCGCTGTGGAACATGCAAGTGCAACCATTCCACACGAGATTGAATGCACCCATCACCTGCAACAGAGCGTGCATTTGTAACGGATGGTTGAAAAATCCAAGGACCAAGCTGGGGACCCTTCCTTCCCCGTGGACCAAGGACAGTCCGTTGCATCGTGGACGGAACGATGCTGCGCGGTCGGACCATGAGCCGACGGCCAAGGCGACGTAGAATTTTCTCCAGGTCCTTTCGCTTTGCCGCTGCGCGCATACGGTTACGAGGCCACTTTGTTTTAGTACTTTTTTTTTTGAGACCCTGCCATACGTACGGTCGTGTTCGCACAGGGCAAAGTACGCCGTGGCTTCCAAAATGTACACGTGGCTACTCATGGCCATACTAGTACTGTATGTACTGCACGCACATGGCTACTCATGGCCAAGACCTTTCTTTCCCATCTGCTTTACCCATGACGGAATAACACACTCGTCCGAGAGGAGGAAGCTAGGCCTCCTCTAGCTCCAGGTCTGCCGACAATGATGGGGGCCGCCACCTCCTGCTGACAGCGGCCCTCACAATCAACCCTGTCGTCGCCAAGAATGACTCCCAGTCCATGTCGGCAATCGTTGCCGTTGTGAGTCGAACGCCGATAGTTGGCCGTGCTCGCCGGAAATCTCCCAGGAACGACAACCACCGCCACACCTCCTGCTCCCACTGGCACTGATCTAGGAACGCCACCCAGAATGGCGGGCGAGAGCGAGGCGATGCACACGGTCATTCCAGAGATGTTGCGGCACCTGGCGGTGGCGGCGCTGGATCACGGTGTCGAGCAGCGGCCCTTCCGATGAAACATGCGGAACCGACACCCTGATCCTATTGACGAGCCATCCGCCTGAGAGGTTGACGTCGTGGTAGTCGCAGGGCTGCACTTGACTCCTATGAGAATATGCTCGTGGCGTAGCCGTACCGCGTCATGCCGGCGCAACAAAATTGTGCGACGATAACGGTAGAAGCGGCGAGCGGGAGACGCATGGTCCTGGTCGCAGTAGCAATTGCAAATGTTGAGCCATCTAATAGAAATCTTGATCAATCATTTGGCTACTTAATTAAGCATGCATGAGTATTGCATCATCCATATATCACTACGACATCGCCATGAGTATTGATCCTCACTGATCAGTGCAAACAAACAAATAGGTAATAATGTATTTCAACTTTTAACTTGGCAGTCATACATGGGAAAGGTTTTCTGGTGGATCTGGTGGGACTACCACAATTAGCACCTTAAAAAGGGCACTAAACAAGTGGGATAATATGCCCACAATATACACAGCTTTAGTACCAGAGTCGTTCAGGTAAAAAAAAAAAGCAGAGCTGGTTCAGTCATCTTCCACTTGGCCGGGGCATCAGTGCCAAGTCCAGGTAGGTGAAACAAAACATGCTTTTCCGGAACCTCTCGTAGTACTAAGAAACATACATTGTTGACACCTGCTGGACACTGGACAATGTCCTCCAATCAGCAGGATTCCCCCCAGTGTTTGACCTGATGGATGTTTTCTCAGTCAGCTTGTCCTCCGTGGACGCGGATTCAGATCAACGGGCGGGGCCCGAGATCACGGTCGCTAGCGCTACAACTGTGGTGACACGTAGCCCTGCTGCCTTCCGTGAGGCCTGCAAGCAACCCATCAACACTGTCCTGAGCAGGCCGGTAGCCAAGCGTTGCCGCAACAAGAGGAAGTACTCGGGGCCGGTGAGAAGGAGTGGGCGCATCCGTGGACGCTTTGCCCCGGGCACCCCGATCCGGCAGCAGCAACGCACCCTCATCACCAGACTGGGGATTGCTAGGGAGGGCGAGGTGATTGGCGACGAAGCTTTGGATGCCTACATGGACATGTTCGCGAGGCCCCTACGTCAGCAACACATCGAGGTGGTACTACGCTTGTTTGGATGGATGCCTGAGGCCCTGCCCATGTTTGACGATGCACCGGTGGAGTGCCTAGTTTGAGTAGCGACCGCCCAATCTTGATCCCTCACCATATTTTCTCTTTTTGTAATAATGGATGATCCGGACTTCTCCATTGGAATTTGGAACGCGCGTGGTTTAAACTCCCCGGCTCTTCGCTTAGCAGTTTCGCGGGTTCTATCCCCAGCTCGAGCTATTGTGGTGTGCTTGCAGGAGACCAAGATGGCGGTAATCTCAGACCGCGTGGTGAGGGATTGCCTTGGCCCCTCCTACGACAAGTTTTCTTCTTGCCGGCGATAGGGACCCGTGGTGGAATCCTTCTTGCATGGCAATCTAGCCTGGTATCCGTCACTCAGCCCCACTACACTGACAATGCGATCACTGCTCGCATTTCTACGGGTGTGGATCACAGTTGGTGGTTCACTGGTGTGTACGGGCCCCAGAGCGACGTGGACAAGCGTGCCTTCCTCCAAGAGTTGCAAGACATCAGGGACCTGCACGTCGGTCTGTGGATTATTGCCGGTGACTTCAACCTCATCCTCAATCCGGAGGATAAGAACCAAGGGACCCTGCATCGCCGCATGATGGCCAAGTTTAGGAGGGCCCTTGCGGTTCTGGAGCTCAAGGATCTCTACCTCAACGGCCGCATATTCACGTGGACAAATGAACGGGAACGCCCCACTTTGGAGTGACTAGACAGGGTCTTCGCGACAGTGGACTAGGAGGCACGCTACCCCGACGCTTTCCTCTCGGCTATGTCCTCAGGCCCGTCAGACCACTGCCCCTTGTTGTTGTGCCTTGCCCCGGACCTTCAACGTGGACGACGTTTCCAGTTTTAGTCCTTCTGGCCCAAATCTGATGGCTTCCTAGAAGTGGTGCAGGAAGCGTGGGCCTCACAACAGTGGGAGCCGAACCCCTTCAAGAGACTCGATGCAAAATTGCGAGTTGTGGCTAAAAGACTTTCTTATTGGAGCTCTAAATTCATCGGGAATGTTAAGCTACAGATCCTCCTAGCCACATAGTTGATCCTCCGCTTTGATGTTGCCATGGAGAGTAGACAACTGTCGCTCAGAAGCGTGGACTGCGTTGCCTTCTCAAGAAGAAGCTCCTGGGACTAGCTTCCCTTGAGAGGACGCTGGCACGACAAAGATCGAGGATCCTCTGGCTACGAGAGGGAGATGCATGCACTCGCTTCTTCCACACTCATGCCAGCCATCGGAGGCGTAAGAACTTCATAAATCATCTCCTGGTGGACAATGTGCGGATCTCGGACCACGCAGAAAAGGCAGAAGCCATGGACACTTTCTTCGAGAACCTGCTCGGTGTGGCAGGAGACAGGGCGTTCTCTTTGGACTTGGACTTCTTAGGTGTACAATCGGTTGATCTCCAACACATTGACAGTGCATTCACGGAGGGGGAAGTTTTGGCAGCCATCAGAGGCATGCCATTGGACAAGTGCCCTGGACCTGATGGATTCTCTGCCCGCTTCTACA
Organism: Avena longiglumis; assembly: GCA_030063025.1. Classification (NCBI taxonomy): domain Eukaryota; kingdom Viridiplantae; phylum Streptophyta; class Magnoliopsida; order Poales; family Poaceae; genus Avena; species Avena longiglumis. The sequence continues at coordinate 17,694,959 of CP125975.1, forward strand.
TATCTTGTTGGAGCATCATCAAGGAGGATGTTATGGATGCTTTCCACTCACTCTCTAGGCTGGATAGCCGTGGGTTTGGATCGGTAAACAGTGCTTTCGTTACTCTCCTACCCAAGAAGCCAGGCGCCGAAGAAGTGCGGGACTTCCGACCGATCAGTCTGATTCATGGAATCGCTAAGTGGGTGACAAAGGTGATTGCCAACCGTGTTGCCCCGATCCTACCACAACCAGTGGGGGTGCATCAGAGTGCTTTCGTGCGTGGACGGTGTTTGCACGACAACTTCATGATGGTGCAGGGGACAGCCCGCAAGCTACACACCAGTAAGACTCCAGCGGTGCTACTCAAGCTGGACATCACCAAAGCTTTTAACACTGTGGACTGGGCCTTCCTGTTGGAAGTGCTAAGGAAGTTGGGGTTTGGAGAGCACCTCCTCACGTGCATATGCGCGCTACTCTCCACAGCCTCCACACGCGTCTTGATGAACGGGTGCCCAGGGGCGAAGGTGGCCAACAGGCGTGGCCTTCGGCAAGGAGACCCGCTCTCCCCACAACTTTTCATCCTGATCATGGAGGTTTTCCACCTAATGGTCATAAAGGCAGAGGCTCAGGGACTGCTCACACGACTTGCAGCCATAAGCCTCCAACACCGCACATCGATTTACGCTGACGATGTGGTCACCTTCCTAAGGCCATCAGCGGTGGATTTCCAGGTGATCTCCGGGATCATCGAGGACTTTGGGGAGGCTTCTGGTCTCCGTACCAACCTCGACAAATGCTCGGCCAACCTGATTAGGTGCTCGGCTCAGATGAGACTGGTAGAGCGGGAGTTGCACTGCCCCATCAAGCAGTTCCCCCTCCGCTATCTAGGGTTACCACTCTCCCTGCGGAAGCCGTCGGCAGCGCAGCTCCAAGCACTGGTAGATCTGGTGGCCGCCAAATTGCCATCGTGGAAAGCCTCCATGCTCAACAGAGGGGGGCGGCTCGAACTCGTCAAGACAACTTTATCCGCCATGCCTATTTTCGCCATGATGTCCCTCGATATTCCCATAGAGATTATCACCACCATCGAGAAGATCATCCGCGGGTTCCTCTGGAAGGGGAGGAAAGACATACACGGCGGGCACTGCCTAGTGGCTTGGGACAGGGTGTGCATGCCGAAAGAGCTAGGGGGGCTTGGCATCCCCAACCTGCGCCTCATGAACATCGCTTTGAGAGCCAGATGGCTGTGGTTGAAGCGCGTGGAGGTGGATAGGCCATGGCATGGCCTCGACATTCGTGTCCTAGAGCTCTCGAGGCGTCCCTTCGACACGGCGACTTCCTCGGTGATTGGGGATGGCGAGTCTACTTTCTTTTGGACGGACATGTGGCTCCCATGCGGGCGGCTCTCTGACGTGGCACCAAGCCTCTTTGTTGCGGTCCCACCAAGCGTAGTATCCACGCGGCGTGTGCGCGAAGGTCTTGCAGGGGGTTGGCTGCATGATATCACCCCGGATCTTGGCGCAGCAGCCATCAGGGAGCTCCTTGAAGTGGCAGACCGTATTGAAGCAATCACCCTGACAGAGGGATCGCAGGACGTCCTCAAGTGGAACTGGGACCCAAGTAACTACTACACGGCCCGATCTTGCTACCTGGCCCTCTTTGCCGGGCGGACTTCTATGGCAGGGGCCCTTCAGATCTGGCACTCCCGAGCCCCTGCTAGTTGCAAGGTGACCCTTTGGTTAGCCGTGAGAAACAGGTGCTTGACCGCCGATCGGCTTAGCCGGCGTGGCCTCCAACATCCGGCTGCCCGCCTGCGACCGGTGGAGAGACCATCGATCACCTTTTCATGGGTTGCGTCCTGGCCTGCGAGGTTTGGGCAGCCTGCCTGGGCTGGTGGAACAAGAGACACTGGATGCCGGAGCACGATTCCAAGTTTGTTGCTTGGCTCCAAGATAAGCGGGGCGGCAAGGGCCGCGAGCGCGATCTCTGGACAGGAATCTCTTTGGTTTGCTGGATGCTATGGCGCCACCGGAACGACGTGGTCTTCGAAGGGGCCGCTCCCTCTCCTAGAGAGGTCATCCGTAAGATCACCACGGAGGCAGACATCTGGAGGACTGCTCGGCTTTTCCGCGACAGTCTAGTACAGGTAGATAGGTGGAGATGCCGCGAGTAGTTGTTTAGGTTATGTGTGTGTCGTCTTTATGATGGCGTGGAGTTGTATCCCTGGCGTCTGTGCCACGGTGCGTTGTAAAACTTGGCCGCTTGGCCCTCCTTCTATGAAAACGATACGTCTCCCAGGACGTATCCTTGAAAAAAAGAAACATACCTTGTGAACAACTTTAAGAAAAAAGAAACATAACTAGAACATCATATTTCTCTGCCAGGAACTGGTCTAGATAGCAAGCTAGATTGCAGAAAAATGGTGGGCAGCTACACATCTTAGAAGATGATGGAGGTCTTGTGTTTCTTGCACTAATACAAATGGAGTGAGTAGTGAGTGTTGTGAGATCTTGCAGCCATGGAAGTGACATGTCAGGGCACTATGATCTACTACTATCGTTTATTTGGCAATGTCCCGGGGTAGCTAAGCTAGCAGCTAGGTTGACGGGTGAGAGTGACAGCCTCTGAAAATCAAATCTATGACTTCTTTTTTACCTTTGCCTTTCTGGTTTCTTCAGTTGGCTAGTGCTGCAGACATGATCTCATACCATATGAATCCCATCCCAGAAAGAAAAAAATGATCTCATACCATGAATGCATGCATACAACCACTCCGGATTAGAACATTTACATCATTAAATGTGTATTTTTGTTTTGAGAGGGTTTAGGGATTCATACCGTGAATACAAGCGTACTTCATGTATTTTTTGGATTTCGGCCAGCGGACCTGTGGCTGTGGAGATGCTCTTACCGATGACGATCGATCTCTCATATGATCGTAGGAGTCACAGTGACTGCTGCAGATGACCATGGTTGATCACGCCTACGTGTCGTCCGGTTGCGTGCACTCTCAAGAATCCGTTTCATGCATCGAGCGTGGCGGACTACTAGCTAGTCCAGTGTGCACAAAACGCATTAATCGATCTCCATCGGTCTGTGTGACTCCACGGAGAGCAACGATCAATGCTAACGATCTACTCTCTCCGTTCAGAAATATAAGACATTTTAGCTTTTATGAATCGAATGTGTCTACACGATTTTTTAGTTTATAGTTTTATAGAGGTTTAGGGTGAATCCGTACACTAAAAGTCGTCTAAATACATTTGATTCACAAAACGAATTCGTCTTATATTTTTGAACGGAGTGAGTACTATCCCGTTCTCTGTCTAGACACAATAGAAGTGCTCCAGTTTTTTTTTTTGCCTGAAATCTCATATCTACTGAAGTGCTTTACTCCCAACCAAAGCCACTGTGCAAATGTTCTCTTGTGGAAAACTCGCGAACGTAGGGAAGGGCAGCAGTTAATTACCAAAACGGTGTCCTCTAATTGTCTGTGGAACGTGCAACCATTCCCCCCACACGATCGAATGCACTCACTCACTCACCTGCAGCAGAGGGTGCTCGCATTTGTGACAGACGGACGATTGAAGGAGGAAGCTGGGGGATCAGAGACGCTTCTCTCCACAGCCCGTTGCGTCGGGGTCTGCCCGATCCTGGGCCGGGCTGTCGGATCACAAGCCGACGGCGGAGCCACCGCGTACTTTTTTCTCCAGCTACTTTTACCTTTGCCGCTCCGCGCGCGTATATACGGGGTTACGATGCCACTTTGTTTTACTTGGGGTCGCGTCGCGTGATCGATTGCTTTTTTGACCCTGCCACACGGTCGTGTTTGCCCCGTCGAGCATCCAAAATATTGAAGACCCTTTCTTTTCCGTTTGCTTTACCATCGACGAGGGTTGCAAAGAGGCTTCTCATCCGTCCCCGCTCCGTAGTTAAATTTGCATAGTCTAGTTCTAATTTCTTTCAGCAAAAATATTGTAATTTGAACTGAATTTCAGCCTTATGAGGGTTGCCGCTTGCAACCCTACCATCTACAAAAGAACACGGCTGCAACTGCAAGGCAACTAATTGCACCCAAAACTATCAAGGCACTTGCTCATGGCCGCAAAAAAACAACCGTCACTTGAATGAATGTAAGAATTACGAGAGATGTATTAGGACATCTTCATCGGGCCGATCCATTCGACCACATGAGGTCCAAATTGGTCTGTCCGAACAAAACATCCTCGCCAACGAGTCGGCCCTTTCGACCTTTTTCTAGCCGGAAAGAGCCATGTCTTGACCAAATTTGTTCTCGTTTTGGGTCGAGCCGGACAGGTCTGGCTCTTTGGCTTGTCTTCCCTTGTTTGGCCTGTCCATGGACTGGATCATCTGGCAGCCACCTATCCACTCCTTTTATGGGTCTCCACCGTGGGGGCTATCCGCGTGGAGACCCATTTAACCAGAAAACGGACATATTTTGTGTCCATGTCAGTTAGCATGGTGAAGATGGCCTAGTGCAGCTCACGGAACATCTCTCGTGTGCAATCTGGAAAAAACAAGTCTAGTGCTCAAAACAACTTATGACGATGTCGTCATGATGGATGATGCAATACTCATGCAGACTTATAATAATTAAGTAACTAAAGTAGCTAAATGACCGGTGCACACCGCAAACAAAGCATAAAACTATGTATATCAACTTTTATCTTCGCAATCACGCACCAAAAAGTTTTCTTGTGGGACTACCACAATTAGCACCTTAGAAAGTGCACTAAACACGTAGGATAATATGCCATAATATGCACTGTGTTAGTAGCAGCCGTTTCAGTTATCTTCCACTGGCCCGGGGCATCCATCAGTGCCAACTGCCAAGTCCCACTTGGTGAAAGAAAGAACGCATTTGCGGAACCCCCGGCACTACTAAGAAACATGCTTTGTGAACAACTTTAATTAAGACGAAAAAAGAGAAAAATAACTAGAACATCACATTGCTTTGCTACGAACTGGTCCACAGATAGCAAGCTAGATTGCTGAAAATAGGTGTGCAGCTAGCTAACACACCATTAGAAGATGATGGAGGTCTTGTATTTCTTGTCCACAAATGGAGTGAGTAGTGAGTGTTGTGAGATCTTGCAGCCACGGAAGTGACATGTCAGGGCACTATGATCTACTAACGTTTATGGCAATGTCCCGGAGTAGCTAAGCTAGCAGCTAGGTTGATGGGCGAGAGTGACAGCCTATGAAAATCAAATCTATGACTTCTTTTTTATGTTTGCCTTTCTGGTTTCTTCATTTGGCTAGTGCAGCAAACGTTTTAACGCATTGTAAAGTTTTCTGGTGGATCCGGTGGGACTAGCTCAATTAGCACCTTGTAAAGAGCACTAAACAAGAGGGGGAGTGACACACTGCATTCTATGTTAACAGTAGAGTTTCAGACATATTCCTGTTGGCATGGGCATATCACTGCAACCCCCAGCCCCAGTAGGGGAAGGAAAGCATTTCTTTACATCACTACAAAGAAACATACTTAAGACCAACTTTTCAGGGAAAAAAGAACATATATATATATATATATATATATATATATATATATATATATATATATATATATATATATTTAACACCATATATATTCATCTGCTAACTGCTACGAATTGGTCAAACTAGCTAGATTGCTGAAAATTGGTGGGCAGCTACGCGTCATTAGGAGAAAATGCGTAAGTCTTCTGTAATCTCGTCCTCACATGCACGGATTGATGGTGACTGGTGAGATGTTTGCGCTAATGGAAGCGACAGGTTAGGGCACCGTGATCTCTTACGTTTATGTCCGGGAGTAGCTAGCTAGGTTGATGGGCGAGACAGACACGGCAACAACTCTGTCTGCTGAAATCTAATCTAATCCTTGGCCTCTTTTCAACACTTCACTTTCTTGTTCCTCCATTTGGCTTGTACCGTTTCCGCAAAGGAACAAGAGATAAACGACGTCATGTTTTTTCCGTCTCAGTTCTCCACGTTCCAGTGGCAGTGGTTCATCTGCTCCACCTGCTGCTCTGACTAGAAAACTCGACAAGCTGGTTTATAATGCACAACTTTATCAGGAATTAGACTACTATTTTATGTCCGCTTTTGGATGGAATGAGAGCGACTTATCGCATACTTTTGGACCTGCCTTTTGTCAATGCGACAAATAAACGGCCCGGTTTTGCATTGTTTTCTATCTTAATTGGGTGTTCGATCTCACTTTAGTTGGGGGGGTTTAATTAGTCTTATAGACGGACGACCGTGATGACGTGGCGGTGACAGGGACGTACGATCGGGCGCACGTCAAGTGGTAGAGAAGTAGCAGGCGTGACATGAGAAAAGGAGCATGATCAGTTCGACGTCGTATGTACGTATGTTGTTGTCGCTAGCTAGTTCATATAAATTCCAAGGGCGCGCAGGGCAGGCATCGCCATCGATGAGCACGACACGTAGTACGTGAATAAGACGCTACCGTTCGCTGAGGTCGATCTTGGGGCTGCAGGGAAAGTACGGTTACGCTAGCTAGGATTTTAAGTGAGAACTTTTTTTTGAGCTAATCTACCAGCTATATCTTGCTCGTTTCGTTTGTGTTCTCGTCGTAGTGGTCGTCGTACATCGATCTGGATATGTGCTTTTAGGCTCGTGTATATCATTATTGCACGACCGGATGGCGCGATATATCAAAGCGCATCATGTATATCAAGCGTTGAGCTGGTACCTAGCTAGCTTGTGTGGTACGTGTATGCATGCGTTTAACCACACTCCCAGTACCCGGCCTGTTGTTGGAACCTTATTCGCGGACGGAAATTATTTAAAGATACTCCTAAAAGCAATTACTAGCTCACCTCCATGCGTGCATGCTTGGGTTTGGGTTGGAAATCCTTTTCGACGAACTCCCTTTTCCAACCTATTCTGGCGCCGCTGTCTCCATTTCCGCGCCGACGCCGCTTCCGATGCTAGACCTGCAGCTCCGTTGCCGACCTTCCGCCAACATCGCTGCTTCCGGCGCTAGACTTGGGGCGTCGTTGCCGGCCTTCCGCCACCGCCTCAAATCGGGCCTCCACGACACTTCGGGATCTGTCGCCAACCCTTGGCCACTGCGAAGCACCGAAGCCAACAACCAGTATGCACGCACCAACACAAGTAGGCGCTCCGCGAACACCACCGCCGGCTGGGCGCACACACGGTGTTCGACAAATCACGCGCAAGTTATGTAGTCACCGCCACCGCCACCCTTTTTTATCGGGTTTGGTTCTAGATTAAATAGTAGTTCCATTATATGTTTGTAGATGAGATCTTTGTGCGATTCATCCGACAAAGAAGAGGACAATTTATTCATACTCTTGGCTTTGCACGCAAACAAGAAGCCCAAACACAGTGGTTCCGTTTTCGGTCGAAGAAGTTGTGGAGGGAACTAATTGAAGGCCAGAACAATCTGATGCAGTGCTATTTTGTGGAAGAACCAATATATCCCGAGAAGTATTTTCATCACTGTTTTAGGATGAGCATCAACTTGTTCAAGCACATTGTCGAGGAGATTAAGAAGGATCTTTTTTAGCAAAGGAGAAATGCTGCAGGAGAACTTGGTCATACCACTTTCCAAAAAGTGACCGCCGCCTTGCATATGGAGGCTCGAGGGTTTCTAGGTATGCTTGGCTCTATTCATTGTATGCATTGGAGTTGGAAGAACTATCCCGCGGCATGGCAATGACAATTCCAAGACCACAAAAAGGAATCCACCATAATCCTTGAAGTTGTGCCCGATCAGGAGACTTGGTTTTGGCGTGCATTCTTTGGAATGCCCGGTTCTTGCAATGCCATCAATGTGCTTCAACGGTCTCCACTTATGACAAAGATTGCATTGGGTTAAACTCCACTGGTGGAGTTTGTAGCAAACAACAACACATACAACTATGGCTATTATCTTGCTGACGGCATCTACCCAAGGTGGCAAGCATTTGTGAAACCAGTTCACGAGCCCAAAGGTAAGAAAAAAACTCCAATTTCACAATGCACAAGTGGTGGCTAGGAAAGATGTGGAGAGAGCATTTGGGATTTTGCAATCCCAATTTGCTATTGTGAGAGGACCGGCTAGATTTTTAGGATCAAGAGATCCTTTGGTATATCATGAATGCTTGTGTGATCATGCATAACATGATCATAGAGGTCGAGTGATGAGTGCAATTATGATGCATATTTAAGCATACAAATTACTCATATTGTTACTCATATCATGCTATATCTAGCTATAACTATGCCTGTTATACATAGTTACTAGCTCTCATTCATTTTCATATTGGTTTTGCACAACTAGTAGTTTTATTAGTATTTTATCATGTTTTCTTTGTCTTTGTCGTTGTCATGTGTGTAGGTGTTATGAACAATTATGGATAAAGGATGGCAAGAGGAATCAAGAGAATACAATATGGAGGAGTTTCAAGCACTAGACTTACCATATAAGCTGTGGAAAAGTGATATTTTTTCATCATCTCATATTGCTGGTCAAAGATCATGGTGTTGTAGACCTCGTCCATACGAGTCCAACGATCCGAAGAACGTCTCAATCGGAGTCTGTATAAAGAAATGGCGAAAATACCATAGAGTTCTGAGGGCATAACGACCATCGGTACGATCTGGGCCCGCCCATACCACCCTCCGTTGACTCCGTTTCATCAAACGAAACAACATTTGTGAAGACCCGATGGGTATATTTTCTACAGAGCTCCCTAGGATCTCGAAACCGACGTCCACAACACCTATTTAAGGAGGGAAACCCTAGCCACCACCAAATTGACCCACACACGCCCATGGGGAGGAGCCCTGCCGCTCCGTCGCGCCTCCATAGCCATTGCCTCTATCACCATCTCCACCAACACACAAGAGGAAGAGGAAACAAGGATCTTGAAGGGCAACGCATCAGTCTTCATCACCATCGTTATCAACACCGTATCCAACCTCAATCCCCTTTGCCTACTTGGTTGTAATCCAAATCCTTGTGGAATTGCACTTTGTATTCAATTGTACATTCCTTTTGGATTCACCATATTGTCATCATGTTGATTCCCTTCATGTATGAGTAGTTCCCTTGTTCTTGGGGAGATATGGAGAAACCCTAGCAATATTATGATGTGAAATAAAGATGACTTATAACTTTTGTTAATGATTATGTGTTGGTTCTCTCTCTAGATATTATGTGAAGTGCACCATGTAATATTTACCTTAGGAACTAGAGAGAGAATTACCTTTGGACATATGGTATTGCGTACGTCGTGAAGTGACATAACCGTGCTCGGCGAACTACCATATGGACAAGGGGATAAGGAGAGACTCACTAAGCTCATATCGATATCTACGGGGTAACCCTTAATTTTAATGGATCAATAGGTGGTTGCCAAAGATTGTTGCAGTGGTTATTTAGAGATGTGATGTCTGATGGTTTTATGGGCACATCTTAGTATATTGCTCTCCCTACACATGTCATAACAAAATACATAGATTTATCCTAATCATAAGTAGTACCAATATTAGTGGTGAATCCTACACTCCCTGAGAACTCCTTAGTCATATCACAAGACACTCCATCATCATTCGCTTGCTCTAGTTTACTTTAGTTATTTACTTTGTTCTTAGTTAGTTTAAACCTCTCTTCAATTATTGTTATTCTAGTAACTTATAGAATAGGCTATTTCCAAACCATGGTTTGGGTGGAACGTGGTTGTGCCTGTGACAACGCAGTTGCGGGGTCATGTTGTTTCCATCCGCAAAGCTTCCATGGGACAAACTTTATAAATAATATTTGCTGCTACAAGTACTACAATATCCCTGCTTGATACAGAAACCAGCCATCAAATTGGCACCGTTGTCGGGAAGCATAGCGCTTGTTTATTCCATGAGATTGCTACTTTTGAATAGATGAAGCTCACAATAGAGGAGAATAAAATTGGAACTATGGGATACTTTACTACGAAACCAAAGGTATTAAAAGAATGGGTGAATTGGTTGAATGACTATTCATCAATATTATGTGCCTCATACAATTTTGTTTGTGAAAATTGCGAATCCATAGATCATATTAAGTATCAGAATGTGAGTGTAGCATTGATACCACATTAGCATCTTACAATGAAAGTAATGTACATTTTATTGATGTGGAGGTTTTAGAATATGTGTTTTTACTGGTTGTTGCGAGTTGTTGGTTCGAGACGCTCAATCCGGTGCTAGGTCCCGCACCGCCGGAATTACTGCCGAAATGGCATGTGTGTGCGTAGATTCAGGTTTGATGCGCTGGAACATTCCCCCCTGGCTACCACTTCGCCCTTGGTACTATATTGGTCCCTATGGCTCAGATCTGAGATATAAAGTTGATGATGAATTAGAGAGAGAGCTATCCTTATTTCCCCCTTGTGGCGGAACTTCTATGGAGATGATTTGAGATCTTTGCATAGCTACTCTTTCCTAATGTGGATTCTAGTACTCCTTCTGATCCAAATTAATGGACTCGGATTTTCTAGGTTTGGATGTATCTAGCACTTAGATACATCCGAATCTAGACAAATCTAAGACCATTAATTTGGATCAGAAAGAGTATATATGTGCCAATCTTCACTATCAAGATTCGAGTAGTGCCAATCTTTCTCCGTGTTCTATTGGTTACTATTCTTTTTGCTAGGGTTCTATTGGAACAGTGGACCGGCCAATAAGAAAGAATCAGTTTTAATTAGTCCGTTTGGGGTTTATTGCCGGTTAGGGTTTTATTGCCAAAATTGATTCTACGAGTTTGCCTCGCTATTTAGGACCAGGATGCTAACATGTGCATTCCCCGTCTGCACCACCTCCCCTAAGCAATGTTGGTGCCGCATAATACAGACGTTTGTAAGTTGCAGCTACGTTAATTAGCAACTGCGTCAAAAATGTACCTTACTGTACATCTCAAAAATGTGTTCATAGACACAATGGAATAAAAGCTAGTTAATGGGCCAATTAAGAGCACTAGAATGGTGGAATGTCCATTTACGTTAATTAGCAACTGCATCAAAAATGTACCTTACTGTACATCTCAAAAATGTGTTCATCGACAAAAGGGAATAAAAGCTAGTTAATGGGCCAATTAAGAGCACTAGAATGGTGGAATGTCCAGCCTCATCAAAGAAGAAAAGATTGATTCTTAGGGGCTATGCACGGACAGCAACCAATGATAACAATATTGTATACAAGAATGATCATCAATTTTTTTTTATTCTCTACTTTTTGTGAGAACTTTCGACCATAATCTATCTCAACTATAACTCAGCAAACACTGTTTACATTCTTCAGATCTTCTCCACACGATCAAACTGTAACTAAGAACTAGATGGATCACAATCTACTCATTGGGATCTAGGTATCCAACGAGGCACTTCTCCAAGAGGAACTCTGCATTTACCCAGGCATGGTATTTATCTATAGGGGGGTCAAGGATATCATATAAAAAAATTGCATATAAGTCCACAAATCATGCACCTACAACTATGATATAGGTAACAATCAAAATGATCACCCTGTACTCGGCAAGTATACAGAAGCTGCTGCAAGAATCAAGTGCTGTTCAGGTCACCACCTATGGAGTACGACATGTATTGCTATCACATACAGTTAAAGCATGTTATGTTCTTGTGTCAATCCACAAAAGGCAGCAAGCTAATTTCAATTTAACTGTGACAACAATAATAATAGTTGAAGGATACTGAACAAAGCAGTGCAGTCCTTTCCAGCGCCCTTCATGAGCATATCAACTCCTGTAAATGCACAACAAAATACACACTCTGGAGTAAGAGTACCACGGGGTAGCACTTCCAAGGACCAACAGAAACAGTAAGGCGCAAATATTAGCTTTGAAACTCAAACCGAACTTTGTAATTTACCTCCAGGATGAAATTTCATGTAGGGACCAATATTGTACACACGACCTTTCAGAACTGTCCAAATACAATCTCCAGTTTTATGCTGCTTAACTTCTTCTAAAGTTATTAACCTCCGGTTTGTCTGCCCCTTAAGCCCTACAGGGACATCAGAGAAAAGGAAAGGCAACACTACGTCAATATGATCAGGTGGGAACACAGGAAAAACATAGGAAAGCAAATCAACAACTGATAAAAATAACTAGCGCAAAGAGTACAAGCATTATTAACCTATTTTAAGTCATTGCTCACAAGTCACAACTTATTTACTTCTATCCAGTGAATACAAAATAAAAAAGAACTGCATGCACATTGGTTTGCGTGTCCATTTCAGATTTCTAACATCTATAGCTGACAACTTATATGTTTTGCATCATTTAGAGGCAGCATTTTGCACATTTAGCACATGTCCTGGCCTTTCTCCATATTGCACAATACTTGCCAGTTAGAAAATGCATACTTCCAAATGACACAGGAAGTAAAAAAACAGTGTGGCCAGTTACTGTGCAGGATGTGGCATCATCTCCGCCTTTCCTGATGTAATTGTTATCTTGTTTGCACCACGAAATTATCAAGGGAACAACTTATGTCTAGAAAAATCACTTGAAGACAATACCAGCTAACACTGAATCGAGTCTCATATCAATGAGCAGAAGTGTAAAACTGCAAACTGAATTCCAACCATGTGAACCCATCTGCACTTTGGCCAATACATAATCATTGAGAAACTTATGCTTAACTTAAAGTCTTGAATATAACTAATACTAGCAATAAAAATCGAAGTCTGCCACAGCCTAATTCGCATGAGATATATCACAGGGTGACAATGCTACATAGTAAAGCTCCTATCAAAGACCCCAGAACAATCTCTACTGGCACAATAAAAATTACATCAGTAACTCGTATTAGCATGAACTCAGTTATGTGATCATGTCATATGATTACCAAGCCTACTTTCCAAATTTATTTGTCTTTGATTATGTAGCAGCCCTCAAACTATCCAGTAATAATAGACATTGATGTCAACAAACAGTGCTAGCTAATGTCTTGTACAGTTTACCTGGTAGATCAGGATGTGTACGAGTTAGCTTAAGCCAGTCCATTGGACTATAGCCCTTCTCGAAAGGAACCTTTGCCCGTACAGCAGATTTCTTTGAAGATTTTGGTTGAGGTGATACATTTGATTGCACAGACTCTCCACTACTTTTTGGTACAAGTGGTTCTTTTATACTGGATGCCAGGAGCGAATTTTCATCAGTAATCGAATTGCCTGTTTCCATGTTATCCTGGATCTTCTTAGTTTTTGAAATATCTGCACTATTGCCCTCAACATCCTCAAGTGTCATACTTGCCACATTGATGGAACTAGGGGACTCCAAATGACCATCATTTTCAGCATGCTCGACCTACAAAATAGAAATAAAGATGGAAATACCAATAAGATAGAAACAAGCGAGGTTAAATAGACATCGACTAGTTTCTAGGCAAGCCACTATGTACATATTTCAGTAATTCAAAGGAGCACATGGCCATTATATAATCAGCCACGGTGAGCATTTAGCAAACTGACTTCAGGCAATTAAATGTACTCGATGGGTTGAAGATGGTAACAGGCAAACCATACAATTATAATTGATTACATTGCATTTCATGATTCACCAAGCCGACATTACGAGCACTTGTCACAACAGAAAAACAAGAACAACGCATTTAACCAGATATTTACGGAGTGAAAAGTCTGTTCACTTCATTTGATCATTTCTAATGTTGTCTTCCCTTTTTTTTTTTTGTCCTCTAACTGAACTGTTCACATAAAACTCTTCAGTTCTTCCTGCATTATCTGCATATCACATACGCTTTCATGCTAATATCCATTGTAGAGCACAAGTGAATCCATATCCTGAAGGTAATGCTTATGAGCTCTACAGATCTAGATTTGTGGTAGGTACAACTTGCACCAGAATCCCATTGATATATCAGAATAATGTTTAACTAAGACATCATAAAGCACAGAGGTGATAAGTATAAAGAATCACAACATCTAGACTTGTTTCTCAATGGGTACACAGCACCCAAATGTTCATAACAGGAAATCCGTCCAGCAGAACAAGATAGATTGAACGTTAGCATCTTCACACGCATAGACACAAATATCAATGGAGTAAGCTAGTATGACATGTAGCCCCATTCGTACCTTACAGAAGGTGAAATCGGATGAGTCGCTATCCGCCATCCCCAGCACAATATATTGTAGTTAAGCAAAGAGTGCTGCTAGGCCTGAAACACGGAGCGCTAGTAGAATATAAGCAGAAAGCCTGTAAACAGGGGGGCGGCCTTCGAACCTGGGCACAAGTCTGTCTGCTCAAATTGATTGCACCACAGATGGAATGGATTAGATTAGAAGACATGAATAGTTCGGGTCTGGATTTTTGTTGCTTGCCGCCATAGTAATAAAAAAAGAATCATAGTTTGGGTCTGGATTTTTTATGCTTGCTGCCATAGTAATAAAGAAGAAAACTAACAAATCCTCCAACACAGAACGAACTCTTAGAACAAATCAAGCTAGGGTTGCTTACCAAGAATAGAAGAAATCAATCGACGCCTGCAGACTAGGCCTGGCTAGTTGCGGCCCCTGCCGTCGCGCGCGACAGACTGCGATGAAGAGAAAAGTAAGAGCAGATGAGACGCTAAGGCCTTGTTTGCCACGGGGGTATTAGAAGGGATATGTGGGGATTATCCCCTAAGGGATTGGGTGAAGGGAGGGGTTTCAAAAAAGTGTTGTTTGGCACACAGGTTTTGGTATGTAATCTCATAACAACATTCTCAAGCAGGAACGAAAGCAAATCAACACACATGAACAAAATATTCAATTTTTAGCAGCACATGAACAAAACCGGTTCAAAATCAATATCCAATAATTCCCAACATTCAGAAAATATCAACTTCTATCACATAATTCGAAACAGTATACATTAGTTCCCAACATTGTTTTTCTATGTCAAAAAATATGGATCTCTAGTGAAAGAACATGGATTTCTCTCCATCATCGTTGCTTTATTCTGCGTAATCTTCAGGAAGCACAACCCAGAAATTACGATTGCCTGTAATATGGATCTCTAGTGATATAGCAACATCAGGAAAGATTCCGAATAGGTCCTATGCCACGTTTTAAGAAGAAAAGCATACTTGAAGAGCTTGTCGATCATGGGATCAACCCAGCAAATAAAACGGGTGGTTTTGTCTCATTGGAAGTTTCAATCAACAAAAACGGATGACCGTAGCAGCAACCCAAATTCCTTTTCTCTTTTGTTAGGAAAAAATGACCAAAAAACATCAAAGCCTTGTCCACACGTCGATCAAAGTAAAACATTTCCCAGCATGCCAGAAGCAAAACTGGTACTGTATTGAATCGTAAAGCAAACTAGGAGCAGTAAGGCAGGTGCAATTCAACATACAGAGTTTCTTCCCAACTCTCAGGTCAGGCTACTGATGCAATTAACTTCCATTGGTCAGAACTAGGCATCTAAGTACCAAGCCTCAAATCAGATAGGAAATTCAACTAAGACATGCAAGAAATGGGACATCATGCACACACTAAAACGTACGCAAGATCAGTTGACAGGTGAGGTCGCCCCATCGGGTATGGAAATTAAAGCAGATTAAATGAACCACAATCTTTATGTCAGTTGAGGAATGAACCGCAATATTTATGTCAGAGTAAATGAATGCCTCTATAAGAAAATTATGTCAAAATGACAAATATCAGAGCTAGCAGAAACAACAGTGTGTGTTCTTGTACATCATCCAAGTCTCCAAAATAATAGATGCACTGTGGCAGCAAGCACAGACACTACAGAAAGCAGATTATCTAGCAGGGCCTAGTGAAAAAGAGCAGAATAAAATATTGGCACATGTAGAACAACTTGAATCGTTGCATCCTAAATTCAAGCTAGACAAGGGCGACAGACTAGTGTTACTCGCAAAAAAAAAAACTAGTGTTACTCGCATATATTATTTAGGACTATAACTACCAGGAAGGCAGTCACATATACAGCGAGTTAAATGTTGTGAATGCCAATGTAACTACCAGGAAGGCTACTTAAATTTGTTTGTGAACTGTATATCTTTATTTTGCCACAAGTAAACTATATATGATTAATCAACTTTGATTTATGATCAAACTTATGCTAGTGTTAATCAACCTGGTATACCGGCCGGCCTTATATATTTTCCTAATCTCATGCATCTTTTGTACGAAGACATGATGTTAAGTAGGAGTAGTACGCTGTGAAACAAAAAATTAAGATTGAAAACATGCTAGAAAATGAGAAACGCTTTCTTGAAGAAATTTTACAGCTTGCAAGTTACAGAGCGTTCATGCATGAAGGGGTCGCTGCTAGCTTCATCTGCTACATACATTACGCATAGTATGTCTGTTAACTAGAAGGAGATTTCTTAATTACCGCATAGGAAAACAGCTAGAACCTACAGTATTTCATTTTCATCTACACGAGTGTGTGAACGACAAGCTCACAGTTGTGCGGCATGGGCATCGATCCATCCCAAATAGAACCTACTGGTGAGGCAGTGGGCCGCAATCGACCTGATTGACGACGGTATCTACCAGCTGCAGGCCAAGACCTAACCCTAACATCCTCCCGTGACTGGCAATCCAAGAGAGAGAGGGGAGGAGGGGGAGGTTACCGGAGAGAAGGACAGAACGGCGGCGGGGGAGCGTCGCCGGTCAGATGCCAAGAACGGCGGCGGGGGATCCAGCTCGGCTTCGCCGGTGAAAGGAGGCTTCCTTTTCTCCTCCTCTCTCGCAGCTCGCGCCGCACCTCTCGCCGGTCACCGCCGTCTATCTCTACGAACGAGCGTCGCCGCCCCGTCTGTGTCTTGGTAGAGGCCTCGGGGATGGGGATGATACGGGTCAGGGATTGGATCTTACAACTTGTTTGGCAAAGGGAAAGGGAATGGGACTTTAACAGCAATTACCAATGGCCAACGCTGAGCGTCCTCGGGTGATCAAACCCCCGCATCGGTCCAGAGCGCGACACGTGTCCACTTAGCAATTTTTAATCCCGCTTTTGCTTCTATAAAATACAATGAAGAAAAAAAAATATTTTATTCGCATTGTTTGAAGCAAAATCTGGTCTCACGTAAATCCCGCATTTGCTTCCATGAAGCACAAATAAAACAAAAAAACGTTTTGTTTGCATTGTTTGCAGAAAAAAGGGTTCCCACATAAACCCCACTTTTGCTTTAGAATGATTGAAGCAAAAGTTATGGGTTATTGTAGCAAAAATTATAGGCTATTGTAGTAAAACCGACCTCGTCGAAGACGTTGCAACAAAAACTTTAAACTATTTGTAGCAAAACCACATAATGATTGTAGCAAAAATATATGTTATTATAGCAAAAAATGACTTCATCGGAGACACCGCCGAAGACCTAGTTGCAAAATTTATGTACTATTGTAGCAAAATCATATAAGGTATGTAGCAAAAATATTATACAAAAATTGCCACCTCGCATCACTTCTCGTCGAACTCGCCTTCTTAGGTAAAGACCACCGGCAACTATTGGTAGCACCACCGGTTACCGATTGCAGCAGCACGGCCCAAGATTGGCAGTGAAATTCGACCGTCGACGGCATCAACTCCGATCGCCGCCAATAGCATCTCCGCTAGCTGCTGGTAGCAAAGCCTCCTCAAAATTGACCTCATCCACCCCCGCGGCCGCACGCATGAGAGACGGCATGATTCTTCTAGTACGTAACACCGTCGCTGGCGGACTCAATGCCGCACCTCCTTCTCTAAGGTCGACCATGGGGAAGATGGTTGGATTTGCGCCGGTAGAAACATGGGATAGATAACACAGGCACTGCTGCCGGCTGTGGGAAGGGGGTAGCAAGCACGCATGAGAGACGGCATGATTCTTAATCCCCATGCTCCTCAAGAATGCTCAGTTTGCTAAGTAACATGAAGCTTGCATGAAGGACGTAGAACGGACATTTGATGTGCTTCAATAGAGGTTTGCAATTGCATTATATGGTTCTCTGCTATGACCTGATCGAAAGATCAGATGTGAAAAATGATAAACTATCAACATAATCAGTAAAGACGAGCGAAAGCATTCAATGCATTTGCCCGTGCAGGAGAAGCTATACTACAGGCAGGGGCCTATCACCAGGTGCCGTCATTGTGGGCTGCCTTCGAGTCTTTTGTTGGGTCAATCATCGAAGTGAATTTCGTTGTACAGTTTTTTGTGCGATTCAGTACCACTCGCTACTTGGCCATACCCATTTTCTATTAACCTGGACTTTCATGTGCTTACTGTTTCTTCTGTTGTATCCACAGGCAACTATTTCGAGGACTAGCTGCAGTTCACACCGTCTACTACCGCTTCTCTATTAAGACTCCCATGTCCCAGAATCTTCCGGTACCTGTGTTTCGTCAACCAAGGCCGTGCGCCCTACCCATTATCATATTCACATGAAGCATGAACTCCTGTCTATTTTGTTGTGTGGCTCACATGGATTCAGTTGGAAAGGCTTAAACGCCATGAGGTCCTGTTGGACCTATAGCTCGTTTCCTGAACTCTGTTTGGCTTGAACTGAATGGCCTGCTTAAGGCCTACGTTTTATTTAGATGTCTCTAGCAGTACAACTTATGCAATGTATACTATGCTGTGTATCCAGTTCTATTATGTAACTTTCATGATACCTGGAAGGTTTTTTTGTTTTAGTGATTTTATGCATGTTGGGTTGGCTGAACTAGTTGAGCATGCCTTTTCTTGTTGCTGATTGTGTTTGTCCGTCTGCATGAGTACCTAACTGGTATGGGTGTATCCTGTTCGCCATTTCTTAGGGTGTGTTCACTTGGTGTCACGAAGTGGAATGGAATGGAATGGTTCCACACTTAAGAGCCGTTCTAGTGTTCGGTTGAGAAATGGAATGGAACGGGGTGGTTTCTCAAAAGAGAATATTCCCTCTAGATCCAGAATGCACTCATTCCACCAAATTTGTGTAATCTTCCCGTTCCTTTATGCTAAAGTCACCCAAATGTTCTCACTCTCTCTATTCTTTTGTCATCTTTTTTGCTAAATGCATCAAAACATAGAATGGAATTATTCCATTCCACTTTTTGGCCCAACTGAATCTACCCGTTCCTTTATGCTAAAGTCATCCAAATGTTCTCACTCTCTCTATTCTTTTGTCATCTTTTTTGCTAAATGCATCAAAACATAGAATGGAATATAGGATGTCTCTAGCAGTACAACTTATTCCATTCCACTTTTTGGCCCAACTGAATATAGGATGGAACCATTCCATTACACATTTTTTGTCCTAACCAAACACAAGAACGGAACCAACCCATTCCAGTGGAATGGAACCATGACATTCCATTCCACTTCGTTCCCGAACTAACACACCCTTAGGCTACCAGTATAAGTTGTTCCACATGTGACAATTAGTACCCCTCTGGTCCGGTTTATTAGGCACTCAAGTAGTTTAAGAACAACTTTGACTGATAATTTTGGTCAACAAATTTTATATAATATGTCACAAAACTTATAACATTGGATTTATCTTTAAAAGTAGTTTCAATGATATATTTTTTAAGATATATATTGTATAATTTATTAGTCAAAATTGATGGTCAAAGATTTTTTTAAACGACGTGCGTGCCTAATAAACTTGATCGGAGAGAGTACCAAGAAAGGTGAACGTGCATGCCATTTACTTATGGTAACTGGTAAGCAGGAGAACGGTTGATAGCATAACAGAATTTGCATAAAAGTTCACATGCGACAGGTTTACAGTGATGCAAAGTAAAACCTCATGAATAAACGTCTTTCAAATGTCTCGGGGATGTTTTGCCGGGCAGAGCTCCGGGAATTAAAGTGAAATCTGTTTTATTTGGTTCCAGTAATCACTAATCACATGCATACACGCAGAACAAACCAGTTTTTTGAACCGAGTACTAGTTTTGAATAAAGTGTGAGGAATTTGCCTGCTCAAGTTGGTCTGAAGTAACTTATCTATCTGGGCTTGGAGTAATCCTGTACACACTGCGAAAATTTCCAGGATATTTGAAAATCAAGAGCTCGATTTTTGTATTTAAACATGGGTTTTAATCATCTGGATTGCTTCGTGGAATGTACATGATCAGCCTGATGAAAGGCTGCCTTCCGCATTGGAGTCCCTCTGTTCATGGCAATCTTTTTTTTACTGCACGTTTTTACGTTTAATCAAAGTTAAACTTTGTAAAGTTTGACAAAATATTTTGGCAAAAAAAATTAACATTTACTCCCTTCATTTCAAAATATAAGATGTTTTAGCTTTATAAAACAAATATATTTGAACTATTTTTGTACGTAGGTTCACTCAAAGAAATATATCTAGACTACTTTTGTACGTAGGTTCACTCAAAGCTAAAACATTTTATATTTTGAAACGGAGTGGGTACAATGCAGAACATATACTAATATTACAATCATCATAAAAAATATTTTTATATTATATATGTTATATTATGAATGGTATTAATAGTTAAACTTGACAAAGTTTGACTTTAGATAAAAGTAGAACGCGAAGTAAAAAAAAGAAGGGAGTAAGATACGGCGCCTCGTTGCGATGACCTCGAAGATTCATGGCCGGCCGGAACAACAGCGTGCCCTCCACTGTCTCTGAAAAGGGACCCCGGTGTGCATGCGATTTTTCGAAAATCGGGAGCTCGTCTTTCCAGATCGGCGACGAAGAATAGAATAATTCGACGAGGCCAGCCCATGCATGCGCAAAGTTCCATGCGTATAATCTTGTTCGCCACTCAAATGGCAGGCGCGTGGGTCTTGCAGAAAACGAGCAATCTGAACATTTTACTCTGCTCTGCATCAACTGAAACTTGGAGCAGAATCCAAATGAAGCTAGTCGAACTTTGATCAAGAGACCATGCACGCAGTGGCGTACCTTGGAGCAAAACCAAGGAGGGACAAAGATGTTAATTAAGCCATTTAATAGCTACTAGTTGAATGCCCGTGCGTTGCTACGGGTTTTTTATTGTCACTCCCGAGCTATCAAAATACAATCAGATTTATAGATACTATATATCCTTTGATGTGTTGTATATATATATATTAAAATTTTTTTTTTGCATCACCATGATTTACTTCCCGTATTTTATTTCAAATTTAACCTTTATTTTTCATGCTCGAATATTTGTCTAAAAACTATTCTGGAAAATATTTTAAAACAAAG
Source organism: Avena longiglumis (assembly GCA_030063025.1). Classification (NCBI taxonomy): domain Eukaryota; kingdom Viridiplantae; phylum Streptophyta; class Magnoliopsida; order Poales; family Poaceae; genus Avena; species Avena longiglumis. The sequence goes on from CP125975.1 coordinate 17,716,136, forward strand.
CAGAAAATAAATAAAAGTAGATATTTTTGAGGGTAAGGCAGCCGGCCAGGGCAAAGGCCCACCCAGCCAGCCTACCGCCCCCAGACATAGCCGGACCCCGCGGCCGAACTGGAGGCCCAAAGCCAGCCCAGCCGCAGCCACTCCTCAAACCCTAACCTCCACCTACCTCTCGTGGCATCTTTTCACTTACCCCCCGCCGCCAGTATCTTCCTCTCGCCCAGGTCCTTCCCAACCCCGTCGCCTCTGCTCGCTTCCTCGTGGAGAGATACAACACCGAGCCCCATTCGATCCCCGCGCGAGCACCCCGCTCGATCTCCTCCTCGCCTTGACCGGTGGCCGACTCTCGACCACACCGCAGCACTGGCTTCAACGCCGCTACCGGCCCAAGGTCACGCTTGTCTCCGGCTCGGTCTCCCGTGTCCCGAGGTTGGCTCTCCCCCCACTAAGTTGTACACGCCAGCGCTAGAGCATGTGTGTGATTGGGGACATCGGTGGAGGAGCTTCCTAATTGGAATCGGTAACAAGCGAGGTTAATGTATCTCAATAGTCAACATAGCGGCACGCACAAAGTTGCCATGAACACATGGGTGTGTACGCGCATGGTCGCTGGGCGGTGTGAGGCTCAATAGTCAACATAGCGGCACGCACAGGTTGCCATGAACACATGGGTGTGGCCACGCGCATGGTCGCTGGGCGGGTGATGAGGCAAGCGGAGGGCATCTGTGGCGGCGCATCGAGACGCGAGACAAGGAGCATGGAAGTCGGGGTGGCTCCAGGTACAAGGTCGGAGGCGAGGGAGGCGGAGGATATGGCGGCCGGCGGCGAGGTCACGCCGAGCATGGCAGAGGATCGGGCATGCGCCAGGGGTCGCAGAGCTTGGTGAGGGCGGTTCTGAGAGACAGAGGGGACGGTGGCGGAGGTCGTCTGGCCAGGGATCCGACGGGGCTGACGAGGAAGAACCTGTATGGACGTCCTGTCTAAAACAACCAATTATTTAACTCAGGAGTGGCAGTGGCGGGTAAATACCTCGAAACAACAGGGGTAAAACCGTCCAGGGAAAAATCGGAACGAAAAACATGCTGGACTAACCTACCTCTGTGTAAATTAGTAGATAGATAAATATACATAATCATCATAAATTTAGTCTTAATAACGCCACTAATTAGAGGTTTTGTACCAATGTTAGGAGGGGAGGGGGGGGGGGGGGGGGCATGGCCCTCTTTGGCCTCCATGAAGGTCCGCCACTGCATGCACGCATATGACCAGCCTTGGGTTTGTTTAGTTGTAATAAATTCTAAGCTTAGGCCATGCACGCATATTACCGGCCTTGGAGTAGTGCAAATAACTTCATAAATAACTAAGGATTTAACTTACTCTCTCCGTCCAGATTTAAAGGACACAATTTACAAATCATGCAATCCCAAAATACTTAGACACAAAATCATTTAATTTTGGTAATTACTTTAGTGTGAAAATAACAAACTATTTGCATGCACATGTGTGAACAATTGAACGCTTTCCAAACTCTTTTTCTCCTCATGCATGTTCTACTTCATGCTATTAAATTGACCAATTAGATGACACCTAGGGCTCAGAGAATTGCAAATTGTGTCCTTTAAACCGGGATGGAGGGAGTAGCAAAAATGCTTGCCTGGCAGTGAGTTAATGAAGAGAGAAAAAATAGAGTATTTGGTTACTATAACATCACATATACCAAGGTGAAATGTGTTTGTCGCCTAACTTTGCATGACACCACTTGTATGAGGACAGTAATATAGACTAATAACTTATGCATGTTACTCGTCTATATTACTCTTCACTATGACTATTCTTTTCGCGGAAATTCCAGGATCAATTAATAATTATCACGAACAACACGAATAGGCCTAATAAAAGTAGTAATAAAACTAAGAGATCTGTTTACGGGTCTCGTTTGATTATTGCATTTTGCTGGTTTGGTATACGTGCCCCGCCGAAGGCGCTCGGCCCTTTTCTTCCCCCTTTTCGGGCTGGGATCTAGAAAAATGTCTGCGGTATGTTTGTAAGTTCATCGTGATCGTGTGTTCTGATTCGACAAGGTTCGTTATATATGCCAGAGCAAAGTAACAACTGACCATGACCTTGCTTCACAATCTCAGTCCTCAAGTTTCTTCCCGTCCACCCTCTCAAGAGCAACAGGTAATAAAGTGTTCGTCATCATAACTGAAAAGTGAATATATCTGAAAAATCATTTGTAGCCCCCAAGCTATAGCGAGTGATATCGCTTTCTAAGAAATTCGAAACCTTCATTCTTAGGTCTCCAAAGATTCTAAAAAAACATAGAATACAAGTATCCATATACATGCCGAGTTTGTACAATTATATTTCCGTCAAAATATATTTTGCCATCTGATCTCCATAAAAAAGACAAACGTTGAATAAAAATAAATTCCCGTTTGCCTTTTGAGAGCCACGATCCGGTGAATTTCGTGTAGCCTAAAATACACCGTATTAGCAAACAAAAAAATCAGTAGATATATGTAGCTAACATATGTATGTATCCATGTACGTATTTTGTTTTGAAACTTCGAATTACCATTTGGGAAATTTTAGAACACCGAAAAACCCTTTAAAAAATGGTGAAGTGGCCGAAAAATGTGTACGGAGTGAAGCCAACGGGAAACTCTCCCTAGGTGACGCTCCACACTATCCTCCACCGACAGCATAGAAAAAGCCAGGAGCCCAGGCCTGGCCCGAACGGCATGGCCGAGCGCCTTCGGTGGGGCCCACAGGTGCCACCTCAGCGACCGATCGCCTCGTCGAGGAGCATCTCGGCTCTCGGGTCAGGTCAATGTGACCGTTGGAGACAGTGAAGCACAGCACAGCACCGACCGACGCAAGAGAAACCCAACAAAATTGGCCAGAACCAAAACCCCCAGCTCCACCCAGACACGGCAACACCACTGTACCTCACGCACCACACCGCGCCGAAGCCGCCGCCGCCTCCTCCTCCTCCTCCTCCCGCCTCCGGCCGCGGCGACGAGAGGAAACATGATGATGCCCACGGCCGGCGAGTCCAAGTCCCCCGTGCGCGCACTGAAGCGGCTGGCCGGCGCCCTCCTCGCCGCCGCGCGGCTCCGCGGCTCCTTCAGCGCCTCCAAATGGTGAGTCCCTCCGTCTGTCCTTCCACCCCTCCCCCATCGAGCGCGCCGTGTTCGATGTCTCGCGTCCTCGGTGGAACCTAACTGACGGGCGGCCCTGTGTGGGGTTGCAGCAAGACGGAGGCGCGGATGGCGGCGGCGCGGATGAAGCTGCTGCGGAACCGGCGGGAGGCGCAGGTGCGCAAGATGCGCGGGGACATCGCCGCGCTGCTCCGCGACGGCAGGGAGGACACCGCCCGCATCAGGGTAAGTCGCACGCGTCTCGTCCCCCCAAATGCTGCTCGGTTACATGTCATCACGGCCCCGTTTCCGTCCGCGTCCTCGCGCACCGGTCGTTCGCCGGAGCGATTTTGGGGGCGGCTTGCCGCAGTTTACCCTAGGCACGCGTCGGAGCTCTGATCGACTTGCCTCCCCCCTGCTCCGATGCAGAGGATCCCGCGACTCGCGGCGAATCCAGATACTCCGTTGCTGAGTATGGCAGGAAATAGTTGGTCGATCTGGACAAAATCGGGGAACAGATTTCAGGCAGAGATAACTTGGTGCGGAAGGAGATCATAACTGCCTTAAATTTAGCGTTTCCACTTTTGCTCATTACCTTTTTTTAATCTGCTTTTACTTAGTATTACCTGTTACTAGTACTACATTTCTGATAAGGAAACATTTTAACTAGGGTTAATTGGATCCATGCCGCTGCAATTTTTCATAAATTGGAAAAATGCCATTACAAAAACCAAGCTGGGAATATGCCACTCTAACTTTGCCATACCTACTTATGCCATTTTCCTCACACTTACGAGATACGAGGCATACCCCTACTGAGGTAGCTTGAACCGCAACAAAATACCCTGCTGGAAAGCAGTATTCAGAGTGCAGCCGTATGCAGCTAGATAACGGGTTCTACTCTATTACAGTCCCAATTATCAAACACTCGGGAACCACTCTAGAATTTTCGTTTTAGGAGCTCCTTCAGTTCAGACAATGCAGAACTAGGGAAAGGCCATCCTTTTGACCATCCTCAATGGCTTGCTCCAGTCGGTACGAGAAAGTTGATTCCCCTTCAGGCTTCAGACCTGCCTACTGTGCACCATGACAAGCAGATTCAGTTCCCTGCAAGATCCATGGCTTATTGAACACCAAAATAGCATCTGTGGCAGATGTGGGTGTGCGTAAATACATGAAAATCCAAAACGGTTCAGTTAGCAATTGGCCCCTCTCGCAAGTATTGGGCTACACTATCCTGATATCTAGGCAAGACTATGTGCCAATCTCCACTGCTGACTGGTTGTGTGGGACAGTAGGAATGCATGATATTATAAGATTTCTTTTCAGAGTTGTTACATAATTACAGAAGGACCACATTTCCGAGTTTTCTACAGAACTCAAATGAAAGCGAGAACTGTTTTCTATTTTGTCACAACTTACATTATTTTTAAGAACCTTACATTATGTAAAAAAATTGAGAACCATTATATCATGTGTTTTTACCTGCGGCAAAGCACAGGCATTTACTAGCTTCTTAAGTAAAGCAGGATTTTCTTGTATATCCAACCGTATTTGTTTTTTTAATATAGTTATTTTCTGACAAAACAGGTTGTCTTTACATTTGTTCTCAAAAGTGAAAAGGGTTGCGGTTACATTTGACTCTAATCTAACATTGAATTATTAACCCCTGATAATTAACCATTGTAACAAGAAGATGTTATGTACTTAAGAGAAAGATGTGCATATGGTCCATAATAATGAGAAAATTGCTGTCGACCATATTTCTAATCAAGGTCTTTGGTGTTTTGCAGGTTGAGCATGTAATTAGAGAACAGAACATTATGGCTGCAAATGAAATCATAGAACTTTTCTGTGAGCTGATTGTTACACGCCTTCCCATCATTGCCAAGCAAAAGTATGTATTTCACAACATTATCTTGCTTTTCAGAATTTTGGTGTGCTGTAAACTAGGTCCTAAACTTGTACTACTGGTCGACCTTTTCTTTAGGGAATGTCCAGCAGACCTGAAAGAAGGTATCTGCAGCTTGATATTTGCAGCTCCAAGGTGCTCCGAACTCCCTGAACTCACTCGGATGCGTGACCTTTTTGAAAAGAAGTATGGTAAAGATTTTGTTGCTGCTGCCGTTGACCTGCGACCAAATGCTAGTGTTAATAACCTGGTAAGTGTGTATTTTATTTTTGTTCAAAGTATTTCATTGTCACGGCTGCATGTGTTTTCTGCTCACACCTGGAACTCATGTCCTTATGAAGCTAATTGAGAAGCTGTCAGTCAATAAGCCGTCTGGGCAGACTAAGCTGAAAATTCTCAAGGATATCGCCAAGGAGCATCAGATTGATTGGGATACGACTGAGACTGAGCAGGATCTTCTCAAACCTCCTGAAGAGCTTATTGTATGCGTGACCTGAACTCCATTGTACGTGCTTTTATTTCATATGCTTTATGCCTTGAGCTAATAGGTTTAACTCCTGTGCAGCAAGGACCTAATTCATTTGCTGAAGCTTCCAAAATGCCTGTGAAGACTACGCTGTCAGCAAATATTGTGCAACCCAATCCATCTAATTACAGGTTTATAAATTCTTCTTTGGCATATTTATCTCTGTATACCACACAAGTTATGCAGACCTGTATAGCATTTGGTTCCTCACCCATTACTTATTCTCATTCACAGATCTGAATACACTGATGAGTATGATAATGGGGGTGATATGCAATTCAAAGATGCCGCTTCTGCTGCTCGAGCAGCTGCGGAGTCTGCTGCTCAAGCAGCATCTGCCGCCAAGGCTGCAGCTGATCTTGTCAACAAGAACACCCATTCATCTGATGAATCCACCCATTCATCTGATGGAGATGGAGATGAAGATGAAGACTGGAAGACTACTCTTAATGTATCCACTCAGTCTAGCAGACGCCAAACAATGAGCAATACAAGTAGATCCTCCAGGAGAGAAAATGTATCCACCTTTGATGAACCAAGGCCCCGAGGAAGCACGGGGAGGAGGTTCAGTGGATCGAACCACATGGAAGATAAAGACACAGACCTATTGGATTTGGGTACCGGGAGGATGCGCAAAAGGAACAGCACTGGCCGTGCTGCTCGCAAGGTGCACTCGGAGATAAAGTTTGATGATTCAGAAGCAGAGGACGAAAGCGATGCGCGCAAAAGGGATAGCCGTGCTTCTCGCAAGGTGCACTCGGAGATAAAGTTTGATGATTCGGAGGCAGAGGATGAAAGCGATGCGCGCAAAAGGGACAGCCGTGCTTCGCGCAAGGTGCACTCTGAGATAAAGTTCGACAGATCACAGGGATGGAATTCAGAGGCAGAGGATGAAAGCGATGCCGAGATACAGTCCCTGGAAAGGCCACCTCCTCGAAAAGAACACTACCGAGGAAATGGTCATCCCGATGAGAAGGAACCTGATGATGATTTCCCAGAGCCACCAAAGGCAAACCTTGCTTCCCGTGTTCATCCAAGCATGCCTCTGGATTTCGAGACCCTCACCGCGCGCTTTGAGGCGCTGAGATCCGGGAAGCTCCCTTAGGGTGTGTCGTGAACCGTGATGTTACTTCTTTGCTGCGTCTATATAATACCAGAACTCTATGCTAGTAGTAGGTTATAGTAATTCTGCAGTGCATTTTATTTTGGAAGTGTTGCCTTGCCCCAAAACATTACATTTGTATTGCCCCAAGTATATATCTATCTGAACTGCTGAAGTGAACGAGAATGGGAATCCTTTTCTGTAATCTTCTGATGGCTGAATGAAACTGTGCACTACCTGTCAATTTCCTTACCTCTGAAGAAACCCAGAATGTATGCTCTTTTTCAGGAATATATGCAAGAATCGGTCATGCTTTTTTACATACATATTTATTTTCAATGTTTGCTGCTGCGTGAGGACTACTGCAAGATACGCAAGCTCCTCGGTTCCCAGTCCTTGTCGTGACCTCCTGGAGCTGCACCATTGCTGCCTGTCTGTTGTTGTACAACAATTCATTCAGGGATCCCAAGTTGCCAACAGAGTGAAGAAATCTTTTAAACAGCTCTCCAAATCATCAGGATACAGGACCCAGGGACGTACGTGTCGACTCATTATTAGAGCTTGTTAAGATTACGAGTTTTCTTGGCTTGACTCGCTAGCATAATGCGCTTCAATTCAAACTTGGCTTGACTCGCTAGCATAATGCGCTTCAATTCAAACTTGGCTCGACTTAATTAGACTAGCTATAAATGTGATATTCAAAATATATGTTTTATGTGTACAACAATCTACAAATTCAATTTAGAGACCTATATCTTACTCCACAAACAACAATCAATAGTTACACCAAAGGGGCACACTGTCCGCTCCAGAAATGACAACGGTCAACAACATTGGTACTTGTTAACGAGCTTAATGAGTTAAACGAATAACTCGGACTATTAACAAGTTTAGATTAAAAACTCGGCATGACTCAAGGAGTTCGAGCCAAGTCGAGTCAAGTCATAAGCTACTGGTTTAGCTCGCGAGGTTCGAGCTTCAGTTTAGACCCTAAACTGAATCTTAGACCCTTATGTATAGTATATTTGCACTCAAAACATGCACTACTTGTAAGTTGTAACGATCTTAATAGCCGGAAGAATTTGGGGTGTAATGCTCTCACGTCTAGCTTAGAAATTGTGTACCATGATGACACTACCGGAAAAATCTTCGCTGCCGTGAGGCCAGGCTTTGCCGTGCGTCAGGACACGGCAAAGAATCCTTTGCCATGCACAGGCGCGGAGACGCACGACAAAGAAACGTAACACGGCACAGTGCACAGCCAGCACACGACAAAGAAGACTCCCAATGGCCACACAGCAAAGTACACACGACGCACGACAAAGAGAACACTCACGACAACGAACTGTAACACGGTCCCCCTAGCCGCAGTTAACGGGGCGGGCAACGGCAGGGCTAACGGATGCACGTTGCCGTGCGCGCAGGCTACAAAACGCACGACAAACATCCACCCTTTGTCGTGCACTCAATGTTTGCCTGTGTGCTTTTTTGCTTTTTTTTTATTTCCACCTCCATTTTATCCTTTCAATTGTAATTCTTAATTTGCTTAAGTTACTTATATTTAATCTTAAATTACTTTGATTTAATTAGGATGGCTTATATTAGATAAATGTCTCTCTTGATCGCTGACCATCGTCGTCTATCCTCATTGTGGTATTCCGATGCCCCGGAGCACGGTTTGCTGCACAACCCTAATCCATGGGTCTCAGATCGTCTACCCCCCTAGAAGTTCTTCTGATAGGGGTAGCCCGGTGTAGCTTTCTCTTGTTTTATGTTTGCTTAGGTCATAGAATGATGTAAAACCATGTAAAGTCACGAGATGCGATAGTATACTACCCGGTTTCATCGGAACAGGGAGTTTACCCCTTGTACAAGTCCAGGACCTTCGCTTTTATATTACAGCGTATGCCTGCGAAGGGGGACACATGCATCCGGGGACTAGGTTATATTTTAACATAACACCACACTTTCATGCATGTGCTAGGGGCACATGCAACTTCTTGAGATATTTCGATGCCCTGGAGCACGGTTTGCTGCGGAACCCTGATTTGTGGGTCTCAGATCGTCTACCCCCTAGACGTTCTTCTGAGAAGGGTAGTACGGTGTAGATCTCTCTTGTTTTGTGTTTATTTAGGTCATAGGATGATTTAACACCATGTTGGGTCGCAAGGTGTGACAATATCCTATCCGGTTCGTAACGGGGAGTTTCCCCTTGTACAAGTCCAGAACCTAGTCCCCGGGTCATAGAGTGCCCGTTATCTACTTTAGTTTGTCGCGCACACGTAAAACGCACGGCAATGGTCTTCACCGTGTAGATCGGAGAAAGCGCACGACAACACGTCTTTGCCGTCTTGTTTGTTGTCGTACGCTCTTTGATGTGCGGAGCCGCAAGGCAGTGCCTTTGTCGTTTTATTTCTATCCTTTGCCATGTCTTTAAGGTACACGGCAACGCCAGAGAATCCGGTAGTGCGAGCAACTTTACTTGCTGCAAGATCCCTGACTTTTTAAACATCAAAACACTAGTACAAAACAAACATCTAGTCCCAATTTGTAAGGAGCTTTAGTCCTGAATTTTAATCCGGGACTAAGGAATCGGGACTAGATGGTCTCCACGTGGCCCCGCTGGGTGCGCTGGGCCGGGGATCTTTAGTAACACGAACAGAGACTACAGTTGTTCTGCCGCGGCAGCGTTTTAGGGCAACCGGCTATCACGACAGGAGATGTGTTTTAGGGTTTTCTTTTTTCTTTTTTTTGTTCAATTATTTTTCATTTTGTGTTTTCATTTCAAACAAGTTTTCATATGCATATTATTCTACGCTACTATATGCTGTATACGTTGATGCATATATAATATAATTTCTCTCACGATTATATATATACATATATATATATATACAACTTGGTATACGAGTGCCAATCGAGACTAGATCTCGTCTATTTGATTTATTTGAAGATTATTATATTACATGGATACTTTAAGGTCTATCCACGTTGTACTGTCCTTTTGTGTTTATGACGTTCCTGAGCAAAAATCCCGACAACTCCTCTTGAATTGCTAGTAGGCGTTGATGTGGTAGGAGCTTATCCCGCATCACATCTAATTATATATAAAGTAGTAAATCATTATGAATGGAACTCAACAAAAATTATGATATAAAATAAATTATGAATATGTTGTTTACGTACTCTGTGTCCTACTCCATACATCCACGAATAAACTCGCATACGTAATATCCACATAAATTAGTCTCTAGTGGCTGCGTCGCACACTTTTTGAGAATATAATTCAATCAAATAATAATCAAGCATGATAATTATATGAAGACTAGAATTGAAGAGATATGAGGACCTAGCTCTCGTACTACTTACCGGTATCGGACAAAAAGTTAGCTCTTTACGCCATTCATCCTGAACCTCCTTCGTGAATCTTTTTCAAACCCTGTCTCGCAAAAAATAAATAAATAAGTTAATTAATAATTTGACATCTCAGAGAATGAACGAAAGAGACAGATATAGTGCAATAATGATTGAAATTAGTTTTGGAGCATATCAAGTATGTTGCGGTAGTCTTCCATCGGCTTATTTAACGAGTCCGAGATTTTGACTTTTGCACGTTCAACGGTAATGTTTAGAATACACTTAACATCGAGTAAACAAAAAATTGAACGTGTATAAGACAGTAAGACTCTCATTCATAGTTGTAAGAAAATAGTATTTGCGTCTTGTAATGTTTATCCATTAAAAACATTATCAAGTTATCCTCCATTTTCTCGAGGTTATTTATTAGCGTATGTCCATTAACTCTGTTTGGGTCAACAAACCCAATACCATAGATTGACTTCATTTTACATTTCTGAATTTTCATTCTGCATATATAATAGCATACAGAAGGAGATATAACGAGAATAACTACTGGCAGTAAATTGAACGAGGTGAGTTAGAGGCTTAATTATTTACAGACAATAGCAGCTGAGGAGAAACTTGTCGAGAGCGTCTAGGATGAATAACTGAAATAGTTCACAAAGTTCAATAGAGATCATGACTAAAGGTTGACTTGTCAATAGGTTGAATAATTAAAATAGTTCACAAACAGACGATGCTAAAATTAGTACTAGTCTAGAAATAAAAGCACATAGCGTATACATGAAATAACTATGCACTGATTTAAAAACTTTCTACTCAATCTTTAGTCTCGGTTGGACACACCAATCAGGACTAAAGGGGTTGCGGCAGGCTGGGGCCAACGTGAGCTCGTTTAGTCCCGGATGGTGTCTCCAACCGGGACTAAAGGAGACTTCAACCGAGACTAAAAGTGGGTGACGACACTATATGTCATGAGTGGAGACACTATGCTAGTGAGTGGCTGCGGTGACCCAGCATACCACTGCATGTGTAGTACACTATAGTCGTTGACATAACATCCACAGAACATCGTTCTGTAAATATCACATCCCTTAGAGTGGTATAACAGAAACATTATGGGTCCATATTACAAACATTCACACATTATTATTATTACAATACCATAAGTTCAAGACTTCAAAACGATTAACCTTACAAACCAAAATATAAATTGTTTCAGCGGAATTCAAAAGTAGTAACTCCAACTAGGAGTTGAGCTCAGCAGCTTAGTCTATATGGTTCATGCTGCTCAGCTCCGTCGGTTACTACTAACTAGGGTACTTAGTTGGACTCGTTGTGATTGACACCATAGCGGATTTCATAATCCACTCCTTCAACACCTCCTGACAGGCCAGGCTCCTCATAGAACACATCTTCTTGGCATTCGGCTGCATACATTGGCGTGTCTTCGGGTTCCTCAGAGTCTAAGCAAGGGATCAAAGAAAAGGATGAGTAACACCGTTACCCAGCAATTTCATTATATGCAAGGTGGGAAGTTTGATGCTCTAACTACCACCTCAGACTATAAGTCCTTGGCACTATGCAGTTTTTTGTAAATCTTTCTTCAAAGATTGATTTTATTACCAAAATCTATGACCATCAGCCTTCACAGGTTGACCAGAACTTTCATGGAGTTCCTTTCCTGCCGCCTCCGTAGCTCCTTCCCAGAACAGGGAGTAACAAGTTACAATTCTTACACTCTACAGAGGTGCGTTACTTTACCCATGAGAGATCAACTCCTTGTTGCACAACCGGGCGTACTTTCCCGTCCACAATTCCTTGATGTGGGGCCCAGTAGGTGATCCAAGCCAATCACTGCCCCCTTCGTGACCTTGCATGCCTCCTTGGTGTACACCATGCCCACATATTGAATTACGACAATATTTTGTACAGACCGTTAGATGCCAGAACTATCGTGGGACGTTGAGGGCTCCCACCCATATGTTGCATATTCTCTATGAATTACCAATTAATATGCATGCTACGAGTGATAATAGCCACGACATGCACATCTGGCTACATGCGAGAGGAAGAAGATACAACTGACTTCTCTATCCCATTCCAAATCTCATGGCTAACGCGTGATATACGACGCTGAAATCACTGATGTCATGGGTTATTAAGTCCCTAATTGATCATCATTGTTGCAAACAGAACTCTAAGTTCTTTTGCTCCATTATATCATCACTTAGGATGATATCTTAAGATTTCTTTATTTGAGAAAACAATATTTTCTTTCTTTGGAGTATATATGATAACACACAATTTGCAAATACTTTGATAATGACTCTTCAAAGGACATGAGCAAGTTATGAACTTGCCTTGTGATTTCAAGGTATTGAAGTCGGATGCTTGCACTGGACCTTGAGCTTTTATGTCTACAAAACATCATTATTGCCCGGTAAGGATAATATTTAAAGAAGCAAAATGATTATGCTAAGTAATGTAATGCATCATTTAGTTTGGTGTGTATTCTCCCCCATTATTTTAAATTATAAAACTCTTTTCATAAGTAAAGAATTTACAACTATAAATTATTAACATTTATTGAATATTGTATTCTTTATTTTCTTTTCTTTTATTTAACTTTTACTTATTTAATAATTCCTTTAAGAATTATTATTAAGAAAATATATAAATTATTTGTTTAGTATTTTTCTAAAATACTACAACGTCGGTAAATAATAAAAATGATTTTTATTTATTTTTATCATCTTTATTTAATTTTATAAAATTCCATAAGGAATATATATATTATAAAATTCTTGATAAAAATTATATTCCTAAAATTTTATTTCTTAATTGATTTAGATATCTTGGATTATTGTGAATACAAAAATATTTTATTTATAATTTTTGGATTTTTATATGATTTTCTAGAATTTATTTAAATTCAGGGGCATTTTGGTCCTTTTTAATTATTAAAACTGGCTTTAGGTGATTGGGCTGACTGTGTTGGGTTTATTGGGCCATTTTAGCCCAATTGGGCAGAACTAAATGACTCCCCGAAGGGTTCTTGGCCCAACCGGCCCACGCTCTCTGTCACTCTCTCGTTCTCATCTCTCTTCTTCTCCTCCCCGACCCCGTGGTCGGCGATGCCACCGCCGACGATTCACGCCGCGTGGACCTCTTCCGCCGCCTGCGTGATGCATGGGGTGGTTGTTGACCCTGATCCACCTTCCTGTCCAAATCGATTTGGACCTGGGCCCCCCTGTGGCCAGACCGACTCTGTCCCGAACCCTAGGGTTTGGGGTGGTGCTGGTGCTGCCGCCGCCGCTGCTCCTATGTGCTGTGGTTGTGTTCCTCGCCTTTAGGTGTGGATGTGGTCACCACGTCGGCGTGGTGCGGGTCGCAGCGTTGCCTTGGGGTGCTTCCCGTGCCGCCGTGCTCGTCGACACCCTGTGCTTCCTCTTCTCGCCCACAACAACATCCTTTAGTAAGTTGTCCTTTCTTCCCCTCATGCTGTCTGTGCTATGCAACCCTATTCTATGTGTTTGTAGTGGGTAATCCTGGCTAGTGGTCATGTCCTGATTAGGGTTCATACCCTAATTAGGGTTTTTTGTTCTGATTAGGGTTTATATCCCCCGTTGATTAAATATCTGATGATTTGGATCATGTATTGATGATCCCTAAGCATGATGAGTGGTTGTTTGATGTGGATTACTGCTTATGGTTGGCTTTGGTGATGCTAGTGGCTTACCAGATGGATTCCATTGATTAATTTGATATGGTTCGGATGGTAATGTTACTGTAGAATCATTACTTGGAGATTCTAATGATTTGAGAGCTCACCATTGTCACTTAGTTATTGACAGTGATTTTTGAGTGATGAATTCACTGTATCTGTAGTTGTTGGTTTATGGATTCATATACAATTTGAGATTAATTGGTCTCTTACAGTGATGTTATGTATATGTATATTCCTTGAAATGATTCCTATGATTAGTATCAGGAAAATGATTTGTAGTTGACTATGAGTTTATCTGTGAAAGCTAGTTGCTTCACCTGCTTGGTTTAGAAACTGTTCTTGTGACACCATCCTAATATGGCACACAAGACTAGGTTCTATTACTTGGCTTGATTTTGTTTAAGCTAAAGATTAGCTTGATATCAGAGATAAGTGGAAACTTCTTTCCTTGAACCCTAAAGACTATGATGTTGGTCTGAGGTTTAGGGACTAGGTCCTTATCTTGTTGTTCCTCATGGATCTGTTCTGGTAGTGATACCAGCTACTGAATTCTGAGTCAAAGTTGGGAAAAATGATTTGTAGGCTTAATAAGTTATATAGATCCATAAGATGTAGGAATTCTAAGGTGCTACTCCTGTTTAAGAGGTGTGCCTAGAAGTCCACATCTTAGCTATATTTATTCTTAGAATTTAAGATATGGCCTGATGGCTAGGATCAATGAGGTTGTTCTGAGATCCTAGTTGGATCTATATAGTTTTCTGTTGGCTTTTAATGTTTAAAAATCTTCTATGATGGACTCACCCCACTTGGGTGTTTTTATGAGAAGTTGAGTATGAGACAACACATGAATTCTGGTCTAGCTTAGATAGATAAATCACGTGATGGTCTTTTACTACTCACCACAACAGTGGAGTTCTTGGAGTTGCAATCTGTTGATCTTGTGGCTTGATATTGCTGGTTGTGTGGCTAGCTTGATCTGGTTCTTCTCCTGATGCTACTCCTGCTACTTCCAGCTCCTGGAACTTGTTCTTGATCTTGCTGTCCACCTGCTGGTCATGTTGTCTTGACCTTGTTCTTGCTATCCACCTGATCTACCCCTCCTTATGTCACCATCTTGGTGAGATGATCAAGGGTGTGGTTGGTGTGATATGGTTTGGTTTGGTTTGGTTTGGCTGGTGTGCTTGATGTGTATGAACAAGGAAATGGTGTTGGGGTTGCTTGCCCACGACTGTGCTGAGCAGTTTTGTTTGTATGAGCTATTGTTGCTGTGCTGACAGCACACACCATGCATTTAGGTGTGTGTGTGTGCTGCTTGTGTGCCTGCTGCACCTTGTGGATATGCTCAGGGAATGAAAGTTACCATTTATCTGATTACTTTTACCTGTCTGGTGAAATTTGCCCCTCTCTCTGATTAAAATTATTTGACTTATGGCTTCCAAAATTATGAAAGATTTAGTTATTTCATATTGGTGAAAGTTGCCCCTAAAGATTACTCGGTGATGTAAAGTTGAACAGTGCAACTCACTGTCACTACTGAGAGTAACACATGCTAATCTTTTATTTTATTTCTTTTAGTTTGTGTTTTGTTTTGCAGGTACAAGACGTGAAGATTCAAGACTTAGATTGTTTTTTTAGAATAGTCCCTTATAATATATTTTTTATTTTTTTGTAATCTTTAAATCCTTTTGTAATAAAGATTGTAATATTACTCAATATATAAAGGTTCTTCTTTTATTTCATTTACTATTGTAAATATTCTTAATCATTTTCATAAGTTACATTTTGTAACTCATTTATTGAATAAAGATATGAAATGAATACTCTTTTTCTTTATTATGTTATTTATTTAAAGTTTGAGTTACTAATTATCAACTCTTGACTAAATCAAATTACTCAAACATAATTCTAAATCCTTTTAAATTATAAATCCAACACTCAAGTTTAAATTCAAATTTCATTTCCCAAAACACACTAATCCACAAAGATCATATCAAAGTTTATAATGATCATTCTCCAAGGCTATTCCTAATCTCAAAGAGTGAAAGAAACTTTGATCACTTTAGGTTTTTATTTGGCGAAAAATTTACCCACATTTTTACAGATGAATGCATGCAATTGCACAGATTTCTAAATCTACCCTTCGTTGGTTCCTAAATGTTGGGATGTTACAGTGGCAACACTATTTCGAGGGGTGGAGACACTATGACAGGGGTGAGTGTCGACTTTATGTCGTGAGTGGAGACACTATCTTGTGTTGCTTAATCTATAAATATGTTTGCTTGTAAAATATCAACTGCAAGGAAGATCGTGTGCGAGACCAGGGACACCACTATGGTGAATCTTCTCAAAGATTTCTTAGTACCTCGTCCTCAGACATCTTCGAGGAGCTCGACGTAGAGGCACTCCCTAATATGTGAAATTAGTTAGCTCCACCAGCATACTGATCTAGCTAGAGAAGATATAAACTGAAAGATGATGTGCAAGAGTAGGGACACCACACTAGTGTAAAAAGGGCATATAGTCCCGGTTTGTAAGGGCCTTTAGTCCCGGTTTTGCACCCGGGACTGCGACATCGGGACTAAAGGCCCCTATCTCTAGTCCCGGTTTGTTACAATCTGAGACTAGAGGCCACCGCATGGCCCGTTTTTGCAGCGGGGCGACGAAGGACCTTTAGTCCCGGGTCGTAATACGGCCCTGGACTAAAGATTTTTTTTAAAAAAAATAGTTTTTTTTTAAGTTTTTTTTTTAATTTTTTCTTGAACTTTTGAATTATTTGACTCGTAACCCTTTCACTTGGAACATTTTTAGCACTAAGTATATTTAATCTTAGATCAAATTACACTTATGGTCAAACTTTTCGGTCGGTCACTTATCCTAGCACTACTCCACTCTTGGCACGCTTAAATTCTCTGTTCCATGAGGATGTCCTTGCGCGAAGCCCATTTGTACCTTGTTGTCAACACTACCATATCAATCCTATTAGCCCATATCAATATGCAATACATATTTATTTTTTGAAATTACAAACAACTATTTTAGTATACAACAATAAATAAGTAATAATAATATTTTAATCCAATGAAAGTAAAAAACTAAATAATATAATATTTTATTCATTTTTTGTAATTTATTCATTTAATATGGCATAAATAATATCTTTAAATCTATAAATCGAAATTCGATAAATAATATATCCATAATTATTATAAAAATGTGAGGAATCCAAATATGGAATAAATAAAATTGCAAAAAAATAATTTTTTTAAATAACTTTTTTTCCTTTTCAAATTTTAGAAATCTAAAATAATCCAAAACGGCCTAAGGCTGTTGATATCGAACTCACATTTTTTTTGCATATTTTGATAGGTTGTACATTATTTTCGATATCGTACGCAAAAGTTATAGCCATTTTAACTTTTTCTGCCGCAACCCGCACCCCTTTAGTACCGGGTCGTATCACGACCCGGGACTAAAGGGTGTTGCCCGTGCCCGAACCCCTTTAGTCCCAGGCCATGGACTAGAGTTTCATCGGCTTCTAGCCACAGAAAACGGTACGAACCGGGACTAGTGCTCATACTAGTCCGTTTCGTAACAAATCGGGAATAGTGTTTGACTCTAGACCGAACCGAAGGCCCCTTTTCTACTAGTGCCACTACGGCAGAGCTTCTCAAAGATGTCTTAGGATCCCGTCCTCAGACATCTTCGAGGAGCTCGCCATAGAGGCACTTCCTAATTTAATTTGGTAGCTCACCGGCATGTTCATGTTTTTGTTTCTTTCTTGCTTCAAAGGTCGTTAATTAAAATGCTAGCGCGCCACTATATATATGTGTGCCTTCATAGTTTTGGTTCTTATTTTTGTTGTAATGGATTTTGTGACGGCAGGTAGAAGAAGAAGGATATTTTGTTGCTCGACGGTGGCATGATGCATCTGTGAATCGTCTGAATTTCGAAACTATGTGCCAAACCAAGATATATAGATAGGATAAACTCATGTATCTGTGTGCTTTGATGAATTGAATGAATTTCGAGGACTATATGTGCCAAATTAACCAGATACATGTGTTAGTTGTTGTAGTTGTGGGGAGAACGATGCGTACCCGTTGGGGTGCATCGGTACGTGTTAATAAAGGTAGGGAAAAGCCCCCTACGTGGCTTACACAAGATATATGAGTCCGGGTGGAGTACTACTCCATACCGATTGTAAACAGGAAAATTACAACTCCAACACCCCCCCTTAATCTAAAGCTTGGAAAGATTTAGATTACGTTTGAACTCATTGAGCTTCTAGAGCAGAGTGTCTTTGTGAAACCATCTGCAATCTGATCCTTGCTGGAGATAAATTTGATCTCAAGTTGTTTACTAGCAACTCGTTTCCGAACAAAATGGAAGTCAATCTCAATATGCTTGGTACGAGCATGAAACACATGATTAGCAGAAAGGAAAGTAGCACCAAGATTGTCACACCATAAACAAGGTTTTTCAAGAATAGAGATACCCAACTCTTGAATTAAGGCTTCAAGCCAAATCTATTCTGCAGTAGCATTAGCGAGTGCTTTGTACTCAGCTTCAGTGCTGGAACGTGACATAGTGGGCTGTTTCCTAGCACTCCATGATATGATATTAGGACCAAAGAAAATAGCAAAACCTCCTGTAGAACGGCGATCATAAAAATCTCCTGCCCAATCTGCATCTGAAAAGGCACTAAGAAGTGTGGAATTGGACTTGCTAAACGTTAGTCCAACTGTACATGTACCATGAATATACCACAATATCCATTTAACTGCTGTCCAATGAGTTGTGGTAGGGGCATGAAGGAATTGGCATACCTTGCTAACAGAGAAGCATATGTCTGGTCGTGTCAAAGTCAAGTACTGAAGAGCACCTACAATGCTCATGTATCGAGTACTATCTTTAGGACCAAGCAGAGTACCATCATGCAGTGATAATGTGTCATTAGTAGACAAAGGTGTGGGAGATGAGGAACAATCTTGCATACCAACACGTTTTTGAATATCAGTAGCATACTTCTCTTGATTCAACAGTAAACCATTAGACTGTCTGTGAACCTCAAGACCCAAAAAATAATGAAGATCACCAAGATCTTTAAGTGCAAACTCATGACTGATATTCGTAAGAATAGTTGTGATTGCATCATTTGAGGAACTGGTGACAATAATATCATCAACATATATGAGGAGAAATATCTGAATACCTGCATGATCAAATAGAAAAAGAGAGGTATCTGCCTTGGACGGTATGAATCCAAGTGTATGAAGCTTATGACTTAACCGAGAATACCAAGCCCGAGGTTCCTGTTTCAGTCCATAAAGAGCTTTATCGAGTTTGCAAACATAGTTTGGGTTAGCGGAAGACTCAAAACCAGGTGGTTGTTTCATGTAAACCTCCTCTTACAGAACACCATGTAAGAACGCATTCTTGACATCTAGCTGCCGTAGACTCCAACCTTGTGAGACAGATATTGATAGAACAATTCTAATAGTGGCAATTTTAACAACTGGACTGAAAGTACCCTCATAATCTATACCATACCGTTGTTTGAATCCTTTTGCAACAAGGCGAGCTTTATACCTGTCAATTGTACCATCAGCATTTTTCTTGATACGGTAAACCCACTTGCAGTCAATGACATTCCTTTTAGAACTTGGAGGAACAAGATGCCACGTGTTATTAGTCATGAGAGCATCATACTCATCTTGCATAGCGAGTCTCCAATTTTCATCAGAGAGAGCCTCATAAAGATTTGCTGGTTCTCCTGTAGATGTCAACAGAGCCCATCGAACAGTACCATCAGTACGAATTTTTGGATTTTTAATACCTTTTTGCAGACGAGTGCGCGGTCCAACGACAGACAAGTCTGCAGCATTATCTGGCATAGAAGACCCCGCAGGTGGCGAAACATCACTGTCACCTGACCGCAGTGACCCCGAGGGAGCAGTGGCGCTGGGAGAGCTGTCGCTGTCGGGGTCCACATTGTGCTGCATGGGAGACACGGCCGCGTCGCTGTCGCAGGAAGCGCCGTCGCTGTCGTGGTCCTGGCGCAAAGGCGAGACAGCGTCGACAGGCGGGCAGGACTGGGACGGAGCCGCGTCGTGGCGTGAGGCAGAGGGACTGCAGGGCGGGAACAGCAGCGACCCCGAGGGAGATTCTCTCCGCGTGGGCGCACGGACAGGGGATGACAGCGACAGGGACGCGTCTGCTGGCTCCCGATCCGAGATACTGCACCCAGAATCAACATAAAATCAGCATTTTCTTGTCCTGTAGTAGCTTGTGCTTCTTGGTCCATATTGCATGTGTGGGGGACTGTATTTTGCTCAGAATTGAATCTGGTTTCTTCAGAAAAATTGTTGGTGGGTGCCTGTGGAGGAACAACAACAGGGACAATCGGCAAATAATGTTCATTAGTGTGCACACCCCTATTTGTATGAACCGGTGACTGATTTTCTGGAGACAGAAGAAGAATTTCGTCTCGAAGACGACGACCAGCATTTGGGTGGAGTGAGGCAAAGGGAAAAATATTCTCATCAAAAACAACATCTCGAGAGATGTAGACACGGCCAGTGGAAACATCAAGACACTTGACTCCTTTGTGTAATGGGCTATAACCAATAAACACACATCTCTTGGAACGAAAAGAAAGTTTATGCTTATTGTATGGGCGTAAATTTGGCCAACAGGCACAACCAAAAACCCGTAGGGAATCATAGTCAGGTTTGGTGTGAAGAAGTCGTTCTGTAGGAGTTTCAAAGTTGATGACTTTGGAGGGAGTGAGATTAATGAGAAAGGTGGCTGTTAGAAAAGCATCATCCCAAAATTTTAATGGCATAGAAGCGTTGGCAAGTAAGGCAAGACCAACTTCAACAATATGACGATGTTTTCTTTCAGCAGAGCCATTTTGTTGATGAGCATGAGGACATGAAACATGTTTTTGCAAGAAACCATTGAGTTTTTCATATTCACCACCCCAATCAGTTTGCATGGTAATGATTTTCCTATCAAACTTGCGCTCACAAATTGTTGAAAATTCAGGAACACTTGATAAACATCAGAACGCTTCTTAAGAAGATAAATCCATGTAAATTTACTAAAATCATCGATGAAGCTTACATAGTATGCATGTTTGCCTAAAGACAAGGGAGCAGGACCCCAAACATCAGAAAACACATGTTCCAAGGGAACGGTAGAAACACTAGTGGACACATGATATGGGAGCTGGTGACTTTTAGCCTGTTGGCATGGATCACATATGTAAGAATTTATTTCTGGGGTATAAGGGAGATTGTTTTTTCTAAGAATTTGCTGAACAATAAACGACGAAGGATGACCTAGACGACGATGCCATGTAGAGGAAGAAGGCTTGACGGTGACCAAAGCATGCTTGGAGGAACCCGTTGACACAGGAACAAGAGGATAGAGACCACCCCGACATGTACCTCTATACATTATTTGCTGCGTGTCCTGGTCCTTGATCAAGAAAAAGAATGGATGAATTTCAATAAAGGCATTATTGTCTAAAGTAAGCTTATGAGCAGAAACTAAATTCATGGAAGAGCTAGGAACATGTAATATATTACGAAGTTGAAGAGAATTATTAGGGGTGTGCAAAACTGAATGACCAACATTAGCGATTGCCATACCTTGTCCACTAGCGTTGTGGATTTGATCATGGCCTGGATATGCATCATGGACCTGTAGCTTGCTTAGCATAACCTGCAACATGGTTTGTCGCCCCCGTGTCAATAACCCAATTTGTGTCAACACCATAAGCACTTTTTTGATCATTGGATGTATCCTCCTCATCATCATCACCATAGCGCCACCAGCAGTCATTGGCAGGATGACCCTCCTTTTTGCAAATCTGGCAATAGACACCGGGCTGCCAAGGAGAGGCGACCCGTCCTTTATTTTTGCCGCCACCCCCCTTGGGGCGACGATCCGGGCGACCCTGGTCAGGACGCGCGCGCGGCTGTGGTGGGGAAGGGGAGGGGCGATATGGTTGGGGAGGATTGTAAGGGTTTGGTGGATAGGTGTAGGGGGGCGGCGCATAGGAAGGAGGGGAGTAGTGTGGGTGAGGTGGTGTGGGATATGGGGGATGGTTGTAGGACGGTGGCTGGTAAGGATGTGTTGGCGTCGGGTTGTAGGGTGGGGGCGGGGGGTTGTAGGATGGTGGCGTTGGGTTATATGGGGGTGGCGTGGGGTGGTAGCTGGGAGGGGAAGGTAGAAGGGGTGGCTTGGGTGAGGCGCCTCCATAGGGAGCGGGAGGGCGGCGAGAAGCGGCGTTGACAGAGGAGGTGAAAGTGCCAATGTTTTGACCAGTGGCGGCGAGCATATTTTCACGATACTCATAGGAAAAAAGCTGAGAGCACATATCATTGAGGGTTGTAGCAGGATTTGCGTTGATGGAGGCAACAAGAGGATTAAAGGTACCATCAAGACCATTGAGGATGTAGTCCTTGAGTTCATCATCATCAATCGGCTTTCCTGCAGCAGCAAGCTCAGAAGCAAAACCCTTCATCTTTGTCAGGAATTGAGTAGCATTCATGTCGAGCTTTTTTGTGTTGGTGAGGGCGCCACGGAGAGTAGAGACCCTTGTTTTGGATTGAGTAGTGTAGAGGCTGGTGAGGGTAGTCCACACATCCTTGGCATGAACAAGGCCAAAAACATTGGGTAGCATCTCATCAGAAAGAGAATTCACCAGGTAGCTCATAACCTGTTGATCCTTGAGGGCCCAAGCATCATAGTCGGGGTTGGGGATGAAGATTTTCTTGTGATTTGCATCTTCAGCTTCAAGCTGCTGAGGGGGCGCCGCATCAGAACCATCGAGGATGCCCATGACACGGGCAGCACGAAGGGTAGGCAGAGCTTGGGTCTGCCATAGGAGAAAGTTTTCTCGAGTCAGCTTGGTGGCAGGCGGCGCCCCAAGAGAGGCCGACGGAGAAGGTGTCGAGGACGACATGGTCCTGGCGATCTAGGGTTTTGGGGAGGGTGGGATTTGTGGTTGTTTTGGATGGAATTTGTGGGGAATAGGTAAAGGATGCCTTGATCTATAGAGAGGAGATGATCTTGGGATTTTTGGAGGGGAGGAGGAGGGCCGACGGCGATGGAGAAGGTCCGGCGGTCGGCGGCGGCTAGAAGGGAAGAGACAAGGCTCGTGATACCATGTTAGTTGTTGTAGTTGTGGGGAGAACGATGCGTACCCGTGGGGTGCATCGGTACGTGTTAATAAAGGTAGGGAAAAGCTCCCTACGTGGCTTACACAAGATATATGAGTCCGGGTGGAGTACTACTCCATACCGATTGTAAACAGGAAAATTACAACTCCAACAACATGGAGATAGAATCCGTAGCTCAGCGAGCGCAGGCGACACGAGATTCCTCCCTCTGAGAGCGACCTGGGGGCAGCTACCACTGGTGGTGTCGCTGGTGGCAGAGTCCCAACCATGATCTGCAACAAGGCACCGATGCCAAATGTTATTACAATCTCACTCGTATGCCTACAATTCTCACAAACCTGAAGACAAGAGCTAGAGAGAGACAAGTTGTTTTTGCGCTGTGTCAACGACCTACAGCTTTTCTGTTGTATTCCTTTTATTCCACGATTACAAACTGAATCAACGAAAAAACAGGACTGTGGCCGAGGCGTAAGGAGCTGCCATCCCAACTCCGCTCGTGCAGCGTCCCTTGAGGCTAAGCACATGGTGATCACCACATCGTGCCATCCCACGATAAGCTCAACATGACATGGCCTCTAACTACTTCTATCTGCTAGTAGAAATAAACTTAAGCTACTTGGGCTGTCAGTGTACAAGCACACTGACAGCCCCGATTTATTTGCTAACTGAAAATGCAGTTGTTCTTCAGAGGTTTCTTCAGGTGCAGAGTTTAGCACATCAATCAATGGCGCGCCGCTACTGGTAGGTGGTGGAGATGGCCTGTACCCTCGACCTCGACTTGCTGGGGGAAGAAGGCGCAGGAGCCGGCGCCGACCTTCCCCTGCTCGCTTCGATAATTCCTGCAGAATGCAATGGCAATGCCATGTGTGCTTAGCTTCAGCAAGAGGGAGACAGACAGGGAGGTTGCGGGCGGGCGGCCGACTATGCATGGGGGTTGGTACGTACCTTGGCATCTCGCCGCGAGGAGCAGGGCTTCTTGGGCGCGCTGGCCTCCGCAGGGGACGTAGATCATGGGGATGAGATCGTCGATGCCGATCCCGCTGGAGGAGAAGTCGAGGGAGTAGTCGAGGAGGCAGAGGCACGGCGTCCTGTCGCCCGTCGCTGCCGCTGCGAGGGACGAGTCCACGCCGGAGCGCACCACGGCGCAGCTAAGGCTGGCGCTGTCCTTGGCCGTGACCGGGTCCGGGAGGATTTCTATGTGGTTGTCCAGTAGGCTGGTGTCGCAGGACTCCGGCGGCAGGCCGCCGGGGACGGCGTCCACGTACCCGTCGGCGAGGCGGCCTCCAACTCCAACCAAGAGGAGGAGGAGGAGGGGGAGGAGGTGGTCCGGGCGCTGCATGGCTGTGTTCTGAGTCTCTAGCTAGTGTGGGGATATGGCGAGCGCGTCTGTGGCCGGGGGCCTATCCTGTGGAAATCGCAGGGAGTAACTTGGTAAGCTTGATATAATGCCACAAAATCATGCCATGGTTAACGACTCTACGGCAAAAAGCCTGTACTATTGGCGTGACCATGTAGGTGCATCACGCTAATTGAAATGGCGCGACTACGGAGGGGTGATATGTAGGTGGTTGAAAGTTTTTTCCCACGAACAAAATCTGATTAAAAGTTGGACAGTGCTAGGCGTCCCCCGGGGGATTTGTGGTTTTCATCCCCCGCGTCCCCAGCCAACCACGTGTCCTCTTTTTAGATTCAAAATCCTGCTTTTGCTACATTTGCCCCGCTTTTGCTACATTTGCCCCGCTTTTGCTACATTGTAGCAGAAAACGGTTCGGTCTAGAAAAAACGAGACATATCGGACCTCGGGAGAGTTCACGAGACCTCGTCGGCGACCTTGTAGCAAAAAAAATATGCTAATGTAGCAAAACCGACTTCGCCGGAAAATATCATCGGAGACTCGCCGGGAAAAACCTCGTCGGAGACCTCGTAGCAAAAGTTTTACGCTATTGTAGCAAAACCAGATAACGGTGGTAGCAGAAAAAATGTGCTAAGGTAGCAGAAACCCGACCTCGCCTGAGACACGCCGAGAACTTTCGCTGGGAGAGCTCCCCAGATACCACGTCGGAGATCACGTAGCAACATTTTTGTACTATTGTAGCAAGATCATAAAATAGTTGTAGCAAAAATAATGTGACATTGTAGCATATCCCACCTCGCCGGAGACTTTTGACAGGAGACCACACCGGAGACCTTGTAGCAAAACATTTGCTCTATTGTAGCAAAATTGGAGAACACTTGTAGCGAAAAATGTATACTAATGTAGCAACAATCGATATCGCCGGAGCTGACTTCATCTACATATCGCCGGTAGATCTTGTAGCAAAAATTTGTACGGGTGTAGCAAAAATTCACCGGCGAGATTGTAGCATCCGCCCCTCACCGGCGAGATTGTAGCATCCACACCCATGGGGAGCTCGATTTCTGGCCGGGCCTCGTGCTCTTGTGGTCAACGAGGCCGATGGCGGGACGGCGCGTGGCAGCACATGCAGAAGGATAGGAGGCTCCGTTGAGAGCCTCGGTGAAGCGGGGAACGAGGCTCAGCCGCCGGCGGGAGGAACGGAGTGTGGCTGCTGGTGGGAGGAATGGGACGTCGCCGCCGGCCGGGAACGTCTTGGCTCGTCGGGTAAAATTTGTGGGCACCAGGAGGATTGGGTGCAGGGACCAGGGCCATGGCTTCTCCGTTGGGGAAGGAAGGAGAAAGAAGGAGTTGAAGGAGAAAGAAGGAGTTGCAGAGATGCGTGCAGTCGGGATAGGGGATGTGATGGCCCACACGTGTCTCATGATCTCGGGACACGCGTCACTTTCAGCCGGTAGGGGGCGACGCGTCTGATCCCGGGTGAAGTGTATCATTTTCCTTAAAAGTTTAGCTAAGGCCATTTTAGAAAAAGGCTCTAGCCACGAGCGGGTCGGGTGGCCAAGCCGTACGAGCAAGTCCTTCTTTTGAAATTCGTCTCTCTACTACCCATAGTCATCGCGGATCGACGGGGAAGCAGGCAGAGGCAGCTTCTTTTCTCCCATGTGGTTCTTAGGGCATCTTCACCGGTTTGACCCGTATATTTTTATCCATTTGGATCGGTCCGTGGTTGCTTTTGGGTTGTAGTCCGGCCTGTTCGGCCAACCGCGTCCAGCGGTCCGACTCGTCTGTTTATCTTTCCCCGCGGTCACCGCTTGACACTCTAGTGATGGGAGGTTGATGACGACGTGACGTCAGCTATGAGCGTTGGCGGCTTCCTGCGCAGCCATCGTTTCTCGCGTGCCTCGCTGCCTGCGGCTAGAAAACTACCCACGCTTCCCTGGTTGTTTTTCGCTTTCGCCACGGTCTATACAAGATGGCCGCCGAAGCAGCGGAGACAACAAGCCCAAGTAAAACCAAACTAGCAGCCGAAAAAGCGCCAGCCACCAGCAGGCATGCCTGGCCGCAAGATCGCAAATTGGACCAAGCTCCGGGAGATGTGCCGCACCCGCTTCCCGGAGGTGTAGGTCGACATCGTCCACTTCGAGGCCATGTTGCTGGCCAAGCGCATGAGCGAGGCGCAGGTGTTGGCCTTCGAGGAGGAAGGCCGTGTGGCCGAGGCGGTGCTGGAGCGGGTGGTGGAGGCAGCCTCCAGGGTAGCCGCCCAATGGGCGGTGCGCGACATACATCATGTCACCGCCAAGGAGGCGGTGGCCATGGAGCCGCATTAGTGGCTCTCCGCGAGATCCGCTACAAGGCGGCCATGACCATGCTGGAGGAGGTGGCCAAAGAGGCCGCCAAGATCGATGTATGCGAGCTTCGGCCCCAACGGTGCTCCGGCTCCGGCGGAGTTGATCGCGGCTGAGGAAGAATCCACGCGCCGGGCAGAGGCCTTGGCAGCGACGGAGCTCGCCGGCCAGGAGGCGAGGGACCACTAGGCCGCCGAGATGGAGAAGGCCCTGGCGAGCCGACGACGGTGGACCGCAAGAAGGCAGCGGGCAAGGCGGTGGTTCCCATCCTATGGTGTTCCAGTCTTGCCCACCCTGCTCTTGCTGCTTCTGGCTATTGCTTGTGTTCTCCCAGTTGGGGTTCTCTCCCGGTGGCACAATCCACCCTGAGGAGACCATTGCTTCCTGGAACTCCTCCTCATTGAGGACCCAACTCTGTTTATCTAGCAAACCAAAAGCATGGACACATGGAAACAAAACTTGGTGTATATCACCATTAGGCTCAAAATAAAATTGATAAACCGTGAAGGGAGCGTTGAGGCTTATAGCCCCCCATGAATTTGGTGCCTTCCATGTGAATCTCATCCAAAACCTTACTGTCGGACACAACTCTCTCTTGGGGAATGACAAACTCGCTTGCGTAGGCGATCTGAGTGATCAAGCCACCACAACGGATGTCACCCGAGTGAGCCAACCTTTGGCGGCGTAAGTGTTGGATGGGCAAAGCACCCAAGTTTATCTTATGCTCCATCTCAGGATGGAGAGCCATATAAATACCCACCCCTCTGTAGGGTTTCGTAGCATGGAAAACAAAAAATTTCTACCGCATACAAACAAACAAGCCAAGATCTATCTACTAGATTGTAGCAACGAGTCGATAGAATAACTCACCCTCGAAGATTCCAAAGTGTTTAACGAGAGCGGATTCTCGTGGGTGATGTAGTCGTACTCTTCCCGATCTCAAGGTCGTGGGCGATCCTTCCAAGGCTGCGTTCGCTCCCTTGATCGGTCACACGTTCGGTACTTTTCGACGAAGACCTTCCTCTCCCTTGTTCCATAGCAGCGGAGGTTGTAGCACTCTCGCGATTCGAAGCCACAACTGTGTGGTACCCAAGTAGAGGAGATCTCGCAGGGCCGCCTTAAGCCGAGCGAGTATGGTGGAGTATGAGAGAGTCCCTCGACGATCTAGGGTTTAGACACTTGCCGAGGAGGATAGGCGGCTAGGGTTGCTAGGCGGCGGGCGGTTTGCCCTAGTGGTGGCGGTGGCGGCCGTGGCATGCTTAGGGTTTGGAGGAGAGGATCTTGTGTCTAGGAGGGGAGCCCTGCCCCTCCTTTTATAGGTGGAGGGGGCCGGCCAAGGGGAGGGGAGTCCCTCCCCAACTCGGCTTGGTGGTGCGCCAGCGGTGGGAGGAGGAACTCCTCCCCCAAGTCGGTTTCCACCTCCCTCTCCACTTCCCAAAACTAGCCGTTTGACTTTCAAACTGGTTGTTTGACTTTTCAAACTAGGATTTGAATAAACCCTCTATTTTGTTCAGCGAAGACATTGAGTACATAATGCAATCATACCAATTGATATAACACATTCATGTACCCTTCCCCTCCGGAGTGCCGGACATTCCGGAACCTTCTAGAACATTCCTGATGAAAACACCGGAACCATTCTCCAACTCCGAAACAGGACTTTCCTTATATGAATCTTATTCTCCGGACCATTCCGGATCTCCTCGTGATATCCCGAATCCCATTCGAGACTCCGAACAGCATTCAGACTCTTTCTCATCATTCCATAACTACTCAAACAACGTCGAATCCTTAAGTGTGTCTCCCTACGGTTCGTGAATTATGCGGACATGATCGAGACACTTCTCCAATCAATAACCAATAGAGGAATCTGGAAATTCATATGGCTCCCACATATTTCTACGATTACTTTGCGATCGAATGAACCACTTACATACGATACCAATTTCCCTTTGTCTCACGATAGTTTACTTATCCGAAGTTTTGATCGTCGGTATCTCTGCATACCTAGTTCAACCTCGTTACCGATAAGTACTCTTTTCGTTCCGTGATATGTGATCCCTTGTGAGCCAGTCACATGCTTGCAAGCTAATTGGATGACATTTCACCGAGAGGGCCCAGAGTATATCTATCCGTCATATGGATGGACAAATCCCAATCTTGATCCATGTGTTTCAACCAATACTTTCCGAATACTCAATGCCACCTTTATAGCCACCCAGTTACGGTGTGGTGTTTGATGTCATCAAAGCATCCATCCGGCAAAGGTGATATGCATGATCTCATGGTCGAAGGAATTAGGTTACTATGTATCAGAAAGCATATAGCAATTGAACTATTAAAATGACTTGATCTTTATGCTACGCTTATCTATAGGAGTATGTCCACCATATCATTATCCTAACGATATGATCTTGTTGTTAATAACATCTCAATGTTCATGATAGGGAAACCACAATCATCTATTAACCAACAAGCTAGTATTATAAAGAGGCTTTACTAGGGACTCTTATTTTACAAATCACACAAGTATCAATGTTTCCTTGTTAATACTATTATAGCATGAATGTAAACATTTATCATAAACACAAAGATATAATAATAACTACATTTATTATTGCCTCTAGGGCATATCTCCAATAGTCTCCCACTTGCACTAGAGTCATCTAATCTAGATTACATGGTAATATACCGAACACCCATGGCAGTTTGGTGCTGGTCATGTTTTGCCCTCGGGAGAGGTTTAGTCAACGGATCCGCCACATTCAGATCTGTGTGTACTTTGCAAATCTTTATATCCCCATCTTGGATATGTTCTCGAATAGCGTGAAAACGTAGCTTGATATGCTTCAGCTTCTTGTGTGACCTTGGTTCTTGCGCATTGGCTATGGCGCCCATGTTATCACAGTAGATAGACATTGGGTCCAGCGCACTAGGAACCACACCCAGCTCTGTAATAAACTCTTTCATCCATATCGCTTCTTGTGAAGCCTCTGAAGCAGCCATGTATTCTGACTCAGTTGAACATCTCGCCACAACGCTTTGCTTTGCACTCCTCCTGCTAACTGCTGCACCATTCAAAATAAATACGTATCCAGATTGTGATTTAGAATCATCCGGATCGGTGTTCCAACTAGCATCGGTGTAACCATTAACAACGAGCTGTTCATCACCTCCATAAGAAAGAACCATATCCTTAGTTCTTCTTAAGTACTTAAGGATGTTTTTTTTTTACCGCTGTCCAATGATCCACTCCTGGATCACTTTGATATCTTCTAGTTAAACTAACAGCATATGCAATGTCGGGTCTAGTACATAGCATGACATACATTAGAGATCCTATGGCTGAGGCATAGGGAGTCTTACTCATCCTTTCTCTATCTTCTGTCGATGTCGGACTTTGAGTTTTACTCAAGGTCGTATTGGGCAACATGGGCAAGAACCCTTTCTTGCTATTTTCCATTCCAAACCTCTTTAGAACTTTGTCCAAATATGTACTTTGTGACAATGATATTTGGCGTCTCGATCTATCTCTATAAATCTTTATGCCTAATATGTAAGCTGCTTCGCCAAGATCCTTCATTGAAAAACTATTATTCAAATATTCCTTGACACTATTAAGAAGGTCTACATCATTCCCAATCAACAATATGTCATCTACATATAGTATTAAGAATTCTCTGAGCTCCTCACTTTCTTGTAAATACAAGCTTCTCCATAAGTTTGTATAAAACGAAAACTTTGATTACCTTTATCAAAGCGTTGATTCCAACCGGGATGCTTGCTTCAATCCATAGATGGACCTTTGAAGTTTGCATACCTTGTTAGCATCTTTAGGATCGACAAAACCTTTGGGTTGCATCATATACAACTCTTCATCAATGTCTCCATTGAGGAATCTTTGTTTTGACATCCATCGCCATATCTCATAATCATAATATGCAGCGATTGCTAACATAATCCTCACGGACTTTAGCTTGCTCTTGGTGAGAAAGTCTCGTCGTAGTCAACTCCTTGAATTTGTCGAAACCCTTTTGCGACAAGTCGAGCTTTATAAACGATAACATTACCATCGACATCTGTTTTCTTCTTGAAAATCCATTTGTTCTCGACGACCTTCCGGCCATCCGGTAAGTCCACCAAAGTCCATATTTGGTTTTCGTACATGGATCCAATCTCGGTTCATGGCTTCTTGCCATTTATTGGAATCTGGGCTCATCATCGCTTCCTCATATGTCTCGGGTCATCGGTGTTGTCCACCAACATGACACTCATAACGGGATCATACCAATGCAGGTGGTACGAGTTCTCGTTGACTGCGAGGCTCTGTAGCAACTTCGGCCGAAAGTTTCATGATCATCATCATTATCTTCCTCTCTAATTGGTGCGAGCACCACTGGAACTTTTTGTCTGCGCTACTCGCAATTTCGAGAGAAGGTTCGACAACCTCGTCGAGTTCTACTTTCCTTCGATCACTTCTTTCGAGAAATTCCTTCTCTAGAAAGGATCCATTCTTAAAGCGAAGATTTTGCCTTGGATCTATGATAGAAAGTATACCCAATAGTTTCCTTCGGGTATCCTATGAAGACGCATTTTGTCCGCTTTGGGTTCAAGCTTGTCCGGCTGTAACTTCTTTACATAGGCTTCGCATCCCCAAACTTTAAGGAACGACAATCTAGGTTTCTTCCCAAACCATAATTCATACGGTGTCGTTTCAACGGATTTAGATGGTGCCCTATTTAAAGTGAATGCGGCTGTTTCTAATGCATAACCCCAAAATGATAGCGGTAAATCTGTAAGTGACATCATAGAACGAACCATATCTAAGAGAGTTCGATTACGACGTTTAGACACACCATTACGCTGTGGTGTTCCCGGCGGTGTCAATTGCGAAAGTATTCCGCATTTCTTCAAATGCTCGCCAAACTCGTAACTTAGATATTCACCTCCACGATCAGAACGTAGAAATTTAATCTTCTTGTTACGTTGATTCTCTACCTCACTTTAAAATTCCTTAAACTTCTCGAAAGTTTCGGACTTATGTTTCATGAAATAGATATACCCATATCTACTCAAGTCATCCGTGAAGGTAAGAACATAACGATAACCACCGCGCGATGCTACACTTATTGGACCACACACATCGGTATGTATGATTTCCAATAAGTCCGTAGCTCGCTCCATCATACCAGAAAATGGAGTCTTAGTCATTTTACCCATCAGACATGCTTCGCATCTATCAAGTGATTCAAGAAGTCCATCAGAATGGAGTTTCTTCATACGCTTCACTCCAATGTGACCAAGACGACAGTGCCACATATAGGTCGAATTATCGCTCGATTTCAAACGTTTAGCCACAATGTTATTAATATGTGTATTTCCACTATCGAGATTCAATAAGAATAGACCATCTATCAAAGGTTCATGTGCATAAAACATATTACTCATATAAATCGAACAACCATTATTCTCGGACTTAAACAAGTAACCGTCTCGCAATAAACAAGATACCGATATAATGTTCATGCTCAACAGAGGCACCAAATAACAATTATTTAAGTATAAAACTAATCCCGATGGTAGATGAAGGGGTAGCGTGCCGACCGCGATCACATCAACCTTTGATCCGTTTCCCACGCGCATCGTCACCTCGTTCTTCGCTAGCTTCCGTTTATTCCAAAGACACCTGTTTGAGTTACAAATATGAGCAACCGATTATCAAATACCGAGCACTACTACGAGTACTAGTGAGATACACATCAATAACATGTATATCAGATATACCTTTCTTCTTGATGTTGCCATTCTTCAAATCCGCCAAGTACTTTGGGCAATTCCGCTTCCAGTGACCTTCTCCCTTGCAGTAAAAGCACTCAGTATCAGGCTTAGGTCCAGCCTTGGTCTTCTTTGTTGGCGTGGTAACTTTCTTACCACCCTTCTTGAAGTGTCCCTTCTGCTTAGACTTGCCTTTCTTGAATTTGGTGGTCTTATTGACCAACAACACTTGGTGCTCTTTCTTTATCTCCACTTCTGCAGATTTCAACATGGCAAAGAGTTCTGGCAACGTCTTGTTCATGTTTTGCATGTTGTAGTTCATCACAAAGTTATTGTAACTTGGTGGTAGTGATTGGACGACGTGGTAAATCCCCAAAGCATTAGGAATCACAATACCCAAGCTTTGAAGTTTGTTTGCGTGCCCAGACATCTTAAGCACATGCTCACTGACGGAGCTGCCCTCTTCCATCTTGCAGTTAAAGAACTTTTCAAAAGCCTCATAGCTTTCAATTGCCGCATGAGTCTCAAAGATCAATTTGAGATCCTCGACAATATCATATGGGTCTGAATTCTCAAACCTTTTCTGAAGCTCCGATTCTAAACCATACAAGATAGCACACTGAACTGTGGATCTTGAGTCTTAGAGTGAGGTAAACATTCTTTACTTCACGGGAGCATCGGTGCAGTGGGTCACCCAATGGTGCATCCAAAGACATAGGTCAAATTACCAGATGTGAGGACAATCCTCAAATTGCGGAACCAATCCGCGAAGTTGCTTCCATTGTTTTTCAACTTTTCTTTCTCTAGGAACGCATTAAAATTGATGGTAGGGGCTGCCATTGATCTACAACATATTTGCAATAGTTTAGACTAAGTTTATGACAAATTGAGTTCAAATTAATAATAAAATTAATCTAGGTGAACTCCCACTCAAAACAATATCCCTCACATTGTTTTAGTGATCACACGAACCAAATCCACTACATCAACACCGATCATCACGAGAGTTGATATAGTTTCAATGGCGAACAATCGACATGTTCATCATATCTACTATATGATTCATGCTTTACCTTTCGTTGATCCGTGTTCCGAGACCATGTCTGTACATGCTAGGCTCGTCAAGATCAAACCTTAGTTTCCGCATGAGCAAATCTGGCTTGCTCACGTTGTATACACTTGCGGAATCTAACACACCCGATCATCACGTGGTGCTTCGAAACAACAAGCTTTAGCAACGGTGCTAACTAAGGGTGAACACTTTATGATTTGAAATTCATGTGCCTGAGGGATCATCTTATAATGCTACCGTCGTCTACTAAGCAATACAAGATGCATAAAGGATTAACATCAAATGCAATTCATAATATGTGATATGATATGGCCTTTCTTCTTTGTGCTTCCGATGTCCATCTTCTAGCACGAACATGATCTCCATCATCACCGGCATTGCATCAAGGTCAATGACGTTTCTCCATGGTTGTCGTCCACCGGCTTCAACTATTACAACTACTTTGAATAGACACGCGGGTCTTAACATAAATTAAAGACAACCATATGGCTCCTGCCGGTTGCCAACTTACAATAAGGAACATTGCATACATCAAATATAATCACAATCATGGCCATATCACATCACAGCACACCCCTGCAAAGCAAAGTTAGACGCCTCTACTTTCTTTGCATATTTTACGTGGTTTGGGGCTTTCAATAAGTGTCATTCTAACTTACGAACATGAACCACAACATTGATACTAGTATTGTTAATCACCCGTTGTAAATTGGATCTTAACTATGCTAGGAGAAACAGGCACCCGCAAAGCCACTTATGCAATACAAGTTGCATGTCAAGCGTGGAGCAAGTCTCATGAACGTTGTCGTGTAAGGTTAGCCCGGGCCGCTTCATCCCAACATACCGCAAGATGCAAAGTACACAAGAAGCAATCGACAATAAAAGCATCAACGCCCACAATGACCATTGTGTTCTATGCGTGCAACAGATCTACATATAAACCTGGCTCTGATACCACTGTAGGGTTTCGTATCATGGAAAACAAAAATTTTCTACCGCATACAAACAAACAAGCCAAGATCTATCTACTAGATTGTAGCAACGAGTCGATAGAATAACTCACCCTCGAAGATTCCAAAGTGTTTAACGAGAGCGGATTCTCGTGGGTGATGTAGTCATTTCTTCCGATCTCAAGATCGAGACGATCCTTCCCAAGGCTGCGTTATAGCTCCCGCAGTCGGTCACACGTTCGGTACTCGACGAAGACCTTCCTCTCCCTTGTTCCAGCAGGCAGCGGAGGTTGTAGCACTCTCCTCGCGATTCCGGTAGCACAACGGCGTGGTACCGAAAGTAGAGGGGAGATCTCGCAGGGCTTCGCCTTAAGCCGAAGCGAGTATGGTGGAGTATGAGAGAGTCCCTCGACGATCTAGGGTTTAGACACGCCGAGGAGGGGGCTAGGCCGGTGGCTAGGGTTGCTAGGCGGCGGCGGCGGTTTGCCCTAGGGCGGCGGCGGCGGCGGCAGCAGGTGGCGGCGCCGGCGGCTTAGGGTTTGGAGGAGAGGATCTTGTGTCTAGGAGGTGAGCCCTGCCCCTCCTTTTATAGGTGGAGGGGGCCGGCCAAGGGGAGGGGAGTCCCTCCCCAACTCGGCAGGTGGTCCGTGGTGGGAGGAGGAACTCCTCCCCCAAGTCGGTTTCCACCTCCCTCTCCACTTCCCAAAACTAGCCGTTTGACTTTCAAACTAGCCGTTTGACTTTTCAAACTAGGATTTGAATAAACCCTCTATTTTGTTCAGCGATGACACCGAGTACATAATGCAATCATACCAACTTGATATAACACATTCATGTACCCTTCCCCTCCGGAGTGCCGGACATTCCAGAACCTTCTAGAACATTCCCGATGAAAACACCGGAACCATTCTCCAACTCCGAAACGGGACTTTCCTTATATGAATCTTATTCTCCGGACCATTCCGGATCTCCTCGTGATATCCCGAATCCCATTCGAGACTCCGAACAACATTCGGACTCTTTCTCATCATTCCATAACTACTCAAACAACGTCGAATCCTTAAGTGTGTCTCCCTACGGTTCGTGAATTATGCGGACATGATCGAAACACTTCGATCAATAACCAATAGAGGAACTGAAATTCATATGGCTCCCACATATTTCTACGATTACTTTGCGATCGAATGAACCACTTACATACGATACCAATTTCCCTTTGTCTCACGATAGTTTACTTATCCGAAGTTTTGATCGTCGGTATCTCTGCATACCTAGTTCAACCTCGTTACCGATAAGTACTCTTTTCTCGTTCCCGTGATATGTGATCCCTTGTGAGCCAGTCACATGCTTGCAAGCTAATTGGATGACATTTCACCGAGAGGGCCCAAAGTATATCTATCCGTCATATGGATGGACAAATCCCAATCTTGATCCATGTGTTTCAACCAATACTTTCCGAATACTCAATGCCACCTTTATAGCCACCCAGTTACGGTGTGGTGTTTGATGTCATCAAAGCATCCATCCGGCAAAGGTGATATCCATGATCTCATGGTCGATGGAATTAGGTTACTATGTATCAGAAAGCATATAGCAATTAAACTATTAAAATGACTTGATCTTTATGCTACGCTTATCTATAGGAGTATGTCCACCATATCATTCTCCTAACGATATGATCTTGTTGTTAATAACATCTCAATGTTCATGATAGGGAAACCACAATCATCTATTAACCAACAAGCTAGTATTGTAAAGAGGCTTTACTAGGGACTCTTATTTTACAAATCACACAAGTATCAATGTTTCCTTGTTAATACTATTATAGCATGAATGTAAACATTTATCATAAACACAAAGATATAATAATAACTACATTTATTATTGCCTCTAGGGCATATCTCCAACACCCTCCACCCGGTTCGATACATGAACCGGAGCTCATTTCATCTTCCCCGCGAGCATGTCATCGTCGCATGCGCCCATGGAGAAGCAAAGAGGAGGAGCCATGCGTCGTCCGCCGCCTGCCGCACCATTCAACCACCCCCATAGCGCCACCCCCTCAGTCTCCCGTCGTGCCGCCCCCATAGCCCTCTCGACGTGCCGCCTCAGTCCCGCCGTGCAGCCCGCAGCCCCGGTCGCGCCTGCAGTGACCTCCTGCTGCGTTTTTAATTAATGTTTAATTTAGGTTTAATTATTTAGGATTGTTTAGTGTTTAGGTTTAGTTTAGGTTTAATTATTTAGGATTGTTTAGGTTTAGGATTATTT
The DNA here is from genome assembly GCA_030063025.1 of Avena longiglumis. NCBI lineage: Eukaryota > Viridiplantae > Streptophyta > Magnoliopsida > Poales > Poaceae > Avena > Avena longiglumis. The sequence continues at coordinate 17,752,861 of CP125975.1, forward strand.
AATGTTTAGGTTTAATTTAAGATTGTTTAGGGATTTTATTTAGTATTTAGTTTAGTGTTTAATTTAATGTTTAGTGTTTAGGTTATGATTGTGTTTAGTTTAGGGGTTTAATTTAGTGTTTAGGTTATGATTGTTTAGGTTCAAGTGTTTAGGTTATGTCCATCCCGCATCCTCGTCGTTGACTCAACATCAAAGACGGAGTACTTGGCTCCGTCGGGCATGTCCGAGACTGGGCTCCGTCGGGCTAGCACTAGGAGGTGCTACCTTCCGGGAAGCGTAGCTTGGTGAGGAATCCGGGTCTTGTCGTCGACCCGGAGCTTCTTTGGTGGCGGGCGAGTGGTGCACTATCGGTGCAGAGGGAGCCGGCCCCCAAGGAGGTGGTACAGAATCGTGTTTGGCAGGAGGAAGAGCATGTCCATCTCTATATGGTTGTGTTGGATGTTAGTTTTTCCAATACCTAGCAGTTTCTTCAGGACCTAACCCGACCTATGCTCCCGTGATGGTTCCTTTTCTTTGGGTGTTCACCTCCGGCGGCTCAGGACCCGGGAGTCGACGTCCAGTTTGATTGAGCGAGATATATTAGTGATATTATTGTTGTATTAATTGGATTATTCGACATGTATTATTGTTTCATTAGTACTTTATCTTTCTTTTGTTAAGCAAAATTATTTTATCTTTCTCCTATTGTTGCATTAACAGAAATATAAATAGAAATGTGGTTTAGGGTTGTCGTCACAATTGTAATATTCTTTTATTTTAATACAAAATTGTTTTATATTTCTTTCGTATTAGTTAAGGTATGGGTGGAAGAGACGATGAACAGTGCTTGTTGGATACGATAGATGAGGGTACTAGAGGTTATTATTACGATGGAGCAGCCGGCGGTGGAGATGTAAACGGGCTAAGTGAAACGTTTTGTTCCCTCTGCGTCAGTTATTTTAGGATGGAGGGAGTAGCATTTTCAAAATGATGATGACATTTATAAAAAATAGTTCATTTTATTGAACTATAGAGAGTTGAGGGTAGCCTTTGACCCACTTACATGTCTAGCATGTAGCTTATCCAGGTTCAAAACTTTTTCTCCCCGAGACACGCTTTCGCCCTCTTTATAAATAAAGCACAACCATCCATATCCAATACAAGTAACGAAACAAAGAAAAAATAGAAAGTCTGCTGGGGCAACAACACAACAATGTCCCCAAAATGAGAAAGCGACTACGACAAGATACAAAGTCCTAGGGAGGGAGCTCGGCGGACCGGTGACGAAGACTACTGGGATGCCGCCACCAGTAAGGCCCGAAGAATGCCGTCTAAATGCTCCCTGTCCTGCTTCCTAGTGAGCGGGTGACACTGCTATATAAAAGCGCGAAATTTGAAGATGAGAAACATACCTTAAAAAAACTCTCTGGATAACCATTTTAGTACTCCATACGAATATTCGATAATGTCCGGTTCATCGTGCCAAACACCAACCAGAAAAGGCATGTCCGTCCTGTATATAACGCATTCACCGTTCCATAACGTAGCTAGTGGATATTATTTACCCAGTAGACATGCATGCAGGAGGCATGTGTCCTGCAACCTGCATGGGTACGCATCACGACTCACGAGATTCGATTCTGGAAAAAAGGTTCGTCCAACGGCCTCTACGGCCCTTGTGCTCAGTCCTTCACCCAGGCCTCCATGTGCCCAGCTCAGCTTGAATGTTCCTCCAAGAACGAACTGCATGTGTATATAGCTCGGTCGCTATCCGTTTGACTAAACTAGGCTCACTCAATAAACTCGCTGGTTTGTGGCGCGACCAGGAAATTAAACGACCGAGAGCGGCGACGGGACACAATGCAGTATAGCACCCAAACTCCACACACGCCGGAAACGACGGTAACAACGGAGCCGTAGTAGATCTATCTATGTCGACGACGGAGCGACATAAACCATCAAAGGGGGAGAAAAACGCCAATTTGATCTATGAAGTTGCCGTGGATATGCGTTTTGGTCATAAACTTGCAAATCGTGAATTCCGGATCAAACCCCAAAATCGTAGAGGTTCGGCGATTTAGACCCTCACATCGAAATCCCTGTTCGTTTGCACCCTAAACTACGAAATCCCAGTCTAAAACGAACCCTTGACCTGTTTGTACACCGCGAAAGCAACAATCCTGGCCAGGTTACAGGCGACTCTAAATGATAGTAGGCCCCATATGTCAGATTCATCATCTTCCTCTAATAATCTCTTTCTCTTATGTTTTCCTCAATTCCGTCCTGATTGAGCAGCCCGCGGGCCATACCCCTAACGCGCCGCCGAGTAAATTACATTTTAGTACCATAATTGGGGTTATGGTAACAACTTAGTGTCACTTTTACATTTTTTTGCGGATACATACCACTTATGGGACGAGCTGTTACAAATAGGCCACTTTTTTGCTAATCGTGTTTTAACAGCAAAAATAACATAATCGGCTCAAAATTAAGCGATGATATGGACCTAGGGCCCACATGTCATCCCTCTCATCTACTTTCTGCTCCTCTCTCTTTTATCGCGCCCTTCTTCTTCCTCTGGCAACTGCTCTCCCTACCCCTCCCGACCTTCCCGAGCTCCGTCGTTAAGCCGACGACCTCCGCCTTGTTGCTCACATCTCCCCTGTAGATGGAATTGAAGCCAAGCATCCCTATTTGATGCCAGCATCCATGCCTTGTTCGTCACGTGGTAGTCGTTGATGTCGCCTGCGACCTTTCCTGAGCTCGATGGCCTTCCCCTTGCATTTCTGGTTAGATCGTGTTTCTCCTGGTACTCCATGTTTGCCCGCTCGAGCACCATAGTCACTTGTCATCGATCATCATCATCTGTCGCGCGGCCCTCTCACCAGCAAGGTTTCAGTGACCTTTTACTAGTGGCGCTACTCGCTTTTGGTTCCCCTTGAACTCCGAGTCAAACGCGCCCGCCAGCATAGCCATGCACTCTCCCTTACACAACATCCTTGGACGTGGTCGGGACCAGGGGAGATAGTAGGAGGGGTGGCGGGAGGTAGAAAGATGGGTGGAGGCAGGAGGTAGGATGAGGGGGTGCTACTGGCGGAAGGTAGCGACGCTGATTGTTTGATGAGAGAGAGGAGGTACATGAAGGAGAAGAGATATGAGGGGATGACATGTGGGTCCAAGTCCACCTCATCAATCATCGTTGTCGATAACCCCTCCTGCTACCTTCCACCGCTAGCACCCCCTCCTACCTCCTGCTGTCACCCCCTCTTCTACCTCCCACCGCCCCTCCTACTATCTCCCACCGGTGCCGTGTGATTACCGTGGTCCCGAGGACCCGACCACGTCCAAGGGTGTCGTGGAAGGGAGCGTGTAGGGCTACGCTGGCGGGTGCATTTCACTCGGAGTTCAAGGGGAACCAAAAGCGCTCATCACCACTAGTAAAAGGTCACCAGAACCTTGTTGGTGACGCGTCCACGCGACAAACGATGATCATCGATGATAAGTGAATATGGTGCTCAAGCGGCAAAACCAGGAGTACCAGAAGATCGGGAAGGTCGGGAGGGGTAGGGAGAGTGGTTGCCAGAAGAAGGATACGAGAGAAGAGAGAGGGAGGAGGGAAAGAAGATGAGAGGGATGACATGTGGGTCCTAGGTCCATGTCATCGCTTAATTGTGGGTCTATTATATTAGTTTAGCTGTTAAAACACGATTAGCCAGAAAAGTGACCTATTTATAATAGTTTGCCCCAAAAATGGTACGTATCCGCAAAAAATTGCAAAAGTGACACTCCGCGCCACCCCTCACCCCGATTCTTGCGCCGTTGGCCTGCCCCGTGCGTCGCCGCCCCGGGTCCCTCACCCCAACTCACATCAACGCCGAGCGGCAAGAGGGTCGTGCAACCAGCAGCCCAGAGCAGGCGTTTGCATGTGCCATCTGCACTAGTATGCCTCTACGGCCAGCTATCTGTCCTCACCCACGCCTCCATGCATGTGCCCAGCTGGCTGACTCCTCCATCGTTGATGCATGCGTCAGTGGCCAGGGGGCCTATCCTGTACAAATCGCGGGTGCCTTAAATCACGCCATGCCATGGTTAACGACTCTACGGCAAAAAGCCTGTACTAATGGCGTGACCATGTAGGTACGTCACGCTAGTTGAAATGGCGCGAGACTACGTAGGGGTCATATATGTAGGTGGTTGAAAGTTTTTTTTCCCACGAGCAAAAACTCTACTATCTAAAAAAGAACTCGCATTCCGTAGTCGCCAATACGTCGCTCCTTCGTCGCGCAGCGTCGATCCACCCGCTCTTCTCTCCGCCCACACACAGCCGTCAACCATAAATCCCAAAATTACGGGCAGACGTTCGCATCTCCCTCTCGCAGTCTCGCCCACACATCCCTCCCCACTCCTTCCGCATCACGAACTGCTGCCGATCACCCCACCCTGCCGTTCGGAGATCTCATCCTCACTAGCGCCGCCATCCTCTTGCCTCCCCGCCCCCTTTCTATCGATGAGCAGCTCCTGCTCGACATCGTCGCTGCCGCCTTTGCCACCACCCCACCTCCGAGCCCACATCATGTCCCGTTGTCTCCCCACCAATCCAGCTGAAGACTGGTCGCCACCCTGTTGATCTCTGACCGCCGGAGACACCACCTCCTAGGACCGATGGAACAGGACCACATAGGTCCTAAACCCCCGTCCCCGAGCTCCAGACCCTCCTACGACTGAGTCCCCGTCACGATTGCCTCCCCGCCCCAACTCACTTGATCTACCAACATCATCGTCGGTCGAGCTCCAGTCTTTAACGCGGCAGCGAGATCTTGCCGTGGACGCAGCCTCCCCCACACCATCTACAAACTCGTCGATTCCTACTTCGGTACCAAACCCTGCCCCTTTTGATTATTCACCTGAATTGATTGGGTGATTGGGGTTTTCCCCTAGATTAATTCTTCTTGACGTGGGGATTGCTAATCTTCTGACACTGTGTGCCTTGCTGCTGATTGCGTAAATGTGCAAGTCGACAGGTCTGCCACTGTCTGCGAGCTTAAGACAGCCGTTAAAGGTGTGTTCATTGCTCTCTATGATGACACGGACATATACAACGGATCTAGATGCGATGCTAGGTTCTGTAATTTACCAAGCTGTTTGCTTTTGAATTGTGCTGCCATGTTATCTGGATAAAATTTATATTTGGATCCAAGTTTTTTCTTTTTGAACCACCAAGTTTGTTTCTGAGACATATATATACCGCAGAAATGGGCCATTTAGGTTGAACCTTACTGTCATGTCGGTTTGGATTGAACATAGTGCCAACTTAGCATTTATGGTTCTTGCTTTACTTGTTCTAGGCACATCACGAATGGAGTCACTTCTGCCTATGCTTCAAGGATGAGAAACTGAGAGGAATAGATTGTGCGTACATGGTATAAAATATGGTGATGTGGTAAGTGCACTTTCCTGCTTTGCAAATTGTAGTATGTGGATGTTAGTGCAGATTAGATTAGTAATAATAGATGACAGGAATAGATAGGCGAAATACTGACAACAAGCAGTTGCTGCTTGTATCGGAAAGATCCCTATAGTTCTTGTGTTGGCTTCAGACAGCCATAGTTGCACAAATTATTATAGGCATATGATGGACAGAAACAAATTCTGTCTCCCATGAAATTCACAAAGCGCTGACACACCAGCAGGGCAAATGTAGACGCTTCCTCTTCCAGTTTACGGATTTGGAGGTTTATATGTCGCTATGGGTTATGGAGGCTGGGCAGAAAAAACCGCCGGGATGCTGGGGAGGTGTCGTTGGTCAGGGAAGAGGTGCGTCGAGGCTAGGAACTTACAGGAGGTGTCGCTGGTCAGGGAAGAGGTGCACCGAGGCCAGGAACTTACAGTTTCTCTAAAAAATGTAGGTACATTCTGCAGTAAAGGTGTTCTACAGGTGGAGGGTCTAATTAAGAAGGGTGAGGATACAACAACCTAGATCAATTCGCATGTGCTTTACGGCGGTTGCCTTGCTATCATATTGATTCCTATTGTTTCCCATCCCAAATAGGTCCATTGCCACACTGAAAACATATACATTGGAGATTGTGAATGCATTGCACTAAATTTATGTGTGCAATTTACCAGCAGTAGTATGGTTACAATATAAGGAAGTTGGGCCTCAAGTTAAGATGATCAGAAGAGATGTTCGACGACTCAGTGTCGCTCAACATGGATCTCGTCCATAGCCGTGTGGTGTCCTAGCCTCCACGGTCCTGCCTTCTTTGTTAGCCGCATCCGGAGCTGGGGCCACTTTCGTCGGAGGAATACGACCCTGCTGTTCTATTGATTGATAGCCCCGCTGCACCGTCGAGGAGGGAGCCGATACGTGGGATCACAGGTCGTTCCCGAGCGCTCGCACCGTCACAGCGACATCGGCGTTCGTCCACCGGCCAGAGGATCACCGTTTCTTCATTGCTCAAGCATGTGCGTCTGTTGCTGAGATTGGTGCGCCACTTTTCTGTACGTGTTGTGTATCAATGCGTGTGATTCATTATTCTGTCCGATCAAACCATTCAGATTCAGGTCAAGGAGATTCTCTGAATGCGGAGTAGAACGTGCATCCCGTCAACAGCCGTGTGAACATGTGTAGTCCATATGCAGTTCAGAGCATTTGGAAATGTGAGTCAATAACTTCCACACTTTACCCGTTCCATAAATTTCATAAATTATTTCCTAATGTTACAGTGCTTCAAGAATTCATACCCATGCTCCAATAACCTTGAATGTTTATTTTCTATGTATATTGGAATGTAGAGCTCTAGGCATGCTTTTGCCCGTGTAGAGCTCCTGAGCTGCGAGATAGAAATTTAAATTAGGTTATGCAAAACATGATTTGGTCTTCTTATGTGTATGGTGTACCAGTGTACACATTAAGGAATTAAGTTTGTTTTTACTGAGTATCTACTTTATTTGATTCCATTCCTTTTCTTGAAATAGAACATAACATACTTCTGCCTATTGGGCACGCAAGTAGTTGCTCCTATTATATCTTAAAAATGTCTACCGTCCAAATTAGTTGAACTTAATGATTTCATATAATATATGGTATGTAAGAGGAAAATATGCTTATGAGTTTGATGGTTTTGGGCACATGTAGCATAGCAGAGCTATTGCTGCCATTAGAATAGCAGTTATAGCAGTGTTCATGGAATGTATTCATGTTGATAAAGATTTAGCTAGGTATTTATTCTTTGAAACACTGAGTATATGACATGGTGTGGACCAAACATGCTTAAAAGATCCTCCATAACACTACGCACTTATGATATACCAACACTTCTTAACTAAACCCTCCACTTTTCCAAGTAAGGTCTTCCTTTGTAATATATCAATGTTGTCTTGCAGCTCATGTTCCGATTCCTGGAATAAAATCCACTACAAAAATAGTAGGATGGAGGTAAGTGATACGCATTTGGTTTAAGTTCGAACTGATGATTTTTCTGCTATAAGGGCAAATATCATTTTGAATGGCTTTGGACCCTGAGTGCTTATATTAGCTCTAATGGACCTGATTTTTCTTCTCTAAGGCACCAAGACACGGCCATGGCAAAACAATGGCATGGCAAAGTGGCCAGGGGGGAATCAAATTCGGGATGGAGACTTTAGCATGTTTTTTCTAGAATACCAGGATGGCGGTAGGTGTCTTAGGAGAGGCTAATTTACTGTCTTAATTTAAATACGTATAACGGATAGATAGAACTCTCTTCTAACCCAATGTAGATGTACCACACATGTTAGTTTTTCCGAGATTCTAGGTTTCCAATGTATTTATATATTTTAGTATGTGGGAAGTTGCTACGGCGTTAAATGCTTAGGTATAAATTAATTTAAATTTCTTAATTTGTTTAATGATAAAAATAGGTTACAGACTAACAGATTGGTATATTGTTCTTCTTTATTTTTGTTTACTTTTCACCCTACCATTATTTTTGTAGGTTGTTCCAATTCTCGATCTTCTGAATCAAAACCGATTTGTTTTCATCTCATCTCAGTTGTCACTCAAGGTATGGTGACAATTTAAGTCGTGAGTTATCCCACGGTTTTAATTGTGTGATAGGACTGTACCTCAAATTTTCTATTTATCTAGATCTCTTTAATGGTGGAAATATAGGCTCCTTTGGGGCCTCTAAACCTTGTGAAATTACTGTGGAAACTTGCTAGATGTTTCATTGCTATGAAAGGGGATGCAATCTCTCGAAGTCATGGGCTAAATGAGTGACTACGCCGAAACAGCAGACTTGCAGAAAACATTGGCGGACAGCAGCAAGTTACACAAGTGCCTACGAAACACAGTGAAAGAGGTGAAGCTAAGTGGTTGGTGGGAAAGGAGAAGGATGGCAGATGCATCCTTGTCATGCATTTGGACACTATTGTTTATGTGTGTGTGAGAGAGAGAGAGTGGTGTGGAAGCTCCCTTTGTGTTAAGAAAAAGTTTAATACTAAGTGTAGATTCGTTCAATCTGCAATTAAAATGATTCCTAGGCTTTGACCCAGCTGTCAGTATGGTTACCTATACAAAAATGTTACTTCATGTACGGACCAAGATCAGAGCAGAAGCAATTCGAATACAAGTGTTGTCAAAGGTTAAGACTATGCCCTGCCACTTTCAGTAACACAAACTGCATGCTCTCCCCCTCGGCAAAATTGGTGTTGATGTTCAAATAATTATTAATAAGATCTCTTTGTTCACATACCACAGAAAAATTTATATGCATTATGTTTACATGTTTGTTGACAAAAAAATTGAACACCCGTTGCAACGCACGGACACTTAACTAGTCTGATTAAAAGTTTAGCTAAGACCATTTTAGAAAGAAAAAAAAAACTCCGGCCATGCACGAAGCATGCATGCCTGCATGTGCTTCAGGGAAACATCACCGGTTTCCGTATATTATGGGGTCCAAGAGTGGTCCTCATGGAGCTGACTTTCTTATCTCCCGTACGTGTAGTAGCTCTCCCCCTCGCAGCAATCTCGAACGGCCTGCCACTTGTGACTTATCCACCACGAGGCAGAGCAGCCATTGCTGAAGCTGGGATGTTCCTGCCCTAGCGGGTCGGCGGCCAAGCTGTACGAGCAAGCCCTCCTTTTGACATGCATACACCATCGCGTGCCTCCAAGATTTGGTTCTTACTACGTACATAAGACACAAGAAGAACCGTCCTCAATGTTCCAAATTTTTCTATGCATTTAGATCCTAGGTGTTCAGACGATCCATGAACAACAACCAGGCAAACACTCTCAGGCAGCTTGGGGAAAGTTTTTTATTTCCGAATAGATTTCATGGCATAATTGGCAAATAAAAACTCCACCATAGATAAGTTTATTATGGAATCTTGTCGAGGTGTATTTAATTTTGCACTCCCCCATGAGAACGTTCCCGAATGAGAAGTATCAGAGAGAACAATTCACCTTGTCGAACACCACGACAACAAGGATTTTTTTCTGGGAACACCATCCGAGGAGGACATGGGAGAAGCATGTGGAGAAGATATCTTGCACCCAACCTAGCCAAAGCCCCGAAATTTCAGAATGTTTACAATAGCATGGTGTTTGATCGTATCAAATGCATTCGCAAAGTATAATTTTAGTATGACCACTTCTTGATGATATTGTTTGTATTGATGAATATACTCATAAGGCCAAGCCACAGTCATGGATTGTTTGGCTTTTGAGGAAGCCATATTGATTTTTGACCATATTCATAATTTTGAGTTGCAGACAATTAATTAGCCAAAAGTTTGGTCAAAATCTTAATGTTGATATTTAAAAGTGAGACTGGCCGATAGTCACGGGAAGTTTCGTGCGATTGCACCTTTGGAGTTTGGATTGAGAGTAGTAAAAGCATAAGTTATGCTCTACAAGTATACCATGCCTCCAAAAATTCATGGCATAATATGTAAAATCATAATTTATGATTGGCCAGCATAACTTTTTGTAGCACTTTTGTATCTCCCGGGCTTCAAAAAATTCAAACTTTTGCCAAAATTAGAACTTCTTAGAAAAATTTGAAAAAATTACAGAAAATCAAAAACACTACTAATAAAATTCTACTGTTCTAATATGAGCCATTTCTGGGCAGATTTGGACCCCTAAACTGACATTTGAATTTATGTCCAGAAACTTGTCAAATTTTGGCCAAAAATCAAACTTCTCAGAAAAAATTACAGAAAATCGTAAGTACTAATATGGGCCTATTGTTTGTTCAACTATGAGCCATTTCTGAGAAGGTATGAGCCCTTAAACTGAGTTGCAAAGTTCTGCCCTGTACAGGAACTCACCTGCAAGCCCCGAGGTCGGGGATTCAGGAACTCACATGTACGGCGCCTCCATGCAGCTGCGTCGCCCTCCAGCCCCGCGCCGCCCTCCTCCAGCAGCCTTCCTCTACAGCGCCATCTCCAGCAGCCGCCTCGGGCGACCCACGAGCGGGGGCTCTAACTGCGGTCGCCTCCGGCCATCCGGATGCGGCAGAAGGGCCGCCCGCCGCGGGCTCCTCCGGATGCTATTACCAGTAGCTGCGGCGTCACGTGCACCAGAAGCCGCCGCCTACTCCGACCGCCGCAGTCGCGGGGTTCGTGGGAGTGCTGGGCGGGGGATTTTGACGGGATTAAATCGATACTCTTTTCTCGTCCGAGCTACCGAATCGCCGCGCATTTCTGGGCCCTCCATTGGGATATATATCCTCTGTGACTTGGGCGCGGTGTCGGTCTACGCGTGCGCGCGCCGCCGGCGCGGCGGCTCGAGCATCTCCTCCAGGACCTCCACTGCACACGCCGGTGAGGGTTTCAAATCGAATAGGTCCTCTAATCAGCAGCAGATAGCAGCGGATGCAATCTTTTTCTAGTTACTGGCTCACGGGCATTTGATGTTTTTTTTGGTAGATTTGAAATTGGGAATACGTTGCCCAGTTTCTCAAATCGCAGTGGTGGATTCTTCGAATCGCTGCTTTTGCCCTTCTGCTTCGCAGATTAAGGTTCAGAGTCATACAACGATACACTGGTAATGAGACAGTATGCTAGTATGATTAGTCATCATGTCAGACTTATTAGTACAGGTTGAATGCTAACTGACCAGCTGGGCCCAAATGGCTAAACCTTGCATAACTATTGGCCGCAGATTCTCCAGATTATTTGACATGGACACGGCATTCTGGAAATCTGCTGAGGCCTGAGGGACTGAAGCTACTCCTGCTATGCTTGTAAGTTGTCATGACCTCTCTGAATGCTGTCATGCTTGTGGATGTATATTAGTTTCATAATGTGCCATTTATAAAGCGAAATCCAACATGTGTCCCAGAAAAGGATGTAGTACCTGTTGCATTTTAATTTGTGATGTTTTCCGTAACTATGGTTTTTGAGGGTCTCATCCTGCACACTTGTATATGCCAAAATTTCTAAAACTCCAATCATATAGATGCCACTAGAGTTTGAGCCTATTTAGGTGTCATAGGATGGCAAAGACTCAGCTGCCCCATTTGAAAGTTGAAACTAGGTACTGCCCACAGCAAAATACAGACCAGGAAACATGGTTCGAATGAAATGAATCACATGGCATGCTGCAAATGAAAACTAGAACATATCTCTTGATATTGTAGCAAGTTGTCTAAGTTGAATACCAACTTGATTAGGGCCCCAAGGGTAGTTGGGGCATGCACAGAACCCATGGTCTCCACCAGTCCTCTCATGCCACAACACATTTAAGACAGGGGAGTATCGATGGCTGGTCCTATATTTTTCTTTTAGATTATTACCTCAAACAATTGAACGAATCTGTACTGCAGCACATCAGCAATCATCCCACCAGAAGCATTGGCTCCACTCCTCACCGACAACTGAAAACCTGGTCCGAAAAATATCTAACCAAAATCATTCATCACATTGTCTGCAGCTGCAACATTGCTTGCAGAACTCTCATGGCTTTGTCTCCTGTGGTCCTAGCCACTTTTGCTGATGGCTGCACATAACCAATTCCTTCAACTATAAATCCATGACCTGCTCAACACAACATCTTCATCTGCAAACAGCACCACAGTCTGTGCAAACAACACCAAGTGCATTTTAGCCAAGAACTCATCACAACCATGATCCATTCAAAGAAGCTTGCTCAACTTACCAAGAAGTGGCAGAGGATGGTGGCAGTCGGTGGCAAGCAGACTGCAGACACTGACGGATGCTGCAGCACCGCTTCTGTTGCAGACAGGGGCCATTGTGTCATGTACACTGCCGATGGATCACGGTTCGAGGTCCCATTGGTTTACCTTGCCACAATGCTCTTCAGTGAGCTCCTGAGGATATCTCAAGAGGAATTTGGCTTCTCTAGCCATGGCAGGATCACATTACCTTTTGATGCCTCTGTGACGGAATACGTGATGTGTTTGATTAGGAGAGAGGCCTCTAAAGAGGTTGGGAAGGCGTTCCTGATCTCCATAGCAAGGCCTTGCCACAGTGCCACTTGTGTGGCCTCATTGAGACTTAACCAGCAAATTTCTGTTTGTAGCTAGTGATAAATGTTTTTGTTGAGTTGGATGTAAATTATAAGATCTGTAGGAATGTAAAGAAGGTACCAGATTTTCTCATCATAGCAGACCAGCTTCATAACTTCGCTGAAAATTTCAAATTCCTCATGATTATTTACACCTCGATCTTTTGTGTTGCTACTTGCCAAATGTTCTAGATATGATTCAGATAGCTAGTAGAATGAATCAACTTAATTGGTGAACTTTGAAAGACGTTTGCATAAGTTGAAAAATAGACGACTAGGCATCGTTCAACAATAGCTGTTCACAGAGAAATATAAACCTTGGATTTCTGTTTATTTGGTCTTTCTTTTATTGTTGTGTCATTTCTTGCTTTAATCAATGAATTTAGAAGCTCCCCTGCAATATTGTAGAAAGAGTTACGATTGCTTCAAGTATCTACTGAGAAATAAATGGTCCAGTAGAACTGCTTACAACTCAATAATGATGATAAGCTAGTTGTAGTCCAGTAGGTCCAAATTAAAGTGTAAGAAGCAGCGACGAAATGGAGCTCACATGAGATGCTGCTAATCAACCAACCAACCACCAGAAGAGTTTCTGAACTTGTCCGGCAAGTTGTACACTTGTTTGAACCACTAAACACATTAAAACTGGTTGTTCAGAAACAATGTATCGTGGGCATGTATAACCTGTCAGACTGTATCTCAATCTCTGGGATATTCAGATCTTCAAATAATTGATATTCTCACTGCCAACAGAACTATCCCTCAGTGTTCACATGTTGGGTTATACTTTCATGTGGTCCTTATGAAGCATGCCCCTGACCCGTTAAGCAGGTCAGTATGGCAGCACATTGTGATATCCAATCACCCAAACACTACCACCACTGTCTCCGACAAGTACCAAAGGGGTAGCCTCTAGACATTGCATGTCTGAAGCTCATGGCCTTGTCCCTTGCCAGCTTGCTTTGATAGCTGCACTTAAGCTGCATGCTTATCTCCCCCTCCTATAAATACATCCAGCTCTGAACCACCAAGCAGAGCACTACAACTAGCTTACCTGACACAAAACTCCGAGCTTTCTGCCAAGAAAGGAGATACAACCATGGTCAGTGCCAAGAGACTTTCTCAAATGATAAAGAAGTGGCAAAGAGTGGCAGCCATTGGGAGGAAGAGGCTCATGTGGACGGCAGCAAAAGAAGTCAATGAGTGCTGCTCGTCCGTGGCAGTGAAGGGCCACTGTGCCATGTACACTGCTGATGGGAGGCGGTTCGAGGTGCCATTGGTGTACCTCAGCACAACGATCATTGGGGAGCTGCTGAGGATGTCTCAGGATGAGTTCGGCTTCACAAGTGATGAGAGGATCACACTGCCTTGCGATGCACCAGTGATGGAGTATGTCATGTGCTTGCTCAGAAGAAATGCATCAGAAGAGGTAGAGAGAGCTTTCCTAAGTTCCGTGGTGAGACCTTGCCACTATGGAAACGGCTTCGAGCCATCCATGGGAGTTAGCCAGCAAGTAGCTATTTCTAGCGTCTGAAGATCCAGTGTTTGTTTTACCTTTTTTCTGTCCACTTTTTGGATGATGTAAATATAGTTTTATAAAGGAGATAGGAAATGAAAGAATCATATAAGAAGTTGACCATCTGACTCCCGTCTTGACTCCTGCTTGCTTAGTTTTGCAACTCTTTTGTTTGAACAAGTTAAGCTATGGCTTTATTGCATAAGACAACAAAATTCAGACTAAAGAATGAGTTTGTCATCTTTTGTGCAAGGGGACCAAAGATTTGAAGGCAATGTAGTATTAATTTTGCCAAATGGTACCAAGGCATGGCCAGGCAAAGTTATATCTTTTGCAATAACTGCTAGAACCTCTTGTAGATCATCAATCTTATTTTAGGCGGTCAAAACTAAAAAAGAAGTTAAGAAACCTGTTAAAATCTCATAGGAAACTGTAAGAACAACAAGCGAAGTGGAGTTCACACATGAGATGCTGCTAATAATAGACCATCAACTAAAGAGGTGATGTGAGAGCAAGTTGCTTGGAAACCTTGAGACCTTTATTAATCTGGTGGTTCAGCAACATTTCGTTATGGGCATAACCAACTGTTATATTTCTCCATCTCAGGGACCACCCTATATATTCAATCAGTATATAATCAAGTTCTGAAATAATTTGTATCATGCTGACAATCACAAGAGTATACGCTGCAAGCTGTTAGCGATCATGTGACAGATCCTTGCACAAACCGAAAGCTAACTAAGAAATCAGACCAGATGGCTAAATCTTGTATAACTATTGCTTGCAGGGTAGTCAACGTGAGAACGTGGCATTTCGTGATCCACCGAGGGCCAGAAGTTACTCTCACAATGCTTGTAAGCTGCCATTACCTCTGAATGCCATGGTTTTAAAGGCGTCGCCTAGGCGACGCTTAGGCGTCCAGGCACCCCTCCTCCGCCTTGAAAAAATGGGCGCTTTAGGCGCCTAGGCGTCAGAGCGCCCCTGCATCGCCTTATGACGCCTTAAAAACCATGCTGAATGCCTTCATCATTCCACATGTATCTTATTTAAAATATGTATTTTCCATGAATATTATGACATACAATGTCTGAAAGTAGGTTATACATGTTATTGCATTTTGATAAGGATTGTCTTTCTCAAATACTGTTTCAGAGATATCTTATGTTCTTAACATCATACATCATACTGACACTGGTTATCAAATAGATGCACTATAATCTGGTTCTATTAGGTTTCCTGTAGCATGGTGAGGATTCAGCATCTCATTTTAATGTTGAAACAAGACAAGCAATGCCCACAAGAAAATGAACCAGGAAACATGGCTCAAATGAGGCAATCACATGATGCACTGCAAATGCAAATTATATATTGCTACAAGTTGCTTGAATTGAATACCGACATGTTCAGGGGCAGAAGCATAGGGGGTTGCACATAATGTTTGGGCTGTACCAATCTTCTCAAGTTGCAGCGCATTTGAGACATGGTGATATGGAGGGGTGGTCCATAAAACATATCTTGGCTTGATGTTTCTAACCATTGCGCGTGTGAGTACTACACTACACTTCATCCAACCAGCATTGTTTGCTGCATCACGTGCCAAACAGCTGGTCTCATCAAAATCTTATCAAATCAGACTGTCTCTTCAACATTGCACATGCCATGTTTATAGCCTTGTCTCCATGTGTCCTCTCCACACTTATCTGATAGCTACACCTAACTCTCCCACTGCTCTCACTTCTTTCAAGTATAAATCCATAGCTTTCTCAACACAACCACTTCATCTACAAACAAGAGCAAATCTAAGCATCACTCCTTCCTGAGAAAAAGAGCATTTTAGCAAAACACTACAGAACCATGATTCACCCAAAGAAGCTAGCTCAACTGGCTAAGAAGTTGCAGAGGCTGGTGGCCAGGAGACTGCAGATACTGACGGATGCCGGAGCACCGGTTATGTTGCAGACAGGGGCCATTGCATCATGTACTGCACCGACGGATCACGGTTCGAGGTCCCATTGGCGTACCTTGGCACAATGGTCTTCAAAGAGCTCCTAAGGATGTCTCGAGAGGAGTTCGGTTTCACATGTGACGGCAAGATCATGTTGCCATGTGATGCCTCTGTGATGGAGTATGTGATGTGTTTGATTAGGAGAGAGGCATTTGAAGAGGTTGAGAAGGCGTTCCTGAGCTCCATAATTAGGCCTTGCCACAACACAAGTTGTTTGGCACCATCAACGGGACTTTATCAGCAATTTTCTATTTGTAGCTAGTGGTACATGTTTTTGTTCAATTAGATGTCAGTTATCAGGACAATAGGAAGTGAAACAAAGATACCTATTTTCTCATCTTAGCTGACCAGTCTGAGTTTTCTGATGTCATTTTTTATAATTATTCACATCTGCATCTCTTGCCTTGCTACTTTCTAGATATTCTCGCTAAGATTCAGCAAGCTTTCTTGTCAAAAAATGATTCAGCCTGCTAGCTGGTCAATTGGTTTCGTTGATGAATTTTGCAATGTGATTGCAAATCTTGAAAAAACAAACAATGGAGAATTTGGAAACGGCACATGCATGCCAAATTATATAGCACTACTGAGAGGAAAAGACAGATGGCTTAAACCTCGATTACATAACAATATAAAAACAAACTTTAACTGGAACCAAGGACGATATGAACCTCATTTCTTTTGTGTAGTTTGTTTCTCTTTGATCTTGTTGTAAGTTTCTGCTACTATCAGTGAACTTGGCAGCTCTCATGCTATATTTGAAAACAGTATGCAATTGCCTTGAGTCTCAACTGAGACATGTGGTCCAGACCTGCATGCTAGCTAGGTGTTGGTTGGTTTAACTGTGCTTTGGTCGTTGCGAGTCTAGCAACTGGCAGTTCGCTTGCTGACCCATGGTATGTAGATTGCTAGTTGTATCAACTTTGATTTTTCAGACACAAGTCTTGAGCTCATGCAGTGCCCTGGGTATGAGTTTTGGATGCATCAAACGAAACTGAATCAAATGTCGGGAATCCATTTTTAGTAGATATTTCAATATTTCAATGACAAAAAAGTCAATTCCATAGTCCCAGCTACTCGGGTCCTTATGAAAAGCAGCTCAATTTTGTAATGGTTGGGGCATTCTATTAGTAAACCCGTTTGGATGGATTTTTCAGATCTGTCATATATTGTTTGAAAGAGCTCGTAAACATAAAAGCACTGTACGAACTTTTATGCAATGGTTGGATTCGGCATTTTTAGAAGAATTTTTTACCTGAGAAGAGTTAGTTTTTTCTTTATTTTGAGGTCATTCGTGAACATTTATCCTGCCCATCAGAATGTTTCTTCGTAAATTTTGGGTCTGAGGCCATGTATATACATAACTGTGCAGGAGAATTTGTTGGCTTGTCCTGTTTGAGTCCTAAAATGCAATAAATCATTTATATCCGCAGAAATATATACATAGGAGGAATGATGGCTCTAACCATCTGTCTTGCTTGCTTAATCGACTGCAAGGCAAATGCTTGCATAGAATACCCTCTTTCCTACATCAACCTGTTTTTCTTACAAAAGTACAAAACAGGATGGCAATTAGCAACTGCAGACAATAACATGCAGGCTAACTCCCACAGGTGGAGCTGCATACTAGGCTGGCATCGCCGTGGAGTTGAGTAACGCCGCCTCCATCTCAGCGGAGGCATTTCTCCTGAGCAAGGACATGGTGTAGTGCATCACCACGGTGTCACATGGAAGCTTGATCCTCACTTCTCTGCTTGCGAAGCCAAAGAACTCTTTGGACATCCGCAGGAGATCACTGAAGACCACCCTGTTGAGGTATGCCAATGGCACCTCGAACTGTTTCCCGTCAGCAGTGTACATGATGCAGTGGCCTTTGCTGCCACTGCTGTTGAGTACCCTTCGACTGCTGTTGTGGTCGTAACTGTAAGCGCTTTCTCCCGAGAGCTGCTACCTTCTGGCACTTTGCTAGTTCAGCAATTCTTTTGGTGTTGATCATGGTCAGTTCTTTTTTGCTGGGAGATGGAAATTCTAGTTGACTTGCAAATGCTTTGTTTGTGGATGAAACAATGGTGTTTTGAGGCCACTGAACCAAGAATTTATAGCTGGAGATACCAGCCCTGTCAAGTGCCATCGATGATTGGGTAAGGGACCACAGGGTTTATCTGTGCAATGCCACAAGCAGATCAAGGAAGTAATACTGGGGTTTATATATTTCTATAGGGCCAAATGTTTGGTCCATGATGGGTACTGCCATAGTGGCACCTTTTGGTGGATAAGTGGCAAGAGGACACCATTCAAACAGAGTTCCAACATTGTGTAATGAGATATTGGCAGACAACCCTTGAGCAAGCATCTTGGGTCCTGCTTCTTATTGATGGTCAACATCTTATTTCGAATCTTGTGTTATGAGAATGAAACTTCAAAGGATTAGCTACTTATGTTTAGTTGCAAGAGTAATGATTTCACAATGATCAGGGGATCTTAGTCTTGTACTTTGCAATTCATCAACACTGAGATTGAAATCAGTTGGATGGCCAGTGTCGTGGGGCTAGCTAACTAGCATGGTTTATGCTTCAATGCAAATTATTAACGTTTTGATGAGGTTTGACCGGGACACCATTAATTGATGCAACACGAGCAACTTGGCGAACAGTTTCATAACTCCTAACTAATGGCCTACCTGGCTTCACGTGACATCAATTTCTCTGTGCCTTCTCGGTACTTTCCTGTGGGTCTAAAAACCAGCTGCAAGCTTGTAAAAGATGGGTCCTGTAAATTTAGCCAAAATCATGTTTGACAGGTATGGACTAGTCTAATGTTGCACACTTCCCTTTGAGCATTTTTAGGCCTACTGCCTTCTGCAAAGTCTTATTTTATCCTTCCAAGGACGCTAAGTTTATCTGTAACAGTTATATATAACATGCTTATTCTGAAGTTTGCTCTGCAGTTTGTACTGCTAAATGAAACTCTGTTCTTCCCTTTTTTGATTTTCTGCAAAAACTTATGATACAACAGTTGAGATGTCTTGTCTGAATAATGAACATTTTTTGTTGTATTTTGAACAAGAACACCCTCAGTAATTGTAGAATTTTGCTTCTGTAATATGTATTGTCTGAGAGAACCGAGTGTGGGTGGCTATTAATTTTCTTGAAATTATTACTTCATTAATGAGTATAATTTTAGCATATAATAAAATCACATCTTTGATTCTCTTAATGGTAGTGTTGCTTGCTAAGCATTAGCTGCTGTGAGCTAGACATTTGTACTCTGAAGCTTGAGGTTGAAGTAAATAGCTCTCTTCCACCCTATGGCCCAACGTTATATAGCTGCAATTAAGGGGACTACATAAGCCACAATAAGCTGGTATGCTAATATGTAATTTCTATGCTCCAGAACTATTCTACATCTTAATAGACAAGACATGCAAAATAGAGAATGATGAGACAAAAGCTCTATATATTCAGGACCTACAAACTGCAATCTGCTGGTGCAGTGCTACATGTGGCACTGTACAACTTGAATATTGGCAAGGCATAACTACAGAGCTCAGGAATGCCCTCTCTACTTCCTCGGATGCATTTCTTCTAACCAAGCACATGACATACTCCATCACCGCTGCATCGAAGGGCAGTGTAATCCTGCAGTCGCATGTGAACCCAAACTCCTCCTGGGACATCCTTAGCAGCTCGCCGAAGACTGCCGTGCCAAGGTACGCCAACGGGACCTCAAACCGCCTCCCATCGGCCGTGTAGATGGCACAGTGACCTTTATCTGCGACCGGCGATGTCGTGCAGCATGCTTCATCGTCTCTGGATGCCGTCTTCACCCTTTGCCACTTTCTCACCAACTGAGCAAGCTTCTTGGGATGGATCATGGCCATGGCTGCTTCGTGTTCTTGGTTCTCAGGTATTTTGCTCTGAGATGCTTGGTCTGTGAGTTTGTTGATGAAGTGCTGGTGTCTTAGCTCATGAATATATAGGGGTAGAGATATGAGACTTACTAGTAGTTGACAGGGGACAAGGTGCGTGCAATGTTGGCTCTGAAGGGAGGCAGCCAGATTCAGATCAGATTTTGCTGGGCCATGGCTTGCTCTATAGAGGTAAAAGTAGTGGACTGGTGGCTGGGATATCAGATGCATACGACAGTCTTTGATGGTAAATTGGGTAGAGGCATTATGCAACCATCTGGGGTCCAGCTTTTATGGACCTGTTCCATTCAGTTGGGTGTCCTGTATCATGAGATTGTGAGGTAAGCTAGCTAGCCTTGTTCAAGAGCAATTGATTTCCGAATGATTCAATGACCCTGTCTTCGTACTTTTGTAGCAACCCAGTGATTGCAATCAGGTGAGTTGAAGAGCCAGCATCATAGGGGGACAGTGCAATAGATGGACATGAGCCTTTGCTGAGTAGATGCAGAGTTTGCGTCACTGCTTTTGGTTATGTACTTTGCACTTAACGCTGCAGCTTCATGCTAGGTGTTTGTTGGCTGCTTTAGCAGTGCTTTGATTGCTTCAAATCTAGCAAGTTGCTTGACAGCTCCATATCTCATGGTCTGCATGATTTCCAGCACCGAATGTGTCATCCATTCCCTTGCATCTCCCCTGCATTTTCCAATGGGCATACAACCAGTTGGTAAGAGCATCAAGTCACCCGCTTCTGTCGTAAAGTCCAGTCCTGGGGCTTCATGGTATGTAATGAGTGAGTCCATCTGTACGGATCTGTGATTATTTCATTTCAGTACATCATTTGGTGGCCAGGACTGCAGTAATGCAAGTTTGTACATGGGGCTCATTTGTTAGTACTTGATAGTTACTTTCATGTCCATCACAGATTGACAGGGGCACAACAAGTGGTATCAGATTTCTTTTGCCAAAGACAAGTCTTAATGAGCTCATGCTGTGTCACAAACTAAATTTCTGTATATTCACAAGTTTTCTGGTCCCAATTCAAATATAATTCTACAGTTTTATCTTTGTTGAACAAAACGCAGAAGCTTCTCTCCAAAAGGTCAGTTCACCTCTCCATCTGTGAAGATTAAGTATTTTTTTTGCGGGGAATCTGTGAAGATTAAGTCAACTTCTCTTTGTGAGGCCATATAAAAAGATGTTGATGCATCGTGCTCAGGTCCTGAAAAGCTTTGATAACTCATTTATCTCTGCAACAAAGCATACACATCGAAAGAACAGTGGCTAACTACTGATTATCTTCCTTGGCTGCTTTTTTTTTTTAAGATCAAGATGCTTTGCATAAACAATTTCCTTTTTTTCTCCTATTTTCCTATGTCCAACTAAGTTGCACACAAGAGTAGAAAAGCATGTGGCAAACAAGAGCTCCAGAGAGCAACATGCTACGTCTCCTGGGACACATCATAGTAGCCTTTTGTGTTCTGGAAACTGAAGAGATTCTTCTCTATGTTGGAGCTTGGAATGCTTTGTCCTGTGGAGGAGTGATGGTGTTTTGAGGCACTTAGCCATGGATTTATATCTCAGGGCTGCCATGGGCAGGAGACAAAGCCATGAGCAACCAAGATTATGCTGGGGCAAGTGTCTTGGACTGGACATCGCCTAGTACCATGCTGATTGGTCTAGGTACTCCATGTTAATTGTGAGTCTGCACTTCTCACGCGTTATGCAGCAAGTTGCCTGAGTTGGTGCAATGGCTTATCACTGTGACCCAAAATCTGGTCCCATAGAAATCTCATCAAAATCATTCATCACATTGTCTGTAGGTAGCTGCAGCAACATTGCATCCAGAGCACTCATGGCATTGTCTCCTGTCCACTGCTCTTGCTGATAGAGACACACGACCCACACATTTGCACTGCCCTGAGCCCTCTCTTCCTTCCACTATAAATCCCTGGCCTGCTCAACACAAACCTCTTCATCTCATCTGCAAGCACCATCACAATCTACAACACATCTTCAGACTTTCAGAGCCAAAGAGAAATTTAGCCAGCCAGGAACACATCAGACTCAACCATGATCCATCCAAAGAAGCTTGCTCAGCTGGCCAAGAAGTGGCAGAGGAAGGTCACAGCCGGAGCTGGTGGCCAGCAAACCGACGAGTGCTGCAGCACAGTCGCTGACAAGGGCCATTGTGTGGTGTATGCCGCTGATGGGGCACGATTCGAGGTCCCGCTGGCATACCTCAGCACGACGGTCTTCGGCGAACTCCTGAGGATGTCTGGGGATGAGTTCGGCTTCACGAGCAGCGAGAAAGGCAGGATCACTCTGCCTTGCGATGCCGCAGTTATGGAGTATGTCTTGTGCTTGGTCAGGAGAGATGCCTCCGAGGAGGTCGAGAGGGCGTTCTTGAGCTCCATTGCTGGGCATTGCCATGGCCAAGATGCATTGATGGGACTCACCCACCAATTTGCTCTTTGTACTTAGCTTAGCTACCGAGAATCTGATTTTTGGTGAAATCGCAATGTACAGACTGATGTAAGATTATCATAGGAAATGATACAAAACATATATTTGCTTCCGAGAGATTTTTTTTGACAACTTTACCGTAGGGGAAGCCCCTACGGTTTCATTTTATATATTAAAAGAGCCTGCACAAAAGTCCTGAATAGGAAAAATTACATCAAGGGGGGTAGAAATGAGTTTTTACTTTTTAGATCCATGAATTACAAGAAAATGGAATGAAGCCAATCAATAAGGGGATCCACCAAACCAGCTTTTACTTTGTACCTATGTAAGAGCATATCATGTTGGAAACGAGCTTTCCATCTGTTAAAAGAGGCTGGTTGGTTGTTGCAAATCAACTCATTTCGTTCCTTTCTGAGAGAAATTTTATTTTTTGCCACTCGAAAGTCAAAGTGCAAACACATTATTTGTTGTAGGAGTAGTTTGTTTTATCAAAGTTCTTCTGTTCTATATCAGTCTGGTCTGGGTTGGGTACAATGTTCCAAGTTGCTAAATAAACAGAACTAGGATATTGTATATCTTTCTGTTACTGCTTTTGATCTTCTATTTTGTAGACATTGCCTAGAATCTAGATAAACCTTGTTACTACATTGAGAAGTTCTTTGACATGAAAATCCTACCTTTCTGCATTCTACCATAACTTGCCAGTTTGACCTCTGGGAACATCTGTCATTGTTGTATGCAACTTTAATACATTTTATGATACATCAGCCCTTCTAGAGTTTTATCCTAAGGGTTCATCGTTGAAACTGTGCATGAAACTTCAGCTGATGTATCTTTTCTGACTAGTAAACTCTTTTTTCGCAATTTAGAAAAAAACACCTCAATCATTGCTTCTGTAATATGTATGTATTACATGACGGAAATGTATATGAGAGATCATGAAAAAATGAAAAAGATTGGGTGCATGTTTATTTTCTTGAAAGTGTTTCTTCATTAGTAAATATAATTATTTTTATTATCATAGAGTAGAATCACATCTTTGATTCTTTTAGTGCTAGTGGTTCTTATTAGGCGTTCGCACCATATGTCCCGATGCTAGACATTTGTACTCTGATCCCAAGGTTGAAGTGAATCGCTGTCCTGCACCATGTGTTCTAATGCTATATAGTTTTAGTTATAATGCAAAAAACTGGTATGCCAACGTATATTTTCTACTTTCCAGCATTGTATTGGATAAAATGTGCAAAATGGAGAACACTGAGGGAAAAACTCCGCTTGTATTCAGGAACTACAAACTACAACCTGCTGGTGCAGCACTGAAGGTGGCACGGTACAGCTTGGATATTGGCAAGACATCACTACAGAGATCAGGAACGCCCTCTCTACTTCCTCGGATGCATTTCTTCTGAGAAAACACATGGCATACTCCATCACTGCTGCATCGAAGGGCAATGTGATCCTGCTGTCGCATGTGAACCCAAACTCCTCCTGGGACATTCTTAGCAGCTCACTGAAGACTGTCCTGCCTAGGTACGCCAACGGGACCTCGAACCGCCTCCCATCAGCTGTGTACATGGCACAGTGACCTTTATCTGCGACCGATGATGTTGTGCAGCATGCTTCGTTGTCTTTGGATGCCGTCTTGACCCTTTGCCACTTCCTCACGAACTGAGCAAGCCTCTTGGGATGGATCATGGTTATGC
Source organism: Avena longiglumis (assembly GCA_030063025.1). Classification (NCBI taxonomy): domain Eukaryota; kingdom Viridiplantae; phylum Streptophyta; class Magnoliopsida; order Poales; family Poaceae; genus Avena; species Avena longiglumis. Next base: position 17,776,951 of record CP125975.1, read on the forward strand.
CTGTGTTTTCTTTGTTCTGAGGTATGTCGCTCAACACTAAGCCTGCAAGTTTGTTGATGAAGTGAGGGTGTGTGCTAGCTAACCCATGAATATATAAGCATTTGGCAGGGGACAAGGCCAAGAGCTTGGTGCGTGCAATGCTGGCTCCTGAAGGTGGCAGTGAAATTCAGATCAGATTTTGCTGGGCCATGGCACTGTTTGAGTGAAGGATAGTGGACTAGTGGCTGGGTAATGCAGAAGCATTGTGCAGCCACCTGGGGTGCATGCATCCGCATCCATGCTTTTGCAGAAACCGTGTGATTTCACTCAGGTGGTCCAGGAGCCTTCCCTGAGTAGATGTAGAGTTCACTTCACTGCTTTTGGTTGTGTGTACCTTGGCACTTACAGCTGCAACTGCATGTTAGGTGCTTGTTGGTTCAACAGTACTTTGATTGCTGCAGATCTGGCAAGTTGCTAAGCAGTTCCATATCTCATTGTCCACCTATGGTCTCTAGCAGTGCATGTGCCTACCATTTCCTGGATCTTCATTGCATTTAGCTGGAGGATTTCCAGGCCAGAGCCTTAAATCTATGGAAGGACATGGTGCAACTTGAGTTGTAATACAAATATAATTTATTAGTTTATGACTGGAAACCTGTCCTGACCTGGTGACGAGAATAATACTTGGACATCCATGACACAAACATAACTAGAGGTATGACTTTTATTTGCCAACCACATCTTGATGAGTTCATGCTTTGTGACAGAACCAATTTCTGAACATTTGCAGATTTGCCAATCCTAACTTGAGTATAATTCAATGGTTTTACCGATAGTTGAACAGAATGCAGTAGCCTTATCCATAAGGTCAGCTCCCTTCTCTGTATGTCAAGATTTGCCTGCCAACATCAACTTTTCTTTGTAACATTTTGTGCCTGAGGCCATATAACTATATAGAAGGAATTTGTCGACGCATACTGCTTAGGTCATAGAAAATCTGTGATCGATCATCTATATTTGCAAAAAAGTATGTATATATATGTTAAAAGATTGCTAAAAAAACATTAAAAGAACAATGTCTGACATAAACAATTTCCTTGATTGCTTTTGTGCTCGCAAGATCATAATGCTTCACATAAACAATCTCCCATTTTCTATTTTTCCTATATCTCCGCAGTTGGTTGGTGATCAGGAGCTGCAGAAACCAAAATGCTGGCTAATTCCCAGATGAGGCTCGGCATGATAGTGGCATGGTATCACCAGGCGCTTCTCCTGAGTATGCACATGGCTTACTCCATCACCAAGACATCGCAGGGCAGCATGATTCTGCCACCGTCAGTGCCTGTGAAGCCCAACTCCTCTTGGGACATCCGCAAGAGCTCACCAAAAGTTGTTGTGCTGAGGAACGCCAGTGGTACCTTGAACTGCATGCCGTCAGCGGTCTACACTATGCAGTGTGGCCCTTGCCACTGACGAGTACGGCGTGCTGGACGACCCTTCAGTTTCTTCTGCCGACGTTGATGACAACCAGGTGAGCTTCTTCCTCCTGATGGCCCCCACCTTCTGCCACTTCTTAGCTAGCTGAGCGAGTATCTTGGCACTCATCCTGTTGGCTTCTTGTGTTTCTGGAAATGAGAGAAATTCTTCCGCAAGTTGGAGGTTCGAATGCCTTTGTCTATAGATGAAATGGTGGCGTCTGGAGCCCACTTAGCCATGGATTTATAGACCAAGGGTAAAGCGGGCATCCACACGGTGGAGTGTGATGGTTGGGCAGGAGACAATCCCATGATACGATACATGTGGTGCTGCAGTTTGGAGGTGCCATGATGTGATCTGGATCAGGTTCTGCTGGGGCCAAGTGTTCGGCACTTGCCAGTGTTTGGGCTAGGCGTCTTCCCTGCACAGCCATGATGATCGGTTTGCTGAGGAAATGGCATGATGTCCCCATTGGGATCTCTAGCCACATGCACATTTCAGACATGGATGGTGCTTAAAAATGTCATCAAAATCATTCATCACATCGTCTGTAGCTAGTTGCAACAACATTGCATGCAGAGCTCTCATGGCCTTGTCTCCTGCCCACCGCTCTTACTGATAGCTACGCACAACCTACACTCATATGGACTGCCCTGAGCCTTCTCTTCCTTCTACTTCTACTATAAATCCCTGCCCTGCTCAACACAAACCTCTTCATCTCATCTGCAAGCAACATCACAATCTACAACACATCTTCAGACTTTCAGAGCCAAAGTGAAATTTAGCCAGCCAGGAACACATCAGACTCAACCATGATCCATCCAAAGAAGCTCGCTCAGCTGGCCAAGAAGTGTCAGCGGATCTTGGTGTCTGGAGCTGGTGGCCGCCGCCGACAGGCTTCATACACGGACGACGACGAATGCTGCAGCACAACGTCATCTGTGGTTGCTGATGAGGGCCACTGTGTCGTGTACAGCACCGATGGAGCACGGTTTGAGATCCCTCTGGCATACCTCGGGACAACGGTCTTCGCCGAGCTCCTGAGGATGTCCGAGGAGGAGTTTGGCTTCGCGAGCAGCGGCGATGTAGGAAGGATCACGTTACCCTGCGACGCCACAGAGATTGATTATGTCTTGTGCCTGGTCAGGAGAGAGGCCTCTAAGGAGGTCGAGAGGGCGTTCTTGAGCTCCATTGCTGGGCACTGCTGCAACTACAATGCTAGCTACGTGGCGCCATCAATGGAACTTAGCCATCAATTTGCTCTTTGTACTTAGCTACTAGCGTAGCTTCTGTAATAGTTTTTTGGTTAGGACCAAGAGGAGCTCTGTTGAGTCTGATGTAAGTGCTAATTATCACAGGAAATGATATAAAAGAGATAGTTTTTGGTAAAATGGATTGTTTGGACACATCCTTTAACATAGTTCATATAGAGTACTGAAGAAAGTAGAAAAAAACCATGGGCTTATTGTTCGTGGTCATGATTTTCAGGGGCAGGAATCAGTAGCTAGAAGGAGACGATGGAGATGGCTGAACTCGGTAACAACACAGAGATGGAGATGGGGATAGAGAGGATTAGATGAACAATGAGAAAACTGCTGTTCCCACCTCTGACTAGAACTTAAGATTGAGATTGGGTGTCTCAGATGGAGGTGGGTTGAGCAGTTTGTAGGTTCTGGTTAGAGGTAGCAGTGACGGTTGGCTGCCTAGGAAATGGACACTGGACTATCGTTGCCGGAAGTGGCCAATTCTGGATCTCCATTCCTCGTGTGCTGGATACTGCTATGCATGGGCCGGGCAGCCTCACATCGTCTCACCACACTCCGGTGAGAATTCCAGATCAGAATAAGCTCTCTAATAAGTAGCATGTAGCAAAGCAAGCAAATCTCTGATACATGTCTCTGATACTTTCTTTTGATCTTCTGTTTTGTAGACATTGCCCAGAATTTTTTTATTTTTTCTTCTAGAATGGCATCTATTCATTATTTTTATATGCAATTCAGTATCTTCTTTTGTGAAGAAACTGCAAGAGAAAATTTGACAAAACTGTGACTAGGTTCCGGATTGATTAAATACTTGCAACATTGACAAGGCTTTAGGTAGATTCCATTAACATTAAGAGAATGCACAATTTCCATTCTTTTTTATCTATGTCAAAAAACTACTTTACGAACAAGTACTAAACAGAAAAACATTAGGAGCTGCAAACAGCCACTTGTTGGTTAACACCCAGAGACGGTGCCATACAACTTCCATAGTGGATGACATCGCTATGGAGCTCAAGAATGCCTTCTCCACCTCCATTGAAGCATTTCTCCCTAGCAAGCACATCATGTATTCCATCACCGTGGCATCCATGTTAACATGATCCTGCCATCGTCGCTGACGAATCCAAACTCCTCCTGTCACATACGGAGGAGCTCTCTGAAGATCATCGTGCCAAGGAAACGAGTCCCATCAGTTGAGATTAGATATGGATTTGTGCCCAACTGTTTGGTGAATGCTGGGTACACCACCATGCACCCCCACTGACATGTTCAGTCGATAAGCAGCATGGGGACCGGTATTGCTGAACCTTGTCATATCTCAGTCCTGTAGATGGCCAACTTGACTTGTAGCATTGCATGTGGACCCATTCCCTGGCTCCTTCTCTGAGCTTTCCTTTGGGCCTTCAACCAGCTCCATGCCCGATGATTGTGAAGAACCGACACACTTATTGTGCGTTTTTCAGGCCTACTACCTTCTGTGAAGTTTTATGAGTTTAAGAACATTCAGTTTTTCAATAACAGTTAATGATCACTTGTTTCTATACTCCTAAATAAAGCATGTTTTTTTTTCCATCTTGTGATTTTGATCGTACTTCATATATTGATAATCTTCTATTTTTTCCTAAGGATTCATCATTGTAAAATGGCTCCTGTACCACCTGATCATTTCACAAATTCACATTTTTTTGACCTTTATAATGTCATAGCTTAGAAGATACTAGATTATAAAGAAACTTGTTGTGTATTCTCTGTGCAGAAGGATGAAACTATCGACATGTAAAAAAATAGTCTCACAGCCATTGTTTGCCCATTGTACAGTTGTACCGTATGCAACTCAAATGAGAAAAGAATGACCACAAACCAGCAGCTTCTGGTTCACAAATATACTCCATTGTTGCTTTGATGATCACACTGCTTTACATACAATTTTCCTTCTCCTATAGTCTTCTATCTAACTATCTTACTCTATCTAGGCAAACTACACTAAACTGGAGACGGCATCAGGGTCTGCATGTATGTTCTTCAGAAGCTACAAACAACAAATTTGTTGGCTTGCTCCCACAGCTGTCATCATGCTGCCAGTATAGTGGCAAAACTTCACCATAGAGCTTAGCAGCGCATTCTCGACATCGGCGGAGGCATTTCTCCTGAGCAAGCTCATGACGTACTCCAGGACTGCAGCATCACAAGGAAGTGTGATCTTGCCATCCCTTGCAAAGCCAAACTTCTCCTGAGACATCCTCAGGAGCTCGCTGAAGACCGTCGTGCTGAGGTACACCAAAGGGACCTCGAAACGGCTCCCATCGGCTGTGTACATGATGCAGTGGCCCTTGGCTGGTACGGAAGTGCAGCAACCTTCATCTTCCTTGTCTGACACTGTGAGCCTCTTCCTTCCAAATGCTCCCACCCTCTGCCACTTCTTTGCCAATTGAGCAAGTCTCTTGGCGCCAGCCATGGTTGGTACTCGGTCTTTGTGTTTTCAGCTGGGAATTTGAAGTTAGCTATAGATGTTCGAATGCTCAGGTGGTGGATGAACTGATGGAGTGATGGTGTTGAGCTAGCCGCTTGCTGAATTTATAGGCAAGGCTGTGAGGGGAAGGACATTGTGGCGGTGAAGTTTAGTTGTCATTAATTTAGAAGATTTGGCAAGGGACAGGGCCATGGGATCAGTGCATGCAATGTTGCGGTATGATGAGTTTGGATTAGACTGCTGTGGGACCAAATGTTTGGTGTGTGCTTGTCTGCTGGAGCCTATAGTTGCAATAGGTAGGCATTTGCTTACTTTCTTATCATTTGTGGCTGCCAGACAGAACCTCCTTTGTTTTGTTTTGTTTGTTTGTTTCTCTTTTTCTGATCTTGTTGTAAATTCCTTCTGTGATTAATGAACTTGAGAGCTCTCCTGCTATATTTGAAAAAGTGGTACGGTTGCCTTGAGTCTCAACTGAGAAATGTGGTACAGACCTCCATCCTAGCCTAGGTGTTGGTTAGTTTAGCAGTGCTTTGGTCATTGCGAGTCTACCAACTGCTTTGATCGTCGCAAGTCTAGCAATTGGTAGTTCGCTTGACTAGAAGTAGCATGTACTTTGCTAGTTGTATCAATTCTTATTTGTCAAACACAAGCTTTGAGCTCATGTAGTGCCATGGGTTGAAAATTTCAATGCATTGAAAGGAAACTGAATGAAATGCTGGAGAATCCATTTCTAGTACACTTCAATGAAAAAAAATCGGTACCATAGTCCCAGCTAGTCCCAATCCAGTACTAGATTGAGCTTTTCATTGAACAACCCTCAGTAATTGCAGAAAATTTGCTTCCATAATGTGTATTATCCAATAGAACTGCATATATATAGATCATGAAACAAAGAAAGAGTATTATTTTTCTTGGAACTGTTACTTCATCGATAACATAATTTGTGGTTGTTTAGAATATACTCCATAAATTCACATCTTTGATTCTCGTAATGGTAGTGTTGCTTGTTAGACGTTAGCTTCTATCAGCTAGACATTTGTACTCTGAAGCTCGACATTGAAGTAAATAGCTTTCTTGCACCCTATGGCCCAATGCTATATATGGTTGAAATTAAGAGGACTACATAAGATAAAACAAGCTGGTATGCTAATAAGTAGGAGTGGTTTCCTCTCTCTGTTAACTATTTGAAATCGTATTGATAAGACATGCAAACTGGAGAAAAATGAGGCAAAAACTCTGGATATATTCAGGAGCTACAAACTGCAAGCTGCTGGTGCAGCGCTACACATGGCACCATACAGCTTTGATATTGGCAAGGCATCACTACAGAGCTCAGGAATGCCCTCTCTACTTCCTCGGATGCATTTCTTCTAACCAAGCACATTACGTACTCCATCACCGCTGCATCGAAGGGCAGTGTGATCCTGCTATCGCATGTAAACCCAAACTCCTCCTGAGACATCCTTAGCAGCTCGCCGAAGACTGTCGTGCTAAGGTACGCCAACGGGACCTCGAACCGCCTCCCATCGGCTGTGTACATGGTACAGTGACCTTTATCTGCGACCGACGATGTCGTGCAGCATGCTTCATCTTCTCTGGATGCCGTCTTCACCCTTTGCCACTTTCTCACCAACTGAGCAATCCTCTTGGGATGGATCATGGCCATGGCTGGTGTTCTTGCTTCTCAGGTATTTTGCTCAGAGATACTTGGTTTGTGAGTTGGTTGATGAAGTGCTGGTGTCTTAGCTCATGAATATATAGGCACAGAGATATGCGACTTACTAGCTGTTGACAGGGGACAAGGTGCGTGCAATGTTGGCTCTGAAGGGAGGCAGCCAGATTCGGATCAGATTTTGCTGGGCCATAGCTTGCTCTGTAGAGGCAAAGGTAGTGGACTAGTGGCTGGGCAATCAGATGCATACTACAGTCCTTGATGCTCAATTGGGTAGAGGCATTATGCAACCATCTGGGGTCCAGCTTTTATGGATCTCTTCCATTCGGTCCTGTGTCCTTATCATGAGATTGGGAGGTAAGCTAGTTTGCCTTGTTCAAAAGCAATCATTTCTGAATGGTTCGACGACCCTGGTCTTTGTACTTTCACAGCAACCCGGTGATTGCAATCAGGTAAGGTGAAGAGCCAGTGTCACAGGGGACACTGCGTATGATGGTCAGGAGCCATTGCTGAGTAGATGCCGAGTTTGCGGCGTCACTGCTTTTGGTTGTGTACTTTGCACTTACAGCTGCAGCTTCATGCTAGTTGTTTGTTGGTTGGTTTAGCGGTGCTTTGATTGCTTCAAATCTAGCAAGTTGGTTGACAGCTCCGTGTGTCAGCCATTCTCTTGTATCTCCCCTGCATTTCCAAATGGGCCTACAACCAGTTTGTAAGCATCAGGTCACCGGCTTCAGCTGGAAAGTTCGGTCCTGGTCTTCAGGGTATGGCATTGAGTCTATCTTTTGGGTGGCCAGGACTACAGTAATCCAAGTTGCAATGCAGGGCTCATTTGTTAATACCTGATAATTACTTGCATGTCCATGACAGATTGATGGGGACATAACTAGTGTGTCAAATTTCCTTAGCCAAAGACAACTCCTAACGAACTCGTATCACACTGTCATAGATTCAATTTTTATATTCGCAGGCGTTCTGGCCCCAATTCAAATATAATCTAACAGTTTTAGCTTTGTTGAACAAAACACAACAGCTTCTCCAAAAGGTTAGTTCCATTCTCCATCTGTGAAGATTAAATTTTTTTTTGTGTGGAATTTGTGAAGATTAAGTGAACGTTTCTTTGTATCATTTTGGTTTGTGGCCATATAACTGTGTAGAAGAAATTTGTTGATGCATTGTGCTTAGGTCCTAAAAAGCTGTGATAACTCATTTTATCTCTGCAACAGAAAAGTGGCCTACTGCTGGTTATTGTCCTTGGCTGCTTCTTTGCTTTCAAGATGTAAACGCTTTACATAAACAATTTCCTTTTTTCTCCAATTTTCCTACGTCAACTAAATTGCACACAAGAGTAGAAAAGCAGGTGGCAATCAAGAGCTGCAGAGAGCAGCATGTTGTGTAACTCTTCAGATGTGGTGCCCCACAGCTTGCATCGTAGTGGCATGGTAATGGCATCGCCATGGTGCTGAGGAACGCTGCCTCCATCTCTGTGGAAGCGCCTCGTTTTCTTTCTCTGGCAGGAACGACTACAAAGTGAGCCTCTTGCTCCTGAGGACTGACATCCTCTGCCACTTCTTGGCCAGCTGAGTAAGTCTAGTGGGACACATTATATTAGCCTTTTGTGTTCTGGAAACTGAATAGATTCTTCTCTGTGTTGGACCTTGGAATTCTTTGTCCTGTGGGCGGAGGGATAGTGTTTGGAGGCATTAGCCATGGAATTATATCTCAGGTCTGTCATGCGCAGGAGACAAGGCCATGAGCAACCAAGATTATGCTGGGGCAAGTGTTTGGCGTGTGCTGGAGCTTGGACTGTACATCGCCTACTACCATGCTGATTGGTCCCGGTACTCCATGTTAATTGAGTCTGCACCGCTCACGCGGAATGCAGCGCAAGTTGCCTGAGTTGGCGCAATGGCTTATCACTGTGACCCAAAATCTGGTCCCATAGAAATCTCATCAAAATCATTCATCATGTTGTCTGTAGGTAGCTGCAACAACATTGCATCCAGAGCACTCATGGCATTGTCTCCTGCCCACTGCTCTTCCTGATAGCTACACACGGCCCACACATATGCACTTCCCTGAGCCCTCTCTTCCTTCCACTATAAATCCATGGCCTGCTCAACACAAACTTCTTCATCTCATCTACAAGAAACATCACAATCTACACCACACCTTCAGACTTTCAAAACCAAAGTGAAATTTAGCTAGCCAAGAGCATATCAGACTCAACCATGATCCATCCGAAGAAGCTTGCTCAGCTGGCCAAGAAGTGGCAGAGGAAGGTCACAGCCGGAGCTGGTGGCCAGCAAGCCGACGAGTGCTGTAGCACAGTCGCTGTCAAGGGCCATTGTGTGGTGTACGCCGCCGATGGGGCACGATTCGAGGTCCCGCTGGCATACCTCGGCACGACGGTCTTTGGCGAACTCCTGAGGATGTCCGGGGAGGAGTTCGGCTTCACGAGTAGCGAGGGAGGCAGGATCACTCTGCCTTGCGATGCCGCGGTTATGGAGTATGTCTTGTGCTTGGTCAGGAGAGAGGCCTCCAAGGAGGTCGAGAGGGCGTTCTTGAATTCCATTGCTGGGCATTGCCATGGCCAAGATGCATCGACGGGACTCACCCATCAATTTGCTCTTTGTACTTAGCTTAGCTACTCAGAATCTGATATATTTTTGGTGAAATGACAATGTACAGACTGATGTAAGATTCTATTATTACAGGAAATGATAGAAAACATATATTTGTTTCTGAGAGAAATTTTATTATTGGCCACTCGAAAATGAAAGTGCAAACACATTATTTGTTGTAGTTTGTCAAAGTTTTCCTTCTATTCTATATCACTCTTATCTGGGTTGGGTACAATGTTCCCAGTTGCTAGATAAACAGAACTAGGATATTATTTATCTTTCTGTTACTGCTTTTGATCTTCTATTTCAGACATTACCTAGAATTTAGATAAACCCTGTTACTATATTGAGAAGTTCTTTGACATGAAAATTCTACTCCCTCCGTCCAGAAATAACTGAATTGAGTTTGTCTAGATTCAAATGTATTTAGACGCATTTTAGTGTATAGATACATCCGAATCTAGACAAACCCAAGTCAGTTTTTCCTGGACGGAGGGAGTACCTTTCTGCGATCTACTGTAACTTGCCAGTTTGACTTCTGAAAACATCTGTCACCATTGTATGCAATTTTAATACATTTTACGATACATCAGCCTTTCCAGAGTTTTATCCTTAGGGTTCATCGTTGAAATTGTTCATGAAATTTCAGCTGATTTATAATTTCTGACTAGTAAACTCTTTTTCGCAATTTAGACAAAAACACCTCAACCATTGCAGCACATTGCTTCTTATGTATTACATGCAGGAAGTGTATATGGGAGATCATGAAACAATGAAAAAACTTGGTGGCTGTTAATTTTCTTGAAAGTGTTTCTTCAATAATAAATATAATTATTTTTATTATCATATAATAGAATCGCATCTTTGGTTCTTTTAGTGCTAGTGGTGCTTGTTAAGCGTTAGCTATGAGCTAGACATTTGTAATCTGATCCTGAGGTTGAAGTGAATCGCTGTCGTGCACCCTATGTCCTAATGCTATGTACTCCCTCCGTTTCAAAATATAAGATGTTTTAGGTTTGTAAAGAAAATGAATCTAGACTTCTTTTAGTATGTAGATTCATCCCAAAGTTGAATGAACCTATATACTAAAACAAGTCTAGATTCATTTTCTTCACAAATCTAAAATGTCTTATATTTTGAAACGGAGGGAGTAGTTGTAGTTAATGGTACTTCATATAATGCAAAAAAACTGGTATGCTAACGTATATTTTCTACTTTCCAGCATTTATTGGATAAGAGATGCAAAATAGAGAACACTAAGGGAAAAACTCCGCATGTATTTAGGAACTACAAGCTACAAGCTGCTGGTGCAGCACTGAAGGTGGCACGGTATAGCTTGGATATTGTCAAGGCATCACTATAGAGCTCAGGAACGCCCTCTCTTCTTCCTCGGATGCATTTATTCTGAGAAAACACATGGCATACTCCATCTCCGCTGCATCGAAGGGCAATGTGATCCTGCTGTTGCATGTGAACCCAAACTCCTCCTGGGACATCCTTAGCAGCTCACTGAAGACTGTCGTGCCAACGGGACCTCGAACCGCCTCCCATCATCTTTATCTGTGACCGACGATGTTGTGCAGTATGTTTTGTCGTCTCTGGATGCCGTCTTGACCTTTTTCCACGTCCTCACCAACTGAGCAAGCCTCTTGGGATGGATCATGGTCATGCCTGTGTTTTCTTTGTTCCGAGGTATGTCGCTCAATAATAAGCCTGCGAGCTTGTTGATGAAGTGAGGGTGTGTACTAGCTAACCCATGAATATATAAGCATTTGGCAGGGGACAAGGCCATGAGCTTGGTGCGTGCAATGCTGGCTCCCGAAGGTGGCAGTGAAATTCAGATCAGATTTTGCTGGGCCATGGCACTGTTTGAGTGAAGGATAGTGGACTAGTGGCTGGGTAATGCAGAAGCATTGTGCAGCCACCTGGGGTGCATGCATCCGTCTCCATGCTTTTGCAGAAACCGTGTGATTTCACTCAGGTGGTCCAGGAGCCTTCCCTGAGTAGATGCAGAGTTCACTTCACTGCTTTTGGTTGTGTGTACCTTGGCACTTACATCTGCAACTGCATGTTTGGTGCTCGTTGGTTCAACAGTACTTTGATTGCTGCAGATCTGGCAAGTTGCTGAGCAGTTCCATATTTCATTGTCCACCTATGGTCTCTAGCAGTGCATGTGCCTACCATTTCCTGGTATCTTCATTGCATTTAGCTGGAGGATTTCCAGGCCACAGCCTTAAATCTATGGAAGGACATGGTGCAACTTGATTTGCAATACAAATATAATTTATTAGTTTATGACTGGAAACCTGTCCTGACCTGGTGACGAGAATAATACTTGGACATCCATGACACAAACATAACTAGAGGTATGAATTTTATTTGCCAACCATAACTTGATGAGTTCATGCTTTGTGACAGACCCAATTTCTGAACATTTGCAGATTTGCCAATCCTAACTTGAGTATAATTCAATGGTTTTACCGATAGTTGAACAGAACGCAGTAGCCTTATCCATAAGGTCAGCTCCCTTCTCTGTCAAGATTTGCCTGCCAACATCAACTTTTCTTTGTAACATTTTGTGCCTGAGGCCATATAACTATATAGAAGGAATTTGTCGACGCATACTGCTTAGGTCAGAGAAAATCTGTGATCGATCATCTATATTTGCAAAAAAGTATGTATATATATGTGAAAAGATTGCTAAAAAAACATTAAAAGAACAATGTCTGACATAAACAATTTCCTTGATTGCTTTTGTGCTTGCAAGATCATAATGCTTCACATAAACAATCTCCCATTTTCTATTTTTCCTATATCTCCGCAGTTGGTTGGTGATCAGAAGCTGCAGAAACCAAAATGCTGGCTAATTCCCAGATGAGGCTCGGCATGATAGTGGCATGGTATCACCATGGAGCTGAGGAACACGGCCTCCATCTCCGCGGAGGCGCTTCTCCTAAGCATGCACATGGCTTACTCCATCACCGAGGCATCGCAGGGCAGCGTGATTCTGCCACCGTCAGTGCCTGTGAAGCCGAACTCCTCTTGGGACATCCGCAAGAGCTCACCAAAGGTTGTTGTGCTGAGGAGCGCCAGTGGTACCTTGAACTGCATGCCGTCAGCGGTCTACACTATGCAGTGTGGCCCTTGCCACTGACGAGTACGGCGTGCTGCACGACCCTTCAGTTTCTTCTGCCGACGTTGATGACAACCAGGTGAGCTTCTTCCTCCTGATGGCCCCCACCTTCTGCCACTTCTTAGCTAGCTGAGCGAGTATCTTGGCACTCATCCTGTTGGCTTCTTGTGTTTCTGGAAATGAGAGAAATTCTTCCGCAAGTTGGAGGTTCGAATGCCTTTGTCTGTGGATGAAATGGTGGCGTCTGGAGCGCACTTAGCCATGGATTTATAGACCAAGGGTAAAGCGGGCGTCCACACGGTGGAGTGTGATGGTTGGGCAGGAGACAATCGCATGATACGATACATGTGGTGCTGCGGTTTTGGAGGTGCCGTGATGTGATCTGGATCAGGTTCTGCTGGGGCCAAGTGTTCGGCACTTGCCAGTGTTTGGGCTAGGCGTCTTGCCTGCACAGCCATGATGATCGGTTTGCTGAGGAAATGGCATGAGGTCCCCATTGGGATCTCTAGCCACATGCACATTTTAGACATGGATGGTGCTTAAAAATGTCATCAAAAGCATTTATCACATCGTCTGTAGCTAGTTGCAACAACATTGCATGCAGAGCTCTCATGGCCTTGTCTCCTGCCCACCGCTCTTACTGATAGCTACGCACAACCTACACTCATATGGACTGCCCTGAGCCCTCTCTTCCTTCTACTTCTACTATAAATCCCTGGCCTGCTCAACACAAACCTCTTCATCTCATCTGCAAGCAACATCACAATCTACAACACATCTTCAGACTTTCAGAGCCAAAGTGAAATTTAGCCAGCCAGGAACACATCAGACTCAACCATGATCCATCCAAAGAAGCTCGCTCAGCTGGCCAAGAAGTGTCACCAGATGTTGGTGTCTGGAGCTGGTGGCCGTCGCCGACAGGCCTCATACACAGACGACGACGAATGCTGCAGTACAACGTCATCTGTGGTTGCTGATGAGGGCCACTGTGTCGTGTACAGCGCCGATGGAGCACGGTTTGAGATCCCTCTGGCATACCTCGGGACAACGGTCTTCGCCGAGCTCCTGAGGATGTCCGAGGAGGAGTTTGGCTTCGCGAGCAGCGACGACGTAGGAAGGATCACGTTGCCCTGCGACGCCACAGAGATTGATTATGTCTTGTGCCTGGTCAGGAGAGAGGCCTCTAAGGAGGTCGAGAGGGCGTTCTTGAGCTCCATTGCTGGGCACTTCTGCAACTACAATGCTAGCTACGTGGCTCCATCAATGGAACTTAACCATCAATTTGCTCTTTGTACTTAGCTACTAGTGTAGCTTCTGTAATAGTTTTTTGGTTAGGACCAAGAGGAGCTCTGTTGAGTCTGATGTAAGTGCTGATTATCACAGGAAATGATATAAAAGAGATAGTTTTTGGTAAAATGGATTGTTTGGATACATCCTTTAACATAGTTCATATAGAGTACTGAAGAAAGTAGAAAAAAACCATGGGCTTATTGTTCGTGGTCATGATTTTCAGGGGCAGGAAGCAGTAGCTAGAAGGAGACGATGGAGATGGCTGAACTCGGTAACAACACAGAGATGGAGATGGGGATAGAGAGGATTAGATGAACAATGAGAAAACTGCTGTTCCCACCTCTGACTAGAACTTAAGATTGAGATTGGGTGTCTCAGATGGAGGTGGGTTGAGCAGTTTGTAGGCTCTGGTTAGAGGTAGCAGTGGCGGTTGGCTGCCTAGGAAATGGACACTGGACTATCGTTGCCGGAAGTGGCCAATTCTGGATCTCCATTCCTCGTGTGCTGGATACTGCTATGCATGGGCCGGGCAGCCTCACATCGTCTCACCACACTCTGGTGAGAATTCCAAATCAGAATAAGCCCTCTAATAAGTAGAAGTATGTAGCAAAGCAAGCAAATTTCTGATACATGTCTCTGATTCTTTCTTTTGATCTTCTGTTCTGTAGACATTGCCCAGAAATTAAATGAGCCATGTAGTTGAAAATATGATACGGTAACTTCTTTTTTGCTGTTTTCTTCTAGAATGGCATCTATTCATTTTTTGTATATGAAGAAACTGCAAGAGAAAATTTGACGAAACTGTGACTAAGTTCTTGATTGATTAAATACTTGCAACATTGACCAGGCCTTAGGTAGATTCCATTAACATCAAGAGAATGCACAATTTCCAATTTTTTTTTATGTATGTCAAAAAGTTATTTTACTAACAAGTAGTGGATGACATCGCTATGGAGCTCAAGAATGCCTTCTCATCCTCCACTGAAGCATTTCTCCCAAGCAAGCACGTCATGTATTCCATCCCCGTGGCATCACTTTTTTTTTCCGAAAAGGAGCATAAGCCCCGGCCTCTGTATCAATTGGTGCACAGCCTTTTATTTCAACATTCAGTGTATTACAAAGTCATGATCACGGATGACATAAGGTCGATACATAAATCAACCATCTAAAAATGATAAGCCAAAATAAACTAGCCATCTCCTAGTCTATTAGTATGCCGCCAAGTAGCCTGGCAGTAGATATCCTGTACGACCGTCAGGAGAGTATTGGACCCAGTAACCATAGGTTGTCGCTGGTCCATAGGTAGAAGATGCGCCCATAGCTGAATCCAGTGCGTAGCCATTCAGATAACCTGCAAAAAGTTTGAGCCAGATGCTCTGTTAAAAATAATGTTGTTTCAGCAGTTCCATATAGACCAACATATGACAGAGATCCCAATCCTAATTCTGGCCTTGTCATTTTTATCTACCCCATTTAGCCAGTTTCCAAACATATTAGTCACATTAGCTGGTGGAGGAATATTATATGCGAAAAAGATCATACGCACCGTGGCATCACATGGCAACATGATCCTGCCATCGTTACTGACAAATCCAAACTACTCCTGACACATATGAAGGAGCTTTCTGAAGATCATCGTGCCAAGGCATGCCAATGGCACGTCGAAAGGAGAGAAGATGACTGCAAACTCTTCTCAATGACAACTCAAATTAGAGAAGAATGACTGCAAACTCTTCCCAATGACAACTCAAATGAGAGAATGACCACAAACCAGCAGCTTCTGGTTTGCAAAAATACTCCATTGTTGCTTTGATGATCACACTGCTTTACATACAATTTTCCTTCTCCTGTAATATTCTATCTAACTATCTTATACTATCCAGGTAAACTACACTAAACCGAAGACAGCATCAGGGTCTGCATGTATGTTCTTCAGAAGCTACAAACAACAAATTTGACGGCTTGCTCCCACAGCTGTCATCATTCTGCCAGTATAGTGGCAAAACTTCACCATAGAGCTTAGCAGCGCATTCTCGACATCGGCGGAGGCTTTTCTCCTGAGCAAGCTCATGACGTACTGCAGGACTGCAGCATCACAAGCAAGTGTGATCTTGCCATCGCTTGCAAAGCCAAACTCCTCCTGAGACATCCTCAGGAGCTTGCCGAAGACCGTCGTGCTAAGGTACACCAATGGGACCTCGAAACGCCTCCCATCAGCCGTGTACATGATGCAATGGCCCTTGGCTGATACGGAGGTGCAGCAAACTTCATCTTCCTTGGCTGATGCTGTGAGCCTCTTCCTCCCAAGTGCTTCCACCCTCTGCCACCTCTTTGCCAATTGAGCAAGTCTCTTGGCGCCGGCCATGGTTGATTCTTGGTCTTGTGTTTTGAACTGGAATTTGAAGAAGCAGGCTATGGATGTTTCAATGCTTAGTTGGTGGATGAGCTTATGAAGTGATGGTGTTGAGCTAGCCGCTTGCTGAATTTATAGGCAAGGTTTTGAGGAAAAGGATAATATTGCAGTGTCAGTGAGAAGAGTTGGCAAGGACAGGGCCATGGGATCAGTGCGTGCAATGTTGCAGTATGATGAATTTGGATTAGATTGGGATGGGGCCAAATGTTTGGTTTGTGCCGGAGCCTATAATTGTAAGTGGCAGGCAGTGGTTTGCTTTCTTATCATTTGTGGCTGCCATACCGAGCCACGTAGGGAACAAGAGGCGGTGTGTCGAGAGCATGGCTATTGGTAACACGTGAGGAGAGTGCAGCAATGGTTCCAGATTCAGGGATTGAACAATTTTGGAGAGCACCGATCGATGTATACGCTTCTCCTGACAGATACCTGACATTGGGATGTGCATTGTTCACGCCTCATATCAGTCCTAGCACATGCTCTGTTTTGATTTCCGGCATCTCACATGGTGACTTCTGCAGTTGGATCTTAGCTCTTTTGAGTACATTAGTACAGGACAAGGAGTAAGCTCTTGGTGAGCACTGATTGATTTCGCTATCTAGGCACTTCTCCTGACAACTTTTGGTGTGCATTGTTCATGCTCTTTATCAGTCTATTCTCTGTGACAGTCAAAAACATGTCCGTTTGTTTTCCAGCATCTCACATGGTGACTGCTATCTTGCATCTCATTTCTTCAAGGGTACATGACTAGAGGACTAGAACCAAACTGATTATGAAGCCACCTTGGTTTTCCTGTGAAAGTGGTAGGTATGTCACATGTCCAAGCTGAAGTTGATGTCTCTCATAGCCTGATGTGTGTTGTGCTGACTGTTTGGTTCCAATGCATGCATTGTATTTGCAGTGTGACCTTTCCATGTTATAGTCCAACATAAGAGAAATTCAGAAAAGGAAACCTCTCCTTAATAATGTCATGGCACGTGTATTATTAATTCACTGTGGACTGGTTCAGCATTGAATTGTCCATCTTTCTTTGACCCTTTTGATTTTGAACTTGTATATATTTATACAACATGTTTTGGTAGAATGAGGACAATCTGCTGGGCTTGATTAGTTTAACAACTGTGACGGAAACTGATGATTAGCTTGATGTTGCAATTAATCTGTTCCAGTGCCTGAATTTGTAGGGGAAGGCTGGGTCAAGTGCAATCATGCACCTGTCAGTGAAAGTACATAACGTGCAATGTTGCTACAACTCCAAGGGTGGATGCATGCATGCACACACCTGCAGCTAGCTAAGTGCCGGATCTAGCTTGTGTGGTTCCTGTGCTATGCTCTTTTGTACATAGCATAGTTTAGGGCTGTTCTCCTTTCGTTTTCTTTTCTATTCACTTGCCTTTTATTTTCCGTTGTGAGCTGTACTTGCACCATTTGTATCATGCCCTTTTGTTAGTCATTAAACATATCAGTATGGAATAACAAGCCAGAGCCAAAGTGGTTTGGTCCCAGAGATATCAAATCAAGTTCACACTGATATTATCTTGGGCTTGTACTTGCAGTCAGCATTGCACGTTGAGAGCTCATGGCAAAGCCTCTCCCTTGCCAACTTGTCATTCATAATACCATAGCCACACCTAATTAAAATGCATGCTTTTTACCTCCTCCTATTGCCTATATTTAATTATCTACACTATCCAGGTAAACTACAGAAAACAGAGAACAAGATCAGGCTCTAGGCGCTTCAATCAGCAAATTTGCTGTCTGGGTCCAAAAATTGACATTGCAGAGAGCTAGAATAATTCATTCGACAAATTCCCTGCTCATTATTAGGAGTACCTCCCCCTCTCCTAGTAATAAGAGAATATTCAAGGCATTTGTATATCATAGCTCGTGAAGGTAGTATCAAGCTAATATATCTTTGTTTAAACACTTTTGGGGTTCCTGGAAGGGCAGACGGTATGTAAACTATACCGTGGAAATGAAGCAATTCTGTTTTTTCCTTGGTCTTTTTAGTATGTTTTATATTAGATGGGTTCTTATGCTAGGGATCTTATAGGAGAAATATCTGCGTGTAGTTCTCTGTTAAACCTTATGATATGACATTCGATTGAGTACCTTTCTAGCAGCAGAGAATTGTACCCTCTAGGTAGAACTGCCTGGGAAGATGATAAGAATATATCCCATATAAATTTCACCAAAAACATCATGGGAAAGAATTTTTTTAAACTACTTCTAGAGCAATATAGAAAAAAATACGGTGAAAACTGAGTAGGAATATTACACCACTACACACACCGTCGGTCATCCCGTTGGCTTGAGACAACCTTTACATGTCTGCATGATCATTATGAATGGCTAGTCATGTCTGCATGATCATTATGAATCGCTAGTTATGCTCTACGGATCAAAGAATGCCATATAAAAGATATATTTAATGAGAATCAAGCATTTATACTAGTTCACGTATGTTTTTCTGGTCTTCTCAAAATCTTAGAAGGAACATATTGCTCACCTTGCTGTTTTCTTTAGAAAGTTAGAACAAACGGGCTTAATATTATCGAAAAAGAAAATGGAAATTTGCAAAGAGAAAATCAATTTCTTGGGCATGAATTAGGAGAAGGAAAAGTATAGCTGCATGAACATATTGCTAAGATTTTTTTTACAATCCCTTGAATACTATAAACGATTAAAAGGTTCTACAACAATTTATAGGGACTGTAAACTATGCAATAAATTATATAGATAAGCTAGCAAAGCTATCTAGACCTTTGTGTGTTAAATTAAGGAAAAATGGTCAGATATATTTTAGTCCTGAAGACATAAAATTAGTCAAGGCCATCAACAGAAAGGTCAAAAAATTGAAACCCTTAGAATTACCATTAGAGATAAATACTTTATAACTCAAAATGATACATCCAAAGTAGGGTGGGGTGCTATATGAAAGCAAAATCATGATAAATACTCTTTAAGGCGGAAGAGAACATATGCAGATAGGCCTAGGGAGCTATAAATAAAAATTGACACATAATGTTTCCTAGCAATAGTCCATGCAATAAATGCATTCATATTATGTTTAGGACTTATATAATTTACATTAGTGGACATACTATAAAGTGATATGTCGATATTATAATTAAATCAATAGTAAGAAACGTTATACAAGAAGATGGGTTCTATTTTAAGATATTATAATTGGAAATTTATAAAAAGTTGTTTTTAGCATATTAAAGGAAATGATAATTGTATACCTGACATTCTCTCGCACATACAATTTACATGAATGAAGCATGGGATGCGTCCCACTAGGGTGGAAGTATTCACTTTTGGTACTGAAAAGTGAATACACTCAAAATTCAAAATGAAGGTCCATGTAGTCCTCGAAAATATTTCCCTTGAATACACTCAAAATTCAAAATGAAGGTCCATGCAGTCCTCGAATTTTTTTAAGACCATATACTTGACAATTTGTAGTTCCAATACAACAATAAGAGAGGAGAAATATGTACTATACCCATTCTTAATAGTCATGCATAATATCTCAAAATGATGAACAAAAAGATACCATTGTCAACGAATATTGAGATATAAGAATATAAACCACTATAGTTTATATATTATGGAATCAAACCATGAATATATCTTTTGAAGAAACAATAAAAAGGTAAGTTAGAAGCAAAGATGATGTACAATGGAAAAACATTTAGATGTTAATGAAGCCTTTAGCAGAGCAAGGAGTGTGATATGAGAAAACATCATATAGAAACAGAAAACCAAACATCTAGAAGCTTAAAGGAATAGATAAAAATATCCCATGTCCATTAAATCTTAATCATACGAAGGAAGAATCATTAAATTACCATAAAGGTAAAGGAAGCAAAA
The DNA here is from genome assembly GCA_030063025.1 of Avena longiglumis. Lineage (NCBI taxonomy): Eukaryota > Viridiplantae > Streptophyta > Magnoliopsida > Poales > Poaceae > Avena > Avena longiglumis. Next base: position 17,797,143 of record CP125975.1, read on the forward strand.
TCCAAAACGAAGTCAAACATACAGAGAATGCCTTGTAAAAGGAGTGGATCCTTTAGAAACTGAATATATAGCCTTGAAGATAAATGAAAAAATAGAATATGTATCAAAATGATGGAAGGGAGAATCACGAAAGATACTTGAAATGAATTATGGGTTGGAAATTTGTGAAATATTTGATGAAATAAAGAAAGAATATCAAATAATGTATGATTTCAGTCTTTTAGATGAATATCATATGGATATTGCAGTAAATGAGCAAAAACCTGAATACACAAATCCATAAAGATAGTCTGCAGAAATGCAGATTTTGAATTGATATTGCATAAGTTATTCGGGTCATCAGGACCTAAGCCCATTTATTTGATAGAATTTTAATATTGAGGTAATTTTAGTTATATGGACATGGAAGACGTTTGCCGCGCTCCGGGGCCTGGGGGCCTTGGATTGTCTACCCTCTAGACGTTTCTCTAACAGGGGTAGCCCAGCGTAGCTCTCTCTTGTTTTGTGTTTGTTTAGGTCATATGATGATGTAAAACCATGTTGGTTCACAAGGTGCGACACTATCCTACCCGGTTTCAACTGAACGGAGAGTTCCCCCCTTATACAAGTCCAGAACCTTCGCTTCTAGGTTACAGCGCATGCATGTACCCGGAGACTAGTAGGTTTTGGATGTTTCAACACAACACCACACCACCATGCATGTGCTAGGTCCACATGCAAGTTCTTGAGGCATTCCTACGCCCCGGAGCGCGGTTTGCCACGGAACCCTGATCTGGGGGCCTCGGATCGTCTACCCCCTAGACGTTCCTCGCATAGATCTCTCTTGTTTTGTGTTTTTAGGTCATATGATGATGTAAAACCATGTTGGTTCACAAGGTGCGGCACTATCCTACCCGGATTCAGCTGAACGGGCAGTTTCCCCCTTATACAAGTCCAGAACCTTCGCTTCTAGGTTACAACGCATGCATGCACCCAGAGACAAGTAGGTTTTGGATGTTTCATCACAAGGCCACACCTCCATGCAAAGCAGATCTTACCGTTCCAAAGTGAATAGAAATGCTTTACCAATTCGAAATCAAACAACTAATGCATTGGTGTGATGAAGTGAATATTGAGGGTATGGAGAACGATCATATGGGACACAGGTTATTTATGGTGGAGCTGTAGGTATGGAATCCTAACTACACCGCAAACAAGTCATAGTGTTGATCGTTATGATAACCCAAGAGACACACACGGTGGAGATAAGCGTGGCAAAGCAACTTATGAACATGAATATTGCAATGCACAAGAAAGATGTTTTGGAGGGAAAGAAGGACTCTTTCCTGGACTTGTATAAGGGGGAAACTGGAAATTAAATAAATAGTAAAGAGACCCATCATTGGCATGCAAGTAATTAAGCAACCCAAATGCATCAGGTAATGCGATTCTTGGTACGGAAACAAGAAGAAGCCAAAGCAACCAAAGATAAGGTTGTAATATTCTTGATGACAAAACTTGTCTAAGACACAATCATGAATAGCAAGAAGATTCTCAAGATAAATGCAGAGCCATCACATAGTGGAGGATGCACAAAAAACCCTCCGTCATCGTCAAACATATGCTCATGAACCTACAAAGAAGGGATACAAAGGCTATAAATCCTAGGACATTTCTAAAAAAATAGGTGCATGATGACTAAGAAGAAAGAATAACTAAATAATGATAGAGGGATTATAGACTTTTAGACTTTGTAGCCCTTATTTATAGCTTCATGATCACATGTTTGTGGAAGTTAGAGGGGTTTTTATGTAGCCGCCACGATGTAGTCGATCTATGTTTATCTTGAGAATCTTCTTGTGCATCATGGTTGTGTCTTGGACAATTTTTGTCAGCAATCATATTGCAGCATTATAGTTGGTTCCTTTTGGCTCCTTTGGCTTCTTGTTGTTTGCATACCAAGAATCTCACGATTTTGTGCATTTGGGCTACTTACATACATGTTGATGATGTATCTCCTTTTTATGTCATTATTATTATTTTATTTTAATGTATTTTCTTTCGATATAATTTGTAATAACTCAATATTTAGATTCTATCAAATAACCGGGTATAGGTCGTCCTCTATACCTAAATAAATTATAGTAATGCCAATTCAAAATTAGTAATATCTATAGACTATCTCTATGTAATGTTTATTCAGGTTTTTGCGCATGTACCGAACTATCCATATGATATTCATCTGAAACATTGAAATAATATGGTGTACCAAATTCTTCCTTCATTTCTCCAAATCTTTGAATAATCTGCATTCATAATTCCTTTAAAATACCTTATTTTTAATTATTTATTCCATAATTTTGAGATGTCCTCTAATTTTTCATTTATCTTCAAGTCTATATATGTAGTATCTAAGGGACCCATTCCTTTTAGAAGGCATTCTTTGTATGTTTGATTTTTGGGGGATTCTTCTTCATTTGCCTTCTTGGTATTTGATGATTCTTCCTTTGCATGATTTGGATTTAATGGACGCGAGTATTTTTATCCATTTCTTTAAGATTTTGGATGTATTCTTTGGATTTAAGTTCCATATGGTAATTTCCCTATCATATTTATTGCTCTACTAAAGGTTTCATAAACATATATTTATTTCCATGTTACACCATCTTTCCTTCTCTTTGCTTCTAACTTCTTTGTTATTATTTCTTAAATTATATATATTCTTGCTTTGGTCCATTAAATAAAACACATAATGGTTTATATCATTCGCGCTAGAAGTCGCCCCCGGTTCGCTCACGTGAGGCAACTCCGGGCGCCCACCTCCAAACCCTAGCAGGCCGCTACCGGGCCCTCTCCCTTCGGCCGCTGCCGCCGCGCCCTCTTCCCGGTCGGCGGTGGCGACCACACCTTGGTCACCAAAGGTGACGGGCGGTTTGCGCGGCTTCCGTCGATCTCCTTCGCATGGGGGTAGGCACCTTGGGGCTACGCCGGTGGACCCGGGCTGCGGGCGGTGGCGCTCCAGCTACACATGCTGGCGGCTCGGATGGGAGGTTCAGAAGAGCAGAAGGGGATCTGGTGTGGACTTGGAGGCGGCGGCTGCCTTGCGGCGATGCTTTTCCTAGCGTCGGCTCAATCTCTGGGTTTGGCCATGGGATTGAAAGGGCTAATGGATAACCCGCTCGTTCCGATTGCTGGTAGCCGCCATCGGTGTGGGGACTGCTGCTTCGGCCTAAACAATGGAGGCGGTCTTAGGGTTCCTCCTGCGTGAAGAAGAGGATCTGCTTGATGCTTGCCCTTGTTGATCTGGATGGAGTGTCAAGTTCCGGAAGGCTCTGGCGGCGAACTCCCATGGGTGCATCAGGCCTGAAGATTGCTAGATCGGAAGGTATTCGGTCGTGCGTACCCATGTTTTTTCTAGCCGTTTGGTTTTAGCAGGAGCGTTGGGAAGCTCTGCTTTTTGTTCCCACCAAGTGCCATTCAACGAGCCATGGTGAAGTCATATGCAACATGAGGGCAGCGATGGTGATTTTAGTCTTTGTGGTGACGACGAACTAGCTGATTGATCTGTGGCTCGCAACAACGATTGTTTGTGGGGGAGGAAACACAGGAGGAGTTCCTAGTATTACCTTAAAGGGTGAAAATCTAAGATTTGGTCTTAACTGGTTGTGCCTGACAATGACCTTGTTTAAGGCATTATTTTTTGCGAGCGAGGACTTTATTCAGGGTGAAGACCTATGATGTTTGATCGGACAACGATGACGCTTGTGCATTGTTTCCTTCTTAAAGGAGTTTTTATTCGAGTGGAGGACTACTGGTGTTGTTTTGGTAGTGTTAGTGTCATTGCTTTGAGGAATAGTTCTTTGTAGCGGGACTTTTCTTTTTTTGTAATTCTTTTTTTTCTGGGTTGTGTGCATCCGTAAGGCCGCTAAGAATGTATTTTTGCAGAGGCTGGGTGTAATTGGTATCTCCGTGATATTAATATATACTCTTTTTCAAAAAAAATTGGTTTATATGTTTATAACTCAATATTTGCTTACATTGTTATTATATTTTTGGTCTCATATTGAAATATATTGCAATAATATTTCAAATGATTATCATATAACCTCTTTCTTCTCTCATATTGTTGTATCCGAACCAAAAATTGCCAAGTATATATTCTTCATTATGTCGAGGACAAGGCCCTTAGATTTGAATTTGAATGTACCCAAAAATATTTTGGTTCTAAAGGTGAATACTTCCACTCCATTTGGAAGCATCCCTCCTCAATTTATTCTTGTTAATTGATGGGCGAGAAAATATGTCAGATAAAAATTATCCTTTTTGTTTAGTATGCTAAAAAAACTTTATATACATTTTAAATGGTCAAAATGTATTCGTGTAAGGATTAGTCAAAAGCAAAATCTTACTAACTTTGACCAAATATTTAGAAAAAAATATCTACATCTATGGTATTGAATGGACACATTAAGAAAATATACTTTATGGTGAATCAATTGATATTGATTCAATATTGTAAATATTCATATTTTGGTATATAATCTTAGTAAAACTCAAAAAACGTTGACTTTTAACTAATCCTTAGGCAGGCCCACAATGGGACTTTATTTTTTTACTTAGATAGTTCCCTATATTTTTCCTACCGATAGCAATTCTTCTGTAATGTAATCATTATTTTTGCAAACTATATTATGTATTGCTTTTGCTTCTTATAGTTTATGTAAAGCTATATCAATTTTTTATTCATCCCAAATCACGTTTTTAAGAGTTTTTGGTATTCACTAAATAAACTTTAAGTTTTTTTATCTTAGTGTCTTTTCTTCTCCCCACGATATAAACAAGTTATATCACAACTGTATTAAGCTGGCTATGAGTAGTATACAAATATGTTCTCTTGATGGATTTATTCTACACATTATGTTATCTATGCTAACTTGTAAATTTAGATAGTTTAATCTTTCAATGATTAAAATCTCGATTGGATACCAATATTAAACAAATATTTATAAAATTATATGAGATTAGAAAATGTTTATATTCAGATGATTTGATATTCGAGATTAGCATAGATACACCAAAACCTATAGTGTTCGATGTATTGCTTCAGAAGTAGCCAAGTTTTTTCCCTAGATGTTTTTAGTCAAATTTATATGAGATAATTTCTTATCATATTCCCATGATGTTCCATGCAGAGGGAGCATTTCTCTACAGCTACAAGATTCTCCTTTGAGTGTCATACACAAGGTGTAACAGAGAACTACACAGAGAGGTTTCTACTATAGAATCCATACCATAAGAACTAATCTCACGTAAACATACTAGAAAGACAAGGGAAAAACTACTTCATTTCTGCAATATTGTTTGCATACGGTTTTCCCTTTCAGGAACCCTCGAATGATTTACACAAAGAAAAAGAAATCACCTTAATACAACCATCATGAGATTATGATACAAACACCTTGAATATAGTGGCTTCTATTATAGAAGATGATGATGTAGTGGGCTGGCTCAATTGCTCTAGATCTCTACTCTTTCAATTGTTGTTTTTCTCATGTGTTCCTTCGACGATGGAGTCCCATTTTATAGGCACGAGAGCAGACTTCAGGAGTATTCATTTTATAGTCTCCTCCACTATTACTTTTCCCTTCTTCTTGGTCATCATGCAACTATTTTGTAGATCTCCTAGCCTTTATAGCATTTGTAACTATTTTTTTATAGGTTCATGGGCACATGTTTGAAGATTACGAGGAGATTTTTGTTCAGCCTCCGTGATGTGGTGGCTCTGTCTCCATCTTGAGAATCTTCTTGTGCATCATGATTGTGCATTGGAAGTTTTTTTGCTAGTGGGAATATTTTAGACTTCTCTTTGGTTCATTTGGCTTCTTCTTTTTTGCATACCAAAAATCTCACAACCTGATGTATTTGGGATGCTTACATGCATGCCTATCGATGATAAGTCTCTTTATTATTTATTTTTTCGTCAGCATTATTTTTTTTGTGTCTTTCCTGCCCATACAATTGATAACACCCGAATATTAAGATTCCATATACACATTGTGAACTGTGCCCTTCCAGAGCATATGAGGACAGATCTCATCTTTTCTTTGAGTGCAATTTCAGTGCTAGGATATGGAATTACTTACAGATTGTTTGGTTACCTCTTGGAGATTTGCAGTTGATTGTTGCAGCAGCTAAAAGATCTTTTGGACATCAGTTTTTCATGGAAGTCTTGATCACTGCTTGCTGGAATATTTGGTTAATTCGAAATGATAAAATTTTTAATCATCAGAGACCATCTTTCTCACAATGGAAATCAAGATTTATTCATGATATCAACTTGCTTAAATATAGAATTAAGAAGAAATGGAGAGCTTCTCTGATAGATTGGGTAGAGGGTTTACACTAGGGATCAAGAAATGCTTATTGATCCTGCTTGTAATTAGTAGTACTAGAAGTAGTCTTTGTCTTTTTCTTTTAGCCTTGACACTTGTAAGTATTTCTTTTTGACTCTTTGTTTTCTGTTTTTATTATTAATAAATTGCTGTGGGGCTTTTGCCTCACAGTCTTATAGTCAAAAAATATTAAGGTTCCATCAAATATACCGGCTCTGAAACAAACAGTTGAACATTTTTGCTTGATCAGAAAGCTTGGAAATTCATCAGAAATCCTTGTTTCATTTACAATCTACTAACTTCATATTTACATCTTGCATCGAACAAAAATGATGCCTAGAACAATAATCTCAGCTAGCTGCCGTTCTTCAGAAGCTAACAAACAGATACATGCTGGCTAAGCCCCACACCACCGTCAAAGCGGCATGGCCTTGCAATGGAGCTCAGGAATGCCTTCACTATTTCCGTGGAGGCATCTCTCCGGAGCAAGCACATCGCGTACTCCATGACTGCGGCGTCACAGGGTAGCGTGATACGATTACCTTGGATGCTCGCGAACCCAAACTCCTCCTGAGACATCTGCAGGAGCTCGCCGAAGACTGTGGTGCCGAGGTACGCGAGTGGCACCTCAAACCGGCACCCATCGGCGGTGTACACCACACAGTGTCCCTTCACCGTTACCGAGGTCGCCTCGTGGCACTCCTCGGTGGAACTTTTCGTCGTCGTAGTCCGGGTGATCCTCTTCCTCCCCATGGCTGCCATCCTCTGCCACTTCTTGGCCAGTTGAGCAAGCCTATTGGCTCTGACCATGGTTGCTTCTCTGTATTTGTTGGCTCAAAGTTCAGAGACTTTGTATCAGGTGGCAGTGTTCAGCTAGGTGTTGCAGTTCTTGACTTGCGGATGATGAGATGGATGGTGGAGCTAAGATGATAGATTTATAGGCGTGGGGAGAGACACATCATGCAGTGTAAGTGCAGCTGATCTATCATGACAAGTTGGCAAGGGACAGAGCCATGAGGCGCAGAACATGCAATGCTGCAAGAGTGCAGGGGCAAGCAATGTGATCCTGATTTGATTTCTCTAGGCCATCAGTGTGCCACTTGTTTGGATGCTGTGGACCGATTCTAGCAGTGTAGCCTTGTGTGCTTGGACATTACAATTTGCTTCCATACTGATCCGTTTCAAGTAGTGGCCAGGACAGAGTCACAGAGGACCACCTGTAAATTGGATCCATTTCTGTTTGTGATTGAGCAGTGACATACCAATTAATTCAATTTGTTTTGGGTGCTTGATTATATCCTAATGATAAGAAGTACATAGAGTGGCCCCTGAGGTGGAGATATCTTCTCAGATAGTGGTTCCTGACAGGAGTCGTGATATGCAATTGTTCATGCTCCTAGCAGTCTCTTCTCTGCACATTCAGTGGAAAGCTTGTGGTGGATGATTTGCTTTGGTTTTGGAGTCTTCCCACGGTGTCTGCCCCTTGCTTCATATCATATATCTCTTGGGTACATTAGTACAGGACTATAAGAACCAAACTGATTGTGAAGCCGCCTTTGTTTCCTCCGAAAGGGGTTTCTCACATTCTCAGTCTGAAGCAGATGTCTGTGAAGTCTGATGTGTTGCAATGCGTGTATTTTAGTAGTTTCCAGTTATCGTTTGGTTTCTTAGACATGAATACATATCAATATACTGATAATAGTGGTTCAGAAAAGGAGACACCTCTTAGACTACAGCCGGCAATCCACGAGCATGTAGCTTACAAATTACAATGCTGCCGAAACTGCAGCGGGCAAGCCAAATGGATGGATGCAGGGCACGCATCGTTTGCCAGATCTAGTAGTGCATGTTGCACATCACTGGCGCAGGACTTGCAGATATATTGCCATAGTGAGCGGTCCAGAGGTGGAGAAACCGGCATGTGGGCCAGCACGTGTGTGATGATCCCAAGTTCCATTAGTTGTAATGAAGGATGCGTCCTAATCATCAGCCATTAAGCAGGCCAGTATGGCAATACACTCTGGTTTGATCGCCAAAATCACCCAGAGGCTGCTATTATTATTGTTATGTCTCCGACAAGAGCCAAATAGATTGGCCCCAGAGACATCAAATCAGAATAGATCAAGATCACCATTGATATCTTGGCCTTACACTTGCAGTTAGCACTGCATGTTCAGAGCTCATGGCCCTGTCCCTTGCCAACTGGTCATTCATGAATCATGATAGCGTCGCCGCACCTCACCTAGAATGCATACACTGCCCTTCTTTCTTCTCCCCCTCACCTATAAATTGGTCCATTCGGAACCACAACTTCCATCCTCAACCAAAGCACCATATCTACCAAACAAGCTGAATACCTCACACACAACTACGCAAGATTCTCTGAACTTTCTATCACCATGGTGAGTGCAAAGAGACTTGCTCAGATGGCCAAGAAGTGGCAGAGATTGGCGGCGCTCGGGGGGAAGAGGCTCACAAGGACTACATCGACGGCAAAAAGAGCCACCGACGAGTGTTGCGCGGCATCATCTGTGGCGGTGAAGGGACACTTCGTGGTGTACACCACCGACGGTGTCCGGTTTGAGGTACCGCTGCCGTACCTCAGCACGGTGATCTTTGCCGAGCTCTTGAGGATGTCCCATGAAGAGTTCGGCTTCGCGAGCGATGGAAGGATCATGCTGCCATGCGATGCGGCAGTGATGGAGTATGTCTTCCATATTCTCAGGAGAAACACGTCGTCGGAGGTGGAGAGGGCTTTGCTGAGCTCGGTGGTCGAGACTTGCCATTACGGCAGTGGCTTGGAGACATCCACGGGATCTAGACAGCAAGTTAGCTGTTTCTAGTTTCTGAAGACCGGCAATGAATTTTATAGGCTTTTTAGCCATTCTTTAGGATGATGTAAATATGTAGTTGCATATGGGAGATATTAAATGAATCTGATGATTTTGTTGTTAGCTTAAACATAAATATTACCGTTTTAACTCACTGCTCTCTTGAAATAGGTTTCCCCGCTTTATTAATATAGCAACCACACGATACAACGAGCAAGCTAGAGTCACAGCACAACCAAGCCCAAAAGAAAACAAATACGACCCTCGACCGTTGCGCCCTCCGGACAAGTCCCACCACGCTCCAAACAACACCTTCACCAAGGAATGCGACGATGACGCTACTACTGCCGAACTGGTCCTAGGGTTTCCCCCGGTACACGGAGGGGAGTGGCAAGGAGCTATACCCGATGCCCTTCAAGAAGGAGTAGCGACACCCACCAGCGTCACCGCGCCAGTGCCGGACAAAGCCGACAAGGATTTCTCCTAACCCCAAAAAACCAACACCCCGGGCATTTCGTACCGCTCCACCCATGCTGCCGCCAACCAGCACGCGCCACCACGGGGAAGGCGCCATCTTCGTTATCTCAGTGTGGATCTCAACACAAGACCTTGAGGTCCAAGAACAGTGAAACTAGGAGCAGGAGCATCATCATCGCATACACATGGGAGAGAACTACCTCCACCACAATCGCGATAGCCGACCAGACGTGGTGACAGGGACAAACCAGGCCCGGTTGGGCCCAAAAGGGCCCGCAAAGCCCCCATCTACATGTTGCAGCAGGGATGGATGCGAGTATGTCTGGACACGGGCTAACTCGGGCTGGCTCGGGCCGAGCCTGCAAAAGGCTCGGGCCGAAACTGGCGAGCCCGAGCCAGCTCGGGAGTGAGGATGAGCCTCCTTCGTGGGATCGGCCCGATCTAGGCACGAGCTCGAGCCAGGTCAAGCAGGCTCACGGGCTGAATCCCCAGTTTCATATAGCGTTTTCTGTAGCTATTTTTCAACTGAAAAGACACATTTCTGACTAGATTTTGGCAAATTTAGACATAGAAATTGAGTATCCAAGGATCAAATAAAAAAATCTAAAAAAGGAGATTTTATAGAAATTCAAATATAGATGGATCCATTTCAACGATAAGATTAGGAAAATAGTAACAACCCAACAAGCAACAAACTGACAATCACTTGCTTAGAGTAACTTCTCGAAATATAGGAAATATAGGAGCGTGGCCGGCGCCCGGAGGGGAGGGCCGTGGAGGAGAGTATTGGGGCCGGCGATGAGGGACGGGGCAGAGAGGAGACATCAGAGAGGTGGGAAGCACAGGGGCAGAGAAGATACGCGGGAGAGGTGATGCTACCGTGGGCGGCACACGACGAGGGGTGGGGCGGCGCTTGTGCTAGAGAGCGGCGGTCGGTGCGATCCTGGGCAGCCGTGGAGACTCTAGTCATCCCAGAACGAATAACACTGAAGCGTTGCCGATTATGTAGGCCGTCACATCATCTCCTCTCCACATGGAAAAAAAATTCATGGGCCACCGAGCTGGACCGAGCCGAGCCAAGCTCGGTACAAGGTCGCCGCGGTCCAGTAAGTGGGACTCGGCTTGGTCCAGCCATGCTAGCGGGCCGAGTTAAGCTCGGACCGAGCCCACGAAACCCAGAGCGAGCTGAAAACCTTGGTCTTCTCGTCCAGATATAGCTGCGAGCGCCGCCACCACCTAGACCCATCGTCGCCATTCTGCACCTCCAAGGAGTTGCGCCCTCTCGCAAAGCCTCTGGCCCACCCCCGCCCAGATGAGACCCAAAGGGGCCTAGATCTGGGCCGAGCGGGCGCCGCCGATCGGCCGCCGCTCGCTGTGCCGCTCCGCCGCCCAAGAGGCAGCACCGCCGCGCCTCCTCCCACTCCGCCAGGAAGAACCGCCCCTGCCGAGGAGCACCACCGCCGTCCAGGGCCCACACCCCCTTTCGCGCGCCGGGGAAAAGCCATCCCGCCGCCGCCAGCCCCGTGCGGGCAATGCCCGGTCGGGCAGCGGCGGCGATGGGGAGGAAGGAAGGGGCTGGGCGAGATGAGGCGTCCGCCTGCGCCCACGGGAGGCGGCGCGAGAGCGAAGGAAGCGTTTTTCAAAGGAAATTAACTCACTGCTGCTTCCCTCATTTTGACTAAAGTTAGAAAGAGACAAAGAAAAGTAACAACCACTCTGTTTCCTAAGGCATACTCCCTCCGTCTAGAAATATAAGACGTTTTAGCTTTGTGAAACGAATGTATCTAGACTATTTTTGTGTATAGATTCAGACTGAACCTCTACACTAAAAGACATCAAAATACATTCGTTTCAAAAAGCTAAAATGTCTTATATTTCTGAACAGAGGGAATATTTCTTTCGGTTTCTCCCATAAATGGGAACATTTATTTCCTATGAGCGTTTTAGTGTTTGGTAACTAGTTCTAAAATAACAGCACCCATCGATTTAGTTTCAGAGTGTATGCCTTGACTCAATTTGTCAAGACAGAAATATAGATGTATTTGGTCGGATACATATAGACACTCTGAAATTAAGTAGTTAACTGCACATTTTCTCTGACCAGAAAGATTGCAAATTTTATCAAGAGATTTTTGTTCCATTTCCGATCTACTAACTTCATATTTACATCTTGCATAAAAATAATGACTAGAACAAGGATCCTAGCTAGCTGTCATTCTTCAGAAGTTAACAGACTGCTACATGCTGGCTAGGCCCTATCAATGGTGCCACTAAACTGCCATCAAAGTGGCACGGCTTTGCAATGGAGCCTAGGAACGCCCTCACTACTTCCGTGGAGGCATCTCTCCTGAGTAAACACATTGCGTACTCCATGATGGTGGCATCGCAGGGCAACATGATATGGCCATCATTGCCGGTTGTGAACCCAAACTCTTCCTCAGACATGCTCAAGAGCTCTCTAAAGACCGTGCTGCCGAGGTATGACAATGGCACCTCGAACCGGCACCCATCATTGTTGGCCCAGCCCCAAACGCCGAGTGCAGTCCGGCGTGACGACGGCGAAATATTCCGGCGAGTTGCGCGCACGTATAAGAACCAGCTAACAACGATCAGCAAGCTAGTTATCTAGCCTGATCAAAAGAACTAGCTCTCTCAACTCACACGAGTACGTACCAGGAAAAACAATGTTGATGGCTACAGGGCCCTCTCGGTCCTGTTGTTTGTATTGAATCTCACGGTTGTCTTACAAGGCTACTACATGGGTGTATATATATCCGGCAAGACGCAGCGTCAATACGAATAGGTGTTGGACTACTAGTCCTACTCGGAACACATACGCACACGACACCGTTCCGTGTCCTATCGGGATTATTATTCCTAACAATCACCCCCTAAGCATGATGTGCCTAACTTCACAGCTTGGACGCCGATCCTTCCTCGCATCTCCGCAAACTTCACTCGTCCCAAAGATTTAGTTAGGATATCCGCAAGCTGATCATTGGTGCAAACATAGTTGACTTCAATCTTGCTCTCCTCTACACACTGCCGTATGTAGTGATACTTCGTATCAATGTGCTTACTCCTGTCATGATGCACCGGATTCTTGCACAATGAAATTGCAGACTTGTTGTCAATATTGAGCACCACTTGTTCTCTCCGATTGGTGAGATCACCAAGTAGACTCCTTAGCCACACACCTTGACACGCTGCAGTTGCAGCCGCAATATACTTCACGGGATGAGTGCCACCACCTTTTGCTTTTGTGATAGCCAACTTACTATGCTTCTTCCCAAGAAATATGCCACGCCCGAGGTACTCTTACGGTCGTCAATATCTCCTGCCATGTCACTATCACTGTAGCCAAGTAGCTTCACCTCCTCCTTCTCTTTCGAGTAGACAATACCAAAGTTTGTAGTACCTTTGATATACCTGAGTATATGTTTCACGGCTGTCCAATGCTCCATTGTGGGTGCTTCCATGAAGCGACTCACATAGCCAACGGAATAGGCCAAGTCGGGTCTTGTGTTGATGAGATACCTCAAACTTCCGACAACGCTCCTATACTCCGTTGCATCAACCGCAGGTGCTTCACTCCTTTTGCTCAGTTTAAGACGAGGTTCCATCGGAACATGAGTTGGATTGTATTCTTCCATGTCACACTTCTCGAGTATCTTCTTTGCATATGCCTCTTGGCATAGCGTGATATCACCCAGCTTTTGATGTACCTCGATCCCAAGGTAGTAGCTCAACAAGCCTAGATCACTCATCTTGAATAACTCCTTCATCTGTAGCTTGAACTTTGCAATATCCTTCTCATCCGCTCCTGTTATCAATAGATCATCAACATAGATGCCAACTAGTAGATGATCCCTTCCTTTACCTCGCTTATACATCGCATGCTCCAGTGGGCTCTTCTCGAATCCGAGAGAGATCAATGTACGATCAAGCTTGATGTTCCACGCCCGAGGGGCTTGCCGTAGCCCGTACAATGCCCAGCCCCAAACACCGAGTGCAGTCCGGCGTGACGACGGCGAAGTATTCCGGCGAGTTGCGCGCACGTATAAGAACCAGCTAACAACGATCAGCAAGCTAGCTATCTAGCCTGATCAAAAGAACTAGCTCTCTCAACTCACACGAGTACGTACCAGGAAAAACAATGTTGATGGCTACAGGGCCCTCTCGGTCCTGTTGTTTGTATTGAATCTCACGGTTGTCTTACAAGGCTACTACATGGGTGTATATATACCCGGCAAGACGCAGCGTCAATACGAATAGGTGTTGGACTACTAGTCCTACTCGGAACACACACGCACACGACACCGTTCCGTGTCCTATCGGGATTATTATTCCTAACAATCATTGGTGTACACAACACAATGCCCCTTCACCGCTACTGAGGTCGCCTCGCTGCATTCCGCGGTGGCTCTTTTCGCCGCCGTAGTCTGGGTGATCCTCTTCCTCCCCAAGGCCGCCATCCTCTTGGTGCTGATGATCATGGTTGCTTCTCTTTCTCTGTTGGCTCAAAGTTCAAGGAGACTTTTTTCTTCGGTTGTAGAGTTCAAGCTAGGTGTTGCAGTGGTTGGCTTGTGGATGAACTGATGATGAGATGGTGGTGCTAAGCAGATGAATTTATATCGGTCAGTGGGCAGAGAAGCATGATGCAGTTTAGGCGCATCTATCAATCTATCATGACCAGTTGGCAAGGGACAGAGCCATGAACTCGGAACGTGCAAATGCTGTAAGAGTGCAGGGACAAGCAATGTGATCTCGATTTGATTTTCTGGGGCCATCAGTTTGCCACTTGTTGGAGACTCCTCATGGACCGATGCTAGCAGTGCAGCCTTGGGTGCTCCGACATTACAATTTGCCTCCATGCTGACCTGTTTCAAGTAGTGAAGACAGAGGACCGCCCGTAAACTGGATCCATTCATGTTTGTGACTGCGCAACGAGAACCCAATTGATTACGTATGTGTGTTGATGGTATCCTGATGATAAGAAGCATATGGAGTGGCCCTGAGATGGAGTTTATTGGCGATAGAAAATCATGATAGTGCTCTGTGGAGTACATGCACTTGTCAGTGTGCAAACTGGGAAGGCGGTGACAATGCCAGCACATTGCAATGCTGCTGAAGTTTGTACATTGCATTCTGAGCGGGGCCAGCTAAGTGCCGGGTCTTGTAATGCAGCTTGCCGCATTAAGCAGTTCAGTGGGAGAACAGGCATATGGGCGTCATGATAATCAGGCACAATGTGCGTGATGATCCCAAGTTCCATCAGTAATCAACCATACGATCAATTTGGTAGGTCTCATCATAATCATCACTCAGTCATTAAGCATCCCAGTATGGCCATACACTCTGATTTGATCGTCCAAATCATTCAGATACTGCTATTATTATTGTTGTCTCCGGCAAGAGCCAAATAGATTGGCCCCAGAGATATCAAATCAGAATAGATCAAGATCACCATTGCTATATCTTGGCCTTATACTTGCAGTTAGCACGGCATGTTCAGAGCTCATGGCTCTGTCCCCTGCCAACTTGTCATCCATGATAGCGTCGTCGCCGCACCTAAACTGCATGCGTGGTCCTTTCTTTCTTTCTTTCTTTCCCCTCACGGCCTCACCTATAAATCCATCAGCTCGGAACAATAGCTTCAATCCACAAACCGAAGCATCACATCTACCACATATTTCCATCGCCAAGCAAAAGCACCACAACAAGCTAGCTGAATACTAGTACCTCGCACACAAAACTCTCTAGCTGAACACCATGATCAGCAGCAAGAGGCTCGCTCGGATGGCCAAGAAGTGGGAGAGGATGACAGCCATGGGAAGGAAGAGGCTCACTCGAACAACATCGACCACAAAAAGAGCCAGACAAGAGTGTTGCTGCGCCACATCGTCGGTGCCGGTGAAGGGCCACTTCGTGGTGTACACTGCCGACGGGGCTCGATTCGAGGTGCCGCTGCCGTACCTTGGCACCGCGATCGTCGGTGAGCTCCTGAGGATGTCTGAGGACGAGTTCGGCTTTGCGAGCGATGGGAGGATCACGTTGCCATGTGACGCGCCGGTCATGGAGTATGTCCTGTGCCTGCTTGGGAAGAAGGCTTCGGAAGAGGTGGAGAGGGCTCTACTGAGCTCTGTGGTGAGGCCTTGCCACTATGGATATGGCTTGGAGACGTCCATGGGAATCAGATCAGTAGTTGTCTCTAGTTTCTGAAGATCCACAACGTTGATCCTTTTTACACCTTGTTTTGTTAGGATGGTGTACATATATGGGAGATAGTAAAATGAAAGAATCTTATTGCAAGTTCACACATGGGCATGAGAGCAATGTGTTTCTTCTATTTATTTTGCGATTGGACTCTTTAGACCCTGCTTGGATAGAGTGTAAATTTTTTGGGTTCCGCAATAACTTGTGACCATAATATTTAAGCCCCTAACTTGTGAGTGTAAATTTGTATGACTGATTTTGTTAGCGGCTTAATAATATGATTGATGTTGCATGAGTTGTATCATTAGACCTACTGATAGTTTTGTTTACATTTTGAGCTGCCTTTTCTCCATTCTTGAAGTTACTTGGTAAGAACTTTGTAAGAACATAAGTTCTCAATAATTAATATATGTGTGCATTCAAGGATTTATGCACTAACCAAATATCCCAAAAAACCGATCTGATGAAAAGGAGCTAGGCATTATATTTATATTCAACACTCCCCTCACGTCTAGGCTATTTTAGTCCTTAGCATGCATGGGATAAGAATAGGTCACATAATCTTTTTTCTTTTTTTAATTCTGCATGAGCAGGGTCTTAAACTCAAGTTCTCTTGGCTTTGATACCATAAAAGACTTATGCAATAACCAACTATCGCAAAAGACCGATATGATGAAAAGGAGCTAGACATTATATTTATATTCAACATGCATCAGACGATGTAGAGGCTGAGATTTTTTTTTTGAAGAGAGCGGCAGCAGATACATGGACACATGTCAAGTACAAGTGTTGGACACCCGCAAAAAAAAGTAAAAGTTTTGGACAGCGCAAAACTGAAGCACATTTCTCGCGGGTTCACATATAATATTTGTAGGGTCACCAGACCTAACGAATGGACTTGAACAACTCTACCTATATTTAATTCAACATTCCCTTCATTCTAAATTAATTGACGCAGATTTATCTAGCTTTGCATATCTAGATACATGCAGATCTAGAAAATTCTGCATCAATTAACTTGGGACCAAAGGAGTGACAATAATTCATAAAAGGAAACCTCTCTTTAAGAAGCCATGGCACGCATGCATTCATGCCTTGTGGATTTGTTCACCATTTGAGTTGTCCAGCTTAACCCTTTTGCTTAATGATTAATCTGCTCCGAATTTGTAGGCGATGGAAAATCAAGTGTTATAGGAGAAGGGCATGCATGCACCTGTCAGTGTGGCAAGCTGGAAAGGATCTAGTAAATGTCTCAATGAGCACCTAACGTGCAATGCCGCTGCATGAAAATCCCAATGGATGCCTGAACGGAGTGACTTTTTTTTAAAAAGGAGAATATATTAATATCAAAAGATATCAATTACACCCAACCTCTGCAACAATGCATTGCCCTAGCGGCCATACGAATGCACACAGCAAAAAAAAAAGAATTGCAGAAAAAGAAAAGTCCCGCTACAGTTTCTCATTCATTGAAACAGCAGTACTACCACACCAAGATAGCACCAGAAGTCAATCTTCTCCAAAACCACCGTCATCGCCCGATCAAAGATCTAGGTTTTCACCCTGAAGAAAGTCCACGCTCTCAATAATACCTTCAACAAGGTCATTGCCAGGCACAACCAATTAAGGCCAGACCCTGGGTTTTCACCCTGAAAGATAGGACCATGAACTTCTCCTGTACTGTAGCCCCCACTTGCATATCACTGCTCCAAATCATGAGTCACCAAGCCAATTCCTCGTCACCACCCGGACTCGAACCACCATTTTCAGTCCTCGGATCTCGGCCTTCGTGACATTCTCCGTCGGCACCATGGGATGAGAACATGCCCCATGATATTAACAGCCAATAGAGCTTCGAAGCGCTCTCTCTGAAATCAAACGGCCAGAATAAAAACATGGTGCGCACGACCGAATCTCACCCGATCCAACGATCTCTCGGCATATGCGCACTGTGGAGTTCGCTGGCGGAGCCTTCCGGAACACGACGCTTCAGCCAGATCGATGACGAAAGGCAACTGACATATCTTTACCTAGGCGATGAGTAGGAACCCTAAGACCACCACCTTTTATTTAAGCCGAGCATATGAAGAAGACGACAAACTAAAAAGGCCAGAACGTCGCTAATTTTTTTTAAATAATACATTTTTTTTATTAAATTTCACAAATAATACACAAAACGGAAAAATTACAAAACTGTTTGTCGGTCGGCCGTTCAACCGACGACAGACTCGTTTCGAACGGACGACACGTCTGCTGTCACCAGCGTTGCAGGCGCGCAGCAGCAGCCGCATGCAGCGAACGCAGCATCGCGCGCGCGCGCGGCAGGCCATGCAGAGCAGCTACGCGCAGCAAGCAGCATGCAAGCAAGCAGCTAGCAGCGCTCTGCATGCAAGCAGCTAGCAGCGTAGCGGTGCGGGCAGCTAGCAGCCAAGCAGCGCGCATGCAGTCGCGGGCCCGCAGGCAGGCACGCAGAGCAGCAGGCGGCAGCTGCACGGCAAGCGAGCGCGCGGCGGCAGCTGCACTGCAGACTGTCGTCCGTTCAACGGACGAAGGCTGCGTGTCGTCCGTTGAACGGACGAAGGCTATGTTTCGTCCGTTGAACGGCCGATCGACAAACAGTTTTGTAATTTGCCCGTTTTGTGTATTATTTATGAAATTTAATAAAAAAATGTATTATTTAAAAAAAATTAGCCAGAACGTCACTGGATGGATATCACTGTCCAAAAAAAATGAATGGAGTGACCGCAGGAATATCTAGTAGTAGTAGCTGTAGTGTGGTTCCGGTACTTTGCTTGCACATCAGCAGTGCATGCATGCGCCTTTGCCATATTGCCAAGTTGAGGGACCGGCATGTGGGCCACCTGTTAATCATGCAGAACGTGCGTGATGGTACTCTAGCAGCAAACCAAAGTGATTGTGGATTTGTAGCATGCCTCTTGATTAGGCATTAAGCATGCAGCTCGGTATGGCACCACATTGTGATCTCCAATCAGCCAGACTTGACAGACACTACTATATATCACTGGCTCCGACAAGAGCAAAAGAGATTGGCCCCAAGGAGATCGAATCAAGATCACATTGCTATATAGGCCTTACGAACACTTGCAGGCTTGCAGCTAGCATTGCACATGCAGAGCTCATGGTCCTGTCTGTCCCTTACCAACCTATCATCCATGATAGCATCGCTGCACCTAAACAACACAATGCATTCTTCTCTCATCTGCATATAAATCTATCAAGCTGGTTAGAACCACCCACTCCCATCATCAACACAAGCAAGCATCTAGCTCTCTGTCATTAGACCCTGAACTCTGAACTTTCTGAACCACCATGGTCAGCACCAAGAAACTTGCTCAAATGGCGAGGAAGTGGCAGAAGATGGCGGCAATGGGGAGGAAGAAGAGACTCACGCGGACAACATCGACGGCAAAAAGAGCCACAAGCAAGTGTTGCGCATCATCGCCGGTGGCGGTGAAGGGCCACTTCATGGTGTACACGGCCGACAGAGCACGGTTCGAGGTGCCACTGCCCTACCTCGGCGCGGCGATCATCCGCGAGCTTCTGAGGATGTCCCACGACGAGTTCGGCTTTGCAAGCAAAGGGAGGATCACTCTGCCTTGCGACGCGGTTGTGATGGAGTACGTCATGTGTTTGCTCGGGAGGGATGCGTCGGAGGAGGTGGAGATGCCTCTCCTGAACTCCGTGGTCAGGACTTGCAGCTATGCCAGTGGCTTCGACTTCAAGACGTCCATGGGACTAGCCAGCAAGTTAGTTGTTTCTAGTTTCTGAAGATGTTCTCCCTAAACTCTATGCAGATAGACAGTTTTAGAGAGATTGGATTTTGCGTTGCTAAAAGCGTGCCGGAGATGTATCGGAGCACGTGCTTCACTGCTGCTAGGTGCTCCACCGTGGGTGTCTCCATGAAACGACTCACATAGCTGACAACAAAAGTAATGTCAGGTCGCCTGTGTATAAGATACCTCGCCTGTGTATAAGATACCTCAGGCTGCCGACCGTACTTCTGAATTCAGTTGCGTCCACGGGCTCGGCAGTGCTGTTCTTCGACAGTTTGAGCCTGTTCTCTGTGGGTGTGGCGCAAGAGTTGCAGTCACTCATCCCGTTCTTCTCCAGAATTCTCCGAGCATAAGCAGTTTGGGTCACCAATATGCCTGCTTCGCTCTGCTGCACCTCCAGACCGAGGTAAAAGCTCAGCTTGCCAAGGTCACTCATGTGGAAGGTTTTCTTCATCTCCTCCTTGAAAGCGATGATCCCACGCTCGCTGCTGCCAGTGATGATCAGATCATCCACATAGATGCCCAGCAGGATGCGGTCACTCCCTTCGTTGCGCTTGTACATGGCGTGCTCGGACGGACTCCTGGAGAAGCCGAGTTGTTGCAGGACGCGATCTAGCTTCGCGTTCTAGGCGCGTGGTGCCTGCTTGAGGCCATACAACGCCTTTCGAAGGCGAAGCACATTGCCCCTGCTGTTTGGCGCCTCGAATCCTGGAGGCTGTGACACATAAACCTCCTTGTCGAGCTCGCCATTGAGAAACACCGTCTTGACGTCCATGTGGTGCACCTGTCAGCCGGCGTGGCCAGCGAGTGCCCACTACGGGAGAAAGCTTCTTTGCCGTGTGGGTGTTCCCACACGGCAAAGCCCTTCCGGAACACGGCAAAAGGCTTTGCCGTGTGTATACACACTACAAATGCCACACGACAACGATAGCCACGGCAAAGGCCCTTTGCCGTGTGTATTCGCGTTCGGAACACGGCAAAGCCTTTGCCGTGTGTTTTCTGCACAGACACGGCAAAGTAAAGTACTTGACGGTTCCGTCCGTCTGAATCAGATAAAAACTTGCATGTGTCCCTAGCATATGTGTGTGAGTGTGGTGCAAGGTTATTATAGGTGTTTGCATGTGTCCCCTCTCTCATGCATGCACTCTAATCTAGAAGCGAAGGTTGTGCACCTGTATAAGGGGGAATCTCCCTGTTCCGGTGAAACCAGGTAGGATAGTGCCCCAACTTGTGAACCAACATGGTTTTACATCATCCTATGACCTAATCACACACAAAACAAGAGAGAGCTACGCCGGGATACCCCCATCATAAGAATGTCTAGGGGGGTAGACGATCCGAGGCCCGCAGATCAGGGTTTCCCCGGAGAAAGACCACGAGAACGTCGGAATCAGATGAAAACTTACATGTGTCTCTAGCATATGTGTGTGAGTGTGGTGCAAGGTTGGTATATGTTCTTGCATGTGTCCCCCCTCGCATGCATGCGCTCTAACCTATAAGCGAAGGTTTTGGACCTGTATAAGGGGGAATCTCCCTGTTCCGGTGAAACCGGATCGTATAAGAGGGCAGGGTGCATCTAGTGATCAAGACCACAATAACCTATGATCATATGTGTGTGCTCATGATCCTATGAAATAATATCACCTAACATATATGTAATAAAAGCCTTGCTAACTAAATGAAAGAAAAAGGTGAAAAAATGCTTTGTCGTGTATACCGAAGAATGCACGCGGCAAAGATGATATTTTCCGTGTACCTGACGGCGAGGGCACACGGCAAAGATTCTGCCGTCAGCCCCTGCCGGCGGGTGACCCTGCGAGGCCACAGGGCCCACTTTTTTGCCGTGAATATATCTTTGCCGTGTGTTTTAATTGAGTTTGCCGTGATGATTTTCTTTGCCGTGTGCCTTCGTCTGTCCATTGCCGTGTTTATTTCTTTGTCGTGTTCTTTTTCTGCAGTTTGTTGTGCACCTTTTCTTTGTCGTGTTCTTCTTGTTGTACACACGGCAAAGATTATCTTTTTCGTGTTCCGGGCGTTTTGGCACACGGCAAAGAGTGGGGTCGATGGCAGTGAACATTTTTCCCGTAGTGGCCAGGAGCAGTCGCACAGACTCGAGGCGAGCGACGGGTGCGTACACTTCGTCGTAGTCGATGCCATGTCGCTGCACGAACCCCTTCGCCACCAGGCGCACCTTGTGCTTCAGCACTGCACCCTTATCGTCGCGCTTCACTTTGAAAATCCACTTCAGGCCAATTGGACGGTGGCCGGTGGGCAGATCCAAGCCTGATGGCTCGAATCCATGGAGCACAAAGGCAGCAAAACTACAGCTACCCGGAGGAGACCGTCCTCCACCACCAGAATTGGCCACAGATCGGACGCAAAAGTAGGGCCACATATGGCATACACAAGCCCGATGTGCGGGTAGACAAGAACCGCCGCAGCCAGCGTCGCCCGAGCTTTTCTCGGCAGCACTTGCTGGTGGTGGGAGGGGGGAGGGGTGAGAAGGGACACCGATCTAGGAGCCAATGATCCCGTCGCCCTTTTGGGGGGCAAAATTTAAGTATAGAATCATGTGCCCCTCTTTCATATGTTAATAAATATGGAAATAAATCATTAGCAAACAAAGTGCTTTAGTGAACTTGAATTTTCATCCACACAAGGGACAAAGAAAATTGGTAAATTCCAATGTCAACATATTATCGCCAACTCAATCACATCCTTGTTGCTGTTTTGGTTGAACTTAGACATAAGTTTTTCTTATATTGTATGTGCAAAGAAAAAATCCATCTTGCTTTACATGGCGGCAGGTTTGTTTTATTGTTTTCGATGATTTTCTTAGGGTGGCCGGCCACAAGGGGTCAACGGGGCACATGATAGCAGTACACTCACCTAACAGAATAAGTACGCGCATATACATCTTCAGGGATCTCTGACTTTGCTCCGTGCTGGTTGGTAGCATCATTTCCGGTTTGTCCTTTGCTCACTGCTCATAGATCGTCGTAGAGCAACATGATGGAAATGAAAAATGAAGGTCAACTGCTGAAACGCATTTCATTGAGTTCTGACGCCGATCGGGCAAAGGACAAACCGTACGTACATCCATTTTGTTCGCAACAACGATCCGACTTCCAACGCGCATCCAATATTATTCAAGTGAACCTCCGGCCCGGAACGTATTGCATTTATGCCAACTCGGTAAATGTACGTCATAAAGAACATTCCATCTCGTCGAGCACATGACCACAGAGTGCATATATATATGTTGGACTCCGGGTATCTGCTTCCACCGCGGAGGCAATGGCGGAGCAAGACATGAAGCTCCTCGTCGAGCGGCTGGTCGGCGACGACCCCGAAAGGCTCCTGCTGAAGATCAAGAACCGCTTCGACCGGTACGGACTTGGCCCATTTCTCTATGTTTCGACACAGTGTGTCATACTTTCGATATACATGAAGAGAGAACCCTTTCTTCCACAGCGTCGGCATGGAGCTTCCGACGATCGAGGTGCGTGCTCAGGGTCTGGCGGTGGAGGCGGAGGTCTACACCGGGAGCCGGGCGACGCCCAACATCTTCCACTCCACCACCAACATTTTCCGGGTATTTCCTTGCTCGTCCTGTACCGTTGTGCAATCATATACTACGATGCATGCAGTTTTACTGAAATTATAGATGGACATGTGCTGCTCACTCTTAGGACGTCGCCAACGCTTTGCATGTGTTACCAAACACCTGGAAGACCAAGCGTACATTGCTGCATGAAACCAATGCCATCATTAGGCCCGGAAGGTACGTTTCACGCAGCAGCTGCAACTGAAACGGTTTTGATTTTGTCCTCTACTACTAGTTGCTCACTGATTTTCTCGATTGGTTGGTAAACTAATAGTTTCCCTTTTTCTTTCTCTCATCTCATGAAGGATGACTTTGCTATTGGGGTCTCCAGGCTCTGGAAAATCCACACTGCTCAAGTCTTTGGCTGGAAAGCTAGACTCGGAACTGAAGGTCCATATATTTCTCTGTCATGAGCAGTGTTTCCTAGTATTTTACCTACCTCGCTCAATGCGCTTTTGGTACTATAATTAGCAAATATTTTGAACTTTTCGTTTTCTCCACGACTTGCTTCGGTGGACAGTGTACACTTGGTAGTTTGAAACCTATGAGCTACGGTTTCACACCAAAAAACACCAAAAAGTGCTATTGGAGCCCGGGTCACTCGATGCCATTTACAAAAATACAAAATTATTAATTTATTTTGGAATATCCAAATATTCTAAAAAAATGTATTAGGAAATCTACATATATATTATGTACGAAAAATTTTTTTGAAATATATTTTTCATATGTGATCTGCAAAAAATACAAATGTTGGGATCAAAACCAACTTTTTCTTCTTCTTTTTAGATTCATGATTCTTTAATTTCTGTGCAGCCCAAAATACAACGTGTTATTTGAATAGAATTTCCATTTTTTTCACAAAAGGACCCAAGTGAGCACCGGTACTAATACATCACACTCAGTTTCGATCACACAATAGAGGGCCACTATTTTTATGTCCCAAAATGAACAAACATTTCCCCAAATTAATATAATTACTGGAATCCATGCAATTAAATGTTCTAACTTTAACTATTATTGATAGCAAGTATTGAAATATTTTTAAACTGAGAATAGTTTTAACAATTTGTCAAGAATAATTTTCCATCATATGAATTCTTATAATTTTCTGATCGCATATAGTACATACAAAATAATATGGTCAACCATGTTTCTTGAGTAGCACAATTTGGTGCATGGTTTCAATGATTTTACTATGCTAGTACGCTCATCCAAGAAAGATGCAAGACTAATTAAACAATAATATGTTCATGTGTTTATCTAGAACAACCAAAAGGTATGCGTCCTGAAACCAACACAACTGCAGGTGTCAGGAAGAGTCACCTACAATGGACAAGAAATGGAAGAGTTCATTGTTGCGAGGACATCGGCATACATATCTCAAGACGACCTCCACAACGGGGAGATGACAGTTAGGGAGACGCTTGACTTCTCTGCCAGGTGCCAGGGTGTTGGGGATCGGTGCGGTAAGAATCAAGACCTACAATTATCCTTTAGTAAAGCTTATAACTATATTAAGGGGATTGAACTTTTATGGGTTTATCTGGCTTTGTGAAAATTAATATCAAATATTGTAGAAGGGAAAACTAGGGCATTACCAATAAAATACAGTTATTTCCCCTTTGTATCATGGCCAAGCCAAGAAAATTGAAACCATGCCCTCTGTACAGAATTGTTTACAAAGCTGGTGAAAAGGGAGAGTGAAGCCAACATCACTCCAGAGCATGACATCGACATGTTCATGAAGGTAAAATTACATCCTTGCCCTATTTCCTATTTCATTTGAAAAATATGATGTTTTAGGTCTTTGCAGAATCTCCAAAAAATAGTTTTTATCATTACCGTTTATGTGTATTTTAGATCACAAGGGAACATATGGAAATATAATTGTTGGAATGTGAAGCTAATGCTATTTTTATGTCATTTTGAAAAAAAAAATTGTGTAGCAAAAGTAAAATATCAATTGTATCCTTGTTCATTTTTTCTTGGAAAAAAACCCAAGTACATTATGTTGATAGCGAAATTTTTTAGTTGCAAGACAACTAGTGAAGAGGTAGCCTATTTTACAAGTTGAATTGGGTTTGTAAAATCTTTTGTTCTATCCGTCTAGGGGAATGGAGATTGTTTCTACTAGTACAAATCCTATTTTTCCAATTGAATGTGTATAATTTCTATTATGAAAATGTTTGCCAAACTAATTTTTTTTAATTTACATAAAAAAAATCATACGTTAACATCACATTTTAAAAAATAGAGGAAAAACCATCCTCTACACCAGTTGATGCGCATAATGTTCCAAGCCATCAGTGCATATCACACATTCACATTACTCTATTTATCTTTGTTACTACCGTCAATTATTTCTTTTCTAGAAGCACAAGTTGATCTTAGATCGATTATTAGAAAAATAATGTATAACTAGTCTCAAATAATGGTGAGGACCACACTAGAGAATATGAGAGGAAGAAGACACAATTGTGAAGGATCTTGATTAGAAATCATAGTGGACAAGAATGTGCAGAAAAGTAAACAAAGTTTGTTGATTAACACGAGGATAAATATCATAGAGTTTACACCTTAAAGCGTGTTTATCCCGACTATAGATGATATACCATTTTTTCTAAAAATATGTCCATTATGTCAAGGTATTTTCAGTGGTAATAGTTTGCTTCGTACTTCCTTCAATTGTGGAGTTACACAAATACAATTTGTAAATAGAGTTAACTTCAAAAGACCTCCACTAGTTTACATTTAATTAATTAATTGTTTCATTCTTTCAGGAATCTACTAATGGAAGTGAGAGCGACATAATGACGAACTATATAATGCAGGTTTGATTCATGGCCTAATAGCTCCCGAGTACACTTTAAGTCGGCAACTTGATTATATAGTTACTTCATATGCTAAATATTTACTTGCGTTGCAGATATTAGGGCTTCAGATCTGTTCAGATACATTAGTTGGAAATGATATGACAAGAGGTATATCTGGTGGGCAAAGGAAGCGTGTCACCATAGGTATGTTAAACTTGTACATCATGCTTCCATATAACATATACTCAAATCTCTGTAATAGAGGTTTTCATTCAGCCTCTTTAAATAAAAACATTAGTGAAGGCCATCTATGCAAAAAAAAATTATGTCAAATTGGTAGATACAATATTTGATAAGAACATGCCAACCAATTTGTACATGATTCACATATCTAAATTTGTTTCAGGAGAAATGCTCATTGGTCCGGCAAGAGCCCTATTCATGGATGAAATCTCAACTGGGCTTGACAGCTCAACCACATATGAAATAATGAATTTCTTAAGGCATTTTGTCCACATACTTGGGGGAACAACGTTAATCTCTTTGCTTCAACCATCAGCTGAGACATTTGATCTTTTTGACGACGTCATCGTCCTCTCAGAGGGTTATGTTGTTTACCAAGGCCCAAAAGAACATGTGTGCGAGTTCTTTGGGTCCCTAGGTTTCAAATGCCCTCACAGAAAGGCTACCGCCGACTTCTTATTAGAAGTAGATACATCTTAACACCATCAATCCAATCTAATTTATTTGATCACTTCATGTTTCTGATGTTATCTAATTTTATTGTTTTAAAGGTGACTTCGATAAAAGACCAGGAACACTATTGGATGCATGATGGTACAACATACCGGTACTTCACAGTGGAGCAATTTTCACAAGCCTTTCATGAATTTCATGGAGGCCAAGTTATTGCAAAGGTTCTTGAAGTTCCTTTTGATAAGAACGAAAGTTCGTTGGCCGCTCTCACCACTTCAAAGTATGGTGTGAGAAAAATAGAATTGGTCAAAGCAATATCAAGTAGAGAAATTCTGCTTATGAGGAGGAACTCATCCATGTACTTTACTAATATTGCAAATGTGAGTAGATTTACCCCTTCATAACTCATTATAACTTTTTTCACTTTGCATATCCAATAAAACAAGACTTTGAACATTGGTTATAGACTAGCAGCGTACGATTAATCTATGTAGTTTTGTATTGATTAGACTAAACTACGGTTTCCGCCACCACACGACTTACACATACTCTGGCTAGTACATATAGTGAGTTTTAGCTCATAATTTGTTTAGGTTAAATAGAGGAGATTTTAGATGAATGGGACCACTAGTATTGCTAACGGAAATAAAGTGTGGAATTTGTTTTGCAAAAACATTAGTCCCTATGTCTTCAGAACTGCAAGTAATTGATATTATTTCTTACCATGAAATTAACTGTTAACTAGAAATAGTCCATGAACTAATTTGAAATTTCTATTGTCTCTCCTCCTTATTTTGTATGGAAATTTCATATAAGTTTCTATATCTTGAACCGAAGGGAGAAGCATTGGGCTTTGGCTTCCTTTGTTTCTACCAATTAAAGAATTATAATGCCTATTATTTAGCACTATTTAGGTCATAGTTATGTTTACTTTTTTCAAGTTTCCTTTCAATCCTATGTATAATATCACCATTTTTCATATTCTTGCAATTTATCTTATTTAGTTTGTCAACTTTGCTACACCCTTTTGTTGTGTAAAGCTAGGATCGCCGCTTCCTTTTGTACCAAATTTCCATAACTTTACACAGTAAGCATAGTTTTTACAATGCATCCATAACTTGCTATAAAAAATGGATACATTATTTGTAGAAAAACATTTTCAAAAGAATCTTCTTTCTAAGGACCACTTTTATGATAGGTCATTATGATGGCATTCGTGGCATCAACCATTTTCTGGAACGGCCATATGCATCATGATTCACTAGTTGATGGGGGCATATATCTAGGTGTGTTGTATTTCTCTGTGAGTGAAACCATGTTCCGCAGTTTGTGTGACCTTGGAGGAACAATCATGAAGTTTCCGTTACTATTCAAGCAAAGGGATATTTTCTATCCAGTATGGGCATACACTTTGCCTACTTGTATTCTCAAGATTCCTATAACGCTTGTCGAAGTTACAATATGGGTTGCTATGACGTACTATTCAGTTGGATTTGACCCAAATATCTGGAGGTGAGCATTATGAAGAACGAATGGTCATGTACATCGAGCTTTAGTATAGGAATTTTTTATTATTCATTTGATAATTCATAATGATTATATTTCTATGATAAAGTTGGTAAACCTAATTTGGCATTTTACTCATCCCGTAAATTGGTATCTTTTTTTAGTGTTGGATACTTTTTTTAAGAATGGCGGTACTATTATTTTTTTCTTTTCATTAGTTGTAGAATCTAGTGATTTCCTAATTTTTCTAAATTTGCATGACCAGATTTACTTACTTTGTGTGTTCGTGTTGTTGTTGCATTACTTAAATAAAGGGATGGACTAACTATAAGAAGTATTTATTTTCCTTTCATTAGCTTAAATTACATATTGGAAATACATCCAGCTGATTAAGCTAAATTAGTGTGTATTACATATTTTGTTTCCCATGTTTTGAGACACACGAACTATAGGAAATCATGTGTAAATTCATCTAAGAAGCTGCATAGAAGAATTTATTAAAACAAATTGGAAAAAGAAATTGTTTTTTTTTCATGTGGTTAGAAGGATCTTACATGTGTAGAGCCAATTCTTTCTTGTGTTTTGTTTTTGAAATGCATCTCGCAGGTTTTTTGCCTTTATCTTAGTTTGAATCTAAAGAATCATTTCATTGCAGGCTCTTTAAACATTATTTTATACTTCTAGCAGTAAGTCAGATGACATCCTCTCTATTTCGATTGATTGCTGGATTCACAAGGAACATGTTTGCAGCTAACAACTTGGGAACATTCACGATGCTTTTGCTTCTTCTACTAAGTGGATTCATACTTTCTAGTGGTAAATATAAACAAAGTGTAATCGCTTAAAATATAGAGCTTTCATTTTTTTATTAACTCTCCTTTTTGTCCAGAAAATCTGAACAAGTTTTGGATGATCGGTTACTGGATCTCACCACTTATGTATGCACAGAATGCCATTTCGACAAATGAATTTACTTCTCACCGATGGAGAAAAGTACTTACACTAACCTTATACCTAGAGTATTGAAACTTCTAGAATATAATAGTTACACACTCATCTATTTGGCTTTGCAGATACTTAATGGAACAACAGAATCATTAGGAACAAGCGTATTAAAATCTCGCGGGATATTTGTACAAGAAAAGTGGTATTGGATTGGCTTAGGCGCATTGATTGGATACATATTTGTCTTCAATGGTCTTTATACTACAACTTTGACATACTTCAAATGTATGTTAAAATTTTGTGTGCACTGCATCACAGTTGTGTAATCATATTTCTACCTTAACAATATCTTAAGGAGAATAATTTCTTCTTTTTTGCAGCTTCTGGTAGAACCTTTTCATCATTGCAAAGTAATGCACTAGATAAAAAACATTTAAAGTTGAGTGGTGGTGCTCCCTCGAAATTCCATCATCAAAATAGAGTGATCAATGAGTTGCATAGTTTTGTTAATAATGGAAGGGTAACAATTCCATTTGTGCCACTTTCACTTACCTTTGACAACATAAGATATTCAGTAGACATGCAAGAGGTAAAACACCATGTTCTCACTTACATAGCAATATATTATAAGGAGAAGCATAATTCATATTATATGACAATAATTTTACGTCACTAGCATGCGACATTATTTCCTCCTTAAGTCTCCCACATGTAAATATGCAGGTAAACAAAGCACGTGGTGATACAAAAAATTGTTTGGAGATATTGAAAGGTGTGAGTGGTTCCTTTAGGCCAGGTGTGCTGACTGCATTGATGGGAATTAGTGGAGCCGGGAAGACAACATTGATGGATGTGTTAGCAGGAAGGAAAACAATTGGACATATTGAAGGGACAATAACTGTTTCGGGCTACTCAAAGAAGCAAGAAACCTTTTGTCGTGTATTTGGATACTGTGAGCAGTCAGATATCCACTCTCCACACTTGAGCGTGCTTGAGACACTTTTGTTCTCCGCATGGCTTCGATTACCCTCAGAAGTTGACTCTTTAACAAGAAAGGTCAGTACATAAGAGATATGTGAAGAATGATTATTAGGGTTGTATTGAGTTGTTACTTGAGAAAAAGCCTAATAACTATATATTTTGTATATCTGGTGGTGCAACTTTATTTCTTAATGACTCCTTTGATACATGAACGTACATTCTAGTATTCCTCTGAGCCGGAGAACGGATAATAGTAGTCTCCTTTAGTACAATAAAAAATTGTGTGAACTTATGAATGCAGATTTTTATCTACAATATAATGGATCTCCTGGAGCTTACATCATTGCAAGATGCATATGTTGGACATACCGGAGAGACAGGTCTCTCTAGTGAGCAACGGAAGAGGCTAACCATTGCAGTGGAACTCGTATCTAATCCTTCAATCATTTTCATGGACGAACCAACCTCAAGGCTTGATGCTCGAGCTGCAGCGATTGTAATGAGGACTATCAGGAACCTTGCAGACACTGGCAAAACTGTTGTCTGCACAATTCACCAACCAAGTATTGAAATATTGGAAACTTTTGATGAGGTAATAAAATATTTTCTGCTA
Organism: Avena longiglumis; assembly: GCA_030063025.1. Classification (NCBI taxonomy): domain Eukaryota; kingdom Viridiplantae; phylum Streptophyta; class Magnoliopsida; order Poales; family Poaceae; genus Avena; species Avena longiglumis. Next base: position 17,827,996 of record CP125975.1, read on the forward strand.
GCTAAAGGTGTGTAATGTGTTGGCTTTCCTGATGGTATGATCAATGAATTACAGCTTCTTCTATTGAAACAAGGAGGGGAGGAGATATACGTTGGTCCATTAGGTGACCATTCTTCACAACTAATCGAATATTTTGAGGTTAGCTAAATGGCTGGAACTATTTCTAGTACCTGTTTTGAAAATAGTAGGAACCAACATGGACCAAAAGTTACCATTGAACATGGTGTATTCAGGGAATAGAAGGTGTCAATAAGATAAAAGATGGGTATAACCCTGCGACATGGATGTTGGAGGTGACCTCAACTATACAAGAGCAGATGCTTGGAATTGATCTCTCTAAAATATATAAACAGTCGGAGCTATATATGTAAGTGCAATGCATCTGGCTACTATTGAAGTTGTTTATGTTTTTTACGTTTTATTTGCCTACATTTTATTAGCCATTTGTAAGGCTTTGTACATGTTCCTTCCTTTTCAATGAAATGAAGTGCAATACGCTTGCATTTTCTCAAGATAAGAATGTTAAGTGTAGTAGCTATTTAGCTAGAGAAGGACTATGCATATATCCTACTTTGAGGCATATATAGTTTCCGTGGAACACAAAATAATAGGTACAAATGCAAAGTTTTAGTTTGTAGTGTAGTGGGATTGTGTGGTGTGGCCTGGTGGGTCACGCTTTGTCTATGTATTGTTAATTTTTATGGAAATGTCTAGTCTTGTTTGGAAATATATAGTATTCCAATAACATATTAGGCTTAGTTACATGATAGAATTTTTTTATATATTTTTAGACATAATAACTACTTGCGAGCATGTTTTTCGCTAAATGTTGGGATGATCATAGAACAATCTTTCTACAATAATGGTACATAAGAATCCCAGTAAGGGTGAAGATCAGGTTTCTCTGAGTGATTGTAGCTAAATATTTTTTTTCCACATGCCTCAATTGTATCAATTCGAAATTGCAAGGGATTACAACTTTGTTTTCATCTACCAAGACGGACAACATATGTGCCCACAAACTAATACTAATAATTTCAGGAGGACCAGGGCCTTGATAAGTGAATTAAGCATGCCTACTTCTAGCTCTACTGATCTCCATTTCACAAATGAGTATTCACAATCTTTTTGGAAGCAGTGTTTAATATGCTTGTGGAAGCAGAACTTGTCTTATTGGAGAAATATTCATTACATAGGAGGTAGATTCTTTGTCACCGTAGTCATTGCACTGATTTTTGGCACGGTATTCTGGAACCTTGGCATGAAAAGGTAGGTCTTTAAATATTATGAAATAATTTTTATCTCTCTTAATTTTCTTATCCATATCATAAAACGTTTTTGTCTACCCCACACAGAACAAAACAACAAGATTTGTTTAATTCCATGGGGTCAATGTACTCCGCCGTTCTAATCCTCGGTATCCAGAATGCACAAGGTGTTCAGCCAGTGATTGCCATGGAAAAGATAGTGTTCTACAAGCAAAGAGCAGCTGGAATGTACTCGGCCCTACCTTACACCTTTGCGCAGGTAACCAATTCATCTCTACAAAGGGGACACTGACTTGTATTTTTACTTTTGCATAACTACTACTCCCTCCGTTTGGAAATATAAGACGTTTTAGGTTTGTGAAGGAGATGTATCTAGACATCTTTTAGTGTATAGGTTCAAATGAATCTAAACAGTAAAAGGTGTCTAGATACATCTCCTTCACAAACCTAAAACGTCTTATATTTCCAAACGGAGGGAGTAGTAGTTTATTAACTCGGTAAAACTGGTATGCACATTATTGCAGGTTGCCATTGAACTTCCCTACACATTCGTGCAGACTTTAATATATGGAGTTTTGGTGTACACAATGATAGGATTCGAGTGGACCTCAGCCAAATTCTTTTGGTACTTGTTCTTCATGTACTTCACATTCCTTTACTTCACATTCTTTGGGATGATGGCTGTGGGACTTGCACCCGATGGTGGTGTTGCAGCGATAGGCTGCTCTACGTTCTATGCCCTATGGAACCTTTTCTCTGGGTTTCTCATCCCCCTATCTGTGAGTTGCTCTGCACTCTGTATATAATTAATTATAACTCATTTTTCCTACTCAACTATAAATTAATCATTTTTTGCACTATCGTTCTCTACGCAGAGAATTCCTATCTGGTGGAGTTGGTACTACTGGATTTGCCCAGTTTCATGGACATTGTATGGTCTAGGTGCCTCACAGTTCGGAGATGTTGAGGAGAAACTTGAAAGTGGTGAGACCGTATCAGAGTTTCTTAGAAGCTACTACAGTTTCAGGCATGAATTCTTGGGAGTGGTAGCTATGCTGTCCGTGGCATTCCCTGTGGCTTTTGCTGTCCTATTTGGATTTTCTGCCAAGTACATTAACTATCAGAGACGATGAGAGTGAAACCCTCTATGGGAACTGACAGATGAACAAACAATGCGGCATTCGCAAAAAATAAAAAAAGCAATGCTGCGTACAAAGTGACCGTTCTTGCTATCCTTAGTTCCTCACCATCCAAAATTATTTATTTATTGAACTTCGTATGGTAAAATTGTTGCATACATATTTCCTTTGCCAGGATTTTTCAAGTAATATTTCATCGTCAGTTGTCCTTTGTAAGTAAAATGAAGCCAAGCATCAAACACAAGTTACCAAAGTAATTGTTCAATCTTGTGCTTGCAATCTGTCTATCTTTTTCAAGAACTAGAGCTTACTACCGTGGATATGATTTGTTTAGTTGTAGTAATAAACCTTGGTAAGGATTACTCAATATGCACATGTACGAATTTGTTATGTGGTGTTTTACATATGCAAATGGTAAGCAAGACTACTAAATTGTTCTTTGCCTCGCATTAACAATGGCCTTGGTGTTTGATATGCTAGTACCGCCCTCGACCAGATCATAGCGGTGGACACACTCTATCTATTTTTCTATGTGAAATTATATCAAGTTATTAATAATCATCAACAACGGTACAGAGAGGTAGAAGCTCCTCCATTGAATGGTACTATGACACAAAAACAACAAACTACACTAAATAGCGCTGAAAGCCTTGATTTGGGGCAACATACTTCACATGGAAACCTGCAAGAAGTTAGCCCATCAATGGAAATCTCCCTCCGAGAATGGTGGATGCACAACACTAAGCTTACCTCGACAAACCATCACAAAATTCATTTCGATGGTAATGTTGGTCTCAAGGTCGGTTTGCAGAAAAAGAAGCCAAGATTTTTTTTAGCATCACTTGCTTTAAGCCGATCAAAGTACTCATCGACCAAATCAAGGCTAAAGTGAAACTCTGGTCGTTAGCAAGCTCGTCTACAACTCCCATGATAATAGCCTTCTTACCTTAGTTTTTTGTCGGTTTAATATGTTCTTTTTATGTTGTTTGCTCTTGTGTTCTAGTCTTTCTTTTTCTCTAGGACGTGTTGTTGCGAGGATTTCGTTTATGAAACTTGGTTAATTATCTAAATCTTGAAACTCAAGACCACCCAAACTCGTATAGCATTGGTTGGCTCAAAAATGGAGCAAAACTTTGGATCACAAATCGATGCAACTTACCCCTTGGGAAAATATTATATTATCGCTCGAATATATTGTGTGATGTGGTTGATATGGATGCAAGCCATGTTCTTTTACCCTTTTGTATTTTTTGTAATACTTTAAGCCATTTCTATTGTTTTATATCTTCTAACATAACACGTAGCATGGTTAAAAAAATGAATCAACATCGCGGTAGTTTTAAAGATAGAAAGAGAGAAGAGAGCTTTGAATCCAGCGGTAAAAAAAAGACTTTGCGACATGCCACGCAGCCCACGAGTGGCCATCCTGTCATGACGCCTCGTCTCTCTCCACCACGTATCGATTCAACTCGAAGGAACCCTCAATCCCCAAATCTACCGTCGTTGAAGTTCCGGCCACCGCATTTGCTCATTGTCAATAGACGTCCACTCGTCGCGCCCACATTTTCCCCACCGCATGACCGAGCATCGGGCCGCAGGTATCCGCCCTGCTGCATGGGCTCTGCTACTCATGGACGGTCATTCCTCATGTCCCCATCTCAGGAAGCAGTCCTCGCTCCCCGCCCTGCCCCTATCCCACTGATGTGATTCTCTTGCTCTATTCTTGTGCAGCACCAGGCTTGGTTGTTTCGATTGAGGTACTAGTGTGTGATTAACTTATATAGACAAGTTAGAACTTGATATTCTACACCAGCTTTGGGATTTTTTAAGGTTCCAATTCAGGGTTGGTCCAAACAAAAAATTGGGCCCAGAGCAAATAATTATACTAAATTGTTATACTTATTAGAACTTATGTTTCCTACTCTAGCATTAATAAATACAATTTTATTTAGTTAGATGTCATAATTAACCACATGAAAAAATTTATGAAAATTATTTATAGTACTATTTGTTATCAAGTTGTAATGTATCACTCAATCGATTTTCTTGCGCTACATTTAAATTATATGTTCTAATAGAATTTTGTCTTAAATTAATTATCCATGGTGGAATATTATGTAGGAGATGCATAAGAGATTGTCTATGTGTATGTGTGTCGATGTATATATTTTAATATCATTAAATATCAGGATAGAGATCTTTAAAACATACTCTCAAAGAAATATCATAACTACGTGTGGTTCTAGTGTATTATTAGAATATGCCTTACAATTATCATACCAAAAGTTTAAACCATGTTTTAGTTGTTATAAACTTTCAGCAAATTATCACAAACCTAAATATTTCTAAATTTCAAAAGATATCACGTATCGGAGATACAGTTTAAAATATACAACACCGTTATAGAATGAATTTTCAAAACAAATAGGAAACCTTTCTCAAATTTGAATTTTAAGAAAATAAAATAACTTAATAATAGCATCTGAGTACATATGAATGTACTTTTGAAAATTAAATAAAAATAACAAAATATTGGGCAGAAACGTAGTGTTGTGAAATTTCATAAGATATATGACTATCAATGACCATGCAAAAATCACAGAATGTTTTGCCATACAAAAGGCTAAGTAACTACGAGTTTTGTTTAATTTTAGATTTTTTTTACAAAATCTCATTTTTGTTTGTGCCTTAAACCTTATGATATTCACTTTGATAGTCAAAATTTAGTGAAATACTTCCAAACCAAGAATCCGTACACAAACCAACACCCGACGGAGCACAACATGTTTGTAATGTGTGGATGCAACACGCATCACATGTGCATGAATGTTGGCACACAATACGCCCAACGTCACTAGGACCGCATACGACGGGTGGGCAACACACCGACATCGTGAACAAAAGTCAAACCATTGGTAATGCACGGTAAAAACCCACCGGGCATCAAAAGTAGTAGCTAGCACCCGCGTCATCTAAATCTGGTCACAACTCAGAAGCACGAGCAGCAATAGCATAAGTCTGACATCATCACTGTTCCACCGCCCAACTCTAACTTAACCAACATGGCAACAGAACCCATGAGTCCAAACAAACCCAGGAAACATCGAAAGGATATAGAATGCAACAACATTTCACGTAACGATCTAGTGCTAGTATTGTTCAAGCGCGTGTGTTGCCTGGTATGACACGTCGCGCGACTGTGAAATCATTTCATAGGCATGTGTGCTATTTAAGTAGTATTAATAAATAAAAAAATATGTCACCTTAGATGAGGGCACACTGAGTTGAAGAGTTAAATAAGAACAATTATAAATTGACTGAATGCGGCAAGATACACACTAACCTAGCACCACTACAATGCAGTAAAAATGGGTCGGGCCCTGACGCTAAGGGGCTAGGGCGACCGCCCCTCTTCCCCATACTATGGATCAGTCCAGGTCCAATTCATACTAATTTATCTTGTAAGAAGGCCACGTTTATGCAAGGTCTTTTGGCGGGTATTTTCTGAAGTCGTAATTTTCGCAACTGGAGCAAGTTTTTAGTACTTATATCTTTGAGCTCTGAGTGCATATTCATGCCTGAAATGAACATGAATCCCTGTGTGAATTACGAAGAAGATTTCTTAAATTGGGTAATTGGTGTCTAAAAATGCCAAACTATGGGGAAAGCAAGAATTTACTCTTATTTGTGCATTGTGGTTATGTAGTGTTACTTTAGTAGGACGTTTGGTAATTAGAGAACAACTGTGATTGATAATACATTTATCTACTCCTTTCCTCCTCGAAACAGGCATACGCCCCATTTCATAGATAAAGCAACATCCAGATACATCCAAGTACTATCACAGAACAACCGGCCGGAGCCAAAGAAAAAGAAATGGACAACATCTTGCTGGGGCTACAGCACAATAACAACCCAAAGAAAGCAACAAAAAACCAGGTGCAGAAGCAGCCCTGGAGCCGGGAGACGCCTAGATCACGAGGTAGCGGGGGCCGTGAAGGGAAGGGCCACCGCTCTCAGGGTCCGAAGAGTGTCGTCCAGATGCTCCCGATCCCACTGCCTAGCTAGTGGGTACCATAGCTGCAGGTAAGCAAGGAAAGAGAAAATGGAGTCAGCGGCACGACTAGGGAAGATCCTCTCAATCACTATCTTGTTTCGCACATTCCATAAAGTCCAAGCTAAGGCCACAAACACTAGACAAAAGAGGCAATGCCTCCTTCTTGCTCGATTTGCTTCGGTCTGCAGGAATTCCCCGAGGTCCTAGGCCTGCCATGTAGGATCCAGCGCTTCCTGGAAAAAACTCCATAGAAACCGAGCCGCGGTGCAAGTGAACATAATGTGAGCGCAAGTCTTAGGAGTCCCACACAATGGATATAAGCCATCCGTGGCCTCTATGTTTTGCTACTTCAAATCTAGAAGGAAGACGGTCACGAAGGAGCTGCAACAGGAAAATTCGGATACTAAGAGAAATAGGGGCCTTCCAGAGGGGGGAGGTCCAACCTAGTTCAGGGCCCTGGAAGAGGGATCTATATGCCGAGCTAACCAAGAACTCGCCCACCGGTGATAGCCTCCAGCAGACAGAGTCTCTCTCCCTAGGGATGGACTCAAGGAGAGCGGACCTTAGTCTCTGGAAGTCCGTGGTCTCCATCGTGTCGAAGGTCTGACGGAACAAGATGTTCCAACGGCCTTGCAGGACGGCATAGGCCACAAGTAGGGAGGGGTAATCACAAATATCAAACAAGGCGGGGAACTCCACCCAAAGGGGGGCCTACCTTGGTTGATACTAGCAAGATAAATACGAGAGGCATCTATCAAATTGGTAATGTGGCTTGCCATGGAAACGATTGTGGCCAAGACCAATTGTCTAGTCGAGGTGGCCAGGGACACTGGTCGGCCGCTACCTAACACCCTGTAACGCCTTCGGGAGGTGTTGTTGGGTGCCTTGGGGTTTAGCATGGAGGACACCTTCATCCCCTTGCTCATGGGGTTGCTGGACAAATACATCAACGTATTAACCGGTCTTAGGAGGAAGGTGGACAACATCATTGCCCTCCTCCAGACCGCGTGCCGCCTCTCCTCCACCACACGCCGTCATGACTCCTTGGTTGCTTGCCTCGCCGGACTCCACAGTGATGATCTCTTTGGCAAGCTGATGGCCCTGCATTTCCTTGACACCATGCCACCGGAAATCTACCTGGAGGCCGCTCTGGCCGCGCAGTGTCTCATCATGCATGATCTACTCGACAACTACATCTGCCTTTATGAAAATATCCTTTTCGGGGACAACACTATGGAGGCACATGATAACAACATCAGTATCTTCCGCGACCACATGCTAACCTTGGAGAGGTTAATTCAAGAGCATATGGAACTCGCCACCGCCGCCATATTGTGTCCATCTATAGGCCCAGCCAACTGAAGCTCCATCGATCGTAAGACAAATGGATGGAAGGAGAGTCGTGGATGGATCCTATATTGGTATAATATGATGTATCTTTGTTCAACCAAAAACAACTGCCTCTGTAATTCTGTATATGTGCTTCATCTCTAAGCAGGAATAGTTTCTATCGAACTATGCAACCCATGTTCTACTTGTTATCACCGTATTTTGGCCAGAGACGGAGATGGGCCGTGATCAAGATGGGCTTGGAAGATACATATATTCAACGAGTTGTTGGATCGGCCTAGTGTGTGGATTTGGGCTAAATTGCCCGTGTATCTTAGTAGTTTTCGTGTTTGTTTAGGTTCCGTTTATGTTTAGGTAAAGATAGAGTTGTAGAGTTATTCCAAAAGTAGAGAGTCTCCGAACTATAAATATGTACCTAAGGTTATCGAAAGAAAGAGGACAACCACGTTCACAACAAACACAATCTCGGCGCATCGCCACCCCTTGTTCTTAGGGTTTCTTTCGGGTAAGTGCCATGCTGCCTAGATCGCATCTCGCGATCTAGGCAGTATTTACTTATTCGTTACCTGGTTTTACTCGTACTGAAGCGTTGTTGATGGCGAGTAATACCATTATCATAGATTGTTTGAGGCTAGCATCGGTGCTTTTTCATTACTATCGTCGAAGTTATGCTACCTCTAGCTATCTCGCTACCCTTGCACCTTTTCCCAAAGTGCAAGGGTAGCACCTTGCTTGATCTTTATTTAGTCGATTCGATCTGTTATAGTTGTGCCTTGTTCGTCAAGGTTTAGTTTAATATCTACGTAATCAGGCCTTACAAACGGGTTGAACGATCCGGTAATGCATAAGGATGTGGCTTATTCGTTCTAGAGAGGATGTTCCGGTAATTGGCTTTATGTTGGTTATTAGGCCTCCTCTAGGGTTGATATTCTTCATCTTTTATGCGTACTAGGCTCAATTTGGCGTAGGGCGTTCGATTCGTGGTGAAAACATTAAACTATCGTAGATCGATTTAACTTGTAGTGATCAAGCAAAACCCCATGTTATCATAAATCTAACGCAGAACCATGGGGCAATCGGCTTTAGGAGCCGATTTACTGAAACACAGGAGCCGATTACGCTCGAATTTTACGTATACTTGTTTATCATGCAGAATCAATCGAGCAATCCTTCACCTTCGATCAGGTATAGGTCAGGTGGCACGCCCTCGAACCAAGCCAGGACGTGTGCCGGAGCTTTTGCGGGCCGTCGCCCGAGGGACCAGGGCCCACCAGCAGTCCTGGGAGCCTCCCGGCTCTCCGTGTTGTCAGTCGCTGCTCGCCGGTGGGTTTTGGCAGGCAACACATTCTGGCACGCCCGGTGGGACCTTCAACAACGTCTACATCAACACCCGAAGCTGCGATGGAGAACAGACCAGTCACTTACAACGATCTGCCTGACGAGCACAAGGCCAAGTACGACGAGATCAAGGCCCTCTTCGAGGAAGACCTCATCAGCTCTTTTGAGAGGACCCGTACGCATGGCATCAGATGGAAAGGGTTCTCCCCCGAGGGCGCTCTTAATGAGGTGGATCTGCATTCCTTCGGAGGAGCGCACGAGCCCTCGACAGAAGTCAACTACATGGTGGCTCATTCTTTGCACCGCCATTACGAGAGCACAGTGAACGCTTTCGAGTCGCGGTTCGCGTAGTTCAGGAGATCATGAAGCATCAGTACTCTCCGTCTGGACCTACTTTAGGGACTCACCAGGGAGAAAGACCGCTCGAAACCAGGCCACCGCTCCCGTTCGCACGTGCCGCTCCAGAGCCGCCAGGAGCAGCGCTTACGTCGTCTACAAGGTCGAGGCGACCAGCGATTGCCAATTCCTGTTTGAGCCGCCTAAGGAGATCCCACACGGATATATATGCGCCTCGTGCGGACTGCAATAACTGACGCGCAAGCAGATTGCAACGCAGGAGTTTCTGCGCCGAGTGCTTGGGACAGATCTTGAGGCGGCGTGTCGAGCGGCGATGGCTGGGATAGACGCCGACAAACAGTGGCTAGCCAAGTATGCCATGGGACAAGTCATGAGAATTTAGCCCTACAGCTCAAGCGGTGGAGCAAATCGGTACCATCACGAGGACCGGTTCGTGCCGAAGAGAAGGACAATCGGCTATTCAAAGCCGTACCCCAACGAGTTTGATCTGATTCCGCTGCCACCCAAGTATAAGATCCCTGAGTTCTCAAGGTTCAGCGGGTCAGAAGGGTCGAGCTCGATCGAGCACATAAGCCGATACCTGGCGCAACTAGGCATGATTTCGGCATCGGATCAGATGCGCGTAAGATTCTTTGCGCAATCCCTGACAGGACCAGCCTTTGGGTGGTACACCTCTACCACCGATTCAATTCATACCGAAGCAACTGGAAGAGCGGTTCCACATCCGGTACCATTCGAGGCTCTGAGGCGGGCATTGCGGACTGGCACAAAGTGCAGCGAGCGAGGCGGCAGTACATCCAGCCAGATCTGTCAAGAACCGATGTTACTCGGCTCGTTTAAGCGAGAAGGAAGCGATCGGCTGGAAGTGTTGGGTCTCGGCACCCATCAAGGATTTGGTTCGGTAGAATACAACTCATTGGCGACATGGCCCGCCCGGCGATGTATGAGCAGCGCCACCACGAGTTGTACCAAGGAAAATTCAAACGTCCGATAAGCCTGGTCGATGCAGAAGAAGAAGATCCTACGCAGGACCAGGAGGTGGCCGTAGCCGAATGGGCTCGGGGGGCCGATCCTGTGGCCTGCAACGGGGTGAAGCAGCAAGGGCTGCGAAGGGTTCGACTTGATGTGAGCAAAGCTGAGCAGATATTCGACCTGCTGCTGAAGGAGAAGCAGTTGAGGTTACCCGAAGGCCACAAAATCCCTACGGCTCAGGAGATGAACGGGAGACCATACTGCAAGTGGCATCATTCGTTCACTCACACCACCAATGAGTGCAAAGAGCTTCGCCGCCAAATCCAAATGGCTATAGAACAAGGCCGTCGATCCTTGGGCAGTTCGCCATGAAAGTGGACACAAACCCATTTCCGGCGTCAACATGGTAGAACTCGATCGCTCATAAGCTGGATTTCTCGTTCGGGCGTTAACATGGCGGTCTGGATACCACCATGACACGTACAAGGAGGACGGTGGTCGCTCGGGGCAAGGAAAGAAAGGAGGCTAGTCCATGCGACGGCCGGCCGCAATGACAAAGTGAGCGGTGAGCGAGGAACAAGTGAGGAGAGTGCGATATCAGAAGCCACATTCTACGCATCTCCTTAACAAGTATGAGCGCCAGTACGACCAACGTCGCTGGCGCGACAGAGACGATGAAGGATATGAGCACCTTGCTAGGGGACCGTCGAAAAAGAAGGGGGGCGCAGACCTTTGGGATTGTCCTTTCTTCGTATTCTTTGGGCGAGGAATGAGCCGATTGCCTGATCGACAAGCGCCGAATGCGGTCGGCAAAAGGAAGACACGAGGCCGTGTCGGTATTCAAACGTCTAGGGCCTCTTCAGCCAGGCCGCCACAGGAGTCCTCGGCGAAGACCTCGAGGAGCCAAAGGATGGCAAGGCGAAGACAGGTATCACCGTCAAGGTGGTGCCCGACGGACTCGACACACCCGAGCGTGAGTACGGCTGCGTAACTTAGAGGAAGCTGAAGCGCAGTATCTCCACGCTTTGAAGAAAGCACGGCCTGATCTGGCCGTCAAAGTGAGGCAGACTGTGGAAACGGAAGACCGCCCGACCAGGAAAGAGTGGCGCCCCAAATCGATAAAAACCGATGCAAAGACATCGGCTGGCACGAACATGGTGTTCGTACTCCCGTCAGAATTCTGCGCGCCAAGAACCGATGAGCTACCCATGGCACAGTTTGACTGCGGCCCACGGCCGGTTATCTTTGAGAAGCCACGTGAGAAGGGTTACAAACATCTAAAAGCCCTGTATCTGCGAGGTTACATCAATGGGCAACCTGTCAGCAAGATGTTGGTGGACACCGGAGCGGCAGTCAACATCATGCCATACTCCATGCTACGGCGTTTGGGACGCTCCACTGCAGATCTGATCAAGACCAACGTCACGTTGAGCGACTTCAACGGTCAGTCTTCAGGAACGCAAGGCGTACTGAACGTGGACTTGACGGTGGGCAGGAAAACCGTACCCACGTCATTCTTCGTCGTGGACAGCAAGAGCACTTACACGGTCTTGCTAGGAAGGGATTGGATTCACGCTAATTGCTGCATCCCGTCCACAATGCATCGACGATCCAGTGGGATGGAGACGAAGTGGAGGTCATCCACGCAGACGATTCTATCGAGATCTCCATTGCTGGCATGAACGTCTGGGAAGCAGAAGACCAAGAGCCGATCTCTGGAATCAATCTAGATGGCTGCGAGCGTATTGAAGCTACAAAAAACGGGGTGAGGCTGGTCTTATCCACTGGCCTTACAGAGTAGAGAAGCCCACGATCATCCGTGGTACGGCTGATCCATGCGATCGGCCACAAAAAATAAAAAGCAGCGATCATACGACAAGCAGCTCGAAAGTAGTAGAGATGCTCCGCCTCGTAAAATAATAAGGTGTGAACCGTCCTTGACTGATGCAAGCGAAAAGGGGGCCGATTCAGGCGATCGGCCCAAATTATTTTTGTTGTCCCCACCCACCGTTTGCCCTGTGATTAGCGTCGATTTGACGGGTGACGGAAAGCTAGGGTACGGGTTTACATCAGCTGATGAGCTATAAGAGATCGACATTGGTCCTGGGGATAAGCCACGACCAACATTTATCAGCAGAAAGTTAGAGCCGAGTCTGCGGGGCCCGATGATAGCCCTGTTGAAACAATATCCGCATCGCCGCTGGGACTACAGAGATGCGGGTTGGGCAGAGCATCATCGAGCATCGACTCCGCTAAAAAGGGATTTCGCCGTTTCAGCGAGCACGACAAATGAAGGCCAAATTCGGAAGAAGTCAAGAAAGAGGTCGAAAATGTTGTGACCAAGTTGATCGGACCATGCGGTAGGTGAATGGATTTCTAGTATCGTGCGAGAGAAGAAGGCGGCCAATGGCGTGTTGCTATAGATTTTCGAGATCTCAACAGAGCTACCCCAAAGGATGAATATCCGATGCGGTGGCGAAACATTGATCAATGCAAAGCTGGTCATAAAATTTTGAGCTTCATGGACGGCAATGCCGGTACAACCAGATCTTCATGGCTCCGAAGACATACACAAGACTGCATTGAGTCCTGTGGTCCGTGGGGTTATTTGAATATGTAGTCATGACGTTTGGACTAAAAATGCCGCCACGCGTACCAAAGGGCCATGAATTATATTTTCCATGACCTGATCGGCAACCGGTGGAAATCTACATCGACGACGTGGTGGTCAAGCTTCAGCGCACGGACACTTGGACGATTCACGCGTGTCTGGACCGAACAAGAAAATTCGGCCTACGGATGAATCCGAAGAAGTGTGCCTTCGGGGTGACGGCCGGTCAGTTCTTGGGTTTCTTGGTACATGAACGCGGAATTGAGATCGGCCTGAAAAGTCAGGAGGCAGTGCGAACGATGAAGCCACCCACCACGAAGAAAGAACTACAGTCCCTTATCGGCAAGATCAACTTCGTCAGAAGATTCATCTCCAATCTGTCAAGAAGGATTGAGCCGTTCATGGGGCTAGTAAAAATCAAATCCGACGAGGAATTCCGCTGGGGGGCAGAACAACAACGAGCCTTTGACGAGATCAAAGAATATTTGACAAAGCCGCCAGTGCTAATTCCACCTCAGCCTGACAGGCCATTCTACATTTACTTGTCAGTGGCTGACACGTCCATCGCCTCGGTAGTGGTGCAAGTTCATGATGGGCTGGAGCGGGTCGTCTTTTACATAAGCGGGGAGGATCTTTGGGCAGAGACGAGGTACCACGATATTGATAAGTTGTGCCTCTGCATTTTCACCGCACCAAGTTGCGCCACATTTTGCTATCGCAGAGATCATCATCATATACCGTCGGGCGTCATAAAGCACATCGTCGGCTCCTATGTTAAAAGGCCGATCGGGCAAATGGATGTTTGCATTATCGAGTTGACATCCGGTATCAACTGCGAAAGCGATTAAGGGACAATGGCGATCTTATCTGAAACGATCAACACAAACATAGCCGCACTGTCCATAAGAGCGTGGGCCATGTTTTTCGACGGATCGGTTTGTGACGATGGCTGCGGCATCGGCATTTTACTCGTGTCGCCCCGGGGGGCAACATTTTCCTTCTCCATCAGATTGTCTACCTCTCGCACCAACAATGTAGCCAGTACGAGGCGATATGCAAGGATGGAGTTACTCCTCGGCCGGAGCGAAGCGGTGGAAATTTTGGAGACTCCAAGTTGGTGATTTCCCAGCTCACGGAGGACTACAAGTGCGAGCGAGTCCCTCTTCCCATTATGGCTGCCTTGGCGGTGATGACGCAATTCCGATGGCTTGGGATACAAGGGCGTGGTAGAAGGAGCCGACGTTCGTCAGTTCACAGGCGGACGATCGAGAGCCGATATCTTCAATTACTTGAAAGATTCGGCTCGGGGGGCACCTAAACGGATAAGGTACAAAGCCATGAAGTATGTGCTTATTGGGGATGACATGTTTTACAGGACTCTGGAAGGGCTATTGCTCAAATGCCTGGGGTCAGCCGAGGCCAATCAGCTCCTACACGAGGTACACGAAGGCGCCTGTGGAACTCACCAATCGGCTCATAAGATGAAATGGTTGATTAGGCGATCAGGGTTTTATTGGCCCACCATGCTTGAGGACTGTTTCAACTACTACAAAGGGTGTCAAGCATGTCAGAAGTTTGGAAAAATCCAGATGGTGCCCGCGTCAGCAATGAACCCCATCATCAAGCCTTGGCCATTCCGAGGGTGGGGCATGGATATGATCGGCAAAATCAATCCTCCATCAAGCAAAGGCCACATGTGGATCCTGGCTATCACTGACTACTTCACAAAATGGGTGGAGGCTGTCCCAATGAAGTCAGTAAACTCGAAGGATGTTATCAATTTTGTGAAGGAACATGTCATCCATAGATTCGGGATTCCCCAAACTATCACGACCGATGGAGGTTCGGTCTTTATTTCTCAGGAGTTTAGAAAATTCTGTGAGGACATGGGGATTAAGCTGATTAGATCATCTCCATATTATGCGCAAGCAAATGGGCAAGCTGAAGCGTCCAATCAGAATCTCATCAAGTTGATCAAGAGAAAAGTCGATGAGCACCCAAGGCGTTGGCACGAGGTTTTGTCAGAGGCGTTATGGGCTTATCGTATGTCATGCCATGGAGCAATAAAAACCTCACCATACCATCTAGTATATGGACAAGAAGCCGTCCTACCCTGGGAAATTACGGCTGGATCAAGACGCGTCACTTTTCAGGACGATCTAACGACTGAAGAATACGCAGCCCTGATGAGTGACAGTGTAGAGGATTTAACCGAGCTCAGGCTATGGTCACTCGAGAAAATCAAAGAGAACAAAGCCAAAATAGCTCGTGCATACAACAAGAAAGTGAAGCCAAAGGAGTTCCACGTTGGTGATCTGGTATGGGAAGCTGTGTTGCCCTTGGGGACTAAGGATGCAACATATGGTAAATGGTCTCCAAATTGGCACGGTCCGTACAGGGTCGACCAAGTTTTAAGAGGAAACGCATACATGCTCGAGCAGTTGGATGGAGTAAAATTCCCAGTGGCAGTTAACGGACAACATCTCAAGAAATATTTTCCAAGCATGTGGGATGTTGGACAGTAAAACTGGAGGGGCCGATGCATGAAATCGGCTAGATAAAGGCACGAGAAACGATGGACAGTAAAAATATGGGGCGATCTGAAAATCGGCGAGTAATATATAGCCGATGCACGGTCATCGACTCTAGAGGTTCACACATGTTACAAAAGGCCACCTCGGCGATTTCAGCCGTCATCTTCATCTTTGCTTGTCACTAGTCGTCTGCGGGCACGTTTTTGGTGGCGATTGGAGATTTGGGTCGTCGTGTTTGAATCCACCGTGTTGAGGAAGGTCGCGGTCATCATTTGAAACCAAGAAGTGGCCGTTGTAATGTGTCTAAGGATGCGATCAAGGTTGACCCGTCAACGTTTTTGAGAAGCCGATGGGTCATCGCCGGCTGCGATTTGACCTGTTTGACTGTATGCGTGCAGCATGATGAAAGCCGATACAGTGTCATCAACTTCTGAAGCATCGACCTATTCCGGTTATCGGCAAAATTGAAGCAAAAAGGAACAATATTTGGGAAACAGATGTTCATTCATTCAAAAGATCAGTGCGTACAGGACGATCGGTTACAAAAGGAGCCTACTACTGCTACGGCTATTACTGCTGATTCCTAATCTAAGCCGAGGTCGTCGCCGTCATTCGCCGCCGTCCTCGCTTCTTCGGCCTTCTGCCGCCGCATCGTCCATTGCTGCTGCTGAAGAAACCAGCGGGGACCTCTTCGTCCTCGTCGTCATCTTCAGTATCTTCGCTGGACCCGTAGCGGAAGCGCTTCGTCGGCGGATACTCGTCGGAGGAGGTGTCCTCCTCCGATTCCTCCTCCTCGGCGGAAGAGTCGACGCCGTCCCACGACCAGCGTCGTGCGCTCTTCGCCTCGTTCCCGTCGACGAGGAATCAGAGGCTCTTCGCCGTCGTCGAGGGCGCGCCGTCCTCGACCAGATGGCGAATCGATCCCTTTTCCCACCATCGTGGGCGAAATCGCTCAGACGCCGTGGCGGGTGCTCTGGTGTCGGCTCTCGGTCGCTAATCGAGTTGGAAGCGTGGGAGGACACACCGGAGGAAGCAGAGGAGGCCATGGCGAAAGAGGGTTTTCCAAAGGGAGAGGGTTTTCCGGCAATCTGGAAGAAGATGAGGACGGAACTGCTCAGTGATTTAAATAAGGGAATAGTGGATGACGGTTCAATGCCATAGCGGTTTCCCAGTTGCACCGCCAAAATCGTCAAATCACGCTGCGCAGGAGTTGAGAAGACAGGCATCATGATGAAGGGTAGCGTGGCCAGTTTCGCCACGCATTCGCCACGCGTACATCTGGCCGATAAAAAAAAAAGAGGAGAAGAAGGAAAAACACACAGAGTGGTTTTGGAATTATCATTGCCAAAACCAGGGGGGCATGTGTTATCACCGTATTTTGGCCAGAGACGGAGATGGGCCGTGATCAAGATGGGCTTGGAAGATACATATATTCAACGAGTTGTTGGATCGGCCTAGTGTGTGGATTTGGGCTAAATTGCCCGTGTATCTTAGTAGTTTTCGTGTTTGTTTAGATTCCGTTTATGTTTAGGTAAAGATAGAGTTGTAGAGTTATTCCAAAAGTAGAGAGTCACCGGACTATAAATATGTACCTAAGGTTATCGAAAGAAAGAGGACAACCACGTTCACAACAAACACAATCTCGGCGCATCGCCACCCCTTGTTCTTAGGGTTTCTTTCGGGTAAGTGCCATGCTGCCTAGATCGCATCTCGCGATCTAGGCAGTATTTACTTATTCACACCGGTTTTACTCGTCAAGAGCGTTGTTGATGGCGAGTAATACCATTATCATAGATTGTTTGAGGCTAGCATCGGTGCTTTTCATTACTATCGTCGGTTATGCTACCTCTAGCTATCTCGCTACCCTTGCACCTTTTCCCAAAGTGCAAGGGTAGCACCTTGATCTTTATTTAGTCGATTCGATCTGTTATAGTTGTGCCTTGTTCGTCAAGGTTTAGTTTAATATCTACGTAATCAGGCCTTACAAACGGGTTGAACGATCCGGTAATGCATAAGGATGTGGCTTATTCGTTCTAGAGAGGATGTTCGGTTGGCTTTATGTTGGTTATTAGGCCTCCTCTAGGGTTGATATTCTTCATCTTTTATGCGTACTAGGCTCAATTACGCGTGGGGCGTTCGATTACGTGGTGAAAACATTAAACTATCGTAGATCGATTTAACTTGTAGTGATCAAGCAAAACCCCATGTTATCATAAATCTAACGCAGAACCATGGGGCAATCGGCTTTAGGAGCCGATTTACAGGGAAACCTGGGAACCGATTACGGCTTGAATTTTACGTATACTTGTTTATCATGCAGGAAATCAATCGGGGCAATCCTTCACCTTCCTGATCAGGTATAGGTCAGGTGGCACGCCCTCGAACCAAGCCAGGACGTGTGCCGGAGCTTTTGCGGGCCGTCGCCCGAGGGACCAGGGCCCACCAGCAGTCCTGGGAGCCTCCCGGCTCTCCGTGTTGTTAGTCGCTGCTCGCCGGTGGGTTTTGGCAGGCAACACTACTACTATAATTTTGTAGTACATTTTTAGTTTGGCACATAATTCTAGGAGTTTTATATTGAGTGAACTTGAGAATTCTAGTCTTTAGAAGCTAGTTCTGTTATTAGTATCAACCTGTGTTAATATGGTTTGTGTTAGCTACTTCTGCCTTCGGCTTAACTATATGCAGCTCTCTGTATGCTTCTATATTTGTCCTCTCTTCTTTCATTATTGATACCATGCATGTTGAGTTATTGAAATGCCATGCATTGTTCCATATATGACCTAGTTTCCATTGATTAATAAAAAATGTAAGAACTTTTTGCTTCTGTTAGATCCCTTAGGATCAACTAGCTCAAGATTTGAGCCACAGAGAATATGATCAGGGGTATGTACCTTGGTCTGGAGGTCCAGCCATGGCCTCCTCTTCTTGATTTGCTTCACATGATCCTTGTTGATGTAGATGTGAGGGTCCTTCCTAGTGCTTTATATGCTTGCTCGATCAGATATAAGGAGGAGAGAGAGAGAGAGTGTGTGTGTGTGTGTGTGTGTGATCATCTCTAACCCTAAAGTCCCTATTTATAGCATCTGAACTAGGGGAACCAACACCTCAAGATTGACTATCAGGATGCCCCTGATCAGGGCATCCAATGGATGTTAATCAGCAGCCCCTAAAAGCCATTAATTATACTTAATTTGATCACAGAAAACTGCATATCACTAATATCCAACATTCTCCCCCTTGATCGTAAGGATAAACTTTATAAGCCCATTCCTCAACAAAACAACATATGAGATAACATTATTATAACGGTCATAGAGTACCGCAAAACCCAGTTACTACAATACACCACTTTATTTCAAAACATAACTTATTTAACTTAGGAGCTCCACAAACTTATATTTATTAAAAACTTATGAGCTCAACTCTTTGTTGAAACTTATACAGAGACAATAAATTGCAATGGTCAGTTAAGTACCATTGAACTAATTGACTACAGTATATCATTCCATCAAAGAGAAGAACCCTTCTTATCTTATGGGGAGATGGTGTCATAGTGGTCGCAATTCCAGGATCAAAAGCTTTCTGCCAATCCCATGTTCGCAACATGCTCTTTAAACACATTGGGTGGAAAGCCTTTTGTAAGTGGATCCGCTAACATTGCGTTAGTCCTTATATGATTAATACTTATTGTCTGATACTGGATTCTATCTTTCACAACATAATACTTTATGTCAGTGTGTTTGGCAACACCACTTGACTTGTTGGTACTCTAGTAGATCATTATAGGTTGGTTATCGCGGAAAAGAGTGAGTGGCTTAGATATACTGTCAATCACCCTTAAACCCGGAATGAAATTCTTCAGCCATACCGCATGCCTGGTTGCCTCATAACATGCCACAAACTCTGCCTACATTATTGACGATGCAGTAACACTTTGCTTGTTGCTTTTCCAAGAAATAACACCTTCTGCTAGGGTGATTATATAACACGATGTGGATTTCTTAGTGTCAACACACCTCGCAAAATCAGCATCTGAATAACCCACCACCTCAAGGTTATCAGTTCTCTTATATGTGAGCATGAGGTCTTTAGTGCCTTGCAAATAACGCAAAGCTTTCTTAGCAGCCTTCCAATGATCCAACCCTAGGTTAGACTGATATCTACCAAGCATCCTGGTTACGAATTCTAATTCAGGGCGAGTGCACACTTGTGCATACATCATACTTCCAATGATTGAAGCATAAGGAACTGACTTCATCTGCGCAGATTCATAATCATTACTTAGGCACCGGAAAGTCCCAAACGTATCGCCCTTAACAATAGGAGCAGGTGAGGCTGGGCACTTATGCATATTGAACTTTTTGAGTACCTTCTCAATTACGCCCTTTGTGATAGCCCCAATATTCCTCTGGATCTATCTCGGTGAATTTGAATGCCTAAGACATAAGCGGATTCACCAAGATCTTTCATGTCAAATTTTGAAGAGAGAAACCTTTTAGTTTCTAGCAGCATATTCTGATCGCTGCTGGCTAAGAGTATGTCATCAACATACAGTATCAGGAAGACAAAATTGCTCCCCTGAACTTCACATAAATGCAATTGACCACTTCATTCTCTTTGAAACAAAAATCCTTTATGACTTCATCAAACTTGAAGTACCATTGCCTTGAGGATTGCTTCAATCCATAAATGGACTTCTTAAGACAACATCCTAAATGCTCCTTTCCTTCCATAACAAAACCATCAGATTGAGCCATGTAAACATCATGTAAGTCACCATTAAAAAATGTCGTTTTGACATCCATCTGATGCAACTCTAGACCATAACGAGCCACAAGTGCCATAATAATTCTAAACGAGTCCTTATAAGAGACAGGTGAAAAAGTCTCATTATAATCAATAC
This sequence comes from Avena longiglumis, assembly GCA_030063025.1. Classification (NCBI taxonomy): domain Eukaryota; kingdom Viridiplantae; phylum Streptophyta; class Magnoliopsida; order Poales; family Poaceae; genus Avena; species Avena longiglumis. The sequence goes on from CP125975.1 coordinate 17,848,525, forward strand.
CTTATCTTTGAGTGAAGCCCTTAGCCACAAGCCTTGCTTTGAACCTTTCAATATCACCCTTGGAGTCACGTTTGGTCTTATAAACCCGTCTACTGCCCACAGTTTTGGCTCCTTCAGGAATTTCTACTAAGTCCCATACATCATTAATGCTCATGGACTTCATTTCATCTTTCATAGCATCAAGCCATTCTGATGAATGATCACTTTGTATGGCTTCCTTAAATGATGCAGGATCATCATCCAAAATCGAATCATTTATATCTTCAGTCGTATAAGTCACATAATCATCAGGAATTGTAGACTTTGTAGCCCGCTTTGACCTTCTAAGAGGTGCATTATTTGGTACCTCAATCACAACTTCAGGCTACTAAGCATCTTCCGTAGAAGTATCATTAGGTATAGACTCTGATGGAGTCACATGTATCTCAACAGGGGTAGGATTAGCAGTTCTTTTAACTAGAGGTGTAACCTCAACATGAATAGGAAACTCTGGTTCTTGTATCATCGATATCGGGACATATTCCCGTTTATCCTCCAAGATTTCCCTAGGAGTCATACTCCCCTTCAACGTATCATTTTCCAAGAACATAGCGTGTCTTGTTTCAACAAACTTAGTGAATTTCTTTGGATAATAGAAACGATATGCCTTAGATTTGTCAGCATAACCAATGAAATGGCAGCTGACAGTCTTGGGGTCTAACTTTCCCATAATTGGATTGAAAACTCTTGCCTCGGCAGGGCAGCCCCACACATGCAAATAACTTAGGGTAGGTTTTCTCCCAGTACATAATTCATATGGTGTTTTCGACACCGATTTACTGGGGACCTTATTAAGAATATGTACAGCTATCTTTAGAGCTTCTATCCATAAACCAAGCGGTAAAGTGGAGTAACTTAGCATACTCCTTACCATATCTATAAGAGTACGATTCCGCCTTTCATCAACTCCATTTTGCTGAGGTTCGCCCGGTGCTGAATACTGAGCAACAATACCATTTTCCTGTAGGAACTTAGCAAAAGGTCTAGGAATTTGGCCATAAGAAGTGTGTATTCTGCAGTACTCACCACCACGATCAGACCTTACAACTTTGATCTTTTGACCAGCCTAATTCTCAACTTCAGCTTTAAATATCTTGAACTTTTATAATGCCTCAGATCTTTCTTTGATAAGATAGATGTATCCAAAGTGGGAGAAGTCATCAGTGAATGTTATGAAGGAATCAAAACCATCCACTGATTTCACATTAAACGGACCACAGATATCCGTGTGAACAATCTCTAAAACTCCCAAGCTTTGATTTGCACCTTTCTTGATTCTCTTAGCATATTTCCCTTTGATGCAATCAATACAATGATCTAGATATGCATCCGAGAAATCCAAAGAATGAAGGAATTACTCCTTAATGATACGCTCGATTCCCCATCGAAATATGGCCCAAACGATAGTGCCATAATTTTGAAGAAGTCTCATCATCATCGCGCTTATGCTTGGTACTAACATTCACATTAGAAGAGGAATTAACTTCATTTATGGAATCACTCAAGGAAACAAAATAAAGTTTTTCTTGTCGGAAGTCAAGACCAACATTATTATTGTCAAACATAATTATACACTTCTTGTTCCCAAAGTCACAATGAAAACCATAGTCATCTAAGCATGATACGGACACAAGGTTTCATCTCATAGAGGGTACATAAATTACATTACGTAAACGAAGCATAAAGCCGCTATGGAGCATAAGTGTAAACTCTCCAATAGACTCAGCTTTAGCTTCAACACCATTAGCAACTCTAATGGTTCTTTCCCCTCTTCTTATGGGTCCTCTTCATATCGAATCCCTATAAAGAATTTGCAACATGGATCGTTGCACTTGAGTCAATCCACCATGTATTGGTGTCATAATTAACATAAAGGAATTCGTCAATAAAGGTTATAACATTAGTACCTTTCTTATTGAGCCATTTCATGAACCCAATACAATCCCTCTAGACATGTCCACTTTTTCCACAAAAGCGCATCCATTAGGATCTTTACCATTAGCATTAGGCAGTGCATCTGCATTAGGAGCTCTATTAGGATTCTCTTGCTGAAAGAACTTAGAAGATTACCCTTTATCTTTAAACTGAGTAGGTTTAGGATTCATAAACTTTTTTCTTCTTCTAAGAATGCTTGAACTAATTGACATGATCAACTCGTCCAGCTTTAAGCCTTTTGACGAGGTATGATCTCGTCAATGCCCATTGTTATGGACTTGGGTTTTGGAGAAGATGGGGATGCTGGAGATCATGGAACGGTTAGCAAACAAGAAACACGGGGACACAAGGTTTACCCAGGTTCAGGCCCCCGGAGGGAAAACCCTACTCCTGCTTGTCTACTCTTGATTACGGTGAACCAAGGTTCTGAGTCTGTGATGCAATCTGGTGTGGAGGTGTCTATGCAAAAGTATGAGTCGAGAGATCTAGGTCGTGCCCTCCTGGACTTTATATAGACTTAGGCAGGTCCCGGGCATAGTCCTAGTCGGTTACAGGTTCTAGGGTTTTACCCCTTTGAATTTCCTATCTACTCTAGTCTTGCTCTCCAAGGATCCGAAGGCACCATGGGCCTGGGCCACCCGAAAGTCTTCATGGGCCAACATACTTTTGCCGTGGGCCTTCCTTGGGCTGGACTAGGTATGCTGAGGTCATGCACCCGCGGGGTATAACCATGTCGGTGGCCCGAGTGATCGGTCGAATCGTAGATTCGGTGAGGACTCTTCAATCCTTCGGTGCAACTATGTATTTCAATAGTTCATGTGTAGGGATTGTTGATGCGTGTGCGACTCACCCGACGGATCGTGGTCGCTTAACTCTTAGGACGAAACGACACGATCTTCCTCGTGTTCGAGTCCCTCAACTCAAATCGAACATATCTTGGCGTAATTCGACTCGCATCGCGAAGGACTTACGTGAGTTGAATTCCGGTGAATTTAATTGATGTACCCAGCGTCCGTCGGGATTTTTCGCGCGCTGTTAGCGGGTTTTATACTAACAGAGCGCAGTCATGTGCGTTGCCAGGCCATCAGACGATATCTGTAGGTCTTATCTTTGTGTCGTAGACACAGCATCCGAATGTTTATCACCGCGGAGGTGTTTCGGGTGGCCAAGGAGAACGTTTCTCACTTAGCGTTTTATTGGGGCAGAGCTGCCGAAAAGTTTTCATATACTGATCCGAAAGATCGCAGTCGAAGAAATCATAGGGTGCGCGACCAGCGCTCCCTATGGGAGTAGCCCCCGAGTGTCTGTTCGAGTCGTAGACTCGAGCGGAGACTTTACTTCGAACATTGTTCAGTTGTTAAGTCCGTAGGTCACAAAAAATTTCGGATGCTTAAATCCATCATCCCTATGGGAGTAGCCCCCGAGTCCGTAGTGGAGTCGTAGACTCGGCGTAGGACTCGAAGAAAGTAGTTCGTTTTATTCATCTTTCGGGTGCGCGGCCAGCGCTCCTAATAGGAGTAGCCCCCGAGTATTTGATCGAATCGTAGATTCGAGTGAGTACTCCTAGCTTTGAAGCCGAAGAAATTGTAGTTGTTTCTAGTATAGCTTTTGATGACATCAGTGCTGACGATCGATGACCTCAAGCGTCTGCTATGCCAGAGGTGAATTGACTGGACGAACGTGGGTCCCACTTGCTGACCTTGAATTGACCGGTCACGCGCGGCGTGGAGATAATTACGGCGTCGCCTCGATTTCCGCGCGTAGTGGACGGCGTGGTAACGACTGTTCGTTGTGATGCTGACACGTGTATGGTCAGATCTGCCGTTGGCGTTAGGTCTTCTAGATGGACGGCTGCCGTGCGTCGTCTTTGTCATTATAATCATTGGGGAAAGTTGCAGTTTGTTTTCACCACATCAGTTCTTGTTTTCACTGCCTCCTTGTGCTCTAGCGATTCTTGCTGCGCGCTGGGATTTCCTTCCACATTTCCATATTCCCTTCTGCGCTTACCTCCGGCGCCGCCGTAGCGCGATGGGTAAACCGAAGAAATCATCATCTGCAGTTGGTACCAGCGCTACCGGAGGAAAGAAAGGCGCCACCGCTACCCGTGTCACCGACGGTGGTTGGCGGCGATCAGAGACGCGGGAGAGTGATCTCCGCAAGCTTCGCGAGCGGGGTTTGATCCCGCAAGATAGGGAGGCCGTCAGACTCCCCGGCAATGAGGTAATCCCCCGTCCCCCCGCTGGGTATCGGGTTATGTTTCTCGCCTTCGTTATGCGTGGGTTTTCCTTCCCAGTCCACGACTTCCTTCGTGGGCTGCTCTTTCTCTATGGCATCCAGCTGCATCATCTTTCGCCCAATTCTCTTCTTGAATGAATTTTTTCATCACTTTTTGCGAGTGTTGGCTCGACATCGAGCCGCATTTTGGCCTCTTCCGGAAACTCTATTCCGTGAAGAGGCAATCCGGTTCAGATGGTGTGTATCCCATTGGGGATTGCATCATCTCCCTTAAAGCCAATATTCTCTTCTTTTCTTTCTCTATGTCCGAATCTGTCCAGTACTGGAGGAGGCGGTGGTTTTACATTCGCGACTCTATAGTTGCTGGGCAGCATTTTGGTCTTGCTCCTTTCGACCCCTCCCAGATAATCGAGCCGAAAAGATCCTGGAAAAACTAGATCTTGGATGGCGAGACAGAGGAGATAGAGGCCCTTTACCGTCGGGTGGAGGATCTCTAGTTGATTTCGGAGAAGGAAGTGAACGGCGTGGATATTATCCGCACATTTCTCGAGCGTCGGGTGCAGCCTCTCCAGGCGAGGGCGCACCCGATGTTTCTTTATTCTAGCCGCCATGATCCGACGAGGGTTTCGGCTGAGAAAATCTCCGAGGGAGATCTTGACAGGGCCCTTCGCTTGCTGCTGAAGTTCAAGGCCGGAGAAAAAAATCCCGGGGAAGTCGCTGACTCCTCCATTTTATTCGACGATGGCCGTTCCGCAGGTGTAGATTCATGCGCGTAGCGCTTTTTGTCGACTACATATTTGTTTTCCTTGGTTTGCTAACAAAGTACCTTCTTTTTGCAGAGCTTCAAGGTGTCGGGCATGGTGCCGCCATTCCCTGAGTTATTTCCGAATGCTCTAGATAATGACGTGGTGGATTCCGTGTCTGAACTTCCATCGGCGCGATCTCCGGTGGAAGATGCCAACGAGTCGAGCGAGGACCACACGCGCAAACGATCGCGGAGCTCCAGCGAGTCTTCGGATGCCTCGACTCCTGCGACTCCTAGGAACCCTTTATGCCTTGAACGTCATAGTGACGGGCATGGAGGCTCTTCTTCCCCTTTTCCTGCCATTCCTGTGCGGGCTGTAGCACCGCACCCGCCAGCAAAGCGGAAGAAGGAAGAAAAGAAGGAAGAGAAGAAAGAGGAGAAGAAGGGGGAGAAGAGAGCCAGAAGGACTCCTCCTGTCTTCGACCTGAGTTCCCTGGACTCGTAAGTTTTTCTTTTATACTGTTGTCCTGTTCCTGTTGACTTTTGTGCTTGTGCTAAATATTTCGTGTGCAGGCACTCCTCCCATGACTCCTCCAGTGATGGCGCTCGGGAGATGATGGGAGAGTCGAAGGTTGCGTATCCTCCTCCTCAGATGGTGGTCACTTCTGAGGGTGCTGCGCCGGTCCCTTCTCCGCAGGGTGATCAGGTGGTTGCGCCTCAGAAGGCTGCCAGCGGGCCTTCGGGGTCGTCGTCGGAGCATGTAAGTATTCTGTTTCCTGCTACAGGGGGAGCCCCCGGGCGTCTGAAAAATATTTTTCTGTCTTATTCTTTCTTCGAGTCTTCGGGGTCGTCGTCGGGCGTTTTCGGGTGCAAATTTTGCTTTTTGTTCCTTCGTAGTGGGCGCAACCCCCGAGTCCTTGTCCTTACTGGTAGTTCTTCTTCCTGCAGCCTTTTGTGCAGGATGCCAAGCGACTGGTGCAGGAGCACCTGGTGCTGGAGGCCAACCTCCGACAGCTTCAAGGTACCTGTACGCTTTGGTACCTCTTTCTTTTTGCATTGTTGTCTTGCTTTCTGATGCTTGTATGTTTTGAGTGCAGAGGAGCATAACACTTCCCTCCGTGAGATTGATGCTCTCAAAAAGATCCTTGGTCAAGCGGAGAAGAAGGCTACGGACGCCGCTGGTGCGAAAGAGCGCCTTGAGCTTGAGCTAGCCAAGGCATCCAAGGCTAAGGAGCGTCTGCAGCAGGAGGCTGCGGACCGCGAGGAGCAGCTTTCCATGGCTGCGACTGCGCGTGAAAGAGAGGTGGCGGGCAAGCTCATGGACGCTGCCAAGGCTGTTTCGGGTGAGTACCTTATTTTGCTCCTTTCTTGTCGTTTTCTTGTCTTTATTCTGTGTTACTTTCTTCATTCCTTCTCTTTTTTTTGTCTCAGATGCCGCAGGCATCGAGTTTGACCGCGACGCTCTGGAGCACGGGAGTGCTCTATATGATGCTACTGCAGCGGTCGAAGATCGTTGTAGCACCGTCGTCAACTCCCTTGCCAAGGCGAAGGAGGTCCTTGGCCGCTTCTACAGGGAGCTTGTCCCCAAGGGCGCGGCCCTGGATGATGTTGACGCCCTGGCGAAAGCTTTGTTGGCCGAAGCTCCTGCGGCGTACAAGCGCAAGCAGAAGGGCATCGGTGCGTCTGTCGGGCTGGCGATGGCCTTGGCGGCTGGAGCGGAGCTGGATCTTCCCCAGATCACCTCCCGGATGCCGACGACTGCGGACAGATCCGAGGTAGCCTTTGCTGCCTATTCTGCTCGCTGCAAGCGATATGGGCCAAAGCTCATTGATCTTCTGTCCGAGTATGCACTGCGGCAGCAGGGGGAGGCCAAGGCGAGGCAGTCCGGCTCTGAGGCCACTCAGGGTGTCGCGTCCTAGGCGTTGTAGCTGTAGGATAGTTTGTAGTCTTCTTTTGCTTGTAGTTATTTTGAGGAATAGAAATCATTGTGCCACGTAGTGGCCTTTATATGCTTAATGAACTTCTTCTGAGTTGTGCTCTTATCTGTCTGAATGTTTATGTCCTTTGCTTTTCTGCTGTGCTAGGTTCCTTCGGGTGCTGACCCCGTTGATACCTCGCCTGCAGCGCAACTGCGTCCATCTTTGGATGATTCCTCGCAACTCGCTTTTCTTCGGGATCGTGTTCGTAGTCTTGAGAGGGAGTTGCTTGGGTTGCGAGGTCACGCCGATGTTTGGAAGTCCAAGGCGGATCGTGGTGCAGCCAGAGAGGAGTACTTGATGGCGGAACTGCTTCGGCTGTCTGAGCAGCTTCAATGTAAGTTGTTCTTTGTTTCGAGCTGCAGCTCAGTTCTTCGAATGAGCCCGCTGGCCTTGCCTCTTATTTTGTGCAATTGTCGTAGGTGCTAACCTTTCTCCGAGGGAAGAGAAGGAGCGTGTCATTGTTCGGGTCAATTGCTTGACTCAACAGGACATGGAGGCTGGCGGCTTTTTCTGGATGGATCGTGACCGCGCCATGGCGCTGGCGACGGTGCAAGATTGTGTGCACCAGGTTTCGCGGGTGCTTCGTCAGGTGCAGACGTCGCTTGCCTCAGTTTTGCATGTCATGTTTCCATTGGATGTTGTACCAACAAGCCTTGCGGGTCTTCTGTCGAAGTTTTGAAGTGTGAGAAATGTCAAGGAGTTGGTGCGGCAACAGCTCGTTGCGGGCGTGAAGGCTTCTTTGTCCCTTGTGAGGCTGCACCGTCCTGATGTGGATCTGTCTGTTGTAGTAGCTGGGCCACCTCTTCGGCCGGATGGTGGCGAGTGGGATATGCGTCCGCATTATGCGCTGTAAAGACGTCAATGTAGTAGATTTGTTTGAGCAGCGTGCTCGGGTTATTCTTCGAATAGGTAGTACCTGTAAAAGAGGTAGATGTAAAATTTGTATATTTTATTTGTGTTATGCCCTGTGTTATAAAGGTTTATGTTTATTGTGAGCACGCAGTGCTTTATTCGAGTACGTGTCCTTTTTGTTTGCCTGACGTTGTCAGCTACTCAGGGTGTACACGTGTGATTCTCAGCTGATGAAAATCGTGAGGTGGGGGGAGCCCCCGAGTGTGTTTGTAGCATAAAGTAATGTTGCAAATAACGAAACGAAATTTTGGGGCAAGACACTTAGCTTTATTTATATCGTAATGGAGGAAGTACATTGTTCGGCTGAATAGCCTTGGCTGAGAAGCCTTATTGAAAGTAAAGTGGTAGGTAACTATGGGTAGAATCGCTGTAAGTGTGCGATGTTCCATGGCTTGGAGTATGCGACTCCAGACTCCACGTGCTTGAGGCGATAGGCTCCACCTGGGATGACTTCGATGATGACGTAGGGTCCTTCCCATGGCGACTCGAATTTCTTCGATCGTTCTTGCTTGAGTCGCAAGACGAGGTCTCCTTCGACGAAGGACCTTGGGCGTAGCCGGCGGCTGTGGTAGTTGCGGAGACTCTGCTGGTACACCGCCGATCGAGCTGCTGCTACGTCTCTTGCTTCGTCGAGTGTGTCGACGGCATCTTCGAGTGCAGCCGTGGATTCGGCTTCGCTGTAGGCGACGACCCGGGGAGCCTGGTGGCGTACTTCGGCTGGTAGCACGGCCTCGGCTCCGTGTACCATGAAGAACGGTGTGTAGCCGGTGGAGCTGTTTGGCGTAGTCCGTAAGCTCCACAGTACGGATGGTAGCTCTTTCGTCCAGGCTCCAACTTTCTATTCGAGTGGACTCATGAGGCGCTTCTTGATACCAGCGCTAATTAGGCCGTTGGCCTTTTCCACTTGCCCGTTTGTTTGCGGGTGTGCTACTGAGGCGTACGTGATGTTGATCCCGAGGTCTTCGCAGAAGTCCTGGAACTCCTTGGAGATAAAGTTCGATCCATTGTCGGTGATGATGTTGTGCGGTACGCCGAACCTGTAGACAATGGACTCGAAGAACTTGATGGCGGTTTTGCCCTTTTGGTTGGTGACGGGCATGGCCTCGACCCACTTGGTGAATTTGTCGACTGCGACCAAGAGGTAAACGTGTCCCCCTTTCGAGGACTTTGGCAGTTTGCCAATCATGTCGAGGCCCCATTGAGCAAAGGGCCAGGCTATAGGTATGGGTCTGAGCTCTAACCCGGGTGCGTGCGGTTTGTCGGCGAACCGTTGGCACCCGTTGCATCTTCGGACGATGTCCTTTGCGTCGCTCATGGCCGTTGGCCAGTAGAATCCGGCTCGTAGAGATTTTCCGACAAGGGACCGGCTGCCTGCGTGATGGCCGCAGATGCCCTCGTGGATGTCTTGGAGGATGGCTTTCCAGTCACCGATGGTGACGCACCTTTGTAGTACACCCGTAATACTGCGCTTGTACAGCTCGCCATTGATGATGGTGAAGGCTTTTGACCGACAAGATATGCGCCGGGCATCTGTCGGGATGTCAGGCAGTTCTCCGTTTATCAAGAACTGGAGGTATGGTCGCGTCCAAGTTTCTTCGACTACCATGACCTGCATTAGGTTGACCATGGAGACCTCGGTGTCCAGTTTCTCGGGTCCTTCATGTCCTTCGGGCAGCGTAGCCCCCGAGTGTTCTGATTCTTCGGGTGATCCCTTGGGGAATTTCCGCTTGATGGATGGCACGCAGATCTGTTCGAGGAACACACCCGGTGGCACCTTTGCGCAGGTGGAGCCGATGTTGGCGAGTCTGTCGGCCTCCTCGTTGCTTTCTCTTCCAACGCGTCAAGCTCGCAGCCGAATTCTCCTTCGAGGCGTTGTAGAGTGCGCGATGCGCGATCATGTTTTCCGTGCGTCGCTTTTCGCTCATCGTCTGCTGGACGACGAGGTTGGAGTCACCGTAGATGACCAGGCGCGTTGCGCCGCAGATCTTTGCCATTCTCATGCCGTGGATGAGGGCTTCGTATTCGGCCTCATTATTGGAGGCTCGGAATTTCATCCGAAGGACGTACTTCATCTGGTCACCCTGCGGGGAGGTCAGTATGACCCCGGCTCCTGCTCCAGCTTCGCGCTAGGAGCCGTCGAAGTGCATGGTCCATGATTGCGACATGTCCGGGGTGTCTGGCAGCTGCAGCTCCATCCAATGTACGAGGAATTCCGGGAGGACTTGAGACTTGATTGCGAGTCGCTTCTCGTAGATGATGTCCAGGGGTGACAGCTCGATGCCCCATAGGGCCACGCGTCCTGTGGCTTCTGGGTTATTCAGGATGCTGTTCAGGGGTGCCTCGTTGACGACCATCACCTGGTGCTCCTGGAAGTAATGGCTCAGCCGTCGAGCCGTCATGAACACGCCGTAGGCGAAGCTTCAGCAGTGAGGGTACCTCTGCTTTGTTGGTGTCAGTACCTCGCTGAGGTAGTAGATTGGACGCTGGACCCCGTGGGTCTTGCCTTCTTCGGGTCGTTCGACCGCTAGTACGGTGCTGACCACCTGGTGTGTGGCTGCTATGTACAGCAGTAGAGGCTCGCGCTCCCTTTGGCGTGACTAAGACGGGCGAGGTGGAGAGGAGCCGCTTGAGGCTTTCGAATGCATCGTTGGCTTCTGGCGTCCACTCGAATTTATCTGCCTTGCGTAGCAGCTGGTAGAATGGCAAGGCCTTCTCGCCCATGCGGCTGATGAATCTGCTCAATGCCGCTTATTCGCCCCGCGAGCTTTGGACACCCTTGATGTTTTTCGGCTTCTCCATCGCCATGATGGCTCTGATTTTCTTCAGGTTCGCCTTGATCCCTCGCTGAGAGATGAAGTACCCAAGCAGCTGACCCGATGGGACGCCAAAGGCGCACTTTTCGGGGTTGAGCTTGATCCTGTAGGGATCAAGGTTGTCGAACGTCTCGCGGAGATCGTCGATAAGTGTCCTTGCCTCCCTGGTTTTTATGACTATGTCGTCAACATAGACTTGAACATTGCGACCGACATGGTCCTTGAGGCAGGCCTGCATGCATCGCTGGTACGTGGGACCTGCGTTCTTTAGCCCGAAAGGCATTGTGTTGTAGCAGAATACTCCGAACGGTGTGATAAACGCCGTTTTCTCTTGATCTTCAACCTTGAGTCGAATCTGGTTGTAGCCTGAGTAGGCGTCGAGGAAGGAGAGTTTCTCGCAACCTGCAGTCGAATCGGTGATCTGGTCGATCCGAGGAAGGGGAAGTGGTCCTTGGGAAGTGCTTGTTTAGCAACGTGAAATCCACGCACATCCGCAGGATGTCCGTGTCCTTCTTTGGGACCATGACTGTATTTGCAAGCCACTCGCTTTCTTTGATTTCCCTGATGAAGTCTGCAGCGAGTAGTCTGTTGATTTCCTTGCCGATAGCTTCGGCTCGTGCTCGGACAGTCTTCGGATGGACTGTTTTACGGGCTTGGTGTCTGGAAAGACGTTGAGTGCGTGCTCGGCGAATTCCCTGGGAACTCCTGGCATGTCCGCAGGACACCGGTAATTTCCAGCTCACGGAGGAATTCGACGAGCGCGCCTTCCTATGCGGGGCTGAGGTCGTTGGCGATCAGCGTCGTCTTGGAGGCATCCGTCGGGTGGACCTGCACCTTCTTTGTGTTGACCGTGGAGTCGAAAGACATATCAGGTGCGTTTTGTCGTGCGACTGGGGGTGCCCCATTGTCCGTCACCTCGCGGAGCCTAAGGAGCTCCTCCTTCATACCGAATGATTGGGAGATTCTGTTGAAATCTCTGTCGCATTGGTCCGATCGGGTGAAGCTCCCGTGGACTGTGATGACGCCCTTCGGTCCTGGCATCTTGAGTAGCAGGTATGCATAATGTGGGACAGCCAGGAACCTTGCGAATGCTACACGCCCGAGGATGGCGTGGTATTGTGATGGCCAGTCCACCACTTCGAATTCGAGCCATTCCAGTCGGAAGTTGTCCGGCTTGCCGAAGATGACGTCGAGCCATATCTTGCCTAGGCGAAATATGCCCTTTCCTGGAACGATGCCATGGAACGTTGTGTCTGATTGTTCCAGGCTGCACTGCGGGATCCGCATTGCTGCTAGAGTGCTTGCGAACATCAGGTTGATGCCGCTGCCGTCGTCCATGAAGACGTGACTCATCTCGAAACCTCCGATCTGCGCCTCCAGCACCAGGGCAGCATGACCTGGGCGAGGGATCTGGCAAGGGTGATCCGAACAAGTGAACGTGATGCAGGACTCCGATTCGCTGAGGTACTCAGGGATGGCGGGTGGAGTTGCCACAGCCAGGTTGATCTGTAGGGTGATTTTCTTCTGCACCCTACTCATAGGGCACCCCTTCTGGATCATCAGTGCTCCTTTCGGCGGGGGATACCCGTTTCCAGCGTTGTTCTGTGCTGGTGCGACCGGTTGGTTCGGGCCTCCTACAGGTGGCGGTGGAGGAGCTCCATGCGCTATCTCACCTGGCGCGGGTGCGTTTCCGAACGCAGGGATTGGAGCTTGCTGCCTCATCTGCACCATGCTTTCGCTGAGCTTCTGGAACTCGCGGCATTCCTTGAGCATGTGGCTCGCTTCTTTTTGCCATCCTGCTTGTCGATGTAGAAGTGGATGGTGCATGGACCAAAGAAAGATATCGAGGGTCCGTTATCACGGTCGCGGCGTTGCCACGACTGCGCTGGGCGCCCTCCATCGTGGAAGTTTCCTCCGCGATATCCTCCGCTGTTGCGGTTGGCGTCGTTGCGGCGATCAGCGTAGCCAGCCGCGACCATGTCGGGTCCGTCGCGATCGTCGTAGACGCGCGATCTTCTCTTGCTACGGCGCTCTCGCCGTCGACCATAGTCGTCCTCTTCTTCCGATTGTGCTCGGTGAATGGAGTCTTCTCCGTCAGCCCACATGTTGGCGATGTCCATGAGGTGATCGAGCGTTTTGGGTTTGACGCGCCCAAGCTCCTCCTTGAAGTCTTGGCGCTTGACGCCGTCCCTGAAGGCGTCGATGGCCCTCTCTTCGGAGATGTGGGCTGCGGAGTTCTTTGTATTGGACCAGCGTAGTATATACGAGCGAATGGATTCGCCCGTTCACTGAGTGCAGGCTCGCAATTCTTCGATTGAGGCGGGCCTTTTGCTGGTACCCTTGAAGTTTCGGATGAAGCTGTAAGCTAGCTCATCCCAGCTTCGGATGGACCCTGAGGATAGTCTGCTGAGCCAGATCCGGGCTGCGCCTGTCAGCTGCAGCTGAAGGCATTGCATGACAGTCTCCTTGTTTCCACCGTGCAGTTTGACGGATTATAAGTGATCGCTGAGCCAAGATTTTGGGTCTTGAGTGCCATCGAACTTCGGAGTATACGAAGGAAGCTTGAAATTTCGCGGCATCCGTGTCTGTCGGACGGATCTGCTGAAGCATCGAGATCCGCAGAGTTCTCCTTCGTCTTCGTCCATCTCGGATTCAGACGAGCATGCGCGCTTAGCTCGCTCTTTGTCGATTTGCGCTGTGTGAGAGCATCTCTGGCGTCGTAGTCACGGTTGGGGCGTCGCGAACTCTTCTTCCTTCGGGGTAGGTCATGTTCCTCCTCTTCGGATGAAGGCGTGGGGCTGCGGTCGAACCTGACCGGAGCTTTCTTCTTCGGCTCCTTGGGAGCTTCCTTGTGGAGCGCGGATCCGACGAGTCCGAGTCCGGTAAGTGCGGACTTGTGCATGGCCCTCTTCGGGTCCCCCTCGGGAGGTGGGTGGATCATGAGTGCGCGTGGCTGCCATGATCGCAGCTGCGGCGTTCGGGATAGCGTTGCCGTCGGCGTCCATCTCCATGAAGGATGTGTGGAGAGTTCGCGTCAACTCGCGGCGCTCCTTGGGATCCATGTTCTCCATCCGAGAGCGGTGCTTGTTGCCTGGGTTGGCGTTCGAGCTGGAGCCGATACCCATGGAGGAGCGCCGGCTCGTCGCGCTACCGGACTCGAGGCTGCTTGCTTGCGTTTGTCAAGCACCTCCTGCATCTTGACCGCTTCTTGTGCTCCTCGATTAGGAGCGGTGGTAGGCCATCGGCATATCTCGCGTCTGTGGGCGTACTATGTTGCTCGCCATGCCGCGAACTCGGTCCATCCTTCTTTGCTAAGGCGTATGACGTGGCGCCGTTGTTTTCTTCGGGTGGGGAGATTTGCTTCATTCCCCTTGCGTTACGCGGGTTAGGCGGCGGGTTGCGTGTTTGTTGATCCACGTCGCTTTGGATGACTGCGGCGCATTGGTAGCGCTCGTAGATTGGCCTGCTGTTGCCGCAGCTTTCAGATCCGGAACCGCAGGTCCCTACATCCGATGGAGGATCGCACAGATCGGAGTTGCAGCTGCTGCTGTCATAGGAATCATCTGCTGATGATGTTGTGCGTAGAACGGGGTGTGGGGCCCATGAAGCGGGCCTGATTGATGGTATGGGCACCCGCTCAGGGAGGCGGAGGGTGCCAGTTTGCCCCACCTAGAAGCAAAAGCTCCCCAACAAGATTTCGAGTCCGTCGCCTACGGGCTCGAAGTACTTCATGGTGGTCGGCGAGTGGGTGGTGAAGTCGAAAGCACCGAAGAGGAGATGGCTCTCTGTTGATGCAGAGTTGTAGATCGATCGGGTTGGGACCGTCACGATCGCACAATCAACGCCCCCAGTCCCCACAGACGGCGCCAATTGACGAGGTATGATCTCGTCAATGCCCATTGTTATGGACTTGGGTTTTGGAGAAGATGGGGATGCTGGAGATCGTGGAACGGTTAGCAAACAAGCAACATGGGGACACAAGGTTTACCCAGGTTCAGGCCCCCGGAGGGAAAACCCTACTCCTGCTTGTCTGCTCTTGATTACGGTGGAACCAAAGGTTATAGGGGTGCGCAGATGCAATCTGGCGTGGAGGTGTGTATGCGAAAGTATGAGTCAAGAGATCTAGGTCGTGCCCTCCTGGCCTTTATATAGACTTAGGCAGGTCCCGGACATAGTCCTAGTCGGTTACAGGTTCTAGGGTTTTACCCCTTTGAATTTCCTATCTACTCTAGTCTTGCTCTCCAAGGATCCGAAGGCACCATGGGCCTGGGCCACCCGAAAGTCTTCATGGGCCAACATACTTTTGCCGTGGGCCTTCCTTGGGCTGGACTAGGTATGCTGAGGTCATGCACCCGCGGGGTATAACCATGTCACCTTTCCTCCTCTTGTACACATCTAGCCATCATTTCATCCATACCCCATTTAGAATCCATCGCATTGTAATCGATGGTGAACATAGAGAACTCCTTGGGCGAAGATGAAATAATAAAATGGGCAAGGAAACCTTCAGAGATTTCCATTTCCATTGTCTTAAGTTTAGTGGCCATGTTAATTTTCCTCATGATATGTTCTCTCAGACTCCTAGTTGGATCATACCTTTCATCAATAAGCTTTCTAATGAGGCTTGTTGCATAAATTTTGGATGATCACTTAAACTGTTCCTCAATCTTTCCAAGGTAACCCTTGGCAGCCTAAGAGTCGAGAGTCTGGAAAAGCTCCCCTCATACTTTGAGTAATGGAGCCCTTAATAATCATGAGACACTTACTATTTGAATCCTCCCACTTAGTTTTCTCATAATCATAAGCCCTTTCAGGGCATCATAATTCTCATCACCTTCAACAGGTGCTATATGAGGATCCTTAAGGAGGGCATAATCAATATTCAGCAAAGCTAAAGTGATCTCAAGCTTCTCCTTCCAAGTACCAAAATGGCTACCAGTCAACTGTTCTATGCCATAAATAATACCAGCAATTTGAGAGGCATTAGATGCTAGAAAAGAAAACAAATGCTT
The DNA here is from genome assembly GCA_030063025.1 of Avena longiglumis. Classification (NCBI taxonomy): domain Eukaryota; kingdom Viridiplantae; phylum Streptophyta; class Magnoliopsida; order Poales; family Poaceae; genus Avena; species Avena longiglumis. Next base: position 17,864,195 of record CP125975.1, read on the forward strand.
TGATTAAGCATCACCATTTTATATTCCTTTCATCAATCTAGTCTACATTAGCTTTGTCCAAAAATAGACATGATCAATAAAATTTTGTGATCAAAACATCTGCCAATCAACTTTGGCCAGAATGATAGATATAAGCCACACTTGATAAAATCCTCTCACGTATATGGAATTCTTTTATCAATCCAGTACACATCAGCTTTGGCCAGAAGTGAAAAGGACCAATAAAATTTCATGGTAAAAATGTCCATCAATTAGCTTTGGCCAGAATGATAAACATAATCCATGCTTAATTTGAGGATTCAAAAACTTTATTTTGTGGCAAAACATTATTATTACAATTTATTTAGAAAACACCAAAAAAGAACCAATTAAACATGATAAACACATTAAAAATACTTAAGTATGAAACATGATTGCATGACAAGAAAATGTCACTCAAGCATGTCATATAATTGGCATAATAAAATATGCCAAACATTTTAGCCCCAAAACTTATTTATATATAAGCCCTAACATTTAAACATTAACCTTTAAAAATTTATACATTATTTCGGCCCAACCCCTCCCCCCCCTTAAAACCCCCTTTATATTAAATTTTACAGAAAAAACTTTTAGACTGGGCCGAAACTGTCCCAGACCGCCTCCCTTGGTTCCCCAAAGCGGCCCACCTGGCCCGTTAAGCAGCTGAGGCTGCGAGCTGTTGGATTGCATCCAACGGTAGAGGACGCGCTTGGTCAGGAGAGAAGCCGACCCGCAGCAATGTCCCCCTCCCCCCGAGACCTAGCCCCCATTCCCCTCCCATTTCTTCTGCCTTCCCCGCTGCGAGCAGGAGAGAGGCGAGTGGCGACATCGACGAGCACCAGTGCCAGAGAAGGAGGCCAACAGCGTCGGTGAGCGTCTCTCACCGAATCTGCATGCAGCTTTGGCCAGCATGCGGATCTGTCGACGGATGCTTGCCGGTGTTCTTTGCGCCACGGCCACGAGCACGCGCGTGTGGGCGTCCCGCAACAACAGCGAAGGCGTGACGCTAGACCCAGCACAACGACGAGCTTCCAACGATGACAAGCGCATGAGGAAGCTAGGCCGCCTACCAGTGCGGTGGATGGCTAGGCTGCTCGGGTGCGAGCACGTGCAGGCCTGCCCAATTCAGGTGGTGACCTCGACGCCGCCATGACCAATGACGACGGCAAGCCCTGATACGTCGTAAACGTATCTATAATTTTTGATGTTCCATGCTTGTTTAGTATCTACTTTGCTTTGCTTTGCTTTGTCTATGCTTTGAGGTGTTTTTATATGTTGTCTGATACTAACCTATTAACAAGATTCCACAGTGCCAGTTGCCTATTTTCTGCTGTTTTTGGTTCCAGAAAGGCAGAAAATCAATATTCTCGGAATTGGATGGGACAAAAGCCAAAGTCAATATTTTACCGTGGGGAACACGGAGCCAGAAGACGAGACGGAGGAGGGCCTCGAGGGGGGCACACCCCTGGCCGCGTGGGTGAGCCTACCCCGCGTCTGGGGGGTGCAGCTGCCTGGGGCACCCCCTCGGCCTCCCTCTTCGCCTATAAGAAGCCCCCGATGCCTAAACCCTAAGTACCCGATCAATATTCCACGAAACCGTATGTAGCTGCCGCCACAGTTATCCCTAGATTGGGGGGATCTGAAGCTCTTCCCGGCACCCTGCTAGAGGGGAGATCATCCCAGAGGCCTTCTTCTTCATCATGCCAGCCTCCGGTATGAACGTGAGTAGTTCCATCTTGGACTACGGGTCCATATAGTAGCTAGATGGTTGTATCTCCTCCTTTGTGCTTTCATGTCTAGATCTTGTGAGCTCCGATCAAGATCTCATCTATTTGTAATCATGCATGTTTTGTTTGCGTGGATCCGATGGATATTGAGATTACTATGTCAGATTGATTAATGGTTTTGTCTTATTGATTCTATCATGTATGTGTTGTTTGTGATCTTGCATGCTCTCCATTGTTAGTAGCTATCTTGGCCAAGTAGTTGCTAGTGACTCCAAGAGGGGGTATTTATGCTCGATAGTGGGTTCATGCCTCTATTTAATCTAAGGGAAGTGACAGAAATGTCTAAGGTTGTAGATGTGTTGTTGACACTAGGGAGAAAACAACGGTCTCTTGTTCATGGAACAAGTGGATTTTTTACCTTACACACTTTGCTTAAAGCAGCTGTCTATTGCTTACAACTTAATACTGGAGGGGGTTCATATGATAACCCAAAAGTGGACTTTTAGTCATAGATGCAGTTGGATGGCGATCTATGTATCTTGTTGTATTGCCCAATCGAATCGCATAGGATCATGATGTCTAGTATTGCATTGTTATTCCTTGATCAGTCCTATCAATTGCACTGCTGTAATTTGTTTACCTAGCATGCCATGTTTGTTTATCTAAGGAGAACACCTCGAGTGAACTATGGACCCCGGTCCAATCTTTACCATTGATACATCTTCCATTGTTACTGTTTACTTTCTGCAAACCACTATTACCTTCCACACCATACAGTTAATCCTTTGTTACAGTAACCGGTGAGATTGACAACCTCACTGTTCGTTGGAGCAAAGTCTTGAGTTTGTGTTGTGCAGGTCTCCAAGTTGCTTGCAACACCTTTGAGACGTTTCCTTCCTCCTACTGGTTCGATAACCTCGGTTTCTTACTGAAGACTTGCTGATGTGCTCTTCACAGCTTGCTCTTGGGGTTTCCCGACGAAGTGATCTCATGCGCCATCAAGCCCTTAGGTAAGTACCCACTCCTTTAATTTCATTAGAATTATGGTTAGGGTTCCTCAATTTAGGGATTTTAGGAAATTAGGGTTAGGGTTCTTGAGCAATTGGGGATTTAGGGTAAGGTTTCCTCAATTCTATGAACCAGGGTTAGGGTTCTTCAGGAAATTAGGGAATTTAGGGTTAGGGTTCATCAATTTGACGAATTAGGGTTAGGGTTCCTCAAAAATTGGGGATTTTAGGGTTAGGCTTTGCACCAAAACTCAAAACCCCACATTAGAATTGTATAAAATGAAACCCTTGATCAATTACTGCATAGCTAGGGCTCAAACTTAATGAATTTTAGGACTAAAACATCAACTTTATATTGTTCTGAAGCAACAGAACCTTGACATTGATCAAAAACAGGAAGAACAAGATTGCTTGAACAAAAACCAACACATAAGAGGGCTCAATCTTAGAGCTAGGAGCTCTGATACCACTGTTAGATCCATTAGGATCAACTAGCTCAAGATTTGAGCCACAGAGAATAGGATTAGGGGTATGTACCTTGGTATGGAGGTCCAGCCATGGCCTCCTCTTGATTTTCTTCACGTGATCCTTGTTCATATAGATGTGAGGGTACTTCCTAGTGCTTTAGATTCTTGCTAGATCAGATAGCAGGAGAAAAGAGAGAAAGACACACACTGTGTGAGAGTGATCATATCTAACCCTAGAGCCCCTATTTATTGCATCTGCACTAGGGGAACCAACACCTCAAGATGGACGGTGAGGATGCCCCTGATCAAGGCATCCAATGGATGTTAATCAACAACCCCTAAAAGCCATTAATTAGACTTAATTTGATTACAGAAAACTGCGGATCACTAATATCCAACAGCTTCATCCCAGGTACTTCGGTAATAAAGTGTCCTGATATCAACTCAAATTCAGAGTCCTAGAGAGCGACGAGCAAAACTATCCATTATGAGAGTGCATATGAACGCAAGTTCCATTAGTTGACATCTCTATTCTCTCACTACATCTACATGTGTCTAGTTCTCACGAAGTATTATGCTTATGATTGGCTCCTGTATATTTGCCTATTAAGTAGGCCAGTAGGAAAACACACTCTGATTTATTCTTCCAAATCACCCAAGGCGCCAACTGAAATCCCCTTGCATGTTTCTTCTCCCGCAGCCACCAGCCACACCACCACTGAATACTCTGTTGTTCCGCTGCCTCCCCACCAAGTAGCCACATGATCTATCATTGTCGATCCCCACCCCGTCGTTCCCCTCGTAGATTCGAGGCGAATAGCAGCTGAATCGTTATGCTCTGCATAGGGATACCGTTGTGTCGTCACTCCAAGAGCTCGAAGGGGTTCCTCGGTGTTCGGCTACTTCCCTCTGGCCACTATGCCGTCGAGATTACCGTCGATGAACAACGTTGGTGGTTGGGCACGTTCGAGACGGTGGAACTCGATGCGCACATGTACCTCCCGCGGCGTGGATGTTCGGTCGGCCACGGTCAAAGATGAATTTCCCCAAGGTGGAGAATTCTGCGGAGGCGGAGCTCCTCGTGTTGGAGCTACGAATCATAGCCGCGAGTAGGAGAGGGAGAACCACCGGGCGTTTCCATGGCTTGGGTCCATGGAGACCAACGAGGCAAACATGGAGAGGATCCGTCCTGATCGGTCGGACCTCGTGCATGCAGAGGTGGAGTTCTTCGCTTCTAAAGAGTCTGCAAGGAAGAAGAAAGTTGTGGATATTGGCCCCTCCATGGTCGTCGTGTCATCGAACTCCTCGAAGTTGGACTCTGATTTCTGGAATGATCTTGGCATCGCCGCCTCCTTTGGCTATGGTTATTGGGATGATCTCTAGGATATGTCTGTAGTGTTGGAGTCGAAGTTTTAGATGATGTCGAGTTTATGTATCAAAGTTCTATTGATGTTTAGGTAGTGTCTGAGTATTGAGCCAATGATCGAAGTGTTCAATCGATATATCAAGTGTTCAGTCGATGTGTCTCAAGTGTTAAATCGATGCCGAAGTGTTGAATTTGAAGTTTAAACGTCAAATCTTAAACTGTTGAAATGGTTTCTGGTGCCTTATATTACATCATCTTAAATTCCTCTCGTGACTTAAAGTGCATCATCCCGTAAACCAAAAACTGCAAAGATGATGTAAAAACCACTTTTTAGTGATATATAATTTTGAGGGCACCTGTTTTGAGTGACTTATTATACGTCATACATTAGAGATGGTCTACAATGCATAGGGATGTAAATGTACAATGCATAGGGATGTAAATGGCAGCTAAACGGCGACCGCAAATCCCGTTTATTCAACTCGTTAGTTCATTTATTGGGAAAAAGCAAATTTTATTGAACTAAAGTATTGATAAATGGTATTATGCGGGGTTAAATGGTCCCTAATGGTACATCACTTTCACTAGTGGACGAGAGACTAAGCTCGTAAGCCGATGGAAGATGTTTTTTAACTGAATAATCAGAATATGCAATGTTGTATCTCTTGTGTGGGGTTGTACACAAACTCACAAAAATGATAAACATATGTATGTCCGTAACCATATGGCACATGTTGTGGGTAATCTTAAAATGTATCTAAAAAAACAACCAGCAGAAATTATTGACTTTTTTTGAGAAATAAAAACCAACCATCTTTTTTTTTTGAGAACGGGGGACCAACCATCTAAAATGCATGTCCTGTGTGCCTCTTCAGCCCAGAGTGAATTTTCTGATTATTTGTTTTTTTGTTTGGGCCGACAGGAATAAAGCCCAGTAGAAAATGAGAGAATAGACCCTCACAGTCCCGTCTCGCCCTGACATCTCGCTGCCGCCGTCGTCCAAGGCCACGGCCGTTCTCCAGCCCGCCGCCGCCCGCGCGCCGGTAGGTATCTGCCTGGATCGCCACCCGTCCGACGCCTCGCCGTCTTCTTCTGCACGCCTGGTAACGCCGACTGCACGGAATCGGCTAATCACCACCGGACCACACCTCAGTCCCCATCTCCGGCAAGGTAGAATCCCCCTCCCCTCACACTCGGATCTGATCTGCTTGCTTGATTCTTGTGCATCTCTGTGTGAATTAGGATGAAGAGTTGTTAAATTGTGTAATTGGTGTAAAAAATGCCGAACTAGGGGGAAAACTGGAATTACTCTTATTTGTGCATTGTGGTTCTGAAGTGTTACTTCAGTATATTGGACGTTTGGTAATTGGAGAACAACCGTGATTGGTAACCCATCTATCTACTCCTACCTTGGCAGCTACTAGCAAGAGCAAGATCGAGGGGATTCCATCACATTGGTAGTGTGGCTGGCCATGGCGGCGATTGTGGCCAAGACCAATCGTCTTGTCGAGGTGGCCAGGGACACGGACCCGCCACAACCCAACCCAATACTTTATATTGAGTGAACTTGAGAATTTTAGTCTTCTGGAGCTAGTTATGTTATTTTACTCCTGCCTTCGGCTTAACCGTATGCAGCTCTCTGTATGCTTCTGTATTTTTACCCTCTTCTTTCATTATTGATATGACTGAGCTGAGTTGTTGAAACGCCATGCATTGTTTCATATGACGGAGTTTCCATTGGTTAACAACAAAATGTAATACTAACTGTTTGCTTCATCCCAGGTACTTTGGGTGATAAATTGTCCTGATATCAACTCAGATTCAGAACCGGAGAGAGCGAAAATTTCGCGATGAGCAGAACTATCCATTCACCTTGCAACCCCCAGAAATTTCTTGTCAGGCAGAGATGATCGGATATGCTAGTGAGAGTGCATCTCTATTCTCTCACTACATGCATGTACTCTCATGAAGCATGATATCTATTATAAGCAGGGCAGTATGAAAACACACTCTGGTTTATTCTACCAAGTCACCCGAACACACTCTGCTAACTGTTGCAGCCCAATAAGCGAACGAAGTTAATTAATCAAGAGAACACTGCCATATATCTTGGTCCATACAGTTGCAGTTAACGTCACGTGATTTGAGATCATGCATGATTCCAGGATCTTATTGTAAGTTGACATATGAACATCACCATATTCTTCTTTTTTAATAACACAATTTTTACTCCCGAATGTCATAGGAGTATATAAAGTAAATTCATATTTTACCACTGCCTATATTGATGTACATTGCCCCAACTGCCCTATATTTGCATCACCTTGGACAAATCCCACCAGTTGTCCGACCCCCAACCGCAAGCTGAATCCCCTCGCGTCTTTTCTCTCCCGCAGCCGCTAGCCGCACCATCGTTGAATGCTCGTTGTTCCGCCACTGCGTGTTTCCTCTCCCGCAGCCGCCAGCCACACCACTCTTGAATACTCGTTGTTCCGCTGCCGTCCCACCAAATAGCCGTAGGATCCGCCGTTGGCAATCCCCACCAATGTCGTTCCCCCGCAGATTCTAGGAGAATAGCAGCTGAATCACGCCGCTCTGTGTAGGGATGACGTCGTGCCGCCATGCCAAGAGCTAGACGGGGTTACTCGGCATCTGGTTGCAGCCCTCCGGCCGCTACACCGTTTGAGAGGCGGGCCTCGATGCACACGTGTATGACACGCGGCATGGAGGTTCGTCCGGCCGCCGTCGGAGATGAGTTTAATTTCCCTGAGGTGGAGAACCATGCGAAGGCAGAGTTATGGGGAAAACACACGCATACTCACCAAAAATTGATTTTCATGTAGTGGATAAGGAGCAAAGAGAATCATCCGATTGGAATGGGTTTAGAGTTTAGGGTTTAGAGAAAACAGCCTAGCCGAGCCCGAGCTAGCGGACGCGTCGCCTCAGAGAGACAACTCCTCGCGCGGCAGGCCGGCCACTCACGGCGTCGTTGCCAGCGGTGGGAGGTGTTGTCCCTCACCTGACGTCAGGGTCGGCTTCAAAGCTCAAAGTCCACGGTCTCCATGTAACAACTCTCTATCGCCTCGGTCTTACGCGAGCCACCGAAAAAACTAGGTCAATTTTACCCTTTAAAATTCTATACAGAAGTCGTCAATTTTACCGTAAGTAGGTCTGTCAGTTAGTTCTTTTTTTCGAGGCAGTGGAGGAGTGGGGATTCGATTCCCCCAATGGTACCATTGGTGGGCAAACTACGCAATTGACGGGTCATTATCGAGATTGTCAACGAGGTGTACGCTGGGAGAAACCAGGGGGGAGGGGGAGAAGGAGAGGACTGGGATGTGTTATTTTTTCCAACCGGGCTTTCACCCCTTTCCATTTTCATTAAACGGAAATAACCAAGCTCAAAGTCGTGTTGTTACAAGCAAAATAAGGAAAGGGGAAGGAGAACGAAGAAGTTGGTGCGATTGTGAAACCTCATCAGAACGCCGCTATCGAGACGCCATCAGAGGACAAAAACACGTACCACGAAATTCAGTTTCCACAAAGACGACCATTCAAAGAAGAAAAGCATGAGAGCATAAACTACATAAGTCCTCAGGAAACGACAACAACTTAAGATAAGAAGAACCACACGCATCAAGGACCGCCTGTGATCATCAGAACAGGAGAAACCCTGGGAGCAGATCTGGAATACACCTGAGCCGCCACATGCATCAACTGGAACGCCCCCTGGTTAAGAACCACCTTGTCATCCTCCTTGAGTAAACCTGCCCAATATAAGAGCAAGGAACCAGCAAAAAAAGAAATCTCATTAGGAGAATGCATTTTGTGATTTTCAAAAGTGACTTTGTTACGAGTGAGCCAGATAGCCCAGCACAAAGAAGCAATCAGGATCACATAGAACTTTTCATGATGAGGAAGGAAAGAATGAAACCAAGCCATGGCTCGCCAAAATTATCGTGAACCGATTAGTCCCCATGGCGGTTCCCAACACCCCCAAACCACTCTAGCCACAGGCGGAGAAGAACAAGTGATCATTTGTTTCCACTTGATTGCAAAAGGAGCAAATAGGAGATCCGGGCGCCTTTTTTTCATATTCTGTCTAGTGAGAAGAGCATCTCTACACATCTGCCACATGAAGATTTGAATTTTAAGAGGGAGTTTAGCTTTCCAAATCCATTTATTATTAGAGCCGGCAAGGTTCCTCTCCAACCACTGATACATAGATTTGGTGGAAAACTTTTACTTGCAAAGAAATCCCAAGAACCTTATCATCATCGGGAGAGCAAGGATCTAACAACCCCACAAACATGATTCCAATGACTTAAAATAACACCTCAAGAGATCTCCTAAAAGGAATTGCAAAGTCCATCTCAACACATTTCTTGATGGTAATATTTTGATCGACAAATATCAAACAGACTAGGAAACCGCTTCAAGAAAAGGTATATTTCCATCAATAGGATCAACCCACAATCTAGTTAGATTACCATTACCCAAGGAAATTTTCCTTCCACCAAATAATTCTTCCTAATCCTTAAAAGAGACTTCCAACAAGGGAATCAAGATTTTTTCCACCACGGACAACACTATGCCTCTTAAGATACTTAGCTTTAACCAGTTTTTGCCATAGGCCATCAGAAGTATCCAACTTCCACCACCATTTACACAGGAGACTTATGTTTTGTCTTCTTAAATTCTTAACCCCCAGACCACCTTTCTTTTTGGACCTACAAATTCTTTTCCAAGCCACCATGTAATAGCCTTTCTTGATTTTTTTCCCATGCCAAAAAAATCTACATCTGTGTCTATCCAACTTAGCAATGAAAGTTTTGTTTAGAAGGAAGAGGCTCATCACATAAGAAGGAATACTAGATAAACAGGCATTCACCAAAGTTAACCTGCCACCAGAAGAAGTAGAACCCCCAATCCAAGCATCCAACTTGACCACAAATTTAGCATCCACAAAATCCAGATCAGAATTTTTAAGAGCTCAAAAGGTAACAGGAACCCCCAAATATTTCATAGGAAGCAGACTCACTTTGCACCCAAACATGTCAGAATAAAAAGCAGCAACATCATTATCACCCCCAATAGTGAAAACCTCACTCTTCTGGTAATTGATTTTCAAACCAGACATGAGTTCGAACAAATAAAGAAGCAATTTTAGATTGAGCTTTCATGATCATGGGATGTATACGAGCAGTGTCATCAGCATATTGCATAATAGCAACACCATTATCAATCAGATCAGGAGCCAAACCCAATAACAGTCCATTTTTTTGAGCCTCAAGAACCATCTTAGTTAAGCATTGAACAGCAGAATTAAACAAAAAAGGAGACAGGGGGTCACCTTGCCTTACCCCTTTGGCACTCTGGAAATAAGGACCATTGGTATTATTTATCTTGATAGAAACAGTACCATTATAGAGAATTTTCTTTAACATATCTCTCCAGAAAAGGTCAAAACCCATAGCTTCATGACACTCCACCAAAAAATTCCAGTTTACTTTGTCAAAAGTTTTTTCAAAGTCCAACTTCAGAATGATTCCCACATGCTTTTTAACATGAGTATGATGCATAATCTCATGCAGAGACATAATCCCATCCACAATACTCCTATGTTTCATAAAGGCATTTTGATTCACACTAATCAACTTATCCAACAGGGGTTCAACTCTAATGGTAAGAGTCTTAGTGATAAGCTTGTAAATGCATCTGAGAAGACAGATAGGCCTATATTGACTAATCTTATTAGCCTCAGAAATTTTAGGCAACAAAGTAATGGTACCATAGTTCAATCTTTTAACATCAAGGGTACCAGCATAAAAGGCAGTAAAGATTCTCATGATGTCATCCTTAACAATGTCCCAACAATTAGGTACTTTTTGATGGGGTGAATTAGGTACTTTTTGCGTCCAAAGGAACTTCACAACCACATGTATGAATATGATTATGCCATATCTCCATTGATCTCCGCCTCATTTTTTTCCGATGTTTTTCTTAATTGGTCTATTGATCTGTGTTGTACGCACATCGGCTTTGGTTTCAGGGAGATCCAATGGAGGCCCCGGTCTGTTTTTTGATGGATGCAATGTTCAGAGTTCCTGCAAAGCTCGATGCGTTACTGGTCAGTCATGGCCACAGGCTGCCCCGGGGAGCGGCGGACGAGATACCTCTCATCAAGCAAGATCTTGAGAAGATGGTAGCCATTCTCCAGGAGCACAATGAGTCGGGTCCGGATGACCATGCTATGCTGGTCAAGTGCCTGACCAAGGAGGTGCGCGAGCTCTCATACGACGTGGAGGACAGTGTCGACCAGTACGAGCACGCTACTGACTCCAGCAGGGCGATGCTTCTTCCTCACCGTAAGAAGTACAAGATCGGTCGCCGCACGAGTAAGGCCACCACCATGCGGCTTAGGGAGAAGCTGAAGTGGCGGCTATGGATGGCCAACAAGATCAGGGAGTTCAGTGTGCGCTCCCAGGAGGCGCTGCAACGGCACAACATGTATAGTAACCAGCTTAGTGGAAATGGTATCAACACTCCTGCTGCTTCTGTTAGCTGTGATGCGTCTTTCTACCCTTGGCATCCCACCCTATACTGGGAGCCTGTCGGTATCGATGAACATGTGACTAAGCTTGAAGAGTGGCTGGGTAAGGATGGAGAACAGAAGCTTAAGGTGGTGTCTGTTGTCGGATCTGGAGGGATTGGTAAGACCACGCTTGCCAAAGAGCTGTACCGTAGAATCGAAGGGCAATTCGAGTGCCGGGCATTTGTGCGAACTTCCCAAAAGCCTGATGTCAGGAGGCTTCTCATCAGCCTGCTCTCACAAGTTCAGCCACATGAGCCACCTCACGCTTGGAAGGTGCATGATCTAATTGCTGATTTACGGATGCATCTCCAAGATAAGAGGTATTTTTTTTTCTCTTGATTGATTAGAATTGCGATAAAAGTGTATTTGTGCATCCCGTGGGCAAGCACTTATTATGATTTTTCATCATATATATGCACATCTTACTGTGTCATCTCGGTACACGGAAATGGTTTTTGGTTGATGTCTTCAACAGTTGGATGATATTATGGAGATAATTATGATTGTAGGTAGTTTGTCTTTTGAGGTGAGATTTTAGTTAGCGGGGTTGTAAAGTGAGAAGTTTTCTGAAAGAGTTTTGTTACTTCATATCTTGCAAGAAACCCAATGTTTATCTTACTTCATATCTCCTTCCGAGCCGCTATCTTCTTCCTTTTATCTATTAATGATAGAATAGTTTTCCTATGAATGATATTAAATTTTCTACAAGGATGACAACTATGCTAAAACATTCCTCAGGCACTTGATCGTAATTGATGATGTATGGGCTACACAAACATGGGACATCTTTAGCCGTGCCTTGCCGGATAGTAATCTTTGCAGCAGAATGCTAATAACTACAGGAATAGAGGATGTAGCTCTGAAATATTGTGGTTATCAATCTAAGTATGTTCTTGTCATGAAACCACTTGGTGAGGATGATTCAAGCAAGTTATTTTACAACACAGCTTTCGGTCCTCAGCATGAATGTCCTCTAGAACTCAGTGAAGTTTCAAACAATATTATAAGAAAATGTGCTGGTTTGCCACTAGCAATGGTTATTGTTGCTAGTCTTGTAAGCCGGATGGGTAAACCAGAGCATTGGGATTATGTAAATAAATCCTTAGGTTTTGGTTTGAGGACAGATCCTACTACTCCGGCGGGGATGAAACAGGTACTCGAGCTTAGTTATGACCATCTTCCTGAGCACTTGAAGGCTTGTATGATGTATTTCAGTATATATCAAGAGGACTACATAATTCAGAAGGATGATTTGGTACAGCAATGGATAGCGTAAGGTTTAATCCGTGCAACAGGAGAGAAGGACAAGGACGAAATATCAATAATCTATTTTGACGAGCTTATCAGTAGCAGAATGATTCAACCTGTGCATATAAATGATAATGATGATGTTTTGTCTTGCACGGTGCATAGCATAGTGCTTGATTTTCTTAGACACAGGTCCATAGAAGAAAATTTTGTCACCGCAATGGATGACTGCCAGACAACTACAAGATTTTCTGACAAGGTTCGCCGACTGTCTCTTCACTTTGGTAGTGCAGAAGCAGCAACACCAACAAATATGAGGCTATCACAACTTCGTACTCTTGCCTTTTTTGGGGTCTTCAGGTGTTTGCCTTCCATTGTGGAGTTTCGGCTTCTTAGACTTCTGACTCTTCATCTTTGGGGTGATGAAGAGATCATCATTTTCGATCTCACTAGAATATCAGAGCTTTTTCGTTTGAGGTATTTGCATATCATATGTAATGTCACCTTAGAGGTACAACAAACCCAGATACAAGGTCTTCATTATTTGGAGACACTGAAAATAGATGCAAGAATGAGTGTAGTTCCATCAAAAATTGTTCATTTGCCAGGCTTGTTGTACCTCAGTCTTCCTGTCGAGACAAATCTGCCCAATGGTATTGGCCAAATGGCGTCGCTTTGCACACTTGGATATTTTGATTTAAGTGCCAACTCACTGGAGAATGTGTGGAGCCTCGGCAAGCTGACAAATCTCCGGGATCTTCGGCTCACTTGTTCTATAGTGCCTTCTTATTATCTAAAGAGCAAAATGGATAGTATGGGCTCCATTATCGCCAACCTCGGCAACCTTAGGTGTTTAACTCTGAAGCCTTCAAGTAGTCTGGACGAGATCGGAGCAGGGATCACGAGCATTATTCTATGTGATGGGTGGAGCAGTGTATTGAACGCACCCATATCTCTTCAGAAATTTGAGTGGCTGCCGCACATTTGCACCTTCTCCAGCCTCCCGAATTGGATTGTACATCTCAACAACCTCTGCATCTTAAAGATTGGGGTTACTGATCTAGTGTGGAAGGATGCTGATGTTCTCAGTGGGTTGCCTGCACTCACTGTTTTGTCGTTGTATGTCCGAACAAAGCCTGCAGAAAGGATTGTCTTTAACAAGACAGGATTCTTGGTTCTCAAGTACTTCAAGTTCACGTGCAGTGTACCTTTGCTGGAATTTAAGGTGGATGCAATGCCTAATCTCCAGAAACTCAAGCTATGTGTTTGATGCCCATGGAGCAGATCTGTTATATGTTGATCCAAATTCTACAAAGTATAGGCCAACTTCTGACGAGTGGAGCGAAGCCCGTCGCCGGAGGCTTGGGCCGAGTTTAACGAGTCTGAAGTTGGCCCACACTGTGCCCAACGGGGACGCCAGGAAGTGGGCAGCCCCATGGTATGGTAATGGATCGTCGAAGACCTAGGTTTCCACCGATATATAAACCCCTTGTAAGCCGGTTGGGAGAGTTGCATCTGTGAAATCCGCGTTTGTAAACACTCCTCGATATAGTGAAGTTTATTTGGCCGTGGTTTTTCCTCTTTGTTGGAGAGGTTTTCCACGTTAAATCTGTGTCCCCTTGCTGTGTTTTTCGTTTTCGTTCTTCGTTATCTTCTTGTCGCAATTGTAACAAGATCAACATGGAACTATACCTGTTGGCATCGTGCACCTGTCAGGCCTTAAGAAATTCTCTGCAAAAATTGGAGGTGCCGGTACCAATGACCCTGATAGAAGGGCTGCAGAATCAGCACTGATTTACACCATTAAGAAGCATCCGTCACGTCCCACCGTCAATATACAGTATGTAGATTTGATCTTCAGTGGGAAGGGTGATGTCCCTCGAAAAAGGGAAAATATGACTCTGCTAAAACAATATATCGAGTTTGAAATACTAGATTGTATCTGCAATAAAGGTGGTCAGAACAGGTATATATAGACAGTGACTTGCTTCCCTCTCGTTACGTTCACTTCGCCCATTGGGGTTTATTGGCGGAAAAGCTTTTGCTGTTATCAGGTATTCGGCTAAGCAGGGGAGGACGAAGATCAGCAAGGGGATGCGGAAGCTGCAGGAGCTTGTCCCCAACATGGAAAAGGTAATTTTAACGAACCGTACGAACACCAAAACCGTGTCAGCGCCGGCTCAGCGTTGGAATTGATCCATTAGTTGTAAAATGTTTGGACAGTGCATGATTAGTCATTTTTTCCCCATTTGGTCCGCCCGTCACATAAGGAACACACAGTGGTTGACTGGTAGTGTACGCTGGTTCTAGGCTTCTAGGTAGCTAAGCAAACTAGCTGAGTGGTGTTGAGCTAGCCATTATTCATCATAGCACTAACTGGTTTACTTGTCAACACCACAGCAAACCGACACGGCCGACATGTTGGATCTGGCCGCCGATTACATCAAGGAACTCCAGATGCAGGTCAAGATCAAATATGACATCATGGACATGGAGGAAAAGTCAATGGCCCCTCAAAAGGGCTTCTTCAGTGATGTAGGTCAGAGCGGGTATGGACGGTGATTTTCCCCTCGTTTGTGCACTTCGCTCATTTGGTTTTACTGGAAGCTAAGCGGTTTGCTATTGTCAGCTATTCGGCATTATTTTCAGGTTGGGAGCACGTGAATATGAAAGGTGTGGCCGGCCGGCTAGAGAAGCCGCTACAAAAGCTTCAGGTGCTTGTCCCCAACATGGGAAAGGTAATTAACGAGCCGCTTGAACACTAAAACCATCAGTATATATGTTTGTCCCGAATTAGATGTCATAGAGTTGTCTACATTCGCATGTATCTACTAAATACTAAAACACACGTCCTGATACCTATCAAGCTAGAAAAATCAGTGACATCTAAGTCGGGACAGAGGTAGCAGTAAAATCGATGGACTGTTGCAAGTGTGCATGAGTAGCTCTTTTCCCCCCATTTAGTCCGTCTTATATTCTGAGAAAGAGGTAATAGTTAGCTGAGTGGTCTTGAACCATTATTCATACCACTCGTACTAACTGGTTTACTTGACATCACTGCAGCCAACCAACACATCCGACATGTTGGATCTGATTGCCGAATACATCATGGAACTCCAGATGCAGGTCAAGGTATGTATGTGCGGAAGATCGAATTCATAGAACACCCCATGGCTTGGTTACATATTCACAGTCAGATAATCTTGCTGACCAGAAATGTTAAATCAACTAGATTTGTCATGTAAAGGAGGGCTGGGGCGCATCTTTAATTATATCTATCTCCAAATTACACACACAAATGCTCCTAATTAATTGACCAGACTTTTTTTTTCTGCTGACCATTTTGAATGTTCTCGAACTGATAACAAATCTTTTCGAAGTTGCTCATGGTGGTCTTGTTGTATCATTGAAGGCGCTGAACAATGACCCGGTGAGCGAGCAGAAGCACCTGGAGGGCTGATCAAGCTCAACGGCCACATGCAAGCCAATGCTGAATGAAGCATCTACGCTAGCGTGCTGCTAGTACTAGCTAGTCTTTTTATTTCTTCTTCTAGGCTCCTTGCTATTATTGCAAGGGATATTGTGCAGAGAGTTCTGTGTGTCCTACTATGATCGGGTACTTAGCTAGCTAGATGAAGTGCTTTGCTTGTGTTGATGGGATGGTGGATTTATAGGTCCAGCTATAGATGTCAAGTTGACAAGGACAGGGCCATGAGCTCTGAACATGCAGTTCTAACTGCAAGTGTACGCTCAGGATATAGCAATGTGATCCTAATCTGATTTGATACTAGTGGAGTCATTCTATCTGGCTCTTGCCATAGACAACAAAAATAGCGTTGTTGATTGATTTGGAAGATCAAAACAGAGTGTGTTGCATATATACTGGCCTGCTTAATGAGTGTGATAAATTAAGCCATGGTTTAATTGCATAATGTGGCGTGTATGTATCATGTGTTTTAACTTTTTGCAAGAATGGTTAGAATACCTCACATGGTCCTCATAAATAAGTCGCATGCCTCTTATCATTGCCATCGAAAAAGATGAGTATGGCAACATACTCTAGTGTCCAGGCACACCTTATTAGTTATTACACTGCTAGTATTGTCCCCAACAACTGGCAAACTAATGGCCCCAGAGAAAATCTTATCAAGATCACATTGCTTGGCATTGGACTTGTAGCATTCCATGTTCTGTGGTCAAGGCCATGTCCGTTGCCAACTTGTCATGTAGCTGCACCAAAGCTGCATTTTTCTCTTTCTCCGTCGCCTATAAATCCATCAGCTTGGCACCATAATCACCTCATCAGTTCATCTACAAAGCACAAGCTGAAGCAGCACCACACCACTACACCTAGCCCATAAAGAAAAAAGAACAAAGCAAAACATGGTTAGTATGAAATGATTTACCCAGATGGCAAAGAAGTGGCAAAGAATGGCGGCCATCCGGAGGAAGAGGCTCACCAGGACCATGACGGTGCCGAAGGGAGTAGCCTATGATGAGTGATGCCGAACATCATCGGTGGCTATGAAGGGCCACTCTGTGGTGTACACCGCCGACGGGGCACGGTTTGAAGTGCCGCTGGCATACCTTGGGACCCTGGTCTTCAGCGAGCTCCTGAGGATGTCCTCCTCACCAGGAGTTTGGCTTTGTAGGCGGCAACGCCGGTAGGATCACGCTGCCCTATGATGCCGCGATCATAGAGTATGCCATGTACTTGCGCCGGAGAGATGCCTCATGAGCTCCGTCGTGAGGCCGTGTGTGGCATCCCGCAAAACCACTACTAGAAAATCGCGTTGATTTTGTGCATTGCATCGTCATCATCATGCATTGTTTGCCAAAAAATATACTCGCAAAGCCCGTTTTATTTTTCTAAAAACGCCCCGTCTTTTATTCAAACGCCAAAAACCGGGACTCCGGAATATTTTGTTTGACCAACAATGTTTTGCAAATGGTGCAATTAAAACTAAATAAAATATTAAATTAATTTTTAGTGGAGCAGTCGAGCAGTAGAGACCGAACGACCACCTCGCTTTTAAATCGGTCCACCTCCTAAATTCCTAAAGCTACCACTATCCTACCCACACCGGCCACCTCACTCCACCCAATCGAACACGCCACCTCATCTCTCCTCCTCCCTCACACTCTGCCACTTGTCCCTCACTCCCTCTCTCCACCTCTCTCTCTCAACACAGCTGCACACACCCAACACACACCACACACATTCCAAGACACACGCAGCCCCCACTCAACTCCCCCTCATCACTGACTGGGCCACCCACGCCCCACCCCACCGCCATCCCCACTGCCTCCCGCCTTCCCCGGCGCCTTCCTCACCGCGTGCTTCCTCCCTCCTCTCAAAGGCCATTCCTCCCATTTCCCTCGCTCGCCCGCTTGCTCGCGTCGGCCACTGGCGCTGCGGCTCCTCCATGGCCTCGACTGGCGCCGCCTCCGCTTCTCCCTGGGCCACTTTGCCGCCCGCCCGCCTCCATGAAGCTGCTCGGCTGGCCTGCCGCTTCGCCATGAGCCGCCGCGCCGCCGACCTCGCCTCCTGCTGCCCCGGAGCCACCGACTCCTCGCCGCGTCGCCGCTCCTCCGTCTCGCCGCCCAGCAGCCTCGCCCTAGAGCGCCTTCCAGGCCGCCGCCTGGCTCGGTGTTCTCTCCTGGCGTCCGCCAAGCTCGAGCCGTCGCCCGCCATGAACGGGCCGCCGCCTCGCCATGGCGTCGCCTTCCACTCGCCTCTGCGCCCGAGCTCTGCGCCTCGTCCTCGTCCGGCCCACGCGCTTCCCGACGCGAGCCCACGGCAAGTCCGGCCCGCAAACCCCAAGTCCCCCTCGCCAAGATCGCCCCGGAGACCGGGCCCCAAGATCTTCGTCACGGGAACCCCGTTGCCTTCGCTACGGCGATGATGCCATCGTGGACCCGATGGTCGAGATTGGACCGAACCCACGGACGCCAAGAAGCGCCTGACGCCAAGACCGACCCTCAAAGCTGGAACCTCAAGGCCTTCGAGGTGAGATCGGCAAGATCGCCCACACGGAGACCAAGACCGAGCCCTTCGCCATAGATCCGGTGATGCGAATACCAAGCTCTTCATCCCGCGATTCCAAGACCGATCTGGAATGCCATGACCTCCTACCCGGAGAGTGATAATCAACCCGATGCGGGCGAGTTCGCCATCGACCTCGAGTTCTCCCACACGGATACCAAGCGACAAGATCATCGCATCGAACCCTAAGGCCACGCGGCGACAAGTACTCTCTTCCGGACGCCAGATCTCCGCATGAGGCGAGAACCCACAACATGACCGAGGACGCGAATGCGACAAGATCTGCATGCGACAAGAACGACACCGATAAGGCGAGACCGATGCCCGACACGACCCAAGTTCCAGACCGACGCCAAGACCTACCACGAGTCCGAGAACGACCGCGAACCACGAACCTTGAGACCGACCCGAACCCGGAACCCCAAGATCGTCGAGACCCTCAACGTGTGAACCTCTTCCGAAACCCTAATTTCATAATATAATACAATTGTTGCACATCAAATCATTCATCTCGCATGCATATCATGTGGTTTGGGGCCTTATGCGATTCACCTCATAATTAAATATGGGGCCCATATGCGGCAAATCTAGTCTCATATCGGCCTCATTTAAACTTGTGTAGCGAACCGGTATCTTACCTTGCCTTATTATAACAACATTTTGAATTGCGGGTAAATAAATAACATGAACCACCTAATTAGCGCCGGGACCCGGTTCCACTTAATATGACCTAATTGCATCTTGCCATGCCATACATCATGCATGCATCATGCCGATCTTCCGTGTATTAAATATTGCATCGGTGTTTATTCTAGTGTTTTGCTTCTTCGC
The DNA here is from genome assembly GCA_030063025.1 of Avena longiglumis. Taxonomy (NCBI): domain Eukaryota; kingdom Viridiplantae; phylum Streptophyta; class Magnoliopsida; order Poales; family Poaceae; genus Avena; species Avena longiglumis. The sequence continues at coordinate 17,883,503 of CP125975.1, forward strand.
GGATAAGGCCGTTGAGTTGATGTGAGCTTAGCCCGATCTTGGATGAACCCTTCGACAATGTTTTCGTGAGCATCTCCCCTTTCTACCTATCTTACTTTTATAGTCTTTATTCCTCCTGTTGATCTATTGTTGCGAGTTGCGATGCTTTAGATTCCGTACTGTGATATCCCTTGCAGCCATATATTGCCTTGGACACCTCCTATTACTTGTTGATTGGTAGATAGTTGGACTTCTTGGCGTCGTAGTTGCTTGCTCAAGTCTTGATATGTGTCGTCTTATGCCACGATTCGATGTATTGCCGCATGTTGATGTTGGAGATGATTCTAGTTTTACTTATCGTCACTTTAATTCTGTTTAACAACTAAAATTGAAATAAGCGAGGCATCGGTGGGTGATAGATAATATTTGGTTTCGAACGCCCACTTGTGTCCCGTAAGACCCGAGTACTTGATACCCGTTTCTTGATTTATCGCTATCCACATCCGGAGGTATATGGGACCCCCGAGCGAGCTTGATTGATCTTATTTCTTGGGGCCACAAACTAGTTTGAGGTGTTTTTACTATCTGAACTTATGCCATGCTACTTTACGTATTTAAAGTGTGCGAGGAGCACACTTTGTCTTTATTAGGACTTGTGACCCGTTACGTGGTATCGAGTCCTGCTTTGGGATCTCATTGTTGCCGCCGCCCCACAAACTTTGGGGTCCGTCTCGAACTAGCTTACTTGCTATGGTGTACTCAAGGGGTGTCCCTGAAATATTTCGAATCTGTGATTGTTCGATCGTGAAAGCCTCGTTGGGTTTTGATTTGATTTTTAGAGGTTGATCGAGCGTGTGTTGCTATTGGTGCACCCCGGCCGGGTAAAACTTTCTGAAAGCCGTGTCCGCGGATATGGACGACTTGGAGCACAGTATCTCGATCATAGACAAGCATAACTAAAGTTTCTCGCTATAAATTTGACTTATAATGACTAGTAATCAGCTTCACTATAATGGAATGGCTAATAATACTGCCCACAATTGCTTGTTTGGAGTGTCGCTTGCGACCATTGTACCTGACTAGTAAGTATTGCAACTACAACGGAATGGCTGAATAAAAGTACCAACAACTGCTGGGTTTAAGGGTTATCTCATGATAATTGTACCTGACTAGTAAGTGTTGCCACTATCACGGAATGGTTAACTAAAAGTGCCCACTGCTTACTTTATCAGGATGAATATCTATACCTGACTAGTAATTGCTGCAATGATAACTGAATAAATAAAACTGCCAACGGTGTGAGTTCCTCGGTTGACTTCCTCGTTTGGTATCGAGGGGGAGACACCAGGATGGGTTTGTTTGGTTTTAGCTTCAGGTTGGATCCGAATAGGTCCTTCTCACCCCTCTCGGATTAACGCCAGTTGTATCGAGTCTCTATAGGTTGTTTAGTGTATGCTGCCGTTGCCGCTTCAGTCCACCATACCTATGTAGGCGAGGACCGCCGAATTCTAGCCTCGCCGTGTACTGGCCTCAGTACTGACGCTCCTTCTTTTTCCTTTGCCCTTTGTCGGCACCCCTTTTGTTTAAGCAGGTTTTGAGATCGACGCCGTTAGCAGGGTTACCCTTCCGGCTTGGCCTGGGCAGGGTTATGGACGCCATTGGTTATTTTTCAGGGCTCTTAGCCCCATTTGCATCTTGTCCGTAGCTGGACGCTCTATCGTTTTCAAGGTGATTTGGATCTTTGTATATTACATTTGTATTCTTGACTCTTTGAGTCGTTGTTATATATATTTGTTCTGTGGGTCCCATCGAGGACTGTTGAGTAATGTTATTACTTCGTTTTCCACCCGCACGCAAGTGCCTGGTGGGCACCTTTGAATCGTTTCTATGCGGGTTTGGCGAATTTTGCTCAAACTTGCATAGGTCCGATTCTGAGGGTGTTACACCGTGCAGCTGTCACACCCTGCCCCCTTGCCGGTATGATTCCCGGCGTGAGGCTTGATCGATCGCTAGAATCAGGAACAGAGAGAGAACAACAGAGAGAGAGAGAGTAGCGAGCAGAGTTGTCTATTCCTTTCTTCACACTAGTTCGATGCCCTCCCCTCTTGCGGCTTCCCCTTTTGTTGCCATCAACCGATGCCGCCATCCCATGACCACCAGCCTATGGCCCATGACACCCAGGCCCACATCTCCCAAGGTACCAGGCATGACAATACCGCCCCCAAAAAACATTGCTTGCCCTCAAGCAATGGCGTGTAGCCTCCACACCATCTAGCTCCAACTTGTAGTTCGGCCTTGACATAGAGCACAATGCATTATGGATTGTGACAATTCCGGGATCCTATGGTATCTGCAGATCAACAGCTTCTATAAATTGAACCGAGCTTGCACCTGGGGCTTTTCTTTGCACATCGCTCGGATCCCATGGCATCATTAGATACTTGTTTGGCCACATCGGGACTTCAGGCTTTGCATAGTGCAGTTTGGACTGTTGACTGAAGTAAAATTCATAGCCATAATCTTGTGAATCACTTCTGATAATTATTATGCCCCATTCTGCATTTACCTCTAGTGAAGAAGTTGACAATATGAAGAGCCCGGAGCTTACAAAGGTGCGAGACAAGCTGACCACAGGTCTGTCGGCAACATCTCCCGAAACTTCAGTCAGGCCAAACTTTAGTGACCTTTTCAGCTGTTGGCACGGAACAGTCGGGGAGTGACCTGTTTGGATGTTGAAACTTTCTATCTCCACATCTGATAACTGTAATCTTGTAGAGTCGAGCAACATATCAGCGTTTCCAATCAGCACCAACATGTACAGTAGGTTTCTCGCAACAACTTGCAGTGAACAACAAGCACCAGGATCCCATTGCCTATACAGAAGCCGGCTTGCCAAACAAATCTTAATATATATAGAAGAGGTTGACACATACACAAGAACAATGGTGCACTTTCCTAGTGCATCGATCACTTGAACGTACAGTAGATGCAAGTATACTGATCGTTGGGCCAAGTGAATAAATGACGATAGTTTGTCAATATTGGACATTACATCCGTAAAAACATTCAGCATGATTCCTGGTTCCCACTGAATGCTGAGCTGTCTTGCAAGAATTCTGGACTTGCTTCTTTCCCAAACATTTAAGTAAAGCAGCAGATTCATGAAACAAATCATGATGGTTCTACCATAATTTTTGTTATTCAGTACCCAACATGCGTACCTTGAACCTCTAGGATCCAAATCACAACTTAACCTCATAGCTAAGAGGTGTTCCACATGGAATAAGGATATAGTTGGCAGAGTAATCACTAGCAGAGTTGATGGCTTGAACGTAAACTGAATTAAGCTTTGGCGTCTGGACACTCCAGCCATCATCTGTTTGATACTATGACCTAGGACGCTGACTGTTACTGTACCAAGAACAATATCATGAATATTCCAATGTTCCAAATGTCTGGCCGGACTCCACCATATATCAAATAAGTGAGTGCCCTCAGTACTGAGACATTTCAGCATAGCCAGAGATTCAGTTGGTAGCAGTAAATATGTTCTTTGCCATGGTAGCATGTCCAAGGTCATCTGCATACCTTTCAGCTGATTGCTGGCAAACAAAGGCCAAGGCCGTGGCCTGCATATGGGCTTCTTGTGGCTGACCCACACATGCATATCTGGAGGCCATGGTTTCCACTCGACATTACCGCGCTGCAGCACTTCCTTGAACCACATGTCTACAGCAACATCCTTGGTGTCGTCACACACTTGAACCGCCACGGACAACATGGTGGGACTGGAGTTGGTGAAGACGCACAACATGTTGGTTGTCCGAGACACACCCCGAGAAACCATAGAAATCGCCCTGCTAGCATCATCATCCATGCGGTTTGTCGAGCACATGGTGAGTGTTGTCTTCTCAGGATCAAGGACAGCGAATGGCTGCAGCTGACAGATAGGTAAGGTCTCCGAAGGATCAATGACGTCCGTAGAGATAAGCCCAGTGCTAAGGGCCATGGCAGCATGGTCGATGCCCCCAATGGTTTGGCGACAACCCAACGCCGGGTTGAACTTGATGTTGATGCATGACTTCATCGTCTTGTCCAGTGAGAGCTCCGGCGGTCTGAGGACCGCTGCTTCTGTGCTACCCAAGGACGAGACCATGACTACAGAATGGTTGCGGACGTCGTTGACGTCCAAACCCGATGTCAAACACCTTGTGGGCATGGCGGAAGCGAAGATGGCATCCGTGTGTGGAACACCAGCAGCCATGACCCGATGCGTGGAGATGAAGGAGGGTGAAGAAGGCTTGGTATCTGGCTGCTCAAGTGCTAGATCCGGCGCGAACAATGACCCAGTCATGATGGCAACCAAATCCTTGGAGGCCTCCTGCCCTTCCTGCTCTTTGACGGCAAATTGCCGTGCACAAGAAGCCGGCAACACGCGCGCCTCGTTGAGGCTCGCCGTGATGGCCGCGAGTTTCGCCTCCATCTTTGTAAGCGGATTCCCCGTCGCCTCCATCCTTGTATGCGGCTCAAAACCAAATCGAAATTGGGGAAAAAATTTGGTGGAATTTTTGGAGGAATCGTTGGCTCTGATACCAAATTGTCATACCCTGCCCCCTTGTCGATATGATTGCCGGCGTGAGGCTTGATCGATCGCCAGAATCAGGAACAGAGAGAGAACAACAGAGAGAGAGAGAGTAGCGAGCAGAGTTGTCTATTCCTTTCTTCACACTAGTTCGATGCCCTCCCCTCTTGCGGCTTCCCCTTTTGTTGCCATCAACCGATGCCGCCATCCCATGACCACCAGCCTATGCCCCATGACACCCAGGCCCACATCTCCCAAGGTACCAAGCCGGTTGTACAGTGGCGCCATCGTAGGGCTTTACCATCAAGTAGCTGTTTGTTAGCTTCTGAATAACAGGTGCCGTAGTGCTTGCTATCCCTGTTCTGTTTGTTGCATGATGTAAATATACAGTTGCAAATGGTTGATTAGACAAGGAAATCAAGATCCAATTATTATTTTTAAACTTTGACGAAACAACGCCACCGCACACGTAGCAGGCGCCTGCCTCTTCATCTTCGGTCTCGCCGGCCGCGGGAGGCCATGGTTCTAGGTTTTTGTGCCTTGGCTCTGACTCAGAGTCCAACGGGGAGAAGGGCCTAGCAGATCGGGAGGCTATCGATGCGCTGGTGGACGATACCGGTGAGCTTGGGTGGACGACGGTCACTCGCCGGCGCCGGCGATCGGACGAGGAGCTTCGTCAGGAGTTCTGGGAGGAGATGGGGTTCCCAACCCCGGCTTCTCGGTTCTGGGAGAAGGGTTCTCTAGCGGCGGCTTCTACTTCGCTGGCCGTGGAGGCTCCTCCGAGGCGTGACATTGATGCTGATCGGAGATCGCCGTCATCGAGCTGGACTCGCCGCGGTGCGTCTGCTTCTCCGACCGGGATGGTGCTGGCCCGTGCACCTCGTGTACGGCCGTGGAAGGGGCCGCTGCCACCTCGGAGAGCCTCTGCGCCGCCAATCCTTGGGGAGTTCATGGCGAGGGTGCTGGAGGAAGGGTGCTCGCGATCTGTTCCTGATCCAATTCTGCCGCTGCATGAACCGTTAGTTCACGGCGAGGGTGCTCCGTGGAAGGGTCCGCTGCCTCGCCGGAGATCGTCGGCTCCTCCGGTGTTCAAAGAGGCGCGTTTCGGATCGAGCCCCGGGATTCACGTGGATGGTTGCCAGGGAGGTGGGGTCCAAGGTGGACGTGGCTGCGGGCCCGTCTGATGTGAACGTCGAGGCACGGTCCGAGTTGGTTTTCTCCTCAAACGGTACCGCTCGGAGATTACTAGCCGCGTGGACAAGGGGTGCGGTCGATCGACAAAAACATCCTGCCTCGAGTACGCCTACACCCCCGCCATCGAGCCCGAGTCCCTCTCATGTGTCGTCGTGCTCGAGATCTGCGCCGCGATCGTCGTCTACCTGGGCGGCGCGATCGAGCCCGATTGCATCTCCTTCGACGGTTCTACCTGGGCGCTCGTTTGCGGACGTCGTTGCCCGACGGAGGAGGATGGCGGCCAGCACCGGGAAACCCTTAGGCTCCGCTTCGTGCGGCAAAGAAGAGATGGCAGCAACGCAGCGATGCCGGCTCACCGCTCATCGCCGTTCACATGGCCAACGCTCCTGCCTCCTCGGTCAGTACCCATGGGTTGCGAGTCAGATCGTCTTCTGGGTATGCTTAGCCGCCATTTGTAGGTTACGGCGGGGGATCGTCTTGAGCCGCTGCGGCGTACTATGCGGCAGACCCTGTGGCATCCCGCAAAACCATTACTAAAAAATCGCGTTGTTTTTGTGCATTGCATCATCATGACCGCATGCTCATGTCATCATGCCACATTGCATTTGAGCATCGTCATCATCTTGCATTTGTTCGCATAAAACTATTTTTGGGAAAACCTAATTTGTTTTCTAAACGCCCCGTCTTTATTCAAACGCAAAACCCGGGTCTCCGGATTATTTTGTTTTGTCTGCTATCGGTTTGCAAAAGTCCTGTTTGAAATAAATAAAATATTTAATTATTTTTAGTGGGGCAGTCGAACGGGCCGATTCGACCCAGTCGACCACCCCTGAAATAAAAATCGGTCCACCTAAACCAGCCCACGCGAATCCTAAAACTACCCAAACCTATCCTACCCACCTATCCCAGCTCGCCACCTCACCCCTCCCCCAATTCCCTACCCACCTTGCCACCTCATCAATCCCAGACTTTTCCCCCCTCTCTCTCTTTTTCACACAGCCTCATCTACCCTCTCTCTCTCTTACAACTGGCCCACCTCTCTGCCCACCTCCTCTCTCTCCCTCTCTCTCACAGGTCCCACCCCAACCCCACACGCCAGCCCACCGGCCCCTCCCGCGTGGACCCACCCGGCCCACTGGCCAGCGTCCTCCCGTCGCTCCCCCACGCCCGCGTCTCTCCTCCCGCAACCGCCCGCCTCTCTCCTTCTCCCTTCTCTCCGGCCACCGCTCCTCCCTCGGGTCCCCTCTCCCTCGCTCCTCCTGCTCCCGTGGCCTCCTTCCCTCACCTCGACCGCCCAGCCATGGCGCCGCGCCGCTCCTCGCTCCCGCTCCTCGCTGGCCGCTCCGCTCCCGCTCCCGCGCCCCTGCCTCCTTCCCGTGGCCGAGCTCGTCCTCCTCTCGGCCACCACCTTCCTCCCAGCACCTCTCCTCCTTGCGCCCGCCTCGGCGGCCGTCGGCCTCGCCCGTCGCCCGGCCGAGCTCCGCCTGGCCGATGAGCTCCTCCAGCGCAGAATCCCCTCACCTCGGCGCCTCGCCCTCCTTCCCGCTGGCGCCTCCCGTCTCGCCTGCTCACTCGCCCGGCCGCGGCTCTCCCCTCCGCCTGGACCTCCCTCTCCCCGCCGCCTTCCTCGCCTCGTCCGGGCCGCCCTCACCTCGGCCTACAGCGCCACCCGAGACCCACCTCGTTCCCGCCTTGAGCTTCGTGGCCCGCCGCCTCTCTGCAGGCCGTGCTCGCGAGCCCTCCCCGTCCTAGCGAACCTCGACGCCGGCCCTTCCCCGTGCTCCGCGCGGCGTCCCGAGCCCAGCATCGCCCCAAGCTCAGCCGCTGGTCTCCCGTCCCGACCTGCCCGTCCCGCCCCAACGTCGCCATGCCTCAAGCTCGCCTCGCCTCGAGTGGCGCCCGCCAGGCCGTGCCTTGCGCCGCCCGAGCCACAGGCCCGCGAGGCTCTGCCCGCTTTTCGTCGCCGCTGCCTTCGTCGTCCGAGCACGCCTCGCCCGCAAGGTGTTCGAGTCGGTATCCTCAGGAGACATTCCTCTTTGGTTCGTTCTGTTCTTGGTGCCTCTGCCCGTGCCCGTGCCCGTGCCCGTCTTGTTGATGGGTCGTTATAACGGAGATGGCCCCGGCATCACGAGATCTTCACCAACGCAATGCAAATGAACACGGACCCCGAACCCGAAGAATCGCCGACAAGGACCGTCCCTACACCAAGATCTGCTTCCGAACACTTCGACCGAAGCTGAATCAAGATCTCCCCGGATACGCCAAGATCGCCACCGGAACGACAAGCAATTCACCGCGGAACGCCAAGTCCTTCTTCCCGGAATCCGAAGCCCGATCCCGGCGCCCGAAACCGAGAACCCCGACAAGAACCACGACACGGATACACCGAGTTCTCCATCGAGGACACCAAGACCGTCGACATGAAACCAAATGACGTCAAGCACTCCGCCGCGGGACGCCGAGTACTTCACCCCGGGCATCGAGACCCTGAACGTCAAGTTCTCCTTCCCGGAAGCATCGACGCCCGTGCGACAAGATCTACTTCCCAGATCCGAAGACCCTAAATCCCGGAGTCCGAGAACGATCCCGTCGAACCCTGAACCCTGAGACCGAACCCCGAACCCCTCCGGAACCCCCAAGATCGTCGAACCCTAATGTGTGACCTCTTTGCCGGAACCCTATTTTTATCAATGATATATCTGATGCATATTAAATTGTTCATGCATGCATACATTGTGTGGTTTGGGGGCCTTATGCCGATTCACCTAAATTAAATATGGGGCCCATATGCGGGCAAATCTAGTCTTATATTGGCCCCATTTAAATTGGTGTAGCGAACCGAAGCCATGTTTGGTCTTGTTAATTCAACATTTAATTTGCGGGGTAGATAAATAACATGAACCACCTATTTAATTGTCGGGACCCCCGGTTCCGCTTAATATGACCTAATTGCACCGCATTTCTGCTATGTCATACATCATGCATGCATCATGCCCGATCTTCTGCCGTTGTATTAAATAGTGCATCCGGTGTTTATTCTAGTGTTTTGCTTCTTCGGCGGATAAGGCCGTTGAGTTGATGTGAGCTTACCGATCTTGGTTGAACCTTCGACAATGTTTTCGGCGAGCATCTCCCCTTTCTACCTATCTTACTTTTATAGTATTTACTCCTTCTGTTGATCTATTGCTATACGTGTTGCGATGCTCTAGTTTCGTACCGTGATATCCCTTGCAGCCTTATATTGCCTTGGACACATCCTATTACATGTTGTTTGGTAGCTAGTTGGACTTGCGTCGTAGTAGCTTGCTCAAGTCTTTGCGTATCGTCGATTACCACGATTGTTGGAGTATGGCATGTTTGATGTTGGAGATGTTCATGGCTTTAATTACCGTTCACTTTAATTCTGTTTAACAACTAAAATTGAAGTAAGTAGCGAGAGAGCAATGGTGGGCAATAGATGTTATTTGGTTGTTAACCGTCCACTTGTGTCCGTGGACCCCGAGTGCTTGATACATTCCTTGATTTATCGCGCTATCCACATCCGGAGGATTATGGGACCCCTGAGCGAGCTTGATTCATTCTTATTTCTTGGGGCCACAAACTAGTTTGAGGTTTTATTTACGATCTGTACCTATGCCATACTCTTGCTTTATTTACGATTGTGCGAGGAGCACCTTTGTCTGTTAGGTAAGCGGAATTTTTCGCGGTATCGACAAGCCAGTTTTGGGTTCCCGATCGTTCTGACCATTGTCGCAACCTTGAGTCCGTCTTGGAGTCGGTGGCCGTTCTTGGGTCTACTCAATGGGGTGGCCCCCTGAAATATTTCTGAATCATGCGATTGCTTTGTCGTGAAGGCCTCGTTGGGTTTTGATTTGGTTTTTCCGAGGTTGATCGAGCGTGTGTTGCTATTGGTGCACCCCGGCCGGGTAAAACTTTCTGAAAGCCGTGTCCGCGGTTATGGACGACTTGGAGCACAGTATCTCGATCATAGACAACTATAACTAAAGTAGTGCTATAAACTTGACTGTATAATGACTAGTAATCAGCTTCACTAAAATGGAATGGCTAAATAAAACTGCCAACAATTGCTTGTTTGGGTGGTCGCTTGCGACCCTTGTATCTGACTAGTAAGTATTGCAACTACAACGGAATGGCTAAATAAAAGCACCAACAACTGCTGGGTTTTGGGATATCTCATGCTAATTGTATTTGACTAGTAAGTGTCGCAACTACAATGGAATGGTTAAATAAATGGCCCACTGCTTATTTTTATCAGGATGATTATCTAAACCTGACTAGTAATTGCTGCAACGATAACTGAATAAATAAAACTGCCAACGGTGTGAGTTCCTCGGTTGACTTCCTCGATTGGTTTCGAGGGGGAAATACCAGGATGGGTTTGTGTGGTGTAAGATTCAGGTTGGATCCGGATAGGTCTTTCTTATCCCTCTCTGATAGCCGCCAGTTGTATCGAGTCTCTATAGGTTGTTTAGTGCGTCTTGCTTGCGCTTGATCCACCATACCTATGTGGCGAGGACCGAATTCTAGCCTCATGTCTTGGCCTCGATCTTGGCTCCTTTTCCTTTGCCCTTTGTCGGCACCCTTTTGTTTAAGCGGTTTTGAGATCGGCGTCGTTAGCGGGGTTACCCTTCCTTGGCCTAGCGAGTTCTGGACGCCATTGGTTATTCTTGGGGCTCTTAGCCCCATTTGCATCTTGTCCGTGGCGGACGTGTATCAATTTCAAGGTGATTTGGATCTTTGTATATTATATCGTATTCTTGACTCGTGAGTCATTGTATATATCTCTCATTACGTGGGTCCCATCGAGGGGTTGTGTAATGTTATTACCGTTTTCCACCATACGAAAGTGCTGGTGGGCACCTTTGAATCGTTTCTATGCGGGTTTGGCGGGAAGCTAAAACTTGCATAGGTCGATCGAGGTGTTCTGAGTGGTATCAGAGCTCAGCAGTTGCGATACCCCACAAGTCCAGCCTGTAGGATAACCTAGCTAACGGCCGAAGTAGAGTGTCAAAACTATTTTTGCAAATCGGTTGGATAGTCCTGATTAGGTCTGATTTTACTCCTTACCCCTCTGCTATTCTCCTCTTACCTCTGCGTGTTTTGAATCTGCGCTCTTATCTTTTCTTCGAGTCCAGGAATTCTCGTGGTAGGGCTTTCCGTCGTACCTTCAGGGTTTCGCTTCCTCTTTTGATAACGGTGTTGCTGCATCTGGTCTTCATGCTATCCGAGGTATCCTTCGTCTGGTGGGTTTCTCTTGGTTCCTTCTCGTGTCTTCCGGTGTTTTCCGACGCGACGACATCATCTACGCCAGATCCGATACAGAGTCTGCATCACTCCTCTGTTTCCGAACCTCGTTTGTCGAGATCTTCAGTCTAATACCGAGAGTTGGTTGCATAATCCGCCTATTCGTGTGCAGAGTAATGGTTTGAGTGCGGGATGGAGTAGCTACCATACCACTACTCTTATCATTCGCTCTTGTACATTGAATTGGTGAATTAATGTGATTTCACTCATTCCACGGAAGTTAGGGGTGGCTTTATTTGTTGATAACTCTACCTTCGACCTTTTGTTTCCGGAGTGTTCCCTCGACGATCACGGACAACGACCTCTTGTTAGTGGTGTCGCAAGGATCTACACGAAGCGCGAAGGATCAGATCGTCGGCCTTCTTTCCGGTACCATGAGGCGGACCTCGAAGGCGAGATCCATTGTTAGTGGTGTAGAATTGTGGCATCCCGCAAAACCACTACTAGAAAATCGCGTTGTTTTTGTGCATTGCATCATCATGACCGCATGCTCATGTCATCATGCCACATTGCATTTGAGCATCGTCATCATCTTGCATTTGTTCGCATAAAACTATTTTCGGGAAAACCTAATTTGTTTTCGCGCCCGTCTTTATTCAAGCATAAAACCGGGTCTCGGATTATTTTGTTTTGTCTGCTATCGGTTTGCAAAAGTCCTGTTTGAAATAAATAAAATATTTAATTATTTTTAGTGGGGCAGTCGAACGGGCCGATTCGACCCAGTCGACCACCCCTGAAATAAAAATCGGTCCACCTAAACCAGCCCACGCGAATCCTAAAACTACCCAAACTTATCCTACCCACCTATCCCATCTCGCCACCTCACCCCTCCCCCAATTCCCTACCCACCTTGCCACCTCATCAATCCCAGACTTTTCCCCCCTCTCTCTCTTTCTCACACAGCCTCATCTACCCTCTCTCTTACAACCTGGCCCCACTCTCCTGGCCCACCTCCTCTCTCTCTCTCTCCCCCTCTCTCTCCCTGGGTCCCACCCCAACCCCACACGCCAGCCCCACCCGGCCCCACCGGCCCCTCCCCGCGTGGACCCGCACCTCGGCCCCACCCTGGCGCGTCCCAGCCCCCGTCGCTCCTGCCTCCCCACGCGCTCGCCCCGCGTCTCTCCTCCCTCAACCGCCCGCCTCTCTCCTTCTCCCTTCTCTCCGGCCACCGCTCCTCCCTCCTCCTCCCTCGGGTCCCCTCTCCCTCCCGCTCCCGCTCGTGGCCTCCTTCCCCGCCCTCGCCACCCGCCATGGCGCCCGCGCCCATCGGCCCGCTCTCGCTCCTCCCGCCCGCGCCTGCACCTCCTTCCCTTGGCCCAAAGCTCGTCCTCCCCTCTCCGGCCACCACCTTCCTCCCCGACAGCACCTCCTCCATTCTGCCACGCCTCGGCAGCGCCGTCGGCCTCGCCCGCCTTGGCCGAGCTCACGACTTGCGCCCGATGAGCTCTCCAGCCGCCTGAATCCCCTCACCCGGTGCCTGCTCACCCTCCTTCCCGCGCGCCTACGCCCGTCTCGCCCGTGCTCCGCCGTCGCCCGGCCAGGCTCTCCCTCCTGGACCTCCTCCCTCCCTGCCCGGCCCGCCCCAGCCACCAGCCCTCGCCTGCCTCCGGCGCCACCACGACCCCACCTCGTTTCCCGCCGCCTCTCTGCAGGCCTCATGAGCTCCCTCCGTCCTAGCGAACCTCGGCGCCTTCCCGTGCTCCGCCAGGCGTCCCGAGAGACGGCATCGCCCCAAGCTCAGCCGCCGCCCGCTGGTCCCCGTCCCGACCTGCCCGTCCCGCCCCAAGCCGCCACGCCTCAAGCTCGCCTGCCTCGAGTGGCGCCCGCAGTGCCGTGCTTCTTCGCCGCCCGAGCCACAGCGAGGCTCTGCCGCTGTCGCCTTGCCTTGGTCGTCGAAACACGCCTCGCCGCAAGGTGTTGGTCGGTATCCTCGAGACATTCCTCTTTGGTTCGTTCATTCTTGGTGCCTCTGCCCGTGCAGTACTGTCTTGTTGATGGGTCGTTATAACGGAGATGGCCCGGCATCAGATCTTCACCAACGCAATGCAAATGAACACGGACCCGAACCGAAGAATCGCCGACAAGGACCGTCCCTACACCAAGATCTGCTTCCGAACACTTCGACCGAAGCTGAATCAAGATCTCCCCGGATACGCCAAGATCGCCACCGGAACGACAAGCAATTCGCGGGCATGAAGTCCTTCTTCGAATCGAAGCCCGATCCGGGCCTCAAACCGAGAACCCGACAAGAACCACGACACGGATACACCGAGTTCTCCATCGAGGACACCAAGACCGTCGACATGAAACCAAATAGCGTCAAGCACTCCGCCCGGGGCCTTGGTACTTCACCCCGGGCATCGAGACCCTGAACGTCAAGTTCTCCTTCTCGGAAGCATCGACGCCCGTGCGACAAGATCTACTTCCCAGATCCGAACAACCTAAATCCCGGAGTCCGAGAATGATCCCGTCGAACCCCGAACCCTGAGACCGAACCCCGAACCCCTCCGGAACCCCCAAGATCGTCGAACCCTAATGTGTGACCTCTTTGCCGGAACCCTATTTTTATCAATGATATATCTGATGCATATTAAATTGTTCATGCATGCATACATTGTGTGGTTTGGGGGCCTTATGTCGATTCACCTAAATTAAATATGGGGCCCATATGCGGGCAAATCTAGTCTTATATTGGCCCCATTTAAATTGGTGTAGCGAACCGAAGCCATGTTTGGTCTTGTTAATTCAACATTTAATTTGCGGGGTAGATAAATAACATGAACCACCTATTTAATTGTCGGGACCCCCGGTTCCGCTTAATATGACCTAATTGCACCGCATTTCTGCTATGTCATACATCATGCATGCATCATGCCCGATCTTCTGCCGTTGTATTAAATAGTGCATCCGGTGTTTATTCTAGTGTTTTGCTTCTTCGCGGATAAGGCCGTTGAGTTGATGTGAGCTTCGCCCCGATCTTCGGTTGAACCTTCGACAATGTTTTCAGGCGAGCATCTCCCCCTTTCTACCTATCTTACTTTTATAGTATTTACTCCCTCCTGTTGATCTATTGCTATCTGTGTTGCGATGCTCTAGTTTCCGTACCCGTGATATCCCTTGCAGCCTTATATTGCCTTGGACACATCCTATTACCTGTTGTTTGGTAGCTAGTTGGACTTGCGCGTCGTAGTAGCTTGCTCAAGTGCTGTTGCATATCGTCCAGTACCACAGTTGTTGGAGTATGGCCGCATGTTTGATGTTGGAGATGTTCATGGCTTTAATTACCGTTCACTTTAATTACTGTTTAACAACTAAAATTGAAGTAAGTAAGCAGAGGCACAGGTGGGCAATAGATGTTATTTGGTTGTTAACCGTCCACTTGTGTCCCGTAGGACCCCGAGTGCTTGATACCTGTTCCTTGATTTATCGCGCTATCCACATCCGGGAGGATTATGGGACCCCCCTGAGCCAGAGCTTGATTCATTCTTATTTCTTGGGGCCACAAACTAGTTTGAGGTTTTATTTACGATCCTGTACCTATGCCATGCTACTGCTTTATTTACGATTGTGCGAGGAGCACACTGTACTGTTTAGGTAAGCGGAATTTTTTCGCGGTAATGACAAGCCCACTTTTGGGTTCCCAGTCCTTTACAGCCATTGTCGCAAACCTTGAGTCCGTCTCGGAGTCAGCTGGCTTCGTTGCGGGTCTACTCAATGGGGTGGCCCCCTGAAATATTTCTGAATCCTGTGATTGCTTTGTCGTGAAGGCCTCGTTGGGTTTTGATTTGGTTTTTCCGAGGTTGATCGAGCGTGTGTTGCTATTGGTGCACCCCGGCCGGGTAAAACTTTCTGAAAGCCGTGTCCGCGGTTATGGACGACTTGGAGCACAGTATCTCGATCATAGACAACTATAACTAAAGTAGTGCTATAAACTTGACTGTATAATGACTAGTAATCAGCTTCACTAAAATGGAATGGCTAAATAAAACTGCCAACAATTGCTTGTTTGGGTGGTCGCTTGCGACCCTTGTATCTGACTAGTAAGTATTGCAACTACAACGGAATGGCTAAATAAAAGCACCAACAACTGCTGGGTTTTGGGATATCTCATGCTAATTGTATTTGACTAGTAAGTTGATGGGGATACGCCTAATGGGGTATACTCGGCGGGCCTTCCGGCCCTGTGGCTGGCAGTGGGACTGCAGACGGCAGTGGATTGAAGCCCAAGGTAAAGCGATCGGAAGCTGAAGGCCCGAGGCAGTAGATAGGCCCAGTCGACTAGGTTAGCGATTCATCATGTAGAATCGGTTGAGATATGTAAACCCTAGGGAGGAGAACCTATATAAACCTCCCTATGGGGAGTAGAGACACGTTCCTCATACACCTAAGCGACTTCGCCTAGCCGCGAGCTCGCCCATTGTAACACCTCCCTAATACAATCTAGCAGGAGTAGGTCTTTACCCTCCGGGGGGCCGAACCTGGGTAAACCCTGTGTCACTGCCCTCATCTCGCACCGCAGATGGCTAGGCGCCCTTGCCCCTCGTTCTACTACATTGCCCGATTGCGTCTGCGTGACCATTCCCGCAGTGGCGCGCCCGTGGGGCTGGCCGGTCGGCGGTGTTCTCGCGAGATCAATCTGCCCATCAGCAGGGTTTGCGCCACCGGCCGCATGATAGCGATCGGCGAGATGCTCCAGATCTTGCCGAGCAGCTACGTCCCGGCGGCGCGACCCGTCACGCACAGCATGATCCTGCCAATCGGCACGATCAGCCTCTTCGTCGGCCTCACCGACGTCATCATCTCGGAGGACTCGGCTCGCATCCGCGAGGCGCCGCATACCTGATCGGCTCTCCGAGAGCCAGGTTCGCACGATCCGCCTTGCCTCCGAGTACAACTCGGCCCACAGCAACGTGGCCGGGAATTCAACGGCCGCAGAAGATGCGGCCCTCACCGACGACGCCGACTCGGCGACCCCGGCGTCACTCGCCGGATCCATCACCGCGGCCTCATCCGCGGACTCCATCGCCCAGGTCTCCAACGCGGGAGACTTCGAGGACCCCTCCATCCTCGGGATCTTCGAATTCGACTCCGGGTCGGAGAACTCCGCCGACCTCCGCGAAGGTGCCACGCCGCGGCTTACGCCAGCCCGCACCGATCCGTCGGAGGATCCTTTCTCCACCCCAATCCTCCTAACGCCACGGCAACGGAGGTCGAGAACTCCGCTTGAAACTGGCGGGCGAGGCGCAAGGCGGTGGCGAAAAATTTCGCCTCGGCGGTGACGGCGAGGCTATCACGCTACCACCAGCGGCGGATCAGGTCACGTTTGAACCCCACCGTTCAGGCGTGCCTGAACTTTGGCAACAACGACGGCCCGCATAGCGGCGCGCGATCTGCGAAACGCGCCACCGGAGGAAGCGCCCGGCCGCCAGATCGGCGGCGATGGGTGCCCCACCACCCAACGCACCTCCGAGGACCAGCGGATAGTCGTTTCCTCACGGGGCGAGGCAAAGCGGCCTCCCACTGTTCTCCACCCGATGGACAACCTCGTGGCAGGCGGCGGCAGCCGATAGCATCACGGCCACCGGCGCGGCGCCTTACGGATCAAGATCGTCAAAGCCACGCTTGCGAAGGCGTGGAGCAGCAAAAGCGGGCGCCGACTTCGCAGGTCGGTATACTCGCGTTCCTCGGGAAGCGGCGGCCTCGGCGGCCGCCAGCGGCAAACACCCTCAATTGCCGCCACGAGCCACTGCAGCTCCAACACCGACCCGACCGCGGCACTCTCCACTAACGATCCGGGCGGCGACCAACCGTCGCCGCTAACGGACAACCATCGGCGCCCGCACCCACATCATCAACAACCAAAGTTGGCGCGCCGCCCGGCCCGGCGACTTCGCGGTACACCTAACTAATCGCGCGATGGCGAACCTATGGGGTCGATCGACTTGGGCCTAAGTGCTTTGGACCAATGATCCGAGCGAAGTACCGCCAAACTTCAAGGCGCCAAGGAGATAGAAAAATCGACTCCTCGTCGACCCATGATCGGCTCGACACATACCTCATGGCAATGGGGATCGCGGGTCTCGACCTACTCGCCGCCGTTACCTCCCGCGATGATGGAGGGGCGTGCGGTGGATCAACACTCTCCCGGGCGATGTCGACTCACGGGAGGAAATCGCGACGCCTTCGAACGCACTTCGAGTGCTCCTACACCGCGCCACCACCATTGAGGACACAGGCAGTCGTCCGGGGACCCGTGAGTCGACCCAAGCTGGGTCCAACGGTGGCAAGAGCTTTGGTACAGCGGTCGGCATCCACCGGACACCGCGATCCATTGCTTCAAGACCTCGTGCCGCCACGAGCCTCTAGTCGCCAAGCTCAGCGACACTCCCGCACACTCGACAACATCCCGACCTCCTCGAGATCGCCAAGCCAGATGCCGAGGAAGATCCAAACCAGGAACCGGCGGCGAGTCGGAGGGCAACGCCGCCTGGCGGCAACGGCGTGACGCCGACCTACGCTTCTGGCGGCACCGCCTCATGGCAAGCGCCGCAGCGGCGAGTCGACCGTCGCTAACGCTGGAGCGCCTGAGCGAGCCCAAAGCTACCGCTGACGGAGAACAGCCGCGATGGCAGCAATTACAAGAACAAGCCAAGGTTCGATCTCGCGGCCCTCCTTAACCAACCATGTGCGTTCCATAGCAGGGAAGGGAAGCCCGCAACACACACCACCGCCGACTGCCACACCCTCAGGGAAATCGAGAAGGCACGGCAAGCGCGGGAGGACACCGACAACGACCGCCAAATGGCGGAAAATTAAACAAAGTAGCCGGCTCGCTCCACACCTTCACAGGCTTCAACACGGCGCGAGAAGAAGGTCATCGCCAGCGCCGTCGCCGTCCATACGGTGGCCCAAAGCAGGCGTCCCCGGTTCTCGAACTGGTCGGAACAACCCATCACCGGAGCAGCAAGACCACTCACCATGCATCAGTACCGGGGCGAGTCGCCTTAGTGGTCAAGCCCAAGGTTGGCGACTACGGCTCCCCAAGACAGCGATGGGCGGCGGTTCCATCAACATCCTCTACCTCGACACCTTCAGCGGTTGCGGCTCCTGCGATCGATGATCGAGACAACCACACCACGTTCCACGGCATCGTCCCGGTCGGAAGGCGTACCGATCGGCAAAGTCACGCTGCCCGTCACTTTCGGTACTCGGCAAACTTCCGCACCGGCGGATCGTCTTCGAGCTGGTGCCCTTGACAGCCTACCATCGCTGCGTCTGGGCGCCAGCGTTCGCTAAATTCATGGCGCCACGCTCACAACGCGATGAAGCTCCACAGGCCGTGCGGCGTCATCACCATCAGCGACCCGACATGGCCGCGAATGCGAGGGCCAAAGGCGAACTTCGCCCGGCGTCATCGCGGCGAGACTAATCACGCCGACGAGCTCGCCAAATACGCGGCGGGGTCAACAATGACGACCCCACAATACTCAAGAAGCCCAACTCGAGGCGCGAAACACCTCAACCTTTGAGGCCACGACGCACTCGCCGTCGAGCTGGTCCCAGCGACTCGCCCGGTGGCGGTGATCGGGACAAGCATGAGCCCGGCATAGGAAGGCGCGCTCATCGAGTTCCTCCGTGAGAACAGGACATCTTCGCATGGAAACCCTCCGACATGCCCGGTGTCCCTAGGGAGCTCGCTGAGCACAAATTAAGCCGACCCCAAAGTGCGACATCAGCGATCGCTCTGGCCCTTCAATGAAGAACGCCGTCGAGCAATCGCCGAGGAAGTGCAGCATTTACGCTGCCGGCTTCATCCGCCAATCAAATACTCAAGTGGCTGGCAAACCCGGTCTGGTCGAGAAAAGCGGGACTGGAAAATATGTATCGACTACACAAACGAGCGCCTTTGCCCAAAGGCGATTCGTCCTCCGTGGATCGATCGGATAATCGATTCAACGCGGGTTCGAGTCGCTATGTTTCCTCGGCGCCTACTCGGGTACAACCAGATCAAAATGGCTGTCAAGGCGAGGAAAGCGGCGTTCATAACGCCATTCGAGCATACTTCGCTACACGCCATGACCTTGACCTCAAACGCGGGGCAACCTACCGGTGTGCATGCAAGAATGCCTCGCGAGCCAAATCGGCCGCAACATCCACGTCTACATCGACGGCGTGGTCGTGAAATCCGCCGCCAAGGCGACCTACTCGCCGACTGGCGGAAACGCCGCCAATCTGCGAAGGTACAAGATAAATCTCAACCCAAGCAAGTGCACCTTCGGTGTACCCGCCGGACAACTACTGGGGTACGTCGTCTCCAAACGAGGAATCGAGGCGAACCCAACAAAGATCGACACAATCGCCCGGCTCGGCAATCCCGCCTGGGCGAAAAGGCGATGCCCCTATACCGCCTGATGCGCAAGAACCCCACCTTCAAGTGGGACAAGGAGGCGGACGACGCGCTCCGCGACCTCAAAAAAGTACTACTCGCCGCACCACTACTCGCCGCCCCCGCCGACAAAGAACCTATGCTGGTTTACGTCGCGTCCGGAGCGTCGTCGATCTTTGTGATGGTCGTCGAACGACGGAGGAAGGAAAGGCGCCGGTTCAGCGTCCGGTGTACTACATCAGCGAGGTCCTCACCGAGTCGCGCCAATGTACCTGATACCAAAAGCTAGTATCGCGGTCTTGAGGCTCGTGGCGCTGCCGCACTACTTCCAGGAGCACCCGGTCATGGTCGTCTCATCAGCGCCACTGCAAGACATCATCCGCAACCGCGAGGCGACCGGACGGATCGCCAAGTGGGCCGTCGAGATCGGCGTCCACAACATTAAATACGATCCACGAAGGGTGATTAAGTCACGCACGCGCGACTTCATCGCCGATCGGGAGAGGCCCAGCCCGAGAAGTACCTCCATTCTGGAGCCTGCACCCGACGGCTCCAAGAACGCCGGACGGTGCGGGAGGCGGGGATAGTGTTGACTTCACCAAAGGCGACAAGCTCCGCTACATCCTCCGCCAATTCACGCCTGCACCAACAACATGGCTGAATACGAGGCCCTACTCACGGCATGCGAGCCGCCAAGGAGATGAACGTCAATCGCCTTGCTACGGCGATTCCGACCTCGTCGCGGGGCAAGTCGCCGGCACCTGCGACGCCATCTCCCCTAC
The DNA here is from genome assembly GCA_030063025.1 of Avena longiglumis. Taxonomy (NCBI): domain Eukaryota; kingdom Viridiplantae; phylum Streptophyta; class Magnoliopsida; order Poales; family Poaceae; genus Avena; species Avena longiglumis. The sequence continues at coordinate 17,903,751 of CP125975.1, forward strand.
CATGGCGGCGTACCGCCAAGAGGTGGACAAGTTGGGCGGCCACTTCACCGGCTACTCTGTCGAGTGGATCGACAGCGAAAAAGCGAGGCCGCCCTCTCCCGCATCGGGTCGGCTCGCACCACCACCGCGGCGTGTTCCTCGACACAATCTCAAACCATCGTCTCTCCCGAGGAGATCGACATCGAGTACCACTCCAACGAAGCAGCCTTGGTCGCACTCATCACCGAGCCAGACGACTGGACCAAGCCCTACATCGCCTATCTGGAAGCCGGCACCCTGCCAGCAGACGAGACAGACGCTCGAATGATCGCTCGCCGATGCAAGTCTTACACCATCATCGACGGCTACACACAAGCGCGGCGTGTTCAACGTTGCGTCCAACGGTGAAGGGCGCAAAATCCTCCACGACATTCACTCGGTGATGCGGCCTGCGCCGCCCGCTCCTGGTCGCCAAGGCTATGCGACACGGCTTCTCTTGACCGCATCAGACACGCCGCTGTCGACATCGTCCAGCGATGCGCCGGTGCCAATACGCCAATCAACGCTGCGAGCTCGGCGCTCAAAACGATCCCCATCACTTGGCCATTCGCCGTATGGGGCATGGACATGGTGGGCCCCTTCAAGAAAGCCCCTCGGCTACACCCACTTGCTAGTCGCCGTCGACAAATTCACCAAGTGGGTGGAGGCTGCGATCCGAAATGCGACGGGAAGACCGCCACTAAATTCCTACGCGAGCTCATATATCGCTACGGGTTCCCAAATAGTATCATCACGGACAACGGCACAAACTTCGCCAAGGGAGCAATGGCCGAATTCTGCGAAGAGCACCACATCCGGCTCGATCTCGCGTTAGTCGCCCACCCGGAATCCAGCGGCCAGGCGGAACGAGCCAACCAAAGCATCCTCCACGGCCTGAAGCCGTGACTCCAAGTACCACTGGAGCGCACCGCTGGGTGCTGGGTCGAAGAGTTGCCCTCCGTTATCTGGGGAATCCGCACCTCGGTCAACAGATCGACGGGATTCACCCCCTTCTTCATGATCTACGGCGCCGAAGCAGTCATGCCCACCGACCTCTAACACGACTCGCCGCGGGTCGTCCATTATACGGAGGCCGCAAACAAGCTGGCCCGCCAAGATGGGCTCGACCAGCTTGACGAAGCACGCAACCTCGCTCGGTCACGCACCGCCATCTACCAACAAGGACTCCGCTACCACGGACGGGTGAAAACCCGCACCTTCCGAAGGCGACACGGTGTTACGCCTCATCCAGGACAAGAAGGGCATGCACAAGCTCTCCCCTCCGTGGGAGGGCCCGTTCGCTATCGGTAGCGTGCCGCAACGACGCTTACTACCTCATCGACGTCTGGGACGGCGAGCTCGATCAGCGACCATGGAATGTAAACCTCCTCCGGAAGTTCTACTCCTAGAACCCCACATGTACTCTCCGATCGCTATGAAATAAAAGAAATCATACGCAAATTGCCTACTCTCCATAACTTGTGCCACTCGCTCTCGTAATAACAGCGGTACGCTAAAATGCAGAAGTCAACCTTTGGTACAGCGATCGTCACGGCTAAGTAGTGCGGTGTAAGAGCACTGAATCACTTCAGGTCTTGCATCGTCCACGAAAAACGCCAACCCGGAGCCCCATTGAGTCGCTTAGCTCGTGCTACGAGCCAAGACAAGCCCTCGCTTCTCCACGACCTTGGTCCTCCGCATCCTCGGCATAGCGACTCGAACGGCTAAGTACCACGCTCGGGGACTGAATACCAGTTCGTCGCGATCGGTCAGGGAAAACGCCAAGTAAGAGAGCATGCCTAGGACTCGCCACGCGACTGACCCCACGGGCCCGGCAGGAGTGACGCGCTCACGCCAACGCGCTAAGTCCTCAACCACCCCCTCGTCGCGCCTAGAACTGCCAAGTACCACGCTCGGGGACTCGGCCACCCGACCCCGTCCGCAGTCTGGAAAGCGGTAAAATCTGAGCACTCAAGGGAGTCGCCTTGCGCGCTCTCTCGAACTCGAGTAGTCGACCAAATCAACAGAACACATGATAACAACACACACCATATCTGAGTTAAACCCCACAAAAGGCGGACGCTCGGGGACTCGTTCAAAATCAATCCAAATCACACAAACGAATAGCAAAATGGATACGCGTCCCATTCAATCGCATCTTGCATTGTCTTATGTTACAAAATATGCCGCATGGCAACTGCTAACACTTCAGGGGCAAACTACCCCTCTGCAGGCTTGGATGACGACTTCGCCAGGCATCACGGCGACACGGATGAACGCGGTGTACGGGTTTGATGGATACGTCGTCGATTCACCACCATCGCCCAGCGAAAGGCTGCTCGACCTTGAAGTCACGATGCGGCTCGGGTCGTTCGTAGCGACGACCGCCTCTCGATAGGGAAGGAGATTGCCCATCGCCTGAACACGCCCGAGTACATGGCACGCTCCGCAACTTGAGAACCTCGGACAGATCCACGCGCCCGGTCGACAGCGGATACCCACTCGTCACATCGTCAACGCCGAAATCTTCGGGAAGTGGGCGAGTCCGAGACTCGATCTTGTCGACGCGCTCCGCCGAAACGCCGACCGCGTCATGAACTCAACGACAATGGCGCCTTTTCCAAATATTCCCACACCTCAACAAGGTCTGGGAATAACCTCCGTGCGATATTTCTTGAAGGTAGGCGCGGATGCATCGCCGCGGCCGCCGAAGTCGACGAGCATGCTCACGCACTGCCTCGCGTCGAGCGAGCTCGCTTCTTCTTGGCTACCAATAACGTGACCTGCAAGAAGGAGACAATGATGAATACGACGGACACCACAAAAACTACAACTAACAGAAAGGGAAGATGCACTCACCAAGCAACGGGCGGGCGAGTCCCGTGATGAAGCACTGAAGCGACGTGTGGTCGTCCTGAAGCCCAGCAATAAGGACTTCCGACACCTTGCGATCCTCCTCCGCGGCCGCAATGGCGGCCTTAGCTCGCCCGTCCGCCGAGCTCGCTTCTTCTCTCGCCTCCCGCAGTTCGCGCTCGAGGTCGGCGACCATTGCTCAGAAGCGGTGCAGATCGCGCCGCCACCAACTCACCAGCAGGGACAAGCTCCCGGCGAGCTTCCTCTGCCTTCGCAGCAACATCCTGAAGCTTTTTGTTTGCCTCCTGGATGGTGGCCAGCTCCTTCTCAGCACGCTGTTTCGCGGCCAATCGGTCCGCCGACTCAAGCTGCAGACCCTGCATATCATTAAAAAAGTCAGTAAAAACAAAATTCATAAGTGCCCACCCGCTAAATTTAGCGCGTGCGCACTCGGGGACTGGCGATCAAGAAAATTCCTAAGTGCCCACCCGCTAAAATTTAGCGCGTGAGCACTCGGGGACTGGATGCGCAAGTAAAAGACGAGAAATTATAAGAATCAAGCCGCTGCAAAGCACCGACCTGATCCTCGGGGACTGGAGGTACCTGGATGGATGTACCAAGCATGCCATGGAGTTGTATCGCGTCCACGGACGCAAGCAACGCTGGCGTGTGCCCGCGACGCTGGTCGACTTCAGCATCGGCGGTCCCCGGAGCGAGCTCGGGCGAGCCCGCCGCCGTGGCCGCCTTGGTCACGGCGGGAAGGTAGCGATCGAGGCACCCGCTCAAAGGAAGTCGCCTCCTCCGGTCAAGGAACGCCTCGCCGTAGATGCGGTTGCCTCCACCGCGGGTCCAGCCGGCGCGACCGCCGTGTCGTCAGAGACAGTGACGATGTCGTCACCCTTGGCCTTCTTGCTGCCATCCGCTGAGGCGACGACCTCGTCCGCTTTCCTCTTCTGGAAGGATCCTCGCTAGCGGCGGAGGGTACCAGGCCGGTCGGGTGGCCCATCCTTTTCACTCCGGTCCTGCACATCAATCGAATCAATAAAGACAATCGAAATAGTTATGAAAAATAGGGAAGGGTGAACGCACTCACTTGGCGACTGGGATGAAACGTAGCCCTGTACGAAGGCCGGCCGGTTTTTCCAGTTCGGGGCCCAGTTGGCGACTGAGCCCCAGTTCCAGGACGTCGCGTGCCCAAGACACGGACGGCTTCTTCGTTGAGAGGCCGGTGGCGCCTCAGGACAACCTCGGCGGGGCTCGCGAATTGGAGCCGCGGCGGAGCCTCCTTGCGGGCCGCCACATTCGAACCTCCTGCGAGGCGAAGTCGCAGCAGGAGCCTTCCTAGCCGAGACCGGCGAATGGCGGAGGCATCGAAGCGGCACTTCCACGGTCGGAGTGTCTAGAGCGGTTGTCGCTGGGGGCGCGCCGTGACGGTCCGAGCTGGGAGCATCGGAGCTGCTCGTCGAGTGCGGCGGCGAGGCCATCCTCGATGGCTTCGTTTTCCTCTTCGGGGGGGGGCTCGCTTCCTTTTCCTTCTTCTTCTTCTTCGAAGGAGTGGCCTGGCGGCGCGAGGTGGTTTCTGGAAGCTCGTCGTCGTCATGACGCTCGAGGCTTTTGCTCGCCTGATTTCGCTACAGCGTTGCCTGGTTTTCGGACCAGCGGGCGATTTCCTCTTCGGACTCATCCTCGCCGTCTTCGTTGCCCTCGGGTGGCGGTTCGCCTATGTCTGGGCGGATGGCCCGGGCTCTCATCATCGAAGGTGGAGCCACCTTCCACCACTTGGAATAGCTGATGAATACAAAACAGAATCAGAATTACCGCATCGCATGCGGCTGCACCGCGAACAAGGTAAAGAAATTACCGTTGGAGCCGGACGCTTCGCGGTGTAGGGGGCGACCCCGGCCTGTGCATCCAGGTACACTTCCTGGGTGATCTTCTTCAACGCTGGGAGATAATCCTCCAGCTTCCACTCGTCGAGGCAGGCCTTCGTCGAGTCTCCTCGGCCCGTGTACTGATACATGTAGTGGTCGTGTTGGGCGAGTGGAACGAGCCGTCGCCCAAGCCAGCAATTGTACAAGTTTATCGTCTGAAGGCCCTTCTTTTTCAGACCACGGATGGCCTGGAGCATCTCGTCAACGACCATCCGGTCGCCCGGGAGCTGCCGACTTGGAGATGGCGTGGCTCGGGCGATTGGACGAGTACCGGGATCGCCACCTCGTCCTCTAGGGTCGCCTCGCCAAGAACCATGACTTCTTCCGGTCGCCGCTGCCTTGGAGGGTAGCATCGGATCGAAGAAAGAAGCTTTGGACTTGAGCTGAACGTCAAGCCTGGCGGCTAGCATTGGGCGCTGCCTCGCGGTGATCCGTCCATGGAGCAGATCACGCCACAAGGGAAAGTAGGGCGGCAGCCCATAGCACTTTCATGAACGCCACGAAGATGGCGAGCTGCTCAATCTTTGGGGACCGGATCCAAGGCTGGATCCCGTAGTAGGCGCAAACGCCGGAAGAACGAGACGTGAAACCCTAGCCCCGCCGAGATGATGGTGAAATGCACGAATTCCCTCTCGCTGGTTTGGTCGTTTCCCGGTGAGGATACGCCAATGGCTCGCAGGATTCCAGCCTCCTCGAAAGAGGCCAGCTACGCCCTTGTGCACTTGGACCTGCCCCATGATTCGGTGGGAAGGGCCATAGCCGGGAGGTTGGTTGGAGATCGGAGGATTTCGGGTCGATTGGATCGCGGAGCAAAGGAAGGAAATGCGACTTTTCGGAAGAAGTGGTGGGCGATTGGCTCGCGATTGCCTACCATTCCTCTTATATAGCGGAGTTACCCGCCAAATCAGGGGTCGCATCGCGATGATTACGCCGAAGTTACCGTTGGATTACCCCAACGGCTAGTTTGACCACACCGACGGTCCAACTCCAGCCATTCTCGCTAGGTCAATCACCACGACCGCGTTCGCCGACTCGAATCGCCTAAAACGCGACTTGGTTCACGGATTTTCTTCTTCATACGAGCCCGCCGACGATTATTGGATGCCTACTGAAGCCGTATACTCCGCGCGGCAGCCACTTGCGCCCAATCGACGACGGCCTCGGGGACTACTGATGGGGATACGCCTAATGGGGTATACTCAGCAGGACGTTTCCGACTGGCCCCAGGGCTGGCGAGTGGGCCTGCAGAACGGCGAGTGGATTGAAGCCCAGCAAGGTACCGAGCGACTGGAAGCTGAAGGCCCAGGCGAGTAGATAGGCCCAGTCGACTAGGTTAAACGATTGCTGAAGCTGTAACCGAATCGGTTGAGATATGTAAACACTAGGGGAGGAGAACCTATATAAACCTCCCTATGGGGGGAGTAGAGACACGTTCCCTCATACACCTAAGCGACTCGCCGCCGAGCTCGCCCATTGTAACACCTCCCTAATACAATCTAGCAGGAGTAGGTCTTTACCCTCCGGGGGGCCGAAACTGGGTAAACCCTGTGTCTCTGCCCTCATCTCGCACCGCAGATGGCTGGCCGCCCTTGCCCCTTGTTCTACTACTCGCTGCCGATTGCAGCGTCTGCCGTGACCATTCCCACGACATAAGTGTCGCAACTACAATGGAATGGTTAAATAAACGGCCCACTGCTTATTTTTATCAGGATGATTATCTAAACCTGACTAGTAATTGCTGCAACGATAACTGAATAAATAAAACTGCCAACGGTGTGAGTTCCTCGGTTGACTTCCTCGATTGGTTTCGAGGGGGAAATACCAGGATGGGTTTGTGTGGTGTAAGATTCAGGTTGGATCCGGATAGGTCTTTCTTATCCCTCTCTGATAGCCGCCAGTTGTATCGAGTCTCTATAGGTTGTTTAGTGCGTGCTGCGCTGCCGCTTCAGTCCACCATACCTATGTAGGCGAGGACCGCCGAATTCTAGCCTCATGGTGTCTGGCCTCAAGATCGACGCTCCTCTTTTTCCTTTGCCCTTTGTCGGCACCCTTTTGTTTAAGCAGGTTTTGAGATTGACGTCGTTAGCAGGTTACCCTTCCTGGCTTTGGCAGGGTTACGACGCCATTGGTTATTCTTGGGCTCTTAGCCCCATTTGCATCTTGTCCGTGGCGGACGTATCAATTTCAAGGTGATTTGGATCTTTGTATATTATATCGTATTCTTGACTCGTTGAGTCGCTGTTGTATATATCTGCTCGTGGGTCCCATCGAGGACTGTTGTGTAATGTTATTGCTTTTCACCCTTACGAAAGTGCCTGGTGGGCACCTTTGAATCGTTTCTATGCGGGTTTGGCGGGAAGCGCTAAAACTTGCATAGGGTCGATTCTGAGGGTGTTACAGCCACCTTCGGTTCAGCATCGTCCGTTACAGCCACCATATCATGGTCCGCAAGCTGGTGGAGTGGGAGGGATGATGCCGTTTCAGCATGTGGCTGGAGGGCCGACGCAGGATAATCACTTTCTGGTCGGAGCGGGTGCACAAGCTTCTCAGACAGCACCCAAGAGGAAGAAGAAGAAGAAGAAGAAGAAGAAGAAGCCACAGGTTCCTGATCAGGGGATGGTCGCGACTCAGGTCCATGCTGGTGGACACTTGCAGCAGTTGCTCAGCCACAGATGCAGAATGTGGGGGTTTGTGGTGTATCCTTTCCGGCTCAGGGTCAGCAGGTTCAATATCAGTATGATGTGCAGGGTCAGCAGATTCAGGGTCTGAGTGCTCCGACGCCGGTTGCTACTACCCCTCAGCCACCTGTTGTTGTACCGCAGGTATCTTCTGTTGTTGGGGGTAAGAATACTAGCAAGTTTGTTCGGTGTTGGAACTGTGCGGTCAATACTCATACAACCAAGAATTGTAAGGTGGTCCACTATTGCTACATTTGTGATTGTACTGCACATCCCACGTTGAGGTGTCCGGTGCTGAAGGAGCCACGCTTGACTCCGTACATGGCTGGTATTGGCAGCGACCAGACTCTTTTCACCCAGATTCTGGATGTTGTGACTCGGGATCATCTTGCGCACAGTCATACCCCTATTGCTCTGGTACGAGTTTCTGGCCCGATGGTTTCAGCGGAGGTCGTTCAGAGGCAGATTGTTAGGCGGTGCCAGGTGGAGGTTCAGTGGAAGTGGGAGGCGGTGCCACATGGAGATCCTGCCTTCTTGGTGAGCTTCCCGACGTTTGAGGATTTGGACAGGGTGGATGGAATCCTGATGACGATTCGCCAAGACCGCTCGATTGACCTTCTCGGTTTACAGGATGGAGGAGGTGCCGCATAAGTTTGAGATGCATTAGGTTTGGCTACATGTGGAGGGGTTGCCCCATATTTTGCGATCCTTTCAGGGCTTATGGGTTGTTGGTGGACTCATGGGGAACACTCTTGATGTGGATCTGTTCAGCCTGCGTAAGCGGGGGTCGTCCGTATACTTGTGGAGATGCTTGATATGAAGATTTTTCTCAAGGCGAAAGATTCACTTGGCCACTTTATTGTGTCTGATGCAGTGGTCAAGCATAAGGTATTTGAGTTTCGTTTCCGGATTGAACCTGAGAGTTATATTCCGGAACCAGAGTTTGTTCCTTTCTTGTGGAGAAAAGGAGATGATGACGCGGATGATGATGCCAATGGGAAGCATTTTGAGGATGCTATGGATACTTCTGAGGCTTCTGCTACCACTCAGGGGGTGGGTTCTGGATCTTCCTCGGCTGTAAGGGTACTCCCGCGCCTACGACTTCCAGTCAGGGGGTGCAGAGGGTGTTTGCTTTCACCCCTTTTAATGCTAATCCGGTTACTCCTCGAGGCTGTCAACTTTTGCATGCTCTTCCTTTGGATTCCCCTCTTCGCGGAAAGGGTTCTTCTTCAGCACCTCGCGTTTCTCAGGCTCAGTTACAGGAGGCTCTTCGCTCGGTTTCCATTCTTGTACGGCGGTATTGTTCAGCTTCGCCAGCGAGGTCCAGAACGCATATTTTGGGCAGATCTATTCCTATTTCCACTACTGTCCTTGAGGAGGTTGTTCCTTCGGTGTGTTCGCGGAAGTTGACCCAGGAGGGGTCGGCTGACCGCGATGGCCGTGTCCAGCTCCAGGATGCCGCCGTGCTTGGTCCGACCCAGGCGGGGTTGGCCAAGCATGACGAGGTGGATGACCGCGTCTCCATGGTCAGGGAGGACCTTGGGAGGCTTTTGTACGTCTCGTCTACTCTGTTGGGTCAGACGACTTCGGTGATAGATGGGGGCGACCGGACCCAGGAGGGGTCTGGGTTGTCTCAGTCTCCGCCACGGGTTTCTTCTCCAGGGGACAATACGCTAGTTGTTGTGCAGGGGAGTGGTACAATCTTCAGGCGGAGCGCACGACATGGAGCCGATGCCTCTGGGGCATCCGCGACTGATGAGGACTCCATGATCAAGGACATGCGGCATAAGGCGGAGAGGAACTTAGATTCGCTAGGTATAACGAGTTCTCCGAAGTCCTTTTTGTCTTTTTCTACTCTTGTTATTTCTTCTAAACTAGCCAATGTTGGCATTAGTTTGGGTAGCTCTGTACAGAAAGTATCTTTTTCTTCTAATGTTTTACGACACATGGAGGTTGACCGTCTAACGGTTACTCCTAAGGTTCGTGTTTTTCCTGATGCTTCACTAACTGAGGAGGAGGTAGCTACTCCATCCCGCACTCAAAGCATTACTCTGTACATGAATAGAAGGATCATGCAACCAACTCTCAGAATTTAGACTCAAGATCTTGACAATCGGTATTAGCAAAAGATTCAGGTAGATGATGTCATCGCAGAAAGTTGCGTGACACCGGAAAACATTTGAAAAGGGGTCAAGTAGAATGAAATCCAGAAGTAGTTACACCATTTCAAAAGGAGGAAAAGCGGAACCCTAAAGGTACGACGAAATACCCAACCACGAGAATCCTAGACTTGAAGAAGGTAAGAGATCAGATCAAAACACGAAAAGATAAGAGGGGAAAGAATGGAGGTAAGGAGTAAAATTAGAGCTACTAAGATCTATCCAACGCATTTGTAGCAAAATAGTTTTGACACTAGACATCGGCCGTTGGCAAGGTTAACCTACAGGCTGGACCACTGGGGTATCGTAAACCTTTGCTCTGATACCACTTGTAACGCCCCCGAATCGTCTCTATGCAGATCTCAGCATTTCCGGCCAAAACCCGCATATAAGCGATTCAAAGACGCCCACCAGACACTTCCGTGTGGGTGGGATTTGAGTACAAGTAGTTACATCATAGTAGTTTACAATAGAGTCCACAAGAACTTATATATAAAACAACGACTCAACGAGTCAAGATTACAAAAGGTACAATACGAAGATACAACTCAAGAAGAAAGCAAGATAGTATACGAGTACGGACAAGATCCAAATGGGACTAAGAGTCCTGAAGAATAACCAAGCGGTGTCCAACCCTGCCCAGGCCAAGCCGGAAGGGTAACCTTGCTAACATCGTCAATCACATACCTGTCAAACCAAAAGGGTGCCGACAAAGGGCAAAGTAAAACAGAAAGAGAGCGGTCAGTACTGAGGCCAGTACACGGCGAGACTAGAATTCGGCGGTCCTCGCCTACATAGGTTGGTGGGCTCAGCAGCAGCAGCAAAGCTTACACTATCTAACTTATAGAGACACGCTACAACTTCGGCTATTAGAGCGGGATAAGAGAGCACTATACGATGGCATAATATAACACCAGACATAACCCATCCGAAGATTTCCCCCCTTGAAGACCAGTCGAGGAAGTCCCCTTGCGGAACACACACGGTGGCAATTTTAGTTAAGCAGGTGTTTAGTTGATAAGGCTAATTACTAATCATATTATTAAAGAGCGGAACATTAGTGGCGTTGTCTATGATCATGACACTGTACTTCTCAAAAAGATTTACCCTGCAGGGGTGCACTACTGTACCCAAACGCATGCTCAACCCATCAGGCAACATATTACGCGTGCCATCCGAATCTCACAACAAGAACTGTCCCATAACTACGCGCATATCCAGAGGCATCACCTACTGTGTTTTACCCACACAAGAGATATAGCTGATTCTCTACGTGGCACAGCGTTTGAGTCTACGGCCGGGCGATGATCGGAAGATAACTTGTAGAGCTCCATCCCACCTCCGGCACGATATCCCGATTTTATGCAATTCAAGCCATGGCAGTCCACCAAAATCATATCACAACTCAACCCATGTCCGAGGACATATTATGCGTATGCACCAAATGGAAAACCAATTTTTTAACCCTCTGGATATACGAATAGCGCTGGTAGTTGAGGGAGGGATCCCAGAGGCCCCCACGTTTGGTTAGCGCGATCAACTCAGAACTGGTATCGTAGAACGAACGGGTCCTAGGTCGGCTCAAGCAGTTCCCAGAGGTGGTCTGTAACACCCTCAGAATCGGACCTATGCAAGTTTTAGCGAAACCCGCCAAACCCGCATAGAAACGATTCAAAGGTGCCCACCAGGCACTTTCGTGCGGGTGGAAAACGAAGTAATAACATTACACAACAGTCCTCGATGGGACCCACAGAACAGATATAGATACAACAGCAGACTCAAAGAGTCAAGAATACATATATAATATACAAAGATCCAAATCACCTTGAAAACGATAGAGCGTCCAGCTACGGACAAGATGCAAATGGGGCTAAGAGCCCTGAAGAATAACCAATGGCATCCATAACCCTGCCCAGGCCAAGCCGGAAGGGTAACCCTGCTAACGACGTCGATCTCAAACCTGCTTAAACAAAAGGGGTGCCGACAAAGGGAAAAGGAAAAAGAGGCGGCAAGATCGAGGCCAAGACAGCGAGGCTAGAATTCGGCGGTCCTCGCCTACATAGGTATGGTGGACTGAAGCGGCAGCGGCAGCATGCACTAAACAACCTATAGAGACTCGGTACAACTGGCGGCTATCAGAGGGGGTAAGAAAGACCTATTCGGAACCAACCTGATTCTACCATCAAACAAACCCATCCTGGTGTTTCCCCCTCGAGACCAAACGAGGAAGTCAACCGAGGAACTCACACAGTTGGCAGTTTTATTTATTCAGTTATCGTTGCAGTAATTACTAGTCAGTTATAGATAATCATCCTGATAAAATAAGCAGTGGGCACTTTTAGTTAATCATTCCGTTATAGTTACAACACTTACTAATCAGATACAAATAGTATGAGATAACCCAAAACCCAGCAGTTGTTGGTACTTTTATTTAGCCATTCCGTTGTAGTTGCAATACTTACTAGTCAGATACAATGGTCGCAAGCGACAATCCAAACAAGCAATTTTGGCAGTATTATTTAGCCATTCCATTATAGTGAAGCTGATTACTAGTCATTATAAAGTCAAATTTATAGCAATAAACTTTAGTTATGCTTGTCTATGGTCGAGATACTGTGCTCCAAGTCGTCCATATCCGCGGACACGGCTTTCAAAAAGTTTTACGGCGGGTGCACCAATAGCAACACACGCCGATCAACCTCGGAAAAACCAAATCAAAACCCAACGAGGCTTTTACGACTAAGCAATCACAGGATTCAGAAATATTTCAGGGGCCACCCCATTGAGTAGACCCTAGCAAGTAAGCAAGCTCCAAGACGGACTCAAGGTTTGGGTAGACTTGGTCAGGAACGATCGGGAACCCAAACTGGGCTTGTCGACACCGCGAATCGTGTCCCGATCCTAAACAAAGACAGTGCTATCTGTCGCACAATTGTAAATCTGTAGTAGCATGGCATAAGTACAGGATAGTAAATAAAACCTCAAACTAGTTTGTGGCCCCAAGAAATAAGACTGAATCAAGCTCGGCTCAGGGGGTCCCATATACTACCGGATGTGGATAGCGCGATAAATCAGAGCACAGTATCAAGTATACGGGGGGGGGGACACAAGACACAAGTGGGCGTTCGGAAATCAAATATTATCTATCACCCACTGATGCCTCTGCTTACTTCAACTTTAGTTGTTAAACATGTATTAAAGTGAACGATAAGTAAAACTATGATCATCTCCAACATCAAACATGCGGCAAGGCTCCAACAACTGTGGCAGTGGATGACACGCAACAGCACTTGAGCAAGCGACTACGACGCGCAAGTCCAACTATCTACCAAACAACAGGTAATAGGATGTGTCCAAGGCAATATAAGGCTGCGAGGGATATCACGGGTACGAAAACTAGAGCATCGCGACACAGATAGCAATAGATCAACAGGAGGGAATAAATGCTATAAAAGTAAGATAGGTAGAAAGGGAGAGATGCTCGCCTGAAAACATTGTCGAAGGGTTCAACCGAAGATCGGGTCGACACTCGCATCAACTCAATGGCCTTATCCGCGAAGAAGCAAAACACTAGAATAAACACCGGGTGCAATATTTAATACAACGGCAGAAGATCGGCATGATGCATGTATGATGAATGACATGGCAAAGATGCGATGCAATTAGGTCATATTAAGCGGAACCGGGGGTCCCGACAATTGATTAGATGTTTCAAGTTGTTTAGAACCCCGCAAATTAAATGTTGTTTAACAAGGCAGAATATAGTACCGGTTCGATGCACAAATTTAAATGAGGCCAATATAAGACTAGATTTGCCCGCATATGGGCCCCATATTTAATTATTAGGTGAATCGGCATAAGGCCCCCAAACCACAAGACAATTATGCATGCGAGTATGACAATTTAATATGCAACAAGTTGTTGTTATGTTATAAAATAGGGTTTCGGGAAGGGGTTCACACATTAGGGTTCTCGACGATCTTGGGGTTCCGGGGTTCGGGGTTGGTCTCAGGGTCCAGGGTTCGACGGTTCGGTCTCGGATAGCGGAGGTAGGCCTTGGCGTATTCGCGATGGTCGGGCCATGCGGTCGGTCCTATCGTTCGGGCTGAAGCACTTGTCGCATCAGGGTCTCGGTGTCCGGGGTGAAGTACTCGGCTTCCTGCGGTAGACCTTGGAGTTCCGCGATGATCTTGTCGATTCCCTGTCGAAGGCCTCCGCGAAGATCTTGTCGCTTCGGTGCCTCGGGATCTTGGGGTTCGCGTCCATGCGGGCGATCTGTCGTTCGCGTAGGCGTTCGAGGTCGATGGCGAACTTGTCCGATACCGGTTTTCGATCCGTGAAGCGCATCTTCGCTTGAAACATCCGCCCGACAACGGGTCTTCGAGCTTCTCGCATTGGTACCGATCCACGAGCGCTCGCATCGAAGGTCATGACGTCCGTAGATGTTCTCCGGTTCCTTTAATGTGTGGCGAAGATCTTGAGGTTCCTCGAAGAAGATCTTGGGGTTGTGTATCGCCGTTTTCGGTTCCGGACCGGAGGTCGATGTCGGTCCCGAGTGGCGTGCGTTAGACAACTTGATGGTGAAGGCAGTCTTATCGCCGATGAAGATCTTATCGCTAAGTCGGGGCTCCCCATGTTCGGTTGCTCTTGGCATCGGTTTTTCCCTAGAACCTGGGTCTTCGGTCGATCTCGTCGACAACATAGAGTGCGTCTACCCGGAAACTAGCGATGACAAGAAATAGCATGCGCGCAGATTTGAGTCGGAGGTGCTCAAGCCCCGCGGCAGCAAGACATCGCGGAGCAGGGACGCCGGCGGCTCGGCTTGCAAGGACGGCCGAGGGAAGGCGACGACGGCGCCGCGGCCACGGTGGCAGGACGGCGCCGAGGTCGAGGGTCGGGCGCCGGGAGAGGCACCGAGGCGGGCCGGTCGGCAGAGCCGAGGAGACGGATGCGTGGGCCGGACCGAGGCGAAGACGGGACGCCGGGGCGGGGCGGCAAGCAAGGCCCCGGGAGGCGGGAAGGCCGTCGGTGAGGACGGGCCCATGGGAGAGGAGGGGCGCTGGGAACTAGGTGAGGGCGACGCCGGCGGAGGGAAGGGGCGGCGCGCGCCGGCTCCGGGCGGCGGTTGGCGGCGAGGGAGATCGACGCGGCGAGGCTCGGGATCGAGGAGGGAGGTCGGGAAAGGCGCCAGCAGAGAGGGCGGCCCCTGGGCGCTGGAGAGGTGGAGAAAGTGACGGCAGCGACGCTGGGAAGGGCGCTGCGGGAGGAGGCGGAAGGAGCAGCGACGAGCGCCAGCAGGAGGCAGGAGGCGGCCAAGGAGGCTCACGCGGTGAAGGCCAAGCTGGCAAAGGAAGCAGCAGAGGGCGGCGGAGGGAGCGCAGAGGTGGGCGAGCAGCGAGGAGGGGAGGGAGAGGAGGACGGCGGCTGGATGTGGGGAGAGAGGCTGGCTAGAGGTAGAAGAAAGGTGGAGAGGGAGAGAGGACGAGCGTGGACCGCGTGGGGGGGGCGTGCCGGCAGGTGGTGGGGCCAGGGGGCCAGGAGCTGTCGGCTGGTGGGGCTGTGCGTGGTGTGGGTTGGTGGGAGTGTGTGTGGGCCTGGCGTGGGGGAGAGGTGGAGAGAGAGAGAGAGATAGAGAGTTTGAGGGGTGAGGTGGCACTGCCTGATAGGGTGGGGGAATGGCCCGGTTGACGTGGCGGCCTGGGATAGGTGGAGGTGAGGTGGAGGGGAGGGCTGGGTAGATCATCTGGTAGCAAGAGGATTACGGGTGGGCCGATTTAATTTCTGGGGTGGTCGTTCGGGTCGATTCGGCCCGTTCGACTGCCCCACTAAAAATACTTTGATATTTTATTTGCCTTAAACACGGCTTCTGCAAACCAATAGCAGACAAACAAAATAATCCGGAGACCCGGGGTTTTGCGTTTGAGTAAAGATGGGGTGTTTAGAAAACACAAATAGGTTTTTCTGCAAATAGTTTTATACAAGCAAATGCAAGATGATGACGATGCTCAAATGCAACGTGGCATGATGACATGAGCATGCGGTCATGATGATGCAATGCACAAAAACAACGCGATTTTCTAGTAGTGGTTTTGCGGGATGCCACATGGTCCCTGCCGGGGCCTTATCATTAGGTGAAACCATAAGCAATAACATCAAATTAATTATCTTATCACCAACCATATACGAGTATCATGTTCCACCTGTATGAGAGCGATTCTAAGCATGCCTACGACTCGCAAGGACAAAAGCTAGCTAATCAAACAAGGCAATAGGATAACCAAGGCAATATAGTGGAGCGGGTAAATAAAGGAACTGTACTATAGCATCGACAATAAGGATAGCAATAGATCAAAGGGAGGAAGTAAAGACTATAAATGCAAAATAGGTAGAAGGGGGAGAATGCTCGCCTGTGAGACAAAGTCGGGTAGCCGGAGGCTTGTCGTATCTCACACCAACTCATCGTCCTATCCGGTGAAGAAGCAAACACTAGAAAAAGCAACTGGTGCAATATTTAATAATAAGGCGGAAGATCCGGCATGTTTATGATATGATGCATGGCATGGCAATATGCGGCCTAACTTAGAAATATTAAGCGTAATCAGGATCCCGGCAAATAAATATTATGGTTCGATTTGTTTATCTATCCCGCAATTTAAATGTTGGCTTAATAAGGCAAAACATGGCATCGGTTCACTACGCAATATTAAATGGAACCGGGACAAGACAAATAGCACTCCCATATATTCCATATTTATTTAGTAGATGAATCGCCATATATCTCCGAACAACAATATATGTATGCAAACATGAATGATTTAATATGCAACGGGTTAAATACGACATTTATAAAGTATGGGCTCGGTTAGAGATCACACATCTCGGATCGACGATCTTGGTGTTCACCGAGGGGGTCGACAGGTTCGGCCTCTAGGGTCTCGGCCATTGGATCCGTGAAGACGGTCATGACATCCAGGAAGGCGATCATGGCTCGGGGCTTCGGATCCTCAAGATCGGGGCCTTCAGAGCCGTGACGGGGTCGGGGTGTTTGAAACCTGGAAGGAGATCTTGAGGGTCCGATGTTGCTGATTCTCGGAGATGGGGTGTGGCCGGGCAAGCGACGCACAAAAGAACCAATATGCAGTCCCCGTAGCTCCCCCTTCTGCTGGAACGGAACCGAAGGCAAAATAGTTTGCTCGGGGTGAGATACAGAGACAGAGAACACATATACGCATATCAGCAACATGGATAGGCAGGGCGCCATGTCCTTAGCGAAAAACGCCGATCTTGAGAGGCAGGGCGCCGAGCATGGAGGGGGGCCGCGGATAGAGCAAGACTTGTGGAGTGGAGCGTGGCCAAAAGAAAGACATCAGCAGAGCACCTCGGGCCCCTGCGGTTTGTTGATGGAGGCAGAGGCGCGGTCCCTGGAGGTCCTAGGGAGGAGGCCGCCGAGGCGTAGCGGATGGTGAGGTGGCGCAAGCCAGGCCGAGAGAGGACGGGTAGGCGGAGGTAGGTTCATGAGGCGCTGGGGTTCACCGGGCGAGGGATGGCGACCAGCGAAGGCGGCGGCGAGCGCGCACGATGATGAGGTGGCGAGCCGGAGGAGCACGACGCACGCGAGTCTGAGGAGGGCGGCGGTGGCGGTGGTTGATGAAGCAGAGAGAGGGTCGCTCGGGAGGGAAGAAGGGGGCGTGCAGGAGCTTGGGGCTCCGGCAGTGGCGCGATGCAGAGGCGAGGAAGGGCGGTCAGAGGTCGACGGGAAGGCGGTGGCGCCATGGCCGGGGCGAGCTCGAGGGAGAGGGGTCCCTGGCGGCGGCGATGGAAGCGCCTGGTGGCGGTGGGCTCGTGGGATCGAGCAGGACAGAGGAGGCGAGGTGGTTGGTTCGCGAAGGGGACGGGGCCACGTGTGGGATTGCGGGCACAGGACCGCGAGTGGGTCCAGGGGGTTGGTGGCGACGCGGGGTGGGGTTGTGTTTGTGTATGCACAGGGTTGACTGGGTCTGGGTGATGTGGTGTGCGTGCGTGAGTGTGTGTTTTGGGTTTGAAAGGGGTGGCGGCGGCAGGGAGAGGAGTAGGTGGGGTTTTGGGTTGGAGAGGGATTAGGGTTAGGGTTTGTTCGATGGGGTTGTAGGTAGCTGGCTGCTGGGCTTTTGGGCCTAGCAGCTGGCTGCCTCCCCCATAAATATTTTTATTTATTTTTAAATAGACTTTTATAAATAGTTTTTCAGACGAATAAAAGATCTGGAAACGTCCAGGGTTTTGAATTGAAATTAAAGGATGTACTAATTAGAAGACAAAATAGGCTTTTGATCAAAATATTTTGGGGCGAAAGTATGCATGATGTCATGATGATGCAAAAATAGAAAATAACACGTAATTTTATTTCGGAATATTTTCCGGGGCATTACAAGAGGCCTTCGGTACTTGGCTAAACATTTATTCTTTGCTGATTGTGTGAGAGACCATAATTTGG
The DNA here is from genome assembly GCA_030063025.1 of Avena longiglumis. NCBI lineage: Eukaryota > Viridiplantae > Streptophyta > Magnoliopsida > Poales > Poaceae > Avena > Avena longiglumis. The sequence continues at coordinate 17,921,860 of CP125975.1, forward strand.
ATTTTCTAGGTATTTCTGAGACTGACAGACGAGATTTTTCACAAGCTCTACTCAATCGCCTTTATGGTGGAGTGGACTTCACGTGGATATCACGTCCGTCGCGTGGTCGATCTGGGGGGATCCTATTAGGCGTCAGAGATGAGACTATGGAAGTTTTAGCTAGTTTGGTGGGAGATTTTTTTATAAAACTCCATATCCGTAACAACGCTGACAATTTCACATGGTCTTTAGTCGCCGTATATGGGGCCGCCCAGGAGGTTTATAAGGCTGACTTTTTACGTGGGCTTGTGAATTTGGCAAAGTTCAATCCATATCCTTTTCTTATAGGAGGAGATCTTAATTTGCTCAGATTTCCTCACGAGAAAAGTCGGAGCCGGTTCGATGAACATTGGCCTTTTCTGTTCAATGTTGTTATAGACAGTATGGACTTGAGAGAGGTTACAATGTTAGGAAGGCAATTTACATGGGCTAATAGTCTTCCGGAGCCAACATACGAAAAACTTGATAGAGTGTTTATGGATACTGACTGGGAACAAAAGTTCCCTATGATAACTGTTCGCGCTCTAGAGAGTATTGAGGCTTTGTCGGATCATGCACCTTTACTTTTATCTTTTGGATCACCGCCACGGAAGTCTACGAATGAGTTTCAATTTGAACTTGGTTGGATGATCCGTGACGGTTTTTACGAGATGGTTAAGGCTATTTGGAAGAAACTGGTAGGTGGTCAAACGCCTATACTACGATGGAATAACAAAATGCGCACTTTACGCAAGTTCCTTCGTGGTTGGGCCAGGCACACAGCTGGTATCCTCAAAAAAGAAAAATTACGCCTAACATCTATTATTGATGACTTAGAGGCTTTCGCGGAAGTTGGGCCGTTAACTGCACAAAGAATTGAGCTCAAAAGCCAATCGAATGCGGAGATAGCCCGACTTCTGCGCGAGGAGGAACTCAAATGGTACCAACGCTCTAAAGCAAAATTCATTTTGAAAGGAGATGCGAATACTAGGTACTTCCATGCTGTTGCCAATGGCAAGCATAAAAAGAAACTTATTCACTCTCTGATTCAGGATGAAGGTATGATTGAGGGACAGGAGCATATAAAGTCATATATCACTTCCTATTATAAATCCTTGTTTGGGGCCCTAGAGGAAAACTCCTTCTCTATAGATGAGTCCCAAACGTCCGACATACCCCTGGTTTCTGATGAAGAAAATTTCTTTCTAACTGCCTCATATACCGAGGAAGAGGTCAAGAAAGCGGTTTTTCAAATGAAACATAACAAAACACCAGGACCTGATGGTTTACCAGCAGAATTTTACCAAAAATTCTGGGACGTTATCAATGAGGACCTGATGAATTTGTTTGGGTTTTTGCAGGTCGGACAACTGAATCTCTTTAGGCTTAACTTTGGCAATATAATTTTACTGCCTAAGGTTAACAATGCAAAACGTATACAACAGTATCGTCCCAACTGCTTGCTTAATGTTAGCTTTAAGATTTTTACTAAAGTTGCCACGATTAGACTAAACTCAGTTGCTGACAATGTTGTTAGCCCGTCTCAAACTGCGTTCATGCAAGGAAGAAATATCATAGATGGTGTTGTAATTCTGCATGAAACAATCCATAAACTACACTCAAAAAAAATAAATGGTGTATTGTTCAAGATTGACTTTGAGAAGGCATATGACAAAGTTAATTGGTCTTTCCTTCAGCAAACACTCCGCATGAAAGGTTTTTCTAAGGAGTGGCGCTCTCTTATTCAGTCGTTTGTGTCTGGGAATAGTGCTGCCATTAAAGTAAATGAAGACAGTAGCAAATACTTCCAAACCAAGAAAGGACTGAGACAAGGGGATCATTATCGCCTTTACTATTTAATATAGTGGCTGATATGTTGGCTATCCTTATTGAGAGAGCAAAGGCTGATGGTCAAATTGAAGGACTGGTTCCACATCTTATTGATGGTGGACTTTCCATTCTTCAATACGCCGATGATACAATTATTTTTATGGATCATGATCTGGAGAAGGCGAATAATCTGAAATTAATATTATCATCATTCGATCATCTATATGGACTTAAAATAAACTTTCATAAGAGTGATTTGTATTGCTTTGGCGAGGCCCAAAACGAGTCCCACCTATATGCTGAACTTTTCGGCTGTGGTCAGGGTCAGTTTCCAATCAATTATTTGGGAATACCGATCCATTATCGGCGTCTCATAATTGCTGAATGGAAACTTGTTGAGGAAAGTCTACAAAAACGTCTTAATAGTTGGAAAGGAAAATTTATCCATTGGTGGAAGACTAGTACTCATAAATTCAGTACTCACTAATATGGTACTGTATATGATTTTGTTCTTTCAATTACCAAAAGGGGTCTTAAACAAAGTGGATTATTTCCGTTCAAGATTCTTTTGGCAAGGGGATAGTGAGAAAAAGAAATATCGGTTGGCCAGATGGAATGTGGTTTGCCGCCGGAAGGAGTTTGGTGGACTGGACATACACGATTTGCAAGTCAAAAACACCGCACTCCTGGGCAAATGGATTTTTAAACTATTTACAGAAGATGGTGTTTGGCAGACCATGTTATGGAGGAAATATGTGGGGTCCAAAGTTGTGTCTCAAGTGGTTTGGAAACCCGGGGATTCACATTTTTGGGGCAGGTCTTATGGCCACCAAGAAACATTTCTTTCGTTTTGGTGCTTTCGAGATTAAGGATGGATCACAGATTAGGTTTTGGGAAGATAAGTGGCTGGGTCAAACTACTCTTCGCGAACAATATCCAGCTCTATATTCGATTGTTAGACACAAAAGGGATACAATTTCCATAGTGATGGAAGAATATCCTCCTAATGTGTCTTTCAGAAGAAGCCTCGTCGGTCCTAAACTGGTCTTGGAACAATCTATTATTACGATTATTCATAATACAATTATCGGACGGTGTCGATGTGTTCAAATGGAAATTACTGGAAAGTGGTAAATTTTCTGTTGTCTCACTATATAAATCCTTGATCCAACCGGATATCCCGGTCGATGATGATAACAGTAAAATTTGGAAAATGAAAATACCCCTTAAGATGAAGATATTTGCATGGTATCTACGGAAAGGGGTAATTCTAACAAAAGATAATCTTGCAAAGAGAAATTAGCATGGAAGTAAACAATGTGTTTTTTATCATCAAGATGAGACAATTCGCCATTTATTCTTCTATTGCAAATTTGCTCGTTCTATATGGTCATTCATCCAAATAGCTTCTGGTTTATCTTCGCCACGTTCTGTAACCAATGTTTTTGGTAATTGGTTGCATGAAATTGTTGATAAATACAGAACTTTGTTTAGGGTGGGAGCGCTTACCATTATATGGTCGCTATGACTTTGTAGAAATGATAAGATTTTTAATAACATTGTGTCTTCTCCTCTGTAGGTTGTCTATGGAGCCATGGCTATCCTCCGATGTTGAAATATTCTCCAACGTATGGAGTTTCACGACTTATTTATGGAGGGATGTACGTGATTGGAGGGCACGGCGAGGGATATTTTCTTCCAACATGGATGGCCACGTGATCTGAGAATTGATCTACCTTAGATTCTAGACATTTATTTAGATAGTGCATTTGTGTAATGCTTGTCTACCTTTTAAATTAGTCTTGTCATTCGTGTGGCCGTGTGCAATTAGTCTTGTCATTCGTGTGGCCGTGTGCATCTTGGTTATGCAGAGACCGGGTGTATACTTTGAACAGTTTTAATAAAAGCGTCCATTTCCAAAACAAAAAAAAAACCACACGTTACCAAGGTTTGACAAGTAGTAGTATTAGATTAGTATGTGATCTGCATTATGCATCATGCATAAGTACTTCTGACCAAAAAATGTAATGACATGAAATTTATGTATATCCGGACAGAGGGGTTGAATTAATGGTTACACTTTGTCAGTGCTATGAAAAAACCATAGGACTAATTTTCTTTCCTTCATACATCTCCCAGCGCGAGGCTCGCCATAAGCTGACGGTGGCCCTCACTGTAGCGTGTCTACAGTAGCTGCAGTGCAGTATATGCAGAAGCCGACCAACTTCGGAGGAGATCACCTCTCTACTGGAAGAGAAGGATGTTGTCAAAATTGGGGTCTTCGATGACTCTTGCCACAGTCATCGAAGTAGTCACTTAGGTTATATCATCGCAGTCCGGGTCCAGCATGTCATCCCTTATCAACCTCATCAAGCGCACTACTCCAGAATCCAGCCGTGCTTCCGCTTCTGCTTGCCGCCTCGGGAGATAATCTGGGACATCCCTGGGAACGTAAACAGAACTACGGTACGGCTGTACTTCCACTTCCACTTATCTTCCACTTATCGCCTCAGAGGTAAGGCCACGTTTACCTCTGGTTTTTGCCGGGTTCGCAGAGGTTTCTCTCGGCCCGCCCATTAAGCCCCAAACATCTCAGCGAGCCCCTTTACTTCTAGGATTTTTCTAGGGTTTGTATCTCTACTTTCCCAGAATGATATTGAGAGACTGGTTCCGATCTAGCCAAAGTGTCTCTGTTCTCATGGAAATCATCTTCATTTAGTAAAGTACCAAAATCTTTGGACCTCCTTTTTAGTGGACGTTGGTGGTTATGCTGGCCTTTATAAACTATTTCAGTAATCTGCCCACGTGCTGAGTGCTCCACTTTCTTCTTAACTGGACAGCTCGCCTGGGTGCATTTATAGTAACTCCTTGGATACACACCACCCTTAACTGCCTTCTGGCCATACTTGCGCCAGTTGTAGCCATCATCAGCAGGTTTATCCACGGCTAGGGTCGAAGTTTGGGATCCGTGTGAAACCTCATTTGATTTGAGGTTGTCATTACCTGTATGCGACTGCTGAGCTACTGTCTCTCTTGCTGATGTCATATTTGCAGAAGAGTTGATGTGTTGTGATGTCAAGCCTGATGTTGTTGATGAGAATGGGAGAGAGTCTGCTTGACTGTCCATTATATACTGAGAATGGACTGATTGTGCTGTTACTTGTGCTAACGCTTGCTGATGGGACATTTCAAAGTTTCCCTGCACAAATAAATATATTAATGAATAGTGGTAAGAAAAATTGGTTGGCTCTGTAACAAATTTAGGATTCGACACTCCTTAGATGACAACTCCAAGTCTAGATTAGGCAAGTGAAAGCAAGTGACATGCGAAGTGTATATTGCCGCCCACCTCCCCAATGTGCAGCAGCGAATGCGCATTCTGAACGCACGTGTGCTCCTCTTCGTTGTAGTACACGACATCGAAGAGCAGTGGGTCGATGTCGGTGCGCTGCACCTGCTTGGTCGCTGGGCATCCCTTCTCGTGTGCACACTTGAAGTAAGCTCTGCGATTCAGTTTCAACAAGAGCTCGAGTCAGTCTGTGTCAGGCCTCCACAGTGTGTGCACGACAGACATGAAAAAAATGTAGTGCGCTTGAGGTCAGGATTTGTTCTGACCTTGGGTACTTGGAGCCGAGGATGTCCTTCTGGCCGTACTTCCTCCAGATGTAGCCATCGTCGAGAGGTCCGTCCTGTACGGATCCCACCCTCACCTGCATCCTCCTCATCTGCGTGCTCATCTTGCGCGTCTTCCTCCTTCATTATAGTTGTGCCCATTAGGTCATATAGGAAAAAACATATGCTAGAAATCTTCCTTATTTTTTACTCCCTCTGTTTCAGAATATAAGCCTTTTTAGCAAGCTGTTTTAGTTTGCTAAAAAGGCTTATATTATGGAACGAAGGTAATACTATTTTATGGTTGCTAAGAGAAAGGGGGGAGAAACATGCCGTAAATTTTCAAAGGAAAAAGGCATCTGATTTTAGCATTGTGAACACTAATACTCCCTCCATCCCAAAATATAAGGCGCCTAAGAACTGGTCAAAAGTCAAATCTTACTAACTTTGACCAAATATTTAGGAAAAAATATGTACATCTACATTATGGAATGGACACATTAAGAAAATATACTTTATGATAAATCTATTGATACTGATTTGGTATTATAAATATTTATATTTTTATGTATAATCTTGGTCAAACTTAGAAAATGTTGACTTTTGACTAAACCTTAGGCGCCTTATATTTTGGGACGAAGGGAGTAGATTATTATTATAAGTCTTACAGTCACTAAAAAGATACAAATAAGCGAGTTTCTAAAAAGAATGGTTTAAACATTTTAGTAAATCGAAAGTAGGCAAGAGGAGTAGAAATTTATGAATAAATTCTAAATTTTGAGGAAATTAATAAGATAATTCTATTCATCATTCTTTACCGTGGCACCATGTGCGCAAGCCCCTGGGCACTGCCCTCGGCATTAACCCCCATGGATATGGAGCTCTGTTCGTCTCCAAGCAGCAATGGCGAGTTCATTCCCTCGGTGCATGTATGGTTCAACACATACATTACGTCAAGCAGCAATGGGTCATCATCTGTGCGCTGCAAATGCTTCTTTGCGTGGCAGCCCTGCGTATGATGCTTGCATCGGTAGTAACCTCTGCAAGAGCTCGGGTCAGCGGCCCATCAAGCACAGAGGAACACAAAAGAAAGAGCTTTCGAGATGAGTTCGGTATAAGCATTGCAGACCTTGGGTACTTGGAGCCAAGGACATCCTTCTGACTATACTTCATCCAGCTGAAGCCATCATCATGTTCCTCGATATCCTCCAAGGACCTCAGCCTCACCTGTGTGCTCCACTTGAGCGGCATCTCCCTACATTGGTTATTGCTGTGTTCATGAGATCATAAAGATACAAAGAAATGCTACAGCACAATCACCTGAAAAATCCTTAATTTTCAGTCAATCATCTCAAACTTCACATTTACTTTTTTAAATGATTAAAAATAAGCATAAGGTCATACTATGGGAGTCTAATGGTGGTGGAAATCCACTGGAATATAAGAAAATTTCAGTTGGATGTGCCATGTATGTTCCCAAAGAAATAATCTGGAAATATTCTACTACTATTCCAAAACCAAAGAAACCTCAGGAAGCGTGCAGTCAAACTATCCTATATATTCCATCTCTAATTAGTATCTTGGTATATTTAGGTGAAAATTAATGGTAGCATTAGATTTTTCAAGAAAAATAGTTAGACTATATTAAATGCTGAAATGAGGTAAAAACATGCTAGAAATGAAAAAAAAAATCTTAAGAAAGATGCTAGAAATATTTACTTACACCTCAGGATGCTTCTTTTTACCCCTCACATGCGTGTTCCACTTAAGCTGCTCCATCCTACATTTGTCATGGTTGTGCTCGTGAGGATATTGTATAGATAAGAGGAAATACACTAGAGTTTCTTTTGTTACGTTTCCAAACTAATCTATGAAGGACAAGTAATTGGTAAAATCATATTTAGGTATGTTGTTAGCATATTAAGTTCAAATTAATGATGCTCACAAAAAAATTTAAATTGATGGTTACCATCAAATGCATCCTAAAAATAGTTACACGGTATTAGATGTTTGTATTCTTTTACTGCATATTAACTGACAGCTCCACTTAAACCAAATTCAGTACCAGCCTTTGAACATTTTTGCTTGCATCTTGCCTGTAGTCCTTTTGAAGAACCCCATGTTCTTCATTGGAGTCTTCCTCCACGATATTGTATTGTCTTCGCAGGTTCCTGCTATCTTCCTTTAGTGCATGGTTCTTCAACAACGTCGTCCACCTCCTTGATGATGACAGTCTAGTCATGTCATCAATCCGACAATGAGGGCGTGTCCTGCCCATACAAAAACATAATAGTTGTAAAAAAGTCAGAGAACTGGCATCCTTAACCATGAGTACCTTTGGCATACATTAGAATATTGAATGAAGCTGGATTAAGACAAGATTTGTTACTGTAGACTTGTAGTTAATTAGTTAAGAATGAAAAATCCATATACCTATTGTCAGCTTGCTTGTCTGCACCAGTTTTCCATTCCGAGAATGCAGAAAACCTGTGGACAGCTTGCTTGTCTGCGCCGGTCATCAATTCCGGTAATGCAGAAAACCTGATGACAGCCAACGTTTAGCCTCCACCAAAACTCAATGAGAAAAGCACATGAATGAGAGAGAAATACTGTCCATACCAACTGTGAGCATCTTTCCTGGAGTCCCTTTGAAGTACTTCATGCTGTTCAATTGAGTCATCCTGCATGATCTCGTATTGTTTTTGCAGAGTCATGTGTTCTTCCTCTTGTAACCTACTATTACTATCATGCTCACCTCTGAACATCCCATCCAAACACTGTATGTTGAAGGTGGGATGTGCAGGATGCATCTTAATAGTGTAAATCAACGCTGATTCTGCAGCCCTACTATTGGGATCATTGGCACCAGCACCTCCAATTTTTACAGAAATTTCCTTAAGACCTGACAAATGCACGATGCCAACAGGTATAGTACCGTGTTGATCTGCCCCATGTGCATCAAAATCTAGCTTGAGCTTTCGAAGATTAGGCATTGCATCCATCTCAAATTCCACCCAAGGTACACTGCACCTGAAGTTGAAGTACTTGAGAACCGAGAATCCTGTCTTATTGAAGACAATCCTTTTTGCGGGCTTTGTTCGGACATACAGCGACAAAACAGTGAGTGCAGGCAATCCTCTGAGAATGTCAACATCATTGCTCACTAGTTCCCTAACCCCAATCTTCAAAATACAGAGCTTGGCGAGTTGTCCAATCCACTCAGGGAGGCTGGCGAAGGTGCAAATGTGCGGCAACCACTCAAATCTCTGTAGAAGAATCAGAGGAGAGGGTACGCTGCTCAAGCCATCACAGGAAATGCTTATGCTTGAAGGTCCAGTGTCCAGAATACTTGATGGCTCCAGCGTTAGAGACCTAAGGTTACTGAGTTTCGCGATAATGGAGCCCATGCAATCCATTTTGTTCTTTAAACAAGAAGGAACTGTAGAACAGGTGAGCCGAAGATCCCGGAGATTGGTCAGCTCACCGAGGCTCTGCACATTCTCTATCGAGTTAACACTTAGATCAAAATATCCAAGTGTGCAAAGCGATGTCATGCAGGCAATATGATTGGGCAGTTTTGTCTCAACAGGAAGACTTAGGTGCAACAAGCCGGGCAAATGAACAATGTCCGACGGAACTGCACTTACTCTTGCATCTATTTTCAGAGTCTCCAAATATTGTAGACCTCGCATCTGGGTTTGTGCTACTTCTAAGGTGGCATTACAAGTGACATGCAAATATCTCAGCCGAAAAAGCTCAGATATTCTAGTGAGATCAAAATTGATGCTTTCATCATCGCCACAAAGATGTAGGATCAGAACTTGAAGAAGCCCAAAATCCACAATAGAAGGCGACCACTTGAAGACCCCAAAAAATGCAAGAGTTCGAACCTGTGACAGACCGATATTTGTTGGCGATGTCGCTTCTGCATTACCAAAGTGAAGAGACAGTCGACGAACCTTGTCAGCTAGCCGTGCAGTTGTCTGAGAATGATCTATTGTGGTGACAAAATTCTCTGCTATGGACTTGTGCATGACAAAATCAAGTACCATGTAATGCACACTGCAGGACAAAACATCATCATTATCATTTACATGTACAGGTTGGATCATTCTACTACTGATAAGCTCATCAAAACAGCTCCTTGATATTTCCTCCTTGTCTTTCTCTTCTGTTGCATGGATGAAACCTTCAGCTATCCATTGCTTTACCATATCATCCTTCTCAATTATGTAGCCCTCTTCATATATACTGAGATACATCATGCATGCCTTCAAATGCTCAGGAAGACTGTCGTAACTAAGGTTCAGTACTTGCTTCATCCCTTCAGAATTAGGATTTGTCCTCAAACCATAATCTAAAGATTTATTTACATAATACCATTGCTCTGGTTTGCTCATCTGACTTACTAAAATATTGGCAACAATAACCATTGCTAGTGGCAAACCAGCACATTTCCTTATAATACTGTATGCAACTTCACTGAGTTCAGATGGACATTCATATTTTGGACCAAAAGTTGTGTTGAAAAATAATTTGCTTGAATCATCGTGACCAAGTGGTTTCATTGTAAAAACATACTTAGAGTCATAACCACAACATTTCAAAGCTACATCTTCAACTTCTGTCGTTATAAGTATTCCACTGCAAAGATTACCATCCGGTAAAGCACGGTTGATGATATCCCATGTTTGCGTATCCCATATATCATCAATTATGATCAAGTACCTGAGAAATGTTTTTAACAAGTTGTCAGACTCAAAGCAAATATCAAATCAGAAAAAATTTCACTCTATCCTTAACGGAATAGAAACAAGAAGAAAGTGGCTCCATATAACTGAATACGTAAATATTGGTCTTCCTGTAAAATATAAAAGATCTCCTCACCAACATTGAAAACATCAACCACAGAACTCTTCCTTGCACTAAGATGGCGAGGTAGCATGTTTTTATAACGAAAAATTCACACTACGGACATGCTCACAAGATTGAAATTCATATCTCCACAGAAATTGCAATTGATATGAATCAAGAGATAAAAATGCACACCTCTTATCTTGGAGATGTGTTCTGATGTCCGCAATTAGGCTAGGCACCTTCCAAGTGTGAGGGGTCGGGTGTGGCCGAACTTGTGATAGCATGCTGATGAGAAGCCTTCTCACATTGGGCTTTCGGGATGTCCGCACAAATGCCCGACACTCGAATTGCCTTCCAATTCTACGGTATAGCTCATTAGCGAGTGTGGTCTTGCCAATCCCTCCAGGTCCAACAACAGAAACCACCTTGAGCTTCTGCTCTTCATTCTTATCTAGCCACGCTTCAATCTTCTTCAGGGGTGCATCGATACCAACAGGCTCCCCATAAGGTGTAGGATGCCAAGAGCTAAAAGACGGATCACATCTCATAGAAGTAGAAGCAGCTGTGCTGCTGATGCCATTGCCACCAGGGTGGTTAAGCAAGCTGTAGCGCTGGAGCGCCTCCTGCGAGCGCACGCTGAACTCCCTGATCTTGTTGGCCATCCATAGGCGCCACTTGAGCTTCTCCCAGAGCCGACATGCCGTCTTGCCCCCACGGCTGGTGATCTTGTACTTCTTACGGCGGGGAGATAATATCCATCTCTTGGTGCCAGCGGAATGCTCAAACTGGTCGACACTGTCCTCTATGTCATATGACAGCTCGCGCACCTCCTTGGTCAGGCATTTGACCATCATGGCACGGTCCTGCCCTCCCAATCCGTGGTGCTCCTGGAGAATGGCTACCATGTTTTCAAGATCTTGCTTGATGAGAGATATCTCGTCAGCGGCGCCCCGGGGAAGCAAGTGGCCGTGACGGACCAGTAGTCCATCGAGCTTTGCGGGGAGTCTGAACATGGCGTCCACCAAAGCGCAAACTGGAGCCTCCATTAGATCTCCCTGACGCCAAAGCACAGACCAATTAATAGAGACACAAAATAACAGCGAAAATCATAAGTTCTCCACAAGAAATCAAAGGGAGAGAGCGTATTAATTATCGCACCTGTTGCTGCGGAGTTCCGTTGGACGGAAGTTCCTAGGTGTTCATCCCATCAAAGTAACACAACTCAGTCCTCTCCTTCCGTCCTCCCCCTAGCTAGCTTCTCCCAGCTTACACCTCCATAGCCATAAAATTATCACTTGTCAATTGCTGAGTTCTCCTACCAACTACCAAGGCTACAAATGGGGAATCGCCGCTTCCTTGCAAAGTCCAAAGTACAAAGGGGGGCAATGGACTGACCTACATTTGAAGATATGTTTTACGGATCGATGGCAGCAGGCACCTCCAACGGATGCTCGACCCGCCGCTGGAAGCTTGAGAAGAGTGACGGCGCCGACACCATCCACGAGCTCCACGCTTGGGACCGAGGAGCGGACTCACATCAATGGATTGGGGATCCGGCACACCGGGTTAATAAAATATGCCGACCTACTGGGGGAAATTAAGAGCGGAGACTCAAGAGTCAAGACTCAGGACCTTAAAAAAAAGGCACGGCTAGGCGTACCCTGGATGAACTTTTCATTTCGGTTCCCAGCCGTCCGATCAAAAGAAATCAACGGTCTAGATCTACTTTTCGGCCCTTTATCCCGCTTTTGCTATAAATAATGTCGTTTTTTTTTTCAAATAGTCTTGCTTTTGTAGATAGAATAGACCTCTTCGGAGAGTTCGTCGTAGACCTCGTCGACGACCTTGTAGCAAAAATATATTATAATATAGCAAAATCAACTTCGCCGGAGATATCGTTGGAGACCCCTCGCCGAAAAAACGTCGTCGGAGACCTTATAGCAAACAATTTATGTTATTGTAGCAAAACCATAAACTGTTGTAGCAAAAAAATCTAATGTAGCAAAGGGGACATCGCCGGACACTCCCGCCAGAGACCTCATAGCAAAACCATAGAGATTTGGTTATAGCAAAAATAATATGCTAAGATAGCAAAACGCTCATAGCAAAAACAAACATAAAAGTAGCGACCGGCCAACTAGAGTAGCAAGGGCTCTAAAATGTGGTAGCAACACTGGTATCCGTATGTAGCAAAGTCGTCCACCATCGATAGCATCTCCGGCATCCCCTAGGAGGGGCAGCATGAACGCTCAGAATGGCAAACCCATGACAGGGGAGGAAGTCGAAGGCGGGAGCAAGACGAAAACTCGACGACAGTCGATCTAGCGGCGGCTGCAGGTGTGGAGCGCGGCGACGCACACGCGATGGGAGGCCGGCGGCGCGAGTTGCAGGGGTGGGTGGCGGCTCCCATGGTTGTAGAGGAGCGGCGGCTGCCATGAAGCTACAGGGAGGTGAGGGCGGCGGCCGTGGCTGAAAAGGAAAGTGGCAGAGGCGGCAACGAGGTTGAGAGGAACGGAGGCGGCGGAGGTGCGTCGCCAGAGGAGCAGAGGCGCGTGGGGGAGGCGGTCGAGCCAGTGACGAGCGGTGGCGCTGGGGGATTTTTCTATCGAGTTGTACTGCGGTAGGTGAGAAGACGAAGGAAAAGGCGTATACATGGGTGGGCTTGTACCTCAGGGCCTTATAAAAAGTTCTTTTTACTTTGTCATTTCACAAGTCTTTTAAGCATTTCTAGTAGATCCGACAAATAGCTCAAAACAATAAATTATATGGGTTTTAGACAGAAATATGCACCAAGCAGATCCTACATGAAGGCCCATGCCCTAATTAAAACGAGACGCTCGCACTTCATATAAGTTGTACCGAGGGCTGATTTTGAGGCAAACTATAGACTCGACATAGGAAAATTTCACCGCAACCCGCTGCTGGCGCGGCAACTATTCCGACGAAATTCTGTCATGCCATCTAGATCGTATTCCAAAACACCGCCCCAATTGTGATCTGATTTAGACAAAATTAAAGAAAAAACGTCATGGTGATAGGCCATGCGGAGAGGATGTGCTCGCTGTTTGGGAGCAGGCGGCGGAAGCAACTGACCTCCTCTCCAAAAATAGCCCCTTTAGCCGACACATTTTCGAACAACATATGAGAATAGTACTACATGCAAAAAATATGTCCAGCGGACTAGATTCCGAGATGGCTATCCGAGGGGCAGATAATTTTACACGGTGACGGACCATATGCCCGGCACGTCATGGTAGGTGGCACGCATAGCTCCATTTTCTTTAATCTGCTTGGACAAATGAGACATTAGTTATTGAGTCATCCATCATGTTGTCGCCCATTTTGAACCGGCTTATGATCAAGGGTGATGGGCTTGAATGGCGTGTTTAGTTTTGAGCCGGAATCAAGGAGTCAAGGAGCAAACCAACGGGGAAAATCCAAAACAAACCTTAAACTCATAGATGTTGGACGATTTAGACCCCGACATCGAAATCCCTGTTGATTGCACCCTAAACTATGTAATCCCGGTTCAAACCGAACCTTGATTCTGATTAGGATGGAAAACTCTGACGTGGTAGGAAATTTAGTCAGAAGTGGGCCAGCAACCGCGTTCCTCGCTCACTTAACAGCCGTGGCGGGTTGCAAACCGGTACGCGCGGGAAGAGAGAAAGAAACTGGGCAGGGTAAATTAGGGTTCTTCCCTGGCGGCGGAGTGATGTCAAAGTGAAGATAATGAGTTGGTCTTCGGGTGGTTCTTCCGCACCTGGCTTCCATTGAGTCGTCGGTAGAAGGAGAGGGACAGAGGCTAGGTTGTTGTTGCCTTATCGGGAGAACCCGATGCAGTATGAGCCGGCAAAGATCTGCCACTGCAATCCGCGGAGGAAGGCGCCAAGGTGGATGTCCTAGAGTGCGCAGAACCCTGGCCAAAGGTACTATACGTGTGTGGATGCGATGGTAATAAGCTCTAATTTTTCTGTTTTTTGCAATCCATTCTTTCTGCATGAGGTCGAAATTCTCTCTGATTAGTTTGTTTCTTGACAAAATTGAACAAAATGGAGGTGGAGGTGGATACGTTGAATGGCATGATCCTCCATTGCCCAAGTTTTGGAGTGGTCTGCTGGGGGATTTGCGAGATGAAGTGTGGAGGCTACGGGCTTCATAATTTGTGCCTCGGCCTGAAGAAGATGCAGGAACAGAAGCTATTGTAGAGACTGTGCAAGTTCAGATGATGGAGAGAAGGATGCAGAGATAGTTCGAATCAAGGCAAAATATGAGAATGTAGTGTTTGTTATGATTGTATTTCTCTTTGGTTTAGTGGTAGGGAAGATGGTAATGCAATGAGCTTGTGTAATGTGCAAACTTTTGTTAGTTTGCAATAATGTAATGAACATGGCCAAACTACTGTCATTTTGGTTTGATGCAATGAATATTGTAATGCTACATAAGTTTGTTATTTCTATGTGTTATACCAAATTTCACCAGATTGCCGACAACAATGGCAGTGAAAGAAATGTAAACCTGGTACTTGTTTGCAATATTTCATAAAGCTGAAGCATATTTCATAGCATTTTTCATCACCCTGGTACTTGTTTGTAGCACTAGTCTTTGCAGCATGACATCATTCTGGTAGAAAAGCATCTCTTTCCTAATGTTTGCAATATTACATTAAACTATTTGCAACATTTCAACATCATCAAAAGAACTTAGTTCTAAACATGTCTAATAGTTTCCACTACGAGTGAAGTAGGTAGGTTGGATGAGAAGATGTTGCTGGCTTTCTTCTCTTTTTTGCTCCAGTAGATGCTGTAGTAGATGGTCCAGCTTCTCCTGATGGTGCACTTCTCTTCCTAGGAGGTTTGAAGGTGCTGGCATTTGGAGAAGATCTTGGAGTTGGAGCTTGTTTAGGTTCTGATGTAGATGGTGCAGAAGCAGATAGTCCTTCATTGCATTGATTAATCCTTTCTATTGATCAGATATGAAAACCCAGCCTTCTCCATTGTTATTAATGTTCAAATCTTTAATAAGCAGTGCAATGAACCCTTCCAAGTAAAATTGGTCTCTTCCTCTACAACAACACAAGCTAGTGGGTGCATCTGATTGTTGGCATCTCTGCCTATAACACACAGAAGCTCACCTTTCAAAGCTCCTTTGAAGAAACATCCATACAGCCCAATTACTTTCCTACAACCTGCCTTGAAACCCTCCTTCATTGCATTGAAGCAAACATAGAAGCTTTGGAATATATGTTGTTCCATATTTGTTGGATCCAAGCACACAGCAACAGTGCTTCCTGGATTGCTCCTTAATAACTCTAACCGGTAATCAAACACTCTTGTGTACTCATTCTTCATACCACACATCAATATGTCCATCACAATTGCTTTTGCATGCTTGCACTTTGAAGTGGAAACATCAGCAAACATGTCCTTGACAACAGTAGCCTTCATGCTTTCAATTTTCCGCATGGGATTATCTAGGATGAAGTGATCATACCTTTGTTCAATGAACTTGGCAGTTACCAGCTTATTGCATCTGTTCTGGGCACATTGATGATCATCATTGAATATAATGATCTAGAACCTAGAAGTTCTTGACCTATTGGTTGCATAAAGAAGCCATGGACAGCCAGGCCACCCACAGTTTGCTCTATCTCTATCACTCTCTGATTTCATGAACCTGATGCTCCTCTTTGTAACTAGCCCATATATCCTCAATGCCTTGTACAATTTATTCTTGCTTCTGAATACCATGGTCAAGGCAAAGTGTGGCACTTCACTATCGGTCTTGTATCTTGGGTATATTCTCTTCCTCTTAACTGCTTCCCCATCTAAATCCTCATCATAACTATAGTCTTCATCAGAAGAATCATAATTCCAATCCTCTTCTTCTGCACCTATTTGGTCTTCCATGTTGGCAATGAGATCAATTGGTACAACACCTTTAGCTTCTTTACCTATCCAACTCTTAGAGTCCCTCATTCTTTTCTTGAATTTTCTGGTATGCCTTCTAAGCTCAACCACCTCTGAATCTTTACCATTGTCTTCACTATGTGCAATGTACTCCACATCACTCTCTGAGTTAGTGTCTTAATTGGCATTGTGCTCTGTTCCATCTGTCAGTAACAAGTACTGCGCTTCAGCAGATTCAGCCTCTGCATTTGGACCTTGGGATGGATTATGCACTTGAGAAACTGGAGCTTGAGTGCCAGTACAATCGATATCATCTTCACCAAGATCAACTAGTAATGTACTTGAACTTCTAGCATTCATCTTTTGCTTTCCTTCTCTGATTTACTTCTTTTTCTGCTTCACTAGGCTACTGAATACTTGTGTGATCACATTATATTCATAAGGAACAAACACATCAGTATCTGATTCAGCAGGTTCAGTAGCTGTGATCACACCACTATGGGTCGTCGCTGGTTTCGTCGCCTTCTAAATCTTCATCCATAATGACCTTGTCTCCATTGTCATCTCATCCCCTACAACACTAGCGCACAGGTTCATGATGGTCCCTGCCCTCTCACGCGCCCGTACTGGCAACACCGGTACGTGCCTTCATCCCCGACACATTCCCGAGTCTTGCAAACTCGGATCGGTGTCTCGTCTACATCGTCATCGGCAACATCTTCTTCGGCATCGACCTATATGACTAACTCGACCGAGTCATCGACGAGTTCTTCTTTGCATACTTGGTTCTGGCAAAACCGATGTATGCATTCATTACCGATGTGTGCCTAGTTCTGGCAAAACTATGGTCTCACCTCGTCCTCGACGACTCGGACTGCATCGGCTCCGGCATCGACATCCTCCACGACTGACTCGACGTGTTTCCATCATCATCCTTGAAGGATATATGCCCTAGAGGCAAATAATATTGTTTTATTTGATATATATCTTGCTCATAATATGTTTCTTACCATGCTATAATTATATTAATACGAAACGTTAATACACGTGTGGTATGTAAACAACCCGGTCTCTAGTTACCTCTAAGAAACTAGCTCATCAGGCAAGTGATGATATTATGGTTTCGAGATCATGGTGATAGTGCCAACTGACAATGAGGTCACATCATTGGAGAATGATGTGATAGACATTCACCCTAAAGTTAATCATAATGAGATCAAGTTACTTAAAATGTTCATTATTGATGATAACATGAAGACACCGTGGATTATATCCTTTGACTGTGAGATAATATAAAATCACTGTTTTGGAGGGAGACCTTAATCATATCAAGTATCAAGCTGTGAAAAGG
Organism: Avena longiglumis; assembly: GCA_030063025.1. Classification (NCBI taxonomy): domain Eukaryota; kingdom Viridiplantae; phylum Streptophyta; class Magnoliopsida; order Poales; family Poaceae; genus Avena; species Avena longiglumis. The sequence goes on from CP125975.1 coordinate 17,939,437, forward strand.
TGATCATAAAGGTATCATTGGGTTTCCTGAAGAAATGGGTTGAGGAGTTTTATCAAGACCATGATTTGTCAATCCTAGTAACAGAAAGATACACATGGCCAACTTGGTGACATTGCATTAATGAAACTTGCAAGCATATGATTGGATCATAGAATGCAACGGCACGAGAACGAGTAAACGAGTTCATCGGTAACGAGATCGAACGCAAGTATGGAGATGCTTGAGATCATATCTCGGATGACATAGGTATCGTATGGCAAAAGTAATAGCACTATGTAGTAAAGGTTCAAGCGATGAGATGAATCGTGAGGGCACAGGGATCATTATGGACATCCAGGTCCCGATGTTGATCATTGATAAAAGAGAGTCTTGGTCATGTCCGTAGAAACTCTGAGCCGAGGGGTTACACACTTAAGGGTAGGAACGCTTTGGGATTGAACTGACACCAAAGGAGAAACAAGAGAAAAAGAAACCGGAAAGGTTCCGGGTATTATCCGATGATGATCGGAAGAGGTCCGAAAGGAGTTTCGGTGTATGGAATATATTAATATATGTGTTTTATATTAATTAGTTGAATTAATATTAAAACATATTTTATTTTATATTTTAGGGTTGCCTTGTTGCTATTGTGCCGCTTCTAGAAGGGCCCACTAGGGTAGGCGCCTAGGGAGAGAGGGGAGAGGGGCCACCGGCCAAACCCTAGGGTTCCCACCCACGGGGTGGGGCCTAGGGTTGGCAGTGGCCAGCCTCCCCCTGACGGCGGCTTGGGGGCTCCCACCCCCCAAGCCCTAGGGTTTAACCTACCCCCATCCCTAATATAAATAGAGGAGGCCCCCTCCCCTCTATTTGCACCCAACAACAAGTTCTCTCCTCTCTCCCCTAAACTGCAGTGCTTTCTCCATTAGATTGGATCTAGCCTCTTGGTTTAGTTCTCCACCTCCGCACCACCGTCGTGCGCAGGACGATCCGACTTCTTTCTTCTTCCGCTTCTTTGCTAGATCGAATCCCGGGAGATGTTCCTACATCGTACGTGTGTAGAGCTTCGAGGCGCAACACTTAGGGTGCTGTCTTCATTGCTATATGCTTACCTGTGTAAGGCGTGCCACGGTCTTAAAGGGCATGAAATCCGTTCTTCCTCTCCGTTACTTATGTCTACATAGTATTGGTGATCGTGTTCGTATAGAGAATTTTTTTGATTTTCTGCTGCCAACCCCTTCAGTGGTATGAGAGCCAAATCTATGGGTAGACATGTCATACAGATATAACACATAGAAGTATGTGGGCGTTGATTCTCTAGTTGTGACCCTCGTTCGTGGTTTTGTCATATCGCGGGATTGATTGATGAAGCGGCCCCGACCGACCTTACATGTAAGCCTACGCCAGACAGGTTCCACGCTCAACATACGGCTTGTTATATATAAGTGGCTAGAGGGTGTATGTCTCTCTTTCAATAGTGGATATGACCTTCACACCGGAGGGCCCTAAAAAGGGAGCGAATAGGCAATCATTGAATCAACGTTATGGCTCAACGTTCATAGGTGGGAAAGGGTTCTGCCATGAAAGCCCTAAAGCCGCGTAAAAATTGCAAAAGGATAAAGTAGAAGCGTCTAACTTTGTTTTGCACGGGCGTATGTCATGACATGGTAATGGTAAGTTTATAACATGATTGTCCATTGGAGATCTCGAGCGAGATCAAGGTGCTGTAACCATGTCATGGCATCATGCTTATGAAGTATCTATTTGCTTATCTTGTTTGACATAGTATATTAAGTTATACGACGGTAGCTAAATAGGTTGATCCCTCTAAAATTCCAATGATAATGTTCCCCTCATGTGTGCACCACCAAGAAAGTTCTTCGGTATGATACATGTCGTGATCAATGGGTGTTAGGCATACCTACATTCGCATACAGTGGGTGTAAGAAAAGTTACACCGCAATACACACGAGTTTGAGTTGGCGAGCCTAGCATGTGCAGACATGGCCTTGGAACAAGAGACCGAAAGGTAGAGCATGAGTAACATAGAGATATCGATGTGATCGACATTCAAAATGTCTACCTTTGGAACTATGTCATCAACCGTGATGATTGGGGGTGATATAGCAAAGTGGGATCGTGTGATCACTAAGACGAGGGATGTTCGTCTTGAGTAGGAGCCTTGTTAACTTAAGTTTATCGGAAAAACATAAAACATGTGCTCGGTGTATTATGAACATGGTCTAAACTCTTTGCAAATCCATTGTAGATGTCTCGCCCACCCACCTTCAACCTTAGCTCATTCCTAGAGAAGGACAAGATGAAAACTGATGGGACAAACTTCACCGCCTGGCATCATACCCTGAGAATCCTCCTGACCCCCTACAAGCTCAACTATGTCTTAGAGACAGAACTGACCGCCAAACCCACAGACACCGCCACTCAGGATGAAAAGAATGTCTGGTGGTCCAAGGAGGACGATGCCTCCCTCATCCAGAGTGGAATGCTTTATGCCATGGAGCCGGAGCTTCAAAGGCATTTTGAGAAGACGACTGCTTTTGAGATTCTTGAGGATATCAAGGCCATCTTTGCTCCAAAGGCTCAGGCAAAGAGGTATGAACCTTTCGAGCTCTTCTTCTCTGCCAGGATGGAAGAGCATAGCAGTATAAGTGAGCATGTGGTCAAGATGTCTGCCTACGTTCAACGCTTGAACGCCCTAGAATGCAAAGTCCCGGATGATCTAGCGATTGATAGGGTGTTACACTCGTTGTCTCCTAGCTACAGAGATTTCGTGATGAACTACAACATGCAAGGGATGGTTAAAAACCTTTCTGAGTTGTTCGCCATGCTCAAGACTGCTGAGGTGGAAATCAAGAAGGAGCACATGGTGTTGATGGTCAATAAGACCACCAACTTTAAGAAGACAACAACAACTAAGGGCAAGAAGCCTAAGACGGATGGCAAGCAAGTTGCCAGATCCCCTAAGGTCCCAAAGAATAAGGTTAACGTCGTGTGCTACTACTGCAAGGGAGACGAGCACTGGAATCGCAACTGCCCCAAGTACCTCGATGACAAGAAAGCCGGCAAGTTTGCCATAAAAGAAAAAGGTATATGTGATGTACATGTTATTGATGTTTTCTTTACAAGAACCAGGAGCAACACCTAGGTATTTGATACCGGTTCTGTTGCTCATATTTGTAACTCCCAGCAGGAGCTGCGGAAAAAGCGGTGCCTAGGAAAGGACGAAGTGACGATGCGCGTCGGCAACAGATCGAAGGTCGATGTCAAGGCCGTCGGCGATTTGTATATGCATCTAACTTCAGGATTAATAATAGTTTTGAATAAGTGCTACTTTGTACCCGCCTTAAGTATGAATATTGTGAGTGGATCTTGCTTGTTGCAAGATCATTATTCGTTTAAAATCTGGTACAAGTGGTTGTTCTATTTTTATGAATGATGTCTTTTATGTTCATGCGTGTGTATGCAAAGGTTTATTCTTACTAGATCTTGATATTGGTACACACATCCATAACATTGATGTCAAGCGATGCAAGCATAATGACGATAATACCATGTACCTATGGCGTTGCCGCCTTGGTCATATTGGCATAAAACGCATGAATAAGCTCCATTCTAATGGGATTTTGGAATCACTAGATTTGGAATCTCTTGATACATGCGAGCCTTGCCTTATGGGTAAGATGACCAAGACACCCTTCTCCGGTACTATGGAGCAAGCTACAGATCTGTTGGGAATCATACATAAAGATGTGTGTGGACCAATGAGTGTCTCGACACGCAATGGGTGTCGTCATTTTGTTACCTTTACTGTTGATTTAAGTAGATACGGGTACATCTATTTAATGAAACATAAGTCTGAAAACTTTGAAAAGTTCAAAGAATTTCAGAATAAGGTACATAATCAACTCAACAAGAAGATTGCGGTGACCCAGCATACCACTGCATGTGTAGTACACTATAGTCGTTGACATGACATCTACAGAACACCGTTCCGTAAATATCACATCCCTCAGAGTGGTACAACAGAAACATTGCGGGTCCATATTACAAAAGTACACAGTTTATTATTATTACAATACTGGAAGTTCCAGACTTCCAAAAGATCCAACTTACAAACCAAAATATAAGATGTTCAGCGGAAATTTGAAAGTAATAACTCCGACTAGGAGTGGGGCTCAACGGCTTATTCTATAGAGTTCATGATGCTCGGCTCCGTTAGTTACTACTAACTAGACACTTAAGTGGACTCGTCCTCATTGACACCGTAGAGGATCTCGTAGTCCACGCCTTCAACACCTCCGGATAGATCAGGTTCCTCGTAGAACACGTCTTCTTGGCATTCGGCTGCATACATTGGCACGTCTTCGAGATCATCAGAGTCTAAGCAAGGGATCAAAGGAAAGGATGAGTAACAACGTTACCCAACAAGTTCATTATATGCAAGGTGGGAAGTTTGATGCTCTAACTACCACCTCGGATTATAAATCCTTGTCCCTATGCAATTTTTGTAAATCTTTCTTCAAAGGTTGATTTTATTCCGAAAAAATATGACAATCAGCCTTCACAGGTTGACCAGAACTTTCATGGAGTTCCTTTCCTGCCGCGTTCATAGCTCCTTCCCGGAACAGGGAGTAACAATTTACAGTTCATACACTATGCAGAGGTGCGTTACTTTACCCATGAGAGATTAACTACTTGTTGCACAATCGGGCATACTTTCTCGTCCACAATTCCATGATGTGGGTCCCAGTAGTTGGTCCAAGCCAATCACTGCCCCCTTCGCGACTCCGCATGCCTCCTTGGTGTACACCATGCCCACATAATGAATTACGGCAATGGTTTGTACAAACCGTTAGATGCCAGAACTATCGTGGGACATTGAGGGTTCCCACCCATATGTTGCATATCCTCTACGAATTACCAATTAATATGCACGCTACGAGGATAACAGCCACGACCTGCACATCCGGCTTCATGCGAGAGGAAGAAGATACAGCTGACTTCTCTGTCCCATTCCAAATCTCATGGCTAACGCGTGATATACGACGCTAGAATCACTAATGTCAGGGGTTATTAAGTCCCTATTTGATCATCATTGTTGCAATTAGAACTCTAAGTTCTATTGCTCCATTATATCACCACTTAGGATGATATCTATGATTTCTTTGTATGAAAATAATATTTTCTTTCTTTTATAGCATATATGATAACACACAATTTTCAAATACTTTGATAAAGACTCTTCAAAGGACATGAGCAAGTGATGAACTTGCCTTGTGATGGCAAGGTAGTGAAGTCTGATGCTTGCACTGGACCTTGAGCTTCTAATTCTACAAAAACATCATTATTGCCCAGTAAGGACAATATTTAAAGAAGCAAAATGGTTATGCAAGTAATGTAATGCATTATTTAAATTTACATGCATTTACCCCCAAAAGTTCCTTTTTGAGTAATAAAGGATTTATAAATATTTATTTTTAATATTTATAACATGTATTGAGTTATTTTATTTTATTTCCCTTTATTTGGCTTTTATTGATTTAATAATTCTTTTAGGAATTATTAATTATACATTAATTTTATTACTAAATATTTTTTTAGTATTTTTCGAAAATACTATAATATTAATAAATAATGAAAGTGATTTTTATTTATTTTTATCACCTTTCAATAATTTTGTAAAATTCCATAAGGAATATTTAAATTACAAAATTCTTATAAAAAATTAAGTGTTCAAAAATTTACATTTTATTTTATTTGAATAGAGTGGATTATTGTGATTCCAAAAATATTTTATTTATAATTTTTGGACTATTATTTTATTTATAATTTTATTGAGGTTAGGGGTATTTTGTTCTTTTCGAATTGATCAAAAGATTTATTAAATAACCTGGGCTGACCCCTTGGGCTTATTGGGCCGGGGTGGCCCAATAGGGCAGGGTTAAATGACTACCCCGAAGGGTTTTGGCACACCCAGCCCACTCTGCCTCCTTTCTCTCCCTCGACCTTATCTCCTCCTCCTCTGACTCGCCCCTGTGGCCGGCGATGCTGCCACCGTCGATTCTCGCCGTCGTCAGCCGTTTGGCCGCCGCCGCGGTGCGAGTTGGGGTTGTCGACGACGCTCGTTCGTTCTATCCACTTGGATTTGACTTTGGGGCTTCCCCGTGGTCAGTTCCACCCCATTCCCGAACCCTAGAGTTCGGAAAAGATGTTGTCGCCGCCGCCGTGATCCCGCCTGCGGTGGTGTGCTGGTCTCGTGCGCTGGTGAAGCCGCCGCCATGGTAGGTGCAGGTTGCGCCTCTGGTGCTCCTGTCATGGCAGTGTTAGCCCCTCTGCTTCCTCTTCGATTCATCAGCGAGGACCTCGGGTAAGTGATCTTTGTGGTGTTTGTCTATGCTACTGCCATGATTCTACCTGTGTATCTAGTGGCTTTCATGTCGAGTGACTATGTGTTGGTTGATTTCATCTCTGGATTAGAGTTCTTGCTCTGATTAGGGTTTATAATCCCATGTTGATCATATCTATGATGCTTTAGATCTAGTGTTGATCATATTTGATCATGGGAAATGATTGTCTGCTGTGGTTAATGGTTGATAGTGGCTTTGATGATACTAGTTGCCTGTCAGATTAATTCTAGTGGTAATCCACCTTGATACATGCTAGTGTATCAATGAAATCCTTGATTGGATTAGGTTGTTGATCTAAGAGTTTACTCTACTGTCAGATTGCTTATACTAACAGTAGTTGCTTACTGCAATTATACTATTGGCTTGTCTGAGATTATACTCACTAAATCAAATCATTGCTTGCAATGATTTTTGTGGATGTATGAATTTAAGATTGATTCCTGGCACTTGGCTTCAGGAAAATGATATGTAATGATTTGTCCCTTTTCTTGTGGGAACTAAGCAAAGATGATTTTAGCTCATTAAGAACTTGTCCTTGTGATACCATTGTTATTCTGGCACACAAGTGATTGGGTTTTTATTTCTGGGCTTAGCTTGATTATGCTTGTGATTAGAACTGATAAGATGATATGGTAGCTTTCTTATCTTGCCTGCCTATGATGTTGGTCTGAGGCTCTAGGATTTAATTCCTATTTAGTTGGGCAATAATTTGTTTGAAACTTATAGGATTAGAGGTGCTACTCTCTCTTTGAGAGATGTGCCCTGATCTGATAGGATTAAATGAAAATGATCTAAGTTGAACCCAGTGATGCTGGTCTAAGGGTTTAGTGTTTATGGTTGAGCTTGATTTCTTATCCTTATACTTGAAATCTCTAGGATAGATTCACCCCTCTTGGGTGCATATTGAGAGATCATTACATAGAGCAACACATGCCTTTGTGTAGATATTCTGATGAAAGCATGTGATGGTTTTATGAGACTCACCACAAGATTTGATATTGGTGTAGTAGATTGATGATCTTGATCTTGGTCTGGATCTTGATCTACTTTTGCTGGGCTCCTGAGCTTGCTCTTGAGCTTGCCTGCTCCTCCTAGCTCCTGGGCTTGACATTGTTGTCCACCAGATCTATCCCCCTCCTTATGTCATCATCTTGGTGATGTTTGGGTTGATCTGGGTGGTTGGTTTTTGTAACATCCCAATTGTCTAACAATTGCAATGCTACTAGCCTAGTCTATATAAATGCTACTTCATATATATAATTGTTGCATCATCATTATATCATGCTCATGTCACCATGCCACATTGCATTCGAGCATCACATTAAAATTGTTGCATTATTGTTTCGATTGCATCGCACTTGCTCTTGTCCAATTATATCTTGAATTATAATTGTTGTTATCACCACTTCTATCTTCCTCTTTGAAACTCTATTTTGTTTATACAAGTTCGGGATCCCTTGTTAGGATTCCACTATTTCCAAAGTATTTTATTCAATCATAAAATCCTAATCCTAATATTCTTGTAAATGCCCAAATGGACTATATGGGCATCCTCCTTGTGTTACTATTCTCGTTCCCTCTAAACTCTATTTGACATTCTCTCTACTTCAAATCCCTACCATTTTTTTTAAATAATTAGGAAAAGGTTTTGTACAGAAAAACAAACAATCAAATAAAAGAAAAGCTTTAAAAGAAAAATAATAGAGGGAAAGAGCCAGCCAGCCCACCATCGTCTCTTCCTTCCTCCTCCTAGTGGGTCGGCCCCAAACTTTCTCTTCTTGGCCCGTAGCCCTTCACCGCTCTGACGATGTCGCCCCTGTTCCTCTTCCTCCCTCTGCAGCTTAACGACAGCGGGCAGGTCGCCGTTCCACCCGTCTGCACAAGAACGACCATGACACCCCTCCTTCTTATCTCCACGTCGCGCCGCCCGAGAACCCTAGACCCATCCTCACCTCGTGTCGCCGCCTATGTTGGTTCCCTAGCCTTTTTTTCTCTGCCAAGAGGGAGCGTGAGAGGGGTAGAACTAAGGCCATGCCAGGGATGGAATCGAGAGCAACCGAGTGGGGGAATCGATCCGCTACGTCATCCTCTTCCTCCTTGTCTAGGACGTCAAGCCGGAGCCGCGCAGGATCTTCGCCCGCGATGAGCCCTTCTTCCTGGAGAAGAAACCACCATCTGCCTCCTCTTCTTCATGGAGCTTCTGTACATCGCCGTCCCCGATGCCCCCCTGGTGAGCACCCATGTGCCTGTCCCTCTCTGTTTCACCCTGTCTCCCGCGCGTGTGCTCTCACCAAGAGGCGCTCGCCGCACGCCGCAAGACGCCATGATCTCGCAAGCAAGCAGCGGCCGCGTGTTTCGTCTCGTTCCACATCATATATCGCCACCACAGTCCTCCATCGGTGAAACACGAAACATGAAACTTGTATCCTGAGAGCCCTCTTCAACTTTGGTTTCTGGCATCAAGAAATTCGCAGCCGTTTGCTCGCCATCTTCATCCAAACTTTGGGTTCAGCTAGCCTGTTTCGCGAATCTGAGTTCAGTTTCGAATTTTCAGTCATCCCGTCAGCTCCAGAAGCTTTTGCAAATAGACCCCTAACCTTTTTTAAACTGAACCCGCGCTCCCCGGATGGCACACGTGTCGCCGATAGCCACACAGGCAGCGTCCCGCCACTGAGGCCCACCTGTCATCCACTATGGCTAGGTGAGCCCGCGGTGACAAAAGGTTTTTCCAAGCGCTGCGTCGCCCAGTCAGCCTGGCCCCACCCGTCTGTGACTGTGGCTAGGTCTGGGCTGAGTAACAAAAGTCTCTGTTTTTTCTGTTTTAATCTAAACTTTTCAAATTTGTTTTAAATGCAAATTTAAATCTGTTTTTAAATAACTTTTAAAATACAAATACAAATAATACATATAATATATGTTTTGAAATCAGAAAAATGTGAGGATTTCAAATATGCCCTCCAAAATATATTTTGAACACTTTAAATTCCAAGTTGGCTAAAATTACAAGAAAATGCCCTTCTCCCTTAATTAATTAATAACTTTTGTTTTATAACTCCAAATTTAACAAATGATATGTCTAAAATGATTAGCTCGACGAGACCTTTCTGTTTATGCATTCCATGTTCTGAATTGCAGCATGCACCATATAAATATAATGTAAAGATCAACTAATATGAGGATAAAATGTGGCCAAAACTCAATAAAATGTTTATTCCTTGTATTCTACACCTCACCCATGCCATGCTAATTTATTGCCATGCAAGTTGTGCATCATTCATCATGGCATGATTGTTTGCTTGTCGCATTTTATTCATATGCTTGTGCACTTTATTTATGTTGGCCCTTGTTTGTTTGGTTCTTCTTCGAATAGACGCTGAGCAGGGGATATATCAAGAGACCCAGGAGCACTACCCAGATCCTTCTCTCGCTTCAATCGAGCCAGCAAGCACTACCACATGCTTGCATACATATAGTACCTATTGCCTCTATCTTATTCTTGCATCATTGAGTCGCGATTGCATTAAACGAATCCCAATCTTGCATAGCCTTTACTTTTAAACCCCACCGAAGCTTGTTCCTCCATCCCATGAGCCATTACTATAGGAGTTGTTTGAGCCATGCGGGTCGTAGAACAGCATGTGTAGGGTATGTGAGTGTCTGATGGATAACGAGGTACCTAAACAACTTAACCTGAGTAGTAATGGGATAACTAATGAAAGTGGCACCGGTGAGCAATATCTGCTATTTGGTTTTTCCTGCTCACTTGTGTCCCGTAGGACCCCGAGTACTTGATTCCTGTTCCTTGATTATTCGCGCTATCCACATCCGGGAGGCTTATGGGACCCCCCTGAGCCAGAGCTTGATTCCGTCTTATTTCTTGGGGCCACAAGCTAGTTTGAGGTTTTATTTACTATCATGTACTTATGCCATGCTTTACTGCTTTATTTACGATTGTGCGAGGAGCACCTGTACTGCTTAGGATCGGGACACGATTTCGCGGTATCGACAAACCCAAGTTTTCGGGTTCCCGATCGTTCTGACCACCCAAAGATCCCGATCGTTGGGTGTACTCAATGGGGTGGCCTCAAATATTTCGAATCTGTGATTGCTTTGTCGTGAAAGCCTCGTTGGGTTTTGATTTGGTTTTTCCGAGGTTGATCGAGTGTGTGTTGCTATTTGTGCACCTCAGGTAAAACTTTCAAAGCCGTGTCCGCGGTTATGGACGACTTGGAGAACAGTTTCGATCATAGACAAGCATAACTAAAGTACCGCTTTTAATTTGACTAAGTAACTAGTAAATAGTGCAACACTCATGGAATGGATAATAAAACTGCCAGGATGGGGGTTGTTCGTCCGCTTCCTCGTTGGTAAGCGAGGAGGATGATGGATCTGGTGATATTACTGTTATAACTGTTGTCATTGATTCACGGACATCCGTCTATCTTTGGTTAGGCGGATGGTTAGCGAGTATCTATAGAATTGTTAGGGTTTATCTTTTGCTGCAATTGCGTCCCCCCAGGTTGTGTCCCCTTTAGAGGCATAAAGACTTGCTGAGTAGCCCTAGGGTCTCACACGATAAATTATTTGATTTAGATGAACAGGTACACTCACGAGATGGATACTGGGTGGAGGCCAGACGATGGGCAACGATCATTCGGTGTAGAGATTAGGAACGGGATCCGTGAGATCTATGGGCGGGATGTGTTTATTTATGGGGAATCTTATGCCGATTTGCTTCTTATCCGATTTCGGATCTTGTTTGCCGCTACTTTGATACTCGATGTTTGATGTATGAGGAGATATCCTAAACCATTATATCTATCTAGGACATTTGGATCTTGCCGTATGGCGTGCTATATTTCCTTTCTTTTTAGATGGTATGGCTCGATGTCTTGTTGTATGGTGGCTTGCATACATACTCATTTGTGTATGTAGTTGATCCCTTCGCTTTGCCGATTACGCCTTTGTTCTTGTCCCGATGTTTGGAAATGGTTGGGACGGCCGAAAGGTCTACCTGTGAGTGGCATTTGGCCCCACCGTACTATTTCAACCATTTCCGCTCATCCAGGCTTGTAACTAGGAGCGTAATTCACCGAGGTAGTTACAATTGGTATCAGAGCCATCCCGCCCTTCAGGGTCTCAGCCAAATGGTCGTTGTCAGTCTAGCAAATATTTTGGTAGTTATGTATACTAGGGAAAAACAAAACGTGAGAGTAGGACTGCTTCCATTTTTCTTCTTACCCACCCAGCCACCCTTTTCTGGTAAGGAAGTGTAACGTTTTCAATCCTCTTCTTAAAAGTTCAAACTAGGATTCACGTGTTCTGGGTTTTCCGTAGTACCATAGGTTATGTGTGTGTGTGTGTAATTCCTTGTCTATCTGTTGCATCCAAGTTGTTATCACAATCGTCCTTTTGGTTATCAACTGTTGGTACATTCCATACTGACAGGCTTTTGAATACCGGCGCAATCTATCTGACACCTTGTTAACCGGTGCCATATTCTTAAGGGTGTCCTTCCTTCTAGCAACTCCACATTCTGTGAAACCATCAGTTGCTAATCGCTACCTGATAAGTGTTTTTGCACATCTATTGGTATTTTAATGCCGAAAAATGCGGAAATTTTTTCTTTGATACATCTGTGCTTCCACACTCCTTTTCAGTCGTGTGTGAAACATTATCTATCTCCATTTTATCAGCATGTCCATGCTAACTCATTCTTTTGTCACCGGCGCTTAATCCGGAGTTCCATTTCATCTCCAATTCTCTTGGGCTAATTACATAACATGTGTCGATCCGATGCTGGTGATTGTAATTTGGTTCTCGGCATAGCTATATTCCACTCATGATAATTGTCATATCGATCTGAATGATGGAGTGGAATATAGAAAAATGCTATCAACTCTATCCTCCAAATGGTGACGGTTATCTCCTGTGATTTTGAGTACACCGAGATCATATCTATGCATATTCAAGCATCTTTGGCAATCCAGAGTTTCTCCAAGAACTACGGCGGTCGATCATCTGTCCATCATGTTGCACATCCTTTTGAACCCCATATCTGCACCATTCTCCTGGATACGAGGGAATTGCATCTTTTCGTCTCTGATAGCTTTGCTTAAGGTATGAGCTATCATCGGTTCTTATCCAAGATCTCTTTATCTTTGTAACCGGTGGTCCAATCGACAATGTGAACCAGGTGACATCTCTTTTTCTTCCGAAGGACCAGATAATCTATTCTTCCAGTGCATCTTCTTCAACACGAACCCGTGCTCTTAATGTTGATCTTTCGAAGAGCGTTGAGCTCAGAAAGTGTTTCGAGCATTTGTTCGTTCTCCCGCCTCTTGAACTTGGTATTCTGGGAATACCTTGTTAATCCATGGTGGTATATGTTGATAATATGCTTGCCTATTCGATATCTATGGAAGAACATGGAAGATCATCTGTGTCTCTTTCTCTCGAGCTTCGTGAGCACTGCCTGTGTGCAAAGTCTCAAAGTGAGAATTCTGACTTTTTGAAGTCACATATCTCGACCACGTCCTTCTGCTAAATACATTACTTCAACTCTGGAATCAGCAAGTCCATTGTTAATTTCATCCTCCATCTTCAACCAATCCGGAGTTGTTCCTTGTTGGCAAGTTATCATCGTCGTTCCGCTGAAGATTTCCTCAAGGCTGCTAAATCTCTCTCAATCATTTCAAGAAGAACATGGAGTTCTTTCACCTCAATCTCGTTAAGTAATCTCTTGAAACCTCTCGCTCTGTCGTCTATGCTCAATCCACCGGAGGCCATGAAGACCTTCCAGATCTTGCATTCCTTTGGTTCAAGTGGTGCTATCTTTTTCTTTGTCTGTGGAACCTTGCAGTTGTCTCCGTGATCTTCCTTTATATCTTTCCGGTGGCCTGGTACTTCCGACATGACGACAGCATCATCATCTTTATCTATCTATGAATTCGGCGAATCGTTTGCATCTATCCTTGTTTTCTAACGGAGTTCTATGGGTTTTTGCCAACACCTTCAGTCTGTTTCGGTAGTTGGGTTGCATGATTTTCTTATTCATGTGCAGAGTAATGCTTTGAGTGCGGGATGGAGTAGCTACCATACCACTACTCTTATCATTCGCTCTTGTACATTGAATTGGTGAATTAATGTGATTTCACTCATTCCACGGAAGTTAGAAGTGGACTTTATCCCTTGATACTTTTACTTCCGTCCTTGTTTTTCCGGAGTGCTCTTTCGAAGAAAGTAATCAATAATCTCTTGTTGGTGATCTCACCCTTTCTACACGGAGCAAAATCCTCAATTATCTGGTGGAAACAAACGCAAACCTTTTTCTATCCTCGTCTTTCTACCGATGCTCGATATCCCCAAACAAGATTAAGGAAACTATCTCTCTCTTTGTTTCATCAATTCTTTTTCTGTGGTAAAGCCAATTATGGTTGATGCCATCAGCCGCAAATCTATTGCGTTAGCCTCAAGGCTAAAGAAAGCAATAAGTATCTCTACAATAAACTCCAGATCCTCCATATTCTTTGCTTCTCGGGACTCCACCATGATCTGTCTTCACATCCATCTCTGGAAGTTATATCTGCGCACCTAAATTGCGTGATCCTTGGTTCTTACCGGCGCAACAAGAATCTAATCCGACGATGTCTAACTAAATCTTTCTGTTGATATCAAGGGACTCTATTGTTTGAAGGCAATATTGTTTCCGAACTTCATTTCTCAAATCCGAGAGAAGATACGATTCTATTGTCATAGTGGTTCAAACCTCTCCAATCTAGCTCCTTTATTCCGGCGAGACAAAGATTCATCCTCTCTCGTATCGGTAAATCTTTAATCTTAATGGTGTGCCTTTCTTTATCCATAATACATCATCTTCTCCTTTTCTTTCGCAAGTGGTTATATTCTTTTATCATGATTCCTGGGAAAACCGGAGCTAGGCCCATCCTATCCTTCTTGTCTCACTACAATCCTTCAACTCTTCTAACCCGTTGTTTCTCAAGCAAAACGCAAGACTCGCAACAAGTCTAGCAAGTTTTGCGAGGTGTAGTGGTCGCACCATTCCGTTGTTCATCAACTTGGGAACGTGAGGGTCACCTTCGTTCCGAACACCCGCCTCTCCTTGTGTTGTTTTCTTTTTCCTAGGAATCTCGGGGCGAGATTCTTGTTTAGTGGGGGAGAGTTGTAGCATCCCAATTGTCTAACAATTGCAATGCTACTAGCCTAGTCTATATAAATGCTACTTCATATATATAATTGTTGCATCATCATTATATCATGCTCATGTCACCATGCCACATTGCATTCGAGCATCACATTAAAATTGTTGCATTATTGTTTCGATTGCATCGCACTTGCTCTTGTCAAATTATATCTTGAATTATAATTGTTGTTATCACCACTTCTATCTTCCTCTTTGAAACTCTATTTTGTTTATACAAGTTCGGGATCCCTTGTTAGGATTCCACTATTTCCAAAGTATTTTATTCAATCATAAAATCCTAATCCTAATATTCTTGTAAATGCCCAAATGGACTATATGGGCATCCTCCTTGTGTTACTATTCTCGTTCCCTCTAAACTTTATTTGACATTCTCTCTACTTCAAATCCCTACCATTTTTTTTAAATAATTAGGAAAAGGTTTTGTACAGAAAAACAAACAATCAAATAAAAGAAAAGCTTTAAAAGAAAAATAATAGAGGGAAAGAGCCACCACCCATCGCCTCTTCCTTCCTTCCTCCTCCTAGTGGGCCGCCCCAAACTTTCTCTTCTTGGCGTACCCTTCACCGCCTCGACGCCTGTTCCTCTTCCTCCCTCTGCAGCTTAACGACAGCGGGCAGGTCGCCGTTCCACCCCGTCTGCCGCGTCAGCAACGACCAGCAGCACCCCCTCCTTCTTATCTCCACGCCGCGCCGCCCTAGAACCCTAGACCCATCCCCACCTCGTGTTGCCGCCTATGTTGGTTCCCTAGCCTTTTTTTTTCTCTGCCAAGAGGGAGCGTGAGAGGGGTAGAACTAAGGCCATGCCAGGGATGGAATCGAGAGCAACCAAGTGGGGGAATCGATCCGCTACGTCATCCTCTTCCTCCTTGTCTAGGACGTCAAGCCGGAGCCGCGCAGGATCTTCGCCCGCGATGAGCCCTTCTTCCTGGAGAAGAAACCACCATCTGCATCCTCTTCTTCATGGAGCTTCTGTACACCGCCGTCCCCGACGCCCCCCTGGTGAGCACCCATGTGCATGTCCCTCTCTGTTTCACCATGTCTCCCGCGCGTGTGCTCACAAGATGGCCGTGCTCGCCGACGCCACAAGACGCCATGATCTCAACGACAACAAAGACGCGCGGCCGTGCTCATTGCCGTTCCACATCATATATCGGCCACCACAGTCCTCCATCGGTGAAACACGAAACATGAAACTTGTAGCCTGTAGAGCCCTCTTCAACTTTGGTTTTTTACGGCATCAAGAAATTCGCAGCCGTTTGCTCGCCATCTTCATCCAAACTTTGGGTTCAGCTAGCCTGTTTCGCGAATCTGAGTTCAGTTTCGAATTTTCAGTCATCCCGTTAGCTCCAGAAGCTTTTGCAAATAGACCCCTAACCTTTTTTAAACTGAACCCGCGCTCCCCGGATGGCACACGTGTCAGCGCCCGATAGCCCACGCGCGTGCTGTGGCCCTGCCGCCTGGAGGCCCACCTGTCATCCACTGTGGCTAGGTGAGCCCGCGGTGACAAAAGGTTTTTCCACGCGCTGTGTCGCCCAGTCAGCCTGGCCCCACCCGTCTGTGACTGTGGCTAGGTCTGGGCTGAGTAACAAAAGTCTCTGTTTTTTCTGTTTTAATCTAAACTTTTCAAATTTGTTTTAAATGCAAATTTAAATCTATTTTTAAATAACTTTTAAAATACAAATCCAAATAATACATATAATATATGTTTTGTAATCAGAAAAATGTGAGGATTTCAAATATTCCCTCCAAAATATATTTTGAACACTTTAAATTCCAAGTTGGCTAAAATTACAAGAAAATGCCCTTCTCCCTTAATTAATTAATAACTTTTGTTTTATAACTCCAAATTTAACAAATGATATGTCTAAAATGATTAGCTCGACGAGACCTTTCTGTTTATGCATTCCATGTTCTGAATTGCAGCATGCATCATATAAATATAATGTAAACAGCAACTAATATGAGGATAAAATGTGGCCAAAACTCAATAAAATGTTTATTCCTTGTATTCTACACCTCACCCATGCCATGCTACTTTATTGCCATGCAAATTGTGCATCATTCATCATGGCATGATTGTTTGCTTGTCGCATTTTATTCATATGCTTGTGCACTTTATTTATGTCGGCCCTTGTTTGTTTGGTTCTTCTTTAAATAGACGCTGAGCAGGGGATATATCAAGATACCCAGGAGCACTACCCAGATCCTTCTCTCGCTTCAACTGAGCTGCCAGGCAAGCACTACCACATGCTTGCATACATATAGTACCTATTGCCTCTGTCTTATTCTTGCATCATTGAGTCGCGATTGCATTAAATCAATCCCAATCGCATAGCCTTTACTTTTAAACCCCACCGAAGCTTGTTCCTCCATTCCATGAGCCATTACTATAGGAGTTGTTTGAGCCATGCGGGTCGTAGAACAACATGTGTAGGGTATGTGAGTGTCTGATGGATAACGAGGTACCTAAACAACTTAACCTGAGTAGTAATGGGATAACTAATGAAAGTGGCATCGGTGAGCAATATCTGCTATTTGGTTTTTCCTGCTCACTTGTGTCCCGTAGGACCCCGAGTACTTGATTCCTGTTCCTTGATTATTCGCGTTATCCACATCCGGGAGGCTTATGGGACCCCCCTGAGCCAGAGCTTGATTCCGTCTTATTTCTTGGGGCCACAAGCTAGTTTGAGGTTTTATTTACTATCATGTACTTATGCCATGCTTTACTGCTTTATTTACGATTGTGCGAGGAGCACTGATCTTGTTAGGATCGAACACGATTTGCCAGATCGACAAGCCCAAGTTTTCGGGTTCCCGATCGTTTGACCGTCCACCCAAACCTTAAGTCCGTCTCGGTCATTAACCGTTGCTATGGTGTACTCAATGGGGTGGCCCCCTGAAATATTTCTGAATCCTGTGATTGCTTTGTCGTGAAAGCCTCGTTGGGTTTTGATTTGGTTTTTCCGAGGTTGATCGAGTGTGTGTTGCTATTTGTGCACCCCTGCAGGGTAAAACTTTCTGAAAGCCGTGTCCGCAGTTATGGACGACTTGGAGCACAGTTTCTCGATCATAGACAAGCATAACTAAAGTACCGCTTTTAATTTGACTAAGTAAATGACTAGTAAATAGTGCAACACTCATGGAATGGATAATAAAACTGCCAACGGATGGGGGGTTGTTCGTCCGCTTCCTCGTTGGTAAGCGAGGAGGATGATGGATCTGGTGATATTACTGTTATAACTGTTGTCATTGATTCACGGACATCCGTCTATCTTTGGTTAGGCGGATGGTTAGCGAGTATCTATAGAATTGTTAGGGTTTATCTTTTGCTGCAATTGCGTCCCCCCAGGTTGTGTCCCCTTTAGAGGCATAAAGACTTGCAGAGTAGCCCTAGGGTCTCACACGATAAATTATTTGATTCAGATGAACAGGTACACTCACGAGATGGATACTGGGTGGAGGAGACGGACGATGTGGGCAACGATCATTCGGTGTAGAGATTCCGGGAACGGGGATCCGTGAGATCTGTGGGCGGGATGTGTTTATTTATGGGGCATCTTATGCCGATTTGCTTCTTATCCGTACTCGGATCTTGTTTGCCGCCCTTTACCGATACTGATGTTTGATGTATGAGGAGATATCCTAAACCATTATATCTATCTAGGACATTTGGATCTTGCCGTATGGCGTTGCTATTTCCTTTCTTTTTAGATGGTATGGCTCGATGTCTTTGTTGTATGGTGGCTTGCATACATACTCATTTGTGTATGTAGT
The DNA here is from genome assembly GCA_030063025.1 of Avena longiglumis. Taxonomy (NCBI): domain Eukaryota; kingdom Viridiplantae; phylum Streptophyta; class Magnoliopsida; order Poales; family Poaceae; genus Avena; species Avena longiglumis. The sequence continues at coordinate 17,957,838 of CP125975.1, forward strand.
TGATCCCTTCGCCTGCCGATTACGCCGCCCGTTCTTGTCCCGATGTTTGGAAATGGTTGGGACGGCCGAAAGGTCTACCTGTGAGTGGCATTTGGCCGCACCGTACTATTTCAACCATTTCCGCTCATCCAGGCTTGTAACTAGGAGCGTAATTCACCGAGGTAGTTACAGTTTTGGCTGCTGTTCTTGGTTAAACTATTGTTCACCCTGGCTGTGCTGGTGTGTTGTGTAGTGGAGTGATGCATTAAGGTGCTTCTCCACGGGTGTGTTGTGGTTTTGTGATCCTGGCTGTGCTTGTGTGGTCGACAGCACATCATCTGCATGCTTGTGTGTGTGCAGTCTATGTGCCTGCTATGCACATATGGATAAGTTCAGAAAATTTGAACTTACTATTACCAATCTACTTTACCCTGGCTGGTGAATTGGTCCCTTTTGGCTATCATTTGCATTTTGGCTGTCATTTGCATTGTGGCTTGAATTTATGAAAGATGAGATCTTTCAGATTGGTGAAACTTGCCTCTTTTTAACATTTCTCAATGATGATATTGTCAAGTGCACCTCACTTACATATCTGAGAGAAATATATACTAACACTAATCTTGTTTCGTTTTCTATTTAATCTTTGTTTTGCAGGTACAAAGATAAAGATGAAGATTTAGTGTAGTTTTAGATATAGGATAGTTAGTAGAGATACAGATGTAATTTTCTTAATCCTTTGTAATTTGTCTTTTATAATCTTTGTTTGGTTCATTGTAATAAAGATTATATATTTATTAATAAAGAATATTTTATTCTTTATTCTTGTGTGAATTGTAAAGTTTGGAACAATTTCAGTAAGTTATTATTTGTAATTTGTTTATGAATAAGAATGAACTTCATATACCATATTGCTTTTAAATAAAATTTAAGTTCTAATACTTTTGTCTTAATTAATTCTAGATTCAAATCTTATATCAAAATTATTTAAATTATAAAACACTTAAGTTTTAAAAATTCAAACTCATTACAAAACACACAAAATTCCTTTAAGATTGTATCAAAGTTTATAGCAATCCTCCTTTAAGACTAAACCTACTCTCAAAGTAATAAAGAAACATTGATCACTCAAGGTTTTTTTTGGGCAAAAAATTTACCCACATTTTCTCAAATGAATGCATGAAACAATACATATTCCTAAATCTACCCTTAGTTAGGTCCTATATACTGGGATGTTACAAAGATCAAGCATCTCTGATTAGACCGGGGAGGCGAATACTTGAGTTGTGAGTTTGACATGCACTTGAGGAACTGTGGTATATTACCATAGCGTACGCCAGCCGGAACATCGCAATGTAGTGGTGTGTCAGAAAGACGTAACCACACTCTATTGGATAGTGTACGGTCCATGATGTCTTTGACTAATTTGTCTATGTTGTTTTGGGGCTATGCATTTGAAACCGCTGCTTTCATTTTAAATAGAGCACCATCCAAATCCGTGGAGACAACCCCATATGATATATGATGTGACAAGAAGCCAAAGTTGTCGTTCTTGAAAGTTTGGGGATGTGAGGCTTATGTTAAGAAACTACATCCTGACAAACTCGAACCTAAGTCGGAAAAGTGCATCTTTGTGGGATACCCAAAGGAGACTATTGGGTATACCTTCTACAACAAAGCCGAGGGCAAAATGTTTGTCGCTAAAAACGTCGTCTTTCTAGAGAAAGAGTTTCTTGTGAAAGGAGTTAGTGGAAGAAACATAGATCTAGATGAGATCGTTGATCCTTCTCTCCAAATACCGAGTAGCGCAACGGAAACTATTCCAAAACCTCACTCTACATTGGAAGAAGAAATGAAAGATAAAGATCATAACATCGAAACTCCTACGTTTCTAAGGTCAACAAGAGCTCGAGGTGTTCCAGATTGGTACAGTATCCTTGTGATGGCAAGCTTGTTAAATGAACAAGATGAACCTAAAACCTACACAGAAGCAATGGAAAGTGCTGACTCCGAGAATTGGCTACAAGCCATGAAAGCCAAAATAGGATCCATGCATGAGAACCAAGTTTGGAACTTGGTGGATCTCCCTGAAGGTCGAAAGGCTATGGAGAACAAATGGATCTTTAAGAAGAAGACAGATGCTAATGGAAATGTGATTGTCAATAAGGTGAGACTTGTCGCAAAGGGTTTTTGACAAGTGGAAGGAATTGAATACAATGAGACTTTCTTTCATGTAGCAATGTTGAAATCTGTCTGGATTTTACTAGCAATTGCTGCACATTATGATTATGAGATATGTCAGATGGATGTAAAGACCGCCTTCCTCAATGGTAACATTGAAGAAGATTTGTACATGATGCAACTAGAGGGTTTTGTTGATCCTAAGGATGCAGGAAAGGTATACAATCTTGAGCGTTCCATTTATGTACTAAAGCAAGCATCCAGGAGTTGGAACAAGCGATTTGATAAAGTGATCAAGATATTTGGATTTGTCCAAAATAATCAAGAAGCTTGTGTTTATAAGAAAGTAAGTGAGAGCTCGGTGGCTTTGGAGGTATTTGAAAAGAACGAAGGATATGTTCCTAGTCTTTGGAGGTGATGATGTAGCTCTAAACGTAACTGGTTACGTGGATGCGAGATGGAACACGGATTCCGATGACTTGAAGTCTCAAACAAGATTTGTCTTTTTGGTAAATGGTGGCGCGGTAACCTAGAGAAACATGAAGCAACCAGTGGTGGCACAGTCTTCAATGGAGTCGGAATACATCGTAGTTAACTCTACGTTGAATGAAGTTGTATGGCTGCAGAATTTTGTCATTGAACTGGGAGTTGTTCCTAATGTGGATGACCATGTGTCAATCTACTGCTACAACACAGGAGCCATAGAAAATGCGTCAGAACCAACAACTCATTCCATAGCCAAGCACATCCAGCTTAGATTCCATGCCATTAGCCAAAATGTTGAGAATGGTGAAGTGAATATTTGCAAAGTGCATACGGATCTGAATGTCGCAGATCCGTTGACCAAAAGTATTCCACAAGTCAAGCATGAGAAATACCGAGATAGTATTGGTGTTAGATCATTTCCCATTGTCAAACTAGATTAATTTGTACTCTAGTGCAAGTGGGAGACTGAAGGAGATATGCCCTAGAGGCAAATAATAAAGTGTTTTATTTGATATATCTCTTGTTAATAATACGTTTCTTACCGTGCTATAACTATATTGATACGAAACATTAATACACGTGTGGTATGTAAACAACCAGGTCTCTAGTTACCTCTAAGAAACTAGCTCATTGGGCAAGTGATGATCTTATGGTTTTGAGATCATGGTGATAGGGCCAATTGACAATAAGGTCACATCATTGGAGAATGATGTGATAGACATTCACCCTAAAGTTAATCATAATGGGATCAAGTTACTTAAAACGTTCATCATTGATTATAACATGAAGACACCGTGGATTATATCCTTTGACTGTGAGATAATACATAATCATTGTTTTGGAAGGAGACATTAATGATATCAAGTATCAAGTTGTGAAAATGTGATCATAAAGGTATCATTGGGTTTCCTGAAGAAATGGGATGAGGAGTTTTATCAAGACCAGGATTTGCCAATCCAAGTAACGAAAAGATACACGTGGCCAACTCGGTGACGTTGCATTAACGAAGCTTGCAAGCATATGATTGGATCATAGAATGCAACGACACGGGAAAGTGTAAACGAGTTCATCAATAACGAGATCGAACGCAAGTATGGAGATGCTTGAGATCATGTATCAGATAACCTAGGTATCATATGGTAAAAGGAATAGCACTACGCAGTCAAGGTTCAAGCAATGAGATTAATCGTGAGGGCATGGGGATCATTATGGACATCCAGGTCTTGATGTTGATCATTGATACAAGAGAGTCTTGGTCATGTCCGTGGCAACTCTGAGCCGAGGGGTGGCACACTTAAGGGTAGGAACTCTTTTGGATTGAACCAGCACTGAAGGAGAAACGAGAGAGAGAAACCGGAAAGGTTCCGGGTATTATCCGATGATGATCGGAAGAGGTACGAAAGTATTTTTGGTCTATGGAATATATTAATATAGGTGTTTTATATTAATTAGTTGAATTAATATTAAAACATATTTTATTTTATACTTTAGGGTTTCCTTGTTGCTATTGGGCCGCTTCTAGAAGGGCCCAATAGGGTAGGCCCTATGGAGAGAGGGGAGAGGGGCCACCGACAAAACCCTAGGGTTCCCACCCACGGGATTGGGCCTAGGGATGCGGCGGCCGACCTCTCCCTGGCAGCGGCTTGCGGGCTCCCACCCCCAAGCCCTAGGATTTGCCCTACCCCCTCCCTACTATAAATAGAGGAGCCCCTCCCCTCTATTTGCACCCAACAGCAAGTTATCTCCTCTCTCCCCTAAACCCTAGAGCTCTCTCCATTAGATTCGATCTAGCATCTTGGTGGTCCCGATTTTTTCTTCTTCTGCTACTCTGCTGGATCGGATCCTGGGAGACGTTTTGATGGTGCTGGTTTAGCACTTCGTTGGGAATCCCAAGAGGAAGGTGTGAAGCAGCACACCAGCCGTTTTCCCTCAGTAATAAACCAAGGTTATTGAACCAGTAGGAGGAAGGAAACGTCACACAGGTGTTGCAAGCAACGCGGATACCTGCACAACACAAACTCAAGACTTTGCCGCAACTAGACAGTGAGGTTGTAAAGCTCACCGGTTTGTTGTAACAAAGGATTAAACGTATGGTGTGGAAGGTAATGGTTTGCAGCAAGTAAACAAGTAACAGTGGAAGATGTATTAATGGTAAAGATTGGACCGGGGTCCATAGTTCACTAGAGGTGCTCTCCTTAGATAAACAACATGGCATGAAGGGTAAACAAATTATAGCAGTGCAATTGACAGGAACTGAGCAAGGCATAAAAATGCAATACTAGTCAGAAAGATCATATGATATTCGATTGGGCAATACAACAATATACATAGATCGCCATCCAACTACATCTATGACTAGAAGTCCACCTTCAGGTTATCATCCGAACCCCCTCTAGTATTAAGTTGCAAGCAACAGGCAACTGCTTTAAGCAAAGTGTGGAAGGTAAACAGTCCACATGTTCCATAAACAAGAGACCGTTGTTTTCTCCCTAGTGGCAACAACACATTCTACAACCGAAGAGATTATTGTCACTTCCCTTGGAAACTAGAGGCATGAACCCACTATCGAGCATCAATACTCCCTCTTGGAGTCACTAGCAACTACTTGGCCAAGATAGCCACTAACAACGGAGAGCATGCAAGATCACAAACAACACAGACATGATAGAATCATAAAGACAAAAACATTAATCAAACCAACATAATAATCTCAATATCCATCGGGTCCCCACAAACACAACATGCATGATTACAAATAGATTAGACCTTGATCATGAACGGAGCTCACAAGATCTATACATGAAAGCACAAAGGAGGAGATACAACCATCTAGCTACTACATGGACCCATAGTCCAAGGTGGAACTACTCATGCATCATACCGGAGAAGAAGGCCTCTGGCAGGGTGCCGGGAAGAACTTCAGATCCCCCCGATCTAGGGACGATGGTGGCGGTGGATACAGACGGTTTTGTGGAGATTTGATCGGGTGCTTAGGGTTTAGGCATCGGGGGCTTCTTATAGGCGAAGGGGGAGGACGAGGAGGCGACCAGGGGCCTCACACCCCACCCAGGAGCGGGCCCACCCTTGGCCGCGCCTAGGGGAGTCTGGCCGCCCTGGTTTGCCTTCCCCGTCTCCCCTCTGGACTTCTTGTTCCCCACGAAAAGTTATTGACTTTGGCGTTTGTCCCGTCCAATTCCGAGAATATTTCTTTACTAGATTTTCTGAAACCAAAAACAGCAGAAAACAGGCAACTAGCACTGTGGCAACTTTTTAATAGGTTAGTACCAGAAAACATGTAAAAAGCATCTCAAAGTGTGGACAAAGCAAAGCAAAGTAGATACTAACAAGCATGGAACATAAAAAATTATAGATACGTTTCCGACGTATCAAGCATCCCCAAGCTTAACTCTTGCTCGTCCTCGAGTAGGTAAGTGATAAAAAAAGAATAATTTATGAGGTGACATGCACCCTCACAATAAAGATCTAACCATTTGCAAGCATTGAAAGCTAGGATAAAAAAACTCTAAACATGAACATGAAAGAATGGAGTTCTAACAGTAAGACAGAGCAAATATTGTTGCAACAAGACAATATACAACCAAAGATCATGAATAACATGCATTGAAAAACGTTTCTTTGTTTCACATACAGAAAATAAAGCATAGTGGTAAACAGCTTATCCCTCATAGAGTAGCAAATAGATGCATAGGCCACCTTCAAAGTTCACAAGGGTGACTAGAAACAAGTAGCACAAGAACAAGTAATATCACAATATGCATCAATCAATAAGCTTTGGGACACTCCACATAGAACTAAGAATGGCAACTATGCTCTCTTAATGGCGCCTAAAGGTAGAAGGTGGAGACTCAATAGTGGTAGAAGAAAGGCCTTTTGTAAAGGAAGGAGGGATTTCAAGTTTCAAAAAGAGCTTCCAAAATTATGGTACTTGTTAGCGTTCAGCCCCCATTGCCCCTATCATAAGCATCTTGAAGTGATTAAGGTTAAAGTGAACAAAATATGGAGTATATGCTTGATAAAGTATAAGTTGGCAATCTCAAGTCCCTTGAATATGAGGTCCACACCTCATGCTACTCAACTTCAGGCCTAGGTAAGTTCTTGTCATTGTAAGTATTTGCATATCATTGAGAACCGCCAACGGGGTACCCCTTTCACATGGTATAGGAGCTTTACCATAACCAAAATGACAAGGCAAGCAGACAATGAACATCTCAGCGATCTTTTTATTTACTATATGGATAGCTTTTTATTGAGGATGCTTCATATATAGCTCACTATGGTGATGCTGCAAGTTTCCACCATGATTAGGCATGGCTAAGGCTAGCGGCCTAGGGGTTTCTCTAACACAGAATGCAAACTCCATGGACTTACAAGTTCCCTCTTTATTTCACACCGGTGACATCCATAGACAAAATAGCATGATATCAACTGAGTACAGAGTACAAGTGCAATGTTGAAAACGTTCCCCATGACAACATGGTTCTGCTAATTCCAACATATAAGTGCAAGCATATACAACATAGAGACACAATGGCTCAAGTTTATTAGGGGCAAAGAATATAAAGTGTGCCATCAAGTTCATGAGGGCTTTAATCACTAAGTTTTCACATAACAAAATAGTTTTTAATTGGAAGATAGCTGAAAACAAGAATATACTTGGAATGGTGTAGCACACCATGCATAGGAGTTTATAGTGGACACTTTGGAATAACTTGGTTTCTTGGGAGTTGGAAGCATGAGTAGATCTTACTCATACAAGTGGAGGCTAGCAAAAGACTGGGAGCAACCAAATAAGAGAGCAATAGTGGCCATAATCATGCAGAGCGACAAAACATTACTAATCAAAGCATAGAGGGGTACTACAAGTCAAGGAATAAATGATCATAGAGGCTAATGGTGACTTGTGAGAGTCATAACATGGTGTGAGCATGTGACAATTTAACCCAAACAAACCTCAAAGGAGAATACCACAATACTAAGCTTTTGCATGCTAAGACAACGCATAATTTCTTCAAGGCACACTAAGAAATCCCAATGACTTGGATCAAGCCAGGATACAACAATAACTACTAAGCATAAGGTCAAAAAAACACCTAACATGGCATGATAAAGTCTAAGTCATAGTCAATGCAAGCTCCTCTTGCACTTCCAAGCAAGAACTTTCTACTCCTTTCCAACACCAAGCAAGCTTATTTGTAACAACACAACGAAAGCGGGGGTTCAAACTAATCAAGCAAACTAAGCAAAGCAAACAAAAACTAAGACGATCCAAGAACAACACAATTGTGCATGAAACAATAAAAGTGAAGTGTCTAGACATACCCGAGCTTTTTATTGATAAAGAAAGGGGATACCCCGAGCTTTTTATTGATAAAGAAAGGGGATGCCTTGGGCATCCCCAAGCTTTGACGCTTGTACCTCTTGGATATTTCTTGGGGTGACACCATGGTGGCATCCTCAAGCTTGAGCTTTTGTCCATTCTTCATCTCATTGCATCATTCTCTCTCTACACCTGAAATTTTTCCTTCATACAAAACTTCACACAATCTTCATTAGCAACATTAGTTTATTTAAAAGATATTAGACCTCTGGCAAATCTTTGTAACAGCAGGACTTTTCACTAAAAACACAAGATACTGTATTAACTCCTTCAAAAATCTCAATTCCCCAAAATAGAACTCAAAAAGGAATCAATAAGAAGCAAATGCAAATAATGGCAGAAATCTGTCAAAACAGACCAGCAGGCAGAAACCGATTTTTTCGAAAATCTTCTGTTGCTCAAATCAAAAAGTGTTGAACTAACAAAAGTTAGCTAACATATTGGGGGATTTATTAGTAAATTATAAGCTCAATCAGAGTAACAGAGACTCCTCACGAATTTTTATGGTGGAGGATAGAAATCTGTTTCTGGACAACAACTCCCCAAATCTCACTTCCCTCTCATTAGAGGTCATTCTTGGCACAAAAAGCAAAAAAAAGGATAAGAAGAAGTCATTACTGAAGTAATAACTTCCAAGACTCAAGGAAACTCTTGGGTTATCTCCAAACAAGTACTTTTCTTTAACACCTTTAAGTTAAGCACAAGAAGCAAGAAGAATCAAGTATTTTCAAATGATGAAGCATTAACATCAAACCTTGCTTTCAAATGAGGAGAAAAAAGCAACTTCTCTCTCCTCATAGGGAGGTGTTCAATACCTTTCTTTAATGGAAAATGATATTTAATGGTGCCTTCTTTCATATCAATGATGGCACCTACAGTTCTAAGAAAAGGTCTTTCCAAAGTAATAGGACAAGAAGCATTGTATTCAACATCCAAAACATAGAAATCCATAGGGACATAAGCATTGTTAACCATAATTATAACATCATTAATACTCCCCATGAGTTTCTTCTTAGCATTATCATTAAGTGGGACATCCAAATAACAATCTTCCAAAGGTGGCAAATCAAGCATTTCATAAATCTTCGTAGGCATAATAGAGACACTAGAACCAAGATCACATGAAGCTTTGAGATCAAAGTAATTCACTTGCATATTAATAATGGGTTCCCAACTATCTTCTACTTTCCTAGGAATAGAAGCTTTGTGTTTTAGCTTCTCTTCCTTAATCTTAACAAGAGCATCTGTAATGTGTTTGGTGAAAGCAACATGCATATCACTAGCATCAGGACTTCTAGCTAGCTTTTGTAGGAACATAATCACTTCAGAAATATTGCAACCATCAATATCAAAGTCAAACTTAGCATCACTAGTAGTAGGCTCAATAGGCTTAGGCATAGTAGGAGGAGGAATAGGGACTACTTGTGGTTTAGTGGTGATGGTGCACACACTATTGTTTCTATCAATTTCAGCTTCCCTTTCCCACCTAGCATGAAGTTGAGCTAACAACCTAACATTTTCATCAATAGTAACTTGTATGGAATGAGTAGCAACAAAGGTACTTTCCATGGTTTCAGGTTTAGCAGCCATTTTATTAATCAAGGAAGACTGAGCTTCAGACAAAGAGGATTTTTTTTCAACATTTAAAAGCTTTTCCTATATAGACTTATTGAAAGTGGTTTATTTACTAATAAAGTCTTTGAGCATGACTTCAAGTTCAGAGGGGGCACTTCTAGCATTGTTGTAAGAGCTTCCATATGAATTGCCATTATTAGGAGGATAAGGCCTATAATTACCATAAGTATTGTTGCCAAAATTGTTGTTTCTAATGAAGTTCACATCAACTTGCTCTTCTTGAGCAACCAAATAGGCTAAGGGAACATGATTAGGATCTAAAGGAGCTTTCCCATTAACAATCATAGCCATAATAACATCAATCTTATCACTCAAAGAGGAAGTTTCCTCAACAGAATTTACCTTCTTAGCATGTGGATCTCTCTCAATGTGCCATTCAGAGTAGTTAATCATCATATTATCAAGGAGATTTGTTGCAGAACCCAAAGTGAGGCCCATAAAGGTACCTCCAGCAGCTGAATCCAATAGGTTTCTTGAGGAGAAATTCAAACCTGCATAAAAAGTCTGGACAATCATCCAAGCAGTGAGTCCATGAGTGGGACAATTCTTAACCATAGTTTTAATTCTTTCCCAAGATTGAGCAACATGTTCATTATCAAGTTGTTTAAATTTCATAATGTCACTTCTCATAGATATAATCTTAGCAGGAGGATAGTACTTTCCAATAAAAGCATCTTTGCACTTAGTCCAAGAATCAATACTATTTTTAGGCAAGGATAGCAACCACTCTTTAGCTTTTAATCTCAAGGAGAAAGGAAAAAAGCTTGAGTTTAATAATATCTCCATCTACATCCTTATACTTTTGCATTTCACAAAGTTCAATAAAGCTATTGAGATGGGCAGCAGGATCATCAGAACTAGTACAACAAAATTGCTCTCTCATCACAAGATTCAACAAAGCAGGCTTAATTTCGTAAAAGGTAGCATCAGGAGAAGGTGGAGCAATAGGAGTGCTTAGGAAATCATTGTTGTTGGTGCTAGTGAAGTCACACGACTTAGTGTTCTCAGCAGAGTTCATTTTGGCAAAGGTGGGCAAGCCAAAAACACCAGCAACAACTAGAGCAGGAACTAATTTTTTTGTGTTTTTGGAAAGAGGCAAACAAAACCAAAAAGAAACAAAGCAAACTAAAAACAAAGTAAAGAGAAAGGAACTGGAGTACTCCCGTTGTGAAGACATCCTTAGCCTCCCCGGCAACGACACCAAAAAAAGGCTTGATGGTGCTGGTTTAGCACTTCGTTGGGAACCCCAAGAGGAAGGTGTGAAGTAGCACATCATCAGTTTTCCCTCAGTAAGAAACCAAGGTTATCGAACCAGTAGGAGGAAGGAAACGTCACACAGGTGTTGCAAGCAACGCGGAGACCCGCATAACACAAACTCAAGACTTTGCCCCAACTAGACAGTGAGGTTGTCAAGCTCACCGATTTGCTGTAACAGAGGATTAAACGTATGGTGTGGAAGGTAATGGTTTGCAGCAAGTAAACAAGTAACAGTGGAAGATGTACCAATGGTAAAGATTGGACCGGGGTCCATAGTTCACTAGAGGTGCTCTCCTTAGATAAACAACATGGCATGAAGGGTAAACAAATTACAACAGGGCAATTGACAGGAACTGAACAAGGCATAACAATGCAATACTAGTCAGAAATATCCTATGATATTCGATTGGGCAATACAACAATATACATAGACCGCCATCCAACTACATCTATGACTAGAAGTCCACCTTCAGGTTATCATCCGAACCCCCTCTAGTATTAATTTGCAACCAACAAACAATAGCTTTAAGCTAAGTGTGTAAGGTAAACAGTCCACATGTTACATAAACAAGAGACCGTTGTTTTCTCCCTAGTGGCAATAGCACATTCTACAACCGAAGAGATTATTGTCACTTCCCTTGGAAACTAGAGGCACGAACCCACTATCGATCATCAATACTCCCTCTTCGAGTCACTAGCAACTACTTGGCCAAGATAGCCACTAACAACGGAGAGCATGCAAGATCACAAACAACACATACATGATAGAATCATAAATACAAAACCATTAATCAAACCAACATAATAATCTCAATATCCATCGGATCCGCACAAACACAACATGCATGATTACAAATAGATTAGATCTTGATCATGAACGGAGCTCACAAGATCTATACATGAAAGCACAAAGGAGGAGATACAACCATCTAGCTACTACATGGACCCATAGTCCAAGATGGAAATACCCACGCATCATACCGGAGAAGAAGGCCTCTAGGATGATCTCCCCTCCGGCAGGATGCCGGGAAGAACTTCAGATCCCCCTCGATCTAGGGACGATGGTGGCGGCGGCTACAGACGGTTTTGTGGAGATTTGATCGGTTGCTTAGGGTTTAGGCATCGGGGGCTTCTTATAGGCGAAGGAGGAGGCCGAGGAGGCTACCAGGGGGCCCACACCCCACCTAGGCGCGGGCCCACCCCTGGCCGCGCCTAGGGAGGGTCAGGCCGCCCTAGTTTTCTTTTTCGTCTCCCCTTCGGACTTCTTGGTCCCCACGAAAAGTTATTGACTTTGGCGTTTGTCCCATCCAATTCCGAGAATATTTCTTTACTAGCTTTTCTGAAACCAAAAACAGCAGAAAACAGGCAACTAGCATTGTGGCAACTTGTTAATAGGTTAGTATCAGAAAACATGTAAAAAACATCTCAAAGTGTGGACAAAGTAAATCAAAGTAGATACTGACAAGCATGGAAAATAAAAAATTATAGATATGTTTCCGACGTATCATGTTCCAACACCGTACGTGTGTAGAGCTTCAAGGTGCAACACTTGGGGCGATGTCTTCATCATTATACGCCTACCTAAGTAAGGTGTGCCACGGTATTCAAGGGTATGAACTTTGTTCTTCCTCTCCGTTACTTATGTCTACATAGTATAGATCTTGGTGATCGTGTTCGTATAGGGATTTTTTTATTTTTTGTTGCGAACCCCTTCAATCCTCACGCACTATGCAGATGTGGCTTCACATGCGGCTACCTCGACACCAGCATCCCCGACCATGACATTGACCATGATGGCTCCTTGCGTGGATACCTAGACCAAGGTTGCATCGCTCTCCGCTCCCAACGCTCTTGGCTCCGTCGACATCGGCACAAGGGCTATTACTTTGCTTGAGCATCTCACCAGCTTCCTCGTCCAACCTACCGCAACGCGACATCATCCATGATGTTCCTGCTCGGACTATGGGGGGTGTCAATCTACTAGATGATATTTTGGTTTATCTCCAGTCTAACCGTCTGCGACGTTCCAGTTGTTTACAATGCTACCACTATGACTGTGGGGGATGTTAGAGTATATGTGTATTGGTATGCCAAGATACTTTAGTATTATTAGGATCCAATCTAACTTGACTTATACTCCAAGATAATTTCTGCACGCCTATATTTACTCTCTCATAAGGCTCAACAATATATCCATATATCGTTCTACACTACTCGCATACGGTGCGACGAAAACCGTTCGATCTAATCTCTTTTCCTCCTCTCCTAATAATGTCACCTACCTTATCCTCTCACCTACCCCATCGACACCAGCCACAAAATTTCCATTCCTCTCTCTCATCATCCACATCGGGGTTCTCTCGAGGCTGATGGTCGCCTTCCGCGCTGAGTGCCGCCTATGCCATGAAGGGCACCGCACTCGCACCAGCGTGCAACTAGATGATCTAGACGTGAAGCTCCTTGGCACGAGAGCGGTCGGGCAGTTTGATACGTAGCTCCATGCGGCTATGCTCCGGTACGCCGTGTTCGCCACTGTCGAAGCTCGGCTCATTGACCCTGCAGCTGGTGTGATTCAACATCATTGGTGTTGTTAGGCCCTACCATTGGCGCCCTCCTCCGCGTCATCGTTAGTGGCATCCTTGGGCGCTCTGAGCAGGCTGGTGGATGCAACGCGGTCATAGTTGGTGGACGAGCTCCATGGGCACGGCGAGATCTCGCATTCCGTCTCCTTGCTCTGTGCCGCCTACCTGCATGTTCGCCGCCATCGATGTCCGCGCGGCTTGGTGGTCCTGCTGTCGACACGGTTACCAATGGATGGGCGGGGATGAGCACGCGCTGGTGTGCTTTGACAGGGCCGGTGCAGATGGAGCCCCGCCATGGGCACGCTTTTACATCAGCAGCGTCCTTCGCATCGTCGCCGTTGCGTCGACGTGTACTGAAAAGGCTGATGGACAGCGGTGGTGGACGAGCTTCATAGGAGCATCCATCTCTGGTGCTCATGGCCCTACTCTACGCTGTCGTCGAACGCATGGAAGAGGTCTTTTATTTGCATATGAACATAATCTGAAATGAACCTAGTTGCATGTGACTCGATTTTTTGGAGGATGGATAATCGACTAGATATTTAAGTATGGGGCCTAATGAATCTTGTAATTAGTATACTCTCTCTATTCCGGATTATTGGGCTATTTTGATAAAACTTTGGAACAAAGGTGGTTGTTTATTGGTTATGAGAAAGGACATGAATTTTTCCTTGATTATTCGGTAATAAATACAAGAGTAATATGCACCGGAGGTCCTAAAAGTTTGGACGAAACTGTATGTAGGTCCTAAAAGTTTCAATGTGTGCAGAGTAGGTCCTAATTCTCAGATCCATGTGCACTATAGCTGGGGCTATAGCAAAGAATTAGGACCTACAGTGCACAACTAACTGAGAATTAGGACCTGCAGTGCATAACTTACTGAGAATTAGGACCTCAGTGCACAATTTAAAACTTTTAAGACCTGCATACGATTTCGTCCAAACTTTTAGGACCTCCGGTGCATATTACTCTAAATACAACATTCCTTTATGCATGCGTGATGTGAGATGTTCTCTGGCGCATGCACGAATCAGATCCTTCCTCACATAGAATTCCTTCGTTTTCAAATAGCCTTGCAGCAAACTAAAGCGTTTTCACGAGGTAATGACGGAGAACCACCACAATTTGGTCTGCAGTGTCACATAACCACCACATAGAGGCAGGGAGATAGAAACCACCGGACTTTGGGTCAGGTCCTCGACAGATAGCACTGATTTCACGTTTTAGGGGATTTAACCACGTTTCTGACAATGGGGCCTGCTGTCAGGTGCCACCTGGCGCTGTCTTGACGGAAGGTCATAGACGCCTGTTAGCAGATCCGCGTAGTAAAATAGCCATTCGCAACGGTGGCTTCGGCCACTTATCTCCACTCTCCTCCATTCGCACCCTGTCGCACCCTGCCGCCGTAGCGTCGCCCAGATCTCTGCCGTCGCATCGCTGGAATGGTATCCTGGAGTGATTCGTCTGAAGCTGAGAGCTCTCTAGGAACTAAGGTATGTGTTTCCCTCTTCATTCTCGCGTAGCTAGGGTTAGGGTTCATATCGAATTGGGGATTTTGAATCAGTGCTTGATTTTAGGCTATTTACCTTGCACATTTGGATTTGTAGGGTTCCAATAGAACGTACGACTCAGATTATTGTGGAAGAGCCGATGATGGAGATATGTATGTGCTTTGCAAATGCAACTGCGTGGCAGTGAAGCATGTAGCTTTCGAGGGATGCTGGACTGGCAGGAGATTCATGGCCTGTGCAGGGGAGGTTAGTGCCACCGGTGATCCACTATTAGCAATGATAAAATCCTTTATTTTCAATTTTTTACATATTTGTTCTCTTTCATTTTATCTGCATTTTAGGAAGGTCAAACTTGTGACTTTATACACTGGGTCGATGATGTGTGGCCTGAAGCACTTTGCAAATGCCTGACCAAGCTGTGGGAAATGTACAACACCTGCAAAGAGGGTAGGGTTAATGATGTCCTCAATCGTATGGAGAGTAGATACCAGGCTCAGGATGAGATTGCAAAGCTTAAGGTGGACCTGAAGCTAGCACAAGATGATATGAAGCAAGTGGTTGAAGATAAGCAGGTGACACTAGCTTTGAAGGCCAAAGCTGAACAGGCTTTGATTGATGCAAGGTCAGAACTGGAGAAGAGGATAAATCTTGATGCATCAACCTCTAACATGCATAAGGTTTTAAGGAATAAGGCAGAGAAAGAGTACCAGAAAGTCAAGGAAGAACAGAAGAAGCTGGAAAATTACATTGCAGAACTAATGAAACATAATGACGGGGCTAGAACAAAGCTTAGGAATATCAGAGGTATTTGTGATGTGTAGTGGGCATGATTGCTCTGTAATCTTTGGCTGTGGTGACTAGGTGGTGAACTAGTAGATTAATGCAATGAACTAGTAGATTGATGTAATAAGTTGAATTATGTGGTGTTATGAACTAGTAGAATCATGTGGTGTTTTGAACTAGTAGTATTTCTTTGGTTGTGATACTATTTGTGATCAGAGTTATTGATGTATTAAGTTGAATCATGTGGTGTTGTGGATGTTAAAGTTGAATTATGAATTTTTAAGTTGAACTGTGAAATGTTGGAGAGGAATATTAACATTTAGGTACAGTTGTAAGAAGAGAGGTCAACATTTCACAGAAAGATAAGCACATCTAGACAAGTTTTTGACATGCCATAACATAGTTTTACATCACATCAAGAGAATGCTCACTATGGTGGTGCTGCAAGTTTCCACCATGATTAGGCATGGCATAGGCTAGCGGCACAGGCGTTTCTCTAACACAAAGTACAAACTCCATGGACTCACAAGTTCCCCTCTTGTTTCACACGGTTGACATCCATAGACAAAAGAGCACGATATCAACGATGTACAGAGTACAAGTGCTATGTTGAAAATGTTACCCGTGACATCACTGTTCTGCTAATCCCAACGTATAGATGCAAGCATATACAACTTCGATGTCCACAATGGTTCAAGATTATTAGGGGCAAGAAAATAAAGTGTGCAATCAAGTTCGTGAGAGTTTTACTAACTAGTTTTCACATAACAAAATACTTTTTAATTCGGAAGGTAGATGAAGCTTGAGAATTTGCTTGGAATAGCAATAGCTACTAGGTAGATATGGTGGACACAAGTGGCAAAAGTTTGGTTCAAAGAAGTTTGGAAACATGAGAAGTGTGCCTTATCAAAACAGGTTTTTGGCTAGCAAGGCTGGGTAGCAAGCAAGAGAGTTGAAAGAAACAAGCAAACATACAAGTAATAAAGCCAAACATGCAATCTTCCTTGAAGACATAAAAGATCTTAAATAAAGAATACTAAACTTATGAGCCAACAGGAAAGAAAACAAATGATACCAAATACCTGTAAGCTTTTTCTTTCAAACCTCAAAATTTGTTGCTACTAACCAGAACTCGGTTTGCCAAAACCAATTTAGATCCACTTGATGCTCCCAAAGTGGTGACAATACTGATCAACAAGATCCATCATATAATAGAGATTGCAAACTAAAATAAGAAGTGCAAAAGGTAAAAGATGAGACTTCTCACTAATATTCAATAAAGGCACTCACACCAAGGGATACATAGATAATCAACTAAAGTAGAGATACTTCCACATGCAAACCAAACCATAAGATAACTTCTCTACCAAATATATGAATCCACTAAAAAGGTAAAGGATAAAATATAGTGGTGGTGATACCGCGGCACTCCCCCAAGCTTAGAACAAGCCAAGGGGATGCCAAACCTGATGACGAGTTACTCCTTCGGTGGTGGTGGTGTTCTCTTGATAAGTTTTTCAATAAGTTTCCTCAGGTCCTCCATATCGAAGGTAAGAGTACGGATTAACTCCGAATTATGCTCAATGCATCCCATGATCAACTCGGACCGAGGATCCCAGTCCTTGTTAATCTTTCTCCATTCTTCCAACTTAGAGAGTTTCTTCCCTGAACGGTTAGAACAAGGGGTACTAGGAGGAAATGTGCATGGAGCGAGGATATGGCGCGGAGCTCTCCCTCTTGTAGACATCAGTGATGTCCTCCTAAGCTGGGTAGGTTGTGCCACCAAACCAATGCTTGCGATGGTAGCGCGGGTGTCCGGTTTCTTGTCCTCTGCCATGTCACCTTCATATCCTACCGGAATCTCCTCCTCCTTTGAGACTTGAGGTTCTTCTTCCTTGGGCTTCTTGCCTTTATCGTTGGTCGAGGCCATGGCGCTCTAAACTCGAGAAGATTTCCTGACAGAAATAGATTCAAACGAAAACACGAGGAGAACATGATGCACGAACCTCGGGGGATCCGGGGGGTTATATATTACGAAGTTTCAATGCATAAGGAAGGTTTTGACACTGAAACGAGGCGGAGACGGAGTTCGGGGAGGGGACACCCCCCTCAGGCGCGGCCAGGCTAGGGCTCGCGTCTAGGATGGGTTTGTCCACCCCGGGCTCCGTTTCCTCTTTAGTTGTGTCTCGTAACTTACTTTATGTATTAAAAACATCAAAAATATAAAAAGATTGGAGTTTCACGAACCTTCAGTTTTTACCCCTTTTACCTATTCAAAGATTAACTCTGCGGATTCCTTTTCTCCTTCTCCTGAAAAATTCCTTCTTGCAAAACCCTTGCACAAACTCAATGACAACATTAGTATAAGCAAAAACCATAAACCTTTGGATCACACTTCAACTGAAAACCTATCAAAACAAAGGCTTCTGTAAGAGGCAAATGCAAATGATGGTAGAAATCTGTCAAAACAGACCAGCATGTAAAGATTGATTTTTTGAAGACCTATTGTTGCTCAAATCACAAAGTGTATAACTAATGAAAGTTGGGTAACAACCTGAAGAACAAGCTCAGAAAAATGCAGCTCAATTTGAAGTACTGAGTTCCCTCACGAATTTTTACAATACAGCAAAAAAATCTGTCCCAGGACATCCACTTTTCACAACTCCTGTACTTCACAAAAGTAGTTGAACTTGACACAAAAACCAAAACAAAAAGGATAAGGAGCGGTTATTACTGAGGTAATAACTTCCAAGACTCAACAAAACTCTTGGGTTATCTCCCAACAAGTACTTTTCTTTAATGCCTTTAAGTTAGGCTTGGAACTTTCAAGGATGCTCACATAGGGGCATCAAAGAGCAAATAACCAACACACTTGAGTCTAACCCACTTCCTATGCATGGGGGTATCATGAGCAAATGATTTTTTTAACAAAAATCCACAAGCATAGGAAGGCAAAACAAATGCAACTTCAAAGCTTTCAACATAAAACGGGGAAACTTAACATCATTGAGATGCATAAAAACATGTTTCCCTCTCTCAAATTAACTTTCGGTAGCACTATGAATAAATTTGACAATATAACTATCACTGGAAACAACTTTATCATTAGAGTGGGCATACTTACAGTCATCAAAAATAGGTCCTAGGTCATAGACTGGATCAATAGAAGCAAGTTGTTCCATCCCGAAATCTTTATTAGGCAAGCTATTTTCACAAGGAGCTTTATATTTGGAAGCACGTTGTCACAAGGAGCTTTAGCAAATTTGGAAAATTTAAACTCATAAGAATCTCCATCAAACTTAGTTAAAACTTTTTCCTTCTTACAATCAATAATAGCTCCACAAGTATTCAAGAAAGGTCTACCAAAAATGATAGGACAAGTTTTGCTAGCTGCTGAATTAAGCACTAGAAAATCAGCAGGATACTTAATCTTACCACAAAGAACCTCCACATCTCTTACAATGCCAATGGGGAAAATTGTTTCCTTATTAGCAAGGTGAATAACCACATCAATGTCCCCAAGCTCACAAGGACCAATGCAATCTCATGCATAATCTCCCTATAAAGCTCATAAGGAATAGCACCAATATCACATAAACCATAGTAGCAATGATCACCAATTTTTACAGAGAGCACAGGAACACTAGCTTTTCTAACTTTACTAGGATGAGAAATAATATTAGAAGCATCTTCATAGAAGACAATGTGCTCATCCTCTATATTTCTAGTGACAAGATCTTTCACAATAGCTACCACAGGTTCAACATTGAATTGCTTACCAGGCTCCATAGTTTTATTTGTACTTTTGTTATTTGCACTAATAATCATAGAATACTCCTTTACCTTAGCTGGGAAAGGCATTTTCTCAACATGAGGTTCAGGCACAATATGATTAGTAGTACAAACTTGAGTACTTATAACTGAAACATGATTAACATCTTTATAAGGAGCATGGTACTTATTCCACTTCTTCTTGGGAATTTCTATGTAAGAGGCAAAGGATTTAAAACATTTGGCAATACTTTGGGAATCAAGACCAAACTCATTGCTAATATCACGGAAGTCATCAGTTCCCATAAAAGATTTAATGCATTCATAATCATAGTTTATACCTAACTTTGTTCCTTTGTCATTCTCCCAAGCTTCAGTGTTATCTTGAATACGGTCTAAGAGATCCCATTTAGCTTCTTCCTTCATACTTGTGAATGATCCAACACAAGAAGCATCTAGTAAATCTTTATCATGAAGAGAAAGCCTAGCATAAAAGTTATTGAGAATAATATTGTTAGGGAGTTCATGAATAGGACATTTAAGCATTAGTAACTTCAATCTCCCCCAAGTTTGAGCTATACTTTCTCCATCAAGAGGCAAGAAGTTATAAATAAGATTTCTATCCTTATGAATTTCACTGGGAGGATAAAATTTAGAGTAAAAGAGAGATGCCATATCCTCCCATTCCATGGATTGTCCATTCTTCAACTATCCCTTTCAAGGATATGGAGAGTAACTTCTTCTTCACATGTTCAGTTGTGATACCTGCACACTTAAACAACCCGCATAATTCATGGATAAAAAGCAAGTGATCACCAGGATGGACAGTTCCATCCCCAAAATAATAATTATCCATAACACGGTCAGCAATACTTGTAGGTATCTTAAAAGGATCTATCTCAACAGGAGGTGGTTCATCTACTACCCTAGCAGTGGTAGTAGTTTTCCCAAATAGAAAACCAAGTGGGTTATCCATATTGGAAACAAAGTAACAAGCAGTAACAAAAGCAATACTCACAGTAAAAGTTTCCCTTACCAGTTCCACTCTTCAATAGCGCTTCACTCCCCGGCAACGGCGCTAGAAAATAGTCTTGATGACCCACAAGTATAGGGGGTGTATCGTAGTATTTTCGATAAATAGGAGTGTCGATCCCAACGAGGAGCAGAAGGTGCTGAACAGTGGTATGGAGCAGGAAATCCCTGTGAATACTTAGCAAACGGATTTTTAGTGGTTTTCTGATAAGGCAACAAAACAAAGAGCAAGTAACAAAGGCAGTAAACAAACGGATCAAGTGGCCCAATCCTTTCTTAGCAAAGGACAAGCCGATGGAAATACTTATAAGGACCAAACGTTCTCGAGGACACATGGGAATTTTGTCAAGTGCTTTGCTGCAAATAGTTGAGTACTCTTCTTTGGTGTTTGTAAGTGTTGCGTGGGTGAACCTGTGCTAACATACCGCCCTTCCTAGGACTAATACATACTTGTGATTAAACCTCCTACAAACATCCGTAACTACAGGAAAGTAATTAAGATATAAATCTAACCACAGCCTTAAACTCTCAGATCCTACACTCCCTTGTGCAAATGTGTCCTAACGGGGAGGTTTCTGTCACTCCTGCAACCCCGCGATTAGTAGCCAAATACACAATACATCCCCATAGGCCCATGAATGGTGAAGTGTCATGTAGTCGACGTTCACATGACACCACTAGAAGAATAGCACCACAACTTAAATACTAAACCATTGAATAATAACTCATCAGAGATTCACTACTAACAACATGAATTCTCCCATGTCCTCAAGAACACAACGAACTACTCACAAGACATCATATGGATCAAGATCAAATATGATATGGTAATGGATAACAATATGAACATAAACAATAATCCAATGGTTCCACTCACAAGCATCAACTACAATAGTAATTAACACCGGGAAAGTTTCCCCTAATGAACTAAGCAATATCCAACACAATTGTTACAACGGGACAAAGTGGTGATGATGGTGCTGATGGAGATGATGGTGTGGATGATGATGATGTTGATCTCGATGAAGCCTATCTTGATGATGGTGTTGATGGCGGCAGTCTCCCCTCTCCGGGAAGGAATTCCCCCGGCAGAAATCTGTCTACCGGAGAGATCTTTCTCTCTCAGTGTTTTCTGCCCCCAGAGGCGGCGGAAATCTATCTGTGGTCGCCCCTGAGGATTAGGGTTCCGAAGGGAAGTTATAGGCGAAGGGGGAGAGTTGGAGGCCGGGCAGGTGGGCCACACCTGCCCTAGGCGCGACCTCAGGTGGGCCCGCGCCAAGGGTGTGTGGGCACCCTCCAGCCCCCCTTCGCTCCTCCTTATGGCTTCCTTCGTCCTCAGGTAAAATAATATGTTTCCATATTTTCTGGTATTTCTGATCTTCGCGAAATTGCACCTAAACGCCTTCTTTTCCATCAGAATCCAGACTCTGGCAGCTCATCCTCCAAGAATCATCCAACATGCATAAACAGATGAAAAGCCATAAGTAATACCTCATAATAAGACAAATATCAGTGAATAGAGGTAAATTATGATATAGAATGGTGATGCAAATTGGGCGTATCAATCAACTTTCAAGAAAAATCCCAGAAAATATCGCAAAACTCCTATTTTACCAGAGGACTCACGAAGCCAGAAGACGAGACGGAGAAGGGCCACGAGAGGCCCACACCACCTGGTGGCGCGGGCCAGCCAGGTCGCGCCAGGGGGTGGTGTGGCCACCTCGGGTACCCCCTTGACCTCTCCCTTTGCCTACATAAGCCCTCTAACCTAAAAACAGAGGGGGGTTCGACGTTTTTCCAGATAGAGTTCCGCTGCACCGCCACCACCAGAAACTGCGATTCGGAACCAGAAACTCCGTTCTGGCACCCTGCTGGGACAGAGAATTGGAGATCATCGCCATCACCATCACCAAAGACTCTCCACCAACCATACATGAGTGAGTAATCCCCCGCAGTAGGCTATGTGGATGGTAGGGATTGGATGAGATCTATCATGTAATTTAATAAGATTGTTAGGGCATGGTGCCTAGTATCTATTGTTAGTTCTTTTTGACATTGTTGCAACTTGTTATGATTAATGCTTGTCACTAGGGCCCGATTTCCATGATCTCAGATCTGAACATGTTATTGATTCATGATGATAGTATTGTTTGTGATCTTACCTGCAAGTTGTTTACACATATTATTGTCCGGAACCCGAGGCCCCAAAGTGTCAGTAATCGAGATAACCAGAGGGGATGGCTGTGATGTGAGGATCACGTGTATTCACGGAGTGTTAATGCTTTTCTCCAGTACTCTATTAAAAGGAGTGCCTTAATTGCCAATAGATTCCCTTGAGGCCTCACTGCAACGAGCTGGCAGGACAAAAGATGTTGTGCAAGTTCTCATTGCGAGCACGTATGACTATATATGGAACACATGCCTATGATTGTTTAGTACTTGGATGCTTTATCTTATTTATCTGCAAATGCCCTTGGTCTTAATATTACATGAATAGTATTGTCGATACAACGCCCGTCCATCCATCCCTATGCCTACCACACTCAAATCTTGATGTTTGCTATAATTGTTACTACTGCCTTTATTTTACTGTTGTTGTTACTTTGCTATTGTTACTACAAAACTGTTGCTACTGATAAACTATTGTGAGCAAGACTATTTCCAGGTGCAGCTGAATTGACCACTCAGTTGTTAAGGCTTATAAATATTCTTTGGCTCCCCTTGTGTCGAATCAATAAATTGGGCTTTACTACCCTCAAAGACCGTTGCGATCCCCTATAGTTGTGGGTCATCAAGACTATTTTCTGGCGCTGTTGCCGGGGAGCATAGCTTTATTTGTAAGTTCACTTGGATCTATTATTGTTCGCTGCTATTCCTTTCATCATGGGAAAGTCTCGTGATAGAAAGTTTCATATTTTACCATCCACTACAAGAAGAGGTACTGTCCTAAACACCTCTGCTGCTCTTGATTCACCATCTGTTATAAGTAATCTTATTACACCACCACCACATACACATGCTACACACACTGCTACTACTACTGAATCTGAAATTGCTTATGATACTCATGATGTTACTTCTACTGTGCTTGATGCAAGTGGTTCATTAGGTCCTTTCCTAGATGCTAAAATTGCTAGAACTATAATGGGAAACACTGAAACTCCTAATGAAGATACTACTACACCTGTTAGCTCACCTGAGTCTAGAGAGAGCTATGATATTAATGATGGTTATATTGAAATGACTGATGAATTTACTGAAGAATGTCGAAACACACAAGGTTCTAGTGCTATTAAGAGTCTTCTTGAGAGACGGACTATTAGACCCAAACTAATTCCTGATGCTAAGTTTGCCACATCTCTCATAAACATTAAAGATAAGGATTATAACTTCTCTCTTGATTTATCCTACATAACCATTGTTGAGAAAGAACCTTTTTGTGGGACTGAAAATGAAAGTGTTGTGGCTCATATGACTGAGCTTTCTACTACGAGTGGTTTATTTTCTGATGATATTAAGATGCGCACCTACTTTGTTGCTAAAATTTTTCCTTTTTCACTAAAAGGAGAAGCTAAAGCTTGGTTTAATAATTTACCTCTTGGATCCATTGATAGCCCTGATTGCTAATTTTTCAGAAATATTTCCCTCCTAGTGCTCGACATGCTGTTTTGTAGAAACTTTTTGATTTTAAACAGGGAGAAGAGGAGAAAATGCTTGAATCATGGGCAAGGTTCTGTGCTTTGATTCATGCACATCATGGATGTCCTTTACCTAAAAATGAGATTCTTGATATATATTATAATGGACTAATTGATGAATCTATGACATACCTGGATAGTTGTGCTGATTGTGTTTTTAGGAAAAGAATTCCTGCAGAAGCTGAGGAATTAATGGCTAAAATAAGCAAGAATTATGATGATTGGACTACATCTGAGCCAATTACACCCGAGTCAACTACACCTGAACCAACTATGCCTGAACCAATCCCAAGACCAACACCCAAGAAGAGAGGAGTAATTGAACTAAATGATGAAGTGATGAAAGAAGCTAAGAAATGTCTTAAGGAGAAAGGTATTAAATCTGAATATGTGAAGAATTTACCTCCTATAGAATAATTATATAAGCCAATATCCCACTCATCCACTATTGAGGTAAACTCTCTCCAACATTTTGATGAAGGTGATATTCCTTATTCTAAACCTCATGATCAATGCTTAGAAGAATTTGATATTTTTATTATTAAGCAAGATAATTTTAATAAGCAACTGCAGAATCATTTAATGGAAAACTCTAGAGCTATTAACGAGTTGAAAGATATTGTGGTAAGAACCTCCAACGATGTTAAAATTCTTATTAAACATTTTCAAATGGTTCAAAATCAAATTGATCAACTTGCTAAAGTACAAAAAGATTTGCTAGTTAATGCTTCTGGAGAAAAACATGCTTATGAAATTAGAACTAGGAGTGGTGTTGCCACTCAGGGACATCCAAAAAGAATTGATCTCGATTCTCAACAAGTTTAAAATAGAGGTACTTCTTCTAAGAGAAAGAAAAAGAAACATAAAACAGTTATAGAATTTCCTGAACCTGCTATAGATCCTAATAGTATATTTGTCTCTGATGCTGAAACTGAAAGTGGTAATGATAAAAATGATGCTCCTGATAAGGAAGAAACTTAAGAGGAACCTGAGAGGCACACTAAGAACACTAAGTACACTAAGGAGGATTTTGTTGCTAATAAACATGATAGTGAAAGAGAGCCTTCGGTTCAAAAACCAATGCCTTTTCCTGATAAGAAACACAAGTCAAAGTAAGAAGAACACTATAACAAGTTTTGTGAGTGGATGAAACCTTTATTTTTACAAATTCCTTTGACTGAGCTATTAAATTGCCTCCTTATTCAAAGTATATGAAGGATATTATTTCTAATAAAAGGAAGATTCCTAATGAGAAAATTTATACTTTGCTTGCTAATTATTTCTTCAATGGTAAGGTTCCAAAGAAACTTGGGGATCCAGGGATTCCAACTATTCCTTGCTCTATTAAAAATAATTATGTTAGAACTTCTTTGTGTGATTTGGGAGCAGGAGTTAGTGTTATGCCTTTTTCTCTCTGCAAGAGACTTCAACTAGAAAATTTGATACAACCTGATATATCTTTGCAAATGGCTAATAAGTATACTACTATTCCTGTTGGTATATGTGAGGATGTTCCTGTTCAAGTGGCTCATAACTATTTCATATTAACTGATTATGTTGTGCTTGAGATGCCCAAAGATGATAATATGTCTATTATTCTTGGGGAGACCTTTTATTAATACTGCAGGTGTTGTTATCAATTGTAATGAAGGAAAAGTAACTTTTAATATTAATGATAAGGAGCATACTGTCTATTTCCCTAAGAAGATTGATAAGAGTTATGGCCTAAATTCAATTGAAAATATTGAGGGCATCAAAGTTGGAGAAATATATTGCCCCATACCACAAGAAAATTATGAAACTATTATGATTGGGACTATTGCTATAAAGATTGAGGTAACATAATCATTTAGTGAAATGCAAAGTTTTGTTTCATATAAAATTGTTTTGGTAACAAGACTTGATCCACCTTGTTAACAAAGGGATTTTAATGAACAAAACAATGTTTTCACCATGATTATCCTTGCTCACCTTTATTTTCTCTACTCCAATCTTTGCTCTTCGCCTTGTTCGTCTTTGTTTTGCTAGTTGCTTGCTTGTTAGAGTGTCTTAGAATTTCTGTAGTTTTAGTTTTTGTTTGCTTTTGCATCTTTCCAAAATCTTTTTATGTGAGAAAGTCATTTTTCATTATGTGAAAATTGCCCAAAAATAAAGTTTCCTGAAAAATTCCAGAAAATTCATATTAAATTTTTACGCCAAAAAAGGGGTAGAGAGGTACCTGGACTGACCCAGGGAGGCCCACCAGGCAGGCACACCCCCTGGTGGCGCGGCCAGACCAGGGGCGCACCTAGCCCTGGTGTGGGCCACCCCTGGCCCTCCACTTATTCTCCTTCCTACCACTTCTTTCTCTCTCCCAAAAAACACGAGAAAATTTCTGAAAGCTCGAGTTCTTGTTGTTCTTGCTTGCAATTTTTGATCTCCTTGCTCAGTCCATCTTAACTGCTGATTTTTGGAGGGATTTCTCTCTGGTATATGCCTCCTCCGCTTGTCCAATTAGATTTTTGATTGGTGGATTATATCTTGAGTATTTTTCTACTATAGGTGACATGTCATGTGAGTTTGCATGCTTGTTCTATGCTTAGAGAATTCATTTTGATGCATGTTTAGCCCTCTTTCAAGTCCCTATAGTAGTTCCCCATCACTTATTAGCTTTGAAATCACTGGGTTTGATGTTTTTCTAAAAATTTTAGAAAAGAAGATGAATGAATACCAGTTGAATCAACATGAATTAAGGGTACCAGGGATTACGAAATTACACCACGAGGAGGAAGTTTTCCCTTCTATTTATCCATGCCCCGAATTCATGAGAGCTGCAGGGATTTTTCAATATTTCCAGACTCTAATTTTTAATGCAGGGTTGGAGCATTTTGTTGGAGAGGAACCTTACAAATATGTGAAGCTGACTATGTCTGTGGTGCAGGATTTTCGATTTAGTTGGTATTTGCCTAACCCCCTGGTTCACTACAAAATTTACAATGTAGCTGTCAATCTCCCTTTTGATGATTTTTGTGCAGCTATCAAAGTACCACAGTGGAGTTCATGTGAGAGGATTACAGAGCGACCACGCCACTCATGGATTTATATGCAGAAATTTGCCAAGGGAGCAGCTTCTCAAAAGAGAGCGGTAAAATTGGGAATATTCATCTCCCATCTATTCGTTATTTTGCCTATTTCATTGCCAAATGTGTTCTTGCTAGGAAGAATGCTAGCAAATTATCTTCATATGATCTAGCTTTAATCTCAGCTGCTTTGGATCGAGATAGGACTTATAACTTGGGTGCTTTGGTAGCTTTCCGTCTTGCTGCTAACCACGAGAAAGGTGGAATTTGTGGAGGCCTCATTGCCTCTTGTTTATTAGCTTTGCATGGTTTAGCACCTCATCATTCAGACTTACAGTTTACCATAGAGAGGCTTGATCTTAATTCCATGATACATCATAAATTTGTTTCTTCTTGGGCTAGTTTGACGAGTTATCTTATGAAATAACCTTTCTCAAGAGTGGTCGGAGAGGGGGTAAGTCTGAGAAAGTAGTCCCCTTACATGCACCTGCTTTGTTTAACCTTGATACTAGGAAAGGATGGTCAATCATGGAGGAAGAACTCGACACATACATGGCAGAGCTCTCCCAGCAAGAGGAGAATGTTGGAGAGGAAGCCAGAGATAATTCAGTTTAGCCCTCCAACATGGGGGAGTCTTCGTACTGATACGTCGTAAATGTATCTATAATTTTTTATGTTCCATGCTTGTTTAGTATCAACTTTGTTATGTTTTGTCTTCACTTTAACCTTAATCACTTCAAGATGCTTATGATAGGGGCAATGAGAGCTGAAAGCTAATAAGTACCATAATTTTTGGAAGCTCTTTTTGAAACTTGAAATCCCTGCTTCCCTTTATGAAGGGCCTTTCTCCTTACTTTTATGTTGAGTCTCCACCTTCTGTCTTTATGCACCAATTAAGAGAGCATAGTTGTCATTCTTAGTTTTATGTGCATTGTCCCAAACCTTATTGATTGATTCATAATGTTGATATTGCTTGTTCTTAAACTATTTGTATCTAGTCACCCTTATGAACTTTGAAGGTGTCCTATGCAATTATGTTTTGCTATTCTATGAGGGACAAGCTGAATACCACTCTTGCTATGTTTTATGTATGTGAAACAAACAAATGTCTCTAAATGCATTGTTATTCATGATCTTTGTTTGTACCTTTTCATGTTGCAACATAGTTGCTTTGTCTTATTGTTATAACTACATCTTTCATGGTCATGTTTAGAGTACTTTGATCCCAGCTATCAATGCTTTGCAAATGGTTTGATCAAGATTATGATGGTGCATGTCACCTAAAAAATTATTCTTTTTATCACTTACCTACTCGAGGACGGACAGGAGTTAAGCTTGGGGACGCTTGATACGTCGTAAACGTATCTATAATTTTTGATGTTCAATGCTTGTTTAATATCAACTTTGTTATGTTTTGTCTACACTTTGAGGTATTCTTATACATTTTCTAGGACTAACCTATTAACAAGATGTCGCGGTGCCAGTTGCCTATTTTCTGTTGTTTTTGGTTTGATAGTAAGGAAATATTCTTGGAATTGGATGTGACAAAAGCCAAAGTAAATATTTTACCGGAGAGAACACAGAGTCCGAAGGGCAGCCGAAGGGGGGCATGAGGTGGCCACACCCAAGGGACGCGCGGCCCAGGGGGGTGCCGCTACCAGGTGTGGACTCCTCGGGCGCCCATCGACCTTGCCCCTTCGCCTATAAAGTCACCCCGATGTAGAAACCCTAAGCACCCGATCAAATCTCCACGAAACAGTCCATAGCCTCCGCCACCATCGTCCCTTGATCGGGGGATCTGAAGCTCTTCCCGGCACCCTTCCGGAGGGGAGAGATCATCCCGGATGCCTTCTTCATCACCATGCCAGCCTCCGGTATGATGCGTGAGTAGTTCACACTTGGACTATGGGTCCATACAGTAGCCAGATGGTTGTTTCTCCTCCTTTGTGCTATCATGTTTAGATCCTGTGAGATATGTTCATGATCAAGATCATCTATTTGTAATCATACATGTTGGGTTTGCAGGGATCCGATGGATATTGAGAGACTATGTCAGATTGATTATTGATTCTATCATGTCTGTGTTATTTGTGATCTTGCATGCTCTCCGTTGCTAGTATCTATCTTGACCAAGTAGATGCTTGTGACTCCAAGAGGGAGTATTTATGCTCGATAGTAGGTTCATGCCTCTAGTAATTTGGGGAAGTGACAGAAATCTCTAAGGTTGTAGATGTGTTGTTGCTACTAGGGAGAAAACAACAATCTTTTGTTCATGGAACAATTGTATTGTTTACTTTACACACATTGCTTAATGCAATTATATGTTGCTTGCAACTTAATACTGGAAGGGGTTTGAGTGATAACCTGAAGGTGGATTATTAGTCATAGATGCAGTTGGATTATGGTCTATGTATATTGCTGTAATGGCCAATCAAATCTCATAGGAGTCATGATGTCTAGTATATGCATTGTTATGACTTCTCAATCTGTCAATTGCCCAACTGTAATTTGTTCACCTAGCATGCTATTTTTCTTATGGAGAAACACCTCTAGTGAACTATGGACCCCAGTCCAATATTTATCATTGATACATCGTCTACTTTTATCGTTTACTTTCTACAAGCAACTACTATCTTCCACACTATACGCTTAATCCTTTGTTTTCAGCAAACATGTGAGATTGACAACCTCACTATATGTTGGGGCAAAGTTTTGAGTTTGTGTTATGCAGGTTCCAAGTTATTAACAACACCTTGGAGTTGTTTTTTCACTCCCACTGGTTCGATAACCTTGGTTTCATAACTGAGGGAAACTTACTGTTGTGCTCTTCACACCTTCCTATTGGGGTATCCCAACGAAGCTCTACAATGAACTGATCCGCATCACATACCAGCAGCCCTCTTATGATTGGGGAGTTTCTTCTTCTTCATCACGAGGGCTTGATTATGATCATTCTTATGATGATCCACCGGCTTGGAGTTACTACCCGCTGAAAGGGCATTTATTGTCATAATCACTTTTGGTGTTCGGTAACAACAAGTAGATCATTTTACAGTTTGTCACTGTCCACAGTTGGTATTTTGATAAGTGAAAAGCACCCTCACACTTGGGAAAAGTCCATACTTGTGTGACACATTTCTGGAAACTCCAGACCGGAGTCTCCGGTCTGCCAAGACCGGAGTCTCCGGTGTGGTCCGGAGTTTTCGGTTCTGTCTCCGGTGGTGTCTTCAGGATCTGGGATGGGACATACTGACTAGGGGTTCGGAGCCTGCACCGGAGGATACTCTGGAGTCTCCGGTTCTTGCTCAGTCCAGAGCCTCCGGTGTTGGAAGACCGGAGTCTCCGGTCTTGCTGGGTCATGGATGGTCTGGGTCATTCAGATGGGCGGTCTGGAGGCTGGTCCGGAGATTGGTCGGATTCTCCGGTGTAGAACGGAGTCTCCGGTCTATAGACCGGAGTCTCCGGTCTGACTTTTCTACAACGGTCAGAAAACGGTTCGTGGAGGGAGCTGCCTATAAAAAGGGATCCTTATCTTCTTCCTCCAGTTGCTCGAGGTGCTCAAGAACACCAACTCAATTAGAGCCACCAAATCTACAAGATCCTTATCGTCTACTTTCTTGTCAAACCCTAATTTGAAAAAGAAGAAAATTTGAAGTAACACCTATTCACCCCCCCCTCTAGGTGCCCATACGATCCTTTCAATTGGTATCAGAGCCTCGACTCTTTATTTGGGCTTTACCGCCTAAGATAATATGGGTAGCCAAGATGGGGAAGGTGATGGTGAGCCGACTATGGTGACCATGGAAGATCTCAAAAACTTGGAAACAAGATTGAGCTCTTCCTTGGTCAACGAAGTCAAGAAGATGCTTGAGCAACTTCTTAAAGACAAAGATGGCTCATCATCCCCCTCTCCTCAAGAGGATCCTCCATCAGTTTTACCTAAAGGGAATACTCCAGTATCCCCCGAGGATAGAATGGTTAGGGGTAAACAAGACAACACTAATTCCTCCACACAAAATGATGGTGGGAATGGTGAGCACCGCGATTCATGGTACTCTCCCGACCCTCCAATCCCTCACCCTCATGTTTATAATAGAGGTGACCCACCTAAGCTTGAAGAATCTGCTACTTTTGCTCAATGGCAATCACTAATGAGAACTCATGTGCGCAGCTCTTGCATTGAACTATGGAACATCATCGAGCATTGACTCTTTATTGGGGATCCAAACAACTTGACAAGAAGAGAGGTTGTCAATAGTCAACTCAATGCCACTGCCTTGCATATGATTCAACAAGGTTTAGGTACAAAGTATTTTACACACATTGAGCACTTTTGCATTGCCAAGGAAGCTTGGATGCCCTCACTATATTGTTTGTTGGAAATGAGAGTATGAGGAGGAACTGGTATGATGCTCAAAGCAATGAAGCCGAAGGATTCTACATGAAGGAAGCTGAAGATCACGAAGACATGTAACGAAGGCTCAAGACCACCGCCACATCTTTTAGAAATGTGGGTGCCTCACATGTGGATGATGCATGGATAATAAGGAAATATGTGAGTGCACTCATGCCCTTTTATCCCACCGACTTGAAGAGCCTACAAGGAAGACACAACTACCATCTCATGACCTCAAATGAAGTTATGCAAGAGATGGCCGCCTTCAAAGTTGCTGCCAAAGATGCTCATGCCCTTGGTATGAGCAACGTTGTCAATGTTGCTTTGAAGGCCAAAGTTGTGGAACATGGGGATGAAGATGATAGTGATGAATACCTCTCCATGGACCACCCCGATGAAGTCAAGATTGCTCATAGTCAATATATGGCCTTCTATGCAAAGAACTTTCCGAAGAACCCCGCCAAGGACAAGATTGAAATGCAACGAAGAAGCAACCCAAATGGGAAAAGAGAAAATACTACTAGATTGAGAACTTGCTTCAATTGTGGTGACCGCTATCACTTTGTGGCAAGTTGTCCCTATGAGAAGATAAGATCATGGGGGTAAGATTGTGTTGAAAAAGACTCTCAAAGCACCTTACAAGAAACCCTTCATCAAGAAGAATCCCATCAACAAGAAGTCGGGAGAAATTGTCTTGATCACTCATGAAGAATACTCCTCCGACAATGAAGATGAGGAAGAGGAAACTTCTAATGGTGTGGCGGCTCTAGCCACTACTTCTACTCCGACATTCTCAATCTTCGATTCTCCAAATGAGAATTCTCCCATCAAGAACGTCACTTTCCTTATGGCAAGAGGAACAGAGGTATCCTCATCATCTCACTCCACTCCCTTAGTTAATGATGAAACTAATGATGAGATGTATCCATATGTTAAAAAGGAATTAATTGCTTTTGATGAGTTTATGACTAAACTACAAGGGGATGCTAAGATACATTTTGGAAACATCCTAGATCAACTTTCCCACACACAAGAGCTCCTAGATGTAAGATGTAAACTTGGATATGAACACATGATTGAGCTAGAGGCTTTAAAGAATGCTCTAGAAGAAGAACAAGAAACTAGGATGTCCCTTGAATTAAAACTTGAAGGGCTTGATGAGGCCAATGACATTATCGTGAATAAACTCATCAAAGAGCGTGATCATGCTATTGCTAAATACAAAAGGGCTAAAAAGGACAAGATTGAGTTTGGTGTGGTTCATGAAAAACTTGCCGAGGACTTTAGTTTGCTTAACAAGGCCCACAAGACTTTGGAGAGTGAACTCTTGTCACTCACAAAGTCCCATGAAACGCTTCAAACTCAATTGGACAATATTCCTTCACCTAGTAACTTCATTCCATCTAGTATTACAACTATTCTTGAAGAGAATGCTAGGTTGAAGGGGGATCTTGCTAAGGCCATATTTCCACAAGGCAACAAGTCCATTGATGATCTTTTGAGCAAGAAAAGGCCTAGTAGTGATAAAGGGGGCATTGGTTTTGTCTCCAATACTAAGAAGAATAAGAACAACAATAAGAAGAAGGCCAAGCCCACACGAGAGACTAACAAGGCCATTGTGGATAGTAAGTCCACAAGTGGTAAAACTATGTCTCATGATGACTTTGCGGGAAGTGCTAACCCTCACTATGTTCTAATGCGTGATTATTATGGTGATCTGTATGCACAATATGTTGGCCCATATGATGGTTATATTGCTTGGTCTATCTGGGTTCCCAAGACCCTTGTTGCTAACAAAAGAGGACCCATTGAAAAATGGGTACCTAAAAATTAGCTTGATCTTTTGTAGACATATGAGGGTCAAAGTGGGTGCTTGATAGTGGTTGCACAAGTAATATGACCGGAAGCTCGTCTATTGTAAAGGACTTAAAGCCAAATGATGATCAAATCACCGTGACATATGCCGACAAGTCAAAGTCTAAGGTAATGGGTTTCGGCAAGGTTGTGGTTGCTCACGACATTACAATCGTGAACGTCATGCTTGTTGAAACCCTTGGTTACAATTTACTTTCAGTCCGTGCTCTTGGAAATATGGGTTTTGCCGTCTTTGTTGATGATGATATTGTGGTCCTCATGTGGAGCAAGTCTCTCAAGGTCGCTTTCGTTGGGTATGTAGAACATGACTTGTATGTGGTGGACTTTTCGGGGCAAGCCACTACAACTGCGGTGTGCTTATTCGGAAAGGCCAATGTGGGTTGGTTATGGCATCGCCGACTAGCCCATGTCAATATGAGAACTTTGCAAAGTCTCCACAAGGAGGGCCATATTTTTGGACTAAACGAAAATGTTTCCTTTGCCAAAGATCGTGTTTGCATGGCATGTGTTCTAGGGAAGATGCATGATGCTCCTCACAAACCTAAGAACCGCATCAAGTCCACCAAGATCTTGGAGCTCCTCCATGTGGACCTCTTTGGTCCTCCATCTCATGCAAGTCTTGGTGGGAAGAAATATTGCTTGGTGATTGTTGATGACTTTTCAAGATACTCTTGGGTTTATTTCTTCAAGTTGAAGAGTGAGACTCAAAAGACCTTTATCGACTTCATAAACTTGGTTCAACGGCAATACAATGTTCCCGTGTTGATTCTAAGAAGCGACAACGGCACCGAGTTCAAGAACTACACCTTGAATGATTTCCTTAGTGATGAGGGGATTAAACATCAAAATTCCGCTGCATACACCCCTCAACAAAATGGTGTGGCCGAAAGGAAGCACCGGACTCTTATTGAGATGGCTAGGACCATGTTGGCGGAGTTTAAATCTCCATACAACTTTTGGGCCAAAGCCATCTCCACCGCTTGCCATGCTTCAAACCGGCTCTACCTCCGCAAAGAAATCAACAAAACTCCATATGAAATACTTACTGGTAACAAGCCCAACATATCTTACTTCCGAGTGTTCGGTTGTAAGTGTTTCTATCTCATAAATGGTGTTAGTTTGTCCAAATTCGAGTCTAAAGCATTAGAGGGCATTTTTGTTGGCTATGGTATCGAATCTCACACTTATAGAATCTATGATAAGCTCTCCGGAGCCGTCATAGAAACTTGTAGTGTGACCTTCGAAGAATATGATGGTCCCCAAGGGGGGCGTGTTGATGCTTGTGATACAGATGATGAAATGCCTCAGGAAGCCATAGGAAGAATGGGTGTGGGATATATCCGCCCCGTTGAGGAACCCCTTATGGCAGATCGAGAAGAACTATGCTCCACTCAAGTGGAGCCCTCATCTTCACAACATCAACAAGCTCCATCCACCGAGGAGGACAATGACTCAAGCCAAATACAAGATGTGGACCCTCAACATGATGATCATAGTGACAACTCTAGTCAAGGGGAGCTTGATTCATTCGCCAGGGTGTCAAGTGGTGCCAAGGCAATTGCTCAAGGAAGATCCGTACAAACTGCGTTGAAACAAGCTCAGATTGATGCTGGAAGCGCACTTTATCAAGACCAAGGTCAATTTGTGCCTCTAAATGAAGAGAATGATTCCAATGATGATCAATGTCAAGTTGATGGTCAAGACGAGGATCAAAATGATGAAGAGGGTCCCCCAAGAAACAACACGGAGATCCACGCTCGTCGCGAAGCTAGGAAGGAAAGAATGTTGGAATTAAGAGACCACTCTCTACAAAATGTAGTTGGTGACCTAAGGAAAGGTATTTCCACAAGAGCACAATTGAAGAGGTTCAGTGAACACAAAGCACACATATCCATGATTGAACCAAAGAAAGTGTGGGAAGCTCTTGAAGATTCAGATTGGTTAGAAGCTATGCACAAAGAGCTCAACAGCTTTAAGAGAAACAAAGTATGGAAGTTAGTAGAGAAGCCAAAGGATTGCCGCAATGTTATTGGAACAAAGTGGATATTCAAGAACAAGCAAGATGAGCATGGAATTATAGTAAGGAACAAGGCTAGATTGGTTGCACAAGGGTTCTCTCAAATTGAAGGCATTGACTATGGAGAGACTTATGCACCTGTGGCTCGCCTTGAGTCCATCTATATCCTTCTTGCTTATGCGTCACATCATAACTTCAAGTTGCAACAAATGGATGTAGAAAGTGCATTTCTTTATGGCCCACTAAATGAATTGGTATATGTTAAGCAACCCCCGGGATTTGAGGACCCCAACTTCCCAAACCATGTCTACAAACTTGATAAGGCGCTCTATGGGCTCAAGCAAGCCCCACGCACGTGGTATGAGCACCTTAGAGAGTTATTGTTTGACCGTGGATTTGAGGTTGGGAAAATTGATCCCACTCTTTTTACTAAGAAAGTCAATGGGGAGCTTTTTGTATGCCTAATATATGTTGATGATATCATCTTTGGCTCATCTAACAAAGCTTTAATGATGAATTCTCAAAGCTTATGACTAGTAGTTTCCGGATGTCTTTGATGGGGGAGTTGAGAGTATTTCTTGGTTTTGAGATCAAGCAAGTTAGAGGAGGGACATTCTTCAATCAAGACAAGTATACTCAAGATATGCTCAAGAGATTCAATATGCAAGATTTAAATGGAGCTCCTACTCCCATGGCTACAAAGACTCGTCTAGAACAAAATCCAAATGGTAAATATGTGGATCAAAAGGTATACCGGTCTATGATTGGTTCTTTGCTTTACCTTTGTGCATCTAGACCCATATTGTGTTGAGTGTAGGTGTGTGTGCAAGATATCAAGCGACTCCTAAGGAAAGCCATTTAATGGCGGTTAAGAGAATCTTTCAATATTTAGTTCATACCCCATTTTATGGTCTTTGGTATCCTCGAGGCTCAACATTTGCTCTTTGTGGATACACGGATTCAGATTGGGCGGGGGACAAGGATGATAGAAAATCAACATCCCGGGATTGCCAATTCCTTGGTAGGTCCTTGGTATGTTGGTCTTCCAAGAAGCAAAATTGTATATCTCTCTCCACCGCCGAAGCCGAGTATGTGGCAGATGCTAGTGCTTGCACCCAATTGCTATGGATGAGGCAAACTTTAAAGGAATACGATGTCCATTGTGACAAATTGCCTCTTCTATGTGACAATGAAAGTGCTATCAAGATTTCCTACAACCCGGTGGGTCACACAAGGACAAAGCATATTGAGATTCGCCATCACTTCATTAGAGATCATGTTTCTCGAGGTGATATTGATCTATCATATGTGTCAACCAAAGATCAACTTGTCGATATCTTCACGAAGCCACTTGATGAAGCAAGGTTTTGCTACTTGAGGAATGAACTAAATGTCGTAGATTCAAGGAGCTTGACTTGATTTTCTTGCATTCTCATCTATGTTTTGACCCATGTTTGGTTTAGGTGTAGGCATGGATATAGGGGGAGTGTGGTCCTAATTGATTGGACCATCCCTCCCCCATTATGCCCAAAGCAATCAAAATCATTCCTCTTAATATCATTTAGTGATATGTGAGCTTAATGATGAGTTTCGGTAATGGACCCAAGATATATCTTCGTGGTGCCAAGCCGAGTATACTCAAATATGGTGGCCTAGGACACCGCCCTCTCTCATTCGAGAGGTTGGTACTTACTCATGTTTGTCATTTGCCTGATTCTACTCTCTTGGAGCTTTTCTGAATGCTTTTGTGAATTCCTATGGCTCTTGATTGGTTCTTCACAGTTTGATGTCTCAACCCAAGCCCTTTCTCTATCTTAAAACTGTCTATCTCTCATATATGTCCCCAAAACACCTATCCTGAAACTTTTGGTCGAGGAGGACCAGAGTCTCCGGTGTACATACACCGGAGTCTCCGGTGTAGACCGGAGTCTCTGGTGTAGGTCGGAGTCTCCGGTCCAGACGGTTTCTGCCACTTAAAGTAGGGGGCGGGTGAACTGGTACAACAGTTCCTCATTCTTCACCCCGTCCCCTACCTCCAAACCCGTCGCATCCTCTTCCAAAACTCCTCCCCGGAGGTCAAGAAGCCCCCGGGATCCGCCGTGCCGCCGGCCAACCTTCCCCTCTCCTCCATTGGGTCATTCCCACCGGAGGAATTGATCCCATGGACAGATCTGGTACCTCTCCTCTACTTTTTCTCCTAGGGTTCATCTCTAGATGTGTTCTTGAGGATTGATGCTGATTTGTCCATTGGAATCACTTGTTTGCGAGCACTCTAGTACTTTAGCCTTGTTGCATTACCCGATCTACTAGATTCACCCTCACTAGCATATCCACATCTCATGCCCGAGCCTCCTGACCGGAGATTCCGGACTTAGGTCCGGAGACTCCGGTCCCTAGGACTGGAGACTCCGGTCTGAGCCGTAGACTCTGGTATAAGGTGCGGAGACTCCGGTGTTGGGTGAATCAAAACAGACCAGAAATGCATCAAAGCTCTTGTACTGCATTATTGGGACATATATACTCATCTCCATGCTATCTCCCTCACTGCTATTCACAGGTGATGGTTCTCGTCGTCCTCGTCGTACCAAGGCCAAGTCCCAAAGGGGCAATCCTCGCTATGATGAAGCTCGGGGTCAATTTATCGTGCCTCCGTCCAACCGGAAACAGCTGGCACGTGATGCAGCTTACTTTAAGAGGGATCAAGAGAGGGCTGAACGAGAGGACCGTGCCAAGAAGGCCAAATATGACAACCTTTAGACCTTGGCCAAAATGTCTAAAGAGGAGTGCCGTGAGCTGAGAAAGACAGATTTCTATACGCTGCCTCGCACTAGTGATGAACCTCATTTCTGGAGGAAAGAACAGACCGTGTTCATGAAGGATGTGTATGGTGTTCTCACCAAATCACATGTCTGCCCTCAGAAGTTCATGAGTGTTGAGTAGATGCACCTCAGCCCCTACTTCAATGATGCCTTGTGGATCTGTGAGAAGCTGGGTCTGTATAACTTGATGGAGCTGCGTGAAGACTACAATATCTACCTTGTACAGTAGTTCTATGCCACAGTTGTGTTTGGGTTTGATCAAGACATGACTATGGTTTGGATGTCTGGTACCACTCGCTGCACAGCTACATTCCATGACTTTGTCAACGTCATTTTTGAGACCTTTCATGGAGTATCCACTCCTGTTGGGCTGCGTATGCACTCTGCAGCTCTAGGTGAGAACAAGTTGAAGTTGGCGCCTCTATATGACGAGGGTGTTGTGGGAGGGTCCAAGGGACTCAAGACTCTCTACAACCTTATGCTAAGAATTTTCCGTCATACCATTGCACCTAGTGCTGGGAATGATGATGCGATTAGGGGTGGCCTTGTCAACCTTCTATACCACACTCACCGGATTTACAATGCTGGACCAGAGGCAGATGCTGCACCTATTGATGTGATGGATTTTATCTTCGAGGAGATGTTCCATGCTATTCTTTACAAGAAATCTCCTCCATATGCACCTTTGGTTATGAGGCTCATCAACTCCCAGGAGGATGATTCTCTACTTGGCATACCACCACACCTCACTGAGCACATGTTGGTCTCACTGCAGCAGAAGGGGCGTATGGGGCCTGCTCCGAGGCGTCGCTATGGGGATGATGATGAGGAGATTGAGACTGAGAGAGCTCCCTCCCCACCTAGAGTTCGGAGGAAGAATGCATCCAATGCCCCTATGCCTACTATGACTCGAGACTATGTGCATGAGCGGGTCAAGAAGGCCAGTTTTTGGGAGAGGGCCCTTTGTTGCATGAATGTTGACATCCGTAAGCAGCAACATGCATCCTACCAAAGCAACCGTCGTATTGAGAAGCTCCTCAAGGAGATCAAGGAACGGGGTGCTGAGGATAATGAGGAAGGTGAGGATGAATACAATGATGAGCATGGGGCTCAGCAGTCCACAGAGTCTGATCACACACTCTCATTTGGGGCATGGAATGCCCAACAGGATAGTCTGGTGGATTGGAAAACATTTGCTGATGTCACCTACGGTTTCGGGTACCAGGGTACCTCCTCTTCTCGCCCTCACGGCAAAGGGCCTGTTGTCCCCAAAGACGATGATGATGACTATGATGAGGGTGGTGATGACCAGGATGAGGATGAGGATTCCAAGGATGACGATGACTACTGAGCTGTTGGGGCGCTAGTTTAGGTCTTTTTCCTTTTTCGGCGTTTCGATGCCAAAGGGGGAGAATACATTCTCATCGGTTTGCATGGGTTTGGGACTTTGGATTTGCTACTATCTACTTTTATTTGCCATATTCAAACTTGAACTTTATGTGTGTTATTTGTTGTTCATGTGTGTGACTATGACTATGTGCTTGTGTGAATTATCTATTGATTTACTTAATTATCTTGTTGCACATAGTCAGGGGGAGTCCCATATATATTTTATTCCATGCAAATCACTTGTTGTCATCGAACACCAAAAAGGGGGAGATTGAAAGGGCATTTATTGTCATAATCACTTTTGGTGTTCGGTAACAACAAGTAGATCATTTTACAGTTTGTCACTGTCCATAGGTTGGTATTTTCATAAGTTAAAAGCACCCTCACACTTGGGAAAAGTCCATACTCGTGTGACACATTTCTAGAAACTCCAGACCGGAGTCTCCGGTCTGCCAAGACCGGAGTCTACGGTGTGGTCCGGAGTTTTCGGATCTGTCTCCGGTGGTGTCTTCAGGATCTGGGTTGGGACATACTGACTAGGGGTCCAGAGCCTGCACCGGAGGATACTCCGGAGTCTCCGGTTCTTTCTCAGTCCGGAGCCTCCGGTGTTGGAAGACCGGAGTCTCTGGTCATGCTGGGTCATGGATAGTATGGGTCATTCAGATGGGCGGTCCGGAGGCTGGTCTAGAGATTGGCCGGATTCTCCGGTCTACAGACCGGAGTCTTCGGTCTAACTTTTCTACAACGGTCAGAAAACGGTCCGTGGAGGGAGCTGCCTATAAAAAGGGACCCTTATCTTCTTCCTCCAGTTGGTCGAGCTTCTAAAGAACACCAACTCCATTAGAGCCACCAAATATACAAGATCTCTTCATCCAACCATCCAAATTCATTGATCTTTGGAGAATCGAAGGAGGAGGCCTTGATCTACATCTTCACCAAGAGAGATCTTCATTTCCCCCTCATTCACTTGAGGGCCCCCAAGCTCTAGTGTTTCATTGGAAACCCTAACTTTGATTTGGTTCTTACAAGCTTGTCTTTGATTTGTCTTGACAGCTTGCTTGTATTTGGGAGCCTCCAATTAAGTTGTGGATGTGTGCCCCGAACTTGTTGTAAAGGTGTCGACTTCCACCCCGAAGGTTGCCGATATAGTGGAAGGTGGATCGAGCCCGTTGGGGTGAGATTCATCAGAGAACAAGGGAGGCCTCTCGTGGCGTTGGTGGTTTGAAACCACCCCCTCTCCAAATGTAGACGTACTTCCCCTCAAAAGGAAGGAACTACTGGAAACAAATCCTTGTGTCTCCGCGTCCACTCCTTTGGTTACTTCTATCCTTTACCGCACTTTACTTACTTGTTCTTTCTTAGTGTTGTGATAGTTATTGCATGGTTGACATATAGGTTAATTCACCATAGTTGCATAATCTAGAGAATTTACCTTTCTTGTCAAACCCTAATTTGAAAAATAAGAAAATTTGAAGTAGCACATATTCACCCCCCCTCTAGGTTCCCATACGATCCTTTCCCCCGCGTTTTGATTGATCTCCACTTAGGACAAAAGCCTAAGCTTGGGGGAGGTATACCGACATCACACTCATCTACATATCATGTTCTATCGGTACTTTGCATATCCATGTTTCGCTTTCTTTTTAGTTTTTGTTTCTGCTTTCCAAAACACAAAAATACCAAAAATATTTTTGTTGTTTCTCTTTGCTTTCTTCTTTAGCTTTTAGATTTGGTTTGTTATAAGAAAAATCCAAAAAGATTTTGCTTTGTTTGCCTTTTCCTTTAGGTCTTGCTTTAAAAAATCAAAAACCTAAAAATATTTGTTGTTCTTCTATGGTTTTGTAAAGTTCGTTGCAGGGTTCAGCGGTCCTCAGTGACTCCTTGGAGTGTGGTTTTATATTATTATTCAAGCCACACAAATGAAAGGCAATGATGATTTATGACAACTCGAGGTGTGGTAAGAGGCTGGTAATGAACTCTATTTGTCTTCATTTTTTGTACATATACTCATCATTGTGGGCATGCTTAGTCTGTTCATGTAGGGTGTATGTTATTTAATGAATGCTTAGTAGTTCTTGCTCTCTTATGATTAGTTCCAACTTGCTAATAGTTTGTAGCATGTCATATAAATGTTTGCTTGCATTGTTCTATTCATAACTTGGTATGACACTATGGTATCCTCCTCTGAATGCTTCATTTGAATCGACTTGGCACATGCTCACGCATGCATATGACTGAACAAAAATCAGTTAAGCCTCGTTGATTTATTTTGCCTCAGAGTTCTTGTATCACTCTTATGCCATAATTAATTTTTTTTGTTGCAAGCATGATTATGACAGTTACTGCTCTCTCGATTGTCGCTCCCTTTCTATTGCTAGCCTTTACTTGCAATGAGTATGAGTTCCACTCGTGCATCCAACTCCCCAAAACCAATATTGTCAAAAAGTGTCCACCATATCTACCTCCTAGCATCATTGCTATTCCGTGCATATTTATTATGCCTTGTTTTATTCCAAATAAAATGTTTGCTTGTTATGAGAAAATTTGCTAGTAAAGCTCTCACGAACTTGATGGCACACTTTATTTTCTTGCATTTAATAAACTTGAACCATTGTGACTGTCCATGAAAGTTATATGCTTGCAAATTATAGGCTGGAAGTTAGCAGAACCATGCTATCATGGGGAACGCTTTCAACACATGTACATATTACCCAGTTGATATCATGATCTTTTGTTTGTGGATGTTGGTGGTGTGAAATAAAAGGGGAGCCTGTAAGTCCATGGAGTTATGTATATGTGTTAGAGAAACGCCTGGGCGGCTAGCCTAAGCCATGCCTAATCATGGTGAAAACTTGCAGCATAACCATAGTGAGCAATCTGTGAAGCATCCTCAATAAAACTTATGCAAATAGCAAATAAAAAAGATCGCTGAGATGCTCATTGTCTGTTGCCTTGTCATTTTGATATGGGATAGCTCATGTATCATGGGGCAAGGGGTACCCCGTTGGCGATTCTCTATGATACACATACACTTACAATGACAAGAACTTACCGATAATTAAAGTTGAGTAGCATGAGGAATGACCCTCGTACTCAAGGGACATGAGATTTCCAGTTTATGATCTGTCAAGCATATAACTCGTAGTTGACCTCACTTTAAACTTAACCACTTAAAGATGTTTATGATAGGGGCAATGAGAGCTCAAAGCTAATGTGTACCATACTTTCAGCATTTGGAAGCCTTTCAAACTTTTCAAAACCTTTCACTTCTTTGTTGAGTCACCATTCATTCTATGAGCACCTTCCCGAGAGCATAGTTGTCATTCTTAGTGTAATGTGCTTGTCCCAGAACACGGTTAATTGTGGCATAACTTTGATGCTTGTATCTTTGATATCTTTACTTCTAGTCTACATTTAAACTTTAGAGGTGCCTTGGCATTTATGTTTTGCTCCACAATCAAAGGCAAACGAGATACCACTTTATCATACCTTCTTATGAGCATTACAATGTTGCTTATGCTTATGTTTCATGGTGCTTATTTTATTGTGTTGGAATCTCTTTATAATTTGCATGACTTTGAGTGGACTTATTTGCATACTCTTTATTATAAACTGCCTAAGTATTTGATTATATGCTGAGAATATATACATCTTATGAAGCAAATGTGTTCGTGAAAGTTTCTTTTATCGCACTCAGTTTTCAACTGAATTGCTTGAGGAAAAGCAATAAGCTAACATTGGGGGGAGTTGATACGTCCAAAACGTATCTACTTTCCCGAACACTTTTGCTATTGTTTCTCCTCTAATTTGTGTGATTTG
Source organism: Avena longiglumis (assembly GCA_030063025.1). Taxonomy (NCBI): domain Eukaryota; kingdom Viridiplantae; phylum Streptophyta; class Magnoliopsida; order Poales; family Poaceae; genus Avena; species Avena longiglumis. The sequence continues at coordinate 18,001,522 of CP125975.1, forward strand.
GATACAACTAACACGGAATGACGCTGTTTTCAGCAGAATTGCTTTTGTGTCTCGTTTTTCTGTAGGAAATCAACTTTCAGGAAAAATCCCAGAAAATATCACAAAACTCTTATTTTACCAGAAAACTCACAGAGCCAGAAGACGAGACGGAGAAGGGCCACGAGGGTCCCACACCACCTGGTGGCGCGGACCAGGTCAAACCGTGTCAAGGGGTGGTGTGGCCACATCGGGCACCCCCTCAACCTCTCCCTTCGCCTACATAATCCCTCTGACCTAAAAACAGAGGGGGGTTCGACGTTTTTCCAGATAGAGTTCCGCTGCGCCGCCACCACCAGAAAATGCGATTTGCAACCAGAAACTCCGTTCTGGCACCCTCCAGGACGGGGAATTGGAGAAGATCATCGCCATCACCATCACCGACGCCTCTCCATCAACCATCCACGATTCCCCCATCCATGAGTGAGTAATCTCCCACAATAGGCTATGGGGATGGTAGGGATTGGATGATATCTATCATGTAATTGAATAAGATTGTTAAGGCATGATGCCTAGTATCTACAGTTAGTGATTTTTGACATTGTTGCAACTTGTTATGCTTAATGCTTGTCACTAGGGACCAAGTGCCATGATCTCAGATCTGAACATGTTATTGATTCATGATGATAGTATTGTTTGTGATCTTACCTACAAGTTGTTTACACATATTATTGTCCGGAACCCGAGGCCCCGAAGTGACATAAATCAGGATAACCGGAGGAGATGGCTGTGATGTGAGGATCACATGTGTTTATGGAGTGTTAATGCTTTGCTCCGATACTCTATTAAAAGGAGTACTTTATTTGCCAGTAGATTCTCTTGAGGCCCCGCTGTAACGGGCTGGTAGGATAAAAGATGTTGTGCAAGTTCTCATTGCGAGCACATATGACTATATATGGAACACATTCCTATGATTGTTTAGTAGTTGGATGATTTATCTTCTTTATCTGCAAATGCCCTTGGTCTTAATATTAAATGAATAGTCTTGTTCATGCAACGTCTGTCCATCCATCCCTATGCCAACCGCACTCAAATCCTGCTGTTTGCTACAATTGTTACTACTGCTTTTATTTTACTGCTGCCTTTACTTTGCTATTGTTACTATAAAACTATTGCTACTGATAAACTATTGTGAGCAAGACTATTTTCAGGTGTAGCTGAATTGACCACTCAGTTGTTAAGTCTTATGAATATTCTTTGGCTCCCCTTGTGTCGAATCAATAAATTAGGCTTTACTACCCCCAAAGAGTGTTACGATCCCCTATACTTGTGGGTCATCACTCGTCGATGGCATGCTGACGACGAGTGCCGCCGCCACCGCCGCCTCCCGTTGCCATTTCGTGTCTGATGTGGAGAAGGGAGGGGAGAAGAGGAGGAACTGACCGAAACAACCCCGACAAACGCATACCTAACGGGCGTCTCTGCCCTTCCGTCAAGACAGCGCCAGGTGGCACCTGACAGCGGGCCCTATTGTCAGAAACGTGGTTAAATCCCCTAAAACGTGAAATCAGTGCTATCTGTCGAGGATCTGCCCAAAAGTGTGGTGGTTTCTGTCTCCCTGCCTTTATGTGGTAGTTATGTGACACGCAGACCCAATTGTGGTGGTTCTCCGTCATTACCTCCGTTTTCACACAATGAAGCTGCATGGAATCGGTGGGGAGTAATTAGAGGAGAGTTAATTGGAGTAATCAATGCATATAGGAATCTCATTTTTTTTGGAATCTCTATAAAATCGTGATTTGTCCAATATTTTGGAATGGAGGGAGTACTACCAGTTTAATCTGGCAACGAAGCATAATTATTATGACAACAGACTTAGTAATTAATATGGAAGCTATTAATAGTTAAACATAACAGCTAGGCCTCAGGCAACCATGCCTAATTAATGTTGCAACTTAAATGATTATAGAAGTTAGTAAACTGGTACTCCACTACTACTCGAGTAATAATATGGAGTAAGTAGGCTGAATTAACCGACAATTAGTACCAATTGAATCGGGTAGCGCTACACCTAAGGCCTTTTTCTAATGGGTGTTTCTTAGCACGATATTATAGACAAATTGCTTATATGGCACTATATTTAATGAAGAAAGAAGGAGTATCTTAGCTTAGCTACAAGCCTTGCACGCTATCATATGCAAAATTACATGGTTAGGCTGGTCATAGTGGAGAGTAACTTAGTAACATGTTTATATTACTAGAAGTTATTATCTTTATAGTGGTAAATAATATAAGTATAGTTCCATGCAAGACCTCGTTTATTAGATGATAGATTGCTTTGATTTATGTGATGTTATGGTAACATAATATGTTACTATTCTCTCGGTCCGGTTTATTAGGCACTCGTATGTAGTTTAAGAGCAACTTTGATTATTAAGTTTGGTTAATCTATGTTTTGGCAGGGGTTGTGCCTGGGCTCGGTCCGTTTTTTTTTCAATTTTATACCATTATTTTAATTATTTTATAATAAAATTAATAAAAAAGTATAAAAAGGTATTAACAGGCCCATGCTAAACCTGTTTAGCTAATGTATCGTACCTTGAGGTGGAGCACACCGACCTAATGTCCCAGACATGCTAATGCTTTAGCTTGCCGTGCCGTGCCGTGCCGTGGGTCGGTCCATTGGCTAGGTATAGCTTAGAGCATCTTCACTCGCCTATCCAGGAGGCCGATTTAGACGCTGAATTTTGGTCCGGACGACGAAAATTGGCCCAGTCGCGTATCTAAGGACCTGTTTTAGGTCGGATTTGGGCCAATTTTGGTCCGGACTATCCAGGCCGATCCCAGGTTTCCGAGTACGTCATGTGAACGTCGGACTCAGTGAGTTCGGTAAAACAAAAACGAAGTGGCGCGTGGACCCGCCGAGTCAGCGACAGAAGTCGAGTCGTCGTCATCCTCGGAACCACGCGGCGACCGCCGGACATTAACTGCCTGTCGCGTTGGCCACGCGTCGCCGATTTATGATGCCACCGTCGCCGTCTCGGCTCCCGCGACGGACCGGCGGGCACTAACTTCATGCCGTTTCCCATTTCCCGCCCTCGCCGCTACACCCCTCCCGCCCTTCGCCGCCTACCTCGGCCTTTATAAGCCGTACCCCTCGCCGGAGATCTTCACACTCTCTCACAGCTCCCCCACCCACAAGCCCAAACTCCAGCGAACCCTCTCTCACCTTTTCCCCTTCCCATCCATGGCCGAACGGTACCCCGGCGATGGAGCTGTGGCGAACGGCTTCGTTCGGCGCACCCTCCAGGCCTGCAAGGCGCGCCTTCTGCACGACGCCGACTATATGGCGCCGCCGGACACGCAGATGCCTCCGGGGTGGAAGCTGAGCGTCGGCGGCATCCCTATCCCGCCGGCGCCGATGCCGGAGGAGCTGCCGTACGATGTGCAAGAGTACATCGGCGACATGGACGACCCCTCCGAAGTCGAGAGCGCCGACAACCTCCTCTACTGGGAGCAGTTCTTCGCGGACCGGCGCGAACAGGAGCTCACCCGCCATGAGGGGCCGCCGAACGAGTCGTCGCCGAAGCGCAACAACTCGGCTGGCCGCCGGCGTTGGTGGAGCGCGCCAGACCGGACACTCACGGCGGAGATGGAGCACATCAACCGCGGGAACACGCTGCGGCTCGGCTTTCCGCCCACACCGACGCCGGCGGCCAGGTCGGGTCGGCTCCCTCCGCCGAACTGGATGCCGAGGAGGATGGCGAGCATGAGCTTGTCCTCCTCCACGTCGGCATCCTACTCCTTCGGCTCGGCGCCGCTGCGCACGCCGATGGCAGTCAAGCGCGAGGCGGAGTCGCCTGTGCGCTCGCCGCCGCGGACGCGTTCGCGCATTGTCGTCATCGGCGAGCCGCGGACGACGGCGTCGCCAACCGGCCGCCTGCGTCTCCGCCGCCCCAAGACAGAAGACTCGCCGGCGCCCGAAGACGGCGCCTTGAGGATGGCGCTAGAGCAGTCTCTCCGCGACATGGCGTCGCAGCCTCCGCCGGTGGATCCCTCCTCGCCGGACATCCTGAAATGATCTAGGAAGGACTGGGAGCAGGCAGAGCGGCAGCGCATCCTCGGCCTGCAGCGAGCCTCCGGCGGACGCTGGCGGTGTGAGCTTCGCCTACAGGCGCCCACTCGTCCTCGGCGGCGAGGACGAAGGCCTGTCCTACCAGCCCTGGAGGTTCGGCGACCCAGGCCAGGGGAGCTCCCTTCAGAACCAGCCGTCGAGCGACAACGACGACGGCGAGGATGACGGCCGTGCCGATCCTGGCTGCACAGCGTTCTACAGAAACTTCGGCCTATAGAACGGCGAAGTCACCGGCGCAGTCCACTACCTTCCTTTTATTTAAAGTTTATTATGTAATAGTTTAGTTTAAATTTGATATAATCCGCCTATATTCATTCAACTTAATGAAATCCGCCCATCTTTAATGAATTTTTAGCCGAACTTGAGAACTCGGCATGGATACGCGTAAACCTGGCAATGGTTAAGGAACTCAAACATACCCAACCTGAACCCACGTGATGACTTGATAAAAACCAAACCAAACTGACCCACCAAAATGTCTACTGCAACCCTGAAAGGGCATGTATGCCCCCATGTGTGGTTTTGGTAATTAATGACAATCTCTATGGACTAATGTGTAAATTGAGTTTCACTTATAGGTTTGTCCATTGGCATCGCTTGGGCCATGTGTTGGTCTCAAGGTTGGAAGATGAAGAAATGTCCAAGGGCTTTGTGCCCATTGGAATCATGAAGAAAGAAGGAGCTTGAAGGTCGATCAAGGCATGTGCAAAGAGTTGCATCAAGATGGATCAACCTCAAGTAAGGATGAAGAAGGACGAGCTCAAGATGCGCCATCTCTAGAAGATCTCATGCTTGAAGCTTGCCATCCTCGTGCTCATGGAATGATGAAGACAAGTTCAAATAAGAGGTTTCCCCATGGAGTATGGGGGAGCATTTGGCAAGTCTTCATCAAGCAAGAGCGAGCAAGAGCAAACAAGAAAGGTGTTCCCACTATAGAAGAACAAGACGGTATACATCAAGTTCAAGTGGGACGCTCAAGGCAAAGGTATGTTGATAGGGCTTCTCTTTTGCCGGTCTCGTGTTGTTAGTTGGGAGACCGGGTTTAGGATAGATAGCCGTACTATCAGGAGGGGCTCTCAAGCGGGTGTCTCGTTTGCATCGTTCGGAGAGAGCTCAAACCTTTGCATTCATATCATCATCTTTCTTGGTTATTATTTGGTTCTTGTCCATGAGAGGATCTAGAGCTTGTGGTCACCATCATAACAAGCTCTAGCTCATCATTTAAGGATTTCACTTGCATATCTTATTGCGGTTTTTGATCTTGCGAGTTTTCCGGCTCCTATTCGTCGTTATCTTTCCTACAAAATTGGTTTCATCCCGTTTGGAGTTCGGATGCAAAAGTTATTGCGTTTCTGGTTTTCTGGTTTCTGGGATTTCCCTGACCGGAAGTTCCGGCTTCCCACCAGAAGTTCTACTAGGGCATCTTTGCCGCCGAAAGTTCCGGTGGAAGTTCCGGGTCTTCTTCCGCTCACGCTCAGTAACCTTCTGTTTTGAAGCGTTCTATTTGCCGGAACTTTGTCGGAACTTGCATCGGAAGTTCATCGGAACTTCCGGTCTGTTTTGACCGGAACTTCCGGTTGCGCTTCTGGAGCGGGCGTCAATGGTCTGATGACCGTTGGAGCCAGCTGGTGAACTTCCGCCCAGCCGGAAGTTCCGCCATGATTCGCTTTTTAGTTTCGCTCCATGATTTTCGACCGTTGGCTGGGTGCCACCGAATTTCGACCTCCCACGGAAGTTCCGGCCAGTGTCGCGAATGCCCATAAGGCAGATCCGGGAGCCCTTTAAAGGGCTCCTCTTCCCTTCGTGGGCACTAGCTTTTCTTCTTGGTTCTTGGCTTTCTCTCTCCTCCATTGTCAACCTTGAAGAAGCTTTCCCTCTCCCTTTCCCCTCCTATGATTCTTGCATCTTTTTGAGGGATTTGAGAGAGGAGATCTAGATCAACAATCCCCCCAAGTCAAATCCCTTCTTTGTGAAGGAATCATTGGGATCTAGATCTTGGAGAGTTTTGTGTTCTCCTCTTGTGTTCTTCCTCCCTTATTCCCCCAATAGCTTTTGTAGCTTTGTTGGAATTTGGGAGAGAAGGACTTGCCCTTGAATTTGGTGCATAGGTTTGAGTTCTACTCTTGTGTTCTTCCTCCCTTATTCCCCCAATAGCTTTTGTAGCTTTGTTGGAATTTGGGGGAGTAGGACTTGCCCTTGCATTTGGTGCATAGGTTTGAGTTCTCCTCGGAGATTCGACGAGTTCAAGCTTGTGAGCTTGTTTCTCTTGGGTTCCTTGGAACCCTAGACGGTTGTGTGGTTGGATTATTGACCTTTTGTGGTCTTGTTGACCTTTTGTGGTCTTGTAGCCTTTTGTGGCGTTGTTGGCCTTTTGTGGCATTGTTGGCCTTTTGTGGCTTTGTTGTTGGGAGCCTCCAATTGAGTTGTGAAGTTAGCCCCAATCTTATACGGGTTCAGTGACCGCCCTCAAGCGTCCCATAGTGGAGCGAGTGCCCGCCTTTTGTGGTGCGCACTCGGGAGAATATGGTGAGCCTTTTGTGGCGGCGGTGAGTTGCGTGCTTCCGCATCCGGGGTGAGGCCTTGTGTGGCGTTGGGTGAGTATCGAGCCACCACACCTCGAGGTGAGGCATTTGTGGCGTTCGGAGAGCATTGCGTCATCGCACCTCTCCAACGGAGACGTAGCTTCTTTGGAAGTGAACTTCGGAAAACAAATCTTCGTCTCCGCGTCCATCGGTTATCTCTCAACCGAACCCTTTACTTATGCACTTTACATTGTGATAGCCATCGTGCTTGAAGTATTTATACCTTGCTATCACCTTGTTGCTTGCATTGCTTAGCATAGGTTGTTGGTGCACCTAGGTGAACTTAGTGGCTGTTATCACCATATTTTGGCCAAAAAGGGAGATGGGCCGTGATCAAGATGGGCTTGGAAGATACATATATTCAACGTGTTGTTGGATCGGCCTAGTGCGTAGATTTGGGCTGAATTGCCCGTGTATCTTGTATCATAGTAGGTTTTGTTTCAGTTTAGGTTCCGTTTCAGTTTAGGTAAAGATAGAGTTGTGGAGTTATTCCAAAAGTAGAGAGTCTCCGGACTATAAATATGTACCTAAGGTTATCAGGAAAAGGAGGACAATCACGTTCACAACAAACACAATCTCGGCGCATCGCCACCCCTTGTTTCTAGGGTTTTTCTCGGGTAAGTGCCATGCTGCCTAGATCGCATCTTGCGATCTAGGCAGTATCTACTTATGTGTTATCCGGTGTTACTCGTACTGAAGCCTTGTTGATGGCGAGTAACACTTTTATCACAGATTTGTTGGGGCTAGCATCAGTACTTTTCACTATGATCGTTTAGTTATGCTACCTCTAGCTATCTCGCCGCCTTTGCACCTTTTCCCGGGTGTGAAGGTGGCATCTTGCTTAATCTCTACTTAGCCGATTCGATCTGTTATAGTTGTGCCTTGTTCATCAAGGTTTAGTTTAATATCTACATGATTAGGCCTTGCAAACGGGTTGAACGATCCAGTAGTACGTAAGGACGTGGCTTATTCGTTCTAGAGAAGATTGTTCCGGTAATTGACTCTGCGTTGGTTATTAGGCCTCCTCTAGGGTTGATATTCTTCATCTTTCGTATATACCAGGCTCAATTACGTGTAGGACGTTCCGGTTACGTGGTGAAAACACTAAACTGTCGTAGATCGATTTAATTTGTAGTGATCAAGCAAAACCCCATGTTATCATAGATCTAATGCAGAACCATGGGATAATCGGCTCTAGGAGCCGATTTACAGGGAAACCTGGGAGCCGGTCACGGCTTGAATTTTACGTATACTTGTTTACCATGCAGGAAACCAATCGGAGCAATTCATCACCTTCCGCCGTATAGGTCGGTGGCACGCTCGAACCAAGCCGGGGCGTGCGTGCGGAGTTTTGCGCCGTTGCCCGAGGGACCAGGCCCACCGCAGTTCAGGAGCCTCCGGCTCTTCGTGTTGCTCGTCGCTGCCCGCGGTGAGTTTTGACAGCAACACATTACACGCACGGTGGGACTTTCAACAACGTCGCATCAACATCCGACGCTGCGATGGAGAATGCAGACCGATCACGTCACGACGAGCTTCTGTTGAGCACAAGGCGGTATGACGAGATCGAGCTCTTGAAGCCGACCTCATCGGCTCTTCGAGAGGACCCGTCGCATGGCATCAAATGGAGGATTCTCCCGAGGGTGCTCTCGATGAGGTGGATCTGTTCCTTCGGAGGAGCGCACTGAGCTCTGACGGAGGTCAACTACATGGTGGCTCATTCTCTGCACCGCCACTCTGAGAGCCTGGTGAACGCTTTCGAGCGGGTCGCGGTTCGCGTAGTTCAGGAGATCATGAAACATCAGTACTCTCCGTCGGGGCCCACTTTAGGGACCCACCAAGGAGAAAGACTGCTCCAGACCAGGCCGCAACTGCCATTCACGCTTGCAGCTCCAGAACCGCCGGGATCAGCGGCATACGTCGTCTACAAGGCTGGGGGCGATCCAGGGGACTGCCAGTTCCTGTTCGAGCCACCCAAGGAGATCCCACACGGATATATATGCGCCTACGTGCGGATCGCAATAACACGCACGCACAGCCAGATTGCAACCGCAGGAGTGTTCCGCGGGGGTTCTGGGGCAGATCTTGAGGCGGCGTTCTCGAGCAACGATATGCAGGATGGACGCCGACAAACAGGCGTGGCTAGCCAAGTATGCCACCGAACAAGTCATGAGAATCTAGCCCTGCAGCTCAAGCTGGAGCAAATCGGTACCATCCCGAGAGACGGTTCGGCCGTGCGAAGAGACTATTAATCGGCTACTCAAAGCCGTACCCCAACGAAGTTTGACCTGATTCCGCCGCCACCCAAGTATCGTCTCCACGAGTTCTCCGTGTTCAGGCGGAAGGTCAAGCTCAATCGAGCACATAAGCCGATACACGGCAAATTTAGGCATGATTTGGCATCGGATCGGATCGCGTGAGATATTTTGCGCAATCTCTAACGGGCCAGCCTTTGGGTGGTACACCTCGCCACGATTCGATTCGCACTGGAAACAACTAGAAGAGCAGTTCCACATCCGACCATTCGAAGCTAATGAAGCGGGCATTGCAGACTGGCGCGGTCTGCGAAGCGGGAGAATCATGGCGAATACATCCGGTAACTCAGACCGTCGAAACGGATGTTACTCACTCGTTTAAGCGAGAAAGAAGCGGTCGAGTGGCGGCGTTGGGTCTCTTAGCACCCATCAAGGATCCGCTTTCCAAGTGGAGTACAACTCATTGGCGCACATGGCCCGAACGGCGATGTATGAACAGCGCCACCACGAGTTATACCAAGACAGGTTCAAGCGTCCCATAGGCCTGGTCGATACAGAAGAAGATGATCTTACACAAGACCAGGAGGTGGCCGTGGCTGAGTGGGCTCGGGGGGCAGCCACTGTCCTGCAAGTGGGTGAAACAGCAAGGGCCTGTAAAAGGGTTTGACTTCGATGTGAGCAAAGCCGAGCAGATATTCGATTTACTGCTGAAGGAGAAACAGCTGAGGTTACCCGAAGGCCACAAAATCCCCACGGCTCAGGAGATGAACGGGAGACCATACTGCAAGTGGCATCATTCGTTCACCCACACCACCAATGATTGCAAAGAGCTGCGTCACCAAATCCAAATGGCGATAGAACAAGGCCGTCTAATCCTTGGGCAGTTCGCCATGAAAGTGGACACGAACCCGTTTCCCGGCGTCAACATGGTAGAACTCAGTCTCTCCGCGAGGCGTCAGCTGGACTTCTCGTTCGGTGTCAATATGGCTGGGTCTGGGTACCACCATGACACGTACAAGGAGGAAGGTGGTCACTCTCGGGGCAAAGAAAGAAGGGAGGCTGGTCCATGCGACCGGCCCGGCCACAAGGACGGGCGGTACTTAACAGAGGAACAGGTGAGGAGGGTGCGGTATCAGAAGCCACATTCCACGCATCTCCTCAACAAGTATGAGCGTCAGTATGAGCAACGGCGCCAGCACGATGGACACGACGAAGGATATAAGCACCTCGCTAGGGGACCGTCCAAAGAAAAGGAAGGCGCAGACAAACATTGGGATTGTCCCTTCTTCAAGTATTGCTGGGACGTGGGAATGAGCCGATTGCCTACGGTCGACAACTGCCCAGAATGTGGGCCGCAGAAGGAGGGCACGAGGCCAGTGTCAGTGTTCAAGCGTCTAGGGCCTCTCCAACCTCAGAGCCGTCACAGGGAGTCCACTCGAGCAAAGGGCCTCGAGAAGCCAAGGGATGACAAAGAAGAAGACAGGTATCACCGTCCAAGGTGGTGCCCCGATGGACTCAGACACACCCAGAAGCGTAGAGTGCAACGGCTGCGTAACTTAGGAAGTCTGAGCGCAGTATCTCCACGCTCTAAAGAAAGCACGACCTGATCTGGCCGTCAAAGTGAGGCAGACTTTGGAGACGGAGGGCCGCACGACAAGGAAGGAGTGGCGCCCCAAACCAATAAAAGCCGATGCACAGACGTCGGCTGGCACAAAAATGGTGTTCGTACTTCCGGCAGAATTCTGCGCGCCACGAACCATTGGGCTACCAGTAGCACAGTTTGACTGCGGTCCACGGCCGGTTATCTTTGAGAAACCACGTGAGAAGGGTTATAAACATCTGAAAGCTCTGTACCTGCGAGGCTACATCAATGGGCAACCTGTCAGCAAGATGTTGGTAGACACCGGAGCGGCAGTCAATATTATGCCGTACTCCATGCAACGACGTTTGGGACGCTCCACTGCAGACCTGATCAAAACCAACGTCACGTTAAGCGACTTCAACGGTCAGTCTTCGGAAACGCAAGGCGTACTGAACGTGGATCTGACGGTGGGCAGGAAAACCATACCCACGTCATTTTTCGTGAATGAGCAAAAGTACCTCTGTTGTCTTGCTAGGAAGGATTGGATCCACGCTAATTCTGCATTCCATCCACGATGCATCGGTGCCTGTCTGATGGGACGGAGATGAAGTGGAGGTCATCCATGCAGACGATTCTATCGAGATTTCCATTGCTGGCATGAACGTCTGGGAAGCAGAAGACCAAGAGCCGATCTCTGGGATCAGTTTAGACGGCTGTGAGCGCATTGAAGCTACAAAAAACGGGGTGAGGCTGGTCTTATCCACTGGCCTGGCAGAGTAGAAAGGTCCACGATTACACGTGGTACGGCCGATCCTAGAGATCGGCCACAAAAAATAAAAAGCAGCAATCATACGACAAGCAGATCACGTAGTCGTAGTAGGGTGATACCCTGCCATTGTGAAACCATAAGGTGTAAGCCATCCTTAACCAGTGCAATAAAAAAGGGGGCCGATTCAGGTAATCGGCCCAAATTATTTTTGTTGTCCTCACCTACTGCTTACCCTGTGTTTAGCATCGACTTGACGGGTGACGGAAAGCTAGGGTATGGGTTCACATCCGCTGATGAACTAGAAGAGATCGACATTGGTCCTGGGGATAAGCCACGACCAACATTTATCAGCAAGAAGTTAGATCCGGGTCTGCGAGGCCCAATGATAGCCCTGTTGAAACAATATCCAGACTGCTTCGCCTGGGACTACACAGAGATGCCTGGGTTAGACAGGAGCATCATTGAGCATCGACTCCCGCTTAAAAAAGGATTTCGGCCATTTCAGCAGCGAGCACGGCAAATGAAGGCCGAAATTCTAGAAGAAGTCAAGAAAGAGGTCGAGAAAATGTTGACAACCAAGTTAATCAGGCCATGCAGGTATGCTGAGTGGATTTCTAGTATAGTACCTGTAGAGAAAAAGGATGGCCGGTGGCGTGTTGCCATAGATTTTCGGGATCTCAACAGGGCTACCCCAAAGGATGAGTATCCGATGCCGGTAGCAGAGACGTTAATCAACGCAGCGGCTGGTCACAAGATCTTGAGCTTCATGGATGGCAATGCTGGTTACAACCAAATTTTTATGGCTCCAGAAGACATACACAAGACTGCATTCAGAGTCCCAGGTTCGGTGGGTTTGTTTGAGTATGTGGTCATGACGTTTGGACTAAAGAATGCTGGCGCCACATACCAGAGGGCTATGAATTATATCTTCCATGATCTGATCGGCAAGCTGGTGGAAATCTACATCGATGACGTGGTGGTCAAGTCTGCTTCAGTGCAAGGACACTTGGACGATCTACAACGCGTCCTGGACCGGACAAGAAAATTCGGCCTACGGATGAATCCAAAGAAGTGTGCCTTCGGAGTGACGGCCGGTCAGTTCTTGGGTTTCTTGGTCCATGAACGCGGAATTGAGATCGGCCTGAAGAGTCGAGGCGGTCACGAACAATGAAGCCACCCACTACAAAGAAAGAACTGCAGTCTCTCATCGGCAAGATCAACTTCGTCAGAAGATTCATCTCTAATCTGTCAGGAAGGATAGAGCCGTTCATGGGATTCGTGAAAATTAAAACTGACGAGGAATTCCGCTGGGGGGCAGAACAACAACGAGCCTTCGACGAGATCAAGGAATATCTGACAAAGCCGCCAGTGTTAGTTCCACCTGACCAGACAGCATCGTTCTACATTTACTTGTCGATGGACACGTCCATCGCCGGTGGTGGTACAAGTGTATGATGGGCTAGAGCGAGTCGTATTCTACATAAGCGTATGATCTTGGACGCGGAGACAAGGTATCCCGATATCGATAAGTTGTGCCTCCGCTGTTTTTACATGCACCAAGCGCCACATCTTGCTATCGCCAGAGGTCATCATCATATGCAAATCGACGTCATAAAGCACATCTTGTCGGCTCCTATGTTGAAAGGCCGTGGGCAAATGGATGTTTGCATTATCGAGTTTGACATCCGTATCAACCCAAAGCGATTAAGGGACAATGGCCGATCTTATTCGAAAGGATCAACACTAACATAGCAACTTGTCCATAAGAGTGGGCCATGTTTTTCGACGGATCGGTTTGTGACGATGGTGTGGCATCAAGATTTTGCTCGTGTCGGCCGGGGCAACATTTTCCTTCTCCATCGATTGTCTACCCTTCGCACCAACAATGTAGCCGATGCAGGCGATACGCAAGGAATGGGGTTACTCCTCGGCCGGGCGAAGCGGTGGAAATTTTTGGAGACTCCAAGTTGGTGATTTCCCAACTCACGGAGGAGTACAAGTGTGAGAGCGAGTCCCTCTTCCCAATATGGTTGCACTGCCGTGAGCTGATGGCGCAGTTCCGGTACATAAACTTCACCTGGATCCCGCGGACGCAGAACGTAGAGGCAAATGATCTTGCACAGATGGCTTCAGGCTACAAGGATGCAGCAGAGGGAACCGATATTCAGGTACAGCTCCTAGAAGCTGATGACTGGAGAGCCGATATCTTCAATTACTTGAAGGATTCGGCTCGGGGGGCACCTAAACGGATAAGGTACAAAGCCATGAAGTATGTGCTTATTGGGGACGACATGTTTTACAGGACCCTGGAAGGATTATTGCTCAAATGTCTGGGGACAGCCGAGGCTAATCGGCTCCTACACGAGGTACACGAAGGCGCCTGTGGGACTCACCAGTCAGCTCACAAGATGAAATGGTTGATCAGGCGATCAGGGTTTTGTTGGCCCACCATGCTTGAGGACTGTTTTAAGTACTACAAAGGATGTCAAGCATGTCAAAAATTTGGAAAAATCCAGATGGTACCCGCATCAGCAATGAACCCCATCATCAAGCCTTGGCCATTCCGGGGTTGGGGCATGGATATGATCGGCAAGATCAATCCTCCATCAAGCAAAGGCCACATGTGGATCTTGGCCATCACTGATTATTTCACAAAATGGGTGGAGGCTGTCCCGATGAAATCAGTAAACTCAAAGGATGTTATCAACTTTGTGAAGGAACATGTCATCCATAGATTTGGGATTCCCCAAACTATCACGACCGATGGAGGTTCGGTCTTTGTTTCTCAAGAATTTAGAAAATTCTGTGAGGACATGGGGATTAAGCTGATCAGGTCATCTCCATACTATGCTCAGGCGAATGGGCAAGCTGAAACATCCAACCAGAGCCTCATCAAGCTAATCAAGAGAAAAGTCGATGAACACCCTAGGCGTTGGCATGAGGTTTTATCAGAGGCTTTATGGGCTTACCGAATGTCATGTCATGGAGCGATAAAAACTTCGCCGTACCATCTGGTCTATGGACAAGAAGCTGTATTACCTTGGGAAATTACGACTGGATCAAGACGCGTCACCTTTCAGAACGAACTAACGGCTGAAGAATACGCGATGTTGATGAGTGACAGTATTGAAGATGTGACTGAGCTTAGGCTGTGGTCGCTTGAGAAAATCAAAGAGAACAAGGCCAAAGTAGCTCGTGCATACAACAAAAAAAGTGAAGCCAAAGGAGTTCCACGTTGGGGATCTGGTATGGGAAGCTGTGTTGCCTTTGGGAACTAAGGATGCAACATATGGTAAATGGTCCCCAAATTGGCACGGGCCGTACAGGGTCGACCAAGTTTTAAGAGGGAACGCGTACATGCTTGAGCAGCTGGACAGCGTGAAATTCCCAGTGGCGGTCAACGGTCAACATCTCAAGAAATATTTCCCAAGCATGTGGGATGTTGGACAGTAAAACTTGAGGGGCCGATACATGAAATCGGCTAAGTAAAAGCACGTGAGACGATGGACAGTAAAAATGTGGGGGCCGATGTTGAAAATCGGCCGAATAAAAAAATATATAGCCGATGCACGGTCATCGACTCTAGAGGTTCACACAAGTTACAAACAGATGCCAGCCTGCACATACGAATCCATCAAGAAATGCCTCGAGGCGTGGAGGCGTCGGCCGCGGACATGGTCCAACTCGGCGATTTCACCGTCATCATCATCCTTGCTGGTCACTAGTTGTTCGTTCAGGGCACGTTTTTCGATGGGCAATTGGAGATTTGGATCGCCCGTTTTGAAGAAGAAGGACACAGGTCGCCCGTTTTGAAAAGGGTCGCAGGTTACCGTTTTAAACCGAGAAGTGGCCGTTTTGATGTGCCTAAGGATGTGACCAAATTTTTGACTCTGTCAACGTTTTTTTCGGAGAAGCCGATGGGTGGTCATCGGCTCTTTGCGATTTGACCTGTTGGACTGTATGCGTGCAGTATGATGAGAGCCGATACGGTGTCATCGACTCTTGGAGCATCGACCTATTTTGGCTATCGGCAAAATCAGGGGCGAACAAGAAGGAGATAGGGAACAGATTTAACATTTCATTCAAAAGCTGGTTGCTTACAATGGGCTGATTGATTACAAAAGGAAGCTTATTGCTACTACTATTACTGCTAATGGTTCCTAATCTATACCGAGGTCGTCGTCGCTGTCGTCGTCGCCGTCTTGTGCACTATCTTCAGACCTTGCTATCGGTCGTCTTCGCCGCCTTCTTGAGAAGCCGGCGGGCCTTCTCGTCCTCGTCTGCCGGTGTCCTCCTTGGACCCGGCGAAAGTACTTCACCGGCTGGTACTCCTCGGAGGAGGTGTCCTCATCTTCCTCCTCTTCTTCAGAGGAGTCGACGCCGTCCCAGGACATGGCGTCGTCGGTGCTGTCTGCCTCCAGTTCCCCATCAGCGAGGAACTGCAGGTCTTCTTCGCCGTCAGTCAAGGATGCATCATCCTCCGACCAAACAAGTCTCCCAACCCTCTCGTCCCACCATTGTGGGGCGAGAGTGTTGTACGCCGCCATCGGCGGGTGCTCCGGCGTCGGCTCGCGGTCACTCATTGAGTTGGAGGCATGGGAGGACAAACCAGAGGAAGCAGAGGAGGCCATGGCGGAGAAAGAGGGTTTTTTCCGGCGGAGAAAGAGGTTTTTCTGGCTACTGGAGGAAGATGGGGACTGTGTACTGCTCAGGCGGATTTAAATAAAGGGGAATAGTGGAGAGACGGTTCAATGCCATAGCGGTTTCCCAGATTGCGCTGCCAAAATCGTCAAATCCTGCACTGCGGAGGAGTTGAGAAGACAGGGCATCATGATGAAGGGGTAGCGTGACGATTCTGTTCTGCCACGCATTCTGTCCACGCGCAACCCGATACAAAAAAAAAGGAGGAAGAGGAGAAGAAAAAACGCAGAGTGGTTTTGGAATTATCATTGCCAAAACCAGGGGGGCATGTGTTATCACCATATTTTGGCCAAAAAGGGAGATAGGCCGTGATCAAGATGGGCTTGGAAGATACATATATTCAACGTGTTGTTGGATCGGCCTAGTGCGTAGATTTGGGCTGAATTGCCCGTGTATCTTGTATCATAGTAGGTTTTGTTTCAGTTTAGGTTCCGTTTCAGTTTAGGTAAAGATAGAGTTGTGGAGTTATTCCAAAAGTAGAGAGTCTCCGGACTATAAATATGTACCTAAGGTTATCAGGAAAAGGAGGACAATCACGTTCACAACAAACACAATCTCGGCGCATCGCCACCCCTTGTTTCTAGGGTTTTTCTCGGGTAAGTGCCATGCTGCCTAGATCGCATCTTGCGATCTAGGCAGTATCTACTTATGCGTTATCCGGTGTTACTCGTACTGAAGCCTTGTTGATGGCGAGTAACACTTTTATCACAGATTTGTTGGGGCTAGCATCAGTACTTTTCACTATGATCGTTTAGTTATGCTACCTCTAGCTATCTCGCCGCCTTTGCACCTTTTCCCGGGTGTGAAGGTGGCATCTTGCTTAATCTCTACTTAGCCGATTCGATCTGTTATAGTTGTGCCTTGTTCATCAAGGTTTAGTTTAATATCTACATGATTAGGCCTTGCAAACGGGTTGAACGATCCAGTAGTACGTAAGGACGTGGCTTATTCGTTCTAGAGAAGATTGTTCCGGTAATTGACTCTGCGTTGGTTATTAGGCCTCCTCTAGGGTTGATATTCTTCATCTTTCGTATATACCAGGCTCAATTACGTGTAGGACGTTCCGGTTACGTGGTGAAAACACTAAACTGTCGTAGATCGATTTAATTTGTAGTGATCAAGCAAAACCCCATGTTATCATAGATCTAATGCAGAACCATGGGATAATCGGCTCTAGGAGCCGATTCTGGAAACTCGTGAGCCGTCACGGCTTGAATTTTACGATACTTGTTTACCATGCAGAAACCAATCGGACAATTCATCACCTTCCGGCGGTATAGGTCGTGGCACTCGAACCAAGCCAGACGGCGTCGTGCGGAGTTTTATGCCGTTGCCGAGGGACGAGGCCCACCGATTACAGGAGCCTCCCGGCTCTTCGTGTTGCTCGTCGCTGCCCGCCGGTGAGTTTTGACAGGCAACAGTGGCTAGGTTTTTGTGCTCAATAAATTAAACGTTAGTTTTATTCCGCATTTACTTAAGCCTAAACCGTAATTATTTTAAAAGCCTATTCACCCCCCCCCCTCTAGGCGACTTCGTTTGTACTTTTACACCCAAACTAAACTAAACCACTCCGTATCTCCAACCAAACCGAACTAAACCATTGGAGGACACATGGTTTTAACTTGTGGTTTGAGTTCAGTTAACCACCATGATGCTAGCTGACCGATGCGGTTCATGCCTGCTCACGCTTGCTGGAGAAGAATGACGGTTTGGTGCAGCGCCGGCGCCAAAGGGCGAAGTGCAGAAGTGGTGCCCATGTAGGTACATCCCAAGAAGCTGTAGCGCGCCGGCAGCGACGACCATCGGCCAGACTGGCGATGTGAGGGAAAGCGCGGCGAGCGGCAAGACGAGCCATGTGAGAGGAGGCGCGTTGGCGACGGTGAGCGGCCGGACGGGCCATGTGAGGCGCGCTGGCGTCGGCGAGCGGCAAGACGATCCATGTGATGGGAGGCGCGTTGGCGACGGCGAACGGCTGGACGGGCCATGTGAAGGGAGGCGCGATGGCGTGGCGGACCGATAATGTGAGGCGCTGGCGGCAGCAATGGCGGCGAACGGGCGTCGTGAGCCGCCTACCCAGCTTGCGCCATCGGAACTCCCGAGCTCCTCCTACAAAGCTGCAGCCTCCATGCCCAACCTCGCGAGCATCACCAAGCCTCGCTGCCATGCCGGGAGAGAACGCTAGCACCGCCGTGCCCCTCGAAACTGGCCCTCTCTATCCAGCGGCCCCTCATCCTTGCCTTGGTAGGATTCATTCACCGTGGGAGAGCCAGATGCGACGAACCAATAGAAGAAACCCGTCCTCAACTATAGTTAGAAATTGTTACGAACCAAACTGAACGAGCCTAGACCCAACCATAACCAAACTGTTTTCGTCAGAACCAAAACCATACCCAATTGTTAGTGCTCTAAACCCGTAAGAACCTGGACCAGGTAAACCCACTCAGAGAAACCAAATTGTTTAACCCGATTAATTCAAACCCATTGTTAGATTTAGATACGCGAGTGGAAACTAGAGCCAGGCCGAAAAATGTCCGATTTTCGGCCAAGAGTGGAGATGCTCTTAGCTGTACTACCGTGCTGCCCGTCTGTCTTCCCCTCCGCCAGTCAGTCGGTCAGTCAACGACGGTGTAGAGCGGATCCTGCTGTTGAAGGAGACAATGGAGTCGGCGGCGGCGAGCGCCTTCCTGAAGAGCGTCATGGGAAGGCTCTTCCAGGTGCTGGAGAAGGAGTACAGCAAGCAGAAGGGCCTGCGGCAGGAGACCTTCTCCATCCAGCAGGACCTCCGCATGATCGCCGCCGCCATGGACGACCGCCTCCACGCCCTGGGGAGAGGCGAGCGCCGCACCGCCGTCGCCAGGCTGTACAGCGAGGAGATGCTCGGCCTGTCGCACGACGCGCAGGACTGCATCGACCGCATCGTGCACCGCCTCACCTGCAGGCCATCCCGCGGCGGGGCGTCGCCGTCGGCGCTCGTCCGCCGGGTCGCCCACGAGCTCAAGAAGGTGCAGAGCCGCTCGGGCTTCACCGACGAGATCCATAAGCTCAAGGCCCGCCTCAAGCTGGCGCACGAGCGGGTCGTCAGTATCCCCATCGCCACCACCGTCTGCCACGAATCCGCCGCGGCGGCGCCCTGCTCCACGCCTTTTAGGGTGGCGCGCAACCCGGTGGGCATCGGGAAGCCCGTCGAGGAGCTCCTCTCTCTGCTGGACGAGTTGGAGGGAGAGCCGGAGCAGCTGAGGGTGATCTCCGTGGTGGGGTTCGGCGGGTTGGGGAAAACCACACTCGCGAGGGCGGTTTACGACAGCCCTCACGCCGTGGAAAAATTCCACTGCCGTGCCTGGGTCGCCGCCGGTCGGTGGTCGCCGGAAATCACCGGCAATGGGGGCAGTGAGATCATGCGCGATGTACTCCGGCAAATTCGTCCCAAAGACGCCATGGATGTTGCTGTTGATGGTCAAGGCCTTGAAGCCTTGCTCACTGAATATCTCAAGGATACCAGGTGTGCATCTTCCATACTCTTTAGGTCGAATGGATCCGAAATGATTTAGATCGTTTCTAGTAACAATCAGAATTTGGGATCCCTGAATTCAGTTGCTCTGTTAGTATTGAAGTTGCAAATTTATTCTAAATTGTAACGAAATGTTTTCTGAACTTCATTTAGTGGAATGTCATCTTCTAATCTTTGCTTTTTCATTAACCATTTGATTCCTAGGTACTTAATTGTCATAGATGACATCGCGAGGGAGCAATGGAGTGCCATGGAATCCATCTTTGGAGACAATGGCAAAAGCAGCAGAATCCTACTGACCACAACTATTCAGTCAACAGCTAATATGTGCAGCCATGGCAACGGTTACGTGTACCAACTGAACACACTTGGTGAAGTGGACTCCATGGAGATAGCTCTTCAGGGTCTGGTAAGATCGCCTGAGCTGGAGCAGGGTTCGACGACGCTGCTGCAGAAATGTGGTGGCCTTCCACTTGCTCTTGTCAGTGTCTCTGATTCCCTGAAAAGTTCAGGTGATCCTACCGGGGAACGGTGTGCAGAGCTATGCCGCAGCCTGTGTTATCATCTGAGAGAGAAGCATGGCCATGACAACTTCACAGAACTAAGAAAGGTGTTGATGCATAACTATGACAGTTTGTCTATGTATGAGATGACCTGCTTGCTATATCTAGGCGTGTTCCCAAACAATCGACCCCTCAAGAGGAAAGTTGTAATCAGGCGCTGGTTAGCTGAAGGATATGCACAGAGCGATTCTCTTCGCAGCGAAGAGGACATCGCGGATGAGACTTTCAGTGCGCTTATCGACCGGAATATCATCCAGCCTATTGATACAAGAAAAGATGCAGAAGTGAAGACCTGCAAGACTCATGGCATCATGCACGAGTTTGTGCTGCACAAGTCTGTGTCACAGGGCTTTGTCGCTACATCATCTCATGATCATCCAAGACCCTGTTCATATGTTAATACTGCTCGCCACCTTTCTATCCATGGTGGCAGTGTGACAGATAGTGAGGCATCTGATGAGGATTTATCTCGTGTTCGGTCTCTGACAGTCTCTGGGAAAGCAGGCGATGCCATTTCTTATGTTCGTAAGTGCAAACTGCTACGAGTCCTGGATCTGGAGGAATGTAGTGATCTGGAAGACAGCCATCTCAAAAACATAGGCAAGCTATGGCATCTGAAATATCTAAGTGTTGGGGGCACTATCGGGAAACTTCCGAGCAGCATTGAAGGACTGCATTGCTTAGAGACCCTGGATTTAAGGAGAACCAAGATAAAGACATTGCCCATTGAGGCCATTATGCTCTACCACTTAGCCAATCTATTCGGGAAGTTTACTGTTGATAAAGATGATCTGAGGAATGCAAACAAGATGAGCAAAGTAATGAAGTTCTTGTCTGGAAATAAGAGTAACCTGAAGACCTTAGCTGGATTTGTCACCAGCGAGAGGCAAGGGTTTCTGCAACTTATGGGTCATATGAAAAATCTGAGAAAGGTCAAGATATGGTGTGAGCCAGTTGCAAATGGTAGTAACTATGCCACTGATCTTTCTGAGGCCATTCAGAAATTCTCCAAGGTTCCCATGTACAGTGGGGACAGTGTAGGTGCTCGTTCTCTATCACTTGATTCAGAAGAATGTTCCCAAGACTTGCTGAGTTCGATTGATTTTGAGCAATGCCCTGAAGGTTCCAAATATGATATAAGGTCACTGAAGCTACATGGCAAGCTACTGCAGTTACCTCCATTTGTTACCTTGCTGACAGATCTCACTGAACTGTCTATTTCATCAACTACCATTACACGGGATCTTCTATCTTCTCTGATCAATTTGCGCAAGTTGCTTTACCTCAAGCTGATTGCATATCAGCTTGAGAATTTTGAAATGAAAAAAGGGGCATTCCCAAGCCTGCGGTGTCTGTGCTTCGTAGTGCAGAGTCTTACTTCACCTCTACCAGTAATCGAACAAGGAGCTCTGCCAACCCTCGTCTCACTCCAACTGTTCTGGCCAGGTCTAGTTGGTCTTTCAGGCATCCAAATTAGACACCTCAAACATCTGAAGGAGGTAACGGTTGACCGTAGTGTGACTGACCAAACAAGACAAGACTGGGAACAAGCAACCAAGAACCACCCGAATAGGCCAAGACTCTTGTTCAAAAGTGGTGGTCCAGTGGAAAGCGAGGGACCAGGGCATGAAGAAGGTTCTGCCATGAGGGAGAAGCGGAAGCTATATGTGGTTCAACCAAGTCTAGATGATGGGCTGGGTTCTAGTCTCAAGAAGATGAGACTTTCATCAGAGTCTTCTTCGCAGCTTCAAGTGGTTGTCCATTCGACTTCCGCATCTGGTTGCTGAGGCAGATGACCTTTTCCACAAACTAGTGTACCTTTGTGAGAAGTTTACATCGAACATGATTGCAACTGCAGGCTGGGATGACAGTCTACTTCAGTGAAGCAAACTGATGATTCAGCTTGTACACCCAAAACAGAGACATAAGAAATGACGATCTGTCGTTGTATTGTACGGTCCCTAGTTCAAAGACTTACCTATATGCCCGAGGTTTTCTATTGTTACAAAGTTCACCATGTTGCAGATTGCAACAGAATCTTTGTTTACATGTCCAGTCTACCACTTCCAACTGTATATTCACATCATGCAACAAGTAAAACAGGGCTAAAGCTAGCACTAAACTGCCATTCTTCAGAAGCTAACAGACAGCTGCTTGCTGGTTATGCTCTACGTATGACGCCACCACAGAACCATCAAAGCAGCACGGCCTTGCAACGGAGCTCATGAATGCCTTCACCACCTCTGCGGAGGCATCTCTCTGGAGCAAGCACATGCCATATTCCATGACGGCGGCATCACAGGGCAGCGTGATTCTCCCATCGTGGATGCCAGCGAATCCGAACTCCTCCTGAGACATCCTTAGGAGCTCGCTGAAGACCACCGTGCCAAGGTATGGCAGCGGCACCTCGAACCGTACCTCATCAGCGGTGTACACCACGAAGTGGCCCTTCGCCGCGACGGACAATGTCGAGCAGCACTCATCATAGGCTGCTCCTTTCGGTGCTGTCGTGGTCCAGGTGAGCCTCTTCCTCCCGATGGCCGCCATCCTCTGCCACTTCTTCGCCATATGAGCAAGTCTCTTGGCACTAACCATGTTCTTTTCTCTGCTCCTCCTGGTTTCTTGGCTAGGTGTAGAGCTGCTGCTTTAGCTTATGCTCTGTGAATGAACTGATGAGGTGATGGTGGTGCCAAGCTCATGGATTTATAGGCGAGGGAGGAAGAGATGAGAACAATGCAGTTTAGGGGCAGCTATCATGACAAGTTGGCAAGAGACATGGCCATGAGCTCAGAACATGCAATGCTGCAAGAGTGCAGTGGCAAGCAACGCGATCTTGATTTGATTTGCTATGGGACCTCCATTTTGCCACTTGTTAGACAATACTAGCAGTGTCCACCATTTCTGGGGACATCACAATGTGCGGCCACACTCAGTTGTTTTACTCAAAGATAAGAGGCATATGACTGATGAGGACCATGTGTACACTGGGTCCATTTCTGGTTGTGATGGCGCGACGAGATCGGGATATTTTGGGTGCTTGGTTAATCGTATCCCCTTTTTTATTGGAAGGGGTTCATCGCCTCCTGATGAATTGAAATATGTAGAGTGGCCCCTGGGATGGAGATATCTAGTCTGAGAGTTGTTTATGCCCATCTCATATTGTTGCTGAACAACTGGAGCAAATCAGTTCAGTGGCCCAAACACCGAGCTACAAGATTACAAGTAGCTCATGATTCTTATTATGTGAGCAGCTCTGTTGGCCCACATCTCTGAACTGAAACTTGAGATGATATCTGTTCTTCTTTTTAGGAGCATAGTGGTTTTTGCGTGAACTTTTCTTGCAGGATTTATTTTATGAGAAGGGGCATATTGCTGCAAAAAAAAAATTGACATTCCGGAACAAGATTGGTGATCCGTGAGACGGCGAGAGACTGGAATTATTTTGGCAAACTTTAACTTTACTCGGAATTTGCTGTGAATAGCATTCGACATGCTTGGCTAGCTATTCCCAAAGCAATGATATCTGAAGTGGTTTGCTTAAATTCAGTTACACTTTACTACTCTAAAGAGTCCATCTACGGAAAAAAAAAAAGGGTGAAAACTGCTCTGGGAAGTGGGAACTAAGAGCATGTGTTAACTTGCAATAAGCTACTTTCAGTTACATCGTCCTAAACAAGGCGTGGAAAGACTAAAAATATCACTTTCCGGAGCTTCAGTAACTAGAAACATCCAACTTGCTGGCCAAGACCCTTGAACGTCTCCAGGCCAGTACCGTAGTGGCAAGTCCTGACTATAGAACTCAGGAAAGCCCTCTCCACCTCTTCCGACGCGTTCCCTCCGAGCAAGCACAGGACGTACTCCATGACCGCCGCATCGCACGGAAGCCTGATCCTTCCGTCGCTGGAGAACCCGAACTCCTCATGAGACATCCTGAGGAGCTCGCCGACGATTGTCGTGCCGAGGTAGGGCAGGGGCACCTCGAACCGCGCCCCGTCGATGGTGTACACCACGCAGTGTCCCTTCACCGCCACCGAAGACGACGTTGTGCAGGGCTCGTCAGCGGTTCGTTTTGCCGTCGACGTAGTAGTCCGGGTGAGCCTCTTCCTCCCCATGGCCGCCATCCTCTGCCACTTCCTGGCCATCTGAGCGAGCCTCTTTGCGCTCAACATGGCGTTCAGAAAGTTCAGAGAGCCTTGTGTGGTTGTGTGTCAGGTATTCAGATAGAAGATAGGTAGATGTGGTGCCTTGGTTGTGGATGAAGGCTGTGGTTCTGAGCCGATGGACTGATATATAGCCTATACATGCAGTCTAGGTGCGGCGATCCTATCTACGGATGTCAAGTTGGCAAGGGACAGGGCCATGAGCTCTGAACATGCTGTGCTACCTGCAAGTGTAAGGCCAAGATATGGCAATGGTGATCTTGATTTGATCTCTCTGGGGACTGGGGCCAACCTATTTGGCTCTTGTCGGGGACACGCCAATAACAGCATTGTTTGGATGTTGAACGTGTCATTAAAAACCTCAACTGTGACTGGAAACTTCACATTGCAAATACGTGCCATCAGACGTCACCTTCCGCTTGGAAATGTACTCCTGTAGGTGGCCTCGGAATAGGTTTGCTCATTGTCCTGTACTCTACCCTATAAGAAATGAAATGGAAGACTGGGCAATCACCATGTGAGATGCCGGAAATCAAACAGATCATGTGCTAGATCGACACGGGGTTGTGACTGAATCTTCACAAAGAACAGACTGATATGGCGCATTAACGATGCACATCGCAATGTCAGGTATCCGTGAGGAGAAGGACATATACATAGCATGTGAGATGCTGGAAATCAAACAGATCATGTGCTAGAACGACACGGGGCTGTGACTGAATCTTCACAAAGAACAGACTGATATGGCGCATTAACAATGCACATCACAATGTCAGGTATCCATCAGGAGAAGCACATATACATAGCATGATCGGTCAGTGCTCACCGAAATTGTTCAATCCCTGAATCTGGAACCCATCGCTATACCCTCCTCGCACATTGCAAGTAGCCATGTTCCCTAGGCGGCTCGGTTATGGCAGCCGCAATGATAAGGCAAACCAAATGGCTACAGGGTGCAGCTATAGCCGCCCTCCGGCATACACCACACGTTTGGCCCCATCACAATCTGATCCAAACTGACCTTATTGCAACATCGCATGCACTGATCCCATGCCCATGTCCCTGGCCAACTCTTCTGAATGACAACTACACTTCGCCGTCATAATATCCTTCTCTTTGCGACTTTGTCTATAAATTCAGCAAGCGCCTAGTTCAACACCATCGATCCACCAACTGAGCATTTCGATAACCGTATCCCACTCCTTCAAATTCCAGCACAAGCCACAAAGACCAAGCAGCAAACCATGGCCGGCGCCAAGAGACTTGCTCAACTGGCAAAGAAGTGGCAGAGGATGGAAGCTCTTGGGAGGAAGAGGCTCACGGTGACAACCAAGGAAGATGAAGGATGCTGCACCTCAGTACCAGCCAAGGGCCAGTGCGTCGTATACACGGCTGATGGGAGGCGTTTCGAGGTCCCGCTGGTGTATCTCAGCACGGCGGTTTTCGGAGAGCTTCTGAGGATGTCTCAGGAGTTCGGCTTTGCAAGCGATGGCAAGATCACACTGCCTTGTGATGCCGCAGTCCTGGAGTATGTTATGAGCTTGCTAAGGAGAAATGCCTCTGCTGAGGTCGAGAGCGCGTTATTGAGCTCTATGCTGCAGCCTTGCCACCACGTTGATTGTGCAATGACTAATGTCGGAGCCAGTCAACAAATTTGCTGTTTGTAGCTTCTGAAGGACTGCATACAGGAACCCTGATGCTGTCTTTTCTTTTGTGTAGTTTGCCTGGGTAGTGTAAGATAGTTAGACCACAGACAATAGGGGAAACAAATTGTATGTAAAGAATTTCGATCATTAAAGAAACAAATCAGGAATGTGGCCAACCAGCAGTTGTAGCCATTCTTCTCTTACATTTTAGCTTCATACGACTATATATCTTCAGATGTCGATAGTTTCAGCACAGAGAATACACACCATGTTTCTTTACAATCTATCATCTAGGAAAAATTTGGTGAACTGGTAAAATAAGCAGGTTGTACAGGAGCCATCATGTTTACAATGATAAACTGTCAAGAAAATAATTAGAAGGCCATCAATACAAGTAACAAAGTAGGAAAAAGGACCCAAAATGGAACGGAATGCAGGGTTTACTCCACAAGTATTTAGGGGTATAAAGAAGATTTACTTCTGGGTAAAAACAAGCGACATTGTTACCTAAAAGTTGAATGTCCAACCCACAAAACTTTATATGTGCAAGATTTAATAGATCCCTGTTATTAATTTCAGACATGCAGCTGGTTGAGGGCCCAAAGGAAAGTGCAGAGAAGGAGCTAAGAATGGCTTCCACATGCAAAAGCAACAACTCAGTAGGCCATCAACAGGATTGGGATATGACACTGTTCAGCAAGTAGCATTGTTGCATCAATTAACACCGTCCCTTTCACACCTAATAAAAATGTTTCTTTGAGATACCTAATAAAAATACTAACATCAGGCATTAGATCCAACTAAGTCAGTTTATCATCTGCCAAAAGAAAACTATTGATAACTGAACATGCTGGATAGATTTCCCAAAACATGTCAGTGGCAGTGCATAGTGATGTACCCAGCAAAAAAAAATCTCGTTTCCTGAGCACTCTGTATGAACTATGCAAGAGGATGTGTCAAACAATTTATTTTTCACAGAAAAATTGTTTCAGTGGCCCAAACACCTAGCTACAAAATTACAAGTAGCTCATGAATCTTATTGTGTGAACAGCTCTGTTCGCCCACATCTCTCAGTTGAAACTTGAGATGATATATGTTCTTTTTTAGGAACATACTAGTGGTTTTGCTGAACTTTTGTTTCGGGATTTATTTTATGAAAATGAACATAGTTCTGGAAAAAGAAGTTTTGACGTTCCGGAACAAGATAGATGATCAGCGAGACAGCAAGAGACTGGAATCATTTTGGAAAAAGTTAACTTTACTCGGAATTTGCTGAGAAGAACACTCGACATGCTTGGCTAGATATTCCAAAAGCAATGATATATGAAGTGGTTTGCTTTAATTCAGTTACACTTTACTGCTCTAAAGAGTCCATCTAGGAAAAAAAATGAAAAACTGCTCTGGGAAGTGGGAACTAAGAATATGTGTTAACTTGCAATAAGAAACTTTCAGTTCACTATCTCAAGTATATTTACATCGTCCTAAACAAGGCATAAAAGGGCCAAAAATATAACTCTCTGGAGCTTCAGAAACTAGAAACAGCTAACTTGCTGGCTAAGTCCCTTGAATGTCTCCAGGCCAGTACCGTAGTGGCAAGGCCTGACTATAGAACTCAGGAAAGCCCTCTCCATCTCTTCCGACGCGTTCCTTCCGAGCAAGCACAGGACGTACTCCATGACCGCCGCATCACATGGCAGCGTGATCCTTCCGTCGCTCGCGAACCCGAACTCCTCATGAGACATCCTGAGGAGCTCGCCGATGGCCGCCGTGCCGAGATAGGGCAGGGGCACCTCGAACCGCGCCCCATCGATGGTGTACACCATGCAGTGGCCCTTCATCGCCACCACCGACGACGATGTTGTGCAGGGCTCGTTAGGGGCTCCTTTTGCCATCGACGTAGTCCGGGTGAGCCTCTTCCTCCCCATGGCCGCCATCCTCTGCCACTTCTTCGCCATCTGAGAAAGTCTCCTTGCACTCACCATGACGTTCAGAAAGTTCAGAGAGTCTTGTGTGGTTGTGTGTCAGGTATTCAGCTAGCTAGTCAGATGTGTTGCCTTGGTTATGGATGGAGGCTATTGTTCTGAGCCGATGGACTGATATATAGGTGAGGGGGAACCGGGGAAGAAAGAAGGACAATGCATGATGCGGTCTAGGTGCGGCGATCTTATCCTGCAGGGATGTCAAGTTGGCAAGGGACAGGGCCATGAGCTCTGAACATGCCATGCTACCTGCAAGTGTAAGGCCAAGATATGGCAATGGTGATCTTGATTTGATCTCTCTGGGGCCAACCTATTTGGATCTTGTTGGGGACACGCCAATAATTGCATTGTTTGGATGACTGGAGAGATCAAATCAGAGTGTGTTGCCGTATATACTGGCCGGCCTGCTTAATGGCTCATGATTAGGACGCATTCTTCATGAAAACATGTTGAGAGACCAATTCATTAAACATTTTTTATTAATTGCTAATGGAACTCGGTATAATATGACCCACCTGCCGATATTTTCAGTCACTGAACTGGTCAGTATGGCAAGGGGACAAAGCACCAGAAGTTCTGGTCCAAAACCACACTATAGCTACTGCTAGATCAGAACGCACACGTCTATCCATTGAGATTGTGTAGCATAGCAGCACTGCACGTTACGTGCTCGCTGACTTGCGCATTCCCAGCTTGCCACAGCCCACACTGACTGGCAGGTGCATGAATTCACTTTCTCTTTAACAGAGAATTTGGGTTTCCATCGCCTGCAAATTCAGGCACTGCAACAGATCCATTGCTGTCTGGTCATCAGTTTCAGTAGCAAAACTATTTTTAAGCCAAGAAATATTATAAGATTATAATGCATTCAGGTTTATCTAATGCAAGAATTAAAGCCAGGTACATACTAAAATGATCAACATGTCCAGGAGTAATTGATACATACACATGTGTGCCATGACATTCTTAGAAAGAGGTTACCTTTCTCTGAAATATTCTTATGTTGGAGTAGATACATACGTCTCGTTAAGAAGCTCAACTATAACTGGAAACTTCACATTGCAAATACTGTACAGCACATGAATTGGAACCGAACTGTCAACACATCACACATCAGACGTCAATTTCAGCTTGGAAATGTACTCCTGTAGGTGGCTTCAGAATAGGTTTACTCTTTGTCGTGTACTCCTGTACTCTACCCAAGAAGAAATGAAATGCATGACCGAGCAGTCACCATGTGAGTTGCCGGAAATCTGACCGATCATGTGCCGGACCAACACACGCTTTTGACTGAATCTTCAGAGAACAGACTGCTATGGGGCATGAAGAATGCATGCACATCACTGTCAGGTATCCTTCAGGAAAAGCGTAATCGATCAGTGCTCACTGAAATCGTTCAATCCCAGACTGGAACCCGTCACTGCCTCCTCACACGTTGCCAATAGCCATGTTCTTGACACGCCTCTTGTTCCCTACGTGGTTCAGTATGGCAGCCACAATGATAAGGTGAACCAAATGGCTGCAGCTTGCAACTGTAGCCTCAGGCATACACAAACAATTTGGCCCCATCACAATCTTATCCAAATCACTCATAGTGCAACACTGCATGCACCGATCCCATGGCCTTGCTCCTTGCCATGTGCATTGCCAACTCTTCTCAATGACAACCACAGTTCACCAACAAGATGTCCTTCCCCTCGCCTATAAATTCGGCAAGCTGCTGGCTCAACACCATCACTTCATCAGCTCATCCACCAACTAAACATTGAAACATCCATTGCTCACTTCTTCAAATTCCAGCTGAAAGCACAAGGACCAGGAACCAAACCATGGCTGCCACCAAGAGACTTGCTCAACTGGCTAAGAAGTGGCAGAGGATGGAAGCTCTCGGGAGGAAGAGGCTCACAGTGACAACCAATGAAGATGAAGGTTGCTGCACCTCAACAGTACCAGCCAAGGGCCACTGCGTCGTATACACGACTGATGGGAGGCGTTTCGAGGTCCCGCTTGTGTACCTCAGCACAACGGTCTTCAGCGAGCTCCTAAGGATGTCTCAGGAGGAGTTCGGCTTTGCAAGCGATGGCAAGATCACACTGCCTTGTAATGCCGCAGTCCTGGAGTATGTCATGAGCTTGCTAAGGAGAAATGCCTCTGCTGAGGTCGAGAACGCGTTGTTGAGCTCTATGCTGCAGTCTTGCCACTACGTTGATTGTGCAATGTCTAATGTCGGAGCCAGCCAACAAAGTTGCTGTTTGTAGCTTATGAAGGACTGCATACAGGAACCCTGATGCTGTCTTTTCTTTTGTGTAGTTTGCCTGGGTAGTGTAAGATAGTTAGGCCACAGACAATAGGGGAAGGAAATTGTATATAAATAATTTCTATCGTCAAGTAAAGAAATCAGTAATGTGGCCAACCAGCAGTTGTAGCCATTCTTCTCTTACGTTTTAGTTGCATACAACTATAAAAGGAACCAGCAATGGTTACAGAATCTATTTTAGATGTCAATAGTTTCAGCACAGAGAATACACACCAAGATTCTTTACAATCTGTTATCTAAGGAAAAATTGGTGAATTGGTGAAATAAGCAGGTGGTACAGTAGCCATCATGTTTACATGATAAGCCGTCAAGAAAATAATTAGAAGGCCATCGGTACAAGTAACAAAGTAGGAAAAAAGACCCAAAATGGAACAGAAAGCAGGGTTTAGTCCACAAGTATTTAGGGGTATAAAGAAGATTTACTTCTGGGTAAAAACAAGCGATATTGTTAGTTAAAAGTTGAATGTCCTACCCACAAAACTTTATATGTGCAAGATTAACTAGATCCCTGTTATTCACTTCAGACATGCAGCTGGTTGAGGGCCCAAAGGAAAGTGCAGAGAAGGAGCTAAGGAATGGCTTGCACATGCAATGCTACAACTCAGTAGGCCATCAACAGGATTGGGTTATGATACTGTTCAGCAAGTGGCATTTGTTGCATCAATTAACACCGTCCCTTTCACACCAAATCAAAAAAAATCTCTGAGATACCTAATAAAAATGCTAACATCAGGCATTAGATCCAACTAAGTCAGTTTATCATCTGCCAAAGAAAAACTATTGATAACTGAACATGCTGCTGGCAAGAATTCCCAAAACATGTCAGTGGCGGTGCATAGTGATGTACCCATTTTGCCACTTGTTAGACAATACTAGAAGTGTCCACCATTTCTGGGGGCATCACAATGTGCGGCCACACTCAGTTGTTTTACTCAAAGATACGAGGCATATGACTGATGAGGACCATGTGTAGATTGGGTCCATTTCTGGTTGTGATGGCGCAGCAAGATATGAATTGTTTAGGGTGCATAATTAATCACATCCTGGTGAAATGAAACATATAGAGTGGCCCTTGGGATGGAGATATTTAGTAGTTTGAGACTTGTTTATGCCCATCGCATATTGTCGCTGAACAACCAGAGCAAATCAGTTCAGTCGCCACCTAGCTACAAGATTACAAGTAGCTCATGATTCTTATTATGTGAGCAGCTCTGTTGGCCCATGTCTCTCAATTGAAACTTGAGATGATATATGTTCTTTTTACGAACATACTAGTGGTTTTGCGTGAACTTTTGTTGCGGGATTTATTCTATGAAAAGGAACATAGTGCTGGATGATGAATAAGTCTCTGTACTGTTGGTCTTTGTGGGGCTGTAACACACATGGTCCTTGTAGCAAGGACGGGCAGTTAGGAGCAGCAAGGACCAAGCATCCTTGACTGCTTTAGCAGCATCAGTTAGGAGCAGCAAAGGACCAAGCATCCTTGACTGCTTTTAGGCAGCATCTTAGACTAGCATCTTGGACTAGCATTTAGCATATTCTTGGCTGGCTAGCAGCCTATAAATATGTATCCCCAACCCCTGTGGTTGGCATGGCATTTGTGTGTGAGTTTGTGCGAGAAATAAAACCAGAAAATTGCCTCAACTCCTAGTGTCATCCCCTCTCTTCAATGAGTGTAAATTTAGAGATCCTATCAAGTGGTATCAGAGCGAGGTTGTCTTGTAGGCTGAGTGTTTCCTGCTCATCCCCTTCACCGGGTGTGCAGCCCCAGTGGCAAGTGCGCAGCTCAAGTCCCCGGTGGCCTCTCCTTCCGCAGCCGAAAGCAGCTCGTTAGCAGCTCTCCTCCACGCAACAGCCCCCTGGCCAGCCATGTCCCAAGGTCGCTCAAGACTCGGCTACCTCGGCGTGCGGCGTCGGCAGAGGCCGAGCTCGCCAGCAGGAGCGTGAGCGCGGCGGCACCCGTTGTGGCGACCGAGGGCTTCAAGGTCGTCGGGCGGAATCGGGCAGCAGCAGGAGGCGAAGCGGCAGCAGCGCGGAGGCATCACGCCAGCGGCAGAGGCCTGTGCTCGCGGCTCCATTTCAGTGAAGCAGCGACACAGCCCACGAGCGGACGGCACGGTGGCGCCGAGCATGCCCAAGCACACGGGCGTGTCGCCCCGGAGTGAAACCGCTGCGACGCCCGGAGGAGGAGCGCGACGCGGCGGTGGCGCTGGCGAGGTGAGCACGCGCGGCGCTCCGTGAGGAGGCGCGCGATCGCGGTGGCGCCCCGGAGGAGGCGCGACGGCGGCGAAACGACCAAGACCGTGGCCTTCTACGAGGTCCGGCGTGGTCGTGGACGTTGGTCCCGGTGCCAGGTGGCCTACCCTCACCAAAACCAACTACGCCGAGTGGGCCGCGGTCATGAAGGTCCGGCCCAGCGGCACATGTGGAGGCGCCCAGATGCCAACGCCGACCACCATGACGATCGATGGGCGCCGACGCCTCTGCCGCAGCCCGCCGAGATGCGCTTCGCTTCAACAAGCGATCGCCAAGGAGGCCATCGCCGCGTCAGCGCAAAGTGACCGTGCTCGCAAGGCCGCTGCGCAGCACTCCGCAGGAGTGGGATGACCCGCCTTCAAGCCAGGTGAGGACGTCGATGACTTTGCTCTCCGTCTCAACACTTTGCTGCAGAAGATGGAGCGGTTCGGCGACGCCATCTACAACGAGTAAAGAGCTGTCGAGAAGCTCTTTCGCCGCGTCCCCACAAAGTACAGGCAGATAGCTCGCTCGATCGAATCCCTGCTGGACCTCAGCACGATGTCGATCGAGGAGGCAATCGGTCGCCTCAAGGTCGTCGACTTTTACGAGCCACAGCTTCCCTCGGGGTCCATCACCACTGTTGGGAAGCCGCCTCACTTCGGGAGCGGGACGCCGCCACGCGATGTGAAGAAGGGGAGTCCTTCCGGTATCGGTGGCAAAGCGCTGCAAACCGCGCAAGGCGCAAAGACGCCGTGTCGAGTGCAAGGTGGCGCCGCGGAGGCGCCGCAGCCCAAGTTGGCCCAAGATGACGCCGCCACAATCAGGCTTGGCCATTGGGCCAAGGAGTGTCGACACCACGACCCGCCAGACCACGTCGCACAGCAGGGAGGAGGAGCCGCTTTGTTCATGGCTCATGCGAGCATCGAGCTACGCAAGACCGGCCGCAGCGGCCTCCACCTCGACGAGCCAAAGGCACACGCCTTCTCGGCGACGGCCGACAAGATCGGCGGCGGTGCCTTGACACCGGCGCCACCCACCACATGATCGGGTCGACGGAGTTCTTCGCCGAGCTCGACTCGACGGCGAGGCTCCGTCAAGTTTGGAGGTGCCTCCGCCGTGGAGATTCAGGGTGTCGGCTCGTCATCTTCGCCGCCAAGACCGGAGAGCACCGGATGCTCACCGGTGTCTACTACATCCCTGCGCTGAGGAACTCCATCATCAGCTTGGAACAGCTGGATGAGAGCGGCTCGCGCGTGCTGATCGAGCACGGGATCCTGCGCTGGGATCGCCATCGTCGCCTTCTTGCCAAGGTAACTAGGCGCAAATCGGCTCTATGTCCTTGATGTGTAGGTGGGCACGCCTTCTTCGCCGCCGCCGCCGGGACGACGAGGCATGGCAAGCACGAGCGCCGCACCTTCACTTCGAGGCTCGGCGGCTCAAGAAGAAGGAGATGGTGCGAGGCTCGTGCCTCGAACACGTGGAACGATTCTGCGATGTCTGCGTGGGACGAAGCGAGGCGACTTCCCAAAGAAAGTAGCTTGAGCTAAGGAGAGCTCGAGCCCGCAGACGGGACTTGTGGACCGGTGACTCGGCCACACGGGAGAACGACGCTACTTCCTGCCGCTCGTCGATGACTTCTCCCGCTATGCGGTGGTGCTTCTCAGCAAGGAGAAGGCCGGACGCCATCAGCGTAAGTTGCAGATGAGCGCGGTGCAGTTACGCTGCGGTCGCAAGACCGACAACGGGCGGGCGACCACGAATCGACCATTACATCAGGCCGATGAGGGCATTCGCCACTACTCGCCTTCTACAGCAGTGAGCATCGTTGCCGAGCGGCGCAACCAGACGGTTGTGGGATGGCCCGCCTCCTCAGCGAGAGGAATGCCTTTGTCTTCGGGGAGGCGGTGGCAAACCGCCTACATCCTCAACCGCCACCCACGAAGGCACTTGACGGCAAGACGTGACGAGGCTTGGCATGGGCGCAAGCCGGCGGTCTCCACTTACGGGTCTTGGCGCCTCGCGTTCGCCAAGGAGCTCGGCCACATCGGCAAGCTCGACGAAAGCACTCGAGTGTTCATCGGCCACGGAGGCTCAAAGGCTCACCGCATCCTCGACCCGAAGACAGCTGCAGCGCATGGCGCGAGATGTTGTGTTCAACGGCGGCGAGGGCGTGGGACAAGCGGTGGACGACGGCTCGACTCCGACGTATGACGACTTCATTGTAGCACGTCCACTTCGAGGGGAGCCGAGGCAGCCTCGCCGAGCGTCTACCTCGATTCCCAAGTCTCCATCTCCGTGGTCGTTACACCGACGGCACCACCGCCGACGCCACCGACGCCACGTGCTCCAGCACCAGCAGTCACACCTCCAGGCACGTCTACTCCGGCACCAGTAGTCACACCTCCGGGCACGTCCACTCCGGCACCAGCAGTCACACCTCTGGGCACGTCTACACCAGCACCAGCTCGCGTCGAGCGCCGCCCGATGGAGTTCGCTTCGCTCCCACGACGAGGCGCGATCGACGCCAGACACGACGGCGAGCCGTCTTGTCGTGACGATGGAGGTCTTCGGCGACATCACCGTGCCGACCGTGCCACGCAACTGAGGCGCAATCGCAACTTGCATGACGACGGTGAGCCTCGGTCTTTTCGAGCGGAGCAAGACGGCATGGCGAGCCGCGCGATTGGAGATGGATGCGGTCGAGAAGAACCACACTGGAGCTCGCCGACCTCGAGGTCACCGGGCGATCACCCTAAGTGGGTGTTCAAGGCGAAGAGGATGAAGCGGCGCCATCGCTGCCACAAGGCTCGCTTGGTGGCCCGAGGTTTCTTGCGCGGAGGGGTCGACTTGACGACGCCTTTCGCCTGGCACGGATGGAGTCCGGCGACTCTCTGCGCTTAGCCGTCGAGGGGCGCGGCCCATCACATGGATGTCAAGTCCGCTTCCTCAACGGCGACTTGAAGGAGGTCACGTGCAACACCGGATTTGCGATTCCTGGCCAGGAGGGCAAGGTACTTCGTCTACGCAAGGATCTCTATGGTTTGCGGCACGGCATGGAACGCCAAGCTGGACTCCACGCTCAAGACGATGGGCTTCGGGCAAATGCCCTGTTGGTAGGTGTCTACGTCGACGACTTGGTTATCACCGGCACCAAGGATGCAGAGGTGGCGGCGTTCAAGGAAGAAATGAAGGCCGCCTTCCAGATGAGTGATCTGGGGCTCCTTTCCTTCTACCTGGGGATCGAGGTGCACCAGGACCACTCCGGGATCACGCTTCGACAGACCGCCTACGCCAAGCGCGTCGTTGAGCTAGCTAGGCTCATCGATTGCAACCCAGCTCTCACTCCGATGGAGAGGTCAAGCCGAGCCGACAAGACGGCGGAGGAGGTGGACGCCACAAGATCGGCGTCTTGTGGGGAGCCTTCGCTACCTCGCCCACACACACACGGCGGACTTGGCATTCTCCGGCCACGTTAGTCGGTTCATGCAATGACGACGAACACCAAACAGTCAGTGAAGAGGATCGTCCGCCACGTTGCGGGGACTCGACCATGGCCTCTACTACCCTAGGTGCCCGGGTGGCACACTTCGTCGGGTACAACGACAATGACCACGCGACATCGACACCAAAGAAGAGCACAAGTGGGATCCTCTTCTTCCGGCAAGTGCCTCGTGAGTTGGCGGTCAAGAAAGCGGTGGCCATGTCCAGCCACGAGGCCGAGTACATAGCGGCCTCCATCGCCGCACTCAGCCCTCCGGCTTGCTCGACCGCCAGTGATCTCCTGGTCGAGACACCGTAGCAGTCTAGATTCATGGTGGATGAAGTCCGCCTGCCCCTGGCGAAGAACCCCGTATTCCACGAGCAAGCACATCCGAGTGAGGTACCATTTCATCCGACGCTTGTTTGGATGAAGGGAGCATCACGGCGAGCTACATCAACACCAAGGATCATTTCAGACCGCTCACCAAGCCTCTTGGGCGGATCACATTCCTTGGTCTCTTTCCAGATTGGGATGGTCCAGCCTTCCCACAAGACAACGCAAGACTTAGGGAGAATGATGAATAAGTCTCATCTTTGTTGGTCTTTGGGGTCAGAATACATGGTCCTTGTAACAAGGACCAGGCAGTTAGGAGCAAGGACCAAGCATCCTTGACTGAAAAGATAAGTTAGAGCAAAGAAATGACCAAGCATCCATGACTGCTTTTAGGCAGCATCTTAGACTAGCATCTTGGACTAGCATTTAGCATATTTTCTGGCTAGCAGCCTATAAATATGTATCCCCAACCCCTGTGGTTGGCATGGCATTTGTGTGTGAGTTTGTGCGAGAAATAAAACCAGAAAATTGCCCCAACTCCTAGTGTCATCCCCTCTCTTCAATGAGAGTAAATCTAGAGATCCTATCACTGGAAAAAGAGTTTTGACCATACAGAAGAAGATTGATGATCAGTGAGACAGCGAGAGACCAAAATCATTTTGGGGAAAGTTAACTTTACTCGAAATTTTCTAAGAACAACACTTGACATGCTTGGCTAGCCATTCAGAAAGCGATATATGAAGTGGTTTGCTTAAATTCAGTTACACTTAATACTCTAAAGAGTCAATGTGCGGGAAAAAAAGAGATGAAAACTGTTCTAGGAACTAAGAATATGTGTTAACTTGCAATAAGATCCTTTCAGTTCATTATCTCCAGTATATTTACATCGTTCTGAACAAGGCCTAAAAAAGACTATAAGTATCACTCAGTGGAGCTTCAGAAACTAGAAACAAGAAAGCCAAATCCCATGGACGGCTCCAAGGTATTTCCATACTGGCAAGGCCTGACCATTGAGCTCAGAAGAGCCCTCTCCATCTCTTCCGACGCGCTCCTTCCGAGCAAGCGTATGACGTATTCCATAACCACAGCATCGCATAGCAGCGTGATCCTTCCGTCGCTCGCGAACCCAAACTCCTCATGAGACATCCTGAGGAGCTCGCCGACGATCGTCGTGCCGAGGTAGGGCAGGGGCACCTCGAATCGCGCCCCATCGATGGTGTACACCACACAGTGGCCCTCCACTGCCACCGACGACGATGTCGTGCAGGGCTCGTCAGCGGCTCTATTTGCTGTCGATGTAGTTGTCCGGGTGAGCCTCTTCCTTCCCATGGCCGCCATCCTCTGCCACTTCCTGGCCATCTGAGCGAGCCTCTTTGCGCTCACCATGGCGTTCAGAGAGTCGTGTGGTTGTGTGTCAGGTATTCAGCTAGCTAGGCAGATGTGTTGCCCTGGTTGTGGATGGAGGCTGTGGCTCTGAGCCGATGGACTGATATATAGGTGAGGGGAAGAAAGAAGGACAATGCATGATGCAGTCTAGGTGCGGCGATCCTATCGTGAGGGATGTCAAGCTGGCAAGGGACAGGGCCATGAGCTCTGAACGACTGAACATGCCGTGCTAACTGGAGGTGTAAGGCCAATATATGGCAATGGTGATCTTGATTTGATCTCTCTGGGGCCAACCTATTTGGATCCTGTCGGGGACACGCCAATAACAGCATTGTTGTGATGACTGGACATATCAAATCAGAGTGTGTTGTTGACATACTTTCCAGCCTGCTTAATAGCTGATGATTAGGACGCATTCTTCATGCGAACTACACATGCACTGTTGGTACCGGTAGATCAGAACACGCAGACCCTCTGCATCCATTCATTGGGATTGTGTAGCAGCATTGCACGCTACGTGCTCCCTGACTTGTACATTCCCAGCTTGCCACAGCCCACACCGACTGGCAGGTGCATGAATGCACTTTCTATTTAACAGAGAATGCAGTTTTTTTAACAGAGAATTTGCGTTTCCATCGCCTGCAAATTCAGGCACTGAAACAGATAAATTGCACCATCTCTGATCATCAGTTTCAGTGGTAAATCTGTTTTTAAGCCAAGAATATAGCCAGGTGCAAACTAAAATGCTCAACATATCTGGGAGGAATCAATACATATGCATGTGTGCCGTGAGAGAGAGATTACCTTTCTCTGAAATATTCTTATGTTGGAGTAGATACACACGTCTCATTAAGAAAGCTCAACTATAACTGGAATCTTCACATTGAAAATACTGTACAGCACATGAATTTGAAACGAACTGTCAACACATCACACATCAGACGTCACACCTTCGGCTTGGAAATGAACCCTTGTACTCTACCATAGAAGAAATGAACTCCTGTACTCTACAATAGATTTAATCTTTGTCGTGTACTCCTGTACTTACCATAGAAGAAATGAAATGCATGACCAAGCAGCCACCATGTGAGATGCCACAAATCCAACCGATCATGTGCCGGACCAA
The DNA here is from genome assembly GCA_030063025.1 of Avena longiglumis. Taxonomy (NCBI): domain Eukaryota; kingdom Viridiplantae; phylum Streptophyta; class Magnoliopsida; order Poales; family Poaceae; genus Avena; species Avena longiglumis. Next base: position 18,040,259 of record CP125975.1, read on the forward strand.
CATACGCTTTTGACTGAATCTTCAGGGAACAGACTGATACGGGGCATGAACAATGCATGCACATACATCACTATGTCAGGTATCCTTCCGGAGAAGCCTGTAGATAGCATAATCGATCAGTGCTCACGAAAATCGGTCAATCCATGAATCTGGAACCCGCCACTGCCTCCTCGCACATTGCCAATAGCCATGTTCTCGACACGCCTCTTGTTCCCTACGCGGATCAGTATGGCAGCCACAATGATAAGGCGAACCAAATCGCTGCAGGTTGCAACTATAACCTCCAGCATACACCAAATATTTGGCCCCATCACAATCTAATCCAAATCACTCATAGTGCAACACTGCATGCACCGATCCCGTGGCCTTGCCCCATACCAGTTGCCAACTCTTCTCAATGACAACCACAGCTCACAGTCAAGATGTTCCCCTTGCCTATAAATTCGGCAAGCTGCTGGCTCAACACCATAACTTCATCAGCTCATCCACCAACACAATCGCTCCTTCAAATTCCAGCTGAAAGCACAAGGACCGGGAACAGAACCATGGCCGCCGCCAAAAGACTTGCTCAACTGGCTAAGAAGTGGCAGCGGATGGAAGCTCTTGGGAGGAAGAGGCTCATGGTGACAGCCAAGGAAGATGAAGGTTGCTGCATCTCGGTACCAGCCAAGGGCCACTGTGTCGTATACACGGCTGATGGGGGGCGTTTCGAGGTCCCGCTGGTGTATCTCAGCACGGCGGTCTTCGGCAAGCTCCTGCGGATGTCTCAGGAGGAGTTCGGATTTGCAAGCGATGGCAAGATCACACTGCCCTGTGATGCCGCAGTCCTGGAGTATGTCATGAGCTTGCTAAGGAGAAATGCCTCAGCTGAGGTCGAGAACGCGTTGTTGAGCTCTATGCTGCAGCCTTGCCACTACGTTGATTGTGCAATGACTAATGTCGGAGCCAGCCAACAAATTTGCTGTTTGTAGCTTCTGAAGGACTGCATACAGGAACCCTGATGCTGTCTTTTCTTTTGTGTAATTTGCCTGGGTAGTGTAAGATAATTAGAGCACAGACAATAGGGGAAGGAAATTGTATATAAAGAATATCTATCATCAAAGAAAGAAATCAGGAATGTGGCCAACCAGCAGTTGCAGCCATTCTTCTCTTACGTTTTAGTTGCATACAACTATAAAAGGAACCAGCAATGGTTACAGAATCTATTTTAGATGTCAATAGTTTCAGCACAGAGAATACACACCAAGATTCTTTACAATCTGTTATCTAAGGAAAAATTGGTGAATTGGTGAAATAAGCAGGTGGTACAGTAGCCATCATGTTTACATGATAAGCCGTCAAGAAAATAATTAGAAGGCCATCGCTACAAGTAACAAAGTAGGAAAAAAGACCCAAAATGGAAGAGAAAGCAGGGTTTACTCCACAACTATTTAGGGGTATAAAGAAGATTTACTTCTGGGTAAAAAAAGCGATATTGTTACTTAAAAGTTGAATGTCCTACCCACAAAACTTTATATGTGCAAGATTTACTAGATCCCTGTTATTCACTTCAGACATGCAGCTGGTTGAGGGCCCAAAGGAAAGTGCAGAGAAGGAGCTAAGGAATGGCTTCCACATGCAATGCTACAAGTCAGTAGACCATCAATAGGATTGGGATATGACACTGTTCAGCAAGTGGCATTTGTTGCATCAATTAACACCCTCCCTTTCACACCAAATCAAAATGTTTCTTTGAGATACCTAATAAAAATGCTAACATCAGGCATTAGATCCAACTAAGTCAGTTTATCATCTGCCAAAAGAAAACTGTTGAACACTGAACATGCTGGCAAGATTTCCCAAATCATGTCAGTGGCGGAGCATAGTGATGTGCCCAGCAAAGCTTTTTTTCTAGTTTCCTCAGCACTATGTATCAACTATGTTAGAGGATGTGTCAAACAATTGATATTTCACAGAAAAATTGTTTCTTTGGTATCATGTCCTGTGATAACCGAATCTTACATCAGACTCTACAGAGTTCCTCTTGGTCCTAACCAAATTCAATTTCTAAGCTAGTAGCTAAGTACAAAGAGCAAAATGGCTGCGTTCCATTGATGGCGCCATGCAACTAGCATTGTAGCCGTGGCAGTGCCCTACAATGGAGCTCAAGAACGCTCTCTCGACCTCCTCAGAGGCCTCTCTGCTGACCAGGCACAAGACGTAGTCCATCACAACAGCATCGCAGGGCAGCGTGATCCTGCCTCCGTCGGCGCCGCTCGCGAAGCCAAACTCTTCCTCAGACATTCTCAGGAGCTCAGCGAAGACCGTCGTTCCGAGGTACACCAACGGGACTTCGAACCGTGCTCCGTCAGCAGTGTACACCACGCAGTGGCCCTTATCGGCAACCACAGATGACGCTGTGCTGCAGCATTCGTCGTCGTCCATGTCCGACGAGGCCTGCCGTTGGCGGGCACCGGCTCCGGCCACCAACATCCGCTGGCACTTTTTGGCCAGCTGAGCAAGCTTCTTCGGATGGATCATGGTTGAGTCTGATGTGCTCCTGGCTGGCAAAATGTCGCGTTGGCTCTAAAAGTCTGAGGATGTGTTGTATGTTGTGATGTTTTCTTGCAGATGAGATGAAGAGGTTTGTATTGAGCAGGCCATGGATTTATAGTAGAAGAGAGGGCTCAGGGCTGTGCATATGTGTGTAGGTTGTGTGTAGCTATCAGCAAGAGCGGTGGGCAGGAGACAAGGCCATGAGAGCTCTTCATGCAATGTTGTTGCAACTAGCTGCAACTTGTATGAAATATGCATGTAGCTAGAGACCCCCATGGGGTCCTTGTGCCATTTCCACAATGAACCGATCACCGCGGCCCAAGCTCCTGCAAGTGCCGAACACTTGGCCCCAGCAGAACCTGATCCATATCACACAGTGGCACCTCCAAAACCGCAACACCGCATGTACCATGCCCATGGCACTGTCTCCTGCCCAACCATCATACTCCACCATGTAAGCACCCGCTTCACCCTTGAGCTATAAATCCATGGCTAAGTGCCCTCCAAGCATTCCATCCTCCAACTCGTGGAAGAATTTCGCCCATTTCCAGGAACACAAGCCAGCATGATGAGTGCCAAGACACACCCTCAGCTCGCCAAGAAGTGGCAGAGGGTGGCAGCCCTCAGGAGGAAGAGACTCACCTGGTTGTCATTGGCGTCTGGGGGACGAAGAAACCGAAGGGTCATGCAGCACACCGTGCTCGTCAGTGGCTAGCAAGGGCTACTATGTTGTGTACACTACTGATAGCACGCGGTTCGAGGTGCCACTGGCATTCCTTTGCACGATGCTCTTCAGCGAGCTCTTGCGGATATCCCAAGAGGAGTTCAGTTCCACTGGCGCTGACGTTGGCAGAATCACGCTGTGCTGCGATGCCTCACTAATGGAGTATGCCATGTCTACGGAGAAGCGCCTCCACAGAGATGGAGGTCACATTCCTCGGCTCCTTAGCGATGCCATGCCACTATCATGTGGAGCCTTGTCTGGAAGTTCACCAGCATTTTGGTGTCTGCAGCTCCTAATTACAAATCAACTGCGTAGATATAGGGAAACAGAAAAAAAAGGAAATTGTTTATGTGAAGTATTTTGATCTTGCAGGGCAAAGAAGCAATCAAAGAAGATAGACAGTAGGCCTTGTTTTTTTAATGTATATATGTATAATACTTTCTTACAAAGTTAAATAACAGATCACAGAATTTTAGGACCTAAGCAGTAAGTGTCGATAAATTTTCCCTCTTCAGTTATATGACCTCAGTCAAACACAACTGTTAGAAACAAACATTAGGGTGGGCAAGCAGATCTTCACATATGGAGAAGGGACCTGACCTTTTAGATAAAGCTACTGCATTTTCTTCAGCTATAGATAAAACCATTGAATTATACCCAAGTCGAGGCTTGCAAGCCTACAAATGTTCAGGGATCAGGTATATCAGTGATACCTCTAGTTATGTTTGTGCCATGAATGTCCAAGCAAAATCATCAGGTAAGGCTAGGTTTCCACTGTCATAAACTATCCCTTGTGTTGGAACTCACATCACAGCACTTCCCCAAAATAAATACCAGTATGAAACTAATAAGTCAATGGATAGATTTAAGACTAGCCTGGAAACCCTCAACTGCCCAGCAAAATGCAAGATACCAGAAAATGGCTGCACATGCAATGCTGGAAACATGCAGGCCATGGGTGGACAATAGATATGGAACTGCTCAGCAACTTGCCAGATTTGGAGCAATCAAAGCACTGTTGAACCAACGAGCACCTAACATGCAGCAGCTATAAGTGCAAAGTACATGCCCAAAAGCAGTAAGTGTACTCTGCATCTACAAAGTGAAGTGACCTCTGCATATACTCACACCCAAAGCACCCAGTGAAGCCGACTCATGCCACCGCCAGCTGATGAATTGGGGCACAAGCAGATGAGGTGTGTTAGGCTCCAGCTCATGTCAGCTAACTTCTCATCATTAGGATATAATCAAGCACCCAAAACAAACAAATTGTTATGTAGTAGTGCGATCACAAAAGAAATAAACCTAGTTTCAGGTGGCCCTCAGTCATATGTCTCTTGAATATATCTTGGCACTACTTGAAACAGGGTCAGTATGGAAGCGAATTGTAATGTCCAAGCACACAGTCTCCAACAAATGGTGAACTGATGGCCCTAGAGAAATCAAATCAAGACCACGTTGCTCGCCCCTGCACAGTTGCAACATTACATGTTCTGAGTTCATGGCTCTGTCCCTTGCCAACTTGTCACGATAGATTGATAAGCTGCACCTACAGCATATGATGTTTGTCTCTCCTCTCTCACCGCCTCTTCATAAGATCGTCCCCAAGCCGAGAACTACAACACCTAGCTGAGTACTAGCACCTGAGACAGAAGTTGCCCTGAACTTTGAGCCAACAAAGAAAGAGAAGCAACCATGGTCAGTGCCAAGAGGCTTGCTCAGCTGGTAAAGAAGTGGCAGAGGATGGCGGCCATGGGGAGGAAGAGGATCACACATACTACAACGGCAAAAAGAGCTGCCGAGGAGTGCTGCAAGACCACCTCAGTAGCCGTGAAGGGACACTGCATGGTCTACACCTCTGAAGGGGTCCGGTTCGAGGTACCACTGGCATACCTCAGCACCACGGTCTTCGGTGAGCTCCAGAGGATGTCTCAGGAGGAGTTTGGGTTCGCAGGCAGCGATGATGGCCGTATCACACTGCCCTGTGATGCCATGGTCATGGAATACGCCATGTTCTTGCTCAGGAGAGATGCTTCCGCTGAGGTTGTTAGGGCGTTTCCTGAGCTCCATTGCGAGGTTGTGCCGCTTTGATGGTGGTGTGGTAGCGTCATGTGTAGGGCTTAGCCAGCATGTAGCTGTCTGTTAGCTTTCGAAGAATGGCAGCTAGCTAGGATCCTTGTTCTAGGCAATGTTTTGTTGGATGCAAGATGTAAATATGAAGTTAGAAGATCAGAAATAGAACAAGATTTTTGGATGAAATTTGCAATCTTTCTGGTCAGGAAAACATGCAGACTTTAACTTGTAGTGACAAACCTTCAGTGATGCGGCTATGTTTGTATGTTACCAAATTGAGCCACGGTAGACACTCTGAAACTAAAAAGTAATATGTGCTGCTATTTTAGAAACTAAAAAACTAATGAGTCCACATGTTTTTCTCCAAGAACGAGATAGGAGCTTTGCCCATCATTGAAGAGAAAGTCAAAGAATGTGCATTCAAGTATGTATGCCACATGAGGTTAACACATGTTAGCAGCTTGGAATTGGATAAAAAGAAACCTTCCATTAAACAGCAAACTCAGATAAATAACTAATGGGCACCTCAATATTTAGCAATTGTATGAGAACTAGTTACCAAACACTTGAATATCCTACATAAAAAATCTCAATGTTGTGAGGAACTAAGTTATAGAATATACCTTTCAAAATAAACTGTGTACTTCGTTCACAAACTTAAAAGTCAATGGGGGAAATAAGAGCGAAATAGAGACCACATGACATGTTGGACAAGCTATATGCCACAAAAATTATACCACTGGATTCATATTTGAAAGATATTTTCAATGATAACTTTTTTTGTGACAAACAAATAATATTTTAACAGTCAAATTTATGGTCAAAGTTAGGGTAAAATTCAAGAGATCTTACATATACGGAAGGAGAGAGTACTAATTTGGTAAAATGATCGTCAAAAGGTTCAAGCCAGTCACATTATCTACAAAATTTAAACTGTACAGCAGTTCATAACAAAAAATGATGTGTGCATGTAATTAGCAGATGTTTCCAGCTTATATTCCTAAAAACTAGTTTTGATCTTGCAAGCAACCAAGCAGGGACATGGCCAATCAGCACTAGCAATCATTGTTTTAATTACTCCCTCTAGCATCTAAGTCGATCCTTTAAGAAAAAATATCATACAGACTCTGACAAAGTGAAATGATCATGTGGTACAAGGTATACCCAGTTGATAAATGCTCAGGATATAACTTGACAAGGTCCTTAGAATAAGAAATAATGAAGTACTTAATAAAGGAAATGGAAGAGAAAGTATGTTTTATTTAGCAGTATGAAGCGGGTTTCTTTAGTAGAAAACAAGCAAGTAATGCTTACTATTAGAATTTGAATGCACTTAAACCGATAAAATATTGGTAATGGCAGTGAGCCAGAAAATGCTCAATGAAATAGTCAGTACTGCATTTATACATGTTTCACTCATAGCTTCAGCTAAACTCGCTCATAGCTGGAAGGTTCAGAGAAGGTGCTAAGAAATGGATGCCGGATGCAGTGTCCAAAGTTAGGTCATGAACAGAACTAAGATACGACACTGTTCATCAAGTTGCATGTGCATCAATTAAGTCAGTCCTTTTCAAACTTAATAATAAAACAATTAAGAACAGACATAAAAGTATAATCACAAATCCAATCAAGTCGGCCTCACATCTGCTATACTAAGTCTGAACCATTCTGGCAATCTGGCTAGTTTTCCTCATGGGGATCAAAAGGTGTCTCACAATAGCAACAGAACTGATCCTTGCACGTTCAACCCAGTATGCATGGGGTCCTCGTGCAACTTACCACTAACATGACAGTATGGCAGTCCTATGCACCCGGCATCCACCAAGCAGTCGGTGCCATAACAATATCTAATCCCAATCACCTTGCCTTGATCTGCTTGTAACATTGCACGTTCCATCCTCATGGTCTTGTTCCCTTGCCCAATCATGGATGGCACTTGCCAGGGCTCCCTCCCTTCAGCTATAAATTCTTGGTTCAGTGGACTCTAAACATCATCTCTTCATCCACCAATAAATCATTGCAACTCAAGTAGAGTTTCCACGTACCAACGGAACAGAACCGGCCATGATCAATACCAAGAGCATTGCTCAGTTAGAGAAGTTGCAGACGATAGCGGTCCTTGGGAGGAAGCGGCTCCTGACAGTGACAGAAGATGCCGAAGAGTGCTCGAGAAGGTTCGAGGTACCATTGGCATACCTTGGCACAACGATCTTAGAGGAGCTCCTGGAGATGTCTCCAGAAGAGTTTGGATTCATAAGAGGCAGTGGCAGGATCACATTACAATGTCATATCGTGGGGATGGAATACGTGATGTTCTTGCTTTGAAGAAATGCTTCAGCAGGATCACATTCTTGAGCTCCATAGTGATGCAGTGCCACTATACAAGCTGTGTGGTATCACTGCTTGGAGTTAACCAACAAGTGCTTGTTTTGAAGCTCCTAATATTTATAGGTTTGGTATAAAGTAATTTGACATAGATAGAAGGAAAATGGAAATTGTACATTCTCTGAATGTTAATGAAATGGTCAACATTCTTCCTGCCGTAACTTTGAGAAAAAATCTACTTAAACTTGTATACAAGAGTAATAAAAGCTTTCAGATGAACAGGTGAACTGGCACCTTACAGGCATTGCTGGATTACCTTTCCAACCCTCAGTATATTTCAGAAAGGTTGCATTTTCATGTAAAAAAATTCCAGTGCAGCAAGGTGATGTCTACAAACAGAAGATCAAAATCAAGTATCAGAAAGATGTATCATATCCTAATTTCTTCAGAAATTTGGAACTTTATGCCCATATTGAACTCATGTACTAGTCTACAAAAGGGAATATTTTTCTCTACTTGAACCATAATAAGCAGAACATCTTGGTGATCCTTCCTGTTACTGAAGACTATGAACTTGCAAGTCTACATCTAGTATCATTGCTTACATGGATGTGAGTACTTCGGCACATGAAGAACTAAAGTAACTCGTGAAAATCCACAAGATTTGCTACCTAATGCTACCAATTCCAGGGCTTATTTGGACTGGAAAAAACTCACCAGGGTGCGGAGGTGCTCCAGCTGACGTATTGCTTCTTCAGAGATGCATTAGAAAAGAAGCCGACAAGAAGCGGCAAATAGCAGGTTCCCAGAATATGTGGGACCAAGGGGGCTGGTCCAAGAGGAACGGACACCCGAAGACAGAAGCGGACACCTCTGGCACTGCACGGCGGCAGTGGCGACCATCTCCCAGGCAGGGCTAATGGGTTAGTACAGGCCATTCCCCAAAAAACAAAACTATAGACCACTTAATCCACCTAAATCTGGACCTGCAATATTAATCCAACGACTCGCAAAGGCAGATTTCACAAAGAGAAAAAGATGTATTTTGTATAGGTTACCAAATATATATGGTTGCATTTGCCTGACCAAAAGAAACAAGGAAGCTTTAAAATTCTGTGTGTTGCAGCGGCGGTGCTACCTTGGAAGCTTTACGCATAGTAATTATTGAAGCTTAAGTAACATCGATATAGCAGCTACAAAAGACAGAAGTTTCTATCACTGAACTTGCAGAATTCTCTGACCTTTGGACAAGACATCAGGGTTCAGCAAAAGAGACATCGTCTTACATGATTTAGCACAAGAATGACAGTACAATTTCTCAAAAGTATATTAGCACACAGTGGCTAACTGCTATGTCGTAAACATAAGTATCAAAATTTATATCTATGAACTTGCAGAATTCAATTTGTCTAGTATAGTAATTCAGGCTGATCACCTTCAGACAGGGCATGTATATCTGATATAGTACTGTGGGTCAAGAATTAAATATTTCATCATAAAAGCTCTTTCTAAAATAAACTATATTCTCACAAATTATGGAATTACAACGTTTAGAACAGTAGGTGGTTCAGAAGTGAAGTAAGCTGACATGGCAAAGGGTAAACTGGAAACTCTTGACATGATGAGCTACTGTGGGGCACGGCGTGGCTACGGAGGGCCTCCGGTGACGACAGCAAGACCCTTGAGCCCCTCCGGTGACAACAAGTTTGGGTGGGACAACAAGTAATCCGGTCTCAATGTGCTTGTATATCCGAGGTTCTGCAAATGCCTCCATCAGACTTATACCGTTTCTGAACACACAATCTGCAGCTAAATTAACAGAACCTGGGTGACTACTTTGCAGGAGTTCATAGAAGGCAAGGCGTTGTCCATGCAGTCGTACAATTTCCCACTACGAACTCTTTATGAAATGAAAATCAAATGCTGCCAGGTAATTTCCCAATCCAACAGGGTGTATATGGAAAAGACTGTTCTACAAACATATACATGGCAGAGTAATCTTTTGGGTAGATGTTGCCCAAGTCTTCAATCTTCGAACTATTGAGATGATAGGCCAATCCTCTAGTGAGTGATTTATTCAGAAAAATAACTTCTTTGTAAGGATGAAATCCAAGGATTGTAATATCTCCGGTGTAGCACTTTCCAACTTGAAGTGTCATGTCAAGAGTATTCTCATTGTCTGAGTTCCATTCAAATTTATCTTCTTCTGCTGCTTCTTGCATATTGACTTCAGAAGTAGAATGATCGGAATTGTAGTTGATATCTTCTATTCTCCAGGGTCCTTGAACTTGTGGATCATACATTCCACGTGACAACATATGATCAAGGTTGTTATCATGCTTCAGCACCCACTCAATTTCTCCGTGCAATTCAACAAGGATCCAGACTCGAAGCCGACGATGCCAATTGATTGCTGCAAGATAAACCCCATTCTCTGACCTCCCAAGAGAATACTTTTCATTGCTGGTACTAACATCTACAGGTAGTTCAATTGCTTGGTATGTGCAGTTTGATAAGGTTATTCTGGTGAAAATAGAATCATAGACAATAAAACCATATCAATAAACCACAGAACTGGCTGGGTTAAGCAGAAAATGTATAATCATAATAAAAAATGGTATTAGTTCATCCATACCTCATAACAAATTGGTTGAGCACATAAAGTTGTCCACGCCAGTAGGCAGAGTAGTCTTGCGTAATGGACCACCTCTGTCGCTGCTGCAGATGGGCGACAGTCCCTATGGCATCCCCTCGCCGAGCAAATGACCGCTCCTCCCAAATCCCTGTTGTTGAAGAGAAGACATGCATAATAAACGGCGATGGAGGCCATTGATGTTGCGGTTCAACCCCAGCGGTGCACCATGGATGCTTGGGGATCTTCAGCACCTCGTAGTGTGGTGAAACAACGGGGTCAAACACTATGTGGCGAGAATCAAGCCCTGGCGGCCATTGCGGCAAGGGTGCCCAGCGTCGTGTGGCAGGGTTGGCCACGTGGGCCCAGAGCAGAAGGAGGCCGTTGCAGTGATCCAAGATGGCGGCATCACTGTCCTCCGCGGGCACATAGTCGAGCCTGCCGCTGACTGCGGTGTCTGTGTCTCTCGGGGGCCGGAAGAAGAACTCGGAGATGTCGAGGTCGAAGAAGTTGAGGAACAAGCCGGCCAGCGAGGGCGGGAAGAGGTCCAGCAGACGGCGAGCGTCGACGATGGCATGCCAGGACTTGCAGACGCAGCGAGCCGCCGCGAGGCCATGTGGCGGAAGGCGGCGGAGGAGGGCCACCAGCATGTCCTCGGGTAGCCGCTGCGTCAGATCCGTCGACTCCATGCCTCCCCCCTGGCCTGCCCCGCCCTACTGCGCTTGCTTGGTTGCCGCCTTGGCTGATCTGCTCGAGGAATTTATTGAGGACAAAATCTCAGTCGATTAGGGACCAACGCGACCGAAATTGGAGTCGGAATCGGACTGGGAAGCGGAGTCGAACTAACGCAGTCGAATCTGCTAGATTTTCTACCTACCCCTACCAATTCCAGGGCATATTTGGTGTGTAGAAATCTCACCGGACTGCGGAGGAATAGCCGACGAGTCGCCGCCCGGCCCACGCCTGCAGACGCGCGCTAGCGGCGCATACGAAGCCGCCGACGAAGCGCCGAACGGCGGGTTCCCAGAATGTTTGCGACTTCTCAGAGTCGCTGGACCATGACGAACGGAGACGCGGTGTCTGACTGGGAGGCAAATCTGGCCAAGGGGCCGGCCCGGCACGGCCCTAGCCCAGCATGAGCTAAACGGGCCTAGCCTGGCACAGCCCGTCGTGGCCCGTCAAGCAAACGTGCCGGGCCGGGCCGGCACGGGGCCTGGCCGCGAGGCCCGGGCACGGCCTTAGTATCTGTCAGGCCGGCACGTTGGCCAGTTAGGCACGCGAAAAATGCAGCCTGTTAGGCACGTCGTGTCCAGAAACATAAAAAAAAGACCAGGATGCTAGTTTGACACAAGAAAATGAGTGGTCCGGTGGTTAGCGAGGGAAGGAATGGCTGATGGTCTCGAGTTCGAACCCCCCCCCCCCCACCCCTCTATTTTTACAACTAAAAACATAAATTCTTCTGCCAGGGTTTAAACGGTCGTGTCATGGTCTCGCAGACACGGCCCCGACGTTTAAGCGGCATGGGCTCAAGACGTCAGTGGTCGAAGCGGGCTTTTTACGCGGGCTCACGTGCCAGCCTATTTAAAAGCGGCCCGTTGGCCAGGTTTGCTAGGAGGTGATGGACGGCGGCGGGCAGGCTTCCGTGCCTCGTTTTTTGAACAATAAAAATAAAATCTGCGTTTTCGGGTCTCCAAAATCTGAAAATCGTAAAATAAAAGTATATAAATAAATGTACACACCTTTCTGTTCCAAATTATAATATCTTTGAGCCTTTTGCTAAACATATGTATATAGGGGATTTTTAGTATGTAGATTCATAGTAAAATGTGTAAATCTATACAATAAAAGAAATATAGAATAGTATTTAGAAAATAAAAATAATTTTTTATTTTGTAATGAAGGACAACTATGGTAAAAAGTCTCACTAAAAAATATGTTACTCCCTTCTTCCTAAAACAAGTGACTGTAGTTTGACTAGATTTACACGTATCTAAAATTAAAATATGTTTAGATACATATGAATCTAGACAAATTAAAATCATTTATTTCAGGGTGAAGGCATTTTTTTTGCTAAACAAAAACAAATTTTGGTACAAATATATTTGTCTGTATAGCGACAACCTTTTTTGCAGCCCAAAATAGGATGCCCATTTTATCGAAAATCCACAAAAAAATATATAATGTATTGATATGTCGTAAACGTATCTATAATTTTTTATGTTTCATGATTGTTTACTATCTACTTTGTTTTGCGTTGTCTACACTTTGAGGTATTTTCTTATGTTTTCTGTAACTATCATATTAACAAGATGCCACAGTGTCAGTTGCCTGTTTTCTGTTGTTTTTTATTTCAGAAAAGTCACAAAATAAATATTTTCAAAATTAGACGGGACAAAAGCTAAAATCAATATTTTATCGAGGAGAACACGGAGCCAGAAGACAAGACGGAGGAGGGCCGTTGTGGCATCCCGCAAAACCACTACTAGAAAATCGCGTTGATTTTGTGCATTGCATCGTCATCATCATGCATTGTTGGTCTGCATTATTTTTGAAAAGCCTAGTTTTGATTTGTACAAACACCCCTTTTTAGTTTAAAGACAAAACCCCGAGCGTATCGAATATTTTGTTTCCCTAAAAACTATTTTGCAAAGTGGCTTTGTTTTAATTTAAACAGAACCAAACAAACACAAAAACTAAAACAGCCCCTCTAAAACCTAAAACCACCCAATCCTAATCTACCCACCAACCAAATCGTGCCACCTCACCCTCCCCCAAACTTCCCTACCCACCTGCCACCTCATCAATCCACCATCCCCTTTTTCCCTCTACCCCTTTTCTCACCCAGTCATCCTACCCACCCTCTGAATCTCTCCTTGTCATTGGCCCTCATACCGCCCACTGCAGCCTCTCTCTCTCCTGTCAACCCCCACCCGGCCTCACGACCCTGCCCGCCTGGCCCCACCGGTCCCACTCAACCCACCCAAATGGCCACTCCCACACACAACACCCACACCTGACCTCCAACCCACGCCACTGGGCCTCCGTGGCCCCCACCTCTTCCCTGGCCACTCGCAGCCTCTCACCCACCACACCCGGTCCCACCACTCCCGTCTTCCACCTCCCGCATCGTCCGCTTCCTCCTCTCTCCCCCGACCCGACTCGCTCTCCCTGGCCCTCTCCTTCCTCTTCCTCGTCAGATCGCTCCTCTCCTCCTCTCCTCTCCCACGCCAAGACTGCACAGGCGCCCACTGCCCCTTCTCTCTAGTCCTCGCCTCACGCGCCTGCCCGCCTCCTCACTCCTCGAGCTCGCCACCGCCAACCACCGCCATGCCACCCTCGCCTCCCAGCCTCAGCCCGCCTCTTTCTCCTCCTCATGGCCGACCTCATGGGCGCTTCCACAAGGCCGCTGCCAGACCTTCCTCGCCGTCAGAGCCCACCTCCTTCTCCGACGAGCGCGCCTGCCACCCTGCCGGCCCACCACCGTCTGCTCTCGCCGGGCCGGCGACCTGAGCCCTCTCCGCACCGCCTGCCCCCGCCTCGCTGCGCCGCCAAGACACCTCGCCCGGCGTGCTGCGGCTGGCCCGAAGTCGCCGCCCTCCAAAGACGCGAGCACGCCCGAGCCCGCGGCCGCCACGCCGCTGCTTCTCCTCGGCCTCCAGCGCCCGGCTCGCCGCTGGAGCCTCCTCAAGCAGCGCCTCCGTCCGCGAGACGCCCTCCGCCTCCCCCGTTGCCTCGACATGCGAGCCTACCGCGAGCGCGTGTTCCGTCGGCCCGCTGCCGATGCTCACATTGCTGTGTGCTCTCGCCGCCGACGCCTCCGCATGAACCTGGTGGTCGCTTTGCTACAGGAAGTACCACCCCAGCTCTGTATCTGTGGAGAGAACGATGTTGTGGGTGGGCGACACTTGACATCGATACCCCGTCAAGATCTTCATCGGCGATAAGATCATCTTGAACCGTCAAGTTCATCCACCTCCGACGCTACTCTAGGACGCGGGAAGCTGAACCCGTATGATCGAACCCGACGGCCGAGGCCCGAAGATTCCCGGAACGCCAAGTACTTCCTCTCGGACGCCAAGACCCGGATCCGAAGACCGCCAAGATCGCCACCGGTTCAACAAGCGCTCCGCCCCAGACACCAATTTCTGCACCCCGAACGTCAAGACCGACTCGATGGCGCGGACCCGACTAGACCTTCGCGACGACAAGAACGGCATCGGCCCGGAAGAATCCGACACGCCCCGACATCGACCCAAGTCCTGCTTCCCGGACGCGACAAGAACTACCCCCGATATCCGAGAACGATCCCGGAGCCCGAGAACGTTTCCGTCGAACCCTGAACCCTGAGACCAACCCCGAACCCCGGAACCCCAAGACCGTCGAGACCCCTCAATCTGTGACCCCTTTTCTCGAGCCCTATTTTATAAAAGTAATAACAACTTGTTGCATATTAATTGTCATTCATCTCGCATGCATATCTGTGGTTTGGGGGCCTTACGCCGATTCATCTCATAATTAAATATGGGGCTCATATGCGGGCAAATCTAGTCTCATATTGGCCTCATTTAAACTTGTGTAGCGAACCCGTATTATCTCTTGCCTTGTTAAAACAACCTTTAATTTGCGGGGTAGATAAACAACTAGAACCATATATCTAATTGCCGGGACCCCAGTTCCGCTTAATATTGACCTAATTACATCGCATCTTTACCATGCCATACATCATACATGCATCATGCCGATCTTCTGCCGTTGTATTAAATATTGCATCCGGTGTTTCTTCTAGTGTTTTGCTTCTTCGCGGATAAGGCCGTGAGTTGATGTGAGCTTCGCCCGATCTTCGGTTGAACCTTCGGCAATGTTCTCAGGCGAGCATCTCCCCCCTTTCTACCCATCTTACTTTCATAGTATTTATTTCCCTCCTGTTGATCTATTGCTATCTGTGTTGCGATGCTCTAGTTTTCGTACCCGTGATATCCCTTGCAGCCCTATATTGCCTTGGACACACCCTATTACCTGTTGTTTGGTAGATAGTTGGACCTGCGTGTCTTAGTCGCTTGCTCAAGTGCTGTTGCGTGTCGTCGAGTGCCACAGTTGTTGATGTATTACCGCATGTTGATGTTGGAGATGATCATGGTTTTACTTATCGTTCACTTAATTCCTGTTTAACAACTAAAATTGAAGTAAGCAGAGGCATCGGTGGGTGATAGATAATATTTGGTTTCCGAACGCCCACTTGTGTCCCGTAGGACCCAGTACTTGATACTGTTCCTTGATTTATCGCGCTATCCACATCCGGAGGTATATGGGACCCCCGAGCGAGCTTGATTCATTTTATTTCTTGGGGCCACAAACTAGTTTGAGGTTTTATTTACGATCATGTACTTATGCCATGCTACTTACGTATTTAAATTGCGATGATAGCACACTGCATCGTTAGGAATTGTGACCCGCTTACGCGGTATCGACAAGCCCAGCTTTTGGGTTCCCGATCGCCATACCGCCCCACAAACCTCGGTCCGTCTCAAGTCACTAACTTCGCTATGGTGTACTCAAGGGTGGCCCCAAATATTTCTCAATCGTGATTGCTTTGTCGTGAAGGCCTCGTTGGGTTTTGATTTGGTTTTCCGAGGTTGATCGGCGTGTTGCTATTGGTGCACCCCCAGGTAAAACTTTCAAAAGCCGTCCATGTTATGGACGACTTGGAGCATGATTCTCGACCATAGACAAGCATAACTAAAGTTTATTGCTATAAATTTGACTTTATAATGACTAGTAATCAGCTCCACTATAATGGAATGGCTAATTAATACTGCCCACAATTGCTTCTTGGAGTGTCGCTTGCGACCATTGTACCTGACTAGTAAGTAATGCAACTACAACGGAATGGCTGAATAAAAGTACCAACAACTGCTGGGTTTTGGGGTTATCTCATGTTAATTGTATCTGACTAGTAAGTGATGCCACTACAACGGAATGGTTAACTAAAATGGCCCACTGCTTATTTTATCAGGATGATTATCTAAACCTGACTAGTAATTGCTGCAACGATAACTGAATAAGTAAAACTGCCAACGGTGTGAGTTCCTCGGTTGACTTCCTCGTTTGGTCTCGAGGGGGAAACGCCAGGATGGGTTTGTTTGATGATAGTATCAGGTTGGTTCCGGATAGGTCCTTCTTCCCCTCTCTGATTACCGCCAGTTGTATCGAGTCTCTATAGGTTGTTTAGTGCATACTTGCCGCCGCTTGATCCACCATACCTATGTAGGCGAGGACCGCCAATTCTAGCCTCGCTGCATCTTGGCCTCGATCGACGCCTCTTTTTCCTTTGCCCTTTGTCGGCACCCCTTTGTTTAAGCAGGTTTTGAGATCGACGTCGTTAGCGGGTTACCCTCCTGGCCGCTGGGCAGGGTTATGGACGCCATTGGTTATTCTTCAGGGCTCTTAGCCCCATTTGCATCTTGTCCGTAGTCGGACGCTCTATCATTTTCAAGGTGATTTGGATCTTTGTACATTATATCTGTATTCTTGACTCTTTGAGTCGCTGTTATATATATCTGTTCTGTGGGTCCCATCGAGGATTGTTGTGTAATGTTATTACTTCGTTTTCCACCCGCACGAAAGTGCCTGGTGGGCACCTTTGAATCGTTTCTATGCGGGTTTGGCGGTTTTCGCTAAAACTTGCATAGGGCCGATTCTGAGGGTGTTACAGCCGTAAGGGGCCTATACCCCCTGGCCGCGCGGCCAGGCCTGGCACGCGCCTGAGGGGTGCGGCCACCTCGGTCTCCCCCTTCGCCTATAAGAAGCCCCCGATACCTAAACCCTAAGTACCCGATCAGATCTCCAAGAAACAGTCCGTAGCCTCCGCCACCATCGTCCCTAGATCGGGAGGATCTGAAACTCTTCCTGGCACCCTGTCGAAGGGGAGAGATCATCTCGGAGGACTTTTTCATCACCATGTTGTAGGGGTTCGTAGCATGAAAAATAAAAAAAATTATATCGCATGCACACAAACAAGCCAAGATCTATCTACTAGATTGCAACAACGAGTCAATTAGAGTACTCACCCTCGAAGATTCCAAAACGGTTAACGAGAGCAGATTCTCGTGGGTGATGTAGTTGTACACTTGTCGATCTCAAGATCGCTTTCGCGATCCAATCGGCCACATGTTCGGTACTCGATGAAGACCTTCCTCTCCCTTGTTCCAGCAGACATCGGAGGTTGTAGTTCTCTCCTCGCGATTCCGGCAGCACGACCGCGTGGTGTCGGAAGTAGAGGGAAAATCCTGCAGGGCTTCTCCTAAGCCGGAGCAGGTTATGGTGGATCTAGGGTTTAGAGGGCCGGAGAGGAGGAGGCTTGGTCGTCGGCGGCGCGGCGGCTAGGTAGGGAGGGGCTGGTGTTGTGTGGCCTTGGGGCACCCCTCCCCTCTATTTATGAGAGGGAGGGCAGCTTGGGAGAGGGGAGTTTGAATCCTTCCCCAACTCCCTCTCCTTGTTGGCTTGTGATGGAGGGAAAGAAGGATTCTTTACTTCCTCCACGAGGATACATTGTCCCGATTTGACTTTTCAAACTTGCCTTTTGACTTTTAATTTGGAGCTTGATTTCTTTCTTGCTAATGCCCAACCAAGTGACCTAGGACATGATCCAATCATTCCATTTATCCATGAAACATTCATGTACTCTTCCCCTTCCGGTCCGGTGAACCTTCTAGACCCTTCTAGAACCTCTCCGATGAAATCATCGGAATCATTCCCGAACTCTGGAATTGAACTTTACTTATATGAATCTTATTCTCCGGACCATTCCGGATCTCCTCGTGATATCCCAGATCCCATCCAAGACTCCGAACAACATTCGGTCTTCCTACTTACATTTCATATCTACTAAACAACATCGAATCCTTAAGTGTGTCTCCCTATGGTTCGTGAATTACGCGGACATGACCGAGACACTTCTCCTATCAATAACCAATAGAGGAATCTGGAAATTCATATGGCTCCCACATATTTCTACGATTACTTTTGGATTGAATGAACCACTTACATACGATACCAAATTCCCTTTGTCTTGCGATAGTTTACTCATCCTAGGTTTGATCGTCGGTATCTCTGCATACCTAGTTCAACCTCGTTACCGATAAGTACTCTTTTCTCGTTCCCGTGATATGTAATACCTTGTGAGCCAGTCACATATTTGCAAGCTAATTGGATGACATTCCACCGAAAGGGCCCAGAGTATATCTAACCGTCATATGGATGGAAAAATCTCATTCTTGATCCATGTGCCTCAACACATACTTTCCAAACACTCAATGTCACCTTTATAGCCACCCAGTTACGGTGTGGTGTTTGATGTCATCAAAGCATCCTTCCGGTGATGGTGATTAGCATAATCTCATGGTCGAAGGAATTAGGTTACTATGTATCAAAAAGCTTATAGAAAACGAACTATTGAAATGACTTGATCTTTATGCTACGCTTATCTATAGGGGTATGTCCATCACATCATTCTCCTAATGATATGATCTTGTTGTTAATAACATCTCAATGTTCATGATCGGGAAACCACGATCATCTATCAACCAACAAGCTAGTATTACAAAGAGGCTTTACCAGGGACTCTAATTTAGTTTATAAATCACACAAGTATTAATGTTTACGTTTAATACTATTACATTTATCATAAACACAAAGATATAATAATAACCACTTATATTATTGCCTCTAGGGCATATCTCCAACAGTCTCCCACTTGAACTAGAGTCAACTAATCTAGATTACATGGTAATATACCGAACACCCATGGCGGTTTGGTGATGGTCATGTTTTGCCCTCGGGAGAGGTTTAGTCAACGAATCCGCCACATTCAGATATGTGTGTACTTTGCAAATCTTTATGTCACCATCTTAGACATGCTCTTGAATAGCGTGAAAACACAGCTTGATATGCTTCAGCTTCTTGTGTGACCTTGGTTCTTGCGCATTGGCTATGGTGCCCATGTTATCACAATAGATAGACATTGGGTCCAGTGCACTAGGAACCACACCGAGCTCTATAATGAACTCTTTCATCCATATCGCCTCTTGTGAAGCCTCCGAAGCAGCTATGTATTTCGATTCAGTTGAAGATCTTGCCATAATGCTTTGCTTTGCACTCCTCCAGCTAACTGCTGCACCGTTCAAAGTAAATACGTATCTAGATTGAGATTTAGAATCATCCGGACTGGTGTTCCAACTAGCATCGGTGTAACCATTAACAACGAGTTGTTCATCACCTCCATAAGAAAGAACCATATCCTTAGTTCTTCTTAAGTACTTAAGGATATTTTTGACCGTTGTCCAATTATCCACTCCTGGATCACTTTGATATCTGCTAGTCAAACTAACAACATATGCAATGTTGGGTCTAGTATATAGCATGACATACATGAGAGATCTTATGGCTGAGGCATAGGGAGTCTTACTCATCATTTCTCTATCTTCTGCCCTAACAGGACTTTGAGTTTTACTCAAGGTCGTATTGGGCAACATGGGCAAGAACCCTTTCTTGCTATCTTCCATTCCAAACCTTTT
This sequence comes from Avena longiglumis, assembly GCA_030063025.1. Classification (NCBI taxonomy): domain Eukaryota; kingdom Viridiplantae; phylum Streptophyta; class Magnoliopsida; order Poales; family Poaceae; genus Avena; species Avena longiglumis. The sequence continues at coordinate 18,060,120 of CP125975.1, forward strand.
TATAATTTTGTCCAAATATGTACTCTATGACAATGATATTAGGCGTCTTGATCTATTTCTATAAATCTTTATGCCTAATATGTAAGCTGCTTCGCCAAGATTTTTTATTGAAAAACTATTATTCAAATAATCCTTGACACTATTAAGAAGTTCTACATCATTCTCAATCAACAATATGTCATCCACATATAGTACTAGGAATGCTACAGAGCTCCCACTCACTTTCTTGTAAATACAAGCTTCTCCATAAGTTTGTATAAAACCAAAACTTTTAATTACCTTATCAAAACATTGATTACAACTTCGGCGAGCCACGAGTGCATAAGTTTCTCCATAGTAAATGCCTTCAATTTGAGAATACCCTTGTGCAATCAATCTAGCCTTGTTATTTACTATAATTTCATGCTCATCTTGCTTGTTCTTGAATATCCATTTTGTTCCAATAACATTGCGGCAATCCTTTGGCTTCTCAACTAACTTTCATACTTTGTTTCTCTTAAAGTTGTTGAGCTCTTTGTGCATAGCTTCTAACCAATCCGAATCTTTAAGAGCTTACCAACACTTTCTTAGTTCAATCATGGAGATGTGTGCTTGGTGTTCACTGAACCTCTTCAATTGTGCTCTCGTGGAAATGTCTTTCCTTAGGTCACCAACTAAATTTTGTAGAGAGTGGTCTCTTAATTCCAACATTCTTTCCTTTCTAGCTTCACGACGAGCGTGGATCTCCGTGTTATTTTTTGGGGGACTCTCTTCATTATTTTGGTCCTCGTCTTGACCATCAACTTGACCTTGATCATCATCGGAATCATTCTCTTCATCTAGAGGCAAAGATTGACATTGGTCTTGATCAAGTGCTCTTCTAGCATAAATATGAGCTTGTTTCAAAGCAGTTTGTACGGATCTTCCTTGAGCAATTGCCTTGGCACCACTTGACACCCTGGCGAATGAATCAAGCTCCCCTTGACTAGAGTTGTCTATGATCATCATGTTTTGGTTTTGACTTTCTATTAATCGAAATAACCATATAAACCAAAAAATATACCTGATAGAGCTAAATATATTTGTGATATTTGTGATTCTATCCCAGACGTCTATTACTCAGGCCCGTCTCTAACCCTAGGCAGCCTTGTGCAACTGCCTAGGGCCCATGGCCGTGGGGGCCCATCCTCTAGACTCTACAAGTATATATGTTGTATTGTTTTGGGCTGAAAATGTCGTAGAGAGAAGGTACGTGGGCTAATTGGGGAGACCAGTTGACACAAAAACGTATACTGCACACAACTAGACAAGCAACACAATTGATCATAGGCTCTCAGCCAACGCTATATGGGATCGAACTGCATCCATGATGAGTCTACGACAGTTTCTCCTTTGAACCACGGAACCACGGAGAAAGGCAAGGAATTTTTTTTCGACAACTAAAGATAAGGGATTTCACCCAATCGGTGATCTGCGACACATCACTCTACTCACCTCTACCCCTTGTGGCCTCAATCCACCTTTAGCTCTCCCTTACAGTCCTGCTTGTCCGTGCGACCCTGTCCCGTGTTTATTCGTTGAAATAAATATTCTTGGATGAGCGTAACTAAGTTCGAAGAAACTTTTTTTGTGCTTGATCTTGAGATTATACACAATGATTTTGCATCTCTAAACGTTCATAAGGAGCTTTTTTTGTTAAGCATTGACGCATATTTGAGGTAATCAAACTAGCACGAAATACTAATCCCTCTGATCCATATTACCTATCGCTGAAATTGATGTATCTAGCACTAAAATATGTCTAGATACATCTATTTCCGCATTAAGTAATATGGATCAGAGGGAGTACTTTTTCTATTTTGGTACTATTTTCATCTTTCTATCGCAATATAACATTGCTTAAATGCTTGCTAATTATTTATAGGCATCTTAGACTAAGAATATGTGATTGGATGTTAAAATTTTATATTTTACAAGTAAAAGTAGGTACATATCTATATTTTCAGATGTGCAGATACATTAGCCTTAGGGGGCCCTGCCATCAACTTTGGCCCAGGGCCCTGCAAAATATAGAGCCGGCCCTGCTATTACTATACGTAGCTACTAACTTATGGGACAAAATACATGCATGCAAAAGCTGCTAGGACAGCTTATGCATATACGTATGTCTTCAGCCACATGCACGTACATGTTCATGGTTTAATTGTCAATTATGTCTATGAATTTTGTTGAAAGTCTTTCAATTATTTTCCCATTTCGGATATAATCATGTATTTTAGCTGAACTCTCAACACGTACAATTTGTTTACGATTTGGAAGATAAACATCATTTTTTTGAACGAGCAAGATAGACATCATGCTTATTATGTTCTTTTTCTACACATGTGTTTAAGACATCAGCTAGTCATGTATTGCTTCAGGTTCTCGCCGACCAGGAGGTTACTTCCGGTGTGCCGATGATTGATTTAGCTTGTATGGATCTGACATAAATTATGGCACAGTATTATTATTTTCAGAAATTCAGTTCAAAACCGAACACCGAACCGAATTATCCGCTAACCGAATATCGATTAATTAGAAAACCGAAATAATTTCGGTGCCTATTTTATAGAAACTGAATTATAGAAAAACCCGAAAAAACAAACCGAATTAACCAAAAAACCCGAATATCCAACCCTACTGCAGGTGCACGCCACCGTGTGTGTACACGAACCAACCCGAGCCTGCATGCATGTACACGTGTATATATGTCTCTAATATCCCCATAATACTTTGCCCGTAGATTTTGCAAAAAATAAAATACTTTGCTTGTAGAACCGGGGCCCAACAAAGACCATCTAACCTAACCTAGCTAGTACCGTAGAATGATACGAGCTGTGGCATCGTCGTGCGCCCACCGATCGAACCGCGTGGCACTAAACTACGGTTTCTAACAGCAAGTTTAACAAGAGAGCCGGATGTTGGCTATATACACTAGCGGACTTAGGGGACGGGCCGCACGGGCCGTAGTCCACCCAGAGTTTTTGGGATTTTTTTTTAGGGTCGTACTACGCGTCCCCCGGGGGATAAAAATTTCTGATCCCCGGCTGACGCGTGTCCACCTAAATCCCCTTTTTGCTACACTCAGACCTACATTTGCTACATACGCCCTTGCTGCTACATCTGTAGCAGAAACAGTTTAACGAAATAGAAAAAGATTGGACCTCGGAGAGTTCACGGAGACCTCGCCGGAGACCATGTAGCAAATTTTTTTAACTAATGTAGCAAAATCATTAGTAGCAAAACCACAAAACGCTATTGTAGCAAAACCACAAAACGGTGGTAGCAAAAAACTTTTTCTAGTGTAGCAAAGGAGACATCGCCCGAGACTCAAACCAGAGACCTCGTAGCAAAATCATAGACATTGGTTGTAGCAAAAAAATTATATGAAAGTAGCAAAAAATATATGAATACATAGCAAAAAAAATATGCCGAGGTAGCAAATCCTAATCCCACGTGTAGCGTCGCCGCCGACTAGTAGCAAAACTTGACGCCGCTTGTAGCATAGCAGCCACAGTGTAGCACACCTCCATGTCGCACGAAAGCACATGGTAGGTGGTCCCTCCGTCCTTTGCGTGGCGAGCTCAGCGTGAGCTCTGCCAGCCACGCCCGCCACCATCGCCTCGATTAGTTGGTGTCAAGGGTGCGTCTAGGAGGCGTTAGGCGTGCGTGGCGACATCTACAGTGGTTGCGCGAGTCGCTAGTGCTAGGATGGCGACGCGGCCGTTTCGCCGATGGAGGCGGGCGGGCTCAAGTCGTTGGGCAAGGGGACGATCCACGGAGAATCACCAGAGACGGGGCGACGAGGCGACGCGAGCTACAAGAGCGCCGCGACCGCTCGTCGAGCTCGCCACGGAGGAGAAGTGAGGATGAGGTTTGCCGTGGAGAACGAGGCGATGGGCGCTTGTTTGAGGTAGGCCCAGCGGCGCGACGAGATAGAGCGCGCACGGGCATGGAGGTGGAAGAAGGATGTGCGGTCAAGCTTTTGCGTGCGCTGTGTGGGAAGGAAAGAGATAAGGTAGCCTCACGCGCGTACGACCCGGGGGATAAGTCACGGAAAATCCCCCGGGGGAGTAGTATCATTTTCCTTTTTTTTTACCCCTTCACGAGCGGAGCGAGCGACGGTCCGTTCCACGACACGGACGGGAAGTGGAATGGGCAGGTCACGACGGTCCATTCCACGAGCCCACGACGCCGAGTCGCCGACGCGTACTCTCCTCCCGACTCCCGTCCTCCGGCCGTCCGGCGTACTGCCTCGATTCCTCGACTGACGCACCGCTCGGCCACACCTGAGCTCCTCGACCGGCCGCCTCCCTCCTGCCTCCTCCGCTCGCCCCTCCGGCCGCCGCCGCTGCTGACCTCCGCGACTGTGCCGACGCTGGCCGGCCGACTCCGGTGGTCCGGCCGCCTCCCGTTCCAGCCAATTTGGCCAGACGCCCAGGCCCAAGCAGCCAGGTATAATTTGGGGCTTGTTCTTTTCTATTCAATCCCTAATTTAATTGATTTGATGTCCTAAATTTGTATGATGTAAGGTCTAAACTGTCTCTAAATTTGTCCGATCCGAATATCTGATGCACTAAATTGTCTATTTTGATGCTCTTTTACCATATTGTTTATATGTTTTATTTGGTAATTATAGAATTGGATATGAAGAGGAAAAACCACATTGCGGCAGACATTTTTTGAGAAACATGAAGCAAAGAAGATTGCGCTTCCTTCATCACCGTTAGTGGTAGATGATGAGCAAATCGAAGATGTTGGGCTTTGGTTGACATGTCTTGATCCCGGACCTCCGGGCCAATCTGATTCCGAGATTAAGGAAGATGGAATACCACATCCACCATCACCCCAACAACCTTCTACAAGGTAATATGATTCTTATTTGCTTCAATATGATCCAGGAGAAAGGATTCCTATTTCAAGATATAATGCTAATGATCAAGATGATGTTTGGAGAGGATATATCTTAAAAGGTGCATGCCAACCATATGAACATTCTTTCCCAACCAGAAAAATACAGGGTAAAAATCGACACTTCAACCTTGTTTGGTTTCTTAAGTACAATTGGCTTGAATATAGTATTAGCAAGGATGCTGCATTTTGCTTTGCATGTTACTTGTTCAAAGCAAGATCCAATGGAGGGCCTAGGGGTGATCCCTTTGTTAGAGATGGTTTTAGAGATTGGATAAGAACCAAAGTATTTAGGAAACATGTGGGTGTTGTTAGTAGCATTCACAATGAAGCTTATGAGAAGTATAACTTATTTGTTGCACCCAACACCGAAATTGATAATGTTCTTGTGAGGGTGTCTAACAAGGATCTACTTCTTTACAAGACAAGGCTAACTCATTCTATTAGATGCTTGAGGTTTGTTTTGAATCAAGGATTGGAATTCCATGGACATGATGAGAGTAAAGAATCAAGTAACCGGGGGAATTTTATTGAATTTCTCAAATGGCTTGCTAAAAATAATGAAGAAGTTGATAAGGTTGTTTTGAATAATGCTCCAGGAAATTGTATCTTGAATAGTCCTAGGATACAACATGATATTATTGAATGTTGTGCGGCGGAAACTACAAAACTAATTATTGAAGATCTTGATTGTGACCACTATGCAATTCTAGCCGATGAGTCTAGTGATGTTTCTCACAAAGAACAACTTGCTCTTTGCTTGCGTTACATTGATAAATTGGGAAGAATATGTGAAAGGTTCCTTGGAGTAATTCATGTTTCGGATACTACTTTATTGTCACTTAAGGTTGCAATTTTATCCTTGATAAAAGATCATCATTTGAGTCCCACTCAAATTAGTTGACAAGGATAGACGATACTTGAATTTCAACTTGATACTTTTATTGAAGATAGGGGAAGAGATGATAGGTTTAAATGTGTAAATTATCTTGGTGAGCTTTATATTAAGCTTGTTGAAACAAAAAAGCATCTTGTTTATGATATAGTCTACTTGCTTCTCAAATTGATATTGGTCTTTACCCATGGCCACCGCTAGTGTTGAAAGGGTATTTTCTGCAATGGGTTTTTGATACGTCGTAAACGTATCTATAATTGTTGATGCTCCATGCTTGTTTTATATCACTTGTCTTATGTTTTGTCTACACTTTGAGGTATTTTTATACACTTTCTGGAACTAACCTATTAACAAGGTGTCATAGTGCCAGTTGCCTGTTTTCTGCTGTTTTTGGTTTCAGATAAGCTAAAAAAAATGAATATTCTCGAAATTAGACGGGATAAAAGCCAAACTCATTATTTTCCTGGAGCAATACGGAAATACGAAGCAGAGACGGAGGGGTGCACTAGGGTGGCACACCCTATGGTGGCACGGGCCACCCTAGGTGGCGCCACTAGGGGTGTGGCCCACCTAGACACCTCCTTGCCTTGCCCCTTCATCTAGAAGAAGCCCCCGAGGAGAAAACCCTAGACCGCCCAGCAAAAATCCACGAAAAGTTCCGACGCTCTGCCGCCATCGAATGAGAGATTCGGGGGACAAAAGTATCTGTTTCGGCACCCTACCGGGACGGAGAAGTGCCCTCGGAGCCATATCCATCGATCTCCACCACCATCTTCATCGTCGTTGTTGATTCCCATGATGTGGAGGGATTAGTTCTTCCTCAAGGCTAAGGGCTCTACCGGTAGCTATGTGTTCATCTCCTTCTCTATGCGTGATCTTTATGCGATCATGGGCTTTGTAATCAAGTAGATCTACTCTGCTATTCAAGTGCTTAAACCAATCTCTGGCTCTACCCACGTGTGTGAAAGTGACAGCGTGCACACCGTGTGGCACTTAGGCTAAAGATTACATAAATACTCAATTGCTCTAATAGATCTATGCTTTTCCCCACGTGTGTGATAGTGACAGCGTGTACATCGTGTGTGGGCTAGATTACATCAATATTTGTCATGAGTTATATTTGGAATTGGATGTCTCTATGAAATTTTGGTGTTTGTTGGAACCATCTAGCACTCAAGGTGACGGTGTGGGGTTATTTAGATGGGGAAAGCAACCTTTAAGGGGTGCTTTCGTAGCCTACCGTGGATTAGAGTGTACAACCGAAGAGTAGTTCAGAGTAGTATCATAAAGAGATGATATTTATATGAGAGTGTTCACTAGTGAAAGTATGATCCCTAGGCCTTGTTTCTAAGCACTGAAATACCATTTGCAACTAGTCCTGCTACATGTTTGCTTGCTTCCATCTTTATTTTATATTGCCTTTTGTCTCTTCCTCTCGTCAAGCTCTTTTCTGGCACCGTTGTCTTATAATCGTCCATACTACTTGTATTTTACTATCTCTTCGCCGAACTAGTGCACCTATACACCTGACAAGTGTATTGGGTGTGTTGGGGACATACGAGACTTCTTGTATCTTGATTGCAGGGTTGCTTGAGAAGGATACCTTTGACCACTTTCTCCCTGAGTTCGATAAACCTTGGATAATTCACTTAAGGAAAACTTGCTGCTGTTCTACAAACCTCTGCACTTGGAGGCTCAACAACTGTCTACAAGAATAAAAGTGCATAGACATCAGTCTTGTGAAGAACAAGTTAAGAAATAGCATGGTTATGATTTTTTTAACCATTGCTTAGTGACATTTATTGAACGAGACGTGTTCTTGAAGGTAAGTGAAGAAGATACAATTGATACTTTCATGACAATGCGAGAACGTAGAGTTCCCAAATAGCTATCTTGATGTCATGTAAGACTATTATGTTATATTTTGGCTTGTAAGACTCACTTGATATTTTGGACTATTTGTATTGGAATGATGAATATTTTAAACATTTATATTAAACTAGAATGTTGTGAATCAATTATCTACTTATATTATTCGTTTGACATTTTTTATCGTACAAGTTCTAGTGTTGAAAAAGAAAAATTGAAGCGTGTCCACCCTGCATTTCTTTGCTGCTGGCTATATAGAGATGACATTTCAGCTATAGACAACATAAAAGCCCACCAATACAATAGACTAACTATTAGATGGATGGTATGTAAGCTTCAATTAGGATTGAATAATTCAATGCATGCATTCTATTGGGGCTAGACTGCATGCAGCTTTCTTTTTCTTGTTTGATGTACATACCACCGCGCTATGGCAAGAGCCGGCTATGCTCTCTCTCTCTCTCTCTCTCTCTCTCTCTCTCTCTCTCTCTCTCTCTCTCTCTCTCTCTCTTCTAAGTAGGATTTCAGCGATATGGCAAGTGCTACGGTTGACATGGTTATACCCTACGGGTACGTGACTTCAGCATACCTGGTCCAGCCCAAGGAAGGCCCACAGCAGATACATGCTGGCCCATGAAGATTTTTGGGTGGCCAAGGCCCATGACGCCTTCGAATCCTTGGAGAGCAAGACTAGCGTGGATAGGAAATTCAAAGGGGTAAAACCCTAGAACTTGTAACCGACTAGGACTATGTCCGGGACCTGCCTAAGTCTATATAAAGGCCAGGAGGGCACGTCCTAGATCTCTCGACTCATACTTTCGCACGCACCTCCACGCCAGATCGAATCTGCGACCTCAGAACCTTCGGTTCCGCCGTAATCAAGAGCGCACAAGCGGGAGTAGGGTTTTCCCTCAGGGCCCGAACACAGGTAAATCTCGTGTCCCCTGGTTGCTTGTATGTTAATCGTGCCACGATCTCCAGCATCCCCATCTTCTCCAAAACCCAAGTCCATAACAATGGGCATTGATGAGATTAAACCTCGTCAATTGGCACCGTCTGTGGAAATCGGGGCTGCTGATTGTGTGATCGTGACGGTCCCAACCCGATCGATCTACAACTCCGCGGCGACGGAGAATCACCTCCTCTTCGGGACCTTCGACTTCACCGCCCACTCGCTGGCCACCATGAAAGATTTCGAGCCCGTAGGCGACGAACTCAAGATTTTGTTCGGGAGCTTCTGCTTCCAGGTGGGACAAACTGGCACCCTCCGCCTTCCTGAGCGGGTGCCCGTGCCATCAATCAGGCCCGCCTCATGGGCTCCACACCCGTGCTTCACGACGTCACCATCGACAGATGAGTTCTACGGCAGCCGCTGCAACTCCGATCTGGCGATCCACCTTCGGATGAAGGGACCTACGGTTCCGGACCAAAGCTGCGGCAAGAGCGAACCGATCTAAGCGCTACCTGCGTCGCGGTCATCCAGATCAACAACGCCCAACCCCGCCCAACACGAATCCCAACCCGCAGGGCGGAAGCGGCGGAAGCGGAAGAAGCCAATCCCCACCAAGGGGAAAACAATGGCCACGTCATCCAACTTAGCAAATAAGGATGGGTCTAGGCACGCCGTCGCCGCAGCGACATAGTCCGCCTATGGATGCACCACGTGACCTCATCGATGGCGTACCACTACCTCCTCATCGAGGAGCACAAGAAGCAAGTCAAGATGCAGACGCTCGATAAACGCAAGCAAGCGGACTCGAGTCGGCCAGCTGACGAGTGCGCTCTCGCCATGGCTCCGGCTCTAGCACGAACGGAAATCGGAAACAAGCATCGCTGAGTGGAGAACATGGATCCCAAGGAACGCCGTGATGTGACCCGAACTCTCCACACATCGTTCATGGATATGGATGCCGACGGCAACATCATCGAAGACACCACAGCTGCGATCTGGCAGCCATCACAGATCTCGCGCCCACCAACCTCCGGAAGGGGACCTGAAAAGATCCATGCATAAGTCTGCACTCACCGGACTCGGACTCGTTGGAGCTGCGCTCCACGAAGACGCTCCTGTGGAGCCGAAGAAGAAAGCTCCGGCCAGGCGCGACCGTAGCCCCACCCCCTCATCCGAAGAGGAAGAGGAACACGACCTTCCTCGAAGAAAGAAGAGCTCGCATCGCCATAAACGCAACTACGACGCCAGAGATGCGCTTACACAGCGCAAAGACAAAGCGCGAGCCAAACGCGCATGCTCGTCCGAGTCCGAGATGGATGAAGATGAAGGAGAACTCTGTGGAGCTCGATGCTTCAGCAGATCTGTTCGGCGAACAAAGATGCCCCGCAATTTCAAGCTTCCTTCGGATACTCCGAAGTTCAACGGCACGCAAGATCCAAAATCTTGGCTCAGCGATCATCATCATCCGTCAAGTCGTTGCTGCGGTAACAAAGAAACCGCCATGCAATGCCTCCATACCGACAGCGCGGGCGCGGGTCCGCTCAAGAGCCTATCATCAGGATCCATCCGAAGTTGGGAGGAGCTAGCTTACAGCTTCATCCGAAATTTCAAGGGCACCAGCAAGAGGCCAACCTCAATCGAAGAGTTGCGAGCCTGCACTCAGAGAACGGGGGAATCCATTCGCTCGTACATATTACGCTGGTCTACCACCAAGAACTCCGCAGCGCATATCTCCGAGGAGAGGGCCATCGACACCTTCAGAGATGGCGTAAAGCGCCAAGATTTCAAGGAAGAACTTGGGCGTGTCAAGCCCAAGACACTCGACCACCTCATGGAAATTGCCAACAGTTGGGCAGACGGCGAAGATTGCATCCATGGCGCAATCGGATGAAGAGGGCGACTACGGCGGCGAACGCCGCAGCAAGAGGAGATCGCGTGTCAACGAAGACCGCGACGGACCCGACATGGTCGCGCCGGTTACGCCGCAACGACAACAACGCAATAGCGGAGGTTACCGGAGGAAATCTCCGAGACAATGGACGATCATCACACCGTGGCAACGCCGCTGATCGCTAACGGACCCTCAAAGATTCAAAACTTTCGGTCCATGCACCATCCACTTCTACATCGACAAGCAAGATGGCAAAAGAAAGCCACATGCTCAAGGACCCGCGAGTTCCATAAACTCAGCGAAGCATGGCGCGGATGAGGCAACAAGCCCCAATCCTGCGTTGAAATGCACCAGCAAGGAGAAATAGCACGGAGCTCCTCCTCACCACCTATTGGAGGCCCAAACCAACCATCGCACCAGTATCAAAACAACGCCGGTCGCATACCCCCGCGAAGGAGCACTAAATATGATCCGAAGGGACGCCCAACAAACAGGTGCGAAGAAAATCACCCGACAAATCAACTTGGCGTGGCAACTCCACCGCAATCCCCGAGTACCTCGGATCGGAGTCCCGCATCACGTTCACTCGCGCAGATCACCCTTGGATACCTCAGGTCATGCGCCACGGTGCTTGAGGCGCAGTCGGAGGCTTCGAGATGAGTCGCGTCTTCATGGACGGTGGCAGGTATCAACCTAATGTTCGCAAGCACCACAGCATATGCGGATCCGCAATGCAGCTGGAACAATTAGACACAACGTTCCACGACATTGTACCAGGAAAGGCATCTTCCCCGGGAAAATAGGACTCGACGTCATCTTCGGAAGCCGGACAACTTTCGGCGAGCGACTGACCGAAGTGGTGGACTGGCCGTCACAATACCACGCCATCCTGGGACGTGTAGCATTCGCAAGATTCCTGGCCGTCCCACACTACGCATACCTACTACTCAAGATGCCAGGACCAAGGGGCGTCATCACAGTCCATGGGAGCTTCACCCGATCGGACCAATGCGACAGAGATTTCAACAAAATCTCCCAGTCTTTCGGCATGCAAGACGAGCTTATAAGGCTCCGCGAGGTGACGGACAATGGGCTACCCCCAGTCACAAGGCAGAACGCACCTGACATGTCCTTCGACTCCACCATCAACACCAAGAAAGTGCAGGTCCATCCGACGGATGCCTCCAAGACGGCCCTGATCGCCAATGACCTCAGTACTGCATAGGAAGGCGCGCTCGTCGAATTCCTCCGTGAGCGCTGGGAATTCTTCGCCTGGTGTCCTGCGGACATGCCAGGAGTTCCCAGGGAATTCACCGAGCACGCACTCAATGTCTTCCCAGACACCAAGCCGCCAAGTCCATCCAAGACCGGAGCCACGAGAAGCTATCGGCAAGGAAATCAATAGATCGCCACGCAGACTTCATCAGGGAAATCAAAGAAAGCGAGTGGCTTGCAAACACGGTGATGGTCCCAAAGAAGGACACGGACATCCTACGGATGTGTGTGGACTTCACGTCACTAAATAAGCATTGCCCAAAGGACCACTTCCCTCTTCCACGGATCGACCAGATCATCGATTCGACTGCAGGTTGTGAGAAACTCTCCTTCCTCGATGCCTACTCAGGCTATAACCAGATTCGGCTCAAAGTCGAAGATCAGGAGAAAACAACGTTTATCACACCGTTCGGAGTATTCTGTTACAACACAATGCCCTTCGGGCTAAAGAACGCGGGTGCCACGCATCAGCCGATGCATGCGAGCTGCCTCAAGGACCAGATTGGTCGCAACGTCCAAGTTTATGTCGACGACATAGTAATAAAAATCAGAGAGGCAAGGACACTTATCGACGATCTCCGCGAGACGTTCGACAACCTCGATTGCTACAGGATCAAGCTCAACCCCGAAAAGTGTGCTTTCGGCGTCCCATCAGGTCAGCTCCTCGGGTAATTCATCTCTCAACGAGGGATCGAGGAGAACCCGAAGAAAATCAAAGCCATCATGACGATGGAGAAGCCGAAAAACCTCAAGGGAGTCCAGCAGCTCGCAGGACGAGTAGCGGCGCTAAGCAGGTTCATAAGCCGTATGGGCGAGAAGGCCCTACCATTCTACCAGCTGCTGCGTAAAGCAGACAAGTTCGAGTGGACACCAGAAGCCAACGACGCATTCGAAAGCCTCAGGCGACTCCTCTCCACCTCGCCCGTTTTGGTCACGCCAAAGGAGCGCGAGCCCCTACTGCTGTACATAGCAGCCACACATCAAGTGGTCAGCACCGTACTCGTGGTCGAATGACCCGAAGAAGGCAAGACCCACGGGGTCTAGCGCCCAATTTACTACCTCAGCGAGGTACTGACACCAACAAAGCAGATGTACCCTCACTACCAGAAGCTAGCCTACGGCGTGTTCATGACGGCTCGACGGTTGAGCCATTACTTCCAAGAGCACCAGGCGATGGTCGTCAATGAAGCACCCCTGAACAGCATCCTGAATAATCCAGAGGCCACAGGACGGGTGGCCCTGTGGGGCATCGAACTATCACCCTTGGACATCGTCTACGAGAAGCGACACGCAATCAAATCTCAAGTCCTTTCGGACTTCCTGGTGCACTGGATGGAGCTGCAGCTGCCAGACATGTCGCGATCTGGACAATGCATTTCGACGGCTCCAAGCGAAGCGAGGGGCAGGGTCATCTTGACCTCCCCGCAGGTGACAAGATGAAGTCGCCCTTCGGATGAAATTCAGGCCTCCAACAACGAAGCCGACAAGCCCTCATCCATGGCATGAGGATGGCAAGATATGCGGCGAACGCTACCGGTCATCTACGGTGACTCCAACCTCGTCGTCCAGCAGACGATGAATGAGTGTGACGACACGCCGAAAACATGATCGCAGCATTTCTACAACGCACTCGAAGGAGAATTCGACGGCTGCGAACTTCGGCACGTTGGAAGAGAGAGCAACGAGGAAGCCGATAGACTCGCCAACATCGGCTCCACCTGCGCAAAGGTGCCACCAGGTGTGTTCCTCGAATAAATCTGCGTGCCATCCATCAAGCGTAAATTCCCCAAGGGATCACCCGAAGAATCAGAACACTCGGGGGCTACGCTACTCGAAGGACATGAAGGACCCGAGAAACTGGACACAGAGGTCGCTATGGTCAACCTGATGCAGTTCATGGCAGTCGAAGAAGCTTGGACACGACCATACCTCCAGTTCTTGATAAATGGAGAATTGCCTGACAGCCCGACAGACGCCCGGCGCATATCTCGCCGCTCAAAAGCCTTCACCATCATCAACGGCAAGCTGTACAAGCGCAGCATCACGGGTATACTTCAACGGTGCGTCACCATCGACGACGGCAAGGCCATACTCCAAGACATCCACGAAGGCATCTGTGGCCACCACGCAGGTAGCCGCTCCCTTGTCGCTAAAGCTCTACGAGCAGGATTCTACTGGCCAACGGCCATGAACGACGCAAAGGACATCGTCCGAAGATGCAACGGATGCCAACGGTTCGCCGACAAACCGCACGCACCCGGGTCCGAGCTCAGGCCCATACCTATAGCTTGGCCTTTCGCTCAATGGGGCCTTGACATGATCGGCAAACTGCCAAAATCCTCGAAAGGAGGACATGTCTTCCTCCTGGTTGCGGTCGACAAATTCACCAAGTGGATCGAGGCCATGCCGGTCACCAACCAAAAGGGCAAAACTGCCGTCAAGTTCTTCGAGTCCATTGTCTACAGGTTCGGCGTACCACACAGCATCATCACTGACAACGGATCGAACTTCATCTCCGAAGAATTCGAGGATTTCTGCGAAGGCCTTGGGATCAACATCACATATGCCTCAGTGGCGCACCCGCAAACGAACGGGCAAGTGGAAAAGGCCAACGGCCTAATCGGAGCCGGCATCAAGAAGCGCCTCATGAGCTCACTCGAACATAAAGCTGGAAATTGGACGAAGGAGCTACCCTCCGTCCTGTGGAGCTTACGACCACGCCAAACATCTCCACCGCCACACCGTTCTTCATGGTACACGGAAGCCGTGCTACCACCGGCACGCCACCAGCCCACGTCGTCGCCTCTGATGAAGTCAATCCACGGCTGCACTTTCGAAGATTTGTCGATACACTCGATGAAGCACGGATATAGCGAACTCGATCGGTGTACCACAGAGTCTCCGCAACTACCACAGCCGCCGGTGCGCCAAGGTCCTTCGTCAAGGAGACCTCGTCTTGCGACTCAAGCAAAAGCCGAATAAATTGAGTCGCCATGGGAAGGACCCACGTCATCACCGAAGTCATCCCGGTGGCGCTATCGCCTCAAGCACGTGGAGTCTAGAGTCGCATACTCCAACCCATGGAATATCTACGCACTGCGACGGTTCTATCCGTAGCAACCTACCCTTCTTTTACTTTCAATAAGGCTTCCAGCCAAGGCTACTCACCGAACAATGTATCTCCTCCATTACGATATAAATAAAGCTAAGTGTCTCCCAAAACTTCGTTTCACAATTTTACGCAACTATACTATATGCTACAAACGCACTCGGGGCTCCCCACCTCACGATTTCGTCGATCGAGGGCCAAACGTGTACACTGAGTGACAACGTCAGCAAGCGAAAAGGACACGTATCCAATTAAAGCACTGCGTGCTCACATACAAACAAACCTTTACAACAAAGGGCACAACACGCCCAGTCGAAATATACAAATTTTACATCTCTCTCTTTCTACAGGTACTACCTATGTTGAAGAATAACCTGGGCACGTTGCTCAAACAAATCAACAATCTGTTTGGCATACTGCCTCACAGCCGTGTAATGCGGACGCATGTCCCACTCGCTACCATCAGGGCGAAGAGGTGGCCCAGCAGCCACGGCAGCCAAATCCACATCAGGCCGGTGCAGCCTCACAAGAGACAACGCAGTCTTCACTCCGGTGACAAGCTGCTGCCGCACCAACTCCTTGACATTGCTCACATTCCGAAATTTCGACAGAAGACCCGCAAGGCTTGTTGGCACGACATCCAAAGGAAACATGACGTGCATCACCGAGGAAAGCGATGTCTGCACTTGGCGAAGCACCCGCGAAACTTGATGAACACGATCCTGCACCGTCGCCAGGGCTATGGCGCGATCACGATCCATCCAGAAGAAGCCGCCGGCCTCCATGTCCTATTGAGTCAAGAAGTTGACCCGAACAGCGACACGTTCTTTTTCTTCCCTCGGAGCAAGATTTGCACCTGCAGCAATCGAGCAAAATAAGAGTAAGGCCAACAGGCTCACCCGAAGACCAGAGCTACAGCTCGACCAAAGAACAACTTACATTGAAGCTGCTCGGATAGACGGACCAACTCCGCCATCAAGTACTCCTCTCTGGCTGCGCCACGGTCCGCCTTGGACTTCCAAACGTCGGCATGACCACGTAGCCCGAGCAATTCCCTCTCCAAACTGCGCACACGATCCCGAAGGAAAGTAAGCTGCGAAGAATCATCCAAGGATGGGCGCAATGGCGTTGCGGATGGGACGTCAACAGGGTCGGCACCCGAAGGAACCTAGAGCGGCAGCAAAAGAAAGGAACACAAACATTCAGCCAAGGATGGAGCACAACTCAGAGAAATTCATTTAATATATAACGCCACTACGTGGCACAAGGATGGTGTTCTTCAAGATATTTTCAACATACACAAACTACAATCTAGCCTACATTTACTACGTCTAAGATGCAGGAGCCTGAGTCGCTTCGGAGCCTGGCTTTGGCCCTTTGCCGCCGCGGTGCATACTCGTGACAAGTAAATCAATGAGCTTGGGCCCATATCGCCTGCAGCGAGCAGAATAGGCAGCAAAGGCTACCTCGGATCCATCCGCAGTCGTCGGCATCCGAGAAGTGATCTGGGGCAAGTCCATCTCCGCTCCAGCCGCCAAGGCCATCGCCAGCCCGACGGACGCACCGATGCCCTTCTGCTTGCGCTTGTACGCCGCAGGTGCTTCGGCTGACAGAGCCTCTGCCAGAGCATCCACATCATCAAGGGTTGCGCCCTTCGGAAAAAGCTCCTGGTAAAAGCGACCAAGGACCTCTTTCGCCTTGGCAAGGGAGTTGACGACGGTGCTGCAGCAGTCTTCGACCGCCACAGTGGCATCATCTAGAGCACTCCTGTGGCATCCCGCAAAACCACTACTAGAAAATCGCGTTGATTTTGTGCATCGCATCATCATAATCGCATGTCTTGTCTTGGTGCATCAGCATAACATCAGCATCTGTCTATTTGTTTGAAACCATTCTGCTAAAAACCCTAATTTTGTTTTCTATATTAAACGCCCCATCTTTTATTCAAACCTCAAAACCGGGTCCCCGGAATATTTTGGTTTGCCCGATATCGGTTTGCAAAAACCTTGTTTGAAATGAATAAAAATATTTAATTTATTTTAAGGCAATGAAGCCAGCGACGGCGAACGACCACCCCATATTTTAAAATCGGCCCACCCCAAATCCTCTGACTACCTGAGAATCTACCTCTCTCACCCTCCACCTCCCTCCCACCTATCACCACCTGCCACGTCACCCTGCCTCCCTCCCTCCACCAATCATCCCCTGCCACCTAAACCCCCCTCCTGCCAACTCATACCCCCAACCCCCACAATCACACAACACAGCACACACACACCCCACGCGAGCCAGCCCACCCACCGGATCCCACCTTCCCACCCACGGTCCACCCTTTGACCCCACCCAAGACGACGCCCACGCGACCGCGCCCCCGCCCCGCCTCCTCTCCACCCACAAGACCCCACCCTGCTCCAGAACCTCCCGCCCCTGCAGCTCTTCCTCCTCCGGCCTCCCGTCGAGCTCGGCTGGCCACGGCCACCAGCTCCCAGACCGCCTCCCTTCCGCTCAACCTCCTCCTCCTCTTCCCAGCACGCTGCCTCGCGCCGCCACCTCCCGACCCTCGCTGCTCCCGCCACGCGAGCCGGGCGAGCTCCGCCCCTACCTCTCCCGGCCCTTGCTCTACCGTCCCGACCCAGCACCACTCCGCTGGCCCTCCCTCTACCGCTGGCCCTCTACCCGCCCCGACCAGACCACTCACTACCCCGCCTCCGCCGACCCTCCAGCCGCCTCGCGCCAGCCGCCCCAAGAAGCCCAGCGGCCCGTCGCTCAAGCCCGCTGCGCCTCGCCTCGAGCACCCCGCGTGGCCTCCACCGCATCCTCATGGCAGTTCTGCCCCGACGCCTGGCCCGCCGCCAGCGTCCGCCGCCCGCCGCTAAGGTCGCCAGCGCCCGACGCCTCCTCCGTCAAGCATCCTCCGCCGACGTCGTCCACCGCAAAACTGAGGAACCATCGCCGCTTCTCCACTTTGTTGCCAACCTCCGTCGCGGGCATCGCCTCGACGCCGGAGCCTCTCGGACGCCTCAGACGCCTTGTGCCGTCCGGCGGAGCTCCTACGCCGATGATGAGTGTTTTCCACACGCAAGCCAGAGCAAAGCTCGGCAGGCTTTTGTCGTCAAGAACAACAACTTGGACAAGTACACCGACTAGATCGACATCGGTGAACCTCATGATCGCCTTCTCGGAACACCAAGTTGTCCTCCCGGAACCGCCATGACATCCGTCAAGGATCCGTGCCCGAACACGGAACAACAAGATCAACCACGCGACTCGAGTACCCCGACGCCACGAAGCTCAAGGCCCCATACCGAAGCCAAGGTCTTCAATTGGTTCAAGACCAAAACCGAGGTTGATCCCGCCGACCCGGAAACCAACTCGGACGCCAAGTTCTCCTCTCCGGACCGAAGGCGCCAAGACCCGGACCCCAAGATCTCCACGCAAGGCGACAAGACCGGCAAGACAACCGACGATCATGATGCCACAAGATCGTCCCGAACGCCAAGTACTTCATCCGGACACGGGACCCGATCGACAAGTGCTTCGTCCGAACGCCACGACCGACAACATGACCAAGACCGGATGCGCCAAGACCTACCTCGAGTCGAAACGACCTCGTCGAACCACGGACCCCGGACCCCGGAACCCCAAGATCGTCGAGACCCCTCAATGTGTGAACCCTTATCCGAGAACCCTAATTTATAAATGTCACCATATAATTGTTGCATACTTAATTGACATCTCGCATGCATATCATTGGTTTGGGGGCCTTATGCCGATTCACCTAATAATTAAATCTGGGGCCCATATGCGGGCAAATCTAGCCTTATACTGGCCTCATTTAAGCTTGTGTAGCGAACCGGTGATGTATTTTGCCTTGTTAAACAACATTAAATTGCGGGGTTCTAAACAACATGGACCTAATAATTAATTGTCGGGACCCCGGTTCCACTTAATATTGACCTAATTGCATCGCCTCTTTGCCATGCCATGCATCATACATGCATCATGCCGATCTTCTGCCTTAGTATTAAATACTGCACCCGGTGTTCCTTCTAGTGTTTTGCTTCTTCGCGGATAAGGCCGTTGAGTTGATGTGAGTCACCGATCTTGGTTGAACCTTCGACAATGTTTTCAAAGTAGCATCTCCTCTTTCTACTGTCTTACTTTTATAGTATTTACTTCTCCTGTTGATCTATTGCTATCTGTGTTGCGGTGCTTTAGTTTCCGTACGTGGTCTACCGTGCAGACCCTATATTGCCTTGGACACACCTAATACTGTTGTTTGGTAGATAGTTGG
The DNA here is from genome assembly GCA_030063025.1 of Avena longiglumis. Lineage (NCBI taxonomy): Eukaryota > Viridiplantae > Streptophyta > Magnoliopsida > Poales > Poaceae > Avena > Avena longiglumis. The sequence continues at coordinate 18,079,334 of CP125975.1, forward strand.
ACTTGCGGCCGAGTTGCTTGCTCAAGTGTCGCGTGTTGTCAAGTGCCACGATTGTTGATGTATTGCCGTATGTTGTCATGGAGATGATTCTAGTTTTACTTATCGTCACTTTAATTTCATTTAACAACTAAAATTGAAATAAGCAGAGGCATCGGTGGGTGATAGAAAATATTTGGTTTCGAACGCCCACTTGTGTCCCGTAAGACCCCGAGTACTTGATACATTCCTTGTTTTATCGCTATCCACATCCGGGAGGTATATGGGACCCCGAGCGAGCTTGATTCATTCTTATTTCTTGGGGCCACAAACTAGTTTGAGGTGTTTTACTATCTGTACTTATGCCATGCTACTTTCTATTTAATTTGTGCGAGGAGCACATCGCTTAGGTAAGCGTAATGTTTTCGCTGGTATCGACAGTCCCGATTGGGGACCTGTCGCCGTTCTGACCATTGTCGCAAACCTTGGGTCCGTCTCGAAGCTTGCTTACTTGTGGTGTACTTCAAGGGTGGCCCCAAATATTTCTGAATCTGTGATTGTTCAGTGAAAGCCTCGTTGGGTTTTGATTTGGTTTTTCCGAGGTTGATCGGCGTGTGTTGCTATTGGTGCACCCGGCCGGTAAAACTTTCAAAGCCGTGTCCGGATATGGGCGACTTGGAGCACGATATCTCGATCATAGACAAGCATAAATAAAGTTTATCTGTAAATTTGACTTTATAATGACTAGTAATCAGCTTCACTATAATGGAATGGCTAATTAATACGCCCACAATTGCTGTTTGGAGTGTCGCTTGCGACCATTACTGACTAGTAAGTATTGAAACTACAACGAAATGGCTGAATAAAAGTACCAACAAGCTTTGGGTTTTGGGTTTATCTCATGCTATCTCAGATCGATTAGTAATTGTTGCAACTTCAACGGAATGATTAAATAAAAGTGCCCATCGCTTACTTTATCGGGCGATTATCTAAACGACTAGTAAAGTGCATGACTATAATCGAAAAAGTAAACCGCCAACTGTGTGAGTTCTCGGTTGACTTCCTCGTTTGGTCTCGAGGAAACACCAGGATGGGTTTGTTTGGTGTTAGCTTCGTTGGATCCGTTAGGTCATTCTTACCCTCACGATATCCGCCATTGTATCGAGTCTCAGAGGTTGTTTAGTGCATCTGCCGCCTCTCATCCACCATACCTATGTAGGCGAGGACCGCAATTCTAGCCTCGCTGTCTTGGCCTCGATCGACGCTCCTCTTTTTTCCTTTGCCCCTTGTCGGCACCCCTTTTGTTAAAGCAGGTTTTGAGATCGACGTCGTTAACAGGGTTACCCTTCCGGCTTGGCCTGGGCAGGGTTATGGACGTCATTGGTTGTTCTTCCGGACTCTTAGCCCCATTTGCATCTTGTCCGTAGTCGGACGCTCTATCATTTTCAAGGTGATTGGATCTTTGTATATTATATCTGTATTCTTGACTCTTTGAGTCGCTGTTGTATATATCTGTGCTGTGGGTCCCATCGAGGACTGTTGTGTAATGTTATTACTTCGTTTTCCACCCGCACGAAAGTGCCTGGTGGGCACCTTTGAATCGTTTCTATGCGGGTTTAGCGAATTTTGCTCAAACTTGCATAGGTCCGATTCTGAGGGTGTTACAGAGTGGTATCAGAGCTCAGCAGTTGCGATACCCCACAAGTCCAGCCTGTAGGATAACCTAGCTAACGGCCGAAGTAGAGTGTCAAAACTATTTTGCAAAATCGGTTGGATAGTTCTGGTTAGGTCTGATTTTACTCCTTACCCTCTCGCTATTCTCCTCTTACCTCGACGTGTTTTGAATCTGCTCTCTTCTCTCTCTTCGAGTCCAGGAATTCTCGTGGTTGGGTTTCCGTCGTACCTTCAGGGCTTCGCTTTCTCCCTTTTGTAACGGAGGTGCTACGATCATCAATCTGCAACCGGTCTGTTGTGCCCTTCATCCGATCTTTTGTTCTTGAGCTCTTTATCCATGTGTGTTCCTTGCTGGATATCAGTGTCGCTGAGAGACATATGAGAAGGACGAGCATTGGTGAAGTTGGAGTATACCTTGAGCATGTGTTGTTCATGCCAACGGAACCATCGCGAAACCTAATCAGAGTGTCTTTCATACGATTTCTGTTGTATCTTCCGGTGTTTCCCGATGTGATGACATCATCTACGCCAGATCCGATGCAGAGTCTGCATCACTCCTTTGTTCCGAACCTCGCTTGTCGAGATCTTCAGTCTAATTCCGAGAGTTGGTTGCATAATCCGTCTATTCGCGTGTAGAGAAATGGTTTGAGTGCGGGATGGAGTAGCTGCCCTACCACTGCTCGTATCATTCGCTCTTGTACGTCGAATCAGTGGATCCAGCAATCTTACTCCGTCCACGGAAGTTAGGGGTGGCTTTATTTGTTGATACCTCTACCTTCGACCTTTTGTTTCCGGAGTGTTCTCTCGACGATCAGGAGCAACGACCCTTTGTTGGTGGTGTCGCCGTTTCCCAGATGAAGAAGGAACCCCCCGTTAGTGGTGTCGCGAGGACCTACATGAAGCGCGGAGACACCGACCGCTGACCTTCTTCCCGGTACCATGAGGCGGATCTCGAGGGCGAGATCCATTATTAGTGGTGTCGAATTGTGGCATCCCGCAAAACCACTACTAGAAAATCGCGTTGATTTTGTGCATCGCATCATCATAATCGCATGTCTTGTCTCGGTGCATCAGCATAACATCAGCATCTGTCTATTTGTTTGAAACCATTCTGCTAAAAACCCTAATTTTGTTTTCTATATTAAACGCCCCATCTTTTATTCAAACCTCAAAACCGGGTCCCCGGAATATTTTGGTTTGCCCGATATCGGTTTGCAAAAACCTTGTTTGAAATGAATAAAAATATTTAATTTATTTTAGCGGGGCAGTCGAACGGGCCGTAGCGACCCGAACGACCACCCCATATTTTAAAATCGGCCCACCCCAAAGAAATCCTCTGACTACCAGAATCTACCCTCTCCCCCTCCACCTCACTCCCACCTATCACCACCTGCCACGTCACCCTGCCTCCCTCCCTCCACCAATCAATCCCTGCCACCTAAACCCCCCTCCTGCCAACTCATATCCCAACCCCACAATCACACAACACAGCACACACACACCCCACGCGAGCCAGCCCACCCACCGGATCCCACCTTCCCACCCACGGTCCACCCCACTGGGACCCACCCGACCCACCCAAGACGCACGCCCACGCGACCCGTCCCTGCCCGCCTCCTCTCACCTCACAGACCCCACCTGCTCCGCAACCTCCCGCCCTGCAGCTCTTCCTCCTCCTCCGCCTCCCTGTCGAGCTCGGCTCGCCGGCCACCACCTCCTGCCTCACGCCTCCCTTCCGCTCAACCTCCTCCTCCTTCTTCCCTTTGCCTCCTTTCGCCCTGCGCCCGCCACCTCCCGACCCTCGCGCTCCGCCCGCGCCGGGCCCAGCTCGCCGCGCCCTCCCTCACCCCCGGCCCTTTGCTCTACCTCGTCCCGACCAGCACCACTCCGCGCGCCCCTCCCTCTACCCGCCCGGCCCCCTGCTCTACCGACCGCCACTCGCCCGCCCGCCTCCCGCCGCCCCGCCCTCGCGCCCCGGCCCCGCCTCGCGCCACGCCGCCCACCGCCCGCGGCCGTCGCAGCCCAGCTGCGCCTCGGCCTCGCCCACGAGCCGCCGCCGTGGCCTCCACGCATTCCAGGCGATTCGCCCCGACACAGCCTCGCCGCCCAGGCGCCCGTCGCCGCTTCGCCAGGTCGCCGCTGACGCCCGGCCTCCTCCGTCAGCATCCTCCGGGCGTCGTCCGCCGCAAAACTGCAGGAACCATCGCCGCGCCCTCCACTTTGTTGCCAACCTCCGTCGCGGGCATCGCCTCCCTGACGCTCGGGAGCCTCTCGGACGCCTCCTGTACGCCTTGTGCCGTCCGTGCGGAGCTCCTACGCGCCAGTGACGAGTGTTTTTCCACACGCAAGCCAGGAGCAAAGCTCGGCAAGGCTTTTGTCGTCAAGAACAACAACTTGGACAAGTACACCGACTAGATCGACATCGAGCTGGAACCCTCATGATCGCCTTCTCGGAACACCAAGTTGTCCTCCCTGGAACCGCCATGACATCCGTCAAGGATCCGGTGCCCGAGAACACGGAACAACAAGATCAACCACGCGGACTCGAGTACCCCGACGCCACGAAGCTCCGAAGGCCCCCATACCCGAAGCCAAGGTCTTCAATTGGTTCCGAAGACCAAAACCGAGGTTGATCCCGGTGCCGGACCCGGAAACCGAACCCTCGGACGCCAAGTTCTCCCTCTCGGACCCGAAGGCGCCAAGACCACGGACCCCAAGATCTCCACCGCAAGACGACAAGACCGTCGGCACGAACCGACGACCGCGGATGCCACAAGATCGTCCCCGGAACGCCAAGTACTTCATCCCGGACACCGAGACCCCGATGCGACAAGTGCTTCGTCCCGAACGCCACGACCGACAACATGACCCGAAGACCCCGGATGCGCCAAGACCTACCCCTGAGTCCAAAAACGACCTCGTCGAACCCTGGACCCCGAGACCGACCCCGGACCCCGGAACCCCAAGATCGTCGAGACCCCTCAATGTGTGAACCCTTATCCGAGAACCCTAATTTATAAATGTCACCATATAATTGTTGCATACTTAATTGACATCTCGCATGCATATCATTGGTTTGGGGGCCTTATGCCGATTCACCTAATAATTAAATCTGGGGCCCATATGCGGGCAAATCTAGCCTTATACTTGCCTCATTTAAGCTTGTGTAGCGAACCGGTGATGTATTTTGCCTTGTTAAACAACATTAAATTGCGGGGTTCTAAACAACATGGACCTATTAATTAATTGTCACGACCCCGGTTCCACTTAATATTGACCTAATTGCATCGCCTCTTTGCCATGCCATGCATCATACATGCATCATGCCGATCTTCTGCCTTAGTATTAAATACTGCACCCGGTGTTCCTTCTAGTGTTTTGCTTCTTCGCGGATAAGGCCGTTGAGTTGATGTGAGCTTCGCCCCGATCTTCGGTTGAACCTTCGACAATGTTTTCAGGCGAGCATCTCCCTCTTTCTACCTGTCTTACTTTTATAGTATTTACTTCCCTCCTGTTGATCTATTGCTATCTGTGTTGCGGTGCTTTAGTTTCCGTACCCGTGGTCTACCGTGCAGCCCTATATTGCCTTGGACACACCCTAATACCTATTGTTTGGTAGATAGTTGGACTTGCGCGTCGTAGTTGCTTGCTCAAGTGCTGTTGCGTGTTGTCAAGTGCCACAGTTGTTGATGTATTGCCGTATGTTGCTGTTGGAGATGATTCTAGTTTTACTTATCGTCACTTTAATTTCTGTTTAACAACTAAAATTGAAATAAGCAGAGGCATCGGTGGGTGATAGAAAATATTTGGTTTCCGAACGCCCACTTGTGTCCCGTAAGACCCCGAGTACTTGATACCTGTTCCTTGTTTTATCGCGCTATCCACATCCGGGAGGTATATGGGACCCCAGGCGAGCTTGATTCATTCTTATTTCTTGGGGCCACAAACTAGTTTGAGGTGTTTTTACTATCCTGTACTTATGCCATGCTACTTTCGTATTTAATTTGTGCGAGGAGCACCTTTGTCTTTATTTAGGTAAGCGTAATGTTTTCGGTATCGGCGATCCCGATTGGGGACCTGCTGTCGTTCTGACCATTGTCGCAAACCTTGGGTCCGTCTCAAGCTTGCTTACGTTCTTGGTGTACTTCAAGGGTGGCCCTGAAATATTTCTGAATCTGTGATTGTTCGGTCGTGAAAGCCTTGTTGGGTTTTGATTTGGTTTTCGAGGTTGATCGGCGTGTGTTGCTATTGGTGCACCCGGCGGGTAAAACTTTCGAAGCCGTGTCCGCGGATATGGACGACTTGGAGCACAGTATCTCGATCATAGACAAGCATAACTAAAGTTTACTGCTGTAAATTTGACTTTATAATGACTAGTAATCAGCTTCACTATAATGGAATGGCTAATTAATACTGCCCACAATTGCCTGTTTGGAGTGTCGCTTGCGACCATCGTACCTGACTAGTAAGTATTGCAACTACAACGAAATGGCTGAATAAAAGTACCAACAACTGCTGGGTTTTGGGTTTATCTCATGCTATCTGTATCTGATTAGTAATTGTTGCAACTACAACGGAATGATTAAATAAAAGTGCCCACTGCTTACTTTATCAGGACGATTATCTAAACCTGACTAGTAAAGTGCCGCGACTATAACTGAATAAGTAAAACTGCCAACTGTGTGAGTTCCTCGGTTGACTTCCTCGTTTGGTCTCGAGGGGGAAACACCAGGATGGGTTTGTTTGGTGTTAGCTTCAGGTTGGATCCGGTTAGGTCATTCTTACCCCTCCCTGATATCCGCCAGTTGTATCGAGTCTCTGTAGGTTGTTTAGTGCATGCTGCCGCTGCCGCTCAGTCCACCATACCTATGTAGGCGAGGACCGCCGAATTCTAGCCTCGGTGTCTTGGCCTCGATCTTGACGCTCCTCTTTTCCTTTGCCCTTGTCGGCACCCTTTTGTTAAAGCAGGTTTTGAGATCGGCGTCGTTAACGGGGTTACCCTTCGGCACAGGCGGGGGTTATGGACGTCATTGGTTGTTCTTCCGGACTCTTAGCCCCATTTGCATCTTGTCCGTAGTCGGACGCTCTATCATTTTCAAGGTGATTGGATCTTTGTATATTATATCTGTATTCTTGACTCTTTGAGTCATTGTATATATCTCTTTGTGGGTCCCATCGAGGACTGTTGTGTAATGTTATTACTTCGTTTTCCACCCGCACGAAAGTGCCTGGTGGGCACCTTTGAATCGTTTCTATGCGGGTTTAGCGAATTTTGCTCAAACTTGCATAGGTCCGATTCTGAGGGTGTTACAACTCCCGTGCTCCAGAGCACCGCGGTCGAACTCGATGCCTGCTGCATCTGAGACAAAAGAAGAAAGCATGAAGAAAGCTGCATAGAAGAAAGGCCCAAAGAAAAAGAAACAAGTACAAAACTAGCACTCACCCGAAATAGCCTTGGCAGCAGCCATGAGCTTCGCCGCCACCTCTTTTTCACGAACAGCCGCAACCGTGGCCAGCTGCTCCTCACGATCCGCGGCCTCCTGCCGCACACTCTCCTTCGCTTCGGCTGCCTCAGTCAGCTCCAGCTCGAGGCGCTCTTTCGCGCCAATGGCGGCTTCGACCTTCTGCTCCGACTGACCAAGGCTCTTCTTAAGAGCGTCGACCTCACGGAGAGAGTCGTTATGCTCCTCTGCGTTTAAGACAAACAAGTGTCAAAGAACAGGACCAGATACACAAGAGAGAATTAAAAGCGGATATACCTTGAAGCTGAAGTTTTGCCTCGGCCAGCGGTGCTCCCACCAGCCGCTTGGCCTCCTGTACAAAGGGCTGCGAAAAGGAAATAGCGATGAAAAGGACTTGGGGGCTACGCCCAACAAAGGAATAAAAACAACATCGACACGAAGACACTCGGGGGCTTCCCATGACATGAAGCGAAAACTTACATGCTCGGTGGCGATTCAAGCCCGCTGCGAAATTCTGAGGCGCAACCACCAGCACCTCCCGCACAGGAGGATCTGGAGCGGCGCCACCCGAAGTCGCCACCGTTTGAGGTGGAGGAGACGCAATTTTCGACTCCCCCATCATCTCCAGTTCACCATCACTGGATTCATCGTGGGAGGATTGCCTGCATACAAACCAATCAGCACAAGTACAAAAATCACGAAGGAACAAGGACAACAGTACAACAAGAAAACTTACGAGCCCAATGCGCTCAGTTCGAAGATAGGAGAAGCCCTTCGTGCCCTCTTCTCCTCTTTCTTCTCTTCCTTCTTCTCCTCCTTCTTTTCTTCCTTCTTCCTCTTTGCTGGCGGGTGCGGCACGACAGCCCACACAGGAATGGCAGGAAGGGGAGAGGAAGAACCTCCATGACCATCACTCTAACGCTCAAGGCCCAGAGGATTTCTGGGAGTCGGAGGAGTCGAGGCATCCGAAGACTCGCTGGAGCTCTGTGATCGCTTGCGCGAATGGTCCTCACTCGACTCGTCGGCATCCTCCGCTGGAGATCGCGCCGACGGTAGCTCGGACACGGAATCAACCACTTCATTATCCGGGGCATTCGGATACCTTTCGGGCAATGGTGGTACCATCCCCGGCACCTTGAAGCTCTACAAAATCAGAAGGAACTTTGTTAGTAAACAAAGGAAACAAATACAGAGCCGACAAAAAAAGGGGAGGAGCACTACGTGCGCAAATCTACACCTTCGGTATGACCAACGTCGAAGAAAAGGGAGGAGTCAGCGACTTCCCCGGGATTTCTTCGTCGGCCTTGAACTTCAACAGCGCGCGAAGAGCCTTGTCAAGCTCCCCCTCGGAGATTTTCTCAATCGAAACCCTCGTCGGATCACGGCGCCCAGAATAAAGAAACATCGGGTGTGCCCTCGCTTGGAGAGGCTACACCCGACGCTCAAGAAACGTCCGGATGATGTCCACACCGTTCACCTCCTTCTCAGGAATCAGTTGGAGATTCTCCACCCGACGGTACAGGGCCTCTATCTCCGCCACCTCACCGTCTAAGATTTGGTTCTTCCAAGATCTTTTCTTCTCAATCATTTGGGAAGGGTCAAAGGGAACAAGACCAAAATCTTGCCCGGGCACTACGGAGTCGCGGATATAAAACCATCGCCTCCGCCAGTACTGGACAGATTCGGACATGGAAAAGGAGAAGAAGAGCAGATTGGGACTGAGAGAGATGATGAAACCCCCAATGGGGTACACACCATCCGAACCAGATTGCCTCTTCACGGAATAGAGCTTCCGGAAGAGGCCAAAGTGCGGCTCAATGCCAAGCCAGCACTCGCAAAAAGTGATAAAACAAGCAATGTGGAGAAGAGAATTGGGAGACAGATGATGCAGCTGAACCCCATAGAAGAAGAGCAGTCCACGAAGGAAGTCATGGACTGGATACGAAAACCCACGCAAAACGAAGGCAAGAAACATAACCCGGTACCCAGATGGAGGACGGGGGATTACCTCATTGTCGGGGAGTTTAACGGCCTCCCTGTCCTCCGGGATCAAGCCCCGCTCGCGCAGCTTGCGGAGATCGCTCTCCCGCGTTTCTGATCGCCGCCAGCCACCATCGGTGACGCGAGCAGCGGCGGTGCCCTTCTTTCCTCCGGCGGCGCTGGTCCCAACCGCAGATGAAGACTTCTTTGGATTCCCCATCACGCTACGGCGGTGCCGGCGATGAAAACGTACAAAGGACGATGGAAATGTGGAAGGAAATCCCAGCGCGAAGCAAGAATCGCTCGAGCGCAAGGCGATGAAACACAAGCTGCGGTGAAAACAAACCACGGTTCCCCTCAATGATTATAACAGCGAAGACGACGCATGGCAGCCGTTCATCCAGAAGACCTAACGCCAACGGCAGATCTGGTCGTACACGTGTCAACACCGCAACGAACCGTCGTTACCACGCCGTCCACTACGCGCGGAAATCGAGGAGACGCCGTAATTATCTCCACGCCCCGCGTGACCGGTCAATTCAAAGTCAGCAAGTGGGACCCATGTTCGTCCAGTCAAGTCATCTCTGGCGTAGCAGACGCTTGAGGTCATTGATCGTCAGCACTGATGTCATCAAAAGCTATACTAGCAACAACTACAATTCTTCGACTCCACAGCTAAGAGCAAAGAGTACTTACTCGAATCTTCGATTCGACTAAATACTCGGGGGCTACTCCTATCAGGAGCGCTGGCCGTGCACCCGGAAGATGAATAACGACAAAGTAGTTTCTTCGAGTCCTACAACGAGTCTGCGACTCCACTACTGACTCGGGGGGCTACTCCCATAGGGAGGAAGGATTTAATCATCCGAAATTTTTTGAGTCCTACGGATCTAACAACCGAACAAATGCTTGAACTGAAGTCTCTGCTCGAGTCTACGACTCGAAACAGACACTCGGGGGGCTACTCCCATAGGGAGCGCTGGTCGCGCACCCTACGAATTCTTCGACTGCGATCTTTCGGATCAGCACGCAAAAACTTTTCGGCATCTCTGTCCCAACAAAATGCTGAGCGAGCAATGATCTCCTTGGCCACCCGAAACACCTCCGCGGTGACAAACATTCGGATGCTGTGTCTGCGACACAAAGATAAGACCTGCAGATATCATCTAACGGCCTGGCAACGTACATGACTACGCTCTGCTAGTACAAATCCATGTCAACAGGCGTGATGAAAAATCCCGACGGACGCGTTGGGTACGTTAATTAAAATCACTGGAATTCCACTACTGTAAGTCCTCCGCAGCCTGAGTCGAATTACCCCAGCATGTGTTCCAGGTTTGAGTTGAGGGATTCAAACTTGAAGAAGATCGTGTTGTTTCGTCATAAGACAGTTAACTGACCCTGATCCGTCGGGTGAGTCAGGCATACGCATCAACAATCCCTACACACTTATATTATTAAATACATAGTTGCACCCGAAAAATGGAAGAGTCCTCAGCCGAATCTACGATTCGACTGAACACTCGAGAACTCTTGACATGGTTATACCCTCTGCACGTGACTTCAGCATACTGGTCCCAAAGGAAGGCCCTGGCAGATACAAGCTGGCCCATGAAGATTTTCGGGTGGCCAAGGCCCATGACGCCTTCGGATCCTTGGAGAGCAAGACTAGCGTGGATAGGAAATTCAAAGGGGTAAAACCCTAGAACTTGTAACCGACTAGGACTATGCCCGGGACCTACCTAAGTCTATATAAAGGCCAGGAGGGCACGTCCTAGATCTCTCGACTCATACTTTCGCACGCACCTCCACGCCAGATTGAATCTGCGCATCATGTAACCTTCGGTTCCGCCGTAATCAAGAGCAGACAAGCAGGAGTAGGGTTTTCCCTCCGGGGGCCTGAACCTGGGTAAATCTCGTGTCCCCTGGTTGCTTGTCTGTTAACCGTGCCACGATCTCCAGCATCCCCATCTTCTCCAAAATCCAAGTCCATAACAATGGGCATTGATGAGATTAAACCTCGTCAACGGTCAGCTAATTAGGCATTATTATACTTTCTCTAATTACTCCCTTTAACGAGGTTGTCGAGTGACTCCACCACTATCAAGATTAGTGTCCTCGTTCAACACTATGACCACAATCGAGCGAGATCCCCAAGGAGGATGACCCCACCCCCAGCCCCCACACACACACACGAGTGTAAGCATGCTCGCCCCGAGTGCGAGTGAAATAGTAAAGAGATCCCGATGGACGCGACGACGCCCCAACCTTTATGCCGAAGAATCACAACCACTCTGCCAAGAGGCAATTGTAGTAGGACTCTTGAGTGAGGAGGCCGATTGCAAGAGAGTCGCGAGCCATCCAATTTGTTGACCACTACCACGACGTACGACAAATAGAGGAAGTGAAAATCCAAAAATAAGTACAACAAGTCCGAGAAATTAAACCCTAGCTAACTCCGGAGGAGCTTTCCAACATCTTTAGCAACTAAGAACATCATTTACAAAAAAAATTTACTTTCAGTGTTTCGTATGAATTAAGGAAAAAAATGTGTAATTTGGAATAGAGAAAAAATAAACTTCTCTGAGCAAAAAGGATATACTTGCATTATGTCTTGATACAACTCCTTACAAACTGTAAACTAAATACTGCCATGTAACTTCCTCCAACAAGTTGTGTATGGAAACGATTGTGTTATGGAACTACCCATGGAAACGTAATGTTTTGGGTAGATATTGCCCAAGTCTTCAATCCTCGAATTATTGAGATGATAGGCCAATCCTCTGTGGACATATTCACTCAGAAAGATAATTTCTTTATAAGGATGAAATCCCAGGATCGAAAATCCAATGTCCTTTCTAACTCTAAGTCTGGTGTCAAGAGTATTCTCATTGTCCGAGTTCCATTCAGATGTATCTCCTTTTGTTTCGTTCATATCCATTGGAGAAGTAGAACTATAGGAATTGTAGTTGATATCTTCCATCATCCAGGGTCCTTTGAGTTCTCGATAGTACATTCCAGGTGATAGCATATCCTGAAGGTTGTTATCATGCCTCAACGCCCACTCGATCTCGCCATGCGATTCGTTAAGTTATCCAGACTCGAAGCCGATGCTGAGGATCCAATGATGCAAAGTAAACTCCATTCTCTGATCTTCCAAGACAAATCTCGCTATAGCTTGTATCAACACGTATAGTATAGGCGGTTGAAATGCTTGGTACGTGCAGTTTGCTAAGGATATTCTGACGAAAACAGATCCTGGACAATAAAAAGACATCAATAAACCACAAGTTGGAACCACAACTGTGTTTAACAAAAAAATACAATCATGCTAAAAAATGGTACTAGTTCATTCATACCTCATAACAAACTGGTCAAGCACATAAAGATGTCCACGCCAGTAAGCAGAGTGTTCTCTCATCATGAACGGCTTCTCTAGCTCCTGTAGATGGCCGAGGGTCCCTATGGCATTCCCTTGCCGAGCAAACGACCTCTCCTCCCAATTCCCTGTTGCTGAAGAGAAGACATGTAGAGTATATGGCGATGGTGGCCATCCTAGTTGCAGTTCAAACCCAGTGCATGGAAGCCATGGGATTATCAACACCTCATAGTGTGGTGAGACGGAAGGGTCAAACGCTATATAACATAGATAATCGACTAAGTTAGGTGGCAGTGGTGGCAAGGGTGCCCATTGTCGTGTGGCCGGGTTAACCACGTAGGACCAAAAGAGAAGGAGGCCATTGCAATGATCCTGGACGAGAGTATCGCCGTGTTCCGCAGGGGACACGTAGTGGAGTTCGCCGCTGATCGCGGCGCCGTCCCTCCTCGGCGGGCGGAAGAAGAACTCGGAGATTTCGAGTTCGTGGTAGTTGATGAAGAAGCCGGCCAGCAAGGGCGGCAAGAGATCCAACAGGCGGAGATCGTCGATGGCGGCGTGCCAGGCTTTGCAGACGCAGTGAGCCGCCGCAAGGCCGTGTGGTGGGAGGCGGCGGAGGACGGCCACGAGCACGTCCTCCGGTAGCCGCTGCGTCAGGTCTGTCGACTCGTCCATGATTAGTTTGTCACGCCTGACCTTGCTCTTTGCGTCCTTGGCTGATCCGCTTGATCTCTCCGTGGAAGAATTATTTACTCCCTCCGTCCCACAATAGATGTCTTAGGTTTTTCAAATTTTGAATGAATCTATATACTAAATAGTGTCTAGATTCATTCAAATTTTAACAAATTTGAGACATCTATTTTGGGACAGAGGGAGTATTTGGGAGAAAAGATCTCAGGACTGACTCGGTTAAGGACAAACGCCATCCGGAATCGGAAAACTGTAGCGGGCTTGAACTTACCAGAATCGGAATCGCTATCGGAACCATTCCCATGCATGGCATGCCGCTGCCGGCCGGCTCGTAAATTGAACTTGATCTTGGCTCTGAAGTCGTAGTAGTGTAGGTTATGAATATGTACATATCATCTGGTTAATGCTAAAACTTTTGCGCAACGACTGACGGTGATCAAGTGGATTTTTTGGGGCTCCGTAAAAATTGTGACCATGCCACTATGGCTCTTGTTGTCTGTTAACGTTAGGTCATTCTGTTAGCTTCGTCACTGTCGCACTAGAGGAAAAAGGGCCATCCGTTCACGACCCCTCGGAGCATTAGTCCCGGTTGCGCCACCAACCGGGACTAATCACTGGTAGAAAACGCCTCATGCGTCCCGGTTGGTAAGGGCCATTAGTCCCGGTTGCCCAACCGGGACGGGGGCATCGGGACTAAAGCTCCAACCATTAGTCCCGGTTGCCCCACCAACCGGGACAAATGGGGGCACACGTGGCGGCATCAGAGGAGGGTGGAGCATTAGTCGGTTGTAACACGAACCGGGACTAATAACCTTCTGCCGCGGCAGAGATTTGACCCATTTCTGCGCGGCGAGAATTCATTGGCACATTTTGTTGCGGCAGCATTTTCGCCACTTTTGTGCGGGCAGAGAATTCATTTAGGTTGTTTTATTGTTTATTTAGTGTTTTGCACTTATCAATGAAGGAACCTTATATTACACAAGATCATCATGACAACATTTTACATTCAATACACGGATCGAGTTCATGCACTACATACAAAAGTTGCTATTCGATGCTACCGCCAATTTCTTGAAAGTTGCTATTTTTACAATTCCTATTGTCTATACACAGCCGAGTAGTATTCCCCTTTTGGGTCTAGGACTTCTGCATCCAAGAATCCCAATTCCTCTGTATTGCTCGTGTCACGATCCTTTGGCAGAAGACCGTCCGTGAGCGTTCGATCTGATTTAAAAAGGAGTCAGCCTATGAATATGAAACTAAACACAATTTGATTGTAATTAAAAACTATAGAAATTGTTTACGTACGTGGAGTTGCTCTAAATTTCTGCCCTTCTCATCGCACGTCTGCCGGATGAACTCGCAAACATAGTATCCACATAGATTGTTACACGGTCCTGCGTCGGGCACTTTACGACAACGAGTTCAATCAAAATAATAATCAAGCATGATAATAACTGTATCAAAACTAGAATCAAAAGATGCGCGGATATAGCTAGTGGTGCTTACGTCTAGTGGCTGAAATGTAAGCTCCTCTTTCCAAACACCCCTAGCCTTGCTGGTGAACCGTTTCCAAGCGCTGCCCGAGAAAAGCGAATAAAATAAGTTATTAAGTACTTGATATCATAAAATTCACGACGTTGCCGATATAGTGTCGTAATGATTAGAATTACCGCTGGAGAAGTATCTGCATGTCCTTCCACGTCTCAAGGGTTTATGTTTGAGTCCATGACTAGTACCGCCCTTTGTCAAGTTGAATGATTAACGAGAATATAGTGGTACTGCGAATGCAGAACTTATCAATTATATACTTAACATCGAGTAAGCGAAATAGAAAGTGTATACAAGACAATAACACTCACTTTGGAAGTTGTAAGGAAATAGTATTTCCCTTTTGGTTTCTTGAAACCTTAAGCGTGTACTATATTATCCTCCGTATCACGGGGCTTATTTTGAGATTAGCTTCATGAACCCAATATGGGTCAATGAAGCCAATGTCATAGATTTGTCCTCTGCTGCATTCGAGAATCTTCATTCTGCATATTAAAGTATGATTATATACATGCAATAAACAAAATAATATAGATGGAGACTAAATTAATTACAGAATTAGTACTTACGGACAATAGGCACTGATGATCGATTTGTCCAAGGCGTCTTGATTGAACAATTGAAATAGTTCATCAAATTCAATGGATATCATGTCATCCTTATCTTTCCCATGATGCTTTTTTGTAACCCTCAGCACTATCCAGTTAGCCCCGGCCCTTGTGGCATGCATGTACCAGTTATGCAATCTTCGCATTTTTGTTGAAAGATTGTTTACCTCCTCAGGTTTGACGAGAGGTTTTCCGTACTGGTATTGGTATGCTACTTCACTCCGAGGAAGAACTCTAAGCGGGATAAATCTTGGGCAATACTCATACCTTGAGCAGCGGCTTCTCCGTGTGTGCAACTACCTCTGGATCATCTTGCTCTTGACCCCATATTTGCTCGACCCACATTGGTTTGACAAATCACCTTGAGAGGCGCAAGTCTGTTTGCTTGTTCTCCGAGCAACAGATTTCCGCTTGCATCAAGATCTTGCTCTTGAGGCTTTTTGTCTTGCATGTGACTTGAGAATAGAACGCTCATAGTCGATGACAGCTTTGGCTCGGGTTGATGAAGAGTCTTTAGCATTTTCAACACTTTGGCTTTTTCTTCTTTGGTCTTTGGGGAACTCTGTCTCTTCGGCCTCCTCGGCTTAGCGAAAAGCTGTCGTTTCCGCATCAACGATCGCATGATCTCCTCTTGATCTGATCATAAGCTCTCTTGGGAGGAACCGTTGGTACTTTTGGTAGAGGTTCTTGTTTACGTTCGGCGATCGCTTACGACGCGATGGCGATGCGCTTCGCTTTTATCCCGAGGCGCGGCGATGGCTCCATGGCGATGGCGGGTGAGGCGGCGAGGCGGGTGAGGCGGCGAAGGCGGCAGCGGCGACCTCGCCGGAGCGGGTGAGGCGGCGGCGAAGATGGCCTTGGTGTGATTTGAAGCACGATACAATCCTTGACCATAGAATGGTGGCGTTTTTCGTCACCAGACGATCATCCCCTTCACCGGCAGGGTAGTGAAGATCCAAAACCTCAAAGGTGGGCATGATTTCATCCACGCCGACAACGTAGCCCTCACGGAACGGACGATCGTGGTAAGTTGGTGTAGGTCCAATTGGTAAGGCATAGCCGACCGCCACCTTCATTGATATGTTCACAACTTTGACATGTAGCTCGCGATTGTGTCATCTACGTGATATCATCCTTTGGGTAGCCAAGAGCCATCGTCGGTGCATCATCGGCATCGCCATTGTCATCACCGGGACCTCGGTGGAAGCCACCTGCTTTTCGATTATTCGATAGGCGGTAGCATCGAATGCGGTGTCTTTCTTGAGATGGGCAGTAGTACTTGCTCTTTAAGTGAGTTAATTTCATCTTGTTGTTTCTTTAATCGTTCTTCAATTAAACGCATTCGCTCTTTCGACTTTCTGCTTCAGCCGCCTACATCCTTACTCCTCGGCGGCTTCTATCAAGAAATTTCTTCCTCTCTTGAAACCCAGTCCTCCATGATTGGGAGCCTATTGTGCCTCGTGTTCGTCCATCATGTTCCTTATTTCCAAGGGCAGTGTGAGCTCATCATTCTCTCTATCGGGAATGAAGTCCCCATCTTTAACCCTTCTTGCTTTTCTCATCCTCTCGATTGGCAAGGGTATTCTTTATGTCGTATGTTATATATACACCTCCTTCCGAGTCCAACGTGCCCCCATGCTCGTAAAACCAATTCCTTGCACGTTCTACCCAATCGTCATCTGCGGTGTGATATTTTTATCACGCGGTTCTGCTCAAGTTTCTCCCACTTAGGAATGCCAACCTTGTAGCCACCTTGCCCCATAGTATGGTGATACTTCTTCTTAGCGACATTGACTTATTCGTTTGAGACATTTTCTTAGCTTTTTCGATTTCTTGTATTCCACAAACTCATCCCAGAATGGTTTTATCTTCTCAAACTGAATATTCTTGAAATCGGGAGTCTTCTTTTTCACGACATAGTCAAGGTGCAATCTTTTCTTCCAGTTGGTGAAACACTGGGCCATCTTCTTCAAAGCCCACTCCCTGACCTTAGCCTCCATGGCTCTCCCATGTTGTAAGGCGTCCTCAACTGGATCCTCCGCATTTGGATCCAGCTCTATCTTCGGTAGTTTGAAATTAACCATGAGCCTTTTCCACAGTAAATCTTTGGCGTGGTTAGGGACAAATAAACATGTTCCCTCTTCATCCGCTTTAGCAGGCCTATTCCAATTTCTAATGGTGATCGGGATTAAGTCCCTAATGATTACTCCGCATTGTGCCACAAATTTCGTCGCGACAACTTCGGGAGCTATCGGTCTGCCGTCTTCAGCGACATCTTCGATCCTAAACCTCTCATGGTCTTGCAACTTTTTGGTTGGGCCTCGTCTGCTCTTTTCAGTAGATTCCTTCGATCCGGAGGGCTAAAAGAAGAAAGATCGTCGTTACTATTTCTATATAGATAGCAGATGATTAATTAATGAATTGATTTATATTACATGCACCTCGCCGGAGCGGTCGTCTTCTCGATTACACAAGGCATCGCCTTCTCCCTCGCGGAAGGCAACACCTTCAACCTCAAACAAGTTGTGTACTCCGGTAAAAAGAGGATCACCCTCATCGGAGTTGTTCAGAAACGTTGATACGTCTAAATTATCTTCCCCACGGATCACACCTTGGATCAACTCTTCCTTTTCTTCGTCTCTGACGTGTGGGTCCATATTTTCTGCATAGGTGGAAAAACGTATAAGTCAAAGCGGCTAAAGGAGAAAGTTAAGGAGAAACCCTAAAATATACATACACAATAATAAAAATGAAGAGAAACCCTAAACCTAGCTACAAAAAGGAAACCATGTAGTAGATAGGTAACTCTAGCTAAAATCAACTAAAATCAATATTCCGGAGTTTCGAGGGGTGTAACCTAGTTCGGAGAAACCTCCGATGCATATGAGAGGGGAACATGAGTATAAGGCTACAAAAGGGAAACTATCCAGCAGATAGGTAACACTAGATACTAACAAAATACCATATTGGAATCGATTTAAGAGGGTTCAGAATGCCCTGGCGAAGGCACATCGTCGAACCCACATGCACCTAAGGGGTATTAATGATTCCTTATCTAACCACAGTGACTGACAATGTGAATCGGGTCTTGGGCTACCCACATTGACTGACCAGTGGGGTCGAAGACCAATAATACCAAACTAATTAATAAACCTAATAATACCTAACTAATAATAAACCTAATAATCGAAACACCAAAAAGAAAGGGAAACAATCAACACATGGCATCGATGCAATGCTCAAGCAAGTATGATGATATGACAAGTTAATTTGCATTGGAATGTAACCCTAAGACATGCTCGACGATTTAATCGGGGTTCTGACGGGTGAAAACCCTAACTCGGGGAAACTCCGGAACATATGAGAGGGGTGCATTTGTTCTTCTAATTATACTTGTCATTTAAATTGTTGAACAATGCATGATTATAGGTTAAATAGATAGGTTTCATTTTTCTGAACAATTTGATATATTATTTGTATTTTTCTGACTTATAAATAAAAAGATATTGAATTTACAAGTTTATATCAATTTCGGAATTATTAAATCATTTAAAATTGAATTCTCGTGTCAATATGACATCAGCAAAGGGTTGGGTTTTTTTACCAAGACAGAACCTAGCCATCACTTCGAGTCTTTGGGCCCTAGGCCACATCGGCAAGCCACCGTGGGCCACGTCGGAGGCCGTGACGCAGCAGCAGCGGTGGGGAAGCAGCGGCGGTGGAGAAAGCAGCGGCGACGATGCACCACCACCAGCGGAGGAGGACGAGGGCAGGAGGGCGGCGCCGTGCGTCTTGGCGGTGGGGAAAAGCGCGATCGTCGGCAGGAAGCGAGGCGGCGTGATGTCGTGGGAAGAGACGCGCAGGCGGCCTTGCGTCAGCCAGGAAGAGCGGTGGCGGCGGGCGGAGGCGTTGGCAGCGAAGCTGAGGCGCGCGACGGTGGCGAGGCAACTGGCGGCGTCGTCGTCGGCGATAAGCGAGGGCCAGTGGGGAAGGGAAGAAGAAGAGGAGCACCTTGTTATAACTAAAGGCCTTTAGTCGGTTCGTAGCTCAACAGGACTAAAGGTGCATACGTCCCGGTTGGAGCCACCAACCGGGACCTATACTCCAAAATTTTCAGCAGACAAAGGGTTGGCGTGCAGTGGGCTTTAGTCCCGGTTGGTGGCTCCAACCGGGACATATTCCCCTGTTTTCAAAAAAATTCAGGTATTTTCTCTCTGTTCATATTTTTTTATTTTGGGGTTTAAATTTGTATTGTTTTTAAATGATAATTAATTTGGAATTTAGAAAAACTTTAAACATAAAAAGTGTTTGGATTTGAATAAATAATTCAAAACCATTTTACATTTTAAAAAATAATTAATGTAACCATTTAAAATATGAACCATTTACAATTAAAATGAATTAACTTTTATTTTTTAATATCAATTTGGAATTTAGAAAAACTTTAAACATAAGAAGTGTATGGATTTGAATAAATAATTCAAAAACATATTCTATTTTAAAAATAATTAATGTAACCTTTTAAAATGAATTAACTTATATTTTGAATATTAATTTGGAATTTAGAAAATTTTAAACATAAAAAGTTTTTGGATTTAAATAAATAATTCAAAAACATTTTCTGTTTAAAAATAATTAATGTAACCATTTAAAATATGAACCATTTACAATTAAAATGAATTAACTTTTATTTTTTAATATCAATTTGGAATTTAGAAAAACTTTAAACATAAGAAGTGTATGGATTTGAATAAATAATTCAAAAACATATTCTATTTTAAAAATAATTAATGTAACCTTTTAAAATGAATTAACTTATATGTCCCTTTTTGAATTTATTATGCGTTTTGAATTATCTGAATTTCTAACTATGGTCGAACGGTGTGCATGAAGATAGGGGCGGGCATCGTTAGAACTTGCATTGGATCTCTGAAGAAACCACATATTGCGAGTCTAAAATGATTTTTCAAAAATCAGGCGATAGATCATGTACTGTAGTACAAACCGGACCCACTTCCTACCGATTGGCAGACATTTGTCCTTTTACCGGGATGGACGAAAAGGTTTGAGATGTACGGTTGGGATATAGTCCATGTAAGGTGGTCTAGTATTTTAGGAAAATAGGACGGTAGCATTACGAAGCGGCATTTTGGTGGTTACTTCACAAAGCGACCCGTTTTTTGCTTTCGGAAAATGGAAAAGGGATTTTAGATGCGACAAAAGGAAAACTTCCTCTGCAACATTGTTCTACATACCAATGTCCACACACATGCATAATATGGGCACAACATCACAAACTATGCCGTGATTCACACATAACATCGGTCATTTGGACGAAAGCCATGAAACCTCGAACATGATAGGTCATTTTGTGAAGGTTTTTGAAACATGATCAATATACCAAGTCTGTATTTTTCCTTTCAACTATGTAACATAATATGACACCACGCGAAGGATTTTCATTTTCGGATTTTTTAATTTGTTATGCCGTTTTGAATTATCGAATTTCTAACTATGGTCGAACGGTTGTGCATGAAGATAGGGGACGGGCATCGTTAGAACTTGCATTGGATCTCTGAAGAAACCACATATTGCGAGTCTAAAATGATTTTTCAAAAATCACAGGCGATAGATCATGTACTGTAGTACAAACCGGACCCACTTCTGCCGATTCGGAACATTTGTCCTTTTACGGGATGGGCGAAAAGGTTTGAGATGTACCGGTTGGGATATAGTCCATGTAAGGTGGTCCAGTATTTTAGGAAAATAGGGCGGTAGCATTACGAAGCGGCATTTTGGTGGTTACTTCACAAAGCGACCCGTTTTTGCGCTCGGAAAATGGAAAAGGGATTTTCCGATGCGACAAAAGGAAAACTTCCTCCTGCAACATTGTTCTACATACCAATGTCCACACACATGCATAATATGGGCACAACATCACAAACTATGCCGTGATTGACATAACATCGGTCATTTGGATGAAAGCCATGAAACCTCGAACATGATAGGTCATTTTGTGAAGGTTTTTGAAACATGATCAATATACCAAGTCTGGTATTTTTCCTTTCAACTATGTAACATAATATGACACCACGAAGGATTTTCATTGTTCGGATTTTTTTGAATTTGTTATGCCGTTTTGAATTATGAATTTCTAACTATGGTCGAACCGGTGTGCATGAAGATAGGGGGCGGGCATCGTTAGAACTTGCATTGGATCTCTGAAGAAACCACATATTAAGAGTCTAAAATGATTTTTCAAAAATCACAGGCGATAGATCATGTACACGTAGTACAAACCGGACCCACTTCCTCTGGATTCGAGACATTTGTCCTTTTACGGGATGGAAGAAAAGGTTTGAGATGTACGGTTGGGATATAGTCCATGTAAGGTGGTCTAGTATTTTAGGAAAATAGGACGGTAGCATGCGAAGCGGCATTTTGGTGGTTACTTCACAAAGCGACCCGTTTTTGCGCTCGGAAAATGGAAAAGGGATTTTACGTGCGACAAAAGGAAAACTTCCTCTGCAACATTGTTCTACATACCAATGTACACACACATGCATAATATGGGCACAACATCACAAACTATGCCGTGATTGACATAACATCGGTCATTTGGACCGAAAGCCATGAAACCTCGAACATGATAGGTCATTTTGTGAAGGTTTTTGAAACATGATCAATATACCAAGTCGGTATTTTCCTTTCAACTATGTAACATAATATGACACCACGAAGGATTTTCATTGTTTGGATTTTTTTTGAATTTATTATGCCCGTTTTGAATTATCTGAATTTCTAACTATGGTCGAACGGTGTGCATGAAGATAGGGGCGCATCGTTAGAACTTGCATTGGATCTCGAAGAAACCACATATTGCGAGTCTAAAATGATTTTTCAAAAAATCAGGCGATAGATCATGTACTGTATGGTACAAACCGGACCCACTTCCTCGATTCGGCAGACATTTGTCCTTTTACGGGATGGACGAAAAGGTTTGAGATGTACCGGTTGGGATATAGTCCATGTAAGGTGGTCTAGTATTTTAGGAAAATAGGGCGGTAGCATTCGAAGCGGCATTTTGGTGGTTACTTCACAAAGCGACCCGTTTTTTGCGCTCGGAAAATGGAAAAGGATTTTCCGTGCGACAAAGGAAAACTTCCTCTGCAACATTGTTCTACATACCAATGTCCACACACATGCATAATATGGGCACAACATCACAAACTATGCCGTGATTGACACATAACATCGGTCATTTGGACGAAAGCCATGAAACCTCGAACATGATAGGTCATTTTGTGAAGGTTTTTTGAAACATGATCATTGTTACACATTTAGTCCGGATGTAGTCACAAACGGGACTAAAGGGATGCGGCAGTGGGCGAGACAACACTAATAATAGGGGTGAGTGTCGACATTATGTCGTGCGGCTTGTACCTTGTCCGGATGGTGTCACCAACCGGGACTAAGATGAACCTTAGTCGGTTGGAGACACCAACCGGACTAAAGATGACTCAGCACTAATAATAGGGGTGAGTGTCGACATTATGTCGTGAGTGTCGACATTATGCCGAAATGCTTGTACTATAAATATGCATCCTTGTGAGTCGATCCTGACGCCAGTTTGAGGCATCTCCAAGATGGTTTTAGAGCGAGGACACCACTACGGCGATTCGGGAGATGCCGGCCAGCCAGTCCTCGGCATCTCCGAGAAATGGTCATAGAAACACTCTAATATGTGAAATTAGTTAGCTCAGGCGTATTGATCTAGTTAGTGAAGTTACAAGCTGCAAGATGGTTTCGAGGCGAGGACACCACTGCGGCAGTTTGAGGAGATCTGGCGTGAGCCCAGTCCTCGGCATCTCCGAAAACTGGTCATAGAAACACTCTAATATGTGAAATTAGTTAGCTCGAGGCGTATTGATCTAGTTAGTGAAGTTACAAGCTGCAAGATGGTTTCGAGCGGGGACACCACTGCGACGGTTTGAGGAGATGCCGTGAGCCCGGTCCTCGGCATATCAGAAACTGGTCATAGAAACTCCTAATATGTGAAATTAGTTAGCTCGGCGTATTGATCTAGTTAGTGAAGTTACAAGCTGCAAGATGGTTTCGAGGCAGGGCCACCACTACGACGGTTTGAGGAGATCTTGGAGCCCAGTCCTCGGCATCTCAAGAAACTGGTCATAGAGGCACTCGGTCCAGCCACAAAATGGGACTAACACTCAAGACATTTATTAATATTAAAACCGAGACTACAAAACGGGACTAAAGGCCACAAACGCGAAAGATATCCTTGGTCAAGCCACAAACCGCGAAAGACATGAACTAGAGTTACATAATATGAGCATGAACTTCTTAGCATATGTCATTCCTTATGACCGCTTGAGGCGTAACCATGGAGCATCTTCTTTACTTAGCAGAATGCTTGGGTGCATTTTCCTTTGTGAAGGCGAATTTCATCAAACTTATTATAATCTTCGACATGTACATCTTGTCCTCGATTCCCACGATGTTTCTTTTCCTGAAAGAACTATGTGGCGCTTTGGCTCATCATATGATGTATTCGTTTGCATATTTTTCTTTTTTTGATGCGGAGGACATGTCCTTCACATAGAAAACTGAGACACATCATTGGCTAGGGCGAATGGTTCATCTCTATAACCAAGATTGTTGAGATCCTTGTTGTCATTCATTTAACTGGTCTATCTTTACCCTTCCCCATTCGAGGTTGACCCATTTGCGGTGAAACAAAGGGACCTTAAAGAGACTCCATAGTCTAGTTCCCATATCTCCTCTATGTAACCATAATATGTGTCCTTTTGTCCATTCTCGTCTATTGCATCAAAGCGGACACCACTATTTTGGTTGGTGCTCTTTATCTTGGCGATCGTGTAGAATGTATTCCCATTTATTTCGTACCCTTGGAAATTCAATACGGTAGAAGATGGTGGCTTGCCAACAAGTATAGCTGATCTCCAACAGTGGTGTCATTCAAGAGATGTGTCGCATCCAACCACGAAAGACTTCATGTGTTCATCGTAATCCATGATTCGGGCTTCCCGGGTTTTGGGCGTACAATATTCTTGTGTTCCTCGATATCTGGAGCTGCCAAGGTGGAATTATGTAGAAGCTGTGTAGTGTGCTTTAGTGAAAGAATCCCGTCCCTACATATCATTGCTTTCTTTCCCGTGCCTTTTCCATAGTCTTCCCTCATGCATGATCGGAAACACCAATCGTCTTAAGGTCGGAATAAAGTCAACACAAAACTCAATGACCTCCTACATTCCATATCCTTGGAGATGCTTCCTTACAGTCTATACGGTTATGAACATATTTCTTTAAGACTCCATGAACCTCTCAAAGGGAACATATTGTGCGAAATCTGGGACCGAGAATGGCAATCTCTTCCACTAGATGAACCGGAGATCGTCATAATATTGAAGAAGGATGGTGGGAACACCAATTCAAAACTAACAAGACATTGTACCACATCATACGTAACCTTGGCGAATATCTGGATTGATTACCTTACGAGATATTGCATTGAGGAATGCACACAACTTCACAATGGGTACTCGAACATTTTCGGTAGAAGCCCCTCAATGCAATCGAGCAAGCTGCGTCATAATCACGTGTGATCATGAGACTTGAGGTTTTGGAACTTTCTCTGCCATATTTATTATCCCTTTATATTAGATGAGAAGCCCGGCGCACCTTGATCTTGTAAAGGACTTCAAAAAGATTTCCTTCTGCTTTGGTAAGAGCATAGTACGACTTAAGTGGCGCCCTTTATCCGTCTTGTTATCTGTATGCATGTTCTTTGGGTCTTTCATAATTTGTTGGTCCTCCGTGCTTGGTGTATCTTTTGTCTTACCATACCGCCTAGGAATCCTAGCGGTTCACAGAGATTCTTCGTCACGTGCATCACGTCGATTGAAGAAGCGGACATGCAGGACTTTCCAATATGGCAGCTCCCAAAATATAGATTTCTTCTTCCACATGGAGTGCGTGTCTGTGGCGGCGTCGTTGGGCGATTGACCGCGGGACCCTTTCCAAAGATTACTTCTATGTCCTTGACCATACCAAATACATCATCACCGGAGGGAGTTCGGGCTTCTTCGGTGATCGCCTCACCTTTAAAATGCTTGCCTTTCTTTCTTCAGGATGATTGGTCGGAAAAAATCGTCGATTCGCTAGGTACACAACCTTCTTGCATTTATGCAAATATGTACCTTCGGTCTTATCTAAGCAGTGGGTGCATGCCTTATATCCTTTGTTTATGCATCACGAAAGGTTACTAAAGCGAGGCCAATCATTGATGATTCTGAATAACAACCCTCGTAGATTAAATGGCTCTGTTTGTTCCCATCCCATACGTACACCTGGTTTGCCCCACAAGCTGTAAGAGTTCTTCAACTAATGGCCTAAGGTACACATCAATGTCGTTGCCCGGTTGCTTGGGCCTTGGATGGCTTGGCATCATAATGAACTTCGCTTCATGCACAACCAAGGAGGCGGTTGTAGATACATAGAGTCACGGGCAGTCTTTGTGTGCATCTCTGCTCCCCAAAAGGATTCATGCCATCCGTACTTAGACCAAACCATAAGTTCCTTCGTCACTGCAAAATGCAGGAAGTCTCTCTCGATTTTCTCCTTTGTGACCCATCGGAGGTGTCTCAACTCCCGTCTTTCTTACGGTCTTCTTTGTGCCATCGCAACAACTGCATGCTCTTTGTTTACGAACATGCGTTTCAACCTTGGTATTATAGGAGCATACCACATAACCTTAGCGGAACCCTCTTAGGAGGGCTCTCCCTCAACATCACCGGGGTCATCTCGTGCGATCTTATACCGCATAGCGTTATACAGGGCATTTATCTAAATTCTCATACTCCTTACCGGTAGAGGATGCGATCATTAATGCATGCATGTATCTTTTGCACATCTAATCCCGGAGGACAGAGAGTCTTCTTTGCTTCGTAGGTACTCTCGGGAAGTTCGTTATGTTTGGAAACTTGGCTTCATTATTTTCAGCATCTTTTCAAATGAGAGTCGGTTAGACCACACTCTGCCTTCCATCATAACAATTCGATGTGGTGCAAGCTTTGTCTTGCCATCTTCACAATTTGGGTACAACAATTTCTTGTGATCTTCTAACATGCCCTCTAACTTCAACTTCTCATTTTACATTTCACGGTCTCGCTTTGCATCGAAATGACCCTACCAAGTTCATCGGTGGCTCATCGATGCCCGTTCTTCACCTTTTCCTCTCCATTGTCTTCCATTGCGGTATCACCGTATTAGGAAACATATGATGATAGTTGTTATCATCATCTTCTTCTTCACCATCTTCCATCATAACCCCTCTTTCCCGTGCTTGGTCCAGCAATTATAGTTGGGCATGAAACCTTTCATAATCGGTGGCGCGAATGATTTTCGAGGAAGAGTACTCCTTGTTGTTCCGACATTGAACACATGGACAACGTATAAATCCATTCTCTTTGTTTGCGTAGCCACATCGATAAATTTATCACGCCTTTGATATACCGGCTACCGCGGTCCGTACATCCATTCCCGACCGTTCATACGCATCATATAAGTAAGTTTATCAAAAGCAGGACATCATAAATAGTGAAATAACCAATTCACACCGACACATGAATTGTATCAATGACCTAGAAAAGATAAGATTGCTAACCTCGATCGAAATAAAGAGGAGAAAGCTCAAGTCGTCTCGGACACCTTCTATATTTTTGTTCTATGAGAAATTCAGGATTATTCACTCAAACATTTCAACAAACACCTTCAATGCATGCATGAGAAAAACTAGCACCCCTCACACCTTCCACCATTGAAAAAAGCAGTGGAGGCGGAATGGGGCGATGCATTTATAGAGCGGGGTCTTTAGTCGGTTGGAGCCAAGCAAGGGACTAAAGTGCGTCTGCGCCACGTGGTGTGGCCAAACCTTTAGTCGGTTGGTGGCTCCAGCAGAACTTACTACCAGCGGGACCCATGCCCCGGCCCGTGCCCGCTCCAGCGGGGCGTGCGGCATTAGTCGGTTGGTGGCGCAACAGGACTAATGCTCGGGTGGCGAGCGGATGGCCCTTTTTCCTCTAGTGAATCTTTGGCAGCGTCCCGGTTGGGCGGGCGGGGCCGAGGCATGGGTCCCGGTTGGTAGGGGCATGCGTCCGGTTGGAGCCACCAACGGGACTAATGGTTTGGCCACAACCACGTGGCGTGTACGCACCTTTAGTCGGTTCTTTGGCTCCAGCGGGACTAAAACCCTTGCCCTCTATAAATGCAGCGACCTCCTCTGCCTCCACTCTGTTTTTGAATGGTGTGAGGGTGAGTGCTAGTTTTTCTCATGC
This sequence comes from Avena longiglumis, assembly GCA_030063025.1. Lineage (NCBI taxonomy): Eukaryota > Viridiplantae > Streptophyta > Magnoliopsida > Poales > Poaceae > Avena > Avena longiglumis. Next base: position 18,107,025 of record CP125975.1, read on the forward strand.
ATGCATTGAAGGTGTTTGTTGAAATGTTTGAGTGAAAAGCTACATGAGGCGAGTTCTTGTATAAGCGAATTTCCCAGTGCTCATGAAGGAATTCGATGGTAGCGCTTTCTATCTTGAGGTGAGGTCGTTGGCGATCAGCGCCGTCTTGGAGGCATCCGTCGGATGGACCTGCACCTTCTTTGTGTTGACGGTGGAGTCGAAGGACATGTCAGGTGCGTTTTGTCGTGCGACTGGGGGTGCCCCATTATCCGTCACCTGCGGAGCCTTACGAGTTCCTCCTGCATGCCGAATGATTGGGAGATTCTGTTAAAATCCCTGTCGCATTGGTCCGATCGAGTGAAGCTCCCGTGGATTGTGATTACGCCCTTCGGCCCTGGCATCTTGAGTAGCAGGTATGCATAGTGTGGAACAGCCAAGAACCTTGCGAATACTACACGCCCGAGGATGGCGTGGTACTGTGATGGCCAGTCCACAACTTCGAATTCGAGCCGTTCGAGTCAGAAATTGTCCGGCTTGCCGAAAATGACGTCGAGCCATATTTTGCCCAGGGGGAATATGCCCTTTCCTGGGACAATGTCGTGAAACGTTGTATCTGACTATTCCAGGCTGCACTACGGGATCCACATTGCTGCTAGAGTACTTGCGAACATCAGATTGATGCCGCTACCGCCGTCCATGAAGACGCGACTCATCTCGAAACCTCCGATCTGCGCCTCCAACACCAGGGCAGCATGACCTGGGCGAGGGATCTGGCAAGGGTGATCCGAACGACTGAACGTGATGCAGGACTCCGATCCGCTGAGGTACTCAGGGATGACGGTTGGAGTTGCCACGGCCAGGTTGATCTTTCGGGTGATTTTCTTCTACACCCTATTCGTGAAGCCTATACGGATCATCGGTGCTCCTTCGGGGATACCCGTTCAGCGTTGATACGTCTTTGCTCGGTTGGTTCGGGCCTCCTACAGGTGGCGGTGGAGGAGCTCCATGTGCAATCTCACCTGGCGCGGGTGCGTTCCCGAATCCAGGAAGTGGAGCTTGCTGCCTCATCTGGACCATGTTTTCGCTGAGTTTCTAGAACTCGCGGCAGTCCTTGAGCATGTGTCTTGCCTTCTTCTTGCCATCCTTCTTGTCGATGTAGAAGTGGATGGTGCATGGACCCGAAAGTTTTTCGTATGCGGAGGGTCCGTTATCGCGGTCGCGGTGCTGCCACGACTGCGCTGGGCATCCTTCGTCGCGAAAGTTTCCTCCGCGGTATCCTCCACTGTTGCGGTTGGCGTCGTTGCAGTGATCGGCATAGACGGCCGCGACCATGTCGGGTCCATCGCGATCGTCGTAGACGCGTGATCTTCTCTTGCTACGGCGCTCTCGTCGTCGGCCGTAGTCGTCCTCTTCTTCCGATTGTGCTCGGTGGATGGAATCTTCGCCGTCAGCCCACCTGTTGGCGATGTCCATGAGGTGGTCGAGTGTTTTGGGCTTGACGCGCCTGAGTTTCTCCTTGAAGTCTTGGAGCTTGCGCCGTCCCTGAAGGCGTCGATGGCCCTCTCTTCGGAGATGTGCGCTGTGGAGTTCTTGGTGTTTCCCACGTGCTTACTCGGCCGCATGATCACCTTTAGAGTTCGTCGAATATCAAAAATAAAATCTACAGTTTTGTGAATTTTATATTTATTAGAAATAGTTTTCTATTAGAAATATTTGAGAAAAAAAATGAGGAAACACTAAGTATACATGCACAAATCCTGAAGTACCACCAATTGAAGAAGGAGCCCCGTGACTATGACTCGCTCGGGTCCGTGAACTGGTTGACTCTGAAGGCCTGCACGCATGGCTTGTGGCCGCTCTGTGCGATGGCACCAGGTAGCACGAGACGTAGAAGAAGGCAGTCTGGAGGGATGAAGGAGGGCATTCTAGCCGGCCGTTGGGGCCCTGGGGGACTCGTCGGATTGTTCAGGCCATGGTAACATGGAGGAAAGCGTCATCATTCCAAGGCTCTGTAGATTGACAACTTGCATTTGTGAGTTGCTGGACTTTTTCCTTCTGAATCTAAACCAACTTGTGTGACCGTGTGGAGATTGATGTGGCATAAGTTGGATTTTACACTGATTGATTGAAACGTGGGGAATTCATGTCATCCTGCAAGTTGCAAATAAAGAATGCATAATACAGTAGAAAAATCGCTACACTACTCATCTCTTCCCGGCTGCGCTAGGTACTTCAAGTTCTTCTTTCACATGGTATCATATTGTGAATCTGATGGCGCCATATCAAATCGCGGATCATCGGGTTTGAGATCAGAAACCCATGAAGATGGCTAGTGCCTACCACGCTCAGAAAACCCCGGTTATAACCTTTGACTGTCAGAAATAAATTTGAGAAAATCATCTCTGGTTCAGCAAACGATCAAGTTTTCTTCATTTCCTGAACAAAAACAACTGAAAATCTAATTTCACGGGGTGTACAATATATTTCTCAAAGAAAAGGAACATGCTACAAGGACCACAGAAACAGAGTTAACCCGGGCTCGCTTGTCTACACAATGTGAAAGTGTGCATCGCTGTCTTTGCTTACTCCGGATCCGAAACATCCTTATCACCGAAAGTATTTGCAACTACTAAAGCGTACTGCACTAATCTATGCAACACGATTCCGTCGCCAATCGTGTGAGCTTCACGAGAACGCATAATTACTCAAGAAGCTAGTGGGACTGATATTACAGGACACGGTAAAATCAATGAACCACGATGGTAGCTAGCTAGAGAGACAAACCACACGAAATTAACTCGGAACTTGAGATGGAGCAAGGAAGAAATCAGAATCTGCTGAGTTTAGCTATGAGGTCGACATGTGCTAATTCACAGCTAATCAAAATCTCCTGAAACAAAAAAAAGCGAATGCATCATCACACAACAAGCACGCTTGCGCCATAGAGAATCTCATCCTCTCTCTCCGCCCGCGCCACACGCTCAAACTCTTGTGGCCCGCGCCCCGTCCACGCTCGGACTCGCCCCTGGCGCCGCCATCAGGCCTTCCTCGCCATCATTGCAGATCTCCGCCTCTTCTGCGCCGCCTGGGCCGCCGCCACTGCTGTGCCTTGCCCGCCAGCGTCGCCTGCACCGCCCTCTCGCCAACCCGCCGCCATCTCTGCAAGCGCGCGTGACCGCCTCAACTCCCTGCATGCTTGGGAGAACGCCTGCATCTTATGCCGCACGGTGAACCTCGTGTGCTCCGGTCCCCATCGGTTGCGGCTGCGGGCGATTCAATCCCAATCCCGATCTGGATGGGGAATCACATCTTGAGGGACGATAGGTAGAAGGAGGCAGAACGATGGAACCGCCGGCCGCGTGAGGCGCTGGGTGTCCAGCTGCGGCGTAATTCCTCGCCGCTAGGAGCTCTTCCACAATGCCCGAGGTCGCGCCGTCTGGGAAACCGCTCCTTGAGGCCCTGTTTTTTTTCGCTGGGTTTGGGTTCATCAGGAGAGAAGGAAGGTTTTTTCAGGTTCACTTAGCGGTGGCAGTTCCTGTAATAAGTACAAACTCGCAGGGGCAAAACCTGGCTGCTAAAAATACTGGCATTATATAGTGCTATTGTATAATACTGGTTCACTTAGCGGTGGCATTATACTGGCATTAAAAATACTGGCATTACTGGTTCACTTAGGGTGGCATTATATAGTGCTATTGTATTAATATTAATAAATGTCTTGAGTGTTAGTCCCATTTTGTGGCTGGACCGGGAGTGTCTCTATGACCAGTTTCTTGGAGATGCCGGAGGGCCAGCTCGTCGGCATCTCCTCGAACTGGCTAGTGGTGTTTCTGCTCTCGAAAACCATCTTGCAGCTTGTAACTTCACTAACTAGATCAATCGCCTCGGAGCTAACTAATTTCACATATTAGAGTGCCTCTATGACGATTTCTCGGAGATGCGGAGGCTGGGCTCGTCGGCATCTCCACAGGCGCCGTAGTGGTGTCTGCTCTCTAAAACCATCTTGGAGATGCCTCAAAGCTGGAGGGGCTGGACTCACAAGGATGCATATTTATAGTACAAGCAGCTCGGCATAATGTCGACACTCACGACATAATGTCGACACTCACCCCTATTATTAGTCTTGACTCATCTTTAGTCGGTTGGTGTCTCCAACGGGACTAAGTTCATCTTTAGTCGGTTGGTGACACCATCCGGGACAAGGTACAAGCCGCGACATAATATCGACACTCACCCCTATTATTAGTGTTGTGCGGCCCACTCTGCAATCCTTGATCGCGGTTGGTTTCTCCAACCGAGACTAAATATGAACCCTCTCTTTATATAGGCATTTCCTCTATTTATTAGGTAACACTTAAGACATTTATTAATATTAAAAACCGGACAAATCGGGACTAGCTAACACTCGGGCCTAAAGCCCCTTTAGTCATAATCATGCCTAGTCCTATAGTCGTAGCTTGAGTCTTCATCGTCGTCGTCATCATCATCGTCATCGTCACTGCCACTCAGGATCCTCGGCCCATCCATGGCATATACGAGGGCCATTCCGCCTCGGATTCACGGCGGGTGGGAGAGGTCTCTGGAAGGCGATGTCGCTACCGCCGACGATGTGGGACACATGGCGGGTGGACTCGTGGGCACCGTGGCGAGATGGTCTCCCCGGCGATGTAGCGCATCACTGATGATAATGCGATTCGCCCACCACGGACGGCCGACTTTTTGTGGTTCACCGTGGCGGGCCATCACCCTCGTACTGGCGAGCTCCTTTCCGCCTATTAGCGAAGAAGGCATTCGGTGTCATAGTTGTCGGGATCCCACTGGGATCCATCCGCTTCGGCGTGAGCTCGTGGTAGAAGTGGTTTGTGATGGCGCTGGCGCGGAACCTTGAGGGCGGAGGGACAGAACCCCTCGGCCTTCGACATCCGGCCAAGTGGCGGTACCCGGTGGACAAGGGTAGTTGGGCGCTGGCGCCTCGGTCTCCTCGAGGTCGAATGGCCCGATGGCGTTGTCCATTGTTCTAAGAGAGGAAGGTGTGGATGTGTGGATAGCCATGACACGATCACCCTAAATATAGAGGAAAGGCGGAAAACTTGGCGTGAAGCTTTGGGAAATGGCGGAAATATCTTTAGTCGGTTAGTGACTACATCCGGGACTAAAAGCTCTAGTAGAAAGGAAAGGGCGGAAAACTTGGCGGAAGAGCTGGGAAATGGCGGAAAATATTTTAGTCGGTTTGTGACTACATCCGGGACTAAATGTGCCGAACAATGACCATGTTTCGAAAAAACCTTCACAAAATGACCTATCATGTTCGAGGTTTCATGGCTTTCGGTCCAAATGACCGATGCTATGTGTTGAATCACGGCATAGTTTGTGATGTTGTGCCTATATTATGCATGTGTGTGGACATTGGTATGGAGAACAATGTTGCAGGAGGAAGTTTTCCTTTTTGTCGCGCGGAAAAGCCCTTTTCCATTTTCCGAGCGCAAAAAACGGGTCATTTTGTGAAGTAACCACCAAAATGCCGTTTCACAATGCTACCGTCCCATTTTCCTAAAATACTAGACCACCTTACATGGACTATCTCCCAACCGGTACATCTCAAACCTTTTCGTCCATCCCGGGTGAAAAGGACAAATGTCTGCCGAATCGGTAGGAAGTGGGTCCAGTTTGTACTACAGGTACATGATCTATCGCCCGTGATTTTTCGAAAAAATCATTTTTAGACTCGCAATATGTGGTTTCTTCAAAGATCCAATGCAAGTTCTAACGATGCTCGTCCCCTATCTTCATGCACACCGGTTCGATCATAGTTAGAAATTCAGATAATTCAAAACGGGCATAATAAATTCAAAAAAATCCGAACAATGAAAATCCTTCACGTGGTGTCATATTATGTTACATAGTTGAAAGGAAAAATACAGACTTGGTATATTGATCATGTTTGAAAAACCTTCACAAAATGACCTATCATGTTCGAGGTTTCATGGCTTTCGGTCCAAGTGACCGATGTTATGTCTTGAATCACGACATAGTTTGTGATGTTGTGCCCATATTATGCATGTGTGTGGACATTGGTATGGAGAACAATGTTGCGGAGGAAGTTTTCCTTTTGTCGGAAAAGCCCTTTTCCATTTTCCGAGCGCAAAAAGCGGGTCGTTGTGAAGTAACCACCAAAATGCCGTTTGAATGCTACCGTCCTATTTTCCTAAAATACTAGACCACCTTACATGGACTATATCCCAACGGTACATCTCAAACCTTTTCGTCCATCCGGGTAAAAGGACAAATGTCTGCCAATCGGTGGGAAGTGGGTCCGGTTTGTACTACAGTACATGGTCTATCGCCGTGATTTTTGAAAAATCATTTTAGACTCGCAATATGTGGTTTCTTGAGATCCAATGCAAGTTCTAACAATGCCGTCCTATCACTTCTTATGTTTAAAGTTTTTCTAAATTCCAAATTGATATTAAAAAATATAAGTTAATTCATTTTAATTGTAAATGGTTCATATTTTAAATGGTTACATTAATTATTTTTAAAAGAAAATGTTTTGAATTATTTATTTAAATCAAACACTTTTTATGTTTAAATTTTTCTAAATTCCAAATTAATATTAAAAATATAAGTTAATTCATTTTAAAGGTTACATTAATTATTTTTAAAAATAGAATATGTTTTTGAATTATTTATTCAAATCCATACACTTCTTATGTTTAAAGTTTTCTAAATTCCAAATTGATATTAAAAAAATATAAGTTAATTCATTTTTAATTGTAAATGGTTCATATTTTAAATGGTTACATTAATTATTTTTTAAAACAGAAAATGTTTTTGAATTATTTATTTAAATCCAAACACTTTTTATGTTTAAATTTTTTCTAAATTCCAAATTAATATTCAAAAATATAAGTTAATTCATTTTAAAAGGTTACATTAATTATTTTTTTTAAATAGAATATGTTTTTGAATTATTTATTCAAATCCATACACTTCTTATGTTTAAAGTTCTAAATTCCAAATTGATATTAAAAAAATATAAGTTAATTCATTTTTAATTGTAAATGGTTCATATTTTAAATGGTTACATTAATTATTTTTTAAAACAGAAAATGTTTTTGAATTATTTATTTAAATCCAAACACTTTTTATGTTTAAAATTTTTCTAAATTCCAAATTAATATTCAAAAATATTAGTTAATTCATTTTAAAAGGTTACATTAATTATTTTTTAAAAATAGAATATGTTTTTGAATTATTTATTCAAATCCATACACTTCTTATGTTTAAAGTTTTTCTAAATTCCAAATTGATATTAAAAAAATATAAGTTAATTCATTTTTAATTGTAAATGGTTCATATTTTAAATGGTTACATTAATTATTTTTTAAAACATAAAATGGTTTTGAATTATTTATTCAAATCCAAACACTTTTTATGTTTAAAGTTTTTCTAAATTCCAAATTAATTATCATTTAATAAACAATACAAATTTAAACCCCAAAATAAAAAATAAGGCGGGAACAGAGAGAAAATACGTGAATTTTTTTGAAAACAGGGGAATATGTCCCGGTTGGAGCCACCAACCGGGACTAAAGAGCCCCTGCGTGCCAACCCTTGGTCTGCTGAAAATATTGGAGTATAGGTCCCGGTTGGTGGCTCCAACCGGGACGTATGATTCTAGTCCCGGTTGGAGCCACCAAGGGACAAAAGGCCTCGTTTATAATCGGCTCGCCTCTTCTTCTTCCCCATCTCACTTCTCTGCTTCATCGACGCAGCTTGAGACGCCTTCACGACGCCAGGCTGCCGAAACTCACGCCTTGCCGACCGCCCACGAGCTCGCCTCGTTTCCTCTATCTCCCGCAAAAGGAATCGAAGAGGGCATCGGCAACCGCCGCCATCGACGCCATCCTTCTGTTGTACTGTTTGAAAAATTCGGTGAGACCTATCCTTCCTCCGCCTACTTTGGCCACCAAGGTCTCATCAGACCTAGCACCCATTGATGCCTGTGTTGCTTGCTCGAGCCCCGGATACTCGACATCGTCTTCGTGCAAGCGCCGCAAGCGCAACTCCGGCGAGAATCTAGGACGAACAGAGCACCTTCCTCAACCGCGACCACCATCGAGCCCACCTCGACCACATGACCACTCGTAATAGTCCATGTTCCCCTTATCCCTCGAATCGCGGAGCACCACCCTCCCGACGCTGCAGCGTAGTGAGCAACACTTGCCGCCCGTCGTGGTGACGTGGTGCCGTGTGGCCCGGTCCCACTGCCGACCTCGAGGCTAGGTGCCTCTGCGGTGCAGGTTAGAAGTGGTCTGGTCCAGGTCCACCCGTCAAGCCCTGGTCTAGGTCCCACCTGCCTGTGTGGAGGCTGAGGTGGCCACGGGCCCCTCTGTCAGCCACTGTGGCTAGCAGTGGGCTCGGTGTAAAAATGTTTTCTGTTTTGTTTAAATTTATAAATGGTTTAATTAAATCCAGAAATTGATATAATATTGTAAATTCAATAATTAATTATTTATAACTTAGAAAAATACAAATAATATATCAAAATGTTCAGAAAAATGAGATCTAACTATTTAACCTATAATCATGCATTGTTCAACAACTTTCAAGACAAGTTTAATTAGAAAACAAAATCAACCCCTCATATACTCGAGTTTCACCGAGTTAGGGTTTTCTCGCCTCGGAACCCCGTTTAAATTGTCGAGCATGTCTTTGGGTTACTTTTTAATACAAATTAACTTGTTATATCATCATCCTTGTTTGATCATTGCATCGATGCCATGTGTTGATTGTTCCCCTCTCTTTCTGGCGCCCCGGTGTAAAAACTATTTGCCTTTTTTTTAATTCCAGAAAATGATTTAAACTTGTAAATTCAATAACTTATTGTTTATAAGTCAGAAAAATATGAATAATATATCAAAATGTTCAGAAAAATGAAACCTAGCTATCTAAGCTATAATCATGCATTGTTCTACAACTTAAATTACAAGTTTAATTAGAAGAACAAATCCACCCCTCTCATGTGTTCCGGAGTTTCTCCGAGTTAGGGTTTTCACCCCTCGGAACCCCGATTAAATCGTCGAGCATTTCTTAGGTTTACATTCCAATGCAAATTAACTTGTCACTAGCTGAATGCCCGTGCGTTGCTACGGCAAATGTGTTGCTATAAATAATAAATAATTATTTTAATTGTATAACAAATATACATAGTAAAATATTTAAAAACAATATAATGATTTACTCGAGGACAATTGTTGTTGGTCTCATCTAAGTGTGAAAGCCAGTTAGGCCCAAATGTGTTTACAACCGAAGTAAATTGCATGATCTAGTTCGCTTGAAATCTATAATGTAATCAGTATTATGAAATTAGTTTTTCAGAAAAATCTACTTTTTATAATTAAACGGACGCTTACCTGTACATACAGCAAGGCCACAAGGGCAATTAGACCACCGCATGAATTTGTATCATGGCCAAAAATCTCTTAATAATTTAATTCTTCAATAAACAATCTATCTATAAATGATGTAATAAAATATCCCAAGAACAAGATGCCTTGTCTATAAACGATCTAGACCCCTAGTATATTCACTCTAATTATAAGAAAATCATATGCTACAATTACACAACATAATTACAAAAAACTCAAAGGTATCACCCAATCGTCTTTCTCTTCAGGGATCAACTCTCGTGGAGAGTAGGAGAACAATGCAAGCATATAAAATTATACCCAATAATCAATACTCCAATAAATCCGTGTCTCATGTGTACCACGTATTCACAAATGAATCATTTCCTTCACCTGCTAGTGAACTGAACGAAATGATGAATATAGCATAATATAATAAATCGGTGGTTATAGCAAATCTGAGAAGTTTCATAGATTTTAATAGAGAATAAATTCATAGTTTGACAAACAACAATAAAAATAATAATTTGGTGTAGTTGTATGAATTTTTTCCTACAAGCTCCAATCGTACCAATGGTTATAAACACGGCGTGGAGCACCTCAAACCACTGTAGGTAGAAGGAACACAAGTGTGTCCCATGTTCCTCAGTTATTAATCGTCTGATAGTAAGTAACACCCTTGTAGTGATTGTGCCATAATTTTGCTTCATGTTTGTCTGCATATGAGAAGCTTGAATCATCATCGTCATCGAGATCTGAAGCATTTGCTGGTGAGAAGTTGAGATAAAGAGCAAAACCAACAGGACATTAGTACAACGCCACAGCTCTTTGAGGTACCACCATGACATGCTAGATAAGTAAAGTAACTCCAATGATGGAGTCGTATTGAAATTACTTCCAAACAGCTACTGCTACTTGAGCTTGTCCAGCGCTTCTAGCATCCAGTTGTACCGACAGAGACAACTCACCTCCTGGACTGGTATCTGAATAAACTCAAATTCAGTTGCAGGATTTGCTCATATATAAACTCAAATACTGTCATGGGCGATCTGCTAAGGCCATGATTCCAGCACCTGATGACTGGACTGCAAATATGAAGCCAATGAATCCCTTCTTGGCCACAAGCCTCTCTGCTTGCACTTGCTCAGGAAGATCCAAGAACCCATCCCTTTGGTGATTCATGATAGCATATAGGCTAACTTAAATTACCAAACAGTCTACTTTTTTAGCGGACCAAACAGTCTAGTTGAGCTACATTAATTAGCGCATGGCAAACATAATAGAGTGCAGAAAGTGAACCGCTTATAGAACTAAAATTAACAAACAAGATGACATGGGCTAATGATTAAATGCCTTCCATTCTCTATGACCTTTTGTTCCTAACTTACAGCTAGACTATTCAAGATAATAAGTCAAACACGCAACAGGCAAAATAGCAAGCGAAATGCAGACAGGTTAGCACTAATCAATAGTCGCACTTTCGGTACATGAGTTCTTTGAGTAAAGAAGCAAGGATACTGGCGACATTACACGGCATGAATTACGGCTACAAACTTCACCATTGCGAGACGGGAAGGGAGATGATTCTGGCCAATAGAATAATTGAATGATGTTCGGCCAGTCGAGGCATGGCGATGAACATGATATCCCCTCTCACGACAGGATCTGGTCCTGCAAAGCTCCAGCACGGCAGATTTGTTGAACATATCGCGATGGGAGGTCACACAACAGCCGTGCGACCTGCCCTGTTCTCCGCACGCACCTGCAGTGGCCCCGCATCCAGAACCACATGAATCCCGGGGACAGCGTCGCTAGCGGCCGATCTGGAGCAGGATGGTGACCTAGCATCTTTATAGCGGTGGCTAGGGTTTGGGGTAAACTGGAAAAGGATCCTCCGGCTCGACCTGCGCGTCGTCCAGATCGAGTATGCTCAAGACCTCAACTTGTACCTCGCTGTCATGACCGGATCCTCGCCGACGGCTTGGAGTCTCGGGGCAGAGTTGAAGTTGGAATGTTCAGCTACGCGTTGAGTTATCCCCGGGGAATAAGCGAGCCAGGGGATAGGAAGAGCACTAGAGGTAGAGAAGCAGGGGCTGCCTCGCACCGATGGGAGAGGAGAAGGGACGGAGGGGCGGGCTCGCTGCGTCTCCGGTCAGTCGGCACCGCTAAGAGCGGAGGGGATCGGGTTGAGCACCGGTCGTTCAGTTCCTTCACTTGGCGCTCTCAAAAAGAAGTTTCTTCACTTGGCGGTGGTATCCCATGTAATATCCTCAAACAGACAGGGGCAAAATCGTCCAAAAAAAGTGAACGGAAAAGCTACAGGAACGGACCTACCTGGAAAGAAATTAGTAGATAGATAGATAGATAGATAGATATCATCATACTTGCTTGAGCATTGCATCGATGCCATGGGTTCGACGATGTGCCTATCTACTACACGGTTTCCCTTTCTCTTCATTTTTATTATTGTGTATGTATATATTAGGGTTTCTCTGAATTAGGGTTTATATCTCTCAACACCGTACTTAACTTTCTCCTTTAGCCGCTTTGACTTATTCGTTTTTCCACCTATGCAGAAAATATGGACCCACGTCGAGAGGCGAAGAAAAGGAAGAGTTGATCCAAGGTGTGATCCGTGGGAAGATAATTTAGGCGTATCAACGTTTACGAACAACTCGGTGAGGGTGATCCTCTTTTACCGGAGTAGACAACTTGTTTGAGGTTGAAGGTGTTGCCTTCGCGAGGAAAGCGATGCCTTGTAAGCGAAGAGACGACTGTTCGGCAAGGTGCATGTAATATAAATCAATTCATTAATTAATCATCTGTTATCTATATAGAAATAGTAACGATCTTTATTCTTTTAGCCCTCCGGATCGAAGGAATCTCGAAAAGAGCGACGAGGCCCAACCAAAAAGTTGCAAGACCATGAGAGGTTCAGGATCGAAGATGTCGCTGAGACGGCAATGACCAAGCGACTCGAAGTTGTCGCAACCAAATTTGTGGCACAATGCGAGTAATCGTTAGGGACTTAATCCCGATCACCATTAGAAATTGGAATAGGCCTGCTAATGCGGATGAAAAGGGAACATGTTTATTTGTCCCTAACCATGCCAAAGATTTACTGTGGAAGAGGCTCATGGTTAATTTCAAACTACCGAAGATAGAGCTGGATCCAAATGCGGAGGATCCGATTGAGGACGCTTTACAACATGGGAGAGCCATGGAGGCTAAGGTCATGGAGTGGGCTTTGAAGAAGATGGCCCGATGTTTCACCGATGGAAGAAAAGATTGCACCTTGACTATGTCGTGAAAAGAAGACTCGATTTCAAGAATATTCAGGTTTGAGAAGATAAAACCATTCAGGATGAGTTTGTGGAATACAAGAAATCAGAAAAATCTAAGAAAATGTAAAACGAATAATGAATCTTGCTAACAAGAAGTATCACCATACTATGGGGCAAGGTGGCTCTGGGTGGCATTCCTAAGTGGGAGAAACTTGAGCAGGAACTGCGTGATAAAAATATCACCCCAGAGACAGACGATTGGGTAGAACGTGCAAGGAATTGGTTTTACGGGCATGGGGGCACGTTGGACTCGGAAGGGAGGTGTATATATACCATACGACATAAAGAAGACCCCTTGCCAATCGAGAGGATGAGAAAAGCAGTAAAGGCTGTTAAAGATGGGGACTTCATTCCCGATAGAGAGAATGATGAGCTCACACTCGCCCTTGGAAATAAGGAACATGATGGACGAACACGAGGCACAATAGGCTCCCAATCATGGAGGACTGGGTTTCCCGAAGAGAGGAAGAAATATCCTGATAGAAGCCGTCAGAGGAGTAAGGACAGGGCGGCAGTTGAAGCAGAAAGTCAGAAAGAGCGAATGCGTTTAATTGAAGAACGATTAAAGCAACAACAAGATGAAATTAACACACTTAAAGAGCAAAGTACTACCGGCCCATCTCAGCAGCACACTGCATTCGATGCTACCGGCCTATCGAATAATCGAATTAACGGTGCGGCTTCCACCGAGATCCCGGTGATGACAATGGCGATGCGATGATGCATGCAAGCGATGGCTCATGTTGGATACCCTGGATGATATCACGAGATGACACCTGCGAGCTACATGTCAAAGTTGTGAACATATCAATGAAGGTGGCGGTCGGCTATGCCTTACCAATTGGACCCACACCAACTTACCACCGTCCGGTTCCGGAGGGCTCTGTTGTTGTCGGCGTGGATGAAATCATGCCCACCTTTGAGGTTTTGGATCTTCACTACCCTGCTGGTGAAGGGTATGTGACTGTGCTGGGTGACGCAAAAAACGTCACCATTCTATGGCCGAAGGATTGTATCGTGCTTCGAAATCACGCCAGGCCATCTTCGCCTCACCCGTCTCCAGAGGTCGCCGCCGTGGCTGCAGCCGTCTTCACCCGGCTCAATCGCCTCACCAATCTCCGATGCAGCCATCGCCACGGAGCCATCGCCGCGCCTCGGGATAAAAAGCGTAAGCGCCATCTGTGTAAATGGCGATCGCGAAACGTAAACAAGAGCCTCTTCCAAAAGTACCAACGGTTCCTCCCAAGAGAGCTTATGGTATCTCTTGAAGAGGAGATCATGACGATCGTTGACGTGAAGCGACAGTTTTTAAGCCGAGGCGGAAAGCGAAAGAGCCAGAGTTCTGACATCAAAGAAGAAAAAGCCAAAGTGTTGAAAATGCTAAAGACTCTTCATCAACCCGAGCCAAAGCTGTCATCGGACTATGAGCGTTCTATTCTCAAGTCACATGCAGCACAAAAGACTCAAGAGCGATCGATGCAAGCGGAAATCTGTTGCAGCTCGGAGAACAAGCAAAACAGACTTGCGCCCTCTCAAGGTGATTTCTCAAACCAATGTGGGGTCGAGCAAATATGGGGCAAGAGCGATATGATCCAGAGGTAGTTACTGTCTGGAGAAGCCGCTGCTCAAGGTATGAGTATTGCCCGATACTTATCGATTAGAGTTCTTCCCGTGAAGTAGCATACCAATACCAAGACGGAAAACCTCTCGTCAAACCTGAGGAGGTAAACAATCTTCCAACAAAATGCGAAGATTGCATAAGCGGTACATGCATGCCACAAGGGCGGGCTAACTGGATAGTGCTGAGGGTTACAAAAAAGCATCATGGGAAAGATAAGGATGACATGATATCCATTGAATTTGATGAACTATTTCAATTATTCAATCAAGACGCCTTGGACAAATCGATCATGAGTGCCTATTGTCTGTAAGTACTAATTCTGTAATTAATTTAGTCTCCATCTATATTATTTTGTTTATTGCATGTATATAATCATACTTTAATATGCAGAATGAAGATTCTCGAATGCAGCAGAGGACAAATCTATGACATTTGCTTCATTGACCCATATTGGGTTCATGAAGCTAATCTCAAAATAAGCCCCCAGGATACGGAGGATAATATAGTACACGCGTTAAGGTTTCAAGAAACCAAAAGGGAAATACTATTTTCTTACAACTTCCAAAGGAGTGTTATTGTCTTGTATACACTTTCTATTTCCTTACTTGATGTTAAGTATATAATTGATTAGTTACGCATTCGCAGTACCACTATATTACTTAATCATTCAACTTGACAAAGGGCGTGTACTAGTCATGGACTCAAAACATAAACCCCTTGAGACGTGGAAGGACATGCGAGATACTTCTCCGGTGGTAATTCTAATCATTACGACACTATATCGGCAACGTTCGTGAATTTTATGATATCAAGTACTTAATAACTTATTTTATTCGTTTTCTCGCTGGCGCGCTTGGAAACGGTTTACCAAGAAGGCTAGGGGTGTTTGGAAAGAGGAGCTTACATTTCAACCACTAGATGTAAGCACCACTAGCTATATCCGCATCTCTTTGATTCTAGTTTTGATACAGTTATTATCATGCTTGATTATTATTTTGATTGAACTCGTTGTCGTAAAGTGCCCGACGAGGACCGGTAACAATCTATGTGGATACTATGTATGCGAGTTCATCCGCAGACGTGCGATGAGAAGGGCAGAAATTTAGAGCAACTCCACGTACATAAACAATTTCTATAGTTTTAATTACAATCAAATTGTGTTTAGTTTCATATTCATATAGGTGACTCCTTTTTAAATCAGATCGAGCGTCTACGGGACGGTCTTACGCCAAAGGATCGCATACGAGCAATACAGGAATTGGCGGGATTCTTGGATGCAGAAGTCCTAAACACACAAGGGAATACTACTCGGCTGTATAGACAATAGGAATTGTAAAATAGCAACTTTCAAGAAATTGGCGGTAGCATCGAATAGCAACTTTTGTATGTAGTGCATGAACTCGATCCGTGTATTGAATGTAATGTTGTCATGATGATCTTGTGTAATATAAGGTTCCTTCATTGATAAGTGCAAAACACTAAATAAACAATAAAACAACCTAAATGAATTCTCTCGCGGCACAAAAGTGGCGAAAATGCTGCCAAGCAACAAAATGTGCCAAAATGAATTCTGCGGCGCGAAGAAATGGGCTGCTGGCGTGACAGGTTATTAGTCGGTTCGTGTTACGAACGGACTAATGCTCCACCCCTCGATGCCGCCACGCAGCCCCATTTGTCCCGGTTGGTGGGGCAACCGAGACTAATGGTTAGAGCTTTAGTCCCGATTGCCCCGTCCCGGTTGGGCAACCGGGACTAATGGCCCTGACCAACCGGGACGCATGGGCCCTTTTCTACCAGTGTCGTCTCGTTGCCGTCCATGTGAGTAGCATTTTGCCTAAAGTTTTAACGGGAGAAGTCAACTCATGGTCCACGGTTTCCGTCCCCAATCATCCATGCGCCCGACGTCTCTGGCGATGGCCCCGGCCGACGAGCGGGATGATGCTCCATTGCGAGCTTTTGAAGCGGACGACAATCGTCGACCAAAACGCGGACGGCGAGGCTCAAGGCATCCAAACACAGATGTTGGTGCTCGACGACGGCGGTTACAAAACACGACGGCTACAAAGCTGTCAAGGACTCGGCATGGCCGGGGAAGGCGCCAGAGCATTGAATTTGACCAGGACGGAGCTCGGCGAGCCACGGGGAAGAAGGCCTCGATTGCGTCGATTCGTGGCCCAGCACACGATTCATTATGCGAGAAGTTAGAGGACGGCGAGGCAGAGCTTTTGGCAGCGGCGGGCGCTGCAACGCGGCGTGGTCATGCTTCTCCGTCGTGACCACCGGCTCTAGTCTTAGGGGTGGTGGCTTCTCAAGAAGAAGGCCTCCACCTCACCTTTCTAGGTGTTGTCAGAGCCGCATCGTGCGTCCTAGCCGCCTCCTGCGGCGGGCGCCCCCCGCGAGTCTCCCTCCGCCGCCGCTGCCGCAGGTCCCTCACGCGGTGGCGGCGGGCGCCCTCACCGCTGAAGGCTGGAGGGGGCGAGCTGCCGTGGAGGCGTTTTGGCGGGTCGGGGCGACGACGCGGCCTGCTCTAGAGGTCGCGGGCAACGCATGGTGGCTCGGCGGAGGCGGTGTGGATGGCGTACAGAGGGGCCTCGCTGCGACGACGACCGTCTGTGGGTGCGCCGCGTGGGCTGGATCTGGAGCCATCTAGGCCAGGTCGGCCCTCGGCAGGGGCGCCGTGGTAGGCAGCGGTCAAGGCGTGGTGCTGGGATCCTGCCGGGCGGCGGCTCTGACGCTGCTACGGTGGTTCCCGGTTTGGTTCTCTCCCTTTTTTCCTGCTCGATCCGTTCTCCGGGAACCGGCCGGCGGTATGGGGATCGCTATGTCAGATCTAATAAAGGTGGTGGTCCTTTGATTTCTCTCGCACAAAGACAAAGATCTGCTTGATGTCTGCCCTCCTTGATCTGGTCTGGAGAGGCGGGTTCCGGAAGGCTCCACCGGCGAACTCCCATGGGCGTATCATGCCTGAAGATTGCTGGATCGAAAGGTATTCGGTCGCGCGCACCTTGTTTTTCTGACCGTTTGGTTTTAGCGGGAGCGTTGCGAAGCTCTGTTTTTTTTTCCACCAAGTGCCATGCTTTGAGCCATGGTGATGTCAGATGCGGAGAATGTCAGGAAAGCGGAAATTTGAGGGTAGCGATGGTGATTTTTGTTCTTATGGCGACGGAGATCTGGCTGCGTGATCTGGTACTCGTTGCAGCGATTGTTGGTGCGGGAAGACAACACGGGGGAGTTCCCAGTCTTATCTTGCAGGGTGAAAATCCAATGTCTGGCCTTAGCTGGTTGTGTCTGACAATGACCTTGTTAAAGGCATTGTTTTGTGAGTAAGGATTTTCTCCAGGGTGAAAACCTATGACCTTTGGTCGGACAACGACGGCGCATGGGCACTGTTTCCTTCTTGAAGGTGTTGTTATTGAAGTGAAGGACTACTGGTGTTGTTCTGATGGTGTCACTGTCGTTTCTTTGAGGATTAATTCTCTCTAGCGGGGCTTTTCTTTTTTGTAATTTCTCGTTCTTTTTTTCTGAGCTGTGTGCATTCGTAGAGCCGCTAGGGCACGCGTTGTTGCAGAGGCTGAGTGTAATTGGTGTCCTTGTGATATTAATATATATTCTTTTTCAAAAAAAACATGCAAAAGTAAATTGGTCGTTAGTGGAAAGTTAATGATTTAATTAGTGTGCAAACCCGTTAAAACTGAAGAAAACGGAACAGAATTTCACGCCATCAACTTTCTTACCGCACCCTCCTCTAAAAAATACTTTCTTACCGCAGCAACTTTTCTTCATTCTCCATAGGCAGGAGCTTTAACATGTATCCTCTGTCTCATAACCGGTGAAAAGAAGGTTCTAGGCATGTCCCACAGGATAAATCTGCAAAGCCCAATTATGCACATCCAAAACCTAAAATTGTGGTCATATCTATCATATACACAATATGAATTATAGGCCCATATTACTTATGATATATCTCTGCTCACTAGGATTGAAATTTGAGTAACAATACAGTTAACATGAGGAGGAATTTTTCAGAATTCCAGTTACATGTCATTCGGCACTCCATTTCAGGACATATCAAACATGCAAAACCAAGGTGATTAACAACTGATACTTTTGAACAACTCCAGCGTTGCAAAACCGAGGTGATTAAATTATGCCTTATGTGCAGGCCCTAAAGAGCTTAAGAGGCAGAGGAATATAGAGTACTTATGCAATGAACAATGATGAGAATTTAAAGCGCACACGCAAAGAATGAGAACTGGAAAAAGATTCAACGGCCCTGTTAATGACAAAAACATGGTATGTGTGTTTGGGTTTAGCGCAGAAAACAATAAAATTTCTACACAGACAATCCTAATGTCAGAATATATTTATTAGTAATATCGTAACGAGAGAAGATACGGTATTCATACATTTCAAGACCGAACGTGGTTAACGTTCCACTAAAAACATGGGTGATGCAGTCGTACCGACATCAACCTCAAGGTCGTTCCAAAGTTCAATGGCTCAAGTGGCTCCAACAACTCTTAGTGCCACAAGTACATCACCGCACTATAGGAAAAAGACTATAAAAGAGATGTTTATAGGAGGCTCATCCCAAAAAAAATGTCTCGACTAAATATACAAGACGCATGCCTAAACTATGCGCCTTCTATATATTAATACTGGAGAGTATTCTTAAGAGATGTGTCTCCTATATAGCATGTACGCCATATCTGGCTTCTCACCCTTTACTCGAGGCACACCCGTTACATATGTGCCATATGTAACGAGTGCGCCTCGAGTAAGGTGGTGGGCCCAGTGGTGATAGGTGCCCCAATATAGTAGTAGGTGCACTACCTGATATGTGCCTCGAGTATTTCGCAATATTGGAGACGCATCTCAGTTACATGCGCCTCGAGTAAGTGAGGTGGGACGGGGGTGGCATGCACATCAGGTAATTCAAGTATACAAGACGCATCTTGTATGTGATGCGCCTTGAGTAATCTGTCCATCTTTTTCACTTTTTGAAACATCCATGCAGCCACCTACACCCACTCACTTCTCTCTCACTCTTTCTCTTCCACACAAAGAAAGATGCGGTCGCCCCTCCTCCTCCCCACCTCATTTTCTTTATTGTTTTACCATAGAAGCTTGCTAAACCTCTATTGGCTGACACACATACGTACCTGCGCAGCACTAGAGCCAGGTCTTTTGGAAAGAATTCATAGCCTGGGAGCACCCGCGCATCATGCGAGCACCTGCTGCGGCGAGTTCCACTTGTGGGAGGTCTATGACGTCCCCGCCTTCAACCCCGACAATGACGGTGCCATCAACCACACCGACGAAGAGCTCGACATCAACGACGACGACGATATAATCATCAAGGAGGAGGTGGTGGATGCTGTCGCAGCCGCCCCCACACAGCTGTCCCCGGGGTACCAGGAGCTCATGGCATAGGGCTACGACGTGAACGTCTTCACCGAGCAGGCCATTGCGGACAGTGCGCAGGCGTCTTGTGGGGCGACTTCCTAGAGGCCGTCCGGCTCACCATCCTGGCGCCGCCAGCCACCCTCCCCGACGACCTTTTGCTGGAGATCATGGCGCGGGTGCCCTACAGGTCCCTATGTCGCTTCCGGTGCGTGTCGCCGTCATGGCGCGCCCTCTGCTCTCAGCTGGGCATCCTCAGGCGCTCGCCGCAGGCCCTCTCTGGCTTCTTCTGCCACGCCCTCGACGACCTCTGCTACGTTCCCTTCCTCAACTTCCCGGGAGGATCAGGCGGACGGCGGCCCCTCGTGGATCCGTCCCTACCTTTCCTGCGCGGTGCCGGCTATGCCCATGGCTTCGTACTCGTGGACTGCTGCGGCGGCCTTCTCCTCTGCGAGTTCTTCACATCGCCCACGCCCTCGATGACCTCTTCGAGACCCAGCCGCCCCCTCCCGGTTCGCGGTGTTTGTGTTGCTGAGGGATCTTGATAACGACGGTGAGCTCACCGGAGTGGAGATCTAATCGTCGGAAACCGGACTGTGGACTTCGAGGCGGACTGAGTGGAGCCAAGGAACTGCTGTGGAATTTCACGAAGATTCGGCTTCTGTGTTTCTGGATGGCAGCATGCATTTGACGACCGACAATTCTTCGATCATCACTATGGACATGGATGGCAAGTCCTTGCGTGAATTCCAGAGGCCATATTTCGGTCCTGGATACATCGTCGGGCAGTCTTGTTAGCTATAATTTTGACATGCAAAAATTGTTCGCCACATGTGCGTGTGTTGAGCAGGTCGTGTGCGTGAGTAGCACAGGACCAAGCCAGGTTGTTAGTTAGTTAGTGGGTTAGTGCATGGAGTGCTGCTAGTGGGTTAGTCCATGTACTGTCAATTTAAGGACCTCGCGTATGTGCGAGAGGTGTAGGTGCTAGGAGAATAAATGTAGTCTCAAGTGCTCTTCCGTGCGAACTGGTACGAGCCAGCTGAAAAGGATTAGGGTGTTCGAGTGCCCTTGGCGGCGTTCGTCGCCGGCCGGAAAACCTTGTTTCTTCTTCTACCTTAAGTCCGTGAGCTGCGAGAGGCAGGAAGAAGAGGATGCAGCCTCGGGCCGCACCAACATGTGGTATCAGAGCCTCATGGTTCGGAGCCGTGGTGCGCGGTGAGTCCGCGGAGCGCGACGGAGGCGGAGGCGGAGTGCTGTGACGCCGTACGTGCGGCGAGCACGGAAGCCCCGGAGGCGCTGCGTGGTGACGCGGCGAGGAGGCTATGGAGCATGGCCATGCCGTCCGTGCCGGGAGCGCGGCAGCCGCTGCGGACCTGCGTGGTGGCGCAGAGGCTGCGGTGGCGCGGCGTGGCTCGGCGGCGTGGAGGAGAAGCCGTACGTGTGGCAGGTGCGGCAGCTCGAGCGACCACTTTGCTTGCGTCGGGCGCGGCATGTGCGTGAGCCGAGGGCGTGCGGATCACCGGAGGAGAACGCATCCAGCGGAGCGTACGTAGGACGGCCGCGTCGATCATGTCAGTGCGTGATCGTGTGTACGGGCTGAGGCGTGCAGAGCGTGGTGATGCGTTTGTCGCCGGAGCCGGAGAAGACGGCATATGTCGCCGGAGCCGGAGAAGGCGACGTCGAGTGTGGAGGCCGTGGTAGCGGCCGTGATAGCTGCTGCCAGAAACAAGTTCAAGGAGATGGTGGACGACGAGCCATGTCAAGATTAGGGGAAAAATTGTTAGCTATAATTTTGACATGCAAAAATTGTTAGCCACATGTGCGTGTGTTGAGCAGGTCGTGTGCGTGAGTAGCACATGACCAGGCCAGGTTGTTAGTTAGTTAGTGGGTTACTGCATGGAGGCTGCGTGTACGTGCTGCTAGTGGGTTAGTCCATGTACTGCCTATTTAAGGACCTCGCGTATGTTTTTTTTTTTTGAGATGCAGACACTCATTCATTCATAGAGCTACTGATAACAGGATCTTTTACAGCAATGTCAAGAATAACAGAAGGTAAAGGAGTCACCCAGGTGTGGCCAAGCTCTAAGGATTTAGCTAATTGGGCTAGCTCATGAGCAGTTCTGTTGAACTCTCTTCTAGTATGACTGATTGAACAGTCAGCAAAATACAATTTCAGCTGATGGATATCTTCATATATGCTCCAAGCACTATTATTGATCCTAGAGTGAGAGTTGGCCTTCGTGACTGCACCAAAACAATCTGATAAAACAGAGCTGGGAACAAAATCGTAGTCCCTGGCAATCTGTAGGCCAAGAAGGATTGCGTTGGCCTCAGCTTCCTCAATGTTGCTACTCCTAGTTATGGGATGACAGGCAGCAAGGCAAATAGAACCAGATTGGTCCCTCATGATGATCCCCGCTGTCGCCTTTCTGCCCATCTCCGAGAACGCTGCATCGACGTTGATGCAAACAGTCCCGCTCGCAGGGGCCCTCCAGGTTGGCATGATGACAGTTTTGTCTTTTGGCTGTCCTGTATCCATCAGTTTGCCGTTAGTAGAAGGCAAGAACGAAATCTGTGTTTTACCTTTGGTTTGATTTCCATCTTCTGGGGTGCTGCGAAGACAGGACATATAATTTAGGAGGAAAACCCTGGAGTTTGCAATTGTTTCACTCCCGCTACCATGTATAATGTTACAACGCAGGTGCCAGCTCCTCCAAAGAATCATGAGCACAAGGGCTCTCTCATCTTTGCTACAATTGGCAAGCATAATTGGGAGCCAGTCTTTACCAGTGTAAGTGAAAGCTTTTTCTTCGGGTATTTTCCAAAACTTTCTCATTTCATGTCGGAGCGCTTTTGCCCTGGTGCAGTAAACCGTAGCATGGTAGCTGTCTTCTTCACATAAACCACAGATTTTGCATATGCCATCTATTTCCAATGTTCTCCTGTACTTGTTAACCATTGTAGCTAGGTTGTCACGAGCAGTTCGCCAACCAAAGATTCTAACCTTGTTAGGAACATCAGCAGACCAGATATTCTTCCAGATTGGTCTAATATCATTGTCTCGCGAGCTATAGCCTGCCCGCCATCTGGTATCGTGCTTGATGTTGTAAGCCGCTCTATATGCACTTTTGACAGAGAAGAGACCAGAGTGGTCGTAATGCCAGGCGATGAAGTCATCATGCAGCTGGGTAGGCGTGTTAATACTCAAAATAATATCCGCATCCTCCGGATAGAAAATTTTCCTGATTAAGTCTTCATCCTAAATATTAGTCCCTGGGAGAAATAGTTGATTAACTTTACGTAGTCTGGAATTTGACTTCCCTCTGCGAGCTCTCAGATTAAGGTCCCTAGGAAGCCAGTTGTCTCTCCATATATCGACTTTTAACCCGTTACCGATCCTCCAAATCATACCTTCTTTTAAGAGTTCAAGGCCATGTTCAATTCCCCGCCATGCTGGAGAGGCGTCACCTCTGAAGACCGTATCAGTGAGGTTCCCATTGGGGTAATAAATTGATTTCATCAGCCTGGCGCATAGACTATCGGGTTTATTAATGATCCTCCAGCATTGTCTAGCCAAGAGGGCCTGGTTCAGGAGCCTTGTATCTTTGAAACCCACTCCACCATTGCTCTTCATTCTGGTGATTATGTCCCACCCTTCCCAGTGAACCTTTCTTTTCTCTTCATCCTCACCCCACCAGAAGTCCCTGATCAGCTTCATGTAGTCATCATGGAACCCTGCGGGAAGCTTAAAAACACTCATGACATAGACGGGAATGGCTTGGGCGACCGCTTTGATCAGTGCCTCCTTAGCTCCCATAGACGAGTATTTTTCAGCCCAATTAGTAACTTTCTTGGCGAGGCGCTCTTTGGAGGGTTGGAACTTATCTTGTTTCATTCTACCTTCAGGGGTAGGCAGCCCCAAGTATTTGTCTTTGAAGGTAGTTCGCTTGACCCCTAGAGTCTGAATCACATCTTGTTGGTCTTGGTCCTTGCAATTGCTACTGAAGAGGACCGAGCATTTGTTGGGACTGAGGAGCTGGCCTGAGCTGCTCTCGAAGAGCGAGATCAGATTTTTAACCGTGGTGGATTGTTCACGGTTTGCTTGAAAGAACATAATGCTATCGTCTACGAAAAGGAGATGTGAGATGCCTGGGGAGGATCTACAAATTTTGAAGTCCCTTAGATCTTGCTTGAAGACTGCTTCTTTAATCAGCTTGGAGAAACTTTCAGCCACAAAGAGGAATAGATATGGGGATAAGGGGTCCCCTTGTCTTAACCCTCTAGAGGGAGTGAATTCCTCAGTTAGGGAACCATTTATTTGCACCTTGTATTTGACGGTCCTGATGCAAATCATCACTTTGTCAACCCAATCCCTCTGAAAACCCATCTGACAGAGGAGGCCTTCCAGAAATCTCAAGTCGACACTGTCGTAAGCTTTGGAGAGGTCCATATTGTAGGCACAAAAGGTGTCTTTAGATTTCTTGTTTCTTTGGATGGCATGGAAGCACTCAAAAGCAATAATCGTATGTGCGAGAGGTGTAGGTGCTAGGAGAAACAATGTAGTCTCAAGTGCTCTTCCGTGTGAACTGGTACGAGCCAGCTGAAAAGGATTAGGGTGTTCGAGCGCCCGTGGCGTCGTTCGTCGCCGGCCGGAAAACCTTGTGTCTTCTTCTACCTTAAGTCCGTGAGCTGCGAGAGGCAGGAAGAAGAGGGTGCAGCCTCGGGCCGCACCAACAAGTCTCAGGGACGCTTGCACGCCGTCGAAATTGTTCAACGTTACGATGATTGCTGCCTACTCATGGTATGGGTTCTCGAGGATCATGCTAGTCGATACTGGACCATTAAGCATGCTGCAAACATCTTGGAACTGTTAGGAAGGCTTATCTGCAAAGAAGACGAATTCTACACATTGATCGCTATACATCCAGAGTGTAATTTGACCTTCTTCATAGATGGGGTGGAAGAGAGGCTTATGTCGTACGATATCGGTAGCTAGAAAGTCCATGTTGTCTACAACAAAGGGGAATACTTGTTAGATAGATTTCAAACGTGACTGGGCCCAACGGCCCGTCACGTCCCTATCCGCGCCCTGATCGGGGGCGCCCAACCCTATCTGGTTGGTGGGCCCCTATCGCCGGCGCTATATAAAGGAGGTGGGGGGCCGGCAGCACGCCTCACGAGGTTAGCCGTGCCCTAGACGCCCCACCTACAAGCCCTACCCGATCTAGGCTAGCGCTGCGCCGACGGGAAGCTCCACCGCCGCCACGCTCACCTCTCGCTCGCCCCATACCCTTTCCCCATGGCCACCGACACTGGAGCTAGCTCCGATATCCCCTCCGGTTCGTGCTCGTCGAACACAGGCGCAGGTGGTTTTCTCCTCTCTCTTTCTCTCTCTCTCTCAGATGCAATAGCTCGTGCAATACAGTTATTACCGTGAGTGCCTAGAATAGCAGATCCAAAGCTAAAATTAACATTGGTATCAGAGCTACCGTTCTAGCCTAGATCTAGTTTCCTTCGGTAGAAAAGCAAAAGAAGAACAGAGATCCTAGATCTAACAGTGCGCCTTGCCCTATGGCCGCGCCGTCCCCCTCGATCCCTATGCGCATCGGCAAGCCGAGGCACAGGGAAGAAGGGCAACCCCTGTGGGGCAAAGAGAAAGAAAAGAAACCCAAGATCCCGAACAAAGATGAATCCCTATCCCTAGATCCATCCCCAGATCCCACCCCGAATCAAAAACATAGAGAAAAAACCCCAAAGAAAAACCCCAAATTACCACAGATCCCGCAGACAAAACCCTAACCCTTGATGCAAAAGAGGCCACCGGCCACCGCCGGCAAGGTTTTCGCCCCACCTCGACCACTTGACGGCGGCGCACCCACCCTCGGGTGGATGCGCGCATCGGCAAGGAGTCAAAGGGGGCACCGCCGTCTTCCCTCTTCTCTCTGCTACTCGCGGGGTGGGGGAGGTGGACGGGAAGGAGAAGGCTAGTAGAGGGTAAGGGGGAAGGGAGGCCCGTCGTCGGCCTCACGCTGGGGGCGGCGCCGATGCTTGCAGCAAGGTGCTCAGCGCTCGCCAAAGCGACCGTGACGGCAGGCGAGCGGGGTGGGGGCTCGTGGAAGGGGGGCATGGGAGGAGGGGCTCGCCGCAACGCTGCCGGCGGCTGACCACTCGCCAACCTCCACGGCGCCGCCGCCAGAAAGGATCCAGGGGGACGCGGGGTGGACGCGGGGGGAAATAGGGTTAGGGTTTCAGGGGGGTGCGGCGCGGGCATCCTTTATACCTCCGAGGGGCGCGCGCGGCCGTGCGATCTAGGAAAGAGGCAATCAACGGCCGAGATCGTCCGGCTGCGGGCCACAGGGGCGGTAGCGGGCCAGGCAGGCCAAGCGGGCCAAGCGGGCCGCTAGCGAGCGAGCACGCGAGGGCGTCTCTGATGCGCGTGGGCGGCACCTAAGCTAGCGGTCGCGCGGGCAGGGGCAGAGCGCAGGCGGGCCTGTCGGCGGGCTGCTGGCCGCTCTGGCGAGCGCCCTGTGCGGCAGATACCGCCAGGCCGCTAGGCCACGCTGGCCCAGTAGGGCTTTCAGAGAAGTTTTCTGCTTTTTTATTTTTACAGGGGCTATATTAGCTGTTTTAATTGTTTTTTGCATAGTTTTTTAAGCAAATGTTGCAAAGTTTCTTTATTCATTTTATTTTTGTGAATATCTTGATTAGAGAACATGAAAGTGACAAAGTTTTTTCCATAAAGTTCAAAGTTTATGAATGTTGTGATAATGTTTCCGCTGCAAATAGTTGATTCAAATTGCATAAATATTTTATGAATGCAATAAAAGTGTGTTAATTTTTTGTTTTAAAAGATGTGACAAAGTAATTAAAGATGATTGTGTCCCATGTTGTTAATTGACCAACGTTATTAATAAGCATGATCATGATCTTTTTTCATTGAGTATTAAAGGTGCATTTAATTTTATTTTTACCCAATGGTGATGTAATTTTAAATGGCACAAACAATTGCATGCTTAATTTATACCAACGTTGGATTAATGTATATAGTTGTTTTTGGTTATCTCACATCTTTTGTGGTTTTCAGGAGGTCTCAACCTCGTGAGCTGCTTGAAGTACATCCCACTTCTAAGGGGGGATAACTACTCCGAATGGAGGAAAAAGGTTGATCTGGCATTTGTGTGTGCCGAGGTGGACTGGGTGGTTGACACCAAACAACCAGTCAAGCCTGATGACCCTGTGAGGGGTGATGCTGAGGAAAGTGCTGCATTTGAAAAGCGAAAGAGGGACCATGCTCCTTTGGAGCTGGCCTACTCTATAGACAATCAAAAGTGGGTGAACGCCAATAAGAAATGTTTGGCTTTTGTAAAGAACACAATTGAGAACGCTATAGTGGGCTCAATTGGAGAGTGTGCCTCTGTGGGCGAATACCTTGCAAAGATAAATAGCCAGTTTACTGGCTCTTCAAAGATGTATGCAATCCAGCTGCTAAAACAGCTGGTGACATAAAAGTACACGGGAGGGCCACATGGCATTAGAGAGCACATCTTGAGGATGTCCAACATGGCGGCCAAGCTGAAGACCATGGATGAGGACCTCGAGCTCAAGCCTGCACTTCTGGTGCACCTTGTCATGGCCTCTCTTCCCCAGCCATTCGAGAACTTGGTAATCAACTATAACATGTCCCCTGAAAAGTGGGACATTGAAAAGACCATAGGGATGTGTTCCCAAGAGGAAGAAAGACTGAAGTCTCTTCACGGTGGTTCCTTGAACTATGTGAAGGACAATAGGAAGAGGAACTTCACCAACAGTAACCATGGTGGCTCACCTTCCAAGCCACATGGCAAGGGTCCACAACAGCACCAGCATCAGTACCAACAGTCCACCCCTGGGGAAAAAGACCAGTGCCACCATTGCAAAAAGGTTGGCCACTACAAGAAGGATTGTCCCGTATGGCTGAAGTCCATAATGGCCAAAAACGGTAAAGATATAGTCTCTTTTGTTAATGAATCTCTGTATGAAAAGTTTTCTAGATCTACTTGGTGGATTGACTCTGGTGCAACTGTTCATGTTGCCAACTCTTTACAGGGGTTCCATTCGACAAGGATTTTTCCAAAAAGAGAAAGACTCATTGAAGTGGCGAATGGGATTGAAGCAGAAGTGGAGGCTGTTGGCGACATTCCTCTGGAGCTGGCTGATGGCTCTTCTCTTTTGCTTAAGGATGTTCTTTTTGTTCCTTCCGTTCATAGAAATTTAATAAGTGTGTCGTGCTTGGACAAAGATTCGTATGAGTGCTATTTTGGACATGGCAAATGTGCCATTTGGTTAAAAGATACTTGTGTGGGTGTTGCTACCCTACATGACAAGCTATATTTATTATCTTTGCATGAGAAAGTATTTTCTGTTTGTGATGTGAATGAACAAGTTCCCTTGTCGAACAAAGATCAAAAGAAAAGAAAGCGAACTCTTGACTCATCGAAGTTATGGCACTGCAGATTAGGCCATATTTCGAGGGGAAGAATAGAAAGCCTCGTTAAAAATGACAGTCTTCCTCCGTTAGAGTTCTCAGACATAGAACAATGCATATATTGCATTAAAGGAAAGTATGTAAAACAAATTAAAAAGGGTGCAAACCGAAGTATAGCTACACTAGAAATAATCCACACGGATATTTGTGGACCGTTTCTGGTGAAAAGTGTGGATGGCTATGATTCATTCATAACATTCACGGATGATCACTCCCGATATGGTTATATTTATCCAATTAAAGAAAGATCTGAAGCATTGGATAAATTTAAAATTTTCAAAGCTGAAGTAGAAAATCAGCATGATAAAAGAATTAAGATAGTTCGGTCCGATCGTGGGGGCGAGTACTACGGTCGGCATACTCCATATGGTCAAGTACCAGGACCCTTTGCAAGGTTCCTGCAGGAAAATGGAATAGTCGCCCAGTATTCTATGCCGGGCGAACCTCAGCAAAACGGAGTAGCTGAAAGGCGTAACCGTACCCTTATGGATATGGTGTGCAGCATGATGAGCTATTCCACCCTCCCATTGGGATTGTGGATGGAGGCGCTTAAAACCGCCATTCACATTCTCAACAGAGTACCAAGTAAGTCGGTTCCCAAAACACCGTATGAATTATGGACAGGTAGAGTCCCCTCTCTGCACCATTTGAGGGTCTGGGGGAGTCCAGCTGAGGCAAAAGTTTTCAATCCAAACATTGCAAAGTTAGACCCAAAAACAGTATCTTGCCACTTCATTGGCTATCCAGATAAGTCAAAAGGCTATCGTTTCTACTGTCCTGACAGATAGACAAAGTTTGTAGAAACGAGGCATGCAGTCTTCTTGGAGGACGAATTGATGAGGGGGAACACGGTAGCTCGGGAAATTGATCTTGAGGAGAAGAGGGTTCATGCACTTAATATGATGACTTAGGATCCATTTTTCTTGCTACCTGTTGTGCCACCATCTACAACCCCTGAGGTTATGGTGCCGGCACCTGTTGTGACTCCACACGTGACAACCATGGGCGAAAGTTCGAAACCTGTCCATCAGGAGCCACCGGAACCCACTGTTGAGCACGAAAGGGAGCCAAAACAGCTTCATACTGTACATGTGCCTGAACCCGAGGCAAGAAATGAGCAAGAGTCTGATGAACTCAGAAGGTCTAAACGAGAACGAAGACTAGCCATTTCCAAAGAAATTTACAAAGTTTACAACGTAGTTCATATGGAGGGTGATCCTACCTCATATGAAGAAGCCATGAGTAGCCCTCACTCAGCCAAGTGGGTGGAGGCAATGGAAGATGAAATGAAATCAATGAGTTCCAACAATGTTTGGGACTTAGAGGAAATTCCTAAAGGAGCCAAAACAGTAGGATGCAAATGGGTCTACAAAACAAAGTATGACTCCAATGAGAATGTAGAAAAATACAAAGCTAGACTTGTGGCAAAAGGCTTTACGCAAAGAGAAGGCGTAGATTACAATGAGACTTTTTCTCCGGTCTCATGTAAGGACTCCTTCATAATCATAATGGCACTAGTTGCACATTTTGATTTAGAGTTACATCAAATGGATGTTAAGACGGCATTTCTAAATGAAGATTTAGAAGAACATGCTTACATGAAACAACCCAAGGGTTTTTTCATGGAGGGGAAGGAACATATGGGATGCCGCCTAAAGAAATCCATTTATGGGTTAAAGCAAGCCTCTAGGCAGTGGTATTTAAAGTTTATTGATACAATTAAAAGTTTTGGATTCAAGGAAAATGTTGAGGACAACTGCATTTATGCAAAGTTCAAAAGTGGGAAATATATTTTCCTAATTATGTATGTGGATGACATCCTGCTTGCCAACAGTGATGTTAGTCTACTACTAGAGACAAAGAAGTTCTTGTCATCAAATTTTGACATGAAAGACCTTGGTGAAGCTTCTTATGTTTTGGGCATAGAAATTCACCGAGATAGAAAGAATGGAGTGTTAGGACTGTCGCAGAAAGCGTATTGTGAAAAGATTCTAAAGAAATATAATATGCATGCGAGTAATGCAACACCTGCTCCCATAGTCAAGGGCGACAGTTTTGGGAAATCCCAATGTCCAAAGAATCAATATGAGATCAATCAAATGAAGTCAGTACCATATGCTTCGGCTGTTGGAAGCTTACAGTATGCACAAGTGTGCACTCGCCCTGACTTAGCTTTTATCACCGGGGTACTTGGTTGATATCAAGAGAATCCATGCATAGAGCACTGGAAGATGGTAAAGAAAGCTTTGCGTTATGTGCAAGGCACAAAAGGCCTCATGCTAACATATAAAAGATCTGATTCCCTAGAGATAAAAGGGTATTCAGATGCGGATTTTGCGGGAGATAAAGACGACAGAAAGTCCACGACAGGGTATGTCTTTACTCTCGCAGGAGGTGCTATTTCATGGAGAAGCGCCAAACAGTCGATAGTTGCATCATCTACGATGTATGTAGAATTTATAGCATGTTATGAGGCCATGAGACATGCGTTATGGTTAAAGAAATTTTTACCCGACTTGAAAGTGGTTGACTGCATTAGCAGACCACTAAAGATGTACTGTGACAACGAGCCCGCAGTATTCTATGCTCACAACAACAAGTCGAGTAATGCTACAAAGTCTATAGATATAAAGTATTATGTTGTGAAGGACAAAGTCCAGAATCAAACTATAAGACTCGAGCATATAAGGACAAAGGATATGCTTGAGGATCCGCTAACGAAAGGCTTACCACCCAATGTGTTCAAGGAACACATAGCGGGCATGGGTTTAATGGAAAACCTATGATACCTGAACTACAGAGGCCCAAAAGTAACAGGATTTGTTTCAAAACATGAAGGTATATAGTGGCTGTCTGATTCTATCGGCAATTGAGATGAGACGATGAAACATGCTCTATGTATTGTTCTGTGATGAAATAAGTAAAGTACAAAGTTAAAAGTAAAATCGAGATCTAGGGGGAGAATGTTAGATAGATCTCAAACGTGACTGGGCCCAACGGCCCGTCACGCCCCTATCCGCGCCCTGATCGGGGACGCCCAACCCTATCTGGTTGGTGGGCCCCTGTCGCCAGCGCTATATAAAGGAGGTGGGGGGCCGGCAGCACGCCTCACGAGGTTAGCCGTGCCCTAGCCGCCCCACCTACAAGCCCTACCCGATCTAGGCTAGCGCTGCGCCGACGGGAAGCTCCACCGCCGCCACGCTCACCTCTCGCTCGCCCCATACCCTTTCCCCATGGCCACCGACACTGGAGCTAGCTCCGGTATCCCCTCCGGTTCGTGCTCGTCGAACACAGGCGCAGGTGGTTTTCTCCTCTCTCTTTCTCTCTCTCTCAGATGCAATAGCTCGTGCAATACAGTTACTACCGTGAGTGCCTAGACTAGCAGATCCAAAGCAAAAATTAACAATACTATCTTCCGCCGTATCATCCTTACACTCCCTGTTTTGCCGAATGGTTACATACCAGATAGTCATTGGGAGGCATGGGTGGGACCAGTGTGTTCATAGAAAGAGATGTTCAATATGGGCTAGATCTCTAGTTCTGGTGTAGTTGCTGGGAAATGTTCCGCACCTACTTTGATTTGTTATTCCTGCTTGTTGATGATCTGGTATATGCCCTGCTTGTGACTTTGAATAATGTACGGAGAATTCGAAGCCTTATGTTCTGCTATCAGTTATGTGAACGTATTAATATACTACTCGTATTTGCTTTCATGTATTGGGCTATGGTTACTGCTTGCTTCTTATGTGGAAGCACACTATCTATCCATTTCTGGCATCACAGGGCTCAAATAAATGACTCAAGTCCCTGAAGAACAGAAGAATTCTTTTATCTCTGCTCATAGTAACGGAGTTGCTGCACATGAAGATGTCTGCATTGTGTCAGGTTCAGCCTCCCTGCATATTATATCATATACTACAGAGCCTGCTATTATGATATAACCTATAGCATGTGATATGATAATATGTGCAGATTACTTGTATTAAATCAGTAGTGTACTTTACATCATTAACTTAATAAAGCAAAGATGCACCACTGCCATATCAAGAAGCATTGTTAATGAAGTATTTGTTCCAGGCAAATTCAACCACCCTCATGCACATGGGTTCCAAGCAAATTAACGGACATCACCCTGATTCTTTATAATTGGTCCATGATCTATCATCTATGCAGTTCTCTTATGCTGTAGACTGTGACAGTAGCTACTACAATGGATGAAGTGTTCTTGTTAAAAATATCATAGAACTGCTTATTAACCAAGCACTATATGCATGTTAATTGACTATTTCAAAGTGGATATTCCATCAACAATATGTCAGCAATAACCACATCAATCTTGGATACACATAAACCCACGTGCGTTAGAAAATATACTAGGTGTCTGCTGGAGCCTGACCGTGTCTAGAAAACAATAATGTGTGCATAAGAAACCTCAAAGTGAACACGTCTGCATCTAGAATATCTGACGGATCACCAAACAATGGACTGAGCAGCAGATTCTGAAGTGGTTAATAACAAAGCAAGATAAATACATGACGAATCTATGGGACTGCAGAACATAGGGAATCTTGAAACCCAAAGCGCTGGCCTCAAATGAGTATGATATTAAGGAATCTGGTCTGTGGACGAGGCCTCAGATATATTAGTTCACTAATTAAGAAGGTATAAGCAGTGGCGTTGGCTAAACGAAGCCGTGTTTGCATTGTCTCATCTCGCTATCCTGTGTCTCCACATCAGCAAGTTGTATACCCTCCCCCCAAAAATAACAAGTTGACCAGGCCTAC
Source organism: Avena longiglumis (assembly GCA_030063025.1). Taxonomy (NCBI): domain Eukaryota; kingdom Viridiplantae; phylum Streptophyta; class Magnoliopsida; order Poales; family Poaceae; genus Avena; species Avena longiglumis. Next base: position 18,140,090 of record CP125975.1, read on the forward strand.
ACAAAAAGTGAATAATGTGGTCACCATAACTTGTTCCATCAACGGAACCCGCTAGGAATGCAAAACCAAGCGGCTTGAGGCAGACTACCTTAATGGGAGAATGAGACTGACATAGACTGGACCTGCAAAAGGATAAATAGGGTGGACCTAAAGTGCAGGCTAGGATGCAAAGAGGGTATCAAACTCAATCATGCACAACAAGTAGCAACCTCTAAGAGGATAAAAGCCCAGGACTTTGTCTCTCGTATACTAGTCAGACCGATGGTTACATCCATCAGAAAGACTTATGGCTGCAGTGTTCTCTTTGTTTTTTCCCCTATAAGTACATGGGAATAGCACACAAGCGTCTTCACACTACCCACAAGACTGCAAGCACCAATACATTTCTGCAAAAAAGCTCACCAAATACACCATGATCTCTCCCAAGAGGTTAGTTCAGCAGGCCAAGAAGTGGCAGCAGCTGGCGGCCCTCCGGAAGCGGTGGCTGACGACAGCAACGGGGGCAACCAAAGAAGGAAACCCAGCCATCGCGGACAAGGGCCACTGCATCGTCTACACCGCTGGTGGAGAGCGGTTTGTGGTTCCGTTGGCATACCTCGGCACGACGGTGTTCGGGGAGCTCCTGAGGATGTCGGAGGACGAGTTCGGGTTCGCGAGTGAAGAAGACCGGATCACCGTGCCTTGCGATGCAGCGGTGATGGTGTATGTCATGTGCTTGCTTAGGAGAAAGCCCTCGGAAGAGGTGGAGAGGGCGGTCCTTAGCTCCCTAGTAATTCCATGCAGCAACCAGAGTGGCATCGCCATGGTTTACAAGGGCCTTGGTCGGTCACTGGCTATATTTTAGCTAGTGAGAACTGAGAAGCGATGTCTTCTTGCTGTATGTTCACTCTCTTTTTGTTAGATCTCTTTATGTGGTGTAATTTGTAAATAGATGTATGTACATACCTAGTAAACCGGTAAAGAAGAGCAATTTTGCGGTTGAATCTGTCAAGTTCATGCACTTATACCTGCATCTCAAACTCGGTGAAATGGGCTCAGCCCAAGTTTTGCCGGCTCGGGGCGAGCTGGGCTTGGCCCGCTGCTGCTACTGGACCGAGCCGAGCTCATGGTGCTGGACTGCAGCCATGTCGGGCTGGCTCACGCTCGGCTGGGCCGGCTCGTCAGCACGTCAATTTTTTTTTCCAGAATTAGTTAGAGAGCCAGCCTTACTGATCCGGCTACTTTGAAGATGCTTGCATGCCGTGATATTGGCTTTAGCAGAGGATCTTAACCTTGCTAATATACATGTCACCTCCGACTGTAAGCAGATGGTTGGTGAAATAGCGAAAGGATCTTTGGGGAAGAACGTAGAGATACTACAGAAGATTAAATTCGTTCAGCACATCTCAACAAATGTTCCTTTGTGTTTGAGGGCAGGGTTTCAAACTTTAAAGCTCACAACTTGGCCAAGCATGTTTTATCTAGTTAGGAGGTCAATATATCTGGCTTACTATTCCATATGATGTAACCATTTCTGTAAACATTATCAATGATCAATAAAGCATAGCAGCCCTTCTAAAAAAAGTTAGAGAGCCAAATTCAGACCAAGTTGGCTGGAAATTGAAGATGCACCACATACTGGAGACGGCCCATTCAACTGATCGAGAGATTCTTCTTCAAAAACAGATAGAGCTCCGTCTGCACGACTGCCGCTGCCTCCACCGCACCGTCGCGCACAACCGCCGATGCATTCGCCCCGCCAATTGGACACAGCGCTGCCCTGAACGGACATCGCTACCTCCGTCGCGCCGCCCGCACGGCCACCACTGCCTCCGACGCTCGTATTGCCGCCATCATCGTCGCCCCGTACTCCTGCTGCCTTGCGACGTTGCCTAGGAAGATGGCCCACCAGACAGTGTCTATTGTCGCCAGGCTCGCGAGCCAAACCGAGCTGGACCGAATTTGGGGGTAAGCTTGGGCCGAAGCTCCACTTGGAGGCTCACCGGCGGCTTCGAGCTGGCTTGGGCTCAGTCAGAAAACCTCAAGCTTTTCTCTGGCTTGGCCCGAGCCGGACCGAGTTAGCCCACGTCCAGGTATACATGCATTAACCAACTACTACAAAGTCGATCTGATGTAAAGTACTAGGCAGTCGTCCAATATTCACTATGAGGATCCGACTCGGTGACTAGGGATGTGGCACACTCCCACCGTGCGTACCCACTTAATACCCATCCACTTATACATTTTAACATCCTCTTTGTAAGTGTGATGAGGAAGGCAAGTAAACATGTGGAAACCAGAGATATTAAGCCAATACGTGAACAAAGGCCGGGTGTCCTTTTTCTATACCTAAAGGACGAAGTGTTTCTCCCGGTCCAACACTTTTCTAGACTAATTTACTCTCCCACAAAATCAAATATTACACACGCATGCCACGTACCGGTTGGCTCTTTTATTTTTCTCTTCTCGCCTGACAATTACTATCGGAATTTCTTCGGTGGGCCGCGAGCTAGGCAAGTGGGCTTACTACGGGAATTTCTCGAGCCAGACAAGTGAACCAGTATTGGATTAGAAAAGGAGAGAGGGCACACGAATTAGTCCCACCTTGCTTAGTTACACCGACTACCACCGGTTTATATACGTCCGTAGGTCCAGAAATATCAGCCAGCCGCGTCGAAAATCAACAGCCTATCGTTCCGATTTGAAAATCTTATTCCGCAGAAAGGAAGTAAATTAAGAGAGAGAGTACTGGATTGTATGTGGCATGAGATGTTATTAAACGGGGTATCCCACGAGGAAGAGGACGACGCAGACCTCCGGGAGGGTGGAGGTGTGCTGGGCGGGTCGACAGACCAACGAGGGGCGAGTGATGGGATGTGGCGGCGACGCTCCATGGCCAGGGATGAGAAGCACGACAGCCGGAGGTAGAGGGCAACAGCGGCAGGCCGATCCAGCAGGCAGCACAGTTGACGAGAAAGAAAATGGGGACAAGGGTAAACGAACAGGGATCTCTATGATGGTTTCAGTGGGAAACACCAGCTGGGCCGGCTTTAGTGTGGGGCTAGGTAGGTGTCCGACTAAGTTGACAAGGGTAGAAATGCATAAACGAACAGGGATCTCTATGGTTTCAGTGGGAAACACCAGCTGGGCCGGCTTTAGTGTGGGGCTAGGTAGGTGTCCGACTAAGTTGTCCTTCTAAATTTTTTCACTCAGGATGCTATAGATTCGAGTGCTTCGCGTCTGAATTTGTTGATGCTAGGCTCGTTTTATCTTTGGTGGCTTTTTATCCACAGCAAGCCTTTCTACATCGTCTAGGTCTGATACAATAGTCCGAGCAAGATGGAAGCATTAACCTCTTGCATTTGACACAAAATTTTGCAAGTCTTCGGGACTAAAAAAATTCCACATATCTATGGGAAATTTTCATAGGATTTTAGGATTAATGTCACACAATTAAAAATCTTCCCAACAATTTTTCACTATAATTTTCTTCTCCAGTCTCAAACAAAGCAAAATTTAGGTTGTCCTGATTTTTCATCAAAATTGTATTTTCCGATGCAACGCACGAGTATGTTTCCTAGTAAATAAAAAAGCCACACTTTATATCAAATGAAAGCTGAAATATTCCCTACTTAAATATGGAGTTGCTAGATTGAAATCATGGATAGAAACAGGTGATATTTTAGTTTTTTTTTTGCACAGAAGGTGATATTTTAGTAGGCAAATAAGAAAAACGAGGCAGCCTGCCTTGAACAACAGGTGATATATATTTTTTTTTTGTTCACAAAAAAAAAAAATCTGCATACTAAGTGCAGTTCAGTGTATTGCTCATCTCAGGTCCATACTTAAAGAATGTCGATACTTAAACAATGTCCCTTCAAAAAACAAAATACTTGAACAATGAAACAAGTAGTTCAAGGAAACAACAATGCACCCCTATTTGCTGTAAGTAAACCAGGGAAAGACGGATAGATAGCGCATCAGCAGATCCCATTGACAACCTTATGGCCGAAGCCGCTTCTGATCTCTTAGGCTACGGGTAGACGAAGCTTGCTCCCCTAGGCTTCTTTTCTGCAGTAAGAAGTCATCAGGATTGAGAAATATCATTAGCAAAAAGACGCAAGCATCGCCTTGTACCAAAAGTAATGGAAGCCTGAAAGTTATATGACTAAACACCTGCCTTTGAAGCGATCGTAGCCTCACTTGCAGCAGGGGTTGGTGTTGAAAGTGCTTGGTCCAGGCCTTCAAGCTGAACCAGAACGATTCAGAGATGTCATTCCATGCTATAGGTTTTAAGGCGAAACCAAAGTTGGCTAACATGAACAGAATCTAGTCCGTTTACCTTCTTCTCAAATTTAACCAATGTGCCAATAAGCAACTTCATCGCATCTTCTAAAGCAGATTTCTCCGCACCTCCTTCAGCAGAAGATGCATTATCGCATATATTACCATTGGCCTTTTTCAGGTCCAGCATACGTGACTTGCATAATGAAATAGCCTTTGCGCAGTATGGAATCGCATCGCCAGCCTTGAACGCCAGTTTAAAGATGGAACATATCCTGTAGTTTCTATGACTGAATCAAGGAAATTAACAGAAAAAGAATAACCAAAATATGCAAGATACCAACACACTATCTAACTGATTTTTTCTATGATAACCAGAGTTCATCGGTCATCAGTCATCGCCATACCCACACTTAATATAGGTACATTTACATGAATGAAGGCATCGTTCCAAGATATATGAGTCAATTCAAATTAACTAAATCACACATTTAGACACCTAAAATTTGAGTTTAACTTGATACGTGGCAAGGAACTGACAATGTTATTACCTAAAATTTCTCTACTGAATTACTAATATGTGGCAGGCAACTGATACTGTTATTACCACAAGGAGGATACAGTTTGATAATCTGGTGATGGTCTGGCTCAACCAAATTATCCAAGATGGCTAAAGCTTTGAAACAGTAATCGAGTGAGTCGTCTATGTCTTCTGCAAATCAGAAAAGTGGCCATGAGTATCAAGATCATTCACAATTTAAATGCAGAGAGGACAGTAACTAAGATACTACCTCTTTCCATGGAGACTGCACCCAGAGCAGAAAAGATTTTAACCTTCTCCACGCCGTGGTCTGGGCTCTTCTCAACTATTGCCCTTGCATTATCCAACATTTTCAAAACCAGGTCCAAATCAGAATAATAATCCTTGAGAATATTAGAACCCATCTCTTCCTGAGCTTTGTGTAGCAAGGCAAACCCATATTTGTAACACGTGTTAGCACACGCTGCAGAAAGTTCTCCATAGAATGCAGCCCTGGGTGCAAAATTGGTGTGAAATTGTCAGCTTAACAATTAATCTGACACAGAATAGCACAATCATCGAACCTAACTGCACAACTAGACCTTCAACAGAATAGCACAACCAGTTTGCTGACGACATTGCCAGAGTCGTTGAGATCGGTCATTAGCCATCGAGACTCGGTGTCCAACAGAATAGCTCGGGCTGTTCCCTCCACGAAGCAGATCACACGGTTTAAGAGAGCGGGACGTGGGACTAGGTCATGTAGCTCAATAACCCTGGGCCCAGCCCATGCCACGGCTCCACTACCGGCGGCATCATCGTCAGACGCCATTGTCCACAGATACATGCGGTGATCGCTAGAGAACTCGCGGACAAACTCCAGCTGGTCGCCGGCGGCGGTGGCGAGGAGGAAATGATTCGTCTCGCCGTGGTATTTTTGGGGCGCGGCGAAACAGGATAGCTTCTGCTCGGCCAAGTTGTACTCCATGACTCCGGCACCCCTTTGGCAGGGGAAGTATAGCGTGTCCCTTCCCAGGAGGGCGCTGCAGTGCTGGATGTCCATGGCGTACGGGTGCTTCCCGCAGGCGAAGCGGCTCCAGGTGCCGGACTCGGACGCGTAGACGCAGGCGTACTTGAGATCGCTCCTGGCGCTGGTGCTGCCTACGAAGGCCACCAGGATCGGAAGGGGTTGCCGTGGCAGTCCAGGTGGTCGCAGCCGTCGGCGGCGCAGAGGACGGCGGCGTTCCAGCAGTGGAAGAGACTGTCGTCCGTGCCAGTGGCGCGAGGGAACGGCACTCTGTTAGTAAGCTTGTGCACATAATAAACCTGTCACGTTGTGTTAGTAGAGTCGTATGCCTCTCCTGTCTGCGTACAGGAAGGATACTTAGTTGTTGGGCTTATCCCGTTGTATCAGGTGGAGCTACGATGTGCACGAGCTGGGTCGTGGGATGGCGCGATCGGATCGGATCGTGGCACAGCCAGTCTCTCCACTCTTTCCGTTGATTCTGTTGTAATCTAATAAATGGAGAACGAAACAGAAAAGCCGTAGAGGGTTTACACGGCACAAAAATCTTCTCAGCTCTAACCTCTGAACTGCTCCACGCTAGTGTCAAGTTTCAGGTTTAGAACTGTCAATTGGTATCAGAGCCTCATCAGAGCTCTGGTGGGCATGGCGACCAAAGGAGGTGGTGGTGGGTCGGCGCCGGCAACGGCAGGCAGGGGGTCTGCAACGGCGACACGGCGATCTGAAACGCCACCAAGGTCACGTGATCCGAGCCGCGGCAGGAGTCGCTCGCGGCGGCACGGAAAGGAGGTCGTGGTACGCGAGACCACGATCCAGGAGCGGCCGGCGGTGCAAGCCGGCGTGCTCGTCTGGCCCATGCTAACCTCCACCAACTACATCGAGTGGGCGCTTCTTATGCAGATCAATCTGGAGGCGTGCGTGCTCTGGGACGCGGTGGAAGGTAACGCTCCAAGCGTGCCCGCGGACAAGGCCGCCCTCGCGGCCATCCTGCGAGCGGTGCCGGCGGACCTACAGGCCACCCTCGTTGTGAAGCGCACGGCGAAGGAGGCTTGGGACGCCGTCAAGCTGATGCGGGTGGGTGTCAACCGAGTCCGCGAGGCGACGGCACAGCGCTACCGCAAGGACTTCGAGGATATGGCATTTCGCGACGGCGAGACGCTGGATTCGTTCGGCATGCGCATCACCACGCTCGTGAACAACCTGCGCTCCCTCGGCGACACGGTCGATGAAGTGAAGGTGGTGCAGAAGATTCTCCGCGAGGTGCCAGCCAGATATGCCCAGATGGCATGTTCCATCGAGACGCTACTCGATCTGAACACCATCTCGGTGGAGGAGCTCCTCGGACGGCTGCGCTCCTCCGAAGGGCGCGGCGGGACCACGGCGGCTGCATCTGGAGCCGGTGGCAGCCTACTTCTCACGGAGGAAGAGTGGGAGGCACGCCGTCGCCAGCGCGAACAAGGGCAGGGCTCAACCGGTGGCAACACGAACAATCGCCAAAAGGGAAAGGGCAAGAATCAAGCCACCAGCGGGAACCATGGCAACGCCGGCAAGGAGCGCGACATGTCACAAGTGAAATGCTTCAATTGTAACAAGTTCGCTGGGCACTACTCGAGAGAATGCCCAGAGCCACGCCGGGAACGCAAGGCCAAGGCGAATCTGGCCAAGGCCGACGAGGAGGAGCCCGCTCTGCTGCTTGCAGTGAGCTGTGGGCTGACGGTGACCACCGCGAGCGCGCCAGCCTCGGGGCACGTTCTACTGAACGAGGAGAAGTCGCTGGCTCGCTCCAACGACAACGACGACGACTGTGACAGCTCCTGGTACCTTGATACCGGGGCGAGCAACCATATGTCGGGGCGGCGCGAGGCGTTCAGTGAGCTGGACACTGGCGTGACCGGCTCAGTAAAATTCGGCGACGGCTCCAACGTCAAGATTTGCGGCATCGGCACCATCGTCTTCACATGCCGCAATGGTGAGCATCGCACTCTGACGGAGGTGTATTTCATTCCTCGTCTACAAAGCAACATAGTGAGCCTTGGACAGCTGGACGCGACCGACTATGAGACGCACATCCACAGAGGGTTCCTACGTCTATGGGACCAAACTGGGCAGCTGCTAGCCCGCGTTGAGAGGAATCAAAGCCGCTTGTACGTGCTGCACCTCGAGCTGGTACGACCAGTGTGCCTCTCTGCACGAACGAAAGATGCAGCTTGGCGCTGGCACGCGCGCTACGGTCATCTACACTTCGACGCCCTCCGTAGGCTCGCCCGTGACGACATGGTGCGAGGCCTGCCCCTGATCGAGCGCGTCGAGCAGCTATGCGACAGCTGCCTGGTGGGAAAGCAAAAGCGATCCCCCTTCCCGCAGAAGTCCAAGTACCGCGCCACCGACCCGCTCGACTTGGTCCACGGTGACCTCTGCGGACCAATCACGTCGGCGACGCCTGGAGGGAAACGCTACTTCATCCTCCTCGTCGACGACCATAGCCGGTACATGTGGGTCAAGTTGCTGGCCACCAAGGACGAGGCTAGCGCAGCGATCAAGCTCTTCATCGCATCTGCAGAAACGGAGGCAAAGCGGAAGGTGCGTGCACTGCGCACCGACCGCGGTGGCGAATTCACCTCCGGTGAACTGACTGCGTATTGCGAGGAGCTCGGCGTCAAACGCCACCTCACGGCGCCATACTCCCCACAGCAAAATGGCGTCGTGGAGAGGCGCAATCAGACGGTGGTGGGCATGGCCCGCTGCCTGCTCAAGGCGAAGGGAGTGCCGGCACGCTTCTGGGGCGAGGCGGTGACGACAGCAGTCTACCTGCTAAACCGCGCACCCACGGCGAGCCTCTCCGGGCAAACTCCGTTCGAGGCATGGTACGGGTGGCGGCCTAATGTCCACTACCTGCGTACCTTTGGCTCTGTCGCTCACGTCAAGGTGGTGAAGCCAAATGCAAGTAAGTTGGATGATCGGAGCCGTGCGATGGTGCTGTTTGGCTATGAGCCAGGCTCCAAAGCATACCGCGTATATGATCCAGCTGGGAAGAAGATCCACGTCACGCGCGACGTAGTCTTTGATGAAAACTCCCAGTGGAAGTGGGAGGAGAGCTGCAACGAAGAACCTGCTGGTATGATAGAAATATTCAGTGTTCAGTTCCCTGTTTTTCAGACAGCAGAGAGTTCAGAAGCAGGGAGTGCCAGGAGCAGCTCACCGTCAGAGTTGGGAAATCCCGTGCAAGGCTCCCCGCTGACACCCGCAACCCCAACCTCAGCGTCACCATCACCTGCCTCTCCAACTGTGGCAACTCCGAGAGAGGTGGAGTTCGTTTCTCCGCCTCCCAATGCTGGAGAGCTCGTCGACAACGATGACGATGAATCTGTACCGCACCGGTACAGGACGCTCTCCAACGTCTACGATGTTGGTGCAGCGGGCGTTCTGCACTTACTGGCTGATGAGGAACCAGCAAACTTTGCTGACGCAGAGCGGCACGAGTGGTGGCGGCGAGCCATGCTGGAGGAGATGCACTCCATAGAAGAGAACCAGACATGGGATCTAGTGGATGCACCGCGAGGCGAGCGCCCCATTGCCCTCAAATGGGTCTACAAGGTCAAGAAAGACGCCCAGGGAAATGTGTTGAAGCACAAGGCCCGCCTCGTTGCAAAAGGCTACGTCCAACGCCCTGGAGTGGACTATGACGAGGTGTTCGCACCAGTGGCCAGGCTGGAGTCCGTGCGGCTCGTTGTTGCGCTTGCCGCACACGAAGGATGGGCGGTGCACCACATGGATGTCAAATCCGCCTTCCTCAATGGAGAACTCGACGAAGTGGTTCACGTTATGCAGCCTCCAGGATTCGAGGTGATCGGGCAAGAACACAAGGTGCTAAGACTGAAGAAGGCGCTGTACGGCCTGAAACAGGCCCCGAGGGCGTGGAACGCCAAGCTCGATGGTGAGCTGCGGAAGCTGGGCTTTCACCGCAGTGAGCTGGAACATGGAGTGTACGCACGCGGCTCTGGATCGGAAAGGCTGCTCGTCGGCGTTTATGTTGATGACCTTATTATCACGGGGTCAGACAACAACGAGCTAGCTCGATTCAAGGAAGAAATGAAGCATCTCTTCAGGATGAGCGATCTAGGAATCTTGAGCTTCTACCTGGGCATTGAGGTGTGCCAAGAACACGACTCCATCACGCTCAACCAGGCAGCCTATGCTCGCAAGATTCTAGAGAGAGCAGGCATGGAAGGGTGCAATCCATGCCATGTTCCAATGGAGACACGGCTCAAGCTGAGCAAGACAAGCTCTGCTGCACCAACGGACGTCACTGAATATCGCAGCATCGTCGGCTGCTTGCGGTATCTGGTGCACACTCGCCCGGACATCTCGTTCGCAGTGGGGTATGTGAGCCGCTTCATGGAAAAACCAACTGTCGAACACCTGGCGGCAGTCAAACACATTCTCAGGTATGTGGCTGGGACTTGCAACTTTGGTTGTCGCTATGCACGAGGATCAGTGGAAGCTCGTCTTGTTGGGTTTAGCGACAGTGACATGGCGGGAGACGTTGATGATCGCAAAAGCACTAGCGGTGTCATCTTCTTCCTCGGAACCAGTCCGATCAGCTGGCAATCCACCAAGCAGAAGGTTGTCGCACTGTCGTCCTGCGAAGCTGAATACATAGCAGCGACGACGGCAGCTTGCCAAGGCGTCTGGCTAGCTCGACTTCTTGCCGATCTGAAGGAACAAGAAGCTGGAAACTTCACTCTGAAGATCGACAACAAGTCGGCGATCTCTCTCAGCAAGAATCCTGTGTTCCACGACAGGAGCAAGCATATCGAAACTCGCTATCATTTTATACGCGAGTGCATCGAGAAGAAGCAAGCTGAGGTGGAGTTCATTCGAACGGAGGAACAAGTGGCTGATATACTGACAAAGGCTCTGGGTCGCGTCAGGTTTCAGGAACTTCGATCTTTGATTGGAACTAGTAAGCGTGCACGTGCGATGCACGTTTAATTATTGTTAATTAAAACATTCGTCTTAAATTTTATTTCTCTTTTAGATAGATTTTTTATCGAGTCACTTAAATTTGTCTCCGGCCCAAATATAGGAGTGTGCATCCACACACATGTGTTCATAAAATCCGTTATCACATAAATGTACATCAGATGTATAATGATTACTCACAAAAATTCTTAAAAAACAATATCTAAGAAAAATTATCTACTATTTATTCTTTGATGATGTTTATCTTTTGATGGTCCATCTCTGTATGCGCTCTATAATGTTGTGCTCCATGTCTGGGAGATTCTTTAGAGTTTCATTCCCTTTGAACTTTAAAATATGAACCAAAACTCTCCTGAGTTTGATGTTTTGAGTTTTTTTGGAGGGTCCATCTACAATCATACAATCCGTGGGATGTGCGTTGTTTTCCTCGCGTTTATCTTTTTTGCGGTCTCGATTTTTTATATTATCATCATTCAATTTAGAATCCACCAAAATGACAACTTATTTGCTTCTAAAATGTGTCATATGAGCCTACATAGTAGTAATTACAGTTACTTTTCAAAGCGAAATATACCTGTTCAAGAGTGTTGAATAAAATATCTTTCTTGAAATACTCCATAAAATTTAACATCCAGAGTCCACACAATAACATGCATGCTTAATAATTTATGATATAGTGCTAAAAAAATATCATTATCAACACAATGACCATAATAGATTTTTTTAACTCGACACGCCCCACGGCCGACATATGTAAGTACGTACGACATCATTTAAAATGCATGAAACACAATCATTTCCTTTAACAATTAGTTGCAAAAATATTATAATTCAACCATTGTTTGAAAGAAGTTATTCAAAGTTAAATATTAACATTATTCATAATTTATGTTTTTGGTTTCTTAGGAGAACTATCTAATAAAATAGAACCATCATTTACATGTTTGAAGAAATAATAATATACTTCTGAGAAAGCCTAATGTTTCTTCCCTTCGTAGTCTATTTTCTTCTTAGAAATACTACATAGTATAGTCTAAATTTCTATAATTATAAATAAGATAGACGGTCAGGAAAAAAGGCATTATCTAGTGGATAAGTGGCACGAAGGCACGCACAAGACAAAGCCAGTTATCTGTCCCAAAAAAAAAGGCAAAGCCAGCTAGTCAGCCACGGAACCACATCTCTCCTCCTTCCTTGCTCCTTCACTCACTTCACTTTCTGCTCTCGATCCCCTTCCCTGCCAGTCTGGCATGCGGCCGACAGCGCGCCAAGTGCGGCGATGGGTGGCGTTCTCTGCAAGGAATGAGGGGAGGAGGACGACAAGGATGGAAGGGCCGGATGGGAGATACGTCCATGAGGGGAGGGCTGGAGGAGGACACCGGAGAGCCGGAGGGGGCACCGGAGACCAGGCGGTATCAGTAGGCTTGCGGAAGGCCAGGTTACCCAGAGCTAGGACGCCTCACTCTGGCAGGCTGGAGGGAGACGGAGCAGACCAAGTATGGAATGTTCCCGAAGTGGACGATTGATGCGCCTACAACCTCTTTCGCGACTGGTAATTCCTCACCCACCTTCGTATTGATTTTGCTTGAATCCTCTCATAATTTTGTTTATTTTACAAGAGTTATTGTTACTGAAAGCAATGGATTAACTAAAATCCTCAATTCCGTTTAATAGACTTTGATTCTCCACAACCAATGTTTTGTGTTATTCACGATTGCTAGATACACAGAATAGAGACAATCCTCGGTTCATGACCGTATTCATGAGAAAGCAATACAGGGTCATGTTTTTCCTTGTTTGCTATAAATAGATTGGAGTCTGTCCATTGTTTCTTTCCTTTGCAAGTCTATAGTATTGCATTATGTTCTTACTAAAGAATGGTGCTACACTATATGCTACTCATAGATAGCCATGATTTAGTGATGAACATGTGAAATAAGCTAAAGGCAGCAAGCTATAATGTTGATTTAGTAAATTATCACCTACAGAGTAGGTGTTTGCGGAACTCAAAGATCCTTTTTTATTGTTATTTAAGATTCATGGTTTCTAAACAACCAATGAACTTTGTCTGAACTTTTGAAGCACCAAAAGGAGATAGTAGTGTAGTACCAAGAAGGAATTAGTTCTCAAACTTCTGTTTGGTGTAAGGCATGTATCAATGGAAGTATGATATTAGTATTAAGCTATGTTTTTTAGGAGTAGTAAATCTGATGGTAAATAGACAGGGTGTTGATTTTAGTGTTCAGTCTCTTATACATGATACATTGATATTTATAAATAGCACAAGGTAGGTTATTTCGAGGCCAGCCTAGAATGATTATTTTTGTAGCTTAAAATATATAAAGCACATAAAGTATGCCGCTGATCTTTATATTGGTTGCATGTTCATTATATCATTGTGTCCTTTTAAAATCATGAACCATAGTATGCCGCTGATATTTACTGCTTCTCCCTGTTGAAATCAAAAGTTTACTGCTTCACCCTATAGAAATACACATATGTGTGAAGCAGACAGACTTTCTAGATGAATCTATAGAACTTTTATTGTAATCATATTTCTAGGGATGTGTTGATTATTTCGAAACAATTAACATGACCTTCTTAAATCTGCCGATGGCTGATACAAAGCTGTATTTAAGCATTGTTAGTTTACTTGGATGTCTCAGATCAACTCCCCTGTTATACATACATGATCCCCTGTTATATATACATGGTCTCTTTAATATGAAAAGTATCTTTCGTTTTTCTAAAAAATGTCTTTTGATAATGTTGTATGGTTGCTCTCGATAGGTAGATATGGGCTCTTCCGTTGTGATAAGAGGAGTGCTGATAAACCTTCTGAATATTAGTTTGAGCCTTTATTAAAAAGCATTCATGCAGGTTATTGTTTTACTCTGTGTTTACATACAGCTTGTTCCAAATTTTAGGTCTTTAGGTAAATAATATGCAACTTTTAGCCAGTGAAGTTCTTCTCAAGTTTTGATACAAGTAGCAAAATTTTGTTAGTAGTATTCGCTGACTCAATTTGCCAATTGAAACAGAGCTCAAGTCACTGCCTGAGATGCATTTTGCACCTCCTGCACCAAAACCTTCTCTAGGTAAAAAAAAGTCTGCTTGTCCGATAGATCAATGTCCAATTATGCTATTCTGAAGAATAAAACAATATGCATTTTGGCAGAAATGCCATATGTTCTCTCGTTGTGTGTCCAAGTCAAACCTTAGTGTTTTTATCTTGAGGTGTTACCATTTCGTGTTGTATGCCGGAGCTGTACAGGTTTAAACTAAACTGTAGGAGAGAACATCTAATTTTGCACAACATACACTCTACTTGTACTTGAAGTCTCTGCTCTTCTCAGTTTGAACTATTGCCTACTGATTTCAGTATCGAATCTCCTGTTTCTGATGCCCTCACATGGGTTGGTAATAGAAAACTTGTGCTTGTTCATGTGGTATAATTTATATTTTTTCTCAAAGAAAACAATGGTTTATGGACACACCAGGTTCGTACCAGTCATGCGGTGATGGCGAAGGCGACATTTCCGTCGAAGAAGGCGTTAAGGGCAGCGGATCGAACGCCGTCCGTCAGGCGCTTCAGGAACGCGGTGATGGCGCAGGCAAGGGTATCATCTAGGGCGCTGTCCGTCTGGAGGCCCAGGAAGGCATTGATGGCGAAGTCAAGGGTGTTGTCGAAGAAGGCACCAAGGGCAGTGGCTAGGCGCCGTCCGTCAGGCACGGATATCAGGCACAATGATCGTGGGCCGTCGAGGGCGGCGGCTAGGGCGTTGTCCGTCAGGCAGTCTAGGAAGGCGTTGATGGCGAAGTCGAGGATGTCATCGAAGAAGGCACCAAGGGCCGCGGCTAGGCGCCGTTCGTCAAGCGCTCCAGGATGGCGGCGAGGGCGCCGTCCGCGGATATCAGGCGCAATGATCGTGGGCCGTCGAGGGCGGCGGCTAGGGCGTTGTCCGTCAGGCAGTGTAGGAAGGCGTTGATGGCGAAGTCGAGGGTGTCATCGAAGAAGGCACCAAGGGCCACGGCTAGGCGCCGTCCGTCAAGCGCTCCAGGATGGCGGCGAGGTAGGCGGCGAGGGTGCCGTCCGCGGGTATCAGGCGCAGTGATCGTGGGCGTGATCAGGGATTTTTTTTTGTTAGAAGCGAAGCGGTACAGGGGTTCGTGGTTTGTCTGGCAGAGTACCAGTCCGTCATAGCTAAACGCTAAGTGCACCAATAAGGATTTGTAGGCCAATGTAATCTGTTAGATTAAGTTCAGTGCGCTCGATCGTACGGCTGTAACATGTCTATGTATGGTTGATGGGTGTCCGTAGAAAAATTCTTGTTGGTGCCTTTATAAGTAGTAGAGATGATCGAAATAAAGTAGGTGCTCAAGCTTAGGGAGTGTTTTGTTAGTAAGCTTGTGCACATAATAAACCTGTCACGTTGTGTTAGTAGAGTCGTATGCCTCTCCTGTCTGCGTACAGGAAGGATACTTAGTTGTTGGGCTTATCCCGTTGTATCAGGTGGAGCTACGATGTGCACGAGCTGGGTCGTGGGATGGCGCGATCGGATCGGATCGTGGCACAGCCAGTCTCTCCACTCTTTCCGTTGATTCTGTTGTAATCTAATAAATGGAGAACGAAACAGAAAAGCCGTAGAGGGTTTACACGGCACAAAAATCTTCTCAGCTCTAACCTCTGAACTGCTCCACGCTAGTGTCAAGTTTCAGGTTTAGAACTGTCACACTCTCCATCGGATGCCCGTGATGGGGTCCGAGACAATGAGGGACGTGTCCTTGACATTCCGGGGGAATTCGGAGAAGGCGGAGAGGACGAATCCATGGCGCGAATCCACCACGTAGCAGTCATAGTGCAGCGGGTTTCGAGGGGAGAAGGCGGTGGTGGCGGCTAATCTGGCGTCGTAGCCGGAGCCGGTGAAGTTGTTGTGGAGCACTCCCAGCATCGGCGGTCGTCTCCGATGGTGGAACTTGGCGTAGCGGCGGCGGAAGCCGGGGTCGTCGAAGACGCGGTGCCAGCCCTTGCACACCACGGAGGCACGGGCGAGGCAGTCCGGCTCGTCCGGCGGGGAGCGGATGACGATGTTTTCTATGATGAGCTCGACGAGGAGCGCGGGGTGGCAGTCCGGCTGAGTCATGTTGTTTGCGCTGCGCCGGCGGCCAATTGGTGGGGCTAACTAGGGTAGGGTTGCGGCGAGTCAGGAGAGATGATGATGCTTTCGTCTGCCGATGCCGGTGGTGAGAGGTAGCGAGCGGTGGGTGCTGGAGTATTTACAGCAACCAGGATCACGGGGAGAGAATCGCGCGCGTCCCTAAAATCAAGGGGAAATTTCCATTTCATTCGGTAAAACTTGCCTGTATCAAATATTCAGCATTTTTTGGCATTATTAGGATTGATACGCACGACGTGGCAGGCCAACTAACGTAGAGAGAACTGTGACGCACAATGCGCGTGTACACGTACGCGTGCCGCGCCCTCCCAGAGCTTCATCGCCATCACGGGACGACGACGCATCCGGCACTATGCTGCTGCTCCGTGGACGCATCGAGCATTCCATCTGACTATGACTCATATTCTATCATTCGGTGTCCAAACTTGTCTGCAGGACAGGGGTCGGCCTAGACAATCCATTCGACCATCACGACACGGACCGGTTCACGACGATCCATTTCCAGCCGTCGGCCTAGAAAGCACGCTGGTCCTCGGTATCGTCTCCTTGTCCTCCCCTAGCTCGCGAGTCAGTGTGTGAAAACCCCCATCCCCAAAATTGACTTCAACCCCTCCCACTTCCCATCAAAATCGAAAGTGGCACGCGACAAAGCCTCCTGCCCTACGATTGAGGATGCCCTTGCCGTCGCCATTGTCGACCCAGCTCAATCGTAACCACCAAACGTCCGACCAAGACGAAGAGGGTGCCCAAGCCCAAGGGTGCGCCGACTGTCAAGAAGGAACAAACAACCGAGGGGCGGATGGAGCAGAGTAGGAAGCGCGCCGCCCACCATGCAACAGTGAGGGAAAGGAAGGAAGAAGTAGAACGTCGGTCCCACAGATTTTTAGCGGTTCGATGGGCTCCGGATCGGACGCTCCACGGGGACGTGGTACCAGGAGCTCAAAGCACCTACCCGAGAGGAATACCCCGGATACATGTCCCGTATGGGGAGCCGGCGGCTACCCCGGAAAAGAAAGAAGAGAAAGCTGGCCAATAATTCCTGACCTGTGGGACATACCGTCCCTGGGCATGTTTCATCGCCCCCCCCCCCTAGACGACGACATCACGAGCCTACCATGTCGCGCGCGCTGAAGGACGCTTGGTGCCACGTTGCAGCCATGCAAGCCCAGTGGCTTGCGGGGTATTAGGCAGGATTCTCCCCGGGATCCCGGCTGAGGACCCGGAGACTGTGTGCCTAGAGAGCCAGCCTCCGACAAGATCCATACTGATGGACAAACTCCAGTACCAGTCTCCTCTGTACAAGTCACACGTGGTCTGGCGAAAGGACCTCATTGCCACGTCGAAGGCATGCATTCTATGTCCATGCCATGCAGTGGCCGATCGTTGTGGTGTCCCCTTGCCCTTATAAAAGAAGGCACGGGTCGGTCGAGGAGGGGAGGAGAGTTGTAGGCTAGATCCTTTTCGGGGAAGGACCCCTTGTAATTGTGATCATCCTCTAGCATATAGTCGATAGTTGGAGGGCATAGGGATCCGCACATCACGGACCTGAACCTGGGTAAAACTCTCTCTCTCTTGTGTATTGATGCGCTCAGATCAATGTAGAGCTTCGTTGGGAGACTCCAAGAGGAAGGTATGATGAGCACAGCAGCAAGTCTTCCCTTAGAAAGAAACTAAGGTTATCGAATCAGTAGGAGGAAGGAAACGACCTAAAGGTGTTGCTTGCAACTTGGAAACCTGAACAACACAAACTCAAGACTTTGCCCCAACGAACAGTGAGGTTTTCAATCTCACCGGTTTGCTGAAAGCAAAGGATTAACTGTATGGTGTGGAAGGTAATGGTGGTTTGCATAAAGTAAACAATAACAGTGGAAGATATATCAATGGTAAAGATTGAACCTAGATCCATAGTTCACTAGAGATGTTCTCCTTAAGATAAACAAACATGGCATGCTGGGTAACAAATTATAGCGGGGCAATTGATAGGACAGAGCAAGGCATAACAATGCAATACTATACATTCATGATCCTATGAGATTTGATTGGGCAATACAACAACATACATAGACCGCCATCCAAATTAATCTACGACTAGTAATCCACCTTCAGGTTATCATTTGAACCCCCTCCAATATTAAGTTGCAAGCAACGAATAACTGCTTTAAGCAAAGTGTGTAAGCTAAACAATCCACTTGTTCTATGAACAAAAGACTGTTGTTTTCTCCCTAGTAGCAACATCATATCAACAATCTTAGAGATTTCTGTCACTTCCCCAGATTAAATAGAGGCATAAACCCACTATTGAGCATAAATAATCCCTCTTGGAGTCACTAGCATCTACTTGGCCAAGATAGCTACTAGAAAGGGAGAGCAAGCAAGATCACAAACAACACAGGCATGATAGAATAAATAAGATAGAACCATTAATTAATCTGACATATTAATCTCAATATCCATCGGATCCCCGCAAACACAACATGCATGATTACAAATAGATGATCTTGATCATGAACGGAGCTCACAAGATCTAAACATGGTAGCACAAAGGAGGAGATACAACCATCTAGCTACTACATGGACCCGTAGTCCAAGGTGGAACTACTCACGCTTTATACCGGAGGCTGGCATGATGATGAAGAAGGCCTCCGGAATGATCTCCCCTCTAGCAGGGTGCCGGAAAGAGCTTCAGATCCCCCTGGTCTAGGGACGATGGTGGCGGCGGCTACGAATTGTTTCGTGGAAGATTGATCGGGTCCTTAGGGTTTTGGTATTGGGGGCTTCGTATAGGCGAAGAGGTGAGGCAGGGGGCACCCAGGGTGGCCGCAACCCCCCTCCAAGGCGCGGGCCAGGCCAGGTCGCACGGCCAGGGGGTGTGGCCCCCTGGTGGATCTTCTCCATCTCGTCTTGTGGCTCCGTGTTCCCCACGGTAAAATATTGACTTTGGCTTTTGTCCTGTCCAATTCCGAAAATATTGATTTTCTGCCTTTTCTGGAACCAAAAACAGAAGAAAACAAGCAACTGGCACTGTGGCATTTTGTTAATAGGTTAGTCCCAGAAAACATATAAAAATACCTCAAAGTGAAGACAAGGCAAAGCAAAGTAGATACTAAACAAGCATGGAACATCAAAAATTATAGATACGTTTCCGACGTATCAAGTATCCCTAAGCTTAACTCCTGCTCGTCCTCGAGTAGGTAAATGATAAAAAGAATAATTTTTGAGGTGACATGCACCATAAAAATCAAGATCAAACCATTTGAAAGCATTGAAAGCTGGGATAGAAGAACTCTAAACATGAGCATGAAAGAAGAAGTTCTAACAATAAGACAAAGTAACTATGCATGCAACATGAAAGGTTACAAAAAAAGATCATGAATAACAATGCATTGAAAGACGTTTGGTTGTTTCACATACAGAAAACATAGCACAATGACATTCAGCTTGTCCCTCATGGAGTAGCAATTAAATGCATAGGACACCTTCAAAGTTCATAAGAGTGACTAGATACAAATAGTTCATGAGCAAACAATATCAACAATATGCATCAATCAATAAGTTTTGGGACAATGCACATAGAACTAAGAATGGAAACTATACTCTCTTAATTGGTGCCTATGAATAAAAGGTGGAGACTCAATATAATAGTGGAAGAAAGGCCCTTCATAAAGGGAAGCAGGGATTTTAAGTCTCGTAAAGAGCTTCCAAAAATTATGATACTTGTTAGGTTTCAGCTCTCATTGCCCCTATCATAATCATCTTGAAGTGATTAAGGTTAAAATGAACAAACTATACAGTATATACTTGACAAAGTATAAGTTGGCAATCTCATCTCCCTTGAATACGAGGGCCGCTCCTCATGCTACTCAACTTTAATCACCGGTAAGTTCTTGTCATAGTAAGTACATGTGTATCATAGAGAACCAC
Organism: Avena longiglumis; assembly: GCA_030063025.1. Lineage (NCBI taxonomy): Eukaryota > Viridiplantae > Streptophyta > Magnoliopsida > Poales > Poaceae > Avena > Avena longiglumis. Next base: position 18,159,978 of record CP125975.1, read on the forward strand.
CAACGAGATACCCCTTGCACATGATACAGGAGCTATCCCATAATCAAAATGACAAGGCAAGCAGACAATGAGCATCTCAGCAATCTTCTTATTTACCATGGAAAAAAGGGTGCTTTTTTCTCTCTTTCCTCTTTTCAATATGTCTCATTTTTTATAAGAAGAAAACTTCATAGATTGCTCACTATGGTGATGATGCAAATTTCACCATGATTAGGCATGGCTTAGGCTAGCGGTCCAGACGTTTCTCTAACACACATACATAACTCCATGGACTTACAATCTCCCCTTTCATTTCACACCGACGACATCCATAAATAAAAGAGCATGATATCAACTGTGTACAATGTACAAGTGCAATGTTGAAAGAGTTCCCCATGATAGCATGGTTCTGCTAATTCCAACGTATAAGTGCAAGCATATACAACATAGATAACACAATGGTTCAATTTTATTAGGGGCAAGAAAAATAAAGTGTGCCATCAAGTTTGTGAGAGCTTTAATCACTAATGTTTCACATAAAAAGTGACTTTTTAATTGGAAGATAGATGAAACAAGAATATACTTGAAATGGTGTAACACACCATGCATAGGAATTTATAGTGGACACTTTGGAATAAATTGGTTTCTTGAGAGTTAGATCCATGAGTAGAGCTTACTCATACAAGTAGAGGCTAGCAAAGGACTAGGAGCGACCAACAAAGAGAGCAATAATGGCCATAATCATGCAGAGCGACAAAACATTACTAATCAAAGCATAAAGTGGTACTACAAGTCAAAAACTAAATGATCATAAAGGCTATGGTGATTGGTTCATAGTCATAACATGGTGTGATCATGTGCCAAGTCAACTCAAACAAATCATCAAAGGAGAATACCACAATACTATGCTTTTGTATGCTAAAACAACGCATGATTCTTTCAAGGCACATTAAACAATCTGAATTGTTTGGAATAAGTCATGCTATAGCAATAATCATTAAGCATAAGGTTAAAACAACATCTAGCATCACATGATAACGTTTAAGTCACAGTCAAAGCAAGCTCTTCTTGTACTACTAAAGCAAGAACTTTCTACTCCTCTCCAACACCAATCAACTTATTTGAAACAACACAGCGAGAACGGGGGTCAAAACTACTTTATTCAAGCAAACTAAGCAAACAAAAACCAAAAACTAAAACTAAGACGCTCCAAGAACAACACAACTTGTGCATGAAATAATAAAAACGAAGTGTCTAGAAAGACATGAGATTTTTATTGATGAAGAAGGGGATGCCTTGGGCATCCCCAAGCTTTGACGCTTGTACCCCTTGAATATTTCTTGGGGTGACACGGGGTAGTATCCCCAAGTGTCACATCCCAAGATTTTCCAAATCTTGTAGTGTGAAAAATAAATAAACAAAATAAATTATTGTTGAAATTTAGGGTGAAAAGAAACTTTTGTTTCTAAATGGAAACTTAAAATCCCATATTGAACAAACTTTAAAAATAAATAAACAAAATAAATTATTGTTGAAATTTAGGGTGAAAAGAAACTTTTGTTTCTAAATGGAAACTTAAAATCCCATATTGAACAAACTTTGGTTAAATATTTGAATCCAACTAAATTCAAATCAGGTGTAATGCAATCTTCATAAATGCATCTAGAAATTTAAAAACTTGGAGAATAAACCAAAACCCTAAAACCCAAATGGAATAAAATCAATTCCAAGTTATCTCCAAGATCATGGATTGGATCCATATAAAAATTGGTCAAACAAACATTTCAAATTGATCAAGAATGACAAATAGAAATATTATAAAACCATAGAAATTGGTTTCACTTAATTTGGAACCATGGATAAAATCTTATGAATTTGATAAGATAAGAAATTTAATTTCCAAAGCTAATACAGCACCTATCTATAAATCCATAACAAATGGTGAGTAAATAATCCTAAAGAGAATTAAAAGGATAAACAAACATTAAATAATATTTTACCAATTGGAATCACCAAGTTTGGATCTATAAATAAAAGGATATGGTTTTTATAAGATAAAGATAGAAATATTAAATAAGGAATATTTAAAGACTAAATTAAATTTTGGCCTAATCCATTAAGAAAATGAAATGAATAGAATCCAAATCCAAATAAAATAAAAGGATAAAGAATTTCCAAATGAAATGGCATTAACCAAATTCTATTTGAATAAAGATAAAATCCCTATTAGAAATGATTAATTAAATCATAGGAAAATAATATTTGGAATTTACCCAAGTGGAATAAAAGTTGTTTAATTAAACTTAAATAAGATTAAAGAAATCTTCCAAATAAACTTTAGGGAATTAAAACTATATTTAATTCCATTGGAATTAAAACAAATACCCAATTCAAATGATTTTATGAATCATATTAAATACATTCCAAATAATTCTAGGTGAATATTTTGACACCCTATTAAGTAAATAAAACTTACTGAAAGGTTTTGGAGGGATTTAGAATTCAAATGGATTTTAAAAACATTATTAAATCTTGAATGAATTAATACAAGGACCTACTTTAAATAATTAAAAAGGCACTTAAGGAATAAAAGTTTTATTCTAAATTTGACATCAGAATGTGGTAATAAACAGTGTTTGTTTATTCACAAAATTTGGCAAAGGTTTGAATTCAAATTAGTGTTTGAATTAATTAAACAAAACCAAAACAGAAATTATAAATAGAAAAATAAAAAGGTTTCAGTATAAAAAAATGGAACCAGCCAGCGAGCCCACTAGGCCCAGTCCAGCCCACCTCTCCCTCTCACCCGAGCGAAACGTTTTCTCACCGCAGAATTAACCCACGCCCTCACTGACATCCTAGACCCACTCCCCTCCCCCTCTTTCGCTGACGAGACGACCCCACCGCCAACTCCCTTCTTCCTCACCCTCCCGCTGACCTCGCCGGCCGTTGCTGCCAAATCAATGCCGGCGTAATACGCAGTAACGCCACGATTAATCAGTCTCGCGATCACGCATACTAATTCGCCTGCTCCCCCTCTCTCATTCCCCTCACTCGCCAGAACCTCTACGCCCCCAGGCCGTCCTAATTTCTCTTCGAAACTCCACTGCCCCGACGAGTTCCGGCGTCGATTCCGGCCAGCCTCCTCCGCCCCTCGCCCCCTCGACCATGCTCCCTTGGTCCCCATTCCCAGGAGAACCTCCCCGTAGCGCCAGCTCGCCCGCGCATGCCTTGTAGCCTCGGCTCTGTCCATGTCTGAGCGCCACCGATGATGAACTCGACTCCGGCGAGCTATAGCCAACGACCTCGTGCGCCCCTTGCTCACTGGTGAGTGTTCCCGTGATCCTCGACTCATGTGCACCTTCCTGATGCGTTATTTTTCTCGTTTGCGTCCTAGAGACTCGCCTTCGACCACGGCCATGCGTGCCCGAGCCCGCAAGCTACTCCGACGAGCAATCCCCGCAACACCAGCGCGCCCCTCGACAAACAGAAGGAACCTTGAGAATCACCGCGACCCCGTGAACCCGGTGAGCACATTCTTTTCCTTCCTCGCTTCCTGTAACCGCTACAACACCGCTAGCAGACTGCCGCCGCCACGCGCCACCGTCGTCGCGCCGCCAGATCTTGGCAATGCGATGGTAGCCGTCCGATCTGGATCGGAGTGACGCGATAGAATCTAGGCGAAGGGGTACGTTTGCTTCTGAGCCATACGATCTAATTTAGATCCAACGCGCCAGAGAAGCTGATCCGGACGAAACGGTATGGGCGAATAAGAACTAGACACGTGGCCTGGAGTTCGTTTTAAAAACAGAAACTTGTCTAATTGATGTTCCAATTTGAAAAATCCATAACTTTCAAACCACACGTCCAAATTTTACAAATTTTATATCAATGGAATCAGAAATACAAGTACTTTCTGATCATGCACTTTGTTTAGTAAAAAGCTTCTATTAAATTGATTGTTTTTGCAGAAACTTGTGTATGCATGTTTAGGATATAAAAATTGTTCTAAAATGATTTTGAGGATAAAATCTTTGGCAAGTGGTTTGTTTTGAACCTACTGACCCTAGAAATCAATTGGTGGTTTCAAAAATGTATTTGGTGAAACAAAAGAATGAATCTTTGATTTAAAATATTTCTAGTCAAATAAAAATATGGTTTAATTATTAAAAATGGTTTTGGAAGAAAACCTTTGAGAAATGTTTTGGAAATAAACTCTATGACCCTAAACACATGGTTTTATGGTTTGAAAACATATTTTGTGAAACCTATAGAATATTTCCTTATTAAAAGCATTTCCTCACCACATAAAATAATGACTTAGTTTAAAAATGGTTTAGAGATAGATCTTTTGCAAATGGATTTGCCACTTTATAAAATGACCAATAGGTGTTTCAAAATTTTCATAACTTATTAGAAACCACTTTTACAAATAAAACAATCTTTGGCATGCTTGCATGCATTGTTTTGTTTCTATAATTTTATGTGATGTTGCTTGAATGGTAGTTTGAATTTGTGCCTTGCTTGATTGAATTGTATTGATTTGAAGAGTGTGAATATTGCAAGGACAAGGAGTGAACTTATATTCTCTACCAAAAAGGCAAGTGATGCTTCATACTTTTGTCCCATTATTTTCACTATGCATTAGTGATATTTCTAAGTAGGACTTGCATGGAATTTTGCTAAGTGTAAACTATGCCATGGGAAATCCTAGTAGATGAAACCTTAGTAGAAATTTCCTAAGTTAAGATTCCTATTACTATCATGCTTAGCTTAGCTAATAGAAAACAAGGTTGGAATATATATTCATGCTATGGAAAAATTTCTAAGTCTGAGGACTTGTGTTTTGTTTAATAAAACAACTAAGTGAATGAATCACCTGGGTGGAATGGAAGGAATGGTTTGTGTTGAGTGGTTACACAAGGCCAGGGGACTGGTGAACCTTGTGTATCACACTTGTGGAATGCCACCCAGGAACAAAGAGATTTGAGATGTCAAATGTTGAGAAGCTTCAACTGCAGCCACTTGGCATTATGGGCTCTACCTGGATCATATAGGTTGCAAGAACTTAGCTAAATGGACAGTTGGTGGTAGGGGTTTGATAGGTTGGAATGCGTCCATTTTGGTCTAAGGGAAGGCTTCTGAAAGATCTTGTCTTGGTGAAACCAAGTCTTGTGGGGAAGTGCACCACCTCTGTAGAGTGTAAAATCTAAGTACTTAGCCATGTCCCTGGTAAAGGAAAATTTGAGCATCAAGACATGGAAGCTATCAAGAATATCCTCATCCCAATTACTAAGTTAAAAACTTGTGGTTGAACAAGGGTTAAAGGATCACCAATTTCTATTGGGAGATGCCTTGGGAATGTTTTTATCAAACAAAAACTTAGTGTTTTCAAATGATAAGGAAAATCTATTTTGAGCAAAGCAAGCCTAAGCTCCACTTAGCCAAATGCATATAGATGATAGACTCCACTATACTACCATAGTATCACTTGCCAATACAATTCAAATGTATTGACCCTTGTGGCTGTAACTTGTTATGTTGCAGGTTTGTTTGATATTAGTGAAGTAGGATTACAAGTCTACAACCAACATGTCTGCCTGTGGCACTTTGAAGATGAAGGACCCCATGCTATTGTTATATTCTGCTGCATTGTAATGAGATAGCCAAATGAGCTATGTAAGATGTAATAAATTATTTTATTCCTGGTTATAAAGTTGTATTATGACCTTTGTTTTTTGATATTACATCTTAATTGTGGATGCTAGCTATTGATCCAGGGACTAGCATTGCAAACACAGGGATATCTACCTTATTAAAGGTTGGTAACCTTACACCAAACTTGATCTTTTGTCCATTCTTCATCTTATTACATCATTCTTCCTCTACACCGGCAGATTTTCCTTCATATAAAACTTCACACAATCTTCATTAGCAACATTAGTGTATTTAAAAGATAATAGAACTTGGGGTTTAGTTTTAAAACAACAAAACTTTCACTAAAAACACAAGCTACTGAAGCAAATTCCTCAAAAATCTCAATTTCCCAAAAATAACCCAAAAGGAATCAACAAGAAGCAAATGCAAATAATGGCAGAAATCTGTCAAAATAGATCAGCATGTAGAAACCGATTTTTTTGAAGACCATATGTTGATCAAATCAAAATGTGTTGAACTAACTAAAGTTAGATAACAACCTGGGGGATTTATTCAGAAAATTACAGCTCAATCCGACTTACGGATATTTTACAAGAATTTTTACAGTGGAGCACAAAAATCTGTTTCGGGACATCAACTCACCAAATCTTACTTCCCTCTCATTAGAGGTTATTCTTGGCACAAAAAGCAAATAAAAAGGATAAGGAGAGGTTATTACAGAGGTAATAACTTCCAAGACTCAAGAAAACTATTGGGTTATCTTCCAAGAAGTACTTTTCTTTAACGCCTTTAAGTTAGGCACAAGAAGCAAGAATCAAGTATTTTCAAATAAAGAAGCATTAACATCAAACCTTGATTTCAAAGGAGGAGAAAAAAACAACTTCGCTCTCCTCATAGGAAGTGTTCAATACGTTTTTGAATAAAAATTGGTATTTAATGGTGTCTTCTTTCATATCAATGATGGCACCAATAGTTTTAAGAAAAGGTCTTCCCAAAGTAATAGGACAAGAAGCATTGTATTCAACATCCAAAACATAGAAATCAACATGGACATAAGCATTGTTAACCATAATAAGAACATCATTAACACTCCCCATGAGTTTCTTTTTAGCATTATCATCAAGTGGTACATCCAAATAGCAATCTTCCAAAGGTGGCAAATCAAGCATTTCATAAATCTTTCTAGGCATAATAGACACTAGAACCAAGGTCACATGAAGCTTTGAGATCAAAGTCATTCACTTGCATATTAATGATGGGTTCCCAACTATCTTCTACTTTCCTAGGAATAGAGGCTTTGTGCTTCATCTTTTCTTACTTAATTTTAATAAGAGCATCTGTAATGTGTTTGGTGAAAGCTACATTCATATCACTAGCACCTGGACTTCTAGCAAGTTTTTGTAGGAACATAATCACTTCAGAAATATTGCAACCATCAAGATCAAAGTCAAACTTAGCATCACTGGTAGTAGATTCATTGTATTTAGGCATTGTGGTAGGAGGAATAGGGACTTCTTGTGGTTTAGTGGCATCCATATTGGTGGTGGTGATAGTGCACACACTATTGTTTCTAGCAATTTCAGCTTCTCTTTCACTTAGCATGTAGTTCTAACAGTCTAACATTTTCATCAATAGTAACTTGTATGGCATGAGTAGCAGCAAAGGTACTTTCCATGGTTTCAGGTTTAGTAGCCATTTTATTAATTAAAGAGGACTGCGCTTCAGACAAGGATGAAATATTTTTCTCAAAATTCAAGAGCTTTTCCTCCACAATTTTTTTGAAAGTAGTTTGTTTACTAATAAAGTCTTTAAGCATGACTTCAATTTCAGAGGGAGCACTTCTTGTATTGTTGTTGTAGGAGTTTCCATAAGTATTGTCATTATTAGGAGGATAAGGCCTATAGTTATTGTTACTACCAAAATTATTCCTATAGGCATTGTTGCTGAAATTCTTATTTCTAATGAAGTTCAGATCAACTTGCTCTTCTTGAGCAACCAAAGAGGCTAAGGGAACATTATTTGGATCAATATGAGCTTTTCCATTAACAAGCATAGCCATGATAGCCATGATAACATCAATATGAGGTTTCTTCAACAGAATTTACCTTCTTACCATATGGAGCTCTCTTAGTGTGCCATTCAAAATAGTTAACCATCATATTATCAAGGAGCTTTGTTGTAGCACCCAAGGTAATGTTCATAAAGGTACCTCCAGCAGCTGAATCTAACAGGTTTTTTGAGGAGAATTTTAAACCTACATAAAAAGTTTGGATAATCATCCAAGCAGTCAGTCCATGAGTGGGACAATTCTTTACCAAAGATTTCATCTTTTCCCAATCTTGAGCAACATGTTCATTATCAAGTTGTTTAAATTTCATAATGTCACTTCTCATAGATATAATCTTAGCAGGAGGATAGTACTTTCCAATAAAAGCATCTTTGCACTTAGTCCAAGAATCAATACTATTTCTAGGCAAGGATAGCAACCATTATTTAGATTTCCTTCTCAAGGAGAAAGGAAATAGCTTGAGCTTAATAATATCTCCATCTACATCCTTATACTTATGCATATCACAAAGTTCAACAAAGTTATTGAGGTGGGAAGCAACATCATCAGAACTAGCACCAGAAAATTGCTCTTTCATCACAAGATTCAACAAAGCAGGCTTAATTTCATAAAAGGTAGCATCATGAGCAGGTGGAGCAATAGTTGTACTGAGGAAATCATTGGTGTTTGTGCTAGTGAAGTCACATAACTTGGTGTTCTCAGCAGAGTTCATTTTGGCAAAAGTGGAGCAAGCCAACAGCAGCAGCAACTAGAGTAGGAACTAATTTTCTTGTGTTTTTTTTTAAGTTTCTTGTGTTTTTTATAAAAAAGCAAACCAAACTAAACTAGTTTTTTTGGAGTTTTTCATAAAAAGAGGCAAAACAAAAACAAAGTAAAGAGAAAGGTTGTGAAGGACTCCCCTTGTGAAGCCGTCCTTAGCCTCCCTGGCAACGGCGCCAGAAAACAGCTTGATGCGCTCAGATCAATGTAGAGCTTCGTTGGGAGACCCCAAGAGGAAGGTATGATGAGCACAACAACAAGTCTTCCCTCAGAAAGAAACCAAGGTTGTCGAACCAGTAGGAGGAAGGAAACGACCCAAAGGTGTTGCTAGCAACTTGGAAACCTGCACAACACAAACTCAAGACTTTGCCCCAACAAACAGTGAGGTTTTCAATCTCACCGGTTTGCTGAAAACAAATTAACGGTATGGTGTGGAAGGTAATGGTGGTTTGCAGAAAGTAAACAATAACAGTGGAAGATATATCAATGGTAAATATTGGACCGGGGTCCATAGTTCACTAGAGGTGTTCTTCTTAAGATAAACAAACATGGCATGCTGGGTAAACAAATTACAGTGGGGCAATCGACAGGACATAGCAAGGCATAACAATGCAATACTAGACATTCATGATCCTATGAGATTTTATTGGGCAATACAACAAGATACATAGACCGCCATCCAACTGCATCTATGACTATCGAGCACATCTACAACCTTAGATATTTCTGTCACTTCCCCAGATTAAATAGAGGCATGAACCCACTAACGAGCATAAATACTCCCTCTTGGAGTCACTAGAATATACTTGGCCAAGATATCTACTAGAAACGGAGAGCATGCAAGGTCACAAACAATACAAACATGATAGAATCAATAAGATAGAACCATTAATCAATCTGACATAGTAATCTCAATATCCATCGGATCCCCGCAAACACAACATGCATGATTACAAATAGATGATCTTGATCATGAATGAAGCTCATAAGATCTAAACATGGTAGCACAAAGGAGGAGATACAACCATCTAGCTATTACATGGACCTGTAGTCCAAGGTGGAACTACTCACGCTTCATACCGGAGGCTAGCTTGATGATGAAGAAGGCCTCCGGGATGATCTCCCCTCCGGTAGGGTGCCAGGAAGAGCTTCAGACCCCCGATCTAGGGACGATGGTGGCGGTGGCTACAGACTGTTTTGTGGAAGATTGATCGGGTCCTTAGGGTTTTGGTATCAGGGGCTTCTTATAGGCGAAGAGGCGAGGCAGGGCACCCAGGGTGGCCGCAACCCCCCCAGGCGCGGGACAGGCCAGGACGCACGTCCAGGGGGTGTGGCCCCCTGGTGGCTCTTCTCCGTCTCGTCTCCTGGCTCCGTGTTCCCTACGGTAAAATATTGACTTTGGCTTTTGTCCCGTCCAATTCCAAAAATATTGATTTTCTGCCTTTTCTGGAACCAAAAATAGAAGAAAACAGGCAACTGGCACTGTGGCATCTTGTTAATAGGTTAGTACCAGAAAACATATAAAAATACGTCAAAGTAAAGACAAGGCAAAGAAAAGTAGATACTAAATAAGCATGGAACATCAAAAATTATAGATACGTTTCCGACGTATCATGTATTCGTCTAGCTCACCGATCGAGCTCATCAGACGTTGTGCCTCTGACCAAACTAACAAAGGGAACCCCTATCCCCGGTGTCGAAATTCAAGACACGACATCTGGTGCGCCAGGAAGGGGCGCACACCTGCGAGTAAATTTCGTCGGAGGCTCGTCGCTGCTTTCATCAATGACCGCGCGGAATCAGGGCGGCCGCTGTCGGAGGGCGCTCGGCGCGACGGAGCAGGCGCTAAATATCGCCTATATCCTCCACAGAACAAGGCGTGGTGGTCCCGCAGGAGGCGGGGTTGGAACTACATTCTTAGCCTCTTAAGGCGTGAAACCAGCCCGCCAGGAGGCGCAGCAAAATATGATGCAGCCTACGTGGCTAGCGAGGTACCTACGTCTCCCCCAAGTTTTTTTGGGTTGGGGGATGCGCTAGGGGCCGCTGACGCTCTCCTATATTTCCCACCGAAAGCCATCGGAGATTACTCTAGTGTGGGGTCTTGGCTTGTTAGGCTCATGGATCTAGTGGGGTATTCTCTGCAGCATCATTAGTCGACATGCCTTCGCTTGGCTAGGGTATTCCCCTTGGCCGTGGTGGCACCTCTGTGGGGGGGGGGAGAGTGGGACCCAAAGCAATTAGGGGAGGAGACAAATGCTTAATATGTCTCGCACGTAGGCCTCGGACACATGCCCATCGCGAGACGTCGCGAGGGCGCATCCGGTCAAACTTCAGGTCGAGTGAAATGTTGTGTATCCATGGGGGCACTTTGTCTCTTCCCTCGCACATCGCCAAAAAGATCACCGAGGAGGTATGCGATGTGCACCCGAGCGTCGAAGCACATCTCCCCCTCAAATGGTCAGTTGTGTCGATAACTTTCGACGCGCAGGATCACCCCGACAAATGCGCGGGCATGGGGATCCCACCACTGGTAGTCTCCCCGACTATTAGCAATGTTAGGGTGACCAAGATGCTAGTGGATGGTGGTGCGGGCCTAAACCTCCTATCCATCTGGCTCATGAGGTAACTCCAGATCCCTATTGAATGCTTTCCCCTACCAAAGCGTTCCAAGGGATCAACCCTAGGGCGACCCAATCGTTGGGGCAAGTCACTCTATCTGTCACATTTAGGACACCCGAGAACTTCCGCATGGAGAATATCACGTTCAACGTGGCAGATATCCTCTTACCTTACAATGGAATACTCAGTCGGCCTGTCTTGGAGAACTTCATGGCGCCCACAAGCTTTAACACCCCGGCCTCTCCGGACCAGTGGCGATCACTCCTGGCAGCTCAATAGGATCTCTAGACTAATCCCACAGACCAACACTAGTCTTTTCTATGCACTTTGTCCTCACTCGTGTGCACCCGGTCGGTCACCCATCCTCAAATTGCGCTAGGCCAAGGACGCTTAACCTCAGAGTTCTTTTTAGATGAGCTTCCAGAAAAGAAGTTACAACTTGTTGGTATGGGTATACTATCAATCTTATTAAGCCATGCGCTAGGGTCTCACAACACCATGAAGATCCTTGCGCGAAAGGGGTCATCACCATCAGGGCCGATCCGCGAGATGATGTCTTTTGCATGGAATAGTCTTATCAGGAGACCGCTGCGGCGGTCTCCTGGAGATCACGGGACCCTAATGCGTTGGGCCCGTCACCCATGCAAACGAAGCGCTTGACCAAGGACCGTGGCCTCACCAAGAAGGTCCATATTCTCGAGGGTGGAATCTTCCCCATCATGGTAGGGGCGCACCTCACCAACAAATAGGAAAGCGTGCTTGTCACCTTACTTCGGGAGAGCGCTTATGTATTTACCTAGGAACCCTCAGATGTTCTGGGGGACCCAAGGGAGGTGATCGAGCATCGTATGGAAGTATGCCCGGGAGATCACCCCATAAAGCAAAAGGTTTGGTGCCAAGCACAGGACAAGCAAGAATTCATCATTCCGGAGGTTCGTAAGCTAAAGATCGCCCGAGTCATCCGCAAAGTGTGGCATTTTACTTGGGTCGCGAACTCCGTCGTGGTTCCCAAGCCGCACATCAGCAACAGGAGGTTGTGGGTTGACTTCACGGACCTTAACAAGGCATTCCCCAAGGATCTATTCCCTTTGCCTTGAACCGACCAAATACTCGATTCCATGGCGGGGTGCGATCTCCTCGGCTTCCTTGACGCTTTATCCGGATACCACCATATGAATAAGGCGAAATAATACAAATAAAATACGGTGCTCATCACCCTGAAGGATGCTTTTGTTACATTTGCATGCCTTTCGGTCCAAAGAATGTCGGCGCCATGTTCTAGCGGGCCATCCGGGCGTGGGTGGGCACCCAGAACGTCCACAACATGGAGGCCTATATCGACGACATCGTGGTTAAGACCAAGCATCACAATACCTTGCTCAGCGACCTATATGAGATGTTTAGTAACCTGCACAAGATACACCTCAAGCTTAACCCCCAAAAATGCGTTTTCAGGGTCTCCTTTAGGAAGCTGCTCGAAATGTTTCATGAATTAAATTTTGAAAGTAGTTCAGAATGTTCTGCTTTAGATTCTAAAATAGTTCAAAATGGAACAAGCAATAAAAAGTTCTTACTTGTATATCTAGATGAAGAATTGAGTTACTCTCGGTACTACAACCATGGTTAAAAAGAAAGAAAAAAGAGACGTGTTGCATCTCCTATGTCTCAGTCATAGGTTCTTCCATATAACCATATTGTATACACAACTTAATATGACCCAAGTTTTTGGTTAGAAAGAACAAGTTCTTAGTTGTAAGAATATGTTTTCAAAGTGATTCCTGAGTTAAACACCGAACCATAGTTAAGTTTATCTTTAAATTATAAGGATCAAGGTTAGGCGTCAAAGTTGCAAATAATGCACTAACAATTAGGATCTATATAGATATAGAAGAATGTGGCTACTTCTGAAGTGGCCAGCATAGTTTTTTTGGCTAATGAAGTTTGACTTCTGCTGAGTGTGTTCCTGAGTTTGCATGATAACATTGAAAGTTCACTTGACTGATTGACCATCATTGTAAACACTAGGAAACAAAGTCTCACTTGTCGTCAAACGAATACTTTGACACATTATGTGATAATGGTGTAAATGTCAAATTAGGATACATTAACAATTTGCAAATGACATACGGATCTGGCAATACATACCAAGGACAGTATGTTTCCCATGAACAAGCATGATCAATAAACACATATGTGACATTGTTTATGATTAGTAGCAAATGAAAGCTCGGTTATTTGTACTCTAGTGCAAGTTGGAGACTGAAGGAGATATGCCCTAGAGGCAAATAATAAATGGATTTTATTATCATATCTCAATTAGTTCATAATAGTTTCATACCATGATATAACTATATAAAGTGGAAACATTGATACATGTGTGGTATGTAAATAAACCAAGTTCCTAGTAGCCTTTATTTATACTAGTTCATTGGGCAACCGATGATCAAGGTTTCCTAATCATGGAACATTTATGCCAGTTGATAATAAAGTCATATCATTAGTGAATAATATGATGGACATTACCCATATAAGTATTGCAACACGATCAAGTCACAAAGTTTATTGTTGCAATAGTTACAAGCGTAGTATCCTTCTCCTTTGACCGTGAGATCATATTAATCACTATCACCCGAGGCTCCTTTGACTGCAGCAACCGTTATACTATAACAACATGATCATAAAGGTGTATGTTTGGTATTATATAGGGATATTTTGAGGCCTATGCATCAAGATCGGGATTTGTTCACCCGCGTGATGGGAAGATACATAAGGACCACTCGGTGAGATTACATCTATAATGTTGCAATACATGACTAGGTCGTGGGGATAAAAATATCATGAGAACGAGTAAAAGAACACTTGTCAATAATGATATTGAACAAGGTATAGTGATACTAATGATCAGATCTCGGAAAAGTCAAGTATTGATGTAACAGTAAATTGGACTTGACGTTTATGGTTCAAACGACGGCGTTGAAATCGTGGAATGCATAGGGGTCATTATGGGTATGCTGGTCCCTATAATTATCATGGATATGAGAGGTGTCTCGATCATGTATGTGATGACGCTTAGAGATCATTATGGAATTCAGAATCAAAGGAAGAAAGAGAAGAGAAAACCGGAAGTATTTCGAGAGAGATCCGGAATTGTTCAGGTAGGATCCGAAGGAATTCAGAGTGAACCAAAAGGTGTTTTGGGTCAAAAGAAACTTAATAATATGTAATTCATATTAATTATTGTAATTAATATTAAATATATATTTAAAATTAAATTTGAAAGGGTAACTTCCCTAATGGTCCAAATTCCTAGAGGGAAAAGGCCCATGAGGGAGCGGCTAAGGGGGCTAAACTGTCGCTGCTCTAGGGGCCCACCCAGCCGGTCTAGTGCCACGCGCGGGGGTGGAGGGCCACGCAGACAGCTGCCCATGGCACGCCTCCTCCTCCTTGGTTTAGTCGCACTCCGGGACTTAACTAGTTGGGGTGCCCTCCCTTCCCCTATATAATAAGGGGGCCTATGGGAGGGAGAGACACACCAATAATCTCTTTCCCTCAAGTGTGGTTCCCAATATTGGAACCGCATACGGGGATAAGGATCTCTCACTCTCTCATTGCTTTTGCGATGACGCGTTCCTTGAGGAACTGTACACGCAAGAGGCGACGCAACTGCAGCACGTTGTTATTCTGTGGGGAATCCAGCCAGAAGACTTCTGCACTCTCGACAGGAATTAGAGAATCATAGGTTGTCATCATACATCAGATATGTGTGAAACCACGGGGGTGTTATCACTTGTGGCACCCGGATTGTCATGTAAGGACCAGGGGTGACTTGCGAGGATCTTCACGACCTTGAGGTCAGCTATGAGTACGACTACATCATTCATGTTCCCCACAGAACGTTAAAAGCTTTCGATCTACAAAAGTATGTTACCAAAACACTCTGCATTACAACATTACTCCTAGATAGATCTTGGCATTAGGTGTTGCGCTAGTCATGAAAAATTTATGTTTTCTGCTATGAACCCCTTCGCAATCTAGGGATCGATTATGGATATCTCTCTTGTTTTGGATCCAAGCCATCCTTATATACATGACCAACTTAGGGTTACAATGTCTCACTATCTGTACTATAGTAGGAGTCCTAGGAGATACCGACTAGGACTTCCTTGCCTTGTACTCCAAGTCCTTAGTCTTCCTCACGCTCTGCAACTCATCTGAATCGACTAAGGTTATTTACCTTATCCAACCCAGACCTTGTTTTTCCGTGTAAGCCCACCAGTAGCGATCGTGGGTCACCCACGTCTATGCTTTATTTCTCCTGGTGAGCATACCCAGCTTGGCATATCTCTGACAATAGAACTCGGCTAGGTAATTTCCTGGGATGCTTGGGATCATCGGCTGCATGCATTGGGTATTTAATACTTGATATTTCACTTGGCAAGATATGTTCAAAGGACATAAAGGAGAGTGCAGTGTGATACTAGAGGCCATGGAAAATTACGACTTGTGGATTTAGCATGCTTTCTTTGACATGGTCGAAACGCACAATGATATCAATGTGCTATTGAGATCTCTAGTTTTTAGAGGACTTACATAAGGTCATGCCCCGATGGTGAACTTTGTGGTCAATGGCAGAGAATACACCAAAGGATACTCCCTAGCCGATGGTATTTACCCTAGATGGACCACCTTCGTGAAGATAATCACCGAGCCTCATACCGACGCAAGAGCTTGGTTTTCCAAGTGCTAGGAGGCTTGCATGAAGGATGTTGAGTAAGCATTTGGTGTGCTCCAAGCTCACTTTGCTATCATCAGGTACCCTGCTCTAACCTGGTCAACATCATAGATGTGGGAGGTAATCAATGCTTGCATGATCATGCATAATATGATCATCGATTGTGAGCGCGAATATCTAGTGGTTGATCCATTTCTATTTGAGGGCATGGGCCCTC
This sequence comes from Avena longiglumis, assembly GCA_030063025.1. NCBI lineage: Eukaryota > Viridiplantae > Streptophyta > Magnoliopsida > Poales > Poaceae > Avena > Avena longiglumis. Next base: position 18,176,010 of record CP125975.1, read on the forward strand.
TTGCTGACGTTGATCATGAGGTGTCAGCTGATTTTGGTGTTTTTCTTGCAATGCATGAAGAAATCTGCGAAGCCCAGGTGCACAAGTGGCTACAAGATCTCGTTGAGCATTTGTGGGCGCTCAGAGGAAATAGACCTCAAAACCTCCAAGCCAACAGACCCCCTGTTGCTTGATATTTTTTAAAATTTTATTTATGTAAATTACTACGTGAACTATTTCATTTGAAATATTCAATTTATTGTATTAAAATTGATTGTGTTTGCATTTGGTATACTAAACATGTGATGAGTCCAAAATTGAAGCATATTTATCTCTTGTTTTTGCACAAGTAGAGTAGGGTGTTTTCTATTTTACTGCGCTTGCGCGCACCTTTTGTCCTTATTTTAACAAGACCCCGAATTACCAAGTCTCTTATAGACATATCAATTGGGACGATCATATTGTATTGTAATATGATATTTTTAAGTGATAAAAGTCATTTAATTGATTTTTCCTCGCACCGAGGAGATTAGAAAACACAGACAAGGCTCTAGGGAGCTTAACGACCACTGGTACGGGCGGAGATTGCCCGTACCAGGTGGCAATGCGTCTGCCTCATCAAATACTCTCATATCACGAAGGCGGATCTAAGATCCGATATTCACAGAAACTTCCAACCACAAAAAACCACACCAGTGAGGTATATGGAGGAGGAACTTGGAGAAGGGCAAATCCTTTCTGCTTCATGGATTATTGGAGGACACCACATCATCCCTTTTATCATCAACCGTTGCATCTCCATCACCATTGCTACTTCCATCTTACATACATTAGATCTTGTTGTAATTCCAGATTCAATTATGGTTTGCACTAGATTCATCCCCATACTTTTATCCATCCATTTGATTATGATGATGTTATTGATTGCTTCCATGTGTGAGTAGTTTATTTCGTTCTTGGGAAGATGAAGAAACCATAGCACTATTATGAAATAAAATAAAGATGATCCATTACTTATGTTCATGATCTATTGATTTATGATATTATGTTTGATCACTCTCTTTATATGGTGTGTGTAGTCAGCTATATATCATTTGCCTTCGGGACTAAATAGAGGATGAAATCCTTAGAATGTGTATGGGAGTATGTCCAATGTTATTCGTGACTACAAGCATTGTCTTATAACCTGGACAGTCAAAGGATGAATGAAGAGAGTTTCACTAAGCTAATTACGAGATCCATAGGAAAACCCTTAATTTTGGTGGCCTGTATGAGTTGCTGCTCCGAGACATCATAGTGGTTATTTAGAGATGACCTCATTTTCTGGCTTAACAAAGCGGCTACACACGAGTCTTGTAGTGAACATCTTATTATGAAACTCTCTCCACACATGTCATGACACAAGAATAGGTTATCCTAATTATGATTAATGCTAGTGGTGTATCCTACATCTTTGAGAATGCTTAGTCTTATTGAGTTCAAACACCATTTCCAATGCTTTCGTTACTTGTTTTATTTAAATTTTTTGCATTCAATTAAAAACCTTTCAAACACCCTTTACTCGAAATCAAAGGCAGTTTACAAGTATCCTTTGGTAGAGAGTAACGAGGGACATAAAGACCTTAACCAAATAGATTTTTACGGGTTTAATACCCTTATTTTGAAACTAGCTACAATTAATCTGTACACTTGTAGTCATCTACTCCGATTGTGTGATCTTTTCTAAATTTAGACATTATGCTCCCTAACATGAGGGACGACTTTCCTAAACCGCCAATAGTTTGGGCGCCAACTCCTAAAGTCCCTGCCGACGCACTTGCCAGCTATCCCACTTTGGAGAGACGTAGTTTTTTTTTGAATAGTAAATGGGTCTAGAAGACCCTAGAAGCTATAGAGTAAACCACGTGGCAGGTACAATATGTAAGGAGGCCCCTAGCGCTAAGCACCCTAGCAACACTAGAAAATACATATAAGGGCCTCCTTTTTACATAAAACACCTCAGGACAGAAGATAAAAAGCAATCAAGCCCTTGGGCATCGCTGCCACCAATCTTCAGCGATCTCCAGCCGACAGGATCGGCGAGATCTTGGGAGTCTCTTGCTCATGACGCTCCCTGAACCAGAGAAGAAGCAAAGCAGCCGGCCAACTCACTCTCTATAGGGATGGACCACTTGCTGAGGGCGAGTTGTTGAGAACCGGTGCAAAGCTTCAAAGAAGGGCCTCCATAGGAGGTTGAAACCCTAGGCTGCCATTCGGCCAGAACGAGCAACGGCCCGCCAGCCTTGCTGCCAAAGGACTGCTATGAAGATGATCTTGCGGGCACAGCTTCACCAGGCTTCAGCAATGTCGTCTGCTTCAAGCTACCAGCCCTTCTGTCCCTCGCCGCCACGGCAGGCCAAGAGAAAGGTGAAGAGCGATCCGCCATGAATGCTGCAGAGAGGCCCCCGAGCTTTATGCCCGAGCCACCGCAACCTCTACTCCCCTCACCAGATCCAAACATAGGAGAAGGATAAGAAAGAGGCCAGGCGACCTCCCGATGCCACTCGCCAGCTCCCAACTCGGAGGTGCTCCGTCTTGCCGCCGCCCGCCAGATCTAACCCATCTCCTCCCGCCACCATGATCGACAGAGAAGGGGCAAAATCGAGCAACAGCCCAACAAAAGGAACACCTCAAGCAAATTCAGTAAAGAAATGACCACTGTTGCCGTATCTCGTCCACCAAGGACCAAAAGCACGGTGGCGAGTAACCCTAAGTGATATGTCGTAAACTTATCTATAATTTTTTATGTTCCATGCTTATTTAGTATCAACTTTGATATGATTTGTCTACACTTTGAGGTATTTTTATACACTTTCTAGGATTAACCTATTAACAAGATGTCGCAGTGCGAGTTGCCTGTTTTCTGCTGTTTTGGGTTTCAGAAAAGCTAGTAAGGAAATATTATCGGAATTGGACGGGACAAAAGTCAAAGTCAATATTTTACCGAGATGAACACAGAGACCTAAGGGCAGCCGAAGGGGCGCCACTAGGCGGCCACATCCTAGGGCCGTGCGAGCCCACCCTAGGGCGCACTGCCCTATGCCCTCCTGCCTAACCTCTTCGCCTATAAAATCCCCCTGATGCCAAAACCCTAAGGACCCGATCAGATCTCCACGAAATAGTCCCTAGATTGGGGGATCTGAAGCTCTTCCTGGCACTCTGTCGGAGGGGAGATATCATCCCGGAGGCCTTGTTTATCACCATGCCAGCCTCCGGTATGATGCGTGAGTAGTTCACCCTTGGACTATGGGTCCATACAGTAGCTAGATGGTTGTTTCTCCTCCTTTGTGCTATCATGTTTAGATCTTATGAGCTCCGTTCATGATCAAGATCATCTATTTGTAATCATACATGTTGTGTCTGCGAGGATCCGATGGATATTGAGATACTATGTTAGATTGATTATTGATTCTATAATGTCTTATTGATTATTGATTATATCATGAATGTGTGGTTTGAGATCTTGCATGCTCTCCGTTGCTAGTAGCAATCTTGGCCAAGTAGATGCTAGTGACTCTAAGAGGGAGTATTTAGCTCGATAGTGGGTTCATGCCTCTATTGAATCTGGGGAAGTGACAGGAATCTCTAAGGCTGTAGGTGTGTTGTGGCGACTAGGGAGAAAACAACAATCTCTTGTTCATGGAACAATTGTATTGTTTACTTTACACACATTGCTTAATGAAGTTATCCGTTGCTTGGAACTTAATATTGGAGGGGGTTCACATGATAACCCGAAAAAGGTGGATTATTAGTCATAGATGCAGTTGGATGGCGGTCTATGTATATTGTTGTAATGCCCAATCAAATCTCATAGGAATCATGAATGTCTAGTATTTGCATTGTTATGTCTTGCTCAGTTCTTGTCAATTGCCCCGCAGTAATTTGTTTACCCAGCATGTTATGTTATTTATCTTAAGGAGAAAACCTCTAGTGAACTATGGACCCCGGTCCAATCTTTACCATTGATACATCATCTGCTGTTATCGTTTACTTTCTACAAACAACCATTATCTTCCACACTATACGTTTTAATCCTTTGTTTTCAGCAAACCAGTGATATTGACAACCTCACTGTAAGTTGGGGCAAAGTCTTGAGTTTGTGTTGTGCAGGATTCCAAGTTGCTAGCAACACCTTGGAGTTGTTTCCTTGATCCTACTGATTCGATAACCTTGGTTTCATAACTAAGGGAAAATTTATTGCTGTGCTCATCATACCTTCCTCTTGGGGTTTTCCAACAAAGCTCTATAGTGATATGAGCTCATCAAGGATTTTTCTAGCTCCGTTGCCGGGGAGTTTAAGGACAGCTTCACAAGGGGAGTCCTTCACAACCATTCTCTTTACTTTGTTTTTGTTTTGCTTAGTTCCTTTTTCTTTGTTTTGTTTGCTTCTTTCTTTAAAAAATTCCAAAAATAGTTTCGTTTGGTTTGCTTTTTCTTATCAAAAACACAAAAAAATATAGTTCCTATTCTAGTTGCTGATGTTGGCTTGCTTCACCCTTGAAAAAATGAACTCTATTGAGAACACCAAGTTGTGTGACTTCACTAGCACAAACAACAATGATTTATTGAGTAGACCTATTGCTCCACCTGCTCCTGATTCTACCTTTTATGAAATTAAACCTGCTTTGTTGAATCTTGTTATGAAAGAGCAATTTTCTGGTGCTAGTTCTGATGCTGCTGCTTCCCACCTTAATAACTTTATTGAACTTTGTGAGATGCAAAAATATAAGGATGTAGATGGAGATATTATTAAGCTCAAATTTTTCCTTTCTCTTTGAGAGGAAAAGCTAAAGAATGGTTGCTATCCTTGCCTAGAAATAGTATTGATTCTTGGATTAAATGCAAAGATGATTTTATTGGAAAATATTATCCTCCTACTAAGATTATATCTATGAGAAGTGAAATAATGAAATTTAAACAAATTGATAATGAACATGTTGCTCAAGATTGGGAAAGGATGAAATCTTTGGTAAAGAATTGTCCCACTCATGGACTGACTGCTTGGATGATTATCCAAACTTTTTATGCAGGACTAAACTTCTCTTCAAGGAATCTGTTGGATTCTGCTACTGGAGGTACCTTTATGACCATTACTTTGGGTGTTTCAACAAATCTCCTTGATAATATGATGGTTAATTATTCTGAATGGCACACTGAGAGAGCTCCACATGGTAAGAAGGTAAATTCTGTTGAAGAAACCACCTCCTTGAGTGATAAAATTGATATTATCATGTCTATGCTTGTTAATGGAAAAGCTCATATTGATTCAAATAATGTTCCTTTAGCCTCTTTGGTTTCTCAACAAGATCAATTTGATGTGAACTTCATTAGAAACAATAATTTTGGCAACAATGCTTATGGTAGTAATAATTATAGGCCATATCCTGCTAATAATGGCAATTCTTATCATGGTAGATCTGGAATGCTTAGTGAAGATAGGATTCTATAATTTGAAATATCCACTAAAAACTTCATGCAAATGCAATATAAGCAGAACAAAATATTTACTAAAACTATGGAAGAACAATCTGCTATTTTGAAAAATATTATTCACCAACTTGAGAACTTGAATAGGTAAATTCCTAGTTTGCAATCCAAAATTTTGAATGCTGAGAAACATATTTCATCTTTGTTTGAAGCTCAATCCTCTTTGATTAATAAAATGGCTGCTAAACCTAAAACCTTGGAAAGTACCTTTGCTGCCACTCATGCCATACAAGTTACTATTGATGAAAATGTTGGACTGTTAGCTAAATTACATGCTAAGTGGGCAAGAGAAGATGAAATTGATAGAAACAATAGTATTTGTACTATTACTACCACCAATGTTGATGCTAGTAAACCACAAGAAGTCCCCATTCCTCCTACAACAATGCCTAAACCCAATAAGAATGCTGAAATTTTTCAAAACATGGGAAACAATAAGTCTACTACCCGTGATGCTAAGTTTGATTTTGATCTTGATGGTTGCAATATTTCTGAAGTGATTATGTTCCTACAAAAGCTTTCCAGAATTCCTAATGCTAGTGCTATGAATATGGCTTTTACAAAACACATTATAGATGCTCTCATTAAAATTAAGGAAGAAAAGTTGAAACACAAAGCTTTTATTCCTAGGAAAGTAGAAGATAGTTGGGAACCCATCATTAATATGCAAATGAATGACTTTGATCTCAAAGCTTCATGTGACCTTGGTTCTAGTATCTCTATTATGCCTAGAAAGATTTATGAAATGCTTGATTTGCCACCTTTGGAAGATTGCTATTTAGATGTCCCACTTGATAATAATGCTAAGAAGAAACTTATGGGGAGTATTAATGATGTTCTTATTATGGTTAACAATGCTTATGTACCTATTGATTTCTATGTTTTGGATGTTGAATACAATGCTTCTTGTCCTATTACTTTGGGAAGACCTTTTCTTAAAACTGTTGGTGCCATCATTGATATGAAAGAAGGCACCATTAAATATCAACTCCCATTCAATAAAGGTATAGAACACTTCCCTATAAGGAGAGAGAAGTTATCTTTTGCTCCTCCTTTGAAAGCAAAATTTGATGTTAATGCTTATTCATTTGAAAATACTTGATTCTTGCTTCTTGTGCCTAACTTAAAGGCATTAAAGAAAATTACTTCTTGGGAGATAACCTAATAGTTTTCTTGAATCTTGTAAGTTATTAATTCTATAATAACCTCTCCTTATCCTTTTTGTTTGATTTTGTGCCAAGAATAACCTCTAATGAGAGAGAAGTAAGATTTGAGGAAGTTGTTGTCCCGAAATAGATTAAAAATCGTGAAAAATATATGTATGTCGGATTGAGCTGTAATTTTCTGAGTAAATGCCCCAGGTTGTTATGTAACTTTCATTAGTTCAACACTTTTCGATTTGAGCAACAGAAGGTCTTCGAAAAAATTGGTTTTTACCTGCTGGTCTGTTTTGACAGATTTCGGCCATTATTTGCATTTGCCTCTTATCGGTTTCTTTTTGAGTTCTCTTTGGTAAGTTGAGCTTTTCAAAGGAATTGCTGCAGTAGATTGTGTTTTTAATGAAAGTGTTTCTGTGTTGAAACTAAACCCAAAGATTTATTCTCTTGAATGCACTAATGTTGCTAATGAAGATTGTGTGAAGTTTTATATGAAGGAAAATTTTCAAGTGTAGGGGAAGAATGATGTGATGAGATGAAAAATGGACAAAAGCTCAAGCTTGGGGATGCCACCCCGTGTCACCCCAAGAAATAAGTTGATTGGTGTTGGAAAAGAGTAGAAAGTTTCATGCTTATAGTGGTATAAAAGGGAGCTTGTTTTGACTGTGGCTTAGACTTTTCATGTCATGCTAGATGTTGTTTTGACCTTATGCTTAGTGATTATTGTTATAGAATGACTTGTTTCAAACAATTAAGATTGCTTAATGTACCTTGCAAGAATCATGCGTTGTTTTAGCATACAAAAGCATAATATTGTGGTATTCTCCTTTGATGCTTTGTTCGGGTTGACTTGGCACATGCTCACACCATGTTATGACTATGAACCAATCACCTTAGCCTCTATGATCATTTAGTTCTTGACTTATGGTACCATTTATGCTTTGATTGATAATATTTTGTTGCTCTGCATGATTATGGCCATTATTGCTCTCTTAGTTGGTCACTCCCAGTATTTTGCTAGCCTCCACTTGTATGAGTAAGCTCCACTCATGCATCCAACTCCCAAGAAACCAAGTTATTCCAAAGAGTCCACTATAAATTCCTATGCATGGTGTGTTACACCATTCAAAGTATATTCTTGTTTTATCTATCTTCCAAATTAAACTTGTTATGTGAAAATTAGTGCTTAAAGCTCTCACAAACTTGATGGCACACTTTATTTTTCTTGCCCCTAATAAACTTGAACCATTGTGTCATCTATGTTATATATGTTTGCACTTATAAGTTGGAAATTAGCATAACCGTGTTGTCACGGGGAACGCTTTCAACACCTGTAAATATCTACCTAGTTGATATCATGCTCTTTTGTTTATGAATGTCAGCGGTGTGAACTAAAAGGGGAGCTTGTAAGTCCATGGAGTTATGTATATGTGTTAGAGAAAATCCTGGGCCGCTAGCCTAAGCCATGCCTAATCATGGTGGAAACTTGCAGCATAACCATAGTGAGAAATCCATGAAGCATCCTCAGAAAAAATATACAAAAAAAGAGAAAATATATATATGCACCATTCTCATGGTAAATAAAAGGATTGCTGAGATGCTCATTGTCTGTTGCCTTGTCATTTTGATATGGGATAGCTCCTGTGTCATGGGGCAAGGGCACTACTAGGAAAACAGCTATAGGTAATTAGCACATCCGTGGCTCACATGGTTGAAGTGCCCCACGGCTAAAACAGGCGTGGCTCACCTGTGGGCAGTGCCCTACTAGTAACTAGAACAACCGTGGCGCACATGACTATAGTGCGCCACAGATGTGTGGGCCAGGCCTCACGACGCCAAACATACATGGCGCACTATAGTCATGTGCGCCACGGTTGTTAGTGTCATCTGTGGCGCACATGGGGGGGTGCGCTACGCCTAAGCGCACGCCCCTCTCTGATGTGAACCATCCGCAAGCATCTGTGGCGCACATGGAATAGTGCGCCACAGAAGTTTGTACTCTCTGTGGCGCACTATGGCATGTGCGCCACAGATGTAGTGGCATGCACCAACTCCACCCCCTGTTCCTCTCCTCCTCTTCCTCCTCTGCCTCCTGTTCTTCTCCTCCTCTTCCTCCTCTGCCTCCTGTTCTTCTCCTCCTCTTCCTCCTCTGCCTCCTCTTCTTCTTCTTCTCCTCCTCTTCCTCCTCTTCTCCTCCTCCTCCTCTTCTTCTCCTCCTCTGCCTCATCTTCTTCTTCTCCTCCTCTTCCTCCTATTCTCCTCTTCCTCCTCCTTGCAGTTCCGACGATGACACCGACGCTTGATCGCGGCGATGGCGACCTGCACCGCCAAGCGCCAGCGAGATCCAGATCTGCTGCTTTTTTTGAATTTTGAAATTTACATCCGTAGCGCACAGCACCTAGTGCGCCACGGTTATCGTTTCATACGCGTGGCGCACCTGCCCAAACTTCTGTGGCGCACTGGCATGTGCGCCACGCCTGTCTCTAAACTTCTGTGGCGCACTAGGCAGTGCGCCACGGAAGTTTAAACTTCTGTAGCGCAAGGCACGTGGCGCACTGCTAGTGCGCCACAGATGATGTTTCATGGTGCGCCACTAAAGGCCATTTTCCTAGTAGTGGGGGTACCCCATTGGTGGTTCTCTATGATACACATATACTTACAATGACAAGAACTTCCCGGTAACTAAAGTTGAGTAGCATGTGGAACGACCCTCATACTCAAGGGACATGAGATTGATAACTTTTGATTTGTCAAGCATATACTTCATACTTTGTTCACTTTAACCTTAATCACTTCAAGATGCTTATGATAGGGGCAATGAGAGCTGAAAGCTAACAAGTACCATAATTTTTGGAAGCTCTTTATGAAACTTGAAATCCCTGCTTCCCTGTGAAGGGCCTTTCTTTCCACTTTTATATTAAGTCCCCACCTTCTATATTTATACACCAATTAAGAGAGCATATTCATCATTCTTAGTTCTATGTGCATTGTCCCAAAACTTATTGATTGATTCATAATGTTGATATTGCTTCTTCTTGAACTTTTTGTATCTAGTCACCCTTATGAACTTTGAAGGTGTCATATGCATTTATGTTTTGTTACTCTATGAGGGACAAGCTGAATACCACTATACTATGTTTTCTATATATGAAACAAACAAACGTCTTTTAATGCGTTGTTATTCATGATCTTTGTTTGTATCCTTTCATGTTGCAGCATAGTTGCTATGTCTTTTTTTTGACGAAAAACAGCAGGAGAGGCTCCTACTGTGGTACTATATTAATCAGATAAAAGATTACATGTATATACAAAAAGCTGCCATGGCAGCAAAAAAAGAAATATTAAATCAGGAATAGCTAAATTGTATCAATAAAAAAATCTATGGTTTGTTCCAGGTTTTGGTTATGGTTAACCCTGAACCTAATCAGTTGTAAATCTGATTTCACTCTAGCTCTCCAAGCTTGAATTGATGGTGTAATTCCTTGAAATATAAGATTGTTCCTTTCTTTCCAAATTCCCCAGGCAGAAATAACAAACAGTTCAAAGAATAGATGTTCCTGAAAATTTTGTTTAGCTAGATTTAGTAACTGGAATCTGTTTCCTGTGCCCATCCAAGTGATATTACATCTGAGCCAGCAAGCTATACTGAATGGGCAGTGAAAGAATAAATGCTCCAGTGTTTCTTCAATATTAAGGTTGCAGAGTGGACAATTGTGATTTTGACCTTGACCCACATTGAAATTTCTTCTTCGAAGCATATTCTTGGTATTTAATCTATCTGAGAGCAATAACCATGAGAACACCTTCAGTTTTTGCCATAATTTAGATTTCCATATCCATGAAAATTGCACAGGTGGCTGAAGCAGTCTAAAACAAAATTTATAATATTTCTGTGAAGTATAATTGTCTCCCCAAATAAATTTCCATTCATGTTGACACTGTTCAGTCAATCTCAGATTAGAAATTTCCATTTGAACTTGATGTAGCTCCTGTGAGGCTTGTAAAGAAAGTGGATTATGAAACAGGTTTTGATAATCCTCTGCAGAACAAAAGTTACTGACAGTAATATCCTCATTCCTTGCATAAGAAAATAATCTTGCATAAGACTGCTGTTTAATCTCATCATTCCATTTATCCTTCCAAAAAAGCACATTATTCCCTTGTTTAACTGTACAAGATGTTATTCCTCTGAAAATAGGGGATAACTTCAGAACCGATTTCCACCAAAAAGATCCCACTGAATTGGTAGCATGAGGGACTGAATTTTGATAGTAAGTTGACCAGATCAGATGCACCCAGGGAATGTCATGATGATTATAGAACTTATTTAAAATAGTTGCTATGTCTTATTGTTAGAACTACATCTTTCATGCTCATGTTTAGAGTACTTTGATCCCAGCTTTCAGTGCTTTACAAATGGTTTGATCAAGATTGTGATGGTGCATGTCACCTCAAAAATTATTCTTTTTATCACTTACCTACTCGAGGACGAGCATGAGTTAAGCTTGTGGATGCTTGATACGTCGTAAACGTATCTATAATTTTTTATGTTCCATGCTTGTTTAGTATCAACTTTGCTATGCTTTGTCTACACTTTGAGGTATTTTTATACACTTTCTGGGACTAACCTATTAACAAGATGTCGCAGTGTCAGTTGCCTATTTTCAGCTGTTTTTGTTTTTAGAAAAGCTAGTAAGGAAATATTCTCGGAATTGGACGGGACAAAAGCTGAAGTCAATATTTTACCGAGACGAACACAAAGACCGAAGGGCAGCCTAAGGGGCGCCATGGGGCGACCACACCCTAGGGTTGCACGGGCCCACCCAAGGGCACATTGTCCTATGGTGTGTGCCCCATGGCCGCCCTCCTGCCTCGCCTCTTCGCCTATAAAATCCCCCTGATGCCAAAACCCTAAGGACCTGATCAGATCTCCGCAAAACATTCTGTAGCCGCCACCATCGTCCCTAGATCAGGGGGATCTGAAGCTCTTCTCGACACTCTGCCAGAGGGGAGAGATCACCCCGGAGGCTTTCTTCATCACCATGCCAGCCTCCGGTATGATGCGTGAGTAGTTCACCCTTGGACTATGGGTCCATATAGTAGCTAGATGGTTGTTTCTCTTCCTTTTGTGCTATCATGTTTAGATCTTGTGAGATCTATTCATGATCAAGATCATCTATTTGTAATCATACATGTTGTGTTTGCAGGGATCCTATGGATATTGAGATACTATGTCAGATTGATTATTGATTCTATCATGTCTTATTGATTATTGATTCTATCATGTTTATGTTGTTTGAGATCTTGCATGCTCTCCGTTGCTAGTAGCTATCTTGGCCAAGTATATGCTTGTGACTCAAAGAGGGAGTATTTATGCTTGATAGTGGGTTCATGCCTCTATTGAATCTGGGGAAGTGACAGGAATCTCTAAGACTGTAGATGTGCTGTTGCTACTAGGGAGAAAACAACAATCTCCTGTTCGTGGAACAATTGTATTGTTTACTTTACACACATTGCTTAATGCAATTATCCGTTGCTTGCAGCTTAATACTGGAGGGGGTTCGGATGATAACCTGAAGGTGGATTATTAGTCATAGATGCAGTTGGATGACGGTCTATGTATATTGTTGTAATGCCCAATCAAATCTCATAGGAATCATGAATGTCTAGTATTTGCATTGCTATGCCTTTCTCAGTTCCTGTCAATTGCCCCGCTGTAATTTGTTTACCTAGCATGTTATGTTATTTATATTAAGGAGAACATCTCTAGTAAACTATGGACCCGGTCCAATATTTACTATTGATACATCATCTACTATTACCATTTATTTTATGCAAGCAACCATTACCTTCCATACTATACGTTTAATCATTTATTTTCAGCAAACTAGTGTTATTGACAACCTCACTGTAAGTTGGAGCAAAGTCTTGAGTTTGTGTTGTGCAGGATTACAAGTTTCTAGCAACACCTTGGAGTTGTTTCCTTGCTCCTACTGGTTCGATAACCTTGGTTCCTTGCTCCTACTGCTCATCATACCTTCCTCTTAGGGTTTTCCAACAAAGATCTAAAGTGATCTAAGCTCATCACTAAGCCGCAGATCTGGATGCTCAAATCGCAAGACTCTCTTCTTCCTACGGGCATAAAGCCCACACCCGCCAAACTGCCACTACCACTACCTACCCTAGATACTCTGGCACCATCCCTTCGCCATCTTCGATCGGCTTGGCCGGCGGAGAAAGCTCGGGGCAGCCTGACTTTGGATATTTGCCACTCAGAAGAGGATAGGAGGAGGGAGACGCGTGAGAGAGGAGAAGTGTCTGGAGAGACGCAGGTGAAGATGCTCTCAACTATACCAGAGAAATTTACCCGCAAAAAAACTATACTAGAGAAATCTTCCGTCCGTTCTAATGGCACTGCCACGAATTCTTCCACCGTTGCATATGCATCTAGCTGGAAGGGTCCTTTTGGTTTGAGTTAAATCCATCGTTAGTCACTAGATTTGCTTAGCAAAGTCAATACGGTCATTGTACAATGGTAATACAAGTTTATGGTCACTGAAGACGCGTCCGAGCGTCACTCACGGTCACCACCCGCGCCGCAGAGGTGGATTTGATGATGTGGCGAGCTAGGACCCACCGGTAGCCTCTAGGTGTGTTTCATTTGTAGAAAGCCCCCAAAATTTATTTTTATCTCATGCAATTGCTTAACTGTTTTGCCCGTCGTCGTTGCAGTTGCCTTCGAAATCCCCCGAGCGCGTCGCACGTCAAGACCGCAATCCCCCGAGCGCGTTGTCATTGCAGAACGCTGGCGCACGGCGAGACCGCAATCCCCCAAGCATGTTGTCATTGCCTTCGAAATCCGTCGATGTTCCCCTGCAAATTCTGCCGTTGTTTCCATATAAATCAGAATTGATTGGGTGGACCGGGTTTAATCTGAATCAGGTGCGTCCTCATCGGCACCTGCCACATCACTAGCTCCTTCCCCTATCTGTTCCGCTTGTGGACGCTGCTGGGCGTCCGTGCTTTCCTCCATGTCGCACATGAGGAAGGACAATGGCGGCGGCTCCCCCATCTGGGCCCGGCGTCAAGGACGCGCGCGGCCTCCATCTATCGCCGGAGGCTACTGTCCCAAGCCGCTACAGCTGCCTTAGAGAATCACCGTGCAACATCGAGGCTCTAGGACCACGCGCGCATCCTGTAAGACCACCGAGACGAAGTCCTCGATAATACCGAGCAGAGCGCCACCTTCCGTCGACCATTTCAGCGAAGCTGGAACACACTGACATGTGGTGTATGCATCCTAGACTTCGCCTCGACACAATAGACCTCGGTGACCACTACTTCGACATCAGCGACCACCGGAGCACGCTCACTGAACATGACACATACTCGTACGCCGATGTTCCTCCTCGCTGATGCTAGATTCTGCGCACGACGTCTCGCAGCGTCGTGAACCTGCTCGTCAGGGAAGCGTACGGAGCACCCGAGCCTTGGGGGCTGCGAACCACCCTTTGGCGCCATGAGCAAGCGTGCCGCACATCGCTAAAACGGCGACGAACGCGTCGTGCCCGTGCAACGATGGAGGATGAGGATAGCAGGGCGGCAGTGGGAGGCAAGTTAGTAGGCCCTGACCAGCGCGTTCCCGATGAACAGGTCGGCCGCGAGCCTGGCACATGATGCCATCAATAAGGTGAAGGCGTCGAAGCTAGTCGAGGACGTGTCGTGTGCGGCCGACGCGCCTAGAGCTGGCCGTGGACACCCATTGCATGGAGGCTGGCATCTTGGGGGACGAGGTGCTGCTGGTCTGCTTGGGGATGTCGCCGGCGGGGACGAGGTTCCAGCGGCGAGCTCGCCATGGCCATGGTGTTCTGGACACGCATCCTCTACTCACGTGTGTTGTTGTCTATCAGCAGCGGCGACGGATGGAAGCCGCACACGTAGGAGCAGGGGGCGGACAACCCTTGAAGCAGGGAAGGCGTGCGTAGGAGCAGGGAAGGCAGACCGCCTCCTTCCCCCGGATGGAAGCTTGCTAAAGAAGGAGGCGTTCTATGATGCCGGCCTCGATCCATGCCAGATGGATAGAAGCTTTCTAGAGAAAGAGACACGCTTAGGAGCAGGGGAGGCAGATGGATGGAAGCTTGCTAGAGAAGGAGGCGTTCATCCGGTGCGTGCTGATGTATTTTTTTTAAGGGCCTTTTCAAAAAACAGCATGCCTATCAATGGTCTGCCACGTTATCAAATACATCGTTAGGGTGACCGCTCGGGTGACACACCAACGTGTCTTCGATGTCCGTAAACTTATATTCTCATTGTATAATAATTATATTAATTTTGCTAAACAAATTTAATGATTAACGATGAATTTAACTCTTTTGGTTTTGAGGACCCGGCGCGGCCGCCCCGCCGGCACCCGGTGGAGAAGACCAGACAAGGGTCAGAAAAAACTCGTGTTGACAAAAGGAAACGGAAATACTCGTGACAATTCCAACTGACTGGTACTGATAGATTGACACGCGGCGTCTAAATGCAACTCCCGCCATTTCCGTTGCTCACCTGCCTTCTCCTCCTCCCAATCCTCCTCCAAATGACCAATTCCACTGCCCCAGACCCCCCACACTTAGCATCACCACGGCGACCACCGCCTCCTCGCCGTCGCAATGATTTTCCGTCCCGGCACCGCCGTGTGGGTGGAGCACCCGGAACTCGCTTGGGCCGAGGCCGAGGTCGTGCCCCCCTCCTCTCCCCCCTCATCCCCTTCCTGCATCATGGTCGTCCTATCTAGCGGCGCCAAGGTAATCTAGCGCCCCCAATCTGTTTCCCGCAATGCCAACAGCTAGGTGCAGCGGTGCAGCCTAGCTGTTTGTTGAATTGCCTGACCGTGTGGTGGTGGTCTGGTCTGGTCACTGGTCAGGCCATGGTCGATGGGAGGAAGGTGCTGCCTAGGGACACAGAGGCCGACCTGGGGGGCGTCGACGACATGACCAAGCTGGTCTACCTCCACGAGCCTGGGGTGCTCTGCAACCTTGCGCGGCGGTACGCACTCAATGAGATCTATGTGAGTGTTCTCTTTTCTGCTCACTCTTCAGCCCCTTTGCATTCTACTGTAGATGTCCTCTGTCATACATTTGATTGGGCATATAAGTTACGCTTTTGTTCTGTCAACTCATCTGTGTGGGTGGGGATAATGCTTAGTTCAACAACCACAATGCTATGTGCTGTGATGTACAGTAGCAGATAGCATGCATGTAGCCGCTGTTGTGTGATACTCCTGGGCAGTAGATCAGTTATGCACATGGCAAGCAAATGTTCTCCCAGTTGCTTGGTCATTAGCTGATATGATGTCTTATGTTTTTTATATCTGCTAATTTGGATACCTGTCCTGATGGTTCCACTGGTACTTTGGCAGACATACACAGGACGTATCTTAATCGCAGTAAATCCCTTCGCCGACCTGCCTCATCTCTATGATATGCATATGATGGAGCAGTACAGAGGTGTACAGTTTGGCGAATTAAGTCCACATGTTTTTGCAATTGCTGATGCATCATACAGGTATAATACAACACAAACCTGCTTTCAGCATTTAAAATATGTGGACTATGGAATAACAATGTTCCTTCTATTGTAGAGCTATGGTCAGCGACGGCCACAGCCAGGCCATATTAGTCAGTGGAGAAAGTGGCGCTGGGAAAACAGAGACCACCAAGCTTATTATGCGATATCTTACTTTTGTTGGGGGCCGTGCAACTGGTGATATCCGTTCTGTGGAGCAGCAAGTTTTAGAAGTAAGTTTTCAATTTCCCATGGAATATTTTTCCGGGGGGCAATTAGCAGAGGGGGGGCATCTGTTTCTTTCTCCAAAACCTGGGTAGTTTTTTGGGTTGATTTTGGAACAGTGCTATCCTATGCAGCACCTACAGGATACCTGCATGAGTGCATGTTATTGGTCAAGAATTGGAAAATTGACAGTTGCACCGCAAGCAAAAGAACTGGGCTTTGCAGCTCATGATATGTTTTTCTGAGTATGTGACTACTTTAGGCTTCCTACCATAGCAGAAATCACGAGCTGCTGACCAAGCAACCCTACCAACTCCTTAGAGCATCTCTAGCAGACACCGTAAAAGGGCGAACCGGAAAACGCGTTCCCGAGTCGCTTTTGGCGGGTTTTTTCAGGCCGCGAGCGACGGGGCGGAACAGACCCCTCAAAACCGAACCAGAAAAGGGAATATTCCCTTTTTATAGTTTCGCGCATACGGGGTCTGTTCCGCCACAACAAGGGTCGAACCCGTAAATTGAACTATTTTCTGTCAATTTCACCACATATCTCGCATTTTCAAATAGAAATATGATACCAACATGAAGTAAAAGCCCGAAATTATTAATTGTACATTACAAAAATTATCCAATTACAACAATTGTCCAAACAAATTGAATAAACAATAATCCAATTACAACAAATGACCAAATCAAATGAATAGTTCCGAATGCAAATAATGTTTCAAACACATGAATGATAAAATGTGGCAGCCTAGTTCCTCCCAAATAGCTGCCGGTGGTGCTCAATGAGGTCATGCTGCAGCTGGTCATGGGTGGTCATGTTCTTAATGTCTCGGTAGGTTTGAAGGAAGACTTGGATGGCATTTGGGTTTCTAGCTGGCTTCACACGGCTGCCAACATTGTCGTAGAAGATGTCCAAGTCTAGACCCCTCTCATCCTCAACAATCATGTTGTGAAGAATTACACAACATGTTATTATGTCATTGAGAGTTTTCTTGTCCCAAAAACGAGCTGGACCTCGCACAACTACAAATCGAGCTTGCAAAACACCAAAGGCTCTCTCGATGTCCTTTCGGGCACTCTCTTGAGCCTTTGCAAATTCAATCTCTTTCCTAGTTTGAGGATTCGAGATGGTCTTGACAAATGTACCCCAACGAGGATAAATACCGTCAGCTAGATAATACCCCTTGTCATAATTAAAACCATTGATAGTGTAGTTGCAAGCAGGTGCTTCACCACTAGCTAGCTTTGCAAATAGAGGAGATCTATGGAGCACATTGATATCATTGAGGGTGCCAGGCAAACCAAAGAAACAATGCCAAATCCACAAGTCCTCGGATGCAACGGCTTCTAGCACAATTGTTGCATCTCGGCTTTTGCCACAATATTGCCCGTGCCATGCCTTCGGGCAGTTTTTCCAAGTCCAATGCATACAATCTATGCTTCTTAGCATGCCCGGCCATCCTCTTCTCTCATTCATCGCCATCAACCTAATTGTGTCCTGCTCGTTCGGTGCTCGCAGATACACCGGGCCAAAAATGCGAATAATCGCCTTGGCAAATCTATGAACACTCTCCATAGTCGTATCTTCGCCGAAGATACTCGTCGGCATAATCGGCCGGGATCCCATATGCGAGCACTCTCATGGCCGTGGAGATTTTTTGGTACGGGCTGAATCCAAGCAGCCCCGTGGCATTTCTTCGACGCTTGAAGTACCGCATCTTGGCCTCGCAAGCTTTCACTATCTTCACGAACAGCAAGCGGCGCATCGATAGCGTCTACGAAAGAGGTGAGGCGGTTACCCAACTTACCACGGCGAATTAATCTTGCATGAGCATGTCGTTGCGCAACTTGCGGTTGCGAGGGATGCAAAGGCGGCCGACCGTGGAGCCTCACGCCTCTTCCTCCTGCCATCGTCCTCCTCCTTGAGGGTGAGAACGGCCACCATCATGTGCTGACGGTGGTTCCTGAGCAGCGTCTCCACATCCGAGTCGTCGGAGGAGGACGAGTTGTCCAACAAAAATTTCTCGCAAGGGTCCAAGTCCATCTACAAATCACGGACGATATTTAGAGCTTGCGGAGAGGAGATCAACGAGCTCGAACTCGAGCGGCGGAGGATTTTACCTTTGACGGACGGCGGGAGGACGGCGGCGGTGGGGCGCGACCGGATCTGCGTCGGGAGGAGTTTTCCGACCCACAGCGGCTGGGGAACGGGGTCGGCGGGCTCCGGCGGCCTTCTGCGCGCGAGGAATCGAGCGGGAGGGTCCTAAATCTACGGCGGCGGTCGACGGCGGGCGGCGGCTGTGCAGGCGGAAGGGAGGGGAATGAGCTGAAAATTCCCTCCCGCCAACGGAAACAGAGGATATGGTTCGTGTCCAGGTCGGGCTCGAAACCTGGGTTTTTCTGGTTCCGCGGGGGTGTTTTCTCGGGGGCCCTAAATTTTTTTTTGGTTCGGTCTATTTTGGGGCGTCTGTTCTGTCCACTTTTATCACACGAAACCGAAAATCGGCGGTTATTTTTATGGTTCCGCCCTTTTACGGTGTCCGCTAGATATGCTCTTAGTCTGGTTTTGCACTATCTAGTGCTGTCTTCTTTGATTGCCGACACTAGCTCCTGAATTGACGAAGCCTTTTGGGTTGCCTTTTGGTTGAAACCCTGATGTTGTGTCCTTCCATATTAATGCAGTTAAGATGATGGAAGAGTTGAAACCTTTCCAGTTCTGTTTGGGTTCCCGTTTTCTTGATTGTAGCCACCATGTTCCGAAAAAAAAAGATTCTAGCTATCATGGAATGAAACTAGACCGAGGCATTGGGTGCATGCCTGCAGACATCTCCAATGCAATCGTTCTGTCGAGTAGGACAGTGATACCACATCTGACCAGGAAATGGTCCATGGTTTTTGGGTGCACTGTACAAAAGACATAATTACCATGGTGGTAGTCCTCTTAATTAGGTGCTGAACCATCCAACAGCTATTGAGAGATGCAATCCAAGTGAAGAACTTTCATACCGTAGGGGCACCACAGCTTTCAGATAGAAGTATAGGAGATTGAGCATTTTCAAGGTTTACATCTTAGAAGCAACAATATACCTACTTCAGTGGAAAAAGGATGGAGGGGGGTGAACCATCCAGAGTATGGAAAACCAGAATCAGGTTACTTCCAGTTTACAAGCTGGTCATGTTCTTAGAATCCTGTCAGTGAGCTCCAACGAAGGCTGGGCACAAGCTGGCGCATTAGGGCTTTAGAACCGTGCTGCCAGCCACTCGGGATGTTCATTAATTTTACTCCTTGCATCTTGTAACATAACCTCCTAGGAGGAGTCTAACTGAACTTCCCGCCTTTTCAATAAATGAAATGCAAAGATTCTTTTGCGTTTTCTCAACAAAAAAAACTCCAACCAAGGATTCATATTTCTTAAACAGTCTCCATTACTCTTATACTGTCTTTGGTACTCAGCAAGCTTGATTATCACTTCCACTCATGTGGCAGTATATATACATAGTATAAGTAGGGAAATATATGGGGAACCCCTCCATTAGAGGGATACAATATAATCTTACAGTATGTACATAGGGAACCTCTCCACTACATGTACTTATTTTCTGTTGTCGTTTTCATGCAGTCAAATCCACTGTTGGAGGCTTTTGGTAATGCACGAACGGTGAGAAATGATAACTCCAGGTGAACTTTGTTTTATGATTTGTATAGTACCAATCAACTTATCTGTTATTAAGAGGACAAGAAAGGTTGTAGATAAGCGTGGCAGCTCTGCTGTTCTTGTCTATGCCTTATGTGTTACTTTTTTTTTGTTTATTCCATTGCAGTCGCTTTGGGAAATTTGTTGAGATTCAGTTTGACAAATCAGGTAGAATTTCTGGCGCTGCAGTTCGAACTTATCTCCTGGAGAGGTCTCGCGTTGTACAAGTATCTGAATCTGAAAGGAATTACCACTGTTTTTACCAACTTTGTGCATCTGAGCAGGTTTGTTTGTATAGTAACAGTAGTTTTTTAATGTCATCACTGACTTATACTGATGTTACCATAATTCAGAGCTGCATGTCTTAGATCTAGAAATCTGTAGCAGTCTTAAGTTCTTTCGATTTACCACAGGGTCAAAATTGTCCATAGCAGTCTTGTTGAACTGACCAAAATGCCTCTACTTGTTATAAAACATTGATGATATAGCATCACACTTTATCAAGGGGAATGATAAGGAACGGGAATTAATAAAGGACTCAAACAGCGAACAAAGAGTACTAGAGTAACACTGTGATCGTTGAATCATTAAGAAACTACATCAGTGTTTGGATTTTAATCCTGGCACCACCGTTCACCTTCCATTGTGGATTTTTTATTAACTACTACATGAACCATGTTTGGATTATTTCAAGACCAGTGAAGTTCTGTAAACCATGCAGTGATAAGCCGAGTATCTAGTCGACAGAAAACAGAATCATTTACATCGAAGTTTGGTATTTCCATATTCATGTTATTGCATCATTAGTAAGAAGATCTAGATTTTACTACACCGTATGAAACTCCTAAGAGTGACTAGATCTTATGTCAGTTTGGCATTTCCTCCACCACAAAATTACTTCCATGCGCCAACTTCACCGTATATTGCACCATGCCACATTGAGAATTACTTGTTGATAATTGATGGCTTATGTTTTTCTTTCATCTCCAGGCTGCGGTTAAATACAAGCTTGCTCATCCTAGGAACTTTAACTACCTAAATCAAAGCCATACATATGAGTTACAGGGGGTCAGGGATGCAGACGAATATTTGAAAACACGGAGAGCAATGGATATTGTTGGTATATGTTTTTCTGATCAGGTTAACTAACCTCATTCCTCCCTTGGACAAGAGAGCTACTTAATTACTCATTGGATTGATAAAGCGCTATGGAATAAAAAACTTTCTTGCACTCTCAGGTAGCCATATTCCGAACTGTGGCTGCTATCCTTCATCTAGGAAATATTGAATTTTCTCCTGGGAAAGATTTTGATTCGTCTGCTGTCAAGGATGAAAAGTCTAACTTCCATCTTCAGATGGCTTCTGATTTGCTCATGTGGGTAGTCCTTCTCTGTTCTCAGTCTTCTGAACCTACTACTTCTGTCTATCGCAAAATTGACAAGTCTGAACAAGTTACTTTATGTAAAATATGCTGTTCTGCATGGTCGTCAGAGGTGCTAATGATATAAGGTCAACTTGCACGATAGTACTTTTTGTTCATTCTGTTTTCCCAGGTTATACAAACCATCCATAAATTTTTAGAAGGTGTTCCTGATCCTGGATTAGAACTCAAATTCTCCTATAGTGCAATAGCCCAGAGCCCCAGATCTGAAGGAATTTGACCCCACTCAGAAAAAAAACAACTTTTTGTATGCAGATAGCAAGATTAATTTGCTTGTTTTAGACCATGTCTTAATGAAGAAACGCGATATATCTGCTTGTACTCTTGTAGATATATTAATTTATGTTATGGGTTGCATTTAATTTCGTTGTGATCATCGAACAGATCTTTTCCATGTGTGAATACTCGTATGCCTACAGCTTTAGCAGCTTAATTTATTAGTTCATACACATCACATGCATATTTATTGAGAATTAATCATTGCTAAAACATGTGTTTTTCTTATACATCACTGTATATACCAATTCTTGTTTGGTTGTTTTCAGGGTTGATGGAAGCCTTTTGCTTTCAACTCTGTGCTATCGCACAATCAAAACTCCGGAAGGAAACATAATTAAGGCAGTTGACAGTTGTGCAGCTGTAGTTGGTCGTGATACTTTGGCAAAGACTCTTTATGCTCGATTATTTGATTGGTAAGGACATCTCTATCCTTGACCTGTTATTAATATTTTTGAATGTCATGCTTATACCACGATCATTGCAGGCTTGTTGACAACATTAATAAGTCCATTGGGCAGGACATGGAGTCGAGGGCGCAAATTGGGGTACTGGACATCTATGGTTTTGAGTCCTTCAGATATAACAGGTCAGATTTTCACTCCTTTCATGCGCTGACAACCAAAAGTACATTTCTGTTCGCTTGCCACAAATCAGAGTAACCCAAATTTGAGGTTTATGCTGGTCTCCATTCTTGTAGGAGCTGCAAGATTCAATATATTTTCGCGAAAACCCAAAAGCCTTGCGTTTCAATTCATTGATAGAAAAAGAGAGTTCTGTACAAAATATACAAGCTCAGCCAAGCTAACACCCCATACAACTCAACCCACTAGACCTAAGGGGCCGCGGGTAACAAGGCGAGTAGGCCTACCGCTCCTGCAGCCCCAGGATCGAGCGTCAGATCGAATCGTAGCAAGAAGGTTACCCATGTTAGGTGACGCATTGTCAAAGACAGCCGCGTTGCGATGCTTCCAAATCCACCAAGCCGTCAGCATGATAAGTGAGGACGTCCCCTTCCGCAAAGCCCGGGGGGTAGATAAGGAAGCCTGCAACCACCAGTCCACGAAGTCGTCTTCTCCATCCGGTGGTGTGGCCGTCGATCGAATCCAGGAAAGCACCTCGTGCCAGGTCGCCGTCTGGTCACAGAGGGGGCAGCGCGGAGGGTGTGCAAGTCCTCGTCTCGCAAGCCACTCAGCCGTCCAACAGGCAAGCGAGCCACACAAAGAACTTAACACGAGGGGTTGCCCGTACGTGCCAGTTTAGCTTCCATGATCTAGAGGTGACTGATCCCTGGAAGAGGAACTCGTAACAAGACTTGGCGGAGTAGAGGGCATCGGTCGTCCATCTCCAACAGAGTGTGTCCGGCGCCTCCAAGAGTCCGAAGTCCCGTAACCTTGCCCACAGCTAGACATACTGCCATAGGGCCAGCGGACTCAGCGCGCCCCAAATGCGCTCCAACAGCGCCTCCCTCACCGTGCGGCGCTCCCTGGCGTGCTTAGGGATCAGCACGAAGAGCGCCGGAGCCCACTCCTCGATGGTCCTCCCATCGAGCCAGCGGTCCATCTAGAATAGAGCCATGACTCCATCACCCACCGACATCGTAGTGGGTGCCTCGAACACCTGCATCTCTGTCTGGGAGAAGCGCATATCCAGCCCGCGCCAAGGTCGTGAAGGGTCGGTGCGCATCCTCCAAATCCAGCGCGTCCGAAGGCTGACCGCCATCCGACCGAGATCGGGCACCCCCAAACCTCCATAGCACTTCGGTCTGCTCACCTTATCCCAATTGACGTGGCAGTTTCCATACTGCAATAACATATGCCTTGCCAGCTATTAATATTCAACTAATATCCAAGTAGTTCCAACCAGGGTTACCAGAACACCAGTGCACAGCTAAAACAATACAAGCATCCCATTTCACAATAAATAAATACAGGTATTAAGTTGTAAGAGAACTCTTAATGGAACATCAGCAATATGATGGAAGTGCTGAGATCTTATTACACCAATCAGCAATCAGTTATTTATAAATATGTAGTTGTAACCATTATGTTCTGAACCTGGTTTCTTGTGAGCTTTGGCAGGGCCGTATCCGAGAAAATAGGGGCCCGGTGCGAAACCAGAAATTATAGGCTCTTGACGTGACGGTTGGCCATACGGAAAACATGATTTTCTAATATATAAACCATCAAATACTAAACATGGAAAAAATAGAGTGAAACGACATTGGATTGATTTTTGAAGCACACGGCTATGAGAGTCCAAATTCTCCCCATCTTGATGAATCGGCGTTCGCGACGAAGCACTCGTTGCCAGGCCTCCAACTCCAATCCATGCATCTAGATTGCAAGGACGGCAGTAGACAACAAGGGTTAGAGGAAGCATAGATGAGATATTTAAATGAAAACACTAAATGAGAGTAGGTAGATGCTAGAACCTCAATTGGAAGATGAAGAGGAAATGATATGGGAGGAAAATATACTCCCTCAAGGTTCTACAATTTAAATGAGGGTGCAGATCTATTCTCTTGGAAAATTGAGACGGCATTATTCCCCGTAATAGCCGCGATTGGAAGACGAACAAAACTATGCTCGCATAGCAAGAGAAAGAAAGGACGGAGAGAGATGTGTGTGAGTTGGGGCCTATGGAATTAATTCGGTTGCTGATTTCCAGGCCGCATGCAGCAGTACTCTATGGAATTAGACTCAACTAACCGGTAATTATCCTTATTAAGTAGGAGTAATAGTTTAGCACGAAAATTTGGGGCCCTCCTAATCTGGAGGCCCTGTGCGATCGAACCTTTTGAACATGCGTCCGGTACGGGCCTGAGCTTTGGTTCACACCTGCTTAAATTGTCCAAATACTGGGGATAGAGCACTCACCCTTATCAATCTGCAGCAGGGCTCATCACTGATGATGTGGAGCCTCTGAGGCTTAGTTTAACTTTCTATTTGATTTGATTTGCAGTGAGGTACATGGCCTCCTTTTTTGGAAAGACTGACTTGTCCCTCAGAAATAATATCTCATCTTTCCTAGCCCTAAAAGGCCAGACACACATAAATTAGGCTGGAATGAATAATGTAGTTCAGTACATTTCTGGAAACCTACACTGCATGCATCCTGCTTCCATGCCAAGTTTATACCTCTATTGCCAATGTTGATACTTTCTCTTTATTTGATCTAATTTATCTTTGTGGGTTCTCTGATGACCTTTCCTTCTGCTAGCTTTGAGCAGTTGTGCATCAATTTCGCCAATGAAAAGCTTCAACAGCATTTTAACAAGGTATGTTCTGACTTTTGGTCTCTCTTTCTCTGGCACACATTTGATCTATTTCGCTCTCGACACAGCATGTTTTCAAGATGGAGCAGGAGGAATACAAAACCGAAGAAATCAACTGGAGCTACATTGAATTTGTTGATAACCAAGATATATTGGATCTCATTGAAAAGGTTTAGATTTTAAAGACTTTTCAAATCCATGAACTTACCTTTGAATAATGGTGCTGCAAAATTTTCCTTTCTTAATGCCAACTTGGTATAATTCTCATTGTGGTAAATACTTGCTCACCCATTAGAGCAATCTTTCCTTGCCAGCATAGCTGTGCCGCCTGTGAATTATGTGCTTGGCTGCACTGACACTGGTTCAATACTCGTGTGCACACACATAAGCATCCACCGTGGTCCTGACATTTGTAGGTGGAGTTTTAGTCTATTTCTGTTTTTTCTTCGCCAAACTAATGTTCTCATAGAATATAAAAAATGGCACTGAACAGCTTTCATCTGTATTTAATATACCATTAATAACTTGGCTGCTTTGAGTTTCTTCTATCGTATGTTGTTGCCCCTAGCATCTGTATTTATTTCCACAGCTGTGCAAGATATATATGATCTTTGACCAAAGTAACTTCATCTATGTCTTTTTGAATTAGAATCTTGGAATATTTGTACTTGCAGTTTTGTTATGGCATTATCATGCTACTTCAAAACCTTTGATCTCCAGAACATCTTTCGTTTTCATTTTATGCATAGTAACAGACATGTTAATGGTCGAAATACATAAATGATTTAAATTTAATGTATATATTTTTTATAACATGCAAACAAAGTATTTTTCCATATCTTTTACTTAAGAGGAAAAGCAACATAGATATAAGAGTTTGGGACCACAGTACAGACTATCGCATCCCCATCTGATCACAACACACTTTAGCTACCTGATAAGGTGGCTTGTGCAATTGGTGGCGGTAGTCATGGTGCCATCACTCCGTTTGAGCCTTGATGCTGTCAACTTGCACAGTATATGTAGATGTGTCATTCTGAAAAATATGGCGTGCCACCCCATATGCTATGCTATGTAACACACTGTCTTATTGTGGTCCCATTGTTGATGTAATCTCCTTCCATTTAGGTTTCATGCTATTATACACAACAGTATCGTATTATATATAACCAATGGCGTGAGTAAATACTTCAAAATAGCCGAATCTTTGATAAGTGATTACTGCTCTTAAAAAATTCTGTTACTATTGACCTGTTTATCCAAATAACCAACCCTTAACATATCCTTAACTAATTTCGTCTAGAAAGCATAGCTGAACTCACGAGCTTGCTATGAGATTTTGTACTTCTCTTGCCAAATTTGCATAATGTGAACATTTCAGCATTAGGGTACTGCTATGAAATATGCACCTAGTGCTGAATTTCCTGCTATTATTATGCTATTTTATCTTTGTGGATTGATTACTTAATGCTACTATGTGCAGAAACCAATTGGTATAGTTTCACTTTTGGATGAAGCTTGGTAAGATGTTCACTTTTAGTTATCACACACTTCTGACTTCCACATTCTGATTTCTTTCTAGTCTTGTTCCACAGCATGCTTGGAAAGTCAACACATGAGACTTTTGCAATGAAGTTATTTCAGAATTTTAGAGCACATCCGAGACTGGAAAAGCCAAAGCTCTCGAAGACAGATTTTTGCCTCTCTCATTTTGCTGGAAAGGCATGTCCCGTGAGCCAGAGTTTCCTGTAAGACATGCTTGGAGTTTTGTTGCTTTTGTTCAGGTTAGAATATGTGGCTGACTGGTTTACTCGTTTAGGTGGTGTACCAAACTGATTTATTTTTGGACAAGAACCGAGATTACGTAATTTTAGAGCATCAGAATCTTCTTTGCTCTTCAAAATGCTCATTCATTTCTGGACTCTTTGCTTCGCAACAAGATGATCCATCAAAATCATCATATAAGTTTTCCTCTGTAGCTTCTCGGTTCAAGGTATAGACTTGCACATTATTATTTTCATATATATTTAAATTTTAAAACAAATTATATTCTTTCCCCTCTAGCTACTGGACAAGTGATGGTTATAAACTATTCTCACCCTTTAGGGTTCCCTATCTTCTTTTTTCTGATCAGTGTGGTGCCAAATCTTCATTTTACAGTTTTTGTGCAAGGTAGAATAATCTATATCAGCGACAACACTAGAAGTGATTTTTTAATGCCGTTGCCATATTTATGTTTTGTTTTTCTGCAATACCCTTTTGTTGTCATTTCGCTTTCAAGGTCATAAGGTAACATGAACTCATGAAATCGATGAAGGAAAACAGAATACTTCATCATGTTCTAAAACTTATATGTACATTCAAATTATTATTTTTCTTGAATACACCCTGGAAGGTGTATTAATTATATAGAAGAAGTTCCAGACGGCACACAATGCCGCAAAGAGGGAAGTTCGCTGCCAACAAGAGGTGGCAGCTCCTCAAAACAAGAGAGCCTAATCTCCATCCAGCCACGCCTGAGGCAACGGCTGCGGAAAGCTAAAGCTATCAGTCTTAAAGTGACCCGCTAAACGCCACCTATCAAACTCCTCTCTGATCTACGTCATAATAGCCACCGCCGCCAGTGTGGCTCCGTTGAAGGCCACGTCATTCCGGTGCCTCCAAATGCACCAGAAGACCAAGATGAGTGTTGTCCACAAGTCGCGCCGGGTCGCCGCGGGGCATGTCCTGGTAGTCCACCATTGGATCAATTCGGTATCCAGGTTGGGCTGCCACTCTGGTAGGCCCCAACGCTACAAGGCCCAGCCCCAAACCTCCCTAGAGACGACTCAGCCCAAGAAGAGGTGCTGCAAGGTTTCCTGGTGCTGGTCATAAAGCGGGCAAGCCGCTAGGTGTGCCAGCCGACGACGCTGAAGCCTACCAGCCGTCCAACATCTGTTCTTGGAGACAAGCCACACGAAGAATTCTCTGAACTATTCAAATCAACATAATTTAGGGAATGTTTTTCTTGACTTACAACATCTGTGTGTATGCGTGCATGCGTGAGTGTGTGTGTTCTTTGAAAGGTTCCATTTGTCTCTTAAATATTTATCTGTCAAGTTCATTTTCTTTGATTTTTCTTATGATTGTGCTCAGTTGTCTACTCTCCACAGCAACAACTCCAAGCACTTATGGAAACACTTAGCTCAACAGAACCTCACTACGTCCGCTGTGTAAAACCAAATTCTCTGAAGTATCCACAGATATTTGAAAATGTTAGTGTACTGCAGCAACTGCGTAGCGGGGTTAGTGTCCACTGTATCTTCATTCACCTCAACTCTGGTTCTGTTCTGCTATACTTTTGGAGCATGTGATTTATTTATTCAGTGCCTTTCTTGGATTTTACTCCAGGGTGTTCTTGAGGCTATTAGGATAAGTCTTGCTGGTTATCCTACAAGGAGAACATATGCTGAATTCGTTGATCGCTTTGGACTTCTTGTGCCAGAACATCTAATGGAACGGTAATCATTTGCATCCCTGAAAAGTATCCTCAACCTCCTTAGCATATGGCATCTTTCAATATTATTAAACTGCTTTCTTTACAAAGATAACATGGAGTCTCAGAAGTGAGTGTGCCAGGTGTAGACAATTCAAATTACCGTGCATTCAGAGCATGTGAAAGAATCTCTCTAGTCTTACAACAATGACTTTAGATACTTAAGAAACCCATATTGGCTAAATATTTTTTGGCAAAACTTGACTAGTTTCCAACAATTAAAGACCCAGACCACGAAATTGCATTTTGAATCCTCCTAGCCACTATCCTACTGCAATAATTCTTGCTAAGAAGAATGCCCATGTTGTGGCAATTCCACCCAGAAGGTAATGGGTTACTCCTACAGCACGTCCTTGTATAATGCTCAAGACTCTATCACGATGGGTGCAGTATCATGTACAGTTGATGCTGAGGGCAGTAACAAAGTAGAATCTGGCACGCCGCTCGGAGTGTGCTATCGAGAAAGCTAAAATTAGATTCTTGTTATTGTGGAAGGATGACTATCTCATTGTGCAATGTGATTTACAAAAGGTGCAGTCATCCACAACTTCCAGAGCACAATTCTTAAGCACTTGCTCCACCTTCAAAACAACTATTACCAAAACACGAACTCAACGGCTTAGAACCATAAACCATATACCTTCTCGGTAAAACACATCTTTTTGAGAAAACGCAAAAGACCTTTGCGTTTCATTTTATTGAACAAACAGAGTTGGAGTACATCCTCGTAGGAGGCCAGCAAAACAAAAACAAAACTCATCAATGCACATCCCAAGTGGATGGCAGAACTACCTGAAGCCTTTTTGCTCCTACCCTTTTTTTCAGGAAAACGCAATGACATTGCGTTTCTTGTCATTGCACAGAAGAGTTATGGGTACAATCCACCGAGCCGGTGGGATTACAGAGTTTGGGAAGCTCTCTTATTACACGGGGAGGGGGGATACACGGGATTAGTGGACATCCCAATCTGTGGGGATGATTACTCGAAGGCCGAGCACACCGGCTCTTGCCCAAAGCGCCGATTCATCTCGTATTCTTGCATTGAGCTGGGGGACTGAAGGGCGTTCCTTGTCGAAGAGGCAAGCGTTGTGTTGCTTCCAGATCATCCAAGCCACCAGGAGTGTGTCCGAGACTAATCCCTTGCACATGGGTTTGGGGGTGGCTCGCTTGGTCGAGATCCACGAGTCATACAGGGTCGGCTCGCTCTCAGGTGGCCTGCAGGGTAGTCGCAGTCATGCAAGCGTGTCATACCAAACTTGCCTGGAGAAGGGGCAGGTGGTGAGCAAATGCTGCATCGACTCGAAGTCCTGGTTGCAGAGCAAGCAGAGTGGGTGATAGTCCAGCCGGTGTCACTGCCGCCGTTCTGCGGTCCAACATCTATCTTTGTTGGCTAGCCAAATGAAGAATTTGACACGAGGGGGTGCCCAGGTTTTCCAAATAAGTCTCCAGGCGTAGCAGGCAGTTGATCCATGGAAGGATGCAAGGTAGCAGGATTTAGTAAAACATGTCTCAAACAGATTAAGGTACCACGCACTTCCCTTAAGGATTATCCTGTATGAAGAATGCTTAGTCATCCATCATTCTGTTGCTACGAGAAAGTTCATATTATATTATTTTTTCAATTGTCCATAACATACACTCTAATTTTAAAATCCACTACACAGGGCCTCTAGTGATCCATCAATTATGATGAAAACATTATTCATATGAAATCTACTACCTGTTGCCTTCTGTTGCACTTATCTCTTGGACTCCATTGATAACTTCTTTTTTTTGCTTTGAGCAAATTCTCTGAGTATACTTTGGTAAAGATTTTTGATGTATCGATATTTTCCTGCTGCAGGTTTGATGAGAAGTCGCTGACAGAGAGAATCCTAAAGCAATTAAGCCTTGAGAACTTTCAAGTATAGCTTAAAATTTTATTTTATCATTTTGGTGTGGATAAATATCCCTTTTCTCTTTACCTTGGGGTTGAGACTGTTGAGTCTACTTTAACGCTTGATCATTCAACTAGAACCAACCAGTCCACCAGTTATCCTTTCAGCAATTTTGCTAAATTATCATCGCTAAATGGTTAACAGCAGTTGTCCATGGCAGTAGCAGTAAGGCAAGATTTGATTAAATTATGGTTGCTAAATGGTTAATGTTAGATTTCTGCGCTGTAATTTGTGATGAAAAACAGAGGTTTTGATGTGAAACGGCCCTTGTGAAAGTTAACTTCCGCCTGAATATATAAATGCTATTTATACCAGCGAATAAAATGTAACGGAGGGGCCTTTGTGGCTTGAGGTAGTAAACAGTTTATTACAAGACCATTGTAGCCTTTACCTAGAATAGCCCATATGGATTATTTAAGTATGCTATCTGGATCAACTCTCTTCAGTAAAGTAAATACTCACTCCGTTCCACAATATAAGATGTTTTAGCCTTTTCTTGAAACACATGTATCTAGACGCCTTTTAGTATGTAGGTTCACTCATTTTGCTCCGAACATACACACTAAAATACGTCTAGATGCATGCGTTTCAGAAAAAGGCTAAACCATCTTTTATTTTGAAACAGGGGGAGTATTTTACTACAGTTAACTACATCTATTGCAAGTCTGACTATATTCTTCAGCTTGGCAGGACAAAAGTGTTTCTCCGTGCTGGCCAGATTGCTGTGTTGGACTCCAAGCGTACGGAGATTCTGGAGAAGGCTTCAAGGATCATCCAAGGTTGTTTTAGAACCTTTACAGCTTGCAAGAAATTTCTTTCAACTAGGAAAGCTTCTATTTCGCTCCAAGCATACAGCCGAGGTATGTTGGACACTTACATGTTATTTTTCACTGTGCATGTGAAGCTATGCTAACTTATTTTTGCTGGATAATATGCCTCATTCGGTTATTGCACACATACTGGAGTCAGGCCATACCAGTTACCAAAATGATTAAAAATAGTGCCGTACAGATCTCAGATAGAGGGAGCAAACAAAAGATTACATCGTCTGCCTAATTTCATCTTATTCACACCCTGTCAATTCTCTCTAATGTCTTATAATGTCATGACCACTTAAATGTTTGGGAACTTGCTAATCTGGTGACGGGCATGCTACGCTTCAAAGATATCTGGTTATTGCTTCTTGCAGGTTGTTTAGCACGAAATGTGCTGGAAGCGAAGAGACAAATAGCAGCAGCTGTTTCAGTAGAAAAATATGCTCGAAGATGGTTCTGTCGTTGTGCATATTTGCATCTTCATTCTGCAGCTATTGCCATCCAGACTGGTGTTCGATATATGCTAGCAGCTCAGAGCTTGCTTCACTTGAAGAAGGATGAAGCTGCGACTGTTATCCAGGTCCGCTCATCTTTGAGTTGGTTGAACCAAATGAATCGTAGTTAAAAAAATCAAAGTACACCCGCCCACTATGTTCCCAATCTCTTGCACATTTACATATAGCACTTTATGAAAGTAAACCCCATTGCTAAGATTCTGAAGACTTCAAGAATTGCAAGATGCTTTTTTCGCGAAAACGCAAAAAGCATTGTGTTTCGATTGATTGATAGAAAAAGCAGTTTTATGTACAAGTCCAAAGAAGGACCAACACCCAACGCCATACAACTCAACCTGAGAAGCCTAGTCTAAGGGAGAATCTGGCTCAGCCCCCATGCTCCCGCGTGTACCCATGATTTCGCCTCAGTCTTAATCGTGTCTAGGAGGGAGGCCATCGAGGGGCGCTCGGTGTCGAAGACGACCGCGTTCCTATGCTTCCAAATCCACTACGCTGCAAGCATAATCAGCGACGAGGTTCCTTTGCGCATCTGGCAAGGGTTAGATTGCACCCACCAGTGACCATCACTCCGCAAAGTCACCCTCAACAACGGGAGGTCCTGCAGTGGATCGAATCCATGAAAGTACCTCGTATCAGATTGTCCACGAAAAAGGACATCTGGTGAGGATGTACGTCATAGTCTTTCTGACTAGTCGCACAGCAGGCATCACGGTCATCACGGTCGGTTCGGGAGACGACGTCGCTCTAGCCTTTCACCCCGTTCCAACATCTGTCCTGACAAGCCATCCAAATGAAGAACTTCACCCTTGGTGGCGCCCAAGATTTCCAATTCAGCTTCCAAGATCCTGAAGTAATCGTCCCCTGAAAGAGGGCATTGTAAAAGGAGTGAGAAGAGTACTGTCCATCGGCTGTCCACCGCCAGACAAGCTTATCTGGCACATCCGTAAGATAAACCTCCCGCACCTTGATCCACAGCTGGACGTATTGCCAAAGGGCAAGTGGGCCGAGGGCCCCCGAGATGTCGGTTATCCAGCTGCATTCCACCAGCACCTGCCGCACCGTACGACACTTCCTAGGTTGTACCGCACGTACGGCGCTTCCTAGGTTGTATTGAGACGAGAGAATTGCATGGATGTTTTTTCCAACGATCAAGTAAATCGATCATGAAGTCATTCAAGGGACATCAATTGTGTTTCTTCCATGCTTTGTACACAATATTGACTTTCTTACCTTGGCAGAGGAAGTTAACTTCATCTATCGATAGCTCACATTGTTGAGAACTGTAAATTTGTCAAGATGGCCATTTTTTTTATTTGTCTCATAAACCAATTCCTGTGCATCTACCCAAGTATGCTAATTTCTAAAGTCCTTTTAGAATGTTAGTTTCAAGATGACTGGTTCCTCAAAATTCACCGTTATTAACCAATGTTTTGGAGTTAGTTTGAACTTTCAAGTTACAGATATCCCCCCTTCTTTTATTTCCATGACTATGCTATGCTTCTCTTTTATTGCGATTGGTTCATCGAGCTTCTTTGTACTGACAATCTTTTTCCATCTAATGCATAGGCTTGGTGGAGAATGCGGAAGCTCCACAATTTCCATAAGCAATACCGACATGCAACAATCCTCATCCAGTGTTATTGGAGACAGAAGATCGCTAAAAGGGCATTGCGGAACCTTAAACAGGTATGAATTTTATACTTATCTAAACTCATATGTTCCTTCAGTGTGATGTGGTTGGATTCAGGGTTCATGAAACTATTTGCAGCAGGAAAACCACTAGTTCATTCTCCTTTTCCCCTAAATGGGGTGTTTTCTTTTGGCTTAGGCCACCCATGTTTTCTCCTAATTTATCAATATAAAAGGAAAAACTTTTGCCTCATTTCAAGATAATTTATGTTTTTGAAGCTTTGTTTGTTAAGCTGGATTTAAGAAGTAAAAGATACCTGTCTTTGAAAAGTGTGTACTTTAAATTGTGTCATCTCAACCATGAATGGTCTACGATAGAGAAAAAGAGTCCCTTTTCCAACACTGAATACTTGCAGAAGTTCATTTTTCAACCGTAAACTCTAAAACCAGCTGTTGTCAAATTTAACCTTGATCTCCTTTACCCCTTGGCTCTACCCGAAACGGTTTTGTGCTAACTGACAGGATACATGGGTCTTTACTGTCTTATATGAACAAGCAGGTGGCTTATGCTTGTTTCTTGCCATATAGAAGTCCCTTATTTCCCTGTCATTGTCAATATCAAACCAGTACAACCTCTTGTAAGTAAGAAATGTATGAGCTTCCTCAAGCACTTTAACTGTGATATTCTCACTAAACACTTCCTAATGCAACATGTCCTTAGTTTTGTTGAGAGAGAAAAGTGAGTGCTTGGTAATACACGTTATGACAGGTAAGGCCATAGTTCTACAAATGCTCCATGGATTGTTGTTGACAGTTTCTTTGTGCATTTTCTTCATGTGTTGTTATGTACCTCTCTTCAAATGTTTTTCATAGAATTGAAGTAACCTTATAGGTCTTATAATGTTATAAGTAAATTTGTACGTGCTCCATGTCAAAACATAGGGATATATTTGGTATTATAGATGTTGATATTTTTTCATAAAATTGGTCAAAGTTTACAAAGTTGGACTTAGGATAAAAAAAATATGCACTTTATTTTGACATGGAGAGTACTATATTGGTACCCTTACTTCAAGTCTTCATAATGGAAAAATACTGAATTTACCTATTTTCAAGGCTGCTTATGAGACTGGAGCTTTACGTGATGCAAAAGGCAAACTCGAGAGGAGCTTGGAAGATCTTACTTTGAGATTCACCTTGGAGAGGAGGCAAAGGGTATTCTTCTATGTGATAAAGATTCCTGAAACACCATTTTTTGGGGTGACAAATTTTTGAATCGCTCATTCTATAATTATGTGTATGCACATAGCTTGCTGCTGAAGAGGCAAAGGCACTAGAGGTATCGAAGGTTCTTAAAATCTTGGAATCATTAAAATCTGAGTTAGAGGCTGCGAATGAAGAAAAGAAAAATGGTTACAAGACAATTGCTTCACTCCAACATAACTTAGATTTGTTGACCAAGGATAAAGAAACACTTCATACTCAGATGGATGGAGTAAAGAGGGAGAATATTTCATTAAAGGTATTCATCACCCATTACGTTTCAATTTATTTTATGTCTCTATTTCAAGTTTGAGTTCCATACAAATTTTAACGCCACCACTCCAAATTCAAAGAATGTGTGAATTTCCTTTAGCTCCTAAATTTCATGGCTTATGACCTCTAGCTTTTGTTTTGAAGCTCAACTTATCATCTTTCATCTTAATATTAAAATATAATGGCATTCTTGACCTTGGGTTAGCCGTTTCCGTAATATGCATTTAGTTGCTTGCCATGAGTATTACTTTTTTGCAACCTTCAATAAGGTTTTAAGCTTCCTTTAAAATAACTTCATATCAAATTCTAGTACCTGTTGTTTAACTATTTCATAGGTTTGTTGAACTTCATTTGTTCAAAAGGTGCTGAACCTTATCATTTATGCAGACAAAGAATATAGAACTGGAACATGAGCTGTTGAAGGCTCAAGAATGCAGCCATGATAATATGGACAAGTTGAATGGTGTAGAAAAAAACTATCTTCATCTCCGAGATAACTTGAAAAAGTAATTATTTTTTCCTTACAACAATATCTAAGAGCTTCAGTATGTACATGTTATTTTCAGTGACTATTTAGTAAAAAGTTACTCGCATAGTTCCTTGCTTTTGTTTAGTATCTATGATCTATACGACAGGAAAGTTTTCTTATGCATTTTAATACCATGTGCAACTTGTATTTGCTGAAAAAATTTAGTCTTGCTGTTATAGCTTGGAAGGTAAGATTTCAAATTTGGAAGATGAGAACCATGTACTGAGGCAGAAGGC
Organism: Avena longiglumis; assembly: GCA_030063025.1. Lineage (NCBI taxonomy): Eukaryota > Viridiplantae > Streptophyta > Magnoliopsida > Poales > Poaceae > Avena > Avena longiglumis. The sequence goes on from CP125975.1 coordinate 18,211,873, forward strand.
CTTAAGCTTATCTCCTAGGCACACTCGCACTGGGGTATGTGGATGTTTTCCTTCGTCCTGCTTGACAATAATATATCTTTTTTGTTTTGGATAATAAACTTATGTGCAATTCAACTGAATATATGTTATATATTTGGTCAAGAACTACTGAGAACTGATGTAGATTTTGTTTTTATTGGTAGAGTCTTCCTTTGGGTGCTTCCCCTTCCAGCCCAAAGTCATTCTCTGTAAGAGAAAAAAATCCATTACCATTCTTTTTTGTTGTCGGATACTCTCAGATAGCCTTTTATGAAACTTTATTTTCCTTCAGGAATCATCTTCTATAAAACTTGCACCACTCCCTCATAACCTAACAGAGTTAAGAAGATCAAGGATGAATACTGACAGGCACGAGGTTAAATCTCAACACCTGGCTTCCCTCTGCAGTTTATGTACTACCTGTGTTTTAATTTTTTCCCCATGCGGATCTTTCTATACATGTGCCAGAATCTTAGTTTACTTGTTCCTTGTTTTGCTTTTCTATCTCCCCTTCTCTTTCTGGTTTCCTTATGTTTCAGTTGGGTTTCATATCTAGCCTACCCCAACTTGCTTGGGAAAAAGGGTTTGATGTTGTTGTTATTGATGATCTGTCTATATGTAGTTATGCACATTCTAAGCATGAATAATGTCCCTTTCAGGAGTACCATGAATTGCTTCAGCATTGCATTAAAGACGATCTGGGGTTCAAGAAGGGCAAACCAGTTGCAGCCTGCATCATTTACAGATGCCTTCTCCATTGGGGAGTATTTGAGACTGAAAGAACGACTATTTTTGACTTCATAATTCAGACAATCAATACCGTTCTGAAGGTTATAGTCGTAGTAATATATTCTTGAGTATCTAAGTATGATGCTTTCCTTACTGGCATTAACATTCTGCTTTTCAGACAGAAAATGAGAATGACATTTTGCCGTATTGGCTAGCCAATGCTTCTGCTCTTTTATGCATGTTACAAAGAAAAGTAAGGTCAAAAGGATTCATCATGGCACCTTCTCGATCTTCTTCAGATCCTCGCTCATGTGAAAAGGAAAATGATGTCAGTTTCAATCTATTCAGCTTAACTACTTTTCAGCTGCCGCTTTTCCTTTGTTCACCCAAGATTCAACTGATGTTAAAACAGAACTCAAACCGATGCATTATTATTCCAGTATCGATACAAGTATACTTACCGAAATATCATTTGGTGACCGATCAGTTACTTGAGTCTAACTGGTTTACCAGTTAATTTAGTTCTCGCGAGTCACAAGTATTTAGAGGTAACTCGAGAAATGTAAAAACATATGAGAATAGCAAGAAAATATATAAACAATACTTAGTCCAAACCTACCTGAAAACCAGACAGTTTGGGGATATCAGGTGGGAGCATTGTTTGCGAAACATGGGACCTGAATTCTTTTCAGTATGTCAAACTCCTCTACATGCCTGGAATTTGTTATAGCATGTTTAAATTTGCAGGCAGTGAGATCTCCGTTGAAAGTGCTTGGGCAACGGCAGAGCATGTCACACATTGACGCTCGATACCCAACTATGCTATTTAAGCAACAACTAACTGCTTCCCTGGAGAAGATATTTGGGTTAATTCGTGACAATCTGAAGAAAGAGATATCACCTCTCTTAAGCCTTTGCATCCAGGTATGTTTTCTGATAGCTCCAATAGCTCGCTACTCGCATAGCGTTAGCTTTCTTTAGCGAGGACCTTTGATGCCGACGATACATTTAGTCTGTTCATATTTAGAAGCAAACATTTAAACCTTACGTATGTTGGTCACAAAGGCACCAAAACTTGCTCGTGGAGGCAGTGGAAGGAGGACCAGTTCACCTGACGTGACCTTGCAGCAGCCAATAAGTTCCCATTGGGATAGAATTGTCAAATTTCTGGATTCACTGATGGACAGGCTACACAAAAACTTTGTGAGTTACTACATACAATGTTACTTGTACTCGGTCCATTTCAAGTTACTAGCACTACACAACTATGGGCATTTGTTGTAGCTTAATAGTCATGTAAGTGTACATGAGGAGCTGGCACATTTTTAATTATTTCTCTGTATCGTTATGTTTAACAACTAGATGGAGGTAAACAATATTTGGTACATTCCTATATGCTGTTTTGGTGCTCTGAGTTAACACAATTTTGAATCTGGAACCCTTCAGCAAGCACGTTCATGGGATCTAACCAACCCCTGACCATAAGGGGCAGAGCTAGGATTTGAACATGAGAAGAGAGGGGGGGTGGGGGGGGGGGGACTGCCAAATTATTATTATTATTTCGAGAAAACGTAAAGACTTTGCATTTCTTTTCATTGCAAAGAGAGAGTTTTGGGTTACAAACCTGTGAAGAGGAATAATACAGGTTTGATTACAGTGCACTAATGCATGTCCCAGGTGGGGGGATGAGTACTCGAAGGCCGGCAGCACTTGCACGAGGCCAAAGTGCAGCCTCAACTCTGATCTTGTTGCTCTGGGTTACTGAGGGTTGTTCCCTGTCGAAGATGCACGAGCTGCATTGCTTCCAAATCATCCAGGCTGTCAGCAGAGTTGCCGTGGCGAGTCCCTTACTCATTGGCTTGGGCATGGCCTGTTCTTGCACCAAGCCGCCAGTCATTGAGGGAGTCGTCATGATCAGGTGGTTTGCATGTTAGTCTGAGCCATGGCAGCGTCTTGTGCCATACTTGTTTTGAGAAGGGGCAAGTGATCATCAGGCGATTCATCATCTCTGGCTCTTGATCGCAGAGAGCACAGTGAGGGGGCTGCTGCAGGCGGCGGAAGCGTAGCCTGTCAGCCGTCCAGCATCTGTTCTTATTGGCAAGCCATAGGAAGAATTTGACGCGTGCTGCCCCCAGGTTTTCCATATGAGCTTCCAAGTGTTGCGTCTGACGGAACCCTGGAAGGATGCTCGGTAGCATGAGCTTGCCGAGTAGGTTCCACTCGAATTCCACTTCCAAATCAGTTGATCAGGCTGATTTGAAAGGATTACTCGCTCCACCTTGCGCCAGATCGTCAGGTACTGTCCCAATTCGTGGATTCCAATGGTGCCCTGAATGTCGTGAGCCCAGGAGTGTCCGTGCAGGCCATCAGCAATAGTTCTCGTCTTCCGTCTCCTCTTCGGGATGCAGGCGTAAAGCTGTGGCGCAATTTCACGGATGAAGTGACCGTTGATCCAATGGTCGTCCCAGAACTTGCAGGTTTGTCTGTTGCCCACGATTGAGAGAGTGAACGCAAAGAGCATGGCCTGCTCCTTCGTGGAGAACTGTGGGTCGAGCCCACTCTAGGCGCGTCTGGTGTCGGTCCTGCTGTACCATAGCCATTGCATGCGGAGTGCGAGGCTGGTCCGCTCCATGTCCTGTATGCCCAAGCCACAATGTGAGATTGGACGGCTGACGGCTCGCCAATTGACATGGCAGTGGCCTCCTCCATTGGTAGCGGCGCCGCCTTCCCATAGGAACCCACATTTGATCTTCTGAAATAGCTTAATCACATTCTTCGGGGGCGCGAGCACCATGAGTTGGTGTATCGGGATGGCACAGAGCACGGCCTTGATCAACGCTAGCCTGCCGGATCTGTTCATCAGGCGCGATTTCTAGGTGGGCAGCATGGCAGCAGCTTTGGACACTAGTGGCTGTAGCTGGGCACTGGTTGGGCGTCTGATGGTAAGGGGTATGCCCAAGTATGTCAACGGCAACGCGGCAATCTGACAGTCGAGGAGCTGGGAGATGCGCGTGGCGTCATCTGGCTCTCCGTTGAGAAGGGTGGTTGAACTCTTCCGTAGTTCATCTGTAGTCCTGAAGCCCAGCCAAACAGCTGCAGGATGGCCTTGACCGTGTTGATGTCGCTCTCCGTTGGGTGGCAGAAGAGGACCATGCCATCGGCATAGAGGGACACCAGCGGGATGGGCCGTCGCAGGTGCAGCTGGTTTTAAAGTAACTATATTTTAATTGATGATGTCTTTCTTTTGATTTTGTGAAGCATAAGAAACATTTGAAAAATAGACTATATCCCTTAATTACTGTGCTCTTGAAGTACAAAGACCCCATATCAAGCAAATTTGAGAAAATCTTGATTGCACAGAACTTAAAGTAATTCTAGAGGATGCTTTTGATCTAATTCTTTGTAAACTTATCAGCTTTTGCTTCTGTTCATTTTTCCTATGTATTAATCTAAGCAATCTTACTGCATTTACAAATCAACGTTTAAGCTTTCATACTGATCTTAATCGATGTTCTTCGGTACAGGTACCCTCGTTTTTCATCCGCAAGCTAGTAACTCAAGTTTTCTCGTTCATAAATGTACAGCTCTTTAATAGGTTAGATGCCTGCATGCTAATTATATTTCAGAACGCCTGCAGTTGAACAAGCACTTGATTTAGTCTGTTCTTAATGTCCCAGTTTGCTCTTACGACGGGAGTGTTGCACATTTTCTAATGGAGAATATGTGAAATCTGGGCTTTGTGTACTGGAAAAATGGATTGTGGATACTACAGAAGAGGTTTGGAGCTACTGCAGCTCTCATTTAGTTAATGATGACCAACAGAGCACCTAACCTTTTCTGCTTTGTAGCATGCAGGTGCAGCTTGGGATGAGCTAAAGTTCATCAGACAAGCGGTTGATTTTCTGGTAAAAACAATATATGTCAAGATGGTGATTATATTGTCATGCTTCTCACAGGATTACATTAAAATTGCAGATTATTCCTCAGAAAATCAAGAGGACCCTTGAGCAAATTAAGAAAAATATTTGCCCGGTATCGACAGTAATATAATTTGCTCTTGAATACTCTTAGGCAATATAATTTACTCACTGTACTTCTGTATGATACAGTTAATGCTTTGAGTGGAATTATATTTGCCATTTCATGGTCTTGTTTTTTCAACCTTTTCTTGCCAGGCGTTAAGCGTGAGGCAGATATATCGTTTGTGTACTATGTACTGGGATGACAAATATGGCACACACAGTGTATCATCTGAGGCATGCTCTCATCTTTTCTTGTGCCAGCTATAATCTGAAGTCATGTTTCCGGGTTTTGGCTAAACTGTAGATAGTTTTGCAGGTTGTTGCCCAAATGAGGGACATGGTGAGCAATGATGCACAAAATCCTGTGTCAAATTCATTCCTTTTGGATGACGACTTGAGGTTAGTTATCTCAAAAGTTTAGCAACAGGCTTCAACTTATGTTCTTAAATCATAAAAATGATTCGAGCAGTTAGATTACTTTTGTACAATTTTGGTATCACCTTCCTTTGTAACCTCCTCAAATTGCAGCATTCCTTTCACGACAGAAGAAATAGCAGAGGAAGTATCAGTCATCGACATGTCAAACATTGAAATGCCCTCTTCGCTTCGGCATGTCCACTCCGCTCAGTTCTTGACACAACACCTTCAGCAGTCACCATACTCGCCTAGATGAAACTAGCTTCGTTAATAAACATTGATGATCTTGGAGTACTTAAGTTAGTGCTAAGCAATAGCCACATAGTGTTTTTTTCTTTATGTCTGCGTGATTCATTAGGTCACATCCCATTCATATGCTTTTTTTCAATGTTATAAATGTTCACATGCCATTGCGCCGACAATCATCTTTGCTATTTTCTACTTAATGAAATATATCGAGCTATGTTTTAAGTGGTCTTAGTTTTCAATTCTAATATCTACATGTAATAATGCTGGCAATTGGTTTTAAAATATAACATGTTCATACTTCTAGGCAGTACATTACTATGAAATTTGATGGTAAAACTTGCTTATTTGGACAGCTTATTTTGTTTAAAACATCATATATTTTTGAACAGAGGGAGTATAAGATCATAATATGTCATGTAGTAGCACCATAAACAATGCTAAATGAAGCAGTCTTTGCTTTTGCTCCATGGGTTAAGTATTTAGTCCGACATAGATTAGATGTTTTATACCTGCACAAAAAATAGAGCTACATTCTCAATCAAAAGCACTATATTAGTGCTAACAATAAACAGTAAATATAAACATCTGTACATTGCAGTAGCTAGCCACAAACTATACAAAACCTACATGGGTAACTCAACCTGTTGCATATAATGACAATGACAAGACCGTGAAGCACTTGCGTGTCCAAACACAAAATAGCAAATAAACAACGACGGGTTGATGTTGCTATAGAGTCCATTTGTCTGGTATAATGACAAATACCACATGTTGTCTTTAACTGGTCAGCGGATTACTGCTGGTGATCTGCCAAGCATGAAATGTTCTCTTCTTTAGTTTATTCTTCGAGGCTCGAAATTTTCCTTTACCGTTGTGTGTCTGTGTCTTCATTTTGCAAAGTCTTTCCAGAATATACGCACATATATGGATAATAAATCGCCTAAACTATAGCTGGCTTGATGAAGACAGTCAACTATCTTAGGTCATCTGGACCAATCAACTCCACATGACCAATATACGACCGTTGAGTGGTCATAACCATAAGACTACTGGAGAAGGGGGTTTTTCTCAAGCAGTGAAACTGTTATTTTCATGTAAACTAAAATTTCCCATCTTTAGGTTGGGAAAGCTGTCACGAGAGTAAATTACATGCGTCACAGGTTGAGAAAGGTTGAGAAATGTTGAGAAAGGTTGGAAATGGAACCCAACGTTTTAGTAGTTATATGAAGTTCGAGAACATGGCCAAACTGAAGTGGTAGCTAGCCAGATATGTACTGCAATAGATGCAACATCTGCATGCTAAACTAAACATCTTGGCAAGCTAAGTCAAAATATGACCAAAGCTAGGAATTAAAATGGTCAATCAATATCATTGACCATTCTTTTTCTTTCACAGAATATGGGCTTTATTGATTAAATAACATCATTACACAGAATTCCCTGGATCCACTCTAGAACAGAATATAGAACACAGTTAGCGATTTAGCTAAGATATGCACCGCTTTGTTAAGAACACGCTTCACATGGCATAAGGAGACCGACATGAAGATTCTAACCAAATGTTTGATGTCGGAAACCACCAAACCCACTGGCAATCTATCCATGCACGCTGAGTTTAGCTGTTGCACGAGAGAGAGAGAGACAATCCGACACAAAGATCACTTTGCTCCTTCCTTCACCAAGGACAAGCCGAACAGCATGGCGGAGAGCTGGAGCCTCTGCATGCTCTGGTGGTTGGAGCCCCTCAATGTGTTGTAGACAAGCAGCCAAACATAGGCCTCGGTGATCCCACCTGATCACCCCCACCCATGCATTTGATATCTTCAAAAATCGCAGCATCGAAGTTAATAAGCGGCGGCAGTGGCGGAGGCCGCCCGATCACATAGCCTAGGCAAAGTGCAAAGTCTCTTGACCGGCTGGTTTTTGCCCATGGGATTGGTTCCTTAATCTTTCATTAGCTTATATAATTTCAATGGATGATTCCTGGCTTAGCCCGGGCAGCTCCCCAGGCATGCAGGGCTGAAGCTTCGCCACCGAGCGGCGGTGTCCAAACTGGTGATGTAGGGTTGGACACACACCTGTGCTGGAGGCATGGTTTGTAGAGATGTTATTTAATCAGATCAACATAAGCAATAATCTTCACATTCATACGACTAGGATTAGGCTTGATGTTCGAATTCCTCGCCTCATTATGTGCTTCCCAAATATGCCAGAAAGACATTGCTAGGACCATAGACCGAAGATCATTTGAACGGGCCAGAAAGTCAAAGAGCCAACTCCTAAGAGATGAGAAGTTCTTACGATCTAGCTTTATATGGATATGTTGTTTAACTTCCCGTCAAATGACATGAGCGAACTGACAAAACAGCATCGCATGCTCGATGCCCTTACTCCGCCCACAAAAAATGCAGTTGTCGTTCGCTAGAATCTGTCGCCTTCGAAGTTGCACACCACTAGGCAAGCAATCATGAGCGAAGAGCCATAGATGAATGTTCATCTTTCTAGGCTCCTTGACTTTCCACACTACTTTTCATTCCTTCTCATTTCCTGTCTAGTTCAAACTCATACCCCGGACTGACAAGAAGAAGACGACGTCATTCACTTGCTGCTATGAATGAAGTAAAGAAAGAGTGTTCACTGTCGTTTGTGACGCTCGCTCCTACGAATGCACCCTCCGAGCGCGGAGGCGATCAGCCTATCTTCGAAGGTATCCCTCTATCCCTTCACAAGGTTTGCTCTCGCCCTCTAGTATGCTCCATCCCATATTTCCTCGGGGCATCTCCATGTCTTCCCGCTCGGCTGCCTAGAACATGGCGAGCTTCTTCCTAATTCCGATGTTAGACCTAATCTCCCGCTTCCTTCTTTCCACTTTCTCACTTTCTCATGGTTACCTCATGCTCTCATTCTTTCGATTACTTCCTCTACGCGTTTACATTTCGGTTCTCGGACGTGTGGAACTTATCCAGCTCAAACGAAGAATGTGCCAGCTCGAGCATGGAGAGGTCACCTCACTGCTTCCCGCGCACGAGCGCCTTCAAGAGTAGCTTCGTATGCTTACCAAAATGCTGAAGACACAAGCAAGCAGATCATCTACATGACGGATCACAACGCCGAAGACACAAGCAAGCAGGTCGTCTATGTGACCGATCATAGTGTCTGTGTTGGTGGAATGAAAGAGGAAGGCACCAGGAGCAGCGGCGATCACGAAGTCTTATACACCACGGAAGCCATTCTTCTTCATAAGATATGGAGAGTCTAGACATTAGCGTGTCAAACAAAGCTAAGTCAATGTTATTTTTCAGCTTGTTAATCTTTGTAACCTACCGTGGACGAGACTTTGAAATAAATAAGTGTATTTTGTTATCTTTACTTTCTGTCGATGTACTTTTTAGTTCACAACGTGTATAAAAGTTTATTATTCTTTGTGACGTAAAATATTTATGATGTTTTAAGAGCAGACATCCGTATTCTTTCCCTTTGGCTTATAAGCATGCTATCGTTTTTTCGTACCTACTGAAGCCTGCCTAGAGTAAGACGTGCGATTTTTCGATGTCGAGCTCGCCGATGATCTCTTCCCTTATGCTAGCATGAGACTTCTTGCGCTATCTATCGTGCGCCAAATTACGCATGCGTGTATGGAATCATGCTCCGGACTATAATTATGGGCTACCGTGGCAAACAAACGTGAAGCGGGTGTTACTGTAGTAGAATTTGGAATAGCTGGTGTGGAGCCTCCGATTGAGATAGCACAGGTCGTGCCCGTAAGAGTTTTCGTAAAACAACCACCAATGCCTAATTGTTGTGCGTCAATGCCTAATTGTTGTGCGTCCAAATATTTTTCCTATTAAACCACCAATGTTTCGCCTACCTGCTACGAAATGATGTTTTATCCACGCGGCAATCATATACTCAAAGTTTGCCGGCCTCGCTTATTTTGTCTAACTTTTTACTTAGACCCTGTGTACCTAAGAATCATCGCACAAGGGCCGGTTAGCTATCAAAATGTGTACCGACTGAATTTTAGACTACGTGCTTCGAAATGATCTCATAGGATTTAGGGGTGCGAGCTAGGTTTTAAGCCGCGCTGAGGCCAACATCATAAACGCGAGGTTGTTCCCTCAAACGAGCTATCACTTAGCGTCATAATAACGCGACGTTGTTCCCCCAAACGAGATATCACTTAGAGTTCTGAGAACATATATTTTCTCTTGCACATATATATAGCGCAATTACATCATGTAATGGCCATGCCCTGAGGGGCGCATAGAGGAGTCTAGTGTAAAATAAACCATTATTGAAATTAGCGTATTTATGTGTGCAATTTTGATGGTGTCTATGTTTGTACTGTATTCCAACTCCTGCGATGATTTCTACTTGTTACTGTATTCTCTTTGTGCGTGCATTACTTGGCCTATTTGTGTTACGGTCGTCTTCGTTGTGTCACCTCTTTGCGGTGTCATTTCGCCACAAACCGAGACATACACATGACGCGGCTTTTTGTGTGTGCTATTGTCACTCTTTCTCTATCTAATCTTCCCCTCGCTATCCTTTGACTGTAACCACTTTCCTCTTCCCGTTCTTCCCCTCCCCCCGCCATGGTGCTTTTCATCTGCTCGATCTTACCTTCACCCTTTGTTCGCCCTTTGTCTTGCCATCGACTTTCATCTCTGTCCAAAAATGATAGCACTCTTTGTTTGTCCACTCTTCTCGATACTATTCGATTGTAACAGTTTGCACTCTTCTTTTGTCTGCTCTTTCCTTCGCCACTACACCATATAGTTTTTTGTGTTCATGGCTCCCGTGCTAAGGTCATCTCTTAGTTGTGATGGTGTACAAGAACATTCGCTGGCTTCTGCGCATGCATCTAGCCCAAGGTTCCCGTCTGTTTATAGCCGGTGGCGACGCATAGTCACCGCTACCGTCTCTACGGTATTGTCCCAAAGGAAGAGAAATGTACGACATTTCACCTCATTCCTATGGCGAGCTCCCTCGGCGGTTGTGAGATCCAAACACATGGCTTAATAGGATTGATAGGATACTCATATCAACAAGTTGCAACTTCTTTTCTGAAAGCTCATTCAAAAAGAACTCCGAGGTTAAGCGTGCTTGGCATAGAGCTATTTGAGGATGGGTGACCGACCAGAAAGTGGGTACCGGGTGTACACGAGTGAGGACAAAGTACGCAAAAAAGACTAGTATTGGTATGTGGGGCTAGTCTAGAGATCCTAATAAGCTGTCATGAGTGACACCTCTACGGTATGTGTTTGGACGGGGTGTTACAAGTGGTATTAGAGCCGATCCTCGCGGTTACACAGGCATGTGCGGGTCAGTGGCTGGACATGTGGAGCATGGCGCGTGTGACCCAGAGTGGACACGACATCGCACATGTGTCGGCACTGGACGCACAAACGTGTGCCAAGAGGAGACGTTCCTGGCTTGTGCTTGATCGATGAGGGCATCAATCTTCTAAGGGTGAGTGTATGCGAGATCCAAGTACATGGCTTAATAGTATTTATAGGATACTCATATCAACAAGTTGCAACTTCGTTTCTAGAAGCTAATCTAAAAACAACTCTAAGGTTAAGGGTGCTTAGCCTAAAGCAATTTAAGGATGGATGACCGACCAGAAAGTAAATCGGGTGCGCACGAGTAAGGACAAAGTGCTCAGAAAAAACTAGTGTTTCTCTATGAGATCGGTCTAAAGATCCTAGTAAACTGTCAGGAGTGACATCCCAGGGCCTGTGTTTAGATGGGTGTTACAGCGGTCCTTCTAGATGAGTTGTTCGCTCGGCCGACTAGCGATCGCTCAAGCAAACAAAAAGAGACGCTAATCGGCCTGAAAGAGATAGCGTCCGAACATTGTGGAGTTTTGGACGAAGACTTGGCAATTGCCGCCACTCTACTCTCTCTCTCGCGGCTGCAACTCCTAAGAGTAGCGAAGCCTTTTGCGCTTTTGTTCATCTTATCCTTTTATATCTTTTGGTGTAAATCTATGAAACATTTGGATTTAGCATTCGAAAGAAATGTTAGTTCTAGTGTGTCCAAGAAGCACAATTCGTTTATCTGCTTTTGGTGGTTCGGATTTTTATGCAATTGTATGTGTATGAGGGGATGCATATGGTCTGTCGTCTTTTGTAATGTGCTCTCCGATACGTTTCTCCTACGCGATAGCGACATTAAGCAGTATGTTCATGTTTCTCGATACACTAATCCATCTGTATCGGCAATCATTTTCCTCATTACACGTTATGTCTGATGGCCGCGCCCCGGGGCCGCAGAGAGAAGTCTTCTAGTAATAAATTAAATAGGTTATAGTTTGTGTAAAAAAATAGCAGTGGTATTTTTGAACCATTGTTGTCACTTTAAAAATTGAAAAAAAAAATCAAATTTGGAAGCTCCCTTTGCAGGAGATGCTTGAAATGTCAATATACACCAACATACCAAGTATGGGCACATTATCACTAAAGAAATACCCGGTGACCGGTAAATTTTTGGGGCGGCATAAGCGAAAAGTATCTACAAAAGTTGGTTACCGGCAGATGAGCAAGCATGACACCATTTTTTCCATGATGTCCACTTTGTAGGGGTTCGTAGCATGGAAAACAAAAAAATTCTACCGCATGCACACAAACAAACCAAGATATATCTACTAGATTGTAGCAACGAGTCGATTAGAGTACTCACCCTCGAAGATTCCAAAGCGGTTAACGAGAGCAGATTCTCGTGGGTGATGTAGTCGTACACTTGCCGATCTCAAGATCGCGTAGACGATCCTTCCGGTGTTGCGTTCTGGTAGCACTTACGCAGTCGGTCACACATTCGGTACTCGATGAAGATCTTCCTCTCCCTTATTCCAGCAGGCAGCGAAGTTTGTAGTTCTCCCCTCGCGATTCCGGCAGCATGATGGTGTGGTGTCGGAAGTAGAGGGAAAATCCTGCAGGGCTTCGCCTAAGCCGGAGCAGGTTATGGTGGATCTAGGGTTTCCGACAATCTAGGGTTTAGAGGGTCGTAGAAGAGGAGGCATGGCCGGCGGCGGCTAGGGCCGGCGAGCAGCGGCGGCGCGGCTAGGTGGGGAAGGGCTGGTGTTGTGTGTTTTTAGGGCACCCCTCCCCTCTATTTATGAGAGGGAGGGCAGCTTGGGAGAGGGGAGTTTGAATCCTTCCCCAACTCCCTCTCCTTGTTGGCTTGTGGTGGAGGGAAAGAAGGATTCTTTCCTAAGGATTCTTTGCTTCATCCACCATGACACATTATCCCAGTTTGACTTTTCAAACTTGCCTTTTGACTTTCAATTTGGAGCGTGATTTCCTTCTTGCTAATGCCCAATTAAGTGACATAGGACATGATCCAATCATTCCACTTATCCTTAACACATTCATGATCCCTTCCCCTTCCGGTCCAGTGAACCTTCTAGACCCTTCTAGAACCTCTTCGATGAAATCATCGGAATCATTCCCGAACTCCGGAATTGGAATTTCCTTATATGAATCTTATTATCCGATCCATTCCGGATCTCCTCGTGATATCCCGGATCCCATCCGAGATTCCGAACAACATTCGGTCTCCCTACTTACATTTCATATCTACTAAACAACATTGAATCCTTAAGTGTGTCTCCCTACGGTTCGTGAATTACGTAGACATGACTGAGACACTTCTACGATTAATAACCAATAGAGGAATCTGGAAATTCATATGTCTCTCACATATTTCTATGATTACTTTGTGATCGAATGAACCACTTACATACGATACCAATTTCCCTTTGTCTCGCGATAGTTTACTTATCCGAGGTTTGATCGTCGGTATCTCTGCATACCTAGTTCAACCTCGTTACCGATAAGTACTATTTTCTCATTCATGTGATATGTGATCCCTTGTGAGCCAGTCACATGCTTGCAAGCTAATTGGATGACATTCCACCCAGAGGGCCCAGAGTATATCTATCCGTCATATGGATGGACAAATCTCACTCTTGATCCATATGCCTCAACACATACTTTCCGAACACTCAATGCCACCTTTATAGCCACCTAGTTACGGTATGGTGTTTGATGTCATCAAAGCATCCATCCGGTGATGGTGATTAGCATGATCTCATGGTCGAAGGATTTAGGTTACTATGTATCTGAAAGCTTATAGCAACTAAATTATATTAAATGAATTGATCTTTATGCTATACTTAACTATAGGAGTATGTCCATCACACCATTCTCCTAATGATATGATCTTGTTGTTAATAGCATCTCAATGTTCATGATTAGGAAACCATGATCATATATTAACCAACAAGCTAGTTTAACAAGAGGCTTTACTAGGGACTCTTTTATGTTTACAAATCACACACGTATTAATGTTTTCGGTTAATACAATTATAGCAGGGTATGTAAACATTTATCATAAGCGTGAAGATATGATAATAACCTCTTTATTATTGCCTCTTGGGCATATCTCCAACAGTCTCCCACTTGCACTAGAGACAATAATCTAGTTTCAAATCTTTGTGTATTCAACACCTATGGCTTTCCGATGTTGTATTTACACGATTGCTAGTGGTCAACTAATCTTCGGATCCGACTCTTTCAGGTCTATGTGTAATTGCATGTCTTTGCGTCTCTACGCATCACTTATTCTCTAATGAGATGGTTTTGTATAAATTTGGTCCTTTGGTGAGACCTTTGGTTCCTTGGGGTTAAAACATATTGATAATATTGTCATACAATATATCTTCATAGTACTATCCCGATGTGAACCACATCTAGTTTGATAACAAACTACTTAACACAAATGCCCTCTTTTGATGTTATAATAGCAGTCATATACTTAGCCTTCTGTTGTAGTATATGTCATAATGTCTTAACTTTGGAACTCATCTAAATCCATTATGGAACTTACTTTCCATTATATTGTGCCACCCTTAGTTCAGATTGAGATAAACTTAATTTGTACTTTGTGACAAAACTAGTATCAATGTAATACTTTTATAATGAACTAATCATCTATTTGTCACATCTACAAAAATAATATATTCTTAGTTCTTTCAAAAGATCATAAGAATATCCTTACTATCGTCCAATGATCATCTTATGAATCATTCTGTTATATGCTCATAACATTTAGAGCATAGGACATATCTGGATTTGTACATATCACAGTATGATTGATATAAATACTCTTTATGATTTCATACATCAAGTATCAATCTATACTTGAATCTTTGTTTCACTTACCAAGTGTCTATACACTTGAATTTTGATTTAATCCTTTCTGTGTGTCAAGAACCTTTCTTGTCATTTCCATATTGAACTCATTCGATATCTCATCTATGTATATTTGGCACAACCATATTAGCGTCTCAATCTATCTATATAGATATTTATGCCAAATATTCGGGTTTTTCCTAAGTCTTTCATCGAGATGAAATTCTTAACATGTGTCAATTAAATATACATCATTTCCAATCAACAATATGTATTTCACATAATGTATTAGAAATATGTCTTAGCGCTCCCACTTAATTTCTTGCAAATGCAAGAATCTTCATCGTCTCTGATGAATTTAAACTCTTGTCATGAGCATCTTCTTCATCATCATCATGGTGAACATTGTCATGAGCATCTTCATCTTCATCATCTTCATCTTCATCATCATTTCTTGCAAATGCAAGCATCTTAATCCGTCTAGACTAAACATCGCTATGAAAGATCAAATCTTGTCATAATCAACCTTTGAACATTGTTGTGAACTCTTTCCCAACATGTCGACTATTTCATAGATGTGAAACATCCATGTCTATTTATTTATAGATCCAAACACGACTATAAGGTTTTACACCTTTCCAGAGGGTCTTTCAAGTTCAAAGCTTGATTTCTCGTGTATGGAACTATCACGGATTTTATGGCTCTAAGCCATTTGACGGAGTGAGGGCTCATCATCGCTTCTTTGCATGTAGTCAGTTAATTAATGTCAAATAATGATTAAACCCTCAAATCTTGGTATTTGATTGTTTATCCGACCTACTTGGTTTAATAGTAACTTAGACTTCCGTGACCACAACCTTTGATGCACGCGATCCATGAGCATTGTTGCTGCCTCCGGAACACTTTTCGGCGTTGCACAATTTTGCACATATAGCTAAGGTTCTTTTAGCCTTATCAAAGTTCTATTGTCCTCTCACTTAACTTTTCATGGAAAATTCCTTTCTCAAATAATCTTGACGTTCTAAGCGACAAACATTTTTGTCTTTGGTGTTATGGAGGAATACTCAACGATTATTCGAAATAACATACAAAGATATGTTCATCTGATTTTGGTTGCAAACATCTTTCTTATGCATAGCATACCAATGTTTAAGAAAGGACAACTTGGGTTTTATCCCAAACCATAACTTTATATGGTGTCATTTCAACGGATTATGATGGAGCTCTTTTTAGTGGGAAAACGGTAGTCTCTAAAGCTTTAATCTTTAAAATATAATGGCAGTTTTATAAATTACACCTTTGATCTTATCATGTCAAACAAGCTTTCATTACATATCTTGAACGCTCCATACTCTTATGGTGTTTCGGGAAATGCAAATCCACGGAACGATTCCTCAAATCTAAGGTATTATGCTAAACTTGTAACTCAAATATCTTCCTTTATGATCCTATCATAAATTCTTTATTTTATTGTTACATTGATTTTGCACTTCATCTTGAAAGTTTTTGAACTTTTCAACTGTTTCACACTTCATCCTCATTAAGTAAATATTCATATATTCACTCAAATTTTCGGATAAAGCATATGAAGTTGAAATCCATCGCTCTTGACTACACGTAATGGACTTCATACATCAAATATATACAAATTCCAATAATCTAGTCATTCGTTCTCTTTTGGCCTATGAACGGAGTTTTAATTATTTCTAGGAAAGTTTCACAAGCGTCATTTGATCAAAAATCAGAAGACTCCAAAATTCCATCCACGTGGATTTTCTTCATGTTTTCTTTCCAATATAATTTAAACGGTGATGTCACTTCCTAAGTGATCTTTCAATCAATTTGTCTTTCAATATTTTTAGCACTAGTTTTATGGATGTGATTTCTCCAACGAGATTTGTAAATCATCCATCTTTTATGGATTACGCCAATTATTTGAACAAGCCTTTTGTTCTCATAATACTGATAAAACAAATCTTGAAGACAAGCTTTGATTTCAACGAGCAACACGATAACCAATTATTTGTTCTTGATGAACATCATCACATATTCTTTTGCTGGTTACTTAGGTCATTGTAGTTCATGAATTGTGTTGTTTCGTATGACGATTCACACCAACAAATTCAGTATCTAATACTTAAGAACCACATTATTTAATAAGCAAATAATATAGCCATAACATGTATATCCTCTATATACCTAAGCTGAACAATTCTAGTCTTTTCTTTTCTGCCATATATTTATGAGATTCTCTTTCAGTATTTCATTTTCTGTTTGAAAGAATCTATGAACATCAATAGTGAAGCCATACACATGACACATAGTCCAAAGCATGTATAGTTAAATACCATTATCTTTGGACTTGCACTTTTAAGTGAATCACCATCATCAAATATTTGGTGTTCTCTCAAATTTCATTCTTTAGCAATCATTTAGTGTAGTAAACATTTTACCTACATTGAATATTCATCCTTATCATGGAACTATTCATGATCAAGCTACTATAGCTTATAACGGTGAATTGCGAGTATAATATTTCTCTCCAAAACCTTTTGGAGGATTAGGACGACCAACGTCTCCAACCTTTTGCAAATTCTCATCAAATATGAGAACATAAACTTTGCCATATTATACTCTATCATGTTGTAAACAAAACATTGTTTCAGATATCGCAATATCTTCCACATATGATGGTTTCTGAAACAATTCTTTCAGCTCCTAGATAACCTTGATATTAAAACAATCTTTTGAATTTCAAGAATCATGGAGATAAACATAATACTTATATACTAACACTGGAATTGTTACTCTTGATTTAATACCAATTATTAAACTTCACGGAGTAACCGAAACTTACTGAAAATTTGCAATAGGACTTTTAAACTTTAGATTAACACTTCAAAACAATACGATGCCAGTTCGTAAAGAAATTAACCAGAATTCTATAGTTCTATTATCTCAATTTTAACTAAGTGCAAGGTGGTAAACGGATGCCAATGACTACAACAACTATGCAAATTCACTTTGATTTAATTTATGATAAATAGTGTTCAACTTTTAATCATATTGATGTTGAACTCCCACTCAAAACAATATCCCTCACATTGTTTTAGTGATCACACGAACCAAATTCACTACACCAAGTCCGATCATCACGTGACATGATATAGTTTCAAAGGCAAACAATCATCATATTCATCATATCATCTATATGACTCATGCTTTACCTTTCGGTATTCCGTGTTCCGAGACCATGTCTGTACATGCTAGGCTCGTCAAGATGTAACCTTAGTTTCCGCATGAGCAAATCTGGCTTGCTCCCATTGTATACACTCGCAGAATCTAACACACCCGTTCATCACGTGGTGCTTCAAAACAACGAAGTTTGGCAACGGTACCTACTAAGGATGAACACTTTATAACTTGATATTTTGTGAGAGGGATCATCTTATAATGCTATCGTCGCGAACTAAGCAATACAAGATGCATAAAAGGATTAACATCACATGCAATTCAAAATATGTGATATGATATGGCCTTTCTTCTTTTGCATCCGATCTCTATCTCCAAGCATGAACATGATCTCCATCATCACCGGCATGGCATCAAGGTCAATGGCGCCGCTCCATGGTTGTCGTCCACCAGCATCAACTATTACAACCATTTTGAATAATAGACACGCAGGTCTAGACGAAATTAAAAGACAACCATATGGCTCCTGCCGGTTGTGGACTTACAATAAGGAACATTGCATACATCATATATAATCACAATCATGGTCATATCACATCACAGCACACCCCTGCAAAACAAAGTTAGACGCCTCTAATTTTCTTTGCATGTTTTACGTGGTTTGGGGCTTTCATCAAGTGACGTTCTAACTTACGAACAAGAACCACAACATTGATACTAGTATTGTCAATCACCCGTTGTAAATTGAATCTTCACTATGTTGGGAGAAACAGGCACCCGCAAAGCCACTTATGCAATACAAGTTGCATGTCAAGCGTGGAGAAAGTCTCTGAACAATGTCATGTAAGGTTAGCCCGGGCCGCTTCATCCCACCATCCCGCAAGATGCAAAGTACACAAGAATCAATCGACAACAAAATTATCAACGCCCATAATGACCATTGTGTTCTACGGTGCAACAGATCTACATATAGACACGGTTCTGATACCACTGTAGGGGTTCGTAGCATGGAAAAAAAATCTACCACATGCACACAAACAAGCTAAGATCTATCTACTAGATTGGAGCAACGAGTCGATTAGAGTACTCACCCTCAAAGATTCCAAAGCGGTTAACGAGAGCAGATTCTCGTGGGTGATGTAGTCGTACACTTGTCGATATCAAGATCGCATAGACGATCCTTCTGGCGCTGCGTTCTGGTAGCACTTTCGCAGTCGGTCACACGTTCGGTACTCGATGAAGACCTTCCTCTCCCTTGTTCCAGCAGGCATCGGAGGTTGTAGTTCTCCCCTCGCGATTCCGGCAGCACGACGGCATGGTGTTAGAAGTGGAGGGAAAATCCTGCAGGGCTTCGCCTAACCCGGAGTAGGTTATGGTGGATCTAGGGTTTTCGGTGATCTAGGGTTTAGAGGGCCGGAGAGGAGGAGGCGTGGCCAGCGGCGGCTAGGACGGCGACGGCGAGCCGGCGGCGGCAGCGCGGCTAGGTGGGGAAGGGCTGGTGTTGTGTGTTCTTGGGGCACCCCCTCCCCTCTATTTATGAGAGGGAGGGCGGCTTGGGAGAGGGTAGTTTGAATCCTTCCCCAACTCCCTCTCCTTGTTGGCTTGTGGTGGAGGGAAAGAAGGATTCTTTCCTTCCTCCACCAGGACATATTGTCCCAGTTTGACTTTTCAAACTTGCCTTTTGACTTTCAATTTGTAGCTTGATTTCTTCTTGCTAATTCCCAACCAAGTGACCTAGGACATGATCCAATCATTCCACTTATCCATGACATATTCATGTTCCCTTCCCCTTCCGGTCCGGTGAACCTTCTAAACCCTTCTAGAACCTCTCCGATGAAATCATTGGAATCATTCCCGAACTCCGGAATTGGACTTTCCTTATATGAATCTTATGCTCTGGACCATTCCGGATCTCCTCGTGATATCCCGGATCCCATCCGAGACTTCGAACAACATTCAGTCTCCCTACTTACATTCCATATCTACTAAACAACATCGAATCCTTAAGTGTGTCTCCCTATGGTTCGTGAATTGCGCGGACATGACTGAGACACTTCTTTGATCAATAACCAATAGAGGAATATGGAAATTCATATGGCTCCCACATATTTCTACGATTACTTTGTGATCAAATGAACCACTTACATACGATACCAATTTCCCTTGGTCTCGCGATAGTTTACTTATCTGAGGTTTGATCGTCCGTATCTCTGCATACCTAGTTCAACCTCGTTACCGATAAGTACTCTTTTCTCGTTCCTTTGATATGTGATCCCTTGTGAGACAGTCACATGCTTGCAAGCTAATTGGATGACATTCCACCAAGAGGGCCCAAAGTATATCTATCTGTCATATGGATGGACAAATCTCACTCTTGATCCATGTGCCTCAACACATACTTTCCGAACACTCAATGCCACCTTTATATCCACCTAGTTACGGTGTGGTGTTTGATGTCATCAAAGCATCCTTCCGGTGATGGTGATTAACATGATATCATGGTCGAAGGATTTAGGTTACTATGTATCAGAAAGCTTATAGCAAATGAACTATATTAAATGACTTGATCTTTATGCTACGCTTAACTATAGGAGTATGTCCATCACATCATTCTCCTAATGATATGACCCTGTTGTTAATAACATCTCTATGTTCATGATCAGGAAACCATGATCATATATTAACCAACAAGCTAGTTTAACAAGAGGCTTTACTAGGGACTCTTTTATGTTTACAAATCACACAAGTATTAATGTTTCCGGTTAATACAATTATAGCATGGTATGTAAACATTTATCATAAGTATAAAGATATGATAATAACCACTTTATTATTGCCTCTTGGGCATATCTCCAACAGTCTCCCACTTGCACTAGAGTCAATAATCTAGTTTCAAACCTTTGTGTATTCAACACATATGGCTTTCTGGTGTCGTATGTACACGATTGCTAGTGGTCAACTGATCTCCGGATCCGACACTTCCAGGTCCGTGTGTAATTGCATGTCTTTGCGTCTCTACGCATCACTCATTCTCTAATGAGATGGTTTTGTATAAATTTGGTCCTTTGGTGAGACCTTTGGTTCCTTGGGGTTAAAACATATTGATAATATTGTCATACAATATATCTTCATGGTACTATCCCGTTGTGAACCACATCTAGTTTGATAACAAACTACTTAACACAAATGCCCTCTTTTGATGTTATAATAACAGTCATATACTTAGCCTTCTGTTGTAGTATCTGTCATAATGTCTTAACTTTGGAACTCATCCAAATCCATTATGGAACTTACTTTCCATTATATTGTGCCACCCTTAGTTCAGATTGAGATAAACTTAATTTGTACTTTGTGACAAAACTAGTATCAATATAGTACTTTTACAATGAACTAATCATCTATTTGTCGCATCTACAAAAATAATATATTCTTAGTTCTTTCAAAAGATCATAAGAATATCCTTACTATCGTCCAATGATCATCTTATGAATCATTTTTTTATATGCTCATAACATTTAGAGCATATGACATATCTGGATTTGTACATATCACAATATGATTGATATAAATACTCTTTGAATCTTTGTTTCACTTACCAAGTGTCGATACACTTGAATTTTGATTTAATCCTTTCTGTGTGTCAAGAACCTTTCTTGTCATTTCCATATTGAACTCATTCAATATCTCATCTATGTACATTTGGCACAACCATATTAGCGTCTCAATCTATCTATATAGATATTGATGCCAAATATTCGGGTTTTCGTCGAGATGAAATTATTAACATGTGTTAATAAAAGATACATCATTTCCAATCAATAATATGTCTTCCACATAATGTATTAGAAATATGTCTTAGCGCTCCCACTTAATTTTTTGCAAATGCAAGCATCTTCATCGTCTCTAATGAATTTAAACTCTTGTCATGAGCATCTTCATCTTCATCATCATCATGGTGAACATTGTCATGAGCATCTTCATCTTCATCATCTTCATCTTCATCATCATTTCTTGCAAATGCAAGCATCTTCATCCGTCTAGACTAAACATCGCTATGAAAGATCAAATCTTGTCATAAAATCCGTCTAGACTAAACATCGCTATGAATGTGATACAATTAGCTTGCAAGCATGTGACTGGCTCACAAGGGATCACATATCACCGAGAGGGCCTAGAGTATATCTATCTGTCATATGGATGGACAAATCCCACTCTTGATCCATGTGCCTCAACACATACTTTCTGAACACTCAATGCCACCTTTATAGCCACCCGGTTACGGTGTGGTGTTTAATGTCACCAAAGCATCCATCCGGTGATGGTGATTAGCATGATCTCATGGTCGAAGGATTTAGGTTACTATGTATCTGAAAGCTTATAGCAACTAAACTATATTAAATGACTTGATCTTTATGCTATGCTTAACTATAGGAGTATGTCCATCACACCATTATCCTAATGATATGATCTTGTTGTTAATAACATCTCAATGTTCATGATCAGGAAACCATGATTATATATTAACCAACAAGCTAGTTTAACAAGAGGCTTTACTAGGGACTCTTTTATGTTTACAAATCACACAAGTATTAATGTTTCCGGTTAATACAATTATAGCAGGGTATGTAAACATTTATCATAACTGTGAAGATATGATAATAACCTCTTTATTATTACCTCTTGGGAATATCTCCAACACACTTATACACCGATGCACACAAATGATACCGACAAATTTACGTGTCATAGTAGGTAGAACGCAAGATTGGCGCTATTCCATGTCGCGCTTGCGCAAGGGTGGCATTACCTATTGCTCCATGCATTTAAAGCGTCGAGTAAATTTGTCCAATACTCAATTTGGTCAAATACATCCAGCTGACTGGTTAAGCTTGTCTTGCTGACACGTGTCCTACCAGCGAGCCTTAGACTTTATATCTTGCTCTCCCCTCCAAAATGCCTCTCCACGAATCTGCCGCGGTGGTGCGGCAGCGGAGACTGTAGTGGCGACCGGTGTGACACCGCAATGGAGTCTCCAACGGGTGATAGATATGTAAGTTAATTGTATATTTATTCTAGTCTAGATCCAATTTGCCAGTTTCCTTTGGATACCAACTCAGATCTCACGAACATATTTTGGGTATTTTTCTAGGACGACGTAATGCCACGCTGGATCTCTGATCCATCCTGGAACGGTGTCCCTATGAGATATTGCTACAACAAAAGATGTTTGTGCAATAGATTCCCGTGCAGTCTCGTCGCTTTCCATGGCAAGCACACCGGCCGTAGGTTCCTTGGCTGCCACCTCAAAATGTTGAAGTGCCCATACTTGTCATGGAAGGATAGACTGCACTCGAAGAAACTACATCGTGCGTTGGTCAAAACATGGAAGGAAACCAAGGAAGAAGATTTGAGTGAAAGCTTCGACATGGACGAGCTCGAGAAGGAAGCGAGAGAGCTATCCAAAGAAGAAATTTCCTCTTCACTAAGGGTGATGCATGATATGCGTCTGAATGTTGCTAGATCTCTAGAGCCTGTTAGGATTGCACTAGATGGCCTATATCTGGGTATTACTGATGTTTAAGATTTAAGAATGTTATTATATTGTAAAAAACATGTTTATTTGTTCTTAATAAGCCGATAAAATGCAAATTAGCCGCACCATTGTGGTATTATTGTGCACATGTGGCCCATTTGTTGAAGAGCCCATAAAACAAACCCTAACCAACTAACCCTCATTGTTCCTCCTAATATAATAGAAGCAACCCTTGCCCCTCCTTCTGGCTACCAGGATGTCGTCGCACTCCCCATTCCCCACACCGGTACTCAAACCTTAGATCTCACTAGCCACACACTCACTCATCCTTCCAGTCCCCAAACCATATTTCTCATTAGGACGCATGCCCACTTATCCTACCAATCCCTACTACTACTTCCGCACTCGACACTTACCCCCGAAGACCAAGCTCGGCTGCTCCATCAGATCCGTCACGGTGGACGAATCAGATCCGCGCGTGGTCGTCGCGCTTGCGGTGGACGAAGCTAATCCACGCTTGGTCATCACACTCGTGTTGGATGAAGCTCATCCGCGCAAGGTTGTTGCGCTAGTGGTGGACCAAGCAGATTTGTGCAAGGTTGTTACGCTCATGGTGGACGAGGCAAATCTGCGGGAGGTCGCGAGCTCATCATGCTAGTTCACCTTAGACTATTGTTTAGGAATTCTAAGAATAGAGAGGCTCTCAAAAATTATAATTAGTGTTAAGGAATTCTTATGCTTTTGTTTTTGATTTTTGAAGCAGTTCTTTTCTAATATGTGAAACAAATATATCTATATATATATTGTTAATATGGTATCATCATAAATATGAGTGGTATGCAGAAACTAAATTAGTAATTGCTAATTCCCATTAAGTGGTGTGTTGCTGATATGTGTTAATTAGCAACATAGTTTAATTATTGTTAATGTAAATAACTTTATATTATGCTAGAAGGTGTAACACGACAAATAATACGCAGATACATGGCACTAAAGTTCCGCCGTCTTATGTAATGTACTAAGGCGCATCCTATTTCGTGTCGCGTAAGCACTAGGTCGGCAGATGATGTTGTGCCGACCCAAAAAAAAGTATCATTGTTGCACTTTCTGCAACGCAGTTATCCTTGGTGTCCTTTTTTGTCACGCTAGCACGAGTATGGTGACTAGTGGTGCTTGACATGGGAGCACTTTGTTGGAAGCCCCAAGAGCAAGGTGTGATGAGCACAGCAGCAAGTCTTCTCTCAGTAGAGACCTAGGTTATCGAACCAGAAGGAGGAAGGAAACGTCACACAGGTGTTGCAAGCAACGCAGAGACCTGCACAACACAAACTCAAGACTTTTCCCCAACAAACAGTGAGGTTGTCAAGCTCACCGGTTTGCTGTAACAAAGGATTAAACGTATGCTATGGAAGGTAATGGTTTGCAGCAAGTAAACAAGTAACAATGGAAGATGTATCAATGGTAAAGATTGTACCGGGGTCCATAGTTCACTAGAGGTTCTCTCCTTAGATAAACACCATGGCATGAAGGGTAAACAAATTATAGCGGGGCAATTGACAGGAACTGAGCAAGGCATAACAATGCAATTACTAGTCAGAAAGATCCTATGAGATTCGATTGGGCAATACAACAAGATACATAGATCGCCATCCAACTGCATCTATGACTAGAAGTCCACCTTCAGGTTATCATCCAAACCCCCTCCAGTATTAAGTTGCAAGCAACAGACAACTGCTTTAAGCAAAGTGTGTAAGGTAAATAGTCCACATGTTCCATGAACAAGAGACCGTTGTTTTCTCCCTAGTAGCAAAAACACATCTACAATCGAAGAGATTTCTATCACTTCCCTTAGAAACTAGAGGTATGAACCCACTATCAAGCATAAATACCCCCTCTTGGAGTCACTAGCAACTACTTGGCCAAGATAGCTACTAACAACGGAGAGCATGCAAGATCACAAATAACACAGTCATGATAGAATCATAAAAACAAAACCATTAATCAAACCAACATAATAATCTCAATATCCATCGGATCCCCGCAAACACAACATGCATGATTACAAATAGATTAGATCTTGATCATGAACGGAGCTCACAAGATCTATACATGAAAGCACAAAGGAGGAGATACAACCATCTAGCTACTACATGGACCCATAGTCCAAGGTAGAACTACTCACGCATCATACCAGAGAGAAGACCTCTGGGATGATCTCCCCTCCTGCAGGGTGCCGGGAAGAACTTTAGATCCCCTCCCCCCGATCTAGGGACGACGGTGGCGGCGGCTACAGAAGGTTTCGTGGAATATTGATCGGGTACTTAGGGTTTCTGCATCGGGGGCTTCTTATAGGCGAAGGGGGAGGCCGAGGCGGTGGACAGGGGTCCTACACCCTGCCTAGGCGCAGGGCAGGGCCCACCCACGCCTAGGGGGTGTGGATGCCCTGGCATGCCTCTCCGTCTCCCCTCTAGACTTCTTGTTCCCCACGGAAAGTAATTTACTTTGACGTTTGTCCCGTCCATTTCCGAGAATATTTCTTTACTAGCTTTTCTGGAACCAAAAACAGCAGAAAACAGGCAACTAGCACTGTGACAACTTGTTAATAGGTTAGTACCAGAAAACATGTAAAAAGCACCTCAAAGTGTAGACAAAACAAAGCAAAGCAGATACTAAACAAGCATGGAGCATCAAAAATTATAGATACGTTTCCGACGTATCAAGCATCCCCAAGCTTAACTCCTCCTCGTCCTCGAGTAGGTAAGTGATAAAAAGAATAATTTTGAGGTGACATGCACCCTCACAATAAAGATCAAACCATTTGCAAGCATTGAAAGCTGGGATCAAAGAACTCTAAACATGTGCATTAAAGATGGAGTTCTAACAATAGGACATAGTAACTATGCATGCAACATGTCAAGCTACAAACAAAGATCATGAATAATATGCGTTGAAAAACGTTTGTTTTTTTTCACATACAAAAACATGGCATAGTGGCAATCAGCTTGTCCCTCATAGAGTAGCAAATAGATGCATAGGACACCTTCAAAGTTCACAAGAGTGATTAGAAACAAGTAGCACAAGAACAAGTAATATCATAAAATGCATCAATCAATAAGATTTGGAACACTGCACACAAAAGGACAACTATGATCTCTTAATGGTGCCTAAAGGTAGAAGGTGGAGACTCAAATAATAATAGTGGAAGAAAGGCCTTTCTTATAAAGGAAGCAGGGATTTCAAGTTTCAAAAAGAGCTTCCAAAAATTATGGTACTTGTTAGCTTTCAGCCCTCATTGCCCCTATCATAAGCATCTTGAAGTGATTAAGGTTAAAGTGAACAAAGATGGAGTATATGCTTGACGAAGTATAAGTTGGCAATCTCAAGTCCCTTGAATACGAGGGCCACACCTCATGCTACTCAACTTCAGTCACCTACAAGTTATTATCATTATAAGTATTTGCATATCATAGAGAACCGCCAACGAGGTACCCCTTGCACATGGTATAGGAGCTTTCCCATAACCAAAATTACAAGGCAAGCTGTCGGGGGGTTAACCTCGGGTAGGTCAGAGACGGGGAAAGACAGAGGTAAGGTCCCCGTCTGATTGCCGAGCTACGGCCTAGGTCGGCCGAATCATGTATATGTCGGCCGATGAACGGAGGCAAGAAGCTCGCGTATAGGTATAAAGTGGTAATCTGGCCGAGTTAACGAGAAACTCAGCCGGATTACACAAATGATCTTCATGCAGGTGAGGAGCAGGCGAATAACACAAGGTAAGGCCGAGTTATCTGAAGCTTGCGGAGAAGGAGAAGCTTAGGTCAAACCCTAGGCTTCAGGCTAAAAGGAATCGAACAGGCCAAGCGCAAGAGACAAGGAGGCGCAGGACGGAGGGCGAAGGAGGTCACGGAGGTGACAAAGTCTTTGGAGCCCGAGGCACGCAGAAGGAGCCACTGGAACTTTGCCGTCATTGGAAGGAGACAGGGGAAAGGAGGCCGCGGATTACCACTTTGGGACAAGCATATTCCTCGAATATGCTTGCCGTCGACCTAAGGGCACCCAAGGCACCCCTTTATAAGGGAGGTTTGGACCTGAGGGGAGAGATCTTTTGAGCAACGTTAGGGTGGGAGATTCGCATAGTTCCACTGTAAACAGCTCTAGGAGCACTTGTAACACATAGAGAGAGAAATAAAGTTCATCACTTTGGCAGCTTGAGTGTAAAGACAGTTGCATCTTCCCTCCCCAGATCCCACTAGCATCCATTGGCCCCATACTTTAGCCTACCCATGGCATCTGCCGTGCCACCACCACGACAGTTGGCGCCCACCGTGGGGCCAGCAGCGGTGCTAGCTGGAGTTGTGATCCGGACGGGAAACTTCATCAACACCGGCGAGCGCGTTGTTTCTGGCGTGGTCCAGAGATTTGGTCTCTGTGACTATGTCAGACAATGCAGGAGCTTCGGGAAAACTCCCCGCAACGGGATCTTCATCGGCCTGGGCGAGCACAGGATCTACGTCGGCGTCGACGTCTCCGACGTTTATCCTCACCGGGTTGTTGTTGCAGGGGAACCACCTCGAAGCGCAGCGAGCTGTCCATCAGGAGAACGTCTGGCCAGCGGCGTCGAGGTGATGGTCGCAGCAGGGGCACAAGCGGGAGCAGCATTGGCCGGGTCAAGCAGAGAGCCGCAGGTGCAGTGCGCCAAGCGCCAGATTGCAAACCGCTGAGGTAATTCCGCCGTGGCAAACCGGCGAACTACATGACACCACCCCAAAGGCACCAAGAGTGAGAGGACCACCTCTGGAGAGACCAGAGAACATTCTTCAGGCAACTATAGATAACTTAACTACACCTGTAGCGCCGATACTTGATCCGGCAAATGCTCAGGCAGAGTTAGAGGAAACCAGGCAAAAAGTGCTGGTAGAGGCCCAAAAAGTATCGGCCCTGCGGGAATCCTTGAACAGGACCCTGAGAGAATATGCAAAAGCTAATAAGCTTGATATCGCACCCGAGCGGGTGGATGAACTGAGATTAAGAGGAAAGAACCTCATGAGTGATATTAACAAAGAGCATGAAGCTCACAAAGCCGAATCGGGCGATTTGGGTTTGCCGAGGTACAGTACACCGGCGAAAAACCTAAGAGCGGCAAATGCAGCAGCATTGGAACTAGAAGGGTTAACGGGAGAAGCTCGGCAGAGGCAGCAAGAAAGAGTGAATGAACTGGTGCGCATCGCGAACCAGCAGAATGAGGAAATGCTCAGAGCTAACCCGGCAAGACCAGGGGCCTCGCGAATGGTTCATTCAAGGGGCAAAGACTGCTTTATCTGGCAGCAATGCATCTTCACCCGGAAACAATGCAAGAAAAGAAAGAGCAGTAACCTCGGGGAAGAGGAACAAACAGATCGTTCCATATGACCCGGCAATAGCTGGAAAGGCAAATGAGAACAGAGGAAATGCAAGCCGAGGTAATAGCGGAGAGAGAAACCACGGCCGTATGGAAAAGGACGGCGGCGGTCGAGGTAATGGGGAGCACGGCAGAAAAGAACCCGCGAGAGACAATCATGAAAACCAAGCTCGGCGAAGTAAGGAGAAGTGCGCTCCACCCGCTGCCAAGACATGAGCCTCGGCAAGAAAGAGAAGTGAGGCCAGCTCGCTATAATCGGATGAATGAAAGGTATAATGATGGATATTCCGGTAGAATACGCAAACCAGGGTGGGGACCATCACTATGGGATGCAGGATAGAATCCTGTACCGAGATTTGCCAGCGAATGATGCAAGAGTAAAATTGGATCGGTTATATCGGTCCGAGCTATTGGAAGAGCAAGGTCCACCAGGTCCGGCGTGTTTTGGACCACGGATCATGGGCGAACCACCAGTACCAAATTTTCAGTTGGCGAGGCACAAAACGTACAATGGAAGTACCAAGCCACAAGGCGGTTAATTGATTATGCTACATGATGAAGATAGCGGTGGCAACCTGAGATGGGCTATGCGGTATGTCCCGCAGATGTTGGAAGGACCAGCGGTATGGTTGAATAATCAACCAGCGGTATCAACCGCTGGTTAGACTTGAAGAGATGTTAAAAACAACTTTACCAAACATACAAGAGACCGAATAGACCACGAAGATCGGCCATGTGCAAGCGAGGCGAATGAAACAGATAGAGAGTTTTAACTCGATGGTGTAACTTGAGAAACTCATGTGAAGGAGTTATTGAATCATAGCGATCGCTTGGTTCGCGCAAGGCTGCCGTTACGCCCGGTGTGTTGTGGCAACGCTGCGAGAGATATGCCAACCACCTTTGGCGAAACTATCGAATAGCGGACTCCTATGCTTTGGGTGATCCAACCCAACCGGAGTTAATGTCGGCAGATCATCGTGAGCAAGACGATCAATACGCGAGAATTGGCGGGTCATCTAGGCGTGATTTCAGAGGAAGAAGAAGAGAAGAGAGGCGGATTATAGGTATAATTCGGCCTGTGTGGTACTGTGGCCCAAGATCAGCCGAGTCAAGGAGTAACTCAAGCGGAAAAATGGACCTCAACAAAGACCGCAAGAAATGATGGAAAGAGGCAATGGACCCCGAGCAAAAGAAGCAATGGCAAGAGAAGCCAAGTATACATTTGAATCCATGTTGGATCAGTGTAAATTTCACACATCAAACCCATCTAGACCAGCCAATCACACAACAAGCAATGTGCTTGGATGAAAAATGCGATGGGTAACCCGCAGGAGTTCAGCTCCCCATCGGATGCAACAAAAAGATCGGCAGATTAATCGAGCAAATGCACGACAATCGATGTGCCGCCCCCTCCGAGGTATGATAATTCGGATCGGAGGGATGCGGCATCAAGTAATGAACCAGGGCGTGACGGAAGGATAAATCCGCAAATCCGGACGCAATGATTACAGGAACATCACGTCATACTGCGTGTTCACAAGCAATGAGGACAAACAAGTGTGCGTGCCGACATATGGAAGTGAATGCGGTTGTACCGGGTGCCAAGATATCGACCATGGTCCGATCGGAGATAACTTGGAGCATAAAAGATCACCCTGTGATAATGCGAATCCAGGATCATACGCACTTGTGTTGGATCCGACATTTGTGGGACCAAGCATCAATGTGAAATTCTCAAAAGTACTCATTGATAATGGAAGCGATATTAACATCATGTACAAAGATACCATGCACAAGCTCGGTATATCACAGAACATCCGCGATCCACAAGGACAATTTTCCATGGGATAGTGCCGGGGCTTTCATGTGAGCCCATTGGTAAAGTCCAGTGGACGTCTTATTCGATAAGAGATAAGCTGCAGAGCGAAAATTTGGAATTTGAGGTGGTTGATCCGGAAAGTTGTTATCATGCTCTACTCGGACGTGACCGGCCAAATTCATGAGCGATTGTCATATAGGTTATCTAAAGATGAAATTACCGGACCACAAGGGTGATAACGATTGGGGGATTACAAGAAGTCAATGGAGTGTGCCTCGGCGGATCAAATTTGGCGAATCATTGGTCATAGCGAGAAAAGAAAAGGATTCAAGAGGTAGCAGCCCTCGCGGTCGGCACAATTAAGCATGCGGCATTGGCCAACCCTCATGGCAGCGTTTCTTTCAACCAACCAAAGAGGCGAAGAAATTTCAGATTGATGAGCAATTCCCAGCGCCTTGTCACTATTGGTGCAGGTCTTGACGCTAAATAGGAAGGCGAGCTCACCAACTTCCTCCGTGAGAATCGGGACATATTTGCATGGTCAACACAAGACCGCAAGGTGCCGAGGAGTTGGTGAGCACTCTTTAAACGTCTGTGCCGTGAGCACGGCGGTGAAGCAACCTCTCCGCCGCTTCGCCGAACAGGAGAAAAGTAATAGGGATGAAATAACTCGGCTTCGCGCCGGGTTTATCATGGAGGTGCTTTCACCCGGATTGGTTATCAAATCCGGTGCTAGTGGAAAAGAAAAAGATGATCCCAATGTAGCCATTGTGTGGCGAATGTGTATCGACTACACTAACGAACAAGGCGTGTCCGAAAGATCCTTTCCCATTGCCTAGAATAGATCAAGTCATTGACTCGACCGGCTGTGAGCTGTTATCATTTGTAGACGCCGTATTCGGTTTCCACGGATCGTTAAATCCGCCGATCAAATAAAGACGGCATTTATTACCCGTCTGGGCTTATTGTTATCGCACGATGCCATTCGCCTGAGAAATGCGAGCAACGTACCAAAGGTGCATGCAAAAATGCTTACATGATCAGATAGGAAAAAATGTACAAGTATATGTGGATGACGTAGTCATCAAAACTAAGGAAAGCAGAACCTTGCTAGAAGATATACGGCAAACTTTTGCGAACCTGAGAAGGTTCCGAATGAAACTTAATCCAGAGAAATGCACGTTCGGCGTGCCGGCAGGAAAACTACTCGGGTTCCTTGTGTCCAGCCGAGGTATCGAGGCTAATCCGACGAAGATAAGAGCAATAGAAAAAATGGAATTGCCGAGATGTTTGAATGATGTACAAAAATTCACGGGCTGCCTCGCCTCGCTTAGTCGATTTGTATGTCGGCTAGGAGAGAAGGCACTGCCACTTTATCAGCTGATGAGAAAGTCGGACAAATTCGGCTGGACTCCCCAGGCCGACCTCGCGTTTCACGAGTTGAAAAAGATGCTAGTTACGGCACCCATTCTAGCTTCCCCATTATCAAAAGAACCTATGCTACTTTATATAGCGGCTACCAATCGAGTAGTTAGCACTGTGGTTGTAGTGGAACGACTTGAAGAGGGTAAGTCAGTTCAGATGCCAGTATACTATCTAAGTGAAGTGTTATCCACCTCAAAGCAGAATTATCCGTATTATCAGAAGATGGCCTATGGAGTATATATGTCGGCAAAAAAGCTTAAGCATTACTTTGAAGAGCATCCCATCAGAGTAATATGTGAGGCACCCATAGCCGACATATTGAACAACAAAGATGCGAGTGGCCGAATAGCAAAATGGGCGATTGAGTTATCACCATATGCTCCGCAATTTGATAGAAGAGATGCAATCAAATCTCAGGCTGTCGCCGATTTTCTCGTAGATTGGGCCGAGGTACAATATGAGCCGCCATTGCCAGATCCGAATTACTGGACAATGCATTTTGATGGTTCCAAACTAAGGAACGGTTTGGGCGCAGGAATAGTGCTGACCTCGCCTAAAAAAGACCAATTGAAATATGTACTGCAAATACATTTTGCCGCGTCCAACAATGTAGCTGAATATGAGGCACTAGTCCATGGATTAAAGGTGGCAAAAGAAATGGGAATACGCCGAATCATATGTTATGGTGACTCGGATCTAGTAGTGCAGCAAGTATCGGGCACTTGGGACGCATTAGATGCTAATATGGCTTTATACAGATTCCATGTGCAAAAGATCGTGGATATTTTGAAGGATGTGAATTCCACCATGTACCACGAGCGTAAAATGACGCCACGACACATTGTCAAAGTTAGGATCAACCCGGCATCATTCCTGTGTATAGCCTCGAGCACCTCAGGAAACCGTCAATAAACCCATCACCAGAATCAGAGTCAATCTTTATCCCGGCAAATTCTGCAGAGAATCATACGCCAATGGAAGTAGATCCGCAGAAAGATTCGGAGCCCCTAAAGAGGGGGACATCCGAGGTAATAACAATCGTCGAAAGGGCCGAGGTAAATACGTCGGCAGAAGAAATGGAGATAGACAGTGAAATCACTGCAGAAAGAGCAACGCCGATATGGGCACAACCCATATTTTCGTACCTAAAAGACGCGATACTGCCGAGTAATGAAGTACTAGCCAGACAAACTGTCAGAAGAGCAAAGGCTTATACAATCATAAACAATGAGTTATATAAAAGAAGCGTAACGAGCATATTGCAGAAATGCGTGAGTCCCATGTAAGGTCGAAATCCTTCTAGATATACATCAAGGAGAATGTGGGCACCATGCCTCATCTCGCGCTTTAGTAGCCAAGGCATTCGTGCATGGATTCTATCACAACGGCGTTAAAAGAGGCAGAAGAATTAGTTAAGAAGTGCAATGGATGTCAGAGATATGCAACCAGAATACATATGCCGTCGGCCGAGCTAAAAACAATACCCATTACTTGGCCATTTTCTGTATGGGGTTTAGACATGGTAGGGCCTTTCAAGCCTAAAGAGGAGGAATGAACAAAATCTTGGTCATGGTAGACAATTTCACAAAATGGAGTGAAGTAAAACCAATCAAAAAGTGTGATGGGCACACAGCGGTGAAATTCCTCAAGGATATCATCTTGAGATACGGATACCCACATAGCATTATTACGGATAATGGCACGAACTTTGCGTATGAGCCTTCTAGATTTTGCCAAGAGAAGCACATAAGATTAGATGTTGCCTCGGTGGCTCACCCAAAGATCCAATGGACAAGTTGAAAGATCTAATGGACTGGTTTTGTCAGAATAAAACCACGGCTAGTCGAACCATTGCAAAGGTCGGCAGGATGTTGGATTGAGGAATTACCAGCAGATTATGGAGCCTCGGGACTCCGAACAGATCAACAGGTTATACACCATTCTTTTTTTGGTATATGGGGCAGGCCGTGCTTCCAACCGACATAATACATGACTCGCCAAGAGTTACTCAATATACATCCAGAGGCAAATGAAGTAGCTCGGCAAGATGCCGTAGACTGTTGGAAGAAGCCGAGAATTGACATTATCACGATCGCCATCTATCAATGTAACTTACGGCGGTACCACACAGGAAAGTGAATCCAAGAGTATTCAAAGAGGAGATTTAGTCCTCCGCTAGTGCAACGCAACGCATGCACAAGTTATCACCTCCATGGAAGGACCATTTATCGTGAGCAAAGCATTGCACAACGATATTATCCGATTGATGCTCAATCCTCGAAAAGGCAAGGCAAACAAAGTGGTGAAGAAAGCAAGCGCCTGGAATGTGGCTTTACTTGCCATTTTACTCATAGGGTTGTGTCTCAAGGTCAAAAACCAATGATGTATTTGCACTCGGCACCCAGAAAGGTGACTCGGGACCGCGAAGGTTATATTTATTTCATATCGTATTCAAACCTCGGCACCCAGAGCGATTACTCGGGACCGCCATATGTGATGTTATTTCATGTTTGATATTTAAACCTCGACACCCGAGCGATTACTCGGGACCGCCATATGTGATGTTATTTCATGTTTGATATTTGAACCTCGCACCTTGAGCGCTTACTCGGGGACCGCCATATGTGATGTTATTTCGTTTGATATTTAAACCTCGGCACCCAGAGCAAGAACTTCGGGACCGCCATATGCAATGGTTATTTGGTGTTATATGTTTAGACCTCGGCATCCGAGCAATAGCTCGGGATCGCCATATGGTATACTTATCTCTTTCGTTACACACTTGAACGTTGGCATCGAGCAATAACTCGAGAGTGCCGTATGTTGTTTTCCTTTCATGTTACGAATACGCACCTTGGTGCCCAAAGCATTGACTCAGAATTATCATAGGATGTGTCAAAATTCATAAACACATAGACTTTGGCACCTAAACCAACGACTCGAAACTATGAGCCAACAAGGCAAAAATTAAACCTTGAAAGATGAAGAAGTTATGAGCCAAGGCAAGAACTCGGACGAGCATCCACTTAACTAAGAATTTCAAAAGCACATAGCAAAAGAACCTCGAATCATACGAGTTGACAAATTTTTTCGTTTACATTGAACACCCGGCATACCAGGGATCACGAATAACCTAGGCATCGTTCGTTGGAGGAGCAACCACTTGCTCAGGTGCGGGGCACTCCGAAGTAGGAGGAACTTCGACTGAGGTTGCCTCGCCCTCCGCCGACCCAGGGGTAACTTCGGCGGTTTCACGGGGTTGTTCAGGAGCGCCAAGACGCTGCAGAGAATGCCCGTGCCTTTGGAGGAAGATCGCATCACCATTGCTATCCGAGCTTGAGTGGAGCTATTGGATGTGGCGAATCATCTTCACCTTCCCGTGCTCGCCGGAATCATCACCAAGCATCTTCACCGCGACCTCCCGATCCGGATCCGGGAGAAAACTCGCCCTTCATTCCAAGTGTGCATCGGCATACTCGACGAGCTGGAAAGCCCGAGCTTGCCGAAGAGCAACAAAGGTGGATCTTCAACCCACCGCGAGCCAAAGGCAGATTCATCGTAATGTTAAGAGAGATATCTTCATACCATGACATGATTACAAGAAGGGCCATGTCAAGACCAAAGACGCCAGCAGATTCTCCAAAGACTCAATCCTCTCGGATGCCTTCACTGGTCACCAATAACTTGACCTCGACGATATCAGAGACCCCGAGGTATTCGCCAAAGTGCATGGTAAGCTTTGATAGCGGCGCACCAAGTCCCGCCCATGATTTTCATCGGACCAACCGCCGCACCAACAAAGAACCAAGAAATCCTCCATCGAGTATTCAAAGTCAATGCAGAGGTTCACCTCGACGAAAAGTGCAAGAACAGCTCTAGTACTCACGGGTTTGGCCGGGAAGTGATCTACACAAAACACGGACATGTCAAAGGATAGCAAATGCGACAAAGAAAAAATATAGTTCGGCCAGGCCAAATAACTTACGATGGATATAGTTCATCATTATTTGAAGATCCTTAGCCCAAGTAGCTTTACTCTTCTCGAAACGAGCAATTTCCTCGCTCAAACCGCGAGTTTTAAGTTCGGCAGCTTTGAGGAGTTCTTTGTTCTTCTCCAGATCCAGAGTCAGCCGGCTCTTTTCCAGAGAGAATTCTTGGTCAACCTTTTCTAGCTCGGATTTCTGAGAGAGCTTGAGTGTATTCACCTCGGATCTCAGGCGAGCTATCTCATCATCCTTCTCTTGTAGTTGCGCCGAATGAACGGCGCTTTGTTCTAAAAAATGAAGCATCACGTCAGGCATGGGCACGCAATCTTGTTGCGACGCTGCAAAGTCTTGCAACTCGGCTTTACCACAACCCAACGCAATAAGGAAACTCAGCATAGATACTAAAAGAAGAAGGAGCAAGGGGGAAAGGAAACTAACCTTCCAAGGACTTGACCTTCTTTTCAAGGCGGATATTGAGATTATTGATATTACCTGTTCAAAGAAGAAGGCCATTCATGGACAAGTATATAAGAAAGTTGATAATAAGGAAAAGAAACTATCAACTTACAAACTTTTCATGACGGCGTAACTTTCTCATACTTCTCTTCCAACTTGCGTGCAAGAAGAGCAACCTCGAACTCGGGCAAATCGATCATGTGCAACCCGGAAATGGAGCAAAATGATAAAACAAAAGTTAGTTATAACACATCCGAATCAAGCAAAGCTTAATTCGCCTCTAGGTGGTCGGATATTCAAAGTTATACCAGATCCGAATCAAGTGAGACTTAATTCAGATCTAGGTGGTCGGATATTCAAAGTTATAACACATCCGAATCAAGCAAAGCTTAATTCGCTCTAGGTGGTCGGATATTCAAAGTTATACTGCATCCGAATCAAGTGAGACTTAATTCAGATCTAGGTGGTCGGATATTCAAAGTTATAACACATCCGAATCAAGCAAAGCTTAATTCGCCTCTAGGTGGTCGGATATTCAAAGTTATACGGATCCGAATCAAGTGAGACTTAATTCATCTAGGTGGTCGGATATTCAAAGTTAACACATCCGAATCAAGCAAAGCTTAATTCGGCTCTAGGTCGGATATTCAAAGCTATACCGCATCCGAATCAAGTGAGACTAGATTCGATCTAGGTGGTCGGATATTCAAAGCTATAACATCCGAATCAAGCAAAGCTTAATTCGCTCTAGGTGGTCGGATATTCAAAGTTATGCATCCGAATCAAGTGAGACTTAATTCATCTAGATGGTCGGATATTCAAAGTTATACAGATCCGAATCAAGCAAAGCTTAATTCGCTCTAGGTGGTCGGATATTCAAAGTTAAACTAGATCGTAATCAAGCAAGACTTAATTCAGATCTAGGTGGTCGGAGATTCAAAACTACGCCAGATCCGAGTCAAGAAGGACTTAACTCGGCTCTATGAGAATGGAAATTCAAAGCTACGTCACAACTAAATAAACTATGAACTAGGTGGCCGAACTAATGAAACCTTAGAAATAAAAATAAGTCAAACTTCCAAGCATACAACAAGTTATTTCCTTGCAAGTTTCGGGGACTAGAGAGTATGATAACATGTGGAAAATAATTTAAGACCCGGAGATAAAACAATTACCGCATTCATCTTGTTCGTATCAATGATAAATGGCGGCTTGGTCAAGCGGCCACCGATGTCGAAAGTCGGAAGGGTTGATTGATCGGATTGCCCTCAAACCGATCGGCACATTCCGCTTATTGGCAATTCAACCAGCCGAGGTCGTTATCATTAGCTGTCCGGTTAAAACTTTACCCCGGCAAAGGTCCAACCACGATCGCAGGACTCTTATGAAGAGCAAGTCGATCGCCAAGGGTCGAGGTATAAAGCCTTTGGCGACATAGCCTTTGCGCAAGGCCTCGCAATACTTGGTTGAGGCCGCAAGACTTTTCCGAGAAGAGGTCTTGACGGCAATAACACGCTTTCTCCTTAGAAGAGGCACCGCAGGAAGTTGCGCCCGAGGTAGGGACGGAATCCTTAGGATCGAGAGGTTAAGCTCGCAGAGGCGCCGAAGCGATCTTCTCGGCGAGGCCTGGAGTGACCGTAGGAACCGCCGGAGTAGATGGAAGCTCAATTGTAACTGGGGCCCATAGAGGGGCACTGCTCAACGAAAACATCGGAGGGCCGGATCGGATCCAGATCAATGGGAGAGATCTCGGGGGCATCACGCGAGCAAAGAATTATCGGAGCAGGGGAGAAGCAGACGAATAGGACTAGGAACTCTCGTGTCATCGGGAGGAGGAGATGGCGGCGAATCGGACGGCTAGTCATACTAGGACCGCCGGTTTAACAGAGCAGCGCTGCAAAAATAAGAAAGAAGATTCGCGGAATGAGAAATGTAAGAAGAGAAACGAAATATAGGCAAAAGAACTTACCCAAGAACCCCGGGCATAGTCTTGCGCTGGGAGGATTCGAGCGATTTCTTTACTCGCTTCTTAGGAACCGCATCCGAGGCACTAGCGGAGCCCCTGCTTTCCCGAGGTAACGGAGGCCGAGAAGCAATAGGTTCGCATCATGAATCTGGCCGCCGGATTATGGGAAAGCGTGGCGGAAATGCATAAGAAATAGGCATGGCGGCAACTACCTCAAGAATTTGGACCTCGTCAATCACCTTCCTCCTCCTCACCGAGGTTTTGCCGCGAGCTCGGCAGAGCGGATCTGACTTAGGGACGAACTCCTGAGTCCGGCTCGCCAAGATCCGGTACTCCTATCTGCGGGCTGTGGAGCTGCAGAACTGCATCCTCGTCTTTTTGTTCACGAACCTCGCATGACAAGGAGAGAAAATCATGAAAACCAGACTCTAAAAGCGAGGAAAATAGAGTGATGAAGATTGGGCTTACCTCGGGAGGCGGATTGTCGCAGAACGGTTTCAACCCCGTGTCCAATCATCGTGCATCTCCGTCTTGAAAATAGCTCGAACGCTTACAGATAAGGTAGTTGTCCAACTCCACGGTCGAGACTCGGTTAGGGTCCAGGGGACCACTCATGTAGCAGCTTGTGGGTCCTTTGTTGGAAGGCGATCCGGCTACTAATAAAAGTTGCCATCGTGTCTTCTCCAGATAACCCGCCCGAATCAACTCCTTCACCGAATCTCAAGGCCTCGGCCAGGGCATGAGTTTTCTTCGGATTATAGAGCCGTTCACTTTGGAAGGTGGGCCAATTGAGAATGGGGAGCGAATCTTGTCTTCCGCCTCTGTTCTTGGACGAGAAGAACGACTTGTGCCATTTCTTACGACTCCAACCCAGAACACGGGGAACACGGATTGCCTCCGAGGTGTGATGGATGCCGCCCACATTGGGTGAGCGACTTCTCGGAAGGATGCGTAGATTTATCGAACGACGTTGGAGCGAATCTGGAAGAATTTCGACCAGACATGTACGATGGCCACAGTCAAGTAACCCTCCGTCGAGATGAAAGCGGAAAGAGAAGCTATGGCGTCATGGAAGATGATGCGAAGGTCAAGTAATCTAGAAATTCTCTAGCAAAATCGCTAAGAGGAGACCAAAGTCAGGCGAAGTGGGACATGAAAACCACATATTCGCCTTCTCGAGAATCGGAGGATTCACGGTACACGACAGAAACCTCGGCAGAACTGACAAGTTCGAGGAGCCACTCAATCTCGCGGCGTAATCGAAGAGCCCCGCCACGATCCACGCCAGCCCGAGCTGGCCATCGTCCTCAACTAGAGCACCGCTGAACGAACTAGACATAGGTCCACGGAGAGATCGCGGAGGAAAATCAAGGCGGAGGAGAGCTTAGAGCTACAGGGCCCCGCCGAGCTTAGCACGAAAACAATGGCGAAGAGGAGAAACCGTCAAGGAGCGCGAAAACAGGCAGATCGATCTAGGGCAAGATGGCCAGAGAGAACTCACCGGCATGGGCCACACAGTAGAACGCGGCAAGGAAAGGCCGAACGGTAGAATCTCGCCGGAAACTCTGGCTGGTGAGCGGCGGAGCGGCAAGGAGACACAGGCGAAAAGGAAGAAGGAGAGCAGACGCGAACGTAATGGGAAAGATGAACCTAAGGCGCGATTTCACTTTATAGACAAAGCAATGAACAAGGGAGTGGGATCGTGGGTGTGGCAGTTACCCGCGTAGATCGTGGAGTAGCACGAACGCGCGACGGTGAATGGAGCCACACCAGAGGCCACAGAAACAGAAAAGTTGTTACAATCCCAAGCGGAGCGGCTCACGAGGCGTCGTGGCGGCGGCGCAGCAGGTACAGGGTTTACTGTAGCTTGTCAGTAAGTATTATAAGAGGACCTAAAAACTAGAAAAGCAATGATGGGGTGACACGTAGGACTTAGCGTATGATGGAAGGAACGAGAGAACCTCGGATGAGGCCATAGCTCGCAAACAAGACTAAAGGAAGGTGTTGAAGCTGATATAACCCGGCCAAAGTAATTGACAGGGCCACACCAGCTTCGGGGACTAATGTCGGGGGGTTAACCTCGGGTAGGTCAGAGACGGGGAAAGACAGATGCGGTCCCGTCTGATTGCCGAGCTCGGCCTAGGTCGGCCGAATCATGTATATGTCGATGAACGAGGCAAGAAGCTCGCGATAGGTATAAAGTGGTAATCCGCCGAGTTAACGAGAAACTCAATGGATTACACAAATGATCTTCATGCGGTGAGGAACGATTAATAACACAAGGTAAGGCCGAGTTATCTGAAGCTTGTAGGAGAAGGAGAAGCTTAGGGTCAAACCCTAGGCTTGTGCTAAAAGGAATCAGCAGGCCAAGAGCAAGAGACAAGGAGGCGCAGGGATGAGGAGGTAAGGAGGTCACGGAGGTGACAGTCTGGAGCCCGAGGCACGCAGAGGGAGCCACTGGAACTTTGCCGCCATTGGAAGGAGACAGGAAAGGAGGCCGGATTACCACTTTGGGACAATCATATTCCTCGAATATGCTTGCGTCACACTCTAAGGGCACCCAAGGCACCCCTTTATAAGGGGAGGTTTGGACCCTGAGGGGAGAGAGATCTTTTTGAGCAACGTTAGGCTGGGGAGATTCACATAGTTCCCCTGTAAACAGCTCTAGGAGCACTTGTAACACATAGAGAGAGAAATAAAGTTCATCACTTTGGCAGCTTGAGTGTAAAGACAGTTGCATCTTCCCTCCCCAGATCCCACTAGCATCCATTGGCCCCATACTTTAGCCTACCCATGGCATCTGCCGTGCCACCACCACGACACAAGCAGACAATGAGAATCTCAGCGATCTTTTTATTTACCATATGTATAGCTTTTTATTGAGGATGCTTCATAGATAGATCACTATGGTGATGCTGCAAGTTTCCACCATGATTAGGCATGGCTTAGGCTAGCGGCCCAGGCGTTTCTCTAACACAGAATACAAACTCCATGGACTTACAAGTTCCCTTTTTATTTCACACCGGTGACATACATAGACAAAAGAGCATGATATCAACTGAGTACAAAGTACAAGTGCATGTTGAAAACGTTCCCCGTGACAACACGGTTCTGCTAATTCCAACGTATAAGTGCAAGCATATACAACATAGAAGACACAATGGTTCAAGTTTATTAGGGGCAAAGAATATAAAGTGTGCCATCAAGTTCGTGAGGGCTTTAATCACTAAGTTTCCACATAACAAAATAGTTTTTGATTGGAAGATAGCTGAAAACAAGAATATACTTGGAATGGTGTAACACACCATGCATAGGGATTTATAGTGGACACTTTGGAATAACTTGGTTTCTTGGGAGTTGGAAGCATGAGTAGAACTTACTCATACAAGTGGAGGCTAGCAAAAGACTGGGAGCAACCAAATAAGAGAGCAATAATGGCCATAATCATGCAGTGCAACAAAGCATTACTAATCAAAGCAATGAGTGGTACTACAAGTCAAGGACTAAATGATCATAGAGTCTAGTGGTGACTTGTGAGAGTCATAACATGGTGTGAGCATGTGCCAAGTCAACCCAAGCAAAGCATCAAAGAAGAATACCACTATACTATGCTTTTGCATGCTAAAAAAACACATAATTTCTTCAAGGCACACTAAGCAATCCCAATTGTTTGGAACAAGACATGCTACAGCAATAATCACTAAGCATAAGGTCAAAACAACACCTAGCATGTCATGCTAAAGTCGAAGTCACAGTCAATGCAAGCTCCTCTTGCACTTACAAGCAAGAACTTACTACTCCTTTCCAACACCTAGCAACTTAATTGCAAACAACACAGAGAGAAACGGGGGTCCAAACTACTTTATTCAAGCAAACTAAACAAACTAAGCAAAGCAAACAAAAACTAAGACGCTCCAAGAACAACACAACAGTGCATGAAACAATAAAAACAAAGTGTCTAGACAGACCTGTGCTTTTTATTGATGAAGAAGGGGATGCCTTGGGCATCCCCAAGATTTGACGCTTGTACCTCTTGGATATTTCTTGGGTGAAACCATGGTGGCATCCCCAAGCTTGAGATTTTGTCCATTCTTCATCTCATTGCATAATTCTCTCTCTACACCTGAAATTTTTCTTTCATCCAAAACTTCACACAATCTTCATTAGCAACATTAGGTTATTCAAAAGATATTAGACCTCTGGCAAAGCTTTGGAATATCAAGGCTTTTCACTAAAAACAAGCTACTGTAGTAACTCCTTCAAAAAGCTCAATTCACCTTAAATAGAACTCAAAAAGGAATCAATAAGAAGCAAATGCAAATAATGGCAGAAATCTGTCAAAACAGACCAGCAGGTAGAAACCAAATTTTTTGAAGATCTTTTGTTGCTAAAATCAAAAAGTGTTGAACTAATGAAAGTTATCTAACATACTGGGGGATTTATTCATAAATTTTCATATCAATCCGAGTTACAGAGACTCCTCACGATTGTTTTTGGTGTAGGACAGAAATCTGTTTCGGGATAGCAACTCCCTGAATCTTACTTCCCTCTCATTAGAGGTCATTCTTGGCACAAAAAGCAAACAAACATGATAAGGAGAGGTCATTACTAAAGTAATAACTTCCAAGACTTAAGGAAACTCTTGGGTTATCTCCCAACAAGTACTTTTCTTTAACGCCTTTAAGTTAGGCACAAGAAGCAAGAAGAATCAAGTATTTTCAAATAAAGAATTACCCCTCTTGTTCTTTCCTTTCTTACATTTCTTCTTCTCTTTAGGAAAGATATGATTGCTTACCGGAGGAGCAAAGTGCATAATGCCTTTTTCCACATCTATTACAGCTCCAAGGTGTTTCAGTAAGGATCTTCCAAGTGTAATATGTCCTTTGCCTACACATCCAATAACAAGATAATCATTAGACACCATTTTCCCTGAGATTTTTGTAAACACACCTTCAGCTATTCCAATGGGCAATAAGGTGGCATTATTAGTAAGAGAGATTTCCTCTCCTCCTTCAGAAAGCCCCCAAAGACTCAAAGAATCATAAATATCTTTAGGCATGAGACAAAATTCAGATATGATATCACAACGAGCATAAAAAATTATAGTATTTATAGAGACTTTGATTGTGGGAAACCACTTTGAAGGCTCATAATTTATGGGAACATAATCATGGTAAGCCCTAAGCGTGTGATATCAACTATTCATAGCAGAAATACTGGTCTCAAGAGTGTTCAACCTAGCAAAAATATTTGTAAAAGAGGAATCAGACTTGCCAGGTGTCCCATATATTATAATCATTTTTTTATGGCATCAAAAGCTTCATCCTCAGTACAACGCAAAATATATTTATCAGCCACAACATCCAAAGCATATCTATAACGAAGAGCAATACCGCGGTAGAAACTATCAATAACCAAGCCAAGACCCATCTTAGGCTCAGTTTCCCTCTTCAAAGCGGAGATTCTAGACCAAGCTTCTTTAAAACTCTCTTCACTTTTTTGCTTAAAAGTGGAGATCTCTTCCATAGGTGAAATAAAGATTGGTCCAAAACCAGACATGGTAGCAACTAGGGCAATAACTAATTTTTTTTGTGTTTTTGAATAAAGAAAGCAAACCAAACTAGACTATTTTTTTGGGGTTTTTTGAAAAGAGGCAAACAAAACCAAGCAAAAGAAACAAAGCAAACTAAAAACAAAGTAAAGAGAAAGGAACTAAAAGACTCCCCTAGTGAATACGTCCTTAGCCTCCCGGCAACCGCGCTAGAAAATTTGTTGGTGCTTGACGTGGGAGCACTTCGTTGGAAACCCCAAGAGCAAGGTGTGATGAGCACATCAGCAAGTCTTCCCTTAGTAGAGACCAAGGTTATCGAACCAGAAGTAGGAAGGAAACGTCACACAGGTGTTGCAAGCAACGCGGAGACCTGCACAACACAAACTCAAGACTTTGCCCCAACGAACAGTGAGGTTGTCAAGCTCACCGGTTTGCTATAACAAAGGATTAAATGTATGCTATGGAAGGTAATGGTTTGTACCAAGTAAACAAGTAATAGTGGAAGATGTATCAATGGTAAAGATTGGACCGGGGTCCATAGTTCACTAGAGGTGTTCTCCTTAGATAAACAACATGGCATGAAGGGTAAACAAATTACAGCGGGGCAATTGACAGGAACTGAGCAAGGCATAACAATGCAA
The DNA here is from genome assembly GCA_030063025.1 of Avena longiglumis. Taxonomy (NCBI): domain Eukaryota; kingdom Viridiplantae; phylum Streptophyta; class Magnoliopsida; order Poales; family Poaceae; genus Avena; species Avena longiglumis. Next base: position 18,256,472 of record CP125975.1, read on the forward strand.
TTACTAGTCAGAAAGATCCTATGAGATTCGATTGGGCAATACAACAAGATACATAGACCGCCATCCAACTGCATCTATGACTAGAAGTCCACCTTCAGGTTATCATCCGAACCCCCTCCAGTATTAAGTTGCAAGCAACAGACAACTGCTTTAAGCAAAGTGTGTAAGGTAAACAGTCCACATGTTGCATGAACAAGAGACCGTTGTTTTCTCCTTAGTAGCAACAACACATCTATAACCAAAGAGATTTCTGTCACTTCCCTTGGAAACTAGAGGCATGAACCCACTATCGAGCATAAATATCCTCTCTTGGAGTCACTAGCAACTACTTGGCCAAGATAGCTACTAACAACAGAGAGCATGGAAGATCACAAACAACATAGTCATGATAGAATCATAAAGACAAAAACATTAATCAAACCAACATAATAATCTCATATCCATCGGATCCCCGCAAACACAACATACATGATTACAAATAGATTAGATCTTGATCATGAACGGAGCTCACAAGATCTATGCATGAAAGCACAAAGGAGGAGATACAACCATCTAGCTACTACATGGACCCATATTCCAAGGTGGAACTACTCATGCATCATACCGGAGAGAAGGCCTTCGGGATAATCTCCCCTCCGACAGGGTGCCGGGAAGAACTTCATATCCCCCCGATCTAGGGACGATGGTGGCGGCGGCTACAGAAGGTTTCATGGAATATTGATCGGGAACTTAGGGTTTCTGCATCGGGGGCTTCTTATAGGCGAAGGGGGAGGCCGAGGCGGTGGCCAGGGGCCCCACACCCTTCCTAGGCGTGGGGCATGGCCCACCCGCACCTAGGGGGTGTGGCTGCCCTGACACGCCTCTTCGTCTTCCCTCTGGACTTCTTGTTCTCCACGGAAAGTAATTTACTTTGACGTTTGTCCCGTCCAATTCCGAGAATATTTCTTTACTAGCTTTTCTGGAACCAAAAACAGCAGAAAACAGGCAATTGGCACCGTGGCAACTTGTTAATAGGTTAGTACCAAAAACATGTAAAAAGCACCTCAAAGTGTAGACAAATCAAAGCAAAGTAGATACTAAACAAGCATGGAGCATCAAATATTATAGATACGTTTCCGACATATCAACTAGACAGTGTGCTTCGACGTCTATAAGTGCCAGGGCCCGACTTCCATGTTATAGTGTATCATAAAATATGCCAAAGATATGGCCATGAGCTTGGTCATCTAGTGAATTTTCATAATGCTACACTACACCATATATTGTGAATCAATACTTTTCAAAAGTTATCAAATTTCAAGCTTATAATTTTCATGGAAATTAGTGCACATAGTAAAACACCATGCAAAAGAATGGCATTGCTTCAATTTATATTTATTTTACTTTATTTTTTAAAAGGGTCCAAATTTGGCGGTATTAGCATTCAAATCAAGAAGTTGAATCTTGCAAAACTCTTGGTAGTTCTCCCTTATTTTAGTACTTGGGTACCTTCATTGTTTTCTAAATCATGATCAAGGTATCATGCACTTATAGTTCAAAACTTGACATACTTTCAGTAAATTGTCATAAAGTCATTTTATTGCACGAATATAGCCATAAAGCTTGAAAATTCATGAAACTTGGGCATTATCAATTAAATATGTTATACCTTCAGTGAAAATTGGGGTGGTGGCATTTTGATCCATATACTTTGTAGTTGCATCATAACAAAAAACATGCTCGTCACATTGAAAATTGAAAAAAACTTCAAATTTGAAAGCTCCCTTTGTAAACAATGCTTAAAATGCCAATATTCACCAACATACCGAGTATGGACATGTTATCATAAAATATGTCAAAGGTATGGCCGTGAGCTTGGTCATCTAATTTCATAGCCATCAATGTTCATGTCGATACGCCAAATAATGTGAATGAATACTTTTTGAAAATTTGTCAAATTTCAAGTTTATAAATTTTCATTGAAAGTAGTGCACATAGTAAAATATCATGCGAAAGAATGGAACTGGTTCAAATTATATTTAATTTCCTTGATTGTTTTTAAAATACCCAAATTTGGCACATTTGCATTCATATCAAGAACTTGAATCTTTCAAAATTCTTGGTGCTTCTCCCTTATTTTAGTACCTGGGTACCTTTAATTTTTTTTAATCATGAGCAAGGTATCATGCACTTGTAGTTCAAAAATTGAGATCTTCTAGTAAATTGCCATAAAGTCATTTTATTGCATGAATATAGCCATAAATCTTTAAGATTCAATAAACTTGGGCATTATCAATTAAATAGGTTATACTTTGTGTGAAAATTGTGGCAGTGGCATTTTTAACCATATACTTTGTAGTTTCTTCACAATAAAAAACATTATTGTCACACTCCTTTGTAAATGATGCTTGAAATACCAAATTGCACCAACATACCAAGTATGGACATGCTATCATAAACCATGGAAAGATATGACCATGACCTTGGTCATCTGGTTTGAAAGCTATGAATGTTATTGCGTGGTATGCCATATATTGTGAATCAATAATTTTCAAAATTTGTCAAATTTAAAGTTTATAATTTTTCATGGAAACAAGCGAACATTGTAAGACACCACTAGAAAAAAAATGGTAGTTTTCTATTTTTATTTAGTTTCCTTGTGTTTTTTTTTTCAAAAAGGACCAAAATTGGTGGCATTGCCATTCATATCAAGAAGATGAATCTTGTAAAACCCTCGATGGTTCTCCCTATTTTACTAGTTAGGTACCTTCAAATGATTTAAAAAAATCAAGTGCGAGCTATCATGCCATTGCAGCTCCAAATTTTACATAGTTGCACTACCATAAAGTCATTTCATTGCACGAATTTAGCCAGAAAGCTTGAATTTTTTGAAACTTGGGAATTTTCCACTAAATAGGTTATAATTCATGTGAAATTAGGATGGTGGCATTTTGAGCCATAATATTTGTAGTTGCTTCACAAAAAAATATTGTTGTCACTTGGAAAATTAAAAACAACTTCAAATTTGGAATCTCCCTTTAATTGTAAACATTGATGTATGTAAAATGCATACATAAAACTTTGTAGTTTATTGTGACATATTCCAATATATTTTTATCTTATATAATGTTATATTCATGTTTTACATTAATTTATGGGGATTTACCACTGACCCCCTTTATTTGGTTTAAAACTCTGCAGGACACAAAAACCCTTTTTTTTTATTTTTTTATTTTTAGGGACCTAAATGGAGTCAAATAGACCTAGGATTTCTTGAGGATTATTTTTTCATAAAAACAAAGACCTGGAGCACTAAAACCGCAAGAGCGGAGCTCGGAGGCCCAAAAGATTCCAGGTGGCGTGCCTAAGGGGTGGTTGTGCCACCCATGTTAATTTCCATCTCGAGTGTCCTCGGTCATTTGTCTTCAAGCCTAACTCAGAGTCCTGACCTAAAAACACCTATAAAAAGGTCCCCCGCATGATCTTAGAAGAGGCGGAGCAGAAAACATAGAAAAACTGATATAGAGCCAAAAGATTGGAGGGGGAACCGCTGTCGGAACCATCCTCGGTTGGATCAGCACCCTCTCTAACATCATAGTCACTATCTCCATGATGAAGATGGAGTAGTCCACCTTTGGACTATGGGTTTGTGATAGTAGCTCTCTCTCTCTCTCTCTCTCTCTCTCTCTTGTTTTATCATTGTGTAGAACCATGTGAGCTTCCTTATATGATTATGTCATATATGTAATTCATATATGGTGGATATTTGTTTTCTGATATGATATTTGAGAATGAAATTCTATTATGTCTATGATGTATTGATAAATGCATATTATGTATCCTATTCTTAAGTGCTTGTTCTAATCAAACTTGTATGCAAGGGTGCGCGTGGGGGGGGGGGTGTGCATTAGATGGAGTAACATGGTGGTACTGATTGGATAAGGATAGAAAATTCGAGATCTACTATAGTGTTTTGCCTTTTTTTACCTCACTAGGGATAAAATGAATGCATGTGTTATAATCATCTAGTTACAACAAAGATGATTTTTTGCTCAAGGTATCATATATGTTATTCAAACATCATGTCAAAGTACCTAAGGCTATACTTTGTTTATTCTTAATTCTAAATTACATGGAGTTTGCCTTTTTAAAGGAGTATAAGTGAGATGTGTTGCATCATCTTTATATTAGGACATGATGCCCATATGAATGTTAATCAAACACATAATGAAGTTTCATCAATACTATATCATCAGTGAGTTGTTTTATGTTCACCACACTTTATGAGAGAGTAGAAAAGTGAACCTATGAACACTGATCTATTTTTTATTATAAGAAACCACTTTTACTTACTTTTACTTTTACTGTCTTTTACATTTTCTATAAGAATTATATCCGAAAATACAAAACACTTTTACTTTCTGCAAGCATAAACAAAACCCCAAAAAGAACTTTATTTCACTATTTTTACTTTCCTATCTTAGTTAAATATTACTTTACTATTTTATTTAAGTTTTACTAATACGAAGCCTTGTGCTTGACAAGAACATCGTGGAGTTGGGGGCACAAGACAAAAACTTTATTTTATAGGTTGCTAGAAGAGGCTAAAATAAGGTTGTAACTTAAATCCCCGAGAATTAGATATAACCATCGAGTCACCCTTGTGTGAGAAAGCACTCTTGCTACATCACTCTGCACTTGAAGTCCCAATGAGTTGTCACAAACAAAGATGATGTTATCAAAATTGATTGAAATTCCAAGATGCACCGATCTACCAAATATGGACATGTTATAATAAAATATGGCAAAGTTATGGTCATGACCTTGGTCATGTTGTTCGAAAGCCTTGAATGTTTATCAATTTTGGTAGTTGTCTAGAAACCCATTTAAATGTTAGAAAGCATATTGTTGCTAGCATATAGGTCTAGAGAGGGACACCATATCAGTGGAGTCACGTCGGAGTAGCGTACGTTAAAAGATTCAACATCAAAATTTTGCCAAATTGCCAAAATATCTCACACATCCATTCAAATATCTCGTGCATACATTCAAACATCCCGCCCCATTTTTTGAGAATGCAAAGTCCTCTCCTATCTCTGGTCCAAAAATAAGAACCCGAGGACAAGTGGAGTAATAAAGGGATATATAGGTGGTAAATTAGCGTTCTCCCACCTATATCAGCCATCGCATCCTCCCTGTCTTCCTCAAAATTTACGCAACCATCCATTCCGACCTACACTAACTTTTGGACAACACCATATACATGACGCTTCTTTCAGTGAACCAGAGTTATGGTAAGTAGGGATTCCCGCTCTTGCAGTTCAAAATTAACCCATTTTTTGCTAAACCGAGATAAACTTGTTAAAATCTATGAAATTAGCTTGAAAGCTTGAAAATTATGAAAAATTGGGCATTATCCGTTAAATATGTTATACTTTGTGCGCAAATTAGGGCAGTGGGATTTTTAAGTCATATTATTTGTAATTGCTTCACAACAAAAGCCATTATTGTCACTTGGAAAATTGAAAATAACTTTAAATTTGGAAGCTCCCTTTGTAAATAATGTTTGAAATGCCAATTATACCAATCTACTAAATATGGACATGTTATCATAAACTATGACAAAGATATGGCCATGATCTTGGTCCTTGGTTTGAAAGCCATGAAGGCACGAATGTCCATACACATGGTACGCCATATTGTGAATCATGTTTTTTTCAATTTTTCAAATTTTAAGTTTATAATTTTGCATGGAAACCATTACACATAATAAGACACCATGCGAAAGAATGGCATTTCTTCAATTTATATTTAGTTTCCTTGATATTTTTTGAAATGGGCCCAACTTCAGTATAATTAGCATTCATATTAAGAAGTTTAATCTTGCAAAAATCTTGGTGGTTCTATTTTATTTTAGTAGTTGGGTACCTTTAAATGTTTTTTAAATCATGAGCAAGGTATCATGCACTTGTAGTTCAAAATTTGAGATACTTTATGTAAATTGCCATAAAGTCATTTTGTTGCACGAATATAGCCATAAAGCTTGAAAATTCATGAAACTTGGGTATTATCAATTAAATAGGTTATACTTTGTATCAAAATTGGGACGGTGACATATTGAGCCATATACTTTGTAGTTGCTTCGCAACAAAAAACTATTGTTGTCACATTAAAAATTGAAAACAACTTCAAATTTGGAAGCTCCTTTTATAAACGATGCTTGAAATACCAATATGCACCAACATACTAAGCATGGGCACGTTGTTATAAACTATGGCAAATATATGGCCATGACCTTAGTCATCTGGTTGGAAAGCCATGAATCTTCATGCATGGTACCCCATATGTTGTGAATCAATACTTTTTAAGTTTATCGTTTTCATGGAAACAAGTGCACATTGTAAGACACCATGATAAAATGGTAGTTTTCCTATTTATATTTAGTTTCCTTGTGTTTTGTTCAAAAGGGCTCAAATTTAACGACATTATCATTCATATGAAGAAGTTGAATCTTGCAGAACTCTTGGTGGTTCTTCCTTTATTTGAGAATTTGGGACCTTCGAATGGTGGAATGCTGCACGGTCTAGGAGGCTAGATGCATGCAACCTACGAAGGTAGCGTGCTTTCGATCCTCACATCGAGTGGGAGTTATCCTCGTGTCTGGAAGGAATACACCTAGCTACAGGAATCGACGTGATCGTCATCAACAAACTACACCGAGAATCTTTCAGTTGTGTTTTTCGGTGAGTTCATCTAGATCTCTAGATCTAGATATTCTTGGTTAGATATAGATCCTACCTTTACGTGTTTCTTCATAGATCAAACTTGGGTGTGATATGTAGGCCAGATTTTTTATTTCCCTTATGTGAATCTCAACAACCTTCCTACTAACTCAGCTCTTAGCAACCGCTCACGCTCGCCACCCATCGCCGAAGCTGCAGCCACAGTCAGAACAAGCAGTAGCATTTTGAAAAAGGAAGAAAAAATAAAACAAATTTTTGAGAAAAAAAACATGTTTTTTTGGCATTATAATTAAAAGAAAAACATGTGAGCTGAGAAAGACCAAACCTATCGCTACTAACACCTACGGCCCGGTGCTGTTGCTGCCCACTAGGCCACTACGCTCTACGTCGATGCTAGCAGAAACGGGCCGACTCCACCCGCTCCAGGCCCACGGAGCGACGCCCGGCCGTATACGTACGCGAAGAAGCATCGTTTGAGCCCTAGATCCTCTAGTCCAGGCCCCTCCTCCTCCCATCTCCCTGCTCTCCGTTTCCGCCCGACCGCAGCCGCCAGATCCTTCTCCGGCCACCGCCGCGGTGAGTTCTTCTCCCTTCCTTCATTTCCGCCGTTTTCTAGAGCCGCCCCCCTGTCCGCTCGGTTTGCTCCAACCCCGTGATCGATCCCCCCCGTCAGCACCCTCGTGGAGTGATGCGGTCAGGGTTCAGGGTTTAGCTTGATGTGTTCCTGACATTGTGTTCTCTGTGGTTGGACAGATGGAGAGGGTGCTCAAGGATGACGCCGTCCAGGAGAAGGGTGAGCGCGCCAGGATGGTGAGATTGACAACCAACCCCTCTCTGATCCGCTTGGTTTCCTTCTTCTTTCCCAGCTGAACTAGGTCTAGTATGGGAAGTACCAGATCAGGGACCTGAGCGTTCCCTCGCTTCCTAATGGATTGGCTTGATAGGATCTGTTAGTTACTGCGGCATAGTGATGCTGTTATTGCTGTTGCAATGTGCTGTAGGACCCGTGTGCAATGAGTGCACCGATCTGCAATACTCTCCGTTAGACTGCAAAATCTATATACTGCTCTGTGAAATTTGTTGTTCAGCCTCTGTGATATCTGGTTCTCATTCAGTCAATTTCACCTCCTGGCAGGCATCTTTTGTAGGTGCCATGGCGATCGCGGACTTAGTCAAGACCACACTGGGGCCAAAAGGAATGGTATGTCCTGCAGTGCTGTTCACACAGAAATTTTGCACTTTGGAGTTTGGACAACAGATGGTAGTCATTAGAATGCCAGTGTATTTCCTTCAAATTTACATCTTACCTTATTTATGCTCAGGACAAGATCCTTCAGTCAACTGGCAGAGGGAGGACTGTCACTGTTACGAATGATGGGGCTACCATTTTGAAGTCCCTTCATATCGATAACCCTGCTGCGAAGGTCCTTGTTGGTATCCTTTTGTTTGGATCTGTTGCTTGATGGTTTGCTGCTATAGTGATTATTTTCCTTCCATGGTGATGGTAGTTTCTTGATCGGGCTGTAAATGCTTCTTATATCTACTTCTCACCGTTGGTTGTATGAATGTTTGCCCTAAATTGAAAGAAAAGCTAGTCCTTAATGATTGTTAGACATCTCAAAAGTCCAAGATGACGAAGTTGGTGATGGAACAACTTCTGTTGTTGTTTTGGCTGGAGAACTTTTGAGGGAGGCTGAAAAGTTGGTTAACATGAAAATTCATCCGATGACTATCATTGCAGGTAATCCTCATTTTAAAATCATTATTAGCATAAGTATATTCAGTATGTTATCCCTAGCTGTAGCATTTGAAAATCATGCAACTCTTTATTACCACTTAAATACATGTTGCTGAATCTTTGGTGGGTAACAGATTTTGTAGATTAGTCAGACGTGTTGTCTAAAAATGCCATTCCATGCTGAAGACTGAAGTACTTCATTTTGAATTCGTCATGCTCAAAATGATTAAAAAGCAGCTCCATCTGTCTAGTTAACTCGCTTTTCTTAAGTAAGATTGTACATAGGAAGATAATACGAAAGCAGTGCACTTCTGCATTGATGCCATGGTGGCAATGGAACACTGTGTCTCTGTTTTATGTTCCATTTTTCGTGTTTGCGTTTTCATTTGTTATGCTGTTTGGTGTTTATACAGAAATGATACTCTTGATGTTTGCAGATCTGTTAATTAATCATTTAGTTACAATTGAACATCTCTAATGCTTCATTGTCTCCCTGAACTATTAGGTTACAGAATGGCTGCTGAGTGTGCCAGAAATGCTTTGCTAGAGAAGACCATGGACAACAAAGAAAATACAGGTTACCTCTTTAGTCACTTTCTCAGATATAATTGTTAAACTATATTTAAACGCTCTAATCCTCTGTTAGTAGTTAATGGTGTGGAACAAAATTTATATTTTCATTAATCCTCGAGTGGAGACTCGTTTTGCTTTTATATCCTCTGTAAACACCACTTCCTGGAATAATAGCTCATAGGACCGGGTATCATTGGTTGTCCTAGTTGGGACTTGGGAGTAATTTTCAGTCAAATGTATAAATTTGATTTTACCCATTATGCTTTATGTTTTATATTTCAAGAGTATGCCACCAAGAATATTTTTCTGACACAAAACCTCCATTGGGCTGCAGAGAAGTTCAGATCAGATCTCATGAACATTGCTATGACTACGCTTAGTTCAAAAATTCTCTCCCAGGACAAGGAGTACTTTGCTGAACTTGCAGTTGATGCTGTCCTAAGGCTTAAGGTAAAAATGGTTGGGGGGGAAGTTGATCATAACAATCTGTAGGATGTTGTTTGAAATCTAGTTCATAAGTATCCATTCATACTGTCCATGCTTTTGGCAAAACATTGATTTGATATGCTCCCCATATCGTTTACTGTTGGCAGGGTAGCACCAACTTGGAATCAATCCAAATTCTGAAGAAACCTGGAGGTTCTCTTAAGGATTCCTTTTTGGATGAAGGGTATGTTCTTTCACTAACTATATTATGGCAGACATTTGTTCTTTTTATCCCAACTTTATGATGGAAACCTTATGTGGAAACACTTCCATCTTGGTTCCAAACAGACAACCGTGATCATAATACTGTGACCCATCTAACGTTCAGATTCTGTTTTGTAGGTTCATTCTTGATAAGAAGATTGGTCTTGGTCAACCAAAGAGAATTGAAAATGCTAATATTTTGGTTGCAAATACTGCTATGGACACAGATAAAGTTAAGATTTATGGAGCACGTGTCCGGGTGGATTCGATGTCTAAGGTTGCAGATATCGAAGCTGCTGAAAAGCAGAAGATGAGAGAGAAAGTTAATAAGATCATTGGTCACGGAATCAACTGCTTTGTCAACAGGCAGTTAATCTATAACTTTCCTGAAGAACTTTTTGCCGATGCTGGTATACTCGCAGTTGAGCATGCTGACTTTGAGGGCATCGAACGGCTAGCTCTTGTCACTGGTGGTGATATTGCATCGACTTTTGACAACCCAGAGTCTGTTAAGCTTGGGCACTGCAAGCTCATTGAAGAGATTATGATTGGGGAGGACAGGCTGATACATTTTTCCGGGGTTGCAATGGGGCAAGCTTGCACCATTGTCCTGAGAGGAGCAAGGTATGCCGGTATTTGTGTACCTCCTTTTCATGTAGGATAACTTTGTAGTATTATTCTGTTTTATTTGGCCACGGATTGAATATGTGTGTTTTTTTGTGTACAGTGAGCATGTGCTTGATGAGGCTGAGAGGTCCTTGCATGATGCCTTGTGTGTGCTTTCTCAGACAGTAAAGGACACACGTGTCATATTTGGCGGTGGATGGCCTGAGATGGTGATGGCCAAAGAGGTGGATGAACTTGCAAGGAAAACCCCTGGGAAGAAATCTCACGCAATTGATGCCTTTTCGCGTGCCCTGCAAGCCATCCCAACAATCATAGCTGACAATGCTGGTTTGGACAGTGCTGAGCTGATCTCCCAGCTCCGAGCTGAGCACCACAAAGAGAACAGTACTGCTGGAATCGATGTCATCAGTGGCGGCGTAAGCTCTCAGAGATGCCTTTTTTTCTATGTAACTTGTACCTGAGTTTGAAACTTACATGGTCTACTGTTCTGCAGCTGGGAGACATGCAAAAGCGTGGGATCTGCGAGGCCTTCAAGGTGAAGCAAGCCATCATCCTGTCCGCGACTGAGGCAGCGGAGATGATCCTCAGGGTTGACGAGATCATAACCTGTGCCCCCCGCAGGAGAGAGGACAGAATGTGATCGATCCCACGATGCAGGATTGTGTATGTTTGCCAGGTTTTGGCTGGGGTATCGTGGTCCGCTACTGTTTTGGGTTTGACTCCATTTTGTCTGTTGTCGACCAAACCCCTAAGCAGTTGGAACTTGTTGTGGTACTAGCTGATTTTCCGTAGGCTTATGTTGTAATACCGTAGCCTTTGGTATCTTTAAGATGTGATGTTATCTTGTTCACGATGTTGGCTTAATAGGACGATATCTTGGTTTATGTGATGCGGCTTGGCAACTCTTCAGTGTGAATCGGTTTTAATCTCTTGTGATGAGGGTGCAAAGAAATTTTTGACTACTTAGATCTTCACACTGTCCAAAGTACTAACACATATAAAGAAAAGCTCATCTAATCAGGAGAAATAAAAATACTCCATGGTCATTGCAAAGGGGCTACAACGGGGCAACCAGAGCATCTCCTACCGTCCTTCTCTTGTAGCCATAAAATTCAGCATTTATTCTCAAAATACTATTATCTCTCGCATTTGTCAATTCTGCATCTAGAGTAGTGATTTTGCTCACAAGAGACTTCTTCTCATCCTCGACAGAGAGAATAAGTTAGGGGCCCGAAGCTGAAATAAGACAGTGTTTAGTTTTCCTGAGATTAGAGTGGGTGCGTGGAAGGGACGAGCTATTCAAAGTGCAAACTGAAGGTTCAACGAAATGGACAGCTGATGTAGAAGTGATTCTGAGAGTTCACAGCGCATCATAGCACCAGTGTCATATAAGTATGGTGAAAAAAAAAAAGCAAACGGTTAACGAAAACCCTTTTGCTCGCATGCTTAATGTTTTCAACAGTATTAAGTAAGTAGATCTTACTAGTTGTTAAGGTATGAAAGCAGACTCGACGAAGCAACAGTATTAAGTAGATCTTACTAGTTCTTACGTACTTACACATCAAAAAAAGGCTCATCTCATGAGAATACACCATGATCACTCAAAAGAGGCTAGTTCAACTGGCAACGAAGAGACTGTAGGCTAGATCTCAGCAAGCTCCCCTCGCGCATTTCTCATGAACTCTCTAGCTATTGAAGTCGACACTTATCCTCAATAGACAACCCTCACGGTTGTTATGCAGGAGGATTTTTAACATCAAGAACAGAGGGATTTTCTTTTGTGCCCACAGGAGACAGGACCAACATCAGCAGCACTATCTCCAATAACCTTGGTTTGTGAATCTTCCTGCGACATAAAAGAATATTTCGGTGTGAGAAAAGTATTAATGGGTATTTGTTTAAACAAATTGTCCGAGGCTATAAATTCCAATCATAGACAAGTTCAGCATTCACGGAAGCAGTGAAAATGAAATAAGATTTGCTACACCAATGCCATCTCCTAGTGGTTAGCATTACAAAGTATTGTTTAGATACTAGTAATATTTTAGTGAAGAGAAATTTCCAGTCTCAAAAATTGGCAATGCGGCACTTTATATCCTTTTGTGATCCTATAAAATACACACCTACAAACAACAGGAAGCACGACATGCATTTTATATTCTTGCGCTACCATAAAATCTGCCGATATGGCATCTAAAAACATTGCATCCTCATATTAACGTACAATTTGCAATTAAACTCTTGTACTTTTACTTATTGGTTACACAAATCATTGCATCATATCAAGACTTAGAATTAAGTCATATCAAGACTTAGAATTAAGTCATTGCTGTGAAAAAAAAACGATTGGCCAAAATTGCAAAGTTTGAAATTAACAGCAGATTATCACAATTATTATTATGCAATAATACAATGCTGCCAAGTAACTTAACATAATCTAAGGCCTAAGGACCACAAAGTCTGGAGAAACTTTACCGGGATCTTCTAAGCATGGGCTCACCTTGTTGCATACTACGAAAGAACGAGGCCACACCATGATGTAGGGATGAGCAGGGGTTGTATATGTATCATCGAGCTTGTTCAACTTTCTTGTTTCCAGGCAGAGGGATAGGAGGGTCTTAGGCCGCTCAACACACACAAGGCCATCAATGACCGCCACAACCTGCACTATGGCATTGTCCTCTATGACATCGATATATCTATCAATTGGAAACGTCATTATCAATATCAATTTCCAAACACCGTCATCATTGGCTCTCCAAAAATCAACAACAAGCCTTCTTCTCTGTGCATTGGACGATGGATGTCAGTTCCTCCTTCATCGGACGATGTCCATTAGGGAGATCACATAGCTCCCGGGTTCGGTTTTCCTCAATGGATGTCAGTTTCTCCTTCATCGCTTGATTCCAGCAATCTTCTCTCATTGCCTCCAAGTGATTTGATGGCTCTTCTTGTCCAAGCAGGCACAACCCACTATATTCAGTCTCAGCAGGTGTGGTCTCATTGTAGATGTCCTCTAGCTCCCTCAATCCCTGTGACCCATGAGAGGGTTCAGTGTCAGGAGTTCCTGGGGAATCTGCTGTAGTGGCTGGTGTCGAGGGATCAGGCGACAGTGCAAACGGAATTGGAGTTCCAAGACTAGCTTGTCTGGTTCTGTTTTCTCGGGGCAGGAGTTTGCGAGGGTTTCTCTGCCGCGCCAGATGACTCTGCCGGGCCCCTTTCTGAACTTTGTTCTGCTTCGTCAGAGTACTGGATGATGAGAGGCTCCTCATTACTGACCTCCACCGAACCAGGGGACGTCCAATCCCAAGATAGATCCTCTTCAAACACCACATCCCGCGACACCACCAGCTTGCCCTTTTCTGGATCATATAATCTGTAAGCTTTTGAGCCGGCCTCATATCCAATGAACACCGTTTGTTTGCTCCTGTCTGCGAGTTTGGACAGAGCTGGGCCGAGTTTCTTCACGTGTGATGTGCATCCAAATGTACGTAGGTGTTGTACATAGGGTTTCCTTCCATGCCAGGCTTCGTAGGGAGTCTGTCCCTTTACACTCTTTGTGGGAGCTCTGTTCAACAGATACGCTGCTGTGCTGACAGCCTCGCCCCAAAATTTTGCTGGCATTCCCATGCTCTTCAGTGAGCTCCTCGCCATTGCCACAACAGTCTGATTCCTTCTCTCGACTACACCATTTTGCTGGGGTGTGTATGGTGTTGTCCGAAAGTGTTTGATCCCCTGCTTCTCACAATATTCAGCAAACTCGTTTGAGTTAAATTCGCCACCACTGTCTGTCCGTAGGGCCTTTAGCTTCAGACTCTTCTCCAGCTCTGCTACTGCCTGCACATTCCTGATGGCTGTACTGGCCTCATCTTTGCTCTTTAGCAGAACTAGCCACATGTAAAGGGAGTAGTCATCCACCAGCAGTAGGAAGAACTCCTTGCCTCCATGTGTCGTGGGTGAGATTTGACCACACAAGTCTCCATGCCAGAGATCAAGTGGTTTTTCTGCTCTGTACTCGGTCTGAGCTGGGAATGGGAGTCTTCGCTGTTTTGCTATCATGCACCCATCACAGATCTGGTTAACTTGCTTGAGCTGCGGTACGCCCTCCACCATGCTATTTGCTGCCAGGTTGTGCAAGGATCTGAAGTTGATGTGCCCGTACCTCATGTGCCAGGTCCACACATTCTCTTGGGCATGTCCGAGGAGACACACTGGCTCAGTCTGCTCGATCTTCAGAACATACATGCGGTTGCGGGTTCTTGGCACTCTTGCTAGCACATTCCTCTACGTCCCAGAGTGTGAGCACACCATCTTTGCATGTGTATTTACACCCATTCTCCTCCAACTGTCCTAGACTGATAATGTTATTTTTCAGTCTTGGTATGAAGTATACATCAGACAGTACACGATGTTCACCGGTGTGACACTTCATCAGAATTGCACCCCGTCCACAGATTTCCACGGCAGATCCGTCTCCAAATCTCACCTTGCCGTGAACAGTGCTATCGAGTTCAGCAAATTCCTCTCGGCTGCCAGTCATATGATTGCTGGCCCCCGAGTCCAAGTAGCATGCCGTGTCCTTACTGCCAGTGAGCTTGGGCACAACATTTTCTTTATTCAGAAACACCTGTTCTGACAGCGATTGGACTGTCTGTGTCAGGTCACAGGTTTGCAACATGAGCAGGGCCTGATCCTCATCTCCCTCCTGAGCGAGGTTTGCTTTTTCTTGCTTTGGTTCAGGGCAATCCGATTGGAAATGCCCCTTCTCATTGCAGTTGTAGCAACGAACTTTGGTGATGTCAAACTTGCCTTTCTTTTTCTGCTTGCCTCGATCACCATCAGTGTTCTTGCCAGTCTTGGTGCGATCAGATTTCCAACTTGGTTTCTGACCGGTAGAGGAGCCAGAACCGCCGACACCACCACTCTTCTTGTCCTGCATGAGTTGCTCCAGTGCCCGGGTCATGAGCATGAGCTGATCCTCCTTTGCACCGCCACTGCGGTGACGCCCACGCTGTCCGCTCTCCCACACCGACAGCCTGCTGATGGCCTCAGACACCGGCATGGTTTCCATGTCGCCCCATTGCTCTATGGTGTTTACCACATCTGCGAATCTGTCGGGGACAACATTGAACATCAGCTCAATCACAGTTTCATCAGCAACTGTCTCACCTAGGGTGCGGATCTCCGCGACGAGTGTGCTCAGTCTCTGACCGAACACCGTCACCGACTCGTCGTCGTCCATCTGCAGTCGATCGAGCTGCCGCTTCAGCTGCTTGACGCGAGCCTTCTTGACGCGGTCCTCGTCGACCTGCATCTGCCGGATCGCCTCCCACGCCTCCGCCGTCGTGTCACACCCCGCGATGGCCATGACCATGGCATCGGGGAGTGACTGCGAGAGTGCAGTGAATGCATCATCATCCTTGGCCTGATCATAGTCGCTCTTCTCGTCGACCACCGACCAGCACCCAAGCGGACGCATGATGATGCGCATCTTGACGGCCCACACGCCGTAGTTGGTGTCCGTTAGCTGCGGGTAGTGTATCGGCACTTCGCCGCGCGATGGTGCCCTGACGGTGACCGTGTCATCGCCCGCGCCGACATTGGGGTCCGACACCTGCCCCGCCGCCACTTGCTTCCCGCCAGTCTTCGGCATCGTAGATGCTCCTTACGCCACAAACGCCCCCCGATCCGCTGCCACCAATTCGCCTCCGGAACCTGAAGGCTCTGATACCAATTGACAGGTCCAGATCAATAATCACGACAAGAATTCGTGGCTAATCCTAAGAATGAACGAGCAACACTCTGAAACTTTCTCTCTTTGACGGTGAACACACACAAGAGACAGAGTTTTTTGTGACACGCTCAACTTGCGTCTTTTCTCAGTTTTTCCTTTTATTCACTATGATCCTAACTAACCGGTCTTGATCCACTTTATCCGTGCCATCCCACATACTAAATCCTGGCCAACGATTACACACGATCAACTAGAAAAGGTAAACGCTATTCTACTTTGCCGCAACACGAATGCAGCGTGCCTCTGGCAAACTCTCTGTTTATTGGAAATGGAAACAACAGACATGACCATACACATTCAGGCACATCGAGGTTTAACTCAACGATGTGTGATTCCATAGACCCCCTACTCTAAAAAGTTGTAAATATAAAGGGTAGAATTTCCCGGGCGTGTGAGGATAGCCCGTCGATGGGTCCAAAAGAACTCACCCTAAATCATGTACGCGGTGTTGCAATGTCAGTGCACACATGCAAGTGTTGTATTCCAGTTGGACACTTACGTTTCCATGTCGCATGCACAAAATACCCGATAACTGACATGCTTCGGTCCCATACGGGCTTGGTGGGCATTACATAAATGGTCTAAATTTTATGAATCCCGATCCTACCCCCACGCCAAGTATGTGCTATGTCGATGGAGGGCGTTTGGGGTGGAGCGACTGAAAACGGCGGCGGAAGGCGGGTGAGGATCGGACGGCGTGGAGGAAGGTGGGGCAGGCGAGGACGGCGCGGACGAGACTCGGGAGAGACAGGAGGAGGAGGAAGATCTCGCGGAGTAGGTCTTCGCCGATATCAGTAATGGTGGTGGGTGCCGATGGAGGGCGTTTCGCCGACGGCGGTAACCCTAGCTCGGACACCATGGCTGTCGAGTTTGGGTTCGAGCTGGAGGAAATGGCGACGCGTGGGAGTTTCCCTCGAGATCAGCAAAAGAAAAAGAAAAAAGGATCTTGTCTACCGTATGGCACAGGCCGGACAGCCCATCATATGACGAGGCCGAATAGGGTGTCGTCATGGGCTCGTATCAGTTCAGGCCCCATTAGGTAGAACGAAGCTTAATTTTGTTCAATTCTTAGTAATAAAAAACTTATTTTTCGTTTTTTTCTAAATATATGCATGTCAAATCCATGACCATCCACGGCCATCCTTCGGCAAACTAATTATCAACCTCACGAAGTGAACAGCCGAGGAGGCCTGCTGATCGTGGAATTCTTCTAGCCTGAACGGCCGCCAACAAGGCCGTCATCCACGACCTTGAGGACGACAAGTTTTTTTTTTTGCGGGTGAAACAAGGACTATATTATGCAGGAAGGATTACAGAGCGGTCGAGTTCTAGCAACCGGATAGCATCCTCCGGTCCAGAGCTCAACCAAGTCATAGTACGGCATTGCACTCTCGCAAAGTTAGCAAGAGAGTCACTAACCCTAACCTGCATGCGGTCCACTTTAACAAATACACAAACTCTACCACGACTAGCTAAACTTTTAATCTCATCGATTAAATGAACGAATGGTGATCTGTCGGGCGCCGAAGAATTAACCGCTTCAATAAGATTGGAACAGTCAGATTCCACTATAATTGCCAGTTGGGAGAACTGAAGAGCCGAGCGTAAACCTTCCAAGCAAGCACGAATCTCCGCCTCAAGAGGAACTTGACAATTCTCCAAATGACTGCAAGACATAAAAATCGAATTGCCCTCCTCATCTCTGAGGACCATACCAGCACCTGCCGACACTTTGCTCCAGGAGCCATCCACTGATAATTTCACCCATCCTGGCTTCGGTCGTGACCATACTTTATCCGACCCTTTCCTTGGCACCCATTGTTTCAGATTATCATCATCACCTAATATTCCTTTTCCTTTCAAAATTGCGGTGGACTTATCCTTAATGTCTCGAAGGAGCTTCAGATACCCGCATAGGAAGCGTTTAGAACCCACCACTGTGGGGAGTGGTTTATCATGGGTGGTTTCATTCCTTGCAAACCAAGCTCTCCAAGTAACAAGCAACGTACAGTCCACCATGTGTTCTGGAGTGCACTGAATCACCATTTGAAACCAATTATCAGAAGCTTGATGTAGGACACCATCCGTTGGTAAACTCCACACATGACGCATTTCCTCCCAGAGTGCATGTGCATGGGAGCAACCATGTAGAGCATGCATGTCATCTTCCGAAGTAATGCCACAGATTCTGCACAGTCCCGACACGGGCAAGTGGCGGCGGCGTTTGTTGGCCTCTGTAGCTAGTGCGCCTGACGCTGCCTTCCAAGCGAATAATTTTACTTTTGGTGGCACTGAGGAACGCCATATTTTGGTCCAACAAGGATGCCGCCCGTCAGGTACGACACTTGACGTCGCAATATTGTTTTGATTCTGCTGCTCATTTAAGGCCATCCAATATGCGCTACGCACCGAGAATACACCGGATTCCTCCGCTTGCCAGGCCAATACGTCAGCATGTAACCTTCTGGATGGAATAATTTTCAGGATAGCTTCTGCATCAAAGGGCATAAATGTGTTACGGACAAGTGCAGTCCTCCACAAGCCATCCTCATCAAGTAATTCCGAAACCTTCCGCCTCTCGCTGCGCTTTGGTGTGATGATTTTGCAGCATGAGTCCCGTGGTATCCATCCATCCCTCCATATCCGAACACTTTGACCATTCCCAATTCGCCACACCAATCCTTTTTTCAATAGTTCAAGCCCGTAGGAAATGGCCGTCCATGTAGATGATGGGTTACCTGTGAATACGGTATCATACAAGTGACCATTAGGGTAATAACGGGCTTTCAGTACTCTGGCACACAGGCTGTCAGGGTAAACTAGCAACCTCCATGCTTGACGTGCTAAGAGTGCTTGGTTAAATAACCTCATATCTCGAAACCCAAGCCCACCTTGGCTTTTGGGTCTATTTAGTCGAGCCCAGCTAACCCAGTGGGTTTTCCTCTTGCCATTTTCAGCACCCCACCAATAATCCCGTATGAGTTTCATTAATTCATCACATACAGAAGCTGGGAGCTTGAAGACACTCATAATATATGTTGGAAGAGCTTGACCCACTGCTTTAATAAATACCTCCTTTCCACTTTGTGCCAGAAGATTATCACCCCAGTTGATCAGACTCTTAGCAAGCCTCGATTGCAGACTCTCAAACTTGCCTCTGTGCATCCTACCCTCCGGAGTAGGCAAGCCTAAGTATTTGGCCTCAAAGCCCCCTTGGTCCACATGCAATATAGCACGGATGTCCACTTGTGTTTGCTCAGGACAAGAGGGACTAAACATGATTGAGCACTTTGCAGGATTAATTAGCTGACCCGTACATCTAGCAAAAGCATCAATAACATTTTTAACACAAGTAGCCTCTTCCACAGAAGCACGAAAGAACAACAGTGTGTCATCAGCAAATAATAAGTGGGAAACACCAGGGGCTCTCCTGCATACCTTAATGGGTGTCAATCTATCTTGATTGACTTCATGACTCAATAAAGTAGACAAACCATCAGCCACGAACAAGAACAAGAAAGGGGAAAGGGGATCCCCTTGCCTTAAGCCACGAGAAGGAGAAAAAGCTTCCAATAAGGTTCCATTAAATTTAACCGAATACTTCACCGTGGTAACACAAGCCATGATCCACTGTACCCACCGGTGAGAGAACCCCATCTTATGCAATGTACTCTCCAAAAAATGTCAATCCACTCTATCATATGCCTTAGATAAGTCCAGCTTGTAAGAACAAAAGGAGGAGGCAACAGACGTACCATGCTCCATATAATGCATACACTCAAATGCCAGTAGGGCATTGTCAGTAATCATCCGTCCTGGAATAAAGGCGCTCTGGTTCTCCGAAATAACACCACCAAGGAGGGGCCGAAGCCTATTAACTAGGCACTTTGACACAACCTTATATAAAACATTGCACAGTCCAATAGGCCTGTAATCTTTAAGCTCCATTGGATTGTCAACTTTCGGAATAAGGACAATGGACGTATCATTAACACCTTCCGGCATAATCCCAGTGCTGAAAAACTGCAGCACTGCCTGCACTATATCCTCCCTCAATAAACCCCAATTACGCTGATAAAATCTAGCATGAAAACCATCGGGGCCCGGGGCTTTAATCGGACCGATTTGGAAGACAGCATCCGAAATTTCTTCAACTGTAAAATCCCTACACAAACGCTCATTCATCTCATATGTTATTTGTACTGGGATTAAATCAATAATAGCCTCTGACTGTAAAGAAGGATCTCTAGTATATAGAGATTTAAAATATGATACGGCCATCCGCTGCATATCCGTGGGAACAGTTTGAACAACACCATTGTCATCTCGAAGCTTTGAGATTTTATTTCGCCGAGCCCGCCAAACTGCCCTATGGTGAAAAAATTTAGTATTGCGATCTCCCTCTCGAAGCCAATCAATGCGTGACCTTTGTAGCCATAGCATCTCTTCACGATACAGAATATTATTCATCAGGTCAGAAGTAGCATTGATCTCCTCTCTTGGAGCCCCATCATGCTGTAGCTGCTCCAGTTTAGCTCTAAGCTGAGCTAATTCGCGTGTAACATTGCCAAATTGAATACGGCCCCATGCATGTAATTTACACATTAGTTTATCTAGACCCCTATTCACCGCACCAAGGTCCTGCATGCGATCAAGTGATCTCCACTCCCGATCAATCAATTCCTTAAGTGCCGGTTCAGTTTCCCAAAAAATTTCGTATTGCAGAGCCCTCTTAGCAGGTCTATCTCTGATTTCTCTGTCCAGACGCAGCATCACAGGGGCATGATCTGAACAAGGGGTAACCAAGTGCACAACTGCTGATGCTGTGTAAATGTCGCGCCATGAATCATCCGCGACAGCGCGGTCGAGACGCACCTGTACGTTATGTACACCCGAACGCTTATTGTTATAGGTGAACGGAATACCAGAAAAACCCAGATCCTTAAGCTCACACAGTTGGAGACAGTCACGGAACGCCGCCATCTGTGCCTCCGGCCTTGGCGACACCGACAAATGCTCATGCTGCCACATTGCTTCGTTAAAGTCACCGATCGCAACCCACGGAAGAGAGGAGGTAGCCTTGAGTGCCACCAAATGATCCCACATACGATAGCGATTTTCCACCCTAGGTTCTCCATAAACAAAGGTCACATGAAATAATGGTTCACTAGGAGAAGTTCTGATGTATGCATCGATGTACCTCTCATTAGCTTGCTGGATATCAACATAGTAACTTTCATGCCAAAAAAGAGCTAGGCCACCACTCATCCCATTACTATCCACGCTAGAAAAACCATGGAGACCCAAACTCAGAACGCTTTAACACGGACACCGCACTGTCGAGTCTCACACAAGAAAATCAGATGGAAACGATTTGTCCGTTGCAGGACACAGAGCTCTCGAACTGTCGCGGGGTTTCCAATACCGCGACAGTTCATGCTACACCAATTCATTGGTCCCGGCGGTCGTCCTCGAGGGACGCCGCCGATGATGACCAGGAATTTTCAGATTCAGTAGTACCAGTTTTGCGAGCTTTGGATCTTCCCTTTGTTTTCACATACACGGGAGGGGGAGGGGGAACCCGTAGTTCATCCCCCTGGATGTGTTCATCCATCCCATCCACCGCCCCATCCACATTAGTGTTCATCAAATCGAGCTCTCTACGCACGCGGTTTTCCCCATCCTCCCTCATGACAGTATCCGCTATTGGTTTAACCGGACTATTACCAGTATCAGCCAGTTCATCCTCCTCCAGTTCAGCGTTACTAGATGATCTCTTCTTGGAGGCACTCGGGGAAGCCCCACCTCTACCCGCGAACCCGCCACGCATAGGAGCGCGAGGTACCGAGCGTCCTTGAAACGGAGAGGGCTGAATAACCCGACGAGTAGCCAATAACCAGGTGCCATACTGAAGTTGATTGTCTTCCCATGCCCCATCCCCACACTCTTCGTGATCATGACCCAACAAGCCACATCTTTTGCAAAAGAACGGCACCTTCTCATACTTCACCGGCAGTCTCCTCCTACCCTCCGGTAATGAGAGCGACACAAAACGCAAGAGGTTTCTTGATATCAATGCGTACTCTGATCCTCACATAATTCCCCTCGAAGAACAGCCGTGGGGAAAGCTGAACCTCCCTCACGTTGCCCACACGACGGGCCAAGTCATCAATGATCTCAGTTCGACGGTAAAGCTCAGGGATGCCATGAATCTGAGCCCATACATGCATGCCATCAAACACAACTTCCGTCGGATCACACAGACCATCAAAATCCTCCACGAGCAAGCCCCATCCACGAAACGTCCACGGACCCTGATGTACGACTTTCTTCCAGTCACCCAAACACTGCATCTTAAAGATGAACAGATTTTCGCCAGCCTCACGGAATTCAGGATCCCGGGACAGATTCCAGATGCTCCTCATCTTCTCAAACAAAGCTTCAGCGCTAAAAGAACGGGTGGTTAAAACCTTACCGATCGCCATCCACCGCGCCGCCTTTTGGTACTCCTTCGCCACCTCCACGCCAACGACCACATCATCCAATTCATCCTCGTTCAACTCTAGATGGCTGAACATGTCGCCGATCTCATCTGTTTTACTGCCAACGCGACCCGAGGAATCTCCAGATTGCATCGTCGCCATCGCTGAACCAAAGGAGCCAAAACAGGTCGCCAAGACGGAGACACTACTCACCCCCAGGAAAACAACCAATGGGAAAATCACGGTCAGGGATTGGTACAGGACTCCAATTGGTATGGTGGAAGGTCGGGGACCGACCCAATCTCACGGGAACGATGAGATCGCCCCGGAGCAGAGAAACCCTAAACGAGAGGGTACGTGTAAGAGGACGACAAGTTAACTTGCAGAGAAACCCTAAACGATTACACACGATCAACTAGAAAAGGTAAACGCTATTCTACTTTGCCGCAACACGAATGCAGCGTGCCTCTGGCAAACTCTCTGTTTATTGGAAATGGAAACAACAGACATGACCATACACATTCAGGCACATCGAGGTTTAACTCAACGAGGTGTGATTCCATAGACCCCCTACTCTAAAAAGTTGTAAATATAAAGGGTAGAATTTCCCGGGCGTGTGAGGATAGCCCGTCGATGGGTCCAAAAGAACTCACCCTAAATCATGTACGCGGTGTTGCAATGTCAGTGCACACATGCAAGTGTTGTATTCCAGTTGGACACTTACGTTTCCATGTCGCATGCACAAAATACCCGATAACTGACATGCTTCGGTCCCATACGGGCTTGGTGGGCATTACATAAATGGTCTAAATTTTATGAATCCCGATCCTACCCCCACGCGCGAAGTATGTGCTATGTCGATGGAGGGCGTTTGGGGCGGGTGGAGCGACTGAAAACGGCGGCGGAAGGCGGGTGAGGATCGGACGGCGTGGAGGAAGGTGGGGCAGGCGAGGACGGCGCGGACGAGACTCGGGAGAGACAGGAGGAGGAGGAAGATCTCGCGGAGTAGGTCTTCGCCGATATCAGTAATGGTGGTGGGTGCCGATGGAGGGCGTTTCGCCGACGGCGGTAACCCTAGCTCAGACACCATGGCTGTCGAGTTTGGGTTCGAGCTGGAGGAAATGGCGACGCGTGGGAGTTTCCCTCGAGATCAGCAAAAGAAAAAGAAAAAAGGATCTTGTCTACCGTATGGCACAGGCCGGACAGCCCATCATATGACGAGGCCGAATAGGGTGTCGTCATGGGCTCGTATCAGTTCAGGCCCCATTAGGTAGAACGAAGCTTAATTTTGTTCAATTCTTAGTAATAAAAAACTTATTTTTCGTTTTTTTCTAAATATATGCATGTCAAATCCATGACCATCCACGGCCATCCTTCGGCAAACTAATTATCAACCTCACGAAGTGAACAGCCGAGGAGGCCTGCTGATCGTGGAATTCTTCTAGCCTGAACGGCCGCCAACAAGGCCGTCATCCACGACCTTGAGGACGACAAGTTAACTTGTAGAACTTTGAAGGCGTTGTCTCTAACTCCATATTTTGCACCGAAGTTTTTTTGAAACTACATGCTTGTTACTCTTGGATTTATGAGGTATCCTAGACGGTTGAAGTTGATTTATGAGCTTTCAATCTTACTCTTTGGATTTACGAGATACCCTTGTACAAGTCGTAAGATCGTTTCAAGATTTTCTATCGGTGAAGAAGCTCATACTTGGGTTGGCCACTCTGAGAGAAAAATGCTAGATCCAAGAGATCGTTGTGACCTTAGTAATCCATGGACCTCCCAGTGGATATTAGAGTCCTCCGAAGGCTTCAACTTTGAGATACAACACCACATGCTAGCCCCCTTCTATATTTCGTTATTTCTTACATCTTTGTTTTTTGTGCTTAGATTGCTTATATTTTGTTTTCTCATGTATTTTGCTTTCTAGCATAATCTTGTAATTTATGATTGTTCACCCAGTTAATTTAGAAAAATATATTTATCAGTAAATATTTCTAAAATCAAAAGTTTAATTAAAATTTGTAGTCATCTATTCAACGAGCTATTGATCAAGGATGGTTTTGATGGAGGCGTTTACCACTTTGAATTGGAAAATGCATGTTTTTTATGTAAAGAATCATATGATGTTTTTGCGAATGCATGAAAATATTGGAATAGTGTTCCATTTTTTGTCAAGTTAGGAAATCCATTGTCAAGATGATGATGCTCTAGGAAATATGGCTCCCATAAAGTCAAGGTAAAGTAGAATACATGGTTGATCTTGTTGAAACATGTTACACAATATTTGTGGATCTTTATGCAGATAATGTTCCTTAAGACACGATATGGGTGCTCTGAACCTTGGTTGTATAATCTTATTGAATGTTCTTTCTCTTCCTTTCGGACTCAACTGGAAGAGAAGGTGGTGGAGACGCAGCAGCCTTAAACACTCGATGGGAACTACAAGAAGTGTGACATGCTCAACAATATAATGCAAATCAACAACATTTAACCTCGCCCAACATTATAACGTCATCCTGGCCAATGACTGATCAGGTCCATGAAATGGCTTCGGATATTGCAGTCCTCGGTGGAAGCTAGTTCTCTTCTGGTTCTGGAGCATGCCACCCATCAGCGTGTGATGGTGTGGTAGTTCGATGCATCCACGCTCTACTCATTGCAAGCTGCATCCTCTATGTAAAATGTAGTTCTTTAGTGTGAAAGTTTTCAATACATTATGACCCACACGCTTGGTGTAATCTATGTATGATGATCTCCAAGCTTAACGTGTCATCAACATGATCCAACAATTTATGATAATGTCTCATGTAATTCGTGAAACTTGCTTATCCAATATGTTGGTGTCGGTGTTCAATCCCATCTAGCAATTTTGTGGCCAATTTGAGATATATATATGTGTTGGTCATGAAGATGCATTGTTGCTTCAAGCCGGAGGGATCATGTTTCTGTCATGTGATCCCTCCCAAGAATGGACTCGTTGTCACACCCTAAGTTTATGTATATTGGAATATAAGAAAGGGGAACGGAGGCTGGCTCTGGCTCTCATTTGCTTCTTCTTAGGTAATTGGCATACTCCTTCTGGAGTATTTTTCATCTCCTCTCACTTATCATGTTGCTGCAAAATGATTAGGAATTTGAATGTCCCCTCCTTTTGTTTTTCTCTATACACAAGTTTCTAATGATAGGATAGATTGTGTCAGGTTTTCTGACTGCAAGAATGTTATGCAATCAACACCATTTTATGTTCAAGTTTGTCTCATTTTCTAGCTTCGTAGATTTTTTCTTGCACTATGTCCCTTTGGATTCGATTCTTTCCAGTTTTTCTTATCTTTTTCCTTTTTCTATTTGTAGCCTTGCTTCCACCTTGTACAACAGTCTCCTTGATGGTTTTCTTCTAATATACATAGACACACACTTTGGTGTGTGTTCAAGAAAAAAATATGCATCAATCTTCAAAGCTTGTCCAAAGATTGATGAATCTAAAACACAAGACAAAGCTATATATACCGCTATTATCTGCCGAAGGCCATAAATGATTATTGAGAGAAAAAAATAATTTTTTACACCATGTGATGTAAAGATCAAGCTTCACTAACTTTGATTTATATGTGGTTCATGTACCCATGAGGACGAGATCAAGGTAAGTCGCCATACCTTACAGAAAAACAGTTGAACTATGATCTCAAGAAAATAATTCATATTAGTATGGTTATGCATGTTGTAGGCACAAAACACATACACTATCAATAGCATTGATGCGGTCTTTAGCATATGTGATGCCAAGTTATGTGTGAAGGTGATGTAGATCCTAAAGATCTGCCATGGTGTCCCCACCATCTGGAAAACTTAATATGGTTAGGTGACCTTCATTAAATATGTTGTTATTACTTTGTACTTTTTGTTGATTTAGTTGCTTGGGATGTCATGGTATGTGGATGCCAGATCTTCAAAGTTGCTCTAGGCACATCTGCATTTGGTGCCATGAATGAGTTGATACGATGCAATAATGGAATTGAATTCAGAATCGACAAGCTTTTTTCATGTTACAGTTACTATATATATCAAATGTTTGGCTATGTACATGTGGTTTTTAAATGGTCATAAACTCGTGCCACGCTTGTCTCATCGTGAGATGATTTTTTTTATTTTGTGCTTGTCTAGATATTTGCATCCATCATTAAGTTTGGGAGGTTTCATTATGTTATGTCTCTGATACGTCCATTTTGCATCACTATTTTATATCATAATTTACTGTTATTCATTGATATATTTCATATTAAGAGATGATACTTATGTTATTTCATCTATTTTGCATGTTTAATGATTCTTGGAGGATGAACCGCCGGAGTCAGGATTCTGATGGAAAAAGCGTTGTCTAGATGCAATATTCAGAAGATCAGAAAATCCCAGAAAATAGATGAAAATTCCTATTTTTTCAGAAGACGAAGATAGCCAGAAGGAGAAGTGGAGATGGGCCACAGGGGGCCCACACCACCCCCTAGCACGGGTCCCCCTAGGCCGTGCCCCCAGGTGGTATGGCCACCCTGGCCCACCTCTGGCATCGCCCTTTCGCGTATTTATTCCTCCCGAAAACCTAAGACTCGGGGAGCGACCACATAAATATTCCACCGCCTCTGCGGGGCGGAAACTACATAGAGAGAAAGAGCTCTTCAGTAGGGAGAAATCTGCTAGAGAAATTCCTTCCCGGAGAGGGGAGATCGTCGCCATCAACACTGTCATCAAGCTAGACTTCATCGGGATCATCATCCTCACCATCATCTCCACCATCACCACCACGCCGTACCGCTGTAACAATCGGGTTGAATCTTGCATAGTTCTTAGGGGAAACTTTCCTGGTGTTGATTACTTGTTATAGTTGATGCTATTGAGTGGAACCATTGAATTATTGTTCATGTTCAGATTTTTACTTAACATTATTTCATCTTTGATCTTGATCCATATGATGTCTTGTGAGCAGTTCGTTTAGTTCTTGAGGACATAGGAGAAGTCATGTTATTAGTAATGGAATCATGTTGAGTAATATTCAATGGTTTAGTATTTAAGTTGTGGTGCTATTCTTTTAGTGGTGTCATGTGAACGTCGACTACATAATACTTCACCATTTATGGGCCTAGGGGAATGCATTGTGTATTTGGCTACTAATTATGGGGTTGCTGGAGTGACAGAAACCTAAACCCCCGTTAGGACACATTTGCACAAGGTAGCGTAGGATCTCAGAGTTTAATGCTATGGTTAGGTTTCTATCTTAATTACTTTCTTGTAGTTGTGGATGCTTGCAAGGGGTATAATCACAAGTATGTATTAGTCCAAGTAAGGTCGGTACATTAGCATAGGTTCACCCACACAACACTTGCCCAACCAAAGAAGATTAATCAACTAGATGAAGCGAAAGCACTTGATAATATTTCCATGTGTCCTCGAGAACGTTTGGTCCTCCTAAGTAATACAACCGGCTCGTCCTTTGCTGAAGAAAGGATTGGGCTACTTGCTGCAATTATTATTATTGTCTTTTATTTACTCGCACTTTATTTCTTTGCTTTATCAGAAAACCCCTAAAAATCCGTTTGCTAAGTATTTACAGGGATTTCCTGCTCCATACCACTAGTCAACACCTTCTGCTCCTCGTTGGGATCGAAACTCCTATTTATCGAAAGTACTACGATACACCCCCTATACTTGTGGGTCATCAGTCTCGCCTAATGACAAAGGCGAATGGGTTGAATAACTACAACCTCCCCAATATGTTGGTGTGGATCCTCTCGTAAGCTCACAAGAGTTCCTACCATCCTCAATATAAGCTGGCTGGTAGGGCCAGAGGCCTATGAAGAGCTAACCATTTTTCTCACAATAGTTCTTATCACCCTCATTACAAAGTAAGAAAACCTCCATGTATGTGACCTTTTATTCATCATCAATTTGTCATTATTCAAAATTGCATTATAGCGTCACTTGAGACAGGAAGAGAGGGAGATTCTTTGTTCCCATGAGACTAGCATGCGTAACACTTCATCTAGTAATCTTGGTTTGTGAATCTTCATAAGGCATAAACAGATAGTTCAGTGTAAGTACATGACTCGATTATTTGTATTAACAAATCGTAAAAGGCGATATAGTGGATTTCAAAGATAGACAAGTTCAGTTAGCATCACACAAACAACATAAATGAAATATGTTACACCAATGCCATCTTCATACTAGCTGGGACCGCTTCGTCGTTGTTTTCAAAAATATTATTGCAACTTCATCACGTGGCTTTGGTCTCGTGGATGACGACGGGATACGAAGAACATCCTAGTTGTACGATAAGATACAGAAAAAATATGTAGATTATCCTAATAAGCTACACATACTATACAAGTTTAAATATGGATTTTATAAATACTTAACTAGACCATCATGCCCTTTATTTTGTTTCCAACCGGGCTAACCCCCTTTCCATTAATTGCTTAACGGAAATACAAAGTCTACTACAAAGATGAGAAGGGAAAGAAAGGGAAAGCGAGTTGGGGCACTAGTAGGAAATTTGCTGGAGCTGCTCGATCTCGAAACAACTCCTACATGGCGAAAACCTACTACCACCAAAACTCAAAAAACTAAACCTATAGATACCAATAGTTCCACAACCAACATCCAAATATTCAACAGCAAGAGAACATCCAACAAGATGGCTACACTAGCACCAGAAGAAGAAGCCTCCAAGCAGATATAAACCACTTCCAGACAGGGGAACACAAGCACCACAAGACAACATCACCAACACCACAGAGTCAAAATCTTTAGTCACTGATTCTCAGCATCTCATCGGACCTCCACCTAGATACTTTCGCCACCTTGGTAGCCAGTTTCACCATCTTCTTAGTATGGGTGATCATCAGGTCTCTATCACCGCCTTTCTGCAGACCTGCCCAATATAAAAAACAAACAAATAATAAACACTGCCTTGATAGGAGACTGCAATATATACCCATCAAAAGTAACCTTGTTCCTGAGAGTCCAAATTTCCCTACAAATAGCAGAAATCCCAATCAAATAAAACACCCAGGCAAAAATCGATACAACCACAACAAAGCTTGCCAATAATTTCTAGGACAAGTTGACGTGCCAAAGAGCTTGCACACCCCCTTGACAATTCTAGCAACATGACATGTGAAAAACAATTTATTCACAGTCTCCACTTGGTTACAAAACGAGCACATGGGGTTCCCAGGATAATTTCTTCTACGCATATTAACCCTGGTAGGAATAGCATTCCTGAGCATTTGCCAAATAAAGATTTGTATTTTCAAGGGTAATATCGCTTTCCAAAGGAGTTTGTTATTGGCCCCAGCCAGGTTAATACTCATACACAGATTTGGTGGAGAACTGTCTATTCCTAGTAAACTTCCACTCAACCAAATCAGATTTCCCACATAAGTGGATATGTTGAGCTTTCAACAAAATAGAGTCCCGTTGCAGTCGAAGCTCCCCATGAATCCTTCTCCGAAAAGGAATAGAGAAACCATGTTCCACCACTTTTCCAACAATGAACTCCTGATCTTGACACACACTAAAGATTTCAGGAAACTGGTTACTTAAAGGCCTCCCGGGTCCCAGGTATCCTTCCAGAACCGAACCAAATTACCACTTTTAAGGACAAGCCCCCTCCCATCCAAATAAGTATCCTTAACCTGAAGCAGAGATTTCCAACAAGGAGAATCTTTAAATCTAGGAGCCACATTGTAGATGGTTTTATTTCTCAGATATCTAACTTTGACAATTCTTTGCCAAAGTCCATCTTGTTTCTCTAATTTCCACCACCATTTGACCAACAAGCTAATGTTTTTTCCTCAAATCTTTGATGCCCAAACCACCCTTATTCTTAGATCTACAAAATTTATCCCATTTCACCATGCAATAACTCTTTTTATCCTTTTTATTTTGCCAAAAGAACGTCTTAAAATGTTTATTTACTATCTCAATAAAGCTCTTACGAAGTAGGAACATAGACATGTGATAGTACAAGATAGTGGCCAGAGAGGAATCAATCAAAAAAAAATCCACCAGAAGACATTGAATCCCAGGCATCTAATTTTTTGACCAGCTTAGCATCAATGAAATCCCAATCAACATTTTTAAGTGACAAAGCAGATATAGGCACACCCAAATATTTTATAGCAAAGTTCCCACTTGACATCCATTTTTTTTGAAATAGAACTCATCTAGATCATTATCACCACCCACAGTGTAGATTTCACTCTTCTCAAAATTAATCTTCAAGCCAGACATTAACTCAAAAATATAGAGGAGGAGTTTAAGGTTCACAGCTTTATCAGGATTATGTGAAATGCAAAGCATAGTATCATCATCATATTGTAAGATAGCAACCCCTTTATCAATCAAATCAGGAGCAAACCCCTCAAACAAATTATTAGATTGTGCTTTTAAAACCATTTTTGTCAAGCACTTAGCAACTATATTAAACAAAGTAGGGGACAGAGGATCACCTTGCCTCACACCTTTAGCACTAGTAAAATAAGGACCCATATCATTATTAATTTTCACACTCATAGTTCCTTCCAATAAAGCCTTTTTAACCCAGGAGTAGAACATACCATTAAAACCCCTAATATGTAGGCATTCCAACAAAAAATCCTAATAGACTTTATCATAAGCTTTTTCAAAATCAATTTTAAGCGTTACCCCACATTTTTTGTTAACATGTGCATAATTGAGCAGTTCATGAAGGGACAAAACACCATCCATAATATTCCTATTCTTAATGAAAGCATTCTGTTGGATGCTGAACAATTTGCAAGCGTAAGGTTCCAGTCTAATAGTTAGAACTTTAGTAATCAGCTTATAAATGCACCTCAACAAACAAATAGGCCTAAACAGCACCCACCACTTTAGGAAGTAAGGTAATCACACCATAATTCAACCTTTTCAAATCCAAAGTCCCCAAGTAAAAACAATGAAAAATATACATGATTTCAGGTTTAACCAAAGTTCAGCAATGCTGATAAAACTCAATGGGAATATTATCACGTCCAGGAGCCTTATTGACATTCATAGAAAACAAAGCCTCCTCTACTTTAACAGAAAAGGGTGCAGTCAACACAGCATTCTCTTCTTCGCTATTAGTCTCTCCCAAGCTCCACAAGTCCCTGGGCAAATGAAACATGTTCCCAGGAGCAGGACCAAAAAGGTTTTTGTAGTACTCAGTGGCATGTTTTAAAATTTCATCACTGCCTTTAATCAACACATTACCATCTTTCAAAGAATGAATGGTGTTTTTCCTTTTTCTCCCATTAGCAACCCTATGGAAATAAGCCGAGTTGTTATCCCCTTTTTAAAGCCACCTCTCATTAGATCTTTGAAGCCAAAAAAACTCCTCATCAGCATAAATCTCATGCAACTCAAACAAATAAATTGGTCTTCCTAATAAATTCATCAGGGGATAAAGGAGACACCGCCTCAACCTTCTCAAGATTATCAAGCTCCTCTTCTAATTCTTTTTTCTTTTCCTCATATGTCCAAATAAGCTAGATCCCCAACCTTTAAAATGTTTCTTAAACCTTTTCAACTTGACATTCAAGATGTCAATAGGATCTACACTATTAACATGCTTCTTCAAAATTTCACCCACTTTATCCAGGAAATCATCATTCTTAAGCCAAGCCACATTAAATCTGAATTCTCTATTTCTAGGAGTCATACTATTACAATCTCCAGTCATGAGTAGTAGAGGACTATTGTAACACCCTCAGAATCGGAACTATGCAAGTTTGAACAAAATTCGCCAAACCCGCATAGAAACGATTCAAAGGTGCCCACCAGGCACTTTCATGCGGGTGGAAAACGAAGTAATAACATTACACAACAGTCCTCGATGGGACCCACAGAACAGATATATATAACAGCGACTCAAAGAGTCAAGGATACATATATATTATACAAAGATCCAAATCACCTTGAAAACGATAGAGCGTCCAGCTACGGACAAGATGCAAATGGGGCTAAGAGCCCGGTAGAATAACCAATGGCGTCCATAACCCTGCCCAGGCCAAGCCGGAAGGGTAACCCTGCTAACGACGTCGATCTCAAAACCTGCTTAAACAAAAGGTGCCAAGGCAACAAAAGGAAAAAAAGGGAAGCGTCAGTACTGAGGCCAGTACACGGCGAGGTTAGAATTCGGCGGTCCTCGCCTACATAGGTATGGTGGACTGAGCGGCAGCGGCAGCATGCACTAAACAACCTATAGAGACTCGATACAACTGGCGATTTTCAGAGAGGGGTAAGAATGACCTATCCGGATCCAACCTGAAGCTAACACCAAACAAGCCCATCCTGGTGTTTCCCCCTCGAGACCAAACGAGGAAGTCAACCGAGGAACTCACACAGTTGGCAGTTTTACTTATTCAGTTATAGTTGCGGCACTTTACTAGTCAGGTTTAGATAATCGTCCTGATAAAGTAAGCGGTGGGCACTTTTATTTAATCATTCCGTTGTAGTTGCAACAATTACTAATCAGATACAGATAGCATGAGATGAACCCAAAACCCAGCAGTTGTTGGTACTTTTATTCAGCCATTCTGTTGTAGTTGCAACACTTACTAGTCAGGTACAATTGTCGGAAGCGACAACCAAACAAGCAATTGTGGGCAGTATTAATTAGCCATTCCATTATAGTGACGCTGATTACTAGTCATTATAAGTCAAATTTATAGCAGTAAACTTTAGTTATGCTTGTCTATGATCGAGATACTGTGCTCCAAGTCGTCCATATCCGCGGACACGGCTTTCAGAAAGTTTTACCCGGCCGGGGTGCACCAATAGCAACACACGCCGATCAACCTCGAAAACCAAATCAAAACCCAACGAGGCTTTCACGATTGAACAATCACAGATTCAGAAATATTTGGGGGCCACCCCATTGAGTAGATCCATAGCGGAGTAAGCAAGCTCGAGACGGACTCAAGGTTTGCGACAATGGTCATGGCGGGGAACCCGAAAGTGTGGCTGGCTTGTCGATACCGCGTAATCAATCCGCTTACCTAAATAGACGGTGTGCTCCTCGCACAATTTAAATACGTAGCATGGCATAAGTACAGATCGTAAATAAAACCTCAAACTAGTTTGTGGCCCCAAGAAATAAGAATGAATCAAGCTCGCTCGGGGGTCCCATATACCTCCCGGATGTGGATAGCGCGATAAAACAAGGAACAGGTATCAAGTACTCGGGGTCTTACGGGACACAAGTGGGCGTTCGGAAACCAAATATTTTCTATCACCCACCGATGCCTCTGCTTATTTCAATTTTAGTTGTTAAACAGAAATTAAAGTGACGATAAGTAAAACTAGAACCATCTCCAACATCAACATGCGGCAATACATTAGCAACTGTGGCATATGACGACACGCATTAGCACTTGAGCAAGCAACTATGACGCGCAAGTCCAACTATCTACCAAACAACAGGTAATAGGGTGTGTCCAAGGCAATATAGGGCTGCACGGTATATCACGGGTACGGAATCTAGAGCATCGCAACACAGATAACAATAGATCAACAGGAGGGAATAAAGACTATCAAAGTAAGATAGGTAGAAAGGGGGAGATGCTCGCCTGAAAACATTGTCGAAGGTTCAACCGAAGATCGGGGCGAAGCTCACGTCAACTCAACGACCTTATCCGCGAAGAACCAAAACACTAGAAGAAACATCGGATGCAGTATTTAATACACGGCAGAAGCTCGGCAGGATGCATGTATGATGTATGACATGGCAAAGGGGTGATGCGATTAGGTCATATTAAGCGGAACCGGGGTCCCGACAATTAGTTAAATGGTTCATGTTATTTAGAACCCCGCAATTTTAATGTTGTTTTAACATGGCCAAAATATAACACCGGTTCGCTATATCAAACTTAAATGAGGCCAATATAAGGCTAGATTTGCCCGCATATGGGCCCCATATTTAATTATTAGGTGAATCGGCATAAGGCCCCCAAACCACATGATAAGATGCATGCAAGTATGACAATTTAATATGCAACAGGTTTTATTTCATTTATAAAATAAGGCTCGAGAAAAGAGGTCACACATTAGAGGGGGTCTCGACGAACTTGGGGTTCCGGGGTTCGGGGTCCGACAGGGTCCAGGGTTCGACGGTTCGGGCTCGGCGGGATCGTTCTCGGAAAGGGGCAGATCTTGGCGCATCCGCGGTCCTCGGGTCATGTTGTCGGTCTTGTCGTCGCGAAGGTTCTGTCGGGTCGTCGTATCGGGTCGGTCTTGGCGTCCGGGGCGGCGTACTTGTCGCCACGGGGTTCGGTCTTCGGGTCCGGATCTTGGCGTCTTTCTGATCACCGGGATCGGACTTGATCTTCGGACTTCGGGGTTTCCCGTGAAGAAGATCTTGGCGGGGTACCATGTGGCCGATCTTGTTGTCGATTGTCCGCGATGGAGAACTTGTCGTCGAGGTTGCGGTTTTTCACATAGCATAAAAAATGGTCGCGCTAGCCTCCCACAACTGGAATCATCGTCTTTATTTCAGCCTCAGATCATCTGGTACTTGGACTTCCCTTAGCATCTTCCAACACAAACACAGGAGCACACACGCGTGAAGCGTCCGAGACGGGCTCGACGCCGGCGGAGATGGGCACGGCAGCGGGGGGTTCTCGGCAGCGGATGGTCTTGGGGGCGGGGCGAGACGCGAGGAGGAGGGCCCGCACGGCGCGGGGCGGGGAAGACACGCAGGCAGCGGAGGAGGAGGTCGCGGAAGGGGGAGGCGGTTGGCGGCCGGAGACGGGAGCTCGGGCGGAGGTAGTAGGTTGACCGGCTCGGCGGCGGCCGGGCGGCTGAGGCTCGGTGGGCGTCGGTGGCGGCACGGAGGTCGTCGCGGAGGGAGGCTACCGGGAGGAGGCGGGCGGGCTGGGCGCGGCGAGCGGCCGTGCGGGGCGGATGGAGGGGCTGGTGGCGCAGCCGGCGGTCGCCGCGGCGGCAGGCTCAGGCTCAGCGAGGCAGCGGAAGCGGTGCAGCGGCTGGAGGTGGCGGCGGGGGAGGCTCTGTGGCAGACGCTGGCGGCGAGGAGCGGGAGCAGGGCGAGAGCTGCCGGCGGGAGAGGCGGAGGTGGCGGCGGTGTGGCGGTTGAGGGAGGCTCAGAGAGAGGGCGGCTCGGCCGAGGAGAGGCGGAGTGGGCGGAGGTGCGCCTGAGGGAAGAGGAGCCACGGGAGGGCGGAGGGGCGAGTGGAGCGGCGACGGCGGGGGTCCTGCGTCGGCGAGGCGAGAGGGAAGGAGCGCGCGCGTGCGTGCGGAGAGGAGAGCTGGTGGGGAGGGGAGAGAGGGAGGCCAGGCTGGGGACGGGGTGGGGCCAGGAGGAAGGTGGGCCCCAGGGAGGACCGGGTCCAGGGGGTGGAACAGGGGAGTTGGGTGGATGTGGGGTGAGTGCGTGCTGTGAGGGAGGGAGGGCTGTGTGGTGGGTTTGAGAGAGAGAGGGGGTGGGCTAGGTGTCAGGATAGGATTGGAGGGGGAGAGGGAGAGGGTGAGGTGGCGGATGGGGATAGGCTGAGGTGATGTGGCCAAGGGGTGTGGGTAGACTAGTTGGTAACTTTAGGATTTAGGCGCGGTGTAGTTGGACCGTTTTACAAATCTGGGGCGGTTGTTCGGGTCGGGTTGGCCCGTTCGTCTGCCCCTACTAAAATAAATAAATATTTTATTTATTTTAATTGGACCGTTTGCAAACCGGTAGCAACAAAACAAAATAATCCGGAGACCCGGGCTTTGGGGTTTGAATAAAGATGGGGCGTTTTTAGAAACAAAACGGGCTTTGCGAAAATAGTTTTATGCGAACAATGCATGATGATGACGATACAATGCACAAATTCAACGCGATTTTCTAGCAGTGGTTTTGCGGGATGCCACAACTATGATCAGATAAACCAGACACCAATTTTCTAACTTGCACCAAAGGAAACATATCCTCCCAGTCAGCAGAGATAAGAACCCTATCCAATTTTTCCAATAGAGGATATCTTTGCTTGTTAGACTAAGTATAATTACCACCATGCATATGAATATCTCTAACCCCAAGCACATGAATGACAGAATTAAACACATCAGTAAAGCGAGATAAAGAAGTCTTCCTATTTTTTCCCCAACATGTCTCAAAATATTATTCTCCTCCAATAATGTAAGGGGAATCAAGAGCAGTGCAAAAAAAAGAAATCTCAGCAAGGAAATTATTCCTAAACTCATCATGAGCAGGACCATAAACCACCAACAAAGACCACTTGCATTTTTTAACATTATCCTAGAGATCAAATCTCAAGATAAACTCCCCCATCTTAAAACTCAAAACCCCCAAGGTATCCTGTCTCACACCACACAAGATCCCACCAGACTTACCAACAGAGGGAAATCCATTCCCAAAAGAAAAGACCACCAGGATCAATTTTCCTAAAAAATCTATTAGAATATTTCTTCTTCATAGTTTCTTGAAACGCGAGGAAATCAAGAGCATGATCAACAATAAGCTCATTTAAACAAGCAGACATACCTTTCTTACCACCCCCCCTAAATTCCAAAAGACCCCTTTCATTTATATCTATTAGGTCTTTTTCTTTGCCTGATATTCCTACCAGGATGATGGGTAGAAATATCAGCTTTATTTTAACTTCTAGTCAAAGGCCTATGACTCGCCACTTTTTTCTTTCTTCCAACTTTTCTACTTTTTTGAGATTCCACAATAGTAAAATCACCACCCTCCTCATCCTGAGGCATCCACTCAAGATCTAAGGGAGTTTTAGCACCACTAACATCCTCAATGAGAAGATTATCAAGTTTATTATTTTGTTTATCAACTAAACAATTTCTAGAAACCTCGAGCTCTCTGATAAGATCAACAAAATCAAAATTATCATTAGGAATATCAAAACCCATTAAAGAATCCCTAAGCATGATTTGCTGATCAGATAAAACGTCAAAAGCATTAGCATGAACATGGGGAGAATAAGTACCTTGTAAATCCCTCTTCTTTGCAGAGATTAGTAGCTTTCTTCAGGATAGATTCGTTAGCTACAGATGTCTCCCTTTTACTAAATCTCCCAGGGAATTCCACCTCCATATCCTGACCAGCAAAGGATCCCTCATCCATCCTAGAAGAACTGTTAGGAGACTGGAAAATATATGCGTGAGGATCAGTATCATCTGCCAAAGCTTTGCTTTAAATTTCCACCACATGAGGTAAAGGAGGCCACATTTCTTTGCTCAGAGACCCGGCAGTAAGGGGCCATCACAAAATAAATCACTCTAGGATGCAAATCAAGAAAACCCAACTCTCTGCTCACATTAGGGGTACTAGGAGGGATCACACATGAGTTCCATGCAGATTTATGTAGCACCATAGACTTCTCAGCATTCTGTAACTCCACAGCATTATCCACTTTAGAAATGTTTTCCCCAATTTTCTCACCCTCATCATCACAGTTATCATTGATAATGCCCTCAGTTTTGGTCATGAGCCCATCTTTGCTTTTTCCCAAATTTCTTTCTTGGATGATCTGGTCAATGAGTAAACCCTGATCATCCTCACTTTCTTCCTCGGAGTCATGTTCCCGCACTATCTCCAAGCCAGGAGCATAAGATTTTCCATCATGCCCTTCATTATGAAGGGGTTAGGCTTAATCTCCATCATTAATATGTTTAGGGTTTATACCAAAGCAGAAGTAAATAAATATTTAGTCGTCGCATAAACCAATAGCACATACATGTTCATAGAATTCGGCTACCGGTGCGGTTCAGGCCTCACCTCGTCTGAGACGTCGCAGCCAGCCATGCCATCCCCATCTCCGGCGAGGTTGGTCGCGTGTTTTTTCTTCGCCCTCGGCCAGCGCATGAACGAGAACTTGGATCGGCTCACTAGCATCGATACGAAGAGGGAAGAGGCGTAAGGATGATAAGCTGCACGTGAAGCGTTAAATCGGAAATTGCCATGGCATTGCCATGTTTAGAAAAAAAAGATCGTCCTTTGTAACTTTTTTAGATAAATCGTCCTCCGTAAGGGCATGGGCAGCCCGGTCCGGTCGACCCGGTCTAAAAAAGCCTGACGGGCTGAACCTAGGCTTCACAACTACGTCCCGAAGGATACACGGCCAGGCTCGGGCAAGTGAAAACTAAAAAATAGGGAGAAGCCCGGCCCACGGCCCAACAGCTCGAAGAAATATATGCACCATGGGCCGGGCTCAGGCTTAGTTTTGCAGGCCGGACAGCCGGGTCAGGCTCGGGCCTGGAATTTACATGGACTGGCTTTGTTAGGTCCGGCCCGGTCCGGCCCGAAACATGCCCAGGTATATCTGTGACTTAACTGCCCCTGAAACTGTTACGAGGCCATGACATCCTGTTCGGCCTCGTCATAACTCATATGATGGGCTGTCCGGCCTGTGCCACATGGTAGACGAAGTCCCTTTTTTTTTCCCTCTGACTGAAAACTCCCACGGGTCGCCGTTCCCTCGAGGTCAACAGCCATGGAGTCCGAGCTAGGATTACCGCCGCCGGCGAAGCGCCCTCCATCGGCACCCACCACCATTACTGATATCGGCGAAGACCTCCTTTGCGAGATCTTCCTTCTCCTCCCGTCCCTCCCGAGCCTCGTCCGCGCCGCCCTCGCGTGCCACACCTTCCTCCACGCCGTCCGGTCGTCGCCCGCCTTCCGCCGCCGCTTCCAGGCGCTCCACCGACCCCAAATCCTAGGATTCTTCATCGAACCCAGCCGCACCGCTTTACCAACCTTCGCCCCCCTCCGCAGCGGCTCCGACCTGGATCTTGCCGCTGCCGTCCGCGGCTCTGATTTCTTCCTCACCCGCCTCCCAGAGGACAGCGCTATTCTGACTCTGGGTGGGAGATGCAGAGCTGCCACGGAGGCTACGTCGTCCTCATCAACCTCACCACCGATCAGATCGCTGCCTACAAACCCCTAACACATGAATTGGATATCTTCCCCTTGCCACCCGAGGAGGTCGCTGTCTCCCCACTCTTTGACTTCCACATTGTCATTTCCGAAGAGGGTCAGCCGGACTTCCGTATGGTCTTTGTCCAACGCCTGAGCATGTCACAGCTCCGCGTATCTGTCTTCTCATCGGCCACTAGGGAGTGGAAGGTTTTGCCATGGGTGGAGGCCCCGACGCCACCACAACCAGAGGATGATGGAGCTCCGCCCACGCTGCCGCAACCTGAGGATGACGCAGACGGAAAAATGCTCACGTTTTACACTGGTATGCAGGTGAATGGATCTGTTTACTGGAAAAACACTCGTTCTCAACACCGAAACGCTGCAATTCTCTAGAATGGATTTGCCGGTGTTTTTGAGAGAGATAGACTCTAAGCTATTTAGGCTTGGTCAAACCAGGGATGGGAACCTCTGTATGGTTGGCGCAGATGACTCCGATGCAGAGACAGGAACACTTGTTGTTTGGTTTTGGAGAGCCGATGGTGATGGTGTTGAGAAATGGATGTTGGAAGATATTTTTCCACTGGATTCATTTATCAATGTCT
The DNA here is from genome assembly GCA_030063025.1 of Avena longiglumis. Lineage (NCBI taxonomy): Eukaryota > Viridiplantae > Streptophyta > Magnoliopsida > Poales > Poaceae > Avena > Avena longiglumis. The sequence goes on from CP125975.1 coordinate 18,296,645, forward strand.
CACATGGTAACGGCACAGTGCAGGTTGAGGCAGTCATCAATGGCTTTGTGTACCTATCTACTAAGTATGTTGATGAACCTGAGTCCCTCCTATCCCTCTGCCTGGAAACAGGAAAGCTCAACATGCTTTTTGATTATACATATACAAGCCCTGCTCATCCCTACATCATGGTGTGGCCTCGTTCTTTGGTAGTATGCAACAAGGTGAGCCTGCGCTTGAAGATTCTGATAAAGTTTCTCCGGACTTTTTGGGTCCTTACATTATGTTAACTTGTCAGCATTGTATGATTGCATTTTTTTACTGCAGCATTGGCTTAAGATATAATAAACTGATTTGCGTAACTAATAGAGTGAACGTTCAAGAGTTTAATTTCACAATGTTAGTATGAGCATGCAATATTTTTAGCATGCCATTTGTGCAGATTTTATGATAGCTCAAGGATATAAAATGCATGTCATGCTGCTTGTTCGTCGTTTGTGCATATTTTATGATAGCACAAGGATATAAAGGGCTGCATTGGAAATATTTGAGACTGGTAATTTCTATTTTCTAAAATATTGTCTAAACAATTCTTTGTAAGGCTAACCACTATGAGATGGCATTGCTGTAGCAAATCTTATTTCATTTTCACTGCTTGTGTGGATGCTAAACCTGTCCATTATTGTAATCTTTTTTCTCACACCGAAATATTCTTTTATGTCCAGGAGGATTCACAAACCAAGGTTACTGGAGATAGTGTTGCTCATGTTGGTCATTTGGGCACAAAACAAAGTCCCTATCTTCTTGATGTTAAGAACTCTCGTGCAAACAAAGTCACTGCTTAAGATTCACAACAACCTCTAGCGGGACTGTGTACCGAGGATAAGTGCCGACTTCCATATCTAGTGGGAAAATGCTGAAAATGAGTTGATGAGAAGTGCGCGAGAGGAGGTTTCTGAGATCTAGCCTATAGACTCTTCTTTGCTTCTTTAACTAGCCTCTTTGGATTGATCATGGTGTATTTTTTCTCATGAGATGAGCTACTTGTTTGAATGTTTTGGTACTTAAGAACTAGTAAGATCTACTTAATACTGTTGCTTCGTTGAGTCTGCTTGCAAACCTTATTAACTAGTAATATAGTACTGTTGAAAACATTGAGCATGCAAGCACAAGTTCCCAAACTGTGGACGGCAGATTGTTGTCTCCCTTTATAAATTTAGCCTACTGATGTAGGTAACCTGAGACCATAGCCTTGATATATTTTTTGGGCAATCAACCTATTGATGCAGAGATACATGGGAGTTGGTATGAAAATGGCTATTCATTTATCCCAACTACTCACAGTTTTGGTTGCCCCAATAGATCTGACAGTTCTTTTGTTCATCAGTTGCTTTTTTTCGGGGTACATATATGACATTGGTACTGTGAGGCATGATCAAATTTCTTAACCACTTGTACGTCAACTGGCCATCGCTTTGATCTCAAGATTCTCTGTCTTTTAGTATCTTATATTTTCTTGCTTTCTTAACTGTTTCAGTGCCGTATCTCTGCTTTTGATTGCTTCGAGCCTTTGATTTCCAGTACCTTTTGAGGCCTGCAGACCAGTCTTTTTCTCCATTTTTCTTCTTGGTGGATCATTAGTCATTCTGTTCATGTTGATGCCTTCCATTCAGACAATGTTTCCTTGGTGCACTCAAACTTCAGTGGTAAGTTTATTTTCTTAGCTGATAGACATTACTTATTATATACAGTATTATTTCAGTCAAGAAAGCTGGTACTCTGTGATGCCTGAAGCAAGCGCATTGTCATGTTGTGTGATTCTCCTTGAACTTATGAGTGAACCAAAACTGCATTGTGAGCTATCCAGTAGCATTGCCACTACGGTCGTCTCCCTCTGCTCCAACTCAAGTCCTCCGTGATGTGATATTCTCCTTCAGCTGCAACGCTTGGTTTGTGGATGATTAGATTCTGGAGTATATAATCTGATTATCATTATGACATTATACTAAACTTGTTAATTTCCCGTAAAATGTTAATCTGATTATCATTATGACATTATACTACTCCCTCCGACTCATATTAGTTGACTTGGATTTATTAAAATTTGGATGAATCTATATACTAAATAGTGTCTAGATTCATCCAAATCTAGACAAATCCAAATCAACTAATATGGGTCAGAGGGAGTATATTATTTAACTCGTCGATGAAAGTTGAGAGAGATTGCTTGGCTTTCGAATGGACGGACGGCCATAGCGCTGGAAGGCGTGCACTGGCCTGAAGCTGCCTCTGTACATGGCCGGTGACCTCCAGGCCTCCAGTCCGCATGAACCGCGGTGGATGAAGCCCGGCCCAATCTTTGTGAACTGCTTCTCTACTTATAATTTTTTTCTAAAGAGATATATATTTTTCTCTCGCGTGTATTTTTCTCTTGGAAAAAATCACCAAAATCTCTTCACCGACACCTTTCACCTTTGTAAATAATAAAGTGAATCATGAGTCAGTGATCGGACAAGGCTAGACCACTCCATCGTCCCCTCATCAATCACCATGCTTTACTGACTCGACCACCATTCCTTTGCGGTTTCCCCACCAACCCTAGCTCGCCGCAACCACGCTGGAAGGCGTGCACTGGCCTGAAATTTTAATAAATCCTATTTGCATTTTTGGATTCACAGTTCAGTTGAGCACAATATGATTTAGTAGGATAGTTGCTGTTTATATTTATTTATCGTTGTACTAGAGATAGAGTTGAGTCAGTTCCAAACGATTTAGTTTACATAGTTCAGTTGAGCACAATAAGATTTAGTAGGATAGTTGCTGTTTATATTATTTATTGTTGAACTAGAGATAGAGTTGGGTCAGTTCCAAAAAATTTAGTTTACATGCTAGCTAATCATCTTTTGATGATTTCAGAAACGAGCAACAAAACCACTAGAAGAGCACGATAATCTGATAGCCTTAGTATTCTTGCAATAACAAACCATGGACAAATACAACCATAATCAGTTGATTAGCTCAGAACATAATGATGGATATTTTGCAAGTCAGCATGAGAAAATGACAATATATGTAGGAATACCACAAACGATGCCTTAGTACAGGATACTAAAGCACAAAAAGAAACATACCAGATTCCCAAACTTTTGTAACATACAAAAGTCAAAAAAATAGTTCATCTTGACCATATAAGTATTGTGCATATCAAAAACCATAAGAATATTATGCAGACCAAAGCAAACAAAAGTTGCTAGTAGTACATGGGATGTCATTACAAGAAACCAGCTCATTCTACAAAGAATAAGCAATGCGTAACTATATAAGCAGCATTACTCTTCGACTTCCTTCTTTATTTCTGCCATTAGTTCATCCTTGTAATCCTCGAAAGAGCCATCATATTTCTCGACAGTGCCATCCTCCACAACCCATATCTGGCTCTTCTGCTCATCTTCACAAACTCGAGATATCAACCGCGAGTCATGGCTAACCAAGACAACACCTCCAGTGAATTCATCCAGAGCATCAGCCAAAGCATCAATACTTTGCATGTCCAAGTGATTTGTTGGCTCATCCAGTAGGAGAATGTGAGGATGTGACATTGATATTGAAGTGAAGACAACACGAGCCTTCTGACCACCAGATAATTTAACGATGGGAGTAAGATGGTTGTGACCTGGAAGGCCAAATTTTCCAAGCTTGGCACGGACAGCCTCCGCTTTGCTCATCCCCTCCTGGTCAGGGTGGAGCCTGAGCAAATACTGAACCGCGTTTTCCTCCATTGTCAACAAGTCAACAAAATGCTGGGAGTATCGTCCAATCCTGAGCTTCTGGCTCCTTCTTGCCTCACCTTCAGCTGGGGTGAGATCACCAGCAAGTAAATTCAGAAGAGTAGACTTTCCAGCCCCATTGGGCCCAACAATGGCAACACGTGTTCCCATGTCAATGCCAACATCAACATCTGACAACTTGAAGTCAGGCCGACCTGGGTAGCTGAAACCCACGTCAATGAGCTGAAGGAGTGGTGGCGTGAGCAAAGTAGGCTCTGGGAAGTGGAACTCAACTTTGTAGTCAAGCCACTTCTGTGGCAGATCAGCGGGCTTCACACTATCATCATCATTTGCCACATTCTTCCCCTTCCCCTTCCCCTTGGCTACTTCTTTGTTAGCCTTTGACAGTGCCTGGCCTTTAACCTTGTCCTGTGCAGCCTTGCTCCCAGTTTTCCTTGCCGCTTTCATCTGCTTTTCATACACTTCATACTTCTTGTTCATCTCCTTTCTCTTCTGCTCATACCCGCTTTCGAAATCATCAAAATTGCCACGGTACACATGCAGACTCTTATCATGCAGATGTATGATATCGTTGCACACCGTGTTCAAGAAGTCACGGTCGTGGGAGACCACAATCAGGGTCTTCTTCCACTGCGAGCACAGGTACTGCTCCAACCAGAGCACGGCTCGGAGGTCCAAATGGTTGGTAGGCTCATCAAGGAGCAGCAGAGTTGGCTGCATGAAGAGAGCACGGGCAAGCGAGATGCGCATCCTCCAGCCACCACTGAATGACCTTGTGGACCTTGCCTGCATCGCCTGATCGAACCCCAGACCGGCGAGGATCTTGGACGCTCGTGCCCGTGCGGCGTCCGAGTCGCATAGATTGAGCTTCTCATACACCTCGGCAAGCTTCTCGCTGTCATCAGGGTCGTTCGAGGCCTCGAGTCTTGCCTGCTCGGCCCGGAGGGCTGTCAGCTCTTCATTGGCTGCAACCACCGCATCAGTGGCCGAACGGTCATCACCGACAATCTCCTGCTCCACGAGAAGAACATCGATGTTCTTGGGCACAGGGACCTGCCGCCAGGCGAGCAGCTTCAGAAGGGTGGATTTACCCATCCCGTTGGGCCCCACTAGACCGTACCGGCGACCGTGCGAGATCCGGAGCGAGGCGCCCTTGAGAAGCTCCTTCCCTCGCGCGGAGACGGAGAAGTTGTCGAGCACGATGTCCCTGATGTTCCCGTCGACGGCGGCATCTCCGTCGGCGGCAGCACCGCCGGCGGATCCGGGAACGCGCGCGCCGATGACGACGGAGAAGGCATCGCGGTCGTCGCGGAGCGCCTCCCGCTTGGCGGCCTCGGCGGCGACGGCCGCCATGACCTCGCGCTTGTCCTTCTTCTTGGCGTCCTTGTCCGAGGGCGCGAGCGCGTTGAGGTCGACGGTGGCGCGGACCGACTTGGGCTTGGCGATGACGGCGGCGACGTCCTGCTCGTCCTCCTCCTCCTCGGACGAGGGCAGATCGATGTCGCCGTACGCCGACACGGTGGGCTTGGGCTTGGACTTGGACTTGGAGGGTTTGGGTCTGGGAGCCCCCTTGGCGGGCCTGGCGTTGGCCGGCTGCCCGTCCATGGAAGCTAGCATGGCGGACACAGAGAGAGGCTTTTCCTTCTTGCCGCCGGCGGCGGAGGAGGAAGATGAGGAGGAGGAGGAGGCGTTTTTGCGGCTCATGGCGGCGGCGGCGTCGAGTCGAGGTTGGGGAATTTGGGTTAGGCTTTGGTTGGGGCGAAGAAGTCGGAGTAGGGGGCTCGGGATCTAGGGTTTATTCTTGCGGACCGCGTAGTGATATGGTCGGTCGGATCCGGCTCGATCCGGGTCTGGCTCTGGTCTGGCACCGAGGTTTCTTGTCCAGCCCGTTTCTGCCTTATGTACTGAGCTATATAGAGAGGGAAAAAAAATCTTATTATCAGGTGAAAAAAAATGCTGGAAAACTAAAAGAACGGACACGTGTCAGGCATAGGGTTCCGACATCCGTGCGCCGCCGCCGCTGCTCCGCCGCATCACACGACGATCTTGATATCGACCTCTTCCGCACCGGCCGTGATAATAAAGAGGACGACGATCCAGACACGGTCCGCGAGTCACAATGCAGTCGCTTTGCTTCCGTCGATACTGTCGACGAGGTCATCTACCTAGACGATCTGGCGCAATAGTAAGAGCATCTCCACCCGTTGGCCGAACCAGGCCGAAATCCGGACCAATCTTTAGCCGGACGGCGCAAGTTTTCGGCTTGGGTACGCTTAGTTTTCCACTCGCGTATCCAGGCCGACTTTCCGGGTCGCCCGTTTCCGCTCAAGTTTGGCTCAAATTCGGCTCAAGTTCGTCCAAATTTCGGCATAGTTCGTCATACGATGAATACAGAACACTTTAAAACCAAAGTTCGGCGAAATTTTAATCAGAGTTCGGCGTAAATGTAAACATAGTTCGGCCTGCAATAAAAGTACAACATATTTCGGCCAAGTTCGGCCAGTTCATGCTCAGCATCTACGTCGCGTTGCCCTGCATATCCATAGGTGCTCGACAAGATCATCCTGCAGTTGTTGATGCATCACCGGATCTCAGATCTCCTGACGCATTTTGATGAATGCAATCCATGTTGGAGGCACCTGATGATCAGGCTTGGCAAGAGGACCTTGTCTGTAGTATGGCTCGTCCTCCTCGAGTAAACTCATTGGATCCTTCCTCTCATCCTCAATGATCATGTTGTGCAAGGTCACACAACAGTTCATCACTTCCCACATCTGATCTTTCGACCAGGTAATAGCAGGGAATCGGACAACTGCAAACCTCTGCTGGAGCACACCAAATGTCCGCTCCACGTCCTTCATGCAAGCTTTCTGTTCCTTGGCAAAGTGAGAATGCTTGGGGAGCATTGGGCTTGAGATAGTCTTCACAAATGTTTGCCATCTGGGATAGATGCCATCTGCTAGATAGTATCCCTTGTTGTAGTGGTGTCCACAGATCTCAAATTCCACAGGGGGAGCATGACCCTCAACAAGCTTGCAAAAGACAGTGGAGGAGTTGAGGACGTTGATGTCATTGTTCGATCCTGTCATGCCAAAGAAGGAGTGTCAGATCAAAAGATCATGTGTAGCAACTGCCTCAAGTATCACAGTGCATCCTCATTTGTGGCCTTTGTACATTTTTTGCCATTCAAATGGACAGTTCTTCCACTCCCAATGCATGCAATCTATGCTTCCAAGCATACCAGGAAATCCTCTACTTTCATTGACTGCGAGGATCCGAGCAGTGTCTTCAGCAGTGGGTGATCTCAAGTACTTTTTCCCGAACACTGCAATCACTGCCCTGCAGAACCTGTACAAGCAATGAAGGGCGATGGACTCAGCAATGCGGAGATAGTCATCGGCACTGTCAGCCGGCGCTCCATATGCAAGCAACCTCATCGTCATGGTGCACTTCTGAAGCAAGGAAAACCCAACCAAGCCGGTGCAGTCCTTCTTGCAAAGGAAATATGGATCGAACTTCCGGATGACATGCATGATCTTGAGGAAGAGCTTCCGGCTCATCCTGAAACGGCGGCGAAACACGTCCTCTCCATGGAGTGGCTGGTCGGCGAAGTAGTCAACGTACAACATGCAATAGCCCTCTATCATCTGTCTCGCCTTGCACTTCATGCGACCTGGCGCTGAACCACCGCGCTTCGGCTTCGCCATCTGCATGTATAGCTGGGCGAGCAATGTGAGGATCTGCAAGTGCTCTTCACCTTCGGCGACCTCGGCGCTCTCCTCCTCCTCTAGGAGTACGGCGAGCAACTCCTCGTCTTCGGAATTCATGGCGAGTATCTCATCCTCGTTAGAGTCAGTGGACAGTACCTCATCGCCGTCGGAGTCCATGGCCGAATCCGGCCAAATGTCGAACACCTGGCGGGCGTGGTGGTGGGCGGACGCAGCGAAGCAGAGCTACGGCGAGGCTAAGTCGGCGAAAGCGGCGGCGGAGAAGGCGTGGAGGTGGGCGGCAGCAACGGCGAGCGTAGCTAGAGGCGTGGGCATGTCTCGGCGCGGGGGAGCTTCGCCGGCGAAGTCATGGTGACAGAGCTCTTCGCGGCAGTCTGGGCGAGTGGAGTGGGTGAGAATGAGACTGTCTCACCGACAGAGCTGGCCTACGTCTTTTTTTGCGGCGTCCGGCGTCCCCAGGGTGTATCCGGGAACCTGGGTTCGGCCTGGGTAGGCCGGACCAAAACACGCCGAAATCCGGACGAAAACAGGTCCTTAAGTACACGACTGAACCGATTTTCGGCGTCCGGACTGAATTTCGGCATCCGGATCGGCGTCCTGGACGCGAGTGAAGATGCTCTAAGTTCTCTTTCCACATCTTTGGGGGGCCAGCGTACAGTACATCTAGTATCTGACTTGCAGCATTCTCGATCATCGTCGCTGCAGGGCAGTTCCATCTCGGTAACATCCGAAAGGAGCTCAACGACAACAGCCGAAACACGGGCAAGCTGAAGATGGTACGTTCGTTAGTTCAACGACTAGAATCTTCCAATTCTGGTTGTGTGATGTGCTTTTGTTTCTCTGTACTGCAGGTCATGCGTCAGGCTGAACAGAAACTCAATGCGAACAAGGAATTATAGAAAGACGAGTTGGCTGACAATAATGATGATGAGATAGTACATCATGATTTTTATCTTTATATGCATGTTTACTATTTCCATCGTGACAAATTTTTTTCCAAACCCTGCAACCTATTCCGGAACTTCGATAAAATCCAACAAATTCTTCAGAGTAATATCTGCTTGGGTAAGGTTTGCCTATGATGCATGGTTCCTTTGTTTCACGTGCAGAGAAATAACCAACTAAAATTAAAGGAGCTGACGGAATCCACCAAGCGGATAAAGGAGAGGTTGGCCGCCGCAGAAGATGAGGTGCGGCGCATCAAGATCATGCTTGACACCAAGCTTATGGCTATTGGCAATATTGTGCATTGTTCTTTGCCCATCAGTGACAATGAGGTGCGCTCGACGTCAATCTAGTTCTACTTTTAGTTCCTAGCAAGAGAAACAATTTATTATTTATTTATTTAGAAAGTGAATCTCGGGGTCATAAAACTTTTTTTTTCTTCACTGCCATCCCCGCTAGCTTGGCTTGTGGGGCCTGTCTTTCATGATTCGATCCTAGAAATTCAGAGATGTCCCTTCCTTCTAGCTGGTTACTAGAAATTCATTCTGCTTAGCTGATATCGATAGCTGGCTGGATTTATTAAGTTATTACTTGTTACAGGAAAACAATGTTGTTTTAAGGACATGGGGAGAGAGGAGAATGGAGACAAACTTGAAGAATCATGTGGATCTTTGCAGGAAGCTTGACATTGTGGCTTTTGAGCGAGGTACATGCTCTCACAACTTCCCTCTGTCCCTCAAGTTAGCTTTCAACATTGTTTATTCTAACTTGTTTTCTGCTCTTCTCATTATCTTGATTTTATTCTTAGCTGCCTTTCTAGTGTGGCTGCACGTGATGGTATTGCCCTTGTGTTGCAATGTTTATCTGTGTCTTAGAAAGTTGGAACCACTCATCAACTCTATACTGATATAGAAGAATATTTAGTTTTGTTCTGGGGCTTCTGTTTATTTATATACATGTCGAGAATTTATTTTCATGTCTTGCTTAAGAACACTAATTGGTTTTGGCTGCCAATGTTATGTTAAGGAAATGTACTTTCAGTGTTTTGTGATTGAGGATTTAGGATGATTCCACCAATTTTTTAGTACACTTGTCACATTTGTTATCTCTTAGGGCTATTGAGTTGCAATCAACATTTTCAATATAAGTCGATGGCGTTTACAAAAAAAAAACTATTGCATGACTGGAACTTTCTGTTCATTGATGACATTTTTAAACAATTCAGTTAAGCATTTGTTGTACTTATATTATTTTTATCTTGGCACGGAACGGTTTCTATCAAGTTAGCTCTGTTTCCTATCTCCTATATTACTTTTATTTTTACCAGCTACTGCCAGTGGCTGATGGTTTCAAATAGTCAAACTGAACCGATCCTCTTATAATCAGGCTTTTTAACCCCACTTAGGATCAAATGCTTTGTACTAACTTAAATCTCAACTGAACCGATCCTCTTATAATCAGGCTCTTTAACCCCACTTAGATCAAATGCTTTGTACTATAGGATAAGTTTGTTAATTAAAACCAGGGAAGTTTTGCTGTTAAAGCTGAATCATAGCTATTGGCTGCAAATATTCATAATGTGTTCTGTGCCAAGACTAGACCACATGGACATATAATCCCTCCATCCCAAATTATGGGCTGTTTTGGCTTATATCTAGGTGTGTAGCTAAGTCAAAACGACCTATAATTTGGAACAGAGAAGTAGTATATGTTGAAGAAAAAGGCCATGTCATGATGCTTTCAACTTTCAGAAATTTAGATTGCTTAGTCATCTGTCTAGTACACGCTATTTTCAGAAATTTAGATTTGTTTTTGACATAGCCGAATCTGTTACCTTCACAATTTCTGCAGGTGCTGATGTGGCCGGTGGAAGGGGTTACTTTTTGAAAGGTTATGGTGTGCTCCTGAACCAGGCATTGATAAATTTTGGCCTAGCTTTCCTGCAAAATCGTGGCTTCGACCTACTGCACACTCCCTTTTTCATGAGAAAGGAAACAATGAGTAAATGTGCCCAATTAGCCCAGTTCGATGAGGAGCTATACAAAGTAAGGCTGCTGATCCGTTCCTCGCTTTCATATATCATGCATCTGTCTAGTTTCATGATTTGTATTTTCACTTCTGTTTCTGTGGGAAAGCCATGTTCCTGTTAGAATGTGTTTTTTGCAGCTGCTGATGCGCTTTGGCTCCAGCAGTCTGCAACTACACCCAGTCAGCACTGTTGAATGGGACCTTTTTTGCTTTTGAACAGAACTTTTGTGTCTTCAAAATCTAAATTTATGATGGAAAAAATGATCTAATTTCGGTACTGGTTGGTTTCCAATATTTTGCAACATCATTGCTTAGGTTGGCTGTAGTTCCAAAAATAAAAATGAACACTTCTCATGACTATCTTGAATGCAAATCATATTTTTAATTGTGTTCTGTGAGAAAAAGAATATATGCTATTACAAAGTAAATGACCATGAAAAGAAATTTCCAGGTAACAGGTGATGGGGAAGAAAGGTATCTTATAGCCACATCTGAACAACCGATGTGTGCTTATCATCTAGGCGATCGAGTTCATCCAGATGAATTGCCAATTAGGTGGGTGACCCCTCAAGTTAGTATGTCCTGAATGTATGTCCACCATTACGTTGATGGAAAATGGTTTTTTCTCATTCAGATATGCTGGTTACTCCACCTGCTTCCGAAAAGAAGCTGGTTCACATGGAAGGGACACAGCTGGCATCTTCAGAGTGCACCAGTTTGAAAAGATTGAGCAATTCTGTATCACAAGCCCAAATGACAACGATTCCTGGGAAATGTTTGAAGAGATGATTAAAAATTCAGAAGATTTCTACAAGGAGGTGGGCATAATTTCTTTGTGAACATCTGTATTGACAACTTGAAATATCTTTGCTGACTTTTGAAGTCCTCTGTCTTGCAGATTGGTCTGCCGTACCAGGTTGTTTCTATAGTATCTGGTGCTCTTAATGATGCTGCTTCCAAGAAGTACGATTTAGAAGCTTGGTTCCTACAGAGAACTTGTGTCCTGTTCAAATTGTACAGACTATCAAGCAAGAAGGCTTGGGATCGCCTATGGCCAGAAGGTGGTTTCTGTTAGGAATAGACAAAGTTGTATTCCCTAGGGGCCAAAGGCCACAACATATAGTTACATGTACAGGCGAGAATATGCAGGAAACCCCCTAACAGGTGGGGAAAATACACATATACAAATATACATCTAACATCCCCCCTCAAACTCATGATGGATCCACAACACCGAGTTTGGAGAGTAAGAAGTCATGCTGCACTCTAGTTTGTGCCTTTGTAAAGAAATCCGCCAACTGCAAAATCTGAAGGCACATACTGAAGCGCAACAACCTGAGCCTGCAACCACCGTAACCATGTCACCTTAGCAATCAACAAGGTCATAGCTCGCAACTCAGCCTCTTCACTCGAACGGGAAACTGCAACCTGTTTCTTCGTCTTCCAAGCAACAAGCGAACCACCAAGAAACACGATGAAGAAGTGAACGACGATCCGAAGGATCACTCGCCCAAGTAGCATCCGAGTAGCACTGGAGCTGGAGAGAGCTGGAACGAGGAAAGAAAAGGCGACGAGTAATCGTGCCACGAAGATAACGAAGAACACGGAGGAGATGACTATAGTGGACAGTGGTAGGAGCTGAGACAAACTGACTCAGAATATGAACAGGATAAGATATATCAGGACGAGTGACAGCAAGATAAACAAGACTCCCAACAAGATGGCGATAACGCGTCGGATCAGGAAGAGGATCACCATCAGTAGGACGAAGCTTAACATTAAGCTCCATAGGAGTCTCAACAGTGCGCTCATCCCCAAGAGCAGCACAAGCAAGAAGATCCTGAATATACTTTTCCTTAGAGATAGAAAAGCCATCAAAAGTGGGAGAAACCTCGATCCCAAGTAAATAGCGGAGAGGACCAAGATCGGTCATAAGAAACTGCTCACGAAGACGAGCCTTAACAAAGACAATATACTCAGGATCATCACCAGTAATGATCATATCATCAATATAGAGAAGGAGAAGAGTGCGTCCACGAGGAGAAGTGTGGACGAACAGCGCTGGATCATGAGCGCTGGGAGAGAAACCAGCAGCAGTCACCACAGAGGCAAAACGCTCAAACCAGGCACGAGGGGCCTGTTTCAGTTATAAAGAGAACGCCGAAGGCGATGCACCATCCCATCGTGATGAATACCGGAAGGAGGCATGTAAACCTCCTCACTCAACTCGCCATTAAGAAAAGCGTTACGAACATCAAGTCGAGACGAGACCGTGTCGAATGAGGCGAAGAAGAAGAGCACACAGTGGTCATATGAGCCACAGGGGCAAAAGTCTCATCATAGTCACGGCCGTGCTCCTGCTGAAAGCCACGAGCTACAAGACGCGCTTTGTAGCGCTCAAGAGATCCATCAGAGCGGGTCTTAATTTCATAGACCCACTTACACGTGATAGGACGAACACCGGGAGAGGGAGAGACAAGATCCCAGGTGCCAGTGCGCTCAAGCGTAGCAATCTCCTCAGCCATAGCAAGCTGCCATTCAGGATGACGCTCAGCATCCCGATAAGAAGTCGGCTCGGAGGCAACAGAAAGACCGTACTGACTGACATGGTTATACCCTACGGGTACGTGACTTCAGCATACCTGGTCCAGCCCAAGGAAGGCCCATAGCAGACATACGATGGCCCATGAAGATTTTCGGGTGGCCAAGGCCCATGACGCCTTCGGATCCTTGGAGAGCAAGACTAGCATAGATAGGAAATTCAAAGGGGTAAAACCCTAGAACTTGTAACCGACTAGGACTATGCCCGGGACCTGCCTAAGTCTATATAAAGGCTAGGAGGGTACGTCCTAGATCTCTCGACTCATACATTCGCACACGCATCCACGCCAGATCGAATCTGCGCACCCTGTAACCTTCGGTTCCGCCGTAATCAAGAGCAGACAAGCAGGAGTAGGGTTTTCCCTTCGGGGGCCTGAACCTGGGTAAATCTCGTGTCCCCTGGTTGCTTGTCTGTTAACCGTGCCACGATCTCCAGCATCCTCATCTTCTCCAAAACCCAAGTCCATAACAATGGGCATTGACGAGATTAAACCTCGTCAATTGGCGCCGTCTGTGGGAATTGGGGATGCTGATTGTGCGGTCGTGATGGTTCCGACCCGATCGATCTACAACTCCACGGCGACGGAGAATCACCTCCTCTTTGGCGCTTTCGACTTCACCGCCCACTCGCCGGCTACCATGAAGGATTTCGTGCCCGTAGGCGACGGATTCAAAATTTTGTTCGGGAGTTTCTGCTTCCAGGTGGGACAAACTGGCACCCTCCGCCTCCCTGAGCGGGTGCCCGTGCCGTCAATCAGGCCCGCTTCGTGGGCTCCACACCCCGTGCTACGCACGTCACCATCGACAGATGAGTCCTACAGCAGCAGCAACTGCAACTCCGATCTGTGCAATCCACCTTCGAATGAAGGGACCTACGCTCGATCCAAAGCGCGCAGAGCGACCAATCTGCAAGCGCTATCTGTGCGCCGCAGTCATCCAAACCGACGAGGAACGCCTAACCCGCCGCCCAATCGAAACGGCGAAAACAGAAGAAGCCAGTCCCCCCCCACCCAACAGGGAAAGCAACGACCACGTCATCCAACTTAGCAAAGAAGGATGGGTCCAGGCCGTGTTGCCGTCAGCGACATCGTCTTACCGCCGACGCCTCACGTGACCTCTTGATGGCATACCACTATCTCCTCATCGAGGAGCACAAGAAACAAGTCAAGATGCGTGAGACGCCGACAAACGCAAGCAGCGACCTCCGAGTCCAGCATGACGAGCTGCGCTCTCCGCCGTGGCACCCGGCTCTAGCACAAACGGAAACCAGGGAAACAAGCATCGCTCTCGGGTGGAAAACATGGACCCCAAGGAGCGGCGTGACGTGACCCGAACTCTCCACACATCGTTCATGGATATGGATGCCGACGGCAACATCATCCCGAAGACGCCACAAGCTGCGATCATGGCAGCCACTGCGTATCTCGCGTCTCATCCACCTCCGGAGGGGGACCCGAAAAGGGCCATGCATAGGTCCGCACTCACCGGACTAGGTCTAATCGGAGCTGCGCTCCACGAAGACGCTCCTGCGGAGCCGAAGAAGAAAGCTCCGGCCAGGCGCGACCGGAGCCCCACCCCCTCATCCGAAGAGGAAGAGGAGCACGATCTTCCTCGAAGGAAGAAGAGCTCACACCGCCATAAACGCGACTACGACGCCAGAGACAAGCTTACACATCGCAAGATCGACAAAGCACGCGCTAAACGCGCATGCTCGTCTAAATCTGAGATGGATGAAGACGAAGGAGAACTCTGCGGAGCTCGATGCTTCAGCAGATCCGTTCGGCGAACACAGATGCCACGCAACTTCAAGCTTCCTTCGGATACTCCGAAGTTCAACGACACGCAAGATCCAAAGTCCTGGATCAGCGACCATCTGTCATCCGTCAAGCTTCACGGAGGCAACAAAGAAACCGCCATGCAATGCCTTCACCGCGGTGACAAGGGCGCAAGTCCGCTCGCAGACCTATCATCAGATCCATCGAAGCCGGGAGGAGCTAAATACGCCTTCATCCGAAATTTCAAAGGCACCAAGAAGAGGCCCGCCTCAATCGAAGAGTTGCGAGCACGCACTCAGAGAACGGGTGAATCTATTCGCCAGACATACTACGCCGGGTCTACAACCAAGAACTCCGCAAAGACACATCTCCAAGAGCGGGCCATCGACGCCGTGGACGGCGTCAGCGCCCAGACTTCAAGGAGGAACTTGGGCGTAAAGCCCAAGACACTCGACCACCTCATGGAAATCGCCATGATTGGGCGAGATGGCGAAGATTGCATCCAGCGGCGCAATCGATGAAGAGGACGACTACGCCCGAAGACGCGAACGCCGCAGCAAGAGGAGATCGCGCGTCTACGAGGACCGCGACGGACCCGACATGGTCGCGGCCGGCTACGCCGACCGCCGTAACGACAACAACCGCAACAGCGGAGGATACCGCAGCGGAAACTTCTGCGACAACGGACGACCAACGCAGTCGTGGCAACGCCGCGACCGCGACAACGGACCCTCAGCATTCGACAAACTTTCGGGTCCATGCACCATCCACTTCTACATCGACAAACATGATGGCAAAAAGAAAGCTAGCCACATGCTCAAGGACTGCCGCGAGTTCCAGAAACTCAGCGAAGGCATGGTGCAGATGAGGCAACAAGCTCCAATTCCTGCGTTCGGAAACACACCTACGCCAGGTGAAATAGCACATGGAGCTCCTCCACCGCCGCCTATCGGAGGCCCAAATCAACCAGTCGCACCAGCGCAAAACAACGCCGGGGTCGCATACCCCCCACCAAAAGGAACACTAAATATGATCCAGAAGGGACGCCCCACAAACAGGATGCAGAAGAAAATCACCCGACAAATCAACTTCGCCGTGGCAACTCCGCCTGCAATCCCTGAGTACCTCAGCGGATCGGAGTCCTGCATCACATTCACTCGAGCGGATCACCCTTGCCAGATCCCTCGCCCAGGTCATGCTGCCCTGGTGCTGGAGGCGCAGATCGGAGGCTTCGAGATGAGTCGCGTCTTCATGGACGGCGGCAGCGGCATCAACCTAATGTTCGCAAGCACCCTAGCGGCTATGCGGATCCCGCAATGCAGCCTGGAACAATCAGACACAACGTTCCATGGCATTGTCCCAGGGAAGGGCATATTCCCCCTGGGCAAAATAGGGCTCGACGTCATCTTCGGGAAGCCGGACAACTTTCGGCAGGAGCGCCTAGAATTAGAAGTGGTGGACTGGCCGTCGCAATACCACGCCATCCTGGGGTGTGTAGCATTCGCAAGATTCCTGGCCGTCCCAAACTACGCATATCTACTACTCAAGATGCCAGGACCAAGGGGCGTCAACACAGTCCGCGGGAGCTTCACCCGATCGGAACAATGCGACAGGGATTTCAACAAAATCTCCCAGTCTTTCGGCATGCAAGACGAGCTTGTAAGGCTCCGCGAGGTGACGGATAATGGGCTACTCCCAGTCACAAAGCAGAATGCACCCGACATGTCCTTCGAATCCACCGTCAACACCAAGAAAGTGCAGGTCCATCCGACGGATGCCTCCAAGACGGCCCTCATCGCTAATGACCTCAGCACCGCATAGGAAGGCGCGCTCGTCGAATTCCTCCGTGAGCGCTGGGAAATCTTTGCCTGGTGTCCTGCGGACATGCCAGGAGTTCCCAGGGAATTCGCCGAGCACGCACTCAATGTCTTTCCAGACACCAAGCCAGTCAAGCAGTCCATCCGAAGACTGTCGGAGCCACGAGCCGAAGCTATCGGCAAGGAAATCAACAGATTACTCGCAGCAGACTTCATCCGGGAAATAAAGGAAAGCGAGTGGCTGGCAAACACGGTGATGGTCCCGAAGAAGGACACGGACATCCTGCGGATGTGCGTAGACTTCACGTCACTAAACAAACACTGCCCAAAGGACCACTTCCCTCTTCCTCGGATCGACCAGATCATCGATTCGACTGCAGGTTGTGAGAAACTCTCCTTCCTCGACGCCTACTCAGGCTATAACCAGATTCGACTCAAGGTCGAAGATCAAGAGAAAACGACGTTCATCACACCGTTCGGAGTATACTGCTACAACAGACTAGGAGAGTAACGGTCTGGAGCACGACGTGGACGAGTCGCCGAAAGAGGAGAGGGAAGCTCGTCATAAGAAGAAGAAGAAATATCAGAAGAAGAAGAAGGGACATCAGGAGGAGGATCTGGAACATGAGTGCGACGAGAATAATGAAAGGGAAAAGGAGACAACGGTGAGGTGGGCGGAGGATCAGAAGAAGAAAAAGGAGAACTAGGTAGGGAGGAGGACAACGGAGTCGAAGAGGATGGCGCCGGGGACGAAGAGGGCGCATCAGAACGAGGTCCAGGAGGAGGGACAATAGGAACAGAAGGAGGTGCATCAGGAAACAGAAGAAAGGAGATATCATCCACCGGGTAGGTACCAGAGGTGGGGTGAGGTTAGAAGGGACGCGTCTCATCAAACATGACGTCACGAGAGATGCGCATCCGACGACCAACAGGGTCCCAACAGCGATAGCCCTTATGCTCATCACTATAGCTAGAAATACACACTCAACAGACTGAGCGGTCAGTTTGGTGCGTTCACGAGGAGGGAGAAGAACATAGCAAACACAACCAAACGAACGAAGAGCCGAGTAGTCTGGAGAACCACCAGAGAGACGCTCGAGAGGGATGCCACCTTGGAGGGCAGCAGAAGGCTGGATGTTAATGAGATAAGTCGACGTAGCGACAGCCTCATCCCAGAAATGCGGCGGAAGAGAAGAAGCAATCATCATAGCACGGGTGGTCTCAAGAATATGACGATGCTTACGCTCAGCGACACCATTTTGAGCATGTGCACCGGGACAAGAAAACTGAGCAAGGGTGCCTGCTCGCCAAAGAAGAACCTACGCAGTCGAGAGATATACTCACCAGCAGAATCAGCACGGAACACACGAATGGGCGAGGAATACTGAGTGCGGACCATAGCCGCAAAGCGCCGATAAATGGACAACACCTCACTGCGAGAGCGCATGAAATATATCCAAGTGTGACGAGAAAAATCATCGATAAAGAGAACATAGTAGCGATGACCTCCTTTCGAGGGGAAAGGAGCTGGACCCCAAACATCAGAGTGAACAAGATCAAAGGGACGCTCGGACACAGACTCACTGTGAGGATACAGTAGCTGAATCTGCTTACCAAGGTGACAACCCTGACAATCCAAAGAAGCGTTTCCGGAGACATACCCCAGAACACCACGATGAACTAAAGACGAGAGGCGAGAACCACATAAATGTCCAAGACGATGATGCCACTGCTGAAAAGAGCTAGTAGCGACATCTACAGATGCCGAGGAACTGGCGACAGTGGCATCAGAAGGAAGACGAAGCCAGTGAAGCTCCCAGAGGCCATCATGGCGGCGGGGGCCAACACCAAGCATAGTGCCGGTGCGACGATCCTAAACAGAACAAGAATCAAAGTCGAGAGTGATGCTACAACGAGAGTCAACGATCTGACTACCAGAAAAGAGTTGCATGTTAAGGTGAGGAACATGCGCAACAGAAGGAACATAAAACGAGGAAGTACTAAGAATGCCTCGACTAATGACTGGGTGAGGGGTACCATCGGCAGTAAGAACACGAACAGGAGGGTCGACAGGTCGAACATAATGCAACGAGGAAGAATCAGGAGTCATATGAAAAGAAGCTCCAGTATCAAGAAGCCATGGGGATGTACCTAGAGAAGGAGGAGGTGGTCGCTCAATGCCAGAAAACTCAGTCGCAGAACCAGCAGAACCTGTCAGTGAAGAATCCCAAGCATCAAGCAGGCATCGAAGCTGCGCTATCTCATGCGCAGAAAGGGGCACGACTGGAGAGGTCGAGGTACAATCAGGTGCCGACGAGGAGCTGTCACCAACACACACAGAGGCCGCCAAAGGTGACGACTGAGAGCAATACACCGATGAAGACGGAGTCGACGAAGGACGGTCACAGCCGCCTGAAGAAACTGCAAGAGTCGATGTCGAGCAGCGGGCCGGCATAGACGGGGACGGCGAAGCGCGGCCATAACCACGTGAAGAGGCCGCGAAAAGCGATGTAGAGCGACAGACCGACGTAGACGAAGTCGGCGAAGGGCGGCCATAGCCGCCTAAAGAAGCCGCAAAGGTCGATGTCGAGCGGCGAGCCAACGTAGACGAGGTCGGTGAAGCGCGGCCATAACCACGTGAAGAGGCCGCAAGAGTTGATGTAGAGCGGCAGGCCGACGAAGACGAAGTCGATGAAACGCGGACAGAACCGCATGAAGAAGCCGCGAGAGTCGATGTAGAGCGGCAAGCCGACATAGACAGAGTCGGTGAAGAGCAACAAGGCAGCGGAGACGAGGTCGGATAGCCACAGGAAGAATCCGCGAGGACCGACGTAGAGTGGCGCGCCGACAAATATGAAGTCGACGGGCAAGGGCCAAGTAATGTAGGAAGACCCGAGCGCATGACGGGAGCATCAGAAGAAACAGCAGCAAGAGACGGAGACAACATCATTTTTTTTCAACGATCAGGTCCGACGAAAGAGACGGGAAAGAGCCAGTAGGGAGACAGCGGTGTTGGAATTATGCCCTAGAGGCAATAATAAAGATGTTATTATTATAATTCTTGTTCATGATAAAGTTTATATTCCATGCTAGAATTGTATTAAGCGGAAACTTTAATACTTGTGTGGTTTGTGAACAACACTGTGTCCCTAGTACGCCTCTATGGACTAGCTCATTGATCAATGATGGTTAAGGTTTCCTAACCATAGACATGAGTTGTCAATTGATAATGAGATCATATCATTGGGAGAATGATATGGTGGATAGACCCAAACAAAGGAGAGCAATTAGATCGTGTCATCGTGTTCGTCTTTGCGAAGCTTTTCCTATGTCAAATATTGTATTCCTTAGACCATGAGATAATGCAACTCCCTGGTATCGGAAAAAAGCTTTGAGGTCATCAAACGTCATCCTATGAGAGGGTGATCATAAAGGTGTCTCTCAGGTGATCGGAAAGTATCTGTTGGGTTGTATGTATCAAGATGGGATTTGTCCCTCCCAAGTCGGAGATATACTTCGGGCCCACTCGGTAATCGATATCAACACCGCTTGCAAGCATGTGGTTAAGGAGTTAATCACAAAGTGATATCGGATTACGGAACGAGTAAAGTACTTGCTGTGAACGAGATTGAACTAGGTATGACGATACCGACGATCGAATCTCGGGCAAGTAAAATATCGCGAGACGAAGGGAATATATATATGGGATTGATTGAATCCTGGCATCGTGGTTCATCCGATATGATCATCGATGAATGTGTGGAGTCAATATGGGTGCCTGCACCATTGTTGATTATTGATAGAAGATCATGTCTGCATATTCTCGAACCCGCAGGGTCACACACTTAACGTATCTTGACGCTAGGATAGATTGGATAATTGGTTTATGAATTTTTGTTTGGAGTCTCGGATGGGATCCGGGATATCACGAGAGGTTCTGGAATGGTCCGGAGAATAAGATTCATATAAGGCAGTGCTGTTTTTGGAGTTCGGAATTGTTCCGGATTAATCGGTATTGTACCGGAAGCTTCTAGAACCTTCCAGAAGGGGACCAACGTGGCCCCATCTTCCGGGAGGGGGCATGGGCCTATGAGGGAGTGTCCTGGCAGATTGGGCACAAGGCCCCATAGGTCCCAGCCGATTCTAGAGAGATTTGACTCGTTTAAATCTCGGGATAGAATTTCTAGATAAGGGAGAGTTTAAATCGTTTAAATCTAGAGATAGGATTTCTAGATAAGGGAGAGTTTAAATTGTTTAAACTAGAGATAGGCTTGGAGGAGGGGCAAGGGCTGGCCGCCCCCCCTCTATATATAGAGGGGTGGTGCGCCCCCTCCCCCCTACACACGCCTCCCTCCAAGCCCTAGTAGCCCTGCTACCTTCCTCTCTCCCTCCCGACTTTTGTAGGCGAAGCCCTGCTGCAGAAATTCTCCACCATATACACCACGCCGTCGTGTTGTAGATCCAATATATCTCTCCACCTTACTTGCTGGTCCGAGGAAGGAGGAGACGTCGAGGTGCTGCACGTGTGCATCTCACGGAGGCACCGCCACTTGTGGTGCTAGATCGGATCGGATCGCGAGGAGGAGAAGCGAGTACGACTACATCACCCACGCCCGTTAACGCTCATTGCGCGAATCTTCAAGGGTATGAAGATCTAATCCAATCTCTCTCGTTGATTGCATCTCCTAGATTAGATCTTGGCTTTCCTCTCGCATCCGTAGAAAATTTTGATTTACTATGCCGCCAAAACCCTTCAATGGTATCGAGCTAGATCTATGCGTAGATGTGTTTCACGAGTAGAACGCAACATGGTTGTTGCGGCGTTGATGTTTTCTGCTGCAAGCCTCTTGTTTGTGTTCTTCTTATGACGCGGATAGTGAGATTGAAGCGGTCCAGGCCAACCTTACGCGACGCCGTCAGCGAGACCGGCTCCGCACTTGACGTGTGGCTTGTACCACACATGCGGCTGGTGGATGTCGCTTTCTCACTATAGTTATCATGGGATTAACACCGGAGTTTGGCAACCATAATATCACCGTTGTGGCTTTCCGTAGGTAAGAATCGTTCTTAGCATCTACTCCCATAAGCCACGTAAAACATGCAACAACAAAGTAGAGGCGTCTAACTTGTTTTTGCAGGGAGTGTTTTCTGTGATGTGGTATGGCCCAAGATGTGATGTGTATATTGTATGTGATGATCATGTTTTGTAATGTTTCACGACTTGCATGTCGATGAGTACACAACCGGCAGGAGCCATATGGTTGTCTTTATAATTGTGTATGACCTGCGAGTCAACTTCTTATATGCCATGTAATAGCTTTAATTTATCGCTAAGTAGTTAGCAATAGTTGTAGTTGCTATTCGTCGTGGAGGCAATCATGGTGGAGTGATGGAGATCATGCTGGAACGCACAAGATGGAGATCATTGCGCGAGGATTGGCTATACCATGTCACATAAAGTTATATGCATGTGATGTTTATCCCTTTATGTATCTTATTATGCTTAGATCGCGACGGTAGCATTATAAGATGATTCCTCACTTAAAGATCAAGATAAAAACTGCGTTCTCCCCAAGTATGCACCGTTGCGAAAGTTCGTCGTGTCCAATGTAGCATCCCAGTTGTCTAACACCTGTAATGCTACTTGTTCTAGTAATAAAAGGACCACTTCCTACATATAATTGTTGCATCATCATCATATCATGCTCATGTCATCATGCCACCTTGCATTTGAGCATCATATAAAACCCCTGCTTGTTTGGATCTTATCTCATGTGCATTATTAATTGTAGTTGCCTCTTGATATTGTATTTGGTTCTTGATAAATTGTTAAATGCCCAAGTTGATTTGGGGGCATATCTCTTAATAACTCCACCACCTTTCTTTCACCACCTTATAATCCCACCATCCAACTAGATATGAGCTTGGCATTTATGGATTTACTTCTAGCTCATGTGGTTGGGATGGATCCTTTTCTTTTCCACATGTTCTCATCTTGGCATCATTTTGTCTTCACATTATTGATGCATGAGAGCCACATGGCCACCTTTGCATGCCTTGTGAGTGGGACCTTTTCTCCCTAGCTTCCATATGTGTGTTGTTGGGGTTATCATCATGTGGGGATATTTTGTGGGCTTATTAAATATCTAGTGGCATATACACACTAGCAAGTCCCCAAATATATTCCAATGTGATCATCTCCCCATTCACTCCACATGGACCTTTCCTTCTTTCTTTTGCTTGGGCCTACTCCATTTTGTGAGGATGCAAATACCTAGTGCCATGATTATTATCTTTGTTTACACAAGTATGATCCATGGCATTTCATGTGTTGCATGGCCCATGCAATTGCCACCTTTTTGCATGTCTTTTGGCTTTCTTTGTTTTGTGTGGCTCTCTTTTTCTCTAAACCCTCCTCTTAATCTAAACCCTATCCTTTTCACCATCCACATCCATGCATGCACATGTGATCATGTGGGTGTGCATAAGCCTAAACCCCACCTCCCTCTCCCTACCTCTTTTCTTTTGATCTTGCTTGGTCTTTATTTGGAGCATGCATGATTCAAAGCAAACCTAATCCACCTCTGTTTCTAATCATCTATCCTAGTCCTCCCTATCTACCCCATGCCCCATAACCATCCTAGCTAAAAACCCTAAACCACACCTATTCTAATCCCAACCCAAGGTGCCCCTCTTTCTCCCCTCTCTAGCCGAGCCACTCCTCTCACCTAGCCCTAGCTGGCCACATGATCACCATGTCCCCCTATCTACCCCAACCCACACCACCAAGGACACCCCCTCACCTAACCCTAGCCCGAGCCAGCCCTCTCTCCCTCTCCCTCTTTTCTCTCCCTGGCCAAGGGGCCCCGCCACACCTGCCTGCCTCGGCTCGCCTGCCCACCTGCAGCCCCCTGCCCTACTGGCTGCTAGCTGTGCCCAGCTCCCCTCCGTCAAGACCATGCACGTGAGGGAGGGTGCAAAAGTGGCCGAAGCCACCTCCCCTCCCCCCACGCCATCTACCTGCCCCGTCCTTATCTTCGGCCTCACCCCCTCTCTGCCTCGCCATAACCCTTCCCCCAGAGCCCTACCTCGCCTCCCCTTCCTTCTTCCTTCCTTCCCCGACGGATCTTCCCTCTCCACCATAGCCAAACCCTAGTTGCTTCGGCCTGCGGCGATCTGCGCGCCCTGCTGCTTCCCGAGAACCACGGAGGCGCCGACGGGATCCCCTGCACCTTCCCAGGCGGCTAGTACCGGAGGAGGCAGCTGGAAGGCCACCGAGCACCGCCGCCGTCGCCATGGCCGGAGAGATCTGACGCTGCTCGCCACGAGCCCGCCGGCAGATCCGTACCTCCCCGAGCCTCGCTAACCGCGTCGTCCAGCTGCTGGTGAGCTCCGCTTCCTGCATAAGACCCCTCCTCTCGCGCCGTAGCCCGCCCGCAAGATTCGACGAAGCGATCACAGGCGTGCGTCGGCCGCGCTGGCCGACAAAGCAGCGGCCGCAGCAGAGATCCGGCGTTGTTCAACGCCCGCCCGCTATAGCTCTCACGGGCGACGCCACTGAAGGTAATCAGAGCCCGTGTCGCCTCTCCACTTTTGGTTTTGGAGCACCCTGCTTCACCCAGTGGTTCGCCGCCAACGCCGACCAAACGCCGCCGATCGCAGTCGCCGCAGAAGGGCGCCACGCTGCCCGACAGGTTTTGACTTTTTGCGCTTAGGTCCTCGAAGTTTCTCCCGCCTAAACCCGCACTCCCTCGGCCCCATACGTCTGTCTCTGTGCAGTTTTGAAGGGAATATGCCCTGAGAGGCAATAATAAATTGTTTATTATGTGTATTCCAAGTATATGATAGATGTTTATTTTGCATGCTATAATTGTATTAATACGGAAACGTTAATACATGTGTGTTTAATAAACAAACAGAAAGTTCCTAGTTAAGCCTCTCTCATAAACTAGCTCGTTGATTAACAAGATGATCAAGGTTTCCTGATCATGGACATTGGATGTTGTTAATAACGGGATCACAACATTAGTGTAATGATGTGATGAACATTCATCCGAAGTATAGCATTACGATCAAAGTCATTGAGTTTATATTGCTATAACAACTTACGAAGTGATCCTAATCCTTAGACCATGAGATCATGTCAATCACTAACACCTAAGAGTTTCTTGATAACATCAAACGTCACACCGTAATGTGGTGATTATAAAGATGGGTTCGAACTAATAAAGTGTTATGTTGAGGCTCATGGATCAAGAGTGAATTTGTTCATCCCGATGACGGATAGATATACTGGCGGGGCCTCTCGGTGATATCACATTGATTAGCTTGCAAGCAAGTGATTTGATCACTAGAATGTTATATCACGGGAACGAGAAAAGAGTGCATGTCGGTAACGAGATCAAACTAGGTATGGAGATACCGATGATCGAATCTCGGACATGTAATATATCGTGAGACAAAGGGATTAAGATACTAGCGTAAAAGGTTCCGACGATCACAAGAAAGTCATCGTTGAATGTGTGGGAGTCGGTATGGGTCTCCAGATCCCGCTTCTGATTATTGATCTGAGAGGGGTCTCGATCATGTCCGCATTATTCACGAACCGTAGGGTGACACACTTAAGAGACACCGACATCCAATTGGAGCAAAAGTTTCATGCCGAAAGAATAAACAAGCGCATGAATTTATTTCACTAGATACCGAAACAGGTTTTCGGGTGAAATTGCATAAAGTGGTTATGCATGTGAAATAGAATTCTAGCAAGGGGTTATTTGTGAATGTTTGTCATTAAAGTAACTGACAAAATTCTGAATAAAATAAAAGAGTTTTATTTAAAGAGAGTTTGCATTAAATTTGGTGGAAATTTAATGGGATCTTTGAGTGGGATTTTGAGTGGAGGAATTTGGAGGAGTTTTGTGAGTGGAGTGTCCACCCACATGAAGAGGGGAGGGCAAGGGGGCAGCCCCCATGCGCCGGCCACCCCTTGGGGTTCCCCTCCTCCTATAAAAGGAGCCCCTCCTCTCACTTCTCACTCACACCTCCTCGTGAAGGATCTCTCTCCTCTAGAATTTATCCCCATGGTCTCGGACTAGCGAGATACATGTTCCAGTGGCTATTCGGCAAGAAAGAGTTGTGCTTCACTGCATCGCTGGAGCGAGGAGGCGGAGGTTGCTCGGTGCCTCGAACGCGTGTGTGCGATGCCACGCTGATTTGGCGCTTAGGACTTCCTCTCGATCTTGAGATCGGCAAGAGATCATCTACATCAACCACGAGTTTGGACTCGTTAAACTTTGTCGGTCTTCAAGGGTATGTTCTCTACGGATGTACATCCGCCCGTTGTTTGTATCTAGTATAAATAGATCTTGGTATATAGTTCACATCTTAGGAAAATTTTTGTTTTCTATGCTGCGAACCCTTCAGTGGTATCAGAGCCGGATCTATGCGTAGATACTTTACACGGTAGTACATATGAGTATGTGGGCGATGATGATCATGTTGTTGATCCTTTCTTGTGCTTTTGGATACTGGTGGCATAGTGGGATGACGCGGCCCGGACAAACTTTACATGTCCTCGCAAATGAGACCTGTTCCACGCTTGACATGCAACTAGTTTGCATAAGTGGCTAGCGGTGTCTGCCTCCTACTATAGTCAATATCTATTTTGCAAGCGAGTTGTCAACAATTTGATTATCCTCGTTGTGGTTCATGTTCGTAGGTAAGAACGGTTCTATCTCGAAAGCCCTCACCACGTAAAACTTGCAATGGATAAATTAGAAGCGTCTAGTTTAGATTGTTCTTTGGGCTAGTGTTATGATATGGTAGTGTTGTAAGTAGAAGTATGAGATGATACTCTTACAACACACATAGCGTAAAATCCATAGGCGTGGATTTACACATATAGGTATGATAGTGATCATACCACGATGCACATGATAGAGATCATCTACGGAACCATATAATTTCACTAATAAACATATGATGTTTGATTGCATCTTATATTGCTTGTTTAACGCTTTGTTAAGCATAATAAGATGATCCCTCATTTAAAATATCAAGATAAGAATGTGTTCTTCCTTTAGTATGCACCGATTATGTTTTCTGCTCGCTAATACATCACGTTATGATCGGGTGTACTGGGATCCTCGACCATACTTCGGGTGTAAAACAGTTACACACGCAAATACTAAGGTTCTAACTTGGCGAGCCTAGCATGTACAGACATGGCCTCGAACACGTAACCGAAAGGTTAAGCATGAGTCATATAGTTGATATGATGCCCATTTGATGCTCGCCTTTGAAGCTATACCGACTCACGTGATGATCGGACTTGGTGTAGTGGATTTGGTTCATGTAATCACCAAAAGGACACGGGGATGTCGCTTTTGAGTGGGAGTTCATTCGTAATATAAATTAGTTGAACTCAATCTATCATACACTTAGTCTAAACTTTACAAATTGTTGTAGATGGCACCACCGCTTTTAATTTCAATGCGTTCATGGAGAAAGAGAAACTAGCAACGAACGGTAGAAACTTTCTTGAATGGGCCATGAATTTGAGGATTCTCCTCTCACGCACAAAAGCAATATGTGCTAGAAGCGCCGTTAGGCCCCCACCTTTGACGATGCCCCGACGAGGAGAAGAATGTCTATCGACTTGTCGGAGGACCACAACTTAGTTCATTGCGGCATATTGTATGGGCTAGAGCCGAACTCAAAGCGTTTCAAACGGCAATGCTTTTGATACAATGGGTGAGTTGAAAATGATTTTCGACACACATGTCTTCAGAGAGCTACAATGCTTGAGAAAAGTTCTTTAGCGCATGATGGAAGAGAACAGCCGTTAGTGAGCATGTACTCAAGATGTCAAGTTACTGATAAGCTTGTGTCCTTGGGAATAACGATTCCCATTGACTTAGGCATCCATCGTGTTCTGCAGTCTCGACACCTAGCTATAAGAGCTTCGATGAACTATAATATGCAAGGCATGAAGAAGTCTCTCCCGAGCTTCACAATGCTTAAAACTGCAGTGGAGATCAAAAGGAACATCAAGTGTTGATGATCAATAGGAACACTGGTTTCAAGAAAGACAAGAAGGGAAAACGGAAGGGCAGTAAGGGCGGCAAGACTGTTGCCACGACTGAAACGAAACCCCGAGTTGGACCTAAGTCTTATACCGAGTGCTACTATTGCAAGGGATCGCCATCGAAGCGAAGAATCGCCCCAAGTATCCGGCATAAGAAGGCCGCAAGGCAAACAAAGGTATATATGATATACATGTTATTGATGTGTACTTGACTAGTGCTCGCAGTAGCACCGGGTATTTGATACCGTTCGGTTGCTAATATTTGTAACTCGAATCGTGGGTCGGAATAAAGCGACCGCTAGCAAGGGTGAGGTCAAGATGCGTGTCGGCAATGGATCAAACGTTGATGTGATCGCCGTCGAACGCTACCTCTCCACTTACCGTCGGGATTAGTCATAAACTTAAATAAATGTTATCCGGTGCCTGACCGAGCATGAACATTGTATCCGGATCATGTTTGATGCAAAGTGGTTATTCATTTAAGTCCGAGAACAATGGTTGTTCCATTTATATGAATGAAATCTTTTATGGTCATGCACCGATGATGAATGGTTTATTTCGTTGGATCTCGATGATAATGTTACACATATTCATAATGTTGATGCTAAAAGGATTAAACTTGATGATGATATATCCGCATATATGTGGCAATCGCCGTCTAGGTCATATTGGCATTAAACGCATGAAGAAGCTCCATTCGGATGGACTTTTGGAATCACTTGATTATGAATCATTTGATACATGTGAGCCATGCCTTATGGGCAAGATGACTAGAACGCCGTTTTCGGTTCAATGGAACGGCGATGATTTATTGGAAATCATACATTCGATGTATGTGGTCCAATGAGTGTGTCGGCCATGAGGTGGATATCGTTATTTTGTTACTTTCACGGATGATTTGAGTAGATATGGTTATATCTACTTGATGAAACACAAGTCTGAAACCTTTGAAAAGTTCAAGGAATTTCAGAATGAAGTGGAAAATCATCGTAATAGAAAGATCAAATTTCTACAGTATGACCGTGGAGGTGAGTATCTAAGTTACGAGTTTAGCACTCACATGAAAGAGTGTGGGATTGTTTCACAACTCACACTGCCGGAACACCACAAATGAAATGGTGTGTCGGAACGTCAGAATCGTACTTTATTAGATATGGTTCGATCTATGATGTCTCCGACGGACTTGCCGTTGTCATTTTGGGGTTATGCACTAGAAAGCTGCATTCACTTTAAATCGGGCACCATCTAAATCCGTTGAAACGACACCGTATGAATTGTGGTTTGGAAACAAACCTAAGCTCATCATTCTTAAAGTTTGGGGTTGCGATGTTTATGTGAAGAAACTTCAACCAGATAAACTCGAACCCAAAGCGGAAAAATGCGTCTTCATAGGATACCCTAAAGAAACTATTGGGTATTCCTTCTATCACAGATCCGAGGGCAAGGTTTTTGTTTCCAAGAATGGATCCTTTCTAGAGAAAGAGTTTCTCGCGAAAGGTGTGAGTAGTCGGAAGGTAGAACTCGAAGAGGTTATGGAACCTTCTCTTCAAAGTATGGCGAGTAGCGCAGCGCCGGAAGTTGTTCCGGAGTTGGCTCCACCTATTGAAGAGGGAACTAATGATAATGATCATGAAACTCCGAAGAGAGTGCCGAACCTCGCAGGTCAAACAGACGCTGCAGCCCCGAACAGACGGAAATCTGTCATAAATTTCATGGTTGATGAAAATAATGACCCCGACGTATGAAGAAGCGATGATGAGCCCGGATTCCAACAAATGGTTAGAAGCCATGAAATCCGAGATGGAATCCATGTATGAAAATCAAGTTTGGAACTTGGTGGAATTACCTCACCCAGAAAGGCCGTGGAGAACAAATGGATTTTCAAAAGGAAAACTGATCTTGATGGCAATGTGACCATCTATAAAGCTCAACTTGTCGCAAAGAGGTTTCGACAAATTCAAGGAGTTGACTACGATGAGACTTTCTCTCCGTAGCGATGCTAAAGTCGATTAGGATTATGTTAGCAATTCTGCATATTTCGATTATGAAATATGGCGATGGATGTCAAAACAGCGTTTCTCAATGGTAATATTGAAGAAGAGTTGTATATGATACAACCAAAGGGTTTTGTCGATCCTAAGGATGCTAACAAGGTGTGCAAGCTTCAACGATCCATCTATGGATTGAAGCAAGCATCACGGTTGGAATCTCCGCTTTGATGAGGTGATCAAAGAGTTTGGATTTGTCCAAACTTATGGAGAAGCTTGTATTTACAAGAAAGTGAGTGGGAGCAATGTGGCATTTACGATATTATATGTGGATGACATATTATTGATGGAATGATATAGAACTTTTAAACAGTGTTAAAAGTTATCTAAACAGCAAATTTTCAATGAAGGACCTAGGTGAAGCGTCATACATATTAGGCATAAAGATCTATAGAGATAGATCTAGGCGCCTAATAGGGCTATCGCAAAGTACATACCTTGATAAGATTTTAAAGAAGTTTAAAATGCACGGAAGTAAGAAGGGGTTCTTACCTATGTTGCAAGGCAAGACATTGAGTAAGACTCAAAGTCCGGCGGAAGAAAGAGAGATAATGGACAAAGTCCCTATGCTTGACCATAGGCTCTATAATGTACGCCATGCTATGTACAAGACCGATGTGGCACACGCTATTAGTTTGACTAGTAGGTACCAATCGGATCCGTTCTAACATCGGATAGCGGTCAAGAATATCCTTAAGTACTTACGAAGAACTAAGGATATGTTTCTTGTATAGAGGTGAAGAAGAGCTCGCTAAGTGTTATGTCGACGCTAGCTTTGACACCGATCCGGATGACTCTAAGTCTCAATCCGGATACGTATTTCTCATGAATGGCGGAGCGTTAGTTGGAGGAGCTCCAAACAACCTGGTAGCGGGATCAACAACGGAGGCGAATATGTTCTTTGCTTGAGCGGCTCAGAAGCGCTTTGGATGAAGGAGTTCATATCCGAACTAGGAGTTGTGGCAAACGTTGGACCCAATGGTGATCTATTGTGACAACAATGGTGCCATTGCCAATGCCAAAGAGCCAAGGTCTCACAAGCATTCCAAGCATATTAAGCGCCGGTTTCACTCCATCCATGAGCATGTCAAGGATGGAGATATAAAGATTTAGAAGTACATACGGATCTCAATGTAGCAGATCCGTTGACTAAAACTCTCCCTAGAGCAAAACATGATCAACACGAACTCAATGGGTGTTAGATATATCACTATGTAACTAGATTATTGTCTCTAGTGCAAGTGGGAGATCAAGGAATATGCCCCGAGAGGCAATAATAAATTGTTTATTATGTGTATTCCAAGTATATGATAGATGTTTATTTTGCATGCTATAATTGTATTAATACGGAAACGTTAATACATGTGTGTTTAATAAACAAAGAAAGTTCCTAGTTAAGCCTCTCATAAACTAGCTCGTTGATTAACAAGATGATCAAGGTTTCACGATCATGGACATTGGATGTTGTTAATAACGGATCACAACATTAGTGTAATGATGTGATGAACATTCATCCGAAGTATAGCATTACGATCAAAGTCATTGAGTTTATATTGCTATAACAACTTAAAGTGATCCTAATCCTTAGACCATGAGATCATGTCAATCACTAACACCGGAAGAGTTTCTTGATAACATCAAGCGTCACACCGTAACAGGTGATTATAAAGATGGGTTCGTAACTAATAAAGTGTTATGTTGAGGCTCATGGATCAAGAGTGGAATTTGTTCATCCCGATGACGGATAGATATACTCTGGGCCCTCTCGGTGATATCACATTGATTAGCTTGCAAGCAAGTGATTTGATCACTAGAATGTTATATCAGGGAACGAGAAAAGAGTGCATGTCGAACGAGATCAAACTAGGTATGGAGATACCGATGATCGAATCTCGGACATGTAATATATCGTGAGACAAAGGGATTAAGATACTAGCGTAAAAGGTTCCGACGATCACAAGAAAGTCATCGTTGAATGTGTGGAGTCGATGGGTCTCGGATCCTCTTCGATTATTGATCGAGAGGGGTCTCGATCATGTCCGCATTATTCACGAACCGTAGGGTGACACACTTAAGAGACACCGACATCCAATTGGAGCAAAAGTTTCATGCCGAAAGAATAAACAAGCAGGAATTTATTTCACTAGATACAAACAGTTTTGTGAAATTGCATAAAGTGGTTATGCATGTGAAATAGAATTCTAGCAAGGGGTTATTTGTGAATGTTTGTCATTAAAGTAATTGACAAAATTCTGAATAAAATAAAAGAGTTTTATTTAAAGAGAGTTTGCATTAAATTTGGTGGAAATTTAATGGGATCTTTGAGTGGATTTTGAGTGGAGGAATTTGGAGGAGTTTTGTGAGTGGAGTGTCCACCACATGAAGAGGGAGGGCAAGGGCAGCCCCATGCGCGCCACCCCTTGGGGTTCCCCCTCCTCCTATAAAAGGAGCCCTCCTCTCACTTCTCACTCACACCTCCTCGTGAAGGATCTCTCTCCCCTCTAGAATTTATCCCCATGGTCTCGGACTAGCGATACATGTTCCGGTGGCTATTCGGCAAGAAAGAGTTGTGCTTCCATTGCATCGCTGAGCGAGGAGGCGAGGTTGCTCGGTGCCTCGAACGTGTGCGAGCACGGATGCGCTGCTGATTTGCGGCGCTAGGACTTCCTCTCGATCTTGAGATCGGCAAGAGATCGTCTACATCAACCACGAGTTTGGACTCGTTAAACTTTGTCGGTATTCAAGGGTATGTTCTCTACGGATGTACATCCGCCCGTTGTTTGTATCTAGTATAAATAGATCTTGGTATATAGTTCACATCGTAGGAAAATTTTTGTTTTCTATGCTGCGAACCCTTCAAGTTTTGCAGATAGGTGCCCGTTGTTTTGATCCAGCAACCCGCGGTCCCTCCCGCTGCGCCGCGTGGCCGTCTCGCGTCCACTCGCTGGCGTGTGGGCCTGCTAGCCCACCGGCCCCACCTGTCTGTCTCCTGGGCTAGCCAGAGCCGCGGTGGCAGAAGTTTGGCTGCGCGCGTGGGCCCTCTGTCGCCTGGCCCATCTGTCTGCGGCTGGAGCTAGCTGTAGATGGGTGTAAAAAGTTTCTGCCTTGTCTGTTATTTCAAATCAAATTCAATTAATTAAAAATCAAATTCAAATCAGATTTTAAATAACTTTTTAATTATACATCCAAATAATGCAAATGATATATGTTTTTGAATCAGAAAAATGTAAGGATTTCAATTATGCCTTTCAAATTGCCTTTTGCACATTTTAAATTCCAAGTTTAATCAAATTACAACAAATGCCACTAGAACTTAAATAATTAATAACTTTTGATTTAAAATTCCAAATTCAACAAATGATATGTCTAAAATGATCAGCTCGACGAGACCTTTCTGTTTATGCTATCCATGACTTCAATTGCAGCATGCATCATATAAAAATATAGTGTACAGCAACTAATATGGCAACAAATGTGATCCAAAACCCCCATTAAAATGTTATTCTTGTCTTCCACACCTCACCTATGCCATGCTACTTTGATGCCATGCAAATTGTGCATCATTCATCATGGCATGATTGTTTGTTTGACGCATCTTATTCATATGCTTGTGCCCTATATTCATGTTGGCCTTGTTTGTTTGGTTTTTCTCGGATAGACACTGAGCAGGGGATATATCAGGAGAACCAGGAACACTACCCAGATCCGTCTCTCGCTTCAACGGAGTTGCCAGGCAAGCACTTCCACATGCTTGCATACATACAGTACCTATTGCCTCTATCTTATTCTTGCATCATTGAGTCGCGATTGCATTAAACTGAATCCCAAGTATTGCATAGCCTTTACTTTAAACCCCACCGAGCTTGTTCCTCCATCCCATGAGCCATTACTACAGGAGTTGTTTGAGCCATGCGAGTCGTAGAACAGCATGTGTAGGGTTTGTGAGAGTCTGATGGATAACGAGGTACCTAAACAACTTAACCTGAGTAGTAATGGGATAACTAATGAAAGTGGCGCCGGTGAGCAACATCTGCTATTTGGTTTTTCCTGCTCACTTGTGTCCCGTAAGACCCCGAGTACTTGATTACTGTTCCGAGATTATTTCGCGCTATCCACACGGACGATATGGGACCCCCGAGCGAGCTTGATTCAGTCTTATTTCTTGGGGCCACAAACTAGTTTGAGGTTTTATTTACTATCCTGTACTTATGCCATGCTACTTATGTATTTACGATTGTGCGAGGAGCACACTGTACTGTTTAGGATCGGTACACGATTCCGCGGTGTCGACAAGCCCAGTTTTGGGTTCCCAGTCGTTCACAGCCGTCCACCCAAACCTTGAGTCCGTCTCGGAGCTAGCTTACTTCGTTGCGGGAAGACTCCAAGGGGTGGCCCCCTGAAATATTTCTGAATCCTGTGATTGCTTTGTCGTGAAGGCCTCGTTGGGTTTTGATTTGGTTTTTCCGAGGTTGATCGAGCGTGTGTTGCTATTGGTGCACCCCGGCCGGGTAAAACTTTCTGAAAGCCGTGTCCGCGGTTATGGACGACTTGGAGCCTGATTTCGATCATAGACAAGCATAACTAAAGTACCGCTTTAATCTGACTAAGTAATTTGACTAGTAAATAGTGCAACACTCATGGAATGGTTAATAAAATTGCCAACGGATGGGGGGTTGTTCGTCCGCTTCCTCGTTGGTAAGCGAGGAGGAGGATGGATCTGATGAAATTACTATTATAACTGTTGTCCTTAATTCACGGACATCCGTCTATCATTGGTTAGGCGGATGGTTAGCGAGTATCTGTATAACTGCTAGGGTTTATCTTTTGCTGCAATTGCGTCACCCCAGGTTGTGTCCCCTTTAGAGGCATTAAGACTTGCTGAGTACCCTTAGGGTCTCACACGATAAATTATTGGTTCAGATGAACAGGTACCCTCACAGGACGGATACTGGGTGGAAGAAGCCGATGATGTGGGCAACGATCGTTCGGTGTAGAGATTCCGGGAACGGGGATCCGTGAGATCTGTGGTTGGGATGTGCTTATTTCTATGGCATCTTATGCCGATTTGCTTCTTATCCGTACTCGGACTTGTTTGCCGCTTCCGCATGATACTCTGATGTGTGTTGTATGAGGAAGTATCCTAAAATATTAGATCTATCTAGGTCATTTGAATCTTGCCGTATGGCGTTGCTATATTTCCTTTCTTTCTAGATGGTATGGCTCTGATGTACTCTTGTATGGTGGCTTGCATACATACCCACTTGTGTATGTAGTTGATCCCTTCGCCTGCCGATTACGCCGCCCGTACAGGTCCCGTTGAGATGGTAGTGGTTGAGACGGCCGAAAGGTCTACCCGTGAGTGGCTTTTGGGGCCCCACCGTACTATTTCAACCACTACCGCTCATCCAGGCTTGTATCTAGGAGCGTAATTCACCGAGGTAGTTACATCCAAGCATCACGTGATGATCGGGTGCTATAGACTCTACGCTCACATACAACGGGTGCAAGCCAGTTTTGCACACGCGGAAATACTTGGGTCTAACTTGACGAGCCTAGCATGTACAGACATGGCCTCGGAACACAAGAACCGAAAGGTTAAGCATGAGTCATATGAATGATATGATCGACACTTTGTTGTCCACCATTGAAACCACATCTCTTCTCGTGATGATCGGATTAGGTGTGGTGAATTTGGATCGTGTTCACTAAACAACTTGAGGGATGTTGAATTTAGTGGGAGTTCATCTAGTAATTTGATTAAGTTGAACTATTTATCATGAACATAGTCTAAATTGTACTTGCAAATACTGTAGATCACATGGCCAAATCCAACTTCAACTTCAACGTTTTTGCTGAGAAGGAAAAGCTTAGAAACAATGGGTCTAACTTCACCAATTGGTTCCGCAATCTAAGAATCATTCTCTTTGGCGGTCAAAAGGACTATGTCCTTGGGAAAGCGTTAGGTGACCCTCTGCAATCGCTACCGATGAGAAAGCTGTCTATCGATCAGCGCAAAGATGATTATGGTGTGATTAAGAGCACCATGTTGTTTGCTATGGAACCGAGATTCAAAATCGTTTTGAAACCTATCCGGCCCTTTGAGATTCTCGAGAGCTGAAAACCATGTTTGAGACTCAAGCCCGCTCGAGAGATATGAGATCTCCGAGAAGTTCTTTAACGCAAGATGGAGGAAGGGAGTTCCGTTGAGCACGCCATAAAGATGTCGGGCTACACTCAACGCATGAGCAACTGGAATGCACGATTCCGAGGAGCTCAAGATTGACAGGTTGCAATCACTCCTCCCAGCTACAAAAGTTTTGTAGTGACTCATAATCGATTGGTTCCATCGATACGATCACCGAGCTCTTCGCAAAGTCAAGGCTGCGAAGTGGACATCAAGAAGGATAATCATGTGTTGATGGTCAACAAGCCCTCCTTTAAGAAAGGTAAGGAGCAAGAAGCCCTTCAAGAAGGGGCGGCAAGTTTAATGCCCCCCGAGAAGAAGCTTAGGTCCGGTCCTAAGCCGACCTCGAGTGCTTCTATTGCAAGGACAGGGGTCCTCGAAGCGCAATGTCCGAAGTACTTAGCGGACAAGAAGGTGCACCATCAAAGGTATATTTGATATACATGTTATTGATGTTTTCCTTACTAGCCCTCGTTGTAGTGCCCGGTATTTGATACCTGTTCGGTTGCTAATATTTGTAACTCAAGCGGGAGCTACGGAATGACGGCGACTTGCGAGGATGAGGTGACGATGCGCTGGCAACGGATCAAGAGTTGATGTGATGGCCGTCAGCACGCTCTCCTTAGTTTTACCTTCGGATTAGTTTTAAACCTTAATAAATGTTATTATGTGCTGCGTTGAGCATGAACATCATTTCCGGATCATGTTTATTGCAAGACGGTTATTCATTTAAATCGGAGAATAATGGTTGTTCTATTTATATGAGTAACATCTTTTATGGTCATGCACCTCTTGTAAATGGTTTATTTCTTCTAAATCTCTAAACGGATGAAACACACATCCATAACATTGAGGCTAAGAGATGCAAAGTAGATAGTGATAATACTACTTATTTGTGGCAATCGTCGTCTAGGTCATATTGGTGTAAAGCGCATGAAGAAACTCCATTCGATGGACTTTTGGAGTCTCTTGATTTTGAATCATTTGACGATGCAAACCATGCCTCATGGGCAAGATGATCAAAACCCGTTCTCGGTATGATGGAGCGAGCAACGGACTTGTTGGAAATCATACATACCGACGTATGCGACCGATGAGTGTTTCGACGCCGCGGTGGATATCGCTATTTTCTCACTTTTACCGATGACTTAAGTAGATATGGGTATATCTATTTAATGAAACATAAATCAAACGTTTGAAAAGTTTAAAGAATTTGAATGAAGTGGAGAACCATCGTAAGAAAGATTAAGTTTCTACGATCCGATCGTGGAGGTGAATATTTGAGTTATGATTTTCTCACGCATCTTAAAGCAAGTGGAATCGTTTCACAACTCACGCCACCGGAACACCACAACAAGAATGGTGTGTCTGAGCGGAATCGAACCCTATTAGATATGGTCCGATCAATGATGTCTCTTCTTGATTTGCCGTTATCATTTTGGGGTTATGCATTAGAAACCGCTGCATTCACTTTAAATAGGGCTCCATCTAAATCCATTGAGACGACACCGTATGAACTGTGGTTTGGTGCTAAACCTAAGTTGTCGTTTCTTAAAGTTTGGGGATCTGAAGCTTCGTCAAGAAGTTGATGCGGACAAGCTCGAACCCAAAGCGGAGAAATGCGTCTTCATAGGATACCCTAAGGAAACCATTGGGTATACCTTCTATCACGTAACCAAGGCAAAGTGTTTGTCGAAGAACGGTTCCTTTCTTGAGAAGGAGTTTCTCTCGAAAGAAGTGAGTGGGAGGAAAGTAGAGCTAGACGAGGTTATTGAACCTTCTCTTGAATTGGAGAGTAGCAAAGACTGAAATTGTTCGAAGGTCGCTGCACCAACAATAGAGGAAGCTAATGACAAGGATCATGAAGCTTGGACGATCTCGCTACTAAGCGTCGCAGTAGACAAGGTCGCGTGCCCTCCCGAGTGGTACGGCAACCTGTCTTGACTGTCTTGTTGGTAGAAGACGGTGAACCTACGAACTATGAGGAAGCGATGATGAGCCCAGACTACGAGAAATGGTGGAAGCCATGAAATCCAATTGGGATCCATGAGCGAAAACCAAGTATGGACTTTGGTGGATCCTCCTAGCGACCGAAAGGCCGTTGAGTGCAAATGGATATTCAAGAAGAAAAGCGGACGGATGGTAATGTTACCGTCTATAAAGCACGGCTTGTCGCAAAAGGTTTTCGACAAGTTCAAGGTGTTGACTACGATGAGACTTTCTCTCCCGTAGCGATGTTTAAGTCCATTCGGATTTTATTAGCAATTGCTGCGTTTCATGAATATGAAATATGGCAGATGGATGTCAAGACTGCTTTCCTCAATGGCAACATTGATGAAGAGTTGTATATGATGCAACCCGAAGGTTTTGTCGATCCTAAGGATGCTAGTAAAGTATGCAAACTTCAGCGTTCCATTTATGGACTGAAGCAAGCATCTCGGAGTTGGAACCTTCGTTTTGATCAAGTGATCAAGAGCTTTGCTACGAAGCTTGTATCTACAAGAAAGTGAGTGGGAGCTCGGTGAAGTTTCTGGTACTATATGTGGATGACATATTGATTATTGGAAATGACATCAATATGCTTAACGATGTGAAGAGTTATTTGAACAAGTGTTTTTCAATGAAAGACCTAGGTGAAGCTGCTTATATATTGGGCATCAAAATCTATAGAGATAGACAAAGACGCCTGATAGCTTTAAGCCAGAGTACATACCTAGACAAAGTTCAAAAGGTTCGAATGGATAAGGCAAAGAAAGGTTCAAAGGCCTATGTTGTCGTAAGATATTGAGCAAGGCTCGATGTCCATTCTGGTAAATGATAGGAAGCTATGAGAAAAGTGCCTTATGCCTCGCCATAGGTTCCATCATGTATGCCATGTGTACTAGACCGGATGTGTCCAATGCTCTTAGTTTGACGAGCAGATATCAAAGTGATCCAGAGGAACCTGGACAGCCGTGAAGAACATCCTAAAGTACCTAAATAGAACTAAAGAAATGTTCTTAGTCTATGGGGTGATGAGCGACATTGTCGTAAAAGGTTACGTCGATGCTAGTTTAACACCGACAAGGATGATTCCAAATCTCGACGTGATACGTTTATATTTTGAATGGAGGAGCTGTGAGTCGGAGAAGGCGCAAGCAAAGCGTGATCGCGGATCTACTGAGAAGCGGAATACATGGCTGCCGCAGAAGCGTCAAGTGAAGGAGTTTGGATCATAAACTTCATCGATTGAGCTTGGCGTGGTTCCAAGTGCATTGGACCCATGGAGATATTGTGTGACAACACCGGCGCCATAGCACTCGCTAAGGAACCAAGATATCATCCAAAGACCAAGCATATCAACCGCAAGTTTCATATAATCCGAGATTATATTGCGATGGAGATCGAAGATTAGCAAAGTACATACGGATCCGAATGTCGCAGATCCATTGACTAAACCTCTTCCACGTGTAAACATGATCAACACCTCAGTGCCATGGGTGTGAGATTGTTGCGGATGTAAACTAGATTATTGACTCTAGTGCAAGTGGGAGACTGTTGAATTATGCCCTAGAGGCAATAATAAAGATGTTATTATTATAATTCTTGTTCATGATAAAGTTTATATTCCATGCTAGAATTGTATTAAGCGGAAACTTTAATACTTGTGTGGTTTGTGAACAACACCGTGTCCCTAGTACGCCTCTATGGACTAGCTCATTGATCAATGATGGTTAAGGTTTCCTAACCATAGACATGAGTTGTCAATTGATAATGAGATCATATCATTGGGAGAATGATATGGTGGATAGACCCAAACAAAGGAGAGCAATTAGATCGTTTCATCGTGTTCGTCTTTGCGAAGCTTTTCCTATGTCAAATATTGTATTCCTTAGACCATGAGATAATGCAACTCCCTGGTATCGGAAGAAAGCTTTGAGGTCATCAAACGTCATCCTATGAGAGGGTGATCATAAAGGTGTCTCTCAGGTGATCGAAAAGTATCTGTTGGGTTGTATGTATCGAGATGGGATTTGTCCCTCCCAAGTCGGAGAGATATACTTCGGGCCCACTCGGTAATCGATATCAACACCGCTTGCAAGCATGTGGTTAAGGAGTTAATCACAAAGTGATATCGGATTACGGAACGAGTAAAGTACTTGCTGTGAACGAGATTGAACTAGGTATGACAATACCGACGATCGAATCTCGGGCAAGTAAAATATCGCGAGACGAAGGGAATATATATGTGGGATTGATTGAATCCTGGCATCGTGGTTCATCCGATATGATCATCGATGAATGTATGGGAGTCAATATGGGTGCCCAGACCCTGCTGTTGATTATTGATAGAAGATCATGTCTGCATATTCTCGAACCCGCAGGGTCACACACTTAACGTGTCTCGACGCTAGGATAGATTGGATAATTGGTTTATGAATTTTTGTTCGGAGTCTCGGATGGGATCCGGGATATCACGAGAGGTTCCGGAATGGTCCGGAGAATAAGATTCATATAAGGCGGCAGTTTTGGAGTTCAAATTGTTCCGGTTAATCGGTATTGTCCGAAGCTTCTAGAACCTTCCGGAAGGGGACCAACGTGGCCCACCCTTCCGGGAGGGGCATGGGCCTATGAGGGAGTGTCCTGGCGCATTGGGCCGGGCACAAGGCCCCATAGGGCCCAGCCGATTCTAGAGAGATTTGACTCGTTTAAATCTCGGGATAGAATTTCTAGATAAGGAAGAGTTTAAATCGTTTAAATCTAGAGATAGGATTTCTAGATAAGGGAGAGTTTAAATTGTTTAAACTAGAGATAGGCTTGGAGGAGGGCAGGCTGGCCTCTATATATAGAGGGGTGCGCCTCCCCCTACACACACCTCCTCCAAGCCCTAGTAGCCTGCTACCTTCCTCTCTCCCTCCCATTGTTTGTAGGCGAAGCCTGCTGCAGAAATTCTCCACCATATACACCACGCCGTGTTGTAGATCCAATCTATCTCTCCACCTTACTTGCTGGTCCGAGGAAGGAGGAGGCGTCGAGTCTTTGCCGTGTGCATCTCACGGAGGCACCGCCACTTGTGGTGCTAGATCGGATCGGATCGCGAGGAGGAGAAGCGAAATACGACTACATCACCCACGTTAAACGAGCGTTCATTGTGCGAATCTTCAAGGGTATGAAGATCTAATCCAATCTCTCTCGTTGATTGCATCTCCTAGATTAGATCTTGGCTTTCCTCTGCTCGCATCCGTAGAAAATTTTGATTTACTATGCCTTGAAACCCTTCAAGCGGGCGCGGCCAGAAGGCTAGCGATGCAAGAACAGCAAGCAAGCGGGCCAGCGGCGGTGCCCAGCCAGCCAGCAGGTGGGTAGCAAGGGTGAGCAGTTGGTCAACCGCGTGTGGACAGGATGTATGTGCACCAGATGCAAAGGACGGCGGTGTATGTACCAAGCCTTGAGGAGTAGAGGATGCAGGCGGGAGTATAGCAAGAGGGCGTGGTAGGGAGTAGCAGTGGCGGGGCCCGAGCGGAAGTGAGCTGTTATGCGGGAGGGTAAGGCAAAATTGGGTGTAGATGGTTTTTAGGGGGCAAGTGTATGTGTGTAGATGTGGATGCAAGAAGGACAACCCAAACAGCTTGATGGAGACATGACGTGATCTCCAATCCGTGGACAGCAGCAGAGATCGGCGGGTGCACGCGTGAGGAATAGTGCCCAATCGGTGGTGGCGGGGGCCGATCGTCAATGGAAGAATTTGAGGAGGGTAAGGGTGGATGAGGGTGAAAAACGAATCTGGAAAGGATCGGATCTGAACGAAAGGACAAAACGAAACTGGAAAGGAGAAGAACGACACCGGTCAGAACACAGGAACCGGCGGGAGGCCGGGGCGAGCTGACGGACGGCGATCACAAGCATAGGACCGGTGGGCACGAGAACCCTAAAACCGGCTCTGATACCATGTTAGGAATAGACAAGTTGTATTCCCTAGGGGCCAAAGGCCACAACATATAGTTACATGTACAGGCGAGAATATGCAGGAAACCCCTAACAGGTGGGGAAAATACACATATACAAATATACATCTAACAGTTTCAAGCTTGTGTCCTCCTTCCAACCTTGATGAGAAGTCATCAACTAATAAATTTGTTCATATGTTGAACTCCACTTTGATTGCCACTGAGAGGACGCTCTGCTGTATTCTGGAGAACTACCAAAAGGAGGGGGGTGTTGAAGTGCCAAAAGTGCTGCGAGCATACATGGGAGGAATTGAGTTCCTTCCTTTCAAGCAGCAACCTATGGATGGCAAAAAAGCTGCTCATACATTAAAGTCTGGATCAAAGGTGGCGTCTGCCTCTGCCTTTTACTTTTGGTTTTTGTAAGAAAACGTTAATTATTGATCTTACCGTTCTGAATTTCTGTACTCATTTCAGGTGCCTGAAATATAGCATGTTTTCACCGTTGGCTCATGGGCTTGATGGAGGAAAATGGATGGATATGATACTAGAACACATCGACCATTATATTACGAATAAAAGTATGCTACCTGAGATTGAGCTGAATCCTTATGCTACCTGAGACTGTTGGGTGTGCTTGTGCGACGTTCTGCGTCTGAATTATACCTCCCCTAATTGTATGCCTTTACACACTGGATACATGGGCGCTTGTCACAAGTGATGTTTGATTGTTGTATTAATTATGGATTCGTCGTGCTATCTGTTCTGTTTCAAAATTTTTAGTTGTCCTAATAATAATGGATGTAGTTTAACATCAGATAAAATGAATAACCATCGTCTTTTCGCTTACTTTCAAGTATCTCCACATCAACAGGTTGATAGTCTGGAAAATAAATCTAGGCCATTGTCTCAATTTAGATGTGCCACTAAGGGTAAAATTCCAAACGGAGGTGATGAGAGAATCTTCTATGCTTTCATAAAGCATGCCAACAAAGAGGCAGAAGTATGTATATGATCTCGCTTCTCTAGGTAGTAAACCTCAAACTGTTCCCAGTAAA
The DNA here is from genome assembly GCA_030063025.1 of Avena longiglumis. Classification (NCBI taxonomy): domain Eukaryota; kingdom Viridiplantae; phylum Streptophyta; class Magnoliopsida; order Poales; family Poaceae; genus Avena; species Avena longiglumis. Next base: position 18,339,606 of record CP125975.1, read on the forward strand.
CCTCCAGGACGACAAAGCTTATGGTTTAGCATCCTGCCAACTACACAGAGTTGATGAAACTGGCACATGGCTTTTAAACCTGAAGAAGCAACGCTTTTAAACAAGAGCTCATCACATCAGAAGAAATACGACATGATCACTGAGAAGAGGCTAGTTCAAGTTCAACCAGAAATAAGTGCAATAGGCAAACATTTGTCAACAGCTCTATCTCTATCCCTTCTCCTGTAGCCATCAAAATCAGCACTTATCATCAAGACACAGTCTCAAACAGTTCACTTATGCATCGAGAGTAGCGGTCTTGCTCACCATGGACCACTTCTCATCCTCGATATGAAGTAAAGAAGGCCTCTATCTCCGCGATTTTTTCCTCAGAATTAATCAAAGCCTCTTTGTATGATTTCAACGCCGCGGCAAGAACAGAAGGAGGTTTTTCTGTGCCCACAGGACCATCATCTGCCACACGGTCTATAGTAACTTTGTTTTCTGAATCCTCCTGAGACATAATATGATTTAATGTAAGTAAGATTCAAGTGTTTGTACAAAAAAATTGTGCAAGGGTACAGATTCCAATGATACAGCATTTACAAAGCATCGAGTACACAAAAATTTAGTGGAAAGGATTTTTCAGCTAACGTAGCAAAACCATAAAACGGTGGTAGCAAACAAAATATGCTAACGTAGCAAAACAAATAGATATCGCCGGAGACATCGTCGGGAAGCTTGTAGCAAAAAGTTGCTACCTAGCAAAATGACTCTCCAGAGACCATCATCGGTCATCTTGTAGCAAAAGTTTACACTATTATAGCAAAATCACACAACAGTTATAGCAAAAAAAATGTATGTAGCAAATCCCGCTGCAGTAGCAAAAAGTCCCAACATGAAAATCCGCTGCTTCGTCCGTAGCAAATCCACCGACCATCGGTAGCAACGACGATGACCATCGGTAACTAAAACACTGACCGTCCTTAGCAAAATCTCCCGACGTCCACATCGAACCAGTGTTCCTCACCGGAGGTCGGAGCAGCGGGGCGACGTCCAGTGACGCCCCTGCCAGAGGCGAGCCGTGCAAGGGAGCAGTGTCGTCGTTACCCTCCTAGGACCAGTGCTCGCCATCTCGCTGCACTCGGTGCTCCACTCGGAGGGCGGCCAGCTCTGGCCGATAAGATGGGAAGGCGATGAGCTCCAGCGGCGCAGTGGTGCGGGGCACGGCGCATGCGTGGCAAGCTCCAGCGACACGCGTCGAGCTCTGGCGGCGCGCTGCGGCCGGCGTGGGGACGCAGCGTGAGGCGGTGAGGGCGGGCGCGAGAGGCAGGGCGGCGGAGCGTATGGTCGGGGTGGCGGCGGCGCGCGGTCAGGGTTGCGGTGGGCGACGCCAGCCTCCATGGCCGTTTTTGACGAGAGAGGGACAGAGAACGGGGATAGAAAATAGGAAAGAGAGAGTTCGCGGTCGCGGGGCGTGTCGAAGTCAAATCCAGCCCAGAGATAAATCCGAGATAGGGTCGAGTCCGGAACTCGGAAGGCGAAAATAAAAGAGAACCGAACGCCCAGATAAGATCCGCCGCAACGAGACAACTCTCCCAAAGAACAGCAACAATCGATCCCCCCCGCTGAAGTAGAAGATGGCCATGGCGGCGGTCCGATTCGCGGCGAGGAGGCTCAGTGGCCAACAACCACAGGCGATTCTTAGGTCGTCTGTCGCGAATGAGCAAGGGCTGCTCAACCGCGGCGGCTCGCCCGGCTATGCTCTACGCCGGATTACGTCCTCCGAGGTTTCTTCTCCAAAAATCAACTCCGAGTCGGTTTAGTAGTATTATATTTCAGTTTCGATTAGGGATTTATAATAGCATCAGATCGAAAGACTGACTTCTCTGCATTGCCGCAGTATTTTATTTTGTATATTTTCCGATCTAAATTAATTCGGATTTGTCTATTTGTACTTCTTTTGATCCAAATTAATTGATTTAGATTTGTCTATAAGTACATCTGAATCTAGACAAACCCGAGTCAAGTAATTTGGATCGGAGGGAGTAGATTGATGGATCTGTCGTTATTTTTTAGCTAAGGAAACTATTTCTGTTTGTTTGCATACTTCTATCATAGGGAATTAAAGATGCATTCCGAGGGTTGCATGTTAAACTATTCATTCATTTTCATAGATCTGCAAGTTGCTAAACTAAGTACCCTGCATTTGGCCAGCATCCTTCTGTTTCAGGGGATAGCCGTCTAGTGTCAGCTTACCAGAAGAAAGAGGAACTCATCGATCTGCTTATTGGCATACAAAGGAGTAAAGATATTCCTTACGCAAGAAGAATGAAAGACAGGTTGCTGCTCCAGCGTCTTACCTCGCATGTCAAGCACAGACCTATTAAACCTGAATGGTAAAATCTTAACTATATTCATACCCAACTATCCCATATTCGTCTACGGACGTGTTTTCTCATCGCTTCAATTGTACTCGTCCCTTTGTTTAAAAATATAAGACATTTTAGCTTTGTAAATATATGTATCTAGACGTCTTCTAGTGTATAGGTTCACTTTGAACTTCTACGAACCTATACACTAAAAGACGTCTAGATATATTCGATTCATAGAGCTAAAACGTCTTATATTTTTAAACATAGATTTTAAATATATTTGGCGGTGAGATAACGATTGCCCTATGTTCTTTGCTTCTTGATAACCATAATGTTTTTATTAATCTCATCGGATCTCATGCAGGCACCCGTATCTTCAAGAATATAAAGTTACCAGATTCTTGCTTTGGACAGCAATTTTATTTACTAACCTTTATTCGGTGGGGAAATGGAGTGATTTTTTAAATCGGAAGAAGCAAAGAAGCCAAAATCGAAAGGGAGTTGACAGTAACAACAAAGCCAGTGTCTCCTATGCAGAAGCCAACATTGAAGAATAGTTTATGTCAGTTAGTCGAGCGTTTATTATGATCTTGTGCTGCAGCGTTTGTGATTTTTCCTTTCAAAAGATAGAGCTACCTGCTGTATCTTAACTTCTCAAGCTGCAAAGGGATTTTCCGTTAAATCGGTTGTCTTTACTAAGAATAGTACAGTACGAAATATAGCTGTTCGTCGTCCGAAGTTCTATTTTGTGATCATGTACGAACGCCAATATATCAGAATTTTAATTTGGTCCTATCTGTTAGTTTTCTTCCGTTGAAGAAGTTTCAAGTAATTTGGTTGTCTTGATTGTTCCTCCACAGTATAAAATTAGTAGTAGTACTTTGTTTCCAAAAATAACCTTTTTTTTTAGCAAACTAACATATTGTGGAGCAGAGGAAGTAGCAAATTTAAAAAGTGTACAGCCTACATACTAGGACAATGGATTCACACGGGCCAAAAAGAGAAAAACAAAGAAAAAGAAGAAAACATAGAGAGAATCTTGAACTCGCGGCCAGGGGCCACCCCCCCTCTGTGCCACTGCCCCTCCTAAACACTGCTACGAAACTCCAATTGCACCAATCTTTGGATTCACAAGGGTTATGATATGGACAACACCACACAACTAAACCTCATGCACACAGCGAGCAATGCGGCATCTTCTCCCCATTTGCTGCCAATGCCCAATGGAATAATAACTTCTTCAAGCACAACCTCATTGATCTCGATGAGCCGACATGCCAAAACACAACCGAGCTGATTGAATTTTGCGGCTCCCCTTAGCTGCACACAGAGATGCCTGATGCCAAGCCCAAGGGATGAGCCGCACAGGACCTCTAGTCACCACCGTCGATACGTGAACCCCGCGTCCGAGCTGACGACGCCAACGGCGTGGAGGGCACCAGCGGCAATGATGAATCTAGAAAAACCATGTCCACAGAAGGAAACCACCGCGCTGCCAGCTAGGATCGGGCATCTACACCGGGTTGATCCATCCACACGTCCGAACTTGTCCGCGCGGAGGCATCCAGCGGACCGATCGATTCGGAAAAACGAGCCAGGCTTGACCCATCCATGCATTTAATCTGGGACTCGGTTGCATCGGTCCAGACGCGCGCTTGTCTGAGCACGTTCTCATTTTATCTTTGGCGGTCCCTCCAGCCAGTGACACATAAACCACACCACTTCTCTCTCCAAAAAATCTCTCCCAAATTTTCACTGGCGGGAGCGGAAGGAAAGGCGATGGATCCTGCCGCCATGGTTGATGATGCGCCCTCTGCCACCAAGAAGTGTGGTTGGCCGAAGAAGCACGCAAAAGAACAGATGCCAGAGGAGCGGAAGATTGAGTCGGACAAGCGCGCGGGTCGGCGGCGAAAAATCGACACACCGCTGCTAGGCTCGAGACGGAGCGCCAGGAGGAGGAGGAGCGTCAGGAGAAGGAGGAGCGCCTCCTCGTCACCAAGATCATGGTCGACGCCAACGAGATGGCAGTGAATGGCGCCAAGCACGCCGTCAACATGATCAAGAAGGAGGCGTTCAACACTGTTTTTGGCGGTGCCGTCTCTCTTCCCGGCCTGGCCACGACCGACACGTCCTCTACTAGCTCCGTCACTTCCACGCCTACCGGCCGGCCGCCAGCTCAGCCTAGGACGACAGGGCCGAACACGCCCTCGCTTGGAGGCCACAGCTGTCCCGGTTCAACCATACCCGTGTGGCGTTGTCGGAGGCGGGAGAGCCCGCCATCGACCTGAACCGCACTCCATCCAACGCGGACGCAACCCCGGAGGCGTCGACGAAGCGGCAGACCATCTCTGCCGCGAACATGCCGACGCCAGTCAACCTGTTTGGCGAAATGCGCGTCGAGCGGCTGGCCGCCGCCGACACAGTATGATTGCCACATTTCTTCTCCATTGTCAGTGCACTGCTCGCGCCGCTTTATGATGGCCAATTGGCGTGTAGGATTTCGTGGGAAATGACGACGAGGACATCATGACGACATGATCAACATGGGTGGCCATGGTTACGCCGATGACGGCGAGGCCGAGACGGAGACGCGGAAAGAGACCCAGCAAGATGCATGCAACATTGCGGACGAGGCATTGTTCGGGAACGATGGCACTTCCATGGGCGAGGGCGTGACGCGGCTCAAGTATATAGAGATTCAGTTGGGAGACCCCAAGAGGAAGGTATGATGAGCATAGCAGCAAATTTTCCCTCAGTTATGAAACCAAGGTTATCGAAGCAGCATGAGCAAAGAAAGAACCCCAAGGTGTTGCTGGCAACTTGGAATCCTGCACAACACAAACTCAAGACTTTGCCCCAACTTACAGTGAGGGTGTCAATCTCACTGGTTTGCTGAAAACAAAGGATTAAACGTATAGTGTGGAAGGTAATGATAGCTTGAAGAAAGTAAACGGTAACAGTAGATAGTGTATCAATGGTAAAGATTGGACCGGGGTCCACAATTCACTAGAGGTGTTATCCTTAAGATAGATAACATAACATGTTGGGTAAAAAAATTACAGCGAGACAATTGATAGGACTGAGCAAGGCATAACAATGTAATACTATACATTCATGATCCTATGAGACTTGATTGGGCATTACAACAATATACATAGACCGCCATCCAACTGCATCTATGACTAGTAATCCACCTTCAGGTTATCATCCGAACCCCCTCCAGTATTAAGTTGCAAGCAACGGATAACTGTGTTAAGCACAGTGTGTAAAGTAAACAATACAGCTGTTCCATGAACAAAAGATCATTGTTTTCTCCCTAGTAGCAACATCACATATATAACCTTAGATATTCCTATCACTTCCCCATATTTAATAGAGGCATGAACCCACCATCGAGCATAAATACTCCCTCTTGGAGTCACTAGCATCTACTTGGCCAAGATAGCTACTAGAAACGGAGAGCATGCAAGATCTCAAACAACACAGACATGATAGAATCAATAATCAATAAGACATGATAGAATCAATAATCAATATGATAATAGTAATCTCAATATCCATCGGATCCCCACAAACACAACATGTATGATTATAAATAGATGATCTTGATCATGAACGGAGCTCACAAGATCTAAACATGATAGCACAAAGGAGGAGAAACAACCATCTAGCTACTGTATGGACCCATAGTCCAAGAGTGAACTACTCACGCATCATACCGGAGGCTGGCATGGTGATGAAGAAGGCCTCCGGGATGATCTCTCCCCTTCGGCAGGGTGTCGGGAAGAGCTTCAGATCCCCCCGATCTAGGGACGATGGTGGCAGCGGCTACAAAATGTTTTATAGAGATGTGATCGGGTGTTTAGGGTTTTAGTTTCGGGGGATTCTTATAGACAAAGAGGCGAGGCAGGAGGGCGCCCACACCCTGCCCTAGAGCGGCCTAGGGTGGGCTAGCGCCTGGGGGGTGGCCACCCTAGGTCGCCCCTCTGTCTCACCTCCGGACTCCGTGTTCTCCACGGTGAAATACTGACTTTGTATTTTGTCCCGTCCAATTCCGAGAATATTTCCTTACTAGCTTTTCTGAAACAAAAAACAACAGAAAACAGACAACTGGAACTGTGGCATCTTGTTAATAGGTTAGTCCCAAAAAATGTATAAAAAACCTCAAAGCATAGACAAAGCAAATCAAAGTTGATACTAAACAAACATGGAACATCAAGACTGCTGGCAGGTCTAGGGTGCTGGAGGCTGAAGCCAAAGCCAAGGAGGCCGAAGCCAAGGCCAAGGAAGCCGAAGCCAAGATCATGGACGAGGAGAACGTCATCATGCTCACCGACCTGGATAGCATCGCCAACCCTGATCGCAGGGCTTGGGTTGCAAAGAGGCAGCAAGCCATCAAGGATTGCGATGCCTTAAGGGCAATGACGATGGTAGTTGTAACTTTTTGGGCAGGGAAGCTGCCATATTTTGGACATTGTGTATGATATTGCCCCCTTTTGCACATTTTAGATCCAATGGCCACTTGTTGGCGATGCCCAAAGGGAGATGGCACAAGTATGCCATGTTATTTGCCAGTAATCTAATGTTAGCTAACATACTGGGGGATTTATTCGTAAAATATGAGCTCAATCCGACTTACAGAGACTCCTCAAGAATTTTTATGATGCATGATAGAAATCTATTTCGGGACAGCAACTCCCCAAATCTTATTTCCCTCTCATTAGAGGTCATTCTTGGCTCAAAAAGCAAACAAAAAAGGATAATGAGAGGTCATTACTGAAGTAATACCTTCCAATACTCAAGAAAACTCTTGGGTTATCTCCCAACAAGTACTTTTCTTTAGTGCCTTTAAGTTAGGCACAAGAAGCAAGAAATCAAGTATTTTCAAATAAAGAATTAAGATCAATACTTGCAAAGTCTTCAACTATGAAAGGTATCTCATACAAATGAGTTTTGGAGGATCCCTTATCATGTATCTTTGGTTTACTACTTTCATCAAAAAGATTTTCAGGAACAATCCAATCAAAATTCTTTTCAAAGGCTTCATGCATCCCAACAAGCTTAAGGGTATGGGTATCTTGAATTCCTCTCTAGGTTTGGTTTTATCTGAGGTACCCATAACATCTACGCATGAGCCTAGAATATTAAAATGCTCAAAGACCGTTTTGGCTTCCTTAGCAACATCATGGAACTCTTTTAGTAAAGTTTCAAGAATAAATTTTCTATTTTCAGCATTCTTTTCTTCTTTCAGTTTTAGGAACATAATTTGCATCATGGGGTTAAGGCTAACAAACCTAGCCTCCAACATATGAACTAAAAAAGATGAAGCAATTTCATAATTAGGAGTAAGTTCTGCTATGGATTTATCCTCAATATCCTCATGCTTGCTAACATGATTAAATAATTCTTCAATATTATCTTTCCCAATTATGGAGCCACTACCTATTGGAAGATCCTTCATGGAAAACTTGGAGAACAATATGGTGAGCTAGAGAAAGGTGGCAACTAGAGCAGGAACTATTTTTTTGTGTTTTTGATAAGAGAAAGTAAACCAAACTAAACTATTTTTTTTGGAGTTTTTGATAAAAAAGAGGCAAACAAAACCAAGCAAAATAAACTAAGCAGTAAAGAGAAAGGTTGAGGAGGACTCCCCTTGTGAAGACGTCCTTAGCCTCCCCGGCAACGGTGCTAGAAAAGTCTTGATGGTGCTCAACGGTATTAACGTGGGCACTTCGTTGGAAACCCCAAGAACAAGGTGTGAAGAGCACTGCAACAAGTTTTCCCTCAGTTGAGACCGAGGTTATCGAACTAGTAGGAGGAAGGAAACGTCCCAAAGGTGTTGCAAGCAACATGGAAACCTGCACAACACAAACTCAAGACTTTGCCCCAACGAATCAGCGATGTTGTCAAGCTCATCGGTTTGCTGTAACAAAGGATTAACCGTATGGTGTGGAAGGTAATGATGGTTTGAAGCAAGTAAACGATAACGGTGGAAGATGTATCAATGGTAAAGATTGGACTGGGGTCCATAGTTTACTAGAGGTGCTCTCCTTAGATAAACAAACATGGCATGAAGGGTAAACAAATTACAGCAGGGCAATTGACAGGACTGAGCAAGGCATAACAATGCAATTACTAGACACAAAGATCCTATGAGATTCGATTGGGAAATACAACAATATACATAGGCCGCCATCCAACTACATCTATGACTAGAAGTCCACCTTCAAGTTATCATCCGAACCCTATCTGGTATTAAGTTGCAAGCAACAGACAACTGCTTTAGGAAAAGTGTGTAAGGTAAAAAATCCACTTGTTCCATGAACAAGAGACCGTTGTTTTCTCCCTAGTGGTGTGAGACCCTGGCGCATGGCTCAATAGGATTGATAGGAAACCCATACCAACAAGTTGCAACTTCTTTTCCGGAAGCTCATTCGAAAAGAACTCTAAGGTTAAGCGTGCTTGGCCTAGAGCAATTCTAGGATGGGTGACCGACCGAAGTGGAGTGCAAGTGCGCAGTGAGGACAAAGTTGTGAAAAAGACTAGTGTTGGTCTGTGGGGTTAGTCTAGAGACCCTATTGAGCTGCCATAAGTGACAGCCGTCGGTCCGGAGTGACCGGGGGTGTTACAAATTGGTATCAGAGCCGACCCTCGCGGTTAAACGGGCATGTGCAGGTCAGTGGCGGACATGTGGCGCATGGCGCGTGTGCCCGGAGTGGACACGGCATGGCACATGTGCCGGCACTGGACGCACAGACGTGTGCCAAGAGGGGACGTTCCTGGCTTGTGGTTGATCGACGAGGACGTCGATCTTCTAAGGGTGGGTGTATGTGAGACCCTGGCGCATGGCTCAATAGGATTGTTAGGAAACCCATACCAACAAGTTGCAACTTCTTTTCCGGAAGCTCATTCGAAAAGAACTCTAAGGTTAAGCGTGCTTGGCCTAGAGCAATTCTAGGATGGGTGACCGACCGGGAAGTGGAGTGCAAGTGCAGTGAGGACAAAGTGCGCAGAAAAGACTAGTGTTGGTCTATGGGGTTAGTCTAGAGATCCTATTGAGCTGCCAGAAGTGACAGCCGTCGGTCCGGAGTGACCGGGGGTGTTACAAGTGGCAACAACACATCTACAACCGTAGAGATTTCTGTCACTTCCCTTGATTAAGTAGAGGCATGAACCCACTATCGAGCATAAATACCCCCTCTTGGAGTCACTAGCAACTACTTGGCGAAGATAGCTACTAACAACGGAGAGCATGCAAGATCACAAACAACACATACATGATATAATCAAATAGACAAAACCATTAATCAATCTGACATAATAATCTCAATATCCATCAGATCCCCGCAAACACAACATGCATGATTACAAAATAGATGAGATCTTTATCATGAACGGAGCTGACAAGATCTATACATGAAAGCACAAAGGAGGAGATACAACCATCTAGCTACTACATGGACCCGTAGTCCAAGGTAGGACTACTCACGCTTCATACTGGAGAAGAAGGCCTCCGGGATGATCTCCCCTCCAGCAGGGTGCCGGGAAGAACTTCAGATCCCCCGGATCTAGGGACAATGGTGGCGGAAGCTACAGACGGTTTCTTGGAATAATGATTGGGTGTTTAGGGTTTTGGCTTTGGGGAGACTTTATAGGCGAAGAGGCGAGGCAGGGGGCCACCCGGGTGGTTGCACCCCTTGGCGCGGCTAGGGCTAGCCCATGCCGCCAGGGGGTTTGGCCCCCTGGTGAGTCCCCTCCGTCTCGTACTCTAGCTTCGTGTTCCCCACGGTAAAATATTGACTTTGGCTTTTGTCCCGTCCGATTCCGAGAATATTGATTTTCTGCCTTTCTGGAACCAAAAACAGAAGAAAACAGGCAACTAGTGAAATGGATCATATGGTCACCTAGATGGGGGTGAATAGGTGCTACTCAATTTTTAGTTCTTTTTCAAACAGCCAAAGTTGGGTGTGTTTTCCATAAGAACAAGAGATATGCAATAAAAACCAAAGAGAGCCATTAGAAACCAACTCTTCTCAAGGAAGAGGGAGGTGGCCGAATCCACCATGTTGGAGCGCATGGCATGACACCGCGAAGATGTATCTTGAGTTCAAAACCAATGCTCATCAATAACCCACATATCACAAAATGATATTAAGGGAAGTGATTTTTCTTGCTTTCGGCAATATGGGGGGAGGGTTAGCCCAATCAATTAGGACCACACTCCCCCTATGTCTATGCCCGCATCTAAACCAAATACATGAATAAGAGTAAGTGGGTGTGCAAGGGTAGTCAAGCCAAGCTCCTTGAATCTATGATATTTAGCTCATTCCTCAAATAACAAAATATTGCTTCATCAAGAGGCTTCGTGAAGATATCAGCAAGTTGGTTCTTCGTGCTCACAAAGGATAGTGCAATATCGCCATGAGCAACATGATCCTGAATAAAATGATTGTGCATCTCAATATGCTTTATTCTTGTATGCCGCACCGGATTGTAAGCAATTTTGATAGCACTTTCATTATCACATAAAAGAGGCACTTTGTCACAATTGACACCATATTCCTTTAAAGTTTGCCTCATCCATAATAATTGTGTACAAGCACTTGCAGCAGCAACATATTCAGTTTCGGTAGTTGAGAGTGATATGCAATTTTGTTTCTTTGAAGACCAACACACTAGAGACCTTCCCAAGAATTGACATGCACCATAAGTTTATTTTCGATGATCTTTGTCACCAGCCCAACCTGAATCCGTGTAACCACATAGAGAGAAACTGGAACCTTTGGGATACCACAAACCAAAATTTGGGGAATGAACCAAATATCTAAAGATTCGTTTGACCGCCACTAAGTGGCTTTCTTTAGGAGCGGCTTGGTACCTTGCACACACTCCTACACTTAACACGATATCGGGCCTAGATGCGCAAAGGTAAAGGAGAGAGCCAATCATGGATCGGTAGACCTTTTGGTCCACGTATTTACCCTTGGGATTAAGCTCAAGATGACACTTTGTTTGCATTGGAGTAGCGACGCCATTGTGATCCGTCATCTTGAACCTCTTGAGCATGTCTTGGATGTACTTAGCTTGATTAATAAAAGTTCCTTATCTAAGTTGTTTGATCTCAAAGCCAAGAAAGAATCTCAATTCTCCCATCATAGACATCTCAAACCTGCCAGTCATAAGCTTTGAAAATTCATTGTTAAAAGCTTGGTTAGTAGAGCCAAAAATAATGTCATCTACATATAGTTGGCATACAAAAATCTCCCCATTAACCTTCTTAGTAAAAAGAGTGGGATCGATTTGCCCAACTTCGAATCCACGGTCTAATAAAAGCTCTTTAAGGTGCTCATAACACGCACGTGGGGATTGTTTAAGGCCATAGAGCACCTTATCGAGTTTGTAGACATGGTTTGGAAATTTGGGATCCTCAAAACCCGGGGGTTGCTTGACGTATACCAACTCATGTAGTGGACCATTAAGAAACACACTCTTAACATCCATTTGCTGTAATTTAAAATTATGATGAGCGGCATAGGCAAGAAGGATACGGATGGACTCAAGACGAGCCACATGAGAATAAGTCTCGCCAAAATCAATTCCTTCCACTTGAGAGAATCCTTGAGCCACGAGTCTTGCTTTATTCCTCACAATAATGCCATTTTCATCTTGTTTGTTCTTGAAAATCCACTTGGTGCTGATAACATTGCGGCATTCCTTGGGTTTCTCTACGAGCTTCCAAACTTTGTTGCGCTCGAAGTTATCTAATTCTTCATGCATTGCAACAACCCAATCGAGATCTTCAAGAGCATCAAAGACCTTCTTCGTTTCAACCATAGAAATGTGAGCTTGATGATCACAGAAGCTTGCAAGTTCTCTTCTAGTAGACACCCTTCTTTGAAGATCACCGACAACCTTGTCAAGAGTGTGACCTCTTAGCTCAAGGTTCCGATCAGCACGAGCCTTGCGAGGAGTCTCAATATCCTTATTGTTTCTAGGAGGAGTTGATTCAACATTTATATCCTTGTATTGTCCACTACCTTGCCCTTGATCTTGATTTGAGTTGACAACAGGAGCTTGCTACTGAACATTTTATTCAGGGCTGGATAATCCTCCCCTTGGTGGGGCCGGACTATCCGGCCTGGGTGAAGCGGCTGCAACTTCCTCTTCCTGAGAATGCCTGATAGAGCTGGGAGATCCAGGGCCGGATAATCCGCCCTCGGGGGCCAGAGAATCCAGCCTAGAGTCTTCTTGACTGATCTATTCTTCTTCTGATCCCCTGGGACGAGTTGGAGTGCCAGGGGCGGACTGTTCGCCCCTTGGAGGGGGTGGATAATCCGGCGTGGGACTGCCATTTTGTTCAGGAGACTGATGAGCTTCAGAAAGTTGTGGTGTTGGTGCAGAGTTTTCTCCAGCAGTAGGATCTTGTTTATCTTGTGTAGATGAGGGCTCCACTTGAGTGGAGCATTGTCCTTCCCGATCCGCCACAAGGGGTTCCTCAATGGGGCGGAAAAATCCCATGCCCATTCTTATTATGGCATCTTGGGGTATTTCAACATCTGCATCACAAACATCAACTTGCCCCACATAGGAGCCTTCATCAAACTCCACACTGCAAGATTCTACAACAGTCCCGGTGAGCTTGTTGTAGACTTTATAAGTGTGGGATTCGGCACCGTAACCAACAAAAATACCTTCTAAAGCCTTGGACTCAAATTTAGACAATTGGACACCTTTAATAAGAAAGAAACACTTACAACCGAATACCCTCAAGTATGAGATGTTGGGATTGTTACCTATAAGCATTTCATATGGAGTCTTGTCCAAAATCTTTTAGAGGTAGACCAGTTAGATGAGTGACAAGCGGTGGATATGGATTCAGCCCAAAAGTTGTAAGGAGACTTGAATTCAGCCAACATTGATCTTGCCATATCCATCAAAGTCCGGTTCTTCCTCTCGGCTATTTTGTTGAGGGGTGTACGCAGTGGAATATTGATGTCATATCCCCTCTTCGCTTAGAAACTCATTCAAAGTGTAGTTCTTGAATTCGGAGCCATTGTCACTTCTTATTTCCAAAAAAGGAACATTGTGTTGACGTTGAACTTCCTTGGCAAAGCCAATGACCGTTTGTTGAGTCTCACTCTTTAGCTTGAAGAAATAGACCCATGTATATCTTGAGTAATCATCGACAATGACCAAGCAATATTTCTTCCCACCGAGACTGACATGAGATGGAGGACCAAATAAATCCACATGAATTAATTCCAAGATTCTCTTTGAAGACACAATAGTCTTCCTCTTGTGGGGAGAGTCATGCATTTTGCCTTCAACACAAGCCCTCCAAACACGATCTTTGGCAAAGGAGACATTGTCTTTTAGTACAAGGAAGTGGCCACCCTTGTGGATACTTTGCAAAGTTCTCATGTTGACATGGGCTAAACGGCGAAGCCATAACAAGCCCACGTCGGCCTTTCCGAATAGGCACATCAAACCCGAAGTGGTTTTCCCCGAAAAGTCCATCACATATAGGTCATTTTTGACGTACCCAACAAAAGCTACCTTTAGAAACTTGCTCCATAAGAGTACCACCAAATCATCATCAATGAAAACAGCAAAACCCATCTTGCCAAGGGCACGAACAGAAAGAAGGTTGTAATCGAGGGTCTCAACAAGCATGACGTCCACAAGAGAGATATCGTGGGCAACCAAAACCTTGCCAAGACCCAATACCTGAGGTTTAGACTTATCACCATAGGAGACTGTAATATTATCATGATTGGGACGCATCTCCGTGATGATCTCCTTGCTTCCGGTCATATGACTAGTGCATCCACTATCACCCATTTCGACCCACCGGAAGCATAGCCCTGCAAGAGAATTACTTCTTGGTTTTAGGTACCCATTTTTCAATGGGTCCTCTCATGTTAGTAACAAGGGTATTTGGAACCCAAAAAGACCAAGCAACATATTCATCAAAAGGACCAACATAATAAGCATAAACATCGCCATAATAATCACAAAAGATTTCATAATTTGGATTGTGAGACCCTACAAAACCAATATTGTTAGTTTTGTCTTTTAAGACATTCTTCTCAGCGGTGCTTGTCTTTGATTGTACATTCTTGGTCTTGTTCTTCTTGTCTTTCTTCTTCTTGGACTTGGTGACATACCCACGTCCCTCTTTACCAAGATTTGACTTTTGCTTGCCAAGAACTTCATCAAGAACACCCTTATCTTTGGGAGTGATGTCCTTGACAAATTCTTCTTCCACACTAGCATTTTCCTTGTGAATATATGTTGACTTGAACATCATACTTGGCCAATCGAATTTGGAGCTGATCATGTGATTCATTGAGAATGGAAAAATCGCCTTTCAACGCCTTGTGAGCGATGTCAAGTTTCTCCAATTCCTCGCAGAGTCTATCATGAGCAGCCCCAAAGTCAATCTTTTCCTTCTTTAACTTCTTTGCTTTGGCGACTGCATTGTCACGTTCCTTAACAAGCTTAGCCACTATTTCTTCATGTGACTCCTCAATGGACTCAAGCCTCTCTTCAAGAGCGACCCGAGCTTCTTCTTCTTCTTCTTCCTCAAGAGCATTTTTTAAGGATGCAATTTCCATTGCGTCCTCCCTTTCAATTCCGCCCTTTTCTTCTTGGAGAGCTTAATTTTGGGCCAGCTGGTCCATAAGAGCCTCAAAACGTATTTTGTGCTCACCTTGAAAGTTAGTGATGAAATAGTCCAAAGTAATAATCTCTTCTTTAACCTTAAGACTATTATGATCATCCATGTCAATCATAGCCTTAGGAAAAGAAGAGTTAGAAGTAGTTACCTCGGAACTTCTTGCCATGAGACAAGTAGCGTTCTTGTTGATGGCGTTTTTGTTCGGAGAGTCGAAGAGTGATGTTGATGTAGATGTGCTGACTATAGCAGCCACCTCTTGACTGCTATCATCCTCGTCCTCATCTTCACTTCCTGAAGAATATTCTTCTTGAGCCACTAGAACATCTTTGGTTGCTTCTTGAAAGGAGCATTCTTCTTTACAAACTGTTTCTTGCGTGGAGCCTTTGACTTGTCTTTGAAAATAAGTCTTCCTCCATTATCTTCTCTACTTTTATATGGACATTCAGCTACATAGTGCAACCGGTCTCCACAGTTGTAACATGTTCTTAGCTTGGGACCATTTTCCTTTCTTCCATAAGCTCCACTCTTGCGTTCTAGTTCAGCTTTAGCTTTGGCCGGGTCTTTCCAAAAGTTTCTAGCATAAAGAGCCAGGTATTGTCCGTGTATCCTTTTTATATCCTCGGGACAGTCCATACCTTCTATGGCATATTCATCATGATCAATCACACTAGTCTTCAAGGCCATGTTGACCCCGTTTTGCATCCCCATAGCTCGTGCACGAGCATCTTCGGCATTCTTGGCAGCCACTTTGAAAGCGGCCATTTCTTGCATTACCTCATTGGATGTCATAAGGTGGTAGTTATGCCTACCTTGGAGACTTTTCAAATCTGTGGTCTCAAATGGCATAAGAGCACTGACATACTTGCGCTTGATCCATGCATCATCAACGTGAGAGGCACCATGATTCCTGAAAGTGGTGGCTATTGTCTTGAGCCTCCTATACATGTCCTCTTTGTTTTCTCCATCCAACATATAAAATCCTTCAGCTTCATTGCTCAAAGCATCATATCTATTCTTTATCATACTTTCATTTTCGATAAAGAGCTCGGTGAGAGCATCCCAAGCTTCCTTAGCTGTACTAAGATGCTGAATGTGTGGCATGTCTTTGTCACCCACACCAAGCTGTATCATGTATAGAGCTGTAGCGTTGAGTTGACTATCGATAACCTCTCTTCTTGTGAGATTGTTGGGATTTCCAACATGAAGACCATTCTCGATGATTTTCCACAACTCAATGGAGGAACTGCACACATGCGACTTCATCAAAAATCACCATTGAATAAAAGTAGATGCTGAAAGTTTGGGTGGATCACCCCTATTATGTATATGTGGGTGAGGGATAGGTGGATCAGGAGAATACACATGGGAAACCTCATTGTATCCTTCCTTACCACTATCCTTTTTCGAGGAGGATCTCTTGCTAGTGCCATCACCAACCACTTCGTTATCTTTGGAATCGGTTTTACCCGTTTCCTTGGATTGCAGAGTGGTAGCTTTAGAGTTAGATGGAGGTGATGCTGCGGATGTGGAGAGATGCATTATCAATTGACACATCTCTTCCATCTTAGCCTCCATTGAACTCACCAAGGTTGTTTCCAACGTATTGAGATCGTTCATGGTGACTACCTCCGGAGCATCACTCCCATCTACCTTGGAACCCATACTTCTCTTAGGCGGTTAAGCCCGAAATAAGAGTCGGGGCTCTGATACCAATTGAAATGGATCGTATGGGCACCTAGAGGGGGGGGGGGGGTTAATAGGTGCTACTCAATTTTTAGTTATTTTTCAATTTTAGGCTTTACACAAAGTAAATTCTCTAGATATGCAACTACGAGAATTTCCCTATATACAAACCTAGATACTAAGCTGAAGGGTTTCGCGACATAGTAAATCAAAATTTTCTACGGATGCAAACATAGGGAAAAGCTAAGATCTAATCTAGGAGATGCAATCAACGAGAGAGATTGTATTAGATCTTCATACCCTTGAAGATTCGCACAGCGGAACGTTCGTCGGAAAGTGGGTGATGTAGTCATACTCGCTTCTCCTCCTCGCGATCCGATCCGATCTAGCACCACAAGTGGTGGTGCCTCCGTGAGATGCACACGTGAAGCACCTCGACGTCTCCTCCTTCCTCGGACCAGCAAGTATGGTGGAGAGATAGATTGGATCTACAACACGACGGCGTGGTGTATATGGTGGAGAATTTCTGCTGCAGGGCTTCGCCTACAACAAATGATCGGGAGGGAGAGGAAAGCTAGCAAGGCGGCTAGGGTTTGGAGGAGAGGTGTGGGGTTGGTGCGCCCACCCTCTTTATATAGAGGGGCGCAGCCCCAGCCCCTAGCCCAAAGGATAAGGAGTGGGGGCATGGACTCTCCCTCTTCTAGAAACCCTATCTCTAGTTTAAACGATTTAAACTCTCTAGGATCGGCTGGGCCCTATGGGGCCTTGTGCCCTTAATGCGCCAGGACACTCCCTCATAGGCCCATGCCCCTCCCGAAGGTGGGGCCACGTTGGTCCCTTCCGGAAGGTTCTAGAAGCTTAGACAATACCGATTAACCCGGAACAATTCTGAACTCCAAAAACTGCACTGCCTTATATGAATCTTATTATCCGGACCATTCCGGAACCTCTCGTGATGTCCCGGATCCCATCCGAGACTCCGAACAAAAAATTCCATCTCGATACATGCTTGCAAGCGGTGTTGATATCGATTACTGTAGCATCCCAGTTGTCTAACCCCTGTAATGCTACATGTCATAATAATAAAAAGGGCCACTTCCAACTTATAATTGTTGCATCATCATCATATCATGCTCATGTCATCATGTCACCTTGCATTTGAGCATCATGTAAAACCCTTTCCTGTTTGGTTCTTATCTCATGTGCATGATTAATTGTAGTTGCCTCTTGATATTGTATTTGGTTCTTAATATATTGCTAAATGCCCAAGTTGAGTTGAGGGCATCTCTCTTATTGACTCCACCACCTTTTCTTTCACCACCTTATAATTCCACCATCCAATTAATATGAGCTTGGCATTTTAGTTTTGAGTATCTCTAGCTCATGTTGTTGGTTGGATCCACCCATCATCTTTTGCTTGGCCTTTGCCCACTTTTTGGGAATGCATATGAGTAATGCCATGATAATCTTATTGTTTTCACAAGGATATGGTTGGCATTATTATGTTGCATGGGCCATGCAAGTGCCACCTTTTCTAGTTTGGTTTTTGCTTGGGATTCAAAGTGGATCTTTTTCTTTGCTTAAATCTTGTTTTGGGCTTGTAGTTGCTACATCAAATCACCATCTCTATCCCCCCTTTTGCTTATCTCCCCACCCCATGCCCCATGCACATACATGTGCTCATGAGGCATGCACCTACCAAACCACCCCCTCTCTTTTGGATCTTGCTTGTTCTTTGCTTGGATCATGCATGGGCCAAAGGAGAACCCCATCATCACATGGCCATCTCTCTCTCCCTATCTTCCCTCTTTCCTCTTTTCTTGATCTTGTGTGCTTTGTGAAGCTTGCAGGACCAAGTTTAGTACCACCTCCTTTCTTACCCCTCTTAGCAACTCTAAACCACCCCATGCTATCTCCCCTTTCTACCCTAAGCCAAAACCCTAATCTACATCTAACCTAAACTAAACCCTAAACTACACCTTCCTCTAAACAAAACCCAAAAACCTACCCCTCCTCTTCCCCACTACCTAGCATGTTTCCCCATGCTCTGCCCCAGCTCGCCAACCCTCTCCCCTCTCCCTGCATGAGGACCCCACCTCCATGCCCTAGCTACCCCCACACGCCCAAGGAACCTAGCCCTAGCCCGAGCTTCCCTCTCCCCTCTTTTCTCCCCTCTCTGCCTCACCTGCCCACGCCCCAGGTCCACCTGCCTGCCCCTGCCATCTACCCCACCTGGAAGACCCCTCTAGTGACCTGCCTTGCCTGGCCTGCCCGACCCGAGCACGTGAAAGGGAAAAGTGGCACCCTGCCAGCTTCCCCTCCCCCACGCTAGCCCCTCCTTCCCCTGGCGTTCTTATCCACCCTCACCCCCTCTCTGGCCTCCCCAGATCCGCCCAAGGACCTGCGCTCCCTCGCCCTCCGCCACCCACAGCCTCGCCACACACCGCCGTCTACCATCTGTCCCCTGTCGATCGAGCCGGTGGCGTGTTGCTGCGAGGTGTCGAGGAAGCCCCCTGGAGCCGCTGCGACGTCTCCGTGCCCAGAAACGAGGAGGAGAAGGACCAGCTCGCCAGAACCTGCCGCGCCACGCCGGAAACCCTAGCTCCGCCCGGCGTCAGCCTCGCCGTTGATCGTCTACACCCCGCGCCTCGCCACCGTCACCGACAGCCTCGCGGTGAGCCTACCTACCCCCCAGACAACCTCCCGTTCGTAGCCGCTTCCTGGACGCGTGGATCTTTGTGTCGAGCGCTCTCTGTGCGTCGGCGGCGTGTTCGTGTCTGCGAGCTCCCAGACGCGGCCAACCTATCTAGCGCGCGCCCCCTCTCCATCACCTACCCCAGCCCGCACTGCCGGCGTAGCCGCTAAGCGCGCTCGAGGCGCTGGTTCGAACCCTCTGCGGCGCTGCGGCAGCGTGCGCGTCTGGCGCACACGCTCTGCGCGACCCCGTGGAAGAAAAACAGTGCGCCTTGTTTTTTTTGCGAATAACCCCCTGGCCCCCTTTTGCCTCAACCCGCGGTCCAGCCGGGCCCAGTGTCTGTGTCTTTGTAGCTTTGCAAAAAGGCTCCTGACGTTTGCTAAAATAAACCCGCGGTCCCTCGCGTTCCCAGACACTGGCGTGTGGGTCAGAGGACTCCCTGACCCCACCTGTCTGCGACCCAGGCTGGATTAGACTGTGTATGAAACGTTCCAGATGCTGTTTTCAAATTCAAATTCTGTTTAAATAATTTAAAAATTCAAATTCAATTCAGATTTAAATAACTTTTCCATACTAAATCCAATTTGGGCAAATAATATATGTTTGGATATCAGAAAAATGAGAGGATTTCAAATATACCATCCAATTTGACTTTTGCACAATTAAAATTCCAAGTTTATTCAAATTACCACCAATGCCACTGGTTTTTCAATAATTAATAACTTGTGTTTTATAATTCCAAATTTAGCAAATGATGTGTCTAAATTGATCAGCTCGACGAGACCTTTCTGTTTATGCTATCCATAACTTCTTTTGCAGCATGCATCATATAAATATATATTGAACAACAACTGTTATGACAACAAATTGTGAACCAAAACTCCACTAAAATGTTGCTACTTGTTTTCCACACCTCACCATGCCATGCTACCTTATTGCCATGCAACTTGTGCATCATTCATCATGGCATGATTGTTTGCTTGACGCATCTTATTCACATGCTTGTGCTCTATATTCATGTTGGCCTTGTGTTATCACCATATTTTGGCCAAAGGCGGGGATGGGCCGTGATCAAGATGGGCTTGGAGGATACATTATTCAACGTGTTGTTGGATCGGCCTAGTGCGTAGATTTGGGCTGAATTGCCCGTGTATCTTGTATCTTAGTAGGATTCGTATTTGTTTAGGTTCCGTTTATGTTTAGATAAAGATAGAGTTGTAGAGTTATTCCAAAAGTAGAGAGTCTCCGGACTATAAATATGTACCTAGGGTTATTGAAAGAGGAGGACAATCACGTTCACAACAAACACAATCTCGGCATCGCCACCCTTGTTTCTAGGGTTTTCTCGGGTAAGTGCCATCGCCTAGATCGCATCTTGCGATCTAGGCGATATTACTATCGTTATCCGGTGTTACTCGTCTTTGAAGCCTTGTTGATGGCGAGTAACACCTTTACCACAGATTTGTTAGAGCTAGCATCGATACTTTTACTATGATTGCTTATTTATGCTACCTCTAGCTATCTCGCCGTCTTTGCACCTTCTCCCGGGTGTGAAGGTGGCATCTTGCTTGATTTCTGATTAGTCGATTTGATCTGTTATAGTTGTGCCTTGTTCATCAAGGTTTAGTTTAATATCTACGTGATTAGGCCTCACAAACGGGTTGAACGATCCGGTAATACGTAAAGTATGGTTTATTGGTCTTAGAGGGGACGTTCCGGGAATTGACGTTATGTTGGTTTTTAGGCCTTCTCTAGGATCAGTTTTCTACTATTTTTCGTATCTATTAGGCTCAACTACGCGTGGGACGTTCCGGTTGCGTGGTGAAAACACCAAACTATCGTAGATCGATTTAGCTTGTAGTAATTAAGCAAAACCCCATGTTATCATAGATCCAATGCGGAGCCATGGGGATAATCGGCTCAAAGCCGATTTACTGGAAACTGGAGCCGATCACGGCTCGAATTTTACGATACTTGTTTACCGTGCAGAAACCAATCGGACAATCCATCACCTTCGACCAGGTATAGGTCGTGTACGCATCTCGAACCAAGACAGACGCGTGCGTCTTGGAAGATTGCGGGCCGACCGAGGACCAGGGCCCACCAGCTCTGGGAGCCTCCGGCTCTTCGTGTTGCTCGTCGCTGCCGCGGTGAGTTTTGACAGCAACACATTTCGCACGGTGGGACATTCAACAACGTCTACATCAATGTCCGACGCTGCGATGGAGAACAGGCCGATCCGTCGACGAGCTTCTGCTGAGCACAAAGCGGTATGACGAGATCAAAGGCTCTTGGCCGACCTCATCGGCTCTTCGAGAGGACCCGACTGGCGTGGCATCAAGTGGAAGGATTCTCCCAGGGTGCTCTCGATGAAGTGGATCTATCTGTTCCTTGAGGAACGCTCCGGGCTCTGACGGAGGTCAACTACATGGTGGCTCATTCTCTACACCGCCACTCACGAGAGCCCGGTGAACGCTTTCGAGCGGGTCGTGGTCCAGAGATCATGAAACGCATTACTCTCGTCGGGCCCACTTTAGGAACCCACCAAGGAGAAAGACCGCTCCACACCAGGCCGCAATCGCCATTCACACTCGGCTCCAGCCGCCAGATCAGCGGCATACATTGTCTACAAGGCGGAGGCGATCCAGTGATTGCCAATTCTGTTCGAGCCACCAAGGAGATCCCGCATGGGTACATATGTGCCTACATGCGGATGCAACAACTTGGCGCACAGCCGAGATCGCAACCGAGGAGTCTCATGGCGGGGGTTCCTTGCAGGATCCTCGGAGCGGCGTTCCGGAGCAACGATGTCCGGGATGGGCCGACAACAGGCGTGGCTAGCCAAGTATGCCATGGGACAAGCCATGAGAATCCAGCCCTGCAGCTCAAGCGTGGACCAAATCACGCCATCTTGAGAGATCGGTTAAACCGTGCGAAAGGCGCTAATCGGCTACTCAAAGCCGTACTAACGAGTTTGACCTGATTCCACTACCGCCCAAATATAAGCTCCACGAGTTCTCAAGATTCAGCGGGTCGAGGGGTCAAGCTCGATCGAGCACGTGGTAAGCACAGCGCTAGGCATGATTTGACATCGGATCAAATGCGCGTGAGATTTTTTGCACAATCTCTAACATGACCAGCCTTTGGGTGGTACACCTCGCTGCCACCTGATTCAATTCGCACCTGGAAGCAACTAGAAGAACAGTTCCACATCCAGTACCATTCGGAGGCTACCGAGGCTGGCATTGTAGACCTGGCGCAAGTACGACAGAAGCGGGGAGAAACTGTAGCCGAATACATCCAGCGCTTCAGGACCATCAAGAACAGATGTTACTCGGCTCGTTTAACTGAGAAGGAAGCAATCGAGCTGGCAGTGTTGGGACTCTTAGCACCCGTCAAGGACCTGGCTTTCCAGGTGGAGTACAACTCACTGGCACACATGGCCCAGAAACTGACGATGTATGAACAGCGCCACCCTGAGTTATACCAAGACAGGTTCAAGCGGCGTAAGCCTGGTCGTTCTGAAGAAGATGATCCTACACAAGACCAGGAGGTGGCGTGGCCGAGTGGGCTCGGCGGAACCCGTGTCCCGCAAGTGGGTGAAACAAGAGGGCCTTTGAAAGGGTTTGACTTGACGTGAGCAAAGCCGAGCAGATATTCGATTCTTCTGAAGAAAGCGGTGAGGTTACCCGAGGCCACAAAATCCCTACGCTCGGAGATGAGCGGGAGACCATACGCAAGTGGCATCATTCGTTCACCCACACCACCAATGATTGCAAAGAGCTACGTCGCCAAATCCAGATGGCAATAGAACAAGGCCGCCTGATCCTCGGCCAGTTCGCCATGAAAGTGGACACGAACCCGTTCCCCGGTGTCAACATGATAGAGCTCAGTCGCTCTGCGAGACGTCAACTGGACTTTTCGTTCGGTGTCAACATGGCTGGGTCTGGGTACCACCATGGCACGTACAAGGAAGGAGGTGATCACTCTCGGGGCAAAGAAAGAGAGAAGGCTGGTCCACGCGACCGGCCCAGCCACGATAACGGGCGATACCTAACAGAGGAACAGGTGAGGAGGGTACGGTATCAAAAGCCACATTCCACGCATCTCCTTAATAAGTATGAGCGTCAGCGTGATCAACGGCGCCAGCTCGATGGAGACAATGAAAGACATGGGCACCTCGCCAGGAGACCACCCAAAGAGAAGGAAGGCGCAGACAAACATTGGGATTGCCCCTTTTTCAAGCATTGCTGGGACGTGGGAATGAGCCGATTGCCTACAGTCGACAACTGCCCAGAATGTGGACAACAAAAGAAGGACGCGAGGCCAGTATCGGTGTTCGAACGTCTAGGACCTCTCCAACCTCAGAGCCGTCCCAAGGAGTCCACTCGGGCAAAGGGATTTGGGAGGTCCAGGGATGAAAAAGAAGAAGACAGGTTTCACCGTCCAAGGTGGTGCCCCGATGGACTCAGACACACCCAGAAGCGTAGAGTGCAACGGCTGCGTCACTTAGAAGAGGCTGAAGCGCAGTATCTCCACGCGCTAAAGAAAGCACGGCCTGATCTGGCCGTCAAAGTAAGGCAGACTACAGAGACGGAGGGCCGCGCGACAAGGAAAGAGTGGCGCCCCAAGCCAATAAAAGCCGATGCACAGGCATCGGCTGGCACAAACATGGTGTTCATACTCCCGGCGGAGTTCTGCGCGCCACGAACCAATATGCTACCAAGAGTACGGTTTGGCTGCGCCCGCGCCGATTATCTTTGAAGCCACGAAAAGGGTTACAAACATCGAAAGCCAGTACTGCGGGGCTACATCAATGGACAACCCGTCGGCAAGATGTTGGTGGACACCGGGCGGATTAATATCATGCCATACTCCATGCTACGACGTTTGGGGCGCTCCACTGCGGACTGATCAAAACCAACGTCACGTTAAGCGACTTCAGCGGCCAGTCTTGAAGCAAGGCGTTACGAGCGTGGATCTGACCGTGGGCAGGAAAACCATACCCACGTCATTTTCGTCGTGAACAGCAAAAGTACCTCGCCGTCTTGCTAGGAAGGATTGGATCCACGCTAATGCTGCATTCCATCCACGATGCACCGCTTAATACGATGGGACGGGATGAAGTGGAGGTCGTCCATGCGCATTTATTCTATCGAGGTTTCCATTCTTGGCATGAACATCGGGAAGCGAAGACCAAGAGCCGATCTCGGAATCAGTTTGGGCTGTGAGCGCATTGAAGCGTCAAAAAACGGGGTGAGGCTGGTCTTATCCACTGGCCTGACAGAGTAGAAAGGTCCACGATCATACGTGGCACGGCCGATCCTCGCGATCGGCCACAAAAAATAAAAAGCAACGATCATACGACAAGCAGATCATGTAGTCGTAGCAGGGAGACGCCCTGCCATTGTAAAACCATGAGGTGTACGCCACCCTCGACTAACGCAATCAAAAAGGGGGCCGATTCAGGCAATCGGCCCAAATTATTTTTGTTATCCTCACCCTCGCTTGCCCTGTGTTTAGCATCGACCTGACAGGTGACGGAAAGCTTGGGTATGGGTTCACATCCGCTGATGAACTGGAAGAGATCGACATTGGTCCTGGGGATAAGCCACGACCAACATTTATCAGCAAAGTTAGATCCGGGTCTGCGAGGCCCAATGATCGCCCTGTTGAAACGATACCGGCATCGCACGGGACTACGAGAAATGCAGGTTAGACAGAGCATCATTGAGCATCGGCTCCCATGAAAAAAGGATTCCGCCATTTCAGCAGCGTACGGCAAATGAAGGCGAAATTCGCGTAAGTCAAGAAGGAGGTCGAGAAAATCTTGTGACCAAGTTAATCAGGCCATGCGGTATCTTTGAATGGATTTCTAGTATAGTGCTGAGAGAAGAAGGATGGCCAATGGCGGTCGCCATAGATTTTCGGGATCTCAACAGGCTACCCCAAAGGATGAGTATCCGATGCGTAGCGTAGACGTTAATCAACGCAATGCTGGTCACAAGATCTTAAGTTTCATGGATGGCAATGCTGGTTACAACCAAATTTTTATGGCTCGAAGAGATACACAAACCGCATTGAGTACCAGGTTCGGTGGGGTTATTCGGTATGTGGTCATGACGTTTGGACTAAAGAATCTGGCGCCACATACCGAGGGCCATGAATTACATTTTCCACGACCTGATCGGCAAGCTGGTGGAAATCTACATTGACGACGTGGTGGTCAAGTGCGCTTCAAGGGCACTTGGGCGATCTACAGCGTCTGGACCGAACAAGAAAGTTCGACTGAGGATGAATCAAAGAAGTGTGCCTTGAATGTGGCCGGTCGTTCCGGGTTTCTTGGTCCATGAACGGGATTGAGATCGGCCTGAAGAGTAAGGAGGCAGTGCGAACAATGAAGCCACCCACTACAAAGAAAGAGCTGCAGTCTCTCATCGGCAAGATCAACTTCGTCAGACGATTCATCTCTAACCTGTCAGGAAGGATAGAGCCGTTCATGGGGCTCGTGAAAATTAAAGCTGACGAGGAATTTCGCTGGGGGGCAGAACAACAACGGGCCTTCGACGAGATCAAAGAATATCTGACAAAGCCGCCAGTGTTAGTTCCACCCCAACCCGACAAACCGTTCTACATTTACTTGTCAGTGGCTGACACGTCCATCGCCTCAGTGGTGGTGCAAGTGCATGATGGGCTAGAGCGAGTCGTATTCTACATAAGCAGAAGGATCTTTGGCCTTGAGACGAGGTATCCAGATATCGACAAGTTGTGCCTCATTTTTTTACATGCACCAAGGCGCCACATCTTGCTATCGAGAGGTCATCATCATATGCAAGTCGGACGTCATAAAGCACATGCTATCGGCTCCTATGTTAAAAGGCCGATTGGGCAAATGGATGTTTGCATTATCGAGTTTGACATCCGTATCAGCCCGAAAAGCTGTTAAGGGACAAAGCGGCTGATCTTATTGCCGAGAGGATCAACACTAACATAGCAGCACTGTCCATAAAAGCGTGGGCTATGTTTTTCGACGGATCAGTTTGTGACGATGGCTGCGGCATAGGCGTCTTGCTCGTGTCTCCCCGGGGGGCAACATTTTCCTTCTCCATCAGGTTGTCTACCCTTCGCACCAACAATGAAGCCGAGTACGAGGCAATACGCAAGGGGATGGAGTTACTCCTCGAAGCCGAGGCGAGGCGGGAAATTTTGGTGACTCAAGTTGGTGATTTCCCAACTCACAGAGGAGTACAAGTCAGAGCGAGTCCCTCTTCCCATTATGGTTGCAATCGCCGTGAGTTGATGGCACGATTCCGATCGTAAACTTCACTGGATCCCGATGCAGAACATAGAGGCAAATGATCTTGCAGATGGCTTCAGCTATAAAGAGGCGTGGAGGGAGCCGATATTCGTGTACAGCCTCGGAAGCCGACGACGGAGAGCCGATATCTTCAATTACTTGAAGGATTCGGCTGGGGGCACCTAAACGGATAAGGTACTGAGCCATGAAGTATGTGCTTATTGGGACGAAATGTTTTACAGGACCTGGAAGGATTATTGCTCAAATGCAGGAACGGCCGAGGCTAATCGGCTCCTACACGAGGTACATGAAGGCGCTGGGACTCACCATCGGCTCATAAGATGAAGTGGTTGATCGAGCGATCGAGGTTTTTATTGGCCTACCATGCTCGAGGACTGTTTAAGTACTACAAAGGGTGTCAAGCATGTCAGATATTTGGAAAAATCCAGATGGTACCCGCATCAGCAATGAATCCCATCATCAAGCCTTGGCCATTCCGAGGTTGGGGCATGGACATGATCGGCAAGATCAATCCTCCGTCAAGCAAGGGCCACATGTGGATCTTGGCCATCACAGATTATTTTACCAAGTGGGTGGAAGCCGTCCCTATGAAGTCAGTAAGTTCAAAAGATGTCATCGATTTCGTGAAAGAGCACGTCATTCATAGGTTTGGAATTCCCCAGACTATCACAACCGATGGAGGTTCGGTTTTTATTTCTCACGAGTTCAGAAAGTTCTGTGAGGACACAGGGATTAAGCTGATACGGTCTTCTCCGTACTACGCTCAAGCAAATGGGCAAGCTGAGGCGTCCAACCAGAGTCTTATCAAGCTGATCAAGAGGAAAATCGATGAGCACCCTAGGCGTTGGCATGAGGTTTTATCGGAGGCTTTATGGGCTTATCGCATGTCGTGCCATGGGGCGATAAAAACCTCTCCGTACCATCTGGTCTATGGGCAAGAAGCCGTATTGCCTTGGGAAATTACGGCTGGATCGAGACGTGTTACTTTTCAGAATGAGCTAACGGTGAAGAATATGCAGCTTTGATGAGTGACGGTGTGGAAGATGTGGTGAGCTTAGGTGTGGTCGCTTGAGAAAATAAAAGAGAACAAGGCTAAAGTAGCTCGTGCCTACAACAAGAAGGTGAAGCCAAAGGAGTTCCACGTTGGAGATCTGGTATGGGAAGCTGTGTTGCCCTTGGGTACTAAGGATGCAGCATATGGTAAATGGTCTCCAAATTGGCACGGGCCGTACAAGGTCGACCAAGTTTTAAGAGGAAACGCATACATGCTCGAGCAGTTGGATGGAGTAAAGTTCCCAGTGGCAGTCAATGGACAACATCTCAAGAAATATTTCCCAAGCATGTGGGATGTTGGACAGTATAACTGGAGGAGCCGTTACATGAAATCGGCTAGGTAAAGACACGAGAAGCGTTGGACAGGTAAAATATGGGGGCCGATGCTGGAAATCGGCCGAATAAAAAAAAAATTTACATATATGTAGCCGATGCACGGTCATCGATGCTAGAGGTTCACACATGTTACAAAAAGGGCCACCTCGACGGTCTCAGCCTCGTCATCTTCATCTTTGCTTGTCACTAGTTATGCATGCGGGGCACGTTTTTTGGTGGGCAATTGGAGATTTGGGTCGTTTGTGTTTGAATCCACCGTGTTGAGGAAGGTCGCAGGTCGTCATTTGAAACCAAGAAATGGCCGTTGTGATGTGTCTATGGATGCGACTGAAGGTTGACCACATCAGCGTTTTTGGAGAAGCCGATGGGTAGTCATCGGCTCTGTGCGATTTGACTTGTTTGACTGTATATGTGCAGCATGATGAAAGCCGATACGGTGTCATCGACTTCTGAAGCATCAACCTATTTCGGCTATCGGCGAAATTAGGGGCAAACAAGCAAGGAAAAGCTTTGGGGAACGGATTCTCATTCATTTGAAGATGATCGATTGCAAAAGGATGGTCGATTACAAAAGGAGTCCGGCTACTACTACTACTAAATCCTAATCGAGGCCGAGGTCGTCTTTCTGCCGCCGCCGTCCTCTCATCTTCGGGCGCTACCGGCGTCGTCTTATCTTCTCTTGAGGAAGCGGTAGGGCCTCCTCGTCCTCGTCTTCGTCATCGTCGTCGTCTTGGACCCGGACGGAAGTACTTCACCTGGTACTCCTCGGAGGAGGTGTCCTCCTCCTCTTCTTCTTCCTCTCTTCTTGGAGGAGTCGCCATCCCGGACATGGCGTCGTCGCTGTCGCCTCCAGCTCCCGTCGGCGAGGCGAAGGTTCTTCGCCGTCTGTCGAGACGCATCGTCCTCGACCGACGGCAAAGTCCCAACCCTCTCGTCCCACCATTGTGGGGCGAGAGTGTTATCTGTTGTCGGTGCTCGAGTTGGTTCACGGTCCACGAGGCTATTGGGCGTGGGAAGACCGGAGGAAGCAGAGGAGGCCATGGCGAGAAAGAGGGTTTTTTCCGAGAGAAAGAGGGTTTTGGCTACGGGAGGAAGATGGGGACCGTGAACTGTTCAGCGATTTAAATAAAGAGGATAGTGAAGAAAGCGGTTCAATGCCATAGCAGTTTCCCAGTTGTCTGCCAAAATCGTCAAATCATGCCTTCGGAGGAGTTGAGAAGACAGGCATCATGATGAAGGGGTAGCGTGGCGATCTGTTACGCCAGCGTTACGACGTCGCGTAACCCGATAGAAAAAAGGGGAAACCGGGAAGAAAAACACAGTGGTTTTGGAATTATCATTGCCAAAACCGGGGGCATGTGTTATCACCATATTTTGGCCAAAGGCGGGATGGGCCGTGATCAAGATGGGCTTGGAGGATACATTATTCAACGTGTTGTTGGATCGGCCTAGTGCGTAGATTTGGGCTGAATTGCGTGTATCTTGTATCTTAGTAGGATTCGTATTTGTTTAGGTTCCGTTTATGTTTAGATAAAGATAGAATTGTAGAGTTATTCCAAAAGTAGAGAGTCTCCGGACTATAAATATGTACCTAGGGTTACTGAAAGAGGAGGACAATCACGTTCACAACAAACACAATCTCGGCGCATCGCCACCCCTTGTTTCTAGGGTTTTTCTCGGGTAAGTGCCATCTGCCTAGATCGCATCTTGCGATCTAGGCAGTATTACTATCGTTATCCGGTGTTACTCGTCTTGAAGCCTTGTTGATGGCGAGTAACACCTTTACCACAGATTTGTTAGAGCTAGCATCGATACTTTTACTATGATTGCTTATTTATGCTACCTCTAGCTATCTCGCCGTCTTTGCACCTTCTCCCGGGTGTGAAGGTGGCATCTTGCTTGATTTCTGCTTAGTCGATTTGATCTGTTATAGTTGTGCCTTGTTCATCAAGGTTTAGTTTAATATCTACGTGATTAGGCCTCACAAACGGGTTGAACGATCCGGTAATACGTAAAGTATGGTTTATTGGTCTTAGAGGGGACGTTCCGGGAATTGACGTTATGTTGGTTTTTAGGCCTTCTCTAGGATCAGTTTTCTACTATTTTTCGTATCTATTAGGCTCAACTACGCGTGGGACGTTCCGGTTGCGTGGTGAAAACACCAAACTATCGTAGATCGATTTAGCTTGTAGTAATTAAGCAAAACCCCATGTTATCATAGATCCAATGTGGAGCCATGGGGATAATCGGCTCTGAAAGCCGATTTACAGGAAAACCTGGGAGCCGATCACGGCTCGAATTTTACGTATACTTGTTTACCGTGCAGGAAACCAATCGGAGCAATCCATCACCTTCCTGACCAGGTATAGGTCGGTGGCATCTCGAACCAAGACAGGACGCGTGCGTGCCGGAAGATTTGCGGGCCGTTGACCGAGGGACCAGGGCCCACCAGCCGCTCTGGGAGCCTCCCGGCTCTTCGTGTTGCTCGTCGCTGCCCGCCGGTGAGTTTTGACAGGCAACACCTTGTTTGTTTGGCTTTTCTCGGATAGACACTGACCAGGGGTTGTATCAAGAGAACCAGGAGCACTACCCAGATCCGTCCCTCGCTTCAACTGAGATACCAGGCAAGCACTTCCACATGCTTGCATACATACAGTACCTATTGCCTCTATCTTATTCTTGCATCATTGAGTCGCGATTGCATTAAAATGAATCCCAAGTATGCATAGCCTTTACTTTTAAACCCCACCAAGCATGTTCCTCCATCCCATGAGCCCCTACTATAGGAGTTGTTTGAGCCATGCGAGTCGTAGAACAGCATGTGTAGGGTATGTGAGAGTCTGTTG
This sequence comes from Avena longiglumis, assembly GCA_030063025.1. NCBI lineage: Eukaryota > Viridiplantae > Streptophyta > Magnoliopsida > Poales > Poaceae > Avena > Avena longiglumis. Next base: position 18,370,570 of record CP125975.1, read on the forward strand.
AACAATGAGGTACCTAAACAACTTAACTTTGAGTAGTTGGGATAACTAAAGAAAGTGGCACCGGTGAGCAACATCTGCTATTTGGTTTTTCCTGCTCACTTGTGTCCCGTAAGACCCCGAGTACTTGATTCCTGTTCCTTGATTTATCGCGCTATCCACATCCGGGAGGTATATGGGACCCCCCTGGGCCAGAGCTTGATTTCGTCTTATTTCTTGGGGCCACAAACTAGTTTGAGGTTTTACTACTATCCTGTACTTATGCCATGCTACTTTCTGTATTTAAATTGTGCGAGGAGCACACTGTACTGTTTAGGAATTGTGACCCGTTTACGTGGTATCGACAGTCCCCGTTTGGGGATCTGCTGTCGTTTACCGCCGGCCCCACAAACCTTGGGTCCGTCTCGAAGCTTGCTTACTTCGTTGCGGGTGTACTACAAGGGGTGGCCCCCTGAAATATTTCTGAATCCTGTGATTGTTCAGTCGTGAAAGCCTCGTTGGGTTTTGATTTGGTTTTTTTCGAGGTTGATCGAGCGTGTGTTGCTATTGGTGCACCCCGGCCGGGTAAAACTTTCTGAAAGCCGTGTCCGCGGATATGGACGACTTGGAGCACAGTTTCTTGATCATAGACAAGCATAACTAAAGTACCGCTTTAATCTGACTAAGTAACATGACTAGTAAATAGAGCAACGCTCATGGAATGGTTAATAAAATTGCCAACGGATGGGGGGTTGTTCGTCCACTTCCTTGTTGGTAAGCAGGGAGGAGGATGGATCGGATGAGATTACGATTATAACTGTTGTACTTACATTCACGGACATCCGTCTATCATTGGTTAGGCGGATGGTTAGCGTTTATCTGTAGAATTGTTAGGGTTTATCTTTTGCTGCAATTGCGTCACCCCAGGTTGTGTCCCCTTTAGAGGCATTAAGACTTGCTGAGTACCCTTAGGGTCTCACGATAAATTCTTGATTCGGATGGATGTACCTCCTCGGGATGGATCTTTGGGTGGAAGAAGCCGAAGATGTGGGCAACGATCGTTCGGTGTAGAGATTAGGAACGGGATCCATGAGACCTGTAGTTGGGATGTGCTTATTTCTCGGCATCTTATGCCGATTTGCTTCTTATCCGTACTCGGATCTTGTTTGCCTTCCGCATGATACTCGATGTGTGTTGTATGAGGAGTTATCCTAAAATATAGATTTATCTAGGTCATTTGAATCTTGCCGTATGGCGTTGGTATATTCCTTTCTTTCTAGATGGTATGGCTCGATGTACTATTGTATGGTGGCTTGCGTACATACCCACTTGTGTCGTAGTTGATCCCTTCGCCCGCCACACGCCCGTCTGAGTCCCGTTGAGAGGGTAGTGGTTGGGACGTCTGAAAGGACTACCAGTGAGTGGCTTTTGGGGCCCCACCGTACTATTTCAACCACTACCACTCATCCAGGCTTGTATCTAGGAGCGTAGTTCACCGAGGTAGTTACAATTACCGAGTGGGCCCGAAGTATATCTCTCCGACTTGGGAGGGACAAATTCCATCTCGATACATACAACCCAACATATACTTTCCGATCACCTGAGAGACACCTTTATGATCACCCTCTCATAGGATGATGTTTGATGACCTCAAAGCTTTCTTCCGGTACCAGGGAGTTGCATTATCTCATGGTCTAAGGAATACAATATTTGACATAGGAAAAGCTTCGCAAAGATGAACACGATGAAACGATCTAATTGCTTCGCTTAGTTTGGGTCTGTCCATCATATCATTCTCCCAATGATATGATCTCATTATCAATTGACAACTCATGTCTATGGTTAGGAAACCTTAACCATCATTGATCAATGAGCTAGTCCTTAGGCGTACAGGGGACACGGTGTTGTTCACAAACCACACAAGTATTAATGTTTCCGCTTAATACAATTCTAGCATGGAATATAAACTTTATCATGAACAAGAATTATAATAATAACATCTTTATTATTGCCTCTAGGGCATAATTCCACAGTCTCCACTTGCACTAGAGTCAATAATCTAGTTTACATCGGCAATAATCTCACACCCATGGCCGAGGTGTTGATCATGTTTACACGTGGAAGAGGTTTAGTCAATGGATCTGCGACATTCAGATCCGTATGTACTTTGCTAATCTTCAGATCTTCATCTGCTATATAATATCGTATTATATGAAACTTGCGGTTGATATGCTTGGTCTTTGGATGATATCTTGGTTCCTTAGCGAGTGCTATGGCGCCAGTGTTGTCACACAATATCTCCGATGGGTCAATGCACTTGGAACCACGCCAAGCTCGATGATAAAGTTTCGATCCAAACTCCTTCACTTGATGCTTCTGCGGCAGCCATGTATTCCGCTTCCTTTGTAGATCGCGATCACGCTTTGCTTGCACTTCTCGACTCACTCCTCCATTCAAAATATACACGTATCCTGTCTGAGATTTAGAATCATCCTTGTCGGTGTCAAAACTAGCATCGACGTAACCTTTTACGACAAGCTGTTCATCACCCCCATAGACTAAGAACATTTCTTTAGTCCTATTTAGGTACTTTAGGATGTTCTTTACGGTTGTCCAGTGTTCCACTCCTGGATCACTTTGATATCTGCTCGTCAAACTAAGAGCATTGGACACATCCGGTCTAGTACACAGCATGGCATACATGATGGAACCTATGGCCGAGGCATAAGGCACTTTGCTCATAGCTTCCCTATCATTTACCGTAGCTGGACACTGAGCCTTGCTCAATATCTTACCTGACAACATAGGCACTGAACCTTTCTTTGCCTTATCCATTCTGAACCTTTTCAAAACTTTGTCTAGGTATGTACTCTGGCTTAAAGCTATCAGGCGTCTTTGTCCATCTCTATAGATTTCGATGCCCAATATATAAGCAGCTTCACCTAGGTCTTTCATTGAAAAACACTTGTTCAAATAACTCTTCACATCGTTAAGCATGTTGATGTCATTTCCAATAATCAATATGTCATCCACATATACAGTACCAGAAACGTCACCGAGCTCCCACTCACTTTCTTGTAGATACAAGCTTCGTAGCAATTTGCAACAAATCCAAAACTCTTGATCACTTGATCAAAACGAAGGTTCCAACTCCGAGATGCTTGCTTCAGTCCATAAATGGAACGCTGAAGTTTGCATACTTTACTAGCATCCTTAGGATCGACAAAACCTTCGGGTTGCATCATATACAACTCTTCATCAATGTTCCCATTGAGGAAAGCAGTCTTGATATCCATCTGCCATATTTCATAATCATGAAACGCAGCAATTGCTAATAAAATCCGAATGGACTTAAACATCGCTACGGGAGAGAAAGTCTCATCGTAGTCAACACCTTGAACTTGTCGAAAACCTTTTGCGACAAGCCGTGCTTTATAGACGGTAACATTACCATCCGCGTCCGTTTTCTTCTTGAATATCCATTTGCACTCAACGGCCTTTCGGTCGCTAGGAGGGTCCACCAAAGTCCATGCTTGTTTTTCGCTCATGGATCCCAATTCGGATTTCATGGCTTCTAGCCATTTCTCAGAGTCTGGGCTCATCATCGCTTCCTCATAGTTCGTAGGTTCACTGTCTTCTACTAACAAGACAGTCAAGACAGGGTTGCCATACCACTCAGGAGGGGCACGCGACCTTGTCGACCTGCGACGTTCAGTAGCAGCATCGTCCGAAGCTTCATGATCCTTATCATTAGCTTCCTCTATTGTTGGTGCAGGCGACACTGGAACAATTTCAGGTGCTACGCTACTCTCCAATTCAAGAGAAGGTTCAATAACCTCGTCAAGCTCTACTTTCCTCCCACTCACTTCTTTCGAGAGAAACTTCTTCTCAAGAAAGGAACCGTTCTTTGCGACAAACACTTTGCCTTCGGTTCTGTGATAGAAGGTATACCCAATAGTTTCCTTAGGGTATCCTATGAAGACGCATTTCTACGCTTTGGGTTCGAGCTTGTCCGGCATCAACTTCTTGACGTAAGCTTCACATCCCCAAACTTTAAGAAACGACAACTTAGGTTTAGCACCAAACCACAATTCATACGGTGTCGTCTCAACGGATTTAGATGGAGCCCTATTTAAAGTGAATGCAGCGGTTTCTAATGCATAACCCCAAAATGATAACGGCAAATCAGTAAGAGACATCATTGATCAGACCATATCTAATAGGGTTCGATTCGCGTTCGAGACACACCATTGCTGTGGTGTTCGGGTGGCGTGAGTTGTGAAACGATTCCACTTGCTTTAAGATGCGTGAGAAAATCATAACTCAAATATTCACCTCCACGATCGGATCGTAGAAACTTAATCTTTCTGTTACGATGGTTCTCCACTTCATTCTGAAATTCCTTGAACTTTTCAAATGTTTCAGATTTATGTTTCATTAAATAGATATACCCATATCTACTTAAGTCATCAGTAAAAGTGAGGAAATAGCGATATCCACCGCGCGTCGAAACACTCATCGGTCCGCATACATCGGTATGTATGATTTCCAACAAGTCCGTTGCTCGCTCCATCATACCGGAGAACGGGGTTTTGATCATCTTGCCCATGAGGCATGGTTCGCATGTGTCAAATGATTCAAAATCAAGAGACTCCAAAAGTCCATCAGAATGGAGTTTCTTCATGCGCTTTACACCAATATGACCTAGACGACAGTGCCACAAATAAGTAGTATTATCACTATCTACTTTGCATCTCTTAGCCTCAATGTTATGGATGTGTTTCATCCCTTTCGAGATTTAGAAGAAATAAACCATTCACAAGAGGTGCATGACCATAAAAGATGTTACTCATATAAATAGAACAACCATTATTCTCCGATTTAAATGAATAACCGTCTTGCAATAAACACGATCCAGAAATAATGTTCATGCTCAACGCCGGCACATAATAACACTTATTAAAGTTTAAAACTAATCCCGAAGGTAAAACTAAGGAGAGCGTGCCGACGGCCATCACATCAACTCTTGATCCGTTGTCAACGCGCATCGTCACCTCATCCCTCGCAAGCCGCCGTCTATTCCGTAGCTCCTGTTTCGAGTTACAAATATTAGCAACTGAACCGGTATCAAATACCCAGGCACTACACCTGGCGCAGTATTTTGTCGGCTAAGGATCTGGTTCTTCAAGGTATCCGATGGAGCATCGGTAATGGCACTAGGACTAAGATCCTTAAGGACAACTGGATGCTTGGCGTTCCTCCCGAGCGTGTGACTACAAATCACTCCTATGTTGGATGACACGACGGTGGATGTGCTACTGGATGAGGACACGGGTTCCTGGGATGCGGATGTGGTCAGAGGTTTGTTTGTTGAACCAATTTCATCGACAATTCTTGCTATCCCATTGAGTCGCATTGGAGGCGACGACTTTATCTCCTGGCCTCATGCTCGTTTTGGCTCATATACAGTGAAATCTACGTACAATCTCGCCAGGACGCAGTCATTCTTTGAGCAGCGGAGCCGGTCGGGCAGTCTTCCCCTGGACTTAGCAGGTGAGAGTGCATTGTGGAAGAAACTCTAGAAGTCTAAAGCGCCTGGTAAGATGAAGATTGCGGTCTGGAGATTTGCGGTGGACTATCTCCCGAGTGGTCACCAGCTTCTCCACCGTCGTGTACCTGTTTCGGGGGCCTATTTTTCTGCGGCCGCGAGGAACGGGTGGAGCATACGCTGCTCTGTGTCAAGGCTAAGTTCCCACTAAACCTGAGACGACGCTTCTTCACGACTACCAAGGCTTGGGTAATGGACTTTCTGGAAAGAGCTACAGACTTGGACGTGGTCACTTTGGCTGTGACGGTGTGGTATATCTGGAATGCCATGAATGCGGTGCGGAAGGAAGAACCTCTCAAGCACCCTCATAGCCTTGCGGAGCAAATTATTGCTTTTATCCTTATGATTCAGCTGTATCTTCTCGGACACAGTTCCATCCACAGACGTGAACCCACACTTCCTGTTGCACAGTGGGCTCTGGCACCGGAAGGTACTGTGATTGTTAATGTTGATGCGGCGTTGTTCCCGGCTTCATCGCGGATGGGGGTTGGCGTCGTGATTCAGAACCACAACGGAGGTTTTCTGGCTACCCACAGTCCAGTTATTTGATGAAATCATGACACCTGAATTTGCAGAAGCACACGCTATCAGATATGCAGTCTCCCTCGCTCGCTCCGAAGGTTTGGACATGATCATCTTGGTCTCCGACTGTCTGGCGGTTATTCAACGGATCAAGGCTCCGTTGAGAGATAGATCGTTGATCGGTGGTGGAGGATGTCAAATCCTTTGCTAGCCAGTTTTCTTCTGTGGATTTTCGCCACGTTTCTCGGTTGTGTAATAATTCAGTGCATTCTCTTGCTCGTAGAGCTGAATTATCTGGTAGTGTTTCTTTTCGTGATTCTGCCCCAAACTTTATCCGATACAGACTTTGTATTGATAAGTCTTTTAATCAATAAAGCGGTGTGATTGTGTTAAAAAAAGTAAATTGGGCTGGAAAAGATCCTGAGAACGTTGGAACACCCCCTGCCGGCTGGCTGGTCCCGAGGCTGCTCCACACCCGAGGGAGAAGACTAGAGTCGAAAAGCACACAGATAACACAAGTAGATGGCACAGGGAACGAAAGTGAACTTTATTAACTTTCTCTCGGTAAACTCCCGTACACAGATTGTTCCTCTATTTATATATTAAAGGAGGATACGATACCCACATGGGCCAACCCTAGCCTGGTAGAGGCCACACCGAGTGGGCCTCTACCGGCCCAGTTTCCCAACACTCCCCCTGGGTATCTTATCTGTATAACCATGGCTTAAAACTCCAAAAAACCCAGTGGGAAAAATATGGAGAAATTCACACGGTATAGTTCTTGCTATGTTGCACGAATTGCCTCATTAAAAACCTCATGTGAGAAACTTCATAAAACTCACTAAGGAAAAAAGAGTACAATTCACCTAACTACAAAGTTAAGTACTCAATCATCGGGATCAAGATTTAGGGATGAGTTTGTGAAGATTCTCCCCCTGAACCTTGCATATCCCTAAGTCTCATCATGCCGATCCCTCGGACACATCTCTCGAAAGAAGACGCTGGCAATGATTTAGTGAACAAATCAGCGAGATTTTCACACGACTTAGTATGCAAGACTTTCACTTCGTTCATCTTTTGCAACTCATGTGCATAGAAGAACTTGGTGTTTATATGCTTTGTGAGATTGCTCTTCACGTAACCCGTCTGGACTTGTGCAACACAAGCGGCATTATCTTCATAGATAATTGTTGGGGTTTGTACCACATGACATCTGGATGTGACTGACTACTCGTCGAAGCCATACACATTCTCGTGATGCTTCATATAATGCTATGATTTTCGAGTGGTTCGTCGAAGTTGACACAAGAGTTTGCTTAGACGATTTTCAGGAAATTGCCGTTCCACCACAAAGGAAAATATATCCAGTCTGCGACTTGGATGTATGCGGGTCCGAAAGGTACCCAGCATCTGCATAGCCTACAAAAGATAGGTGTTCTTTTGGTAAAACAAGCCAAGGTCCTTTGTCCCTTGTATGTACCTAAAGATGTCCTTAACGCCTTTCCAATGCCTCTTGGTAGGCTCAGAACTGTACCTTGCAAGCAAATTGACGGCGAATGCAATATCCGGCCGTGTACAATTTGCGAGGTACATAAGTGCGCCAACTGCACTTAAGTAGGGGAATTCCGGTCCCAGAATTTCCTCCCCCTCTTCTTTAGGCCTGAACGGGTCCTTGTCTTGCTGCAAAGATCTTCCGACCATCGGGGTCTTAGAAGGATATGCCTTTTCAAACCCAAATCGTTCCAACACCTTCTGGGTGTAGGCCGACTGGTGAACTAGAATCCCAGCAGGGGGATGCTCAAGTGGTAGACCAAGGCAGAACTTGGTTTTGCCTAAGTCTTTCATCTCGAATTCCGACATCAGGTAGGAACTCGCTTCCTCAATATCGTCAGGTGTACCGATTATATTCAAATCGTCCACGTACACCGAGATAATACAGAAACCATCCTGGGATCTCCGTATAAAAACACATGGGCAATCTTCATTGCTCGCGTAGCCCTTCTGATGAAGGAAATCGCTTAAACGATTATACCACATCCTACCTGACTGTTTTAGTCCATAAAATGACTTCTTAAGTTGAACACTGTATAAGCTCCTGTTTGCTCTATCCTAGTTCGGGACAAGGAAACCTTCTGGTACTTTCATGTATATGTCCGAATCTAAGTTACCATATAGGTAAGCGGTGACAATATCCATTAGTTTCATTTTTAAGTCCATGTTTACTGCCATTGAGATCAAGTATCTAAAGGTAATTCCATCCATGACTGGGGAGTAAGTTTTCTCAAAGTCGACACCTGGTCGCTGAGTGAAACCTTGAGCAACGAGCCTTGCTTTGTACCTTACTACTTCATTATTCTCGTTTCTCTTTCGAACAAAAACCCACTTATGGCCAACAGGGCGAATGTGGGGAGGAGTTAGACAAACAGGTCCAAATACCTCTCTTTTGTTTAACGATAATAATTCAGCGGTAATTGCCTTTTGCCAATCTTTCCAATCCGACCTTTTCTTGCAATCAGCGAGCGTGTTAGGCTCAGGGTCAAGATCTATGATTGAGGCAATTTTTTTGGCAAAATTAACGTCGACATTTGCCATGGCTCGGTTGTATAACTCGCACGAATTAACATAGTTAATGGCCATTTCGCCATGGAGTGCATCAGGCACATCCTCTTGCTCCACCGGATTTCCCAATCCAAGAGCTAGGTCCTTTAGCTTTCCCGCTCCGATGTGTGTGCACACAACTTCGCTAGGTATTTCCGATATAGGAAAATTCAAGTCCGAAATTTCGTGCACTGAAATATCCGTACTTGTGCCAGGTCTCAACTGGCTCCCCTCAACAGGGGCAGACTGTAATAAATCTCTCTTATCATTTTTCTTCGAGCGTCCCCGTGTACTTGGGATTTGAGAAAGCGGAATCCGCGTCCTCTTAGGCCTTGGAGCAGGAGCGGGTATACCATCATTTTTTTTGGTATTTCAACCCTTTCCGGTGCATTGCGTGCATGCACATGCAACTTTGTCACAGTATTTAAGTCACTAAAATGATCGGACAGTTGATTCGCTAGGGAGTGCAAATATAGTATCTTTTGGACTTCTCTATTAGTCTCAACAGTGCGCGGGTCATGAGCGTGGATCCCCGTGGCTTTCCACGTGATTTCTTGACTTCTGTCATCCAGGGGTTGATTACCTCCCCCCAAAGTCGGGAAAAGATCCTCGTCAAAAATGCAGTCAGCAAAACGGGCCGTGTGACAGTCACCTGTCAAGGGGTCCAAGAACCTAATTATGGACACAGTCTCATAACCAACGTATATCCCCGACTTACGGAGCGGTCCCATTGCTGATCGCTGGGGTGGTGGTATAGGTACATATACCTGGCAGCCGAACTTACGTAGGTGGGAAATTTTCAGTGCCAACCCTTGCGCAAGTTGGATGGGAGAGTGGATGTTGTAGGCCGATGGTCGAAAGTTGATGATATTAGCGGCGTGTAACACCTCGTGTCCCCAACATGTAGTTGGTAAATTACAACCCTGAAGGAGTGGTCTGGCAATGAATTTAATCCTTTTAATCAATGCCTCCGCAAGTCCATTTTGAGTGTGGACATGCGGTACGGAGTGCTCAAGTTTGATTCCAGTTGCCATGCAATAATCATCGAATGCCTTTGAAGTAAATTCTCCGGCATTGTCCATTCGAATAGACTTTAAATGATAATCAGGGAATTTATTCCTTATTTGTATGATCTGGGAGATCAACTTTGCAAAAGCATGGTTCCTTGTTGACAGCAGGCAAACATTGGACCATTTAGAGGAAGCATCGATGAGCACCATGAAGTACCGAAACGGCCCTGAGAGGGGCTGAATTGGACCACATATATCCCCTTGAATGCGTTCCAAGAACGCGGGGAGTTCATCTTTCACCTTTAGGGGGGACGGTCTAATGATCAATTTCCCCGTAGCGCATGCGGAGCATACGAAATCATCGGGATTCGGGAAATTTTTCACATTAACATTATGACCGTTCGAGTTGTTAATTATATTTCTCATCATCCTAAGACCAGGGTGGCCTAACCTATCATGCCAAAGGCAGAATAGTTCGGAGCTTTTAAAGACAGTCTTAAGGGTAGTGTAAATAGGTGGTGCTACTATCTTAGTGTAGTACAGCCCGGTAGCTAATGAAGGGAGTCTTTCGACAACATGTTTACCATTTTCGTCGCGCTTGGTAATGAGTAGGAACTCCTTTCCATTCTCATCATCATCGGTTTCGACATGGAAACCATTTGCGTGGATGTCTCCAAAACTTAAGAGAGTACGAGTCGACTCTGGATACAACAATGCCTCTTCAATGATCAGAGTTGTTCCATTTGGGAGTATGATAGTTGCTCTTCCGGAGCCAACTACATTCGGACCGCAGCCGGCGATCGTCATTATGTTACCAGGGTTTTTGGTAATTGACTCAAAATACTTTGTTTCTCTCAAGATGGTATTGGTGGTGCCGCTATCAGCAAGGCACGTTTCCTCCATTTGGGCGCCACACGCGTTCTAAAATATAGTGCCTAATTAATATAACGGAGCGAGGAAGTTGCTACATCAAGTAAGTAAAACACATAAACATTTCAGAACATCACATAATCAAATAATGGAATAAATGAATGAAATAAATGTCATCCAATCGCCGAAAACAAATAAGTGTTATGCTCTCATAGAGCTTACAACCATATCGAAAAAAATTGTATCTGATTATTGCGAAAAAGGAATCATCACAACAAAAGGAGCTCAGGTGGATTTTGCAAAGAAACCATCAAGCTCAGCCTGTATCTCAAGGTCAGTGAGCTTCTCTTCATTGGCCATCATCATGGACAAGGGGCCTAGCTGAGGCGGGGGGGCACAACGTGCTCAACCTCCATGGGCACAGCGGCGTCCGTGGGTACCGCCGAGGGTGCTGCCACTTGTGCTACGTCCTGCGCCACTACGTGCGGCGCTGACGCTCACAGGCGCGCCGGTGGTGCCTCAACCTGGACAAGATGCGCCTTCTTGTTTGCCTTGAACGCGTCCACGACGTGTTTAGGGGCCAAACACTGCCTGGAGAAGTGAGTCTTGGAGCCACAGCGGAAGCAGTCCTGGGGCCTCGCCTCCCCCTTGCCCGCCTTGCGTTGCTTGGCCGGGTTGGAGGAGTTGGGGCCCTTCTTTCCCTTCTTGCCTCTCTTCTTTTGGATGGGCTTGCGCACCTTGTAGGCACCGGCATTGGCCTCATGACTTTCCCCCCCGCGAAGGGTTGCGCGGAGAAGTTCTTTTTCAGAACATTATCCCGCGCCTCGGCCACCTGGAGAGCATCAATAAGCGCTGCATATTCCGTGAATCCTTCATGGCGAAAGTTTCCCGAGGACTGGATGTTGTCCGGATGGAATGTGGAGAGGGTTTTGTCTATCTTCTGCTGATCGGTGGTACTGGTCCCACACAGCTGAAGAATAGTACAAATCCGGTGCAACCTGGAGTTGTACTCTCCCACTGTCTTGAAGTCCGCAAACCTCAGACGTATCCAATCTGCCTCCGCCTGTGGCTGAATGGTGTACTTCAGCCTAGAGAACCGCTTGTTGAGGGCGGTCCAAAGGGCAGAAGCACTCCGTTCTGCCATGTATTCATTCTTGAGAGTCTCACACATGTGATGGCGGAGGAAGTGCAGGGCTTTGGCGTTATTCGCCGGGATGGTTTTGCTGGGGGCCGTTGGGGTCCCCTCAATCAACGCATCCTTGATGCATCGGCCCTCGAGGACGATCTCAACGTCCGAGGCCCAAGTCAGGTAGTTAAGCCCATCCTGGGTCAACTCTGGGAACTCGTGGCTGACGATTCCGGTCATCTGCAATTTATGCAAAGTGTGTAAGATTACAGCAGGTAATCGGTTGCATAAATGCGATAATCGATACAATAATAATATGACGGCGTTTCAAAATTTAATGTAAAAACGGTACAAGCTATCTATGAGATACAAAGTATTAAAAACATGCGTTAATTAATAACTGTAGTAAAACATAGTTCAAAAACTTGTAGAAAATCGGACCGAAAACTGAGCAAAAAAAAAGGTCCAACCGCCCGCGATCGCGTGCTACTAAACGGCCCAGCTACCCTTGTCTCTGCGCGGCCGGTCTGCTCCAGACTGTCCTTGCCCGCTAAGCGGGGGAACGGAGCTAGCAGAGCTAGCTCCCGACTGGGGTGGCGGTGCCAGCAGCGGGGCGAACCAGCGGCGCGATTGGCGTGTGGGCGTAGCCGGCGAAGGTCGCAGACGCGGATGAAATAATAAAAAACGGTCCAAAGAAGATGGACTACACGTGCGGGCCAACCACCTGGCCCACCACCGGTGGCAGCGGGCGCCAAGGCAGCTTCGGGCCGCGACGCGGCCAGCGTCGTCGTCGCGGCGGCGGCGAACTGGCCTGGCGCAGCGCAGCGTGGCGTGGCTGGCGGCAGCGGCGGCGCGGCGCGGGCGCTGGCAGGCGGCGAAGCGGCGGCGGCGAGCATGCAGCGGCCGCTGGCGCCAGTGACGGCGCGGAAGCGACGCGGGCGCGGTGGTTGAGCGGCAGCGCTTGGCGACCGCAGGCAGTGCGCTGGAGGCGCGGCGCGAAGGCGTGGCGGCAGCAAGGCGCTGAGGCCAGCAGGCGCGGGCGGCGCCGCAGCCGCTGGCGGGCGCCCGGCCATGGCCAGCGGCGGCGCCCACTGCAGGCGACGGCGGCCAGCAGCGTGGCTCGGCGGTGTCTGCAAGGCTCGGCCGGGCGGGGCCCTCGGCGGCGGGGCCTTGGCATCGAGCTCGACAAATGTGGCATCCCGCAAAAACCACTACTAGAAAATCGCGTTGAATTTGTGCATTATATCGTCATCATCGTGCATTGCTGACTGCATTATTTTGAAAAGCCTAGTTTCGAATTGTATAAAAACCCCTTTTATTTTCAAACACAAAACCCCCATAGCATCGGAGATATTATTTGCCTAAAACCTAGTGTGCAAAGTGTCTTTGTTTCAATTTAAACGCGACCAAACAAACACAAAACTAAAACAGCTCCCTCTAAAAAACCTACCCCACCCAATCCTAGTCTACCCACCAATCAAAACATGCCACCTCCCCCTCTCACCTAAAACCCACCCACCTGCCACCTAAGCAATCCTTACCTCTTCCCCTCTCTTTTTCTCACCCAACCCTCCTCTACCCTCCCTCCTCCTCCTCACCTGTGGGGCCCCACCAGAGCCCACCGCGCCTAACCCTCCCCGATCCCCCTGCCTCACCCCCTCAACACACCCCCCCACCCGCTGCCGCTGGGGCCCAGCTCCTCCCTCTGGGCCCACCCGTCAGCTTCACACACACCACACAGCCTCTTCCCCCCTCCCCAGATCCCACCTCCCCCGGTACCAGGTCCACCTCGCGGGACCGCGCCCCACCAGGCCCCACCACCGACCGTCCCCTGTCCCGCGTCTCCCCCGCCTCGTCGTCTTCCCCGCAGCCCGCCGCCAGCTCAGCCCCTCCTGCGCCCGCCGCCCTCCACCGCTCCTCGCTCCGCCTCACCGCGCCGCCACTCGCTCCGCCACAAGACGCCATCCACCTCCGCTTTCGAGCTTCGCCTTGGACCTCCTGCCTTGCCGGAGCCGCACGCTGACGCTCCTCCCGGCGCCCGTCTCCGCGACCTCGGCCAGTCCTCCGGCCAGCCCAGCGGTCCCCTGCGCCTCCTCCTTCCGCTCTTGCTCGAGACCGCGTCGCTGCTCCAGCCCGCCCGGCCGAGCATCCTCTCTCGCCGCCGCCTCGGCTCACCTCTCCGACGGACGCGCCCTCGGCCGCTCCCTCTCTTCCCTCTCGCCGTTCACTGCCAACCGCCACCACCGCTCAGCGTCCTCCGGCCGCCGGCGCTCGCCGCCCTACCCGTGGCGCCCGCCAGCCGCACGCGACCATCCACCACCGAACTGCCGCCGCCTGCAAGCCTGCGCCGCCACCCGCTTCGCGGCCACGCCGCCGCCGCCACCTGCAAGCCCGCACCGGGAACCGCTCCGCCCGCCTGCGCGCCATCTCCGCTGCCGCCGTCGCACAGCCACCGCCTCGAGCTCGCCGAGCCGTCCGACGCCAGGCCGCTGAGCCCGACCAGCCCGCGTCGCTCCGGCCCCGCCAGCTCTGCAAGCCCCGCCGGCCCCGTCTGCGCACGACCTCGTCCGCCGCCGCCAGCCTCGTCGCCGGCGACCTCCCCAGAGCACATCGCCGCCGTCGCCTGGCAACGACCTCCTGCAGCGCCGCTCGTTCGCGTCCAAAGACCGGCTTGCCAAGATCTTCCGAGGACCTCGCCGGAACCTCGAGATCTGCCCACGGAGCCGATGGTTGTAGCCCCGAAGACCGAACCTGGCGCGACTGAACCCCGACGACCCCAAGACGCCAAGCTTCCTTCGGGGACCCTGAGGCCGGGCCCTCGATCGACAAGATCTGCCTCGGACGCCGAGAACCCCAACCCAAAACGCAAGACCGTCCTTCCGAACCCGAGGGTCCCTCGACAAGACCGTCTCATCACAAGAACCCCGAGCCGAAGGTGTCCGGATAATCCTCGACGAGAACTCCATCCCGGAACGTCTAGCACACCGACAGGGAACCCTGGAGACCCCGGCGCGACAAGAACTCCGACACAGAACGCCAAGTACTTCTTCCCTCGCCAAGACCGCCTCGATGGCGCAGGCCCGGCAAGACCGACCTCGCCGAACCCTGGACCCCGAGACCGGACCCTGGACCCCGTGGAACCCTAACAAGATCGTCGACCACCCCTAATGTGTGAACCCTTCCCGAAACCCTATTTCATAACATAATAACAACTTGATTGCATATTGAATTGTCATACTCGCATGCATCTTATCATGTGGTTTGGGGGCCTTATGCCGATTCACCTAATAACTAAATATGGGGCCCATATGCGGGCAAATCTAGTCTCATATCGGCCTCATTTAAACTTGTGTAGCGAACCGGTATCTGATCTTGCCTTGTTTAAACAACATTTAAATTGCGGGGTATCTAAACAACTTGAACCATATATTAATTGTCGGGACCCCGGTTCCGCTTAATTTGACCTAATTGCATTGCCCCTTTGCCATGCCATGCATCATCCATGCATCATGCCGATCTTCTGCCATGTATTAAATATTGCAACCGGTGTTTCTTCTAGTGTTTTGCTTCTTCGCGGATAAGGCCGTTGAGTTGATGTGAGCTTCGTCCCGTTCTTCGGATGAACCCTTCGACAATGTTTTCAGGCGAGCATCTCCCCTTTTCTACCTATCTTACTTTCTAGTATTTACTTCCCTCCTGTTGATCTTTGCTATCTGTGTTGCGATGCTCTAGTTTCCGAACCCGTGATATCCCTTGCAGCCATATATAGCCATGGACACAACCTATTCCCTGTTGTTTGGTAGATAGTTGGACCCGCGTGTCGTAGTCGCTTGCTCAAGTGTTTGGCTTGTCATCAAGTACCACAGTTGTTGGAGAATTGCCGCGTGTTGACGTTGAAGATGATCATGGTTTACTTATTGTTTCATTTTAAATTCTGTTTAACAACTAAAATTGAATTAAGCAGAGGCATCGGTGGGTGATAGGTAAGATTTGGTTTTCCGAACGCCCACTTGTGTCCCGTAGGACCCGAGTTCTTGACACCTGTTCCGAGATCGAGCGCGCTAACCACAGGTGGGGAGATATGGGCCCCCCATTGATAATTACCTGATTTCAAAGTATTGTACTGGGGGCCACAAGTAGTTTGGGGCTTTATTTACTATCCTGTACTTATGCCATGCTTTACTGCTTTATTTACGATTGTGCGAGGTACTGCACACTGTACTGTTTTGGAAGCGGAATGTTTTCGCGGTGTCGTGATCCCGATTGGGGACTTGTCGTTCACAGACCATTGTCGCAAACCCCGAGTCCGTCTCGAGACCGGCCGACTTCGCTATGGTATACTTAGTGGGGTGGCCCCGATTGCTTGCTTTAGTGCAGGAACGTCGTGACTTAGGCCCCCGACATACCGATGGGTGTATGTTAACCGATCCGCAAAAGGGTCAAGTGCTGTGGATACTTTGGTGCACCCTGGGTTTAAATCTTTTCGAGAAGCCGTGTCCGGGTTATGGACGACTTGGAGCACGATGTGCGATCATAGACAACTATAACTAAAGTTCTTGTTATAAATTGACTTGTATTCGATTTGACTAGTAATCGCTTCACTACAACGGAATGGCTAAGTAAAAGTACCAACAAGCTTTGGGTTTTGGGGTTATCTCATGATAATTGTATTTGACTAGTAAGTGTTGCCACTATAACGGAATGATTAACTAAAAGTGCCCATCGCTACTTTATCGGGACGATAATCTGAATCGACTAGTAATTGCCGCAGCGATAACCGAATAAGTAAACGCCAACCGTGTGAGTTCCTCGGTTGACTTCCTCGTTTGGTCTCGAGGGGAAACACCGGGATGGGTTTGTTTGGTGATAGCTTGTTGGATCGGTTAGGTCATTCTTACCCCTCTCGATATCCGCTAGTTGAATCGAGTCTCTATAGGTTGTTAGTGCATCTTTGCCGCCGCTCGATCCACCATACCTATGTAGGCGAGGACCGCCGAATCTAGCCTCGCTGTGTCTTGGCCTCGATCGACGCTCCTTCTTGTTTTCTGCTTTGCCCTTTGTCGACCCCTTTGTTAAGCAGGTTTTGAGATCGACGCCGTTAGCGAGGTTACCCTTCCGGCTTGGCACGGCAGGGTTATGGGCGCCATTGGTTATTCTTCGGGCTCTTAGCCCCATTTGCATCTTGTCCGTAGTCGGACTGTATCGCTTCTGGTGATTTGGATCTTTGTACGAATATTTGTATTCTTGACTCGTGAGTCATTGTTGTATATATCTGTTCTGTGGGTCCCATCGAGGACTGTTGTGTAATGTTATTACTTTGTTTTTCCACCCGCACGAAAGTGCCTGGTGGGCACCTTCGAATCGTTTCTATGCGGGTTTGGCGAGTTTCGCTAAAACTTGCATAGGGCCGATTCTGAGGGTGTTACAGAGTGGTATCAGAGCTCAGCAGTTGCGATACCCCACAAGTCCAGCCTGTAGGATAACCTAGCTAACGGCCGACGTAGAGTGTCAAAACTATCTTGTGAAATCGGTTGGATAGCTCTGAATAGGTCTGATTTTACTCCTTACCCCTCTGCTGATCCCCTCTTATCTCGACGTGTTTTGAATCCGCTCTCTTCTCTTTCTTCGAGTCCAGGAATTCTCGTGGTTGGGTTTCCGTCGTACCTTCAGGGTTTCGCTTCCTCCTTTGTTAACGGTGTTGCTACATCCGGTCTTCATGCTATCCGAGGAATCCGTCTACAGTGATACCATCCTGTATTCCTTGTTTGTTCCGATGCAGAGTCTGCATCACTCCTTTGTTCCGAACCTCGCTTGTCGAGATCTTCAGTCTGAATCCGAGGGTTGGTTGCATAATCTGTCTATTCGTGTACAGGGTAATGCTTTGAGTGCGGGATGGAGTCGCGACCATACCACTACTCTTATCATTCGCTTTGGTACATTGAATGGTGGATCGATGCAATTTTACTCCTTCCATGGAAGTTAGAGGTGGCCTTACCTTAACTTCGACCTTTTGTTTCCGGAGTGCTCTCTCGACGAGCAGGGACAACGACCTCTTGTTGGTGGTGTCGCGAGGATCTACACGAAGCGAGAAGACGCAGATCGCCGACTTTCCTTCCGGTACCATGAGGCGGATCTCGAGGGCGAGATCCATTGTTAGTGGTGTCGAATTGTGGCATCCCGCAAAAACCACTACTAGAAAATCGCGTTGAATTTGTGCATTATATCGTCATCATCGTGCATTGCTGACTGCATTATTTTGAAAAGCCTAGTTTCGAATTGTATAAAAACCCCTTTTATTTTCAAACACAAAACCCCCATAGCATCGGAGATATTATTTGCCTAAAACCTAGTGTGCAAAGTGTCTTTGTTTCAATTTAAACGCGACCAAACAAACACAAAACTAAAACAGCTCCCTCTAAAAAACCTACCCCACCCAATCCTAGTCTACCCACCAATCAAAACATGCCACCTCCCCCTCTCACCTAAAACCCACCCACCTGCCACCTAAGCAATCCTTACCTCTTCCCCTCTCTTTTTCTCACCCAACCCTCTTCTACCCTCTCTCCTCCTCCCCTCCTACCCGTGGGGCCCCCAGCCGTAGAGCCCACCGCCAGCTAACCCTCTCCCCCCGATCCCCCTGCCTCACCCCCTCAACACACCCCCCCACCCGCTGCCGCTGGGGCCCAGCTCCTCCCTCTGGGCCCACCCGTCAGCTTCACACACACCACACAGCCTCTTCCCCCCTCCCCAGATCCCACCTCCCAGTGCAGGTCCACCTCATGCGCACCAGCCCCCACCACCCACTGCCCCTCCCCGCGTCTCCCCGCCTCGTCGTCTTCCCCTCAGCCTGCCAGCCAGCCTCCCTGCGCCTGCCGCCTCCACTCGCCTCGCTGCCGGCTCACCGCTGGCCACCTGCTCCGCAGCGCCATCCACCTCCGCTGAGCTCGCCTGGGACCTCCTGCGCCTTGGAGCCGCACGCAGACGCTCTCCCCGGCGCCCGTCTCCGCGACCTCAGCGCGTCTCCGGCCAGCCCGACGGTCCCCTGCGCGCCTCCTCCTCGCTGGCATCTGCTCGAAACCCGCCGTCGCTGCTCCAGCGCTCCGCCGGCGAGCACCCTCCTCTCTGCGCCGCCTCGCCCTCACTCTCCGACCGCCGCGCCTCGGTGGCTCCTTCCCGCCTGCCCCTTCCTCGCTGCTTCACCGTCCCGCCAACCGCCACCACCGCTCCGGGCGCCTCCGGCCGCCTTCGCCCTACCCGTGGCGCCTCGCCCGGCAAGACGCGACCATCCACCACCGCGAGCTGCGCGCTGCAAGCTGCCACCCGCCGCTTCTGCGCCAGCCGCCGCCGCCGCCACTGCAAGCCGCACTGCGGAACCGCTCCGCCCGCCCTGCGCGCCATCTCCCGCCGCTGCCGTCGCTACGGTCACCGCCTCGAGCCTCGAGCTGCCCGGCGCTTGGCCCGCCGACCAGCAGCCGCTGCCGCCCGCCAGCTCGCAAGCCCCCGCTGCCCGTCTGCTCGACGACGTCGCCCGCCGCCACCGCCGCGGCGACCTCCCAGAACACATCGCCGCCGTCGCTCGTAACGACCTCCAGCGCCGCTCGTTCGGCTCAAAGACCGGCTTGCCAAGATCTTCCGAGACCTCGCCGGAACCTCGAGATCTGCCCACGGAGCCGATGGTTGTAGCCCCGAAGACCGAACCTGGCGCGACTGAACCCCGACGACCCCAAGACGCCAAGCTTCCTTCGGGGACCCTGAGGCCGGGCCCTCGATCGACAAGATCTGCCTCGGACGCCGAGAACCCCAACCCAAAACGCAAGACCGTCCTTCCGAACCCGAGGGTCCTCGACAAGACCGTCTCATCACAAGAACCCCGAGCCGAAGGTGTCCGGATAATCCTCGTGAGAACTCCATCCGAACGTCTAGCACACCGGGGAACCACGAGACCCCGTAGCGACAAGAACTCCGACACGAGCATGAAGTACTTCTTCCTCGCCAAGAGCCTCGATGGCGCAGGCCCGCAAGACCGACTCGCCAACCACGGACCCCGAGACGGACCACGGACCCCGTGGAACCCTAACAAGATCGTCGACCACCCCTAATGTGAACCCTTCCGAAACCCTATTTCATAACATAATAACAACTTGATTGCATATTGAATTGTCATACTCGCATGCATCTTATCATGTGGTTTGGGGGCCTTATGCCGATTCACCTAATAACTAAATATGGGGCCCATATGCGGGCAAATCTAGTCTCATATCGGCCTCATTTAAACTTGTGTAGCGAACCGGTATCTGATCTTGCCTTGTTTAAACAACATTTAAATTGCGGGGTATCTAAACAACTTGAACCATATATTAATTGTCGGGACCCCGGTTCCGCTTAATTTGACCTAATTGCATTGCCCCTTTGCCATGCCATGCATCATCCATGCATCATGCCGATCTTCTGCCATGTATTAAATATTGCAACCGGTGTTTCTTCTAGTGTTTTGCTTCTTCGCGGATAAGGCCGTTGAGTTGATGTGAGCTTCGTCCCGTTCTTCGGATGAACCCTTCGACAATGTTTTCAGGCGAGCATCTCCCCTTTTCTACCTATCTTACTTTCTAGTATTTACTTCCTCTGTTGATCTTTGCTATACGTGTTGCGATGCTCTAGTTTCGAACCCGTGATATCCCTTGCAGCCATATATAGCCATGGACACAACCTATTCCCTGTTGTTTGGTAGATAGTTGGACCCGCGTGTCGTCGCTTGCTCAAGTGTTTGGCTTGTCATCAAGTACCACAGTTGTTGGAGAATTGCCGTGTTGGCGTTGAAGATGATCATGGTTTACTTATTGTTTCATTTTAAATTGTTTAACAACTAAAATTGAATTAAGCGAGGCATCGGTGGGTGATAGGTAAGATTTGGTTTTCCGAACGCCCACTTGTGTCCGTAGGACCCGAGTTCTTGACACTGTTCGAGATCGAGCGCTAACCACGGTGGGGAGATATGGGCCCCCATTGATAATTACCTGATTTCAAAGTATTGTCTGGGGGCCACAAGTAGTTTGGGGCTTTATTTACTATCCCATTTCTATGCCATGCTTTATCGCTTTATTTACGATTGTGCAGGTACTGCACTGCATCTTTTGGAAGCGGAATGTTTTCGCGGTGTCGGCGATCCCGATTGGGGACCTGCTGTCGTTCAGACCATTGTCGCAAACCCGAGTCCGTCTCGGAGACCGCCGACTTCTATGGGTATACTTAGTGGGTGGCCCCGTGCTTGCTTTGTCTGGGAACGTCGTGACTTAGGCCCCGCCGACATACCGATGGGTGTATGTTAACCGATCCGCAAAAGGGTCAAGTGCTGTGGATACTTTGGTGCACCTGCAGGTTTAAATCTTTTCGAGAAGCCGTGTCCGCGGTTATGGACGACTTGGAGCACAGTGTCTGATCATAGACAACTATAACTAAAGTTTACTGTTATAAATTGACTTGTATTCGATTTGACTAGTAATCAGCTTCACTACAACGGAATGGCTAAGTAAAAGTACCAACAACTGCTGGGTTTTGGGGTTATCTCATGATAATTGTATTTGACTAGTAAGTGTTGCCACTATAACGGAATGATTAACTAAAAGTGCCCACTGCTTACTTTATCAGGACGATAATCTGAATCTGACTAGTAATTGCCGCAACGATAACCGAATAAGTAAAACTGCCAACTGTGTGAGTTCCTCGGTTGACTTCCTCGTTTGGTCTCGAGGGGGAAACACCAGGATGGGTTTGTTTGGTGATAGCTTCAGGTTGGATCCGGTTAGGTCATTCTTACCCCTCTCTGATATCCGCTAGTTGAATCGAGTCTCTATAGGTTGTTAGTGCATGCTGCCGCTGCCGCTCAGTCCACCATACCTATGTAGGCGAGGACCGCCGAATTCTAGCCTCGCCGTGTACTGGCCTCAGTACTGACGCTCCTTCTTGTTTTCTGCTTTGCCCCTTGTCGGCACCCCTTTTGTTAAGCAGGTTTTGAGATCGACGCCGTTAGCAGGGTTACCCTTCCGGCTTGGCCTGGGCAGGGTTATGGACGCCATTGGTTATTCTTCAGGGCTCTTAGCCCCATTTGCATCTTGTCCGTAGTCGGACGCTGTATCGCTTTACAGGTGATTTGGATCTTTGTACCGAATATTTGTATTCTTGACTCTGTGAGTCGCTGTTGTATATATCTGTTCTGTGGGTCCCATCGAGGACTGTTGTGTAATGTTATTACTTTGTTTTTCCACCCGCACGAAAGTGCCTGGTGGGCACCTTCGAATCGTTTCTATGCGGGTTTGGCGAGTTTCGCTAAAACTTGCATAGGGCCGATTCTGAGGGTGTTACAACAGCCGCCATGGTCGTCGCGTGTTGGAAGCTCGTGCGCGTGTTCAGTACAGAAAAAAAGAATACATGCGTAAAAAATACTGTACAAAACTGTAGATCGATCCGATCTACTAATTAAAAGTGGCTAAGATCAGTCTGATAGACTAAATAAAATTTAGATCGGCACAGCAGGTGCCTGCATCGACGGTACAGTCAACAAAATTCTAATCCGGGAGTGATTAGATCGACATTGGTCGGCGACAGCAGGTCAGCTCGACTCCCGGAAAGAAAAATCCGCACCTTAGATGGGATCTGATCTAAGATCTGAACGCAAATTTAGAAGGGAAATCGCGAGACGAATCCATTTTTGCGGTCATATTGGGGTTACCTTCAACGAAAGCCTGCGTGATGCAGGCTCGACGGTGGCTTGACGGAGGCTCGACAGAGAGACACGTGCTGATAACGTGTTGGAACACCCCTGCCGGCTGGCTGGTCCCGAGGCTGCTCCACATCCGAGGGAGAAGACTAGAGTCGAAAAACACACAGATAACACAAGTAGATGGTACAGGGAACAAAAGTGAACTTTATTAACTTTCTCTCGGTAAACTTCCGTACACAGATTGTTAAAAGAGGATACGATACCCACATGGGCCAACCCTAGTCTCTTAGAGGCTACACCGACGGCCCAGTTTCCCAAGAAGAACAAAGGGGGAGGGAAGCTTTTAATCGAAGTCAAACCGCAGAAGAAACCGGACTGCTGCTTCCCTTGCAGGTTCCAGCCCGGAAAGGAAGTCGAGTTCGTTAAAGGCGAAAGACAATAAACCCTAATAATAATAAAAGAGGACAGGACGCTCAGATCCGCCGCAACGAGAGAACGAGGTAACGAGGCAACGACTCTGAAAGAACACAGACAAGAATCGATCCGCGCTGGAAGTCGTAGATGGCCACGGCGGCTGTTCGATTCGCGGCGAGAAGGCTCAGTGGCCAGCAACCACAGGCGATTCTTAGGTCGGCCGTCGCGAATGAGCAAGGGCTGCTCAACCGCGGCGGCTCGCCCGGCTATGCTCTAGGCCGGTTTGCCTCCTCCGAGGCTTCTGCTGCCAACGGACCAAAAATCGGCACCAAGGTACTACGCCCTATCGGTTCTTTATATTATCAAAATCAATTTCAATTCAGTTAAATAGCCATCGGATAGAAAAAGCTGCCTCCCAAAGTGTTTTATTTTATAGATTGACGGATCTGCCGTTATTTCTCCACTATGTAAACTAGTATTTCATAAATCTGCGAGTTGCTGACGTCTGTATCTTGCATTGGCCAGCATCCATCCGTTTCAGGGGATAGCCGTCTAATGGCAGCTGACCAGAAGAAAGAGGAACTCTTCGATCTGCTCGATAAGATAAAAAGGAATAAAGACATTCTTTACAAAGGAAGAAAGGAAGACATTCGGCTGCTCCAACATCTTACCTCGCACGTCGCTCACAGACCTAGTAACCCTGAGTGGTAAAATCTTAACTATATTCATACCCAACCACCTCACATTCCTCTACGGATGTGTTTTCTTAGCACTTCGATCCTATATAGTTCTACTCCCTCCGTCTGCTTATTATATTACTCCCTCTGGCGCAGCTGCTGCATTAATTAATTTAGAACGGAGCTAGTTGTACATAGTTTTGTGACATCAAAAGAGATGTTATTAGATTCATGTTCAGAATTACTCTCATTCACTTATCAGTATGATTTTGTAACACATATACGAAGCAATTGTTGGTCAAACTTTTTGTATAAAACAGAACAAAAATGCATTATGTTATAGGCCAGAGGGAGTAATTATAAGGTATTAAATTGCGCGGTACAAATTGTTATCATGTCGATGAACTTTTTGAAATTCTCCAATTGTTAGACTCGGCAGTCGGAGAACGATTGCCCTATATTTCTTTGCTTCTTATAAGCATAATAATTTTTTTTAATCTCATATGATCTCATGCAGGTGCTGGTATCTTGGAATTCACAGACTCGGTCATTGCACGACTGCTGCAACAACTTTCTTTACTTTCCTTTATATGGTGGAAAAATGTAGTATATTTTTTGTGTAGAATAAGCAAGTTCAAGGAGTGGTAGTGTCTGTGAGCTTGATAGCTTGTTTCTTTTAAAAGAAAATCGAAAACATCATTTCAAAGTTTGGAAAAGTTCTAGAAAAGAATCTGAATGTAGTTCAAGAAGTAAATACTACAAGCGTGCAAAATCTAAATATGAAATGCTTTATATTGTAGGCTACACAAAAATGGCAAAAGTGTGTATTTGAGTACACATTTTCAAATCCCTATAATTTGTTAGGGTTTGTCATTTTTGTGTAGCTCGTATTATAAGGTATATCACATTGAGATTTTACACGCTTAGTATACATCCTTATGAAGCATCTGGATTTTTTTTCAGATTTTTTTGAAGCTTTGATTTGAAATGCCGTTTTTGATTTTCCAAAAGATTGGTCTTACCCATATGTCGAGCTCCAAAGCTGTTGAATAAGTTGTCTTCGGTAAGAATAGTATGAACTATAGCATTTGGCCTCTAGTTACTGTTCTGTCTTGTGTTTATGGACGAGTGGCAAGATATCTGAATGTTATTTTGGTACTATCCGTTATTCTTGTTTCTTCAAGAAGTTCAAGTAATTTGGCTGTCGGGTGATGAGGGCAGATGAATTGTTTTTGAACAGTAGAAAATTGGAACCACATAAAAGAAGAATTGAACCCCTGACCTTAGAGAATACAATACTCCCTACGGTCTGTAATTGCCTGTCGCAAAGTGTTTTTTGCAATAAAATACCTCATATATTCAAACTAGTTCAAATTTGGCCTTCAAAATCAAATTTTCATTTCTGTCTCTGTCCTTCCCACCGCGCATGCGCAGTCTGTCACTCTGCTCGCCGTCGGAGGAGGGTTCCTATGGGGGTCGCTCTAGCTGACCCTGCTCGCTGTCGGAGGGCTCCTATGGGGGTCGTCCTGCTCGGTCATCGCGGGAGTCGAGCTCGGCTCTAATAGTGGTGCCTCCCTCATCGTCCTAGACGCGCCTCTTCGAGCTCAGCCTGGACACGCGTCCCTTGTCGAGCTTGACCCTGATGGCGGTGCCTCCCTTGTCGCCCCGATGCGCCTCGTCGGGCTCTGCCTTGATGCACTTCCCTCGTCCTCTGATCGCCGACGAGCTGTAGAACCTGCTGCACAAGTACATGTCATGACATTGTTTCAAATTTGCTCATATCGACAGCCCGGATTTTTGTACAGACCATGACATTGTTTAGATAGGGATACAGCTGAGCCTGAACTAGTCAATAAGGAACACCCGAAGACAAGTTTCCAAATACGGGGATAATCTCACATTCTTCAGGGCATAGTCCAAGCACTAGGTTGCATGCATCAAACACGAGATGCAGTTGGCAGGGTTTCCTATGTTAACTAGCTAGCCGAAGGACATCTTGTTCAGTGATGGTACATGTTTTGAATAAGCACCATAGGTAAAAGCTTTTCAATTTTGAGGGAGAGGTATTAGCAAACCCAGGTACAACTTGTCGAGCGGGAGCAAATTCATATAACGACTTCTAAAAGTTAATGTTGTGGTACATAGACTTGCACTAAGGGAGCAAATATATACACAAGAAATCATGAGGTTGTTAGAAATCGAGATGTAAACAAGAGTAACCACAAGCAAATGATTCAATAGATGTTTATTACATTGATGATCTCAGTATGTATACAAGGGGAATGGACGCGAGTGAAGAGGCGCGTCTGTACGAGGGGCTGCGAGATAGTCGGTTGCTATATTGCAACTGACATAAGAAAATTATATGGAAGGATTATCCCTTTAATTAATCTAATCTATTCATTAAATCCTAACACCCTCCTAATCCTTCCATGTCCTTGTAATCGATCATCTTTGGAATTATCTCCTCCAATGTAGAAAAATATGAGGAGAGTAGTGTATGATATGCAGCTAAAAATCCATTAAACCCAGTGGGAAAATAAGAAGAAAATGATACAACATATAATGGCGGATATGCTGTTAAAACTCCTTCAAACCCAGTGAAAAAATAAGCAGAAAATGATACAACATATAATGATTATTGCCTCTGTGTTAACTCCATATGAGAAAAAACTTGTAAAAGGGAAAAATCCATAGAGTTTAGAGGACAATATATATGTCGTGTATACTTTTCTAAAAACCCTATTTATTGCATAGATACAAATAGGAATGACCTAACCAATCAACGATTAACCCTTCCGGGTTACTGTGCTCCACTATATATAGGGAGTGAACGTGGGCTTCACTTACGTGGCATATTCACTAAAGTCCATATAATACCAGTCACCGTGAGTCCGACTCACTGACTCTGTCCAAATCCGTCTTCGGTACAACCCAACCAGATTTCTAGTTTAGATCCAATCCGAACTTGCTCCCGCTCTTAAGTGTGTGACCCCGCAGGCTCTTGGCTACTTGTACACGATTGGAGTCCGACTCTCAATCGATCAGTCGGTAGCGGCTCCTAGGAGAACTTGCCGACTCCCAAGTACCAAAGAGTCATGACGACTTGCCTTTCCAATGCGACTTACGTCGAGTCCCTTTTGCCTCACGATATACCTTGTCAGACTATAGGCGAATTTTTTCATCCCTTAAATAGTTTGACTCTCTTCTCGATCCGAGATAAGTGATTCACCCGACTAACTCTTAGTCGATCGCCTCGATTAACACTTAACTGAGTCATGCATGGCCATGCTTTCCGAATCATATCTTTCGAGAGGGCCCAGAGAATATCTCTCCAAGTAGAGGGGAAAAATCTCATCTTGGTTATTCACATCACACAGCTTGATTCTCATTCGGCCCGAACTCTGCCTTTATAACTGCCCAGTTACGGATCAGCGTTTGACATAACCTAAGTCGGTGATCCTCAACTCAGACTATGCAATAACCTCAGGTCTAAGGATTACATTGATTGAGATATACAAATGACAACCTGTTTGTTGTACCTCAATGTGGGTCAATCTGACTCGCTAAACTCTTTAGCTAAATATGTGTAAGTCGGAATAGCATCTCCATGCCCATGACAAGTGGGACTGATTCATCAAGCCGACTTTCATATTGGTCTAAGTTGTGTGTCCAACACAACCTCAATGACCAAGGACATTTAGTACAATAAACATGAATGTATAGTTCCACAACCGAATCACATATTCAATGATACACACCAGATGTTTATACAAGGACAACTTAATGTCTTTATGAATACAATGGAAAATATCATCATACATGATTGCCTTTAGGGCATATTCTCAACAGGTTTATCATTCTGTAAAGCTACACATGTCATTGTGGCTTTGTATTTCAGAATGATTGGTAGGTGTAATCACCGATGTCTATTTTGAAGACATCAATGGAGTGACACTTCTACCATGTAGTTACACATTATGGGGATCATTAAAGTAGCCAACATAAGTGTATTCTAATGATATTGGAGTTCAGATTTCTCTGAAATTACAAGAACATGTCAAATAATGTGTGGTGCCTTGGAGATATCGAAATATATTTCTAGATTTCCAACCAATTGTGTTGGTGGGTCCAATGGCACTGGGATATGGAACTTCAAGTCCCAACATCCCTTCTACATCATCAAGTCCCAACTTCAAGTTCCTTATATACAAGGAGTACTCCTACAATGATATTGGAGAAACTTAAAATGCACAAGTCATACCCATCTCCCATCATTGTAGGAGTACTCCTTGTATATAAGGAACTCACTACGTCATTTGTACCAAAATATACCGACAACAATAAGCCATGCAATGACTTGTTGATTTTACACAATGCATGTTGCATTTATATTTCGATTTGGATAGAGATTCCATCGGAAACCATACATATACAAATCTAGTGATCCACACGATACATCTCTCAACTACATATGTAGATGATTTTGCACTGCCAATGAAATAATTATGATTTTTTTTGAGGATTTCAATCTTGTCTAGAGAGTAGGTCTCGGATCTCTGCGAAAACCCCACCTTATGCTACAAGCCTTGCGTTCTCACCACCTTGTTGTTCTCATTACGTTTTTGGAAGAGAACATATGGAATCTCATGTATAGGGAATTCATTTGGAAGAGCGAGGCTAATTCTTCTTGATTTCCTCGTAAAAGAGGCGGAGTTACATGGACTGCCATACGCAATTTTTTTCTTACCTTTTGTTTGTTCCTCCCGATCTCGAAAATCGCTCAGATGTAGAGCGGTGTTGAAAACGTGTTAGAAATTGAGATATAAACGAGAGTAACTACAAGCAAACGATTCAACTGATGTTTATTTCATTGATGATCTTAGTATATATACAAGGGGAAGGGACATGAGTGAAGAGGCGCGTTCGTACGAGGGGGTGCGAGATAGTTAGTTGCTATATTACAACCGACATAGGAAAATTACATGGGAGGATTATTCCTTTAATTAATCTAATCTATTAATTAAATCCCAACAGAGGTGACATGCTCCAACGGTCGGGTGTGTTTGGAGAAAAAGGCAAACTGATCGGGTGACAAGGTTTTAAGAGCTGAAACAAGAACTGGTTCCCTCTATACTGCTATTGTATTTCAGTGTTTGTATTGCTGAATCACTCACTTTGAAATGCTGCTGAATTGGTCAAGTGTTGCTAAATGAGAACTACGAATCTGTCGATATTTTTTCAATCTTATTCTATACTGCAGAGTTTATATAAATATCTTTCAAAAATAATTATCGATTTCTTTCCCTCCCTCTATGAGATATTTGTTTTGAATCTAGCCAAGCCACAACAAAATGCAATTTTTATATACTAGGAGAACAAATCTAGTTCATTCAGCTCCTCCTTAGCCTAGAACATTTTAATTCGGTCTTTTAGGGGTATAAGGGGACTGCTGACCACAGTCTAGGGAAATTTGAAAAATGATCCCATGGAGAATAGCCTATGGAGGATAGCTCATGTAGATCAGCTCATGTAGAATAGCAAAACTCTTTTTAATTCGGCCTTTTGGACATTGCCCCCCATCTCTCAATTTTTTAAAAAACTCTACATGTAGATTTTTTACAGCGCTTGCAGTTTTTAGTTTAGCTGCCAGGAGTGCCGCCTTATTATTTGATGGGAGATAAAAATGTTCAAAAAAGTCTTTTTAAGGAGACAAGTCAATAATTTATAATAGCAAAGCTTAACGATTCTATTCAATTAGCTGTTTCTGTCGTAGTGGCAAGACACCTAGTCAACCTGTGGTGAGGTCTCAAGTTCGAATCATATGCAATTTTTGTTAATATAGAGTTACTCTTTTGTACTCTCAGGCTGACATCTTGGACCCAGATAAACTGCTACTACATATAGCAATGTTGCCATGGTCAGGATGGCGGAATCGACCCAAAAAAAATAGTCCATGTATACAAACATTTAATTTAAATAGAGGTTGACATGTGGGACCCATCATGAGCACGTTTAATTCAAATAGTGGTGACATGTGGGACCCAGATAAACTCTTGTTGCATCTAGCAATGTTTCCAAGGTAAGGACGACAGACTTGATCCGAAA
Organism: Avena longiglumis; assembly: GCA_030063025.1. Classification (NCBI taxonomy): domain Eukaryota; kingdom Viridiplantae; phylum Streptophyta; class Magnoliopsida; order Poales; family Poaceae; genus Avena; species Avena longiglumis. The sequence continues at coordinate 18,400,196 of CP125975.1, forward strand.
AAATAGTCCAACATATATACACAAGTTTAATTCAAATAGAGGTTAACATGTGGGACCCAGCATGGACATGTTTAATTCAAATAGTGGCTGACACGTGGGCCCCAGCATAGACACGTTTCTAGAATAGAGAAGGCTGCAATGTGGGATCCAGCATAGACACATTTCTTATACATAGAAGGCTGACATGTGGGACCTAGCATCGGAGTGTAGATTAACATTTTTTGTACTCTATAAGGCTGACATTTGAGGCCCGGGTAAACTACTGCTGCATCATAGACACATTTCCCCTAAAAGAAATCCACCAATGTTGCCAAGGTCATAATAGCGGACTCAACCCGAAAAAATAGTCCAACATACACACGTTTCTTTCAAATAGAGGCTGACATCTGGGACCTAGCGTAGACACGTTTCCTGCACAGAGGTTGCTAACATCTGGGACCCAGCTACGGACCGAAGTCAGAACAACGGAGGCGGCCGAAAAAAGGTCCATCATAGCATGTTTCATTTACGGAGTTGCTGCCATGTGGGACCCACCAGAGACCTTATATAGGTGCTGCATCGAGCTACATTGCCAAGTTTGAATAAGGTAGGCACGAGCGAGAAAAAGTTCCAACATATATACGTTCTTCTAATGAGATGCTGCCATGTGTGAAAGGATACAGATGTCACCTAGAGGGAGGGTGAATAGGCGATTAAAATTTTTCCGAGAGTGGCTCAACAAAGGCAGAATAAAACTAACGTTTACTTTGCTAAGCACAAAACCTAGAACAATCTAGGGTTCACCTATGTGTACCAACAACTTATGCTAAGCAAGACAAACAACTATGTGATAGAAAGATATATACTTCAAGCACGAAGGCTATCACAAAGTAAAGTGCATAAGTAAGAGCTCGGGTATAGAGATAACCGAGGCAAGCGGGGACGATGATATTTACTGAGTTCTTCCCAACATGGAGTACGTCTCGTTTGGAGAGGGGTGGTATCTAACCACCTATGCCACAAAGGTCTCCCTTATTCTCCGGTGAATCGCACCCCAACAAGATCGATCCACACTTCCACTATCGGTGCACTTGTCGGTGGCAAACCAGAACCTCTCATAAGGTTGGGCACTTCTCCACAACTTAATTGGAGACTCCCAACAAACGCCACCAAGGCCACAACCTGCAACACCAACAAACCGTCTAGGGTTCCAAGAACCCAAGAGTAAAAAGCTTCTCAACTTTCACTCACCAAATCCTCTAAGGAGAACTCAAATCGATGCACCAAATGCAAGAGGCAAGAACACCACAAAGATGCTCCAATCCCTCACTCTCAAGTTCCAACAAAGCTACTAAAGCTATTGGGGAACAAGAGAGGAGGAATCAAAGAGGGACACAAAATCCCCCAAAATCTAGATCCCCAAAGATACACTCACAAAGAGATGTTTTGGTTTGGTCAAAACGTGGATCTAGATCTCCTCTCTCTTCCACTCAAATATGGGCAAGAATCATCGGAGGGGAAGATATTTATCAAGCTTTAAGATGTACAGGAAATGGGGACAAATCTTAGACAAATAGAGGAGGAAGGAGCAGTCCAAAATAAATAATGGGGAAGTCTATTTAAAAGAACGCGCTAAATCTGCCCGTTGGGGTGAAAATCCAGAACGGGCCGGTAGTACCGGATTGGACCGGTACTACCGGACCCAACTACTAGGCAGCGCAGCGCGCGAGCGAAAAGGAGCGGGCGCAGCAAGCACGTGGGTCAACGCGCGTGGGCGAGCAAGCGAGGCGCGCGCGCGAGGCTGCAAGCTGGGCGAGCGGCGGCAAGGCAGCACGCGGCTGCGCGCAAGTTAACGCGGGCCCGCGTGGGAGTGGCAGCGACTGCGCGCGCAAGCATCACACAACACGCGGGTGCAGCGAGCAAGCGGTGCGAGAGGGCTGCGGCATCCCAGCAAGTTGGGCAGCAGGCGCGTGCGTGGGGAGTGGGCGAGATGGGCTGGCGCGGCGCAGTGAGGCCTGGAGCCCATCCGGGCGGTACTACCGGGCTAAACCGGTAGCACCGGAAGGCCCAATCGGGCAGGGCAGAGAGCAAGCTGGTTGGATTAGGCATGTCTAGTACTAGGCCCGGTAGTACCGGACGGCCCAGAAAATATCTTTCTCTTTTCCTTTTTCAAACCGAATAACATCAAATATTCAAACCGCGATAACTTTTGATTGGTAGCTCCGATTGACCCGATTCTAATTGCGTTAGAAAGAGGACGACATGAGCTACCCTAAAATGGTTATCACCAAGTGAGAATGTATCATGTATTATAATGTGAGATACCTCACTTGGTGAGAAACCAAAAAACCGCCAAGATCAAAATCGCAACAAGATACAAATAGAAGATCCGATTTTGATGAACAAGAGCTTGTTATGGAGATTATCACAAGCTCTATATCCTCATATGGATAAGACTAACAACCAAATATGATGATGCAAGTATGCAAAGGTTTGAGCTCTCTCCGAACGATATGATCGAGTTACTCATTCGAGAGCCCCTCTTGATAGTACGGGTATATATCCTAAACCCGGTCTCCCACACATAACATGAGAGTGGCAAAAGGGAAAACCTATCAAGATTATACCTTTTCCTTGAGCATTCCACTTGAGCTTTATGTAGACAAACTTGACCTTCTCAAGATGGAACGCCTTTCTTGATTTCTCATCATCGATCCATGATCACCGAGGATGGCAAGCACCAAACATGAGATCTTCTATAGATGGCGCATTTTGAGCTTGCACAACACATATTATTCTCATTTCATCTATCTTGAAGCCAACACATGCTCCAAGCAATGCCAATGGACAATTCCTACAAGTACAACTTAATACACACATTAGTCCATAAAGATTGTCATTAGTTACCAAAACCACACATGGGGGCCCACATGTTCTTTCAATGTGGGACCTAGCAGCAAGACCAAACTGCAGATTCGTCGAGCAACGCTATCTAGTTCGGGACATGGTAGCGCTAGAGAAGAAAAAAATTCCATCATATACAGACTATTCTTCTAATGTGAGGCTGACATATGGGACCCACCAGCCAGCATAAAACGGCTGATTCATCGAGCAACGTTGCCAACTTCAAAACACGGAGGCGTGAGCGAGAAAAAAGTCCTACATACACATATTTCTTCTAATGAGATGCTGACATGTGGGACCCAACAGCGTGACCAAACGACAGATTCATCGAGCAACGCTATCTAGTTAGGAACAGGGTAGCGCTAGAGAAGGAAAAAAATTCAATCATATACATATGATTCTTCTAATGAGATGTTGACATATGGGACCCATCCACCTGAATAAATGGCTGATGCAGCGAGCAACGCTATCAAGTTAACACGGAGGCGCGACTGAGGGCAAAAATTCTATCATACACATGTTTCTTCTAATAAGAGTATGACATGTGGGGCCTAGCTGCGTGATTATGCATCTAGCAGCGCTATCAAGTCTAGAACAGGGTAGCGCGACCGAGGGCAAAAAATCCATCATACACACTTTCCTTCTAATGAGAGGATGACAGGTGGGCCCAGATGCGTGATTAAACGGCAGCGCAATCAAGTTCAAAATAGGGTAGCGGGAGCGAAGGAAAAAATTTCATCATACACATGATTCTTGTAATGAGAGGCTGACATGTGGGACCTAGCATCGTGATTAACGACAGATAGATGGAGCAAGGTTATTGAGTTCATATCAGGAAGGCATGAGCCAAGAAAAAAATCCATCATGCACATGTTTCTTCTAGTGTGAGGATGACACGTGGGACCCAGCAGCCTGATTAAACGATAGATGCATCGAATAACGCTATCAAGTTCAAAACATGGAAGGAAAAAATTTCATCATACACACGATTCCTCTAATGTGAGACAGACATGCGGGACCCAGTAGCCTGACTAAACGGAAGAGCCATTAAACAATGTTATCAAGTTCAAATTAGGGAGGCACGACCGAAAAGTTTGGTCAGCTATAGTCACCAACGTCCGAGACCCACACGCAAAAAAAATACTTCGGTGAGTCAACATCTCGCGAGGAAGCGGAAATCTTACTTCTGCCACACGCCCCTCGAACTTCCTCCATGTTTTCAACCGGAAAAAAAAGTTTTGCATCGGCCACGGTCGAGCCGTGATTTTCTTCGTGAAAGAGGTTCCTTCTACGACGATCGACGGGGCCAGCCGTTGCGGAAGGAAACATTTCTTGTAGTGAATAGGACCTGCTTGCCACCAATCGATCCCTGCAACCTGAAGCTCTTCCTTTGCACTGTTCATGTCATCTTACATTCAGAGACGTGACACAAAGATTCACTGCTGCTGCTTGCCCCTTGGTCCTCTTCACCCTCAGATTGCGACAATTGCAGTATATCCACCAATTCTTTCACTAAATTCAGCGGTATCGTGGTGCTGCATTTGTGCCCTGGTGAAAATTTCTCACCACATTTGAAACATTCCCCACGTGCTCGACGCTGTGCTTTCAGGGTTTGAACTTAGCCTCCCAAGCTAGCTTCCCACTAGATTTACTATCATGCTTCTTGGAATTCGTCATTAGGCGACTGCAAAATGCCTCTGTGTCCAGGAGAAATCCCTTGAAAGGACGGCATATTAAACTCTGTTTTGTATCGAAATCTATGATACGACCTTGCTTCTTCCAGCATGTCCTCCTGTATTTCAGCAAGAGATAAATCATCATCAACTGTTCGTGGTTTAGGCAAACATATGCCGTGCTGAATCTCTTTTTTGAGTCCACTAACAAATTTAGTCACAAAGAATGCTTCATCCTAGTGATTGTTGTAAACTAACACCTTATTCCTAAGCTCCTCAAATTTAGTGTAACATTGCTCCGCACTACCTCGTTGTTTCCAGTGCTTCTAAAGCCCTATGGTGTTTATCCTTGCCAAACTTAGTGTGCACAGCTACACGTAACTCCTCCCAACACTCAATGCCGTGTTCAGCTTCTATGTTTTGCAACCACATCGTCGCAGCGCATTGCCTATGAAATGAATGGTAGTGTAGCTTGCCCAAGTATCATGATCTACACCATACATGGCAAAGTATTTTTCACAGGTTTTCTTCCACCACCTGGGATTTTCACCATCAATTTTAGGAAAGTCTGATTTGGGAGGCCTAGTGTTGCTACGGTGTCTAGTTCTAGAATCATGCGAAGGAGTGTCACACTCATCGTCTGCAATAGCTGATTCGTTACCGAGATCGAAAGTAACAGAAGAGTGGCGAAAAGCACGCGTACCCTTTGCCAGGGCCGGTGCCATTGCCCGCAGGGTCGTGGTCATAGTGCCCTGGTTTGTTGTGTCAGAGTCGTGCCCGTCGGGCCGAGGAGAGAACACGCCATCGATGATGTGTCCTGTCTCCAGGAGCGCGACGCGAGTGTCAACCTCCTCCAGAGATGGCAGGCGCCCGCTTGTTGATGCCTTGGATGTTGCTGACCACCGTTTTGTTGGTGTTCACCATGGTGGTGAATGAATCCTTCAGTGCCACGATGGTGAGATTCGTGTCCGCACCTTGCTTGGTGACTTGGGGCTTGGGCCGTCAACTCCGTGAGCTCTTTCCGGAGCTGCTCCATGGCAATGATGTCATAGAGCTCCCATGTCTCCGCCAACGGTGGGAGAGCTTGTTGTCGCCGCCGCCTACTTCCGCCTCCAATGATGCAGACCAATCTGTCCCCAAATCCGCACCCCAATAATTACCGCCGCCACACGCCGTCGGATCGGTGCGCTCAGACGCCCACCGAACTCCGCGCCGCGAACGATCTCTGATCAAGGGATTTTATGAGATGGCCCAACCTCGAGTCGGATCGCGTCTGATCTCTCCGCCCATGATGCGGTGACCCAGCATACCACTTCATGATGTAGTATACTATAGTCGTTGACATAACAACAATGGAACAACGTTCACTAGTATTACATCCCTCAGAGTGGTACAAAAGAAACACAGCAGGTCCAATACATGGCTACAGATTATAACTCACTCTATACATAAGATCCAGAGAACACTCTAAGATAAAGAGAGAGAGAAAGAACTTCTTACAAAGAAGAATCAAAGAATAACAACACAGAAACTATTATACTATTAAGACTAGTATCTGAACTACTGGTTTAGCATTGCTGCTATTGTAATACACTCAAAAAATAGGTTCTATGGCTAGAGATTATATTCCTATCTAATCAGTAGCTTCGTCTTCACTTGAGTTGATATATATATTGACTTTTTTGATTTTGTTGAAGAAATTTAGCTTTTGATGATGATTCCTGGGGCATAACTTGGTGTAGACGTCGTCTGTATTGGCTTTAGAATCTAGCAAGGGTTAGGAAAATACTTTGAGTACGAGCGTACTCAGCAAGTTCACTAGAAAATGAGTGTTTGATGCACTATATCTACAGCCACAGACCGTAGGTCGTAGGCAATGCAAGTTTTCATAAACATTTCTTCAAAGGTTGCTTTTATTCTGAAAAGCTATGTCCGTCAGCCTTCACGGGTTTACCAGAACTTTCGTGGAGTTCTTTTCCCGCCGCGTTCGCAGCTCCTTCCCGAAACAGGGAGTATCAAGTTACAATTCTTACACTCTGCAGAGGTGCGTTACTTTACCCATGAGAGATGAAATCCTTGTTGCACAACCGGGCAGCTTACCCGTCCACAATTCCATGTTGTGGGGCCCAGTAAATGATCCTAGCCAATCACTGCCCTCTCCGTGACCTCATATGTCTGCATTATCCTTCGGGGTCGGCTCACCTCCGTTAAGCCCCCTTTCAGGCAGGCTAAAATCCTGATGAGTTCTCGAAGACTCTATGATCTGATGATGCCTAGACGAGTACCATTTAAATAGGCTATATCCCTAAACACCATTCATAGATAATCTAGACACCAAAAGTGTGGGGCGTAAGGGTGCCCACCCATATGTTGGATCTGCACAAGGAATCACAACGTCACGTTAAGGTCTTCTTGCCTCCATACGAGACGAAAAGAATATAGCTGACTTCTCCATCCTATTCCAAATCTCATGGTTAACGCATGATATACGGCGCAAGAATCACTCGCGACATTGGTTGTTAATTCCTAGATCATATGTTCTTTTACCACCGGAACTTTCATAATAGGTTATTACCTCATGGTAAAATAACCTATAATCACATTATTATGAAAATAGTATTTTCGGACCTTTTTAAAATACAGGTGATGACAACACTGGATTTGTAAAATACTTTACAGAAAATAACCAAAGGACATGAGCAAGTATGAACTTTCCTTTTGTGATTACAAGATTATGCACTCACGGTCTTCAAGACAATTTAAGATCCAATATCTGAAATCAGCATCATTCGTCCGGTAAGGACTAATGTTTAAAGAAGCAGGATGCTCTTATGCATAAGTAATGTGATGCACTTTATAAACGTGAATCCCGGGGATAACGTTGTTCTAGGGTTTTGGATACTAGAAATGATTTCTTTAGAATGTCTTGTCCTTTTAGATAAGTTTTACAATTGTGCTTCTTATTAAGGCTTGTGAGTGTGTGTGAAACATCATGTAAACATAATGTTGTACAACAATACGATATACCATTGAGGTACGCTATTCAAGGAATGCTTATATAAGAATTATATTATATTCAAGTTTAACCTTGCAAATAATGGAATTTATACATAACTTAAGTGTTAACAACCCTAAGTATACAAGCAAAGGATAAAGTAATGTGATCCTGATTAATTGTCATCTGTTAATTATAATGAGGATTCCTTGAATTTAATTTGTTAAGGGTTGGAGACATCATTATAAGGTTTGTTGTTGAAGTGACAAACTAAGGTCTACACAATCTTTGTGGTTAATCAAATATGGTTGAGGTTGTTTGTGCTGGCTTGAATAGCTTGGACTTGAGATGTTTTATAACTTAATTATAACAGACCAAAGTTAACTATAAAATATATAACAAAGTCTATAGTCTTATATTGAAAGTCTTGTGGACTAAAGTTAACTTTAAAAAAACATGAATGGTTTGAAAGTGTAATGCTTATGATATTTGTACCTTGTGTACCTTGTAATGTTTCCTTAAAGTTACTTAAGAATGGTTATACTCCTATTTAAGTAATGGTATCTTAATTTTATAATGGAACAAGATTATTTATTTCCTTATAAAGGTGTGATTATAGTTTGTGGATAGTAAATAGTACTAGTGACTACTCATGAATTATCTTTGGATTCGGTCCATTATAAGGTTGTATTTGATTAAAATATCATTCTTGAAGATTTTATAGTGGTCAAAGATCTTTTTAAAAAATAAACTACACATATGGTTGAAAGATAATTCAATAAAATTGTATTTATAATGTTTTGAACCATTATAACTTCATATTATTAATATTTAATACTAGTATTACTAATTAGACTTTAATTGGTGGATTTTAGAATTTTAACAATTTTTATTTACCCTTATATGAATAAACAACTAAGGAAATAGATTTAAATTCAAGTTATTAAAATATTTAAATTTTTATTTACCTCAAAAGTGGAATATTATACTTTTAACATGTAGGTATTATTTATGTGAACATTTTGGTTTATTACATTTTTTTGCAATTTATAAATAATAAGATATGATTTTAATAATATTTATTACTTTATAAATACTTAATACATACAAAATATTTAATTAAGTGAAATAATAATGCATGTTTATAGTTTTAAATTATATTTTTTATTTTTCTAAGATTTTTTGTATTTTATTTATATTTTAAGATTTACCAATATTAAAATATGAATTTTCAAAGTATTATTACTTATAAAACCTTTATTAAATAATATTTATTTAAATAATTATAACAATAATATTTCATGATAGTTTGAAGTTGTAGATTTTATTTTTCTGAAATTTTTCATATATTACACATATTTTTCTAAATTATAAAACAAAAGTTATTGATTTAATAAGATTTAATGATTTTATTTCATTTCTGAAATATTTAAATTTGGGCTTATAACATTTTATTTATTTCTTAAACAGAAAATAACTTTTTGTACCGAGGCTAACCCTACCCAAGGTCACTGACTGGTGGGCTAGTGGCCACATCATCAGCCACGCATGCAAAGACTAGGTCAAACTGGCTGACTAGGAAGAGGGTGATGTGAGCATGACGTCATCGGAGCTTGATCCTCTCAGATTGATGGTGGATCATGCGATTTGGTGCACGCGCGGGGCTGCGGTTAGGCTTGTTGGAAAGAGGACGATGCGAGGAGTCTAGGAGTGGTGGCGCCGCTAGAAAATGGTTATCGGAGGATGGTCAACGACTGTGGACAACGGCGGCGGTGTCGGGTGCTCGTGGTGTGAACGAATTAGAGCGAAATATAGAGAGTAAAAGGTACTGGAAGAACCAGTGGCTCACCATGGTTGTAGTGGTGGTGTCGTCGAGGACTGGTGCGGTCGGAGACGAACTGTCTGACGAGGATTCCGACGAAGTGTCGCAAAGAGGAACGGGAAAATTCACCCTCTCGAGTGCTCCCCTTGATGCAAGATTCCACCCAGAGGATCTACGGAGCACGGGGCATCTCCATGGCTACTTGGAAGAGAGTGGGGAGGTGCGACACGATGGCGAGGTGAGCTAGGGTTTCGGCTCTGATGCAGAAATCGAGAGAGAGAGCTTCAGAGGGGGAAATGGGGATGAGGATGAACAGACGGCGTCATGGCATTCTTATCCCTTCCTCCAGGAGCGGTAGAACGCATCGCAGCGCGGCGGTCTATCGATGGCGGAGCTCCGGCCAGCGATCTACTTCCAGTAGGCGAGGTAGACGATGATGCAACATTTGTGAAAAAACCCCTAGAATGTTTCCTCTCTTGATCCGCAATCCCCACGTTGGCCCACTAGTCAGTCACTGAGTGAGATGAGTCGGGCTGGTTACTGGGCCGAGGTGGGCTGCTGCGGGCTGCTCTTGAGCAGTGGATAAGGAGAAGAAATTTGGGCCATGGGCCAGATTTGATCTCCTTCTGTTTTTTCCTGGTTCTTTTTTTTCTATATTCTATTTTGTTTACAGATTTGAATTTGCATCTTTAATTTGAACTTTTCTAACAAATTTTATTTGCTGAATACTTGTAGCAACAATTGATATTAATTGAGATTTATTGTGTAAACCTTTATGATAAATATTTTTATATTTCTTTTATTTTCTTTATATGAACCCCTTTTAATATTTTGTAAAAGCCTTTATTATTTATTTTATTTCCATATTAAACCATGGATTTATTAAATGATACTTCCTCATTTATTTATAAAGCTTAATTCTAGTTAGCTCATAGTTTGGATGGAAAAATTTTATATAATAATCCTATATCATTATTTGATGCATGATATTCCAAGAAAACTATTTGGTTAATATTACTCCCATCAATTTAGGAAATAACAATGTATATATTCTATTATAATTAATATAAAAGTTAGGGTTTGAATTGTAAGTGCTTACCCTAGAGTTTAGGGTTCTTAATATACTTATGTTCTTTTGTTGATAAAAGTTTATGGCTAAGCATATTGTCTTTTTGTTTGTGATCTTTAATGATATCACCTTTTAAAATAGAAATTATTAGCTGGAGTGTCTGATGGAAACGAATTGATAAAAATAACTCCTAAGCACATCTAGTTATGATAATTGGGATTGACAGGGATGTGCTTAAGTGATTTGCTATAGGAAATATTCATATAAAGCATTGTGGAAATAATATGATTTATCCAATAGATGAGATGGATGTTAAGCTTGATCATAGATTTAGGGTTTAGTGTTTACCAATAATTCCTATCTTCCATAATTCATAACTCTGGACTTCTGATTAAGGAATTTCTTTCCTAGATATACTACTTCTTCCTATCCATCATCATGTGCTAACATGATGAACTTTACTTCACAAGAATATTCTATCCACCTTCTATTCTTCTAAACTCATTGATGACTCCAATGAGTTTAACACTAAAGCTTTTCATGATTTTCACCTATCCATACTTAGTTATATCAACTACTCTACTCTGATAACCTCTAATCCAACGGATGGTTACAATTGCCTCAATTTATATCCTTCCTTTAGTATCCATCACCAACAAGTAGCTAATTCTAACTCCATTCCTATTCTTCCATAATCATCCACTACTTATATTACTTTAGTAGATGTATTTATAATTAGATATACATCAAATGCAACTTCACCTCAAGTGTTTACTATTTTCCAAGAGGAAAATACTAACTCTAAAATCCAATGTTACTCTAACATCATCTTAGTCATACAATCTTATCTTTACTTGACTCAAATATCTCATATTAGAGTCCAACCATGTTTTACCCACCAATGGCACTTATATTGGATATAAGCATTCAATCTTGGTGACTAAAGCATGATCATGATAATCCTTTGATCCTTTATGGTTTAGGTTTCAATTAGCTAATCAAGGCTTCCTCAATACAACATTACAGTTGTATTATAATTATCTTTTGTTTATCTCTATTGGACTAAGAGATATAATTCATTGAAATTCATACTTGATCCCATAGGATTACTCCTATTAAATATCTTCAGTATTCATCCATGTAATCCTTACCTCAGATACTCTTCTATCATTTCAGGAGTGAGTTAACTCCAGCAATAATCATATTGATTTAATTCTCTTCCAACACTCCCATCCCATAGATGATATTTGAATCTAACATTACCACTTATCTCTTATTACTTCTTTCTCTAAAGGATTTTAAATGGATGCTATGATAAGAACAAGAGTTAATAGCTCAAGAAGTGATAGGTTAAGATTGGTGAATCAATAGTTGATTACTCAACATTGATGAACCATAACTATTAGAATAAGGTTCAATGGAGATGGTAAAGATTCTTATGGAAAGAAAGATATGTGGTAACTGATCTTAACTTGATTTCCTTGCTACTCAAACTCACTAAGAGTTAATATTAGGTATTACCATGATACTCATGGTATAAGTAGATGAGGTTAAGATAGATCAAGATTTAGTTGTTACATTCCTATTACTTAAGTTATATTTATAACTTGGTATTCATGAGTTGTTGTGATGAATATTATTATATGATCCCCTAAGGATCAGATATTAATCATTATGCAATGCATTAGGATTGAATTTGATTATATTTGATCTACCCTTAGATCAAATCATGTTCTCCCAAATAAGGTTTTAGCAAAGGTCATTCTGAAACTTATCACAGTCAACTTGATGATCTATTTCAATTCCATCAAGTTGAGAGAGGCTTCAATCACTTTGACAAGTTTTATTCAAAAGCGCGAAAATTATTCGGATTTTCTATGCATGAATGCAATGCACACATCTGGGATCAACTTATTTCTAAGCTCTAATGCTGGGATGTTACACATACTCTGCTCTAGATAACCTGGCTCTAGATACAATATGTTATGATCACAACAGAGGCATCAGATGGCATTGATCAATTCGAGTGATTATCTAAAGATCTAGATACAATCGCATCACGCGATAAGAGGAAGAGCTCGATGGCGAGAGAGAGAGAGAGAGAGAGTTGTCCAATTGGACTTGTATTACAAGTAAGGAAAATTGATGCCCTCTTTCCTGGCCTTGGTCGACTATATCTCACGCTGATTGTCTTGCCACGCTGGCATTGGTGGGACCTTATTGTTGGGCATGCTCCTCCTAAATCCTTTGACAAACATCGGTGCGCCGCTTCTCCTTGAGTGCGACAGGTAACGTGACGGGGCACGTAGTAAGATAAATCAAATTATTAATTTAGCAGGAGCCAAGCCACATGCGGTGGGCCATACTAGGATGCCCACTTTAGAGCAGTGTCCCTGTACTATACGAGAGGATAAGGGAACAAGTCAATCGTTCCCCAGATCCTTCACCCAAATAGCAGCCACCACCATGCGACTGATGGAGATATTCTTTCTGAATATACCCATACGACTCGCTGATCAAGGTGGCCCACCAATGGGTTAGTGTTTTGATTCACGGGCGGCCCAGTCAGGGAAAGAAGACGGATTTCAATACGACTACGACAAGGACCAGAAAACTTACCGACTTACGCATATAGTATTACTTGTAGTCCAAGCTGTATCTAGTTATCGACTCTGTAACGTAGCTGGATAGGTCTCTCCTGTAACCTTAGGTCCTGAAGCCTTTATAAGTCAGACCCGAGGGAGACTTTAGGGCACAATCTCTACTACAACCACAACCAACTCGCATAGGTAAACCTCTCTTGAAATCCGATGTAACATCTGGCTCTCGCCTACATATTACTGGGTTGCTAGCAGGAGTAGGATCCGATCACCGCAGTTGGATCTGAACCTGGCTAAACTTGTGCTTACCGCTCCCAGAACACCATACGACTCAAACCCCATCTTCTCAACGCCGCTAGGACCCCCTATGGCATACTTGTCATCAATCTAACGATAGTTGGAGCCTACCATGGGGTCGATGACCTTCGGACCTTCGTTCCATGTGGAATCTGCGCGTGCAGGAATCGGCGAAACGATCGCTATGTGTCTTGTGGTTTACGCCAGTGATGTCCCTCTCATCCTTATGGACGAGACCTAGATTCCGGCTAAGGAACCTGTGACAACCTACACGATCATGTCCATCAGCGAGATCGATATCTACCTCGATTTCGTTGAACCCACCCAACCCACCCTAGAGGTGATGACCACAACAGAAGAAAAATCAGGATCTACTCTATCCGCTGTGGCGGAAGAGTTCAAGGTCCCGAAAAAGCCTGAACCCACCCAGCGCGCTCCTGCAGTGGAAGAAGTGGTGGAAGAAAAATCCGGATATGATCTCCTAGTTGAGATCGGGTACACGTGTGAGGAGTATATTTGCTTCGGATCTGACTTTGTCGATGCTGAGGCAGAAAAAAATTCTCGGGGTACATCATCAGGCAAAAGATGTAGGGGTTCGTAGCATGGAAAACAAAAATTTTCTATCGCATACAAACAGACAAGCCAAGATCTATCTACTAGATTGTAGCAACGAGTCGATAGAGGAACTCACCCTCGAAGATTCCAAAGCGGTTAACGAGCGATTCTCGTGGGTGATGTAGTCGTACACTTCCGATCTCAAGATCGCGTGAGCGATCCTTCCGGCTGCGTTCGGCTCCTTCGCGATCGTTCACGTTCGATTTTCGACGAAGACCTTCCTCTCCTTGTTCCAAGGCAGCGGAGGTTGTAGCACTCTCCTCGCGATTCAAGGCAACTGGCGTGGTACAGGAAGTAGAGGGAAATCATGAGGCTTTGCCTTAAGCCGGTGCGAGTATGGTGGAGCTTATGAGAGAGGATATTAGTGGTCTAGTAATTAGACACACCAATTAGAAGGCTCTAAACCAATTAGAAGGATCTAAACCGCAGGCTAAAGCAATTAGAAGCTCTAAACCAAAACGGCTCTAAACCGGAGATTTAGAGGTAGAAAGTTGTGTGTGTCTAGGAGGAGCCCTGCCCCTCCTTTTATGGGAGGGGTGTCTTGGCGCGCCAGGGGAGGGAGGGAGTCCCTCCCCAACTCGGCCTAGGGCTGGGCGCCGGCCTGGAGGAGTCCAACTCCTCCTCCAGGTTGGTTCCAACTCCTCTTGCTTGTTTCCCACAGTTTCTTGTTTTGGCAGTTTGACTTTCAAACTGGACATTTGACTTTTCTGTTTTAGGATTCAATTTAATCCTTTATTTGGGACAGCAAGAACACTTAGTACATGATGCAATCATTCCAATATGTAATGACACATTCATGTACCCCTTCCCCGGAGTCTTGGACAATCCGGAACCTTCTAGAACATTCGATGAAAACACGGAATCATTCCCGAACTCAAAACGGGACTTTCCTTATATGAATCTTATTCTCCGGACCATTCCGGATCACCTCGTGATATCCGGATCCCATCCGAGACTCAACAACATTCGGTCTCTTTCTCATAATACCATAACTACTCAAACAACGTCGAATCCTTAAGTGTGTCTCCCTACGGTTCGTGAATTATGCGGACATGATCGAGACACTTCTCGAACAATAACCAATAGAGGAATCTGGAAATTCATATGGCTCCACATATTTCTCGATTACTTTGCGATCGAATGAACCACTTACATACGATACCAATTTCCCTTTGTCTCACGATATGTTACTTATCCGAGGTTATGATCGTCGGTATCTCGCATACCTAGTTCAACCTCGCTACCGATAAGTACTCTTTTCTCGTTCCGTGATATGTGATCCCTTGTGACCAAGTCACATGCTTGCAAGCCAATTGGATGACATTCCACGAGGGCCCAGTATATCTATCCGTCATGTGGATGGACAAATCCCACTCTTGATCCATGTGTTTCAACCAATACTTTCCGAACACTTAATGCCACCTTTATAGCCACCCAGTTACGGTGTGGTGTTTGATGTCATCAAAGCATCCATCCGGTAAAGGTGATATGCATGATCTCATGGTCGAAGGAATTAGGTTACTATGTATCAGAAAGCATATAGCAATTGAACTATTGAAATGACTTGATCTTTATGCTACGCTTATCTATAGGAGTATGTCCACCATATCATTCTCCTAACGATATGATCCTGTTGTTAATAACATCTCTATGTTCATGATCAGCAAACCATGATCATATATTAACCAACAAGCTAGTTTAACAAGAGGCTTTACTAGGGACTCTTATTTTAGTTTACAAATCACACAAGTATTAATGTTTCCGGTTAATACAATTTTAGCATGGTATGTAAACATTTATCATAAGTGTGAAGATATGTTAATAACCACTTTATTATTGCCTCTTGGGCATATCTCCAACAGTCTCCCACTTGCACTAGAGTCAATAATCTAGTTTCAAACCTTTGTGTATTCAACACCTATGGCTTTACGGTGTTGTATGTACACGATTGCTAGTGGTCAATCGATCTCGGATCGACACTTCGTGTGTGTAATTGCATGTCTTTGCGTCTCACGCATCACTCATTCTCTAATGAGATGGCTTTGTATAAATTTGGTCTTCGATTGTGACCTTTAGCTCTTTGGGGTTAAAACATGTTGATAATATTGTCGCACAATATATCTTCATAGTATTATCCCACTGTGAACTACACCTAGTTTGATAACAAACTACTTGACACAAATGCCCTCTTTTGCTGCTAAAATAGCAGTTATATACTTGGCCTTTTGTTGTAGTATCTGTCACAATGTATTAACTTTGGAACTCATCCAAATCCATTATGGAACTCACCTTCCATTATATTGTGCCACCCTTAGTTTAGATTGAGATAAACTTAATTTGTACTTTGTGACAAAACTAGTATCAATGTAGTACTTTTACAATGAACTAACCATCTATTTGTCACTTCTACAAATATTATACTCTTAGTTCTTCCAAAAGATCATAAGAATATCCTTACTATTGTCCAATGATCATCTTACGAATCATTCTGGTATATGCTCACAACATTTAGAGCATAGGACATATCTGGATTTGTACATATCACAGTATGATATAAATACTCTTTGTGATTTTATACATCAAGTATCAATCTATACTTGATTATTTGTTTCACTTTACCAAATGTCAATACACTTGAATATATCATCAACATTGAATTTATTCAATCCTTTACGTGACAAGAACCTCTCTTGTAGTTTCTATATTGAACTCATTCAATATCTTGTCTATGTATTCGGCACAACCATATTAGCGTCTATTGATGCCAAATATTTAGGTTTTGCCTAAGTCTTTCATCGGGATGAAATTCTTAATATGTGTTGATAAAAGATACATTATTTCCAATCAACAATATGTCTTCCACATAATGTATTAGAAACATGTCTTAGCGCTCCCACTTAATTTCTTGCAAATGCAAGCATCTTCATTGTCTCTGATGAAATTAAACTCTTTTAACAGTTTCATCATAGTGAAGATTCCAACTCGCTATGCTTACTTTAACCATTGAAGTTCGCATATGCTTTTAGCATCCTTTGAATTAACAAAACCCTATGGACCGTGTTATGCACATGTCCTAGGTAACGATTCTATTAGAAGAACTTGTTTTGTTTATTCTACTACCATATAACAAAATTATATGTAGTGGTTGCTACATTAATCCGTCTAGACTAAATATCACTATGACAGATCAAATCTTGTCATAGTCAACCTTTGTACATTGTTGTGAACTCTTTCCCAACATGTCGACTATTTCATAGATGTGAAACATCCATGTCTATTTCTTTATAGATCCAGACACAACTATAAGGTCTTACACCTTTCTCGAGGGTCCTTCAAGTTCAAAACTTGATTTCTCGTGTATGGAACTATCACGGATTTTATGGCTTCAAGCCATTTGACGGAGTCAGGGCCCATCATCGCTTCTTTGCATGTAGTCGGTTCATTATTCTCAAATAATGATTCAACCCTCAAATCTTGGTATTTGATTGTTTACCCGATCTACTTGTTTCAATAGGAACTTAGATCTTCGTGACCACAACCTTTGAGGTACGTGAGCCATGAGCTTTGTTGCTGCCTTCGGAACACTTTTCGGCGCTGCGCAACTCTGCACATATAGCTAAGGTTCTTTTAACCTTATCAAAGTTCTATTGTCCTCCCACTTAACTTTTCACGAAAAATTCCTTCTCAAAGAAACTTGACGTTTTAAGTGACAAACACTTTTGTCTCCGGTGTTATGGAGGAATACTTAACAGTTATTCGAAATAACATACAAAGACAGGTTTATCCGACTTTGGTTGCAAAACATCTTTCTTATGCAAAGCATACCAATGTTTAAGAAAGGACAACTTGGGTTTAATCCCAAACCATAACTTTATATGGTGTCATTTCAACGGATTATGATGGAGCTCTTTTCAGTGGAAAAACGGTAATCTCTAAATCTTTTAATCTTTAAAATATAATGGCAGTTTTTATGAATTATACCTTTGATCTTACCATGTCAAACAAGGTTTAATTACATACCTCGAACACCCCATACCCTTATGGTGTTTCGGGAAATGCAAATCCACGGAACAATTCCTTAAATCTTAGGTATTATGCTAAACTCTGTAACTCAAATATCTCCCTTTATGATCTTTATCATAAACTATTTATATTCTTGTTACTATGATTTTGCACTTCATCTTGAAAGTCTTAGAACTTTTCAAGTGTTTCATACTTTATCCTTATTAAGTAAATATTCAAATATTCACTCAAATTCTCAGAGAAAGCATATGAAGTTGAAATCCATCGCTTTTGACTACACATGATGGTCTTTGTACAACAATATGTACAATTTCCAATAAGCTAGTCATTCGTTCCCTTTTGGCCTATGAACGAAGTTTTAATTATCTCTAGGAAAGTTTCACAAGCGTCATGTGATCAAAAATCAAAAGACTCCAAAATTCCATCCACATGGAGTTTCTTCATGTGTTCTTTCAATATAATTTAAACGGCGATGTCACTTCCTAAGTGACCTTTCAATCAATTTGTCTTTCGACATTTTTAGCACTAGTTTTATGGACGTGATTTCTCCAACGAGATTTTGTGAATCATCCATCTTTTATGGATTACGGCAATTATTTGAACAACCCTTTTGTTCTCATAATACGATAAAACAAATCTTGAAGGCAAGCTTTGATGTTTAACGAGCAACACAATAACCCTTTATTTGTTCTCGATGAACATCATCACATATTCTTTGCTAGTTACTTAGGCCATTGTAGTTCATGAATTACATTGTTTCGTATGACGATTCATACCAACAAATTCAGTATTAAATACTTAAGAACCACATTGTTTAATAAGCAAAGAATATAGCCATAACATGTATATCATCTATATACTTAAACTGAACAATTCTAGTCTTTTCCTTTCTGCCATATATTTATGATATTCTCTTTCAAGATTTCCTATTCATTTGAAAGAATCTATCAACATCAATAGTGGAGTCATACATATGACATATAGTCCAAAGCGTGTATAGTTAAATACCAATGTCTTTGGACTTGCACTTTGAAGTAGATCACCATCATCAAATGTTTGGTGTTCTTTCAAATTCCTTTATTTAGTAATCTCTTGGTGTAGTAAACATTTTACCTACATCAAATATTCACCCTTAACATGGAATCGTCCATGATCAAGCTACTTTTAGCTTATAACGATGAATTATGAGTATAATGTTGCTATCCAAAACCTTTTGGAGGATCAGGACAAGTGTCTCCAACCTTTTGCAAATTCTCATCAAATATGAGAACATGACTTTTGCCATATTATACTCTATCATGTTGCAACCAAAACTTTGTTTCAGATATCACAATATCTTCCACACATCATGGTTTCAAACAACTCTTTCAGATCCTAGATAACCTTGATATTAAGAGAATCCTTTGAATATCAAGAATCGTGGAGACAAACATGATACTTATATACTAACATTGGAATTGTTACTCTTGTTTTAATACCAATTATTAAATTTCATGGAGTAAGGAACTTCTTGAAAGTTTGCAATAGGACTTTTAAACTTTATATTAACACTTCAAAACAATACGATACCAGTTCGTAAAGTAAATTAACCGTAATTATATAGTTCTATCATCTCAATTATAACTAAGCGCACGGTGGTAAGCGGATGCCAATGACTACAACAACTATGCAAATTCACTTTGATTTAGTTTATGATAAATTGAGTTCTAATTAATAATCAAATTAATCTAGGTGAACTCCCTCAAAACAATATCCCTCACATTGTTTTAGTGATCACACGAACCAAATCCACCACATCAAAACCGATCATCACGAGAGTTGATATAGCTTCAATGGCGAACAATCGACATGTTCATCATATCTACTATATGACTCATGCTCTACCTTTCGGTAATCCGTGTTCACGAGGCCATGTGCATACATGCTAGGCTCGTCAAGATCAAACCTTAGTTTCGCATGAGCAACTGGCTTGCTCACGTTGTATACACTTGCGAATCTAGCACACCGATCATCACGTGGTGTTTGAAACAACAAGCTTTAGCAACGGTGCTAACTAAGGGTGAACACTTTATGATTTGATATTCATGTGCATGAGGGATCATCTTATAATGCTACCGTCGTCTACTAAGCAATACAAGATGCATAAAGGATCAACATCACATGCAATTCATAATATGTGATATGCTATGGCCTTTCTTCTTTGTGCTTCCGATCTCCATCTTCTAGCACGAACATGATCTCCATCATCACCGGCATTGCATCAAGGTCAATGGCTTCTCCATGGTTGTCGCCCACGGCTTCAACTATTACAACTACTTTGAATATACACGGGTCTTAACATAAATTAAAGACAACCATATGGCTCCCGCGGTTGCCAACTTACAATAAGGAACATTGCATACATCAAATATAATCACAATCATGGCCATATCACATCATTTGACACCCCCGCAAAACAAAGTTAGGCCTCTACTTTCTTTGCATGTTTTACGTGGTTTGGGGCTTTCAATAAGTGTCGTTCTAACTTACGAACATGAACCACAACATTGATACTAGCATTGTTGATTACCCGTTGTAAATTGGATCTTAACTATGCTAGGAGAAAGCAGGCCATAAAGCCACTTATGCAATACAAGTTGCATGTCAAGCGTGGAGCAAGTCTCATGAACGATGTCATGTAAGGTTAGCCCGGGCCGCTTCATCCCAACATACCGCAAGATGCAAAGTACATAAGAAGCAATCGACAATAAAAGCATCAACGCCCACAATGACCATTGTGTTCTACTCGTGCAACAGATCTACATATAGACACGGCTCTGATACCAATGTAGGGGTTCGTAGCATGGAAAACAAAAATTTTCTATCGCATACAAACAGACAAGCCAAGATCTATCTACTAGATTGTAGCAACGAGTCGATAGAGGAACTCGCCCTCGAAGATTCCAAAGCGGTTAACGAGAGCAGATTCTCGTGGGTGATGTAGTCGTACACTTCCGATCTCAAGATCGTGAGCGATCCTTCCTGCGTTCGGCAAGCGCTTCATGATCGGTCACACGTTCGATTTTCGGCGAAGACCTTCCTCTCCTTGTTCCAGCGAGCGGAGGTTGTAGCACTCTCCTCGCGATTCCTGTGGCGTGGTACAGGAAGTAGAGGGAAATCCCAGGCTTTGCCTTAAGCCGGTAGTATGGTGGAGCTTATGAGAGGATATTAGTGGTCTAGTAATTAGACACACCAATTAGAAGGCTCTAAACCAATTAGAAGGATCTAAACCGCAGGCTAAAGCAATTAGAAGCTCTAAACCAGCGGCTCTAAAGGAGATTTAGAGGTAGAAAGTTGTGTGTCTCTAGGAGGAGCCCTGCCCCTCCTTTTATGGGAGGGGTGTCTTGGCGCGCCAGGGGAGGGAGGGAGTCCCTCCCCAACTCGGCCTAGGGCTGGGCGCCGGCCTGGAGGAGTCCAACTCCTCCTCCAGGTTGGTTCCAACTCCTCTTGTTTCCCCAGTTTCTTGTTTTGGCAGTTTGACTTTCAAACTGGACATTTGACTTTTCTGTTTTAGGATTCAATTTAATCCTTTATTTGGGACAGCAAGAACACTTAGTACATGATGCAATCATTCCAATAAGTAATGACACATTCATGTACCCCTCCCCCCCCCGGAGTGCCCTGACAATCCGGAACCTTCTAGAACATTCCCGATGAAAACACCGGAATCATTCCCGAACTCCGAAACGGGACTTTCCTTATATGAATCTTATTCTCCGGACCATTCCGGATCACCTCGTGATATCCCGGATCCCATCCGAGACTCCGAACAACATTCGGTCTCTTTCTCATAATACCATAACTACTCAAAAGCCGAATCCTTAAGTGTGTCTCCCTACGGTTCGTGAATTATGCGGACATGATCGAGACACTTCTCAACAATAACCAATAGAGGAATCTGGAAATTCATATGGCTCCCACATATTTCTACGATTACTTTGATCGAATGAACCACTTACATACGATACCAATTTCCCTTTGTCTCACGATATGTTACTTATCCGAGGTTATGATCGTCGGTATCTCGCATACCTAGTTCAACCTCGTTACCGATAAGTACTCTTTTCTTCCCGTTCGTGATATGTGATCCCTTGTGACCAAGTCACATGCTTGCAAGCCAATTGGATGACATTCCACCGAGAGGGCCCAGTATATCTATCCGTCATGTGGATGGACAAATCCCTCTTGATCCATGTGTTTCAACCAATACTTTCCGAACACTTAATGCCACCTTTATAGCCACCCGATTCGGTGTGGTGTTTGATGTCATCAAAGCATCCATCCGTAAAGGTGATATGCATGATCTCATGGTCGAAGGAATTAGGTTACTATGTATCAGAAAGCATATAGCAATTGAACTATTGAAATGACTTGATCTTTATGCTACGCTTATCTATAGGAGTATGTCCACCATATCATTCTCCTAACGATATGATCCTGTTGTTAATAACATCTCTATGTTCATGATCAGGAAACCATGATCATATATTAACCAACAAGCTAGTTTAACAAGAGGCTTTACTAGGGACTCTTATTTTAGTTTACAAATCACACAAGTATTAATGTTTCCGGTTAATACAATTTTAGCATGGTATGTAAACATTTATCATAAGTGTGAAGATATGTTAATAACCACTTTATTATTGCCTCTTGGGCATATCTCCAACAAAAGAGACACCCCCGCTTTAGCTGCAAGATGGAGGCAAAAATCAAAACGCTCTAGTACCTCGAGACCACAAATAGGAAACATTGATTCGTGTACCACGTGAGCTCTGGATCCGACCTTGTCGATGCTAACGATTCAGTTCTCGACGCAATCGAAGAAAGCGTTGACGCACCTGATTCCCCTCAAGAATCGCTAACGCCGAAGGAGCTTCGAGACTTCGAGAAGGAGATGGAGCAGTATGAGCAACAATACGACTCCAGTATACTGTGAGGTGAGCCAGAAACTCCTCTGAGACCATACAATAGCATGGAAGAGGAGTACACCTCGCAGGATGACATGGACACCAGAGATTCCTCCGAGATCCATAAGCGAACCATGGCGGAAAGTACCAACGGAAGTTTATCCCCCGGTACCAGACCAAAAGCCATCTTTGCCACTTGTACGCACGTGAAGGCTACTGGGCGGTCAAAGAATAAGAATAAGAACTAAAACCCGACACCGACAGATCCGGTTGAGGAAGCTCACGATGAGGAAGTCGGTGAAGAAATCGAGAAGGAGAAACTGGATGGAGATCTGGCAAAACCCACCTAGAACAATCCTCCAACTGATGGACACGTCGTCACCAAGGAGATGCACTCACAATACCAATCCCAGCTGGATCGGATCCCACTCCGGATCATCTGGAGAAAAGGGCCGAGGACCTGGAAAAGCATCGGTTGTTCTTGCTCTAAGAGGCTGCATGCATCGTCGAGATTAGGCAACAGATACACAGCAATCCCGCCCAATATCAGTCAGAATATAAGCGAAAACCAAACAAAACAAGGGGGTGGACTGGTTCTTGCTAACAGGAACCAAGAAGTCCACAAAGATTTATTTGACGGAAAAACCAGAGAGAAGATCTTAGTCTACAACACACCAATGGAGAACATTGCAGCTTCTCGCGCCATCCTCGCCAACAACCCGTCTCCAGAACAGGTCCAGCAGTGCGTGGCATTGCTCGACAAAGTACTGCAATAGCAAAAAATGGCTACATCATTCAGTGGTAAGCTCGCATCCAAATACACATTTTCCCACACTGACACAGATAACGATATCAGACCTTGGAGGGATATGCATCAACGACCTCGAGAGGAAGAAAACTCAAGGAACGGATCCAACGGTCACCATAGACAGGCCGCACGAGATTGATCGGGAGTTATCCCAGCCGCATCCCAAGATGCGGCAAGGGATATGGTCCCTCATCAACCCTCCCATCGATGAAACCGACTAAGGGAAGACCCAGAAGTGCGACAACAGCAAGAAGAAGACCGGCGGAGAATGCCACCTCCTAGGCAAACTATCCGTCTAATTGATAGCAACGATGGACGAAGGAATGACCATGATCGTCCTGAGGGGAGCCGGGATGGAACTCGTCGGAATTGGAGCCAGCATAACGAAGCTCCACCACCTCGCCGCTTAGCCGGAAATAACCCACCAACACCACCATCACCGCCCAGTAGCGACCAAGAAGGGTCCCATCATAGCCATGGACACCACAGGGTGGAGGAGGCGATGGAGGAAGAAGGAGCCGGAATCCGACTCCACCACCACGCAGGCTTGGCGAGCAACCAAGGCGTCGATTGCTATCACCAAATGACGCTCGCCACTGAATCAAGTCAAACATCGTTGTGCGGCGGTACGAAGAGGAAGACGTGTATGTGGGGCCCAAGTGATTTGGACCACATATTCATCAGACCAAATTTCTAGCTGATTTTGGTATTGCCAAACACATTTAAACCTACGATGGCGCAGCTCGGCCAGATACTTGGCTCCAGGATTTCTTCTAGGCCTGCTGCATCGCCAAAGGAGGAAACAGCCTGGTCGCAGTCTGATATCTCCCACTCATGTTGTGGAAGACAGATCGATCTTGGCTCAACGAGCTACCATAGAATTCAATTCATAACTGGTATGATATGTAAAGTGTGTTCTTTTCAAACTTCGAGGGAACGTACATGAGGCCCTGCACAGTCGAAGACTTGTAGCGTTGCACCCAAAGACTCGGAGAAACCTGTCGAGATTACCTCGGATGTTGGATTGACACGAAGAACTCCTGTGAGGGAGTAAACGAGCAAACCGCGATTGAGGCATTCATTACAGGGCTCCCAGTTGGATTATTAAGGCACAGGCTTAAGAGTGACCACGTAACCGATCTGGGGGAGATGATAGAAACAACGAGCAAATATGCAGACGCTGATGACGATTCAGAAGGGATGCTAAATATTCTAGCCAACCCTAATGTGGCCAAACAGCCAAAACAGCAAACTCAGAAGCGCAACAATACCTCGAAAGAAAAACCAGCTCTGGATAACTCAAACATTAACGCAACATTTGGATCTGTAGGACGAGGAGGGCGCGGAGGCAACCAGGGACGAGTCCGCGGAACTTCTCGAGTCTAAGGCAGAGGATATCAGCAACCCATAAGAACCTACACCTAGGCTAACATTGCCAACAACCCCTATGTTCATCACCTAGACAGTAACGGAGGTTCTACCCACACTAATGTCGAGTGTCATTTCAATGATAACATCAAAAAAGACGAATCCACTAGCTACAGGGCCAAGCGACGTTAAGGAAAAAAATTCCGAGAAAGGCAAGGATCCCAAGGAAGATTCCGACATGGAAGAAGCGCATGCCGCATAGCCCAAGTCGGATGGAAAGAAGGATTACCCTACAAAGAAAGACACTTGCGTCTGCTTCCTTGGGACTCAGCCAGCTAAGGTTAGAAAGGCGGTTCTTTGTGAGCTCAACGCCGGAGTTCTTGTACTGGTCGGATGTAACCATCACCTTTAACCGCAAGTATCACTCGAGGAAAATGCATCGTCAGGGAAAGTACCCTCTAGTCGTCAATCCTCTTATTGACGGTTGCGAGTTCTCTAGAACTCTCATGGATGGTGGCAGCATTATTAACATCCACTACATCAAAACGCTCTGTCGCATGAAGATCCACGAAAGCCAGTTAAATCATAGCAACATGAATTTTCATGGCATTGTACTAGGAAGGCAGACAAATTCTCTGGGTGAGATCACACTGGATGTAACATTCAGAACTCTGGAAAATTACCGGACCGAGCCCCTCTCCTTTGAGGTGGTACCGTTCAAAAGTGCCTACCACACCATCTTCAGGCGTCCAGCTTACTGGGCGTTCATGGCCCGCCCCTGCTACATTTACAACATGATGAAACTTCCGGGTCCAAAGGGCGTCAGCACCATCCGAGGAAACTCGAAGAAAGCAAAGGATTGCAAAGACGGATCTGTCGCCTTTGTCGAAGCCGTATTGCATGCCCAGTAGTACCAGGAAATCAAGAACACAAACTCGTCAAAGATGCCAGCGATGAAGAACGAGGTGCTGAAAACAAGCATGCAGTTCAAGGCGTCGGAAGAGACGAAGAAGACATCACTGAAGGAAGAAGACCCCTCCAAGACGACGAACATATGGATAGGCTTAGACCTCGCATAGGAAAGCACGCTCGTCAAGTTCCTCGGAGCAAATAGTGATATCTTTGCATGGCATCGTTCTGACATGACCGGAGTACCTAGGGAACTTGCCAAGCACTCTCTTAATGTGTACCCTAACGCTAAACCCATCAAACAGTCCCTGCGACGGTTTGGTGATGAAAAGTGAAAAGCTATAGCTAAGGAATTAGCCCAGCTAGATTTAGCCAGATTCATAACAGAGGTCATCCATACAGATTGGGTGGCAAATCATGTACTCGTCCCTAAAAAGACACTATTGAATTAAGTATGTGTGTTGATTATACCACTTTAAACAAAGCCTGTCCAAAAGATCTGTTTCCGTTGCCAAGAATCGACCAAGTTATCGACTCAACGACAGGATCGGAACTACTCTGTTTTCTCGAAGCATATTCTGGATATCACCAAATACCGATGAAAAATTCGGATAAAATCAAGACGTCTTTCATCACTCCATTCAGAACCTTCTTTTACAAAACTATGCCTTTTGGCTTAAAGCACGCAAGAGCAATTTATCAGCGTGCAATGCAATGCTGTCTCAACGACCAAATCAGACGCAACGTCCATGTATATGTAGATGATATAGCAGTTATGTCCAAAAAGAAGAAAACATTAATTTCTGACTTAGAGGAAACGTTTGCTAGCCTACAAAAATTTAATATGATGCTAAATCCGAAATAGTGCTTCTTCGGAATACCAGCCGGAAAATTACTTGGTTTCATCATGTCTTAAAGAGGCATAGAGGTGAACCGAGATAAAATCAAGGCTCTATTAAACATTACCAGGCCAACTCGCCTGAAGGACATTCAACAACTCATTGACTGTATCGCAACAGTAAGTCGGTTCGTCAGCCGGCTCGAAGAAAGAGCCGCACCTTTATACAAGCTCTTGAAGAAAACTGACAAATTCGTCTAGACCAAGGAAGCTGACATCACTCTGCAAAGTTTGAAAATTTTACTCTCAAATCCACCAGTTCTTGCAGCACCAGAGCCACAAGAGCCTATGTGACTTTACATTGCAGCGACAAACAAAGTCGTAAGTGTGGTAACATCAATGGAGCGTGTGGAGGAAGGTCACAAACATATGGTGCAGCGTCCTACTTATTATCTAAGTGAGGTCCTGACAGAATCAAAGCAAAGGTATCCACATTACTAAAATCTAGCCTATGGCGTGTTTCTTGCCACCAGAAAGCTTCGACATTATTTTAAAGAGCACAAGATCACAGTGGTGAGCACTGCTCCCCTACGAGATATAATCAACAACCGCGACACCACAGGACGTGTCGCAAAGTGGGGAATAGAGCTTGCATCCTTTGACATCGATTACAAGCCACGTACGGCAATCAAATCCCAAATCCTAGCAGATTTTGTCGCTGATTGGACAGAGACGGCAGAAAACACAAGTCCTCCCAACTCAGAATTTTGGAGCCTTCATTTTCACGGATCAAAAGCACGAGGAGGCTCGGGGGCCGAGGTCGTGCTCAAATCACCCCAAGGAGATAAGTTGTTCGATGTACTACAGATACACTTCACGGCAACCAATAATATTGTCGAGTATGAGGCATTGTTGCTTGGAATACGCATGGCCAAAAACATTGGTGTAACTAGATTCATGTGTTATGGAGACTCGGATTTAGTTTCCCAGCAAGTATCTGATATCTATAATGCAAATAAACACATGGCATCATACAAAGCTGTTGTGGATGAATTATCCAAATCGTTCGAGGGTTTTGATGTTCAACACATCCCTCGAGCAAAAAACGAGGAAGCAGATGCTCTATCAAGAATAGGCTCTGCGCGGAAACAAGTCCCAGATGGTGCTTTTCTAGAGCACCTAACAGTTATCACATGAGTTGATGAGGAATATCCGACAAAATCCGACTCACCTTTAAATGCAGTTCTGGTTATAATTCCCAGCTAGACACAACCCTATCTGGATTTCTTGATAGACGGAAAATTACCCGAAAATGAAGTTCTGAACCGGCAGATCGTCCGACGAGCAAAAGCCTATATAATTGTACAAGGTGAGATCTATAAGTGGAGTGTTTCTGGGGGTTTTCAGCGTTGTGTATCTCCAAAAGAAGGAGTGGAAACCTTATGATAAATCCACGAAGGCGAATGCGATCATCACGCTGCAGCTAGATCCTTAGTTGAAAAAGCTTTTATACACGGATTCTTTTGGCTTACAGCTAAGGCAGATGCCGAGAAACTGGTCAAAACGTGCAAAGGCTACCAAAAATACGCCCGTCGGGCACATATTTTGGCTGATAAGCTGTGAACAATCCCTATTACATGGCCATTTGCAGTCTTGGAGCTTGATATGGTAGGGACGTTTCGTTTGGCAAAATATGGATTTACCCACTTACTAGTAATATTGGATAAATTTACAAAATTGATTGAGGCTAAACCCATAACAAGTTGCGATGGATCCACAGCCAAAAAGTTCGTTGAGCACGTGATCATCCGATTTAGATATCCGCATAGTATCATTACTGACAACAGGAGCAATTTTTCCATGGAGAACTAGCCGAATTTTGTGAAGAATATGGGATCCGACTTGATATTGCATCAGTTGCGCATCCACGATCTAATGGACAAGACTAAAGTGCAAACAGTCTAATTTTACAAGGACTTCTAGCTCGTCTCGAGGCACCGCTTCATCGCGCTGCGGGGGCTTGGGCAGAGGAATTACCATCTATGCTATGGAGCTTACGAACAACTCCTAACAGATTAATCGGATACACTCCTTTCTTCTTGGTCTATGGTGCATAAGCAGTTCTTCCGAGCGATCTAATTCATCATTCTCCTAGAGTCAAAGCGTATATCGAATAAGATGCCGAAGTTTCTCGACAAGATGATCTCGACATAGTCGAAGAAGTTCTCATTATTGCTGAGCAGAGATCTATAGCCTATCAGCAAAAGTTACGCAACTACCAAAGTCAACAAGTTCAAAATCGTTCTTTCAGAAAGGGTGATTTGGTTCTCCGACTCGTACAATAAAAAACACAAACTTTACCCAATTTGGGAAGGATCTTTTATGATCAATCGAGTTCTGCATAATGGGTCATATTATTTATCCGATATGAGACCAATTAAGGAAAGACATGATACTCGGAAGAGAAAGAGAGGTGGTGGTAGTACAGACCCGGATGAGTTAGACCATCCATGAAATATTGCACATCTACGTCTCTTGTATTCTTAGTTATATTTCCTTGTAAAATCATATGTACAAATTCAAACTGAAATAAAAGTATTAGTTTCCTCATATTATTTCTGAGATGTTTTTTACCATTTTATTTCCAAAAGATCATGTTAGAATTCTAAAATCACAAGATGCTTGAAAGTACTTTATGCTCATGTTCGTTCTAGTAATGATTTTTGAATAATTATAAAAATGTTACCTTCGGGTGTAAATCTCATTTTATGTTTGTACTTTGGGTTTTTTATCGGATTGCTTAGAGGCGAACATTTTCCGAGTAATGAATTGTTGGTACTGGAAGTCGGCTTTGTTTCCGAGTTTAAACAGGTTTAGCAATTGAGCTCCGTTGCTCGGCAAGTTTTCGTGCTAAAGATTGGCCGGCTCATGAAAGGGACGAGGCTGAGAGCTAGATAAAACGATAAGTGCAAACATAGAGTGCTTAAGAATTTTTCAAGCACACATATAAAAATATATACAAAGAAGTGCTAAGTAGTAATCAGTTCTTACATACCAGCACATTTAAACAAAATATTGTTCCCATCATTACAGACCAACAGAAAAGTTCAAAATAATGCATCAAATGTTTTATGCTGTAGATTTAGGCGGTGGTGGTGGAGACCTTGAAGCGCTGGAGTCGACATCGTCGCCACCTTTCTCCTAAGATTCAAAAACCTCTTCAACGAGGTTGTCTTCCAGCTCTTGAGGGGAGGTAGGCACGACGACGGATCGGAAGAATGACATCGTATAGCTCGTCATCTCCGCCACACGACAAGCATATCCCGCGCAAGATTCTTGGATGGCCTTTATGTCTTGCAGGTTACCCTCATCGTCCTCGTCGGCCATGCCCTTGGTGACGTGCCAGATCTCCATGTCACTGTGGTGGCTCATCACCATGGTGAGGGCGGTCTGTGCAGCAGTCCGAGCATAGGAAATCTTCCAATCCTCGATGAGCTTCGGAATCTCCTTAACTTTGTCCCTCATCTCGAGCACTGGCATGCTGCTCAAGCCGAAAAGTCTGACCGACTCGCTAGCCTCTTCAAGAGTCTGGTGGAAGTCAAAAAGAACATCTCCAACAATATTTATGCGCTCGAGGCGAGGTTCATAGGAAGAGGAGTCGGAAATATGCAGAAGATATGGGAAAGAATCAAAAATCAAAATCTGAACCAAAGGAAGTCAAAAATCAAGGGAAGAGTGAAAGTCGGAAATCTTACCAGCACGCAGTGGTTCCACTGAGAGTTCTCCTCTCGGAGACTCTTTAGTTCTGCTTCTGTGGCTTGGGATAGATCTTGCTGACTCTCAAAATCCTTCTTCAAATCATCAAGTTGTTTATCACGAAGGGCCACGAGCCTCTCGGTCTTCCATGTTGCTTTACTCCAGGACAGATTTCACGGATTTCTCCCATTCATTTTTCAGCTTCAAGCTCGTCCCGAAGTTCAACATTTTCTATTTTCAAGACCTTGAAGTTATCGGCCTCTTCCATCATCTTGCTGGATTGATTCGGCAATTCTGCAAAGGGAAAAATTATCAGTCAGCTAAAACAACTTGAATATGACAATTACTAAGGTTAATTTTCAGAAAAGATTACCTTCAGCCCCATCCTTCTCAATCTGCAGCTTGGAATTCTCAAGCTGTAAAGCCTTGATCTCCTTGCGCTTGTTGCAGATGTTCTTGAGCAATTCCTGGTTGTAAGATGCAACTTTCTATAAGTTAAAGAAGTATTATCGTCAGACAACTACTAAGACTCAGGCTGCAACTTTAACTAAGTCAAAATACAACATTAGCCTTGGGGGCTACACTATATCATTCTTTTGCATCCTATAAGCATCAACTTGGATCTTATGCTATGATCTTTATCCGACTTTATGCTTGGGGCTAGGGGATATGATAATAAATACTACAAATGAGATTCGGAAAACTTACAATGTGCTCCAAGTGCAGCTTTTCAAATCCGAGTTTCGTGTTGTGGAACATTTTCTCGGAAAGGGAGAGAGGAGCAACGCTTGTCGCTGGAAGCTCACCAGACTCAATCTTGGAATCCCTGACCAAAATCTGGTCTAGGAGGCTCACCAGCTTCACGTCCTCCAATTCCTAGCTCGCTGCCTACAGAGTAAGGGTTTGTTTCACGAGACTGGATTGCGCCAGCTTTCCTTTTTCTTCCGCTTCAGGCCGAAGGCAGCCGAGCCGGCCATTTTATCCATCTTTCCTGGCGACATTTCCATGGGATCATTACCCTTGACGGGTTCACCCTTGTTAGTTGTCTGGCTACCAGTGGTAACCAGGGCTTGCAAGGTGGTGGTGGCTTCAGGGATGACAAAAACCTCTGGTGTTGAGGTTTGAGCACCACTGGAAGTTGGAGGTGGCACAACTGGAGAAATCACAAGCTTCTGCTAGCGCAGTTACTTGGTTGGCTTGCTCTCCAACTTTGTATTGCTCTTAAAACTGATTTAGCTCTGGAACACATAAAACTGAATATCAGGTGTGCTTTAGAAAGAAAGAAATGTATAAATAACTAAAAGATTAGTAATGTGCTTACCTCTTAACTAGTAGCAATAGTTGCGTGCTAGTAGTAACCACATAGTCCTTGGCCTTGCGCTTCTTGGAGGCGGAGGCAGGAACTTCCCACACCTCGTCATCCTCCGTCGCCTCTGAATCGTCTTAAATATAGCCCTCAAGAGGAGCTAGCTCGGACTCAGGGAGTTTCTCGAGCTGATAAGTCAAAAAGCGTCGGCAAAAATAGAGTCAGAGGAAAAGAAAGAAAAGGGGATTAAAACTAAAAAAAGTCGAAATATTTACCGGAGTCAGGGAACGGTCGGTTGTGAACATCTTCATGGAGACTTCGGGAAGCCTCCTTTCCACTCTATCCTTGATCAAAAATTGCATCCGGGTCTTGTAGTCCTTCGCAGGAATTCGATTCGGACTGACCCTCAGGCTATCTTTTCGGTCTCTGATGACCGGGTGCATGAGGCGGTCTCCGTGATACTGTAGTGCCTGAATCTGGCGCTCCAGCCAGTAGTGGATCAAGTCGGATTCGCGGATCCCCTTGTGCTTCATAAATAACTCGATCCGCCTCGTGGCAAGGATCAAGTCCTCGGACAGTTCCGGTGCTTCTGCGTCCCACGATTCTTGGTGGGGAGCGCCATCGTCGATGAAGACTGGAAGACCTTCCGCCTTGTTCAGAGCCAGAATATCCTTGTGATAAAAGAAGGTTCCGACCCATATTTTTACAGATTCGCTAGCATTAACCCTAGGATATACTCGATTTCTCCTAAGGACTAATCTAAGAGTGTCAGTGGTGTAAGGAACACCGACACTGATAGAGTTTTTCTGGGTACCATAGTAGTACCGGAAAAGAGTGAGATTTGGCATGATGCTGAGAAACCCCTCACTAAAAGTTGTGTGAGTGCTAAGTTCAAGCAAGGAGTTGGGGGGAAGATTATGAAGTTGCACAACATAATATTGGAGGACTTCGGTGAAGATCTCTAATGGCGGGAGACTAAGGATGCGGTCGACGTGCGTGCCAAAGAGCACTCGCTCGCCATCGTGTGGTGCGGGAACGGAATCTCCAGCGCCACTCCGCCACGCGCCGATGACGAGGTAACCCTCGTCCTCCATGACCTAGAGCTCGGTGTTGTACATGACGCTCGGGACCCAGAGGCCCCGCAGCTTCCTCTCGTCCACTGCCATCGTGCTCGCTGCCGCTCAGGAGCTAGATGGCGTTTCCATCTTGCCAGACTAAGACAAAGATTGGCGGCGCTAGGAGTTTTTCGTGTGCATATGGGAATAGGTGCGGAGTGCTCGAAGGGTACGAGGAGACAATGAATGAAATGTCGAAGAATGAATCTGGGGGAGAGAGATTTCCTCTCTCTTATTAAACTTTGTGCCAAGATTCACATTAAAACGCGAGATTTACGCCACGCGTATAGGAGAGAGGAAGGTGGCTTCCTTGCGACGCCTCTGCCCACTCGATTCTCATGTGGGCATTGAAACGGTGTTATGTTCCGTAAAGAACGTACCCACCAACGGTCGTGCTGATGGGACGCTTGTTAGTGATAAGATCTGGTCTGAAAGGTTGTCAGACGGCACACCTCTGTTTAAATATGACTCATGTTTTAAATCAAGCAAGAAAAAGATTGAAGTCAATATATATATATCTGACCCAAATGATTTGGAATCCTACATTGTTGAAAGAAGTTTTCGGGAACCCTTCAAGATTCTCAAGACGAAGAAACCATCGAGCTAGAAGATTTATCCGACTTTAGATCTTGGAGACTTCCGGAGGCTACTATTGGGGATATACTTTCTGGGTATACCCACAGGACTCGCTGATCAGGGTGGCCCACCAGGCGGCCCAGTCAGGGAAAGAAGATGGAGTCCAATCCGGCTACGACAAGGCCCAGAAGACTTACCGACTTAGGCATGTAGTATTACTTATAGTCCAAGCTATATCTAGTTACCGACTCTGTAACGTAGCCAGATAGGTCTCTCCTGTAACCCTAGGTCTTGGTGCCTTTATAAGCTAGACCTGAGGGAGCCTTTAGGGCACAATCTCTATTACAACCACAACCAAATCGCACACGCGAACCTCTCTTGTAATCTGATGTAACGTCTGGCTCTCGCCGACATATTATTGGGTTGCTAGCAGGAGTAGGATCCGATCACCACACTTGGATCTGAACCTGGGCAAACTTGTGCTCACCACTCCCGGAACACCATACGGCTCACACCCCCATCTTATCAACGCTGCTAGGACCCCCTATGGCGTACTTTTCATCAATCCGATGACAATGACTTATCTAGTACCATTGCGGCGGAGTTCATCGGCGATGAGCGGCGCTCTGTCCACCCTCTTCCTTGTTGGAGGATCCCTCGGGGAGCCGTGTCCTGGGTGCGACGCCATTGCAGAGTCCTAGTGTAGCAAGTCTCCATGCACCAGCACGACGGCCGCGACCGACGGTGGGCTGGCAAGGGGAACCCCGAGCGGTAGGAGGCGGCGGTGAGTCCCTGTGTGCAGCGAAGTCGGGTGTGTGTCCGGGGAGCTGTGGGCGGGCATGCCGGGCACAGGTTTCCCGCGGGCGCTGGTGATCAGCATGGGCGCGCACCCCAGCGGCACGGCCTCGTCCTCGAAGGCGGGCGTCGACAATGGGAGGCACGGTGGCGCGACAAAGTCGGCGACCACGGCGGACACAAACGCGAGTGTATGGTCTATAGCATCCTCGACGACCGCGGGGGTCGGATACAGTAGCGGAGCAGCCTCGGCTTCGTGGTTGTTGAAGAACAGGAGTGTATCCTCTTGTGGCAATGATGGGGGCGCCGTCGCGATGGGGTCGAGGGCAACATCCATGTGCGCGCGATGGGGACACGGACCCCACCTGTGGTACTCACACTATCCAGGCGGCAGCGGAGCAGTGAGGTCAGGGTCATCGTACATCGTCGTCTCGCATCGTCACGGTCAGACCGGCGAGGATCCAGTCAGGCACCGCCGCTCCCCCTACTGCATGGCTGGCTCAAAATCCTGCACCATAGCGGCGTCGTGGCAGTGTTCTATTGGCGGCGACAAGGGACACGAGGGGCGCGATACCCTCCTGCACCTTGGTGGAGACCATGGTAGCATCTGTAGTGGCTTCCGTCGAGACGACGACGGGCGCCTACTCCATGACGGTGGCCAGAAATGAATCAACCGCGACGATCTTCACCGTGAAGCAGTCGCAGGAACATCGAGAAGAAATCCACATGCATCTTGCTCACCTTTTGACTGTAGTTTCTCGCTATCGATCTTCTCGTTCTCGTGCTGATAACGTGTTAGAAGTAAAAATGAGAGACAATCGAGGGAGATGACAAATGATTCAAGTATTCTATTCCATCAATGATTCACAACTTATATACAAGAGGAAGAGACACAATACGAGTTGCGTCCATTCAGAAGAGGTTTAAGGAAGGGACATGTCCATTGACAAACCAACCGACATAGAGCATTACATGCGGGAGGATTATCCCTTTAATTAATATATTTAATTAAATCCTAACAATGTGGCGTGTGGGAGGGCAGGAAAAGAAGCCTACGACGGAGACAGGGCAGGCGGTGACGCAAATGACGAGAATGGAATGGAGAAGATGGACCGCAGGATTTGGAATTTGTTAAAAAAGGTGGAGGGTAATTTTACAAACTTTCCATAACGACGGTTTTTTTTTGGGCCAGAGGAGTTTTTTTGAGTATTTGATTTGATTCGTTCTCTCGAGGTTAAGGGCTTTGTTTTTAAGGGGGGAAGCATGAAGATTTATTATGATAATAGGGGCAAATCCCTCACCACAACGTATAAACTAGTTCCTAACTAATGCCTCATTAGTATTATTCCCTCCCTACTAAATTAATGTCACAAATTTGTATAGATTCGCATGTATATACACACTAAAACACGTCTAGATACTTGTGTATTTGAACATAACACCAGTAGAAAACGTCTATAGGCGCTAACCTACTAATTACACGCCCATAAAAAGGAATGCTACTAGTAACGTCTAATGTTAGCGTTCGGAAAAAAACCGCACGCTACCGCAACTTATTGGTAGTGTGTGACTTTATTTGAATGCTACCAGTGAAGACATATAGTAGCGTGTCGTGGTGGTATCGCGGCGGATGCCATGGGTAGGCTTGAGTTTGGGACCGGATGAGTGCTTGAGGAATCCGGGGAGGAAGAGTGCAGTGAATCTGCACACGGAGAAGAAAGAACAAACACAAGCACACACGATATACACAAGTTCATGGCTCTCTGGATGAGATAAAACCCCTACTCCTACATGCACGATCTCATAATCTCTATCATATGTGGCTACAAGTGCTCCTTGAGCTTTTATGGAGAAGAGGAAGAATGTGTTCTTGCTCTCTCCCCTCTATGCTACAAGGCAATTCTACAGAACAAATCATCCCCCTCCTCTATGGAGGCCCTGGTGCACCTTATAAAGGGGTGCCCAGGGTACAAGATTAGGGCTGACCTGGCAGGAATATGCCAGGAATATGGTGTACCCAAAAGTCTTCACGGGCCCATATACCGTTCCAGTCAGGATGGGACTTGACATAGCCCTGACCCTCAACGGTATCTGACACTGTTCCCTCCAGGAAACCCTCGACAGGATGGGCTTTCAGGTTTTAGGGGCACGCTCGTGAGTTGCCTCGTTATCACCTCTGGATTTCCTGGCCTTTGGTAGATCCATTGACTTAGGAGCCAACATATACTCCATGAGCACATGCCTACTCCCTAACTCGGCTTCTACCTCAATAACTTGGCCTTGATGTACTTGTAGATAAGAATCACACACATGCTTGTGCTGACATATATTATATGCCAGCTTCACTATGTCGTTATATGTCGTCTTGGGTATCTCGTCCTATGTCGGCCCCATGACTCGGTCAACTTTCGTCTCAGTCAACCTTACTTTCTTACCTCTCATGACCCTACCGGGGTCATCCCCCTGACATTATTCCCCGAAGCTGTCAAGGTCTACCAACATTTACTGATAAGCCTTGGCATGTTCCTTTAATGAACCAGGAACATTTCTTATGCATCTGACATATTTTATGTTGGCCAAGATCTTCTAACTCGGCTCTCATACCTTGCATTATTCCGCCAAATATGACCTTATCCTCTTGCGCCGAGTTATATCTTGGCTCTCAAATCTCATTCCAACACTTATCAATTTTCCTTGGACTCTCCAATGTTTTCTGAATATTTCCTGATTTTACATTATTCTATGCTACGTGGCAAGTAATCATCACACTTTGCCTAATTTTTGTACCAAACCCTGACACACTACATTGTTCCTATAGCGCAGCGTCAGTTATCACTAGCAGTGGTCATATCCGTGCGCCGCCTCGTTTCCGCATTGACTGATTTACTGCAACATGGTGGACGGTTACCACATACGTGGCACACTCTGAGGGGGTGGTTACCCTTATACATACCCACATTGTGGCCCAACCGCACAAATGGTCCTACTACCGACAGTTTGCATTGTGCCTTCAAGTAGGGGGCGGGGGAAAACCATGATTTCATCCCCATATTCTCCCGCTCCCCTCTTCTCTGCGCCGCCGCCGCTCTTATTTTCTTGATCAAGCGCTGCCGCGCCGCTCCATTTCTTTCTCCACTGTCGCCAATCTTCCCCTCAGGTGGTCGCCGACTCTTCCCGCACGAGCTTCTCCACCTCTGCGACGGGGCTGCGATGTAGGAGTTCGTAGCATGGAAAACAAAAAATTCTACCGCATGAACTCACAAAACCAAGATCCAATCTATGGCAAAGCCAAGACCTAATCTACGAGATTCGTGCAACGAGATTGTAGAGAACTAACCTTCATAGATCCAAAGCGTTTAACGAGATCAGATTCTCATGGTTGATGCAGTCGATCACTTGTCGATCTCAATATCGTATAGACGATCCTTCTGGCGCCACGTTCTGGCAGCGCTTCCGCACTTGGTCACATGTACGGTAGTCGATGAAGAACTTCCTCTCCCTTGTTCCAGCAGGGCAGTGGAGGTTGTAGATCCCTTTAGAACCCCAACAACACGACGGTGTGGAGGTGGTGATGGAGAAGAGATAACTGTTGGGCTTCGCCTAAGCCGGAGCAGCTGTATGGAGGAGAGAGGGGAGGCTCCTGCGGCTAGGGTTTGGGGTGAGGTGCAAGGGGCGCCCCCACCCCTCCTTATATGGGTGGAGGGGAGGTGTCCAGGGTTCCCAGCCCTGGCCAAGTCCACCCCCAACTCCTCCAGGCCAACGGCAAGAAGAGGTAAAGGGAAACCTTTTCCCTCAAGGTTTCCTTTCCTTCCTCCACTAGGACTTTGACTTTTCAAACTAGGATTTGAGTATTAAAACTAGAGTTTGTATCTCTCTTCCTAGTCCTTGGACGACTTGACCTAGGGCATGGTGCGGCCATCCCCTTAGGGCATGGCGCATCCCAAGTGCCCCCTCTGAGGTGGTGGACCTTCCAAAACCTTCTAGAAGCTTTCGGTCAAAACACCGAAAACATTTCTGAACCCCAGAAATTGACTTACCTTATATGAATCTTATTATCCGGACCATTCTGGATCTTCTCGTGATGTCCTGGATCCAATTCGAGACTGCTAACAATATTCGGTCTCCAACTCATTTTCCATATCTACTAAACAACATCGAATCCTTAAGTGTGTCTCCGTACGGTTCGTGAACTATGTAGACATGATCAAGACACCTCTTCGATCAATAACCATTAGTGGGATCAGGAAATCCATTATGGCTCCCACATATTTCTATGATGACTTCGTGATCGAATGAACCATTTACATACGATATCGATTCCCTTTGTCTCGCGATACTTTACTTATCCGAGGTTTGATCGTCGATATCTCTATACCTAGTTCAACCTTGTTACCAATAAGTACTATTTACTCGTTCCATGATATGACATCCCTTGTGACCTAGTCACGTGCTTGCAAGCCAATTGGATGACATTCCACCAAGAGGGCCCAAAGTATATCTATCTGTCATATGGATGGACAAATCCCACTCTGATCCATGTGCTTCAACACATACTTTCATAATACCTAATGTCACCTTTATAACCACCCAGTTATGGAAGTGGCGTTTGATGTCATCAAAGCATCCATCCGGTGATGGTGATTAACATGATCTCATGGTCGAAGGATTAGGTTACTATGTATTTAAAAAGCTTTGTAGAAAACAAACTTTAATGACTTGATCTTATGCTATGCTTACTATAGAAGTGTGTCCATCACATCATTCTTCTAATGATATGACCTTGTTATTAATAACATCCAATGTACATGATCAGGAAACCATGATCATCTATTAATCAACAAGCTAGTTTAACAAGAGTCTTACTAGGAACTCTTTTATGTTTACAAAACACACAAGTATTAAAGTTTCCTATTAATACAATTATAGCATGGGATGTAAACATTTATCATAACCATAAATATATGATGATAACTATTTTATTATTGCCTCTTGGGCATATCTCCAACAGTATCCCACTTGCACTAGAGCCAAAAACTTGTGCATTTAACACCTATGGCTTTCCGGTGTTGTATATACACGATTGCTAGTGGTTAACTAATCTTCGGATCCGACACTTTTAGGTCCGTGTGAAATTGCATGTCTTTGTGTCTACGCATCACCCATTATCTAATGAGATGTCATTGTATAAATTTTGTCCTTTGGTGAGACCTTTAGTTCCTTTGGGATTAAACTATGTCGATAAAATTGTTTTACAATATATCTTCATAGTACTAGCCTATTGTGAACCACACCTAGTTTGATAAAAAAACTACTTGACATAAATGTCCTCTTTTGCTGATACAATAACAGTCATATACTTAGCCTTTTGTTATAGTATCTGTCACAATGTATTAACTTTGGAACTCATCCAAATCTGTTATGGAACTTTCTTTCCATTACATTGTGCCACCCATAGTTTAGATTGAGATAAAATTAATATGTATCTTGTGAAAAAACTAGTATCAATGTAATACTTTACAATAAACTATCTATCTATTTGACACCTCTACAAAATAACATATTCTTAGTTCTTCCAAAGATCATAAGGATATCCCTACTATCGTCCAATGATCAT
This sequence comes from Avena longiglumis, assembly GCA_030063025.1. Taxonomy (NCBI): domain Eukaryota; kingdom Viridiplantae; phylum Streptophyta; class Magnoliopsida; order Poales; family Poaceae; genus Avena; species Avena longiglumis. Next base: position 18,440,204 of record CP125975.1, read on the forward strand.
CTTATGAGTCATTCTGGTATATGCTCATAACATTTAGAGCATATGACATATCTGGATGTGCACATATCATAGTATAATTAATCAAAAATATTCTTGTGATTTCAATCACCAAGTGTCAAAACACTTGAATATCATTTCACTTACCAACTGTCAATACACTTGAATCTTGATTCAATCATTTCTGTGTGGCAAGAACCTTTCTTGTCATTTCCATATTGAACTTATTCAATATATCATTTATGTACTTTTGGCACAACCTTATTAGCATCTTAATCTATCCATATAGACATTGATGCCAAATATTTGGGTTTTCCTAAGTCTTTCATCGAGAAAAAATTCTTAACTTGTGTCAACAAAAGATACATCATCTGAAATCAACAATATGTCTTTCACATAATGCATTAGAAATATGTCTTAGCGCTCCCACTTAATTTCTTTCAAATACAATCATCTTCATCGTCTCCAATGATATTAAACTTTTTAACAGTTTTATCACTGTGAAGATTCCAACTCCGCGATTCTTACTTGAACCATTGAAGTTTGCATGCTCTTTTAGCATCCTTTGAATTAACAAAACCCTTTGGATCGTGTCATGTGCACGTCCTAGGTAACCATTCTATTAGAAGAACTTGTTTTGTTTGTTCAACTACCATATAACAAAATTATATGTAGTGGTTGCTACATTAATCTGTCTTGGCTAAATATCACTATGAAAGATCAAATCTTGTTATAGTCAACTTTTGAACGTTGTCGTAAACTCTTTACCGACATGTCAACAATTTCATAGATGTAAAACATCCATGTCTATTTACTAATCCTAATACGACCGATAGGTTTTACATCTTTCTAGAGGGCCTTCTAAGTTCAATAACTTGATTTTTCGTGTATGGAAATATCACGGATTTTATGGCTTCAATCCATTTGATAGAGTTAGGGCCCAGCATCGCTTCTTTGCACGTAGTCGGCTCATCATTGTCAAACAATAATGATTTAACTCTCAAATCTTGGTATTTTATTTAACCCCAGAATCAAAGGCGGCAACACGTATGGTGCCTCTGGCGGGTCCGACCACCACGACGGCAACGGGTGCTCGGGCTGCTCTTCTCTGCGTACATCGGGGTTGCCACGGAGGCTAGTGCGGTGACGCGGACGTCCAAGCATGGTGGTTCGTGGTGGTGGTTCTGGTTGAAAATATCTCGGCTGGCATCCCCTTTTTAAGGCTGCGCCTAGACGCGATGGGAAACACTCAGAACTGGCGGGAAGCGGCGGGGAAGAAAGGCGTGAGACGGCGGGGTGGTGGGAACACACTGGAAATACGCCGGCGTTAGCGATGGCCTATTTGCCAAGCGTGGATGGATGGGTCGCCCCGCTGGGCGCGGTTGGCTGGATAGGCCGGACCACGACCCAAAAGTGACCGCTGGCCGACGCAAACGGACCGTTGGGTTGGCCTGGTGGAGATGCCCTAAGTACGCCAGGGGTACATGACGGCGCACACATGTGCTTTGCTGGTGCTACTTGACTCTGCTGCCGGCGCACAAGGATATCCGCCGGCGGTAAGGACTTACCGCCGCCGTGATGGTCGCGGGCACTGCGCTGTGTGCCGATGGTAGTGTTTTCCCTAGTAGTGTAAGGTATGATGATGATTCTCCTATAGCTCGACAAGGTATATCGTGAGGCGAAATGGACTTAGACATAAGTCGCATTGAATGGTGTGTTGGTTTGACTCTTTGGTACTTGGGAGTCGACATGTTCTGCTAGTAGACGTTACCGATTGATAGAATGAAAATAGGACTCTAATCGTGTCCAAGTCACCATGAGCATCCGTGGTCACACACTTAAGAGCGGGAACAAGTCATTTGGGTTGGACCCAAACAGGACTATGACTGAGTGAGTGATTTGGACTCGTAGTGACTAGTATAAGTTTTAGTAAATGGACCACAAGTGAGTGGAGCCACTTTCACTCCCTATATATAGTAGACGTATGATGTCCAAAAGGTGCGGTTAGACCACTCTATGCGTTGGAAACCCTAGCCCCATTCAGTCAAGCCGCCGCACCAGACCTGGCAGTCCGTCGTCGAAGCTCCTTCCCATACATGTGGATACCAGCAGAGGTGTTGTACATTCAGCTCTTCGACGATCATTGGATCAGATCAGATCATGAGGACTGCACTGCATCAACAGACGTGCTTCATCAGTAATCCGCAACCGCACGTCTACTGATAATCCTCGTAGCCTTCTACCTAAGCTAGACCTTGGGATTACCGCATAGGGGAAAATGTTTATCTCTGTGTGGCCCAACACTCCAGGCATTATATTCCTCTCCAAAGCGCGGGTGTTGTACTTATATACCCATGTAACTTTCATGTGTCTGAATCTAGCGCGGGTGCGGTGCTTCTATATTCCTCTCCCTATATATCCATTGTCGGCTACAGATAGGAAACCAAGACTGCTCGAGGCTCTCCCTCCTGAGCTTCTTTGGTGGCACCCCTGCTGCCAAAACCTAGGTGACACCTTCCATCCCCCGCCCCTCGGCCGCCCCCGCTTCCCTCCCCGGCGGCTGTAGCGTCCCCCTCCGTGTCAAAGACGATGGTAGGGATGGCGTGCCTCGGGAGTTGGAGGAATGCCGACGGAAGCGCAGGACAGCACGGCTGTTCGGGCCAGGATCTGAGGCCCTCTGGCGGGGCGGCAGTGAGGAGCTGGCAGTGCGCCCTCAACACGTCTTTGGCGAGCATGGCGATCTGGGCTACGAGGCCGATCTGGCCATATGGATCCAGCCAAGGCCGGGGCGGAGTGATCTGGCGGTTCCTCGGATCGCCGGTACCTGCAACCTTGTGCTTGGACTGCCTCTTTCCTCTCTTTTCACTCCGACATGGAGGTGACTGGCGGCGTGGGGGCATGCTAGTCTCGCGAATAATGGCGGCGGTCCTAGGGTTATTTATATCGCCAAGATGATGATCTGTCGATGCTTGTCCCCATCGATCTAGTGGAAGTGGCGTGTTCTGGAAGGCTCCGCCAACGAACTCTCATGGATGAATAATGCCTGGAGATTGCCCGATTGGAGGGATTCGGTCGTGCACACCTAGGTTTTACTCTGACCGTTTGGGTTCAGAGGGAGCGCTTTTAAGCTCTCTTGGTTGTTAATATCATGGCATGTTCTCGTTCCATGGTGCTGAGTGAGAATGTCATGAAGACCGAGATCTGAGGACTGGCAATGGTGGTTCGAGTCCGGGTGGTGATGAGGAATTGGCTTGGTGACTCGTGACTTGGTGAAGTAGCATGCAAGTAGGGGCGACTGCACGGGAGAGGTTCACAGTTCTACCTTTCAGGGTGAAAACCCAGGGTCTGATCTTAATTGGTTGTGCCTGTGAATGACCTTGTTGAAGGTATTGTTTTGAGAGCATGGACTTGGGTCACTGTAGTGGGACTTTTTTTGGTGTAATTATTCTTTTTTTTTACTATGTGCATCTGTATGGCCGCTAGGGCAATGCGTTATTACAAAGGCTGAGTGTAATTGGTATCTTCTGAAATTAATATATGCTCCTTTCCAACAAATAAATGTCGGCTACATCTTCTGCATGGACATGCCCGCATAATGTCGATGCGATGTGCTAGTATCTAAATCGCTGACAATAGGTTTGTATATAGACGTGCCAGATGCCGCACACACTCTTATTTTGCAGTTGAGCATAAGTTGTGTTTCCCAAAATATTTTTGAACCAGTTTTTATGGAATACTTTTACTGCTAAGAAGCTATAGACAAACATTCTGGACAGAGAAACTGGGATCCTAAGGCAGGCACTGCGGGCTTGCTGTCTGAGCTAGCTTGCATTTGCTCCAAAAGGTTGGTCTGATGGCGGAGAGACATCACTACGGTATGGTTGAGTTTCAAAAGATTGGCCTAGTTACTCCGCAAGTTTAAATTGGAATAAATGGACCGTCTTTGATCGATTTGTGGTATAAAGTTACGGCATTAGCCACAGGATTAAATTGCAATCTTGCTTTATGTTTTCATCTCTTGTTGTTGGTTCATATGGTAACCTTGGCTTGTTTAGTACAAGTAGTATTTATTTCATGTCTGTATTTTCATTGGAATGTGCAAGCTTTACACATTGTTTTTATGCTCCATTTTCTGTTTGTGCAGATTCAGTACAAGACACCAATGTTTATCTTTTTTCTTTATTCGTTATGTACGTGCCAGTTAGCTGAGATGTATTCTAGGCTGACATGTTTAATGTCACAAGGGGAATGCTCCGTCGCAAATATTGATGGAGCCAAGGGATGTACTATTGGCGAAGTGGCAATGTTTTTTTACTATAACCAGTAAGAATGACTAGAGATTTAACGGATCAACTTGCAATGGCTTTTAATATAACACGTTAATATTTCAAAGCTCAAAAATCTCAATGGTGCAGTAGAAATTACAAGTGGATAAGAGCAACTCCAACAACTTACCCATATATGGATAAGAGGAGCAATAACCGCTTTTATGGATAGAAGGAGCAAAAAAACTAGCTCCAACAACTTATTCATAAATGGTCTCCACTAAAAAAATTTGGGCTATTACCCATTTTTTGCCACCTCCTATCCATATATGGTAGATGGACACAAATTTTGGATAAGATGTACATTCTACCATTCGTTGCCACATCAGAAAAAAGAGAGACGGGAGGACATCAACCGCACACGGGGAAAAATCGCCCTCACACGCTCGATGAAGTCGCCACCCGCCGTCGCCTTTCCGGTCGCCGGTGACCTCCATGTGCGCCGCCACTCCGCACCCTCCTCGTTGCCACCCGCCAGCCTTGTTCCGCTCCTGCACAGGCCTCAATTTGGTCGGGAGCAAGCCGCAGAGGCCGCCCCCCGCCGACTCGTTGCCAGCACCGATTCATCGCGGTGGGGGGGGGGGGGGGCTATCAGGGCCACGTGCAACTCCGCCGCCACCCAATCTACAAGCTCCGGCCCCCTCCCACCTCCTGCGAGCAACACACAGCTCCGCCACCTCTCGTCGACCGCCACGCACAGCTCCGTCGGCTCCGGTCGACCGCTGGCCTCAATTCCGGTGAACGTGCCCCGGCGATGACACGGGCGAGGCCTAGGCAAGCAGCGGCTCCGGTGAGGCCATGGTGTGGCGTGCGTGCAGAGTGCACACCAACGACAGGATGTACTTGATTGCTTGTAGGGTCCTTGGTGTAAAAAATATGGACCTAACTATCTTTTTAATCCTAGGTGTTGTCTTTTTAGTCCTAGGTGTAGTTCGTGAGTTTCTGAGTACCCAACTGTCTTTTTGGTAGCTAAAAAATGGGTAAGTTGTTGGAGCAAAAAAAAATTGGGTAAGGACCTTCTCCCTCCCTTGCATATATCACTTTGCTTACCCAAAATATGGGTAAGAAGGACCTTCTCTCTCCCACACTTGTACCACATAATGACAGAACACATTGTAGGCGGGTGCTCCTGTCCGTCTAGTACAATATAATTTTACTGGGATCCCATTGCTATTACTCCGCTTAATCACAATTAGGACCTACAGTACTGTACAAGTAAAGATCTTGTGCATTGAATAGAGAAAAAAACATGCAAGGTTTCAACGGCAGATATAGATCTAATGAAATACCACAAGACTGTACAATATAAATTCTAGAAGACTACTATACGGTATATGGACTGTAGAGCAGAGTGAATATGGAAATCAAAGAACTGAACAGTTGATATAGAAATAATCAAAATTGAGTACGCAACACAACCAGTAAAATCAAAAAAGCATCCGGGTAACGGAAGACAAGAGCCGCCCAATGCGGCAGATAAAATGAATAACCATCTTTTCACTTACTTTCAAGTATCTCCACATCAACAGGTCGATAGTCTGGAAAATAAATCTAGGCCATTGTCTCAATTTAGATGTGCCACTAGGGTAAAATTCCAAATGGAGGTCATCTCATCAGAAGAAATATGCCATGATCACTGCGAAAAGGCTAGTTCAAATTCAACCAGCAAATAAGTGCAATAGGCAACAATTCTTGACAACTTTCCATTGGACATTTGTCATCAGCTCTATCTCTATCCCTTCTCCCGTAGCCATCAAAGTCAGCACTTATCATCAAGACACGGTCTCAAACAGTTCACTTATGCATCTAGAGTCGTGGTCTTGCTCACCAGGACCGCTTCTCATCCTCGATACGAAGTAAAGAAGGCCTCTATCTCCGCGGCTTTTGCCTCATCAGCATTAATCAAAGCCTCTTTGTATGATTTCAACGCTGCGGCAAGAACAGAAGGAGGTTTTTCTGTGCCCACAGGACCATCATCTGCCACACGGTCTACAGTAACTTTGTTTTCTGAATCCTCCTGAGACATAATATGATTTAATGTAAGTAAGATTCAAGTGTTTGTATAAAAAAATTGTTCAAGGGCACAGATTCCAATGATACGACATTTACAAAGCATCGAGTACACAGAAATTTAGTGGAAAGGATTTTTCAGCATCAAATGTGGGGAATGCGGCACTTTATATATTTGTGTCATCATATAATCAGCATAGACCAAGTGATAAAGAATTCAATATTGTGTCCTCCCACTGTTATACAATTTGCAATAGAAATTTGATGTTTACGCAAATCAGACATATTAGCGTATCTAAACTTAAAATCAGGTATTGTTGTGCAACATCAGTTGACCATAATTGCAAATGTGAAATCGATAATAGGCCTTCACAAGTACTATACGATAGCCCACGCCCTCAAATAACTTAATAGCATAAAAATCCACCGACCTGAAGTCTAAAGAAACTTTACCATGATATTCAAGCATTTGCTCACCTTGCTGCGTATTAAGGAACGAGGCCACGCCATGATGTAGAGATGAGCAGGGCTTGAATATGCATCATAGAAGAGCTTGTTCACCTTTCCTGTCTCGAGGCACAGGGATAGGAGGGACCCAGGTTGCTCATCATACTTAGCAGATAGGTACACATAGCCATCGATTACCGCCTCAACCTGCACCGTGGCATTACCCTTGGTAACATCAATAAATGTATCTAGTGGAAAAGCCTCTTCGAACATCCATTTCTCAATGCCATCATCATCGGCTCTCCAAAACCAAACAACAAGCGTTCCTGTGTCTGCGTCGGAGACATCTGCAACAACCATACAGAGCTTCCCATCCTTGGTATGACTAAGACTAAATAACTCAGACTCTACCTCTCCCAAAACCAACGGCAAATCTACTCTAGAGAATTTTAGTGTTGCGGTGTTGAGAATGAGCACATAGGGTTGACTCATGTGTTTCCAGTAAATGAATCCATTTGCCTGCATACCAGCGTGAAACTTGAGCATTTCTTCTCCATTATCCTCAGGTTGCAGCGGTGTTGGGATCTTCACCCACGGCAAAATCTTCCACTCCCTAGTGGCCGATGAGAAGACGGCAACGCACCCCTGCACCTGCCCCTGCATGTTCCGGCGTTGGACAGAGACCATACGAAACACCCCCTGGTCCTCTTCCGATAGGACAATGTGGAACTCAAGGAAGGAGTCGAGGAAGTCTTCCTCGGGGGTGCAGGCAACGATCTGCTCGGGTGGCTCGGGGAAGAGATCCAGTGCCTGCGTGAAGGGGTTGTAGGCACCGATATTGGTGTTGGTACTGTTTACTAGGACGAGGTAGCCGCTGTGGCAGCTCGCTATCTGCCACCCAGCAGAGGGATTGCAGCTGTCTGCCGGGAGGCGGGTAAGGAAGAAATCGGCGCCACGGACGGCGGCGGTGAGATCGGGGTCGGAGCGGCTGCGAAGGGGGGTGAAGGTAGGGATCTCGTTACCGTGGGGATAGTTGAAGAATCCAAGGAGCGGGGGCGGGTGGTTCGCTTGGAAGCGGCGGCGGAAGGCGCGGGAGGATCGGACGGCGTGGAGGAAGGTGCGGCAGGCGATGGCGGCGCGGACGAGGCTCGGGAGCGATGGGAGGAGAATGAATATCTCGCAGAGGAGGTCATCGGTGATATCAGTGATGCTGGTGGGAGCCGATTGCCGGTGTTTTGCCGCCGGTGGCGCTAACCCTAGCTCGGTGGTGTCCATGGCTAGCTATCGAGTTCGAGCTCGAGCTCGACGAAATGGAGACTGACGAATTTCCCTTATATATACTAAAAAAAGAGGTGAGAGAGGAAGGGGACTCTCGTCTGCCTTGTGGCCCAGCCCATCCATCCGGGTTCATGGGCTCGTAGCAGTTCCGGGCCAAGTTACGTGGTAGGATGAAGCTTCTTTCTCAGTTTTTTTTTTTTCTGAACAGAACATCCGTCCACGAGACCACGACCATCCATTGCCAAACTAATCACCAGCCTCACGAACTGACCACCAACAGCCCGACGATCCTGGACGTCTCTCTTCTAGCCGGAGCGCGCTGCCGCCGCCGCCGACGAAGGCGTCATCCGCGGGCACGACGAACCGGAGCCGGCCAGCGAGCCGGACGACCAAGCCATGGCGAGACCCATTGACTGCGACCTGGACCCGCAGCTCCAGAACGTGTCCCTGGACACGCTCTTCCTCATCGTCCTCCAGGCCACCGTCGTCATCGCCCTCGGCAAGTTCATCCACCTCTCCCTCCGCCGCCACAACCAGCCCAGCGCCATCTCCCAGATCCTCGTACGCACGCACATTCCCCATTGCACGCGCCAATTAGTCATTTCGTCTCTGTCTCCGATGACCAATTTGCTGCATTGCATTGCATTGCAGGCCGGGATCATGGTGGGCAGCCTGGGGCTGCACGAGGTGATCGTGCACGTGGAGGTGGTGAACGTGGAGGACACGTACGCGTGGTACGTCTCCGAGGCGCGCATCTTCTACATGTTCTACGTCGGCCTCGACGCCGACCTCGCCGCGCTCTGGAACGACAACCGCCGATGCACCGTCGCAACCTACGCCAGCGTCGCCACGTGCCTCCTCCTCGCCGCCTTCGTCTCGGGCGGGATGTACGGCAGCATGATGCACACGCCGGTACGCTCGCCCGAGCTGCTCGCCGCCGTGCTCATGCTCACCATCGCAAACACCTCCTCCGTCGACGTCTCACGGATGGTCCACGAGGTGGGCCTCGGCGCCACGGGCACGGGCCGCCTCCTCGTCGCCACAGCCATCGCCACCAACGTCATCTGCATCGTCGGAGGAGGCGTCTTCTCCTGCATGAAGCTGGCCTCCTCCCGGACGCCAGGGTACAGCGCGCCGCAGCGGCTCGGCCTCGGCGTGCTGGCGCTCCTCAAGGTGGGCATCGCGCTCGCGCTGCTCCGGCCGGTGGTGTCGTACATGAACCGCCGCAACGCGGGGAGGCACCGCATCGGGAACTGGGAGGTGGCGCTCATCCTCGCTGCCGTCTCCTGCATCGGCAACTTCCCGCGGCGAGCCGGCTTCGATGGCATGCCGGCGAGCCTCCTGCTCGGGCTGGCGTTCCCGAGGGAGGGCCCCGTGGCGAGGACCATCATCTACGCGCTGGTCTACCCACTGCACGCGCTGGCCGTGCCCTTCTACTTCGGGACCATGGGGATGCGAATCAACTTCTGCGCCATGTCCGGCGCCGTCGTCGTGCCCGCCGTCCTCCTCACCATCCTCGGCCTCATCGGCAAGTGCATCGCCACCGTGGGCGCCGCCAGGTTCCTCCGCATGCCGCTCGGCGACGCGGCCCGCTTCGGCGTCCTCCTCAACATCAAAGGCCACGTCAACATGATCGACATGAGCTTCGCTAGCTCCGAAGGGATCTGGGCAGAGCAGGCGCTCATGGCGATGGTGATGGGGAGCATGATCAGCACCGTCATCGCCGGACCGGTGTTCGCCGTGGTCTACCGCAAGGAGAGGGACGCGTACCTGCGCAGCTGCGACAGGTCCCTGGAGCGACTGGCGGCGGTGCCCGAACAGTCGTCGGAGCTGAGCATGCTCGTCTGCGTGCACGGCAATCGCGGCGCGCCGGGGATGCTCAGCGTCGTCGAGCTGCTGGCGAGCAAGCCCGAAGTCCAGCCCGCCGTGCACGTCCTGCACCTCTACGACGCCGCGCGCAAGCACGCCCGCGCCGGCAAGGGCGGCAGCAAGCGCTACCACGAGCAGGTCCAGCTCGACAGCGACAAGCACCAAGACCGCATCAACGACGCCGCCACGCAGGTGAACTGGTCCGTCGACCTGTTCGCTTCCATTACCGGCCTCGGCATCCGCCAGATCGACGCCGGCGACCGCGGCCCCGTCACGAACCTGAAGACCATCCGCCGCTGCACGGAGGAAGTCCGCGCGGACGTCCTGATTGTGCCCTACCACAAGGAGCAGCACTACGACGGCAAGATGGTGTGCCGGTGGGAGGACCGCCGCCGGCTGTGCCTTGGGGCGCTGGAGCGCGCGCCGTGTACTGTCGCCGTCCTAGCCGACCGCCCGTTCCGGAGCAGAGGCACGAGCTTCCAGCTGCCGACGAAGATTTCCACGAGCAAGGAGACGTTGGGGAACGCGTGCGACGACCGGTCCAGTGCGCCGACCCACGTGGCCGCCGTCTTCCTCGGCGGGCCGGACGACCGCGAGGCAATGGCCTTCGCGTGCCGCCTCGTCAAGAACGACACCGTCAGCCTGACCGCCATCCGATTCTTGCAGCGTGGCAAGCACGACCACGCCGACGACGGCCGCGTCCATACGACACGCGCCCGTGATCACGCCCAGGGGGAAGTGTCCGTCGTGGTGGACAGTACCGTCGAAGCGGGCGATGACCCCGACGAGAGTTGCATGGCGGCGTTCCACCGCGAGTACGTGGCGAAGGAGCTCGCGTCGTACGTGGAGAAGATGGTCATCACGCCGGCGGACGTGTTGGAGGCCCTTCGCCGGATGGCCGGGGCGTATGCGCTGGTCGTGGTGGGGCGCGGCGGGCGGCAGCCGGCGGGGCTGGTGGCAGGACTGGAGCACTGGGTCGAGTGCGCCGAATTGGGCCCGGTTGGGGACATCCTCGCGTCGGACGAGTCGCTGGAAATGGGCTCCGTGGTGGTCGTGCAGCAGAAGGACGCCGTGCCGCCGCCGTTCGATGTGGTGCCGGCGATCTGATACCGTGCAAAATGTAGAATGAAATCGGACAAACTGTAGACAAAATCGTAGATGTGTATATTTAGAGGGTAGAAGATTGGTAGAAGACTAGAGCAACTTTGTACTTAGGACTTTTCTTTACTATTAAAAGGAAGTTTGGGTTGGTACGTCGCACCTTGACACTTTAACATTAAACGTTGGTACAATCAGTACAGTCTAATTTACATCCGACGGTAGAGTGATCGTTCCAATACTTGGCTTAGTTAATTACATCTGCATGCCACCGATAAGTAAAAAGTACCGATTAACTGCAACCGCCGATGAAAGTTTTAGCGTTCCGTTTTCTGCATCCCACACTACGTCGCTCCTTTGGTCAACCTCCGTGACTTCCGTCGTCTGTGGTAAATTTTACCCCTCATTTATTTTGGCAAATCAATCTATTGCCCCTCGTGAACTAGGGTTGGCCGGTTGGGCGCCGCCGCCTTCTTTCTGGTCGACAGAGAGCTCCCGATTCTTAGCGGGACGCCTCCACCCCTCCATCCTTGCCATCTTCCTCTGCCGCCATATCCCATCACGGGATCTCGACTCCGCCACCCTCTCCCTCAACGGGAGCTCGGCCATGAGATGACTGGCCGCCGCAGCAGCTGGTCAATGATGACTGAGTGTTTCCTCCCCGATCTCGGCTACTCTCATGTATCGCGCACAACTGCCCATTTGGAGCCTGAGCAGCGACGACTGACTACTTTGGGAATCAATGAAGCCCCTTGACTTCCTCGGCACGCTGGACACGGACCTCCCCGTGCGCGCCGCCAAGAAACTCTCCCGCCTATGGCCGGAACTGCCCTGTCGCACCTGCCTCACCCCACCACCGACTTCCCCCTTCATCGTCAAGGTCCCCAGCCGCTGGTCCTCCTAGCCCGCACCACCCATAAGGTAAATAAATAGGATATGCTTCTGTGTACCAGTTATTCCACAGCATTGGGTTCTTTTTCTATTCTTTTTCTGGTAATTTGTTTTGTACGTATGTACAACCAGAATTAGTGGTACATTTGTTAAGATCGTTTCAAGATGAGTATGTTCTGCAATTTTATAATTCATCTTTTGTTTCAGCAATGTACCATGAGAAAACAACTATTTGGGTGCCAGTTTAATAGACATCCGCTTGAACACGATGGAGGAAACACAATGTCAAGATGGATCTGCACCACACCTCATGGAGCTGACTTCTGATTTCTGGACGACGAACTGATGGGGGATTTTTGGTTTTGTGTCTAGGGGCGCGCAGACATGCGGAAGGAGGAGAAGGTGGAGAGGGCAATCAGGGAGGCCACCTAGCGCAATGATGTCGGACTGAATAAGGTATATTTGTTAATAAATTGCCTAAATGGTTGGTCTACTAATTTCGACAAAACAATAGATTATTTGCTAAAGTGGAATGGCTGATTTTGAATCAAGTGGCACACCGTCAAGGATACCCCTAACAACATTTTGAAGCATATTTTACATTGGAGAACAATGGCAATAATCTATTTGTTTTCACTGAACTTGTTTGAGAAAATTTCTTTGTTTTCACTGTCGAATTTTAGTTTGAACAGCTGAAGTTCATAGAATATTTGATACTTTTGCATACTACATACTAGATCAAGTGAACCCTTGACTAATGGTATCTCTGTTTGATATATATGTGAAAGCTCTAACATCCAGTATGCTTTGCTATGAATTACCTGATTAGATGTCAAGACATGTTTTATTGACCTCTAGAAACAAATTGCTCGTCACATCAATAGTATATTTTCTTGACCTGAACACCTTTGTTCTTCACCTTTAGACGTTATTTGCAATGCTAGATGGTATGATAGCGATGTATGTGTCAGCATTGTCACCTGAAGATAGTTCTACATATTCTCCTTTGCGATTACAAATTTATATGTCAGAATCTTTATATATATAATTGCCAATCTGATAAGTTGGTGCCAGTCCCTTAGCTGGTTTGCCTGATATTTTGTAATTCTAGATGATAATAATCTATTTTCTAGATGGCGAGTCTACTTTGATCTCGTAAGATCTTCTACTTGACCATCTGCATTTATCCTCAGGTTGCGGCTCTATTTTCTACTAAACATAAAATGAAGCTTGTTAAGCGCTCAAGGCGCTTGCGGATGGTTAATATTTTGACACATGGATCCAAGGTAAAGATGGATATCTCACATAACTTCAGGTGTTATATTCTTATGACCTCCTTTTGCATCCATATCCTGATTATTTGGTCGCTAGATGACCAGCAGATAATGGACATACAAGAGTAACCCAAGAGTATACCTAATCTTAAATACTGCACCAATATCAAGTCTTAACACTATGCTTTGTAATTCGAAAACGTCATTTCTATTAGTTTGACCATAGCTCTTATGCATACCAGACAACGGAAGGAAGTCTATAATCTCACATGATGTGCTTTCGGTTCTAGCTTATTTAATTACTACTTGTGCCAAACTATTCTATCGGTACTTTGTATGTCGAACTAACTTGAGAGTTGAGATTGAATTTATAATCGATGAGGCAAAAGCAGTAGCAATCGGTATGTAGTGTGAAAAAATACAGCACAGTAGGCATGACCTATGTGCGAAAGATTCCAAACGATGTTTAGACTGTGGTGGCTAACCTATGCACGAAAGAGTGAATCGATATGTCAGTGTGAAAAAATACAACACAGTTTCTATATTGCATTACAAGTAGCAGCAATTTACATGTAATTTTCTTCTAAACTCAGGTAGCTGATCCGGAAGGTGTAAACAAATGCAAATATCACAAGTATTGTTTATCTTTGCTCATTGTGTGCTATAGTTGACACTCTGATAATGGAAGATTACTTACAATAATTAGTAGATATTATTATCATCTTCTCAAGTTTTTATAAGTTTTTGTTTCCAACCAATTATTAGCACTGATGTGTGTACACGCACTTGTCAAATTTTGGTTGCTGATAGTTGCTAACAATGCATGCATGTTATTCTTGTTACATCTCCGATTAATTCGCATACAGCCATGGTTATATAATATGTCTTGTACCATTTGTAGGTAGCTGAGGAAATAAGATTGGAAGTGTATCTTGTCAAATTGCATTTAAAAGCATTCGAATACTAGAATGATGGACATGTGTTCTGATGAATAACTTAATCGTGGGCTATCCAATTTCTTCATAGTGTGGTAGGAAGAAGAAAATGAAGGAAGAGAGGTCTGAAAAAAGTTAATCTCACCCAAATAATCTGATTAGTCCCCTTTTAAAGTCAAGATTTTGATATACTGGAGAACTAGGACATGTCCCATCTTTATGTTATTTTTTTGCCAATAAAATTATTTAGTGATATGTAGTCTCTCAAAGTGGTACTACAATAACATGGTTCATTATGTCCTATTTGCAGATTGTTGATGCCGAACTGGAGCCTGAGGTTGTCTAGGTTTTAGGAGTAGTTTAGACAGTAAATAGTAAATATCTTCTTATGATCCTTTCTTCACCTACATGAAGGCTACATATGAAAATCAATCATCACAAGAGATCATTTCTATATCCATCTTTTATGGTTTATCAATATGAGTTTACATTTGGAGATCTGTCACTTTCTTCAATATGCCTCTATAATTAGACCTCCTGCTAAGTATGCATATTTCTCTGCAATTTATTTTGAATCCGTAGATAAGAGGAAACTGGTGATGTGTTCCCTAGGTACTTTCCTTGTTTGACACTTTGACTTGATGACTATCGAGCTGGTGAGAACTTCCTTCTTCCATGGTCTCTTACTCCATCCTGGACCGACATGTGGTTGTTGTGGTCGTACACCGATGGACAAGGAGCACAAAGCGACTCAAAATGTGTGCCTCACAATATGTAATTCAGATAAAGAGTAGTGTTTCTTAGTCTTATTAGGTGTGGTTTAATATGCTCATGATAATTTAGTAATACAGTACAAAAGATGGATAATACCGTTGTTGTCTTCCTTTGCTTCATGATAATGATAATTTGTTCAATATGGTTCTCTACTTTCAGCTTCTTATACTTTGGCGTGTGGTTTAATATGTTCATGATAAGTTAGTAATACAAAAAGATGGATAATATTGTTGTTGTCTTCATTTGCTTCATGACCATGATAATTTGCTCAATATGCTACTCTACTTTCAAATTACTTTCTTTTTCTTATCGAAGTTGCATTGTTCAGTCATCTGTAGTTGGATATTGTAGGCATGGGCTACAGTAAATAAAAGTGCATAGTCCATGGAATTTTGTTTATTGATTTACTATTTGTTTCAAAGGACTTAAATCCTAAGGGCTCGTTTGTTTAGACCCTAGAAGGTATGGATTCACATGGATTAGGGTCCAATCCCCCTCGTCTAGATCGGCAAGACAAAAGTTCCATCCCAAACGATTTGAGGTCTTTGTTTATTCCTATACGGTATATTTCCCCCATCCATTTATATTGTCTTCGTCTGAAAATATACTCAGCATCCGACCCATGGAACAATTCTAGGATGCCAAAGAGCGAGAAAAACAAATACCAGGACTACGAGATGTCGACGCCAGCGATCCACGTGGCTTAAATGAATAGATTTGTTTTGGAGAGGTTAGAAGGGATTAGTCTAACATGGATTTGGTGACGGTGTTGGCTCAACCCAATCCAAGTCTAAGTATCATATAAATGATATAGAGAACTAACTTAGGTATCATTAACTTTGCCAAATTTCTATGAAGAAAGTCAGAGGCGTCAAGTTAACACCCGAGAGACTGTGTTTGTTGAAAATGAAGGTAAAAATTATGTACCGTGGTTGTCCAACAGTAAGAGGAATGAAGTGAGAGAAATATGTTGACTTGTAAAATTATTTATAAAATTAAATATTGTTGTTCTGTAGCAACGCACGGCCACTTAAACTAGTTTTAGATAACTATATACTTAGGAATATGATGGCACCTTTCACTTGCTAGTCTTTTCACCAGAAAATAAAATAAAAAGATAGTGGTCGGTACTCAAAGTGAAACGTTATAATTCTTTCATAATAATTATCATAGAAACCAGATAAAAAATAATAATTGTGGTAGAAACAACAGTATTTCTCCTCACTCAATTTTCCTACTATCGTTCTTGCAAAAGTACAGACTCCTTCGACTAAACTTGCAAGTCAAGCAAAACAAACTAGCCCAATCGATCAAAGCAAAGTTTAGTTAGTTGTATAGCTAGAAAGCATGTGTTCCACAAAAAAAAGGATTTGCTAGCTTTGGGACGGAGATCGCCTTTAGGGCTCGGTCCAAAAGCACATCTATGAGTTGTAAGTGGATTGCAACTCGCTTTTTGCAAATCTACATCGCGATCCATGCACATCTATGAGTTGCAAGTGGATTGCAACTCGTTTTTTGAGTGGCAAGTAGGTTGTAACTAACAAAAAATTGTTCACGTAGTATAAAAATTGTTCATTTGGTAAACAAAAATGTTTCACGTAGTATAAAATTGTTCATTCGGTAAACAAAAATGTTTCACATAGTATAAAATTGTTCGCGTGGTAAACAAATATTTCAGTAAGTCCAAAAAAATATCCACGCAGTGCCACAAATGGATGACATCACCTGATTGAGAGCTAGACGGATGTTTTGAATGTTTTGAGATTGAATTTCACGGAAATCTGACTTCAGCAGTTGGTGAACTATATTGGATTAAACTCATTTGATGAGGATGGTAGGCAGAAACAAGTTATCAAAACAAGATTTATGATGGACCACAATGTTAAACAACTCTATATAAAATTTTCAATACATACATTAATATCTGGAACGTGGTGTGAAATGGGAAAACGATCCTACCCCATTAGGGGCATCGGTTGCATGTTAAATAAGAGATGGAACAGCTCCATCTTTGGCGATTATAAAGGAAGAATTACACATAAGACGAGAAATTAAGAGGGAGAGAGGGAATCATGTATGTGGATGTTAGGGTCAATACCGGTGATGTACTACATCAGACGGGTTGTATCTGGCACATACACGATGTACAATTTTGTTTAACACCCCCCTTAATCTAATCCTAGGAAGGATTGGAAAGGTTTAGATTACGCCTAAATTCCGAGAACTCTTTATATGGTAGGGCTTTTGTGAAGCCATCTGCTATTTGATCCTTGCTTGAGATAAACCAAATGTCTAGTGACATATTTGCAACTCGTTCACAAAAAAATGGAAGTCAATCTCAATGTATTTTAATTTGTGCATGCATGAAAAAATGGATTTGCGGATAGATAAGTCGCACCAAGATTGTCACACCATAAGCATGGTTTGAGAGAGAGAGGAAGACCAAATTCCTTCAGAAGTGCTTCAACCCAGATGAGTTCAGTTGTTGCATTTGCGAGAGATCTGTACTCAACCTCAGTACTAGATCAGAACACAATGGCTTGTTTGCGAGCACTCCAAGAGATAAGGTTATGACCATAAAAAATAGCAAATCCAGCAGTAGATCGACGATTGTCAAGACATCCAGCCCAATCCGCATCTAAAAAACCACAAAGAAGTGTAGAATGTGATTTTTCAAAAGTAATACCAGTGCCAATTGTACCTTGAACATAGCATAAAATTCTCTTGACGGCCGTCCAATGTGTGGTAGTAGGGGCATAGAGGAACTGACAAATTTTGTTGATGGAGCAGGATAAGTCGGGATGAGTCAACGTCAAGTATTGAAGAGCCCACTCACCACCCCAACCCCCCCCCCCCACCCACACACACACAATACTTCTGTAGCATGTACTATCATCAGAGCCAAGAGGAGTACCATCTGTAAGAGAGAGCTTCTCGGAGCTAGAGAGTGGTGTCGGACAGGGAGTGCAGTGTGACATGCCGACACGATCCAATAAGTCATGAGCATACTTTTTCTGAGTCAACAATAGTCCATGAGAAGTGTGCTTTACTTTAATACCCAGGAATAAATGAAGGTCACCGAGATCCTTGAGAGCGAAATCATCATTCAAATGTTGCATCTTTGATCTACAACGCGATACTTCAGTACCCTTAGGGCTCGGTCACCGCCATGCCCCTTTGATCTACAATGCGATTCATGCGCATCTATGAGTTCCGAGTGGATTGCAACTCGTTTTTTGAGTGGCAAGTAGGTTGTAACTAACGAAAAAAAATTAGTATAAAAATTGTTCACGTAGTAAAAAAATGTTTCACCTAGTCCAAAAAATTATCCACACGGTGCCACAAATGGACGACGTCACCTGACCGGGAACTAAGCTAGTTCTCGATGATATGAGAGCTAGATAGATGTTTAGAATGTTTTGAGAATGAATTTCACGGAAATCTAACTTTAGCGGTTGGTGATCTATATTGGATTAAACTCATTTTATGAGGATGGTAGGCAAAAATAAGTTATCAAAACAAGGTTTATGACATACCACAATACTAAACAACTCTATATAAAAATTCCAATACCTACATTAATATCTGGAACGTGGTGTGTATAACGATAGCAAGAACACGAGTTGAGTCCATGCGCAGGCGAAAGGCAAACACATGGTAGACAAAATTATGGATGGGAGTTGGGTGACTTTTAAAGGGACGATAATCTTGGAGAAAAGATGTGCACAATCTCGAAAATGGATGTTATATCGTCCAAAAAAGGGCACTACTAAAGAAATTAGTCCGTTCGATCCAAAATCTAAAATGATTTAGTGTTCGCGTTAGTCAAACATTCGTATGTTTGACCATCCATAAAGAAAAAGGTTACAACCATCTAAAACATTGAATAGATCAAGGATGTTTGTTTTATATGCGAGTGGGAGTACTTATTTTCACACAAAACAACTTGTTTTGGTCGAGAAACAACGGTCCGTAATCAATTATGTTCTCTCATGGTTCGCAGGTGACAGCCGCAAGATTGCCACGTCGATTTCATCTGTGCAGCGTCATGGGCTCATGGCTCATGGGAAGAGACAGGGTCATCCAGCGGATGCTATATATTAGTTGCGCTAAAACCCGTATGCAGCGCGCGATCTGGGTTTAGTGCGACGTAGGATCAATCTTCTTTGGTAGAGACGCTAAATGTGCACGCTAAATTTGCAGCATAAATCTCTTTAATAGGCGTGCTAAATTGGAGCACGCGCAACAAGATTTTGCAACAAATATGAAAAAAATAGATCTAGAAATTGAAACAAAAATATATTACATAGAACATGAAAAAAAAATATTGCTACTACTAGAATGTACTTCTACGAGAAATTACTAAAAACTAGTACTAGAATCTAGTCCGACAAGGAGACCGAGATGTAGTCATCGCCGGACGAGGCCGGTGTCATGTTATACACCGGCGTCGACGACAGATAGTTCAGCCAACGGGGATCGTCGTCGGAGATGGTCGTTCGCCTGGCCATCCGCGCGTCGATGAAGGCACACCTGTGCGCCTTGTCCACTCGGCGCTCGAGGCGGTTCTGGTGCTTCGCCGCCCTCGCCACCGCCTTGGTCGTGGCCTGCTGGGCGTCGTGCGCTTGCTGTGTTGCGACGTCTTCAGGGACACGCCGGCGCCACTCCTGCCGCAAGCGCTCATCACGCTCGGCGATGAGCAGGCGGCGCTCCGTGTCGCGCCAGCGGCGGCGCTCCTCCTCCGTCGCGAGGCGAGGCGGCAGCGCAAGCGCCTCAGCCTGCTCGCGCGTCTAGACGTCGTGGAAATTCATTGACATGTGCGGGAGGCCGAGCCGCCACGCCACGGCGTTGTAGGCATGTGCGGCCTCATGCGCGGTGTCGAAGGTACTGAGGATGATGCGGTCGTCTCCGGACCGGATCTCGGCGTAGTAGTTGCCGGTCGGACGCGCGCGTACGCCGTGGTACCCGGAGCTTCCTCGGCGCGACGACATGGCGGCGGTGGCGCGGGCGCGGGTGCGTCGGCACAGAAGCGGTCGGAAGGGAAAAACTAGTATGTGCGCGCTGAAGTGCTGATGGTTTGCTTTCACCCATGGCGCACCATTTAACGAGTGCACGCTGAGCGGTGCATCAAAAAGAAACGCGTGCAACCGTGTATGCCGCAAAGTTTTTCCCGCACGCGGGAAGATAGAGCGGTTGCTGGAGCGCGGCGCGGGCTTTCGCACGGGAAAAAGTCGTTTTTAGCGTACGGGCGCGTTTTGAAGCGTCTGTTGGAGCTGCTCTTATAACATATCCGGCAAGCGTCCGCAAATCACCGCGTGGTAAAGAACTGATATTTTAATATTTAAGCGTGCGAAAGCCAGCGATCGCAGCTCCAATGGAGATGGCACAATAGCGCGCTAAATCTCTTGCCATGCAGGCAGGATTTCGCGGTATCACGCGGGATATTTCAGGCGCCACAACGCGCGCAATAAACCAAGCGCATGCGCGCCGCCAACTGTCGCCGAAAGTTCACTCGCGCCAAAATGAATCCCCACCGCTTCGCCCGCCGTGCATTCCAGCGTCCGGCACCACTGCCGCGCAGTCCAGAGCCCACCCACGCCGCCGTCGAGATGCCGTTGTGCCGCCCTAACTCCTCCGGCTACCGCGGGGGTGCGTGTGCGTCCCAACGGCACCTACTACTCGGAGATCCGATCGATTGCGACCGCATAGTGCTCGGAACTTCCGAGACAGCGCAAGAGGCGACATGGCACCTCGGCCGCCCGCGCAGGCATATGAACTTCCACGATGTGTGGGCGTGCGAGCAGGAGGAGAGCCTCGCGCCACCGCCATTCCTCGTTGAAAGGATAATTGCCCCTATGTGTATTTTTGGTGATTAATGACAATCCCTATGGACTAATGTTTTTTGAGTTTTATATAAAGGAATATTCCATAGGTCAAGCTTGTAGTTCATGTGTTCGATTCAAGTATGGATGCCATGAAGATAAAGATATACCTTGAGTATTGACATCAAGTTCATCAAGTTGAAGAAGAATATGATATGATCAAGATCTTGAGAGTGTGATCTCAATAGAAGAATTCAAGATATGGCTCTAAGTTGGTGTCATGATAGCCTCATTAGTTCAGCTATGATTGACTAAGATTTAGAGCATGTAATCAAATAAAGAGTTCTTTATATACCTCAAGATATTAATATGGAGCATGAGAAGACACTTGGTTGACCAATACAAAGAGTGAAGAGTGATTTCAAGTTGGTCAACACATGAAGCATAAAGAATGTATCACATGTATCTTATGGTATGGTAAGCCTTGTCAATTATGCATCATGAACTAACCCATTATATATATGTCTTTGTGTTTTCTATATGGGATAGGTATCTTTCATGGGGATGCTTCAAAAGTGAAGATCTTATATAGCCCATGAGAGGATGACATCAAGTGGTGATCATCATCAAGGTTGAGAAGGGAAAATTCAATATAAGCATCTCGAGAAGATAATTTGCTTGAAGCTTGTCGTCCATATTGGTGATAATGGACATGTGAATACATGTATTAATGAAGCTATCCCATAGTGGTATATGGGGGAGCAAATTATGAGTCTTCACGAAGAAACAGTGATCAAGTGATGCATTCCGACTTGGATGGAGCTTGAAGAATTTTCATCAAAGATCAAGCGGGATGCACAAGGAAAAGGCATGGCCTTGCTAGATTTTTCTTTTACCGGTCTCAAGGTGGTTATTGGGAGACCGGGTTATAGAATAGATAACCGCACTATCAATATGGGCTTTCGGTTGGGTAACTTGATCACATCGTCATAGGGAGCTCAATACTTTGCATACTTTGCATCTTCTTATTTTTTGCTTCTTGGTGTTTCTCCATGTGAGGTTATTTAGCTTGTTTCCAGCTCTTCAACAAGCCCAAGTTCATCGAAAACGGAATTTGTATGCATTTTCTATGACGTTTTCGAGTTTGAAGGTTTTATCGGCTCTTCTTTAGGGAGGCTTCTTACCTTTATTCGTTTGGTTCTATCCTACTTTGTTGCTCTATGATGTTTCTCTGCACCATCTTGTAGAGCTTGTTGTCCTCTTCAAAACAAGCCCAAGATCATCGAAATTGGAATCCGGATGCAAAATTTATTGCGTTTTTCATGAAGTCTGTTTCATCCCGGTTGTGGATCCGGTTCAACCGGCTCCTAGACCGGGTGGTCTGGTGCCAGCACCGGAAAACCGGATCTTAAACAGGGATTTTCGGTTTTGCTATACAGAGTCTATCCGAGACTGCGGACAGTACCTAATCCCGGTTGAATCTCGGTTTTCTGGTCTGGGAACCGGGCCGTCCGGTTTAACCGAACTTTCAACCGAGTTCGCACAGATTTCACCCAACGGCCATATTTGTTTCCCCTATAAAAGGGGGTTCTTCCCCCAACTTTTTTTTAGAGTTCTTGACCACGAAATTGACCTCCATTGTTGAACCTCTTGAGCTTGCTTCCTCCCCCTTCCCTCCTATTATTCTTGCATCTTTTTGAGGGCTTTGGAAGAGAAGATCTAGATCTACAATTCCCACCAATCAATTCCTCCTCTAAGTGAGGGGAACCCATTGGATCTAGATCTTGGAGCCATTTGTTGACTTCCACCATTTTTCTTCGTCTCTAATTCCTCCCTAGCACTTGTTGTTTTGGTGGTATTTGAGAGTGAAGGATTTAAGCACCCTTGGTGGTCTTTCTTTGCATTCTTGCATAAGTGTTGAGCTCTCCATTACGATTTTTTCGAGTGAGAGACCGTGATATTGTTACTCTTGGAGGGTGACCTCCTAGTTGGCTTGGTGGTTGGTGCCGCGGTGTCCTCTTCGTGGAAAATTGTGAAGAGACCCGAGCTTCTCCTTCATGGAGCTTGTGAAGTGGTTGTGGAGCTTGCCATCTCCGGAGTGGAGGAAAAGCTAGCCATAAGAAAATGGCCTATTCTTTCATGGGATGGACTCGGAGAAGAAGGCGAGCCTTCATGGTGTTGGGAAATCCTTCGTGGAATCTCACACCTCTCCAACGTGACGTACCTTACTTGTAAGGGAACACGAAAATACATCTTCGTCTCCGCGTGCATTGGTTATCTCTATACCCGAGCTTACTTTCTTTGTGATAGCCATCGAGCTTGAAGTACTTATATCTTGCTTATCACTTGTGGTATATTTATCTTGTGCTATCTTGATTATCTTAACTTATTGTTTGTGCACTTAGTTGAGCCTAGTGTATGTAGGTCTTGTGCTTGTAAAATAAATGTTAGTTTAATTCCGCATTCTATCAAGCCAAAACCATAATAGTTTTTGAAATTGCCTATTCACCCCCCTCTAGGCGACATCTCTATCCTTTCACTCGTTACCGAGAAGGAGAAGCAGCGCTGAAACAAAGCGGCGCCGACGCCTCTACGACGCCAAGGAGGACGAGCGAGTGAGGGCGGAGTGGGCCGCCCACTTCCCGGAGGATGTCGAAGCCGAGCGCGCCTTCTACACGCAGAGGAAGGAGGAGCGGAAGGTACGCCGCCACACGTTCATCGAGGCGCAGATTGCCGGCCGCAGACGATCGACAATGACTGGACCGGTTCTCGTTGACACCGGTGGAATCGTCGACAGAGGAGGAGGACGATTCCGATTCCTAGTTTGCCTCGTGAAAGATGGTCGATGGTAGTAATAAAGTTAAGTAGTCTAGCTACATTATTACCGTCGACCAGCTTTCATGAGAAACAAGATATCAGAAACAACTAATAATATGATGGGCCACACTGCCAAACAACTACTCCCTCTGTTTCAAAATATAAGATGTTTTAGGTTTGTGAAGAAAATGAATCTAGACATTTTTTAGTGTGTAGATTCATCCCAAAGTTGAGTGAACCTACATACTAAAACAAGTCTAGATTTATCTTCTTCACAAACCTAAAACATCTTATATTTGAAACGGAGGAAGTATATATAAAATTTCCAATTCATACATTAATATCCGGAAAACGTGGCGTGCATAACGATAACGAGAATACCGAGTTGAGTCATGCGCGGGGGAAACACATGGTAGACAAAATTATGGATGGGAG
Source organism: Avena longiglumis (assembly GCA_030063025.1). Classification (NCBI taxonomy): domain Eukaryota; kingdom Viridiplantae; phylum Streptophyta; class Magnoliopsida; order Poales; family Poaceae; genus Avena; species Avena longiglumis. The sequence goes on from CP125975.1 coordinate 18,464,176, forward strand.
TTGGGCGACTTTGGTGTTTGTCCCAAAAACGGATGATATATTTGTCCCCAAAAAGCGAGTATCCTATAGTAGAAATTAGTCCTTTCGATCCAAAATATAAAATGATTTGGTGTTTGCGGTTAGCCAAGCATCCGTATGTTTGACCATCCATAAAGAAGAAGGTTATACAACAATCTAAAACGAGGGTAACATGTTTTGGCATCAAAGAAAAAAGAGGGTCGAACTTGGCATAATCAATTGTGTTCGCTCATGGTTCGCAGGTGACAGCCGCAAGATTGCCATGTCGATTTTCATATGTCCATGCATGATGACGCATGGGAAGCGACGAGGACGCCACACGTTATGGCAGCTGATACATACAGCAAATACGGATTGAAGTTGAGCAGCAGCAGATTACAAAATGGTTCATAAATGGCGACGACGACACATGGTTTCAGACGGCGGCTCGACGTCGACGGCCCCAGTCAAGCAAATCAACTGCACCAACCTGTTCGTAGCAATTCTTAATGCAACCTGTGCGAAGAAGAATTCAAATTACTACTACTAGTATTTGTACAAAAGTCAGATTTTGACCGGCGACCAGTCTGTCCGGTCCACCGCGCGCCGGCCCACCTGTCAGCGAAGCGTGCCAGCCTGTCGGGCCCGGCAGCTGCTCCCCCGTCTTGCTTGACCTCTTCACTTGTTTCCACTTCTCCGTTCACGGCACGACTCTTCTTCCTCCTCTGGCCCCTCCCTCTATATCAGCCACCGCTCCCTCCCTCCAACGGTGACCAGGCGCAGCACAGCTCCACCATGGCGTCCATCGACCCCGAGGCCGCGCTCGCCTACAAGTTCCCCGAGGTAATAACCCGCCCGCTCGCCCCCCTTCCGCTTCCCCCCGAATCCGCGCCTCACGCTCTCTCCCCCGTGCAGGTCTCCTTCTCCTACGACGAGAGGTGCGGACCTTACCGCCCGCCCACTATCTGCCACGCCACACGGGGGGCACACGCGCGCGCGAGCGTCTCCTGCTTGATCCGATCGGTCCCCGTGCTCACGCCCTCTCCGTGCTCCCTGCAGGGACGTGGCGCTCTACGCGCTCGGCGTGGGGGCATGCGGCACGGACGCCCTCGACGAGAAGGAGCTCCACTTCGTGCACCACATCGACGGGCAGCGGCACATTAAGGTCGTCCCCACTCCATCCCTCCATCCCTCGGCCATTCCCCAACCCGTTCTGACGCGAATTTGGTTGCTGTGACGGTTCAGGTGTTGAAATTGGTTTTGGGGGAAGAAATGTGTGCGTTTCGTTTTACAAAACTGTGCTGTCATGCTGGACAGCCTGCTAGCTGCTAGGACTTGTGAGATGGCTCTTATCGTAGCTAAGCAAAAGGGGTATCGGTGCAAGCAATCCTTCCACTTTTATCAGTTTATTAGAGTCATAGATTGGTATTCGCAAATTCATACTCCAAATTTTACTGAAAGTAGACGGTGAACTGTTAGTGAGGGTATTATCTTACTACTTGTGAGCTAGTGCATGAGATTAGTCCATAGCTTGTGTCGACCTCACGTTAATTACTAAGGTATAGCTCGATAGCTCATTTTGGGTCTTATTTTGACCTTTGATGTCATTAAGCTGACCCGAGTAAACTAGAGGAACAAGGAGTTGCATTCTTATCGTGAAGAAAGAATGTTAAATTAATTCATGTTGTCGTGGAAATCATTAAGATTCTGATCTTTATGAAACTATGATTGTGAGTTATGATTTCATTTTGTTTTGGTTATGTGACTAGCAATCTAATAGGAATGCAGGCTGTCAGTGACTTGAGAATTTTTTTTTTGGTATAGCCCGGAAAATCAAAGCAACTGTTCTCATGAATTATGTTGGTTCATCCAAGGAATTCATCTTGTTTTCGCCTAATAAATATAAGAAGTCAAACACTCAAAGATGCATCTTCATGGTGCCCCTTTTCTAAGACCAGCCGATCTCAGTACCCTGGCAGCTTGAGAATGCAGATTCATGTTACTTTTAAACTGACACATTACTGTGTCATCTGTTTGACATGTCATCAATAAATTGTGCATGAAATGTTTCAAAGATTGTGTCCAAGTCAGCATGATGAAATGCTGTGTTCTGTCAGACTTACCCTTATGATGTTGGTCTGTCTATTGAATTGCAGGCTCTTCCTACATTTGTTTCTTTATTTCCTAACAAGAACAGCAATGGGCGTGGGAGTGTTAACGTGCCTGGCATTCAGTAAGTCTTACATGAAGCAGTCGCTTTTGAGTTTTACTTTCCCTTTATTTCATGTATACAAACTTCCCCTGATTTGTACAATTCTTATTGGTTTTTATTTTTCAGTCCCCGGGGCTGTCTGTTAGGATTTTTGCAGCTAACAAAGTTTGTTGACGTATTATGTTCTTTTAGTGGGAAATGATATATGATGTTACAAGTAATTTAGCCTTTTCTTTCCTTATTCAGCTTCGATGAAAGCCTTCTATTGCATGGTCAACAGTACATAGAGATCTACAAGCCAATTCCTTCATGTGCTACTGTAAGTAGATTTCCATCATTCTCAAAAGGTTTTCTTTCAAGATCCCTGTGCTTGGAGGCTATGCCTATGCATGATATTGGTGCTGCCTCATTGACCCGGTATTTATTCACTTGTTCTGGTGTAGAAGTTGCTTGAATAATTTCTAGCGATTGCATCATCAAATCGTTTTTCCATGTGGATTTATGAATATGAGCCCTTTTTTCACTGTTGGTTAAGCCCTTCTAGTTTACTTCCCGTGTGCATGCATGTTAGTTATGACTTGAGGATATCGTAGCTTATTGTTGAGGTTGTTCTCTAAAGTAAAAGATAGAACATAATCACTTTGCTTGTTAATTAATTAGCCATTAATGAAAAAGTTACTGGTATACTGGTACTGTGGTAAATACTGAAGATTGCTTAAGTTATTGGTTTTATGATGGAATATTTTTCAGAGTTCTCATCTCTAGCGTCCACTGATCAAAAAATCGCATGTTGCTTTTCTTCAGGTTGTGAACAATGTTAAAGTAGCTGGTTTGCATGACAAAGGTACAAGAAATGTACTTATTCCATAGTGCATATACATTCGATGATTTGTGCTCCTTGCCTTTTTCATTCTGAAAATTATGGTTTCCTGTTTTTATGAGTTTTATCACTGCTTTGATGCATCCTATTGCTATATCTGGATGACAGCTGGTGGAACTATGATTAAGTTGGTACATGCTATCTTCCAACATTTTCTTCCAGACCAACTATAGTCTTACAATCTAGAAAATAAAAATCCTGCAGCTTTGCTTAAGTACATGGGTGTAATAAATGCACAACATATTCTCAGAAATAGGGAAGCATAATGAGCTGAATCCTTTCACTGGTGCTCCTCACATTCACATACAACCTGCTATCATGCCCTGTTGGGCCTTCAGCTTCGTCGTTGTATATTTTACAATTATAAGAATTAAGTGCACTCTGTTGCAAAACAATCTCATCACTCATCTTGTCCATTTCATCCTATTCTAGTACCAAGTGCACCTTTTCAGCTCGTCTCTCAGATGTCAGTGTCCACCCACTCCTGCAGATTTCTATCTAGTTTTGGTTCACCATCATTGACATTCTTTAAATCCTCTGACCACTTACTTGAAGTAATACCAAAACAACCCTAAGGGATTATAATCAAATTTGTGAATTATTTTATTGAGGCTCTATTTTAATGTGCAGGGAAGGCAACTATTCTTGAGATCGAAACTACCAGCCGTCTCAAAGATTCTGGCGAAGTGTTATGTATGAACAGGTCTGTGATATGGCCATAAGGTTTGAGTCTTCCAATTTTATTTCTGTAAAAAATTACAATGAAACAATGCTGTTAATGCAGGAGTACTATTTTCTTGCGTGGCGCTGGAGGTTTTTCGGACCCTTCTCGCCCATACTCGTATACCACTTATCCCGCAAACCAGATTTCTCGCATTTCCATTCCAGATTCTGCACCTTCCGCGGTGTATGAAGACCCAATCCAACAATCTCAGGCATGCTACTAATTATGCTTGTTGTGCTATTTCTTTGTGCAAATACTCGTGATTCTTACATTCACCTTGTATCTCAGAGAAACTATGATAACAATATATTTCTGTACTCTGTTGATATGGTTTGTGTTGTTCTTGAATTACTTGCTCAACTGCTCATCTTACACTAATAATTCTAAGTACCATTATGTCTTTGTGCTCTTCCAAGCGCTTATGGGTCCAGGTTCTGTCTTATTAACCAAGAAGGCCGATTATATTTCTGTAGAAGAAGTCAATTTGTCATATGTTAACAACTTAACATGTAATTTTTCTGCCAAACCTGATTCCTTTTCATTTTCGATCCAGGCACTCTTATACAGGCTATCTGGGGATTATAATCCTTTGCATGCGGAACCTATGATTGCGCAGGTTGCAGGGTATGACACTCCACCGAATCATTCTTTGTCGTTATTTGGGCTACGAAATCATTGTAGTAACTAGCTCATAAAGAGGACCTAAAGAACTACTAGGTTAGTAATGCTCACTCTAGAGTCAAAAGAATGTTCCATTTTCTTAAGAAGAAAGGAAAACTGTTCCAGTGCGATGAAAACTAATGTAGCTGCCATAGTGGCTGGATACATTTCATTTTTGGGTCATTTAGATTAGAGTCCATTTCCCAGTCAACTTCTATGCACTTTCATGTCCATGTGATTCCACAAAAGCTACTCCCTCCAATCCATATTACCCTTCGCAGTTTTAGACAAAATATTGCCTGAAATACGTCTAGATTCAATGAACCTACGATAAGTAATTTGGATCGGAGGTAGTACTCAATTTGATGTGTACCTACTGCAAGATTCCTCTTCCACCTGGACCAAGCTTCCCATGTCCGAATCTTCGGTCATGTTCTGAAGACTCCCCATCTGATAAGAACGTTTCCAGGTTCACTCGTCCAATACTGCACGGCCTCTGCAGTCTCGGGTTCGCGGCCCGGGCAGTCATCAAGTCCTTCGGCAACGGGGATCCAGCCGCGGTGCAGAACATCTTCGGTCGATTTCTGTTGCACGTCTACCCTGGGGAGACTTTGGTCACCGAGATGTGGCTGGATGGCCAGAGGTAAATACTACTCTAGCTAGCCCTAACTGAATTCTGTATCTGCTGGTCTGTCTGCTCACGGTCCCATGGAATGATCGGCTGTTGCAGGGTGCAGTACCAGACTAAGGTGAAGGAGCGCAACCGCGCCGTGCTTTCCGGATACGTTTTGCTCAAACACATCCCGTCATCATTGTAAGTTCTGCAATCATACACATGACAAAACACTCCACTGTAAAATTTCAATAAATTGCACTGAGGGGTGGCAAGTGTTATGTACTAATCTGCACAGATATACTCCTATGTATACACTTTTTTGTGGGTGGGGTGATAATAACTCGGAGTTGACATGTAGTATCTGTCAAGCCTGTACACAAACGGTTTGTCGTCCTGATTTGATCTTCTCGCCCGTTGATCGATTTTTTGGGTACAAAGGCTGTTCTTTTGACAGCTTTCAAGTGCTAAGGTAATGCTTCTCGAACTTCTAGCGGTGCTCTAGGTCTGTGGATCGTAACAACGGTGAAGTGATTTCAACTCTGAACAAGTATAGCGTGTGGAATAATGCATTTTTTTTCCGAAACTAGCCGCGCCCGAGGTGACCCTGTCTAGTTCAACACGACGTTTTCGTTCTGGGGTTCATAATAATCATGGATCTATCTAGGCTTTTACACTTGCAAAAGTACACGGTAACATATCGTTATCATGAGCGTTAGGTAGACGCTAGAACGTCGTTGTCATGAGCTATAAAGAAGACATGTTCTACATGCACATATATTTTTAACTCTCGGAGACAAAGACGGACTTCGTTCAAAGACCATATGTTTTTGTGGATTTTCCTTCTTTTTGCTAGGCGGAGAAAGTCGTGACTTTTTTCCAAGTGCATATACTATATCCACGAATTCTTTCTTTAAAAAACGAACTACGACGTGTACGGATTAAGTTGGAATCGGTTGCGCTCGTAATCTAGTTGCAAGTTGGAGATTCCCGAGAAGGCGCTCTCAATTCCACAGCTGATGACGCCGTGCATTGGCCCCTTCCCACGGACAAGTAAATCGTGTGGAATAGTGCAAGTTTTCTTTTTCAACTAGCTGCGCCTGGCGCAACCCTTTCTAGGTCAGCACGAAGTTTTCGTTTTGGGGGTCATAATAATCATGGATCTATCCATTGCTTTTACACTTGCAAAAGTACACGCTAACACATCATTATCATGAGCATTACGTAGACGCTAAAACATCATTGTGGTGAGCTGTAAAGAAGACGTATTCTACATGCACATGTTTTAACTGACAAAGACCATATGTTTTCGTGGCATTGACATTTTCCAAGTGCATATCCACAATTAGAATTGTAGAAACATTTAGTACTCCCTCCGTCCCAGAATAGATGTCTTAGGTTTTTTAAATTTTGGATGAATCTACATACTAGATACTAGATTTATCCAAATTTTGATAAATTCGAGACATCTATTTTGAGACGGAGGGAGTACAAAATTAGGGTTGGTTTTGTGGAAAGACCATATGTTTTCGGTTTTTGTGGAAACATGTACTGTACTCTCTTCATTCTGAAAATCGGTGGCATGGAGACTTGGAGAGACAGCAGAGTAGTATAGAAATAGAATTGGTTTCGCCCCTACTAAACTACAAACTCCCGAGAAGGGGGTTCCGGGGGTGCCCTCATTTCCGCAACTAATTAAGAACACGTGAATCATTCATTGCCATGAGCTAAAAGAAGACATAGTCTACGTGCACATATTTTAACTTTAAGAGGGCAAAGGCCATACTGTTTCCATGGATTTTTGCAAGACAAAGTCATGGGTTTTTCCAATTTGCATACTCCTACTATATCCACGGATTCTTTCTTTCGAAAAACGTATGACGTGTACAAATTAGTAAGTTGGAATCGGTTCCCCTCGCAACTACTACTACTAGTTGCAAGCTCCAGATGCCGAGAAGGCCCTCTCAACTCCACAGCTGACGCGGTGCATTGGCCCCTTACGCGAGATGATGAAACCGGAAAAGCAAAAGAAAAAGGCGGAGAAAGAATCGGAAACTCTGAAGAACACAGCAGCAGCAGCAGCAGCACGGGCACGGTCTTCTACGTGCGCGGTAGATATGCTTTTGAAGCTTTTCCTCGAGTTCGCAGCAGGCGTATCTGGGCCATCTGCCTTTGGCACGTGCATGGTTTGTCCCAAGGTAACAAGACCAATTTCTGTGGAGCGCAAAAAAGAAAAAGACAGGTAATAAGAAACGGTTTTCTGCCCAAACGGTTCAGTCACGGACACGTGGGCCCTGCGTCTGGGGGCCCCACACGTCCTGCACGAGTATGTCCGGAATCTTTCTTGGATCCCATCCTGATCGAGCACATCTTTTCTGAAGCATCTCAATGCAAAACCTTGTTTTCGAGGATATACATGAACAAAAAAATTCAAGTTTTTTTTTCTGTGGGGTAAAAAGTCTCATCATCATCATCCTTCCCCGACAAATCTACCTCTCTCAAAAGAAGATCAATAGTACGTACTAGCTAGCTGCAGATTTTAGCTCCAATATACATGGAGGAACATGCGTTTCGCATTTACTGCCGAGCTACAACCCTACAACTACAAGCCGAGAATTGATCTTCACCGTCTACACTGTGTCATGCAAAAACTTCTTCTCTCCGGCATGCGATCGTGGAAAAAAATCGCATGATGGTTCGACGACGAGAGACACAAATATATACACCATCGAGTAGCTGCAAATGAGAGTATTTTGTCTTTTTTTTCGTTTCGATCAAGGGATCGTGGCAGGAGAATTTGCTGACGTGGTGCTTCTATGTCTCTGCAGATCATCATCAGAGGGAGAGGAGCGCAACTGAAATGACGTCGGGGCAGTTGCGGGGCTGCGGGGACAAGTGAATCATAATCCGCATCGCACACCGTGCATCCTAGTTTGATGTTCCTACGTCAGAGACCATGTAATACTGTGTATATGCGTGTGTGTTTCCAGAATTAATAATCTCTCCGTCCAGAATTAGATGTGCAAATCAAAACCGCGACATCTAATTCAGCACGGAGGGAGTAGTTGATCTGATTAGTTTACAAATAATGTGTAGAAACATAAGCTAATGTGAATTTGTTTGCGCTCCATGCATATAGAAAGAAGTCAATAAAAACATTACTCCTACTCTTAGTAAACGACGACTGTGCATTGCATTGAGGGAAAAATGAAAAAGGATCAGATTTCGGCGCCATGCATCGTCGATCTTGGCACGCCTCCCTCTTGGCTCTTGCCTGCATGCATCTTGAATCTGAACGTACGACCAGCCGGTGTGTGTGTGGCTAGCAAGGTAGATGAGTGATGATCGTCGAGAGAATGGCGTGGAATGGATAGAGACTAGAGTGGTGGTTGCCCGACAAAGCGGTTAGTACTGTTCCAGCGTACGTACTACGTCCTCTCCGATCAAATAATGCAAGGCAGTTGCCTTCGGGGGACAAACATAATACACAGTACGTGCCGTGGCTACAAATGCTACATTCATATACTAGTAAATAAATCGTCCGCCTGCGTGCAAATCCAGTAGTCGTTTTTACTCGACGACGCCATTGTTTGTCACCTACCTCACGAGTCACGACGCGACCGTACATATACATGTATTTGTTGCGGATGGTACGGTACAAAGTACAAGCCACATTTAACGGCGGTACGTACATGTTGATCTCTCTCTCCTTCACCCTGCCCATTATTTTTTGCCAGATCTGTCCAAATCTAAAAAATTCAACCGAATCTAACCCCCTCTTGAAAATAATCGGAATCTGACCCCCGAGGTCGGCGCCGTTTAAAATGGCGACAAATTGTACAAGTCGGCGCACACATATTAGAAAACCGAACTGAAGGAGGTCGGCCCCGTTTAAAAAGGTGCTGACCTACCTTTGCCTCCTAGCTGCTTCATCTTGACGCCGACCTGTACAACTTTGGCGCCATTTAAAATGGCGCCAAGCCCAGGGGTCAGATTCGTTTCGGCGACGGGTTAGATTTGGTTGAACTTTTCAGATTTGGGCAGATTTGATAAAAAATACCCATACGCACACACACACACACACATAAAACTAATTAGCTAAAGTGGTACTCTGTCCGTTCACTAATATAAAATTTTCTAGGGTATTTTAAAATAGACTAGATTCAAACTAAAATGAATGTATCTAAACAATAAAACATATCTACATACATCTATTTCTAAAAAAAATGTTGTAAGGTCTTACGGAGGGTACCATGCACCTGGTCGCGGATTAGGAGGAGTGCTTATCTTTTTGAATGACAGGATCGGTACTGTTCATTATTCATGCATGCGCATGATTTGCAAAGCGGCTCTAGCAATGATGCCTGTCCGGACCTCATGCACGTCAAAATCAATTGTACTACTCCGTATATACAATCGTCCGTGTCATCACTGATCATCATAGCTTTACTCTCCGAGGAGTAGACTGCTAATTTGATCCGACGGCTTGTTAAAACAGATGTCAACTCCCTCCACCTCTCTTCCCCCTTCCTTGCTTTGCGAGTCGTGCAAAAAGCATCAGGTCCCTCCCAAGCTCTTCTCGCCGGAGTAGCCGGCGGGGGCCGGAGGAGGGACGCCGGAGTAGCTAGGAGTAGGGCTTTCGGCGGTTTGCCGATAGTGGGCTTCATGTCCGTAGGTGTTGGATATCCAGATCGAGGCGGCTAGATCTGGAGTCAGGGTTCCTCTCTGCCCCTTTCTTGCTCCCATGGCTGGAGCTGGAGGTGTTGTCAGTAGTCACCACGCCTTCCAATAAATTAGCCGATGTCTTCCTGCAGGTGCGGTTTTTCTTCGCGGAGTATCCCCCACTGTGTAGGGTTCGCAGCATAGAAAACAAAAAAAATCCTACGATGGAAACATCTAAGTACCAAGATCTATCTTCTAGATACAAGCAACAGGTGGATATACATCCATAGAATACATACCCTCGAAGACCAAATAGCGTTAACGAGGTTGTACTCGTGGATGATGTAGACGAACGCTTGCCGATCTCAAGATCGTGATGAAGTCCATCCGTCCGGTCCAAAGACGATCAAGTCCGCACCTCAAAGCAGTGGTGCATCCGTGATCACACACTGCGTCACGGGTACCCGACAACCTCCGCCCTCGCTCCGTGAAGCGGAAAACAACAAATCCTTCCAGAAAAATCCACCGGAAACATGTATCTCGCTGATCCGAGACCATGGGGAAATTCTAAAGGGGGAGAGAGATCCTTCACGAGGAGGTGTAAGAGACAAGTGAGAGGAGGGGGTACTTTTATAGGGGAAGGGGGCAGCCCAAGGGGGCATGGCCGCCGGCCATGGAGGGTGCCCCCACCTCTACCTCATTCATGTGGTGGAAGCTCCACTCACATAAAAACCTCTCCACTCACAATTCCACTCACATGCATTAATTTTCCACCAAAATTAATGCAAGCTCTCATTTAAATAAAACTCTTTTATTTATTTATTCAGAATTTTGTTAATTACTTTAATTAACAAACATTCACATAAAACCCCTTGCTAGTATTCCATTTCACATGCAGAACCAGTTTCAGCAATTTCAACCGAATCAGTTTCGGTGTCTAGTGAAATAAATTCCTGTGTTTTCCTTTTATTTTTCTGGCATATCATTTGCTTCGAATGGTGTCAGTATCCCTTAAGTGTGTCACCCTATGGTTCGCGAATAATGCGGACATGATCGAGACCCTTCTCCGATCAATAATCAGTAGCGGGACCTGGAGATCCATACTGACTCCCACACATTCAACGATGACTTCTGTGATCGTGTGAACCTTTTACGTTAGTATCTTAATCCCTTTGTTTCACGATATATTACATGTCCGAGATTCGATCATCGGTATCTCTATACCTAGTTTGATCTCGTTACCGACATGCACTCTTTTCTCGTTCCCGTGATATAACATAATAGTGATCAAATCACTTGCTTGCAAGCTAATCAATGTGATATCACCGAGAGGGCCCAGAGCATATCTATCCGTCATCAGGATGAACAAATTCCACTCTCAATCCATGGGTCTCAACATAACACTTTATTAGTTCTGAATCCATCTTTATAATCACCCAATTACGGTGTGACGTTTGATGTTATCAAGAAACTCTTCCGGTGTTAGTGATTGACATGATCTCATGGTCTAAGGATTAGGATCACTTCGTAAGTTGTTATAGCAATATAAACTCAATGACTTTGATCGTAATGCTATACTTTGGATGAATGTTCATCACACCATTACACTAATGTTGTGACCTCGTTATTAACAACATCCAATGTCCATGATCAGGAAACCTATGATCATCTTGTTAATCAACGAGCTAGTTTATAAGAGAGGCATAACTAGGAACTACCTTTTGTTTATTAAACACACATGTATTAACATTTCCGAATTAATACAATTATAGCATGTAAAATAAATATTAATCATAAATAAGGAATACGATAATAACCACTTTATTATTGCCTCTCGGGCATATTCCCTTCAGTCTCCCACTTACACTAGAGACAATAATCTAGTTTGAAAACTTTGCGTATTAAACACATATGGCTTTCTGGTGTTCCATATACGCAACTGCAAGTGGTTAACATAATCTACGGATCTGACGCTTTCAGGTCCGTGTGTATTTGCATGTCTTTGCGTCTTCACGCATCACTCATTCTCCATTGAGATGGCATTGTATAAATTTGGTCTTTCGGTGAGACCTTTAGTTCCTTGGGGTTAAAACACGTCGATACTATTGTCACACAATATATCTTTAGTGTTAGCCCGTTGCGAACCACACCTTAGTTTGATAACAAACTACTTGACACAAATTCCCTCTTTTGCTGCTACTATAGCAGTCATATACTTAGCCTTTTGTTGTAGTATTCGTCATAATGTCTTAACTTTGGAACTCTTCCAAATCCATCATGGAATCTCCTTTCCATTACATTGTGCCACCCATAGTTTAAATTGAGATAAACTTAATTTGTATCTTATGACAAAACTAGTATCAATGTAACTCTTTACAATGAACTATTTGTAATTGTTTGTCACCTCTACACAAATATATTCTTAGTTATTCCAAAAGATCATAAGAATATCCTTACTATCGTCCAATGATCATTTTATGATTCATTCTGGTATATGCTCATAACACTTAGAGCATAGAACATATCTGGATGTGTGCATATCATGGTATGATTGATCAAAACATTCTCGTGATTTCACTCATCAAGTGTCAAAGCACTTGAATCTTGTTTCACTTATCAAGTGTCGATACACTTGAATCTTGATTCAATTCTTTTCCATGCGACAAGAACTGTTTCTTGTTGTTTCTATATTGAACTCCTTCAATATCTCATATATGTACGTTTGGCACAACCATATTAGCGTCACGGTCTATCCACTATAGACATTCACGCTAAATATTCGGGTTTTGCCTAAGTATTTCATCGAAATAAAATTCTTAACCTCTGTCAATAAAAGATACATCATTTCTAATCAACAAGATGTCCTCCATATAATGTATTAGAAATATGTCTTAGCGCTCCCACTTAATTTCTTGCAAATGAAGCATCTTCATCGTCTCCTGATGAAAACTCTTTTTCATCACGGTGAAGATTCCAACACCGTGATGCTTACTTCAACAATTGAAGTTTGCATGCCCCTTTTAGCATCCTTTGAATTAACAAAACCCTTTGGATCATGTCATGTACACGCCCTAGGTAACCATTCTATTAAAAGAACTTTGTTTTGTTTATTCATCTACCATATAACAAATTATATGTAGTGGTTGCTACTTTAATCCGTCCAAACTAAATATCGCTATAAAAGATCAAATCTTGTCATAGTCAACTCCTTGAACATTGTCGTAAAATACTTTACCGATATGTCGACTATTTCATAGATGTGAAACATCCATGTTTGTTTCTTTATAGATCCAAATACGATCGATAGGTTTTTACACCTTTCCGGAGGGTCTTCCAAGTTCAAAACTGGATTTCTCGTGTATGGAACTATCAAGGATTTTATGGCTTCAAGCCATTTGATAGAGTCAGGGCCCATCATTGCTTCTTTGCATGTAGTCGGTTCATCATTGTAAAATAATAATGATTTACTCTCAAATCTTAGTGTTTGATTGTTTATCCGACCTACTTGGTTTAATAGGAACTTAGATCTCCGTGACCGTAACCTTTGAGGCACGTGATCCATGAGCATTCTGGCTGCCTCCAGAACATTTTCCGGTGCTGCGCAATTCAGCACATATAGCTAAGGTTCGTTAACCTTATCAAAGTTCTATTGTCTTCCCACTTAACTTTTATGAAAAATTCCTTCTTCAAAAAACTTCACATTTCAAGAGACAAACCCTTTTGTCCTCGGTGTTATGGAGGAATAACAAATTGTTATTTGAAATAACCTACAAAGACATGCTCATCCGACTTTGGTTGTAAACAGCTTACTTATGTTTAGCATACCAAAATTTAAGAAATGACAACTTGGGTTTTACCCCAAACCATAACTTCCATGGTGTCATTTCAACGGATCAAGATGGAGCTATTTTCAGTGTAAAAGCGGAAGTCTCTAAAGCTTTAATCTTTTAAAACATAATGGCAGTTTTATAAATAACACCTTTGATCCAACCATGTCAAACAAGGTTTTATTACAAATCTCAAACACTCCATACTCCTATGGTGTTTCAGGAGACGTAAATCTAGGTGTTTTGCTAAACTTGCAACTCAAATAAATCCCTTTATGATAAAATCATAGTTCATTTATTTTCTTGTTACACTTGTAACTCAAACAAATCCCTTATGATAAAATCATAAACCATTTATTTTCTTGTTACAATGATTTTCCACTTCATCTTGGAAGTCTTTGAAATGTTTTTCAAATATTTCATACTTCTTTCTCATTAAGTGAATATTCACTCAAATTTCCGGAAAAATCATATGAAGTTGAAACCCATCGCTTACGACTCCACATAATGTACTACATATATCGATATGTATAAATTCCAACAATTTAGTCGTTTGTTCTTCTTTGGCCTTTGAACGAAGTTTTAATTATCACGTGGAAAGTCTCACAAGCGTCACTTGATCAAATCAAAGACTCCAAAAATCCATGAATATGGAGATTCTTCATGTTTTCTTTCCAATATAATTTAAACAACGATGTCACTTCGTAAGTAACTTTTAATCATTTGTCTTGCGACATTTTAGCATTAGGTTTTATGGATGTGATTTCTCCAACTAGATTTGTAAATCATCTATCTTATATGGAATACGGTAATTATTTGAACAACCTTTGTTCTCATAATACCTGATTTAAATAACAATTATTAAAACAAATCTTGAAGTCAAGCTTTGATGTCAACGAGAAATACAAACAACGGTTTGTTTTTTTTCGATGAACATCATCACATATTCTCTTGCTAGTTACTTAGGCCATTATGGTTCATGGATTGCGTTGTTTTGTATGAAATTTCATACCAACCAATTCGGTATCCAATACCCAAGAACCACATTGTTTAACAAGCAAAGAATACAACCATAACATATATATCATTTATATATCTAAATTGGATATTTCCAATCTTTTATTTTCTGCCAAATATATTTTATAGATTTTCTTTCAGCATTGATTTTTCCTTTTAAAAGAATCTATCAACATCAAAAGTGGCGCCATATATATGACACATAGTCCAAAGCGTGTATATTCAAATAATAATACATTTGGACTTGCACTTTGAAGTAGATCACCATCATCAAATGATCGACGTTCTTTCAAATTCCATTCTTTAGTAATCTTTTAGTGTAGTAAACACTTTACATACACCTTCTATTCATCCTTATCATGACGACTTTCATGATCAAGCTATTATAGCTTATAAAGATGAATCGTGAGTATAACGTTACTTTCCAAAACCCTTTTGGATGATTAGGATGTCTAGCATTTCCAACCTTCGTAAATTCTCATCCAATATGAGAACATATATTATACTCTATCATATTGCAACCAAAACATTGTTTCAGATATCGTTATATCTGCCACACATGATGGTTTCTAAAACAATTCTTTCAGCTCCTAGATAAACTTGATATGAAAACAATCAAGAATCATGGAGACAAACATGATACTTAAGATACTAACATTGGAATTATTACTCTCAATTTAATACCAACTATTAAATTTCACGGAGTAAATAGAGTTTGTTGAAAGTTTGCAATAGGACTTTAAAATTTGATTCACACTCAACACGATACGATACCAGTTCGTAAAGTAAATATCCAGAATTCTATAGTTCTATTATCTCAATTACAACTAAGCATAAAGTGGTGAACTAATGCCAATGACTACAGCAAATTATGCAAATTCACTTTGATTTAATTTATGATAAATTTAGCTCTAATAATCCAAATTAGAAATGAACTCCCACTCAAAAAAAACATCCCTCGTGCCTTTTTGGTGATTACATGAACCAAATCCACTACACCAAGTCCGATCATCACGTGAGTCGGTGTAGCTTCAAAGGCGAGCATCCATATGGTCATCATATCAAAACATATGACTCGTGCTTAACCTTTCGGTCCGTGTTCCGAGGCCATATCTGTACATGCTAGGCTCGCCAAGTAAGAACCTTAATATTCGCGTGTGTAACTGTCTTACACCCGAGATATGCTCGTGGATTCAAGTACACCCGATCATCACGTGATGCCTTGAAGCGACGAAACATTGTCGGTGCATACTTAAGGAAGAACACATTTTTATCTTGATATATAAATGAGGGATCATCTTATTATGCTAATAAAACGCCAAACAAGCAATATAAGATGCAATCAAACATCACACGTTAATTAGTGGAATGATATGGTTCCCGCATATGATCTCTATCATGTGCATCATGGTATGATCTCTATCATACCTTTATGTGTAAATCCAAGGTCTATGGAGTTTACACATTATGTGTCTTGTAAGAGTATCATCTCATACTTCTACTTACAACATCACCATATCATAACACTAGCCCAGCAACAATCTAAACTAGACGCCTCTAATTTATCCATTGCAAGTTTTACGTGGCTTAGGGCTTTCGAAGATAGAACCGTTCTTACCTACGAACATCAACCACAACGAGGATAACCAAATTGTTGACAACTCGTTGCAAATTAGATATTAACTATAGTAGAAGAGACAGACACCCTCTAGCCACTTATGCAAAACTAGTTGCATGTGAAGCGTGGAACAGGTCTCATGTGCGAGGACATGTAAAGTTTGTCCGGACCGCTTCATCCCACTATGCCATCAATATCCAAAGTACAACTAAGAAGCAATAAAATGATCATCATCGCCCACATACTCATATGTGTACTACCCGTGCAAAGCATCTACGCATAGATCCGGCTCTGATACCACTGTAGGGTTCGCAACATAGAAAACAAAAAATTTCCTACGATGGAAACATCTAAGTACCAAGATCTATCTTCTAGATACAAGCAACGGGTGGAATAACATCCATAGAATACATACCCTCGAAGACCGAATAGCGTTAACGAGGTTGTACTCGTGGATGATGTAGACGAACGCTTGCCGATCTCAAGATCGTGATGAAGTCCATCTGGTCCAGCCGGTCCAGCACGATCAAGTCCAGCACCTCAAAGCAGTGGTGCATCCGTGATCGCACACACGTACGGGTACCCCGACAACCTCCGCCTCGCTCCAGTGAGCGGAAGCAACAAATCCTTCCAGAAAAAGCCACCGGGAACATGTATCTCGCTGATCCGAGACCATGGGGAAATTCTAAAGGGGGAGAGAGATCCTTCACGAGGAGGTGTGAGAGACAAGTGAGAGGAGGGGGTAATTTTATAGGGGAGGGGGCAGCCCAAGGGGGCATGGCCGCCGGCCATGGAGGGTGCCCCCGCCTCTCCCTCATTCATGTGGTGGAAGCTCCACTCACATAAAAAACATCTCCACTCACATGCATTAATTTTCCACCAAAATTAATGCAAGCTCTCATTTAAATAAAACTCTTTTATTTATTTATTCAGAATTTTGTTAATTACTTTAATTAATAAACATTCACATAAAACCCCTTGCTAGTATTCCATTTCACATGCAGAACCAGTTTCAGCAATTTCAACCGAAACAGTTTCGGTGTCTAGTGAAATAAATTCCTGTGTTTTCCTTTTATTTTTCTGGCATATCATTTGCTTCGAATGGTGTCAGTATCCCTTAAGTGTGTCACCCTATGGTTCGCGAATAATGCGGACATGATCGAGACCCTTCTCCGATCAATAATCGCGGGACACGAGATCCATCTCGACTCCCACATTCAACGATGACTTCTGTGATCGTGTGAACCTTTTACGTTAGTATCTTAATCCCTTTGTTTCACAATATATTACATGTCCGAGATTCGATCATCGGTATTTCTATACCTAGTTTGATCTCGTTACCGACATGCACTCTTTTCTCATTCCCGTGATATAACATTCTAGTGATCAAATCACTTGCTTGCAAGCTAATCAATGTGATATCACCGAGAGGGCCCAGAGCATATCTATCCGTCATCAGGATGAACAAATTCCACTCTCGATCCATGGGCCTCAACATAACACTTTATTAGTTCTGAATCCATCTTTATAATCACCCAGTTACGGTGTGACGTTTGATGTTATCAAGAAACTCTTCCGGTGTTAGTGATTGACATGATCTCATGGTCTAAGGATTAGGATCACTTCGTAAGTTGTTATAGCAATATAAACTCAATGACTTTGATCGTAATGCTATACTTCGGATGAATGTTCATCACACCATTACACTAATGTTGTGACCTCGTTATTAACAACATCCAATGTCCATGATCAGGAAACCTATGATCATCTTGTTAATCAACGAGCTAGTTTATAAAAGAGGCATAACTAGGAACTACCTTTTGTTTATTAAACACACATGTATTAACGTTTTCGTATTAATACAATTATAGCATGTAAAATAAACATTTATCATAAATAAGGAATACGATAATAACCACTTTATTATTGCCTCTCGGGCATATTCCCTTCACACTGGCCGGCCATGGAGGCGGGGGGTGGTGGTGTTGTGCGGCGAGATCTGTTCTGGTGAGGGTGCTTCGAGCGGTGCTGCTTTCTCTGGCTGGCCATGGTGGCATAGGAAGATGGCGGCGCGGTTCCTAGAGCCCTGTACCGGCTTGGAAGCTTATCGCTGGTGCTGTGGACTGCGGGCCAGATCTGATTCATCCCCTTTCTCTGGACTGCCAAGGTGGCGAGGGGAGAAGGAGATGGATGGTGGTCTTGCTTGCGGTTATGCGGCGCCAGAGGGATTGCGACAAGCTCAAGCTGCGGCCGGTTCCAAGCGTCGGTGAGGAGCACCGTCGCTATCCTTGGCCAAGGGGGCCTCGCAGCACCTCGCGAGTCCTTGCTCTGAGGAGTCTATTCCTCCAGGCCGTCGAGCCAATGCGGAGGTTCTTTGATCTTGTCGCGACAATCCATCCTGGCGTCGATCCAAGTGGTGTCGTCCCCGGCGTCGCTGCCAGCGGCGTTGTTCGAGATCTAGGTGTTCTACCGGTGGAGAAGAAGGGCCAGATTGTAGTTTTTTCCCTGCCTAGGGTCCTTCTTGTATATTGCGAGGCCTGTTTGGTTTTTGCTTTGAACCTTTGGGTTTTTATTGTAATTGTGCCCACCGTTAATGGAGATTGGGCCTTTCGGACCTATTCCCGTTTGAAAAAAACAGATGTCAACTCCACATTTTTTGCCTACCGTACTGAGACGGCCTATCGCCAAAAAAAAAAAAACAGGGACAACCGGGTCAATGAAGCCGAATGTGGGGCCAGCGCATCATCACCACCTGCCAATCTTCCCACGGCAACGAGTGGTCCGCCTCCGTCTCCTCACTTCGGTTAATGAGAAGCCTGCCTTCGTTCTTGTGTTCTTTTCTTCACGCTGAGGAACGGTTAACGTTAAACTCCGCCGCACCTTTTTTTTTTCCTAACCCTACACGCCACAGATAACTTTGCCTGTAATTTGCTTCCACGAGTTTAAGTACTCCCTCCGATCATAGCACTAGTTTAAATTTGAACTAAACCACGAACAACTGTTATGCATGGGAGGGAGTACTAGCATTTTCCGGTCGGAAAATTGCATCGAGGGAATGTGAAAATATTAGTCTCTCGGAACAAACACATTCTAGACCATCAAAATTTTACAGGGCGACGTCCTCTTTAGATCGGAGCGGAGCCTGCCATGCACTCGCCGACTCTTTCTAGGCACATGGCTGACCGGTAAGCTGCTTCGAGAGCTGCGTCCTTCCGATGCTCGCGACTAAGACGGTGGCACCGCACGGCCTAATGCTTTCTAGGTTGCGGTGTTGTCGGCGTCGTTAGGGTGCGGTCTTTGCTTTGGTCGTGGATCATCGACCGGCCATTTTATGGCATGGATGAAACTTGTAGTGTAATCTCTTCTGTCTTAATATATGAGAGTGTCTAGATCTCAGGCGTACAACTTCTTATGTCTAAGTCGCTGATATCATCCTACTATTTGTGTCAATTCTCAGTTGCAACATAGTTACGACCTATACAATTTATACTAATTCTCAGTTGCAACTCATTAAAACTCCAGTTACAACCTAGTTGCAACTCATATGAAATTCCCACGTTGCAGGTAAATCCAATGGTGAGAGAGGTGACTGAGACCTAAGAAATTCTCAGGCGCATGAGAACCGGCAAATCCGTTGATATATAGACACGTAGATCGCTCGCACGTTTTAGAATTTTTTTTAGAGTGGATGGAAATTTTCTTCCAAAATGGAGTGCGAATGAATCCTTCTAAAGAATTCCTAAAGGTTGCAATCTTTTAAATTAAGCGGCCGTAAGGATCCGTGTCGTCCAAAAATCCAACTACATATTCCTTTGAATCGGGATTTGATTCGAGCTTGCCGCTCATTTATTCCTTTCAAAATTGAATGATTTTGGCAAGCGCGCAAAGTAATCCACGAATCATTTTCAGTTTTCTTTTCAATACTTCATGATGAACGGCATAGAATTATGGTGTCGAAAGTTCCCCTGTTAATTTCGCAACTAGTTAAGAATGAGAAGAGCGTTCTTATAATAAGAAAAGCCTATTGGCCCGATCCTTGTGAGAGCTGAGCTAGGGGAATATGCGATGACGAGACGGGAAAAAGGTCGGAGGAGAAAAGAAAAGGAGGGAATCTGAACTCTCGATCGAAGCGTAGAACACGGCACTGTCTCCTAGTACGAGAGCGGTATGTATAGCAGTACTTATATGCTTTTGAAGCTTTTTCTCGAGTTCGCGCCAGGCATATCTGATGTGGATCATCCGTCTTTGCGGTCGCACTCGTACGTACGCAGATGGCAAATGATGCAATCCTCGGTTCGTCATTCGGAAGAAAAAGCAGATCGCCAAATTACCGTGAGATACGTACTGAGATGACCAAAATATTCGGTTAGAGCATCTCCACTCGGTCGGCGAACCCAGGCCAAAATCTGGACCTTTTACGGCGAGCAGCGAAGTTTTCGGCTGAAATGCGTCAGGTTTCCCACGATTCTGCTGACCAGCACGAACACAAAACGGCGGTATATTTGAATCTTTATTGTTTCCGTCGGCGAGTGCTCGGCCACGAGGTGTTCGACAGTACGCCCACGAATTCGGCGGCTAATTTTTATTATAAAACAGGAGAAATGACACTCAGTCGTCGATGGGGATGGGCTCCTGCGGCGTGGCCGACGCGGCGTTGTCGTCCGTCTCGCCGTTGATGTTCGCCGCGTTGGAGGAAGTAGAGGCAGAGCTCGGCGTGAGAGCGTTCGGCGCAGGCACGTTCGGCGCAGAGGAAGGGAAAGCCGTGATCACGCCCTGCAGGATGGCCTGACGCTGCTGTTAGCACAGCTCCTGCCGCCGAGTACTTTCCGACGACACCGACGAGGAAATTCCGACGAGACGACACGCACGTACCCGATAACGTCCGCCGAGATGCACGTACTGCTAGCCGATCGGTTTTTTTGATCTAACTAGTATACTCACGCACGCACACGCAAAACAACTTTGATCGCCAAAGGCTCTTGTCGAGCCTTGCTTTCTTTTGTATTGCTTCTCAACTCACACGGTGGTGTTTACAAGCCAGGATACACGCATATATATATGCCAAGACTAGACAACCGACTTGGTAGCTAAACCTAGCCTAATACATATACGTATAGTATCTGGACACCTACACCTACTCGGACTGCAATTTCAATACGTGTAGGACACGTGATTATCTAACAATCACCCCCTAATCACGATGTGCTTCTTTACATCGACCTGGATCCCAAATGCGCTCCTCATGGCGTCATCCTTAGCATTGCTTTCGCCATCCCCTTCCTTGGCACCCATGTCACCGACATTGCTTTCGCCGGCTTCTCCATGGTTTCACATCGACCCTTCTCGTCCGCGTCCTTCTTTTCTGCGTCCTCCTTGTCGATATTGTCCATGAATGTGCCTTCAGTCTTCACTGGTTCCTTGATGAACAAACATTGATTCTCGTACTCCATCTTCACCAGATAATTTACCGTCCAAAATTCTTTCTTCGGATAGTAGTCCACCACGTCTCCCATGCGTGCTTGCGTCGGTCGTAGTCGTCTCATCTCCAGTGCAGTCGGAGGCTCTGCGACATACTCTTCTGCGTCCGACAATGCGCTTGTTTCTTCGGTTTCTGAACCTTGTGTGCCTCCACGTAGAGCTCCTAGAGTCAACGGCTCTACATGCAGCGTATCCTGCATGCCTATTTCTGAGCCAATTTCTTGACTCACCACCACATCACATGGCCCTTGCACTTCTGGACACTCCTTTGCCCCAAGCTCTTCACGTGGATCATCACCTCCTGTATTAGCGGATGATGAGCTAAACACAACACCTTCTAACTCTGTTTTTTCTGACCACGGACTAGCCTTTTCTCCGGACACTTTTCCTTCTGGGAGTATCCCTAGTGCTTTTGGCCTGGTGTCCACGCCTGGAGCACCCCCTAGGCCTTCAATCTCTTCTGGGTCTGAATTTGCTGACAAAGATAAGCTTGGTTGATCCATATTTTCTTCATACTCAAGATCCCACGTGATGTGAAAAGATGAATATTCCGGTTCCTTGGAGCCCCAATTCCATGATTTCTCTTCCTCAAAGACTACGTCGTCCGTGAAAACCACCTTATTGGTATAGGGGTTGCACAAACGGTATCCTTCGAGCCTTCATAGCCTGTCATGATCATTGGAGTACTGATTCACCTTATGCACCACACATCCAAAAGTGCGAAGATGATCAACCGAGGGCTTCCGTCTGTACCATGCTTCATACGAGTCATACCAACTCCACTCTCGGTTGGTTCCATGTTCAAGCAAATACACGGCCGTATTACCGCCTCACCCGAAGTTTCTGGCAAACCTTTACTCTTCATCATCCTCCGTGCCATGGTCAACACGGTTTGATGCAGCTTCGCCTTCTGATCAATGCGTGAGCTCTTATCTTCGCCTCCACCTTAAACTCTCCGGCTTCCTTGATCTTCTCGAATGCTTGTTGTGCTTGATACTTACTTTTCAGCAACACAATCCACATGTATTTACTATGATCATCCACCACAAGCATGAAGAACTTATTGCCGGACGGAGTTGCAGGCAAAATTTCAACGCATAGACCGCCATGATCAGATTCTGAAGCTTCACTCGCCTCAAACGTGGCTTCACGTAGAAACCGGACACTCCGTTGCTCGTGATCCACACACGGTAGATCATGATCCACTTGCGCCACAATCTACGTACCCGGTGATGGAGGATCCTCCTCATCCTTCAGCTCAGTTACTTCGAGCATCAACATCATCGGTCCATCATCTTCTTCTTCCTGGGCGATGAGAGCCCTCTCCTTCGACGATTTCTTGCAATCCTTCTTGAAGTGACCGAGCTCGCCACACTTATGACATCTTACTTTCTTGATGTCAAACTTCCTCCGCGGCGGAGCCTCGTCCTCGTCCTCCCCTGCGATATGCTTTTTCGCTGGGCGAGAATCTTCTATCACTCACATTGCGGATGCTTTATCGCCCTTCTTTTCCTTGGCGAACAACGCCGAGCCATAAGCATGAGATGCTCATCCACTTTCGGCGCCATAGGTGATCTTCATCCGCTCGTCGTGCGCCTTGAACCGTCAACTAGATCATCCATCGTGAGAGTCTTGAGATCAACGCATTGCTACTTCGCCGAGACAACGGGTGAAATGTGGCGGCGCCGCGGAGGAAACGCCTCACAATAGAGATCTCATCCAGCTTCTCGCCAAGTCCGCGAATCCCATTGACGGTGTAGCGACCCTTGAAGCAAAAGCGTCTAGCGTCTCATCTTCTCCCATCTCCGATTCTCGTACTTCTTACGCAAGGTTTGCGGGGTCGCCTCATGACGCCTTCGTGCCAAGATTTAGCGTCTTGGCGTATCCCACACCTCCTTTGCAGATTTCTTGAGATCGGTGTTGCATCGATCCGTTGGCACCACCGAGCGGATGGCCGTGAGTGCTAGTCGGTCTAGGTGGTACTTCAACGCCCTTCTTGAACTTCGTCGCCGCTGGATCGACCTCCTCCCAGTCTGGCGCCTTCTGCCCACTCCATCGGACCGCCCGCATCGTAGTTGTCGCGCTGTACCGCGGATCTGCATCGACACCGGCGCACGCAGACGCACAGAATACTCGCCTAACTCCTTCGCCATGACCTCCGTTACTAGGAGATACTCACGAGGCTCGATACCAATTGTTAGCACAGCCCACGAGTACTTTCCGGCGACACCGGCGAGGAAATTCCGACGAGACGACGCGCATTCGATAACGTCCGCCGAGATGCACGTACTGCTAGCCGATCGGTTTTTTTGATCTAACTAGTATACTCACGCACGCACACGCAAAACAACTTTGATCGCCAAAGGCTCTTGTCGAGCCTTGCTTTCTTTTGTATTGCTTCTCAACTCACACGGTGGTG
Organism: Avena longiglumis; assembly: GCA_030063025.1. Lineage (NCBI taxonomy): Eukaryota > Viridiplantae > Streptophyta > Magnoliopsida > Poales > Poaceae > Avena > Avena longiglumis. The sequence goes on from CP125975.1 coordinate 18,488,283, forward strand.
TTTACAAGCCAGGATACACGCATATATATATGCCAAGACTAGACAACCGACTTGGTAGCTAAACCTAGTCTAATACATATACGTATAGTACCTGGGCACCTACACCTACTCGGACTGCAATTTCAATACGTGTAGGACACGTGATTATCTAACAGCTGCGTCATGTATCAGGCCTTGACCGGCGAGATCATCTTCGACGTGTCCTCGCCGCCCATCAGGAACTTGAGGTCCGTGTTGCGCTTCTTGGCGGCGTAGTTGCCCTTCTTCTCGGCGAGGTTGGCCTTGATGAGTGCCACCTTTTTCCCTTGTGTCTCGATCAGCTTCTTCCAGCGCTCCTCGCTCTTCTCAGCCCTCTTCTCGGCATGCGCCCTCGTGTCGGCGTTGCATTTCTCGATCGAAGCCTGCAGACGCTCGGCGGGAGGTCCGGTGGCCTTGAGCATCTTTGCCTTCTTCTGGCCGAGCTCAGGTCTTCCTTCGCTAGCAGCAGCTGTCGGGGCCTCTCGGTTATAGACGCCGTCCTTGCTCTTGGAGAGACTCAAGCGAGTGTCCCGCCACTTCTCGCAATGCTCGATTTGCTCGAAGACATGATGGAACTTAAACTCCATCTTCATGTCCTCTCAAAACAGAGCAAGTGCACGACGCAGCTGCAAAATGAAAGTGTGTCATGTTCTCTCCACTGGCTTGTGTGCGGTCGACCTCTTCCACGTAGTTGTGCCACTTGCTGCACGCAGTCTGGATGATCGCCCAATGGTTGGTTATTGCCTTCTCCCCTCGCTCCATGTGGATTTTGCGATACTTTGGGTCGCACATGCTACGCTCGTCGAATGTTGCCTTCACGCACCGCTAATAATTGTCGGAATTTTGGTTCACACCGGTGATCGGATCCATGCTCACCGTCTTCCAAGCTTCGGCGAGCCAGGTGTCCTCGACCACGGTCCATTTGAGCCGAGCGTCCGCCAAAGTGCCTGGCTTCTTCTTCCCCTTCTTGCCTTTCGCCTCGGTCTCGGCGTCCTCTGGCTGCGTCTGCTCGGCCTGCGTCTCCTCGGCATCGATGTCGGCGAGGTCCTGGGACTCAATGCCGCGCTCGGCGTTGGCCTGGGTCTGCTCTTCCGTGAAGAAGGAGGGTGGTTGGAGACCGAGCCTATTGCGATCAAGTCCTCCATGTATGCCTCGGCCGTCATGCCGGCCGGAAGTGCGTCCGGCATTCCGCCGAATAGGTTGCGCGCGTCGGCCTCGCCGAAGGGCGCCAAGTTTACGTCGAAAGGCAGCGGTCCGCCACGCAGAGCGGGGCTTGCGTACGCCGGAGAGGTGGAGTAGGAGAGGTTGATGTCCACGCGGAAGGCCGATGGAGGGCACGGCGCCGGGCAGGGGAAGATCACGTTCGGGTTGAACCTGAAGGGTTTCGCGGCATAGTAAATCAAAATTTTCTACGGATGCGGACAGAGGGAAGCCAAGATCTAATCTAGGATATGCAAACAACAAGAGAGATTGGATTAGATCTTCATACCCTTGAAGATTCGCACAGCGTAACGTTCGTCGGAACGTGGGTGATGTAGTCGTACTCGCTTCTCCTCCTCGCGATCCGATCCGATCTAGCACCGCAAGTGGCGATGCCTCCGTGAGATGCACACGTGCAGCACCTCGACATCTACTCCTTCCTCGGTCCAGCAAGTATGGTGGAGAGATGGATTGGATCTACAACGCGACGGCGTGGTGCAATTGGTGGAGTGTTTCTGCAGCAGGGCTTCGCCTACACGCAGTCGGGAGGGAGAGAGAGAGGAGGGCAGCAGGGCGACTAGGCTTGAGGGGAAGGTGTGTGTGTGTGGGGGGGGTGCGCCCCAACCCTCTATATATAGAGGGGTGGGCGCCAGCCCTAACCCCTCCCCCAAGCTCTAGGTCGGCGGCCAAGGAGGGAGGAGTGGGGCGCAAGGAACCCCCCCCTTCTAGAAGCTCCAAACTAGGGTTTCCCCTTGTTTGGCCGGCTGGGCCCTATGGGGCCTTGTGCCCCTAGCCCAATGCGGCCAGGGCACTCCCTCATAGGCCCATGCCCCCTCCCGACAGGTGGGACCACGTTGGTCCCCTTCCGGAAGGTTCTAGAAGCTTCTGGTACAATACTGATTAACCCGAAACAATTCCGAACTCCAAAACGGCACTCCCTTATATGAATCTTATTCTCCGGACCATTCCGGAAAAACTCATAAACCAATTATCCAATCTATCCTAGCGTCGAGACACGTTAAGTGTGTGACCCTTCGGGTTCAAGAATATGCAGACATGATCTTCTATCAATAATCAACAGCGGGGTCTGGAAACCCATATTGACTCCCACACATTCATCGATGATCATATCGGATGAACCACGATGCCAGGATTCAATCAATCCCATATATATATTCCCTTCGTCTCACGATAATTTACTTGCCCGAGATTTGATCGTCATGCGTCATACCTAGTTCAATCGTTCCACAAAAAGTACTTTACTCGTTCTGTAATCCGATAACACTTTGTGATTAACTCCTTAACCGCATGCTTGCAAGCGGTGTTGATATCGATTACCGAATGGGCCCGAAGTATATCTCTCCTACTTGGGAGGGACAAATCCCATCTCGATACATACAACCCAACAGATACTTTCCGATCACCTGAGAGACACCTTTATGATCACCCTCTCATAGAATGACGTTTGATGACCTCAAAGCTTTCTTCCGATACCAGGGAGTTGTATTATATCATGGTCTAAGGAATACAATATTTGACATAAGAAAAGCTTCGCAAAGATGAACACGATGACACGATCTAATTGCTTCGCTTAGTTTGGGTCTGTCCATCACATCATTCTCCCAATGATATGATCACATTATTAATCGACAACTCATGTCCATGGTTAGGAAACCTTAACCATCATTAATCAATGAGTTAGTCCATAGAGGCGTACTAGGGACACGGTGTTGTTCACAAACCACACAAGTATTAAAGTTTCCGCTTAATACAATTCTAGCATGGAATATAAACATTATCATGAACAAGAATTATAATAATAACATCTTTATTATTGCCTCTAGAGCATAATTCCATCAGTCTCCCACTTGCACTAGAGTCAATAATCTAGTTTACATTTGGCAACAATCTCACACCCATGGTACTAAGGTGCTGATCATGTTTTACACGTGGAAGAGGTTTAGTCAATGGATCTGTGACATTCAGATCTGTATGTACTTTGCTAATCTTCAGATCTCCATCTGCTATATAATCTCGGATTATATGAAACTTGCGGTTGATATGCTTGGTCTTTGGATGATATCTTGGTTCCTTAGCGAGTGCTATGGCGCGTGTTGTCACAATATCTCCGATGGGTCCAATGCACTTGGAACCACGCCAAGCTCGATGATGAAGTTCTGATCCAAACTCCTTCACTTGACGCTGCGGCGGACATGTATTCCGCTTCTCTTGTAGATCCCGCGATCACGCTTTGCTTGCGGCTTCTCGACTCACAGCTCCTCCATTCAAAATATACACGTATCCTGTCTGAGATTTAGAATCATCCTTGTCGGTGTCGAAACTAGCATCGACGTAACCTTTTACGACGAGTTGTTCATCACCCCCATAGACTAAGAACATTTCTTTAGTCCTATTTAGGTACTTTAGGATGTTCTTCACGGTTTTCCAGTGTTCCACTCCTGGATCACTTTGATATCTGCTCGTCAAACTAAGAGCATTGGACACATCCGGTCTAGTACACAGCATGGCATACATGATAGAACCTATGGCCGAGGCATAAGGCACTTTGCTCATAGCTTCCCTATCATTTACCGTGGACGACCGAGCCTTGATCAATATCTTACACGACAACATAGGCCTTTGAACCTTTCTTTGCCTTATCCATTACGAACCTTTTCGAACTTTGTCTAGGTATGTACTACGGCTTAAAGCTATCAGCGTCTTTGTCTATCTCTATAGATTTTGATGCCCAATATATAAGCAGCTTCACCTAGGTCTTTCATTGAAAAACACTTGTTCAAATAACTCTTCACATCGTTAAGCATGTTAATGTCATTTCCAATAATCAATATGTCATCCACATATAGTACCAGAAATGTCACCGAGCTCCCACTCACTTTCTTGTAGATACAAGCTTCGTAGCAATTTGGAACAAATACAAAGCTCTTGATCACTTGATCAAAACGAAGGTTCCAACTCCGAGATGCTTGCTTCAGTCCATAAATGGAACGCTGAAGTTTGCATACTTTATCAGCATCCTTAGGATCGACAAAACCTTCGGTTTGCATCATATACAACTCTTCATCAATGTTGCCATTGAGAAACGCAGTCTTGACATCCATCTGCCATATTTCATAATCATGAAACGCAGCAATTGCTAATAAAATCCGAATGGACTTAAACATTGCTACGGGAGAGAAAGTCTCATCGTAGTCAACACCTTGAACTTGCCGAAAACCTTTCGCGACAAGCCGTGCTTTATAGACGGTAACATTACCATCTGCGTCCGTTTTCTTCTTGAAAATCCATTTGCACTCAACGGCCTTTCGGTCTCTAGGAGGGTCCACCAAAGTCCATACTTGGTTTTCGCTCATGGATCCCAATTTGGATTTCATGGCTTCTAGCCAATTATCAGAGTCTGGGCTCATCATCGCTTCCTCATAGTTCGTAGGTTCACTGTCTTCTACCAACAAGACAGTCAAGACAGGGTTGCTGTACCACTCAGGAGGGGCACGCGACTTTGTCGACCTGCGACGTTCAGTAGCAGCATCGTCTGAAGCTTCATGATCCTTGTCATTAGCTTCCTCTATCGTTGGTGCAGGCGGCACTTGAACAATTTCAGGTGCTGCGCTACTCTCCAATTCAAGAGAAGGTTCAACAACCTCGTCTAGCTCTACTTTCCTCCCACTCACTTCTTTCGAGAGAAACTCCTTCTCAAGAAAGGAACCGTTCTTTGTGACAAACACTTTGCCTTCGGTTCTGTGATAGAAGGTATACCCAATAGTTTCCTTAGAGTATCCTATGAAGACGCATTTCTCCGCTTTGGGTTCGATCTTGTCCGGCTTCAACTTCTTGACGTAAGCTTCGCATCCCCAAACTTTAAGAAATGACAACTTAGGTTTAGCACCAAACCATAGTTCATACGGTGTCGTCTCAACGGATTTATATGGTGCCCTGTTTAAAGTGAATGCAGCGGTTTCTAATGCATAACCCCAAAATGATAACGGCAAATCACTAAGAGACATCATTGATCGGACCATATCTAATAAGGTTCGATTCCGGCGTTCAGACACACCATTGCGCTGTGGTGTTCCGGGTGGCGTGAGTTGCGAAACGATTCCGCTTGCTTAAGATGCGTGAGAAAATCATAACTCAAATATTCACCTCCACGATCGGATTGTAGAAACTTAATCTTTCTGTCACGATGGTTCTCCACTTCATTCTGAAATTCCTTGAACTTTTCAAATGTTTCAGATTTATGTTTCATTAAATAGATATACCCATATCTACTTAAGTCATCGGTAAAAGTGAGAAAATAGCGATATCCACATGGTCAAACACTCATCGGTCCGCATACATCGGTATGTATGATTTCCAACAAGTCCGTTGCTCGCTCCATCATACCGGAGAACGGGGTTTTGATCATCTTGCCCATGAGGCATGGTTCGCATGTGTCAAATGATTCAAAATCAAGAGAATCCAAAAGTCCATCAGAATGGAGTTTCTTCATGCGCTTTACACCAATATGACCTAGACGACAGTGCCACAAATAAGTAGTATTGTCACTATCTACTTTGCATCTCTTAGTCTCAATGTTATGGATGTGTGTTTCATCCCTTTCGAGATTTAGAAGAAATAAACCATTCACAATAGGTGCATGACCATAAAATATGTTACTCATATAAATAGAACAACCATTATTCTCCGATTTAAATGAATAACCGTCTTGCAATAAACAAGATCCAGAAATAATGTTCATGCTCAACGCAGGCACATAATAACACTTATTAAGGTTTAAAACTAATCCCGAAGGTAAAACTAAGGAGAGCGTGCCGACGGCCATCACATCAACTCTTGATCCGTTGCCAACGCGCATCGTCACCTCATCCCTCGCAAGCCGCCATCTATTCCGTAGCTCCTGTTTCGAGTTACAAATATTAGCAACTGAACTAGTATCAAATACCCAGGCACTACAACGAGGGCTAGTAAGGAAAACATCAATAACATGTATATCAAATATACCTTTGATGGTGCCAGCCTTCTTGTCCTCTAAGTACTTCGGACAGTTGCGCTTCCAGTGACCCTTGTCCTTGCAATAGAAGCACTCAGTGTCCGGCTTAGGACCAGACCTGAGCTTCTTCTCAGCAGGGGCAACGCGCTTGCCGCCGCCATTCTTGAAGGGCTTCTTTGCACCCTTACCTTTCTTGAAGGTGGGGGGCTTGTTGACCATCAACACATGATTATCCTTTTCGATGTCCACCTCCGCAGCCTTCAGCTTTGCGAAGAGCTCGGTGATCGTATCAGTGGAACCAATCTGATTGTGAGTCACTACAAAACTTTTGTAGCTGGGAGGGAGTGATTGCAGAACCCTGTCAATCTTGAGCTCCTCTGGAATCTTCCAGTCCAGTTGCTCAAGGCGTTGAGTGTAGCCCGACATCTTAATGGCGTGCTCACTAACGGAACTCCCTTCCTCCATCTTGCGATTAAAGAACTTCTCGGAGATCTCATATCTCTCGAGCGGGCTGAGTGCGAAACATGGTTTTCAGCTCCTCAAGAATCTCAAAGGGCCCGAGATAGTCTTCAAAACAATTTTGAAGGTCCGATTCCATAGCAAACAACATGGTGCTCTTAATCACACCATAATCATCTTTGCGCGACTAATAGACATTTTCTCATCGGTAGTAGCGATGGCGGGCGTCACCTAACGCATTCTCAAGGACATAGTCCTTTTGACCGCCAGAGAGAATGATTCTCAGATTGCGGAACCAGTTGGTGAAGTTAGACCCATTGTTTTTAAGCTTTTCCTTCTCAGCAAAAACGTTGAAGTTGAAGTTGGACTTAGCCATTTGATCTACAATATTTGTAAGTACAAATTAGACTATGTTCATGATAACTAGTTCAACTTTTAATCAAATTCAACATCCCTCAAGTTGTTTAGTGAACACGATCCAAATTCACCACACCTAATCCGATCGTCACGAGAAGAGATGTGGTTTCAATGGTGGACAACGAAGTGTCGATCATATCATTCATATGACTCATGCTTAACCTTTCGGTTCATGTGTTCCGAGGCCATGTCTGTACATGCTAGGCTCGTCAAGTTAGACCCAAGTATTTCCGCGTGTGCAAAACTGGCTTGCACCCGTTGTATGTGAACGTAGAGTCTATAGCACCCGATCATCACGTGATGCTTGGACACGACGAAATTTCGCAACGGTGCATACTTGGGGAGAACACAGTTTTTATCTTGATATTTAAGTGAGGAATCATCTTATAATGCTACCGTCGCGATCTAAGCATAATAAGATACATAAAAGGATAAACATCACATGCATATAACTTTATGTGACATGGTATAGCCAATCTTCGCGCAATGATCTCCATCTCGTGCATGCCGGCATGATCTCCATCACTCCACCATGATTGCCTTCACCACGAATAGCAACTACAACTATTGCTAACTACTTAGCGATAAAGTGAAACTATTACATGGCGTATAAGAAGTTGACACACAGGTCATACACAATTATAAAGACAACCATATGGATCCTGCCGGTTGTGTACTCATCGACATGCAAGTCGTGAAACATTACAAAAACATGATCATCGCATACATTATACACATCACATCTTGGGCCATACCATATCACAGAAAACACTCCCTGCAAAAACAAGTTAGACGCCTCTACTTTGTTGTTGCATGTTTTACGTGGCTTATGGGAGTAGCATGCTAAGAACGATTCTTACCTACGGAAAGCCACAACGGTGATATTATGGTTGCCAAACTCGGTAAATCCCATGACAACTATAGTGAGAGAATCGGCATCCACCAGCATGTGTGGAACAAGCCACACGTCAAGTGCGAGCCGGTCTCATGACGACGTCGCGTAAGGTTGGCTGGACCGCTTCAATCTCACTATCCGCGTCATAAGAAGAACACAAACAAGAGGCTTGCAACAGAAAACATCAACGCCCAACAACCATGTTGCGTTCTACTCGTCAAACACATCTACGCATAGATCTAGCTCGATACCCTTTGAAGGGTTTGGCGGCATAGTAAATCAAAATTTTCTATGGATGCGACGGAGGAAGCCAAGATCTAATCTAGGAGATGCAAACAACGAGAGAGATTGGATTAGATCTTCATACCCTTGAAGATTCGCTGACAAGCGTTAAATCCGAGCGTGGGTGATGTAGTCGTACTCGCCTCTCCTCCTCGCGATCCGATCCGATCTAGCACCGCAAGTGGCGATGCCTCCGTGAGATGCACACGTGCAGCACCTCGACGTCTCCTCCTTCCTCGGTCCAGAAATTATGGTGGAGAGATGGATTGGATCTACAACGCGACGGCGCGGTGCAATTGGTGGAGAGTTTCTGCAGTAGGGCTTCGCCAACACGCAGTCGGGAGGGAGAGAGAGAGGAGGGCAGCAGGGCGACTAGGCTTGAGGGGAAGGTGTGGGGGGGGGGTGCGCCCCAGCCCTCTATATATAGAGGGGTGGGCTCCAGCCCTAACCCCTCCCCCAAGCCCTAGGCCAGCAGCCAAGGAGGGAGGAGTGGGGGGCAAGGAACCCCCCCCTTCTAGAAGCTCCAAACTAGGGTTTCCCCTTGTTTGGTCGGCTGGGCCCTATGGGGACTTGTGCCCCTGGCCCAATGCGGCCAGGGCACTCCCTCATAGGCCCATGCCCCCTCCCTACAGGTGGGACCATGTTGGTCCCCTTCCGGAAGGTTCTAGAAGCTTCCGGTACAATACCGATTAACCCGGAACAATTCCGAACTCCAAAAACTGCACTCCCTTATATGAATCTTATTCTCCGGACCATTCCGGAACCTCTCGTGATGTCTCGGATCCCATCCGAGACTCCGAACAAAAACTCATAAACCAATTATCCAATCTATCCTAGCGTCGAGACACGTTAAGTGTGTGACCCTTCGGGTTCGAGAATATGCAGACATGATCTTCTATAAATAATCAACAGCGGGGTCTGGAAACCCATATTGACTCCTACACATTCATCGATGATCATATCGGATGAATCACGATGCCAGGATTCAATCAATCCCATATATATTTTCCCTTCGTCTCGCGATATTTTACTTGCCCGAGATTTGATCGTCGGTACCGTCATACCTAGTTCAATCTCGTTCACAGCAAGTACTTTACTCGTTCCGTAATCCGATATCACTTTGTGATTAACTCCTTAACCACATGCTTGCATGCGGTGTTGATATCGATTACCGAGTGGGCCCGAAGTATATCTCTCCGACTTGGGAGGGACAAATCCCATCTCGATACATACAACCCAACAGATACTTTCCGATCACCTGAGAGACACCTTTATGATCACCCTCTCATAGAATGACGTTTGATGACCTCAAAGATTTCTTCCGATACCAGGGAGTTGTATTATATCATGGTCTAAGGAATACAATATTTGACATAAGAAAAGCTTCGCAAAGATGAACACGATGACACGATCTAATTGCTTCGCTTAGTTTGGGTATGTCCATCACATCATTCTCCCAATGATATGATCTCATTATTAATCGATAACTCATGTCCATGGTTAGGAAATCTTAATCATCATTAATCAATGAGCTAGTCCATAGAGGCGTACTAGGGACACGGTGTTGTTCACAAACCACACAAGTATTAAAATTTCCGCTTAATACAATTCTAGCATGGAATATAAAGATTATCATGAACAAGAATTATAATAATAGCATCTTTATTATTGCCTCTAGGGCATAATTCCAACAGAACCCGCCGTCGAACTTCGGCGATGAGGAGTACCTCTGCCGAGCCTGGCTCTCCTGGAAGCCGGCCGGAGAGATCGGCGAGAATCCGGCGGGTGAGCCGACGCTCGCCTGGCTTCCCCAATGTGGTGGGTACGGCGCCGCCATCAAGGCCGAACGCGTCGCCGCCGCGCCGCCATCGCTTTGCTCTTCCGCCGCCTTCATCGCTTTTCTCCTCCGCTTCTTTGCGGAGCTTCGCCCTCTCCTTCATGTCCTTCCGCTCGGCCGACGAGATCTGCCTGGCCTGCTCCTTCTTCTCCCACTCGGCCGAGGACATGCCTCCGGCTTGGTCGGTAGTGCTCTCGGCTTCCTCGCCTTCTTCTCCGTCAGACCCTCGCCGAGGGTCGATCTTGATTGGACGAAGCTATTTGGTGGCATGCCAGGCGGGGAGCTCGGCGGAGTGGCGGGGTGGGGGAATGGGGAAGAAAGGCGGGAGGGGAAAGAAACGGGCGGGAGCTCCGCGAAGTGGCGCCTTCTCTCGTCGACAGAGCTGGCCCACGCCCTTTTTCGTTGAGTCCGGCGTTCCCAGAGCGTACCCGGGATCCTGGGTATGGCCTGGGTAGGCCGGACCAAAATACGCCGAAATCCGGACGAAAACAGGTCCCTGGGTACGCGACTAGGACGAGTTTCGGCGTCTGGACCGAGTTTTGGCATCCAGATCGGCGTTGTGGATAGGCGAGTGGAGATGCTCTTAGATTCAGACTCTGGCCGGCCTTGTATACTCGGGTCCAGCGGCGCAAATTAAAAGAAATCCGGTTCTTCTGGTTCAAATGATTACATATTTCTTGGATCCCGTTTAGGCCTTGTTCGGTTAGTCATGCCCCGGCCGGAATTTAGACTCAATCCCCGCGGGTCAGCCAGGATCGGTCAAGTCGGGAACCAATCCCAGACCACGCTAGAAAACGCATTCGGTTAGACCCGGTCCAGATCCCACCCTGGTCTAAACCACCCCAATCCCGTCCAAATCGCCGGGGAAAAAAACATCTAGTCCCAACCCGTGGAAGCGTTCCCTGCGTGGTCGGCAACGGAAGGACAGCGCGAGGAACCGAGGATGGAGTGGGTGACGGCCACACAACTGGCCGGAGGAGCCGGGCGCTCCCTAGCCCCTCACAGAGCTTGGCGCTCCTCTGCCCATCCACGCCGGAGCGCCGGCGACAGAAGGACGGCGACGAGGATGGAATTGGAGCCGGATGCACGACTGACCGGAGGAGCCAGACGCTCCCTAGCGTTGAACAGAGCCATGCGTTCCTCTCCACGCTGGAGAAGAAGAAGCAGCGCTCCGTCAGTTTGGTTTCGCTCTATCAGATCAGAGGAACTGTAGATTGTACGGCGTTTTATTGGCTGCAGTGACAAACCGAACATGCAAAGCTGCTGCAGGGATTATTGTTGGTTTAGACGAGGGATTAGTGGGGGTCTTGGTGACATGAGGGGATCACCCAATTCCACGGGTGGTTTGTTCCACGTGGGGATTGGTTCCACATGAACCGAACAAGGCCTTAGGTATCACGAGCTTTTCCTTGTTTTCATTTACCTGCTGCCAAAACAAATAAAAGGGCTCATCATCGTTCAGTCCAGCCACCGCCTGGCTAGGCGCCTACCAATCTGTCTAATCCGCATCCCTCTCAAAAGAAGAGGAAAGATAGCAAGCTACGCACACAGTGAGCACTGGCAGCTGATTATTTACGTCTTCCCTACGCATCCTGCTTTTATCACGTGTACTCACTCTGATTTCAAAATGTAATACTTCCTCCATCTTAAAATAAATGTTTAAATTTATTAAAATTTAAATGAATCTAGAGACTATTTAGTATATAGATTTATTCAAATTTTAAAAACTTAAGACATCTATTCTAAGACGAAAGGAGTATATTTTAGGTTTGTGAAGGTAATATATCTAGACACCTTTTACTAACCTACATACTAAAAGGTGTTTAGATACATACAAAGCTAAAATATCTTATACTGCAAAATAGAGGGACTACGTATGTAGCACCTACATGTCGCTACCAGAAATGTCACCCTACATATGTGCACCATCGACATGAGACGGGACTCATTTTGATTTGTGTGTTTTATGAAAATTAAGCGTGTAAAACTTGTTTAATCGAGCGCAATGCATGCATTCTATGCTTCCCACTCGAATCCTCTTGTCGTTACTGCCGGCTTCAGCCGCTCCGACGGCAGCCCCCGCTCCTGAAGAGGTGGAGCACTTGTACCTCTTGTTGTTAGGAGAGACGGTGGAGCTAGGGCTCTAGTACGGCGGCCCCTTTTCTCCATGGTGATGGCGGCTACGGCAACCGCTTGGGCGGCGTGGTGGTTGGGCATGGGGACTGCTTGCAGCCGTGCAGGCCTACCGGTGACCTCGTTCATTCGATGCATGGTGGTGGATCCCAAAAGGTCTAGTCGGAATAAAAGAGGTAGGACGGATGCCCTAGTGGTCTTATTTCGCCCATCTCGCCGATCTCCCTCCCGCATGTCGTGTCCTTGATCTTGCCATCGACAAGGTCCGGACGTCTCCGTTGGCGGCCTTCAAGGATTCGCATATAGTGCTTCCAGACTCTCGATTGGATGAGATCCGGTCGTGCGCGTCGACAACTTGGCGTGTTGCGAATCTCGGCTTTTAGTTGACACCATGGGATGACATGTCAACGCATGTGATTTCCATGGTGTTGACGGAGGCAAGAAATTCTAAGACGACTATATGATTTAAAGATCGATGAACACATTGCTCTATAGGCTGTTGTGTGGGCACCGAACCACACATGTGCATGCGAGCCTAGTGATCAGTGCTCTGCTGCAGCGGCCTCGAGGCGGCAGCACACTCGGGATACTTCAGTTCCGGTGGTGCTCTTCGAGTATCGAGTCTTCATACGCAGGATGAAAACCCTAGGTCAAGCCGTGGTCGCCGTGACCAAGAAGATAACCTAGCGCGTTGATGTACGGAGATGGGCGGCCATAGTGGCGGCGGGATGCATGCGTGTCTACCGCAGTTGGCACGACATATGCAGCAGCAGCAGTGCGAAGTGTGCAACCGGTGATAGGAGGCCCCTCTTTTTTTTCTTTCCAAATTTTAGGTGTGGGTCAGTGCCAAATTTGAGCTCGTCACCGCGAGCACTAGAGCTTGCTAGGCCGATATATAGATAGAGAGTTGTCTATCCCTGCGTCTAGAGGCGGCTAGACGCCGGAGAGGTAGTTGGCCGGCAAAGTCGTTAGTACTGTCCCTGCGTCCCCTCCGTCCATCCCATCAGATCAAATCACAAATAATCAGATGCAATTGCTGTCGGGTTGGGGGTGCAAACACGCACAGCATGTACGCGCCCTAGCTAGCTACTACTCCCTCTGTTTTAGAATATAAGATGTTTTAGGTTCGTAAAGAAAATGTATTTAGACTTGTTTTAGTGTTTAAATTCACTCCAAACCTGAGCGAACCTATGTATAAACTATGTCTAGATACATTTTGCTTTACAAAGCTAAAATATCTTATATTTTGAAACGGAGGAAGTAGCTACTAGTACTAGCAGGAGTACAAGTCACAAGTGTGTGAGCTTCCTATAAATCGCTCGTCGACCGATCGGCTTCGTCTACTACGTTTTGTGTTTGCTCGTGCCAACGCCATCGTCGTCGTCGATATCCATGTCTCGCCACAATTAATTAAGAAGTTTCCATGATCCATCTTGCACTGCTAGCTCCATAATATCGTACGTTACTTGCAACTAATTCGATCGACGGCTGGGGGACGCCATCTGATCTTTAATTTGGTTGCTGGGTTAGGATTAGCACCGTGTCCGTGTGGATTGGGCTCCACGTGAATGCGCAATTAACGGACGTGGGCACTCGCAAATGATGCCTGCCCCACACGGCGTACTTACTCACTAACCTAACTACACTAGTAAGCTAGTACAGTACAGTACCACCCAAATCGCGCCATCATCGCCCCAGTCTCGCAAACTAGGGTGTTCACTAATCCTTCACTAATACTAGTACTAGTAGTACTACAATTTAACCTTTTTTTTTCTTGTTCTTGCTCAAGGGGATTTTACCTTTTCTGTTCGGGTGACGCAAGTCAAGACTCAACAGGCCAACACCGACCACGGACAGCAATGAATCAAGCCGACGAGCGGGGCCAGCGCATCTTTGTCACGCGGGAGGAGCCCACATGTCAGCCTCCCCCGAGGCAGCAGACTCAGCGGAGACATCAGCGTGCGTGCGTGGGTGCCTGCGAATTTCAAGGGGGACCCCGCGACCGCGGAATTTAATGATGCTGGCCGCATGGTTAACGTTAAACCTTCCGCGCCCTGGCAGTGGTCCTTCCTTCCGCATATATGCTCTACTACTACATCACTCCGAATGCATCATCATATCGAATATTATACTCTCTCTGTACCTAATTATAAGAATTTCTTCGCTCGTCTATCCAGAAGGCTGATCCGGACGTCGAATTTCAGTTCGGACGCCAAAAATTGGTCAGCGTCATGACCACAAGCGTGTTTTGGCTCAGGCGAACCTGAGGATCTTAGACGCGAAAACGCCGGACGTGGACCGCGAACAAGATATATATATATTCGCCTTTATTCATCCAAAGTTCGCCATATTCGCCCAAAGTTCGTCCATATAGACCATATTCGTCCAAAGTTCGTCCATGTAGACCATTCGTCTAAAGTTCGTCCGTCTCACTCATATTCGTCCAAATTTCGCCCAAAGTTGTCCATATAGACCAGATTCGCCCAAAGTTCGCCCAAAATTCGGGCATATTCGTCCAAAGTTGGTCCGTATCGACCATATCGCCCAAAGTTCGTCTGTATCGACCATATTCGCCCAAAGTTCGCACAAAACCGCTTATATTCGCCCAAAATTCGCCGAAATTTGTTAAATTTTAGCCAAACGCGGGAACTCACCAGGGTACACTAGTGGGTAACTGTGCGTACCTAGGCCGAAATCAAGCTCCGTCCGACAAAAAAGGTCCGGATTTCGGTTGGATTCGCCAAATGAGTGGAGATGCTCTAAGACACTTTACGTATATGGATATCTTATTTTGTCGGATGTACGAGATTTATTATAGCAGACATTATTTTTATTGGTACGCTTGGTCTAAGTAATTGATAGGACACGATCGAATGGTATATGTATTAGTATGTATGTAGTCCAGTGACAGATCTAGGGTTTTTTGGAATCATCAACGACATACTTAAGACGTCATTTTTACTTGTAAAACACGGTGCAAATTAAGATGATGCACGGCATCGTATGCCGGCAAGCCTGGGCGGCCTCGCCGTCTAGAGGGACGGTAGGTACGCCTATGGACAAATTGACATGACTCTTCCTTCTTGAAGGGCGTTGTGGCTACCCTTTTGTTGAAATTATGCCCTAGAGGCAATAATAAAGATGTTATTATTATAATTCTTGTTCATGATAAAGTTTATGTTCCATGCTAGAATTGTATTAAGCGGAAACTTTAATACTTGTGTGGTTTGTAAACAACACCGTGTCCCTAGTACGCTTCTATGGACTAGCTCATTGATCAATGATGGTTAAGGTTTCCTAACCATAGACATGAGTTGTCAATTGATAATGAGATCATATCATTGGGAGAATGATATGATGGACAGACCCAAACTAAGCAAAGCAATTAGATCGTTTCATCGTGTTCATCTTTGCGAAGCTTTTCCTATGTCAAATATTGTATTCCTTAGACCATGAGATAATGCAACTCCACCGGGAAGAAAGCTTTGAGGTCATCAAACGTCATCCTATGAGAGGGTGATCATAAAGGTGTCTCTCGTGATCGGAAAGTATCTGTGTTGTATGTATCGAGATGGAATTTGTCCTCCCAAGTCGAAGAGATATACTTGGTCCACTCGTGTCGATATCAACACCGCTTGCAAGCATGTGGTTAAGGAGTTAATCACAAAGTGATATCGGATTACGGAACGAGTAAAGTACTTGCCGTGAACGAGATTGAACTAGGTATGACGCATCGATGATCGAATCTCGGGCAAGTAAAATATCGCGAGACGAAGGGAATATATATATGGGATTGATTGAATCTCGCATCGTGGTTCATCCGATATGATCATCGATGAATGTGTGGGAGTCAATATGGGTGCCTGCACCACGTTGATTATTGATAGAAGATCATGTGCGCATATTCTCGAACCCAGGGTCACACACTTAACGATCTCGACGCTAGGATAGATTGGATAATTGGTTTATGAATTTTGTTGAGTCTCGGATGGGATCCGGGATATCACGAGAGTTCGGAATGGTCCGGAGAATAAGTTCATATAAGGCAAAGGCAGTTTTTGGAGTTCGGAATTGTTTCGGGTTAATCGGTATTGTCTGGAAGCTTCTAGAACCTTCCGGGGGACCAACGTGTCCACCTTCCGGGAGGGGCATGGGCCTATGAGGGAGTGTCCGGCCGCATTGGGCAGGGGCACAAGGCCCCATAGGGCCCAGATCCTAGATAAGTTTAAACTCGTTTAAACTAGAGATAGGATTTCTAGATAAGGGAGAGTTTAAATCGTTTAAACTAGAAATAGGATTTCTAGATAAGGGAGAGTTTAAATTGTTTAAATTAGAGATAGGATTGGAGGAGGGGCAGGGTGGCCGCCTCTATATATAGAGGGTGCGCCTCCCCTACTACACACCTTCCTCCAAGCCCTAGCTGCCTTGCTACCTTCCTCTCTCCCTCCCGACTATTTGTAGGCGAAGCCCTGCAGCAGAAATTCTCCATCATATACACCACGCCGTCGTGTTGTAGATCCAATCTATCTCTCCACCATACTCGCTGGTCCGAGGAAGGAGGAGACGTCGAGTCTTGACGCGTGTGCATCTCACGGAGGCACCGCCACTTGTGGTGCTAGATCGGATCGGATCGCGAGGAGAAGCGAGTACGACTACATCACCCACGTTCGACGAACGTTCACTGTCTTGAATCTTCAAGGGTATGAAGATCTAATCCAATCTCTCGTTGTTTGCATCTCCTAGATTAGATCTTGGCTTTCCCTCTCGCTCCGTAGAAAATTTTGATTTACTATGCCGCGAAACCCTTGATGGTATCGAGCTAGATCTATGCGTAGATGTGTTTCACGAGTAGAACGCAACATGGTTGTTGCGCGTTGATGTTTTCTGTTGCAAGCCTCTTGTTTGTGTTCTTCTTATGACGCCGGATAGTGAGATTGAAGCGTCCGGGCCAACCTTACGACGCCGTCGCGAGACCGCTCCGCACTTGACGTGTGGCTTGTACCACACATGCGGTGGTGGATGTCGATTTCTCACTATAGTTGTCATGGGATTAACACCGAGTTTGGCAACCGTAATATCACCGTTGTGGCTTTCCGTAGGTAAGAATCGTTCTTAGCATCTACTCCCATAAGCCACGTAAAACATGCAACAACAAAGTAGAGGCGTCTAACTTGTTCTTGCAGGGAGTGTTTTCTGTGATGTGGTATGGCCCAAGATGTGATGTGTATATTGTATGCGATGATCATGTTTTGTAATGTTTCACGACTTGCATGTCGATGAGTACACAACCGGCAGGAGCCATATGGTTGTATTTATAATTGTGTATGACCTGTGAGTCAACTTCTTATACGCCATGTAATAGCTTTACTTTATCGCTAAGTAGTTAGCAAAAGTTGTAGTTGCTATTCGTGGTGGAGGCAATCATGGTGGAGTGATGGAGATCATGTCGGAACGCACAAGATGGAGATCATTGCGCGAAGATTGGCTATACCATGTCACATAAAGTTATATGCATGTGATGTTTATCCCTTTATGTATCTTATTATTCTTAGATCGCGACGGTAGCATTATAAGATGATTCCTCACTTAAAGATCAAGATAAAAACTGTGTTCTCCCAAGTATGCACTGCTATAAAGTTCGTCGTGTCCAAGCATCACGTAATGATCGGGTGCTATAGACTCTACGCTCACATACAACGGGTGCAAGCCAGTTTTGCACACGCGGAAATACTTGGGTCTAGCTTGACGAGCCTAGCATGTACAGACATGGCCTCGGAACACAAGAACCTAAAGGTTAAGCATGAGTCATATGAATGATATGATCGACACTTTGTTGTCCACCATCGAAACCACATCTCTTCTCGTGATGATCGGATTAGGTGTGGTGAATTTGGATCGTGTTCACTAAACAACTTGAGGGATGTTGAATTTAGTGGGAGTTCATCTAGTAATTTGATTAAGTTGAACTATTTATCATGAACATAGTCTAAATTGTACTTGCAAATACCGTAGATCACATGGCCAAATCCAACTTCAACTTCAACGTTTTTGCTGAGAAGGAAAAGCTTAGAAACAATGGGTCTAACTTCACCAATTGGTTCCGCAATCTATGAATCATTCTGTCATGACAAAAGGACTATGTCCTTGGTAAAGCGTTAGGTGACCCCCTGCAATCGCTACTACCGATGAGAAAGTCTGTCTATCGGCGCAAGAAGATGATTATGGTGTGATTAAGAGCACCATGTTGTTTGCTATGGAACCGAGCTTCAAAATCGCTTTTGAAACCTATCCGGGCCCTTTGAGATTCTCGAGGAGTTGAAAACCATGTTTGGACTCAAGCCCGCTCGAGAGATATGAGATCTCGAGAAGTTCTTTAACGCAAGATGGAGGAAGGAGTTAGTTAGTGAGCACGCCATAAAGATGTCGGGCTACACTCAACGCTGAGCAACTGGAATGCACGATTCCAGAGGAGATCAAGATTGACAGTGGTTCAAATCACTCCTCCCCTACAAAAGTTTTGTAGTGACTCATAATCAGATTGGTTCCACTGATACGATCACCGAGCTCTTCGCAAAGCTGAAGGCTGCGGAAGTGGACATCAAGAAGGATAATCATGTGTTGATGGTCAACAAGCCCTCCTTTAAGAAAGGTAAGGGATCAAAGAAGCCCTTCTGAGAAGAAGGCTGCGCAATGCCCCTGCTGAGAAGAAGCTCAGGTCTGGTCCTAAGCCGGACACTGAGTGCTTCTATTGCAAGGACAGGGGTCACTGGAAGCGCAACTGTCTGAAGTACTTAGCGGACAAGAAGGCTGGCACCATCAAAGGTATATTTGATATACATGTTATTGATGTTTTCCTTACTAGCCCTCGTTGTAGTGCCTGGGTATTTGATACCGGTTCAGTTGCTAATATTTGTAACTCGAAACAGGAGCTACGGAATAGACGGCTTATGAGGGATGAGGTGACGATCTTGGCGTTGCAACGGATCAAGAGTTGATGTGATGGCCGTCAGACGCTTCTCCTTAGTTTTACCTTCGGATTAGTTTTAAACCTTAATAAATGTTATTATGTGCTGCGTTGAGCATGAACATTATTTCCGGATCATGTTTATTGCAAGACGGTTATTCATTTAAATCGGAGAATAATGGTTGTTCTATCTATCTGAGTAACATCTTTTATGGTCATGCACCTCTTGTGAATGGTTTATTTCTTCTAAATCTCGAAGGGATGAAACACACATCCATAACATTGAGACTAAGAGATGCAAAGTAGATAGTGATAATACTACTTATTTGTGGCAATCGACGTCTAGGTCATATTGGTGTAAAGCGCATGAAGAAACTCCATTCGATGGACTTTTGGAGTCTCTTGATTTTGAATCATTTGACACATGCGAACCATGCCTCATGGTCAAGATGATCAAAACCCGTTCTCCGGTATGATGGAGCGAGCAACGGACTTGTTGGAAATCATACATACCGATGTATGCGACCGATGAGTGTTTCGACGCGGTGGATATCGCTATTTTCTCACTTTCACCGATGACTTAAGTAGATATGGGTATATCTATTTAATGAAACATAAATCAAACGCTTTGAAAAGTTCAAAGAACTTCGAATGAAGTGGAGAACCATCGTAATGTAAAGATTAAGTTTCTACGATCCGATCGTGGAGGTGAATATTTGAGTTATGATTTTCTCACGCATCTTAAAGCAAGTGGAATCGTTTCACAACTCACGCCACCCGAACACCACAGTAGCAATGGTGTGTACGAGCCGAATCGAACCCTATTAGATATGGTCCGATCAATGATGTCTCTTCTTGATTTGCCGTTATCATTTTGGGGTTATGCAGTAGAAACCGCTGCATTCACTTTAAATAGGGCTCCATCTAAATCCGTTGAGACGACACCGTATGAACTGTGGTTTGGTGCTAAACCTAAGTTGTCGTTTCTTAAAGTTTGGGGATGCACGAAGCTTACGCCAAGAAGTTGATGCCGACAAGCTCGAACCCAAAGCGAGAAATGTGTCTTCATAGGATACCCTAAGGAAACTATTGGGTATACCTTCTATCACGTAACCAAGGCAAAGTGTTTGTCGAAGAACGGTTCCTTTCTTGAGAAGGAGTTTCTCTCGAAAGAAGTGAGTGGGAGGAAAGTAGAGCTAGACGAGGTTATTGAACCTTCTCTTGAATTGGAGAGTAGCGAAGACCTGAAATTGTTCTAGTGCCGCCGCAACAATAGAGGAAGCTAATGACAAGGATCATGAAGCTTGACGATCTGCTCTTGAGCGTCGCAGTCGACAAGGTCGCGTGCCCTCCCGAGTGGTACGGCAACCTGTCTTGATTGTATTGTTGGTAGAAGACGGTGAACATAATGAACTATGAGGAAGCGATGATGAGCCCAGACTCGAGAAATGACTGGAAGCCATGAACCGAATTGGGATCCATGAGCGAAAACCAAGTATGGACTTTGGTGGATCCTCCTAGCGACCGAAAGGCCGTTGAGTGCAAATGGATATTCAAGAAGAAAGCGGACGCGATGGTAATGTTACCGTCTATAAAGCACGGCTTGTCGCAAAAAGGTTTTCGACAAGTTCAAGGTTGACTACGATGAGACTTTTCTCCGTAGCGATGTTTAAGTCCATTCGGATTTTATTAGCAATTGCTGCGTTTCATGATTATGAAATATGAGATGGATGTCAAGATCGCTTTCCTCAATGGGAACATTGATGAAGAGTTGTATATGATGCAACCCAAGGTTTTGTCGATCCTAAGGATGCTAGTAAAGTATGCAAACTTCGTTCCATTTATGGATGAAGCAAGCATCTCGGAGTTGGAACCTTCGTTTTGATCAAGTGATCAAGAGCTTTGGATTTGTTCCAAATTGCTAAGCTTGTATCTACAAGAAAGTGAGTGGGAGCTCGGTGACGTTTACGGTACTATATGTGGATGACATATTGATTATTGGAAATGACATCAACATGCTTAACAATGTGAAGAGTTATTTGAACAAGTGTTTTTCAATGAAAGACCTAGGTGAAGCGCTTATATATTGGGCATCAAAATCTATAGAGATACAAAGACGCATGATAGCTTTAAGCGAGTACATACCTAGACAAAGTTACGAAAAGGTTCGAATGGATAAGGCAAAGAAAGGTTCAGTGCCTATGTTGTCGTAAGATATTGAGCAAGGCTCGGTGTCCATTCTGATAAATGATAGGGAAGCTATGAGCAAAGTGCCTTATGCCTCGTCCATAGGTTCCATCATGTATGCCATGCTGTGTACTAGACCGGATGTGTCCAATGCTCTTAGTTTGACGAGCAGATATCAAAGTGATCCAGGAGTGGAACACTGGACAGCCGTGAAGGACATCCTAAAGTGCATTGGACCCACTGGAGATATTGTGTGACAACACTGGCGCCATAGCACTCGCTAAGGAACCAAGATATCATCCAAATACCAAGCATATCAACCGCAAGTTTCATATAATCCGAGATTATATAGCAGATGGAGATCTGAAGATTAGCAAAGTACATACGGATCTGAATGTCGCAGATCCACTGACTAAACCTCTTCCACGTGTAAAACATGATCAACACCTCAGTGCCATGGGTGTGAGATTGTTGCCAGATGTAAACTAGATTATTGACTCTAGTGCAAGTGGGAGACTGTTGGAATTATGCCCTAGTGGCAATAATAAAGATGTTATTATTATAATTCTTGTTCATGATAAAGTTTATGTTCCATGCTAGAATTGTATTAAGCGGAAACTTTAATACTTGTGTGGTTTGTAAACAACACCGTGTCCCTAGTACGCCTCTATGGACTAGCTCATTGATCAATGATGGTTAAGGTTTCCTAACCATAGACATGAGTTGTCAATTGATAATGAGATCATATCATTGGAAGAATGATATGATGGACAGACCCAAACTAACCAAAGCAATTAGATCGTTTCATCGTGTTCATCTTTGCGAAGCTTTTCCTATGTCAAATATTGTATTCCTTAGACCATGAGATAATGCAACTCCCTGGTACCGGAAGAAAGCTTTGAGGTCATCAAACGTCATCCTATGAGAGGGTGATCATAAAGGTGTCTCTCAGGTGATCGGAAAGTATCTGTTGGGTTGTATGTATCGAGATGGAATTTGTCCCTCCCAAGTCGGAGAGATATACTTCGGGCCCACTCGGTAATCGATATCAACACCGCTTGCAAGCATGTGGTTAAGGAGTTAATCACAAAGTGATATCGAATCTGAGCAGTAAAGTACTTCTTTGTGAACGAGATTGAACTAGGTATGACGGCACCGATGATCGAATCTCGGCAAGTAAAATATCGCGAGACGAAGGGAATATATATATGAGATTGATTGAATCTCGGCATCGTGGTTCATCCGATATGATCATCGATGAATGTGGAGTCAATATGGGTGCCTGCACCTGTTGATTATTGATAGAAGATCATGTGCGCATATTCTCGAACCCGCAGGTCACACACTTAACGTATCTCGACGCTAGGATAGATTGGATAATTGGTTTATGAATTTTTGTTGAGTCTCGGATGGGATCCGGATATCACGAGAGGTTAGGAATGGTCCAAGAATAAGTTCATATAAGGCGATCAGTTTTAGAGTTGAATTGTTCCGTTAATCGGTATTGTCTGAAGCTTCTAGAACCTTCCGGAAGGGGACCAACGTGGCCCCACCTTCCGGAGGGGGCATGGGCCTATGAGGGAGTGTCCTGGCGCATTGGGCCAGGGGCACAAGGCCCCATAGGGCCCAGTGATCCTAGATAAGTTTAAACTGCGTTTAAACTAGAGATAGGATTTCTAGATAAGGAGAGTTTAAATCGTTTAAACTAGAGATAGGATTTCTAGATAAGGAGAGTTTAAATTGTTTAAACTAGAGATAGGCTTGGAGGAGGGACAAGGCTGGCCGCCTCTATATATAGAGGGTGGTGCCTCCCCTACTACACACCTTCCTCCAAGCCCTAGCGCCTTGCTACCTTCCTCTCTCCTCCCGATTGTTTGTAGGCGAAGCCTCAGAGAAATTCTCCACCATATACACCACGCCGTCGTGTTGTAGATCCAATCTATCTCTCCACCATACTACTGGTCCGGAAGGAGGAGACGTCGAGTCTTTGCGTGTGCATCTCACGGAGGCACCGCCACTTGTGGTGCTAGATCGGATCGGATCGCGAGGAGGAGAAGCGAGTCGACTACATCACCCACGCCCGTTAACGTTCCACAGCGAATCTTCAAGGGTATGAAGATCTAATCCAATCTCTCTCGTTGTTTGCATCTCCTAGATTAGATCTTGGCTTTCCCTCTGTTCGCTCCGTAGAAAATTTTGATTTACTATGCCGCGAAACCCTTCACCTTCGTCCACCTCCCTCTAGGTGCCGAGGGAAACCCTAGGACCAGTCTCTGGTCCGGGCAACAGTGTCATCGTCTTCCTTCTTGAAGGTGTTGCTTGGTGCGTGGTGATTCTGTGTTAGAAGCCGTGGTGGTACTTATCCGGAGGACGCAGCGGTTGTGGGTCACCGTCGTTTAGTTGATCCGCCTTTGTATCCATTTTCTTTTTTCTTTTCTTTCTTTTGTTTGGATGTGTGTTTGCTGCTGTCCCAACAATATCTTGTACTATCCGTTTGATTGCTATATAATCTATAGCGGGGCGAAAGCCTATTCCGAGAGATAAGAGGCGATTTTATTGTCTTCTCGTCCATTAGATATGTTTCTCATAGATATATTTTTCTTTTTAGTTTATTAAGCTATAGGTATATTTTTTTTGTAAATGTAACAAGATAAGAGAGGTGGATATATGGAGCTCTAGCTAGCAGAGACCTAATATGTCAAGTATAACTAAAATCTTCTCTAGTTTTTAATGGTAGGTCAAACATACACGGAAACTTCGGAAACAAACATTGGAGCAAATAGAGCCAATGCATATTGTGCATATACAAATAGTAAATGTTCGCTGGCACATTAAAAACCTTCTAAATCATAACACCATAGATATTTACTTATACAATGTGGTCCTTCCGCGTATTTGCTTGTTCTTGTTGCTCTAACACTCCGAATGCATCATCTCGTAACACCGTAAATATTTGTAGACAACTATATAACTCGATATATTGTAATTTGCATAGATTCAAGATTTATGGTGAGGGATCTTGCTTTTGTTAATATGCTTGCTCTAGCTAGATGATAAAATATATGATTGAATGATTTAAGTATTGGTATGGAAGTAGAGATGGCTCTTTTAGATAGGAGATGGTTCCGTCGTCTTATCTCCCGCATTAGATATGTTCTTCATAGATATATCTTCTTAATGCCGCCCCTTGACTTTGAAAAATTAGTGAAGGAAAATAATTATAGAGACTTAGATGTGAAAAATAGTCATTTGTTCCCTTCCCCAAGCATCCACTTTTATGTTTTATCCCCTCAGAAGTTTTGGGCTAGCTCTGCCAGTGTTAGCATAGGCCTAATATGCCTCTGTAAGTGGAACAGGAATTCATTTCCATATTTCTAGTGGTAGGTCAAACATACACTAAGCCTTCTAAAACAAACATAGAAGAAAATAATGCCAAAAATAAAAGAACCAGCAGATAGGGTGCGTATACACATAGATATATTTTTCCTTTTAGTTGATTAAGCTATAGGTATATTTTTGTAAATGAAACAAGATAAGAGAGGTGGATTTATGGAGTGCTAGCTAGCAGAGGCCTAATAATATGTCAAGTATAACAGAAATCTGCTCTAGTTTTTAATGGTAGGTCAAGCATACACGGAAACTTCGGAAACAAACATGGGAGCAAATAGTGCGGGGACTAAAAGAGCCAATGCATATTGTGCTGGCACGTTGAAAACCTTCTAAATCATAACACCTTAGATATTTACTTATACAATGTGGTCCTTCCGTGCATTTGATTGTTCTTGCTGCTCTACGAATGCATCATCTGGTAACACTGTAGATATTTAGAGACAACTATATATCTCAGTATATCGTAATTTGCATAGATTCAAGATTTATGATAAGAGACCTTGTTTCTGTTAATATGCTTTGGTCTAACTATATGATAATACATGATCGAATGATTTATGTATTGGTATATTGAATTGCATGCACTAGCCAACGCAACGAGAAGTCCGAACTGATGAAAAGGACTAGAAAATATATTTCAACACTTACCCTACGTCTTTCTCCCTTTGGCCTATTGTATCGTATGTTTGGGAAGCCGTAATATTTGTTTTTAATTTTTGCGTTGGTCGGGATTTGATCCTAGGATCTCCTGGTTTGATAACATATTAAATTACATACACTAGCCAACATAAACAACGGTCCAAACTGATAAAAATGACTAAAAAATATATTTCAACGGTTTGGATGTAGAGACTACTCTTTTTTTTTTTTTGAGGAGACTACTCTTTTAGATAAGAGATGTTTTTGTCTATCTTCTCTCATGCATTGGATATGTTCCTCGTAGATTTATTTTCTTAACCTCACCCCCTGAATTGACAGAATTAGTGATGGAAAATAATTATAGAGAGTTAGATGTGAAAAAATAGCCATTTGTCCCCTCACCAAACATCGGTTGAGGTATAATTACATCTTTTTAAGGGATCTGAAAATGTTTACTTTGCCAAGATTTGGTTAATCTCCATCTGGAAAAAGGATTTGGTTAATCTCTGCCGCTTAGCTCATTGTGACGCGCATAAAAAAAAGTTGAAAAGAAAGCGCGGCCACATCAGTCACCAGTACTGCCCTGCTTGCGCTCCCGTCGCTTTCCCCTCTTCCTTCCATCTCCTCCTCCGCATCCATCCACATCGCTTCCATTCTCCTCCAGATGCGCCTCCGCCACCACTCCCGCCGCCTCCCCCGCCGCGCGTAGCTCCAGCCCTCCCCGGGGATCCCCAATGGCGAGCGTCTCGGAGGACGAGGCCGGCTCGGAGCGGTGCTGCGGGAGCTACAGCCCCAGCGCCGACGTCAGCGGCTCCGAGACCTCCAGCGACTGCTCCGCCCCCAACACCCGCCGCTTCCCCTTCTCCTCCTCCTCCGCCTCCCGCGGCCTCGCCTCCTCCTCCTCCTCCCAGCTCCCCACCCCCTCCTCCGCCGCCGCCTTCTACCTCAAGCCCGCCGCCGACCTCTCCGGTACGTGCCCCCGCTCCCGCCCCCGCCTCCGCCCCGCCCCCCTTTGCTTAGATCTCACTCCACTTCGCATATTCTCCTGTGGCACTTTTCTGAAAGGGTTTTGCTCTGTGTTTGGCAGAGATCGACATGATGAAGGAGCGCTTCGCCAAGCTGCTACTCGGCGAGGACATGTCCGGCAGCGGCAAGGGCGTCTGCACCGCGCTCGCCATCTCCAACGCCATCACCAACCTCTCCGGTACCCCACCCCCTTCGCCCCCGTCAATCAACCAGTCAATCTACCCGCATTTCCCGTGATTTTCTTCTTACCAAAAAATACATGGAATGTGTCTGTTTGTTTGTTTCCAAATCCAGCCACCGTGTTCGGCGAGCTGTGGAGGCTGGAGCCGCTGGCGGCGCCGAGGAAGGCGATGTGGACGCGGGAGATGGAGTGGCTGCTCTCCGTCGCGGACTCCATCGTCGAGCTCATCCCGTCGACCCAGGAGCTCCCCGACGGCGGCGGCCAGTTCGAGGTCATGGTGCCGCGCCCCCGCAGCGACCTCTACATGAACCTCCCGGCGCTCAAGAAGCTCGACGCCATGCTCCTCGCCATGATCGACGAGTTCAAGGAGACCGAGTTCTGGTACGTGGACAGGGGCATCGTGGTCGAGGACGGTGCGGGGCCGTGCCCGTCGTCCTCGTCGGCTTCGTCCTGTGGGAGGCCGTCGTCGGTGCGGCAGGAGGAGAAGTGGTGGCTGCCGTGCCCGCGGGTGCCGCCCAAGGGGCTGCCTGAGGACGCTAGGCGGAAGCTGCAGCAGAGCAGGGATTGCGCGAACCAGATACTGAAGGCGGCCATGGCCATCAACAGCGATGTGCTTGCCGAGATGGAGATCCCAGAAGTCTACTTGGAGTCATTGCCAAAGGTAAACACCGCTTCACTTTCGAAGCAGCATTCACTGCTGTGCTATCAACTGTGCTTCTGTTGTTCTGTCCATGGAAGAGTTATAATTCAGTAGTAGTAGCTTACTACTTCAATTGCTGATAAGGGAATATCAATTGCATGGAACTATTTGAACGGGACCACTTTGCCTCCTACATGCTTTTAAATGTAGCAGCTCAATTAACTCTGTCTACTTGTTGTCGATAAAAAATCACTATAAGTGCCGGGTGCCTGTTTGTCGATTTGCATGAGCTAGTCTTGTTGCTCTAGCTGTCGTCATTCGCAGCAGCGAAGTTGTTTTCCGATGAAAAGTTTGTAGTAACCCCTTCTGTTTGTTGAGAGGAGTCAATTCAATTCATGTCCAGTACAGTTTTGATACTGAAGAACTGAATCTGCCACTGCAATCATACTTCTTAGCTCTCATCAAGGAACCGTGTCTTGACTCTGAAGCTTATCAATTTTCCTCTCTTGGAGGCTTGAAAGATGTAGTGCAATCACTTTCTTGGTATTACGACCAAGTTTATTCCTTGTTCTTTGGATGGATACTTGCATGTTTATGTTAGGAGTTCTCTGACTATTTCACTTGCCTTGGACCTCTTGGTTCACTCTCTTTGATCTGAAGTTGTGTCTAGTTGACGATTGAAACTAAGGTTAATCAATACGTAGAATTGCAGAAGTTTGGGCGAATACATTGCTGACTGTTATGATTCAAAGCTCAAATGTGATGGCTCTTAGCAGCTGAAGAACTTCAATGTATAGATAATTTAGTCTTGATAGCCCATTGAACGCATATGCCAGGTCAAGCTCAAATCTGCTAATTATTTTGTGCAAAGCTATTGTCAATGCTGTAATATTTTTCTGTTCAAGCATGTAATGCAGTGACACTCGAGTAATTCTCTTAGCAGTTGCCAAAACAAATGTCAGTTTGATTCATAATATTATCCTGCCTTTTTCTGCAGAGTGGTCGATCTTGCTTGGGTGAGATAATTTATCGATACATAACAGCTGAACAGTTCTCACCTGAATGCCTCCTTGACTGCTTGGATCTGTCATCTGAGCACCATACACTTGAAGTAGCAAACAGAATAGAAGCTGCCATCCATGTTTGGAGACTAAAGGGCCAAAAGAAGTCGTCGCCTCAAGCCAAATCAAAGAAATCTTGGGGTGGAAAAGTGAAGGGTCTAGTTGGAGATTCAAAGAGTAATGTTCTGTCCCAAAGAGCTGACGGTCTATTGCAGAGCTTACGACTACGACACCCTGGTCTGCCACAAACCTCCCTTGACATGAACAAGATCCAGTATAACAAGGTAATTCTTCACATCTACTCAACTGAACATGATAATCTTGAAGTGATTGCCATGGTTCTTTTGCACTTCTGTTTTACTCCCTCCGTCCAGAAATAACCGACTCGAGTTTGTCTAGATTTGAATGTATCTAGACGCATTTTAGTGTCTCAATACATTCGAATCTAGACAAACTCAAGTCGGTTATTTCTAGACGGAGGGAGTACCATTCAGACTCGATGATTCTAACCTGACTTGGAAAACGTTATATTTAGAACCTTGCTCTGTAACATCGCTTAAACTTCTACATGACTCAAATAAACACACAAATATTCACCCTGTCTCTGGCTAATCTTGCACAGGATGTTGGCCAGTCCATACTTGAGAGTTACTCGCGGGTCCTGGAGAGCTTGGCGTTCAATACAATCGCAAGAATCGATGATGTAATCTATGTGGACGACGCGACGAAGAAGTCTGCTGCTGCTGAGACCGTTTCGATCTTCAACCGTGGCTCAGGCATGCCAGTCCAGAAAAAGATCTCCCCAAGCCCGTTTTCCGTCCAGCACACACCATACGGCTCCCCCTTCGCGACGCCCACTTTCTGCTCCTCCACTCCGGTGTCAGGCAACAGCCCTGGAAGAGCCCAGCCTCCACCGAGCAGAAACAGCCTGCAAGGCAAACACGAGATCAAAGTGGAGAAGCTCTTCTCCGGCGATCTAGAGAAGGTCTGGACTTACGCCGGGAACCTGAGCGCGCGGAAAGAGGCAGGAGACGCTCCTGAGAGGGATTGAATGAAGATTGAAGGGTACTGAAGCAAGGTCTGACTCTAGACATGCCCCGTCAGGAAAGTCGGTCGACAGGTATCAACAGATCCTGATCCGGTCAGTAGAGCTAGGTTTCATCCTGTACAGATGCAACATCATTTTTTTTGTGCTTCCTTAGCGCGACTCGCAGACTGTGTACCCCCTGCTCACAAGTAACGAGTAATCTTGATGGCGTCTAGTTTCGCGGGGCTGCCTTTGTTAACTGTGTACCCCCTTTGTTCATGTCTATACCAGCTAGCAGGTTCTGATTTTTTTGTGTCTGAAGCTATCAGTGCTGTAACGGATACTGTGCCGTTGTCACCATGTCATGTATTCTGATATCTGATGTGTGCCTGTACATGAACTGAACTAATGAAGAATCGATCTAATCTAGTTCTTCGTCGTTCTTGCCTACTACACCCTCTGATTCAAAATATAAGATGGTTTAGCTTTGCGAAAGAAGTGTATCTAGACTGGCTACTTCGTTAGTGTCTGAAATAAGTACACACTGATGCATGCTTTGTGCATTGCTGCCATTCTAAGCAAATTTCTTGACCGGTAATTTTATTCTCCGGTCTGTGAAATTAGCTTAGCTTCTCCATGGATGAAGCAGAGAACACCTCACTCTGCATCTTCTCACACGGCATCCTCAGGTGAAAAGAAAGTATACTTGCACAGCAAATATACCAATCCTTTCGCCCTCCATCTCTCTGATCTCATCGTTCGTCTGGTTCAAGGTAGCATCTTGATCGGTAACTTGTCCCTGCACTGCAAGTCTCCGGTCAATCTTGCAATCAAAATGCCATGGTATAAGTAGAGGCGATGCAACGCCATGTTTCTGCAAGCTTTGCAAGTGTCTTCTATCAACATTGTTTGACAGCAGACAGCGAGCTGAGAAGCAATTTACCTGCGGTGAGCGGCCGGACCGGCATGGGCACGTCGGTGAAGGAGGCGGGCAAGGCGGCGGAGAAGGGGACTGTGGCGCCGGTGCCGCAGATGAAGCTGCTGGTGGACAAGCGGTCGCGGCGGGTGCTGTACGCGGAGGCGCGCAAGGACGCCGTGGACTTCCTCATCGGCCTGCTCCGCGTGCCCGCGGGCCTCGCCGCGCGCGTCATTGCGAACGCCGCTGCCGAGAACGCTGACGACGCGCTCGCCGTGCCGGGCTCCCTCGGCACGCTCTACGCGGGCGCGCGGGCACTCGACGACGCCTTCTTCCTCACCGCCGCCACGGCAGGCCGCGACGCGGTCCTCTGCCCGGCGCTGCCCTCCGCGGCGCTCGCGCTGCTGCTCGCCGGCGACTCCGCCCCGCCTGCCCCACCGGCACCGTCCCCTCCTCCTCCCCCGCCCCCGCCGCCGCCACCGAAGCGGTTCTTCCGCTGCGCTGGCCCGTACGGGACGTCGTGCCGCGGGAACCCGACCAGCGTGACGGACGTGCCCGGCCTGCCGTGCCCGGTGTGTCGCCAGCCGATGAACGTGGAGATGCGGTGGAGCCCAGGCGACGCGCACGGCAAGCTGGCCCAGGCAGCGGAGCAGGAGGCCGCGGCGGCGGCGGCGGCTAAAGAGGCGGCGAACGATGCCAGTGGAGGGTACGTGAAGGGGGTGGTGAGCTACCTGGTGATGGACGACCTCACCGTCGAGCCCATGTCCACCATCTCCGCCATCATGCTGCTCAAAAAGTTCAAGGTCACCGACTGCTCCGCCTTAGAGGAGCTCACCGTCGACCTCGGACACAAGGAGGCCGTGCTTCTGCTCAAGGCCGCGCTGGAATCCACCACGGCGCTCACCGACGTCTTCTGCGGCGGCGTCTCCATCGACAGGCTCGAGTGAGAGGTCTGGCTGTCTGATGGGCGACAGTGGAACTGAGATGGAGGAGATGATATAAAATACTCACCATCGATAAGGAATTGTATATGCACGTTACAACTATGTAAATCGAGGTCTATCTATGTACTTATAACACAAAGTACACGACACATAGTTTAAAAGGCTGAACGCTGCAAATTCGAATTTCCTACTCCCTCCGTTTCAAAATATAAGATGTTTTAGGTTTGTGAATAAAATGAATCTAGACTTTTTTTAGTGTATAGATTCATCCCAAAGTTGAGTGAACCTATATACTAAAACAAGTCTAGATACATTTCCTTCACAAAGCTAAAACATCTTATATTTTGAAATGGAGGGAGTACAATTCAGGTGACTGGATTTCTATCATTTCATATATAGCTGATTATTACCCGCACTAGCATAAAAAAAATTATAGTGTGCTATGGCATATATTTGTGTTCTCAAAAACAACTTTTTATTTGTATTTCTATTTGCAAGAGTTATGTTTCTTTTTGTTACCTTTTAGTTTTGTACTTGTTTCTGTTTATTGCGAAGTTGCTCTTTTAAAATTCGTACATATTTACGATTAAAAATGTGAATATTGGGTAGTTACACTTTATAAAATCAAAAATCGCCCATACGATTAATCTGTCGATATAATTCTGGGTTTAACATGTGATATTCAGTAGTTGCACTTCCTAAAATCTATTTTTCATGCAACTCTTTTGGTGTGTAACTTTTTGTTTAGAAATGTGCAATTTAGTTGTTTTACACTGTTTAAAGCCCACAGTTGCACAAAATGTTTTCATTTGGGTTTAGATTGTGCAATTTAGTTGTGTCTGAAGCCCACAACTGCACAAAATATTTTTATTTGGGTTTAGAATGTGCAATTCAGTTGTTTGCATATTTTCAAGCCTCACTGTGTTTTTGTGCAATTCGTATTTTATGCGCAGATTTAGGTTTATAAATGGTACAATTACATGTTTATGTAGAAAAATAGATTTGGTAATTTCAGGATCACTTGCTCTACCATATTTGTTATTGCATGAATACATGGAGTTAAATATGCTAGCACAATAGGAACTTTATTGGGGCAAAATAAAAACGGTTGAGTGGATATAATATCATCTATGTGGACTTTGGTATGTCATATTGTCATTGGCAAGTATGCAAGTCGGCAATGCCCATGTAGCTAAAGGGCACAACTTAGACCGGTATGGATACCCTCGGAAAAGGCACACACTTGTGATGAAGGGAACTATTGGCGGAGAAGTGGATGCATATGGTTATTTACGTAAAGCCACACATCGCATATGAAAAACACTTTTTGTGTGTGGTGTGAAAAATCGTTGATGTCTTAAAATTCGTCGGTCCGCGATCAAGATAAGCTCGTCAGCGGCCACATCACACGTAGAAAATTTCTTAAGACCGTAACAAATACATCCCACACGGTTTACTTCTGAAAAATTTGTTTGTGGCACACGTTATTGAAAATGAAAATCGTTTTTTACAAAAGCATGGTTAAATTTCCAGTGTGCATTCTTTAGTTCTTTTCAGATAGTTTATTTTGTTCTACTTGTGTGTTTGTGTTCTTGCTTCTTTTTTCTTTTCCCGTTTCCTTTTCTAACTGCCTTCCCTAATCTACTATCCAGTCGATCTTTTTCTTGTTCTTTCTCACCTTGTTGAATCTTTTGTTCTCCTAATCGATCGGTTGTCTCTTTCAGATTCACGATGGGATGGCAGGATCGTTGGATGGAGGCTCACCCCTGCGGCCATCATAGTACTGACCTCGCGGGATGGCCAGCTCGCCGCTACGATCGTCACGGTACCCAGCTCGTGGGATGGCAGGCTCATCGCTGCAGCTGACACTGTTCTGTACACTAAGCATGGTGGGTGCGCCACTTTGGTGGATGGCGTGTTATCACGGCGCTTACAATAGCTAGGGAGTAGAGTAGAGAGGTGCTAAGAATAGGTGGTAGGATTAGTGTAGAAATTATGTCTCCTTTTTTCCTGTGATGAGACAAAAGGTGACATTGTAAGTTCTAATTGTCTCTTCTTTTTGACTTGTAATGGGAATAGAGAGGGGCTCAAATATCTAATGAAAATAAAATATATCATATTTACATCAAAATTTCAAGATGAATGGTATTAACAAATTAATTTGTTTATAATGATTGTGTTTAATACTAACATGCCACCAAATGGTACCACACACTGCAGAATATTGTGTATGTCATGTAACGCAGACTTTTGGCTCTCGGGTGCTACACACCCCTGATGACCCACAAGTATAGGGGTGTATCGTAGTACTTTCGATAAATAGGAGTGTCGATCCCAACAAGGAGCAGAAGGTGTTGACTAGTGGTTTGGAGCAGGAATTCTCTGTAAATACTTAGCAAACAGGTTTTTAGGGTTTTTTGATAATGCAAAGAAATAAAGTGCAAGTAAAGAAAGACGACAAATAAATGCAGCAAGTGGCCCAATCCTTTCTTAGCAAAGGACAAGCCGGTTGTAATACTTATGAGGACCAAACATTCTCGAGGACACATGGGAATATTGTCAAGTGCTTTCGCTTCATATAGTTGATTAATCTTTTTTGGTTGGATAAGTGTTGTGTGGGTGAACATGTGCTCATGTACTGACCTTACTTGGACTAATACATACTTGTGATTAAACCCCTTGCAAGCACCCGCAACTACAAGAAAGTAAATAAAAACCTAACCACGACATTAAACTCTGAGATCCTACCCTCCCTTCTGCAAAGGTTTCCTAACGGAGGTTCATGTTTCTGTCACTCCGGCAACCCAATAATTAGTAGCCAAATACACAATGCATTCCCCTAGGCCCATAAATGGTGAAGTATCATGTAGTCGACGTTCACATGACACCACTAGAAGAATAGCACCACAACTTAAATATCAAACCATTGAATAATACCTCAACACAATTCCACTACTAACAACATGACTTCTCCCATGTTCTCAAGGACTAAACGAACTACTCACGAGACATCATATGGATTAAGATCAAAGATGATATGATGATGAATAACAATCTGAACATAAACAATAATTCAATGGTTCCACTCACGAGCATCAACTACAAAAGTAATCAACACCGGGAAAGTTTCCCCTAAGAACTATGCAAGATTCAACACAATTATTATAGAGGGATGGAGTGGTGATGATGGTGCTGGTGGAGATGGTGGTGAGGATGATGATGATCCTGATGAAGTCTAGCTTGATGACTGTCTCGATGGCGACGATATCCCCTCTCCAGGAAGGAATTTCCCTGGCAGAAATCTGTCTGCCGAAGAGCTCTTTCTCTCTCTGTAGTTTCCGCCCTGCAGAGGCGGCGGAATCTTTCTGTGGTTGCTCCCAGTGTATTAGGGTTTCGAGGAGAAGTATAGGCGAAAGGGTGAAGCAAGAGGTGGGACAGGGTGGCCACACCCCCTGGTGGCATGGCCTAGGGTGGCCCGCGCATGGGGGTGTGGACCCCCTGTGGCCCATCTCAGCCTCCCCTTCTGGCATCCTTTGTATTATGGAAAAATAGAATTTTCCATGTATTTTCTGGAATTTTCTGATCTTCGCGAAAATTGCATCCAAACACCGTTTTTTCCATCAGAATCCTGACTTCGGCGGTTCATCCTCCAAAAGTCATCCAACATGCAAAAATAGATGAAACAACATAAGTATCACCTCTTAATATGAAATATATCAATGAATAGCAGTAAATTATGATATAGAATAGTGATGCAAAATAGACGTATAAACTCCCCCCAAGCTTAGACCTCGCTTGTCCCCAAGCAAAAATTGAGCTCAGTAAACATGACCACAGGTTGATGGAGTGAAGTGTCGATAAAAAGAATACGGACAAGAAGCATCACACTTACCAATACACAACTCATAATAGAAAGCAACTCACCATTATATAACTTAACTTGCAACGAGTATGGTTGTCATAATAAAGATGCATAAAGACAAATCATAATTGGTAATGGCAAACTTTGTTCTTGGTCAGAGAACGGATGACAAATCATACTTGGTTTTCAAGCAAAGATTTTGTAAAGGAGTTTATAAGAGGAGTCCTTTTTTCTCAAACATAAAAGGTTTTTCACAATAATGAATTTCAAAGTAATATTCATTCAGATAAGAGTTTTGTGCAAAACAAGTAAGATAAGAAACATGATTGAATAAATCATCATATGAATGATTGAAACACAACAACTCAAATTCTTGCTGGAGATAGAAAGGAATAGGTTTACTGACTCAACTAAGAAGTAAAAGAAAGGCACTTCACAGACGGAAGCAGGGATTTCAAGTTTCATAAAGAGCTTTCAAAAGATTATGATATTTACTAGCTTTGAGCTTGCATTGCCCCTATCATAAGCATATTGAGGTGACTAAGGTTGAAAGTGAACAAATATGGAGTATATGCTTGACGAATTATAAGTTGGCAATCTCATGTCCATTGAGTACGAGGGTCGTTCCTCATACTACTCAACTTTAGTTACCGGTAAATTCTTGTCATTGTAAGTATATGTGTATCATAGAGAACCGCTAACAGGGTACCCCTTGCCCCATGACACAGGAGATATCCCATATCAAAATGACAAGGCAACAGACAGTGAGCATATCAGCGATCCTTTTATTTACCATGAGAATGGTGCAAATATTTTTCTCTTCTCTCTTTTTTCTGTATAATTTTTTTCTGAGGATGCTTCATAGATTGCTCACTATGGTGATGCTGCAAGTTTACACCATGATTAGGCATGGCTTAGGCTAGCGGCCCAGACATTTATCTAACACACATACATAACTCCATGGACTTACAAGCTCCCCCTTTATTTCACACTGCTGACATCCGCAAACAAAAGATCATGATATCAACGGGGTAGATATTTACAGGTGTTGACAGCGTTCCCCGTGATAGCACGGTTCTGCTAATTCCCAACTTATAGGTGCAAGAATATACAACATAGATGACACAATGGTTTAAGTTTATTAGGAGCAAGAAAATAAGGTGTGCCATCAAGTTCGTGAGAGCTTTACTAACTAGTTTTCACATAACAAAAGAATTTTTAATTTGAAAGGTAGATGAAACTCAAGAATTTACTCGGAATAGAAATAATGCTAATAGGTAGATATGGTGGACACAAATGGCAATGGTTTCATTTTAAAGGATTGGATGCACGAGAAGTATTCCCTCTCAGTACCGGTTTTTGGCTAGCAAGGCTGGGTAGCAAGCAAAAGAGTTGAAGGAAACAAGCAAACATACAAGTGATAAAGACAAACATGCAATCTTCCTTGAAAACACAAAAGATCTTAACTAAAGAATACTAAGCTTATGATCCAATCAAGAAAGAAGGAAAATAATAAAAATACCTATAAGTGCTTTCCTCTTTTACTTTCAAACCTCAAAAAAGTGTTGCTACTGACTAGAGCTCGGTTTGCTAAAACCAATTTAGATTTACTTGATGCTCCCAAAGTGATACAATACTAATCAACAAGATCAATCATATAATGGAGATTGCAAACTAAAATAAGATGTGCAAAAAGTAAAAGATGAAATTTCTCATTAATATTCCATAAAGGCACTCACACCAAGGGATATATAGATAACCAACTAAAGGAGAGATACTTCCACAATGCAAACCATCTTATATGATAACTTCTCTATTCAAGATATGACTCTACTAAAAAGGTAAAAACATGAAAGATAATGATGTGATACCGCGACACTCCCCCAAGCATGGAACAAACCAAGGGGATGCCAAAACCTGATGACGAATCACTCCTTCGGTGGTGGTGGTTTGTTCAGGGTGAGGAAACCCTCCAGCATCTTATGAAGCATGTTATTCTCATCTTGAAGTATGTCCACCTTCCTCCTTAGAGCTCGGTACTCATCACAAAACTCATCAGTGGCTTGAAGGGCTTCCACTGCCACAGGGCAAGAACTGAATTCTGGAATGGAGGTCATCATCCCCTGCATATTATGATAAAAAGCATGTCCAGTGTTAATTGCCCCTACAAAAGTAGGTTTTCTCGCCCTTGATCCCATGGCAGTTTGTCCCTTCATGCCTGCTGACATGTTCTTTACTTCCTCCTCGATGCTCCAATCCAGGTATTCGTGCCTAGTTGCGATCCTTTCTTCTTCCATGGGTTTCTTGCCCTGGTCGTTGGCAGAGACCATGGTGCCTCTAAACTTGAGAATATTTCCTAATAGAAACAGATCAAAATGAAAACACGATGAGAACATGATATACGGACCTCGGGGGATCTGGGGGTTATATATTACGAAGTTTTAGGACATAAGTAAGGTACTGGGCGAAACGGGATGGAGATGGACTCCGGGGTAGTCTCACCACCTGGTGGCGCGGCCAGGGAGGGCCCGCTCCACTGGGTGGTTTGGCCCACCCGGGCTTTGTTTTCTTCCCTGTTTCGTCTTGTTATCTTTCGTATGTAATAAAAACTGCAAAATATAAAAAATTTATTTCGTGAACCTTCTGTTTTTAGCACATTTACCTATTCGAAGACGGACTCTGCAGATTCCTTCTCTCCAACACTTGAAAGTTCCTTTCACACAAATATCCACACAATCTTCAATAGCAACATTAGTATATGCAAAAACTAAGAACCTTTGGGTTCAAATTTCAACTGAGATCCAACAAAACATAATCTTTTGTATCAACTCCTTTCAAAAGCCCAAAAATAATGTGAAAGGAAATCGATTTAAGAGGCAAATGCGAATGATGGCAGAAATCTGTCAAAACAGACCCGTAGCTAAAGATTGATTTTTTGAAATTCTTCTGTTGCTCAAATCAAGAAGTGCAAAACTAACGAAAGTTGGATAACAACTTGGGGCACAAGCATAGAAAATTACAACTCCATTTGTACTAAGATTTTTCACGAATTTTTACAATGCAACACAAAA
The DNA here is from genome assembly GCA_030063025.1 of Avena longiglumis. Taxonomy (NCBI): domain Eukaryota; kingdom Viridiplantae; phylum Streptophyta; class Magnoliopsida; order Poales; family Poaceae; genus Avena; species Avena longiglumis. The sequence goes on from CP125975.1 coordinate 18,526,443, forward strand.
ATCTATCCCAGGACAGCAACTTCTCACAACTCACCTACTTCTCAAAAGAGGTTGATCTTGACACAAAAACCAAAAAAAAGGATAAGGAGCAGTTTTTACAGGCAATAACTTCCAAGACTCAAAGAAACAAAAACCGAAAGCAAACTAAAATGGGTTGTCTCCCAAAAGCTCTTTCTTTATAGCCATTAAGATGGGCATGATAATTTCAATGAAGCTCACATAGGAGATATTTATTTGAAGTAAAAGAGAGCATCAAGAAGCAAATATCCAACACATTTGAGTCTAACCCACTTCCTATGCAAGGGAGTTTCATAATAAAACAAATTATTGAAACAAAAGGCTACTATCATAGGAAGACAAACAAGTGCAACTTCAAAGCTTTCCACATAAATCGGGGAAACTTAATATTATTGAGATGCATAAAACCATGTTTCCCTCTCTCATAATAACTTTCAGTAGCACTTTGAATAAAGTTGACAATATAACTGTCACAAGAAACAACTTTATCGTCAGAATGAGCATACTTACAATCATCAAAGAGAGGTCTAAGGTCATAAACTGGATCAATTGAAGCAAGTTTTTCAACCCTAAAACCCTCATTAGGCATATCTTTTTCATAAGGAGCTTTAGCAAATTTGGAAAAATTAAACTCGTAAGATTCTCCATCAAACTTAGTTAAAACTTTCTCCTTCTTACAATCTATAATACCTCCACAAGTGTTCAGGAAAGGTCTACCAAAAATGATAGGACAAGTTTTACTAGCAGCTGAACCAAGCACTAGAAAATCAGAAGGATATTTTATCTTACCACAAAGAACTTCCATATCTTTTACAATACCAATTGGACAGATGGTTTTTTTATTAGCAAGGTGAATAACCACATCAATGTCTTCAAGTTCACAAGAACCAATTTCATGCATGATTTCTTTGTAAATCCCATAAGGAATAGCACTAGAACTAGCACCAATGTCACATAAACCATAATAGAAATGATCACCAATTCTAACAGAAAGCACAGAGATACTAGCTTTCCTAACTTTACTAGGATGAGATACAATATTAGAAGCATCTTCAAAAAAGATAATGTGCCCATCTTCTACATTTTTAGTGACAAGGTCTTTCACAATGGCTACTACCGGTTTCATATTTATTTGTTCATCAGGTTCAACAGTTTTTTTTGTACTTTTGCTAACCATATTAGCAATAATAGAATGTTCCTTTACCTTAGCAGGGAAAGATGTTTTCTCAATATAAGGTTCAGGAAAAATAGGATCAACAGTACAAACTTCAGTGTTTCTAACAGGAACATGATTAACAACATCTTTATAAGGTGCATGGTACTTGTCCTACTTCTTTTTAGGAATTTCAATATAAGAGGCAAAGTCCTTAAAACAATTGGCAATACTTTGAGAATCAATACCATACTCAGTACTAATATCATGAAAGTCACTAGTTCCCATAAAAGATTTAATACATTCATAATCATAATTTATACCTGACTTTCTTCCTTTGTCATTCTCTCATGCTTCGGTATTCTCTTGAATATGGTCTAGAATATCCCATTTAGCTTCTTCCTTCATACGTGTAAATGATCCATCACAAGAAGCATCTAATAAATTTTATCATGAAGAGAAAGCCTTGCATAAAAGTTATTGATAATAATATTATTAGAGAGTTCATGAATAGGACATTTAAGCATTAGTAACTTCAATCTCCCCAAACTTGGGTTGTACTCTCTCCATCACGAGGCCAAAAGTTCTATATTTGGTTCCTATCCTTATGAATCTTACTGGGAGGATATAATTTAGAATAAAAGAGAGGTACAATTTCCTCCCATTCCATAGATTGTTCATTCTTCAGCAGCTTATACCATTCTTTAGCTCTTCCTTTCAATGATATAGAGAGTAACTTCTTCTTAACTTGTTCCGATGTGATACCTACACACTTAGACAACCTGCATAATTCATGAATAAAAAGCAAGTGATCACCAGGATGGACAGTTACACCCCCAAAATAATTATCCATAACACGATCAACAATTCTTGTATGTATCTTAAAAGGATCTATCTCAGCAGGTGGTGGTTGTTGGCTGCTATAGGTCGATGTAGGAGCTCATCGTTGGTAACCCCAAGAGCAAGGTGTGAAGTAGCACAACAGCAAGTTTTCCCTCACTAAGAAACCGAGGTTATCGAACCAGTAGGAGGAAGGAAACGTCACACAGGTGTTGCAAGCAACGCGGAGACCTGCACAACACAAACTCAAGACTTTGCCCCAACGAATCAGTGAGGTTGTAAAGCTCACCGGTTTGTTGTAACAAAGGATTAAACGTATGTTGTGGAAGGTAATGGTGGTTCGCATCAAGTAAACAAGTAACAGTGGAAGATGGTAAAGATTGGACCGGGGTCCATAGTTCACTAGAGGTGCCCTCCTTAAATAAACAACATGGCATGAAGTGTAAACAAATTACAGCAGGGCAATTTACAGGAACTAAGCAAGTCATAACAATGCAATTACTAGTCAAAAAGATCCTATGAGGTTGATTGGGAAATACAACAAGATACATAGACCGCCATCCAACTACATCTATGACTAGAAGTCCACCTTCAGGTTATCATTTGAACCCCCTCCAGTATTAAGTTGCAAGCAACAGACAACTACTTTAAGCAAAGTGTGTAAGGTAAACAGTCCACATGTTCCATGAACAAGAGACCGTTGTTTTCTCCCTAGTGGCAACAACACATCTACAACCGAAGAGATTTCTGTCGCTTCCCTTGGAAACTAGATGCATGAACCCACTATCGAGCATAAATACCCCCTCTTGGAGTCACTAGCAACTACTTGGCCAAGATAGCTACTAACAACGGAGAGCATGCAAGATCACAAACAACACAAACATGATAGAATCATAAAGACAAAACCATTAATAAAACCAACATAATAATCTCAATATCCATCGGATCCCCGCAAAAACAACATGCATGATTACAAATAGGTTAGATTTTGATCATGAACGGAGCACACAAAATCTATACATGAAAGCACAAAGGAGGAGATACAACCATCTAGCTACTACATGGACCCATAGTCCAAGGTGGAACTACTCACGCATCATACCGGAGAGAAGGCCTCCGGGATGATCTCCCCTCCGGCAAGGTGCTGGGAAGAACTTCAGATCCCCCCTATCTATGGACGATGGTGGCGGCGGATGCAAACAGTTTCTTGGCTTTCTGATCGGGTACCCAGGGTTTCTGCATCGGGGGATTCTTATAGGCGAAGGGGGAGACTGAGGCGGCCGCCAGGGCGACCAAACCCTAGCCAGGCACGGGATGGGGCCCACCCGCTCCTGGGGTGGGTCTGGCCCCTCTGGCCGGACCCTCGGTCTCTCCTCTGGACTTCTTGTTCCCCACAGAAAGTAATTGACTTTGTCCTTTGTCCCGTCCAATTCCGAGAATATTTCTTTACTAACTTTTTTGAAACTAAAAACAGCAGAAAACAGACATCTGGCACTGTTGCAACTTGTTAGTAGGTTAGTACTAGAAAACATGTAAAAATCACCTCAAAGTGTGGACAAGTAAAGCAAAGTAGATACTAAACAAGCATGGAGCATAAAAAATTATAGATACGTTTCCAACGTATCAACATCCCCAAGCGTAACTCCTGCTCGTCCTCGAGTAGGTAAGTGATAAAAAGAATAATTTTTGAGGTGACATGCACCCTCACAATAATGATCCAACCATTTGCAAGCATTGAAAGCTGGGATCAAAGAACTCTAAACATGTGCATGAAAGATGGAGTTCTAACAATAGGACATAGTAACTAAGCATGCAACATGAAAGGCTACAAACAAAGATCATGAATAACATGCATTGAAAAATGTTTGTTTGTTTCACATACAGAAAACATAGCATAATGGCAATCAGCTTGTCCCTCATAGAGTAGCAATTAAATGCATGGGACACCTGCAAAGTTGACAAGGGTGACTAGAAACAGGTAGCACAAGAGCAAGTAATAACACAATATTCATCAATTAATAAGCTTTGGAACACTGCACTCAGAATGAAAACTATGCTCTCTTAATGGTGCCTAAAGGTAGAAGGTGGAGACTCAATAGTGGTGGAAGAAAGGCCTTTTTGTAAAGGAAGCAGGGATTACAAGTTTCAAAAAGAGCTTCCAAAAATTATGGTACTTGTTAGCTTTCAACCCTCATCGCCCCTATCATAAGCATCTTGAAGTGGTTAAGGTTAAAGTGGCAAAGTTGGAGTATATACTTGACGAAGTATAAGTTGGCAATCTCATGCCCCTTGAATACGAGGGCCACACCTCATGCATACTCAACTTTGGGTCCAGGCAAGTTCTTATCACTTTAAGTATTTGCATATCATTGAGAACCGACAACGGGGTACCCCTTGGACATGGTACATGAGCTTTCCCATAACCAAAATGACAAGGCAAGCAGACAATGAGCATCTCAGTAATCTTTTTATTTACCATATGCATAGATTTTTATTGAGAATGCTTCATAGATTGCTCACTATGGTGATGCTGCAAGTTTCCACCATGATTAGGCATGGCTTAGGCTAGCGGCCCAGGCGTTTCTCTAACACAGGATACAAACTCCATGGACTTACAAGTTCCCTCTTTATTTCACACCGGTGACATCCATAGACAAAAAAACATGATATCAACTGAGTACAACAAGGTACAAGTGCAATGTTGAAAACGTTCCCCGTGACAGCACGGTTCTGCTAATTCCAACTTATAAGTGCAAGCATATACAACAAAGTTGTAACAATGGTTCAAGTTTATTAGCGGCAAAGTATAAAGTGTGTCGTCAAGTTCGTGAGGGCTTTAATCACTAAGTTTTCACATAACAAAATAGTTTTTAATTGGAAGCTAGTTGAAAGCAAGAATATACTTGGAATGGTGTAACACACCATGTTTTGGAATTTATGGTGGACACTTTGGAATAACTTGGTTTCTTGGGAGTTGGAAGCATGAGTAGAACTTACTCATACAAGTGGAGGCTAGCAGAATACTGGGAGCAACCAACTAAGAGAGCAATAATGGCCAAAATCATGCAGTGCACAAAGCATACTAATCAAAGCAAAGAGTGGTACTACAGGTCAAGGACTAAATGATCATAGATGCTAATGGTGACTTGTGAGAGTCATAACATGGTGTGAGCATGTGCCAAGTCAACCCAAGCAAAGCATCAAAGGAGAATACCACAATACTATGCTTTTGCATGCTAAAACAACGCATAATTTCTTCAAGGCACACTAAGCAATCCCAATTTTTTGGAACAAGACATGCTATAGTAATAATCACTAAGCATAATGCTAAAACAACACCTAGCATGTCATGCTAAAGTCTAAGTCACAGTCAATGCAAGCTCCTCTTGCACTTCAAGTAAGAACTTACTACTCCTTTCCAAACACCAAGCAAACTTATTTGCAAAACAACACAGCGAGACCGGGGGTCCAAACTACTTAAGCAAACTAAACAACCTAAGCAAATCAAAAGAAAACTAAGACGCTCCAAGAACAACACAACTGTGCATGAAACAATAAAAACGAAGTGTCTAGACAGACCTGAGCTTTTTGTTGATGAAGAAGGGGATGCCTTGGGCATCCCCAAGCTTTGACGCATGTACCTCTTGGATATTTCTTGGGGTGACACCATGGTGGCATCCCCAAGATTGAGTTTTTGTCCATTCTTCACCTCATTGCATCATTCTCCTCTACACTTGAAATTTTTCCTTCATACAAAACTTCACACAATCTTCATTATCAACATTAGTGTATTCAAAAGATATTAGACCACTGGCAAAGCTTTGGAATGGGAAGTCTTTTCATTAAAAACGCAAGCTATTGTAGTAACTCCTTCAAAAATCTCAATTTACCTAAAGAGAACTCAAAAGGGAATCTATAAGAAGCAAATGCAAATAATGACAGAAATCTGTCAAAACAGACCAGCAGGTAGAAACCGATTTTTTCGAACATCTTCTGTTGCTCAAATCAAAAAGTGTTGAACTAACGAAGGTATCTAACATACTGGGGGATTTATTAGTAAATTTTGAGCTTAATCCGAGTTACAAATCTTCCTCACGAGTTTTTTTGGTGGAGGACAGAAATATGTTTCGGGATAGCAACTCCCCAAATCTTACTTCCCTCTCATTAAAGGTCATTCTTAGCACAAAAAGCAAACAAAAAGGATAAGGAGAGGTCATTACTAAAGTAATAACTTCCAAGACTCAAGGAAACTCTTGGGTTATCTCCCAACAAGTACTTTTCTTTAACGCCTTTAAGTTAGGCTTGATAGCTTGAGAAGATGCACACATAAGAAATATGAATTGAAGTCAAAGAGAGCATCAAGAAGAAAATTCAGAACACATTTAAGTCTAACCCTCTTCATATGCATCGGAATCTTGTACACAAATAAATTCACAAAGAACAAAGTGACAAGCATAGGAAGATAAAACAAGAGTAACTTCAAAACTTTCAGCACATAGATAGGTGTTTCAGTACCATAAAAAATTCTACAACCATACTTTCCTCTCTCATAATAATTTTCAGTAGCATCATGAATAAACTCAACAATATAGCTATCACATAAAGCATGCTTTTCATGATCTACAAACACATAGTTTCTATCAAGCTCAAAAATAGTGGAATTAAAACCTTCACAGGTTTTACCCAAAGTAGATATTTCAAAAGGATTCACAGGAACATAGCATTCATCCTCCTTTGGTAAGCACGGGGGACAATCAAATAATATAAGAGGTAAAGAGTTACTCTCATTAGAAGGTATGCATGGGTAGATCCATTCTTCCTCCTTTTGTTCATCACTCTTCTCCTCTTTTTCATCTAATGAGCTTCCAGTTTCAACAATTTCTTCTTCCATAGGCTCCTATAAGGCATTAGTCTCTTCCAAATGTGGAAAGCGTCTATTAAAATATTCAAGAATATAGCTATTTTCTTCCCTGTAATTATCAAAGCAAAATTTAAGTATCTCCAAAACCTCATGTTCATAAGGTGCATCATCAGTATTTTCAAGCAAACTGCAAGTTCAAATGCACCCTTGAAGGCAATAAATTCTTCAATTTGTTCCACATCATCAAAATCATAATTTCCTTTAACATAAGAAGATATGATAACATTATCATTGTACTCACATTAAAAGGGTAGGTGTTTATACCTCCTACAGCAACAAGCTTTATCAAAGCAATAAGTAACATTATAAGTAGAGCACACGTCTCTAGCAATAGTATTCAATTTATCAATTTGTTCCCATAAGTGTCTCCCTTTTTGTGACAAACGGTGTTCCTTATAATAATAGTTTTGTTCTTTCGTGAACCCACCTTGCCAATAAGAACTAGTTTCAAAGAAACCATCCATTGATAGAAAGCATGACCAAGCAAGGCGATAACAAACCACCAACTAGAGTAGGAACTATTTTTTTGTGTTTTTGAATAAAGCAAGCAAACCAAACTAAACTAATTTTTTTGGGTTTTTTTTGAAAAGAGGCAAACAAAACAAATCAAAAGAAACAAAGCAAACTAAAAACAAAGTAAAGAGAAAGGAAGTGAAGGACTCCCCTTGTGAAGACATCCTTGGCTTCCCCGGCAACGGCGCCAGAAAAGCTTGTTGGCTGCACTAGGTTGATGTAGGAGCGCTTTGTTGGGAACCCCAAGAGCAAGGTGTGAAGTAGCACAACATCAAGTTTTCCCTCAGTAAGAAACCGAGGTTATCGAACCAGTAGGAGTAAGGAAACGTCACACAGGTGTTGCAAGCAACGCGGAGACCTGCACAACACAAACTCAAGACTTTGCCCCAATGAATCAGTGAGGTTGTCAAGCTCACCGGTTTGTTGTAACAAAGGATTAAACGTATGGTGTGGAAGGTAATGGTGGTTTGCAGCAAGTAAAAAAGTAACAGTGGAAGATGGTAAAGATTGGACCGGGGTCCATAGTTCACTAGAGGTGCTCTCCTTAAATAAACAACATGGCATGAAGGGTAAACAAATTACAGTGGGGCAATTGACAGAAACTGAGCAAGGCATAACAATGCAATTACTAGTCAGAAAGATCCTATGAGGTTGATTGGGCAATACAACAAGATACATAGATCGCCATCCAATTGCATCTATGACTAGAAGTCCACCTTCAGGTTATCATCCGAACCCCCTCCACTATTAAGTTGCAAGCAACAAACAACTGCTTTAAGCAAAGTGTGTAAGGTAAACAGTCCACATGTTCCATGAACAAGAGACCGTTGTTTTCTCCCTAGTGGCAACAACACATCTACAACCAAAGAAATTTCTGTCACTTCCCTTGGAAACTAGAGGCATGAACCCACTATCAAGCATAAATACCCCCTCTTGGAGTCACTAGCAACTACTTGGCCAAGATAGCTACTAACAACGGAGAGCATGCAAGATCACAAACAACACAGACATGATAGAATCATAAATACAAAACCATTAATCAAACCAACATAATAATCTCAATATCCACCGGATCCCCGCAAACACAACATGCATGATTACAAATAGATTAGATCTTGATCATGAACGAAGCTCACAAGATCTATACATGAAAGCACAAAGGAGGAGATACAACCATCTAGCTACTACATGGACCCATAGTCCAAGGTGCAACTACTCAAGCATCATACCGGAGAGAAGGCCTCTGGGATGATCTCCCCTCCAGCAGGGTGCCGAGAAGAACTTTAGATCCCCCCGATCTAGGGACAATGGTGGTGGCGGCTATAGACGGTTTCGTAGATTTCTGATCGGGTATCCAGGGTTTCTGCATCAGGGGCTTCTTATAGGCGAAGGGGAGACCGAGGCGGCCGCTAGGGCGACCAAACCCTAGCCAGGCGCGGGGTGGGGCCCACCCGCGCCTGGGGTGGGTCTGCCCCCTCGGGCTCTCCTCTGGACTTCTTGTTCCCCACGGAAAGTAATTGACTTTGTCCTTTGTCCCGTCAAATTCCGAGAATATTTCTTTACTAACTTTTCTGAAACCAAAAACAACAGAAAACATGCATCTGGCACTGTTGCAACTTGTTAGTAGGTTAGTACCAGAAAACATATAAAAAGTACCTCAAAGTGTGGAAAATTAAAGTAAAGTAGATACTAAACAATCATGGAGCATCAAAAATTATAGATACGTTTCTAACGTATCAGTGGTTCATCTACTATCCTAGTAGTGGTAGTAGCTTTCCCAAATAGGAAACCAAGTTGGTTATCCATATTGGAAACAAAGTAACAAACAGAAATAAAAACAATACTCATAGTAGAAGTTTCCTTTACCAGTTCCACTCTTTAATAGCGCTTCACTCCCCGGCAACGGCACCAGAAAATAGCCTTGATGACCCACAAGTATAGGGGGTGTATCATAGTACTTTCTATAATAGGAGTGTCGATCCCAACAAGGAGCAGAAGGTGTTGAATAGTGGTTTGGAGCAGGAAATCTCTGTAAATACTTAGCAAACAAATTTTTAGGTTTTTTTGATAATGCAAAGAAATAAAGTGCAAGTAAAGAAATACGACAAATAAATGCAACAAGTGGCCCAATCTTTTCTTAGAAAAGGACAAGACGGTTGTAATACTTATGAGGACCCAAACGTTCTCGAGGACACATGGGAATACTGTCAAGTGCTTTCGCTTCATATAGTTGATTAATCTTTTTTGGTTGGATAAGTGTTGTGTGGGTGAACCTGTGCTGATGTACTGACCTTACTTGGACTAATACATACTTGTGATTAAACCCCTTGCAATCATCCGCAACTACAAGAAGTAATTAAGATAAAAATCTAACCACAACATTAAACTCTGAGATCCTACACTCCCTTGTTCAAAGGTTTTCTAATGGGGGTTCAGGTTTCTGTCACTTTGGCAACCCAACAATTAGTAGCCAAATACACAATGCATTCCCCTAGGCCCATAAATTATGAAGTATCATGTAGTCTACGTTCACATGACACCACTAGAAGAATAGCACCACAACTTAAATATCAAACCATTGAATAATACCTCAACACAATTCCACTACTAACAACATGATTTCTCCCATGTCCTCAAGAACTAAACGAACTACTCACGAGATATCATATGAACCAAGAACAGAGATGATATGATGATGAATAACAATCTGAACATAAACAATAATTCAATGGTTCCACTCACAAGCATCAACTATAAAAGCAATCAATACCGGGAAAGTTTCTCCTAAGAACTATGCACAATTCAACACAATTGTTATAGCGGGATGGAGTGGTGATGATGGTGCTAGTGGAGATGGTGGTGAGGATGATGATGATGATCCCGATAAAGTCTAGCTTGATGACAGTGTTGATGGCGATGATCTCCCCTCTCCGGGAAGGAATTTCCCCGGCAGAAAACTGTCTGCCAGAAAGCTCTTTCTCTCTCTGTAGTTTCCGTCCCGTAGAGACGGCGGAATCTTTCTGTGGTCGCTCCCCATGTATTAGGGTTTCGAGGAGAAGATATAGGCGAAAGGGAAGAGCAATAGGTGGGCCAGGGTGGCCACACCCCCAGGTGGCGCGGCCTAGGGTGGCCCACGCATGGGTGTGTGTGGGCCCCCTGTGGCCCATCTCAGCCTCCCCTTCTGGCATCCTTTATCTTCTGTAAAAATAGATTTTTCCGTGTATATTCTGGAATTTTCTGATCTTCACGAAAATTGCATCTAAACACCGCTTTTTCATCAGAATCCTGACTTCGGCGGTTCATCCTCCAAAAGTCATCCAACATACAAAAATAGATGAAACAACATAAGTATCACCTCTTAATATAAAATATATCAATGAATAGCAGTAAATTATGATATAGAATAGTGATGCAAAATGGATGTATCAACCCTCATACTTGGAAAAATAAAAAAGGTTATTTCTTTATATTTTTTAAAATCAAAGATGATCAGGTATTGTACTGGTATAAAAATATTTGGAAAGGAAATGATTCACGTGATCTTCACAAAAATATGACGAATCAAAGATGAATAGTACCTGATCGTGGGGCATTTCGAGGTTTTTTATCCAGGATACAATGAAAGTAATTACCTAAGAAAATATTTTTATACAAGTAGCATACCTAGTCATCTTTGATTTCAAAAAAAGTTTATTTTTCATTTTTTCCAGGTATGGGGGTGTGTAACACCTAGGTGATGGGTTACGCGGCATAGTAAATCAAAAAAATTCTACAAGTACGAACAAGAAAGTCAAGATCTAATCTAGGAGATGTAATCAACGAGAGAGATTGATGAGATCTTCATACCCTTGAAGAAATCGTACAGCGGAAACGCTCAACAGAACATGGTTGACGTAGTCGTACTCGCCGTCTCCTCCTCGCGATCCGATCCGATCCTACGCCGCAAGTGGCGGCGCCTCCGAGAGATGCACACGTACGATGCAGCGACGCCTCCGAGAGATAGATTGGATCTGCAGCACGACGGCGTGGTGCTTATGGTGGAGAGTTTCTGCGGCAGGGCTTCGCCTACGCGCAGTCGGGAGAGAGAGAGAGAGAGAGAGAGAGAGAGAGGTGGAGGGGCAGCAATTGGACGACGACTAGGGTTGGAGGAGTGGGGGGAGGCTGCGCCCCTACCCTCCTTATATAGGGGGCTGGCCGGACCCCCCTTGACCCCTCCTCCAAGCCCTAGGGCGGCGTCCCAAGGGGTGGAGTGGGGGGCAAGTCATCCCCCTCTTCTAGAAGGTTTCCCTTAGGGTTTCCCCTGGGGGCTGGCCGGCTGGTCCTTAGGGGCCTTGTGCCCCTGGCCCAAAGTGGCTAGGGCACTTCCCCTTAGGCCCACGCAGGCCTCCGACAAGTGGGACCACGTTGGTCCCACTCCGGAACCTTCTAAAACCTTCCGGTACAATGCCGATAAACTCCGAAACGATTCCGAAATCCAAAAACCGCTTTCCTTTATATGAATCATATTCTCCGGACCATTCCGGAACCTCTCGTGATGTCTTGGGTCTCATCCAAGACTCCGAACAAAAACTCATAAACCAATTATCCATTCTATCCTAGCATCGATGCACGTTAAGTGTGTGACCCTACGGGTTCGAGAATATGCAGACATGATCTTCTATCAATAATCAACAGCAAGATCATATTGACTCCCACATATTCATCGATGATCATATCGGATGAACCACGATGCCAGGATTCAATTAATCCCATATATGTATTCCCTTCGTCACGCGATATTTTACTTGCCCGAGATTCGATCATTGGTATCGGCATACCTAGTTCAATCTCGTTCACAACAAGTACTTTACTCGTTCCGTAATTCGATATCACTTTGTGATTAACTCCTTAACCACGTGCTTGCAAGCGGTGTTGATATCGATTATCGAGTGGGCCCGAAGTATATCTCTCCGACTTGGGAGGGACAGATTCCATATCGATACATACAACCCAACAAGTACTTTCCGATCACCTGAGAGACACCTTTATGATCACCCTCACATAGGATGACGTTTGATGACCTCAAAGCTTTCTTCCGATACCAGGGAGTTGTATTATCTCATGGTCTAAGGAATACAATACTTGACATAGGAAAAGCTTCGCAAAGATGAACACGATGACACAGTCTAATTGCTCTGCTTAATTTGGGTTTGTCCATCATATCATTCTCCTAATGACATGATCTCGTTATTAATCGACAACTCATGTCTATGGTTAGGAAACCTTAACCATCGTTAATCAATAAGCTAGTCTTTAGAGGCGTACTAGGGACACGTTGTTGTTCATAAACCACACAAGTGTCAAAGTTTCCGTTTAATACAATTCTAGCATAGAATATAAACTTTATCATGAACAAGAATTATAATATTAACATCTTTATTATTGCCTCTAGGGCATAATTCCAACACTAAGAGCCACACTTCAATTTTTGTATGTCATGGCACTAACATAATGCGTCACAATCTAGTATACCAAGGGCCATTATCTGTTGCGCCGCAGAAGCGCGAGGTCGGTGGATGACGTACTACCGAGCAAAAAAAAAGCGTCGGCGATGCACTTTCTTCGACGGAGTTATTCCTGGCGGCTTTTGTTTGTCGCACTAGCACGAGCGCGATGACTAAGTGTGTGCCTCGGTGTCTATAAGCGCTAGAGGTCGACGTCTGTGTTATAATGATATTTATGTACAACAATGTGTCAACTATAAAATTTCGCATACTAGAACCATGAATGGAATCGTGTGTGATTCTTCGAAATGTTTGAGTAAAATTTTCTCCAAAGATGCGCTAATTCATTTTGCTCGCCATACCATTCATATATGATACTAGGTGAAAATTCAAAAAGGAAGCACACGTTTTTCCCCCAATAATTGTGTGTGATATTAATATCCCACACAGGTTGGATATTCGTATCGTGTGCGAAAGGTCAAATAGTAGTCGTTTCCCCATTTGGAAACTGTGTGTGATTAAGTCCGCGGGAATCTTATTGGTCATTCGAAGCTGGAACTGCCTTAATTACGGTTTACTTCGAGCAAAGGCATCAACCAAAATTGTTGATTGATTTTGTTGTTGATTCACACCACATTACAAATTTCCATCGAGTACTAGTGTACACCGATCAAACAACGTGAACCTGTTCACACATAGACGGTAACTGCTATAAAATCCTAAGATTACGAAAAGATCAACACATAGCCGCTTATCTCAATCGATGGTTCATCCCATCTAAGTCCAATAGCGGCCTTACCAAGGACAAGTGCGTACTTCTACGAGGAGGAAGACATGTTCTCCAAGATGACCTTCACCCTCCGTGTAGGGAGGGTGGAGAGGTAGATCCAGTACGTGAAGGAGCATGTCCTCAATGTTGTGCCGATCAAGTGTGTTGCAATCGACAGCGAATTCACCCCAGCGAGCAAGCATGTGAGCCAGAGCCTTCTTCCATCGGAGGAGAAGCAGCGCGCCACCATATTGCAATTTTCCATGGCCTCCGAGATACTCGTCTTCCAAATCTTCCATGCTAACAGAGTGCCAGAGACCCTAAGGGAATTCCTTGGGGACAAGTTAATCATGTTGTACAACGTGGCAATCGGCAATGATGTGCAGAATCTTGGGTCCTACAGCCTCAACATTCCGAGTTTGTGCGACCTCTAGAAGAGGTTTAGAACCCGACAACCAACAATTCTCCTTCTTTCGTTGCTCTGTCCAACTATTACATTCAGACAAATCTGAAGAAGAAGCCAAGAAATTCTAGCAGACATGATGGGTGAGCCAACTTCCCATTAGATTTAGATCAAATCTGGTATGCCGTGTTGGATGCCCGCCTCGGCTTTGAGATAGCCATGAGGTGTTGGAACCTATTCGGCTACAACAACATCAATGATCGTCTCAATAGAATAGTTTTATGACGTAATAGCCCTTCGTATGTAATGAAGTTATATTTGAATATTATCTTTGCACTCCTTGTATAGCACACGATGTGCCCGTGCATAGTTAAATACCTAGCCCTAAGCTTCCTTCTTGTTTAAAAACGCCTCTCCCAAGCAACTAGCGGTTACTCCATGTCGCTCGAATCCCTACGAACATGGTTTGCCAGCCATCGCCATGGTTTCGAGGACCGAGAGCATGGTCAAGAAGTCCGACAGCATCGATAATGCAAATTCAGACGAGGTTTGTAGACTTAATTAGTTCTGTGTTATTCTAGATCGTGATTTCGGTTTTCTTATATCTATGAATAGTATAGCTTTCCCGTATTGACTGCGAGGATCTACATGTGCAGTTGAAGCTATGCGCTGAAGGGCTAAACATTGTTGTCAAGGAGAAGAAGAAAACAGGAAGAAGCGAATAAGTTTAAAGAAAAATATGAAGATGGATTTGTATTTGATAGATATTCCCGACAGACAAAAGATATAGGCAAAGGCATACATGTTGAAGACGAATAAGATTAAAAAATATACTCGTGATATGAAAAATAAGCTGCATTATGCTTTGTCTGATGTTGTAATCATAATTGGTGTTGTAATAACACTTTCAGGTTTAAGTAAGTGCAAGTAGTAGAGATTTCTATCATGATAGGTGTTGTAATAGCACTTTTAAGGTTTATGTTAGTGCAAGTAGTAGACAAAGATGGGCCACTCCGTTTATTTTATTTTCTGCACAATCATGATGGGTGAAAATTTGGTAATGTACCGAGAAAATAATGGTGTTTTGGAAATCATATCGCACATGGTCATTTTCCCTAAATTGTTCGCAATGCTATAACAACGCATATAATTTTTGTGGATGGTAAGTGCGTGTGATAGTTGGGCCCTTGCCATACCAACTTTGTTATATAAATTAGGACCAACATGCCTTATCTGGTCTCACTTTCAACTCCACAGTCGCCCCCCTCTTTAGGACACATTTGGTCACCCGAGAACTCACATGGTCGGTGATGCGGAGGCTTTTCTCGTTGGAGTGCGGATGACCTCCCTGGCAACATGTTCATAGTGCACTCGCGCCGACGCACGTATGAGTTACCTACCGCCGACACCTCCGGTTAAGCCAGCTCGTCCTCTCACCCTCCACCGTTGCTAAAACGCCTCCTCGCCCTCCCAAAGGTTCACGCTCATATCTTTCTTGTGTAACTTGTTCTTATAGTATGAGTCTATACTCTCAGCACTATCAGCAGTGCTCGATTCGTTAGAATAATGTTAGGGTGCTGGTTCTATACGACTGATTTTCATTAAGTGTAAATGTTCACGACATGATTTGATCTATAAGTTAGATCCATTATTTATTTAGGGAAGATGTACAAATTTGTTAAATAGATCTACTTTATTGTGTTATTTGGGCATGTACAAATGTGTTAATTGGACAATATCCAATATATATTTATTCAAGGCGGATGTATAAATGGGTTCATTAGATTTATTTATTCCCACATGGTAAATTTTTGTCTCTAGGTAGCATTTTACCTCTCTCTATTTTTAGTTAGTTTTTTTATCTGTAGATAGGTTTGGTTGTTAAAATCTATTTTATTTATTTTTGTTACATGTTTACATATTTAACTCTATGTAACATTCTATAATAGGGATATTATTTTATAGACACTGCATACTAAGAGCCGGTTACCGATCTTATGTCATGTCCTTAGCATCTGCTAAGAAGTAGTAGACAAAGATATAACCAAGGGGGAATGTTGTCTTGTAGCGGATAAAGTTGTCTTGCTTATTCGCTCATCTTGTTGAATTGTACGACCTCCTCACATACAACACATAGGAGTAAATCCACTAATTATTTGAACAAACATCATGTAATGTTTCCTTTTATGTGTTTTTGTTCTCACATGATAATTATTTTGTCTAGTTTTCCTAGCTTGTGCTTTGGATGTCAAGTCATGCAACGTGGCTAGTATTCCTGATTCATATAGCATGGCATGATAACAAGGGCTTAAGTGTCTCCGTTCTCAATTCATTATTCTTCCATGCTATCGAGTTGGCCTTCTTATTTATGGAGCCAATTTATACATACTAAACATAGTGATATACATAGTAGAAGGCTAGTTAATGTCGTAGAGTTGCACGCCTATGTCTAAACAGTATGCATAATGAGGAGTAGACTATATCGCACTTTAAGATATCTTGTAAGTTTTCTACAGAAAATTACATTCCGAGGCCACGCATAAGGTACATGTGTGTTTCTAGCAAATTGTTGAATCCTATGAGTAGTTGAAAACTAAGGCCTATTTATTATAAATAGAACCAAGTAATAAGAAATGCTAACACTTGGGTATGAGCCCACACTCTCAAAACCTCTATCAAGATAATAAATAGCATATCTTTGATATTTATTACAAAATAATAGCATCTGATAAATATTTATCCACAAAAAAATGTTTCAGTCATTATATTTTTAATTAAAAAATGAGTATTAAGTTCTACAAACTATTTCCTTAGAGACTTCTTCCTAAACAAAATTTTAATAAAAAATCATGCATCCCTTTTGTTGTAAAATACAATTTTAGTATTGTGCAAGTGTATTAGCAAAGACATACCAAATTTATATGTGAACCATTGTAGCTTACAATATAGCGATAAAGATATTAGGTTGACAAAAAGATCACAAATAAGTAAAAATGTTAGTATAAATTATTTTTCATGAAACTTGATTGGATAGTATTCACAAGTGAACTACTACAAACTAGTTGGTGGGTGTCTGTAATCTAAAAGAACTTGCACAACTTGGTTCAAGTTGCTTTTGCTCAAAGGCACAATTTCCATAGTATTAAGCCCTACTCTCCATTGAAGGTGCCGGGGAATTAAATGGGGAGATCTTTCAAAGTCAAACTAGGACCATTGTTCATCGGAGTTAGTGAATCCAACAAAATAGAAGTTATCATTCCGCACGGCGACTGTTGCCACACCATTATCATTGGCGATATCTATATTCTAGTGGGTGGTATAGTTAAGTTGTTTGTTTCTATAGAACTTGAATACCTTTATAAATTTTGGGTGCCCAAGAAAAGTATGTCTTCATGGAGTCTCTAGTAATCATCACTTGTCATGTTGAACTCGAGGCTAGAATATGGTAAGTTCTAAATCTTGTAAGTAAATATTCTAGAATAGCTAGTTGTAAGATAGGTACCGAAAATGAGCCCATGTTTGTCGCTGGACTCCATGGACTGTATGCGACAAACTGAACAAAAGAAAAATGAGAATAAAAAATAAACAATAGTGTGGTATTTAAAGTCACTGTGAAGTAAAACATGCATATACTATGTGTATGTTAAAACATATATGAGATGCAAAACCAATAGTTATGAGTAATAATATGTTCCAAATAGTTAACTATACAGATATCTTAATATAAGATGGAATTTATCCCTCTTTTAATAAAAAAATATGACGTGCAATCACATTTGTATAGTTTAGCTAGAAGAGGGTCTACCCTGTGATGTGGGCAAAAAGAAATAATACATATGTAGTTCGTTTTTAACCTCCACATCGCATGGGAGAAAACTGAAGTTGATTCGTGCGCTATTTTGATTTCAACTTCTATGTGTCATTATAGAGAGGTCATGATCAATAGTCAGTTCAATTATTTGACACATACATGAGAAAAATATATATTGGGTAACACATAGGCAAGATATAGATTGCATTAATCTTCTTGGAGCAGAATTCGATGATTTAATGAATCCAATTCCTTCAAAAAATCATTTGTATATAGACACATCTAGTTATGTAGACAAAGAGAGAAAACAATTTTATAAACCATATATGACACAACTCTTATTAGGTCGACAACTTAAACAAATGTATTTTACATGCACAGAGCGGAATAAAAAATACACAGATTATATTTTGGTTTTCACAAGAATCACGTAAATGTGTCTATGAACTTACTAATTCAATTAACATAAAATGTTTTTATATACTCGCTCTGGTCCATAATAAGTGTCGGAGTACATATGAATGAGAAATTAAACGAATCGTTAATTTGGATATCATATAAATTAGTAAATTTTGGAGCCGGTGAAAGGAAGGAAGGTTAAGCACACATAGAAGGTGAAAAGGTAAAATAGACATGCTTCGAAACATATTGTAGATTGACTTTGCACTAATCAGGAAAGCAATTGTAGTATGGTTAATGATATGGCGTGGAAGGAGGAGAATACATGGATAGGCATCAATGGATGAGAAATAGTTGGGAGAGAAATATGAAGATTAGTACCAAGGTGGTCTACGAATTCAGATGACAAAACACATGCCCATTCATAGATCTGCCTCGATAACCATAGATCATCCGTTTTGACACACCCAATGATATTACGAATAATTTTAAGTTTAGTCACATTTCTTGGAAGCAAGCAGTCTTCAATTATGTAAGTTCCAACTAATTAATTAATTAATAAGAAGTAAAACTCACCTAGCTATACCATTGGATAGTGTAAATTCAATTAGTCACCATCCAAGCATAGAAATACAATACTCCCTCCGACCCATATTAGCTGGCTCAAAATTTTCTTGATTTGGATGAATCTAGACATTATCTAGTATATAGGTTCATCGAAATTTTAACAAATCCAAGTCAACTAATATGGGTCGGAGGGAGTAACACTATTTAGGCACACGAATCACTTATACTCCCCCATCTCAGTTTATAAGTCTTGCATGGGTTTTTGTGTCGTTAATTCGACCAACTTAATATGAGTTATATATTACTCTCTCTGATCCAAAATAAGTGCCGGGATATAATACATACTTTGTACTAAAACAATCCTAGATTACCGACACTTATTATGGATCGGAGGGAGTAAAAAGTATATTATTAGAAACTTCAGATGTTATATTTTCAATGGTATATTTTTTTGTTAAATAATTTATTTTATATAAGTAAAATTGCATACCTAGGTACGCGGGAAAGACTTATACACATACTTCATATTTTAGGCTTAGCAAAATGACAAATCAAAATTTTTGTTGAATAGTAGAATAAAGTGAATAATTTGTTATTTTTGCTGAGTCCAAAATACGAAGTATTTCAAGCTAAAAATCTACACAATGATAGAATACACAATTGTCTACACAACGATAGATGGGGAGTGGACGCGGAGGTTGGCAGCAACATTTGTTTTTGGACGGCTGAGTCGGCCGGAATCGGAGACAGTGGCGGGCCACGACGAGGGTTTCTAGGTGGGGGAGGAAGGGGAAATGGATGTGGTTTCCCGCATCCAGCCCCCCGCACCGAATATATGCGGGATGGACGGGCCGTTTTGCGAAAAACGACTAAAATATTTGCGGTACGGGCTCTTTTACGGTATCTGAAAAGGTCACTTTTGGGCCACGGTACCGCATATAGGTGGAAAATTTTGTGGGCCTGTAGATATGCGGTATCTGCTAGAGATGTATTATTACACAAAT
Source organism: Avena longiglumis (assembly GCA_030063025.1). Taxonomy (NCBI): domain Eukaryota; kingdom Viridiplantae; phylum Streptophyta; class Magnoliopsida; order Poales; family Poaceae; genus Avena; species Avena longiglumis. The sequence goes on from CP125975.1 coordinate 18,546,324, forward strand.
AAAATTTCCAGGTGACACATCCCCAAGCTCAGGATTTTGCAAGCCCTTTTGTTTCTCATTGTGGTGGTGGTGGACAATCTCCCACGTTCAATTGGCTGCTCCAATTGTTGAATTGGGTGGCAAGGTTAGCAGTAGTATCTCGAAAATTGATGAAGAGGTTGTTTATGTTTTGGATATTTCCTTCGAGAGCATAGATATCTTCATAGGTGGTGTATAAATTTGGTGGTTGCACATCTTGTTTGGGTTCTTCTTGTTCTACTTTTCATATTCTCCTTTTTCATCCACAGATACTTCTTGTTGGGATAGACTTGCCTCAACCTACGTGTCATAACGCAAACGTCATTTCTCATCGATAGAGAATAGATCGTTAGGCAAAGGGAGGGGATCAAGTGATCCATCCCGGATATATCAAATAAGTATCTACATTAGTTCTAGAAATCATACCACAAGCTCTTAGAGTAGAAAAACCAAGACGGCGAGCATAGTTATGACTCCTTATCTGCATATTGGACCACGAGATTCAAGAGCTTGATGCTTAACGTAAAACAAAATAAGGGCACCCAAATTTGACGTTAAGTTACAGTTAGGAATAGCAGCTTTAACGAGGATCATCATGTCCTCCTCATTGACTCTAGTAAACTCACCACGTGTCTACGAGGTGTTAGCAATAACATAAAACAAATAATGAACAACAAGATGGTCAATTTGATTTCCCTTGGTTGTGTTTCCACGAATTCTCATTCTATTAAAGTAAGCCAAGGGTGTTAGATTCAGAATAAAGGTGGTGGAGCGTATGTCGGTGGTATTGTTGATAAACCCAAAATAGTAAGCCCATTGGTAGAGGTTTAAGGAGTACTCACACTTCATAGACAGAAGTTGATGCGATCAACTCCAGGCATTTGCTCCTCGGGGCAATAGTGTGAGCACACCGAATGTGTCAAGATAATGAGAAACTCAAGCGTCAAGCGGTGTTATGTGTCGATATCCTAGAAAAAAAGTCACACAACCCAACATTGTTGCAAAGTAAATTTAAAACAGCGCGAATGCCAAGTTGGTTCAGGATATAGGGACACGCCCACTTAGTGGACTTGATTTCTCAGAGCTTGAGACGGTTGAAACGGTTTAGCTGAAACTCCTCGGTGAACTCGATACCAGGTGACTCAGAGTTTAGCATATCAACAGGTCTTATGGCTTGTTTCGCAGCCAACACACGTGTACGACTCCTCGTGTTCATCTAAAAAAAATAAAAAAATAATGCTAACAATTTTTTTAGTCTAATAGAAACATAGCATAAATGATCCTCTACATTTGTTACAAAATAAACCCCTCTAAAAACAAAACTAAACATGCTCAATATGAATATTAGCTCAAGAACAAGACATAAGTCTGGATTAATAATGGTGAAAGATTAAACAGAGTTTTGATGCAAATAAGTTGGGGATTAGAGCGAGGACTCGAAGAAAAAATGAGTAGAATTGAAGTTTTAATGGAGGTGGTTTGGAGTTTGGAGGTAGAAGAAAGAGAGGTTTGTGTTTTGGGAATTTTAGGGTTACCTATTTTTGGGATAATATGGTGGACGAGTACGTGGTACAGGCGGGAGGTAGGGCCGGAGCCTGCCCGTACGGAGTGACAACCCTTGGGGGCAACGTTTCCCTTCGGTAGTGCACTTGGTACGAGCGCGCGGTACGGACGTGCGCCCCCGCTCTATTGGTCGTTATTCAGTCAGTAGGTTTTCTTGAAAGTTGATGCTTTGCTCGATGGTACGGTACGAGCGGGCGGTACGGTCGCCTCCGGTCGTACCAGTGGTCGTTACGTCCAGTGTGTCCTGCGGCAAAATTCAACGCTTCTATTTTCCAGAGCTGCGATGTGGTAGGGACGCACGGTACGGGGTCTCCCGACCGTACCAGTGGTCGTTACGCGGCCTGTAAGCTCAAAAACTTGTAGAATTTGGTTAGTAGCTTCACGTGCATTTATACATCTTAGCAATTGACAAAATAAAAACAAATAGACTTCATAAAAAAATCAGCAATACCTTCAGACCATGTATTAGTGAATAGAAGATCGGAGATTACCTTATTTTCTTCTCATCTCTCCAAAGGACTTATTGAACACTCTTTATTGAAAACAAAAGCAAAACAAAACAAAAAACTAACAAAAGAGTAAAAACTTTTATTTCATATGGGGTGTCTCCCATGAAGCGTTTCTAGTTAAGGTCAATTAGCTTGACCTAGATGATGATCTTCTAGGTTTTATGAACGAACACCCACTCCAAAGTAATTGGTTTTCGGTGTGATTATACCATCATCATTATTATTAAGTTTGGCCTTCTTATTCCTAGGAAAATGGTCTATAAAAGGATCTCTAGACAACGGTCCTATTCCCACATTCCCTTCATGTCGATTGATTAAAGCTTTGATAGTTCTTAGGAATGGTCTACCTAGAATTATAGGTGCTATGGGATCTTCAGGCATGTCCACTATAACAAGATCAATAAGAGTGGTACTTCCTTTAATTTCAACAACTATATTTTATTTTATCCCAATAGCTTTTTTATAAGTTGAATCAGCAAGATAGAGTCTCATTTCAGTGGCTGTATTAGGCCCCAAGTTAGCTTGCCAAATAGACTCTTGGAAATTGTTGAGACGTTTGCACCAAAATCGCAAAGTGCAAATATCTCATTAATATTAAATTTAATTTTAATAGTGGGCTCAAATATATCAACTAGATTAGCAGGAAGCTTATCAGCTAATCTCTTTTACTCCATTTTTAATTCTTGAACCTTAGACGCTATTTGTTGTATAGATTGTTGGTATGTAGCATCGTTACCTTATTATAAACCAGGCATATTCAAGTGTTGGTGCGTTGCTATAATCCAGCTCTTCGGGATTTTCTTCATTCATTTCCACCCTCATTATCTTCAGGTCTTATACTGGATTTGGCTCGAGCTTTCAAGCGATTTTTTCCATTATGAGAGCTTAGCTCTCAGCTACCTTGCCCAATTGTGCCTCCATGGTATTTGTACTTTTCTGTAGAGCCTACACATTATTTCTAATTGCAATGACTTGATAAAATAATTTATCAATACTAGCCTCATGGTTCTCTATGATTTTAATAACCATATTATTTTACTCGGTTTGAGCTTGCATGAAAGTTCTAACAGTATGTTCGAATGAGAGATTGACATGATCTTCTTCATTATTATTATCATAATTATTGCAAGGAGCTCCTGAAGGATTAGAATAATGGTTTTGAACATTAGATTTTTTTTATTCTTACAAGCAGGATTATAAGAACTATAAACTATAAAATTAACATCGGCAGTGACAACATTAATTTGGATATCTTCCTTATCCTTTACTATGTTGAGTAACTCATCTACCTTTACGGTAAGCTCTTCATTGTTTACCTCGGTGATTGAATTCACCCTTTTTGAGGTTCTTTTCACATGCCATTAGGCATGGTTGTTTCACATATCATCAAGTAATTTTTTTGCAACACTCACTTGCTTTTCCATGATTGTTCCTGCTGCAGTATCTAGCATAAACTTAGACATTTGGTTAAGGCTATTATAAACAAATGCAATATAAGACATTCTTCAATCCCATGACTAGGACAGTTTATTATGGCTTCTTTTATCCTTTCCCATACAAGCGCTAATGGCTCGCGGTCTTCTTGTCTAAAATTTGTAATGTTGGACCTTAGCTTCATAGTCTTAGTTGGAGAAAAAAAAATAGTCATAAAGAGATTATTGCATTCCTATCAAGATATAATAGTGTCTTTAGGTAGAGCTAGCAACCAGTCTTTAGCCATTCCTCTTAGAGAGAAAGAAAATAAACGTAATTTAACAATATTTGGGTTAACATCTTTAATACGCATCATGTCGCAAATTTCAGTAAAAATTTTTAGGTGCAAATATGAATCCTCAGAAGATAAGCCTCCAAATTGGTTCTGCTGAACCAAACTCAAAAGATTAGGCTTAATTTCATATGCGTCCACATCAACAGCGGGCTGAATAATAGATGCACGAATAAAATCATCAGTAGAAATAGCATGCTTCCCAAGTTTCTTTTGAGCCATGGTTCTTTTCTTTTTGGTATTTTAAAAGTAAATGAAACAAATAAACAAGTAACTAATTTTTTTTGGGGTGGTGGTTTAAAATAGATAACAAGAAATAAACTATAAACAAAAATAAAATTAAAAACAAGGTCTCTAGTGATCTCACCAAGATAGTGAATTGCTTCCCGACAACGTCGCCAGAAAAAGGGTTGATACCTTCGATCCAGATTCACGAATATAGTATAATAGTTTTTTTTTCCTCTAATAGATCTAGGTTTGATAGAACCTTAGAAAACAACGCTAAAAGGAATTAAAAAAATATTTTTATAAGACTTTGTTTTTTCGTTTACCTTCATTTATGAGACCAATCTAGTTTACTTTATATCGTAGGTTGATTCAATGGATGGAGATAGATTAAAGTTGAAGATCCACCTACAGCTGCGCATCATATGGAATAAAAGATAATAATAGGCACAATTGTGTGTAATATTTTAATAGAGATACTATTTGTATGCAACACATCACGATATACTAAATCCCATGCGAATCTATGAATCGAGCACGTGTTCTAATTTCTGGAGATTTTTGAAATTTGTATTTTACAAATCTGATTTACAGGTTTCAATCTGCGTCGACTCGAAAAAAAACTTGTAGATTACAGGTTTGCGATTTACAGGCAGCCCCGAGCGGAGACACCTCGTGTCGAGCTGCAAAAGAGCGGGAAGGAAGCCGAGAATCCCAAATCGCCGAAATGGAGGGGCAGCCTGCCACCGCGGATTCCTCCGCCGCCAGCCCGACGAACTGGAGGAAGGAGGTGGGCGAGCGGCTTCGGCGGCTCCACTCCCTCCTCTATGGCGCCGAAGCCGCGCTCGACCGCGGGGATGCCGCGGCGGCGCAGGCGCTCGCGCTCCGCCTCCTCGGCTTCCTCGATTGCCAGACCCTCTCCACCGACGCGGGTCCCGAAGCCGCCTTCTTCGCGCCCATCCGCGCCGCAGCCTCTTCCCATCTCGCCGCCGCCTCCCGCGCCCGCGCGCCCGAATCGGACCGGTACAAAACCTACCCGGCGCAAACTCCCGGTTCTGCGTCTGATTCATTCAGTACGGTTTTACTTTTTCATGCTGCTTACTTCATGGTAGACGCGGGGATTCGGATCTTTTACTGACGGTGCTGTTCGACTGGTATAGCTCAATTTCTATTGCTTAGATCCACTAAATGTAGTAGTTACCTTTAGGAATCTATGTAGGGTTTGATGTTTTTTTATGCACATAGTTGGAGAATGCAATGACTGATGATGTGGTAGTTTGCCGACCAAAATGAATTTGTTTCTTTTTGCACGCGCATAACTTTTTTATTTATTTAATGCATATGCAGTGGGATACTCTTCTACTGTTTCCTCCTTAAAAGGGCTGATGAAGCACAGACATCTCAACTGTCATGATCCTGATTTATCCTTTATAGGATGGTCGATGATAACAAGTTGACCACGCCTTTTTGTTCGAAATACCATTACATAATACAGGGTAAAGTCCAGTCAAAGCCAGGCAATAGTAGTGTGGTATACATTGCAATTTATTGGCATGGAAACATATGGATCTGGCAAGGAGGGCTTCTGTGACGGTGCACTTCTCAGTATTGAGGAGGGCTTCTGTGACAAGCAAAAACTATCGCAGCGGTTGGCCGGTTGCCTTGAAATTGCCTTTTAACCCAGAGGGGAAGCTGCAGATCCTTCCACGTCCTGTCAGAACTTGTTATCTGTAGCCAGATCCATCTAACCTTCGAAGCGACTTCCAGTTGACTTGGGTTTGGTATCCCAAGTCCACCAACTTGTTTTGGCATGCAAATGAGAAAAGCCTCCGGAAATCATTCATTAGAACTCTGTCATCCATTCATCTTTTCAAAATAGCAGAGAATCCCTAGAGTTGACCAAGCAATCAGAAATCCTCGATAGATAAGACTTAAAATCATAATATCTTGCCGCCAGAAGAGTCACCAGAGGGTGCCTGGAATGGAACAATTTCGGGATTCTCTGGTTATGGGGCAATTTCCTGAAGTAGAGAAAAGAAACTGATACACGCAGTGATACATGTGCACATGGGAGTCCAAACCTAACACTGTTAGATGAATGGATATTTGGAATTTTCTTTCCTTCAAGTACACAGGGTAATAAGGTTAATTCTCTTCTTTTCTATGATGAATATGTACGTTATAGCTTGGGCCCATTTCGATGGATTGCTGTTCTCTTTTTTCTTATGAACCGGGAATTTCTTGTGAGCTTGCAATTAGTATCTTCCCTTCAAGTATGAGACAATGGGATTAATTTTCTTTTCTACAGTGAATCTCCATTGTTATAACTCAGGCCCACTCCGATGCATGGCTAGATATTTTCCTTGTTTTTTTCCTAATTAACATGGAAGTTCTAGGGAGCATTTAACTAGCATAGTAATAGATATATTTTGTTCTTTATAATGCTGCTATGCTAGACAGCACTCATATCGTCTAGGAAAGAATTTGAATAGTTCAAAAAGCTACATGTGCCAAAAAATTTTTTTTGACCAAAATTGATGGGAGGTACGTAATTATGGGTGTGTTCTTCATAGGATTGTTCAAAGATGATAAACGAATAACTCTAGCACATGCTCTACTTTTAGAATACATGAATATCTCTAGTATGCATGCTCTAGTTTTTTCCCCTGAGAAAACGCAAAGGAGTCTGCGTCTCATTTCATTGAAAGATAGAGTTGGGTTTACAAGCCTCCAAAGAGGAAGAAATGAATGTATTTCAGTAGGCCTGTTATGCCTTTGCGTGCTCTAGTTTTGCTCCACACAACAGGGCTACTGAAATACATTTATTTCTTGTGCTTGTTATTATGTGTGAGAGAACACAAAATACCAACCTGCCACCCTGAAGAATCGCCTGAGTGTTAATTCATTTTAAGCTGAAGACCCGCAGACCGTTACATTGTATATATTACTTACAAAGATGGACATGTGCTTGATCATAATTGTTCTGGGATCATCAACTTTTTTTCATATCCATGTGTCCATCAGTGAGGATAGAGGTGTTGGTGTAGTGTTGCAGACATTTTAGAACATTGCTAAATTATATAAGATTCAAAAGTTAGCACCGATTGCAAGAGTTTACTAGGATGTGGTCTCAGCAACATCATTTCCATAGATATAAGATAGGGAGTGGCAAATATTATCAGAGCCAGGAGTACACTAATTTGAGATTTGTTCTGTGCTGATTAAGATAAATTAATATTTTATCACTTTGAAATTATTAAGAAGTTTGTTGGGTTTATCGTGAATTGTGCATTTAACTATATTTAACATTGCTGCCATGCTTTCTTTGGAAAAGTTCAAGTTTATACTCTGAGGCATGTGCCCTTGAACGTGTTTCTCAATTTGGTAATCCTTACTTTGGATTTGTTTTGAACTCAGTGCAGTGTTTGAACTCACAACAAAAGATGTTTATTGTGTTTTTACGAAGCAAGGGAACGTCAACATTGAAAAGATCAAGCGTTCAAAGTATTTTCAGGCTCTTCATCAGAAATCCAGTCGAAATGCTGCTGATCAACTGGTATGATCTAGTTTATGTTATTCTTAAAGCGCTTCCGCTTCATCACTGAAATGACTCTTTTCTCATGCTCTACCTTGTTTCACTTTTTTTTTTGTGTGTGTGTTGTGTGTGTGTGTGGGGGGCATCCAGACGTTACCCTTTTTGCTTAACTTGTTCATATGTACTCCCTCCGTTTCAAAATATAAGATGTTTTAGGTTTATGAAGCAAATGTATCTAGACTTGTTTTAGTATATAGGTTCACTCAATTTAGGGATGAATCTACACATTAAAAAAAGTCTAGATTCATTTTCTTCACAAATCTAAAACATCTTATATTTTTAAACGGAGGGAGTATAAGTTTTCTGAAGGTCATTTACCTATTTTGGAATGTATTACCTTGACTTAAATCATTACTTGAAAAGTCTATATACTCGTTTATTATTTGCAAATACTGGGGTTTGCCTGCTAACTTTTCTTGCCATTTTCTCCCTGGCATGCATTGAAATTCAGAAGAACGCAGCTTGCCAAGAGTTCACAAGTCAAGGGGGTTCACATATTGAGGAAAACCCAGTTGACCTAGAAAACGAGAAGCTTAGCATCAGGGCTTCAAAATTAATGACACAAACAAAAATAACATCTTTGTATAGCAGCAAGTTCTTGAAGGCAAATAGCGTGTCAGACAAGAATATGATCAAATCAGAGGGGAACATGTCTAAAGAGTTTGCTTGTGTTGAAAATGAGATCAGAACAAATCAAGATAATAAGCATCCTGTTTATCTGGGGGTTGAAGAGGATGAGAAACACTGTGGGTCATTGCAGATTACAAAACGAAAGCATACAGGGTTCAGAAGTCCCATATGTGAAAATGCAAATGTTCCATCAAGCAACGATGAAGCTGATGCTCCTGCAAATGGGTTTGTGACTGCCAGGATAAAGTTGGTATGTGCACTTGTCAATTTCTGTACTTCTTAGCTGTACTGGCAACATTGGTTCAATTTTTTCAATTCCCTCTTTGATAAATATTTTTGACGATGTTTTAATGTTTTTTCAAGAGAAATGCACGATCATAAATCACCTAAAGTTTATAAATGGTAGGTGCAGATTTTGTTAACTAATCCTCTTACTGGCAACCGCTACTAGTATTTTTTACAAACGCCTGAATGACCTGGTACATCCTGGCCCATGTTGCCATATGTACTCAGTTCTGCCATTTTTTGGCATTCTCCCTCTCCCCACATATGTTGACACTACTGCCGTGATGCTAGATGCTCTTGCGGCACGTACCCACACCCACAACAATGTTCAGACAGTATCACTATATTTTTGCCAGAAAACACTTTTGTCCTATTATTAAATTCATGCTTTGCAAGGGTAGTTATAGGCTTACACTCACTTCTATCGAAGTTCAACATATATGTGCTGTTAGTGTTCCCTCTCTGTTCTCTGTTCTCTCTTTTGAGTAAAAGCAGAAAATGAGGGACTAGCACTACAGAGGAGAACACACAGAAGTTTTAGGCAACAGATGCCTTCTTCTTCTATTAGCTTTTGCAGCAACGGATGCTACATTTGTCAGCAACAAATGCCTGCTGAACTTAGCAATCCATGCTTACACACATATGTATGACACACATACTCCCTCCATTTAAAAATATAAGATGTTTTAGGTTTGTGAATGAGATGTATCTAGACACCTTTTAGTGTGTAGGTTCAAATGAATCTAGACACTAAAAGGTGTCTAGATACATCTTCTTTACAAACCTAAAACATCTTATATTTCCAAACAGAGGGAGTACATATGTGCTTCAACCTGACACAGGCTATCTATTACATCTTGGCTTGCAACTTATGCTAGCCCACAGCAACCTATGCTAGGACCTATTTATACTTGTACACGACCCTTTAGATTGTTGCCATGTGACACGATCTAAACCCTACACCATATTTCTAGAATACTGTACAAACTCTAGACATTTCATACTACTACTAAATATCTTACTCTAGAATATTCCTAATTCTAGAGTTCTCCCTACATACCCTGATACTTCATGACCTAGCTAGCTCCTTCTACTAGCCAACTACATTGACAAGATTACTTCTAACAGCAAACACACAACCTATGTGTGCTCTACAGCCTGCACACAACCTATGTGTGCAGATCACACCATGACAAGATAACTTTCAGGCTAACATGTACTTGTTGCAACCTTGTTCAGTGGATGCCTTTTGCTTTGTAGGCGATGGATGCCGTGCAAAAACATGGGCATAGTGGTCACCAAGGTGCTTCTGTATCTCCACAATGTGATAACAACCTTAGTACACGGAGTTATGGTGCGAGGCCAAGCTGGAATTCTCGCCGTGGACCACGTGGTAATTTTGTCCCTCCTATCCGAAACAATGGAGGATCCACTACAATCAACTCACGAATTACTGGGAAGAATGATGATTCCATGGAAGATTCAACAAAAAAATGGTCTGTAATTCAAACTTTTGTCTGGTACCATTTGAACTCATTTGATAACATGTGATACTGTATATAAATAGTTTAGTGTTATGCACCCTCAGTTATGGATCTGCAACTTTCCTTAATATTTAGCATATGCACATCTTGCACCTCTTCATTTTTCTTGATGGGTTACACTATCGGCATTACTGCAACAGACTCGTTATGTTGTTTTGAATAGATTTGCAATTAGAACCTAGTTACAATGACATCGATCCAGTACATTGAAGGTCAAGGTAAATTATTGTATGCCAATATCGCCGTTCCCTTAACAAGTTTAGAAGAGGTTAACAATTTGATCAGGTGGACCCAGTAACATTGAGATGTACCAAGAACTATAGTGTTATCTAAGTACAGTATGTTCAAAGCTTGACCATTAGTAAAATCTAATTCTGAACTACTGATGAGAAACTTAGTGATGGTCTGTTTGGATCTCGTGCTAAGTTAATTTAAGTAAGTAAAAAGCAAGCATCCGGAATGCTGAACAATATCTAGTTAGTTTATGCACCTTTAGCTTCTGGTTTCTTGCTCGGTGATGGTAAAAAGCAGTATTTTGTGGAATACTTCATATATCCTCAGATATCAACCATTTCCCTGTGTCAAGCAAAAAGGCGTTTGTCCCCTCTAAAGTTAATTGGCATATAATTATCATGAGTATGCAAATCACTATTACAGTTTCTTGCTACTAAGTGTATTCTGCATTAAATTTTTTTTTTGAACGGCGCGACAGGGGGCGAAATGCCCACCTGCATTAATATCTATGTTAGCGAAATGGATTTCACATGCATGAGGAGCCTTAAAAATATACGTGCATGGTATAGGTGGTGCTTGCATACATACTTACTGGTATTTTTTCACCACCAGCAGTTTAGAAATGCTTTGTGGCCCTGATGGTGAGCTTCCTGAGAAGCTGAGGAATCTGGAGCCTCGCCTTATTGAGCACATTAGCAACGAAATAATGGATAAAGATCCAAAAGTTAGCTGGGATGACATAGGTTGGTACACATTGCCTTTCAGTTCTTCAGAATTTCTCTGTCTCTTGTGTAACTAATTCATGCCAATCTGCAATAGCTGGTTTACATCATGCAAAGAAGTGTGTGACAGAGATGGTTATTTGGCCCCTACTACGGCCAGATATCTTTCGTGGCTGTCGTTCTCCTGGAAGAGGTCTACTACTATTTGGACCTCCTGTGGGTATTTTATCTCATCTGGCTCTGTTGTGCCTAACTTCTTTTCTTAATGTTAATGTATGCCCGCTTATTTCACAGGGAACTGGCAAAACCATGATCGGAAAAGCAATAGCTGGTGAGGCCAAGGCAACATTCTTCTACATATCTGCAAGTTCACTCACAAGCAAATGGGTATGTCTGGCACTTGTTTTAAATTCTCAATAAGTCCCATTTCTACCATTTTACAGTCAATAGTATTCTGTTTGGGGATGTGGAAGTTGGACAAGTGGGATAAGTGGGTTCTCATTTTTACACCTCTATACTAACTCTAGACTAAGTGGGACAAATGGGATAACTCACAAGTGTGATTTGTGACTTATCCCACTTGTCCCACTTAATTTAGAGTTAGTATAGAGATCTAAAATTGAGGACCCACTTGTCCCACTTCCACGTCCTTAATTCTGTTATGCATATTTTGACGCACTTATGAAATGTTTTTTCAATGTGCTAATTTATGTTTGTGATAATAAGTTTGTCATTGTCCATTGTTCCAAACTTAATAATAAAGAACTGGAAGCAGGATTTTGTAAGGTGTGTGAACATGTTTCTAAACTTATCTGTTACTGTACTTTTTTTTACAATCCGCTCCTAATTTAATATGCAAATAATGTTGTGTCAGGATGCAGCTTTTTTGTGTTCCTCATTCAGTACAGATAGTTGGCATCAGATTTGTTATAGAATGAAAATGGCAAACATACATATCTCTTCCAACGATTATCTCTGTTGGTATTATTAGTTCATTTCCATGCTTACTCCACATTAACTTGACTTCATTGTGCATGCGAGTTGTATACTTCTGTGATGAATTGCTCAACTTAGCTGTTTTGGCATAGAATCTTGAGAAGCCTTGGCACTCTTCAGCTCTATGGAGCATATTGTTACCAATTCTCCATGTTTTGTATTCACAATAGATCTGGATTAGGTTTATTCCAGTAATCGTTTTCCTCTGAATATTTCCTCTTTTATGGTAAGTTAGATGATAATAACACTTCCAGAATGGAGAGTGACTAGTTTGGGCAATTTAACGTGATTAGTATTTCCTCTGTCCGAAAGTAAGTGACTCAGGTTTGTCTAGATTCGCATGTATCTACAAACTAAAACGTGTCTAGATACATGTGAATCTAACAAATTATTTCCAGACGGAGGGAGTACTTTGATAAGTTCTAACTTGGTAATTCTTGTAATCCTGAAACCCACTAAGTAATACAATGGTATGCCTTGCCAAGATTCCTCTAACTCTAGAACTGCTGGCTATGCTGGTTTTGCTAGCCAGGAAATACATGTGATATTGGTGTCTATTGTAGATTTACAATTCGTGATGAGAATAGAGACTGTCTTATTTGTTTGTGTAATGTTGTATCCCGGGTTATCTGTATCAAGGGTGAAACAACCTTCTGTGATTATAGAAAGAATCGAAGATTTTTGTGTTCGAAATTCTGAATGGAGATTCTATTTCTGTGTGTACGCGAATGTCTCTTTTGGGGAGTTTGAGAATGTTTACTTTGCAGTCACTTAGACACCGCACTGATTTTACTCCCATCAAAAGTAAAAGAGAGCCCAGAGACCATGATTCAGTATATTCAGCATCTCTGACTGTTTACATTGATTTTTAATTCTTTGACTATGATAATATTGATAGTAAATTCCTTTGCTTTGGTGATATTGATTGTTAATTTTCTTGCTGGTGCAAGATTGGCGAGGGTGAAAAGCTGGTCCGAGCACTATTTGGCGTGGCATGTTGCCGTCAGCCTGCTGTCATATTTGTGGATGAGATAGATTCACTACTATCTCAGGTATTATTCGGTTTGTTGTTTTTGTTATGCCCATAGACGTTGCATGTTTTGACACTTAACAACGCTAAGCATGATTGCAGCGCAAATCAGATGGTGAACATGAATCAAGTAGGAGGTTGAAAACACAGTTTCTAATCGAGATGGAAGGTTTTGACAGTGGAAGCGAGCAAATTTTACTCATAGGTACCACATGCATAAATAACTGAGTTTGCTATACTACATTACATTTCTGTCATGGTAGGACTAAAAGTACCTCATGGGGTTGAAGCATCAAGAAAATCTGCATCTTTTCTCTCCATAAACGCAAATTGCATATGCACATTTTATTATACTCCCTCCGATCCATATTACTTGTCGTTAAAATGGATGTATCTAGACATGTTTTAGTGCTAGATACATCCATTTTAGAGACAAGTAATATGGATCGGAGGGAGTAGCTAAGCTTTGGTGTTCTACTACATAGCCTGTCAAGTGGCGTTGAATCTCATATCACGATCAATGTCAGAGCTTACCATGGCATTGGCACACTCCCAATAAACAGGCTAAAGCTCCTTCACGGGTTATGACTATCATTGCATGTTAGACTTGTGTTCATTGCATAGATCTGCCTTTTGCTGCATGTATTTTTTTAACTTTACGATATACAGTGTGGAACATCAATGATCATGACTTATAGCATATTAATATCGTGGCGTAAAAATGATGGCAGGAGCAACAAACAGACCTCAAGAATTAGATGAAGCAGCACGCAGGCGACTTACAAAGCGTCTATACATCCCCCTTCCTTCATCAGGTAATGCTCTGTTTCCGCTCTATGGAATAGCTGAAGAAATCTGACTATTTCATGGTTGTGAAGAAGCACGCACTTGGATAATTCGCAATCTACTGGAGAAGGATGGCCTTTTCAAGCTCTCAGAGGAAGAAACAGGTGTCATCTGCAATTTAACAGAAGGTGCATGGAATCATCGAGCTTTCATCATGTTGCTATTAACCTAGACCTTCATGCCATCTTACTAAGTTTTCCTGTTATAAACATTTAAACCGTCTTGTTTCTTAATTCCAGGTTACTCGGGATCTGACATGAAGAATCTTGTGAAAGATGCTTCAATGGGGCCACTAAGAGAAGCTCACCAACGGGGCGTTGAAATCACAAAACTCAACAAGGAGGATATGCGACCAGTGATGCTCAAGGTACTAGCCAAATATGTACTCCCTCTGTCCCGAATTAGTTGTTGCAGATTTGTCTAATTACGCATGTATGCACACACGTTTTAGTGGATAGATACATATGAATCTAGTCAAATCTGGGACATCTAATTTGGGAGAGAGGGAGTATTTAATCCATAGTGGTTAAGCACATGCAACTTAAGTGCATGCATGCGGCATGCGAGATACAACTTAAGAGTTTTTGGTATGTGCATAAGGTATCTAGTCTAGGAAAGGAAGGATCCAGGCTGGACTAGCTGCAGTCGGTAATAGCAAGTAGTATCTCTGTTCCAAAATATAAGACGTTTCTTATATTCATGAACGGAGGTACGTGTGCCAGGTTAGATAGTTTCACTGTGTTGGTAGCTAAAGCAGAGTCGTTTTGTGAGTATAAAAGGACACACAGTCCTCTTTCTATTGTAAGCTTGCATTACATTGAGAAGAATAAATATGGCTTCATCTCTTGTGTGCACTTGTGTGTGAGACAAAAGAAGCATATCAGCTAAGCTAGGTCTGTGTGTTTGCACGCTCGTGCATCACATCTCCTGGCGAGCAAGGGTGTTCGCCGATCATTAAAAAAGTAGACCATTCTCCCAATTGATCAATTCCCAAGGTTTATTGATTTTCTAACATGCTTCTGTCTTAATGAATCATTACCCTAAATGATGTCTTCTAATTCTGAATGCTTATTCGGATGGCAGGATTTTGAGGCTGCTCTGCAGGAGGTCAGACCTTCTGTTTCCACAAGCGAACTGGGGATTTATGAAGAATGGAACAAGCAGTTTGGCAGCTTATCAATCTAATTTGCATAAAAGTATTCTCAACTAAGTACTCTCTCTGCCCTGAATTAGGCGTCGCAGGCGGAGAGAGGGAGTACAAATAAACCCATCAGAGCAGATTAGTGGTTTAGTGATTCACCATGAATATTACAACAGAGAAGTGGTTCATTGATTAACCGACGATATTACACTGTCACGTGTACTTCCGTGCACCTATTAAGTACTAATAGATACAAACTATGGCTTTTCTTTTTTGACATTTGGAATGCTGTTTTTGATTTATTTTTTCAAAAAAAAAAAGAGCTACCTATAGCTCGACCTATAACAAAGGCCATACTCGAAGATACAAACTGGAGTATTCTTCAATGTTTGGTTCTTCAAGGTAAAAGGCTGATCAAGGAGGGGGAAATCTTGGAGCAAGAGGTAGTTTGATCATTTGGTTAAACGATGCCGCAGTGGTGGCGTGGAAGCTGTCGGTTGTTCTTCTCGTCCGGCGTCCGCACACCGTGTCATGTTGAAGTCGCTGAGCAGGAGCCACTGGACACCAACCTGCGCGGCCACGACGCTGAAAAGACATGGCGTAGGTCGGGCATACTAGACGTTTTTTGACGGCGAACTGGGTCCTGTCGGTGGCGAACTCGAAGACGGATGTCAGAGAGAACGAGGAGGCCTCAATACCGCAAACGTGAGTGACACATGGCGGACAGCCGCGTGTTTAATGGCGACGTACGCACTTGTCATCATCATTCTTCGGGGAACAAACAGCACTTTCAGACGCACTCCACGCAGCGCAAGGCAGGGCACCGCTGTGCGGGAGGCCACGTGCATGGAGGTGCTGACCGGCAACCAAAGAAGCAAGTGTCCTATAAGTAGTACATACACATTACACTCAGTCGTGGTGATTGATCTCCACTAGCCAGAAGATAGGAACCAGTAACCACGATGGCCACACCACTCGGCCACTCTCCTCGCAGCTGGAGACAACGGGTGATTACCACGTCCTTATCTAATCCTATCCATCAGCTGACTCTACCGATCCATGCATGTGTATCTCTCCTCCTACAAACTACTAGGCATGCAACTAACACATTCAGACTTGGCACCTTACAGGCACATCACCAAGCTAAACTCTGACACAATTAACAAGCTTTGCATGTACACCGACGGTGCACACTGTCGCAGCTTTCTACTGAATGCAAACTTTGGAAACACAACTGAAAAAACAAACATGCTGAAATTCTAAACAACAAGGTTAACCCCAACAGCAAGCGCGTGCATGGCGGCGGGGCTAGCGACGGGTGGAAGCATCAGGGGCATCGTTCGAGGAGGCGAAAGCGCTTGTTCATGCGAGAGCTGGGGTCGAGGCACACAACGCCGTGATAAGCGGACATCTCAAGTCCAACCAAACATTAGTTTTAATGGACCTTAACCAATGGATAAGCGTGATGGATAAGTCTCTGTACTGTTGGTATTTGTGGGGCTGTAACACACATGGTCCTTGTAGCAAGGATGACAGTTAGGACCAGCAAGGACCAAACATCCTTGACTGCTTTAGCAGCATCAGTTAGGAGCAGCAAGGACCAAGCATCCTTGACTGCTTTTAGGCTGCATCTTAGACTAGCATCTTGTACTAGCATTTAGCATATTCTTGGCTGGCTAGCAGCCTATAAATATGTATCCCCAATCCATGTGGTTGGCATGTCATTTGTGTGTGAGTTTGTGCAAGAAATAAAACCGGAAAATTGCCCCAACTCTTAGTGTCACCCTCTTCTTCAATGAGAGTAAATCTAGAGATCCTATCAAGTGGTATTAGAGCGAGGTTGTCTTGTAGGCTGAGTGTTTCCTACTCATCCCCTTTACCGGGTGTGCAGCAGCCCCAGCGGGCAAGTGCAGCAGCTCAAGCTGTCCCTGGTGGTCTCTCTCCTTCCGCGCAGTCGAGCAGCAGCTCGTTAGCAGCAACTCTCCCTCCACGCAACAGCCCCCAAGCGGCCAGCCATGTCCCAAGGTCGCTCTCACCACTCGGCTACCTCGAGCGTGCGGCGTCGGCACGAGGCCGAGCTCGCCGAGGAAGAGGAGCGTGAGCGGGCGGCGGCGGCGACAACCAGGGCATCAAGGCGGCGGGCAGCGGCAGGCGGAGCAGCGATGGCGGCGGTGGAGGCATTACGTGCAGCAACGGCAGAGGTCCAGGCTCTGCGCGACTCCATTTCAGGCGAGAGCAGCGTTGACGCAGCCCACGAGCGGACGGCACGGTGGGCAGCCGAGCATGCCCAAGCACACAGCGGTGTCGCTCCCGGAGGTGAGCACTACGGTAGCGCTCCCGGAGGAGGCGCGCACGGCGATGGCGCTCCAGGAGGAGGCGCGCATGGCGGCGGCTGCCGAAACAACCAAGACCGTGGCCTCTACGAGGTCCGGGTTGTGGTCAGGGACGTTGGTCCCGGTGCTGGGTGGCCTACCCTCACCAAAACCAACTACGTCGAGTGGGCCGTGGTCATGAAGGTCCGGCTCCAGGTGCGACACATGTGGGAGGAAGTCCAGGATGCCAACATCGACCACCATGACGATTGACGGTGCTGGACGTCCTCCTTGTCGCAGTCCCGCCCGAGATGCAGTTCTCGCTTTCCAACAAGCGGACTGCCAAGGAGGCCTGGGAGGCCATCGCTGCGTCGCGCATCGGCAGCGACCGTGCTCGCAAGTCCACTCTATAGGCACTCCGCAAGGAGTGGGATGACCTGGCCTTCAAGCCAGGTGAGGACGTCGATGACTTTGCTCTCCGTCTCAACACTTTGCTACAGAAGATGGAACGGTTCGGTGACGCCACCTACAATGAGGAAAGAGCTGTCGAGAAGCTCTTTTGCTGCGTCCCCACGAAGTACAAGCAGATGGCTTGCTCGATCGAATCCCTGCTGGACCTCAGCATGATGTCGATCGAGGAGGCAATCGGTCACCTCAAGGTCGTCGACTTCGACAAGCCACAACTTCCCTCGGGGCCCATCACCACTGCTGGGAAGCTGCTCCTCACTCGGGAGCAGTGGGACGCCGGCCACGACGATAGGAAGAAGGGGGAGTCCTCTTCCACAACAGGTGGCCGCAGGCGCGACAAACCACGCAAGGGGCGCAAAGACAGCTAGGTCAGGGTGCAAGGTGGTGCCCGCGGAGGCGCCGCCGGCAGGCCCAAGTTGGCCCAAGATGACGCCTGCCACAACTGTGGCCGTCTTGGTCATTGGGCCAAGGAGTGTCGACAACCACGACGTGACTAGGCCCACGTCGCACAAGCAGGGGAGGAGGAGCCGGCTTTGTTCATGGCTCATGCGAGCATCGAGCTATGCCCTGCGGCACCGACTGCAGCAGCTCCCCTTCACCTCGATGAGCCAAAGGCACACTCCCTTCTCGGCGACGGCTCCGACACCGACAAGACTGGCGGGTGGTGCCTTGACACCGGCGCCACCCACCACATGACCGGTCGACGGGAGTTCTTCGCCTAGCTCGACTCCGACGTGCGAGGCTCCGTCAAGTTTGGAGATGCCTCCGCCGTGGAGATTCAGGGTGTCAGCTCCGTCATCTTCATCGCCAAGACCGGAGAGCACCGGATGCTCACCGGTGTCTACTACATCCATGCGCTGAGGAACTCCATCATCAGCTTGGGACAGCTGGATGAGAGCGGCTCGCGCGTGCTGATCAAGCACGGGATCCTGCACATCTGGGATCGCCATCGTCGCCTTCTTGCCAAGGTAAGTAGAGGCGCAAACCAGTTCTATGTCCTTGATGTGCAGGTGGCACAGCCCCTCTGCCTCCCCGCTCGTCGGACGGCGGCGTGGCGATGGAAAGCGCCGGGCACCTTCACCGAGGCCACAGGCGGCTCAGCATCAAGGAGATGGTGCGAGGCCTACCGTGCCTCGAAAACGTGGAGCAGTTCTGTGATGTTTGTGTGGTGACAAAGCAGAGGCGACTCCCCTTCCCCTAGCAGGCGAGCTTCAGAGCTAAGGAGAAGCTCGAGCTCGTGCACGGGGACTTGTGTGGACCGGTGACTCCGGCCACACCGGAAGGACGACGCTACTTCCTGCTGCTCGTCGATGACTTCTCCCGCTACATGCGGGTGGTGCTTATCATCAACAAGGGAGAAGCAGCGGACGCCATCAGGCGTGCGCAGGTTGCTGCAGAGGCGGAGTGCGGCTACAAGCTGCGCGTGCTGCGCACCGACAACGGCGGCGAATTCATAGCAACTGAATTCGCGTCGTACTGCACCGATGAGGGCATTCAACGCCACTACTCCGCCCCTTACAGCCCGCAACAGAACG
Organism: Avena longiglumis; assembly: GCA_030063025.1. Taxonomy (NCBI): domain Eukaryota; kingdom Viridiplantae; phylum Streptophyta; class Magnoliopsida; order Poales; family Poaceae; genus Avena; species Avena longiglumis. The sequence goes on from CP125975.1 coordinate 18,565,742, forward strand.
ACGTCGTCGAGCGGCGCAACCAGACGGTTGTGGGGATGGCCCGGGCCCTCCTCAAGCAGAGAGGGATGTCGGCTGTCTTCTGGGGGGAGGCGGTGCTAACTGCCGTCTACATCCTCAACCGCTCACCTACGAAGGCACTCGATGGCAAGACTCCGTACGAGGCTTGGCATGGGCGCAAGCCGACGGTCTCCCACTTACGGGTCTTCGGCTGCCTCGCGTTTGCCAAGGAGCTCGGCCACATCGGCAAGCTTGACGACAGGAGCACTCCGAGAGTGTTCATCTGCTACGCGGAGGGCTCGAAGGCCTACCGTATCCTCGACCCGAAGACACAACGTGTGCGCACGACGCGAGATGTTGTGTTCAACGAAGGGCGAGGGTGGGCGTGGGACAAGGCGGTGGACGACGGCTTGACTCCGACGTATGACGACTTCATTGTCGAGTACGTCCACTTCGAGGGAGCCAGGGGAGCAGGCAGCTCCTCCTCGCCGAGCACGTCTACCTCAGTTCCCAAGTCTCCATCAGTCCCGGTGGCTGTCACACCGACGGCACCACAGCCGCCGACGCCACCGAAGCCACGTGCTCCAGCACCAGCAGTCACACCTCCGGGCACGACTACTCTAGCACCAGCAGTCACACCTCCGGGCATGTCTACACCAGCACCAGCTCGCGTCGAGCGTAGCCCGGTGGAGTTCGCTTCCCCGCTCGCTCACGACGAGGAGCGCATCGACGCGTATTACGACGGCGAGCCATTGCGGTACCGTATGATGGAGGGTCTTCTCGACGACCAGCCGGTGTCGGGACCGGTGCCACGCAACCTGGAGGCACAACTGCAACTTGCATGTGACGACGGTGAGCCTTGGTCTTTTGCAGAAGCGGAGCAAGACGCGGCATGGCGAGCCGCGATGCAGTTGGAGATGGATGCGGTCGAGAAGAACCACACCTGGGAGCTCGTTGACCTCCCTTGAGGTCATCGGGCGATCACCCTTAAGTGGGTGTTCAAGCTAAAGAGGGATGAAGCCGACGCCATCGTCAAGCACAAGGCTCGCTTGGTGGCGTGAGGTTTCTTGCGGTAGGAGGGGGTCGACTTCGACGACGCCTTCGCTCCTATGGCACGGATGGAGTCCGTGTGACTCCTCCTTGCGCTAGCCGTTCAGGAGGGTTGGCGCGTCCATCACATGGATGTCAAGTCTGCCTTTCTCAACGACGACTTGAAGGAGGAGGTCTACGTGAAACAACCGCCGGGATTTGCGATTCCTGGCCAGGAGGGAAAGGTACTTCGTCTACGCAAGGCTCTCTATGGTTTGCGGTAGGCACCAAGGGCATGGAACGCCAAGCTGGACTCCACGCTCAAGACGATGGGCTTCGGGCAAAGCCCGCACGAGGCGGCCATCTACCGACGGGGCAATGGAGGAAATGCCCTATTGGTAGGTGTCTACGTCGACGACTTGGTCATCACCGGCACCAAGGATGCAGAGGTGGCGGCATTCAAGGAAGAAATGAAGGACGCCTTCTAGATGAGTGATCTGGGGCTCCTCTCCTTCTACCTGGGGATCGAGGTGCACCAGGACCACTCCGGGATCACGCTTCGACAGATCGCCTACGCCAAGCGCGTCGTTGAGCTAGTCGGGCTCACCGACTGCAACCCAGCTCTCACTCTGATGGAGGAGAGGCTAAAGCTGAGCCGCGACAGCACGGTGGAGGAGGTGGATGCTACACAGTACCGGCGTCTTGTGGGGATCCTTCGCTACCTCGCCCACACACGACCGGACTTGGCATTCTCCGTCGACTATGTTAGTCGATTCATGCAGCGACCGACGACGGAGCACCAGCAAGCTGTGAAGAGGATCGTCCGCTACGTTGCAGGGACTCTCGACCACGACCTATACTACCCTAGGTGCCCTGGGGCGGCACACTTCATCGGGCACAGCGACAGCGACCATGCCGACGACATCGACACCAGCAAGAGCACAAGCGGGATCCTCTTCTTCCTCGGAAAGTGCCTCGTGAGCTGGCAGTCGGTCAAGCAGCAGGTGGTGGCCATGTCTAGCTGCGAGGCCGAGTACATAGCGGCCTCCACTGCCTGCACTCAGGCCCTCTGGCTTGCTCGACTGCTTGGTGATCTCCTCGGTCGATACACCAGCGAAGTGCAGCTCATGGTGGACAGCAAGTCCGCTCTGGCCCTAGCGAAGAACCCCGTATTCCACGAACGGAGCAAGCACATCCGAGTGAGGTACCATTTTATCCGACGCTGTTTGGATGAAGGGAGCATCACGACGAGCTACATCAACACCAAGGATCAGCTTGCAGACCTGCTCACCAAGCCTCTTGGGCAGATCACGTTCCTTGGACTCTGCTCCAGGATTGGGATGGTCCAGCCTTCCCACAAGACAATGCACAAGACTTAGGGGGAGAATGATGGATAAGTCTTTGTACTGTTGCTCTTTATGGGGCTGTAACACACATGGTCCTTGTAGCAAGGACTGGCAGTTAGGAGCAGCAAGGACCAAGCATCCTTGACTGCTTTAGCAGCATCAGTTAGGAGCAGCAAGGACCAAGCATCCTTGACTGCTTTTAGGCAACATCTTAGACTAGCATCTTGGACTAGCATTTAGCATATTCTTGGCTGGCTAGCAGCCTATAAATATGTATACCCAACCCCTGTGGTTGGCATGGCATTTGTGTGTGAGTTTGTGCAAGAAATAAAATCAGAAAATTGCCCCAACTCTTAGTGTCATCCTCTTCTTCAGTGAGAGTAAATCTAGAGATCCTATCAAAGCGGACGTCTTGCTTATGCTTAGTTCGGTGCGTGCCTCATGACGGTCACCCTCTTAAGACTTTCAACTAAAGTTTGACCATCTTAGGCTTCCCATCAAATATATGTATGTTGATCTTATGAATACGCATGCTACATTATTCTAAAAAATATTTATGAAAACTAAAAGTTCCTCTGGAAATTTAGATTTTCTAATGTTTCTTATATAAAAAGGTTTTGTTAACAAAAATAGCTTGGAAAATAAAAACTAGGGTGGATGTAAGAAGTGTTGTTTTTTGTGACTCTTCAGCATTTATTTATCCCATGTTTGCTCGTTTTGTGTCATGTTTAATTTACCACCTCCAACTCGAGTATAGCATATATGTTTGAAATTAGATGAATTGGGGTAAACAAGAAATGGAGGCTCTGATTCACCTTGGGGTTTGGGCTCTAGTTTGGCTATTTATAACTTTTAAAATTATATTATTTCAAACAATAATGGAGTTTCTCGTGGTTTGTAGGTTATCCAAAATGGTAATCAAGATATGAAGGCCGCTTATTGGATCCATTTGGGTATTATCTTTTCCATGTGGAGCAACACGAGCCCATGGATACTAGATGCAACTGTCTTGACAGGTCACACAAGATAGTTTCAATCGGTGTGGATAGCATCCGACTAATAGAATCCAAGATGCATAGATGCTACATGTTTCTTCTACTTTTATGGTTGATATTTGTATTATGTGATATTTGAGTTGAGATACTTTGGACAATAACTATGCAATTTCCTATTTATGTACAAGTAATATTGAAACATCTGTTAAGATATTTGTTAACATAGCAACATATCTATGATATGCACGTAGAAGAATAGCACATATATATATATATGATACATATTAGTTCATAATTAAATGTGATTTTGATATTAGTATTAATGTTAATAAATTCTTTGTGACTTCTTGAATAAAATTATAAGAAAAAAGCCAATATTATTGCGAAGTGCAATCTTATTATTGTGTAAGTGTATTAGCAACGATCTTAATATAACTAAATGTGAAAACCATGCTAAAAACTATGCCAACTAAAATTTGATGTTGATAGAAAAGTCATGCACAAGTAAAGATGTTTAGTATAAAATTCTATGTTCATAGGTCTCTTGGTTGGAAGAATAGATGTTTTGGTTCCTAGCACCATGGAGTGTGTGTGTCCCTTTCTCAGCATTTAGGGACTGACATTTGAGGAATATCCAGTTCAAAATGGTCTCCTTTTAGTACCTGCTCTTTGTTCCTCCTGTACTAGCCATTTGGTGATGACCACGTGCTACTCTTCAGCGGTGGTGTTCTCAGTTGCTAGATATGAGTAAGTATTCCTTATTAATATTATTACTTTGTAAGTTGTGAAGTATAGATGATTTTCTCAGGATGTATGTTGATGTCATGGTGTTGTACATATTTTAAACTAGAAGGATACCCCGCGCGGCGGGAACGTATGTAATCAAATTACAGTATATCTGAAAATATGAACATATATTATTTGACATAATATGAAATCACATAAAGAGTACTATAAAATATTTGTGTATGATGTGATTTTTTTTGAAAAGTGTATAACCCCGGCATGTGCATCGACTGATGCATATAGTGTTTATTGATAAAATTTATTTGTTTATGGTGTGATAAAACACATTTTTAGATATTCCAGTGAGCTTAAAATGAGTAATATTGGTGAAACCACAACACCTCCATTTCATTGCTTCAGAGTCCCCTGCAACAAAGTGAATGTATATGGATCAGAAAAGAAACGCGAAAATGTAGTTGGACTTTACCAGGGAAATGAAATTACAAGTTGTTTGATTCGTATATACATAAGAGAATGTGTCATACCAATATCGATTTGATATTTCCAACTAAAGATTTCACGTATCACTTTGGCTTCGGTGTCCCCTCCTCCTTTTCAAACTTTGACAAACGAAACTTGATACCGATTTGTTTTAAAAACCGTACGAATTCACCGAAAGCCCGTATGATCCTCTTAGGTGTATACTCACCGTACAAGTATACTAATGTGCCTGCCGGAGGCAAAAATCAGGAGGTATATAGCAGCAACATAAAAAAAATCAAAAAGTGGCAAAACACGTGCTACATAACCATACAAAAGAAATCCAGCTGTTGTCATATGACAAATTGCATCTCCTTTTCTATCAAGTGTTCAAGATAATGAAAGAGTAATGAAATATTGTCGTCGAGGGTTGAAGAAAATATATGAGATACCAGATTAGTAGAGGGAAGTCCATAAAAGTCCACTGAACTGTTTAGCTTCCTCCCGTGTGGAAAAATGAATAAGCCAAAGACCGAGCATCCATTCAGAAAACAATTAATGTAGGTACCAAATTAGTAGAGGGAAATCCATAGAAGTCCACTGATCTGTTTAAATTGGTTCATGTGAAAAAAATCAATAAGCCAAAGATGGACCATCCATTAAAAAAAACAGATGTTCATGTGTAAAGTAGGCAAATTATGAATCAGAGCATTCTCGGATGATAGAATCTGAATGTAAAGTAGTAAAGGAAGGAAAAAAGAGAGATCTAAGGACAGGGAATCAAACTTGCATGTACCTATTGTGGCGGAGGATTGGAAACATGGGATTTGAGGTTGTGAGCGGAAAAACTGTGATCATTATCAATCATACAATGCCGAGACAATAGCAAAGTGAATTCTAGGCCTCGACTTGCACCTTCATCCCTGACAATTAGCTATGTCATGACATATAATCTGATTGTTCACACAGAATAAGTTAGATGCCAGTGCTGCTTCTTCGCTTCTTACAAAATGAAACCCAATAAACATACTTATATCCGTTTAGGCCTCCTTTGTTTAATCCAACTAAGGCATGGATTGGCCTGGATTGTGGCCCAATCCAGCCCGATCCAGCTCGACCAGTTTTTTTTCCAGCTCACAGAAATTGGGTCTTCGGTTACACCTCGCATGGAAAATTAGCCCAACCCAACCATCTATTCTCTACTCAGATGGGCTGGGAAAAAAATCTTGCCAACCGACCCGTGGAAACAATCCACGGCAGAGGAGGCGAAGACTGGGCGGCGACGACGCGAAGATTGGGCGGCGACGAGGCAGCGATCTCGTCGACCACGGCGACAGTGACGACGACACGACGCCTTTCCTTCCACCGCCGACTCTCTCCTTCGTCGGCAGCGTTCTCACCGGTATGTCCACCTCCTACTCCCCATCCTTCCCACCTCATACCTAGGGTTCTCTAGGGTTCTTGGTCGAAGATGAATTCTTGGGATTTGGGATTGGTACTTTAGGGCTGGCGACGCTGGAGCTTCCCGGCCATCACCCGCACTGGCTGCTTCGACATCAGGCGGTTCTACAACGCTCCAGCGTGGAGGAGGCAACGACGACAAGAGGCATAGCCGGCCAAGAAGATCTGGGATGTGGTTAGAGTGTCCTGAGATACTTCAGATTAGTACCTAGGATGTTATGTTGGGAAGATGCATAATGTTCTTGTCCTTTGTGTGCTCAATCAAATTTCTAGGTGACTTTTCTTCTTTTTTGGTAGCGACAAATTGAGAGGATCTCAGATGTACTTGCCCATGTTTCCTTCATTTGTTTCCTTCATCTGTTCATGTACACACATATCTCTACTTTTGCTTTGCTGACCTCTGACTAGATTTGATCTGGAGACAGGCATGAGCTCCACTTTCTGCCTACCTGGGATGTCCTTTGCCTTGCCCATTTGGTTGTTGCTCAAGGCTACTGCTAGAGTTCCGTGTTGCTCCTCGACCTCTCTCCTGAGTCTGTTGTTTTCTGCAAGTTTCTGAGTAAATTGCAGACGGACAAATCTCTCAAGTTTTGCCAGTGTTGGGACTGAACATTTCTCTAGAGATTTGTGCATTCCCTGAATCTCAAATCTCTCAAGTTTTGCCAGTGTCTGCCTTAGCTTTTACTTAACAACTAGAAATTACTGGATTGAAGCCAACTAGATCAAGCCATTGACGTAGAAATTACTGCATGACAACTAGTTTTTGTTTCTTTTGTGTTCATGAATACAGTTTAAAGATTGTTTTTCCAATTCTCAGTCAGAAGTCTCTATCGTTTTGTTAATATATAACTTGAATTTAGGAAAACAAAAATACAGCTTTAATATTACCCAAATTCTTCCTAGCAAAGCTGCACTATTTGGTTGTTCCTAGCAACTAGCTAATTATGCAGGCAGAGACCGCACCAAGTAAAAGCCAGTTGCTATTATAGATCCATTTTACTATCAAGTTCATGGCTGTACTGATAGCTCAATGATAGGGGTTGTAAATATCTACTTAGATGCAATGCATGCTCTCGTCATACTACTAATATGCAGAAACTGGAGGGATACGTGGACACTTCAGCCTTGTGTTGTCTGAGGTCAATGATAGGAGTTGTAAATATCTACTTAGATGCAAGTTGAGCGCAGTTAGAACTATGCTTCAGGTTCTAGTTTCACTGCTACCAGTTCACAAATCGTCAAGCATTTCCTATACATTCTCATGTTTAGGTTTGGTTTTTTTGGGGGGTGTCTGCACAACAGCGAGTGAACACCCGTTCTAACGGCGGTAGCTCTCTTTAGTTGTAGGTTTCTGGATGGTCCAAAACTGCGAATAATTCATTCAGTTGATGCGCTTGAAATACGTTTGACTCGCCATTGCATTTCTCACCGCTTAAAAAGAAAAACAGACTGCTAGTTGGCAGTAGCAGCTGCTAAGTTTGGTGATTAAATATGCAATGTCCAGGACATTGTCCTAAATGACAGTAATGTATCTTTTACTCAAATTTTAGTAAAGTGTACATAGCGAGCTGTAACAGGTTTTGCGGGATGCCACACGAGCTTCATGTATATATCATGAAAAGAAAAGCATAGTAGATAGTGCTTACTTTTTAAAAGAATCTTTCTGCTAATATTGTAATTCTGGAAATTACCAGTGTTGTGCTGCAGTATCTACGTGGTTTCCTATTTTATTTATCTTCGCTAAACTAAGATGCCACTTTCTGAAATTTATTTTCAGATCATACCTGCCCCTGTGAGAGTCGGAGAAGACGAGCCACCGCCATCCTGGGATCCAGTGCCTAATCCGTATTCGGAAGGTAATTCTTTTAACTACGTCCTTATCTTCCATGTCATGTGAATTTTTCTATGTTACATATATTTTTATATGTTACATAATTGAAACATATATTTTTAGCTTTGCAATGGATACGAGCATTAGAGATCGTATTAGGAAGAGGAGGGACGAGGATGACGATGATCTGATGCTATTAATTCTCCCTGCTCTACATCATTTGGGTTATCTTGGAGGAAGGGAAAGGCAGCCGCAGCATACATCATTGTTAACCGGGGCTGAAAAGGTTAGGGAGCTGCTTGAAGGCCACATCAAGAATTGTAGGATTGCATTCAGAATGGAACCTTATATCTTCAAAGCCTTGGCCAATTATCTTAGAAGGGAAAAGTTGGTGCGTGATACTAGGATCAAGGTTGAGGAGAAGCTTGCATTCTTTCTATATATGCTTAGCCACAATGCATCATATGGGGATCTGTAAGTCTTCTTTGGGCATAGCAACGATACGTTCCATCATCAAATGAGGCGGTTCTTTGATATAGTATCCCAGCCCTCAACTTGCGATTCCTAAGGACTCCTTCAAATCAAGTACATCCAAAAATACATGGAAATAACAGATTTTATCCTTACTTCAAGGTGATTCCTATTAACTATTCCATGAAAATTGATGTTCGTATTTTAAAGTTCGAGAAAATCATATGTAGTTTATTTTTTGCAGAATTGCCTAGGTGCGATAGATGGAATTCATATCCCTGTATCAGTATCACCTGAAGAAGCCGCACCTTTCAGAAATAGGAAAGGGACTCTAAGCCAGAATGTGATGGTAGTTTGCGATTTTGATCTGAACATAACTTATGTGTCCGCTGGATGGGAAGGGTCAGCAACTGATGCTAGGGTTCTTAGATCGGCAATGAACACACCTGTAGGGAAGTTTCAAGTACCTCCAGGAAAGTTTTATCTAGTAGATGGTGGTTATGCCAACACACCGTCCTTCCTTGCACCCTACCGTAAGGTGAGGTACCATTTGAAGGAGTTTGGGCATGGACACCGTAGGCCCCAAAACTACAAAGAGCTTTTCAACAATCGCCATGCCATCTTAAGGAATCATGCCGAAAGGGGTTTGGGTGTCTTAAAGAAGCGATTTCCAATCCTCAAAGTTGCTACCTTTCACCAAATGGATAACCAAGTAAAGATTCCCTCGGCTGCCGCCGCTTTACACAACATCATTCGATCAATGAATGGGGATGAAAATTGGTTAGAGAACCAACCAGATAATATTGATCCACTACAGTTTTTCAATCTCCCATATGGTGATCAAGGAAACGATGAAGGAAATATTGAAGGCAACAACTTAAGAGACTCGATAGCTCATGCAATGTGGGCTGATTACCAACAACGTAGAAATTAGTGGGGTGTAATAAGTGTTGTGTTCAAATATTTCTTGTGTTATGAATATTGTATGATGGACAAGTAATTTGGTTGTGGTAATAAATATCGTGTGATGAAAAACATAGTTTAATAATGTGTTATGGCATTTCAATATTGCTTTGTGTGTACAGGTAAGATGTTTCGAAACTCTCCCAAGATGCTTGCGTTGTCTAAATCTAGCCAGAAGAAAAAATCTCCTAAAGCTCGTTCAACAAAGAAGCATGATGGTTCTTCTAATGGTAATGTTATTTCTTAGTTAAATGATTGCTTATACATGGTAATGATTGAATTAAATGTGCCATAGTTGAACTATTTTTATTTCTGGAATATAGAAAGAGCATCTTGGAATCCAGAACTCGAGAAGACCCTAGTTGATCTACTTCATGAACACAATGTTCCTCAATACAAAGGAAACAATGGGTGGTCTTCGGAGGCTTGGAACAAGATAGTCCATGAGTTTCGCACCAAATACACATATGTAACCATGGATAAGAATCAAATTCAAATGAAGGAAATGGAATTGAAAAGAGATTACAAGTTGCTAAAAGAAGCGCGGATGCAAAGTGGTGCTTCTTGGAATGAGAAGAGGTGCATGATCGAGGCTGAACCACATCTATGGGACAATATCATCGCAGTAAGAAGCTATTTCCTATGTTTATTCCTACATCATGTATCCGTTCGATGAACTTATTTTCTATGTTTTACTCTCATTATACATTATATGCCTCCATTATACATCATGCAGTCATTTCCTAAAGCTCAGAAGTTCCGCAAGAAGCCTTTTCCTCTCTTTGAGGCTTTGGGAGAGTTGTATGATGGCCAGTACGCTAAAGGGACTTGGAACTTTACCTCTACTCAACCCCCACAGTATCATGTTTTTACTCGAGTAAATGAGGGAAACCAGCTCAGTAGCAATGGAGTTGAATTTCCAGACCTGGAAGAAAGATATGCGTATCAAGCACACCAAGCACACGATGAAGGTCTAGATGCAAGGCCACAAACAACTGCAGATGCAATACCGCAAACAACTGAAGATGCAACTGTTGAAAGGAATGTACAGAGGCCCCCTAGAAAGACTGGTGCACCAACAATATACAATCAAGAGAATGAGCCAAAGAGGTCAAGAAAGGTCTTGCCTTTGGAAGGAGCGCTAGAGAGGTACATTGATGTCAAAATCAAACAAGTCGAAGAAGAAGCTGCTGTTTTGGCGAGGGAAAAGGAGTCGGTGCAGGCAAATGATTATTCAACCGGGAGGTGCATCTTTGTCCTTACAACAATGACATTGTCACCGGATGAAAAGGTAAAGGCATCCGAGGTATTCTAGATTCTAGCTAACCGAGAGACATTCCTCAGTTTCAATGAGAACGCCCCCGAATTTTCTCTTCTTTGGCTGAGAGGAAAGGTGGATAAGCTTTGAAGGTATGCATAACCTTTACCTGAACTAACATTAACAAGTAATTGTTATGCCCTTGTATGGATTTTCTGCGCAAGTATATGAATGGATGTACTGGTATATGAATGGATGTACTGGTATTCTGCACAAGTAATTGTTATGCCCTTTATCAGAATGTCCCCATATTCATTGCTGATTTTAGTTATTTCCTAGAGGCAACCTATGTACTGGTATTTTATATAATAGCTTACATGCTATTATATGTTGCTTCCTCTAAGTGACACTTTCTAGTACTGGTTCTAGTAGAAGTTGGTTCTATTATGTTTCATGTATTGTTTTCTCAAAGTGTCACTTTCTATTGGTGAGTAAGCTAGTTTCTACTTGTTTATATGAGCAAGAGTTTCATTTTCTTGGATATAATATGTAAATACATACTTTTTTGGTTACATATCATGTTATCTTTGGTATACTAGAACCAAAAAGGACTAGCTTAACAAAGTTGTGCTGACTGTCTTTATCTTCTTTACTTTGAAATCTATAGATATGAAGATCATTATAGTGATAACCATCACATAATGGAGGAAGCGCAGCTGCTGAAATATTTTTGTTCTTGAAGAAACTTGGGTCACTAGAATTTATGTTTATGCCTTGCTTCGATACCATATACATTCCATTGCATAACGGTTTAGATTCGCATGTTAAGAACTATTAGATTGTGAAGTATAATGTTGCAATGTGCAAGGCTATTAAAAAGAACGACTATATGTGATGTAATTATTCATGTTTATCATTGCATAATGGTCTGGAAAAGTTGTAAGAACTGTCAAGTTTTGGGATATATGTGGCAGTATTTAGGACTAGAAAAAGATTGAATTTTTATGTTGTATCATGTACGATTTAGATGTTCTCTTCTGTTGAGTTTGAAATTCAGTCAATCCATGTGGTTTAAACGAACGGGTGTGTTTTACATTGCTCAGGCTTGGATTGCAGAGATTAGAGTCTGACATGGATTGGGTGATGGTATGGGATTCACCCAATCCAAGCCTGGATTGGTTCCATGCATGGATCAAATCCCACCAAAACGAACGGGGCCTTAAAGAACACTGATAAAAATTACTCCCTCCGACCCATATTAGTTGACTCAACTTTGTCTAAAATACGAATGAATCTAGATTAGGTATTTAACTAGATACATATAAATCTAGAAAAAGTTAAATCAACTAATATGGATCCAAGGGAGTACATGAATTAGATAGGAGTAGCCCAAATACCTTGCTTCACCGCAAAACCGCATAAGAAACCAAGAGCAAGGGGACCTTGAGTCTACTATTTCGAGATTAAATACAGGAGGGTGCCTGAAGTCAAGGGATACAGTGCAAGGTGGTCAGGTAGGAAGATGGGGAAGGATATCAGTTGAGAGGGATTCCTTGCCGGACGCAGTACCCTCAAGAAGAATAGTTTGATGGAAGGGAAGGAAGAAGCAAATGGATATGGGTGGCAGCATGAGGGCATATGTGGTCACGAATGGAAATTAGTCGAGTGGATTGACTGTTTATTTTTCTTCTAATAGTAGTATTACGTACACTACGGAACTCAAGCAACTTATAGTACTCCTGCATGACAGAAATTAGAAAGATCCTTGTCTTGAATCTTCAGTTACCGTCTTCAATCTTCAGTTACTGCATGATACTCAGCGCGGGATCAGGGCATCCACTATGTGCAAAAAACCACACCTTAAGTCCTATGTGGCAAGGCTTGTAGTCTACCTTATACATAGTGGAGAAAATATAAGTTGTCCATAAGTTTATAGGTGACCTTAAGCTTATGGGTTGTCCACAAGCAATAGAAAAATAATTTATTATCTCTTCTCTCTCATGCATGAGTGTACATGATGAGACATGTGGGCCCCAGCTTAAGGTTAAAGTCCACCTTATACATAGTAGAAGATTTTATAAGAAAGGTGGGTCCCACCTTATGGCTAAAGTTCACCTCATACATAGGTGATGCCTTCAAGGGTCTATGATGACATGGCCCAGTGAGAAGGCAGCTTAATTAGAAGTAGTGGACATCAATATTCTCCCTAGGCTAACGGGCTGCACGTGAAGAAAAAAAGTTATTTGTTGCTGCATGTTTAAACTGATAACCATAGATTTGAAATCCGACAGAAAGTAACAATTGGGGTGATTTGGATGCACCAGGTTTGAGAGGGGGATGCACCAGGTTTGAGCTTGCAAACATTAAATGCCTTTTAGTGGGGATGAACTTTATAGATATTATAGATTATAGATTGTCTCCAAGGTCATCGAGTACCGCATGAAGGGTGTTAACGCCGTTGCCGGCAACACCGAGCTTAGTGCTATATAGTTGATCTTTATCAAGGTCGACCAGGCCACCCTGGCTATGGTGGAGAATAAGTTGACACCGAAGAGGTCCAACAACGAGGTGTTTAAGTTGGTGGCCATGAAATCACAGACCATCAAGCACAATATTCTCATAAAGGTCATCCGGTACTGCAACAAGCAACTAGAGACGTGTGGGGCCGAGGATGCCAAGCTCATTACCTTTGACCTTGACTTCAACAAGGATCACCAGGCCAACCTCTTCGATCTCATCCTGGTGAGGCTTTTCTCCACTCTCCATCCTAGTTTGTTCAATTAATTGTCTCAGGTGCAGAAGTAGTAAATTTGATCTGAGTAGTTAATGCAGTTGTAGCAGAGCATGATATGCGACTGGGTGGACAGCCGGTTCTAACTAACTGTTTTTTTAGGGGAACAAACAGCACTTTCAGACGCACACCATGCAACGCGGCGAGCTATACATCCAGGACGGTATTCGGCGGCATGGACGTGTGACAAGGCTGGGCGTGCATGGTGGCGGGGATGGCGACGGGACAGAAGCATCAGGGCCATCGTTCGAGGAGGCGAAAGTGCTTGTGCGTGCGAGCTGGGGGTCGATTCACGCAACGCGGCTAGCTGCTACCGGCGAGTGTTCGGTCGCTGGAACGGCGGTGGAGAGCGGAGGCAGCAGGGCGCGCTGGCTGGGATGGGGCGAGCAGCGCTCGGTCTGGGGACAGAGACTCGGAGGCATAGGAAGCCTGACGGCTCGGAGAATCTCACACTGCTGGAGGAGGTGGAAGACCGAGCACCGACCCAAGGAGATGCTCGCTTTCCTCCACATTGGACGCGAGGAAGAGGATAGCGGCGACGGCGACAGACTGCCTCCCGAGTGTATCCCTATAGAGAACAGGATACCCAAGTCGAGGTGAAGCTCCTAGACATTGTCTCGAGGTTTCATAAGGTCTAGGATGACGGCTATTACAACTATGTCGTTGCCGGCGCGCTCTAGACACACCGATGGCGTTCTCTGAGCACATGGCACGGGAACCAAAGAAACTTTGTGGAAACATAAGGCATCGTGAGCAGGTAGTAAACCACTATGGAAGAGAGCACGATGAGCACTGACATGTCCGAAATCACTGCCGCTGTAGACAATAACGATGAGCTTCGAGGACGATTTCGACGCATACACTCCATGAATCACATAGCCATTGGATAGGTTAGGTTCTCCATATGTTGTTCATAAGAGCCGTCAGTTGTTCTCTCGGTGCCCGAACATGACGGCGTGGAGTCGTGTTCGCGGACGCTGTATGCTCTGCACGCATGTGGTTCATCTAGACAAGGATACTAGATTAGAATAGCGGCAATGTCGTGTAATGTCTATATTTGCACTCCTGTTTGTCATGCTGTGCATCACTAAGCTTCTGTAGGCTGGTCCTCAAGTAGGTTTACAATAGCGCTGACATGCGGATGTAGAGTCACATGCTCTTTCAACCATATGAACTGTCATCCATTTCAATTCCATACATATGAGCTATAATATTTGGACGGCTTGTACAAGAATCCCAGCATCTTTGGATACAGTGACCGCCGCTTGTCGTTGCCCATTTGGCACACGATCCACACAGTTGTCCTTCTAACTCACCACCGGATTAAAATGAGTACCGCTGATCTGATCCAACTAGGTAACTGCTAGTATTTGTTTCGGTTCAGCTATACGCCTCTCGTTACTTACAAACAAAGAGAAACAACATAGTAATAGATTGTATTTTCGCGCCAATTACTTAATTCTCAAATCATGTAGGCGTTGGTACTGTAGAGCCGAATTTAAATTCATAATCTGTTAGGTTAAGTCATCGCTGTTTTTGTTAATTATTTATGTAAATGTTTGAGATAATTTAAATTCATGCAATGTTTTTTCGAAACTTTATAATGCATGGCAAGAAGTTGAAACATTGAAAACTCTCGGTGGTCTTAGATAGAATGACTACACTTGGGTACCTTAAATTGGTTTTCGAGAAAAATAGCTTGAAATTAGAAAACTTGAGAATTATCCTTGAACTTGTGGGAATGATGGGGTGGTGGAATATTGTGAGCCCTCCTCCCCTCCCCGCGCGCCTTTTTATTACTCCTAAACAAACAAAAGTCTTATATACAAATAAAGAGGAAAAGGAGGAAAAGAGGTCTACCCTACCTTAGCCTATTACAAAATATTGTCTAGCCATGAAGAAAGAGAGGGGACTATACAATGTTATAGCCAAATCATATGTTGACATGCCATTTTATTTTGGGGTTAATATCGATATATAATAAAATTTAGTTTGATCGGCATCACCCCTCCTATGTCGAAATCCTGGCTCTGCCCCTAGTTATATCTGAAGTCCAACCGAACATTAGTTCTAATGGACCATAACCAGTGATAAGTGGACGTCTTTCTTATGCTTAGTTCAGTGGCTCGTTACAGTCACTTTCTTGATACTTTCAACTAAAGTTTGACTACCTCAGGTTTCCATCAAATATGTATATGTATATCTTATGAATATGCCTGATACATTAATTCAAAATATTTATGAAAACTAAAAGTTCCTCTAAAAATTTGGAATTTCTAATTTTTCTTATATAAAAAGGTTTTGTTAACAAAAATAGCTTGGAAAAGAAAAACTAGGGTGGATGTAAGTTGTTTTTGTGACTCTTCGGCATTTATTTATCTCATGTTTGCTCGTTCTATGTCACATTAATTTTCCACCTCCAACGAATATAGCATATATGTTTGAAATTAGTTGAGTGGGGTAAACAAGAAATGAAGGCTCCAACCGCCTAGGGGTTTAGGCTCTAGTTTGGCTATTTAGAACTTTTAAAATTATATTATTTCAAACAATAATGGAGTTGCTCACGCTTTGTAGGTTATCCAAAAGGGTAAACAAGAAATGAAGGCCACTCATTGGATCCATTTGGGTATTATATTTTCCATGTGGAGCAACACGAGCCCATGAATACTAGATGCAACTATCTTGACATGGTCACACAAGATAGTTTCAATCGGCGTGGATAGCATCCAACTAATAGAATCCAAGATGTATATATGCTACATGTTTTTTCTACTTTTATGGTTGATATTTGTATTATGTGATATTTGAGTTGAGATACTTTGGACAATAACTATGCAATTTCCTATTTATGTACAAGTATATTGAAACATCCTACACTCTTGACACATTTGTTAAGATATTTGTTAACATAGCAACATATCTATGATATGCACGTAGAAGAATAGCACATATATGATACATATTAGCCCATAATTAAATACGATCATGATATTACTATTAATCTTAATAAACAAAATGAGTATTGAATTGTATAAAATAGTTTCTTTGTGACTTCTTGAATAAAATTATAAGAACAAGACGACATTATTGCGAATTCAATATTATTATTATGAAAGTGTATTAGCAATGATCTTAATATAACTAAATATGAAAACCATGCTAAAAACTATGCCAACTAAAATTTGATGTTGATAGAAAAATCATACATAAGTAAAGATGTTTAGTATAAATAATTCGCATGACATTCATTTGAGAATTGCAAAATAATAGCACGATAGTGTCATCTAGGTATTTGATATAACGTGTCAGTAGAAATTCAGTGTTCGGTTCCATTTGGTGATGTATATGAATGCTCTTTAAGTTGACGCTGGTGGAGAAGAAGTTAACGCTGAAGAGCTCTGACAACGAGGTGTTTAAGTTGGTGGCCATGAAGTCACAGACCATCAAGCACAATATTCTCATAAAGATCATCCTAGTTTGTTCAATTAATTGTCTCGGGTGCAGAAGTAGTAAATTTGTTCTGGATAATTAATGTGGTTGCTGTAGCAGAGAATGATAGTAATTGTTGTAGCAGAGCATGATAGCAATTGTTGTAGCAAAGCATGATATACTGATGGGCGGATTTGTCATCATCATTGTTGAGATATAGGAGCCTATTTTTTCAGGAGAACAAACAACACTTTCAGATGCACACCACGCAGCGCGGCGAGCCGTACATCCAAGATGGTAATCGACGGCATGGAAGCATGGCTAGAGGCAAGGCAAGGCGCCGCTAGCCACGTGCACAGAGGTGCTGACCGGCAACTGAAGAAGCAGGAGCGTGCATGGTGGCGAGGCTGGCGACAGCCGGAAGCATCAAGGGCGTCGTCCGAGCAGGCGAAAGTGCTTGTGCGTGCGATTTTGGGGTTGAGGCACGCAACGCGGCTGGCTGGGATGCGGTGGAGAGCGGAGGCAGCAGGGCGCGCTGGCTGGGATGCGGGCGAGCAACGCTCGGCCTAATGACAGAGACTCGGAGGGATAGGAGGCCTAACGGCTCGAAGAATCTCACGCTGCTGGAGGAGGTAGAAGACCGAGCACCGGCCCAAGGAGATGCTCGCCTTCCTCCACATCGGACACGATGAAGACGATAGCAGTGATGGCGGCAGAATGCCTTCCGATTCACATGATATCCAAGTCGAGGCGAAGCTCCTAGACATTGTCTCGAGGTTTCGGAAGGTCTAGGACGACAACACAGACGACTATGCCGACCGTCGACGCCGGCGTGCTCTAGACACCGATCGCGTTCTCGTCGCACATGGTATTGGAACTGGCGAAATTTTGTCAACAGATGAGGCATAGCACGAAGGTTGTAAACCACTATGGAAGAGAGGATGAGGAACACGGTGGTGGCCGAAATCACCATCACGGCGGACGACATGGATGAGCTTCGAGGACGATATCGATGCATACATTGCACGTATCGCAGAGCCGTTGGATAGGGTAGGTTCTTGGTCACAGAGGAGTCATCTATTGTTCTTTTTGTGGTCCAACACGGCGGCGCGGAGACGTGGCTCAAGATGCTCTGGGGCTTGGTGTCGCCATGGCTGTCTCGCGTGCCCACGCCCTCCCTCCTCGTATACTCGTCGGGCTCGTGGCCGCCGCGTCGTCATCATGTCAGCCTCGCCCAAGAAACCCGGGGTCTCGCCGCCGCCACGTCGCCATCGTGTTCGCCTCGCCCAGGAAACCTAGGGGCTCGTCGCCCCGTGCGTGTCCCCTCTGCGATTATCCACCCAAAAAACTCTCCCACCCAAAAAACTGCCTATCCGGATCAGTAGACTGCCTATCCGGATCGTTCAGTCCCCGCATATTCCAGCTCAAGAAGTTCAGGTTGTGACTCATTCCAAAATGAACTTGCAACAGTAACATAAACAAGTTTGAAACGGGGAGCTAGGACTGTCAGCAGTTCAGACTTTAACTGCAACCTGGAACAGGCACAAAGCCAGCCAGGACTCGAACAACAGAACCAAACGAGGCCACAGCGGCCAATCTTGCACTGGGAGTTTGGGACACGACTCACAGAATCAAACAGATACAGTAATTTTTTTTTACTTAACATAATGACTAGGTTGATCTCCAGGCAGCGGACGTGAGCGAGAGTTGCATCAATCATCAAGTTTTTGCAGACGAACGCCTCGGCCTCCTTGGCTCCTTGGCGCGGGCGATTGAGCGGCGCAGAGAGAAGCCCGTCAGGTGGATGGAGAGGGTCTTCCTCGTCGTCGTCAGGCGGCGAGGTGGTGGTCTGGGCAACAGTGGCTGCTGCAGCGGCGCGAAGAGCTGCGCCAGATCCTCGCCGACGGATGGGCTCTTGAGCTGGGTGGAGGGAGAAGGCGTGCGCGTGACTTGGCCAGATGAGATAATGAACGGCAGCGTGGTGGGCAGCACAGGGGATTCCTCGAAGCACGGCGGGCGCGCTGTAGAGAGCACCTGAAGCGGGCGAAGCAGAGTTGATGGAGAACACAGGCCGCGCGCTGCTGGACTGATGCTTCATAGCACAAAGGAATTCTTCCCTGGAACCTGAAGAGCGTGGCGGCACAGACACGGGGGGCGATGCATGGACGGCCAGGAGGGAGGCGTCAGGTTCTCCCTTGACAGGACAGCCGGCGTGCGGAGCGCGGAGAAGGGTGGCGCACCGGGCTGCGGTCGCGGCGCCAGTCAGATGCCTCGTCGCTCTCGGGGGAGCCCGCGACCGTGGCCTCGGCTCGCCTCCAGAAGCCTCGCTGGCAGACGGCCGCGCCTCAAGGGCCTCAGCAGGCTTTTGGACAACAGCGGCATCAGCGTTGTCCCGTGTCTGCGACGGCCGTCATGGCTGTCGAGGTGCTCATGCGCGTCAGGGGCACCACGACCTTCATCCCGGTTGCCTCGGCGCGGGTTCCTGGACAAGCACCGGCGCACCACATCGCGCCAGCTCCTGGACCTGTCCCTTCCTCCACGCCGGTCGTCTCCTCTGTCCTCTGCCATCCTGATCATCATCATCATCATCATCACGGCGGCCATGGGCGACGGACATCTTGGCGTGGCGGCGAGGCGCGGCCACCATCCACGTCACCAAGCTTGTACGGCAGTTCGTAGGGCGGTGGCGAGATTCCGTTGGCATCCTCGGTGGTGAAGTCTTCGACGAGGGCGAGGTGGTGAACAAGGACACGGTGCCGGAGACCACGCCGACAACGTTCCCTGCCAGCCGCCGGGTGACACGCGGGCAGGTAAGGTCACCACCCACTTGACCTTGGGGGTCCTCCGTCCAGAACCAGACCCAAGCCCAGAGGATGTCGGTGTTCTCCTTCCTGACCAAACACAAACAGGCCTCGATGCGATGTAGTCGAGAGAAGCCACCTTGCCGGCCCGACAGTGTGCAGGTTCCAACGTTGGAGAGTAGGCACATTCTGTAGGCCGACCCATGTTGACGTTGTCCGCGTGCGTGCGCCTCGACCCGCCACGGCCGGCCGCACCTGGAGCTTGAGACCGTCGACGGGGATGGTGGTGCAGCCGACACGGCGATAGCGCAATGGTGTTGGTGGATGGACGTGATGAAGAATTGCTCCGGCTCCAGGTGGTGCCTCGGAAACCACGCAGATGTCGTTGACGAGGGCACCGCAAGCCGCAGCCACCCCACGACCATGCCGGTGGAGCGCGGACCAACAGGTAACTGAAACTGCCAATAGTGTACAGATAGGAAGCCCGCTTCAGAAATTTCATGTCTAAGCACGCGACGCGGCTGGCTGCTGCCGCCGGCGAGTGTTCGGTGCGCTGGAACGGCGGTGGAAAGCGGAGGAAGCAGGGCTCGATGGGGCGATCAGTGCTCAGCCTGGGCGCAGATACTCGGAGGCCTGACGGACGGTTCAGAGAAGCTGACGCAGCTGGAGGAGGAGGTGGGAGACCGACCGGCGCCGGCCCAAGCAGATGCTCGCCTTCCTCCACATCGGACGCGAGCGAGGAAGACGATGTCGGCGACGGCGACAGACTGCCTCCCGAGTGGAGTCCTACATATAGGACAGGATACCCACGTGGCGGAGAAGCTTCTCGGGGCATCGGAAGGTCTAGGACGACGGCACATACAACTATGCCGACTCCGGCGCGCTCTGGTCAGGACGCCGATCGCGTTCTCCGGCCGCGCACATGGCATGGCAACAGGCGAAATTTTGTGCACTGATGAGGCATCGCGAGAAGGTGGTAACGCACTATAGAAGAGAGGATGAAGAACACGGAGGTGGCCGAAATCACCGTCTCGACGAACGACAGGGATGAGCTTCGAGGATGATTTCGACGCATACACTTCACGAATCGCAGAGCCGTAAGGAGTCACCTGTTGTTCTTTAGGTGGCCAAACATGGCGGCGCGGAGACATGGACGCGGACGCTGTACGCTCTGAACACAGATGATAAGTGCTGCACCACATAGTGACGGACAGAAACAACCAACTCACTTTCTAACTTCTAAGGCAGTTGCAAGAAACTGAAGTTCAGATTACAAGGTACAGAACGTACTCCCTCCGTTTCAAAATATAAGATGTTTTAGATTTGTGAAGAAAATAAATCTAGTCTTGTTTTAGTACGTAGGTTCACTCAATTTTGGAATAAATCTACAAACTAAAAGAAGTCTAGATTCGTTTTTTTCACTAACCTAAAACGTCTTATATTTTGAAACGGAGGGAGTACTAACAGTGAAGAGCAACGTAATTATTGATTAATATACACATTTGATCGGTAAGTTAGAAGGGTCAGATGCTGATGGATAGTTCTGTATTTATGGAGCAAAATTCAGTTTATACTTGAACATGCATATGGTGCGAGAATTTACACTTTCAACATGAAAAGTAGGTAACTCAAAAATAAATCTGATTCCAGTAGGAAGATCGGCGAGTAACCAGTCAGAGAGCGGATGAGCTCGTTAGAGACCTATAATCTTGAAGTGTATGATCCGGAAAAGGGGATTACAAGAACGGCCTGTCCTGCAGTGTACTGTATACGTTTGGAGACAGAGGCCGCTCCTGAACAACCAAAATGCCTTCAGCCTCTGTGACGGCAACCCCTCTTTGTCCTGCTGTGTATCACTGAGATCTGGAGTGCACAAATAGCAACCATTTGTCATATCTTCTATAGGCTGGTCCTCAAGTAGGTTTACAAGAGCACTTCGAGACTTTGCCCATCAGTAGTACTGCACCATATGGAGTGTCATTCATTTCATATATAAATCTGAACCACAATATTTGGATTGTGAATTCATATCTACTGATTTAGGTGGCGCAGTTTTTATCCATTATTGTCTGTAATTTGTAGGTATTCTATAATCACTTCTGGTGCAGTTGTAGCTTTGATACTGCTTGCAAGAACACTAAGTGAGGACTGTACAAATACATCTTTGAGCGGATCAAACCATGATAATAGCATTTCCAATTTAGGAACACTAAATGCCATACGTGGCTTTAGCTTCTAAAAGTAGCAAAATGCTCCATTATGTCAGGAGTGTTGAATGTAGAGTTACAGTAGGACCAAGAGCAACTAATAAATAATCAAAGTCAACCCCAAAACCACCATTCCCATCTAAAACTAGGGCCATGCTCGAGCATGCCGCCGTGTGTGCTTGATATCGTCCCATACCATGACTACGGTCGACAACTTGGCCAGCTCGAAAACAAGCTCAATGAATTGACCTTTACTCAGCTAACTGAACTGTTAACTGAAACTATGCCTAACAGGTTCAGGTTCAACATGTACATATTCATTTTGGAAGCTGACATTTTTCAGTAAGCTTCGCAGAAGCCTCTCATGATGTCATCATCTATTATATAAGTTTGCAAAATTTCGTGTTATTTTATAGTAAACTAGTGATTAAAATTAGTTGCAGGTGGGAGAACTCCCCGAGCCAACTGAAACTGAAGAAAGCAATCTAGCAATAGAGGACATGTGTTTGGCAAGTGATGGCTCGCTGGTTGCTGTAGCTATTAAAAGGTAAGCTTGAGTGATGGCATTTTCTCACCAACTGATGAAGTCTATGTACAGGTACAAGCATGCTAAGTGTAGTTGATAGCTGACATTTGCTAGATGGTGTCAGTTTGAAACTTCTCGGATGAGTAATTGTATTGGCAGGTTCAAAGGCTTAATTTAGTTAATTTTTTTGATTGAACACTAGATTCTGCAACATATTAACGGTATCTCATATTGCGTACTGATATTACTGCAGCTGCAATGTAACAAACATATGGAACAATGGCAGATTTTTCTTCACGGAAAAGATGTTGTTTCAAGTGTTCTTGTTTCTTTCCTTTGTTGCAGAAAACATGGACTGTTCTATTCAGATGATGCCCAAGTCCGTAGCTGCTCTGGTCAAAGGGTGTAACGCATACACAAAAACATGTGAAACCAAAGGATGAAATCTTGAGTATATAGTGCTGCTTCTGTAGGTGTAGCCAACAGTTTTCTGAACTGGGTGCTTATATGCAGTTAGCTGAATTTCGTGTTTGTCTGCCTGGAAAACTGCACTGTGATCATCGCTTGGCTCGTGCCTCGTGGCTCCCAGCTCCAGTATGCTGTGCTGGCACTGGCAGAGGAGGACGTCCAAGGGGGCCGACTGAGCAGCCGGAGGTGGGAAGAGGGGGCCGACGGAGCAGACGGTTTGATCTGTCTCTCGCCCCTATACCTAGCCCCTCCGTCGCTAGGTACTGCCCTAGCTCTCAGGACAGGGGAAGAGCGATATGAGAGGTTCCGTGTACGCCATCTCTACCGCCGGTTGCCGTGAGGCTTTCCGCCGCTACCAAATTCCTCTGCTCGAGGTCGGCCGGGCTGCTCTGTTCTTGACGAGTTGAACATGAGCGGAGACAGAGTCGATCGATTCAGGCAAGACATATAAGAGGGCTATTTTGGTAATTGCACGTGGCCCAGTATGTCAAGGGGAAATCAAGTAAGTGTCAAAGTAAAGCATTTGCTATGTTTACTAAAAGAGAATTTCTCTACAATATTGATTTAAATCTATTTGCATTTATTACTTATAATTGTCTACAACTGGGCGTATTGATAAAATGTCTTGGTCATTTCGTAATGACATAGGGTTACCATGTGTTTTGTGCATGTCAGAATTCATGAAGCAGGACAAGATATATTTTGGCTGACATTTTTTGAACATGTATGTTTCGTTAAATATCATGATAACTGTTCTCTACCATACTGGAAAACAAACTTTGATTAGTATTTTCATGGATCATATGACACATTTTATAGCAAGATTATACTAGGTAATCTTAGTCGATTTGGATATACATGATGTTGGCTCGAGAAGCCGAGACTTTGAGGATAATAACTAAAGAAACATAGACCCTTCAGATTGTATGAATTTGCATCCTCCCCCTAAGAAAGTGAAATCATCATCAAAATTAGTAAGACAAGGGTAATGTATTAGGTGGAAAAGGGCATGTTCAGAAGGAAAAAATAAGGGTGACAATGCAGCAACTATATTTGAAGTTAAGTTTCCGTTGAAAATTCCAACTCTAGCTATGCTTTATTTGGGAGAGAGAGAGAGAGAGAGAGAGAGAGAGAGAGAGAGAGAGAGAGAGAGAGAGAGAGAGAGAGAGAGAGATTTGAAGCTAAACCGAATTCAAATGGAATAAGTCAACCTTTGCCTTGCCCTCCAAATCGAGACTGATCACACGGAGCTGAGCTAGCTGTTGCTGGCCGGTTACCACTACAAGAGGAAAAGATTCTGAGGATCGTAGGGCACTGACATATGGGTCTGGCCGTTATATGGAAGAGGAAAGGATTATCAGATCTTGTGCACTGACTGCGAGAGGCATCCATACGTGTATATACGGGAACAGGTATATGGTGGTTTCTCTCGAAATAAAAGAAAACAAAAAACACGTACAGGACGACAGGTAATTACGCGCGTGCGTATACACTCTCTCGACGTTACTCAAGCGGCAGAGAAACGAGTTTGGTGTCGGAACTCGATCGGAAGTTGGAACCCGCGGTCGCGCGCGCCGGGTCGACCAATAGCAGGCGGGCGGGCGGGAGCAGCGAACCGGCGCTGGGATAGAGTCGTGTGTGTTGGACACGAGCGGAATCTTGTGTTTGGACGCGTTCTCTCCTTTGGCAAACAAATCATCTCAAAATAAAGTACTAGTAACAAGGTTGGGATGATACAACTCAGAGTTGCTCCCCAATTTGCCGAGCTATATTAGTTTCATTTTCTTTAAAGCTTTGCGTTTTGAGTATGTTGCACTTCTCCGTATCCACAAAAGATAAATTGCAATTCACCAAAATAAAGGTTGAAGAACAGTCTTTTTTTTTTTTTTTGGCACGGGAACGACCAGTCTAATTTGTTTGTAAGTATAAATTATCTTGGAAATGCTAGTTCTATACTATTTGTTTTGGAGAATGGGAACTTCATATCATCAGAAAAGTTGATGCTAAACCGGTGAATCGTAGCTGTATACTGTATTCCCTAAACCATGAATCCTTGAGCGCCCAAATACGTAGTACATGCTGTTGGAACACCTGCTTGTTGGCTGTTTAAAAGCCACAAGAAGAAGAAAAGCACACAAGTAGATGACACAGGGAACAAAAGGGAACTTTATTGAAAACTCTCTCGGTAAATTTCCGTACACAGATTGCTCCTCTATTTATAGGCTAAAGGGGGATACGATACCACATGGGCCAACCCTCCTGATAGAGGCCACACCAGGTGGGCCTCTACCGGCCCAGTTTTCCAACACTCCCCCTGGATATCTTATCTGTATAACCATGGCTTAAAACTCCGAAAAACCCAGTGGAAAAAATATGGAGAAATGCACACGGTATACTTCTTGCTATGTTGCACGAATTGCCTCATTAAAAACCTCATGTGAGAAACTTCATAAAACTCACTAAGGGAAAAAGAGTACAATTCACCTAACTATAAAGTTAAGTACTCAATCATCGGGATCAAGATTTTAGCGATGAGTTTGTAAAGATTCTTCTCCTGAACCTTGCATCTCCCTAAGTCTCATCATGCCGATCCCTCGGACACATCTCTCGAAAGAAGACGCTGGCAATGATTTAGTGAACAAATCAGCGAGATTTTCACACGACTTAGTATGCAAGACTTTCACTTCGTTCATCTTTTGCAACTCATGTGCATAGAAGAACTTGGGGTTTATATGCTTTGTGAGATTGCTCTTCACGTAACCCGTCTGAACTTGTGCAACACAAGCGGCATTATCTTCATAGATAATTGTTGGGGTTTGTACGGTGTTCAGTCCACATGACATCTGATGTGACTGACTACTCGTCGAAGCCATACACATTCCCGTGATGTTTCATATAATGCTATGATTTCCGAGTGGTTCGTCGAAGTTGACACAAGAGTTTGCTTAGACGATTTCCAGGAAATAGCTGTTCCACCACAAAGGAAAACATATCCAGTCTGCGACTTGGATGTGTGCGGGTCCGAAAGGTACCCAGCATCAGCATAGCCTACAACAGATAGGTCTTGGTTCTTTTGGTAAAACAAGCCAAGGTCCTTAGTCCCTTGTATGTACCTAAAGATGTTCTTAACGTCTTTCCAATGTCTCTTGGTAGGCTTAGAACTGTACCTTGCAAGCAAATTGACGACGAATGCAATATCCGGCCGTGTACCATTTGCGAGGCACATAAGTGCGCCAACTGCACTTAAGTAGGGGAATTCCGGTCCCAAAATTTCCTCCCCCTCTTCTTTAGGCCTGAACGGGTCCTTGTCTTGCTGCAAAGATCTTCCGACCATCGGGGTCTTAGAAGGATGTGCCTTTTTAAACCCAAATCGTTCCAACACCTTCTGGGTGTAGGTCGACTGGTGAACTAGAATCCCAGCAGGGGAATGCTCAAGTTGCAGACCGAGGCAGAACTTGGTTTTGCCTAAGTCTTTCATCTCGAATTCCGACATCGGATAGGAACTAGCTTCCTCAATATCGTCAGGTGTACCGATTATATTCAAATCGTCCACGTACACCGAGATAATACATAAACCATACTGGGATCTCCGTATAAAAACACATGGGCAATCTTCATTACTCGAGTAGCCCTTCTGATGAAGGAAATCGCTTAAACGATTATACCACATCCTACCTGATTGTTTTAGTCCATACAATGACTTCTTAAGCTGAACACTGTATAAGATCTTGTTTGCTCTATCCTGGTTCGGGACAGGGATACCTTCTGGTACTTTCATGTATATGTCCGAATCCAAGTTACCATATGGTAAGCGGTGACAACATCCATTAGTTTCATTTTTAAGTCCATGTTTACTGCCATTGAGATCAAGTATCTAAAGGTAATTCCATCCATGACTAGGGAGTAAGTTTTGTCAAAGTCGACACCTGGTCGCTGAGTGAAACCTTGAGCAACGAGCCTTGCTTTGTACCTTACTACTTCATTATTCTCATTTCTCTTTTGAACAAAAACCCACTTATGGCCAACGGGGCGAATGTGGGGAGGAGTTAGACAAACAGGTCCAAATACCTCTCTTTTGTTTAACGATAATAATTCAGCAGTAATTGCCTTCTGCCAATCTTTCCAATCCGACCTTTTCTTGCAATCAGCGAGCGTGTTAGGATCAGGGTCAAGATCTATGATTGAGGCAACTTTCTTGGCAAAATTAACGTCGACATTTGCCATGGCTCGGTTGTATGACTCTCCCGAATTAACATAGTTAATGGCCATTTCGTCATGGAGTGCATCAGGCACATCCTCTTGCTCCACCGGATTTCCCAATCCAGGAGCTAGGTCCTTTAGCTTTCCCGCTCCGATGTGTGCGCAGACAACTTCGCTGGGTATTTTCGATATAGGAAAATTCAAGTCCGAAATTTCGTGCACTGAAATATCCGTACTTGTGCCAGGTCTTGACTGGCTCCCCTCAACAGGGGCAGACTGTAATAAATCTCTCTTATCCTTTTTCTTCGGGCGTCCCCGGGTACTTGGGATTTGAGAAACCGGAATCCGCGTCCTCTTAGGCCTTGGAGCAGGAGCGGGTATACCATCATTTTTCTTTGGTATTTCAACCCTTTCCGGTGCATTGCGTGCATGCACATGCAACTTTGTCACAACCTTTAAATCACTAAAATGATCGGGCAGTTGATTCGCTAGGGAGTGCAAATCTAGTATCTTTTGGACTTCTCTATTAGTCTCAACAGTGCGCGGGTCATGAGCGTGGATCCCCGTGGCTTTCCACGTGATTTCTTGACTTTTGTCATCCAGGGGTTGATTACCTCCCCCCAAAGTCGGGAAAAGATCCTCGTCAAAAATGCAGTCAGCAAAACGGGCCGTGTGACAGTCACTTGTCAAGGGGTCCAAGAACCTGATTATGTACACAGTCTCATAACCAACGTATATCCCCGACTTACGGAGCGGTCCCATTGCTGATCGATGGGGTGGTGGTATAGGTACATATACCTGGCAGCCGAACCTACGGAGGTGGGAAATTTTTGGTGCCGACCCTTGCGCAAGTTGGATGGGAGAGTGGATGTTGTAGGCCGATGGTCGAAAGTTGATGAGATTAGCGGCATGTAACACCGCGTGTCCCCAACATGTAGTTGGTAAATTACAACCCTGAAGGAGTGGTCTGGCAATGAATTTAATCCTTTTAATCAATGCCTCCGCAAGTCCATTTTGAGTGTGTACATGTACGGAGTGCTCGAGTTTGATTCCAGTTGCCATGCAATAATCATCGAATGCCTTTGAAGTAAATTCTCCGGCATTGTCCATTCGAATAGACTTTAAACGATAATCAGGGAATTTATTCCTTATTTGTATGATCTGGGAGATCAACTTTGCAGAAGCATGGTTCCTTGTTGACAACAGGCAAATATTGGACCGTTTAGAGGAAGCATCGATGAGCACCATGAAGTACCGAAACGGCCCTGAGAGGTTCTGAATTGGACCACATATATCCCCTTGAATACGTTCCAAGAACGCGGGGAGTTCATCCTTCACCTTTAGGGGGGACGGTCTAATGATCAATTTCCCCGTAGCGCATGCGGAGCACACGAAATCATCGGGATTCGGGAAAATTTTCACATTAACATTATGACCGTTCGAGTTGTTAATTATATTTCTCATCATCCTAAGACCGGGGTGGCCTAACCTATCATGCCAAAGGCAGAATAGTTCGAAGCTTCTAAAGACAGTCTTAAAGGTAGTGTAAATAGGTGGTGCTACTATCTTAGTGTAGTACAGCCCAGTAGCTAATGAAGGGAGTCTTTCGACAACATGTTTACCATTTTCGTCGCGCTTGGTAATGAGTAGGAGCTCCTTTCCATTCTCATCATCATCGGTTTCTAGATGGAAACCATTGGCGCGGATGTCTCTAAAACTTAAGAGAGTACGAGTCGACTCCGGATACAACAATGCCTCTTCAATGATCAGAGTTGTTCCATTTGGGAATATGATAGTTTCTCTTCCGGACCGCAGCCGGCGATCGTCATTATGTTACCAGGGTTTTTGGTAATGGACTCAAAATACTTTGTTTCTCTCAAGATGGTATTGGTGGTGCAGCTATCAGCAAGGCACGTTTCCTCCATTTGGGCGCCACACGCGTTCTAAAATATAGTGCCTAATTAATATAATGGAGCGAGGAAGTTGCTACATCAAGTAAGTAAAACACATAGACATTTAAGAACATCACATAATCAAATAATGGAATAAATGAATGGAATAAATGTCATCCAATCACCGAAAATAAGTGTTATGCTCCCATAGAGCTTACAACCATATCGAAAAAATTGTATCTGATTATTGCGGAAAAAGGAATCATCTCAACAAAAAGGAGCTCAGGTGGATTCTGCAAGGAAATCACCAAGCTCACCGATAAGATCTCAAGGTCTGGGCTTCTCTTGGCCATCATCATGGACAAGGGCCAAGCCGAGTGGCGGGGCACAACGTGCTCAACCTCC
Source organism: Avena longiglumis (assembly GCA_030063025.1). Lineage (NCBI taxonomy): Eukaryota > Viridiplantae > Streptophyta > Magnoliopsida > Poales > Poaceae > Avena > Avena longiglumis. Next base: position 18,595,018 of record CP125975.1, read on the forward strand.
ATGGGCACAATGGCGTCCGTGGGGACCGCCGAGGGTGCCGCCACTTGTCTACGTCACGTGCCACTACGTGCGCGGCGTTAAGCCGCAGGCGCCCGGGCGCCAGTGGTGCCTCAACCTGGACAAGATGCGCCTCGCGCGCCTTCTTGTTGGCCTTGAACGCGTCCACGACGTGTTTAGGGGTCAAACACTGCTTGAAGAAGTGAGTCTTGGAGCCACAGCGAAAGCAGTCCTGGGGCCTCGCCTCCCCCTTGCCCGCCTTGCGTTGCTTGGCCGGGTTGGAGGAGTTGGGGCCCTTCTTGCCTCTCTTCTTGTGGATGGGCTTGCTCACCTTGTAGGCACCAGCATTGGCCTCATGACTTGGGCCTCCCGCGAAGGGTTGCGCGGAGAAGTTCTTTTTTAGAACATTATCCCGCGCCTCGGCCACCTGGAGAGCACCAATAAGCGCTGCATATTCCGTGAATCCTTCCTGGCGAAAGTTTCGCGAAGACTGGATGTTGTCCGGGTGGAATGTGGAGAGGGTTTTGTCTATCTTCTGCTGATCAGTGGTACTGGTCCCACACAGCTGAAGAATAGTACAAATCCGGTGCAACCGGGAGTTGTACTCTCCCACCGTCTTGAAGTCCGCAAACCTCAGACGTATCCAATCTGCCTCACTTTGTGGCTGAATGGTGTACTTGACCTAGAGAACCGCTTGTCGAGGCGGTCCAAAGGCGAAGCACTTCGCTCGCCATGTACTCGTTCTTGAGAGTCTCACACATGTGATGGCGGAGGAAGTGCGAGCTTTGGCGTTGTCCGGCTGGGTTTTTCTAGGGGTCCTCAATCAACGCATCCTTGATGCATCGGCCCTCAAGGACGATCTCAACGTCCGAGGCCCAAGTCAGGTAGTTAAGCCCATCCTGGGTCAACTCCGGGAACTCGCGGCTGACGATTCCGGTCATCTGCAATTTATGCAAAGTGTGTAAGATTACAACAGGTAATCAGTTGCATAAATGCGATAATCGATACAATAATTCAAATATGACGGTGTTCCAAAATTTCATGTAAAAACGGTACAAGCTATGTATGAGATACAAAGTATTAAAAACATGCGTTAATTAATAACTATAATAAAACATAGTTCAAAAAGCTTGTGAAAAAATCGGACCGAAAGCAGAGCCGAAACGGTCCAACAGCCCCGCAAACGCGTGTTTCTACGCCTTGTAAAGCGGCCGAAAAACGCAGGACCCACCCCACACTGCCCTCGCCCGAGAACGGGAGCGAACAGGAAGTGCTCTCGAGTGGGCGGCAAATTTCCGGCGACGGAGCTGTGAATCGGCATGTGGCGCGCAACGTATGGGCCAGTGAAGGAGTTTAGAAGCAATGAGCCAGCGGCCAATGGGACACGCATGGCAAGACGTCCGGGGCAGCGGCGAATTGGGCAGCAATGGCGTGAGCAGCAGCGGCAACCGCATGGCGCCACGAGGCAGCGACGGCGGCCGGGCCGGGGCGAGTACGCCAATGTGAAGGCAGCAGTATGACCGGCTAGCGGCGGGCATGACAGCGGCAACAATGGGCTGCTTCGGCCTTGCCCATTAATGGCGTTTTACATGCAGTGAAAAAAAAACCCGGCCAAAACGGTAGATCGATCCGATCTACTAATTTAAAACGCAAGATCAGTCCAATCTACTAAACGAAAAATAGATCGGCACAACAGGTGCACTGGTACAGTCAACAAGTTTCTGATCCGGGAGTGATTAGATCGACATTGGTCGGCGACAGCACGTCAGCTCGACTCTCGGGAAGAAAAATCCGTATCCCAGATGGGATCTGATCTAAGATCTGAACGCAAATCTTGAAAGGAAATTGCGAGGCGAATCCAGTTTTGCGGTCAGATTTGTGTTACCTTTAAGAAAACTTGCGTGGTGCAGGCCTGACGGTGGCTCGACGGAGAGACACGTGCTGATAACGTGTTGGAACACTCGCATCGGCTGGTCGGTCTGCTCCACCCGAAGAAGAAAAGCACATAAGACACAAATAGATGCGAACAAAAGGAAACTTTATTGAAAACTCTCTCGGTAAACTCCCATACACAAATTGTTTCTCTATTTATAGGTTAAAGGAGAATACAATACCTACATGGGCCAACCCTAGCCTGATAAAGGCCACACCCGGTGGACCCGTATCGGTCCAGTTTCCCAACACATGCAATTGCATTTTAGGCGCCGCACCAGTAGTCTCCGGAAGCAGACAAACGTCGTCGGTCGGTTTTTGCCCGTGAATTCCTCAAAAAAAAGCAAGTGGGAGGACTCTGCTGACTGACATGTGGGTTAGGTACAAACTGGGTCAGTCTGTCAGTTGCTTCTGGAGCCGAGCAAAGAAATCTAACCGTGAATAGACAGGTAATAAGGAGTCGCGATCAATCAGAGTGAAGACACGGATGGGCCGGATGCCGTCTGCTCAGACTTACTGGTGGGGTTCACTTTGCTCCGGCCACATGTCATCGATTTGGGGTAGAGAAATATACAGTGTAGACATAAACACGCTCTCAGCTCAGTCGAGTGGTCTCTCAAGTTGATATTTTATTTTGTAATAACGAGAATCATTCTCGGATAGTGTCTTTGTTTCTCGAGCACCACCGGTGTTGTTTAAATAAAATTGAAAACCATATTTTACTGATTCCACGTATATAATCAATGTTGTATCCCATAATCATGCAGGACAGTGACGTGTGAAATTCTTTGTATCTTAGTCTACACAAAAATAAAAAATGACAAAATTTTAGGATTTGAAAACATACTTGCACATCCTATAAGCTTGTCATATTTGTATAGCTCGGAATACAAAGTATTATAAATTGATATTTTGCATATTTATAAAATAAATCATGGACTGCATCCTGATATTTTTAATTTTTTTTGGAACACATAATATGATTTTTATTTTTTTAAAATAAGAAGAGCACTGTATCTCGGGAGCAAAAAAAAAAACTCCACTCAAATCATTCCGAGACTCCTTTTGTGAAAAAAATATAGAGTTCTTTATGGTAAGCCCGAAGAATGAGACTTCGTTGACTCTCATGAGCAATCTCACGAGCTTTCAGGGCGTTGTTATGTCAAGGTCGAAGCAAAGATTTGATAAATTGAAGTCTCGCGTTGCATTTTGACAAAGCGCGCGTTGGGATGAAAGTTGCACTTTCACGCGGAAATAAGAAAATCCATGACCAATGTACTACCTCCTTCTCAAAATAGATGTATTGGTTTTTAAATTTTGGATGAATTTGTATACTCCCTTCGACGATATTAGTTGACTTGAATTTGTAAATACGGATGTATCTAGACATGTTTTAGTGCTAAATACATTCGAATTTATCCAAATCCAAATCAACTAATATGGTCCGATGTAGTACTAAACAGTGTCTAGATTTATCAAAATTTTGATAAACATCTATTTTGAGTCGGAGAAAGTATAATTATTGCAAGTATAATTTACTCTCAAAATGCTTGTACTAACTAGTATATGGATGAGTACCGCAAAAAAAACCTGGTATGTGGATGGTAAAAGCCTAATGATGATTTATATGAAAATAGGTCTGCGGCCTACGTTCTCGTAACTTGCATCTGGGGTTCGACCGATCCGAGCATGCACGTAGACTAGGTATAATGGGCAACTAAGCATTTAGATGACATAACATGTTATTAAATGATAAGAGAGAGGCATGTGATAACTAGCTACTCCCTCCGTCCACAAATATGTGTACTTCTAACTTTTGTCTAAGTCAAACTTTTTCAAATTTGACTAACTTTATATATAAATATAGCAATATATATTACATCTAATTTATATATTATGAAACTAGATTTCAAAACATATCTAGTGGTACCTGCCATAATTATTGCTACATTTTCCTATAAAGTTAGACAAACTTTAATAACTTTGACTTAGGACAAGGCTAAAAGTACACTTATTTGCGGACGGAGGGAGTATGTTCTATAACATCACACATTTTAAGACAAAATGAGTCTATATTATAATAAGTAAGACTTTGCATAATACTACACCTATAACATTTTACACTATAGAGATAGTAACTTAGACTAGTAACATATACATGTTAGGGCGTGTGTAGCGACTAGAGCTAGCTAAGAGAAATGGAGAGACGAGTCTACCGAATCAATATCTACTCCACCGTTTAGCACAGATCAAAGTCCCACCATCAATGAAAAATAGTAGCAAGTGGCAGTCGTCTATTCAATGGTGAATGGGACCTCCTGTTATTTGATTCCCTTAGTGGTGAGTCTTGTACTAAACTCAGGGTTTAGCAAAATTTTCTTAGACTCAGTTGCTGCGACGTTTAGACATACGTCTAAAACTTGTTATACTTCAGAAATTCACAACACTATATATACTTTTACTATTCTAAGTTACTCCCCACTATAACCAGCCTTATAGATGAGAAAAAGCTGTCGTGGCCTTGGAAGGCCGCTCGCCGTTCCCGATTTCAGACCCATACCGAGCCTTTGGCTTTTTACTTAAAGGCAAAGCGGAGAGAAGTCGTCGATCGGTAGGAGAGACCACTCGAAGAAGAAGCAACGGAGATGAGAACAAAACTAGCTGGACCGATCCGCCGCTCGCCGGTCTCTCTGCTTTCCGCCGCTCCGACCTACCTGTGGCCGTCTGCACTGCACGCCTCGGCATGGTACAACTAGCAAGTAGGAGGAGGAATCTTGCAGTGATGACCAGCTACGATATACACAAACCCACTGAGCCTGTGGGCCCAATCGGCACGGGCTCACCCGTCGGTTGCTTCTGGAGCTGAGGGAAGCAGCTCACGACCAGCAGTGGATCTGTCAATAACTACTTCTAGGAGGAATCTTCCAGTGATGACCTGCTAGGATATACACAAACTCACTGACCTGTGGGCCCAAACTACACGGGCTCACCTGTCGGTTGCTTCTGGAGCTGAGCAAAGCAGTCTAGCGAGACCTTACAAACGGAGGTAAGTAGGATTATTATTGGCAACTACTGCTTCCGATTTTAAAACATAAAATATTTTAGCTTTATAAAACAAATATATCTAGACTACTTTTAATACGTAGGTTTATTTAGATTTAAAGTGAATGTAGATAAAAATAGTCTAGATATTTTTTTCCACAAATCTAAAATATCTTATATTTTAAAACGGAAGGAGTAGTAGTGGCTATAATTATGAACTTGTGACCCCAAAACGAGCATAATCATAAAAAGTCATGTAAAAAAATTATGCCCCTTCTTTTGCACAATACTTTTTTAGGCTAAGCTCCAAGTAGACCATGACGTGTTGCCTTGGAGTTAGGGTTGTGAGTGGGATCCTGCGAAAGTCCAAGCTTCTACTAGTTCATTTGAAAAGTTTTAGTTTAATTTTATAGTAAAAAAGTTGAAATGAAAATTTTCGAATGAACTAAAAGCGGGATTTTGGTGGGATCGCACTTGCAACCCTACTTGAAGTGCGTCTCCTCCTCATTTCCCGATTTCGGATAGTCATCGGCTGAGTGCCACATCGAATTAACTAGGACCGAAACTGAATTCATCGAGACTAATTTTGGTTGGTTTTGAAAAACCGATGAAACCAAAAAAAAACGTCATATAGAGAACAGAACATTTCCGTCCATGTTTTAGCGTCGTGGATTGTACTAGTTTCTAGGCAAAAGCCCACTAGTCCAGCCCCAGCCCCATACACGCATTGTGTGGCATGTACACGTACACGTTTCATGACTCCTATCAGCACACTCACGTACTTACATGTTTCCATTTTCCTTTTTAGCTGCACGTAATTTTTGTTGCTTCTGCTGTACTATAGTAGACGCTAAAAAGAAGACCATGACATCGTGGCCTTGAAGTTAGGGTTGCCGGTGGGATTCCACGAAAGCCCCGCTTCTATTTCATTTGAAAAATTTTAGTAGTTTATTATTTCAACAAAAAAGTTAAACTGGGAATTTTCGAATAAAACTAGAAGCATGACTCTCACGGTATGTCACTCGCGACCCTACTTGGAGACTGGAGTGCATCTCCTCATCATTTACCGATTTCGGATCCACCCGTAGCCTCTGGTTTACTCAAAGGCGAAGCCGATAAAAGTCGCTGGTCGTTTTTTGTCCCTTAACTTTGTATTACGTGCCGCACCTGCCTCTGCAATCTAGCAAGTGGGAGGATTCCGTTAAATAAAAAAAGCGTTACGTAGAATTCTTCTACTAGTACTACTGTTATCCGCCACGGTTGACCTGTAAAGATGTACCCCCTCTCAGTTGACATGTGGGCCCAGCCTTCGCGGGCTCACCCAGTCAGTTGCTTCTTGAGCTGCGCAAAGGGTGGAAAAGGAATATAGCGGCTTTAGTCGGATACTACTATGTGTCACGATCAACCAGAGTGAAAAGAGAGTACCGTACGTATCCTTCTCACGCCTACTGATGGGGTCCACATGTCGTTGGTTGGCATAGCTTTTCTTGCGTGGGTATAAGGGCACGTACAATGCGGTGACGTCAGCCCTTATCTTTCCTTGCCGTTGGATTTTCTTGGATTGGAGGAGAAACAAGAGAGAGGTTTTCCCTCAATGGGATGATCTCTTAGAATAAGAGAAGACTATTTTTCTCCATTGTACTATATGCCTTCTCTTAGTCAACCAATTTTTACTAAAATAGTTAATTCTATTAATTCTAGAGATAGCGATAAGAGATAATCGTTATCTTAGTTATATATCGCCTTCTAAAATGATGTGGAGAAGCAGGCGACGCCTTCTAAAGATTGTACATGCCCTAACACATTCGGAGTAGTACCAATAAAGCCTCGCGGGCCCACACCGATCTAGGATTGTGCAGCCACTTTCGGCCACATCTTGCTGTCGGTGCTGAGCTGCGAGCGTCCACTGCTCGTCTAGGGCGCGTTCGCTAGTCTGTATAAATCAGTCCGATAGGTTGCGTGCGCTAGGCATGTGACCACAAGCTCGGAACGGGTGCAAAGCTGTCTTCTCCTCTTTCACTCAGTTCTCTAAATATACTTACTTTTCATAACTTAGGATCAGCATATATAAGCTTTAAATCAAGTCAAGCTATACATGAAATAGATCCCCATCGACATGGGTTCCATTCTGACCATCGGTTTCGAGGTTGGTAAACTGTATCTTCTTAGATTCGTGATTAAAGTTGGAGCTTTTTTGTGTTTGTTTCGTCAAATTTGTCGCACACAATCAACCGCTCCAAGTGTCCTTTGAGAAGTAGCTTGATCTTGTTATTTCCTACAATTTCGTGTTGCAAGTTTTGTATTTTGATGCAAGTATAAAGATCTCTCTGTAACTCTCCTCTCTAGACCGTAACCTATGTATGTAAGTGAGGATGGACTTCACCTTGTATGTGAGGTTGAAGATGATGTACAGGAAGATGGTCTACTCGACGGGCGGGTAGTGCAGGTATCGTCGTCGTCGACCGTGCGTAGCTCCCCTTCATTCCAAACGGTTGAGTCTGCCGTATTCGAGTTCGAGTTCCTGGACACTACACGCAAGGGCGTCGACATGGCGAGCATGTTTGACCAGTTCCTAGTCCAGCCGCGATCGAGAAACACTATTGTGTTTGGCTGCTTGCATTCTCCGATGCCAATAGTAGGTGTCATGCCGGCCTCCGTCGTCGACCTAGCCACAGGAGGTGTCCTGCTGACCTCCGTCGCCAGCGCAGCCGCAACAGCTGTCACACTCTTCGCCTCGTCGGTTGCTATGCCGGTAAGTGCAGGTGCCCGCTGCCCTCTATCGCCATCACAACCCTCCAGGAGGAAGAGCACAATCACTGCTAATGGTCGTTTTAGTGTGTGTCAATGTGATAGTGAAACAGGTGCAGGCAACCTAACACCCTATCTGTTCTCATGCACAAAATCATGCAGGCTACCAAATGGAATGTGAAAGGTGGCTTAATGTCTGTATGTGTGTGGCACTGCTTGCCGTGAACATGCCCCAGTGAGCCCCAAATTCCATGCACTCTAACAAGCACCCCTAGTCATTCTTCCATGTAGAGATGGTGAGGTAGTGGCCAAATCACGGTAATAATCATGCATTCCACACTAATTTTACCTTCTCAATCGATATTAAAGTCTTCTTCCATGTAGAGATGTTGAAATAGTGCCTACAAATAGAGGCCGAACCAAAATCATTAACTTGTAACAGGCGAGATCCTGAACCTTAAAGCGAAGTTATACGTATCTTATGTTTTCATAGTCGTTCTGCTTAGGATAGGCATATTTCATACAGTACCCCTCTGAATCATCTGAAAGAGACGTCCATATCGAAGAAAACAATTGTATAAACGAAAAGGCTTCATGCACGTGTCTCCAAAGGACAACCACATAGAGGCCAAGTTATCGCCATTGGACACATGATTAGATCTATAGGTCCTCACTCAAAACTCGAATTACCAGTACAAGCCGCCTTCCATGCACAGGGAGAAACCCTAACCTCGCCGCTATGAGGAGACAGCGAGAATCCATGAGGAAGCTCGTACTGACCAACGAGCTTAAGGAGGGGAAGAGCCCGAAAACCTAGTCAAAGGTGAAGTGTCGTCATTCCCCTGAGCTCCGTCTCTATTAAGACTAAAAGAAACCCTGAAAGAAGCTACTAGCCGGGCCAAGGCACGATGACTCCCCTCCCATGTCGCTAGCCACAATGGTGGCAGGTAGAGAGAAGGTTAATACAATGGCTGGCTCGTCGACGAAGATGGAGGAGAAGAAGACTTCACCCTAGCCATCCTGGTCTAGGTGGGAATTGGAAGTTTTTCTTTTCGAAAATTTCTATACATTTATATATATTTAGTATCTCCTCTACTTCCCAATTTCTATCATGATTTTTAAACAATAACAATTTTTTTGAAATGGGCGGAGTACAATTTTTCCTGGTTAATTCGCACTATCTTTCTTGAACACAATATCCTCCATTGATAGGATTTCACAAGCACATACAAGTTTCGCACGATCAATAATTCGTACTACTCCGATTCTTCTACTGTACTAGTAGTATAAAGATTTTTCTCATATGCTGAAGTAGTTTATAATTTTGAATAGCTAATCTCAAAACTGTCGGCCCGCGGCTGGATGTCAGACAGGCAGAGAGAGAGAGAGAAGTCATCCAAGTGGCCGGTGCAAAAGCCGAGAGCATGAACATTACTTTTGTGCCACGAAGTTAGAAAAGGTAAAAATAATAGCTGGTCCGCCGTACGCCGGCCTCCTCATTTCGGTGTGGCGTGCTTAGTGCTGACCCGAGTTTAAAGTATCCTACGACAGTTTATCAGCCAGTCATGCGTGAGTAATATTCGCTGACATGTGGGATCGGCTGTGGTCGCGTCCACTTTCCAGTGACATCTAACGGTGTGGCATCGCGTCCACTGGTATATTTCCAGAGGAATCTATGGACAAGAATCCAGTGTCACGTTCTCAAGCAAATATATACTGGCTCGAGGGTACTGGCCGACACAGACAAGTGGGGCCAATATTTGCTGGGACCACACGTCCGTGAGACTATGTAGCTCATTCCGCTGTGAAAAGCACCAACCGCTTCGGTCGGATCGTTGGCCACGTATGCCGATGTGGACATTGCACTCGTTCACGAGTGGCTGAGCATGGGGCGAGCAGCGACTTTTGGAAGCTTTATTTAGAGTGACACGCACGCGCTTAGCTCATTGCAGCCGATGAGTAGTAGTAACCATTTTTTACTTTGAGAAAAAAAGCCGTGCCACGTAGTAGTAATGAGCAGTAATTTGCGGAGAAAAGTTCGTGATCGGTAGTGCTACGTTTACGGAGAGTCCTATGCAGATTTATTTAGTTTTAGATACTTGTGAAAATCAGGATATAGTACTCAGTATATGTTTTTTTACAGCACACAGATTCCTCCACGTAATACTAGATGGAAACCGTTTATAGTACTAGTAGTACTTAGGGGATTTTACCTGTCGCCCCGGTTGTTGTGTGCCGCTACCCCCTGAACCCGTGAGCAGGCAGAGCCTTGTTTTGCATCTGGGTGCCCACAGGCCACATCTCAAGGCTATCTATCCTCGCCGGCCGGCCGGCTGGCGTCGTAGCCCTCGGTGAGCCGCGACATGGTGTTGCCCACCGGCGGCGTGGTCCACGGTCGGCTCCGTCATGTCGTCGCCCACCGGAGGGCACGAGCATGAGCACGCCCCACCACGGCCAGCCGCACTGTATGTATCTTCTGAATTCTGCTCTTGATTGATGAACTCTGTTTTGGCCCTGTTCTTGGGCAGCGCAGACGCAGATTTTGCACCGGAGGGCGTGGTGGTGGTGGTGCTGCTGCTGCACGCTCTGATTTCTGACTAGTGATTCTTTTGTGGGTTGTGTTTTGATCCGGTTCTTGGAGATCTCAGCTTGAATGCTTCCTTCCTCTGAATCTGCATCTTCTGCTGTCGCTTCTCCTACCTATGCTGTTCGTCCTGCTTTCTAAATGCTTGGTTGGTTTGCATTTGCTGGGAATTTCTCAAATTATTTTGTAGCGATGTTCTGCCTCCAGGCCAAACTCCACATTCCATTTTATGCCTAACACATTCATCAGTCATCGAGGATGGATGAACCATTCATGTTTTTTTCAGTGCTCGTCATTCTCCGCGTTAGCATTCAGCAGGTGGTACCGAACCCAGTCCCGATTCTTCCACACGGCTTAGCATCCCGTCCCACAGTTTATACATTAACCTTGAATATAGAAAAGGCCATTCCAGTTCCTCCCATCTTATTTCACCACGAACCGCCCCTAACCCCCCTCTCCCAGCCCTCGCCCCCTGCGTCCACCGCGAGCCGATGCCAATGGCGTTCCGCAGCTTCCTCCTCCGCCTCCGGTCCGACGCGGTGGCGCGGGGTCGCGCGGCCGTGGCGGCCTCGTCGGCGCGTGGCCGGGAGGCACAGGCGTGCGCCGTCGCGCGCGTCGGCGCCATGCGCGGGGAGAGCGGTGCCGCTATCGCCTGCGCGGAGGCGCGCGCTCGGGCCGCGCAGCGATTTGTTCTTCTCAGACAGCAGCAGGTAGGGGCGGCAGCCTCGCGTGCGGCGACTGGACTGCGCCACGCTCACGATCGCACCTTCTCCTCCCTCTTCTACATCGCCTATGGCGAATCAGCGCCGAAGGTGACCAACCTCCCCGCGACTTCCTCTTTTACTAGTTGATAAGTTCTCCTCGTTTTAGATGATGTCGGCAAGGTGTTCGGCCTAATGCGTAGGATCCCTCCCGTGACTTCCTTTTTAGTTGATATAATATTGTCCTCGTTTTAGATGATGTCCGCAAGGTGTTAGGTTTAATGCGTAGGCTCCCTCCCGTGACTTCCTCTTAAGGTTTTGTTTGCCTGATTGGATTATTAGAACATGCATTTGATGAAGAATTGGGTGCTGCCAACCTGGGATTAAATTGGTATATCATTTTTATATGCAGACCCCGACACCCAAGGAGGTGCTTGAGTATCTGCTGATGCTCAAGGAGAGGGCCGATGCGATTTATGACCTCTGGAAAACTATCGCCAGTCTCATCCACCGGTTCCATAGCCTCGATCCAGCAGTTCAGGCCATGGTCCTCGGCCTTTTCTTCAGTCCTTTCCGTCGAGTATATGCCAAGATTGATTCGTGTGTTTCAAGCGCCCCGGACTGCCTATGCCCTTTCTTAGGCATCCGAGGACTGCTCTTCGAAGAGTATCCCTCACAGCAGGGTCTGCTTGATGTTCTGATTCTATCTTCATATTGTGCTGGCGTTACTCTGATGTTCTTGGGTGGTCTTCTCATCTGTGCATCAAATGATATCCGTAAGTTCCACCTTATTATGCACCACACATTGGTTTCCTGGATATTTCTTGACATTTTCTACCTGTGCTTCTGTCATGATGTTGTCCGCAGTTAGTATTTGCCCAAAAATTATCGAGTTGTACAGGAAGCATCATGGGACCACCACCGGCGATGCTGACAAGGTCACCGAGGCCTCTGAAGCTGATGCTGACTTCCTCAAGGTCGACCAGGCCACCCTCTTCCACCTCATCATGGTGAGTCTTCCCTCGATCCCCTTCCCGCTCCCTCTTAGTTTTCTTTTGTGGTATACTGTGTCTAGCTTTTTTACTTTTCAGATGTATTTTGAATGTTGTGTATTCCTAGTGTAATTGCATCTGGAACTTATGAATTAGGAGTAATAAATTTGTTCGAGTAGATATTGTAGTTGTTGTATGTAATTCTGCATCTTAGCAGGATCGGTTTGATCTCAGATGAGATGCTTGATAGGGTTGCGAAATTCTCTGTAGCAGAGCATGATATGAGTTGTATCCAAGCTTCTTACATAGGTGATTTATGCATCCTGTTTTATACTACCAAGTCATGATATGTGTTGTGTGTAGGCTTCTTATTTCTGTTATAGCTTGGAGTACTCTAATCTATTCCATCAATTGAAACAATAATGTGAAAATATGACTTGCTTTTTCATTTTGTTTTATTTGATCAGATCTATCTGACTTGCATTGCTTTGTTAGATAGGTTTAATTGTGTTTTTTTGCATTCTTGAAACAGTTGTCAGCAATATTTTAATTGTTTCAGTTGGTGTTTTATGGTGGCATGTAGAGGTATGATGTTATTATTCGGTGCCTTTCTGCATGCTCAGACAAGAAGGCTGTTTTAGATTGTCCGTTTGTGTTTAATAAATATTAGGTATCTGTCTCCCATAAGGTAGTAAGATACCTGTGATTTATTTGTTGGTTTGTGGTATTATTTAATGTGGATTTTTTTTATGCAATGCTAAGAAGTCTACTCTGGGTGATCTGGTCCTAAGCTTGGTCTTTGCTTTTGCACACAATATAATAATGTCGTTGCTTCTACTCCTAGCTAGTAGGTTTATTGTTCTATATAGCTGTTGTGCGCTATCCATCTTGCTGGTGTGTAATTCTCTGCTGCATCTAAATACTATCCTTCTGTTTAAGCTATATAGTATAATAATGGCAGTTACTCATCTGTGGTACCAAAAAGGTCAACTCAACCTGAAGATAGTACTGTATTTATTGATACTGTCTTGCTATACTGCTAGTTTTTTGTTTAAGTATGAAATTGTGCCCCACCATGTGGATTATGCATGGTCATCTTTCTTGGTTGATACTCTAGTTTACTATGTCTAGTTTGTTCCGTCTCTTGTGTATGATACCTGATCATCACTCTTTCATTGTACTGGACAGCCTGCTAACTATTTGGAGACGAAAGAGTTGCTGAACCTGACCTGCCTGATGGCCATGGAGACGGTTAAGGGAAAGACTTCTGATGAAATCTACAAGCTGTTCAACATCAAGAGCGACTTTACCCAAGAGGGTGAGGTGGGTTATCCATATAATAATTGCAGTTGTTCATGTGGAACCAACCTGAAGTATATTTATTGATAATGTCTCACTATATTGCCACTATTTTATTGAAGTATAAACTTCGGCCATACCATGTGGATGATGCAATAGCCTATTGTCTGACTACAACTGTTCATTATCTCTGTTTCGTTTCTCCTGTTTGAAACTTGATTCCTTCTTCTATTTGGCTGACAGGCTGCGGTCTACCTGGACATGACCTGCCAGACCGTAGTGCAAATGTTTAAGGGAAAGACTCCTGAGGAGATCCGCAAGACCTTCAACATCACGAGTCACTTCACCCTGGTGGAGGAGGAAGTGCAGAGGGAGAACCAGTGGGCCTTAGAGTGAAGGTTGCTTTCATGACAAGGAATTCTATTAACCAGGAAGGATATGCCTTGCAGTGAAGGTTACTGTCGTGACAAGTAATGCTATTGACCAGGAAGGATATGATCTTAGAGCAACTGTTAACTGTTTGTGGTTCGAAAACTATACAAGGGAGAAGTTGGAAGTAAGTTCTGGTGACTACGTCTTATTTTGGTGGTGATACGTTGCTGCACTCTTGAACGTGAGGAAATGCTGGTGGGTGTTTATTCTGCACAAATGCTAGTTTGATCTTTTGTGACCTTCGCTTTGTTGTCTTCTGTAGTTGCTGGATCAGTTGATTCCTTGTTTCCTGCGTGTCTGGACCCATTTGACCCACTTGACCCTGAGCCCTCTGCTTTTGTTGCTGCACTCGTTCAGTTTGTGTTTGCAGTTGAGGAAGATTAGGGGGATAGGAGTGACCATAAACGCTTGGCATGGAAGTGATGACTCGATTAGTTCACTACACAAACCTGCCATGAACAGATTGGATTGGAAATGTGCATTATATTACTTTAGCTAATTAGGCATCAAGCAGGTGTGTTCAGAAAGCTCCAGCGTCCAGTGCATGCAACTTAATCTGTCTATTCACAATTACTGTCCAATCAATTCAAATATACTGAAAAACTATAGCCAATTTGTCCATTCACAATTACTGTCCCAATCAATTCAAATATACAGAAAAACGATAGCCATAACTTCTGTATCCATACATGAACTGCAAATTCAAAATATTTTGTTCGTTTAGGTTGATACATGTCTGCACTATGTAGATAGTATTACGAAATTATATGTAAGCTATGGAAGATTAAGTTTATTGTCCTACTGATTAATTCTTGCAAGCATGTATGACTTAGCCAGCATAACATAATCCTCCTAGGTGTCCTTAAGCAAGCCCCTCTTTCAAGATTCCCCAGGTGTCCTCAAGCACGTCCCTCTTTCAAGATTCCCCAGGTGTCCTTAAGCACGTCCCTCTTTCAAGATTCATGGTTAGAAATGACTTGGAACTCCTGACTCTATTTGATTCTAGCAGAAGCATTTACAAGCATCGTTTGGGTCTTCTATTATTGTTTGATTGTTATATTCTGTTCCCTAAGTTAAATACTCCCTCCGTCCAAGAATAGATGTCTTAGATTTTTCAAATTTTGGATGAATCTATATACTCAATAGTGTCTAGATTCATCTAAATTTTGATAAATTTGAGACATCTATTTTGGGACGGAGGGAGTAGTTGAAAAAAAGGTTTTGGAAATTTATGCATAGGCACTACACGAGCATGCACAATAGATGCCAGTAAAGATGGCATGTTATCAAACCCCAGGTATGATGTTTTGGTGTCTCATAAAAGATGGAATATTCTCTCAGTGGGAAAAGATGTTTCAGTTGACAGCGAGGCGCCCTGGGTGATTTCGATAATTTCAAGACCCGCCTGCTTTTCTCTTGGAGGTGCCCATAGGGTAGATGTGTGTGTAGGTGCATTTACAGAGGTGAGCGTATATATATGTATATGTGCTGTGTTTCTCGAAGAGAAAAAATTGTGTTTCTCGAAGAGAAAAAATTGTGCCATCTGGACAGGGTTATTTTTGTCTTGCTCTGACTTGCAGTTAGCTCTGCTCAGAATTTTCGATTTTTTCAGTCATGGGTAATGATATTTACTACATTTCAATTTTCAGTTTACCAGTGTAACCGAGCTAATGAGGAATAATAAATAATAAACTAGTATTTGTAGAAATTCTCGCGCCTACAGGTATCAGGTATGTTCGTTCGTGTTCTTGTGCTTTCTAATATAGGTATGCTCTATAGTCAAACAATTAATATTGTTTGCCGCTCCTTCGTTTTCAGGAGGCAGTTCAGCAGGAATGTCAGATGGTTAGTGTTATCTTTTCGTGATGGGCTCCAGGTAGGATGTGCTACGAAACACATGGATGTTGTGTACTTTTTTTTTGGTCATTTTTATGGTTAATCTGTAGACTTCTCTGTAGTTGATCTTGCTGGCCGTGTGCTCCACTCTTTTGTGATGCCAATTGTTGATCTGTAGGCTTACCTGTAGTTGATCTTGATACCCGTGTATTTGGCAAAACTTGATTTAAAATGTTCAGGTGGTATGCACCCTGTTACTATAGTCTATATAGAAATGTATCTATACACTAAAACGTGTCTAGATACATTTGAATTTAGACAAATCTAAGGTAGTTATTTCTGGACGTTGGGAGTAATAACAATGACTGGTGTGTATGATTCGGTAGCTTTTGGTTGGTTTTACTACCGAATGGTGCTAACTGTAGTGTTGATATGCCCCTCTTGTCGTTTCTGTCCGTAGAAACGTTGCTTTGTGTTACTGCGCCCGACAAGATATACTCCCTCCGTTTCAATCAAAATAGATGTTTCAGATTTTTTAAAATTTGGATAAACCTATATACTAAATAGTGTCTAGATTTATCTAAATTTTGACAAATCTAAGACATCTATTTTTGGACGGAGGAAGTGATTGGCAGCCAACTTTGTACGCTACCGCCGAAAGGTATCTCCAAAAATAGGATTGGAAGGTCACCTTTGTTATTTTAAAATAATGATATCTTATTAACCCTTAGATTATATGCATTTCTATGAATTCCTTTTCTTTCTCAGAAAACATAATAAAGTCTTAAGTCCAATCAAATGGAATATCTTTATTTTATGAAAAATTGTGTCTACAGGCACATTCAGGATATGCCTACGCTATTTACTTAGTCATATTTTTTTCTTACTTCTCTTTTGTATTCGAAGAAGTATGGAAGTACGAGAATTCTATAACTACCAAAAACTTTCAATCTTTTCATTGGCATCCAGACCTATCAATTTGCGAATTCCATAAAAACAGACTGATCCTCGAAATACATCATCATCTTTCGAAGTGCACAGCCAATATTATGTTATATTCAAAGAAACAAGTCAAAAGAGTAAAGGCTTCGCCCTTCAATACCACACTTCAAATCGAAATTCCTACTTCCTCCGTCCAGATGTCTTAGCTTTTTCAAATTTTGGATGAATCTATATGCTAAATAATGTCTAGATTCATTCAAATTTTAATAAACTTAAGACATCTATTTTAGGACGGAGGGAGTACGAGATTGACGTTCGAAGAACATGGTTTGATAGAAACTTTAAGTGGGTATCAAATAAAATGAATGGTATCCATTTTTTCTTTTCTATACTGAATCTGTTTAGGTATCTCTTTCTTCCTTCCCTTGTGTAAACCAAACAGTGAGATTTGGTGCATGTTCACTAGTGCCCCCGTTAAAAAAAATCATAATTTTGAGTTTCAAAAAAAATGTAAAAAAATATTCTGACGTAGCCAAAGATATATCCTAAAATATTAATTTTAAATATTTGTATTATGAGATACACAAAAGTTACAAAAGTATGGATCTTAGCATGCATATTTTTAAATCTCAAAATTTTATCTGACTTTGTCATTTCTATGGAGTCCATAATATAAATAATTTCGGGTTGCGACATTGTAAGCTTGTAGGATATAACATTGACTATGGCCAAAACGTATTTTCATATTTTTTCAAACAGGTAAATATGATTTTTGTTTTTTTAAAGGAAGGATTTTTTTCAAACTGGTAAATATTTTCGTATCTCACTCCTTGCCGACATCGTCATGGCTCTGTTTGGTCTTCCCCACCTCAAGGACCGGGGAAAATCCATGATTTGGCTACTCAAATCGGGCGGTGGGAAAACCACGATGTCGCTCCCTTCTTGAAGGCTTCCCCTTGGTTGCTCGTGGAGTCCCAAATTCGACGGATGGAGTATACGTTGGTAGCTTCTCACAGCGTGAGCCTCTAGGGCGCAATGTACACTATGGTGTGTCGCTTCTTTGTCAGTGCCTTCCACTCTGGTATGGTCGGGTTTTATCGTCTGCTTGATGACTCCTCTAGGAGCTACGAGTGTGTAGTACATTGGTCTGGAAATTTCTAGAGTCGGTATCGTTCTACCGAGGTCTCCTTCAGGTGCGACGTGGTCCAGGTGCTCTATGCCTCGCCTCCTCGCCATTCTTGGTGGGTGGAAGTGCAAGGATATACTTAGTATCCATGTGCCTTGGGTATGCATTGTAAGTTGTGTATCATGTCGTGTTACGTCGAGTTGTATCCATACTTGGTGTTGTACCAGTCGTTTAGGCCTTTCTTATATGCGATTAATACACCTTTCAGGGTGTACCGTTGAAAAAAGCTCCAAGTATTGAGAACTACTACAATAAGATTACATCTTGGGTGGTCAAATTACACGCATTGGTAAATCCATCTTGCCATTGCTCCTCAAAATAGGCTTTCGCCATGTTTTATAAATATAGCCAAATGGCCGAATCGATACAGTGTGATGAGGGAATCCTCTTAAGAGAAGATCAGAGATAAACCAAAAAGTACAAAGAGAACCAAACTTGCCACCGAAGGCACCAGACCAAAACCAAGGAGGACCGGAGCTCCATGGCGATGTCCCCAAGAAGGTAACGACACATAATGCTGCCGCCGAGACCGATACGGTCAAGGGTTTTACCTAGAGCCCTACCGCGGATAAGGTGACGACAATGGTGACCCCAAGATGGTTACGACACCCACAGGCATCCCCGTTGTTGGTGCCAAAGCGTTGGACTTTCGCCTGAAAAATCCTTTACGCCTCTCTCTCGAATGTCCACTGACCCCGAGTCACACTACAAGAAATGTGTCAATCTATGACCTTTTGGCAGTGATCATGAACGAAATCATCATAGATTTATGACGATTACGCACCATATGTTCATGAGATGTTTGGGAGGGTCAAAGCCTAGGAAGTTATGACGATTTTGCACATAAACGTCATAATTTAATAAGACAAAATTGTGATAGTCTATGGAATACAACCTACAACCTTATTTTCAGCTGATTATGACCAATTTAAATCATCATAGCATTTAAACCAGGAGTTATTAAAATGATGTGTTGGCCACATCAACAATTTCACCTACATGTCGCTCCATGCATCAATTTTTTGCTTATGTGTCACGCTCACTGATAATCCCCAAGGGCATGGAACCAATGTCATTCAATTCGATACGTATATGAGTGTTAAACCCATGAGGAGCTGAAGGTAAACTATCTATTCTTTAAAGCCCTATAACCCACTTATATGGCCTTCTATGCAAAGCAATGAACTAGAGGTGTAACATAATTTTTACTTTTTACTAGAAAATAGTAAAGTGCTGAAACTAAAGACAGGGAGTAAACTATTGCAAATAAAGTAAAAGCAAGTAGAGTAACAAGTAAAGTGAAATCAAGTAACTCAAGGGAGTAAGTGTTCAGGAAAATAGTTATTTCATTCATTTGGTTACCATAACTAGTGAAGCACATGAATACTCTTTTTATCGTTTCTTTTAGAGAGGATCCATAAATAGGTGTAGCCAAGTTATTGAGCAAATATACCACTAGTGATTGATCCCAAGGTCAGTTAAGAGAAAGCAAGGGTGTTATTAAGACATAAAGTCCAACCACCACTGTAAGTTTCAAGGCCCCATAACTTATCCCCCATTAGTTAACCATAAATTAACATAGCATGCATATTTAAGACTTTGGGACGCGGTTTATGTCAATCTCCAGACCTCCCTCCTCCTATCAATATCCCACGATGACAAACTTATGCATCCGCCAACATATGTGTGCACTCATATATTAATACATAAGATCATCATAGAAGATACCATATACTTGTATGCAACCAACAATGAACTATTTCACAACTGCCATAAACAGATTACTACTCAAACAAAGTCATAGAGATACAATAGATCATGGGAAAACGATAGATTGATCAAAAATCATGTTTGCCAAGAGATTACAGTAGAGGGATGGAGAGGATCACGCTGTAGATGTTGATGATGACCATGCTGGAGGGGGTGGGGGTGGGGGGGGGGGGGAAGCAACCGGAAGCGATTTCGACAACAGTCCCCCCCTTCGATCTTCGCCGGCCATGGCATATAAACTCTCTGTTTTGTGGTTTTCAATCTCCGCCTTTGTATCACTACAAAAATATGAAGGGAATATGCCCGAGAGGCAATAATAAAGTGGTTATTATTGTATTCCTTATTTATGATACATGTTTATTGTACATGCTATAATTGTATTAATACGGAAACGTTAATACATGTGTGTTTACTAAATAAAAGGAAGTTCCTAGTTATGCCTGTCTTATAAACTAGCTCGTTGATTAACAAGATGATCAAAGGTTTCCTGATCATGGACATTGGATGTTGTTAATAACGAGGTCACAACATTATTAGAATGGTGTGATGAACATTCATTCGAAGTATAGCATTACGATCAAGGTCATTATGTTTATATTGCTATAACATCATACGAAGTAATCTTAGTCCGTAGACCATGAGATCATGTCAATCACTAACATCGGAAGAGTATCTTGATAACATCAAATGTCACACCATAACAGAGTGACTATAAAGATGGGTTCAGTGCTACAAAGGTGTTATGCTGAGGCTCATGGATCAAGAGTGTAATTTGTCCACCCCGATGATGGATAGATATACTTTAGCCCCTCTCGGTGATATCACATTAGTTAGCTTGCAAGCAAGTGATTTGATCACTAGAATGTTATATCATGGGAACAAGAAAAGAGTACATATCGGTAACTAGATCAAACTAAGTATGGGGATAACGATGATCGAATATCGGACATGTAATATATCGTGAGTCAAAGGGATTGAGTTACATGCGTATAAGGTTCACATGATCACAGAAGTCATTGTTGAATATGTGGGGGTCAGTATAGATCTCCAGGTCCTGCTGCTGATTATTGATCGGAGAGGGGTCTCGATCATGTCTACATTATTCGCAAACCATAGCGTGACAAACTTAAGGGATGCCGACACCATTCGAAGCAAATGATATGTCAGAGAAAGAAAAAGAAAGCGTAGGAATTTATTTCACTAGACACCGAAACTGTTTCGGGTGAAATTGTTGGAAGTGTTTCTGCATGTGAAATGAAATACTAGCAAGGGGTTATATGTGAATGCTTGTCCATTAAAGTAATTCATTTTTTTTGAATAAATAAAAGAATTTTTATTTAAATGAGAGCTTGCATTAAATTTGGTGGAAATTTAATGCATATAGTGGATTTTTGAGTGGAGGCATGTTTATGTGAGTGGAGGCTTTTCATTTTGAGTGGGAGCTCCACCCACATGAATGTGTAAGAGGTGGGGGCAGCCACCATGGGCTAGGCGCCATGCCCCTTGGGGTGCCCCCTCTCCTCCTCTCAAAGCATACCTCCTCGCGAAGGATCTCTCTCCCCTCTTTAGAATTTCCCCATGGTCTCGGATCAGCGAGATACATGTTCTCGGTGGTTTTTTCTGGAAGGATTTGTTGCTTCCGCTGCTTCGCTAGAGCAAGGGCGTGGAGGTTGTCGGGGTATCCGGACGTGTGTGCGATCACGGATACACCACTACTTTGCGGTGCTGGACTTGATGGTGCTGGACCGGCTAGACCAGATGGACTTCATCATGATCTTGAGATCGGCAAGTGTTCGACTACATCATCCACGAGTACAACCTCGTTAACGCTATTCGGTCTTCGAGGGTATGTATTCTACGGATATATATCCACCCGTTACTTGTATCTAGTAGATAGATCTTGGTACATAGTTGTTCAGGGGCGGAGCTTCAGCTCGGCGTGCCCGAGCAGCTGCCGTGCTCGGCTTCGTGCGGCAGGTGTGCGATCCGTGCTAGCGTGTCGTGAATCAGACGTAAAAATGTGAAAAGCTGGCTGCTTGCCAGGGCAATCCCCCTGCCTTGTAACTACCTCGGTGAATTACGCTCCTAGATACAAGCCTGGATGAGCAGTAGTGGTTGAAATAGTACGGTGGGGCCCCAAAAGCCACTCACGGGTAGACCTTTCGGCCGTCCCAACCACTACCAACTCAACGGGACCTCAGACGGGCGTAATCGGCGAAGGGATCAACTACATACACAAGTGGGTATGTATGCAAGCCACCATACAAGAGTACATCAGAGCCATACCATCTAGAAAGAAAGGAAATATAGCAACGCCATACGGCAAGATTCAAATGACCTAGATAGATCTAATATTTTAGGATACTTCCTCATACAACACACATCAGAGTATCATGCGGAAGCGGCAAACAAGTCCGAGTACGGATAAGAAGCAAATCGGCATAAGATGCCATAGAAATAAGCACATCCCAACCACAGATCTCACGGATCCCCGTTCCCGGAATCTCTACACCGAACGATCGTTGCCCACATCATCGACTTCTTTCACCCAGTATCCGTCCTGTGAGGGTACCTGTTCATCTGAACCAATAATTTATCGTGTGAGACCCTAAGGGTACTCAGCAAGACTTAATGCCTCTAAAGGGGACACAACCTGGGGTGACGAATTGCAAAGAAAAGATAAACCCTCGCAGCTTCACAGATAAATGCTAACCATCCGCCTAACCAATGATAGACGGATGTCCGTGAATTAAGGACAACAGTTATAATAGTAATTTCATCGATCCATCCTCCTCCTCGCTACCAACGAGGAAGTGACGAACAACCCCCATCCGCTGGCTTTATTAACCATTCCATGAGTGTTGCACTATTTACTAGTCAAATTACTTAGTCGATTAAAGCGGTACTTTAGTTATGCTTGTCTATGATCGAGAACAGGCTCCAAGTCGTCCATATCCGCGGACACGGCTTTCGAAAGTTTTACCCGCCGGGTGCACCAATAGCAACACACGCCGATCAACCTCGGAAAAACCAAATCAAAACCCAACGAGGCTTTCACGACCGAACAATCACAGATTGAGAATATTTCAGGGGCCACCCCATTGAGTAGACCAAGAACGAAGCCACCGACTCGAGGCGACTCAAGGTTTGCGACAATGGTCAGAACGATCGGGAACCCGAAAGTGTGGGCTTGTCGATACCGAAAACATTACGCTTACCTAACAAGACAGTGTGCTCCTCGCACAAAAGTAAATACATAAGTAGCATGGCATAAGTACAGGATAGTAAATAAAACCTCAAACTAGTTTGTGGCCCCAAGAAATAAGACGGAATCAAGCTCTGGCTCAGGGGGGTCCCATATACCTCCCGGATGTGGATAGCGCGCTACATCAAGGAATAGGAATCAAGTACTCGGGTCTTACGGACACAAGTGAGCAGGAAAACCAAATAGCGAGATGTTGCTCACCGTGCCACTTTCATTAGTTATCCCATTACTACTCAGTTAAGTTGTTTAAGTACCTCGTTATACATCTCGACTCTCAAACCCTACACATGTCGTTTCACGACTGCATGGCTCAAACAACTCTGTAGTAATGGCTCATGGGATGGAGGAACAAGCTTGGTGGAGTTTAAAAGTAAAGGCTATGCATACTTGGGATTCAATTTAATGCAATCGCGACTCAATGATGCAAGAATAAGATAGAGGCAATAGGTCGTATGTATGCAAGCATGTGGAAGTGCTTGCCTGATAACTCAGTTGAAGCGAGGGACGGATCCGGTAGTGCTCCGGTTCTCTTGATATAACCCCGCAAAGGTTCATCCGAGAAAAACCAAACAAACAAGGCCAACATGAATATAGAGCACAAGCATATGAATAAGATGCGTCAAGCAAACAATCATGCCATGATGAATGATGCACAATTTACATGGCAATAAGGTAGCATGGCATGGTGAGGTGTGGAAGACAAGTAATATCATTTTGATGGGGTTTTGGATCACATTTTTTTGTCATAACATTTGCTGTTTACTATATATTTATATGATGCATGCTGCAATTGAAGTCATGGATAGCATAAACAGAAAGGTCTCGTCGAGCTGATCATTTTAGACATATCATTTGTTAAATTTGGAATTATAAAACAAAAGTTATTAATTATTTAAGTTCCAGTGGCATTTTTGGTAATTTGAATAAACTTGGAATTTAAATGTGCAAAATACAATTTGAATAGCATATTTGAAATCCTCACATTTTTCTGATTCAAAAACATATATTATTTGTATTATTTGGATTAATATTTGAAAAGTTATTGAAAATCAGATTTGAATTTGAATTTGAATTATTTTAAATAGATTTGAGTTTAAACAGAATCTGCAAAAAGTTTTAACACCCAGGCTAACCTACCCCTAGCACAGACACGTGGGGTCACAGTTGACCGGGCCACCTGAAGGCCACGCCTTGTGTGACAGTGTGGGAGGAGGACATGGGACCATGGTTGTTTTGAGAAAAGGTGAGGAACCTTTTAGAATAGTCTCACGACGCCGTTGTGGGGCTAGGGGCTGCGGGTTGGATCGAAGGAAGGACAGGGGCCTATCTGCAAAAAGTCTGGGACCTGTTGGAACCTGACGAACTGAACTTGTCAGCGCGAAACCGCTAGCTGGCTTGATCTTGCGACGAAGATGGCGAACAAACCACTGGGATTCTCGCCACGCCGCAAAAACAAAAGATGACCAGGGATGAACGGGCTACAACTTTCATTAAGGGGTCAACGCCGTATCATGGCTGCAGCGGGCGGGGCACGATGACGAACATAGGCTGAAACTACAGCTGAACTGACGGACGAAACCGTCCACCCCGAACAGCGGCGACAGGAGGAAGGCGCCACTTCGGAGGAGGATGGCGAAGGATCTAGCGCGAATTAGGGGATGGTGTAAAAACCAAAAACGCAGAGGGAACTTAGGTCTACGATTTCTATGTTGAGGATTTCTGCGATGGAGGGCCGTAGCAGCCGGGGCGAGGTGACGAACAGGGCGCGCACGGACGGTTTCTGCTGCTGTTGCCGCTCGCGCGCGCGACGTGCGCCAGAGCGCGAGCGCCAGAGCGGGCGAGGCTAGCGAGGCAGAGGCGGCGAGAGCTAGAGAGAGGAGGGTCGGGCGGCAGCTCACCGAGGAAGGGTGCTGGCGACGGAGGTGAGGTACCGGAGAGCGCCGAGACGACGGCGAGTCTGGTGAATGGCGAGCGAAGCGACGGTGGCGCTCTGACGGATCGGTTCGCGACGGGCAGATCGTGGCGTCTGGCTCCTCCGCTGCGATTCAAGGCCAGCGCGGTGCTCCTTCTCCTCCACGGTGCTTCCCTCACTGGACTTCGACGGGGAGGGAACAGATATCGAAGGAAGGAAGGAAAGAGGGTGGCGACGCGGGATGCAGAGAGGGGAGGCTAGGGTTGATAAAGGAGGGGGGGTCACGAGCGTGGCGTGAGGCTGACGAGGATCACGGCCTCGACGCCTACCTGCCCTGGCTCCGTTCACATCGCAGAGAGAGGGAGCAGCACGGCGCCGACGCAAAGGAAGAAGAACAGTGGCGACAATGGTGAGTAGTGGGCGGCCAGGAGCGAGTTGGGCCGGGGAGTTTTCCTGATGGGTTGCTACTGGTTCTCTTGGGCTGCTGCGGCTGCTCCTCTCTCTCTTTTTCTCTCTTATTTATTTGTCTTTAGACATTTGTTTGTTAATTGATTCTATTTCAATTTTGAACTAGTTTTGTAATTTCAAAATATTTTTGGAGCATTTTTACCAGGAGGTTTTGGATAGAGGGGGGAACTGACTAAGAGGAGAGAAAGAGGGGGCACCTTGGGTTGTGATAGAATAGGTGTGGTTTAGGGTTTTTAGCTAGGATGGTTATGGGGCATGGGGCTAGATATATAGAGGACTAGGATAGATGATAAGAAAGAGAGGTGGATAAGGTTTGCTTTGAATCATGCATGCTCCAAATAAAGGCCAAGCAAGATCAAAAGAAAAGAGGTAGGGAGAAGGATGGGGTTTAGGTTTGTGCAAGCCACATAATCACATGTGCATGCATGGGGTATGGGGATTAAGGTTTAGCTATAGGGGGATAGAGAGGTAGAGGATGTGGTGAAGAATTCTACAAGCCAAAACAAGATTGAAACATAGGAGAGATGATCCATGCAAGCAAAGCCAAATAACATTCCAAAGTCAAGAAAAAGGTGGCACTTGCATGGCCCATGCAAACAATAATTGCCATGTAGTTATATTGTGAAAACAACATTAATCTATGTGGCCTTATTCCCTGCATTCCCAAAAGGTGGGCAAAGGCCAAGCAAAAGGTTATGGGTGGAATCCAACCAACCAACATGAGCTAGAGGTAAACTCAAATAAAATGCCAAGCTCATATTGATTGGATGGTGGAATTATAAGGTGGTGAAAGAAAGGTGGTGGAGTTTGTTAAGAGATATGCCCCCAAATCAACTTGGGCATTTAACAATATATTAAGAACCAAATACAATATCAAGAGGCAACTACAATTAATAATGCACATGAGATAAGAACCAAACAAGAAGGGGTTTTATATGATGCTCAAATGCAAGGTGGCATGATGACATGAGCATGACATGGTGATGATGCAACAATTATATGTTGGAAGTGGCCCTTTTATTATTATAACAAGTAGCATTACAGGTGTTAGACAACTGGGATGCTACAACTCTCCCCCACTAAACAGGAATCTTGCCCCGAGATTCTAGGAAGAAGAAGAGGACACAAAGAGAGAAGGATGGTTGACACGGAGTTCATCTTCACGCTCCCATGTGGCTTCATCAACAGAATGGTGTGACCACTGCACCTTGCAGAACTTGATGGACTTGTTGCGAGTCCTTCTTTCTGCGGTCTCAAGGATTTTGGTGGGGTGTTCTTGATAAGACAAGTCTTCTTGGAGATCGATTAGCTCATGATCCACGGTCCTGCCGGGATCTTTGAAGCACTTCTTGGTGAGAGATGTGGAAAACATCATGGACTTTGAGTTTTTCCGGAGCTCAGGCATAAGCAACTTCTCCTCTTCTATCACGAACCTTGAAAGGACCGATGTATCTAGGAGCCAACTTTCCTTTGATACCAAAGCGGTGTGTTCCTCTCATGGGAGTGACACGAAGGTAGACGAGATCACCAGGGGCATATACCATATCCGTGTGCTTCTGCCGAGTTGCTCTTCGACGACTTTGAGCAATCTTCGTGTTCTCCGAATGATATGCACCTTCTCCTCTGCTTGAGTTACAATGTCGTGGCCAAACCAGATTCTTTCTCCCGACCGACCAACCAATCGGAGTTCGCACTTGCGACCATAGAGAGCCTCAAATGGTGCCATCTTGACTCTTCCGAAGCTGTTGTTGTAGGAGAATTCAGCATAAGGAAGGCATTCCTCCCACTTCATGCCAAAGGAGATGACGCAAGCACGAAGCATATCCTCCAATCGATTGATCCTTTCAACCTGTCCTGCGACTAAGGGTGGTAAGGCTTTGAAGTTCAACTTTGTTCCCAAAGCTTTTTGGAAACTCTCCCAACTTTGAGGTGAAGATGCTCCCACGGTGCGAACTGATTTCAAGTGGAACCCCATACAGAGACAATTACGTTGATATAGAGCTCACCAACTGAATTCCGAAATTGTTTCTTTGATCGGAAGAAATGAGCCACTTTAGAAAGCCCGTCGATGACAACAGAAATTGCATTGTTGCCCTTCTGCGACCTTGGAAATCCAAAGGATGAAGTCCATCTCTACTTTCTCCCATTTCCATTAGGAGGTTTCAATGGCTATAGAAGACCAAATGGTTTCGATGGATGCCTTCACTCTGCAGACATCACATTCGAGACATACTTGGCACAATACCGCTTCAACCTGTGCCACCAAGATTGTGTTTTCAAGTCCATGTACATCTTTGTGCTGGGGATGGATAGAAAGAACCGAATCATGTGCCTCCTTGAGAACTTGGTCTCTCGACCGTAGTTTGGAACAAACATCCGGTGTTCAAAGAAGAGTGTGCCTTGATCATCAACGTGGAAGGACTCATACTTCGGAAGGTCAAGCTTAGAGATGAGCTTTTTGGTGTGCGGATCACCAAGCTGACGAGAGCGAATCTTTTCTTCCAAGAGAGGAGTAGCCAGAAGGTTCAGGAGATGCCCTTGTTCCACAATTTCCAGGTTGAGCTGACGGAATTCCTCGCACAAGAGAGGCTGTTGCTCTTCCACCATGAGGTTGTTGACATAAGATTTACAGCTAAGCGCATCTGCCATGACATTTGCTTTGCCCGGAGTGTAATTGATGGTCACATCAAAGTCATTGATTGCTTCGATCCATCTCCTCTGCCGAAGATTGAGATCAGGCTGTGTGAAGATATACTTCAAACTTTTGTGGTCAGAGAATATCTCACAACGGTTACCAAGCAAGTAGTGCCTCCATAGCTTCAAAGCAAAGACAACTGCTGCTAGCTCGAGGTCATGTGTGGGATAGTTGATCTCATGCGTCTTCAACTGACGAGAGGCATAAGCAACCACTGCTTTCTTGCATAAGGACCGCACAATCCTTGCAAAGAGGCGCCACAGAATATCTAGAAAGGCTTAGATGTATCCGAGGAACCAAGACCGTGTGGAAGTGAGCTTCTCTTTGAGTGTCTCAAAACTTTCTTGACACGCAGGAGTCCACTGGTATTTCTTGCCTTTCTTGAGGAGATCGGTAAGAGGCTTCGCTATCTTCGAGAAGTTCTGAACAAAGCGACGGCAATAGCTAGCCAAACCAAGAAAATTCCGCACTTCCTTGACATTAGCAGGAGGAAGCCATTCAACTATTGTCTTCACGGTTTCCGGGTTGACTGCAATGCCCTTGGCAGAGATAACATGACCCATGTATGTTACTTCAGGCAGCCAAAACTCACACTTTGAGAACTTTGCATACAAGCGGTTCTCACGAAGCTTGTTTAAAACACACCGCAGGTGTTCTTCATGCTCCTCCTTAGACTTGGAATAGACCAGAATGTCATCCAGATAGACCACGACAAACTTATCAAGGTACTCCATGAAAACAGAGTTCATCAGCCTCGAGAAGGTAGCAGGTGCGTTGGTGAGACCGAAAGACATGACCGTGTACTCATACAGGCCATAGCGGGTGGTGAAAGCTGTTTTGGGCACATCTTCTTTGCGAATCTTGATTTGGTGATAACCACTTCTCAAGTCCAGCTTAGAGAACACCACAACTCCGCTATGATCAAAAGATCATTTATCCGGGAGAGGATATTTGTTCTTGATGGTTTTAGCATTTAGAGCCCGTAGTCAACACGAGTCTATCGGTTCTCACACGCTTCTTCACAAAGATTGTTGTTCTACCCCAAGAAGAAGTGCTGTGTTGAATGAAACCCAACTTCTCTTGTTCATCAAGTTGTCGTTTGAGTTCAGCCAACTCAGAAGGACCCATTTTATATGGCCGCTTGGAGATAGGAGCCGTTCTGTGTTCAAGCTCAATCACGAATTCAACCTCGCGATCCGGAGGCATACCCGCAACTCTTCAGAAAGACATCTGGAACTCACGGACCACGGTACTCTGAATAGCTTGCATAACATCATCATTCGAGCCGCCAAGGAAAAGAGTCGGACAACAGGAGTCGACTTGGAGAAAAGACTATATGGCCTTCAGAATCTTCAGAGACACCGAGCGCTCAAGACAATCAATCACAAATGCATTTGTCAACCAATCCATGCCCAAGATGACATCAATGTCAGAACTGCCCAGGACAATTAAAGAAGCCAAGAAGGAAGAACCACCAATCTCAACTTGATTGCCATGACTGATCTTAGATGCTACCATATTTGCTCCAGGAGAAAGAACCATTAACCGCTTGGGAAGAGGATCTGACGCTAACCCATTCTCACTTGCAAACTTCATCGAAACAAAAGAATGCGATGCACCAGAATCAAAGAGAACTTGTGCAGGGACTGAGTTAACGGAAAGCATACCCATCACAACTCCAGGTGCGAGCTCAGCTTGAGAGGCGTTGACACAGTTGGCACGAACAACCGCAGACCTGGGCTTGGTGTTGATGTTGAGAGCCCGAGGTGGTGGTGCTCGAACCGAAGGAGAGCTTGTTGCAGATCTTGGCGGGGGTGGAGGGAGAGCTTTGTTCTTCAGCGGACAGTTCCAGTTGGGATGTCCATGATCTGCACATGTGAAACAAGCCCCATGTGGACGTGGAGCAGAGTAGCCAGGGACTCCGCCAGGCGCTCCAGGGTAGTGGTTGTTGTAGCCCCTGGGAGCCGCAGTGGTGAAGTTTGGTGGCCTAGACGTGTCGTGGTGGTGGCACGGCAGATGCCATGGGTAGGCTAAAGTATTGGGCCAATGGATGCTAGTGGGATCTGGGGAGGGAAGATGCAACTGTCTTTACACTCAAGCTGCCAAAGTGATGAACTTTATTTCTCTCTTGGTGGATTACAAGTGCTCCTTGAGCTGTATCCAGGGGGACAAGATGAATCTCCCCAGCATAACGGTGCTCAAAGAATCGATCCTCCTCGTGGTCCAAACCTCCCTTATAAAGGGTGCTTTGGGTGCCCTTAGGTCGACGAACAAGCATATTCGTGGAATATGCTTGTCCCAAAATAGTAGTTCGCGGCCTCCTTTCCTGTTGCCCTTCTAATGACGGCAAGGCTCCAAAGGGCCCCTCCTCGATGCCTCGAGCTCCAGACTGCCACCTCCGTGACCTCCTTACGCCCTCCGACCTGTGCATCCTTGTCTCTTGTGCTTGGCCCTGTTCGATTCCTTCTAGCCCAGCTGTAGTTGACCTTGGGCTTCTCCTTCTCCTACAAGCTTCAGATCACTCGGCCTTACCTTGTGTTACTCGGCTCGTTCCTCACCGCACGAAGATCATTCGGTAACCCGCCGATTCTCTCGTTAACTCCGGGTAACCACTTGATACATATACATGGGCTTCTTGCCTCCGCTCATCGGCCGACATATCCATGATTCGGCCGACCTAGGCCAGAGTTTCGAAACCGTGACGGGACAAGACCTCTGTCTTTCCCGCCTCGACCTACCCGAGATTTACCCCGACATTAGTCCCCTGCTGGTGTGGCCTCGAATAGCTTTGGCCGTTATATCAGCTTCATTACTTTCTTGAGTTTTGTTTCCGAGCTTTGTCCTCGTCCGAGGTTTCCTTGTTCCTTCCATTGTACGCCATGTCCTACGTGTCACCTCATCATTGCTCTTCTAGTTTTTAGGTCCTTCTACAGTGCTCACTGACAAGCTACAGTGAATTACATTCTGCTGCGCCGCCGCTGACGCCGTGTACCGCCTCGGGATCGTAACAACTTTTCTTTGTCGTGGTCGCTTGGTGTGGCTCCACTTACCGTCGTGGTGTTCGTGCCGCTTCCACGATATACACGGTAATCGCCACACCCACGATCCCACTCCTGCGTGGCTCATCTATAAAGAGGGAAACGTGCCGCAGGGTTCATCTTTCCCTTATCGCCGCGTCGCTCTCCTTCTTCCCTTCGCTGCGTTTCCTCGCCGCTCCGCCGCGTTCATCCGCCAGAGCCTCCGCGGTGAGGACTCCGTCGCCGTCGCTCGCGCTCACGGCCATGGTCCGCCGGTGAGTCCTTTCGACCATCTTACCCATCTTGCCCTAGATCAATCCGCTTCATTTTCGTGCTCAGCGGTTCTTCCTCTCTTCGCCATTGTTTTCGTGCTAAGTTCGACGGGCCTTTAAGCTCTAAGCTCCCTCCGCCGCCAGTTCTTCCTCCGCGATCTCCGGCGCACCCATGTCTAGCTCGTTAGCGGTGCTCTTGTCGAAGACGATGACGCTGGCTCGGCCCGGCGTGGATCGTGGCGGGCTCCTCGCCACGCCGTGAGATTGAATGGCTCATCCGAACTTCGTCGGATTCTCGCCGAGGTTTCTGCCGTTTACCGCAGCGAATCCTCTCCGATTATCGAGAGGGCGTATGTGGTTTTCATGTCTCACTTCGCCTGCGGGTTTTGGTCTCCTCAGCGATTTCGCTAGAGAATTCCTTGATTACTTGACCGCACCACCTTCCCGCGAACGCCATAGCTTCTCTTTTTGCTTTTATCTCCGCATCGAGGGTTACTTGACTGTGGCCATCGTGCACGCCGTCGAAGTTCTTCCAGATCCGCCCAACGTCGTTCTCGACAAATCTCGCATCCTTCCGAGAAGCTCACCCAATGTGGGCGGCGTCTATTACACCTCGAGGAAATCCGTGTTCCCAGCCACATCGGGTTGGAGTCATGCAAGAAATGGCATAAATCATTCTTCTATGTCAAGAACAGAGGGCTAAGACAAGATTCGGCCCCACCGCTCTCAATCGGCCCCTTCCAAAGTGAACGCTATATAATCCGAGAAAACTCATGCCTTGGCCGAGGCTTTCGAGATTGGCTAAAGAGTTGATCCGGCCGGCTGTCAGGCGAAGACTGATGGCAACCTTTATCAAGAGTCGGATCGCCTTCCAAAGCGGACCCACAAGCTTTGCTACATGAGTGGTCCTCTCGATCCGAACCGAGTCTCGACCGTGGAGTTGGACAACTATCTTATTCATAAGCCGTCTGAGCTATCTTCAAGACCGAGATGCACGAGGATTGGTCCTGGGGTTAAAACCATTTACCCGACAATCCGCCTCCCGAGGTATGCCTAATCCTCATTACTCTATTTCTCCTTAATTCCTAGAGACTGGTTTACATGATTTTCTTTCTCCTCGCCCCGCAGAGGTTTGCAGAGCGTAAGAACGAGGACGCCGAGGTTCTGCAGCTCCCTTGGCCCGCAGCAGAGTGCCCTGACATCGGTGAGCCGGACTCGAGGAGTTCGTCCCTAAGTCGGATCCTGCTCGCCGAGCTCGCAAGAAAACTCCAGCGCAAGAAGAGGAAGGTGATTCTGACGAGGTCCAAGTTCTTGAGGTAGTTGCCGCCATGCCTATTTCTTATGCATTTCCGGTCTACTTTCCCGCTAATCCGCCGGTCAGGTTCACGACCGAACCTATTGCTTCCGGCCTCCCGTTACCTCGGGAAGCGCTGGCCCTGCTAGTGCCTGAGGTGGCTCCTAAGAAGCGAATAAAGAAATCCGCCCGAATCCTCCCAGCGCAAGACTATGCCCGGGTTGCGGGTAAGTTCTTTTCCTATATTTCTTGTTTCTCTCTTCGCTTCCCATACCGACGAATCTTCTTTCTTATTTTGGCGGTTCTCCTGTCTGTTAAACCCGGCGGTCCTAGTATGACTAGCCGTCCGATTCGCCGCCATCTCCTCCTCCGCCGATGATAGTCGAATTCCTAGTCCTATTCGTCCGCTTCTCCCGCCTAAATACGCCGCCTCGTCGTGATGCCCCGAGACTTCTCCCATTGATCGATCCGATCCGCCCTCCGATGTTTTCGTTGAGCCACCTGTCCCTCTATGGGTCCCCGTTCCATTGAACCTCCATCTCTGCAGTTAGCTTACGGTCATCCCGACCTTGGCCGAGAAGGTCGTTGCCTGCCCTCTGCGAGCTTATCTTCCGCTGATCCTAAGGACTCGTCCCCACTTCGAGGCGCAACTTCCTCCGACGCCTCTTCTAAGGAGAAGCGTGCTATTGCCGCCAAGACTTCCTCTCAAAGGTCTTGCCGGCTCTTCTCACCGAGTATTGCGACGCCACGCAAGGAGCGATCTGCCAAAGTTATCGTTACCTCGGCCACCAGCTTGCTCTTCATAAGAGCCTGCGATCGCCATGGTCGACCGCCCGGGGGTAAAGTTTTAACTCGATCGCTAGCGGAACAACCTTGAGCGCTAGTTGAGTATGCCAATAATCGGAATGTCACGATCATTTTGAGGGCAATCCACCAACCAACCTTTCCAAATTTTCGACATTAGTGGCCGCTTTGATCATGCCCCAAGATATCATTGATACCAACAAGATGAATGCGTAATTATTTTATCTCCGAGTCTTAAATTATTCTCCGATGTTACCATATCCCCTAGTCCCCGAAACTTGCAAGGAGATAACTTGTTGTCTGCTTGGAAGTTTGACTTAATTTTATTTCTAGGGTTTGTTAGTCCGGCCATCTAGTTCGTAGTTTATTCGGACGTGATGTAGCTTTGAATATCCATTCCCCTAGAGTCGAGTTAAGTCCTTCTTGACTCGGATCTGGCATAGCTTTGAATATCCAGCCACCTGTAGCCGAATTAAGCTTTGCTTGATTTGGATGTAGTTTAGCTTTGAATATCCAGCCACCTAGATATGAGTTAAGCTTTGCTTGATTCGGATCTAGTATAGCTTCGAATACCCAGCCACCTAGAGCCGAATTGAGCTTTGCTCGATTCGGATATGGTATCGCTTTGAGTATCCAGCCACTTATAGCCGAATTAAGCTTTGTTTGATTTGGATTTGGTATAGCTTCGAATATCCAGCCACCTAGAGCCGAATTAAGCTTTGCTTGATTCGGATCTAGTATAGCTTTGAATATCCGGCCACCTAGATCTGAGTTAAGCTTTGCTTGATTCGGATCTAGTATAGCTTTGAATATCCAGCCACCTAGAGCCGAATTGAGCTTTGCTTGATTCGGATCTAGCTTAGCTTTGAATATCCAGCCACCTAGATCTGAATTAAGCTTTGCTTGTTTCAGATCTGGTATTGTTTTGAATATCCAGCCACCTAGAGCCGAATTAAGCTTTGCTTGATTCGGATCTAGTTTAGCTTTTAATATCCAGCCACCTAGAGCCGAATTAAGCTTTGCTTGATTCGGATCTAATTTAGCTTCTACTTGTTGTTTTATGACTTTGCTTCATTGCTCAGGTTGCACATGACCGACGGACCGCCGAGTTCCAGAGGTTGCTTTTTTCGCACCGTAAGCTGGAAGAGAAGTACGAGAAAGTTCTGCCCGTGGCAAAGAAGGCCGGTAAGTCGATAGTTCGTTTTCCTTATTTCCACCTTACTCATATACTCGTCCGCGGAATGCCGGCTCACTTCTTGTTGAATAGGTAATATCAATAACCTCAATATCCGCCTTGAAAAGAAGATCAAGACCTTGGAAGGTTAGTTTCCTTTCTACTTCCTTCCTTCTCCTTTTAGTATCTATACTAAGTTTCCTTATTGCGTTGGGCAGGCAAAGCCGAGTTGCAAGACTTTGCAGTGTCGCAACAAGATTGCATGCCCATGCCTGACGTGATGCTTCATTTTTTAGAACAAAGCGCAGTTCACTCGGCGCAACTACAAGAGAAAGATGATGAGATAGCTCGTCTGAAATCCGAGGTGAATACACTCAAGCTCTCTCAGAAATCCGAGCTAGAAAAGGTCGACCAAGAATTTGCCGAGGAGAAGAATCGGCTGACTCTGGATTTACAGAAGAGCAAAGAGCTCCTCGAAGCTGCCGAACTTAAAACTCGTGGTTTGAGCGAGGAACTTGCTCGCTTCGAGAAGAGTAAACCGCTTGGGCCAAAGACCTTCGGATAATGATGCATTACATTCATCGTAGTTAGGCTGGCCGAACTATGTTTTTTCTTTGTCGTCATTGCTATCTTTTGACACGTCCATGTTTTGCGCAGATCACTTCCCCGAAGCCAAACCCGTGAGTTCTAAAGCTGTTCTTGCAGCTCGCGCTCGTCGAGGTGAACCATTGTCATTGACTTTGAATATTCTATGGAGGATTTCTTGGTTGTCATTGTGCCGCAGCTTGGTCCGATGAAAATTATGGGCCGGAATTGGTGCAGCCGCTATCCGAGCCTATCATGCACTCCGCCAAATACCTCGGAGGCTCCCGATATCAACGAGGTCCGTTATTGGTGACCAGTGAAGGCATCCGAGAGGCTTGAGTCTTTGAGAGAATCTGCTGCAAGGCGTCGGTGCCGACATGGCCTCATCGTAATCATGTCATGGTATGAAGACATCTCTCTTGATATTCCGAGGAATTTGCGATCGCTCTCGCCGGTTGAAGATCCCACCTTTGTTGCTCTTCGGCAAGCTCGGCTTTCCACTGGCCGAGTATGCCGACGCATACTTGGAATGAAGGGCCGAGTTTTCCCTGCATCCGGATCGAGGTCGCGGTGAAGGTGCTTCGGTGATGATTCAGGTGAGCACGGGAAGGTGAAGATGATTCGCCACATCCGATAGCTCCAGCTCAAGCTCGAGATAGCAACGATGCGCGGTCTTCCTCCAAAGGCACCGGCATTCTACCGCAGATCGACGCTCCCGAACAACCCGTGATACCGCCGGGTTATCCTCGGTCAGCGGATGGCGAGGCGACCTCACCGAAGTTCCTCCTACTGGAGTGCCCCGACTTGAGCAAGTGGTTGCCCTCCAACGAACAACGCCTAGGTTATTTGCGATCCCTGGTATGCCGGGCGTACAATGTAGACTAAAAATTTGTCAACTCGTATGATTCGAGGTTCTTTCGCTATGCGTTGTTTGAGATTCTTGGTTAAGTGGATGTTCGTCCGAATTCTTGCCTTGTTGGCTCGTAATTTCTTCATCTTTCAGGGCTCAATTTTTGCCGTTATTTTGATGATCTTATCCAGGCATTGGCGCTGAATAATTACTCCGTTGTGGAAGTAAGCAACGGTCGCTGGATCGTCGTTTACTATCCGGAACTTCCTTATATAAATCAAGTTTCGGATATGATTGCGTTTAGCATAGGTTTGAGGTATCATATGGTAGTCTCCGAGTCGTTGTTTTCAGATGCCGAATCTTAAGTGTTAATACGAATTTGACATATTATATGATAGTCCCTAAGTCAATGCTTTGGGCACCAAGGTGCCTATTCGTAACATGAAAGGAACACAACATATGGCATTCCCGAGTCACGCTGGTCGCCAAGAAATAAATATACCATATGGCGCCCCGAGTTATCGCCCGATGCCGAGATTCAAACATATAATACCAAATAATCATTACATATGGCGCCCCGAGTAATCGCCTGGGTGCCGAGGTTGAAATATCAAACATGAAATAACATCACATATGGCAGTCCCGAGTAATCGCCTGGGTGCCGAGGTTCAAATATCAAACATGAAATAACATCACATATGGCGCCCCGAGTAATCGCTTTGGGTGCCGAGGTTTGAACATATAATATGAAATAAATATAACCTACGGCAGCCCCGAGTCACCGCCTGGGTGCCGAGGTACAAATACATCATTGGTTTTTGACCTTGAGATACAACACTATGAGTAAAATGGTCAAGTAAAGCCACATTCTGTGGGCGCTTGCTTTTCACCACTTTGTCCGCTTTGTTCTCTCCAGGATTGAGCATCAATCGATAATATGCATCACAGCAATGCTTTGCTCACGATAAATGGTCCTTCCCATGGGGTGATAATTTGTGCATGCCATTGCATACCGCACCAAATGGAGGACTAGATCTCCTTCCTTGAATACTCTTGGGTTCACTTTCTTGCTGTGATATCGCCGTAAGTTCTTGATAAATAGCCGATCGTGATAATGTCAACTCCCCGGCTTCTTCCAACAGGTCTACGACATCTTGCCGAGCTAATTCATTTGTTTCGGTTGTGTCTCGAGCAACTCTTGGCGAGTCATAGATTATGTCTACCGAGTACGCCCCGCCTCCGTGATACCGTAAAGAATGGGTGTAACCCGTTGATCTATTCGGAGTAGTCCGAGACTCCATAACACGGCTGGGATTTCTTCTATCCAACATCCCGCCGACCGCAATGGTTCAACCAATCGTGGTTTTATTCCCGATAACACCACCATTAGATCTTTCAACCTGCCCATTGGATCGGGTGGGCCACCGAGGCAACATCTAGTCTTATGTGCTTATCTTGGCAAAATCGCGAAGGCTCCTTCGCAAAATTCGTGCCATTATCCGTAATAATGCGTATTGGGTATCCGTATCTCAAGATGATATCCTTGAGAAATTTCACCATTGTGCCCATCACATTTTTGATTGGTTTTACTTCAATCCATTTTGTGAACTTGTCTACCATAACCAAAATGTGGGTCATCCCTCCTCTCGCCGCTTGAAAGGTCCCACCATGTCTAAACCCCATACGTAAAATGGCCAAGTGATGGGTATTGTTTTTAATTCGACGACATATGTATTCGGTTGCATATATCGACAACCATTGCACTTCTTAACTAATTCTTACGCTCTTTTAACGCCATGGCAAGAAAATCCATGCCCGAATGCCTTGGCTACTAAAGCGCGAGATGAGGCATGGTGCCCACATTCTCCTTGGTGTATGTCCGTATGATTTCTTGACCTTCAAGGAACTCACGATTTCGCAATATGTTCGTTACGCTTCTTATATAACTCATTGTTTATGATTGTATAGGCTTTTGCTCTCGACGGTTTGTCGGCTAATACTTCATTATTCGGCAATGCCGCCTTTTTAGATACGAAAATATGGGTTGCGCCCATATCGATCGCTTTTTCTCGCAGTGATTTCACTGTCTATCTCCATGTTTTCTGCCGACGTATATACCTCGGCCTCCTCCATGATTGCTATTACCTCGGCTGTCCCCCTCTTTATGGGTTCCGAATCTTTCTACGGATCTACCTCCATTGGCGTATGATTTTCTGTAGAACTTGCTGGGATAAAGATTGATTCGGACTCTGGCGATGGGTTTATTGATGGTTTCCTGAGGTGCTCCAGGGCAATACCTGGCGGAATTGATTGCCGGGTTGATCCTAATTTTGACAATGTGTCAGCAGCATCATTTTCTGCTCGTGGTATGTGGTGGAATTCACATCCTTCAAAATATCCACTGACTTTCTGCACATGGAATCTGTATAAAGCCATATTAGCATCTAATGCGTCCCAAGTGCCCGATACTTGTCAGACATTACTAGATCCGAGTCACCGTAACATAGGATTCTACAGATTCCAATTTATTTTGCCACCTTTAATCCATGGACTAGTGCTTCAGATTCAGCTACATTGTTGGATGCGGCAAAATGTATTTGCAGACATATTTCAACCGATCTTTTTAGGCGAGGTCAAGACTATTCTCGCTCCCAAACCGCTTCCTTA
The DNA here is from genome assembly GCA_030063025.1 of Avena longiglumis. Classification (NCBI taxonomy): domain Eukaryota; kingdom Viridiplantae; phylum Streptophyta; class Magnoliopsida; order Poales; family Poaceae; genus Avena; species Avena longiglumis. The sequence goes on from CP125975.1 coordinate 18,633,482, forward strand.
GTTTGGAACCATCAAAATGCATTGTCCAAGAATTTGATCCGCAAGGTGGCTCATATTGCACCTCGGCCCATTTACGAGAAAGTCGTGACGACTGAGATTTGATCGCATCTCTTCTATCAAATTGTGGAGCATATGGTGATAACTCGATCACCCATTTTGCTATTCGCCACTTGCATCTTTGTTGTTCAATATGTCGGCTATGGTGCCTCACATTACTTTGATGGGGTGCTATTCAAAGTAATGCTTAAGCTTTTTGCCGACATATATACTCCATAAGCCATCTTCCGATAGTGCGGATAATTACGCTTTGAAGCGGATAATACTTCACTCAGATAGTATAATCGCCTCGACCGACTTACCCTCTTCAAGTCGCTCCACTACCACCACAGTTAACTACTCGATTGGTAGCCGCTACAGAGTAGCATAGGTTCTTTCGATAATGGAGAAGCTAAAATGGGTGCCGAACTAGCATCTTTTTCAATTCGTGAAATGCAAGGTCCGCCTGGGGAGTCCAGCTGAATTTGTCCGACTTTCTCATCAGCTGATAAAGTGGTAGTGCCTTTTCTCCTAGCCGACATATAAATCGACTAAGCGAGGCTAGACAGCCCGTGAATTTTTGTACATCGTTCAAGCATCTTGGCAATTCCATTCTTTCTATCGCTCTTATCTTGGTTGGATTAGCCTCGATACCTCGGCTGGACACAAGGAAACCGTGTAATTTTCCTGCCGGCACGCCAAATGTGCACTTCTCTGGGTTAAGTTTCATTCGGAACCTTCTCAGGTTCGCGAAAGTCTGCCGTATATCTTCTAGCAAGGTTTTGCTCTCCTTAGTTTTGATGACTACGTCATCCACATATACTTGTACATTTTTTCCTATCTGATCATGTAAACACTTTTGCATGCATCTTTGATATGTTGCTCCTGCATTTCGCAGGCCGAATGGCATTGTGCGATAACAATAAGCCCCGTACGGGGTAATAAACGCAGTCTTTATTTGATCGGCCGGATTTAACGGTATCCGTGGAAACCAGAATACGCGTCTACAAATGATAACAGCTCACAGCCAGCGGTCGAGTCAATGACTTGGTCTATTCTAGGCAAAGGAAAAGGATCTTTCGGACATGCTTTGTTCAGGTTAGTGTAGTCGATACACATTCGCCATACAATGGATACATTGGGGTCATCTTTTTTCTTTTCTACTAGCACCGGATTTGATAACCAATCCGGATAAAGCACCTCCATGATGAACCCGGCGGCGAGAAGCCGAGCTATTTCATCCCCTATTACTTTTCTCCTGTCTTCGGCGAAGCGGCGGAGAGGTTGCTTCACCGGCCGTGCTCCTGGCCTGACGTTTAAAGAGTGCTCAGCCAACTCCCCAACACCTTGCGGATCTTGAGTTGACCATGCAAATATGTCCCGATTCTCACGGAGGAAGTTGGTGAGCTCGCCTTCCTATTTAGCTGCCAAGACCTGCACCAATAGTAACTAAGGCGCTCTGGGAATTGCTCATCAATCTGAAATTTCTTCGTCTCTTTGGTCGGTTGAAAAGAAACACTGCCATGAGGGTTGGCCAGTGCCGGCATGCTTAACTGTGCTGACTGTGCGAGGGCTGCTACCTCCTGAATCCTTTTCTTTTCTCTTGCTATAACCAATGACTCGGCCAAATTTGACCCGGCCGAGGCACACTCCATTGACTTCTTGTAATCCCCTGCGACTGTTATCACCCCTTGTGGTCCGGGTAACTTCATCTTTAGATAACCTATATGACAGCTGCTCATGAATTTGGCCAGTGCGGGCCGTCCGAGTAGAGCATGATAACAACTTTCCAGATCGACCACCTCAAATTCCAAATTTTCTGCTCTGCAGTTATCTCTTGTACCGAATAATACGTCCACTCGGACTTTACCGATGGGCTCACATGAAAGCCCTGGCACTATCCCATGGAAAGTTGTCCTCGTGGACTGTAGCATGTTCTGTGATATACCGAGCTTGTGCATGGTATCTTTGTACATGATGTTAATACTGCTTCCATTGTCGATGAGTACTTTTGAGAATTTCACATTGATGCTTGGTCCCACAAATGTCGGATCCAACACAAGTGCGTATGATCCTGGACTCGGCATTATTCTGGGGTGATCTTTCATGCTCCAAGTCATTTCCTGATCAGACCATGGCTGATATCTTGGCACTGCTGGTACAACTGCATTCACTTCCATATGCCGCGCCAGACGCTCGCTTGTCTTGTTGTTCGCCGTGAACACACAATAAGACCGGTGATGTTCCTCGTAATCATTACGTCCCAGATTTGCCGGATTTATCCTTCCGCCCTCGGTTCATTACTTGATGCATCGCATCCTCCGATCCGAGTTATCGTACCTCGGGAGGGGCGGTAGCATCGATTCCGGTATTTGCTCCAATTAATCGCGGTGATCGATGTTGCTGCACCGATGGGGAACTCGAACTCTGCCGGTTCCCCATCGCATTTTTCATCCAGCGCATTGCGGGTTGTATGATTGGCTGGTCTTGATGGGTTTGACGTGTGAAATTTACACGGCTGATCCAACATGGATTCAAACGTATACCGCCTCTCTTGCCATTGCTTCTTTTGCTCGGGGTCCATTGCCTCTTTCCATCATTTCTTGCGGTCCACCGTTGAGGTCCATTTTTCCGTTGAGTTGCTCGTGACTCGGCGATCTTGCGCCTTACAGCCACCGCCGAATTATATCTATAATCCGCCTCTCTTCTTCTTCTTCCTCAAATCACGCCTAGATGACCCGCCAACTCTCTCGTGTCTTGGTCTTGTTGCTCACGATGATCGCCGACATTAACTCCGGTTGGGTTGGGTCACCCAATGCATAGGAGTCCGCTATTCGATAGTCTCGCCAAGGTGGTCGGCATATCTCTCTGCAGCGTTGTTACAACACCGCCAGAACGGCAGCCTTTGCGCGAACCAAGAGATCGCTTGCATTCGATAACTCCTTCACATGAGTTTCTCAGGTTACACCATCGAGTTAAAAACTCTCTATCTGTTTCATTCGGCCTTTGCTTGCACATGGCTAGTTGCTGTGGTCTATTCGGTCTCTTGTATGTGCTGGTAAAGTTGCTGACGAACATTTCTTCGAAATCTAACCAGCAGTTGATATTGCCTGCTGGTTGATTATTCAACCATACCCTGGCTGGTCCTTCCAACATTTGTGGGACATACCGCAACCCATCTTAGGTTGCCACCGCTATTTTCACCGGTGGCATAATCAATCAACCAGTCTTGTGGCTTGGTACTTCCATTGTACGCTTTTTGTGCCTCGCCAACGAAAATTTGGCACCGGAGGTTCGCCCATGATCCGTGGTCCAAAACATGCCGGACTGGTGGACCTTGCTCTTCCAATAGCTCGAACCGGTATAACCGATCCAATTTTACTCTTGCATCACTTGCTGGCAAGTCTCTGTACAGGATTCTATCCTGCATCCCATAGTGATTGTCTCCACCTTGGTTTGCATATTCTACCTCGGAATATCCATCATTATACCTCTCATTCATCTGATTATAACGAGCTGGCCTCACTTCTCTTTCCTGCCGAGGCTCAGGTCTTGGTTGCGGGTTGAGCGGCACTTCTCTCCTTACTCCGGCCGGGGTTTGGTTTTCACGATTGTCTCTTGCGGGTTCTTTCCTGCCGTGCTCCCCATTACCTCGGCCGCCGCCGTCCTTTTCCATACGGCCGTGGTTTCTCTCCCCACTATTACCTCGGCTTGCATTGCCTCTGTTCTCATTCACCTTTCCAGCTATTGCCGGGTCATATGGAACAATTTGTTTGTTCCTCTTCCCTGAGGTTACTGCTTTTTCTTTTCTAGCGTTGTTTCCGGGTGAAGATGCCGCTGCCGCAGATAAAGCAGGTGCTGCTCCTGCCGAATGAACCATCCGTGAAGCCCCTGGTCTTGCCGGGTTAGCTCTGAGCATTTCCTCATTTTGCTGGTTCGCGATGCGCACCAGCTCATTCACTCTTTCTTGTTGCTTCTGCCGAGCTTCCCCTGTTAACCCCTCTAGTTCTAATGCTGCGGCATTTGCCGCTCGTAGGTTTTTCGCCGGGGTATTGTACCTCGGCAAACCCAAATCGCTTTGATTCGCTCTGTGAGCTTCATGCTCTTGTTAATATCATTCATGAGGTTCTTTCCTCTTAATCTTAGTTCGTCCACCCGCTGCGATATCAAGCTTATTAGCTTTTGCATATTCTCTCAGGGTCCTGTTCAAGGATTCTCGCAGGGCTGATACTTTTTTGGCCTCTACCAGCACCTTTTGCCTGGTTTCCTCTAACTCCGCCTGAGCATTTGCCGGATTAAGTATCGGTGCTACAGGTGTGGTTAAGTTCTCTATAGTTGCATGAAGAATGTTCTCTGGTCTCTCCAGAGGTGGCCCTCTCACTCTCGGTGCCTTTGGGGTGGTGTCATGCAGCTCGGCCGGGTTTGTCACCGGCGGAATTACCTCGGCGGTTTGCAGTGTGATCTGCTTAGGTGGGCCCTGTGCGCCTGCGGCGGGTTCTCTGCTTGACTCAGCTAATGCTGCTCCCGCTTGTGTCCCTGCTGCGACCATCACCTCGACACTGCCTGCCAGATGCTCTCCTGACGGACAGCTCGCCGCGCTTCGAGGTGGTTCCCCTGCAACAACAACCTGGTGAGGATAAATGTCGGTGATGTCGACGCCGACGTAGACCCGTTTCGCCAGGCCGATGAAGATCCCGTTGCGCGGGGGGGTTTTCCCCCTGAAGCTCCCTGCATTGTCTCTGACATAGTCGCAGAGACCAAATCTCTGGACCAAGCCAGAAACAACGCGCTCGCCGGTGTTGATGAAGTTTCCCGTCCGGATCACAACTCCAGCTAGCACCGCTGGCCCCACGATGGCGCCAATCGTGGTGGTGGCACGGCAGATGCCATGGGTAGGCTAAAGTATTGGGCCAATGGATGCTAGTGGGATCCGGGAGGGAAGATGCAACGTCTTGACACTCAAGCGCCAAAGTGATGAACTTTATTTCTCTCTTGGTGGATTACAAGTGCTCCTTGAGCTGTATCCGTGGGGACAAGATGAATCTCCCAAAGATAACGGTGCTCAAAGAATCGATCCTCCTCGTGGTCCAAACCTCCCCTTATAAAGGGTGCTTTGGGTGCCCTTAGGGTCGACGAAAAGCATATTCGTGGAATATGCTTGTCCCAAAATAGTAGTTCGGCCTCCTTTCCCTGTTGCCCTTCTAATGACGGCAAGGCTCCAAGGTCCCCCTCCTGCGGCTCGGGCTCCAGGACTGTCACCTCCGTGACCTCCTTCGCCTCCGACGCCAGGCATCCTTGTCTCTTGTGCTTGGCCCTGCTCGATTCCTTCTAGCTGCGGTGTAGTTGACCTTGGGCTTCTCCTTCTCCTACAAGCTTCAGATCACTCGGCCTTACCTTGTGTTACTGCCTGCTCCTCACCTGCACGAAGATCATTCGGGTAACCCGGCCGATTCTCTCGTTAACTCGGCCGGGTAACCACTTGATACATATACATGGGCTTCTTGCCTCCGCTCATCGGCCGACATATCCATGATTCGGCCGACCTAGGCCGTAGCTCGGAAACCAGACGGGGACAGTACCTCTGTCTTTCCCCGTCTCTGACCTACCCGAGGTTTACCCCCCGACAAGACGCGAAACTTGCAGGTCTTGGTGGAGCCGGGAGCGACGGTGGGGTGTTAGGAACCCAGACACGCCGCTTAGAAGGAGCTGCCATAACTGCAGAGCTTGATGCATCCCTGTTGTGTTTCTTGGACTCCTCAAACATTTGCCTGCTTGCCTCCTCTTGCAGAGCTGTGTGTTGGAGTTCCAGGAAAGTTGCCGGCCTTGCATGTGTGATTGCATACTTGATCGCCGCATTGAGCCCTTGCCTGAACCTCTTCTGTTTCTTCTTGTCATCAGATACCTCATCACCACCATAACGAGAGAGATTCATGAAGTTCCTGATATAGGTGTTGACGTTATCATTTCCTTGCTTCAGGTTGAGGAAAGCCTCCTTCATCCTTTCCATTACAATCTCTGAGAGAAACTGCTCTTTGAACGCTCCAGTGAACCTCTCCCAAGTTGGCTGGAACCCAGGGCAGCTTGCCTTCAAGTAGTTCTCCCACCAAAGAGCTGCATCTCCCTTTAGAAGGTGAGTAGCACACTTGACCCACTCGCTCCCGAACATCGCAGCCTCGAGCAACCTTGAGATCTCACGCAGCCAATCATCCGGCCCGCAGTCGGTCGAAACATCAAACCGACGAGGGTTGAATTTGAGGAAGCTCTTGATGTCTCCACGCTTGGGAGGTGGAGGTAGTGGAGCAAACTCGCTTCTTCCGACACTCTCTCCTCAAAGCGCTTGGTTCTCTTGCATTCTTGCCAAAGCATTAGCGATGTTTGACAACATGAGCCCGCCCGAGGTATGTCCTCTTCATCCGGCGTGGTGGAGCCATCCTGTCATTGATATAAAACTCAAGTCATACTATAATGGAAGATGATAATAATCCAAAATAGTACCAAGATGGAATTAACCAAGATTAAAGGATACAATTCTTGAGATGATATTAAAATATCAACGAAGTTCAAAGCACCTAGAAGATATTAAGCATATCGCATTAATCGAAAAGGAGTGTGGTACACAAATATATCAAAGAAAATTTTTCCACAAATTTCGCATTAGAATACCAATAGATGCTAAAATTACTTAAAGAATCAAGATTAGTGACTTTACCGATTCAATATACAAAAGCGAATGATAAGAGTAGTGGTATGGTCGACTCCATCCCGCACTCAAATCATTACTCCGACATGAACAAGTGGAACACATATCCTAACCCTTCTTCTCACGATTTAAACCTAAAGATTGGTAACTACGGAAACGAACACCCCAAACAAGATAGCGTCGGATACAAAGAGGAAGATAGATTGCGTCGGTTTGCATAAGCCTGTCGGTATGGAATGTACCAACAGTTGATAACCAAAGGCAGATAAGATAACAACTTGGATGCAACAGATAGACAAAGGATTAAAAACACACACACACACACACACACAACCTATGGTACTACGGAAACCCAGAACACGTGAATCCTAGTTTGAACTTTGAGAAGAGGATTGAAAATGTTGCACTTCCTTACCAGAAAAGGGTGGGTGGGAGGGTAAGAAGAAAAATGGAAGCAGTCCTACTCTCGCTTTTGTTTTTCCCTAATATACATAACTACCAAAATATTTGCTAGATCGACAACGACCGCTTATTGAAACCACGAAGGTCGGGATGGCTCGATACCAATTGTAACTACCTCGGTGAATTACGCTCCTAGATACAAGCCCGGATGAGCGGAGTGGTTGAAATAGTACGGGGCCCCAAAAGCCACTCACGGGTAGACCTTTGGCCGTCCCAACCACTACCAACTCAACGGGACCAGACGCGGCGAATCGGCGAAGGGATCAACTACATACACAAGTGGGTATGTATGCAAGCCACCATACAAGAGTACATCAGAGCCATACCAGCTAGAAGGAAAGGAAATAGAGCAACGCCATACGGCGAGATTCAAATGACCTAGAGAGATCTAATATTTTAGGATACTTCCTCATACAACACACATCAGTATCATGCGAAGCGGCAAACAAGTCCGAGTACGGATAAGAAGCAAATCGGCATAAGATGCCATAGAAATAAGCACATCCCAACCACAGATCTCACGGATCCCCGTTCCCGGAATCTCTACACCGAACGATCGTTGCCCACATCATCGGCTTCTTTCACCCAGTATCCGTCCTGTGAGGGTACCTGTTCATCTGAACCAATAATTTATCGTGTGAGACCCTAAGGGTACTCAGCAAGACTTAATGCCTCTAAAGGGGACACAACCTGGGGTGACGCAATTGCAGCAAAAGATAAACCCTCGCAGTTCTACAGATAAATGCTAACCATCCGCCTAACCAATGATAGACGGATGTCCGTGAATTAAGGACAACAGTTATAATAGTAATTTCATCAGATCCATCCTCCTCCTCGCTTACCAACGAGGAAGCGGACGAACAACCCCCCATCCGTTGGCAGTTTTATTAACCATTCCATGAGTGTTGCACTATTTACTAGTCAAATTACTTAGTCAGATTAAAGCGGTACTTTAGTTATGCTTGTCTATGATCGAGAAACTGTGCTCCAAGTCGTCCATATCCGCGGACACGGCTTTCAGAAAGTTTTACCGGCGGTGCACCAATAGCAACACACGCCGATCAACCTCGGAAAAACCAAATCAAAACCCAACGAGGCTTTCATTGAACAATCACGATTCAGAAATATTTCAGGCCACCCCATTGAGTAGACCATAGCGAAGCGGTGACTCCGAGGCGGACTCAAGGTTTGCGACAATGGCTGTAAACGACTGGGAACCCGAAAGTGTGGCTGGGCTTGTCGATACCGCGAAAACATTACGCTTACCTAAATAGTACAGTGTGCTCCTCGCACAAAAGTAAATACAGAAGTAGCATGGCATAAGTACAGGATAGTAAATAAAACCTCAAACTAGTTTGTGGCCCCAAGAAATAAGACGGAATCAAGCTCTGGCTCAGGGGGGTCCCATATACCTCCCGGATGTGGATAGCGCGATAAATCAAGGAACAGGAATCAAGTACTCGGGGTCTTACGGGACACAAGTGAGCAGGAAAAACCAAATAGCAGATGTTGCTCACCGGTGCCACTTTCATTAGTTATCCCATTACTACTCAGGTTAAGTTGTTTAAGTACCTCGTTATCCATCTGACTCTCACAAACCCTACACATGCTGTTCTACGACTCGCATGGCTCAAACAACTCCTGTAGTAATGGCTCATGGGATGGAGGAACAAGCTTGGTGGAGTTTAAAAGTAAAGGCTATGCATACTTGGGATTCAATTTAATGCAATCGCGACTCAATGATGCAAGAATAAGATAGAGGCAATAGGTACTGTATGTATGCAAGCATGTGGAAGTGCTTGCCTGATAACTCGATTGAAGCGAGGGACGGATCTGGTAGTGCTCCCGGTTCTCTTGATATAACCCCGCCGCTGGTTCATCCGAGAAAACCAAACAAACAAGGCCAACATGAATATAGAGCACAAGCATATGAATAAGATGCGTCAAGCAAACAATCATGCCATGATGAATGATGCACAATTTACATGGCAATAAGGTAGCATGGCATGGTGAGGTGTGGAAGGCAAGTAATATCATTTTGATGGGGTTTTGGATCACATTTTGTTGTCATAACATTTGCTGTTTACTATATATTTATATGATGCATGCTGCAATTGAAGTCATGGATAGCATAAACAGAAAGGTCTCGTCGAGCTGATCATTTTAGACATATCATTTGTTAAATTTGGAATTATAAAACAAAAGTTATTAATTATTTAAGTTCTAGTGGCATTTTTGGTAATTTGAATAAACTTGGAATTTAAATGTGCAAAAGACAATTTGAATAGCATATTTGAAATCCTCACATTTTTCTGATTCAAAAACATATATTATTTGTATTATTTGGATTAATATTTGAAAAGTTATTGAAAATCAGATTTGAATTTGAATTTGAATTATTTTAAATAGATTTGAGTTTAAACAGAATCTGCAAAAAGTTTTAACACCCAGGCTAACCTACCCCTAGCACAGACACGTGGGGTCACAGGCTGACTGGGCCACACGACAGCGCGCGCGGCCAGGGGCTGACAGGTGGGGAGGGACATGGGACCGCGGGTTGTTTTGAGAAAAGGTGAGGAACCTTTTTAGAATAGTCCGCTGACGCTGACCGTGGGGCTAGGGGCTGCGGGTTGGATCGAAGGAAGGACAGGGGCCTATCTGCAAAAAGTCTGGGACCTGTTGGAACCTGACGAACTGAACTTGTCAGCGCGAAACCGCTAGCTGGCTTGATCTTGCGACGAAGATGGCGAACAAAACACTGGGATTCTCGCCACGCCGCAAAAACAAAAGATGACCAGGGATGAACGGGCTACAACTTTCATTAAGGTGTCAACGCCGAATCATGGCTGCAGCGGGCGGGGCACGATGACGAACACAGGATGAAACTACAGCTGAACTGACGGACGAAATCGTCCACCCCGAACAGCGGCGACAGGAGGAAGGCGCCACTTCGGAGGAGGATGGCGAAGGATCTAGCGCGAATTAGGGGATGGTGTAAAAACCAAAAACGCAGAGGGAACTTAGGTCTACGATTTCTATGTTGAGGATTGCTGCGATGGAGGGTCAGAGGCCGGGCGAGGTGATGAACGTAGGCCAGACGGACGGTTTCTGCTGTTGCCGCATGAAGGCTTGGCAAGGCGCCAGAGCGCGAGCGCCAGAGCGGGCGAGGCTAGCGAGGCAGAGGCGGCGAGAGCTAGAGAGAGGAGGGTCGGGCGGCAGCTCACCGAGGAAGGGTGCTGGCGACGGAGGTGAGGTACCGGAGAGCGCTGAGACGACGGCGAGGAGCTGGTGAACAGCGGCGAGCGCGAGCGACGGTGGCGCCTTGACGGATCGGTTCGGCGACGGGCAGATCGTGGGCCCTGGCTCCTCCCGCCGCAGCCCGGCGCGCCAAGTGCTCCTTCTCCTCCACGGTGCTTCTCACCTGGACTTCGAGGGAAACAGATCGAAGGAAGGAAAGAGGGTGGCGGCGCGGGATGCAGAGAGGTGAGGCTAGGGTTGATAAAGGAGGGGGGGTCACGAGCGTGGCGTGAGGCTAACGAGGATCACGGCCTCGACGCCTACCTGCCTGCCTGCGGCTCCGCTTCTTGCAGCGAGAGGGAGTCGCGCACGTCGACGCAAAGGAAGAAGAACAGACGCCAATGAGGGGGTACCGGCCAGCAGGAGCGAGTTGGGCCGGGGAGTTTTCCTGATGGGTTGCTACTGGTTCTCTTGGGCTGCTGCGGCTGCTCCTCTCTCTCTTTTTCTCTCTTATTTATTTGTCTTTAGACATTTGTTTGTTAATTGATTCTATTTCAATTTTGAACTAGTTTTGTAATTTCAAAATATTTTTGGAGCATTTTTACCAGGAGGTTTTGGATAGAGGGGGGAACTGACTAAGAGGAGAGAAAGAGGGGGCACCTTGGGTTGTGATAGAATAGGTGTGGTTTAGGGTTTTTAGATAGGATGGTTATGGGGCATGGGGCTAGATATATAGAGGACTAGGATAGATGATAAGAAAGAGAGGTGGATAAGGTTTGCTTTGAATCATGCATGCTCCAAATAAAGGCCAAGCAAGATCAAAAGAAAAGAGGTAGGGAGAAGGATGGGGTTTAGGTTTGTGCAAGCCACATAATCACATGTGCATGCATGGGGTATGGGGATTAAGGTTTAGCTATAGGGGGATAGAGAGGTAGAGGATGTGGTGAAGAATTCTACAAGCCAAAACAAGATTGAAACATAGGAGAGATGATCCATGCAAGCAAAGCCAAATAACATTCCAAAGTCAAGAAAAAGGTGGCACTTGCATGGCCCATGCAAACAATAATTGCCATGTAGTTATATTGTGAAAACAACATTAATCTATGTGGCCTTATTCCCTGCATTCCCAAAAGGTGGGCAAAGGCCAAGCAAAAGGTTATGGGTGGAATCCAACCAACCAACATGAGCTAGAGGTAAACTCAAATAAAATGCCAAGCTCATATTGATTGGATGGTGGAATTATAAGGTGGTGAAAGAAAGGTGGTGGAGTTTGTTAAGAGATATGCCCCCAAATCAACTTGGGCATTTAACAATATATTAAGAACCAAATACAATATCAAGAGGCAACTACAATTAATAATGCACATGAGATAAGAACCAAACAAGAAGGGGTTTTATATGATGCTCAAATGCAAGGTGGCATGATGACATGAGCATGACATGGTGATGATGCAACAATTATATGTTGGAAGTGGCCCTTTTATTATTATAACAAGTAGCATTACAGGTGTTAGACAACTGGGATGCTACATGCCTGCTATGGGCTTTGCCCTTTCGTTTGCTGAGCCCAGTAAAATAACCCATCAGAAGGTAAGCCAAGCTGGGTTAGCTGGCCCAAGCTGCGCCTAAGCACCTGGCCCATACGACTAGCTCAGAAAAAAACCTAGCCTCGTACGGATAGGAGTCTGCGCATCAGGATGCCAGTTTGATCGGCCGCCGGGTATATTCGACTCCTCCCATGGCGGCTGCAGCAATGTGGCGACAGCGGTCGGCCGCACAACAACGATCTGTCAAGACGGCGACAAGCAACATACGACTGATTGCGCCTGTTCACTTACTCGCTGTATTCCCATCCTCTTACACCGAATTCAATTTACGAATTGAGGGGAAAAAAGATTTCTTCATGCAATACCACTTACTCACCTGAAATCTTAGCAAGGGTAATCACACTAATTATTTTACACCGTAATCATTGTGTTTAATCTTCCATTTCAGAAAATTCAGAGATTTGTATACCTAGAATTTATTTATGACTCAATGTCTAGTAAACTATTCCTTATCATATTTGATTTCAGTTTTCATGCTTACAGAATACTCCAATTTAGTTTTTCATGCTTACAGAATACTCCAATTTAGTAAACTTAGATTCAAAAAAATTATATGTATCTAGAATATCCGGATGTGGTTCCTCAAAAAAAAAATCACGTTGTGATTCTTGCTTTTCTTTTGCTTAGCTTCTGGTCTGCCCAGGTTCTCTGCCCAGGTTCTTATTATTTCCTGGCTCCGCCACTGTAATTGTTTCAATCATAGAATTTTTTTTGTTTTCTATGCTGTAAACCCTACAGTGGTATGAGAGCCGGATCTATGCGTAAATGCTTTGCACGGGTAGTACACATATGAGTATGTGAGCGATGATGATCATTTTATTGCTTCTTAGTTGTACTTTGGATATTGGTGACATAGTGGGATGAAGCGGCCCGGACAAAGTTTACATGTCCTCACACATGAGACCCGTTCCACGCTTGACATGCAACTAGTTTTGCATAAGTGGCTGGCGAGTGTCTGTCTCTCCTACTATAGTCAATATCTAATTTGCAACGAGTTGTCAACAATTTGATTATCCTCGTTGTGGTTCATGTTCATAGGTAAGGACGGTTCTATCTTCGAAAGCCCTAAGCCACGCAAAACTTGCAGTGGATAAATTAGAGGCGTCTAGTTTATATTGTTGCTGGGCTAGTGTCATGATATAGTGATATTGTAAGTAGAAGTATAAGTCGATACTCTTAGAACACACATAACGTGGAAGTTCCATAGACCTTGGACTTATACATAGAGGTATGATGGCGATCATACCATGATGCACATGATGGAGATCAAGTGCAAGAACCATATCATTTCACTTATTAACATGTGATGTTTGTTGCATCTTATATTGCTTGTTTGGCGTTTTATTAGCATAATAAGACGATCCCTCATTTAGATATCAAGATAAAAATGTGTTCTCCCTTAAGTATGCATCGATTATGTTTCGTCGCTCCAAGACATCACGTGATGATCGGGTGTTCTTGGATCCATGATCATATTTCGGGTGTAAGACAGTTACATACGCGAATACTAAGGTTCTTACTTGGCGAGCCTAGTATGTATAGACATGGCCTCGGAACACGGACCGAAAGGTTAAACATGAGTCATATGGAAGATACACCGACTCACGTGATGATCGGACTTGGTGTAGTGGATTTGGTTCATGTAATCACCAAAAGGCACGAGGGATGTCGTTTTTTGAGTGGGAGTTCATTTCTAATTTGGATTAGTAGAACTCAATTTATCATAAATTAAATCAAAGTGAATTTGCATAATTTGTTGTAGACATTCGCATTCGTTCACCACCTTATGCATAGTTGTAATCGAGATAATAGAACTATAGAATTCTAGATATTTACTTTAGGAACTACTATCGTATTGTGTTGAGTGTCAATCTAAAGTTTAAAGTCCTATTGCAAACTTTCAGCAAACTCTGTTTACTCCGTGAAGTTTAATAATTAGTATTAAATCGAGAGTGACAATTCCAGTGTTAGTGTCTAAAGTATCATGTTTGCCTCCATGATTCTTGATTTAAATATCGAGATTATCTAGGAGTTGAAAGAATTGTTTCAGAAACCATCATGTGTGACAGATATAACGATATCTGAAACAATGTTTTGGTTGCAATATGATAGAGTATAATGTATGTTCTCATATTGGATGAGATTTTGCAAAGGTTGGAGATGCTAGACATCCTAATCATCCAAAAGGGTTTTGGAAAGTAATGTTATACTCATGATTCACCTTTATAAGCTACATTAGGTTAATCATGAAAGTCGTCATGATAAGGATGAATAGAAGATGTATGTAAAGTGTTTACTACACTAAAAGATTACTAAAGAAATGGATTTTGAAAGAATACCGATCATTTGATGATGGTGATCTACTTCAAAGTGCAAGTCCAAAGGTATTTGTATTTGAATATAAACGCTTTGGACTATGTGTCATGTATATGGCGCCACTGTTGATGTTGATAGATTCTTTTAAAAAGGAAAAGGAAATGCTGAAAGAGAATCTATAAAATATATTTGGCAGAAAAGAAAAGACTGGAAATATCCAGTTTAGGTATATAGATGATATATATGTTATGGTTGTATTCTTTGCTTGTTAAATAATGTGGTTCTTGGGTATTGGATACCGAATTGGTTGGTATGAAATTTCATACAGAACGACACAATTTATGAACCACAATGGCCTAAGTAACTAGCAAGAGAATATGTGGTGATGTTCATCGAAAACAAACAAACCGTTGTTTGTATTTTTCGTTGACATCAAAGCTTGCCTTCAAGATTTGTTTAAATAAAAGTTATTTAAATCAGGTGTTATGAGAACAAAGGTTGTTCAAATAATTACCGTATTATATATAAGATGGATGATTTACAAATCTAGTTGGAGAAATCACATCCATAAAACTAATGCTAAAATGTCGCAAGACAAATGATTGAAAGATCACTTTCTAAGTGGCATCGCTGTTTAAATTATATTGGCAAGAAAACATGAAGAATCTCCATATTCATGGATTTTTGGAGTCTTTGATTTGATCAAGTGACGCTTGTGAGACTTTCCTCGGGATAATTAAAACTTTGTTCAAAAGGCCAAAGAAGAACGATCGACTAAATTATTGGAATCTATACATATCGATGTATGTAGTCCATTATGTGTAGTCGTAAGAGATGGATTTCAACTTCATATGCTTTCTCCAGAAATTTGAGTGAATATTCACTTAATGAGAAAGAAGTATGAAATATTTGAAAACGTTCAAAGACTTTCAAGATGAAGTGAAAAATCATTGTAACAAGAAAATAAATGATTTATGATTTTATCATAAGGGATTTATTTGAGTTGCAAGTGTAACAAGAAAATAAATGATTTATGATTTTATCATAAAGGGATTTATTTGAGTTGCAAGTTTAGCAAAATACCTAGATTTACATATCCTGAAACACCATATAAATATGGAGTGTTTGAGATTTGTAATGAAACCTTGTTTGACATGGTTGGATCAACCGTGTTATTTATAAAGACGCCATATGTTTTAAAAGATTAAATCTTTAGAGACTACCGCTTTTACACTGAAAAGAGCTCCATCTTGATCCGTTGAAATGACACCATATGAGTTATGGTTTGGGATAAAACCCAAATTTTCCTTTCTTAAATTTTGGTATGCTAAGCATAAGTAAGATGATTACAACCAAAGTCGGATGAGCATGTCTTTGTAGGTTGTTTCGAACAACCATTGGGAATTTCTCCATAACACCGAGGACAAAAGGGTTTGTCGCTTGAAACGTGAAGTTTCTTGAAAAAGGATTTTTTTCATAAAATTTAAGTGGGAGGACAATAGAACTTTGATAAAGTTAACGAACCTTAGCTAAATGTACTGAGTTGCGTAGCACAAGAAATTGTTCCGGTGGCAGCCATAATGCTCATAGCTTATGTGCCTCAAAGGTTATGGTCACGGAGATCTGAAGTTCTTATTGAACCAAGTAGGTAGGATAAACCATCAAATGCTAAGATTTAAGAGTAAATCATTGTTGTTTGACAATGATGAACCGACTACATGCAAAGAAGCAATGATGGGTCCTGACTCCATCAAATGGCTTGAAGCCATAAAATCCGTGATAGTTCCATACATGAGAAATCAGGTTTTGAACTTGGAAGACCCTCCGGAAAGGTGTAAAAACCTATCGGTCGTATTGGGATCTATAAAGAAACAGACATGGATGTTTCAGATCTATAAAATAGTCGACATGTCGGTAAAGTATTTTATGACAATGTTCAAGGAGTTGACTATGACAAGATTTGATCTTTCATAGTGATATTTAGTCTGGACGGATTAAATTAGCAACCACTACATATAATTTGGTATATGATAGATAAATAAACAAAACAAAATTCTTCTAATAGAATGGTTACCTAGGAAGTGTACAAGACACAGTCCAAAGGGTTCTGTTAAATTCAAAGGATGCTAAAAGGGCATGCAAACTTCAATGGTTGAAGTAAGCATCGCGGAGTTGGAATCTTCACCGTGATGAAAAAGGAGTTTTCATCAGGAGACGATGAAGATGCTTGCATTTGCAAGAAATTAAGTGGGAGCGCTGAGACATATTTCTAATACATTATGTGGAGGACATCTTGTTGATTGGAAATGATGTATCTTTTATTGACAAAGGTTAAGAATTTCATTTCGATGAAAGACTTAGGAAAAACCTGAATATTTAGCATGAATGTCTACATGGATAGACTATGACACTAATATGGTTGTGCCAAACGTATATATATGAGATATTGAAGGAGTTCAATATAGAAACGACGAGAAAAGTTTCTTGTCCCATGGAAAAGAATTGAATCAAGATTCAAGTGTATCAACACTTGATAAGTGAAACAAGATTCAAGTGCTTTGACACTTGATGAGTGAAATCACAGGAATGTTTTGATCAATCATACCATGATATGTACACATCCAGATATGTCCTATGCTCTAAGTGTTATGAACATATACCAGAATGAATCACAAAATAATCATTGGACAATAGTAAGGATATTCTTATGATCTTCTTGAAGAACTAAGAATATATTTGTGTAGAGGTGACAAACAATTACAAATAGTTCATTGTAAAGCGTTACATTGATACTAGTTTTGTCACAAGATACAAAATTAAGTTTATCTCAATTTAAATTATGGGTGGCGCAATGAAATGGAAAGAAGTTTCCATGAAGGATTTGGATGAATTCCAAAGTTAAGACATTGTGACGGATACTACAATAAAAGGCTAAGTATATGACTACTATAGTAGCAGCAAAGGAGGGCATTTGTGTCAAGTAGTTTGTTATCAAACTAAGGTGTGGTTTGCAACGGTCTAACACTAAAGATATATTTTACGATAATAGTATCGACATGATTTAACCCAAGGAACTAAAGGTCTCACCAAAAGACCAAATTTATACAATGCCATCTCAATGGAGAATGAGTGATGCGTGAAGACACAAAGACATGCAAATACACACGGACCCTGAAAGCCTCAAATCCATAGATTATGTTAACCACTTGCAATCACGTATATGGAACACTAGAAATCCATAAGTGTTCAATACGCAAAGTTTTTCAAACTAGATTATTGTCTCTAGTGCAAGTGGGAGACTGAAGGGAATATGCCCGAGAGGCAATAATAAAGTGGTTATTACCGTATTCCTTATTTATGATAAATGTTTATTTTACATGCTATAATTGTATTAATACGTAAATGTTAATACATGTGTGTTTAATAAATAAAAGGAAGTTCCTAGTTATGTCTCTCTTATAAACTAGCTCGTTGATTAACAAGATGATCAAAGGTTTCCTGATCATGGACATTGGATGTTGTTAATAACGAGGTCACAACATTATTGAAATGGTGTGATGAACATTCATCTGAAGTACAGCATTACGATCAAGGTCATTATGTTTATATTGCTATAACATCATACGAAGTAATCTTAGTCCTTAGACCATGAGATCATGGCAATCACTAACATCAGAAGAGTATCTTGATAACATCAAACGTCACACCGTAACAGGGTGACTATAAAGATGAGTTCAGTGCTACGAAGGTGTTATGTTGAGGCCCATGGATCAAGAGTGGAATTTGTCCATCCTGATGATGGATAGATATACTCTAGTCCCTCTCGGTGATATCACATTAGTTAGCTTGCAAGCAAGTGATTTGATCACTAGAATGTTATATCACGGGAACGATAAAAGAGTACATGTCGGTAACGATATCAAACTAGGTATGGGGATACCGATGATCAAATCTCGGATATGTAATATATCGCGAGACAAAGGGATAACATAAGTCACCGTTGAATATGTGGGAGTCAGTATGGATCTCCAGGTCCCGCTGCCGATTATTGATCAGAGAGGGGTCTCGATCATTTATACATAATTCGTGAACCGTAGGGTGACGCACTTAAGGGATACCGACACCATTCAGAGAAAATGATATGCCAGAGAAAGAAAAAGAAAGCGCATGAATTTATGTGACTAGACACCGAAACTATTTCGGGTGAAATTGCTGAAAGTGTTTGTGCATGTGAAATGAAATACTAGCAAGGGGTTATATGTGAATGCTTGTCCATTAAAGTAATTGACAAAATTCTGAATAAATAAAAGAAGTTTTATTTAAATGAGAGCTTGCATTAAATTTGGTGAAAATTTAATGCATGTGAGTGTATTTTTGAGTGGAGGCATGTTTATGTGAGTGGAGGCTTTTCATTTTGAGTGGGATCTCCACCCACATGAATGTGGAAGAGGTGGGGGAAGCCACCATGGGCTGGGCGCCATGCCCCTTGGGGTGCCCCCTCTCCCTATAAAAGCCCCCCTCCTCTCAAAGCATACCTCCTCGCGAAGGATCTCTCTCCCTCCTTTAGAATTCCCCATGGTCTCGGATCAGCGAGATACATGTTCCCGGTGGCTTTTTCTGGAAGGATTTGTTGCTTCCGCTGCTTCGCTGGAACGAGGGCGTGGAGGTTGTCGGGGTACCCGAACGTGTGTGTGATCATGGATACACCACTGCTTTGCAGTGCTGGACTTGATGGTGCTGGACGGCTGGACCAGATGGACTTCATCCCGATCTTGAGATTGGCAAGGGTTCGACTACATCATCCACGAGTACAACCTCGTTAACGCTATTCGGTCTTTGAGGGTATGTATTCTATGGATGTATATCCAGCCGTTGCTTGTATCTAGTAGATAGATCTTGGTACATAGTTGTTCCCATCGTAGGAAATTTTTTGTTTTCTATGCTGCGAAACCTAAAAAATACCCCCATAACCTACACTTTTTTGGGGCGGCATAAGCAAAAAGAACCGGCAAAAGTTGGATACGCGACGGATGTGCTATTCACGGCAACAAGCAGCGCAATGGTCGATTTTTTGTCGTGGAAAATTTATTTACAGCGTTAAATTGCACCGTGCTAGCTATTCATCGGTACCAACATTCCTAGGCGCCTCAGTAACACGAACCAGGGCAGTAATGATTTCACTGCGGAAAATATGTGACGTGGACTGTGGGTCCTGCATGTGTGACTGCTCATGTTTGTCTCACTGTCAGGTGAGCCCCATCCAGTCTAGTCGTTGCCATCTGAATATTATAAGGAAAGAGCCCTCCTCCCCATGACCATAATTTCTCTCCCTCGTCGCACACTTTGTTATTTCTTCAACCTCTGCCTTTCTCTCTCCACGAAGCTTCGAGCGGTGGCGGTGGCGCCAAGAGTCGGCGGCTGCGTCAAACGTACCACTACCGTTCTATTAGATAAGAGCGATGACGGTACGATGCAGTTGTTATTTTTCGATTTCGTTGCCATTGAATTTTGGATTTGGGTTTTTTTGTTCCTCCGCTCATCCCCAAATTTCTTGATTTCTCAACCTCACCAATGCACATTACTGTTTTTCTTTCAACTACGATGCTCCTGGAGTACCGGAGCACATCCTTGACCTGCTGAAAGTGCATAGATGCCACCTAGAGGGGGGGGTGAATAGGCGGTTAAAAACTTTTATAAGATGGGCTTAACAAAGGCGGAATAAAACTGGCGTTTACTTTTCAAGCACAAAACCAAGGCACCAACAACTTATGCTAAGTAATACAAGCAACTATGTGATAGCAAGATATATGACTTCAAGCACGAAGGCTATCACAAATAAAGTGCATAAGTAAAGAGCTCGAGTATAGAGATAACCAAGGCACACAAAGACAACGATGTTTCACTGAGTTCCTCCCTACAAGGGAGTACGTCTCGTTGGAGGGGTGAGCGGTACTAAGACCACCAACGCCACAAGATGCCTCACCCTATTCTTCCGAGCACCCGACGCACGGCAAGCACCCGATCCACTATGAGACACTTGAGGGCGGTCACCAAACCCGTACAATATCGGGGCAATCTCCACAACTTAATTGGAGGCTCCTAATAATCATCACCAAGGCCACTAACTTGGGGAGAGATCCACAACTTAATTGGAATCCCCAAGAACTCACCACAAAGGCCACTACACCGTCTAGGGTTCCAAGAACCCAAGAGTAACAAGCTGAAAGAACATTTTTTAATCCCTAGTGTTTTGTGTGTTAGATAACAATATCAAGGATTATTTAATGTGTGTTGAAGTGCTACAGCTCTCTCTAAGGAAAAAGGGAAAAGTATCTGCCTTTGGGAGGCGGATAATCCGCCCCTCCCTCTTCCCAAGCAGGCGCAAGCCCCAGAAAGGGGGCGGAGTTTTGGCCGGATTTTCTGGCCTCGCCGGATAATCCGCCCCTCAGGGGGGCCGGATAGTCCTCCCCCCTTGCTCACCGCCAAGGCGCAAGCCCTAGAGAGGGGGCGGAGTGTTGGCCGGACTTTTCGGCTTGGCCGGATAATCCGCCCCAGGAGGGGCCGGATTATCCGCCCCCAAGATCTTCACCAAGTCATGCAAGCGCCAGCCCCAGAGAGGGGGCGGAGTTTCTCCCGGAAAATCCGCCCTTAGGGCGGAGTTTTCCCTGGGGGGCGGATAATCTGCCCCCAAAGTTGCCCAACAGCCAGATCTGGGGAGGGGGTATTTAATCCAGCCTTCCCCCTCCTACCAGATCTCTTGATTTATTCAAAAAGACAAGATCTGATCTGCAACCTTCGTCCAAGAGAGCTCCACCTAGATCCACCCAAAGGCCCCGTCCCTTGGGGAATCGAAGGAGGAGAACTCGATCTTCATCATCAGCAATCAATCGCTTCATCTCCTCTCCATTCATTTGGAGAATCACCGATCTAATATTTCTTGCAAATACCTAGATCCTTGTTTTGTTTATATTGATAAACCTTGTTTTGTGACAGCTTGTTGTCATCTCGGGAGCTCCCAATTTAGTTGTGGGTGTGTGCCCCGGTAGCATTGTAAAAGGCACCGGTTCCCGCCTCGAAGGGATCCAATAGTGGAGAAGGTGGATCAGGCCTCTCGTGGTGAGATCCATCGGAGAATAGGGTGAGGCCTATTGTGGCGTGGTGGTCTTAGAACCGCCCACCCCTCCAACGTAGATGTACTTCCCTTAACAAGGAAGGAATTGCGGTAAAACAAATCCCTGTGTCTCCGCGTGCTCCACTACGGTTCCTTTGCTCCTCTCTTTACGTGCTTAGTAGTTAGGGTTGCATATAGGGAAATTCTCGTAGTTGCATATCTAGAGAATTTACTTTCTATCAAGCCTAAAATTGAAAAATTATTAAAAATTGGTTAGCACCTATTCACCCCCCTCTAGGTGCCCATACGATCCATTTCAATTGGTATCAGAGTCCCGGCTCTTATTTCGGGCTTAACCGCCTAAGAGAAGTATGGGTTCCAAGGTAGATGGGAGTGATGCTCCGGATGTAGTCACCATGAACGATCTCAAGACGTTGGAAACAACCTTGGTGAGTTCATTGGAGGCTAAGATGGAAGAGATGCATCAATTGATAATGCGTCTCTCCACATCCACAACATCACCTCCATCTAACTCTGAGGCTACCACTCCGCAATCCAAGGAAACGGGTAAAACCGATTCCAAAGAGAACGAAGTGGTTGGTTGTGACACTAGCAAGAGCTCCTCCTCGAAAAAGGATAGTGGTAAGGATGTATACAATGAGGTTTCTCATGTGTATTCCCCTGATCCACCTATCCCCCACCCACATATACATAATAGGGGTGATCCACCCAAACTTTCTGCATCTACTTTTTCTCAATGGCAATTTTTGATGAAATCTCATGTGTGCAGTTCCTTCATTGAGTTGTGGAAAATCATAGAAAAAGGTCTTCATGTTGGAAACCCCAACAATCTCACAAGAAGAGAAGTTGTCGATAGCCAACTCAACGCTACAGCTCTTCACATGATACAACTTGGTGTGGGTGACAAAGACATGCCACACATTCAGCATCTTATCACAGCTAAGGAAGCTTGGGATGCCCTCACCGAGCTCTTCATCGGAAATGAAAGTATGAGAAGAAATAGATATGATGCTTTGAGCAACGAAACTGAAGGATTCTATATGTTGGATGGAGAAGACCACGAGGACATGTATAGGAGGCTCAAAGCAATAGCCATAACTTTCAGAAACCACAGTGCAGCTCATGTTGATGATGCATGGATCAAGCGCAAGTACGTCAGTGCTCTTATGCCATTTGAGCCCACAGATTTGAAAATTCTCCAAGGTAGGCATAACTATCACCTCATTGAAGGGTTTTGCGGCATAGTAAATCAAAATTTTCTACGGATGCGAACAGAGGGAAAGCCAAGATCTAATCTAGGAGATGCAAACAACGAGAGAGATTGGATTAGATCTTCATACCCTTGAAGATTCGCACAGCGGAACGTGGGTGATGTAGTCGTACTCGCTTCTCCTCCTCGCGATCCGATCCGATCTAGCACCACAAGTGGCGGTGCCTCCGTGAGATGCACACGTGCAGCACCTCGACGTCTCCTCCTTCCTCGGACCAGCAAGTATGGTGGAGATACGGATTGGATCTACAACACGACGGCGTGGTGTATATGGTGGAGAATTTCTGCAGCAGGGCTTCGCCTACAAGCAGTCGGGAGGGAGAGAGGAGGGCAGCAGGGCAGCTAGGGTTGGAGGGGAAGGTGTGAGGGGTTGGTGCGCCCCCACCCCTCTTTATATAGAGGGGGGCGCAGCCCTAGCCCCTCCCCCAAGCCCAAACCGGCGGCCCCAAAGGAGGAGGTGGGGGCAAGGAAACCCCTTCTAGAAGGTCTATCTAGGTTTAAACCCTCTTTGGCGGCTGGGCCCTATGGGGACTTGTTCCTGCCCAATCTGCCAGGCACTCCCTCATAGGCCCATGCTCCCTCCCGGAAGGTGTGGCCACGTTGGTCCCCTTCCGGAAGGTTCTAGAAGCTTCAAGACAATACCGATTAACCGGAACAATTCGAACTCCAAAAACTGCACCGCCTTATATGAATCTTATTCTCCGGACCACTCCGAACCTCTCGTGATGTCCCGGATCCCATCTGAGACTCCGAACAAAAACTCATAAACCAATTATCCAATCTATCCTAGCGTTGAGACACGTTAAGTGTGTGACCCTGAGAATATGCAGACATGATCTTCTATCAATAATCAACAGCGGGGTCTGGAAACCCATATTGACTCCCACACATTCATCGATGATCATATCGGATGAACCACGATGCCAGGATTCAATCAATCCCATATATATATTCCCTTCGTCTCGCGATATTTTACTTGCCCGAGATTCGATCGTCGGTACCGTCATACCTAGTTCAATCTCGTTCACAGCAAGTACTTTACTCGTTCCGTAATTCGATATCACTTTGTGATTAACTCCTTAACCACATGCTTGCAAGCGGTGTTGATATCGATTACCGAGTGGGCCCGAAGTATATCTCTCCGACTTGGGAGGGACAAATCCCATCTCGATACATACAACCCAACATATACTTTCCGATCACCTGAGAGACACCTTTATGATCACCCTTTCATAGGATGACGTTTGATGACCTCAAAGCTTTCTTCCGATACCAGGGAGTTGTATTATCTCATGGTCTAAGGAATACAATATTTGACATAAGGAAAGCTTCGCAAAGACGAACACGATGACACGATCTAATTGCTTCGCTTAGTTTGTTGCATCCATCATATCATTCTCCCAATGATATGATCTCATTATTAATTGACAACTCATGTCCATGGTTAGGAAACCTTAACCATCATTAATCGATGAGCTAGTCCATAGAGGCGTACTAGGGACACGGTGTTGTTCACAAACCACACAAGTATTAAAGTTTCCGCTTAATACAATTCTAGCATGGAATATAAACATTATCATGAACAAGAATTATAATAATAACATCTTTATTATTGCCTCTAGGGCATAATTACAACACTCATGACATCCAATGAGGTAATGCAAGAAATGGCCGCTTTCAAAGTGACTGCCAAGAATGCCGAAGATGCTCGTGCTCGAGCTATGGGGATGCAAAAGGGGGTCAACATGGCCTTGAAGACTAGTGTGATTGATCATGATGAATATGCCATAGAAGGTTTGGATTGTCCCGAGGATATAAAAAGGATCCATGGACAATACTTGGCTCTTTATGCTAAAAACTTTTGGAAAGATCCAGCCAAGGCTAAAGCTGAACTAGAACGCAAGAGTGGAGCCTATGGAAGAAAATAAAATGGTCCCAAGCTGAGAACATGTTTCAACTGTGGTGACCGGCTTCACTTTGTAGCTGAGTGTCCATATGAAAGTAGGGAAGATAATGGAGGAAGACTCATTTTCAAGGACAAGTCAAAGGCTCCACGCAAGAAACAAGTTGTAAAGAAGAATGCTCCCTTCAAGAAGCAACCAAAGATAGTTCTAGTGGCTCAAGAAGAATGTTCATCGGGAAGTGAAGATGAGACGAGGACGATAGCTCTCAAGAGGTGGCTGCTATAGCCACCACATATACATCAACATCTCTCTTCGACTCTCCGAACGAAAACATCATCAACAAGAATGCTACTTGTCTCATGGCAAGAAGCTCCGAGGTAACGACTTCTAACTCTTGTTTTCCTAAGGCTATGATTGACATGGATGATCCTACTAGTCTTAAGGTTAAAGAAGAGATTATTGCTTTGGATTACTTCTACACTAACTTGCAAGGTGAGCAAAAGTTCGTTTTGAAGCTCTTATGGATCAGCTGGCCCAAAACGAAGCTCTTCTCGAAGAAAAGGGCAGAATTGAAAGGGAGGATGCAATGGAAATTGCATCCTTAAAAAATGCTCTTGAGGAAGAATAAGAAGCTCGGGTCTCTCTTGAAGAGAGGCTTGAGTCCATTGAAGAGTCATATGAAGAAACTGTGGCTAAACTTGTTATGGAACGTGACAATGCAGTCACCAAAGCAAAGAAGCTAAAGAAGGAAAAGATTGACTTTGGGGCTGCTCATGATAGACTCTCCGAGGAATTGGAGAAACTTGACAATGCTCACAAGGCATTGAAAAACGATTTCTCCATTCTCAATGAGTCACATGATCAACTTCAAAGTCGATTGGCCAAATATGATGTTCCTAGCTCATCCAACTCAACATATAGTCACAAGGAAAATGCTAGTGTGGAAAAAGAAGTGATCAAGGACATCACTCCCAAGGATAAGGGTGTGCTTGATGAAGTCCTTGGCAAGCAAAGGTCAAATCATGGTAAAGAGGGACTTGGGTATGTCACCAAGTCCAAGAAAAAGAAAAACAAGAAGAACAAGACCAAGAATGTGCAATCAAAGACAAGCACCGCTGAGAAGAATGTCACAAAAGACAAGACTAACAATATTGGTTTTGCAGGGTCTCACAATCCAAATTATGAACTCTTTTGTGATGATTATGGCAATGTTTATGCTTATTATGTCGGTCCCTTTGATGAATAAATTTCTTGGTCTATTTGGGTCCCAAAGACCCTTGTTACTAACATGAAAGGACCCATTGAAAAATGGGTACCTAAAACCAAAAAGTAATTCTCTTGCAGGGCTATGCTTCCGGTGGGTCGAAATGGGTGCTGGATAGTGGATGCACTAGTCATATGACCGGAAGCAAGGAGATCATCATGGAGATGTGTCAAAATCATGATAATATCACAGTCTCCTATGGTGATAAGTCTAAATCTCAGGTATTTGGTCTTGGCAAAGTTGTGGTTGCTCACGATATCTCTCTCGTGGACGTCATGCTTGTTGAGACCCTCGGTTACAACCTTCTTTCTGTTCGTGCCCT
This sequence comes from Avena longiglumis, assembly GCA_030063025.1. Taxonomy (NCBI): domain Eukaryota; kingdom Viridiplantae; phylum Streptophyta; class Magnoliopsida; order Poales; family Poaceae; genus Avena; species Avena longiglumis. The sequence continues at coordinate 18,659,732 of CP125975.1, forward strand.
TGGCAAGATGGGTTTTGTTATTTTTATCGATGATGATTTGGTGGTACTCTTGTGGATGAAGTCTCTAAAGGTCGCTTTCGTTGGATACGTCAAAAATGACCTGTATGTGGTGGAATTTTCGGGGAAAACCACTTCGGGTCCGATGTGTCTATTTGGAAAGGCCGACGTGGGCTGGCTATTGCATCGCCATTTAGCCCATGTCAACATGAGAACTTTGCAAAGTCTCCACAAGGGTGACCACATCCTTGGACTAAAAGACAATGTATCCTTTGCCAAAGATCGTTTTTGCAGGGCTTGTGTTGAAGGCAAAATGCACGATTCTCCCCACAAGAGGAAGACTATTGTGTCTTCAAAGAGGATCTTGGAATTAGTTCATGTGGATTTATTTGGTCCTCCTTCTCATGCAAGTCTTGGTGGGAAGAAATATTTCTTGGTCATTGTCGATGATTACTCAAGATATACATGGGTCTATTTCTTCAAACTAAAGAGTGAGACTCAACAAACAGTCATTGACTTTGCCAACGAAGTTCAACGTCAACACAATGTCCCTATCTTGGCAATAAGAAGTGACAACGGCTACGAATTCAAGAACTACACTTTGAATGAGTTTCTTAGCGAAGAGGGGATTAGACATCAATATTCCGCTGCGTACACCCCTCAACAAAATGGTGTAGCCGAGAGGAAGAACTGGACTTTAATGGATATGGCAAGATCAATGTTGGCTGAATTCAAGTATCCTTACAATTTTTGGGCTGAAGCCATATCCACTGCTTGTCACTCATCAAACCGGCTCTACCTCCGAAAGATTTTGGACAAGACTCCTTATGAAATACTTACCGGTAACAAGCCCAACATCTCATACTTCAGGGTATTCGGGTGTAAGTGTTTCTTTCTTATTAAAGGTGTCCGCTTGTCTAAATTTGAGTCCAAGGCTTTAGAAGGTATTTTTGTTGGTTATGGTGCCGAATCCCACACTTACAGAGTCTACAACAAGCTCACTTGGATTGTTGTAGAATCTTGTAGTGTGGAGTTCGATGAAAATAACGGCTCCTTTGTAGGGCAAGTTGATGTTTGTGATGCAGATGTTGAAATACCCCAAGTGTAGGGGTTCGTAGCATGGAAAACAAAAAAAATTCTACCGCATGCACACAAACAAGCCAAGATCTATCTACTAGATTGTAGCAACGAGTCGATACAGGAACTCACCCTCGAAGATTCTAAAGCGGTTAACGAGAGCAGATTCTCGTGGGTGATGTAGTCATACACTTGCCGATCTCGTGAGACGATCCTTCCGGCGCTGCTTCCGCAATCGGTCACACGTTGATTTCGATGAAGACCTTCCTCTCCTTGTTCCAGCGGCTGGAGGTTGTAGCACTCTCCTCGCGATTCCGGCTGACGGCGTGGTACAGGAGTAGAGGAGATCTCGCAGGCTTCGCCGGAGCGAGTATGGTGGACTATGAGAGAGCCTCGGTGATCTAGGGTTTGGACACACCAAGGAGGAGGATCTAGAGCCGGCGGCTAGGGCTTGGAGCAGCCCAAGTCGGCGGCTAGGGTTTCCCTAGGCGGCGGCAACAGGAGGTGGCGGTGCCGGCGACTGGGAGCTAGGGTTTGCGGGGTGCTTGGTGTAGGTCTTGGAGGGGCAGCCCTGCCCCACCTTATATAGGTGGAGGGGGCGCTCCAGGGGAGGGGAGTCCCTCCCCAACTCGGATCCCACTTGGGCCGGCGGTGGAGGGAGGGAACTCCTCCCCAAGTAGGTTTCCTACTTCCCCTCCACCTTCCAAAATAGCCGTTCGACTTTTCAAATTGGCGTTTGACTTTTCAAACTAGGATTTGATTAAACCCTTTATTTTGTTCAGCGATGATACCTAGTACATGATGCAATCATTCCAACTTGATATGACACATTCATGTACCCTTCCCCTCCGGAGTGCCGGACATTCCGGAACCTTCTAGAACATTCCCGATGAAAACACCGGAACCATTCTCCAACCCCGAAACAGGACTTTCCTTATATGAATCTTATTCTCCGGACCATTCCGGATCTCCTCGTGATATCCCGGATCTCATCCGAGACTCCGAACAACATTCGGTCTCTTACTCGTCATTCCATAACTACTCAACAAAATCGAATCCTTAAGTGTGTCTCCCTACGGTTCGTGAATTATGCGGACATGACCAAGACACTTCTCCGATCAATAACCAATAGAGGAATCTGGAATTCATATGGCTCCCACATATTTTTATGATTACTTTGCGATCGAATGAACCACTTACATACGATACCAATTTTCCTTTGTCTCACGATAGTTTACTTATCCGAGGTTTTGATCGGCGGTATCTCTGCATACCTAGTTCAACCTCGTTACCAATAAGTACTCTTTTCTCGTTCCCGTGGTATGTGACCCCTTGTGAACCAGTCACATGCTTGCAAGCTAATTGGATGACATTCCACCGAGAGGGCCCAGAGTATATCTATCCGTCATATGGATGGACAAATCCCACTCTTGATCCATGTGCCTCAACCCATACTTTTCGAACACTCAATGCCACCTTTATAGCCACCCAGTTACGGTGTGGTGTTCGATGTCATAAAAGCATCCTTCCGGTGATGGTGATTAGCATGATCTCATGGTCGAAGGAATTAGGTTACTATGTATCAGAAAGCTTATAGCAAATGAACTATATTAAATGACTTGATCTTTATGCTACGCTTAACTATAGGAGTATGTCCATCACATCATTCTCCTAATGATATGACCCTGTTGTTAATAACATCTCTATGTTCATGATCAGGAAACCATGATCATATATTAACCAACAAGCTAGTTTAACAAGAGGCTTTACTAGGGACTCTTTTATGTTTACAAATCACACAAGTATTAATGTTTCCGGTTAATACAATTATAGCATGGTATGTAAACATTTATCATAAGTACAAAGATATGATAATAACCATTTTATTATTGCCTCTTGGGCATATCTCCAACAGTCTCCCACTTGCACTAGAGTCAATAATCTAGTTTCAAACCTTTGTGTATTCAACACCTATGGCTTTCTGGTGTCGTATGTACACGATTGCTAGTGGTCAACTGATCTCTGGATCTGACACTTCCAGGTCTGTGTGTAATTGCATGTCTTTGCGTCTCTACGCATCACTCATTCTGTAATGAGATGGCTTTGTATAAATTTGGTCCTTTGGTGTGACCTTTAATTCTTTGGGGTTAAAACATGTTGATAATATTGTCGTACAATATATCTTCGTAGTACTATCCCACTGTGAACTACACCTAGTTTGATAACAAACTACTTGACACAAATGCCCTCTTTTGCTGCTATAATAGCAGTCAAATACTTAGCCTTTTGTTGTAGTATCTGTCACAATGTCTTAACTTTGGAACTCATCCAAATCCATTATGGAACTTACTTTCCATTATATTGTGCCACCCTTAGTTTAGATTGAGATAAACTTAATTTGTACTTTCTGACAAAACTAGTATCAATGTAGTACTTTTACAATGAACTAACCATCTATTTGCCACTTCTACAAAATAATATACTCTTAGTTCTTCCAAAAGATCATAAGAATATCCTTACTATTGTCCAATGATCATCTTATGAATCATTCTGGTATATGCTCATAACATTTAGAGCATAGGACATATCTGGATTTGTACATATCACAGTATGATTGATATAAATACCTATTGTGGTTTCATACATCAAGTATCAGTCTATACTTGAATCTTTGTTTCACTCACCAAGTGTCAATACACTTGAATATTTCATCAATATGGAACTCATTCAATCCTTTTTGTGCGACAACAACCTTTCTTGTAGTTTATATATCGAACTCATTCAATATATCATCTATGTACTTTCGGCACAACCATATTAGCGTCTATTGATGCCAAATATTTGGGTTTTGCCTAAGTCTTTCATCAGGATGAAATTCTTAATATGTGTTAATAAAATATACATCATTTCCAATCAACAATATGTCTTCCACATAATGTATTAGAAACATGTCTTAGCGCTCCCACTTAATTTCTTGCAAATGCAAGCATCTTCATCGTCTCCGACGAATTTAAACTCCTTTAACAGTTTCATCATGGTGAAGATTCCAACTCCGTGATGCTTACTTCGACCATTGAAGTTTGCATATGCTTTTATCATCCTTTGAATTAACAAAACCCTTTGGACCGTGTCATGCACACGTCCTTGGTAACCATTCTATTAGAAGAACTTGTTTTGTTTATTCAACTATCACATAACAAAATTATATGTAGTGGTTTCTACATTAATCCGTCTAGACTAAATATCGCTATGAAAGATCAAATCTTGTCATAGTTAAACTTTGAACATTGTTGTGAACTCTTTCCCAATCATGTCGACTATTTCATAGATGTGCAATATCCATGTCTATTTATTTATAGATCCAAACACAACTGTAAGGTCTTACACCTTTCTCGAGGGTCCTTCAAGTTCAAAACTTGACTTCTCGTGTATGGAACTATCACGGATTTTATGGCTTCAAGCCATTTTATGGAGTCAGGGCCCATCATCGCTTCTTTGCATGTAGTACGTTCATTATTCTCAAATAATGATTCAACCCTCAAATCTTGGTATTTGATTGTTTACTCGACCTACTTGGTTCAATAGGAACTTAGATCTCCGTGACCACAACCTTTGAGGCACGTGAGCCATGAGCATTGTTGCTGCCTCCGGAACACTTTTCGGCGCTGCGCAACTTTGCACATATAGCTAAGGTTATTTTAACCTTATCAAAGTTCTATTGTCCTCCCACTTATCTTTTCAATAAAAATTCCTTCTCAAAGAAACTTGACGTTCTAAGCGACAAACACTTTTGTCTCTAGTGTTATGGAGGAATACTTAACAGTTATACAAAGACATGTTCATCCGACTTTGGTTGCAAACATCTTTCTTATGCATAGCATACCAATGTTTAAGAAAGGACTACTTGGGTTTTATCCCAAACCATAACTTTATATGGTGTCATTTCAACGGATTATGATGAAGCTCTTTTTAGTGGAAAAACGGTAATCTCTAAAGCTTTTAATCTTTAAAATATAATGGCAGTTTTATGAATTACACCTTCGATCTTACCATGTCAAACAAGGTTTAATTACATATCTCGAACGCTCCATACTCTTATGGTGTTTCGGGAAATGCAAATCCATGGAACGATTCCTTAAATCTTAGGTATTATGCTAAACTTGTAACTCAAATATCTTCCTTTATGATCTTATCATAAACTATTTATATTCTTGTTACAATGATTTTGCACTTCATCTTGAAAGTCTTTGAACTTTTCAAATGTTTCATACTTCATCCTTATTAAGTAAATATTCATATATTCTCTCAAATTTTCGGAGAAAGCATATGAAGTTGAAATACATCGCTCTTGACTACACATAATGGACTTCGTACAACAGTATGTACAAGTTCCAATAAGCTAGTCATTCGTTCCCTTTTGTCCTATGAACGAAGTTTTAATTATCTCTAGGAAAGTTTCACAAGCGTCATGTGATCAAAAATCAAAAGACTCCAAAATTCTATCCACATGGAGTTTCTTCATGTTTTCTTTCCAATATAATTTAAACGGCGATGTTACTTCCTAAGTGATCTTTCAATCAATTTGTCTTTCGACATTTTTAGCACTAGTTTTATGGATGTGATTTCTCCAACGAGATTTGTGAATCATCCATCTTTTATGGATTACGGCAATTATTTGAACAACCCTTTTGTTCTCATAATACCTAATAAAACAAATCTTGAAGGCAAGCTTTGATGTTTAACGAGCAACACAATAACCCTTTATTTGTTCTCGATGAACATCATCACATATTCTTTTGCTAGTTACTTAGGCCATTGTAGTTCATGAATTGTGTTGTTTCGTATGACGATTCACACCAACAAATTCAGTATCAAATACTTAAGAACCACATTGTTTAATAAGCAAAGAATACAACCATAACATGTATATCATCTATATACTTAAACTGAACAATTCTAGTCTTTTATTTTCTGCCATATATTTATGAGATTCTCTTTCAGTATTTCCTTTTCTGTTTGAAAGAATCTATCAACATCAATAGTGGAGTCATACATATGACACATAGTCCAAAGCGTGTATAATTAAATACCAATGTCTTTGGACTTGCACTTTGAAGTAGATCACCATCATCAAATATTGGTGTGCTTTCAAATTCCATTCTTTAGTAATCTCTTGGTGTGGTAAATATTTTACCTACATCAAATATTCACCCTTATCATGGAATTATTCATGATCAAGCTACTTTTAGCTTATAAAGATGAATCGTGAGTATAATGTTGCTCTCCAAAACCTTTTGGTGGATTAGGACAACTAGTGTCTCCAACCCTTTGCAAATTAATATGAGAACATGACTTTTGCCATATTATACTCTATCATGTTGCAACCAAAACTTCGTTTAAGATATCACAATATCTTCCACACATCATGGTTTCTGAAACAACTCTTTCAGATCCTAGATAACCTTGATATTAAGACAATTGTTTGAATATCAAGAATTATGGAGACAAACATGATACTCATACACTAACTCTTGGAATTTTCACTCTCGATTTAATACCAGTTATCAAACTTCATGGAGTAACCGGAACTTACTGAAAGTTTGCAATAGAACTTTTAAACTTTAGATTAACACTTCAAAACAATACGATACCAGTTCATAAAGTAACTAACCAGAATTCTATAGTTCTATCATCTCAATTAAAAGTAAGCGGAAGGTGGTAAACGGATGCCAATGACTACAAGAACTATGCAAATTCACTTTGATTTAATTTATGATAAATAGTGTTCAACTTTTAATCATATTGCCGTTGAACTCCCACTCAAAACAATATCCCTCACATTGTTTTAGTGATCACACGAACCAAATCCACCACATCAAAACCGATCATCACGAGAGTTGATGTAGCTTCTATGGCGAACAATCAACATGTTTATCATATCTACTATATGACTCATGCTTTACCTTTCGGTGATCCATGTTCCGAGACCATGTCTGTACATGCTAGGCTCGTCAATATCAAACCTTAGCTTCCGCATGAGCAAATCTGGCTTGCTCACGTTGTATACACTCGCAGAATCTAACACACCCGATCATCACGTGGTGCTTCGAAACAACGAGCTTTAGCATTGGTGCTTACTAAGGATGAACACTTTAAAACTTGAAATTGTGTGCTTGAGGGATCATCTTATAATGCTACCGTCGTGAACTAAGCAATACAAGATGCATAAAAGGATTAACATCACATGCAATTCATAATATGTGATATGATATGGCCTTTCTACTTGTGCTTCCGATCTCCATCTTCAAGCACGAACATGATCTCCATCATCACCGGCATTGCATCAAGGTCAATGACGCCGCTCCATGGTTGTCGTCTGCCAGCTACAACTATTACAACTACTTTGAATAGACACGCGGGTCTTAACAGAATTTAAAGACAACCATATGGCTCCTGCCGGTTGCCAACTTACAATAAGGAACATTGCATACATCAAATATAATCACAATCATGGCCATATCACATCACAGCACACCCTTGCAAAACAAAGTCAGACGCCTCTAATTTTCTTTGCATATTTTACGTGGTTTGGGGCTTTCAATAAGTGTCGCTCTAACTTACGAACAAGAACCACAACATTGATACTAGTATTGTCAATCACCCGTTGTAAATTGAATCTTAACTATGTTGGGAGAAACAGGCACCCGCAAAGCCACTTATATAATACAAGTTGCATGTCAAGCGTGGAGCAAGTCTCATGAACGATGTCATGTAAGGTTAGCCTGGGCCGCTTCATCCCACCATCCCGCAAGATGCAAAGTACACAAGAAGCAATCGACCACAAAAGCATCAACACCCACAATGACCATTGTGTTCTACTCGTGCAACAGATCTACATATAGACACGGCTCTGATACCACTGTAGGGGTTCGTAGCATGGAAAACAAAAAAATTCTACCGCATGCACACAAACAAGCCAAGATCTATCTACTAGATTGTAGCAACGAGTCGATAGAGGAACTCACCCTCGAAGATTCCAAAGCGGTTAACGAGCGAAGCTACTCGAGGGTGCTGTAGTCGTACACTTGTCGATCTCAAGATCGCAGAAGCGATCCTTCCAAGGCTGCGTTAAAGCGCGCTTCCGATCGGTCACATCGTTAAGACTCGATGAAGACCTTCCTCTCCCTTGTTCCAGTGGCGGAGGTTGTAGCACTCTCCTCGCGATTCCGGCAGCACGACGGTGTGGTACCGGAAGTAGAGGGGAGATCTCGCAGGGCTTCGCCTTAAGCCGGAGCGAGTATGGTGGACTATGAGAGAGCCTCGATGATCTAGGGTTTGGACACACCAAGGAGTAGGTTCTAGAGCTGGCGTCTAGGGCTTGGAGCAGCCCAAGTCGGCGGCTAGGTTTTCCCTAGGCGGCGGCAGCAGGAGGTGGCGGCGCCGGCGACTGGGAGCTAGGGTTTGCGGGGTGCTTTGTGTAGGTCCTGGAGGGGCAGCCCTGCCCCTCCTTATATAGGTGGAGGGGGCGCACCAGGGGAGGGGAGTCCCTCCCCAACTCGGATGCCACTTGGGCCGGCGGTGGAGGGAGGGAACTCCTCCCCAAGTAGGTTTCCTACTTCCCCTCCACCTTCCAAAATAGTCGTTTGACTTTTCAAATTGGCGTTTGACTTTTCAAACTAGGATTTGATTAAACCCTTTATTTTGTTCAGCGATGATACCTAGTACATGATGCAATCATTCCAACTTGATATGACACATTCATGTAACCTTCCCCTTCGGAGTGCCGGACATTCCGGAACCTTCTAGAACATTCCCGATGAAAACACCGGAACCATTCTCCAACCTCGAAACAGGACTTTCCTTATATGAATCTTATTCTCCGGACCATTCCGGATCTCCTCGTGATATCCCGGATCTCATCCGAGACTCCGAACAACATTCGGTCTCTTACTCGTCATTCCATAACTACTCAACAAAATAGAATCCTTAAGTGTGTCTCCCTACGGTTCGTGAATTATGCGGACATGACCGAGACACTTCTCCGATCAATAACCAATAGAGGAATCTGGAAATTCATATGGCTCCCACATATTTCTACGATTACTTTGCGATCGAATGAACCACTTACATACGATACCAATTTCCCTTTGTCTCACGATAGTTTACTTATCCGAGGTTTTGATCGGCGGTATCTCTGCATACCTAGTTCAACCTCGTTACCAATAAGTACTCTTTTCTTGTTCCGGTGGTATGTGATCCCTTGTGAACCAGTCACATGCTTGCAAGCTAATTGGATGACATTCCACCGAGAGGGCCCAGAGTATATCTATCCGTCATATGGATGGACAAATCCCACTCTTGATCCATGTGCCTCAACCCATACTTTCCGAACACTCAATGCCACCTTTATAGCCACCCAGTTACGGTGTGGTGTTTGATGTCATCAAAGCATCCTTCCGGTGATGGTGATTAACATGATCTCATGGTCGAAGGAATTAGGTTACTATGTATCAGAAAGCTTATAGCAAATGAACTATATTAAATGACTTGATCTTTATGCTACGCTTAACTATAGTAGTATGTCCATCACATAATTCTCCTAATGATATGACCCTGTTGTTAATAACATCTCTATGTTCATGATCAGGAAACCATGATCATATATTAACCAACAAGCTAGTTTAACAAGAGGCTTTACTAGGGACTCTTTTATGTTTACAAATCACACAAGTATTAATGTTTCCGGTTAATACAATTATAGCATGGTATGTAAACATTTATCATAAGTACGAAGATATGATAATAACCATTTTATTATTGCCTCTTGGGCATATCTCCAACACCAAGATGCCATAAGAAGAATGGGCGTGGGATTTTTCCACCCCATTGAGGAACCCCTTGTGGCGGATCGGGAAGGACAATGCTCCACTCAAGTGGAGCCCTCATCTTCACAATATCAACAAGCTCGCTCCTACTGTTGGAGAAAACCCTGCACCGACACCGCAACCTGCTGAATATCATCAGTCTCCTGGACAAGATGGTAGTCCCAGGCCGGACTGTCCGCCCCCTCCAAGGGGCGGACAATCCGCCCCTAGCACTCCAACTTGTTCCAGGGGATCCGAAGAAGACAACAAGCAAGAAGTTCCCAGGCCGGATTCTCTAGCCCCCGAGGGCAGATTATCCGGGTCTGGTTCTCCAAGTCCTGTAGGCATTCTCAGGAAGAAGGCGCTGGTGCTTCATCTCCCAGGCCGGATAGTCCAGCCCCTCCAAGGGGCGGATTATCCGGCCCTGAAGAACAAACTCTACAGCAACCTCCTGGTGTTAACTCAGATCAAGATCAAGGGCAAGGCAGTGGTTAAGACAAGGATACAAATACTGAATCAACTCCTTCTAGAAACAATAAGGACATTGAGGCTCATTGCAAGGCTCGTGCTGATCGGAACCTTGAACTAAGGGGTCACACTCTTGACAAGGTTGTTGGTGATCTATGAAGAAGGGTGTCTACTAGAAGAGAACTTGCAAGCTTCTGTGATCATCAAGCTCACATTTCCATGGTTGAACCGAAGAAAGTCTTTGATGCTCTGGTCAAGACAAGGATACAAATACTGAATCAACTCCTTCTAGAAACAATAAGGACATTGAGGCTCATCGCAAGGCTCGTGCTGATCGGAACCTTGAACTAAGGGGTCACACTCTTGACAAGGTTGTTGGTGATCTATGAAGAAGGGTGTCTACTAGAAGAGAACTTGCAAGCTTCTGTGATCATCAAGCTCACATTTCCATGGTTGAACCGAAGAAAGTCTTTGATGCTCTTGAAGATCCCGATTGGGTGTTTGCAATGCATGAAGAATTAAATAACTTCGAACGAAAAAAAGTTTGGAAGCTCGTAGAGAAACCTAAGGATTGCCGCAAGTTATCGTCACCAAGTGGATCTTCAAGAACAAACAAGATGAAAATGGCATTGTTGTGAGGAATAAAGCAAGAATCGTGGCTCAAGGATTCTCTCAAGTGGAAGGAATTGATTTTGGGGAGACTTATGCTCATGTGGCTCGTCTTGAGTTCATCCGTATCCTTCTTGCATATGCAGCCCATCATAATTTTAAATTACAACAAATGGATGTTAAGAGTGCATTTCTTAATGGTCCTCTACATGAGTTAGTATACGTCAAGCAGCCCCCGGGTTTTGAGGACCCCAAATTTCCGAACCATGTCTACAAACTCGATAAGGCGCTCTATGGCCTTAAACAAGCCCCACGTGCGTGGTATGAGCACCTTAAAGAGATTTTGTTAGATCGTGGATTCGAAGTTAGGCAAATCGATCCCACTCTTTTTACTAAGATGGTTAATGGGGAGCTTTTTGTATGCCAACTTTATGTAGATGACATTATTTTTGGTTCTACTAACCAAGCTTTTAACGATGAATTTTCAAAGCTTATGACTGACAGGTTTGAGATGTCAATGATGGGTGAGTTGGGGTTCTTTCTTGGATTCGAGATCAAACAACTTAGGGAGGGAACCTTTATTAATCAAGCTAAGTACATCCAAGACATGCTCAAAAGGTTCAAGATGACGGATCTCAATGGCGTTGCTACTCCAATGCAAACAAAGTGTCATCTTGAGCTCAATCCCAAGGGTAAAGACGTGGACCAAAAGGTATATCGATCCATGATCGGATATCTCCTTTACCTTTGCGCATCTAGGCCCGATATCGTGTTAAGTGTAGGAGTGCGTGCAAGGTACCAAGACGCTCCTAAAGAAAGCCACTTAGTGGCGGTCAAACGAATCTTCAGATATTTGGTTAATTCCCCAAATTTTGGGTTATGGTATCCCAAGAGTTCAAATTTCTCTCTATGTGGTTACACTGATTCAGATTGGGCTGGTGACAAAGATGATAGGAAATCAACCTCTGGTGCATGTCAATTCTTGGGCAGGTCTCTAGTGTGTTGGTCTTCAAAGAAACAGAATTGTATTTCACTCTCAACCGCCGAAGCTGAATATGTTGCTGCTGCAAGTGCTTGTACACAATTGTTATGGATGAGGCAAAATTTAAAGGAATATGGTGTCAATTGTGACAAAGTGCCTCTATTATGTGACAATGAAAGTGCTATCAAAATTTCTTACAATCCCGTGCAGCATACAAGAAGAAAACATATAGAGATTCACAACCACTTCATTCGGGATCATGTTGCTCGTGGTGATATTGCCCTATCCTTTGTGAGAACGAAGAACCAACTTGCTGATATTTTCACGAAGCCCCTTGATGAAGCAAGATTTTGTTATTTGAGGAATGAGCTAAATATCATAGATTCAAAGAGCTTGGCTTGACTACTCTTGCACACTCACCTGCTCTTATTCATGTATTTGGTTTAGATGCAGGCATAGACATAGGGGGAGTGTGGTCCTAATTGATTGGGCCACCCCCCATAATGCCGAAAGCAAGTAAAATCATTTCCCTTAATATCATTTTGTGATATGTGGGTCATCGATGAGCATTGGTTTTGAACTCAAGATACATCTTCGTGGTGTCATGCCATGCGCTCCAACATGCACTACAACAGGACAAAGCTTTGGTAACACAATGTTGTGTTACCACAGGTCCAAAACATTGTTACTATGCCATTTAGTAACATATTTTGCAATGTGTTCCATTAGGCCGTGTTACTAAGTGATCTCGTCGGTAACATAGTATAATTGTTACCATATGTTAAATATTGTGTTACAATTTAGTCTGTAGTAACATGCATATTTTGTGTTACTTGGTGCGTCGGTAACACATTTTTGTAGCTATAGTAACACCAATAGTAACATAGTTTCGTAGACGTAGAACATTGTTGGTAACATATTTTTGCAACTATAGTAACATGATTAGTAACATAATATCCAAATATTATAACAATACCATTTATTGTTGACAACGACGGTAGTAACACTTCTCCTAATTATAGTAACACCATCAGTAACACTACTATACTAGTATTATATAAATATTAACGTATTTTTATTATTAAATACAAAATTGGATAACCAATTTAAGGAATATACATTTAATACTATAATAAATGTGCGTGCACTATTAGTGAATCGCTTTTTACAATGCTTGTAGCATTAAAAAGACAGAGAAACTGAAACACATCCATAAATTGAATAAATATCAAGATAGATATTTATTACAAATATACAAGTATATATATATTATATATGCATTACAATGAATAAATAACAATATTATTGGTGCAATGGCACATCCATATCAATTGGAATAATTGTCAAGAAGATTACACCACCGTGTTTGCATCAGTTTGATCAAACAAAAATATCCTTGGAATGATATTACAGTTTCTACATGAAAGATATTACATTTTTCAATGGTGAACTACAATTAGTGCTAAGGAAAATCTTCAAAAAGTATTTGCCTCTTGATCCAACTAAAGAATTCAGCTGCAACTCAATCATGCTTCTTTATTCTCATTGCAACTCAATCATCTTTCTTCGAATCAAGATAAGAAAATGGAACTTAGTTTATATGATTAAATGCACACATATATAAATATTATATGGAAGAAAAATTAACTTACAAAGGATGAAGGCCAAGTAATTAAGAATCCTTTAGCAAAAGCATAACCAATTGTCTTGTAGTCCCATTACCAACTCCTCATTTTCCAGAATAGGTTCATCTAGGCGCAAAAGTGCAAATTGGGCACCGAACTCAATACCATAGGCCTTAGTTGCAGGATCAGTACTCTAGATAGTAGCATACCCAACATTCCGATTATTTGGATAGGTTGAAGTCTTTAGAACTACTTTGGACCCAGGCTGCATTATGATCAATAGGATGATAGCATTTTATTGAACAATATGCTAAAATATAAACATGATCATAGGTACGGAAGGTTGTCATATCCTAGGGATAAACATACATACATTGAGGGTTTTTTAAGAGAAAAGACCAACAATGCATACTCCACCGATTAACATGCCACATCACTAGTCGATACTAACTCTTGCAAGTATACTATTTTGTTTAAGAGTGGTTATGTCTTGCTGCTACTACTTGCTGATTTCAATGTGCAAGTCGGAAATCCAGGATATTTACTAGACTACTACACCTTCTAAGTTAATAGATAGCACATATTGAAGTAATAAAAAATAAAAGGAAGAGTAAGTACACACTTAGAAGATTAATGGCCAACTACCACGTCAGTATAAAAAGTTTATTTTTAACACGATAGTACTGATTACTAGATAAAGTAAAATTAAACTATATAAATGTTACATAATCGACATTTTCCAAGATTCGCAGCTGTGATAAAACCCATGATACCTTCTCTTATATAATAAGTTATCATAGCTCCCTACCAATTATGCACTTTAGTAAACTTAGACCAATCATGAAACTTTATAAAAAAAACTTATTGTATCATCAGAGGATGAGCTATATTTTATTGTAAATCCAACATACATCACCCCAAAGAACTAAATAAACTATAGAAGATTTTTACCTTGAGTGAAGACATTCTCCTTTTTTCGAGGGAGCTAAGTGTGTGGAGTAACTTCTAGTCCCATTCTGGTCTAGTCTTGTAGAAGATTCATCCAGTTGATCTCTGGTTTAACTCACCTACAAACAATAATAGTGCATGGAATTATATTCATATCCTTGAACTAGAGAAATCTGCATCCTCAAAACTCAAAACCATACAATATTACCTCTTGCATGGAATCAATAACAGGGTCTTGTGGAGATGATGAATTTTGTTGACTCGGTAATTGATTCAAAGTATCATGCTTGGCATCCTAGTTTCAGTGACATAGCAATGTTAAGCGAGTAACTATTTTATATTCTATCTTTATGACATGAGTAAGAGCAGTCATGAAAGCAATAAATTATTATCCTCAGACGTGTCATGTTTCATATACGAGCATGCTTCAACATTTCCTTCGCATTGGACTCTCTACAAACCAAAATATTAATACAAAGGTTTCAACGAGAAATGATATAGTTGTGGCGTATATTGACATTACCTTTCTTCTACCATGTTGTATTGGTAACAAGGGAAACAACAATTTTGATTGAATATTTTCTACAGAATTAACAAAGTTTGAATAAAATATAGATAGAAATACATACAAAAGGAATATAAAAACTAAACAATGCCAAAATACAAAATTATGATCTTGGAGCACTGTCTCGACCATCCTTGGAAGCGGCAGATCTAGATAACCATAGCCAGTGTCTGACAGCCTCCTCAACTAGGTCGAATATTACAAGGTACTAGTATTATATTCTCTTCTACAGGAACTACAACCCCTTCACACTAGATTCTAGTATGTTTATACTTAAACTTCTCATAATCTGAACTAGAAGAGATGCAAGCTGTCACTGTCGTTTGACACACATGTCTTCCTAATTTTTCAATTCTGCCTTCGTTATAGGATTTATTCACCAAGCTCACTAGAACAGAGTAGGTACACTCAGTCAGCTCTCCCAGCTCTACTACTTGTATTATCAGGTTTGATGCATATCTAGTTTATTCTAGCGATCTTTGTATAATTTACAGTGTATTTCTGCATCTTAAAAAGTGAAAAATTAATGCCAAAAGACGAAAATATGATCTTGCAACATAATCTAGTTAATTCTAGAGATCTTCGGGCTCTATTATTTCAGTCAGGTTCGATTCATAATCCGTGTATTTCCGCAGCTTAAAAAATGAACAATGACAAAAGACAAAAATATGATCTTGAGGCATAATCTAGTTTATTCTAGCGATCTTCCGGCTCCATTGTTTCAGTCAGGTTTGATGCATAATCTAGTGGATGACCTGAGCCAACTTCAACTAAAGGAAGTGATAGAAGTAATCTTTTTTTGAGGGAAGTAATAGAAGAAATCTGGGATAAATAGCACGTCATACTAATACAAGCTTTGACCACTATAAATAACAGTACAACGACAACTCAAATTGCCAGCGGAAATTAATTTGTAGCAGACAAATGAGGAAAGAGGAAGGAGAATCACCTAGGACAAGTTTGTAGTATCTAACAGGGAAATCAAGCAGAACAAGGTGCGTACATCCCCTCTGCAATTTGGGTGAGAGAACTGAGTAATCTTATCAATAGAAACATGTGAATGCAAGAAATTACCAAAGATGACCAATCAATTCAAGAGTCAACGAGAGGAAGCACTCGTGGATGGTTAATTACCTGGTGTAGAGGCCTGAATAAATGTCTGTACTTTGGGTGAGCAGCGTGGGAAATGTGCTAGGAGGGTGGCCGGGCCTTGGCAGGAAGACACGACGATAACCAGTGGGCAGGGTGGCTGGGCCTCGGCGAGAAGACGCGATGGGGAGCAGTTGGTGGGGTGGCCGGCTCGACGGGGAACAACAGGACAGAGCGGCCGACGCGATGGGCAACAATAGTACGGAGCGACCCGCGTGATGGGGAGCAGCGCACGGTGGTGGGAGGGGGTGGTGGGGGAACTTCGTGGTGGTAGATTAGTGGTGGCGGCGGCGAGGATGGGGGAGGGCAGTGGCGGCGCGGATAGGGGAGGGCAGTGGCGGCGACTCGGTGGTTTGCCGATGAGATAATTACGGGCAATTGCTTTATCGCTAATTAATCAGATTCAGCTTCATATATAGGAGCTGCTATTATAACAGAGGGAAAAGTGTATATTAGCGGGAAGGATTCCTCCGCTTCTCTTTCTTCTCTGCCAAAATAAGCAGATTAGATTTTCAAAAAGAAATAACCAGATTAGAGCGGCAAAATCTTTTTATTTTCTAGAAACATCCGGATCTAGACAAATCTGAGTTCATTGATTTGGATCGGAAATTTATACTTTCATTAGCTTTTAGTTCTTAGAGTTCTTTTTTATCTTTTCACTCTAAAATAAAAAACATACTATATTAGGTCTTTTTTAGTTCTTCGCCTTAAATTCATTTTGGTTATTCGAAATTTCGCAAAGATAGCTGAATCCCTCTCCCCGGCGTCCCTCCCAGAGGCGACACGAGAAAACCCTAGATCGCGACGGGGAGCAGCGCACGTGATGGTGCCTCGGCCGCTGTGGACGACATCTTCGGGCGCTCGTGGACCTTCACCATCTAGCTCGTCTAGTGGTGGTGGAACGGTGGTCGGCGCATCTTCTTCGTCGGCATTGGAGTTCATATCTTCTCTCGTCAGCAATGTGGCCAAAGGTTGGTTAAGGAGTGCCTCTTTCTGACGGACTTCGGTGCTACCGGCTAGGTGGGCAAAAGCCCTACTTTTTGCTGATGATGGAGACGCCTACGGACGATGTCTCCTCCTTGGGGGTGTCTTCATGGCTCTGCCCATGCCGCCCCACATTGTGCATCAGGGGAAACCCTTGATTCGGCTTGGCAGATCAGACAGCAGCGGTACCACAATGCCGTCCCCACCTTGGAGGTGATACATAGGTTGCTCGGGTAGTCCTGGATCGGCAAGACGAAGTACATGTTGGTGACTGCTTTGAGCATGGGCGTTTGGGGTGCGATGCACATCGTCGGCGGCTCTTCTCGAACGACATATCATCTTAGGCGGTCCAGTCTCGTCGCTCACCACCTTAGCGCACATGGGCATACGGTGCGCTAGATCTGCCATCTTTGAGGCAATGGTCTTCTGAAGTCTCCTCCTTCGATCGTGACACGACTCAGGAGCTGAGTGTTTCGCCTCCTCTCCATTCGTGGCGGGAGACGCTACAAGGGGAGCCCTCGATGTTTGGTTGGTGTCGGTTGTGTTGTATGTCGTATGACATTGTGTTTGTATAGGTGTTGCCTTCTTGGAGTTGTATCGGACATTCTTGGTGTTGTAACGGCTGTCTAGGCCTTCTTCTATATGATTATTACACCTTATAGGATGTAGAGAAAGTTTAATCGTTCACTTCTATTTATTATTCGATTTATTCTTTAGTTTTTCTATTAATGAACATGATGGAGATCCAAAAGTTGTTGTTTTCTAAATTGTGTCTCTTTTTTTTAAGGAGATCCTTGGAGCTTTTTCAATCTGATTAAAAGATCAAACAACAAACACTTACATAAATTTACCCTAGAAAATATATCGTGTCCATATTCATAAAAATCAAGTGTAACCATTACATGGCACAACCCTGGCCGACCCAAAACCCTAAACAAACTGACATAGGGAAATAATTAAACAACTTGGATTCCTAATGCAAACAAGAAAGAGTTGTCCTTAATTTAATATCCTGATGTAGACTTGTCGTTTAGGTGGTCGTTGCGTCGTCAGAGGTGAGGAAGAAAGCGTATAGGTTTAGGGTTTCTATTTTATCGTTTTGCTATGAGCTAATTGAAAGGACTATGTTTTCCCCTGGTATTTTGGTGATGATGACAGTCCCACTTGTGGTTTAATTATGTTCTTGAGTTTCAGGTTATTCGATTTCGGTAGAGCTTGTGAGCTTGTGGACGCCTCTTTTGGAGTCTCGTGAAGATGGCGGCCTTTTTGTTTTTTTCTTTCTCTTTATTTATTGTTTTAGGTCTCCATACTATCAAGAGGGGGTCCACCTCGGAAGGCTGTGGGGAATCACTTTTTCGTGCACAAGCTATACTTGCACCACCACAACCATCATATTCTTTAGCGAGAGAGTGATCTTTGGAGGTGTTTGTGCACAAAGTCTGCGGAGATACCCTTGGCGGCCGCTGGGGCGTCAGGCTCACGCCGCTGCGGAGGGGGACGAGCTAGTTGGAGGTGGAAAGAAGGGAAAGAGTGATGGTAGGTAGGAGACGATGCCAACTTTTTTAGATCTGTTTCGCACATTCTGTGGCGCATACGGCAAATGCTCCACAAAATGTTAAAATTCTGTGGTGCATATAGCCATACGCGCCACAGAATTCTGGCCTGCCCATGTGCTGGATCAGGATCATATGGGCCCCACAGGAATTTTGTGGCGTATATGGCTATATGCGCCACAAAATTTCACTTTTTGTTGCGCATATAGCTATATACGCCACATAATTCCAAGAATTTTGTGGAACATTGCTATATGCGCCACAGAATTAATTTTAGTGAAGCATTTTTTCTATATGCGCCACAAAATTAATCTACCTATAATCGTTTTCCTAGTAGTGCGGTGATAGTCGATTAGTTATTAATATGATTTATAATGATCTAAAAAATATTACTTTGGAGAACGATAATTGTTTTAGGTAGACACAACTCTTAATGATTTATTTATAAAGTTTATAAGGTGTAAAATATTTTCTTTTAGATAGACATAATGATTTATAGTGTACTTCCGTATTATTTATTTTAAAATAAAAAATTTATTTATCGTCCAAACCGATTTGGCCTACACTTACGAAAAATATTGGGCCCGTGCCCTCTCCCGCAGTGCTCCCCCTCTGGATTCGCCGCCTCCCGCAGTGCTCCCCGGCTGGATTCACCGCCGCCACGCGAGATCCCTCGGCGCCCTGAGTGTCCTCCTCCCCGCTGGATTCTTGCCCGAACTCCCTCTCCCCGGCTGACTCTTGGTTGGTGCCACCATATCCAGCTGGGGGATCGACTCCTCACGGCCTCACCATCCACTTTCCCGGCTCATCCCCTCTCTCTCCCAGTCTCCGCTACGGCAGAGACTCGACCTGTGGTAGTAGCAGGTGGCCGCCGCGGATGCGGCCGTGCGTACCAGCAGGAATTTGATCGAGAAGAGGATTTGATCGGGCACGACCGTGTCGACTCCAATTGCTTAGAGGTAAACTTATATATGGTTATTGATTTCTAATTTCATTTGCTTGTGTGCATCAATGTGCTCCTGCCTAGGGATTAATTGTCAGAACACATTATCAAGTATATGCATGTCCTTATATAAAATTAACCCTAGAACATAGAACGTCCGTCCTAAATTTTCTGGATTTATTATCTTGATCTATTTGAGCAATATGTATTTCCATGACAATTTGGATGTGAATTCTTCCTAGGACCGTGGTAATGAAATTAAAGGAATTTCCCACGGTTGATAGACCATTCCAGCACTCCTATGCAAGACATTAGCACATTTTCTTAGTTTATGTACAAAATATATCCAGATGCATAAAATATATCATACCAAAGTCAAATTAGATAACGTACGAGCTAAACTCAGCTGTCAAACACAGTATGCTCTCCTTAAGCTAATGGCAACCTTGCAAATGTCCCTCAAACATTGCATATCTAGCAGACCACTTGTGCGTAGGGATGTAAGTGGCACACCATTTAATCCCGTGTAATACCGTTTATTAGTACTCTAGTTCAATAAAGTTTGTCTTTTCTAAAACAAAGAACTAAGATTTTGAATAAACGGGACTCGCGGATGCCATTTAAGTGCCATTTACATCCCTACTTGTGCGTGGCCTGTTTATTGATGGCTCAAATCATCTGTGAAACAGATGTTGTAATTCATGATGCTTTTAGTATAGAGTGTAGTTGAATCGATTAAGTTGATATTGTTAGCTGAATCATTATCTTTCTATTAAAATCTTTTGTGTTTTGTTCTTTCAATTTGTTGAATACACACTATAGTTTTCAGTGCACATGTAGGTTTCCTAGTATTGTAGTGAGTGAAATAATAACTATATATATAAATAAATAAAGGAGTTACACAATGAATCAATGGATATAAAGGAGTTAGCTGTTTTTCCTAGACCAAGTGTTGAGTACTTGGCTGTTGTAAATGGTTTTCTTAAATTTGCATACTTGGGAAAAGGTTCTGATGCCAAGATCCACTGCCCACATGTTAAGTGAAGAATAACAGAAGGTAACTTATTGAATTAATGATCATCTCACTCATGGTATGCGTATATTTAAAAAATGACAAAGTTCAGAACATTCTACTTTGATAAATCCATTATTCCAAAATTTGAAGAATAAATTTGTTTGTTGTTAGGTGATTAGGCGGTTTACTAGTAGTCCGATGGGCATGCTTCTAGTATTTCTGTGTATTTCCTTTTCACTCGTAAGTTGGTCTAGTACAATGGAGTATAAAGATGTCCATGTTAGCTGCATGCACCTACCAGTTGAGTTTGATTTTTTCACCTTAGGTATAAAGTAGGTTGTTTCTAAATCCTGAGCCTTTTCTCTTTGCTTAATAGGAGTATCAGCTGCAAGTGGGAGAGGAATAACTGAGCCTTTTATCTTTGCTTAACAGACATGCTTCTATTCCTCTGTATTTAAGGTGTATACATTTCTGAACCATGCTCTTCTGTATTTTAATGCTCATTTATATCTATTTCCGTATATTCGTCTTGGTATTAGAATATGAGTGGTTGGTGGCTTTGTAGCTGCTAGTAAATCGTGTGCATCTCTCTTCAATCAAGTGATATTCTATAGACTGAGACTAACCACGGATCAATTATAATAAATCCTGATTAGTTGGTTCACCATCACTCTGCATTGCTTCATTATAGGCAGAGCCACTTTGATTTCGTGTTTTCTCTCTTTTATGTACCTACTTCAGTTCACTTTCAGTATCAACTTCAGAACAGCAGAGATCTGTTATGCTTTTTTTGGATTATGTTGTTTGATCTTGCACATTCTTGTGCTCATGGGAACATGTAGTTGTTAAAGAAAAGTGAGAAAATATACTTGTGGATGTGTTGCATAGCCATTTAACTTTGGAGTATCTTTTCCAGGTTTTTCACTTCAAGGAAGATAAGATGGCGTGAGCATTGAAGAGAGTTCTGTGCTGCATATATCTCATAAAGGAAACGCTTTGATTTTCTAGTTTAGAATGGATTTAATGGTGATGCTCAAAATTACCAAGATATAAGAGAGAAATTCACGATACATTTGGCTTCTAAGTTTATGCCTGCTATGTTGTAGTGAAGATTTGGGATAGCTTTGGCCTCCCTTATTTTCCTCTTCAGGTTATTAGTATTAGTGTGTAACCAAATACTGAATCATGTACTCCCTCCGTTCAAGAATAGATGTCTTAGGTTGTTCAAAATTTGGATGAATCTATAAACTAAATAGTGTTTAGATTCATCCAAATTTTGACAAATTTGATACATCTATTTTAGGACAGAGGGAGTACGTATTTTATTCTAATGAAGTAGAAGATTGACATGCAACAACTGTGATGTAGGCAACACATGAACAATTTCTTTCCTTCATTCACACTAGTACAACATTGGTGTACAGGACTACCAGCTAGTGCTTGATTGATGCTTGTAGTCAGGGGTGAATCCATCTCTACAGCGTTTGGAGATGAATAGGACACCTACTGGCCGCCTGGGACGAACCAAGACAGACGACATAAAAATCAGTGACTAAAGCAACAGTGGGCTTTTTTAAGGCAAATGCTATTTATCGTCTAACGCGTGCACTGGGTTGACTGCTGGGCCGGCCCGTTACCGGACATTATTTCCGGTTTTTCTACAGTTTTCCTGCTGGTTTTTTAGGTTTTTTAATCTGGTTTCTGGTTTTGACATCAGGTTTTTCTGGGCGGTCGGGTTTTCTTGAATAATATTGGAGTCTGAAATTTCAAAAAAAATGAACATGTTTTAAGTGTAAACTTTTTTATATTTGAACATTTTTAAGTTTGAACATTTTTTTAATCTAAACAAGTTTTAAATCAGAACATTTTTATGTTTGAATATTTTTTAAATCTGAAATTTTTTGAAATCTAAACAAGTTTTCAATTAGAACATTTTTAAGTTTGAATATTTTTAAATTCTAAAAACCTAGAAAATCAGAAAATAAAACTAACGCGGATATGTGGATACTGTTATCGTTATTATGGGTCGGCCCATTCAGGCGGAGTATGCAGGAGTGTGCGGACGGGGGACGTAATGCACGCGCCGGGCGATGAATAGCACCTCCGTTTTTTAAGTCTATGATGAATGGGACGCCTGAGACGAAATAAAACAAAAGTAGTAAAATCAACTGAAGCAAAAGTGGGCTTTAAATCTATGTCTATGATGAATGGGGCCCCTGCTGGGTGTCTGATACGAACCAAGACAAAAGATGTAAAAATCAACTGAAGTAAAAGTTGGCTTTAAGTCTATCGTTTATTCTTGGCCCAATCTGCAGTTCAAGAGGCAATAGCTTGTCTGACCCGTATATATATTAACTAAAAAGGGGATTATGCTCTCGTTTGTTATTGGTCGTCCTTCCCTTCAACTTCATGAATATTTTCGTCAATTAGTTAATTTTATATGATCAATTTAAAGTGTGCATATTTGGCATGTATGGTTCTCGAGTGATCCTCAATTTCAATAAAAATTTGGTTAATATGCAATTTACTAAAATTGTGCCAAAATTATTTTTTATTTACATTGTGCTATGTCAAACAAAAAATAATTTATCATTTTTACTCAAGACCATGTGGTAATGGTGATATACACATGTAATTGATTTTAGATTTTATGTCCCCCCATAATAGAGCTTGTAACACTATGTGTCAACGCATGTTTAGGTGTTACTCTCTGTTAAGTTTGTAACACACTCCCGTCAACACATATTTATATGTTACTTCGTAAATATACCTGTAACATAGTACTTGCAACAAATATTTATATGTTACCGTGCTGATACATCTGCAACACGTTTTTGACCCTTACATAATTTGTGTTACTGTCCATTGTCGTAACACAAATTGTGTGTCACTCTAATTTTACTTGTAACAAATATTACTATGTGTTACATAATTCTGTTACCAAAACTATGTTGTGTTGTAGTGATGGTGGCTTCGGCCACCGCCCTCTTCCTAGAGAAGAGTTGGTTTCTAATGGGTATCTTTGGATTTTCTTGCATATCTCTTGTTCTTATGGAAAACACACTCAATTTTGGATTTTGTTTGATTTGATTCTTGCAAATTGGGTGTGTAGTACCATATCAGTTTGATGCTCTCAACCCAAGCCTTTCTTTCCCTCCTTGAACCATATATTCTTGCACACAAGTCCTCTAAACACCATAGAGGGGTTTTGCTAGGTTGCTCCGGCCTGAATCTGTAATTAATAGAATTTTCAGAGGGGGGGGGGGCGGACTTTCCGCCCTAAGTGGGGGGGGGGATTATCCGCCCCGAGCGAAATCCGCCTGTTAAAGGCAGGGTTGAGGAGGGCAGGCTCAAATAGAGCAGCCAGTCCTCCCCCAACCCTTCCTCAGCCCCCAGCCGCCGCCGGAGCATCCGCCCCTCCCGGAGTCAATTTGAACACTGGATTCTCTGGGCTCTCCCCAGATCTTCTTCACCTTGCCTCCGGGTATATTCTCCTCCGCGATTTTCCTCCAATGAGTGAGGGTAACTCCCTCATCTCTCTCCTTTTGTATGGGATGCATTTTATTTGGTGGAAATCTCGTTGTAGAAGATCCTTGGTGTTGTTCCTTACATGCTAGAATTAGTAGAATTGCAACCCTAGTGCCCGATCTGTTTTGCCATGGTAGATCTGGGCCAATCCAGAAAATTTCCGCGGGGGGCGGATTATCCGCCCCTGCCAGGGCCGGATAATCCGGCCTGGAGATTGAACTCTGGTCTGGTTTGGTCCTGACTCCTGCAATGCACATCATTGGTTTATGGATTGCTTTGCTATTATTTCTATTGTTTTCTCCTGGACTTGTGTGTATGCTTATCTCCATGCTATCCCTCTAATGCTTTTCATAGGTGGTTCCAAGACGACCAAGACCTTCTCCCGTTGTTCTCGTGCACGTTATCTCAAGCCCACTACAGAAGGGAAGTTCATTGACAAAACCGAGGTCAGCAGAGCAGCAAGAGAGGCTGAATGGATGGCAGAGGCAGGAAGGAAACCTAAGAGGACCGCATCTCGCAAGGGCAAACAGTCTCGTCCCAATTACAAGGCTATGGACAGTCTTCAGTATGCCTCCATTCGCCAGACTGATTACTATAATGAGGCTGACAGTGATGGTCCCCCCGAGGACTCTATGTTTTGGAATGCTCACTTTCGGGCTATTCATGATGATGTATATGCTACCCTCAAGCTTCGCCCCATGCATCCTATCAATTTGACTGAGGCTCAATCCAAGTCAAGGCTCATTTAGGCATTAGATGTGACTAACAAGATGGGGTTGCACAACCTCATGACTATCCAATGCAACTATGATTCCTCTGTGGTGCGATAGTTTTTCTCGACTCTTATGATTTTCGGTGATGAGCGTCGTACTATGAAGTGGATGACCGGGACCACAATGATTCAGTCGGACTTTCACACCTTTGGGAAGGTTCTTGGTTATGCATTCCATGGCCGTGACACTCCTTCTGGCCACCGTATCATTTCTCCTCTGAAGCCATCCAAGGATACTGCGCTTGCTCCTTGCCTTACTCCTGATGGTGTTGCTGGTACTTTTGCTGGACTCTCTTGAAGGAAATATGCCCTAGAGGCAATCATAGAGATGATGATATTTCATATGTATCCATGAGTTATTGTAATGTTCCTTGAATATCCATATCAAGCAACTTGTATTGATTGGCAATTATGTGAATTGTTTGTGAAACTCTATACTTGTATGGTTATTTAAGAGTTGTCCCTAGTCGGAGTTTATGTGAGGACACATGTGAATATTAGACTAGCACATCGATTGGTTGATGACTATGTTTCGCAAGTCCTAGACATGGAGATGTCAAACCAATGATGTGGACACATGTTATGAACATGGGGTTGGACTGACCCAACTTGAGACTGGCAATTAGTTGCAGCTCTCTCTCTACACATCGTGTACGTTTCGTCCTTAGACCTGAGATTGTCGCATGTACTTGAGATGTGGATCGACCTACTTTGGGGCTATCAAACGCTGCACCGTAATAGGGTAGTTATCAAGGTAGCTTTCGGGTTTGTCCTGAAGCATGCTGCAAGGCATGGTCAATCAAGATGGGATTTGCCCCTCTCTACTTGAGAGAGATATCTCTGGGCCCCTTGAGTGATCGGATCCAAAAATGCATGGCCGCGCTACATAAGGTTAAGAGTTAACCTAGTAAAGGGATTCTGAATCACAATATCGAGAAAGGGAGGTCAGCTTGGAGCTAGACCAAATATCGTGAGGCAAAGGGAAAGACATGTACTAAACCTTGTGATGGTTCGTCCGATATGATATTTGTATGCGTTTAGGAGTTGGCACGTCTTGCTAGAGGCCGCTACCAACTATTGACAGAATAAGTGTATTCGTGTCATGTCTATACGCATATGAACCTATAGGGTCACACACTTAAGGGGCTGGAAGCCTAATGAGGATTGGATCCGAATTAGACCAGGCTTAGGCTACTAATGTAGAAGCCCACTAGGGACGCCTATATAAGAGAGGGTGGGGGCGTGACCGTGGTCGACCTCGATCATTCCCAGCCACTCCTCACGCCTGTGTCGCGCGTGGACCTAGCAGTCCGTCTGCGACGCTTCCACCTGCACGTGGATACCTCGGAGGCGCTGCATCTGTAGCGTTTGGACGAGCCGCGCAAGGGGAGCTGCTCGTGGGACGAGGACAAGGAGGAGACGTGGAACGTCTGCACTACCTCGACGCGCTTCATCAATTCCGCAACTGCGCGTCTAGTGGTAATCCCGTGATCTATGACAACAGTAATCCTGGTATACACGGTAGAATTTTTTTGATTTGCGCTAGTGTAGCCTACCCGTATCCCTTCATCTCTCCCTTGTATGCCTCCCTTGTTGGCATATTTCGGGATTGCATTTCTCCGAGTGGTGGCAACAATGACCGGATTTGTGGCCATCTGGTTCCTCTCCTTGCTTTTGCCCATGAGTTTGCCACCAACTCTGGTTCAGCTACAAGTTACAAACTGGATGTCATGGACTACATATACCATGAGATGACGGATGCTATGATCAACAGGCTCTCTATTCCTTATGCTCCTTTCATTATGATGCTCATCAAGCATATGTTGCCCCATGAGGATTTTGGCACTGCTCTGGATGGGGTTCACAAGCCCAAGAAAATCTACAACAAGGATCAGAAGACCCATCACCCTTCCACTACCCCGGAGTCCTTCATGCGTGATGCACGGGCTAGTGACCGTCATTCCGCGGTGTCCCCAATGGCACGCGAGGTTAAGCAGCTCACTTGATTCCAGCGGCACATTCTTTGCATGGGCATTGACACTCACAAGGGTCAATATGAGGCGTACCGTAGAGATCATGAGAGGGATCACACACAACAGCTTATTCTCCACCATGTCTCAGGTGCCACTAGCCATCCACCTCCTCCCACTGCTCCGGAACCGTATGCTCAGTGGAACACTTCACGGATCAACTACGGCGAGCTCGAGAGTTGCCTCTTTCCTCTACCACCGAGAGCACCCACTCCTCCAGCTGCTGACGATGATGATGAGTATGATGAAGAGGAAGGGGACGGGAATGACTACGACGAGGATGAGGAGGAGTGACCTTCAGGGGCGTTAGCATCACTCTTCTTCCTTTTTGGCGTTTTGATGCCAAAGGGGGAGAAGTAGTTCTATTAGGTCTCTCGTGGATTTGCAAGGGTCGAGCGCAAGCACTTGTATTTTCGGTGTTTTTATTTGCTTGCTTGTGCTCTTTTTAACGTGAACTATTTGCTATTTGTGCTTGGATTATGTAAGACTATGTCGTGCTCCACTGTTTGGTACTATGTTTGGTATTCATGGACTTATCTATTGTGGATCTCATGGAATTCTGGAGTTATCTATGGAGCATATTTGATGTCATATGGATTCATGGGATTATCTAATGTATGCATCAGTATTGTTGGGATGTGCTTGGAGGCTATCAAGCTAATTATTTTGTTTGGCTATAATCACATCCCGGTGGTATGACCTTGTCTCCCAACCCACCTTGTTTCAATTGTCTTTGCTATGAAATTTGTGTCCTCTCTAGTGTGTGTATTTGTATTCAAATGCAAATTTTAAATATGCACACATCTAGGGGGAGCGTCTTTCATTTTAAGGTGGCATTAGCCGGTTTCATTGCAAATCCTAGTATTGCCATCTAACACCAAAAAGGGGGAGATTGAAAGAACATTTCTTAATCCCTAGTGTTTTGTGTGTTAGATAACAATATCAAGGATTATTTAATGTGTGTTAATGTGTTACAGCTCTCTCTAAGGAAAAAGGGAAAAGTATCTGCCTTTGGGGACAGATAATCCGCCCCCACCAGGGGCGTATAATCCGCCCCTCCCTCTTCCCAAGCAGGCGCAAGCCCCAGAAAGGGGCAGAGTTTTGGCCGGATTTTCCAGCCTCACCGGATAATCCGTCCCTCAGGGGGGCGGATAGTCCTCCCCATTGCTCACCGCCAAGGCGCAAGCCCCAGAGAGGGGGCGGAGTTTTGGCCGGACTTTCCGGCTTGGCCGGATAATCCGCCCCAGGAGGGAGCCGGATTATCCGCCCCCAAGATCTTCACAAAGTCATGTAGGCGCCAGCCCCAGAGAGGGGGCGGAGTTTCTCCCGGAAAATCCGCCCTTGGGGCGGAGTTTTCCTGGGGGGCGGATAATCCGCCCCTAGTGGGGGCGGATTTATCCGCCCCCAAAGTTGCTCAACGGCCAGATCTGGGGAGGGGGTATTTAAGCCAGCCTTCCTCCTCCTGCCAGATCTCTTGATTTATTCAAAAAAGACAAGATCTGATCTGCAACCTTCGTCCAAGAGAGCTCCACCTAGATCCACCCAAAGGCCCCGCCCCTTGGGGAATCGAAGTAGGAGAACTCGATCTTTATCATCAGCAATCAAGCGCTTCATCTCCTCTCCATTCATTTGGAGAATCACCGATCTAGTATTTCTTGCAAATACCTAGATCCTTGTTTTGTTTATATTGATAAACCTTGTCCTTGTGACAACATGTTGTCATCTCGGGAGCTCCCAATTCAGTTGTGGGTGTGTGCCCCGGTAGCGTTGTAAAAGGCACCGGTTCCCGCCTCGAAGGGATCCAATAGTGGAGAAGGTGGATCAGGCCTCTCGTGGCGAGATCCATCGGAGAATAGGGTGAGGCCTATTATGGCGTGGTGGTCTTAGAACCGCCCACCCCTCCAACGCAGATGTACTTCCCTTAACAAGGAAGGAACTGCGGTAAAACAAATCCCTGTGTCTCCGCGTGCTCCACTATGGTTCCTCCGCTCCTCTCTTTATGTGCTTAGTAGTTAGGGTTGCATATAGGTAAATTCTCGTAGTTGCATATCTAGATAATTTACTTTGTGTCAAGCCTAAAATTGAAAAGTATTAAAAATTGGTTAGCACCTATTCACCCCTCCCTCTAGGTGCCCATACGATCCATTTCACAAGCTTATTGATTTCACCAACCACATCCTCCGTAGAGAACTCAAACTGATGCACCTAATGTAATGGCAAGTTCTTCACTCTCAAATTCCACCAATGCTACAAAAGCTATTGGAACAAGAGAGGAAGAACACAAGAGGGAATCCACAAAAGAAACCCCAAGATCTAGATCCAAGATGTTCCCCTCACATAGAGGAGAGCTGGATTGGTGGAGTTCTAGATCTCCCCTTTCAAAACCCCCAAAAATATTAAAGAAATATGGGAGGGATTAAGAGTATTTGCAAGCTCTTGAAGGTAGAAACAACGGAGGAGAGAGGGAGAGTAAGCAACTGGAACCTTGGGGAATAAGGGGGCCTTTTATAGGTCCCCCGCGCCAAATATCCGTTGCAGAACACTTAGCCCGGAGTCTCCGGCCTTCAGGACCGGAGTCTCTGGGGTCTAGACTTCGGCCAGGACTCTGGCAACCCTCCAGATTCTCTATGTACACCCCCCGGAGTCTGGGCCCGAATTTGGGCCGGAGTCTCCCTCCCCCCGCCCTGGAGTCTCCGCCCCCTAAAAAAATAATAGAAAAACCAATACAAAAACAACCATAACCCTTGCATCCAGACTCCGATTTTGATGATCTTGGCTCGTTTTGAAGATAGTAACGAGATCTATAAGATCATATAGGGAACCATCATAGTCCAGTAAGGGAGGATAGAATCAAATGAAGAAATTTTTAACCTATCTATAAAAGATAAACCAGTAAAACATCTAGCATCGAAAACGCAATAGAGAAGCATATGAAATCTTTTTTTCGATGAACTTGAGCTTGTCATGATTAACACAAGCTCAAAATCCTCTCATGGATACGAACCAAATAAGAATCAAGAAAGATGATGCCAAGTATGCAAAGGTTTGAGCTCTCTCCGAAGGATATGATCAAGTTACTCACTCGAGATCCCCTCTTGATAGTACGGTAATCTATCCTATAAACCGGTCTCCCAACTAACAACATGAGACCGACAAAAGGTAAAACCTATCAAGATAATAC
This sequence comes from Avena longiglumis, assembly GCA_030063025.1. Lineage (NCBI taxonomy): Eukaryota > Viridiplantae > Streptophyta > Magnoliopsida > Poales > Poaceae > Avena > Avena longiglumis. The sequence continues at coordinate 18,690,022 of CP125975.1, forward strand.
CTTTGCCTTAATAATTCTACTTGAGCTTGATATAGATGATCTTATCCTTCTCAAGATGGAACTTATTTCTCGATTGATCTTGCTCAGGCTTGCTTGTTGAAGACTTGTGAATTGCTCCCCCCATACAACATGGGGAAACCATTTCTTTGAACTTGTCTTCATCAATCCATGATCACCAAGGATGGAAAGCTTCAAGCATGTGATCTCCTAGAGATGGAGAACCTTGAGCTTGCACTACATTTCTTCTAACTCCATTAGGATCATGTCCCGAAGATACACACAAGGAACTCTATCTTCTTATTCAAAACATTCTTGAGCTTATTTCTTTCTTATTTTTCTTATTCTTCTTCTTCTTCTCCAACATCATTCCAATAGCACCAATATCAAATACTACACAATTATGTGATATTGGTGCCACCACCATATATAGAGCAAACTCCCCCATAATCTATGCAAGTGTGATGAACTTGAATTTCATTGCATGTATTGCCAACCATTACCGTTGGTGGAATTTCCTCTATATATTCCACATGATAAGCGACAACAAAGATGCAAGAGCATGAAATTCGAATGCTTAAGAACAAACTCAAAGCATAAACCAACTTTCCTTAAACCCTCTAAAACTTCTCCCCCATTGGCATCGATTGCCAAAATGGATGAAAAGTTCTAAAAGGCCAATATAGTGAAATTTTCTCCAAAGGTGTGCGTTTGCACATATCCAACGATGAATACTTGGGAGGAAGTAGAACTATATTGAGGACTCAAATATTGCAAAAGAAATAAAATGAAAGAAGCATCATCAAATGACGCAAGCAATGAAAAGATCCAAAAAACAATTGAATACATCAAGATATTATGATAAGATTAAAACGGGTGCTTAAATTAAATATAGATATTCCCCATGATTTGTGCACACATTAGAATAGTTCTATTTGAATACAACATGCACAGATATGGAATCCTCACCCCCCATAAACATTTAAGCCACAAAAGGTGAGCAAGAAGGCAAATGAGAATTCTTAAACGAATTAGAGGAGCTCCCCAAGGATTATGCACTAATTATAATAATTGCATTTGGGCACAAAGTGCACAATCATGGAATCCTCAATCCTCCAACTTATTTAGTAATACAAGACATGAGAGATCCAATATGAGTGCCCAAGGATGCAAACGCAAGATACAAGCACTTATTGGTAAATAAATTTGGAAGCCACGAAGCATAAAAAAGAAATAGAAATATGGTCTCCAAGGAATACAATATCAATTAAAAAATATCTTCTCTTATGTGTATAAGTTTCTAAGTGTCTAACATCACAAGGACATATGCCCACCACTACTACATTTCCCCTTTTAACCAAGGGCCAAAATATCGTCGGATATTTAAGTTCACCCTCGGATATACCGATATCCGACGGTTCACCGTCGGAAACCTCCCGTCGGCTATGCTCGGTCGGCCATTACACTAATAGCTGACGGTACCGTAGGCTAATATCTTTGTCGACGGTAAGCCAACGGTCAACCATCAGACATGTTCCGGTCACCATCCACCTCACGGAAACTTGATGAAGATAATTACCAGTCGGTTATATATTATGCGAGAGTTAGTGTCTCCCATCGACTTTTTTAATAATAGAAATTAATTATAACCGATAGAACAAATAAATTATGGATTACTATGACCAGGGGATAGCAACATCTCTTTCTAAATTTCCGATCGTCTAAAAATTTTCATCCTATGGAAAATTAGGCCCATTTGGTTTTCCGATTCAGCTCTTGTTATATTTCAGCCATGTCAGCCAAAGATCTGTAAATCCCCGTTGTTGTATTTGCATTTATTTCAGCATGTCTATTTTCAATAAAGTGATAACAGCCAAATAAATTCAGCATTGCAGCGATTTCACAGGTTGTAATTAAAAAATGCAGTACAAATGTGAATACAATTACAAGATCTAGTGCATCCAAGTCCATCAGCAGCGACCTTTGTCTGGATCTGACGAAGGCAAGCCCAAGGCAGACTAATATGGTAGCAGGTGAGATAGTTGGCAGCAGAACCACGCCTTGGCTCCTGGCGGCAGAGAACGAATCTCCAGATCCGGCGCCTCTGAGATGCACAGGTGGCCTAATCGGCTCGCTCTCGGCACTGTCGTCACCGCATCCTACAAAGAAACGAATAGAGATACACACATATATATAGAGAGAGAAACATGGAGCAGAACTAGCAACTACATCTGCTTTCATTTGTTACCATGAATCCAGTCCTGCAAAGACTTTGATCCTGTAGTCGTGGCCGCTGCATGCCCCGGCTATTGACTCTAATTAGTACAAATGGGAATCTGCTGCAATTTAGAAGATCCTACAACAATTGATTAGTAGTTCAAGATGATGAATCCAATCTATGTATGCAGATCAAAGATGAGAGGCCGATTGATTAGCAGTTGAAAAATATGACCATGTGTCAGACCCACATATGATCTATCAGCGCCATGGCCATGTGTACGAGGAGACAAAAACCACAGACGGTGAATTAATAGCGATGAGATTACCTCGCTGAAGGATCTGAAAATTCGGCGTGGTCTAGCCTAGTAATAGTAATGCGCATATGGAGATTGGAGCGACGCCGTCCCCTGGGCTCGGGCAACTTGTGGGGCGCGACGTTGGTTGAGGACGGGAACATCTTGAGGTCGCAGGAGGGACGTGCGTAGTGGAGGCGAAGATTGGGGGCGCAGATAAGATATGCACGCAGTTTATATCTTTTTCGCAGAAAAAAACACACGCGGGTTATCCTTTGTTCACGCGCCTAAATATCCGCCCGTGCTGTGGGAATCATTTAAATTCTAACCATCTCGCGCGTGCGTCTCCAAAAAATTATTTATCTAAGATATACAATAAATTGAATAACAAACTAAGTAAATATGAATTATGAGATTATACCCATGTACCAATGTTTACTTGGAATGATTCTAACATTTACATCCATTTTATTTTAATAGTGTACACGGTCGGGTATTAGCGTAAATAGCCGAGAGTTAGATCCTCCCCGTTGAGCAATGGGCTGTACCGTAGGTTATTAGCAGACATACCCGATAGGTTTTCGATAACCGTCGGTTATGAATAGTACCGTCGGTCATCAGCATACTAGTAGTGCACAAAAAACATGCACACACAAACAAGATACATAAGGAAGCACATGAAAAGCAAGATAAAGTCATAAAATATACCAATAAGATTTTTGTTTGAAAGCATGACAAAGGCAGAGATGAATCTTATTGCTCATTAATGAGCTTCAAACACCAACACACCACATACATTACAACTATTACCAACTATTACCAATGAAAATGGAGATAGTTGGAATATATGGAGAAGGGCAACAAGTATCACAAAGGAAAAATCGACTTGCAAAATTTCACTATTGCACATGAGAGCAATTGAGGAAGCGATAGGCAATAATATTGGTAGATTGACATAATTGAGATTGGTGAATCATATGCATAATTGTTTATAGTCCCAATTGTATACACTCATCTCAACTTGCTCACATTTTTAATAAGGAGATCTATTGCGAAAAAAACAAGAACAACAACATTTGCTATTACAGAAGAAAACATGCTACGAAGCAACCTACAAAAGGTTGGAAGCAATATATGTATGCATGAGTAGGGGATACTTGTTACCGAGATATAATTGGTCGGATGTAGAGGATATGAATTCATTGCTCATCCTAGATAGACACCAATTCTTCCTAATTGAAGAGACAAGCATCCAATATATCACGAATGTACCTAAAACACATTAATTACATAATGATTCCAAAACAAATTGGGTCCAAGGTAGTTAGAGAAACTATAATACATAGGATAGAATCCACATAAATATGTGCGTATTGATATGAAATTGAATTTTATGCACATCTTAGCCAATAGGATTTGGTGGAGTTTCCCCTATATATTGGTTGAAGGAAAGAAATCATGCCATAATATAAATGCGCAGCAAATATGCATGCACAAGACTTTCAAAAAACAAAAGAAGATGCAATAGAAAAAAACGCCAAGTAAACCAAGATGACACACAAGAGTGTGTCACGACAAAAGGTGTCCAAATTGTATCAAAGAATCAAATCAACACATGAAAGATCACAAGTTCAACACATGAAATGGGCAAAAGCCAAGGAGAAAAAGATAGACAAGAACATAAATGCTCAAGGATTTATCTCATTCTAAAAGGTCAAGTCAAGAAACAAGGAATGAGATAAAACCAACTCCCAAAAGAGCAAGGTTCCAAAAAACAAACCAAACTCTCCACACTTTTCATGATGGCAGAAAGTACCAAAATGAACAAACGGATCTTCCAAGCACATAAAACATGATATGGATCAAATCAAGAAGCATAAAAGGAGTATTCTTAATAATATAGGATAGCTCCCCATGAATAGTGCACTATGTAGGATTTTTCTTTTAAATGCAAATGCACACAAATGATACCATCACTACTATCTACACAAAATGGATCACAAGAGAAATCCAATACAACTAAATGATCCAAAAGAAGCAAGGAAGACATGGGAGTCAACACATACGAACCAAAAACCAATGTAAATATGATCAACAAATTCTACCATATATGGAGTACTAATTGTACAAAGGCAAGTACTATAGGGAAAAATTTCCGAGGTAGATTGCAAGGATATCCAAGATCATATCTACAACATAAGCATATCGACACATATAAGAATCAATGCTTAGAAAGATAATATTTATAGCTCCAAAAAAGCCACACAATCATTAATGATTAGAGTATCTAGAAGCAAATGGTTTCCATGGAGGATATAGAGGTCTAAATATGAGGAGACACATACCAACAAAAACTCTCACAAACAAGATAAAAAGATGAGAAACAGAGGCATTCAAGCGTATTTGAACTTGTTTGAGGAAAGGTGCCACATAGGAGCTAGATAATTATGAATATCAATTCTAAGTGGCACAACCTCGAATGTCCACATTTTTTAGCTTGTAATATGCACAAAGCATATGACTCCCCCATATTGTGATAAACCATAAACTCTCAACAAGAGCCAAAAATATTCAAATAGAGATAATTAATGGATATTATAGAACTTGAATTTATCATGAGAATGCCATACCACATAGAGACTAGAAAATCTTGCAATATCAATAATAAGTGGTATTTCTCATGTACACAGATTTTTAGGATTGTGGAATGACCAAGCATAACACTCTCCCAAAATGGGATAGTCCATTAATCTCTCACAAGAGCCAAATAAGATACCAAATATTCAAGAGAGGCTCTGAAAGAACATGTGGTCCCCCATGTGTGGTTTTGGTAATTAATGACAATCTCTATGGACTAATGCTTGTATCAAGTTGTACTTGTAGGAATTGTCCATAGGGAATGCTTGAACCATATGTTGGCTTCAAGGTTTGAAGAAGAAGAAAGTGAAGAGGATCAAGTGTGACCAAGGTGTTCAAAGAGTGATCCACAGACTGGTCATATGAGAGTTAAAACTATGAAGATCTCATGCTTAAAGCTTGCCAACCTCGGTGATCATGGATCGCTGAAGACAAGGTCAAAGTAAAGGTTTCCCCCATGTTGTATGGGGGAGTAACTTTCAAGTCTTCATCAAGCAAGTGCGTACAAGAGCAATCAAGAAAGGTGTTCCATCTTGAGAAGGACAAGACCGTCTACATCATAATCAAGTGGAATATGCGCAAGGCAAAGGTATGATCTTGATAGGGTTTCTTTCTTACCGGTCTCGGGATGTTAGTTGGGGAGACCGGTTTATAGGATAGATAATCGTACTATTAAGAGGGGATCTCAAGTGAGTAACTCGATCATATCATTCAGAGAGAGCTCAAACCTTTACATACTTTGCATCATCCTTTCTTGGTTGTTATTTGGATCTTATCCATGTGAGGTTCTAGAGCTTGTGGTAATATTCATAACAAGCTCTAGTTCATCAAAAACGGATTTCCCTTTTATATCATATTGCGTTTTTGATCTTTGAGGTTTTACGGTTTCTCATCAAGAGATGTATCTCACTTTATAATACATGAAATGTTCTCTCTTGGTGGTATCCAATATTTTCACTTTTTGTTGGGTACCTCTTGTTGTCCTCTTTCCAACAAAATTGGTTTCGGGTCAGTCGGAGTTTCCAAACACTAGATATCGCCATTTGAAGTTTGCCTCCTATTTGGTCCAGACCGGAGTCTCCGGTCTGCGTGGACCGGAGTCTCTGTTGTGGTCCGGAGTTTCCTGAACTGTCTCCGTTGGTGACTTAGAATCAGGGCTGGGCCATACTGTATGGGGGTCCAGAGCCAGGTCCGGAGGCTACCCCGGAGTCTCCGGTGTTGGAAGACCGGAGTCTCCGGTCTTGTTGGGTCATGGATGGCCCTGGTCATTCAGATGGGCGGTCCGGAGGCTGGTCGGAATCTCCAGTATAGACCGGAGTCTCCGGTCTGACTTTTCCCCAACGGGCAGAAAACGGTCAGAAATCTATGGGCCTATAAAAAGGGGTCCTTCTTCCCCAATGTCCTAGCTCGAGTTTTACAGGCTTTCTCCTCCATTCTTGACCCTCTTGAGCTTGCTCCCCTTCAATCCCTCCATTGATTCTTGCATATACTTTAGGGATTTGAAAGAGTAGATCTAGATCTACAATCCCACCAATCCATCTCTCATCTAAGTGAGGGGAACATCTTGGGATCTAGATCTTGGAGTCTTTTGTGGATTTCCTCCATTGTTCTTCCTCTCTTATTCCCCCACAAGCTTTTGTAGCTTTGTTGGAATTTGGGAGAGAAGGATTTGAGCACTACTAGTGTTCTTGCCATTGCATTTGGTGCATCGGTTTGAGTTCTCCCCGGAGGATTTGGTGAGTGAAAGTTGAGAAGCTTTTTACTCTTGGGTTCTTGGAACCCTAGACGGTTGGTTGGTGTTGCAGGTTGTGGCCTTGGTGGCATTTTTTGGGAGCCTCCAATTAAGTCGTGGAGAAGTGCCCCAACCTTGTGAGAGGTTCCGGTTGCCACCGACAAGTGCACCGATAGTGGATGCGTGGATCGATCCCATTGGGGTGAGATTCACCGGAGAATAAGGGAGGCCTTTTGTGGCGTTGGTGGTTTGATACCACCCCCTCTCCAAACGAGATGTACTCCATGTTGGGAGGAACTCGGTAAAATAGCGTCGTCCCCGCGTGCCTCGGTTATCTCTATACCCGAGCTCTTTACTTATGCACTTTACATTATGATAGCCTTCGTGCTTGAAGTAATATATATCTTGCTATCACACTGTTGCTTGTGTTGCTTAGCATAAGTTGTTGGTGCACATAGGTGAACCATAGTTGTTCTAGGTTATTCTTGACAAAGTAAATGCTAGTTTAATTCCGCATTTGTTGAGCCACTCTAGGAAAAGTTTTAATCACCTATTCACCCCCCCTCTAGGCGACATCCGTATCCTTTCAATTGGTATCAGAGCCCGGTCTCTCATTTTAGGCTTCACCGCCTTGAGAGTAAAGATGTCGGCTAGAGGATTAGTGCACAATGACATGTTCATATTCGATGGCACAAATTATGATATATGGAAAAATCGTATGCTCATTCATTTTCGGGACATGGACCCAAATTTTGAGCGTATTGTAGATATGGGTTTTTCTCCTCCTATGGATTTCAAAAATCTATCTTGTGAGGATGAGAAAAACTTATATCTCGATGCTCAAGCTTCTAATGTGCTTGTTAATGCTTTGAGCTATGTAGTTACCTCTTCAATCATTCCTTTTTGGAGCGCTCATGAGTTATGGACAAAACTTTAAGATAAATATGTTGTGTCCAATATTGTTGAGGATGATTGTGTTGCTTCCACTTCTGGTCGAGATGAGTTCTCATCCTCTACCACTTCACCAACATGTGACTTTTCACAAGGTAATAATATGGTGAGTGGTGATAGAAATTTCAATTTGGATAGTGTGCCCTCATCTCTATCTAGTTGCAATGATCTATCTTTGGACCTTAACACTTCTATCACTACAAACCTCTTACATGCTTGTGTTAATAGTCCTTACATATCACGTAGAAATGACTTGAATAAATCTCATGATGATATGCTTGTGTTGTCTTGTTGCCATGATAAAAATGCTTCTATTTCCTCTAGTGCTTGTGTTGCTAACCATGTAGAGGAAAATGAAGATTCTATGGGCCAAGACAAGGTTTTTAATAGAGCTACAAGTGCAATCTCATCATCACCTTCCTCCGGTTCTCACATATGCCTTATGGCTAAGGGAAAAAAGGTAACCTCTTTGGATCCCATTGTATCTCATGATGATGATGATGATGAGGTTGAGAATGATAATGATGATTATCGAGGTAAGGATGATATTACCTCTATTAAGAAAATGGGAGAGGTTGTCTATAGTGCTCTCTACAAAAATAAAATTGCTTCCTCCAACCTTCTTGAAATCTTGAATTATGCTATAGAAGGCAATGATCTTATTGAGGAGCAAGAAAACATAATTGTCGTGGTGATATCACGACATATGCCATGGGTAGGCTAAAGTTGGGGCCGATGGATGTGGAGGAATCCGGGGAGGGATGATCAGTGAAGACCGCACTCGTATGAACAAAGAGAAATACAATGTATATAGGATTGAGGCTGTCATGTGGAGATAAGACCTCTTTCTCTACATCTAATCTCTTATAATCTTGCCATACTTGTGGCTACAATCATGCTCCTTGAGCTGTATCTCCTATGCCTCTATCTAGATCTCTCTGTGAGATTGTAGGAAGAAGAAGAAGAGCTCCTATTGAGCTGAGAGGGGAAGAGCCCTTCGGGGCCTCCCCTGTAACGATCCCCCTGGTGCTACTTATAAAGGGGAGCCCAGGGGACAAGACTTGTTCTACACGCTTGGCATCTAGATGGCATATTCTGTGTATCTTCTAGAGATGCTCAACATATGCCTTGGCATCTTTGGAGATGCCATGGCATATTCCTTAGCATATTCTTGATGCCAAGGGCATATTATCTAGCATCTTCTTGATGCCAAGGGAATATTCCATATGCCCAGGTGCCAGTCTGAGCCATGGGCGTCCCAAGACTGGCACGATACTCGTTGGTCTTTTCTTGGCTCGATGGTTAGTCGTCGTAGATGTTGTGAAGGTAGCTGGAGGTGAATAATGGGGTGTTTGGATCTTTATTCCTTGGCCCAAACACCCTGGGATAGGTGGAGACTCGGCCCAGCCTAGAGATGATTCGGCCTGAGGCAGGCAGCCCATCTCAGCATGGAGATAATTCGGCCTGGAGATGATTCGGCCTGGAGATGATTCGGCCTGGAGATGGCAGCCCAGCCGGATTACCAGCGGCCCAGCCGGGGTCTGGTAGCAGCCTGACCCGGCGAGGAATCCCGTGGTGGGCCGACTTAACCAGCGTCGGCCCACCCAAGGCAAAGGGGCGGTGGCGATCAGATCCCATATGGGCCGAACTCGGCCTGAGTTGGCCTGCCCGGGGGTGGTAGAGACGCTGCGTGGCGAGGACCCTCGGTGGGCCGGATCACCCTGTCGCCGGCCTACCCGGGGTGGTTGGCGATGCTGTCGGGTGAGTGAGGAAAGACCTGGCGATGGGGCGATGACTCGGCAGAAGCGTGGCGAGGCTGTAACCTGGCGGGAACGGAGGGAGTACGGCGGGAACGCTGTGGTGGCATGGAAGTGGGTGATGAGCCTTGGGCCAAGTTCGGTGAGGTGCAGTAGAGTTTGACTGGGCCGAGGTTTAAATGATTCGGCCCACACAGGGTATAAGCCTGATTCGGTTCCTGCTGCTCTGATTCGGCCCGGGATGGCCTAACTCGGTCTAGGATGAATTCCGACCATCCGAGGTCTAGGATGAATTAGGATGGACTAATTCGGCCCAAGTACGGTTTTCTTCTCCTTTTCTTTATTCTAATTATATTTCTCGTCTCTTAATTTACTAACTTAGCACTCTATCGAATAACTCGATGTACCAACTCTGGGGTACCTGGGGGTACACCCCCGACATTAGTCCCCGAGGCTATGTGGGACTCATAGAGTCGCTCATAGGCTTTAAATTCAAATATTCCCAGAGTTGATTTTCGACTTATTCCTTGGTCGTATACTTTTATGTCTTATAACCCTTTTGGGCAAGTTTTTGACCTCTGGCCTTCTTGGGCTCTGGTCTTAACCCTTTTTGGGCAAGTTTTTGGCTTCTGGCCTTCTTGGGCACTGCTCATAACCCTTTTGGGCAAGTTTTTGGCTTATGGCCTTCTTGGGCACTGGTCATAACCCTTTTGGGCAAGTTTTTGACTTCTGGACACTGGTCATAATTCTTTTGGGAAAGTTTTTGACTTCTGGCCTTCTTGGACACTGGTCATAATCCTTTTGGGCAAGTTTTTTGACTCCTGGCCTTCTTGGGCATTGGTCATAATCCTTTTGGGCAAGGTTTTTGACTTCTGGCCTTCTTGGGCACTGGTCATAACCCTTTTGGGCAAGTTTTTTGACCTCTGGCCTTCTTGGGCACTGGTCATAATCCTTTTGGGTGAGTTTTAATCCGAGTCATCTGTTTCCAAATCTGAGTTATTCTACTCATATTTGACTTATGTCTCGAATTTGAGTTATCTGGATCGAAATCTGAGTTATATGACTCAAATCCGAGTTACTTTACTCAAAATTGACTCATGTCTTAAGTCTGAGTCATCTGATTCAAATCCGAGTTATTTGACTCAAATCCGAGTTATCTGATTCCAAATCCGAGTTAATTTACTTAATTTTGACTTACATCTCAAATCTGAGGTATATGACTCAAATCCGAGTCATTTGATTCCAGATCCGAGTTACCTTACTCAATTTTGACTTACATCTCAAATCTGAGTCATGTGACTCAAATCCGAGGTATATGACTGAAATCCGAGTCATCTGATTCCAAATCTGAGTCATCTGATTCTAAATCCGAGTTAATTTACTCAATTTTGACTTACATCTCAAATCTGAGTCTCCCGACTCAAATCCGAGGTATATGACTCAAATCCAAGTTATCTGACTCAAATCCGAGTCATCTGATTCCAAATCCGAGTTAATTTACTTAATTTTGACTTACATCTCAAATCTGAGTCTCCTGACTCAAATCTGAGGTATATGACTCAAATCCGAGTCATCTGATTCCAGATCCAAGTTACCTTACTCAATTTTGACTTACATATCAAATGTGAGTCATGTGACTCAAATCCGAGGTATATGACTCAAATCCGAGTCATCTGATTCCAAATCCGAGTTAATTTACTCAATTTTGACTTACATCTCAAATATGAGTCTCCCGACTCAAATCCGAGGTATATGACTCAAATCCGAGTCATCTGATTCCAAATCCAAGTTAATTTACTCAATTTTGACTTACATCTCAAATCTGAGTCTCCCGACTCAAATCCGAGATATATGACTCAAATCCGAGTTATCTGACTCAAATCCGAGTCATCTGATTCCAAATCCGAGTTAATTTACTCAATTTTGACTTACATCTCAAATCTGAGTCTCCCGACTCAAATCCGAGGTATATGACTCAAATCCGAGTTATCTGATTCCAAATCCGAGTTAATTTACTCAATTTTGACTTGCATCTCAAATCCGAGTCTCCCGACTCAAATCCGAGGTATATGACTCAAATCCGAGTTATCTACTTGCCAAGATATAATTTGATCCGATGAGATGATGTCAATTTGCCTTTGATATGGATCCGAGATATAGATCCGAGATTAAGTTTTGGGATATGATAATAGGGCTAATCGCTGAGAGATCTGATTCGAGATGTTGATATGAGATATAGATTCGAGATATGATAAGCTGGCAAATAGCCACCCGAGATACGAGATAACCTGGCAAGATAGTGACATATCAATCCGAGACATAACATAACCTGGCAATCTGGCGAGCTGAATCAAACTTTAGTCCGAATCAGAGATAAGCTAGTACGGCAAGTCCGAATACTAATCCGAATTATAATATACCCTGGCAAGCTGAATCAAATGTTAGTCCGAATCAGAGATAAGCTACCGAGCTGAGTTAAAGTTTAATCCAAGGCATAAATAAACTGACTCAAATTATATCTGAATCATAAATATGCTGGCTGGTGAGCTGAGTTAAAGGTTAATCCAAAATATAAATAAACTGACTCAATTTCTGTCCGAATCATCAATAAGCTAGCCGGTGAGCTGAGTTAAGGGTCAATCCAAAGCATAAATGAACTGACTTAATTTCTGTCTGAATCATCAATAAGCTGGCTGGTGAGCTGAGTTAAGGGGTTAAGGGTCAATCCAAAGCATAAATGAACTGACTCAATTTCTATTTGAATCATCAATAAGCTGGCTGGTGAGCTGAGTTAAGGGTCAATCCAAAGCATAAATGAACTGACTCAATTTCTATCTGAATCATCAATAAGATGACTCAAATTCTTTCCGAATTATAAATAAGCTGGCAAATAGATACCCAAATCAACATAAGTTTTTCTACATCTAAAGGTGATTCTATGGATACGTTGCCTAGTCCCTGAGTTGAGTTATTTTCTCCCCGGGGTGAAGGATCTAATGTTGGTGGCTGAGTTATCTGTTACTTACAGTATGCTTGGAGAAGAGTCTGATTCATTCTTGCTGAGTCTTACCCGCCCTGCTGAGTCAGACTTGGAGACCCCTTTGCTTACCTCTCTGATCTTTGTTCGCCTGGAGGATCTGCAGATGCTCTGTGAAGATGAGGTTGATGAAGATACTCCCGTACGGATGGAAACCCAACCAATGCCACTAAAAGGCCCCACGGTGGGCGCCAAATGTCGTGGTGGTATCACGACATATGCCATGGGTAGGCTAAAGTTGGGGCCAATGGACGTGGAGGAATCCGGGGAGGGATGATCAGTGAAGACCGCACTCGTATGAACAAAGAGAAATACAATGTATATAGGATTGAGTCTCTCATGTGGAGATAAGACCTCTTTCTCTACATCTAATCTCTTATAATCTTGCCATACTTGTGGCTACAATCATGCTCCTTGAGCTGTATCTCCTATGCCTCTATCTAGATCTCTCTGTGAGATTGGAGGAGGAAGAAGAAGAAGAAGAGCTCCTATTGAGCTGAGAGGGGAAGAACCCTTTGGGGCCTCCCCTATAACGATCCCCCTGGTGCTCCTTATAAAGGGTAGCCCAGGGGACAAGACTTGTTCTACACGCTTGGCATCTAGATGGCATATTCTGTGTATCTTCTAGAGATGCTCAGCATATGCCTTGGCATCTTTGGAGATGCCATGGCATATTCCTTAGCATATTCTTGATGCCAAGGGCATATTCTCTAGCATCTTCTTGATGCCAAGGGCATATTCCATATGCCCAGGTGCCAGTCTGAGCCATGGGCGTCCCAAGACTGGCACGATACTAGTTGGTCTTGTCTTGGCTCGATGGTTAGTCGTCGTAGATGTTGTGAAGGCAGCTGGAGGTGAATAATGGGGTGTTTGGATCTTTATTCCTCGGCCGAAACGCCCTGGGATAGGTGGAGACTCGGCCCATCCTAGAGATGATTCGGCCTGAGGCAGGCAGCCCATCTCAGCATGGAGATAATTCAGCCTGGAGATGATTCGGCCTGGAGATGGCAGCCCAGCCGGATTACCAGCGGCACAGCCGGGGTCTGGTAGAAGCCTGACCCGGCGAGGAATACCATGGTGGGCCGACTTAACCAGCGTTGTCCCACCCGGGGCAGAGGGGCGGTGGCGAGCAGATCCCATATGGGCCGAACTCGGCCTGAGTCGGCCTGCCCGGGGGTGGTAGAGACGCTGCGTGGCGAGGACCCTCGGTGGGCCGGATCACCCTGTCGCCGGCCCACCCGAGGTGGTTGGCGATGCTATGGGGTGAGTGAGGATAGACCTGGCGATGGGGCGATGACTCGACAGAAGCGTGGCGAGGCTGTAACCTAGCAGGAACGGAGGGAGTACATCAGGAACGTTGTGGTGGCGTGGAAGTGGGCGATGAGCCTTGGGCCGAGTTCGGTGAGGTGCAGTAGAGTTTGACTAGGCCGAGGTTTAAATGATTCGGCCCACATGGGGTATAAGCCTGATTCGGTTCCTGCTGCTCTGATTCGGCCCGGGATGGCCTAATTCGGTCTAGGATGAATTCCGACCAGGCCGAATTAGTATTAATTCGGCCCAGGTACAGTTTTCTTCTACTTTTCTTTATTCTAATTATATTTCTCATCTCTTAATTTACTAACTTAGCACTCTATCGAATAACTCGATGCACCAACTCTGGGGTACCTAGGGGTACACCCCCGACAATAATTGATGAAAAGTTTGCGCTTGAGCGTGAGTATGCTAATGAACTTGCTCAAGTAAAGGACTCCCTTGAAGAAGAACAAACCACCAAAGAATCTCTTGAGGAGACTTTCACTCTAGAATTATCTAGAGTAAAGGAATACCATGATAGAGAACTTGCGGTGGCTAACTCCTTCAAGATTAAAAATGATGATCTTGAAGTTGCTTATGCTAAACTTGTTGAGGATTTTAAGCACCTCGAAGATGGATCTCGGGTCGTTAAGAGGGAGCTCATAAAACTCACCGAGTCACATGAGCAACTTAAAGCTTCATATTTAAAAGATCTTGAAAAGTTTCCCTCACCTCTTGCTAATAATAATGATGCTTGTGCTACTAACTCTATTTCTTGTGAAGCATCTATTTTGAAGGAGAATGTTGAGATAAAGGCTCAACTTGATTTGTTAACTAGCAACTATGGGAAATTAGAAGAAAGTCATGTTAAGCTCTCGAGCTCGCATGAGGATCTTCTAATGTCACATCCCAAGATTTTCCAAATCTTGTAATGTGAAAAATAAATAAACAAAATAAATAATTGTTGAAATTTAGGGTGAGAAGTAACTTTTTGATTCCAATTGGAAACATCAAAACCTATTTTGATCAAATAAAATCCTAAAGAGATTTAAAAATATAAAAAAATAATAAATAAAGTTATAATAGTTGGAATCACCATTTTTGGATCTTTAAATAAAAAGATATGGTTTTTATAAGCAAAGGTAGAATTATATATAAGGACTATTTTAAAGAGCCAAATTAATCTTGGCCAAGCATTTAAAATAAAATATTTTTGTTTAATAAAAAGAGTAAGGGTTTATTTGAATAAAGAGGATTTATTAAATTTTATTTAAGTAAAGACATTTTTCCTATTTTGAATGAACATTAAAACTTAATAAAGTATTTTATTTCAAGGTATTTAATTTTCAAATAAAACCTACTAAAAAGATTTTTGTAGAAATTTAGAAAGTCAAATAGAGTTTTAAACATATTTGAACCCTATTTGAAATAAAGACTAAAGCCTATTAATTTATTTCTAATAAATAATAAACCCTAAAAATAATTGTTCTATTTTGAACTTTGGAATATATTGTTAAACAGAATTAAAATATACCCAAAGTTTGGTGGTGGTTTGAATTGATTTGGATTTTTAATTGTTTGAATGAAAATCAAAACAGAAAATTCAAAACAGAAAAGGAAAAACATTTTGTATAAAAAAAATGAAACTAACCAGCCCAGCTCGGCAAAGCCCAGTCCAAGCCCAGCAGCCCACCTCTCCCACTCCCTCTCCCTGAAGCGTTTTTGTTTTACCACAGATAGAACCCACGCAGTCACTGATCACTGGCCCCCACCTCCTCTCTCTTTCTTTCGCTGACGAACGGGACCCACTGCCACCTCATCGTCGTCCTCCCCGCGGTGACCACGCCCTCGTCGCCATTTCTGCCGATTGATTGCGCGCTTGATTCCTCATTAACCGCGCGTTGATTCAGCCCCGTGATCACGCTTACATAACCGCCTGCCCCTCCTCTCCAGTTCCCCTCTCTCGCTCGCACCAGATTGCCACCAGGCTGCGCTAATTTTACCATAAACCACGCTCTGCTCTGGCGAGCACTTCCATCATTTCCGGCCAAACCCCATCGCCCCTCGCCTCCTCGACCACACAAGCCTGCTCCCCATTCCCTGGCGCTTCTCTCTTCACCCTTGGCTTGGCCGCGCTTGACCTGCAGCGTCGGCAACGACGACCACAGAGCGCCACCACGGTCTGCAACAACTCCGGCAAACCTCTCTGGTAGTCTCTGACCACGCCTTATCATCTCTTTGATGCTCCGATACTCCCCACTCTTCTGTGCATCTAACAACGTTGTTGCTTGCTCTCTCGCGCTTAGTAACGACGCCACCAACGAAACCTGTGTGTGTCCGACGGTGCCGAGAACTTCGGCGAGGAATTACCATCGCCCCTGTGCGCCCCTTCGCCAACCCCGGGCATGTCGAGCATCTTCGTTCCACGGAGAACATGGTGAGCACATCCAATCTTCCCCTTCCTTCCTGGAATAGCCAGAACGCAGTCGCCTGACCGCTCCACCGCCAGCGCCGCCTATTCCTGGTCACCCACGCTGCAACCGTTGGATCTTGATCCTGTGGCATAGATAGAATCATTAAAACGAAGCGGTACGCTCCATATGCACCGTGCGATTTCAGTAAGATCCAACTCTCCACAGAGCTCAATCCACGCGAACCATTTTTAACCAATCAGAGCCTTCCACGTGGACAACCTTTGTTTAAAAAACAGAATAGAGTCTATTAGATGTTTGATTTTGTAAATTGCATAACTTTTGATCCACACGTCCAAATTTCACAAATTTTATATCAATGGAATCAGAAAGACAAGTAATTTCCAATCATGCACTTTGTTTAGTAAATTGCTTCTGTTAAATTGTTTGTTTTTGCAGAAACTTGTGTAGGCATATTTTGAGTATAAAATTCTTTCTAAAGTTATTTTGGTGATAAAATCTTTGGCAAATGGTTTGTTTTGAACCTAATGACCATAGAAATAAATTTGTGGTTTCAAAAACATATTTGGTGAAGCAAAAGAATAAATCTTTGATTTAAAACATTTCTAGTCAAATAAAAATGTTGTTCTTATGTTGAAAACACTTTTTGAGAAAAACCTTTGGAAAATGTTTTGATTTAAACTCTCTGACCCCAAACACCAAGTTTTAGTATTTTAAAAAATGTATTTGGTGAACCCTATAAAGATTGTTGCTTTGCTAAAGGCATTTTCAACCACATAAAATATTGATTTGGTTAAAAATGGTTTATAGGTAAAATCTTTTGCAAATGGTTTTGCCACTTTTATAAAATGACCAATAAGTGTTTTAGAATGTTTATAACCCATTAGAAACCACTTTTCCAAATAAAACAATCTTTGGCATGCTTGCATGCATTGCTTTGTTTCTATTATTTTATGTGATGTTTGCTTGAATGGTAGATTGAAATTGTGCCTTGCTTGATTAAATTGTAGTGATTTGAAGAGTGTGAATATATATTGCAAGGACAAGGAGTGAACTTATATTCTCTACCAAAAAGGCAAGTGGTGCTTCATGATTTTATTCCTATGTTTTTCAACTATGCACTAGAAATATTTTGCTAGACTTGCATGAATATTTTTGATCTATATGCTATGCTTGGGAAATCCTAGTAGTTGTAGAATTGCTAGAAATCTCTAAGTTAAGATTCTTATCAATGCCATGCTTAGCCTAGCTAGTAGCAACCAAGGGTGGTTATATATTCATGCTATGAGAAAATATTTCTAAGTCTTTGGACTTGTGTTTTGTTAAATAAAACAACTAAGTGAATGAAACACCTGGGTGGAATTGAAGGATTGGTTTGTGTTGAGTGGTTACACAAGGCCCATTTATATGGTTTACCTTGTGTATCTCACTTGTGGAAAGCCACCCAGGAACAAAGGGATTTGAGATGCCATATGTTAAGACGCTTCTAGTGCAGCCACATGGCAATATGGGCTCTGCCTGGATCATATATGTAACACCCTCAGAATCGGCCCTATGCAAGTTTCAGCGCTTCCCACCAAAACCCGCATAGAAACGATTCAAAGGTGCCCACCAGGCACTTGCGTGCGGGTGGAAAACGAAGTAATATCATTACACAATAGTCCTCGATGGAACCCACAGAACATATATATACAACAACGACTCAAAGAGTCAAGAATACAGATATACAATACAAAGATCCAAATCACCTTTAAAACGATATAGCGTCCGAGTACGGACAAGATGCAAATGGGGCTAAGAGCCCTGGAGAATAAACAATGGCGTCCATAACCCTGCCTAGGCCAAGCCGGAAGGGTAACCCTGCTAACGATGTCGAAACCTGCTAAAACAAAAGGGGTGACGACAAAGGGCAAAGGAAAAAGAGGAGCGTCAGTACTGAGGCCAGTACACGGCGAGGCTAGAATTCGGCGGTCCTCGCCTACATAGGTATGGTGGATCAAGCAGCTGCGGGCATGCACTAAACAATCTATAGAGACTCGATACAATGGCGGCTATCGAGAGGGATAAGAAAGACCTATTCGAACCAACCGATGCTACCACCAAACATACCCATCCCGGTATTTCTCGAGACCAACGAGGAAGTCAACCGAGGAACTCACACGTTGGCGTTTTATTTATTCGCTTATCGTTGCAGCAATTACTAGTCGTATAGATAGTCATCCCGATAGAATAAGTAGTGGGCACTTTTAGTTAACCATTCCGCTAGAAGTTGCAACACTTACTAGTCGATACAATTAGCATGAGATATCCCAAACCCAAAGCTTGTTGGTACTTTTATTTGGCCATTCCGTTGCGGTGAAGCTGATTACTAGTCATACGGATACAAGTCAAATTATAAGAAACTTTAGTTATAGTTGTCTATGATCGAGAACTGTGCTCCAAGTCGTCCATAACCGCGGACACGGCTTTTCGAAAAGATTAAACCCTGCAGGGGTGCACCAAAGTATCCACACGCACTTCGACCCTTTTTGCCAGATTAGTTAACATACACCTATCGGTATGTCGGCGGGGCCTAAGTCATGACGTTTCCCAGACCCAAAGCAAGTACATGGGGGCCACCCCACTAAGCTACCCGCAACGAAGTCGACCGGTCTCCGAGACGGACTCAGGGTTTGCGTCAATGGTTGTAAACGACTGGGAACCCGAAAATGAGACTGGGCTTGTCGATACCGCGAAAACACTCCGCTTACCTAAACAGTACAGGTGCGATTGCACAATTTAAATTAAGCAAGAAAGCATGGCGTAAGTACAGGATAGTAATAAAGCCCCAAACTACTTGTGGCCCCAAAGACAAGACTTGGAATCAGTACTAAATCGATGGGGTGCCCATACACCCCATTCGTGGTTAGCGCGCCGATCTCGGAACAGTGTCAAGAACTCGGGTCCTACGGACACAAGCGGACGTTAACAACCAAATAACATCTATTGCCCAATTGCCTCTGCATTTACCTACTTCTAATTTTAGTTATTAAACAATAATTAAATCCATGATCATCTCCAACATTAAACATATGGCGATACTCCAACAACTGAGGTACTGGACGACACACAACAACACTTGAGCAAGCGACTACGACGCGCAAGTCCAACTATCTACCAAAAAAACAGGTAATAGGATGTGTCCAAGGAAATATAAGGCTGCAAGGGATATCCCGGGCACGAAAACTAGAGCATCGCAACACAGATAGCAATAGATCAACAGGAGGGAATAAATACTATAAAAGTAAGATAGGTAGAAAGGGGGAGATGCTTGCCTGAAAACATTGCCGAAGATTCATCCGAAGGTCGGGTCGACACTCGCATCAACTCATCGGCCTAATCCGTGAAGAAGCAAAGCACTAGAAGAAACACCGGATGGACTATTTAATACTACGGTAGAAAATCGGGCATGATGCATGTATGATGTATGACATGGCAGGCATGCGATGCAATTAGGCCATATTAAGCGGAACCAGGGTCCCGATAATTATTTACTAGGTTCATGTTGTTTAGATACCCCACATTTTAAATGTTATCTTATCAAGGCAAAAACATGGCATCGGTTTACTACACAAGTTTAAATGGGGCCAATATTGGACTAGAATCGCCCGCATATGGACCCCATATTTAATTTAGGTGACTCCTCCAAATAGCCCCAAACTCCCACAAACATGTATGCATGCAAACATGTTCATTTAATATGCAACAAGATGATAATGTCATATTATAAAAATAATGGGGTCTCGGATAGGGAATCACATTAGGGTTCGGCGAACTTGGGCTCCGAGGGGTTCGGGGTTGGTCTCGGGGTTCGACGGGAGAACGGCTCGACGAGATCGGTCTCGGACAACGGAAGCCGATCTTGTCGCATCCGAGAAGAAGGACTTGGTTGGCGTCGGGGGCACATCGGATCCGCCCTGGTCGGTGTCGATCTTGTCGTTGCGAAGATCTTGTTGGGTCCGCGCCATCGAGTCGGTCTTGGCATTCAGGGTGAAGAACTTGGCGTCCTCGAGGAAGTACTTGGCGTATCCGAGTCGACGACCTGGGCGCCGTTTCCGGGCATCGATCCGGAAGAAGTACTTGTCGATCTGCGGTCTTCGGTTCGTAGAAGAGCTCGTCCGGGGATTCTCTTGGTCCGTGATCTTCGGGTAGCTAGTCTTGGCGTTCCGTGAAGAAGACCTCGTCGCTCCAGGAGAAGATCTTGGGGTTCCGCGTCGAAGGCCCTCGGGTACGGGGTCTCGGCGAACTTGGCGTGTCGAGGTTCGGGGAACGGGCTTCAAATCCAGGAACGAGGGTCTTCGGTTCCCGTGAGGAAGATCTTGATGTACCGAGGGTTGCGGGTCCTTGACGGCAACAGTCTCGTGGAAGAGCTTGGTTAGACATCGGCACACGGTACATGGATTCTCGGAAGGACTTGGCGTTACGGACTTGGTCTTCATTTGGACGCTTCGACGAGTGATCGAGTGGCGTTCGGCTCCAGAGCAACACATCCCCGCAACTTCAACTGAGCTGAGTCACAAGCAGCAACACCTTACCATCGACCAAAAGACAACATGACATGCACGGTCAACCAACCAAAGCAGAGGTCGAGCGCGCGAGCTGGAGCAGAGCTTGGCTGCAGGGGTGAAGGCATCCGAGGCGGCGTGAGCCCTGGACCGCGCGGACGGAGAAGAGGAGGACCAGGCCTTGTGGCGAGGCGGACCTGGCGGAGAGGCGGGGACGGGCGCTGTTGGGCAGCACCGCTTGAGCGAGCGGACGGCGGCGGCCGGACTCAGGCCAGCGGTGGCAAGCGGCGGTCGCGAGGAGGCGCTGTCGGGGAGGGGCGGCGGTCTCTACAGGGTGGCGCGACGGACGAGACCGCGGCGAGGAAGAAGCAGGCCAGCGGGCGAGCTTGAGAGGTGGCGGCGGCGCTGGATGGGGAGGAGCGATGTAGGGAAGAGGAGGTGGGGAAACAGGGCGGTAGCCAGGAGGTCGAGGAAAAAGGCGACGAGGCGGGCGTCGGGCTCCTGGCGGCAGAGCACGAGCAGGGCGCCGGTGACTGAACGCGAGAGGCGGCAGAAGCCTTGCGGGAAGGGGAGAGAGAAGCGCGGCGGGGCAGGACTCGACGAGGCGACGGGGATCAAGGCGACGCGGACGGCGAGGTTGGGCTCGCAGACGGGAAGCTGCGGGGGTGAGGCCGATGGGGACGTCGCGCTCGTACGGGAGCAGGGAGGAGGGTCCTGGCGGCGGGGAGCGAGCGCAGAAGGAGGGGGAGAGGACCCGGATCGAGCGACGGGGTGGGACGCGTGCGTGTGTTTGTGGGTGTGGCCAGGGTGTCGGTGGGGAGTTCGTGAGAGGCTGCGGGGAGAGGCGGGGGAAGTGGGACCTACCGGGTGGGTCCGGTTTTGATGGGGTGGCAGGAGGCGTGTGTGCAGAGCTGTGGGGTGGCTGGGATAGTAGAGGAGTTGGGGTGAGGTGGCGTGGTGAGTGGTGGGGATTGGGGCCAGGGTGATGTGGCGCGCTGTGATAGGGTGGAGTGAGGTGGAGGGGGCTGGGTAGACTAGGTTTAGGTAGAAAAGGGTTTGGGGAGATCTGGGGTAGATAGGATTAGCACTAGATATTTTGATTCGGGTTTGGAGGTGGCTGGCCGGCTGCCTCCCAAAAATAATATAAACTTTTATTTTAATTTAAAAATAGATTTTTGTAAATAGTTTTTAGACAAATAAAAGACCCGGAAAAGTCCGGAGTTTTGATTTGAAATTAAGACGGGGAATATTTAGAAAACAAAACTAGGCTTTTAGAAAATAGTTTTAGAAAAACAAATGCATGATGACATGACGATGCTCAAATGCAATGTGGCATGATGACATGAGCATGCGGTCATGATGATGCAATGCACAAAAACAACGCGATTTTCTAGTAGTGGTTTTGCGGGGCGCCACAATTCGACACCACTAACAATGGATCTCGCCCTCGAGATCCGCCTCATCGTACCGGAAAGAATGTCGGTGATCTGCATCTTCTCGCTTCGTGTAGATATTCGCGACACCACTAACAAGAGGTCGTTATCCGTGATCGACGAGAGAACACTCCGGGAAACAAAGGCGAAGGTAGAGGTATCAACCAATCAATCCACCTCTAACTTCGATAGAAAGAGAGAATCGATGCATTCACATCCACTTCAATGTACACAAGCGAATAGAGTGAGTAGTCGGCATGGGGGCCAATCCATCACGCACCCAAACTATTACTCTGCACAATTAGTAGAAAAGCGTGCAACCATTCTTGGAATCAGACTGAAGATCTTGACAATCGAGGTTCAGAAACAAAGGAGTGATGCAGACTCTGCATCGGATCTGGCGTAGATGATGTCGTCGCGTCGGAAAACACCGGAAGGCACGAGAAGGAACAAAGAGAAGTCCATCGCAGAAGGATTCCTCGGATAGCATGAAGACCAGATGTAGCAACACCGTTACCAAAGGAGGCGAAACCCTAAAGGTACGATGGAACCCAACCACGAGAAATCCTGGCTCAAGAGAGAGAAGAGCGGATTCAAAACACGCAGAGGTGAGAGGAGAGCAGCAGAGGGTAAGGAGTAAAATCAGACCTAATCGTAACTATCCAACCGATTTTACAAAAATAGTTTTGACACTCTACTTGGCCGTTAGCTAGGTTATCCTACAAATTTGGACTTGTGGGGTATCGCAACTGCTGAGCTCTGATACCACTCTGTAACACCCTCAGAATCGGCCCTATGCAAGTTTCAGCGCTTCCCGCCAAAACCCGCATAGAAACGATTCAAAGGTGCCCACCAGGCACTTGCGTGCGGGTGGAAAACGAGGTAATATCATTACACAATAGTCCTCGATGGAACCCACAGAACATATATATACAACAACGACTCAAAGAGTCAAGAATACAGATATACAATACAAAGATCCAAATCACCTTTAAAACGATATAGCGTCCGAGTACGGACAAGATGCAAATGGGGCTAAGAGCCCTGGAGAATAACCAATGGCGTCCATAACCCTGCCCAGGCCAAGCCGGAAGGGTAACCCTTCTAACGACGTCGAAACCTGCTAAAACAAAAGGGGTGCCGACAAAGGGCAAAGGAAAAAGAGGAGCGTCAATACTGAGGCCAGTACACGGCGAGGCTAGAATTCGGCGGTCCTCGCCTACATAGGTATGGTGGACTGAAGCGGCAGCGCGGCATGCACTAAACAATCTATAGAGACTCGATACAACTGGCGGCTATCAGAGAGGGATAAGAAAGACCTATTCGGAACCAACCTGATGCTACCACCAAACATACCCATCCTGGTATTTCCCCCTCGAGACCAACTGAGGAAGTCAACCGAGGAACTCACACAGTTGGCAGTTTTATTTATTCAGTTATCGTTGCAGCAATTACTAGTCAGGTATAGATAGTCATCCTGATAGAATAAGTAGTGGGCACTTTTAGTTAACCATTCCGTTGTAGTTGCAACACTTACTAGTCAGATACAATTAGCATGAGATATCCCAAACCCAGCAGTTGTTGGTACTTTTATTTGGCCATTCCGTTGCAGTGAAGCCGATTACTAGTCATACCGGATACAAGTCAAATTATAACAGTAAACTTTAGTTATAGTTGTCTATGATCAAGAATTGTGCTCCAAGTCGTCTATAACCGCGGACACGGCTTTTCGAAAAGATTAAACCCTGCAGGGGTGCACCAAAGTATCCACACGCACTTCGACCCTTTTGCCGATCGGTTAACATACACCCATCGGTATGTCGGCGGGCCTAAGTCATGACGCTTCCAGACCCAAAGCAAGTACATGGGGCCACCCCACTAAGCTACCCGAACGAAGTCGGCCGGGTCTCGAGACGGACTCGTGGTTTGCGTCAATGGCAGTAAACGATGGGAACCCGAAAATGAGACTGGCTTGTCGATACCATGAAAACACTCCGCTTACCTAACAAAGACAGGTGCAAGATTGCACAATTTAAATTAAGCAAGAAAGCATGGCATAAGTACAGGATAGTAATAAAGCCCCAAACTACTTGTGGCCCCCAAAGACAGTACTTGTAATCGGTACTAAATCGATGGGGTGCCCATACACCCCACCGTGGTTAGCGCTCGATCTCGGAACAGTGTCAAGAACTCGGGTCCCACGGACACAAGTGGACGGTTAACAACCAAATAACATCTATTGCCCACCTGTGCCTCTGCATTTACCTACTTCAATTTTAGTTATTAAACAATAATTAAAGCCATGATCATCTCCAACATTAAACATGCGGCAATACTCCAACAACTATGGTACTTGACGACACGCAATAGCACTTGAGCAAGCGACTACGACGCGCATGTCCCACTATCTACCAAACAACAGGTAATAGGATGTGTCCAAGGCAATATAAGGCTGCAAGGGATATCACGGGTACGAAAACTAGAGCATCGCAACACAGATAGCAATAGATCAACAGGAGGGAATAAATACTATAAAAGTAAGATAGGTAGAAAGGGGGAGATGCTCGCCTGAAAACATTGCCGAAGATTCATCCGAAGGTCGGGTCGACACTCGCATCAACTCATCGGCCTAATCCGTGAAGAAGCAAAGCACTAGAAGAAACACCGGATGGACTATTTAATACTACGGTAGAAAATCGGGCATGATGCATGTATGATGTATGACATGGCAGGCATGCGATGCAATTAGGCCATATTAAGCGGAACCAGGGTCCCGATAATTATTTACTAGGTTCATGTTGTTTAGATACCCCACATTTTAAATGTTATCTTATCAAGGCAAAAACATGGCATCGGTTTACTACACAAGTTTAAATGGGGCCAATATTGGACTAGAATCGCCCGCATATGGACCCCATATTTAATTTAGGTGACTCCTCCAAATAGCCCCAAACTCCCACAAACATGTATGCATGCAAACATGTTCATTTAATATGCAACAATATGATAATGTCATATTATAAAAATAATGGGGTCTCGGATAGGGAATCACATTAGGGTTCGGCGAACTTGGGCTCCGAGGGGTTCGGGGTTGGTCTCGGGGTTCGACGGGAGAACGGCTCGACGAGATCGGTCTCGGACAACGGAAGCCGATCTTGTCGCATCCGAGAAGAAGGACTTGGTTGGCGTCGGGGGCACATCGGATCCGCCCTGGTCGGTGTCGATCTTGTCGTTGCGAAGATCTTGTCGGGTCTGCGCCATCGAGTCGGTCTTGGCATTCAGGGTGAAGAACTTGGCGTCCTCGAGGAAGTACTTGGCGTATCCGAGTCGACGACCTGGGCGTCCGGTTTCTCGGGCATCAGATCCGGGAAGAAGTACTTGTCGCATCTGCGGTCTTCGGGTTCAGGTAGAAGAGCTCGTCGTCCGGGGATTCTCTGGGTCCGTGATCTTCGGGTAGCTAGTATTGGCATTCCGTGAAGAAGACCTCGTCGCTCCAGGAGAAGATCTTGGGGTTCCGCGTCGAAGGCCCTCGGGTACGGGGTCTCGGCGAACTTGGCGTGTCGAGGTTCGGGGAACAGGCTTCAAATCCAGGAACGAGGGTCTTCGGTTCCCGTGAGGAAGATCTTGATGTACCGAGGGTTGCGGGTCCTTGACGGCAACAGTCTCGTGGAAGAGCTTGGTTAGACATCGGCACACGGTACATGGATTCTCGGAAGGACTTGGCATTACGGACTTGGTCTTCGTTTGGACGCTTCGACGAGTGATCGAGTGGCGTTCGGCTCTAGAGCAACACATCCCCGCAACTTCAACTGAGCTGAGTCACAAGCAGCAACACCTTACCATCGACCAAAAGACAACATGACATGCACGGTCAACCAACCAAAGCAGAGGTCGAAAGGCGAATGGAGCAGAGCTTGGCTGCAGGGGTGAAGGCATCCGAGGCGGCGTGAGCCCTGGACCGCGCGGACGGAGAAGAGGGGGACCAGGCCTTGTGGCGAGGCGGACCTGGCGGAGAGGCGGGGACGGGCGCTGTCGGGCACCACCGCTTGAGCGAGCGGACGGCGGCGGCCGGACTCAGGCCAGCGGTGGCAAGCGGCGGTCACGAGAGGCGCTGTCGGGGAGGGGCGGTGGTCTCTACGGGGTGGCGTGACGGACGAGACCGCGGCGAGGAAGAAGCAGGCCAGCGGGCGAGCTTGAGAGGTGGCGGCGACGCTGGATGGGGAGGAGCGATGCAGGAAAGAGGAGGTGGGGAAACAGGGCGGCAGCCAGGAGGTCGAGGAAAAAAGCGACGAGGCGTCGCTGGCTCTGGCGGCAGAAAGCACGAGCAGGCGCCGTGGTCGAACGCGAGAGGCGGGGCAGCCCTTGGCGAGAAGGGAGAGAGAGGCGGGAAGCTACGGGGGTGAGGCCGATGGGGGCGTCGAGCTCGTATGGGAGCAGCGAGGAGGGTCCTGGCGGCGGGGAGCGAGCGCAGAAGGAGGGGGAAAGGACCCGGATCGAGCGACGGGGTGGGACGCGTGCGTGTGTTTGTGGGTGGGGCCAGGGTGTCGGTGGGGAGTTCGTGAGAGGCTACGGGGAGAGGCGGGGGAAGTGGGACCTGCCGGGTGGGTCCGGGTTTGATGGGGTGGCAGGAGGCGTGTGTGCGTGCAGAGCCAGGGGTGGCGGGCTGGGATAGTAGAGGGAGTTGGGGTGAGGTGGCAGCGGGTGAGTGGTGGGGATTGGGGCCAGGGTGATGTGGCGCGCTGTGATAGGGTGGAGTGAGGTGGAGGGGGCTGGGTAGACTAGGTTTAGGTAGAAAAGGGTTTGGGGAGATCTGGGGTAGATAGGATTAGGACTAGATATTTTGATTCGGGTTTGGAGGTGGCTGGCCTGGCTGGCTGCCTCCCAAAAATAATATAAACTTTTATTTTAATTTAAAAATAGATTTTTGTAAATAGTTTTTAGACAAATAAAAGACCCGGAAAAGTCCGGAGTTTTGATTTGAAATTAAGACGGGGAATATTTAGAAAACAAAACTAGGCTTTTAGAAAATAGTTTTAGAAAAACAAATGCATGATGACATGACGATGCTCAAATGCAATGTGGCATGATGACATGAGCATGCGGTCATGATGATTCAATGCACAAAAACAACGCGATTTTCTAGTAGTGGTTTTGCGGGGCGCCACAATATAGGTTGCAATAACTTAGCCAAATGGAAAGTTGGTGGTAGGGGATGATAGGTTGGAACGCGTCCATTCTGGTCTAAGGGAAGGCTTCTAAAAGATCTTGTCTTGGTGAAACCAAGTCTTGTGGGGAAAGTGCACCACCTCTACAGAGTGTAAAATCTAAGTACTTAGCCATGTTCCTGGTAAAGGACAATTTGAGCATCAAGACATGGAAGCTATCAAGAATCTCCTCATCCCAATTTCTAAGTAAAAACTTGTGGTTGAACAAGGGTTGAAGGATCACCAATTTCTATCGGGAGATGCCTTGGGTGATTTTGACAAACAAAAACTTAGTGTTTTCAAATGATAAGGAAAATCTATTTTGAGCAAAGCAAGCCTAAGCTCCACTTAGCCAAATGCATATAGATGATAGACTCCACTATACTACCATAGTATCACTTGCCAATACAATTCAAATGTATTGACCCTTGTGGCTGTAACTTGTTATGTTGCAGGTTTGTTTGATGTTAGTGAAGTGTGTTGATTAGGATTACAAGTCTACAACCAACATGTTTGCCTGTGGCACTTTGAAGATGAAGGACCCCATGCTATTGTTATATTCTGCTGCATTGTAATGAGATAGCCAAATGAGCTATGTAAGATGTAATGAATTATTTTATTCCTGGTTATAAAGTTGTATTATGACCTTTGTTTCTTCATATTACATCTTAACTGTGGATGCTAGCTATTGATTCAGGGACTAGCATTGTAAACACAGGGATCTCTACCTTATTAAAGGTTGGGACCCCTCTACTGATGGTATCAGAGCACTGTGTTGCCTGTAGGATTTGTAACCCTAGGATTGGACAAAACCCCTTAGAAAAAAATAGGAGTTGTATTTGTTCCAAAACTTATTTCCAAACAATCTTGTAAACTCTTTCCTCAAACATTTTGGTTTTGATTCTACATCTCTTCCTTTTCAAACTTGATGGATAAAACCTCCACCATGAGCAAAGAATTCAACATGAGCAAAGGACTTCACCAACTCAAGTGATTTCAACCTTATTCTCAACAAGGACTTCAACTTGGATATCACTAAGGACTACAAGTGAGACAAAGAAATGTTACTCAAGAATTGAAGACTAAGGAAATACAACTTAGAAGGAACCATCATCACCTTTGAAGTTTTGTGACCAAGATTCAAAAAAATTCTCCAAGGATACAAAGATATTGATCAAGAAGAATCAACTAAGAAGGAAGAAATGATACCAAGTGAACCATATAGTTGGACCACCATGTTCAGTTTAAATTAAACCCACCAACTTATGTGGTGTAGCAAAAATATTTTGTTGTCTAAAAATGTGCTTGAAACTTGTTGTTTGAGTGGAAGGATTGTTTGTGATTGCTTGCACATTTCTTGTGTGAAATTGTTGTGTGTGATTAGAATTATTTCCTTAGAAATATTTTGCCTATTCTAATCCCAATCCAACCCAAACAGATGACTACTCCAAGAAACTCCAACATCAATAATGGTGACAACAACAACCAAGAGATGCACATGAGAGAACAACTACTAGCAAATCAAACCCAGTTGAATCAGATGACAACTCAGTTTTTAGCCAACAACAATGAGTTAGACCCAACCATGCAAAAGTTTTTGGAAATCCAATCCCAACTGTTGCAAGGGATGACCACTCAAATGATAAACATGGGAGACAACTCTACCCAAGGAGATTGTGATAACAATGATGTCAAGGATGATATTCTAGAAGGAACTCAAGCTTGCAATATTTGTGGAGACAAGGATCACACTTCCAAGGAGCATGAAGATCAATGCCCCAATTATGAAGAGAAACATCCAACTGACCAGTGCCCCACATCTCAAGCTACTTGTTTCCTATGTGAAGGAAATAATCATGTCCCTATCCAATTTCCCATCTATTCCATAGTTCAACAAAGGAAACAAGGTGGAGTGCAACAACAGATTGTAGACTTCCATGAGGGAACAACTTCTGACAAGAAGGATGAAGGTAAAGTCAAAACCATGCATCATAAGGCCAAATCCAAAGTGACCACCAAGTGTTGCTACTCTTGTGGAGAAGAAGGTCATATCTCAAGTAACTGCCCCAAGAAGAGAGAAAGATTTCCCACCTTTGTGGTGAAATATGAAGAGCATGAACTAGAAGAACTCCTATCTTTGGAGAGACCCAAAAAGAAGAAGAAGGACATAAGCCAGTTGCAATGTTACAATTTCAAAGAGATGGGACACTATGCCAGTGATTTCCCAGAAAGGAAGAAGAACCAAGGAAATAAAACAGAGGCTATGATACCAAAGGAAAAGAAAGATATCAGCCAAGTGATGTGCTTCAAATGCAAAGAGCTAGGCCATTATGCAGACAAGTGTCCAGAGAAGCTTCATCAAAACCCCAAGCAAGCCAAGAAGTAATCTAGTTGGAAAAATTTTAAGGGTGGTAGTACCCTAGTTGCTTGAACCAACTTGTAACCCCTGGCCTTTCCAAATCTCGGGACGAGATTTATTTTAAGGGTGGTAGCCTGTCACATCCCAAGATTTTCCAAATCTTGTAATGTGAAAAATAAATAAACAAAATAAATAATTATTGAAATTTAGGGTGAGAAGAAACTTTTTGATTCCAATTGGAAACATCAAAACCTATTTTGATCAAATAAAATCCTAAAGAGATTTGAAAACATAAACAAATAATAAATAAAGTTATAATAGTTGGAATCACCATTTTTGGATCTTTAAATAAAAAGATATGGTTTTTATAAGCAAAGGTAGAATGATAAATAAGGACTATTTTAAAGAGCCAAATTAATCTTGGCCAAGCATTTAAAATAAAATATTTTTATTTAATAAAAAGAGTAAGGGTTTATTTGAATAAAGAGGATTTATTAAATTTTATTTAAGTAAAGACATTTTTCCTATTTTGAATGAACATTAAAACTTAATAAAGTATTTTATTTCAAGGTATTTTAGTTTTCAAATAAAACCTACTGAAAAGATTTTTGTAGAAATTTAGAAAGTCAAATAGAGTTTTAAACATATTTGAACCCTATTTGAAATAAAGACTAAGGCTATTTATTTATTTCTAATAAATAATAAACCCTCTCCATACATATTGTGTGGTACACTTTTGTTGGTGATTTTTATGAAAATTCGTTGGTGGGAACGATACATTCGTTGGAGGGTTCGGTTGCCTGTTATATGAGATAGGAAAAGCCCCTATCATAGCGTTACAATGTTTGGTATGTGTCCAAGTGGTGTACTACACCATATCAGTACACATACCGTTTACATCTCTAATACCCCCCCTCCTTAATAGAAACTGGGAGAGGTTGAGATTATGCTTAAACTCATCTAGTTTCTTATTACATAATGCCTTTGTAAAACCATCAGCAATCTGATCCTTACTAGATATGAACCAGACATCAAGTTGCTTGGCAGCAAACCTTTCTCTAACAAAAAATAATCAATCTCAATATGCTTGGTGCGAGCATGAAAAATTGGATTAGCTGATAGAAAGGTAGCACCAAGATTATCACACCATACACATGGTTTCTCCTTTAGTGAGATTCCAAGCTCTTTAGGAAGAGCTTCAACCCAGATGAGTTCAGCAGTAGCATTGTCTATAGCCTTGTATTCTGCCTTTGTGCTAAAACGATAAATAGTACCCTGCTTTCTGGCACTCCAAGATATAAGATTAGAACCAAAAAAAATATAGCAAAACCACCTGTAGATCGACGATCATCAAGATCACCTGCCCAATCTGCATCAAGGTAGGCACTAAGAAGAGTGGAGAAGGACTTCTGAAAGGTGAGTCCAACCTGTTTGGTTCCATTAATGTACCTCAAGATCCTTTTTACTATAGTCCAGTGAGCTGTGGTAGGAGCATGTAGATATTGGCAGACTTTATTAACATAAAAAAATATGTCAGGCCTTGTGAGAGTAAGGTACTGAAGAGCTCTAACAACGCTCCTGTACTGAGTACTATCCTCAGGACCAAGAGGAGTACCCTCGGTCAGGAACAGTTTGTCATTAACTGAAAGGGGTGTAGGGCACGACGAGCAATGACTCATACTCACACGTTGAATGATATCATTAGTATATTTTTCCTGATGCAACAAAAGACCATCAGAGTGCTTATGAACCTCAAGACCCAAGAAAAATGCAAATCTCCAAGATCTTTGAGAGCAAAGTCTGAACTAGGAGTATGCAGTACAACTGATATGGCAAAATCTGAGGAGCTAGTCACAATAATGTAATCAACATATATGAGGAGAAACATAGTGATACCTTCCTTGTTGAATAGAAACAAAGATGTGTCAGCCTTTGATGGAGTGAAACCCAGAGTGTGTAGCTTGGAACTGAGACGAGAGTGCCATGCTCGTGGGGCCTGTTTCAATCCATCAAGAGCCTTGTCAAGTTTACAAATATAATAAGGAGTAGTGGAAGATTGGAACCCTGGTGGTTGTTTCATATAAACTTTATCTTCCAGAACACCATGTAAGAACGCATTCTTTACATCTAGCTTCCTTAAACTCCATCCTTTTGAAACTGCGACAGAGAGAACAAGCCTGATAGTTGCAATTTTAACAACTAGAGTAAAAGTATCTTCATAGTCAATACCATATCGTTGTTTGAAACCTTTTGCAACTAGCCTTGCTTTATACCTGTCAATACTGCCATCAACACTCTTTTTAATATGGTAAACCCACTTATAGTCATTAACATTCTTCGTGGATCGGGGTGGAACAAGATGCCAAGTGTTGTTTGCAATGAGAGCATCATATTCCTCCTGCATGGCTTTCTTCCAATTTGTATCAGAGAGAGCATCATTTACATTTTGTGGTTCTCCGGTAGTTGTCAACATAGCATACCTTACCATACCATCGTTATATTTTTTGGGATGTAGAATACCTTTTTGCAGACGCATTTGTACTCCAACAGCAGGAGGCGGCACAGGATCTGGTGGAGCAGAAGATCTAGCCGACGCGGTGCGATCCTGAGCGGGAGAATCCCTGCTATCATTGTCGGGAGGCGCAGGGGTGCGCATTGAAGGTGATGGCGTGAGCGCGTGCTCCTGTTGGCGCGATGCAAAGGACTAAAGAGACGTGGCGGGTGCACGTTGGAGGAGCAAAGGCGAAGTGGACCGTGCCGGGTCGGAGTCCGATGCGGTAGGGGACCGGGATGGTTTAGGAGACGTCTCCCTCTGCGACGTGTCGAGCGGGGACACGCGCGCGCATGCACAACCAGGAGAAGATTCTGGCGACACGGAGTCCGTGTCAGATGACAGGTCCGAAGAGGATCTTTCCGTATCGTCCTCGTGATCGCTGCGGTCAAGGCCTGCGGCGTTGTCTTCTTCTGGCACATGATTTGACCTAGCATTTGTATTATTTTTAGCACCATTTTGTACAGAATTTGAAGACGCACTCGGCTCTGCTGTGACAGGAACCTGCACTAGAGGAATAATAGGAACAAATTGTAAATGTTCATCATTAGTATGCACATCCTCATTTTGTGAAACCGAGTTAGGTGTGTCGGATAGAAGGAGAAGAATTTCCTCACGGAGACGGCAACCAGCATTGGGATGTAACTCAGCAAATGGAAAGATGTTCTCATCAAAGAAAACATCTCTAGACACATAGACACGGCCAGTTGTAACATCTAGGAATTTTACTCCTTTATGGCGAAAACTATAGCCAAGAAACACACATCGTTTTGAACGAAAAGAAAGATTGTGTTTATTATAAGGGCGAAGATTTGGCCAACATGCACAACCAAAAACACGAAGATACTCATAGTTTAGTTTGACATGAAGAAGTTTTTCTATGGGGGACTCAAGATTGAGAACCTTTGTGGGCAACAAGTTTATAAGAAAGGTAGTCGTGATGAAAGCATCGTCCCAATACTTGAGAGGCATGGAGGCGAGCAAGACCAACTGTGTTTACGTTCAGCAGAACCGTTTTGTTGATATGCATGTGGACATGATACATGATGAACAATGCCTACTCGTTGAAAAAACATATTCAATTTTTCATACTCGCCGCCCCATTCAGTTTGCATGGTGAGAATCTTAGTACCAAACTAGCGTTCAACATATTGTTGGAAGTCAAGAAAAACTTGATAAACATCAGTACGTTTCTTAAGCAAATAAGTCCAAGTATACTTGATAAAATCATCAATGAAGCTTACATAATATGCATGTTTGCCTACAGAAATAGGAGCTGGACCCCATACATCAGAAAATATTTGTTCCAAAGGAACCGTAGAAACACTAGTGGAAATAGGATAGGGTAACTGACGACTCTTAGCCTGTTGGCATGGATCACATATGTAAGAATTTATTTCTGGAGTGTATGACCAATTATTCTTCCTAAGAACTTGCTGAACAATAAAAGATGATGGATGCCCTAGACGATGATGCCACGATGATGCCACGTGGAGGAGGAAGGCTTGATGATGACAATTGCATGCTTGGAAGATGACCCCATGGAGACTGGAACAAGGGATAGAGGCCACCTTCACAGGGACCTCTAAACATGATTTGCTGCGTGGCCTTGTCCTTTATCAAGAAAGGGTGAATTTCAATATATGCATTGTTGTCTAGAGTAGGTTTGTGTGCAGAAAGCAAGTTCATAGATGCATCAGGAACATGAAGAATATTTTTGAGTTTAAGAGAACATTGAGGGGTGTGCAAAACTGAATGACCAATATTAGCAATGTCCATATCTTGTCCACTAGAATTGTGGACTTGATCCCGCCCATGATAAGTCTCATGAATCTGAAGCTTGTTGAGCTGTCCTGTGGTGTGATTGGTGGCTCCTCTGTCAATCACCTAGTTTGTGTCAACTCCATAGGCACCCTTGGTGTCCTTGGCAGAGTCATCATCATCCCATAGCGCCACCAACAGTAAACAGCCGCATGACCTTCCTTTTTGCAGATTTGACAGAAAACATCATCCTGCCATGGCGTGGCAACACGGCCATGATCCTTACGCCCGCGCTTGTTGCGACACCCCTGATTGGTGGGGCGAGGAGGGTCTTGACGCTGTTGCGGCTGTGGGCGTGCTGGCGGTGGAGGGGCGGTAGTATTGGGGTGTGGGTTGTTGGATTTAAGGGTTTTGGATGGGTGGAAAAGGTAAACCGGCCTAGAGCATAGCCGGGCGAGCCGCCGCGGTTGAGCAGCCCTTGCTCATTCGCGACGGCCGACCTAAGAATCGCCTGTGGTTGCTGGGAGTAATATGGGTCGAAGGGAGTATTACTTTAATAATGTGCCGCTCGGGAAAGTTATATGCAACTCTATGTTGACTGCTTATATCTCTGAACTAGATCAAGTACAGTCTGGAAAAGATAACGCCTTCTTTTGTATGATATTCTTATACATAGACTTCACTTTATCCCTTTGCAAGTGGTGTTTTGTAAAACATATGTCAAATAAAGCAGATTTTTGTTAATGTAGTTCTAAAGTATATATTTTTATAATTTTGACGGAGAAGTGTGTGCTTTTCAGAAGCTTACTCCTTTTTGATTTTTGATGGATGTTCCGTATGACCAACAGCAGCAAATAACTGTAGGAAAGAAAAGGTATCTGATGCCCACGTATGTGGGTGCAAGGTAGAAAGTTTGACACCAGTTGCTTCTCTAATTGTTTTCCAGAAGGCAATAACATGTGGACACTCCATAGATTTCCACGAAGTTTATGGTAACCAACTTTGTCAATGTGTCTTTGTTTTAGAAGTTGCATGCATGGGATAAAGCCTTTTAGAACCCTCCACCAAAAGGTTTTCACTTTTGGAGGATGTTTCCTTTCACGATGGCTGTACATTGTTCTGATTTTCTACTGCTCCTCACCCGACAACCAAATCACCAAAATAAGATTCAGATATCTTGCCATTCAATCATGTAACACAACACAGAACAGTAACTAGAGACCAAATGATATAGTTCATACTATTCTTACTGAAGACAACTGATTCAACAGAAAATAGCTTTGGAGCTCGACATATACGTAGACCAATCTTTTGGAAAATCTAAAACAGCATTTCAAATCTCCAAAAAAAAATCTGAAAGCAAATCTCGATGTGAAATACCTTATAATACGAGCTACACAAAAATGACAAATCCTAACAAACTATGTGGATTTGAAAATGTGTACACAAATACACACTTTTGTCATTTTTATGTAGCCTACAATATAAAGCATTTCATATTGAGATTTTGCACGCTTGTAGTATTTAGATCTTTAACTACATTCAGATTCTTTTCCAGAACCTTTTCAACCTTTGAAATGAAGTTTTTGATTTTCTTAAAAAAAAAAAAAGCTACCAATCTCACAAACGCCACCACTCGCTGATATAAACTATTTTTCAATATTTTGTTCTGCATAGGAGACACTGGCTGTTACTGCCTGCTCCCTGAACTTGCTTATTCTACGCAAAAAATATACTACATTTTGTCACCATATAAAGGAAAGCAGGGATAGTTGTTGCAGCACCCACGCAAAGACTGAATATTTGTGATCCCCGATACAGGCGCCTGCATGAGATCATATGAGATTAATAAAACATTATTATGCTTATAAGAAGCAAAGAATGTAGGGCAATCGTTCTCTCACTGCCGAGTATAACAATTGGAGAATATCAAAAAGTACATCACCATGATAAAAAATTGTACCGCGCAATTTAATACCTTATAGTTACTACCTCCGGCCTATAACATAATGCATTTTTGTTCCGTTTTATACAAAAGCTTGACCAACAATTGCTTCGTATATGTGTTACAAAACCATACTGACAAGTAAATGAGTAATTCTGAATATAAATCTAATAACATCACTTTTGATGTAACTTTTAACGAGTATTAGCTGCTCCGCCAATTAATTTGGAACGAGAGGGAGTAATATAATAAGCAGACGGAGGTAGCAGTAATATTATGGGATCCAAGTGATAAGAAAACACATCCGTAGAGGAATGTGGGGGTGGTTGGGTATGAATATAGTTAAGATTTTACCACTGAGGGTTACTAGGTCTGTGATCAACGTGCAAGGTAAGATGTTGGAGCAGCCGATCGTCTTCCTTTCTTCCTGTGTAAAGAATATCTTTATTCCTTTGTATCTCAGCGAGCAGATCGAAGAGTTCCTCTTTCTTCTGGTCAGCTGCCATTAGAAGGCTATCCCCTGAAACGGATGGATGCTGGCCAATGCAAGATACAGAGGTCAGCAACTTGCAGATTTATGAAATAGTTTCCATAGTGGAGAAATAACGGCAGATCCGTCAATCTATAAAACAAAACACTGTCGGAGGCAGCTTTTCTATCCGATGGCTATTTATAAATCCTAAATTGAATTGAAATTGAAATTGATTGATAATATAAAGAACCGATAGGGCGTAGTACCTTGGTGCCGATTTTTGGTCCGTTGGCAGCAGAAGCCTCGGAGGAGGCAAACCGGCCTAGAGCATAGCCGGGCGAGCCGCCGCGGTTGAGCAGCCCTTGCTCATTCGCGACGGCCGACCTAAGAATCACCTGTGGTTGCTGGCCACTGAGCCTTCTCGCCGCGAATCGAACAGCCGCCGTGGCCATCTACGACTTCCAGCGCGGATCGATTCTTGTCTGTGTTCTTTCAGAGTCGTTGCCTCGTTCTCTCGTTGCGGCGGATCTGAGCGTTCTGTCCTCCCTCTTTTATTATTAGGGTTATTGTCTTTCGCCTTAACGAACTCGACTTCCTTTCCAGGCTTCGAAGCAGCAGTCCGGTTTCTTCTGCGGTTCGACTTCGACATGCCCCTCCCCCTTTGTTCTCGGGATCTTTTCCAGCCCAGTTAGAAATATTTCAGCCCAGTACACCTACACGATAAAAGGCCTGAAGGCTGGTTCGTCCCTTTTTGGGTACACCTACACGCCAACGCCAGTTAGAAATATTTCAGCCCAGTACCAACTCGTAGCTTTCATATATAACGACTTTAACAAATGAACAAAGCACTCAACATACAAATTATATTCTTCCTACCTCTCGTCTTCCTTAGGCGATTTGGGTTTTGATCCTACCTCTCCGATGAGTCTCTCGCCGGTGGTATGTTGGAAATATAAGCAATTTATCAAGTGATTTATGCGAGATAAACAGTAGGTAAAACATGACTAGAAGGATCGAAAATAAACTAGCCAAGTCATCTGACAGAAAGTATGCAGAGAGTTGCAGATAGATCGAAATAAGCTGAACAAGATGAAGAAAGAAAACATACAACAGTGTGCCAGAGTTGGAGTTGTCACCCATGTCGTCTAGGAAGAGGTTCTCGATGGCAGGGAAGAAGTCGTCGTTTGGGAAGATGTCGTCGGCGTCGGTGGAGGAGTCCGTGATGAAGCCAGTAGTCGCGCCGATAGCGCTCTCCAAAAACCTTATCGCTCTTCTCCCTTACAGGACTCGAAGAGGCGGGGTTCCGGAGGCCTACTGTCCCGGCTCGCGGTGCACGCCACAAGACAGGATGGGGAAGAACTGTTGGCAGCTCAGTGCTATGGAACTTGGATGCAATGGTTCTGATAGATGTCTGAGGAAAGGAGCGACCTTCCGCTCTTATAGGCACGGGTAGACAGGCGAACAGGCGACGTCGGAAGAGGAAACGAACAGGCAGCGACCAAAGCCAAACAGCCACCCGCAACCCGCGTCGTGAAGAGGCGAGGCGAGGCGAGGCGAGGCGTGGCGAGGCGGGCGGAGGAGGAGGAGCGCGCGTGTGGGACTCTCTCCTTCTCCTTCTCATCCTTTTACCAAGTGGTAGGAGAGTCTCCCTTATAAGCTGGTGCAAACCTCCTTCAACTAGCAATGTGAGACTAAACATTTGTCCCACCTCTTGCCATGCATGAATGGGCCACATGGGCCTCTAGGTTTTTCAGGAATTATTGGAATGGAAAATGGGCTAGGCTATTTGGGCCAAAATTCCAACATGGTAAGGTAGTTCTGATCTGATCGT
Source organism: Avena longiglumis (assembly GCA_030063025.1). Classification (NCBI taxonomy): domain Eukaryota; kingdom Viridiplantae; phylum Streptophyta; class Magnoliopsida; order Poales; family Poaceae; genus Avena; species Avena longiglumis. Next base: position 18,728,471 of record CP125975.1, read on the forward strand.
GCTGATCCGCGGATCTCCTTCTCATGTGTGTTATGCTCGGGCTAACCAAGGGGTCGACTGATGACTTGACTTCCTGACCATGGTGTGTGTGTGATCGGGCCAGGGTTTCCGTGTCGATCTAATGGCGGCGGCGAATAGGGAGAAGGGCAATGGGAAGGAGACACTTGTCCAATAGGGATCGGAGTTGCCAATCGAAGATTAGTTGCGGAGTCTGAATCTGAAAAGCAAGGATATGGAGGGACTTCCTTGGGAAAGATGAAGTGGAATCTTGCACGGAACGATCAAGGTGGATGGCGGTGATGCGCCTATTAACCCTTCAGTGCACTCTCTCTAAATAAAAAAATTAAAGTTAGCATGAGCGCCTGCGGAAGAGGTCAATTTTTGTGACCTATAGGAGAATAGGTTCCTGGTCCAGGCGAATTGCCTCGGGAATTATTCTCGGAATATGGAGCAGGTCCCCTAGATCTTTCATGATCATGGCATGTTAACTGAAAAGTACAACGTTAGATTCAGTGCTTCTGCGGTGGAGCTCTTCTACATCCATGTGTGGGTCCAGATCTACGATATCCTAGAATTGCAGCTAGCATCGGAGAGGTTCCGATGGTGGACATGAATGGCACAGGGATCCTTGGAGGGGGTTTTGTAAGGGTGCAACTATGGATTGACTCGTGACGTCCGCGTGTACGGTTCGTGTCTTTCAAACACGAGGGTGAGACGGTGGTGATCATGCGTGTGAAGTACGAGAATGTTGCGCGGTGTTTGTGGTCTGATAGGGCATGAGCAGGATGAATGTGTCACGGGAGAACATGCACCGACCCATGGCGGTGCCTTTGGAAAGTGGATGCTCGTAGATACTCCATGGAACCGTGGTCAGCTGCACGTGGACGCGGGTAATCGTTTCGATGGGAGAGCAAGGGCCAAACTGACGCCTAAATATGCTGGTGGCAACTCTCATCATGGAGGGAGTGGGGTGGTGCGGCATGAGGAGGACGTGACACCGATCGGGCTCGCGGTTTTGTCTAGGGCGGATCGTGGGGAACTCCTAGCAGAAACACGCAGGAGAAACTCAACTAAAACACGCCTCATGCAGGGAATCCCAATAAATAATACAACATGGGAAGTATAACATCCCAGCATTTAGGACTAAACGAAAGGTAGATTTAGATTTTTGTGCATCAGCATGCATGTATCTCGAAAATTGGAATAAATTTTTCTCCAAATTAAAAGACTAGAGTGATCAGAATTCTTTCACTCCAATGAACTAGGTTTAGTGTCATCTGAGGTGAGTGAGATGAATTTTGACATGACATCTATTGTTTTATTGAATTATGAGGGGAGAAATTTGAATTATAGATAATTATAAACAATACATACGTTAAAAGGAATTAATAAATGAAACACAATAAAGAATAAAGAATACTAAAGTTTATACAGATAAATAAGAATTGAATTCATATTAATAAATATTATATAATAGTTACAGACTTAAGAATATAAAATAAGAAATTACACTTTATTCTAACTATAGAAAAATATTCATTATCCTCATAATTACAAGTACAAATGAAATATAAGAGTAATTGACTTTACAAGAACAGAGAGATATTTAACTTTATTAAAAGGGATTACGATATTACATTGTCTTTACAGATATTCAAGAAAATGAATAAAATTACAATTAGTAATAAAAAGAAAACCTAAATTAATTACTAAATAATTCCTAATCTAATCTTATTTAATCTTCTATTAGTAGCCTGGTACCTGCAATACAAAACAAAAGAACAAACTAAAATAAAGGAAAAAGGGGTTAGTGTGTTATTGTACCCTCAGATTTGCAATAAAATGAGTTGTTGATCTCATCATTGGGTATTTATCAAAGATGGTCCAAAGAGTAGTATTTGTTCTTATCCAGATTTTTGCCTCAGACTATATGCATCACTAGCCTAAGAGAGGGGCAAGTTTCACCAAGTCAGATAAAAAGGCAAAAGGTAAAACAGCAGGAAATATCAAGTTTCCGCTTGAGCTCATCACCAAGAGAACGATCTGTATCCATTGAAACTTGGACCTGAAGGTACCACTTGCAAGAAGCTCACACACAGCTGCATGATGTGCTGTAAACACCAGAGAAGAAGCAGCGTGAAGTGATAGGAGGCAAACCAGCTGTAGCTAGTTATCCCAACGTCAATTTCTCCACAGCACCAACAACATACTAGCCAATCTCTACACGCCAATATCTCATATTTCTATTTCCACATCTCTGAAACACACTACTCTTAGAACACCACCAAGATCCACACCAGGAGTAGCCAGCATCTCAAGAAGGAAGGGGCCAAGCCAGGAGGAGAAGGCCAAGTTAGGGAGAAGGCCAGGAGAGCAAGGAGGAGCAGGACAAGCACTGGATTTGGTAACAAAGTAGAATCACCACAAGATTTCCTATACCAACAACAAGACTGTTTGGTCACTCTGCTTAACAGGTTAATCCTCAAAATCTATCATAAGCATATGGACATATCAATATTTCTCCCAAGATAATTGATAAGGGGGAGAGAGAGCTCTCATAATGCATAGGTGCTATGCAAATCATCATGGAGACTGAAGAAACAAATAGTATCTGATCTTGTTAAGATTTGGGTCTCAGCCTTGTGCATCATTGACCAAGATCACATATTAGGCTTGTGCATCCAGATCATCTAAACTAGATGATATCATTTTTTTCCACACCCTACTTGGCAAATTTAACATATCCAGTAGTGGAAACTGATGTCTACGCACGCTTCTATTCTTGTAGACAGTGTTGGGCCTCCAAGTGTAGAGGTTTGTAGAACAGCAGCAAGTTTTCCTTAAGTGGATCACCCAAGGTTTATCGAACTCAGGGAGGAAGTGGTCAAAGGTATCCCTCTCAAGCAACCCTGCAATCAAGATACAAGAAGTCTCTTATGTCCCCAACACACCTGTAACACCCTCAGAATCGACCCTATGCAAGTTTCAGCGATTCCCGCCAAACCCGCATAGAAACGATTCAAAGGTACCCACCAGGCACTTTCGTGCGGGTGGAAAACGAAGTAATAACATTACACAACAGTCCTCGATGGGACCCACAGAACAGATATATATATATATACAACACGACTCCATGAGTCAAGAATACAAATATACAGAACAAAGATCCAAATCACCTTGAAAACGATAGAGCGTCCAGCTACGGACAAGATGCAAATGGGGCTAAGAGCCCTGAAGAATAACCAATGGCGTCCATAACCCTGCCCAGGCCAAGCCGGAAGGGTAACCCTGCTAACGACGCCGATCTCAAAACCTGCTTAAACAAAAGGGGTGCCGACAAAGGGCAAAGGAAAAGAGAGAGCGGTCAAGATCGAGGCCAAGACACGCGAGGCTAGAATTCGGCCCTCGCCACATAGGTATGGTGGATCAAGCGGCAGCAAAGATGCACTAAACAACCTATAGAGACTCGATATAACTGCCGGCTACCGAGAGGGGTAAGAAAGACCTATCCGAACCAACCCGATACTACCACCGACATACCCATCCCGGCTTTCCCTCGAGACCAAACGAGGAAGTCAACCGAGGAACTCACATCGTTGGCAGTTTTACTCATTCTGTTATAGTTGCGGCAATTACTAGTCAAATATAAATAGCATGAGTCATCCTGATATAATAAGCAGTGGGCAGTTTTAATTAACCATTCCGTTGTAGTTGCAACACTTACTAGTCAGATACAATTAGCATGAGATATCCCAAAACCCAACAGTTGTTGGTACTTTTATTTAGCCATTCCGTTATAGTTGCAATATTTACTAGTCAGGTACAATGGTAGCAAGCGACAACCCAAACAAGCAATTGTTGGCAATTTTATTTAGCCATTCCATTATAGTGAAGCTGATTACTAGTCATTATAAAGTCAAATTTATAGCACTACTTCAGTTATAGTTGTCTATGATCAAGATACTGTGCTCCAAGTCGTCCATAACCATGACACGCTCAGAAAGTTTTACCCTGCAGGGGTGCACAAATAGCAACACACACTCGATCAACCTCGGAAAAACCAAATCAAAACCCAACGAGGCATTCACGACAAAGCAATCACAGGATTCAGAAATATTTCAGGGGGCCACCCCATTAAGTATACCCGCAACGAAGTTAGCTGACTTCGAGACGGACTCAAGGTTTGTGGGGCCGGCTGTAAACGACTGGGAACCCGAAAGTGTGACTGGGCTTGTCGATACCGCGAAAACGGGTCACAATCCTAAACAGTACAGGTGCTCCTCGCACAATCGTAAATAAAGCAGTAAAGCATGGCATAAGTACATGATAGTAAATAAAACCTCAAACTAGTTTGTGGCCCCAAGAAATAAGAATGAATCAAGCTCTGGCTCAGGGGGGTCCCATAATCCTCCCGGATGTGGATAGCGCGAATATTCAAGGAACAGGTATCAAGTACTCGGGGTCCTACGGGACACAAGTGGACGGTTAACAACCAAATAACATCTACTGCCCACCTGTGCCTCTGCATTTACCTACTTCAATTTTTAGTTGTTAAACAGTAATTAAAGTCTTGATCATCTCCAACAATAAACACACGGCAATACTCCAACAACTGTGGTACTTGACGACACGCAACAGCACTTGAGAAAGCGACTACGACGCGCAGGTCCAACTATCTACCAAACAACAGGTAATAGGAGGTGTCCTCGGCAATATAAGGCTGCAAGGGATATCGCGGTTACGAAAACTAGAGCATCGCAACACAGATAGCAATAGATCAACAGGAGGGAATAAATACTATCAAAGTAAGATAGGTAGGAAGGGGGAGATGCTCGCCTGAAAACATTGCCGAAGGTTCATCCAAGATCGGGTCGACACTCGCATCAACTCATCGGCCTAATCCGTGAAGAAGCAAAGCACTAGAAGAAACACCGGATGCACTATTCAATACTACGGCAAAAGATCGGGCATGATGCATGTATGATGTATGACATGGCAAAGCTGCAATGCAATTAGGTCATATTAAGCGGAACCGGGGTCCCGACAATTAATTAATATGTCCAAGTTGTTTAGATAACCCGCAATTTAATTGTTGTCTTAACAGGACAAAACATAGTATCAGTTCGCTACACAAATTTAAATGGGACCAATATTAGACTAGATTTGCCCGCATATGGGTCCCATATTTAATTAGGTGAATCGGCATAAGGCCACCAAACCACACAATATGCATGCGAGTATGACAATTTAATATGCAACAAGTATATATTATTATAAAAATAGGGGCTTAGGCTCACACATTAGGGTTTGGCGAACTTGGGCTCCGAGGGGTTCGGGGTCGGGTCTCAGGGTCCGGATCTGGGATTCGGTCTCGGCGGGATCGTTCTCGGATAACAGAGTAGATCTTGGCGTTCCGCGAAGAAGGACTTGGTGTGGCGTCGGGGGCGCATCGGACTCGCCCTGGTCGGTGTCGATCTTGTCGGCCCCGCGTATCAGGTCGGTCTTGGAGTCCGGGATGAAGAACTTGGCGTTCTGCGTCGGTGTCCTTACCGTCCGGGTTCTCGAGCATCGCATCCGGTAAGGAGTACTTGTCGCACCGGGGTCTCGGTGTCCTCGGATCCGATTGAAGATCTTGGCGTTCGGCGGGATCGGTCTTCGGGTCCGTGGTATTGACGTCCAGTGTCCGGGTATCTTCGGCTCCCTATCGACACACTTGAGGTTCTGGCTTGGTCATCGATGGGGAATTTGGGGCTTCGGGGCTTGATTGTCGGTGTCGGGCTCGGTTCTCGATGTCGGTAGGTCTTGGTGTCGATTATGTAAACTTCACGAGCCTTGCAATAGCAGCAGCCATAAAACAGAACAGGATCACAGGACACTGCGAGGAGGCCAGGTTCCACTCGGGCATTAACTCAAACATTTTGCAGACAGGTTAGGGAGGTGCCTGGCGCATGCGAGCAGGAACAAAGGCGACTGAAACAATCTTGAAGCAACAGACGCTCGCATGGGCAGCCCAAAACGGACGGAACCTGCAAGCCCAACAAGGGAGGAGGCCAGCGAATGAGGCGGCCGTGGCCAGAGACGAAGGAGGCGCCTGCAGCTGCAGGCCCAGCAGGCGGCAGCAGCGGGGGTGGAGGCGAGGTCCGAGGCGAGCTGGAGGAGGCGGAAGCGGCCGGAGTGATGGCGCCACGGCGAGAGCTCGCAGGGAGGATGGCGCGGTGGCGGGCGAAGGAGGGGCAGCCGCTGCGGTGCTTGCGGCCCGAGGCGGCAGCGGGCGGGGTCGCCGAGCCGACAGTCTGCAGAAGGAGGGAGAACCGGCAGTGACGCGCCAAGACGCTTCAGTGAGGCGGGAGGAGGAGGCCACGAGGAAGGTTCGGCCTGGCGAGTAGGCGGAGGAGGACGCGGCCAACGGCGCGGCTCAGAGGGGCAGAACACACGGGGACCCGAGGGGGTGCAGGCGGCGGAGGGAGCTCGACGGAGGAGTAGCCCTGAGCGGCGGCCGACGAGGGCGAAGGCGCGGCGAGGCAGAGGGTGGTGGCGAGCGGCGGCGCCTGGCGAGGGGAGAGGAGGTAGGGAATGGGAGGTGGAGGCGGTGGCGGATCGAGCCGAGCTGGGAGTGGTGGGGCCGGGGGTGGTCGGTTGGTCCAGGTGGGGGGTGCGGGTTGGGCCAGGCGCGTGCGTGTGTGCGTTGGTGTGTGGCGTGCGGATCAGGTGGTGGCTGGGGGTGATGTGGCAGGCTGGGAGTGGTGGAGGAGAGATGAGAGATGAGGTGGCGAGAGGGGATTGGTCAGGGTGAGGTGGAGGGAGAGTGGGTAGAATAGGACTGGGTAGAAAAGGGTTTGGGGTGGCTCTGGTTTTTGTACTGGGGGTGGTCGACTAGGTCGGATCGGCCCGGTACGGCTGCCCCTAAAAATAATATAAATTTTTATTTAATTTAAAATAAACTTTTGTAAATAGTTTTTAGACAAATAAAAGACCCGGAAAAGCCCGGCGCTTTAATTTGAAATTGAGACGGGGAATATTTAGAAAACCAAACTAGGCTTTTAGAAAATAGGTTTCGACAAACAAATGCATGATGACATGACGATGCTCAAATGCAATGTGGCATGATGACATGAGCATGCGGTCATGATGATGCAATGCACAAAAACAACGCGATTTTCTAGTAGTGGTTTTGCGGGGCGCCACAATTCGACACCACTAACAATGGATCTCGCCCTCGAGATCCGCCTCATGGTACCGGGGAGAAGGGCGGCGATCTGAATCTTCTCGCATCGTGTAGATCCTCGCGACACCACTAACAAGAGGTCGTTGCCCGTGATCGACGGGAGAACACTCCGGGAAACAAAGGCGAAGGTAGAGGTATCAACCAATCAATCCACCTCTAACTTCGATAGAAAGAGAGAATCGAGGCATTCTCATCCACTTCAATGTACACAAGCGAATAGAGTGAGTAGTCGGCATGGGGGCCAGTCCATCACGCACCCAAACTATTACTCTGCACAATCAGTAGAAAAGCGTGCAACCATTCTCGGAATCAGACTGAAGATCTCGACAATCGAGGTTCAGAAACAAAGGAGTGATGCAGACTCTGCATCGGATCTGGCGTAGAGGATGTCGTCGCGTCGGAAAACACCGGAAGGCACGAGAAGGAACAGAGAGAAGTCCACCAGACGTAGGGTTCCTCGGATAGCATGAAGACCAGATGTAGCAACACCGTTACCAAAGGAGGAAGCGAAACCCTGAAGGTATGACGGAACCCAACCACGAGAAATCCTGGACTTGAAGAAAGAGAAGAGAGCGGATTCAAAACACGCAGAGGTGAGGGGAGAGCAGCAGAGGGGTAAGGAGTAAAATCAGACCTAATCAGATCTATCCAACCGATTTTGCAAAAATAGTTTTGACACTCTACTTCGGCCGTTAGCTAGGTTATCCTACAGGTTGGACTTGTGGGGTATCGCAACTGCTGAGCTCTGATACCACTCTGTAACACCCTCGAATCGACCCTATGCAAGTTTCAGCGATTCCCGCCAAACCGGCATAGAAACGATTCAAAGGTGCCCACCAGGCACTTTCGTGCGGGTGGAAAACGAAGTAATAACATTACACAACAGTCCTCGATGGGACCCACAGAACAGATATATATATATATATAAAACACGACTCCATGAGTCAAGAATACAAATATACAGAACAAAGATCCAAATCACCTTGAAAACGATAGAGCGTCCAGCTACGGACAAGATGCAAATGGGGCTAAGAGCCCTGAAGAATAACCAATGGCGTTCATAACCCTGCCCAGGCCAAGCCGGAAGGGTAACCCTGCTAACGACGTCGATCTCAAAACCTGCTTAAACAAAAGGGGTGCCGACAAAGGGCAAAGGAAAAAGAGAGAGCGGTCAGTACTGAGGCCAGTACACGGCGAGGCTAGAATTCGGCAGTCCTCGCCTACATAGGTATGGTGGACTGAAGCGGCAGCGCAGCATGCACTAAACAACCTATAGAGACTCGATATAACTGTCGGCTACCAGAGAGGGGTAAGAAAGACCTATCCGGAACCAACCTGATACTACCACCAGACATACCCATCCTGGCGTTTCCCCCTCGAGACCAAACGAGGAAGTCAACCGAGGAACTCACACCGTTGGCAGTTTTACTCATTCCGTTATAGTTGCGGCAATTACTAGTCAAATATAAATAGCATGAGTCATCCTGATATAATAAGCAGTGGGCAGTTTTAATTAACCATTCCGTTGTAGTTGCAACACTTACTAGTCAGATACAATTAGCATGAGATATCCCAAAACCCAGCAGTTGTTGGTACTTTTATTTAGCCATTCCGTTATAGTTGCAATATTTACTAGTCAGGTACAATGGTATGGCGTTTACAACCCAAACAAGCAATTGTTGGCAATTTTATTTAGCCATTCCATTATAGTGAAGCTGATTACTTGTCATTATAAAGTCAAATTTATAGCACTACTTTAGTTATAGTTGTCTATGATCGAGATACTGTGCTCCAAGTCGTCCATAACCGCGGACACGGCTTTGAAAGTTTTACCTGCAGGGTGCACAAATAGCAACACACACTCGATCAACCTCGAAAACCAAATCAAAACCCAACGAGGCATTCACGACAAAGCAATCACAGATTCGAAATATTTGGGGCCACCCATTAAGTATACCCGCAACGGTTAGCGACTTCGAGACGGTCTCATGGTTTGTGGGGCACGTAATTTGGGAACCCGAAAGTGTGACTGGGCTTGTCGATACCGCAAAACGGGTCACAATCCTAACAAGACAGTGCTCCTCGCACAATCGTAAATAAAGCGAAAGCATGGCATAAGTACATGATAGTAAATAAAACCTCAAACTAGTTTGTGGCCCCAAGAAATAAGAATGAATCAAGCTCTGGCTCAGGGGGGTCCCATAATCCTCCCGGATGTGGATAGCGCGAATATTCAAGGAACAGGTATCAAGTACTCGGGGTCCTACGGGACACAAGTGGACGGTTAACAACCAAATAACATCTATTGCCCACCTGTGCCTCTGCATTTACCTACTTCAATTTTAGTTGTTAAACAGTAATTAAAGTCTTGATCATCTCCAACAATAAACACACGGCAATACTCCAACAACTGTGGTACTTGACGACACGCAACAGCACTTGAGCAAGCGACTACGACGCGCAGGTCCAACTATCTACCAAACAACAGGTAATAGGAGGTGTCCTCGGCAATATAAGGCTGCAAGGGATATCGCGGTTACGAAAACTAGAGCATCGCAACACAGATAGCAATAGATCAACAGGAGGGAATAAATACTATCAAAGTAAGATAGGTAGGAAGGGGGAGATGCTCGCCTGAAAACATTGCCGAAGGTTCATCCAAGATCGGGTCGACACTCGCATCAACTCATCAGCCTAATCCGTGAAGAAGCAAAGCACTAGAAGAAACACCGGATGCACTATTCAATACTACGGCAAAAGATCGGGCATGATGCATGTATGATGTATGACATGGCAAAGCTGCGATGCAATTAGGTCATATTAAGCGGAACCGGGGTCCCGACAATTAATTAATATGTCCAAGTTGTATAGATAACCCGCAATTTAATTGTTGTCTTAACAGGACAAAACATAGTATCAGTTCGCTACACAAATTTAAATGGGACCAATATTAGACTAGATTTGCCCGCATATGGGTCCCATATTTAATTAGGTGAATCGGCATAAGGCCACCAAACCACACAATATGCATGCGAGTATGACAATTTAATATGCAACAAGTATATATTATTATAAAAATAGGGGCTTAGGGTCACACATTAGGGTTCGACGAACTTGGGCTCCGAGGGGTTCGGGGTCGGGTCTCAGGGTCCGGATCTGGGGTTCGGTCTCGGCGGGATCGTTCTCGGATAACAGAGTAGATCTTGGCGTTCCGCGAAGAAGGACTTGGTGTGGCGTCGGGGGCGCATCGGACTCGCCCTGGTCGGTGTCGATCTTGTCGGCCCCGCGTATCAGGTCGGTCTTGGCGTCCGGGATGAAGAACTTGGCGTTCTGCGTCGGTGTCCTTACCGTCCGGGTTCTCGAGCATCGCATCCGGGAAGGAGTACTTGTCGCACCGGGGTCTCGGTGTCCTCGGATCCGATTGAAGATCTTGGCGTTTGGCGGGATCGGTCTTCGGGTCCGTGGTCTTGACGTCCAGTGTCCGGGTATCTTCGGCTCCCTATCGACACACTTGAGGTTCTGGCTTGCTCATCGATGGGTAATTTGGGGCTTCGGGGCTTGATTGTCGGTGTCAGGCTCGGTTCTCGATGTCGGTAGGTCTTGGTGTCGATTATGTAAACTTCACGAGCCTTGCAATAGCAGCAGCCATAAACAGAAGAGGATCACAGGACACTACGAGGAGGCCAGGTTCCACTCGGGCATTTACTCAAACATTTTGCAGACAGGTTAGGGAGGTGAATGGCGCATGCGAGCAGGAACAATGGGGACTGAAACAATCTTGAAGCAACAGACGCTCGCATGGGCAGCCCAAAACGGACGGAACCTACAAGCCCAACAAGGGAGGAGGCCAGCGAATGAGGCGGCCGTGGCCAGAGACGAAGGAGAGGGGCGCCCGCAGCGGCTTTGCAGGGCCACGGCAGGGCAGGCAGCAGCGACAGGGTGGAGGCGAGGTCCGAGGCGAGCGCTGGAGGAGGCGGCGGCCGAGGACGAGGCGGCGCTTCGCGGGAGCTCGCAGGAGGATGCCGCGCGGTGGCGGGCGAGGGGCCACCGCTGCGGTGCTTGCGGCCCGAGGCGGTGAAGAGGCGGCTGGGTCGCCAAGCAGCCTCTGCAGAGGAGGGAGAACCAGCATGGACGCACAAGACGCTAGGTCTCGCAAGCGGAGGCGGGGAGGAGGGCCACGAGGAAGGGTCGGCCTGGCGAGTAGGCGGAGGAGGACGCGGCCGACGACGCGGCTTGGAGGGGCGGAACGCGCGGGGACCCGAGGGGTCGCCGGCGGCGGAGGGAGCTCGACGGAGGAGTAGCAGCCGGCCGACGAGGCGGCGAGGCGAGGAAGGTGGTGGCGAGCTGGCGAGGAGAGGAGGTAGGGAATGGGAGGTGGAGGCGGTGGCGGATCGAGCCGAGAAGGGAGAGGCGGGGCGTCGGCAGGGTAGAAGAGAGCTAGGGGAGAGCGGGGTCGGGGTGGGACGCGCGGGAGTGGTGGGGCCGGGGGTGGTCGGTTGGTCCAGGTGGGGGTGCGGGTTGGGCCAGGCGCGTGCGTGTGTGCGTTGGTGTGTGGCGTGCGGATCAGGTGGTGGCTGGGGGTGATGTGGCAGTCTGGGAGTGGTGGAGGAGAGATGGGAGATGAGGTGGCGAGAGGGGATTGGTCAGGGTGAGGTGGAGGAAGAGTGGGTAGAATAGGACTGGGTAGAAAAGGGTTTGGGGTGGCTCTGGTTTTTGTACTGGGGGTGGTCGACTAGGTCGGATCGGCCCGGTACGGCTGCCCCTAAAAATAATATAAATTTTTATTTAATTTAAAATAAACTTTTGTAAATAGTTTTTAGACAAATAAAAGACCCGGAAAAGCCCGGCGCTTTAATTTGAAATCGAGAGACGGGGAATATTTAGAAGACCAAACTAGGCTTTTAGAAAATAGGTTTCGACAAACAAATGCATGATGACATGACGATGCTCAAATGCAATGTGGCATGATGACATGAGCATGCGGTCATGATGATGCAATGCACAAAAACAACGCGATTTTCTAGTAGTGGTTTTGCGGGGCGCCACAACACCCAATACACTTGTCAGGTGTATAGGTGCACTAGTTCGGCAAAGAGATAGTAAAATACAAGTAGTATGGATGATTATAAGAAAACGGTGCCAGAAAAGAGCTTGACGGGGAGGAAGAGACTAAAGGAAATCTGAAATCAAGACGGAAGCAAGCAAACATGTAGCAGGAATAGTTGTAAACGATGTTTCAATGCTTAGAAACAAGGCCTAGGGATCATACTTTCACTAGTGGACTCTCTCATATACTTATCTTATCTTCATAATGCTACTCCGAACTACTCTTCGGTTGGATAACTCTAATCCACGGTAGGGCTACAAAAGCAGTCCTTAAAGTTCGCATTCCCCATCTAGATAACCCCACACTGTCACCTTGAGCGCTAGATGGTTCCAACAAACACCACAATTTCATAGAGACATCCAACTCAAATTATACTCATGATAAGTAATTATGTAATCTTTAGCCTAAGTGCCACACGGTGTGCACACTGTCACCTTCACACACGTGGGGATAAACAGAGATCTATTAAAGCACTCGAGTAGCAGAGTAGATCTACTTGATTACAAAGCTCATGACCATAATATGATCACGCATAGAGAGAGATGAACACATAGCTACCAGTAGAGCCCTTAGCCTCGAGGGAGAACTACTCCCTCCCCATCATGGGAATTTGCAACGACGATGGAGATTGTGGTGGAGATAAATGGATATGGCTCCGAGGGCAATTCCCCGTCCCAGCAGGGTGCCGGAACAGAGACTTCTGTTCCCCGAATCTCGTCTTTGGCGGCGGCGGTGCTGCGAAACTTTTTGTGGAGATCTGATCCGTGCTAGGTTTACGTCTCGGGGAGACATATAGGTAGGCGAAAGGGAAAGGTCGGTGGAGGGCCAGGGGGACCACACCATGTGGTCGCGCGGCTAGGGGGGCGTACCACCGTATGGTGTGGCCGCCCTGGTGCCCTCCTACGTCTCTCCTTCGGGCTCCGTGTCGTGTCGGGTAAAATATCGACTTTTACTTTTGTCCCGTCCAATTCCGGGAATGTTTATTTTCTCGATTTTCTGAAACCAAAAACAGCAGAAAACAAGCAACTGGCATCATTAAGAGAAATAGATATAAGAAGAGAAATAAAGTTAAGATATAAGAAGATGTGAAATTTATATCTTAACTTTATTTCAACTCTCCCTGCCACCAGAAGCCGCATCATCAGCAGAAAACAAGCAACTGGCACCAGAAGAGAAATAGGCAACTGGCATCATCAGCAGAAAAAAATTATAAGCAACTAGCATCATCACCAGAAGAGAAATAAGCAACTGGCATCATCACCAGAAGAGAAATAAGCAACTGGCATCATCACCAGAAGAGAAATAAGCAACTGGCATCATCACCAGAAGAGAAATAAGCATCTGGCACCAGCAGAAAACAAGCAACTGGCATCATCAGCAGAAATTAGTTTGACCCTGTTTGGAGCTATGGATAAAAAGATGTGAAATTTATAAGATATAAGAAGAGAAATAAAGTTAAGCTTAGGGCATGAATAAATTCATTATTTAAATGACATAATAGTATTCTTAAATGAGTGACTATGATAAAGAATAAAATTATAAAACTAAATAAATTGGTTTGGACCTTTTTGGAGGTTGATGGCTATGAAATATAGCCATCCACATCCGCATTTAAACTAGATATTATTCACATATTTGATGAAATATCTCTCTAAAACCTGCCACTAATGTCTAATGATCAAAGAGGGTATGCAATCCTTTCTTGTTGTTTTTTCCTTGCGTAGATAATGACGTATGATGATGGAGAATCACTACATAAATGCCAAAGATACGATATTTCCAACACGCCAAAGAAACCAGGAGCTGTGAAGCCAATATTGCAAGCTTAACAACCAACTATACAGGCCGCCGCCGTATAGTTGCCGCTGTATAGTTTGCACCGACGTCATTAGGTCAAACAGAACAAATTTCGTGAAGGGACCCCTATATAAAGAGTCTTCGGGCGATGGAAAACATCGCTTCTTTTTTTTATCTCAACTCTCCCTGCCACCAGAAGCCGCCACGCCGGAGGAATAGATCTAGATCTAAACCACTAAACCATTCTCCAACACCATAGCCATCTTCCACCAATTGTAATAGTAGATCTCATATCCAATTGGCGACATTGTAAGACTATTTTCTATCAACCTTATGATCTCTATTATAATGTTTATGATTGTCGATTTCATCTCTATGTGTGAGTAATTCTCCTTGGTCTAAGGGCTCCTTGGTCTTATGATTGTAAGACTATTTTCTATCAACCTTTATGCATGTTATTTATCATAGATGAGATCATGTATTTGTTTGTATGACATGATGATTTTAGTACCCTCTCTTGCCTCAATCTAAGGACTTGTCAGGTACCCAAGACCCCGAGGATTGATCCAGGTAAAGGTAGTGTGAGTAATGACTGATCTGCAGGATAGGAACCCAGTGACAGAAAGGATAGTACGACTGTATGTGAGGAATTTACTTGGGATTAACGGTGACATCACGATGCATATCATTAGTTTTCTTTCTTTTATGGATGAGACTAGTAGGTTATTGTTATAAGCGGTTGCGGAGGCGATAAAAAATATGGATGCACTGTCCACATATAATTATCTTGCTCTAACAATTACATGTATACTTTATTATTATCATCTATTATTCCCATCAAATGTTTTGCACAGCTACTGGTGAAAACCGAAGACCCTTAGGCCCGCTCTCTCTCTCTCTCTCCATCGTCAACAACAACAAGATCGCAAACTCTTGGTCTGGTGAAAACGCTATAGGAATTCTAAAAACTCTAAAAGGACCGTTTAAGTAATCTCACTTTGCTTTCTGCTTCCCGAGGATTCGATAAACCTAGGTCTACTAGGAAAAAAGATCTATACTACATCCGTAATCTGGATGGAAGTGTAACATCCCAGCATTTAGGAACCAACGAAGGGTAGATTTAGGAATCTGTGTAATTGCATGCATTCATTTGTAAAAAATGTGGGTAAAATTTTCGCCAAATAAAAACCTAAAGCAATCAAAGTTTCTTTCATTCTTTAAGTTAGGAATAGCCCCGGAGAATGATCGTTATAAATTTTGACATGATCTTTATGGATTAAGTGTTTTGGGGAAAGGAATTTGAATTCAAACTTGAGATTTGGATTTATATTTTAAAAAAGGATTAGAATTGTGTGTGAGAATGATATTGAATCAAGAAATAATATTTAGTATCTCAAACTTTAAATAATATAAAACAATTAAGTAAATGAATATTCATTCCATATCTTTATTCAATAAATAAGTTACAAAATGTAACTTATGAAATTAATCAAGAATCTTTACAATAGTAAATGAAATAAAAAAAGAAATCTATATATTGAGTAATATTACAATCTTTACTACAAAAGGATAAAATAAAGATTACAAAAGAATAAAATAAATATTACAAGGGACTATTATATAAGAAAAAGAAAACCTAATCTAAATCTTGAATCTTCAAGTCTTGTACCTGCAAAACAAACCCAGGGACCTATTTTCGACCGGATTTGGGCCAATTTTCGTCCGGACTACCAAAGCCGAACCCATGTTTTCGGGTACGCCATGGGAACGCCGGACAAAACCAAATCGGCGGGAAAAAAATGGCGCGTGGACCCGCCGAGTTAGCGACAGAAGGCGAGTCATCCTCATCCTCGGAACCGCCGGACCCGCCGAGTCAGCGACAGAAGGCGAGTCAGCGAATTGTGGCGCCACCGCCGCCGCCTCGGCTCCCGCGACGGACCGGCGGTCACTAACTTCCCGCCGTTTCCCCTTTCCCTCCCTCGCCGCCCTCCTCGGCCTTTATAAGCCGTCCACCTCGCCGGAGTTCTTCACACTCTCTCACCGCTCTCCCAGCCTTCCAGCTCGAACTCCGGTAGCCCCCTTACCAGCCATGGCCGAGCGATTCCCCGGCGACGGTGCGGCGGCGAACGGCTTCGGTCGGCGCACCCTCCAGGCTTGGGAGGCGCGCCTGCTCTACGACGTCGGCTATATGGCGCCACCGGACACGCGGATGCCTCCAGGGTGGAAGCTAAGCGCCGACGGCATCCTTATCCCGCCGGCGCCGACGCCGGAGGAGCTGCCGTACGATATCCAAGAGTACATCGGCGCCATGGACGACCCCTCCGACGCCGAGAGCGCCGACAACCTCCTGTACTGGGAGCAATTCTTCGTGGACCACCGCGAACAGGAGCTCGCCCGCCATGAGGGGCCGCCGAACGAGTCGCCGCCGAAGCGCAACAACTCGGCTGGCCGCCGACGTTGGTGGAGCGCGCCAGGCCGGACACTTACGGCGGTGATGGAGCACATCAACCGCGGGAACACGCCGCGACTCGGCTTTCCGCAAAAACCGACGCCGACGGCCAGGTCGGGCCGGCGTCCTCCGTCGAACTGGATGCCGAGGAGGATGGCGAGCATGAGCTCCTCCTCCTCCGCCTCGGCCTCCCACTCCTCGGGGTCCACGCCGATCCCTGCGGCATCTGGGCCTTCATCTCGGATACACCCAGTGAAGCGTGAGGCGGTCTCGCCTATGCGCTCGCCGCCGCGGACACGCTCGCACGACCTCTTCATCGACGAGCCACGCGCGACGGCGTCGCCCACTGGCCACCTGCGCCTTCACCGCCCGAAGGTTGAAGGCTCAGCGCCGCCCGAGGACAGCGCCTTGAGGATGACGCTGGAGGAGTCGCTCCGCGACTCGGCCCCGCAGCCGCCGTTGCTGGAGCCCTCCTCGCTGGACATCTTGGAATGGTCCATGTGGCATCCCGCAAAACCACTACTAGAAAATCGCTTGGTATTTTTGTTTTGTGCATCATCATGACATCATCATGCATCTCATTGACTAAAACTATTTTGTTAAAACCTACTTTTGCTTTCTACAAAGATCCCTCTCTATCTCAAAATAATCCCCGGACCCTTCTGGATATTTTATTTGTCTAAAAATAAATTGCACAAGTCTTTTAAACAATACATAAAATTTTATATTAATTTTAGGGGGCAGCCAAACCGGGCTGATCCGACCCAGTCGGCCACCCCCAGTTCAAACCGGTCCACCTAAACCCTTTTTCTACCTAGTCCTAATCTACCTAGCCCCCCTCCACCTCACACTGACCAATCTCCTCTCGCCACCTCATCTCTCATCTCTGCCCCACCCAATCACACGCGGCCACCTCACCTACCCCACCTCTCTCACCCCATTCCCCACTCCCCCAACCCCACCCCAAATCCCCAATGCCACACACACAACACACCCCGGCCACACACACCACACGCGACGCCCACGCACACACCCGATCCCCAGGAACCGCCCTCTCCCACACAGAGCACGTCGCCCACCCCGACCCCACTCCCCTGTCGCTCTGGCCCACCCCGCTCGTCCTCTTCCCTCGTTCCTCTCCTCTCGATCCCGCGTCCCCTCCCTCCGGCAACCGCCGCCACAGAGCCCTCGCCTCGCGTGCTCCGCGTCGGACCCCTGCCTCGCGCTCCCGCCCGGCGTGCCAGCGCCTCGCCTCGTCTTGACCGTCGCTGCCCGGCCCTCGCTGGAGCCTCTGCCTCCACCCCGCCCTGCTCTCCGACCTCGCCTCCCCGATGGCGCACCTCTCCCCGGTCGACGGGCTTCCTCCACTCCGGCGCCGCCGCCTCCCTTGCCACGCCATCGACCTCGCTCCCCTCACCTGCCCGCACGAGCCCGCATCGGCCGACCCTCCTCGGCATCCGGCCAAGCCCGCCAGTGGCGCATACGCCTCCCGCCATCGCCACAAGCGCTGCTGCTGCCGTCCTCGCCCCTCTACACCGTGAGCTCCCCGTCGTCCCCGCTCGCCTCGGCCGCCCCATCCTGGTCGCACGCCGCTCGACCTCGTGCCCTCCTGCAACCCTGCCGGCCTTCCGTTGCAGGGAACAGCGCGCCCCTCCTCTGCTGGCTCTCCGTGCAAGCTCGCTAGTGCCGCTCTAACGGGGCCGTCGCTCTCAAGTCCGTGTAATCCAGGTGATGCCCGCGTCCGTGCGTGTATGAGCTTGTGTTTTTGTGATGTTGTATCAAGGCAGTGTACTCACCCCTCACTCTTGGTACCCGAGCCTCTCGAGATCTTCTGGGAACAACACCGACACGTTGCCAACTTTTTCTTCGAAGGACGACCATGACAACGAATCCCAATTAAACCTCAAGATCGCCATCTGCGAGCAAGCCGAAAACCTCAAGGGCTCCTTCCAGGAACCACCAAGATCTTCATCACGGACCTGACACTCTTCTTCATGGACGCCGAGATCTTCCTCCTGGAATTCGAAGACCGAACCCTGGCGCGCCAAGTTCTTCGCCCCCGAGGACCGATCCATAGATGCGTGAAGTACTTCCTCGAGGACGCCAAGTACTTCACCCCGGACACCGAGACCCTGAACGACAAGTTCTCCTTCCCGGAAGCATTAACGCCCGTGCGACAAGATCTACTTCCCAGATCCGAAGACCCCGGTACCCGATCTACTCAAGTTCGCCATCGCGAGTCCGAACTTCATCGTTTCCCCGTCGAACCCTGAGACCGAACCCCAAACCACATCGAACCCCAAGTTCGCCGAACCCCAAAGTGTGACCTCTTTTCCGTGACCCATATTTTATAAATAATATAACTGTCGCATATAATTGTACATACTTGCATACATATCATGTGGGTTGGGGGCATTATGCCGATTCACTGCATAATTAAATATGGGGCCCATATGCGGGCAAATCTAGTCTTACTTTGGACTCCATTTAAATTTGAGTAGCAAACCGGTAACTTATCTTGCCATGTTAATACAACATTTAAATTGCGGGGTATCTAAACAACTAGAACCATATATTTAATTGTCGGGACCCCCGGTTCCGCTTAATCTTGCCTAATCGCATCGCACCTTTGCCATGCCATACATCATACATGCATCATGCCCGATATTTTGCCGTAGTATTAAATAGTCCAACCGGTGTTTCTTCTAGTGTTTTGGTTCTTCGCGGATAAGGCCATTGAGTTGATGCGAGTGTCGACCCGATCTTCGGTTGAACCTTCGGCAATGTTTTCAGGCGAGCACCTCCCCCTTTCTACCTATCTTACTTTTATAGTATTTATTCCCTCCTGTTGATCTATTGCTATCTGTGTTGCGATGCTCTAGTTTTCGTACCCGTGATATCCCTTGCAGCCTTATATTGCCTTGGACACCTCCTATTACCTGTTGTTTGGTAGATAGTTGGACCTGCGCGTCGTAGTCGCTTGCTCAAGTGCTGTTGCGTGTCGTCAAGTACCACAGTTGTTGGAGTATTGCCGCATGTTTATTGTTAGAGATGATCATGGCTTTAATTATCGTTTACTTTAATTACTGTTTAATAACTAAAATTGAAGTAGGTAAATGCAGAGGCACCGGTGGGTGATAGATAATATTTGGTTTCCGCCACCGGTGTCCGTAGGATCCCGAGTTCTTGACACTGCTCGAGATCGAGCGCTAACCACATGTGGATGTATGGGCACCCCATCGATTTAGTACCGATTCCAAATCTTGTCTTGGGGGCCACAAGTAGTTTGGGGCTTTATTACTATTCTACTTATGCCATGCTTTCTTGCTAATTTAAATTGTGCGAGGTCGCACGTGTCTTTTTAGGCGGAGTGTTTTCGCGGTATCGACAAGCCCGAGTTTCGGGTTCCCGATCGTTCTGACCACCGACGCAAACCCTGAGTCCGTCTCGGAGCCCGGCCGACTTCGTTGCGGGTGTACTTAGTGGGGTGGCCCCCCGTGCTTGCTTTGGGTCTGGGAAACGTCGTGTACGAAACCCCGTCGACATACCGTTGGGTGTATGTTTTGTGATCTTGTACCTACCTGATCCGACAACAAGGGTGTAGGTGCGTGTGGAAACTTTGGTGCACCCCTGCAGGGTTAAATATTTTCGAGAAGTCGTGTCCGCGGTTACGGACGACTTGGAGCACAGGTCTCGATCATAGACAACTATAACTAAAGTTACTGCTATAATTTGACTTGTATCCGATATGAGTAGTAATCAGCTTCACTGCAAACGGAATGGCTAAATAAAAGTACCAACAACTGCTGGGTTTTTGGGATATCTCATGCTTATTGTATCTGACTAGTAAGTGTTGCAACTACAACGGAATGTTTAACTAAAACTGCCCACTGCTTCTTATATCAGGATGACTCATGCTATCTATATTTGACTAGTAATTGCCGCAACTATAACGGAATGAATAAAATTTCCAACTGTGTGAGTTCCTCGGTTGACTTCCTCGTTTGGTCTCGAGGGGGAAATACCAGGATGGGTATGTTTGGTGGTAGTATCAGGTTGGTTCCGAATAGGTCTTTCTTACCCCTCTCTGATAGCCGCCAGTTGTATCGAGTCTCTATAGGTTGTTTAGTGCATGCTGCCACCGATCCACCATACCTATGTAGGCGAGGACCGCCAATTCTAGCCTCGCTGTCTTGGCCTCAAGATCGACCGCTCTCTCTTTTCCTTTGCCCTTGTCGGCACCCTTTTGTTTAAGCAGGTTTTGAGATCGACGTCGTTAGCAGGTTACCCCGCTTGGCCGGGCAGGGTTATGGACGCCATTGGTTATTCTTCGTGATCTTAGCCCCATTTGCATCTTGTCCGTAGTCGGACGCCTATCATTTTCAAGGTGATTTGGATCTTTGTTCAGACGTATCTGTATTCTTGACTCATGGAGTCGTGTTGTATATATATTTGTTCATGGGTCCCATCGAGGACTGTTGTGTAATGTTATTACTTCGCTTTCCACCCGCACGCAAGTGCTGGTGGGCACCTTTGAATCGCTTTCTATGCGGGTTTGGCGGAAGAAGCTGAAACTTGCATAGGGCCGATTCCGAGGGTGTTCTGAGTGGTATCGAGCTCAGGTTGCGATACAAGTCCAAAATTTCAGGATAACCTAGCTAACGGCCGAAGTAGAGTGTCAAAACTATTTTTGCAAAATCGGTTGGATTGTTCTGATTAGGTCTGATTTTACTCCTTACCCCTCTGCTGCTCTCCTCTCACCTCTGCGTGTTTTGAATCCGCTCTCTTCTCTCTCTTCGAGTCCAGGATTTCTCGTGGTTGGGTTCCGTCGTACCTTCAGGGTTTCGCTTCCTCCTTTCGTAACGGTGTTGCTACATCTGGTCTTCATGCTATCCGAGGAATCCTTCGTCTGGTGAACTTCTCTTTGTTCCTTCTCGTGCCTTCCGGTGTTTTCCGACGCGACGACATCATCTACGTCAGATCCGATGCAGAGTCTTCATCACTCCTTTGTTTCTGAACCTCGTTTGACGAGATCTACAATCTGAATTCCGAGAGTTGGTTGCATAATTTCCTATTCATGAGCAGAGTAATGCTTTGGGTGCGCGATGGACTGATCACCATCCGACTACTCTTATCATTCGCTCTTGCACATTGAATGGTGAATCATTGCAGTTATACTCCTTCCGTGAAAGTTAGAGTTGGCCTTACCCTTTTGAGACCTTTACCTTCATCTTTGTTTCTCCGGAGGGTTCTCTCGACGAATGGGGAACAATCCTTGTTGGTGGTGTCGCCATTTTCAAGCTGAGAAAGAACCATCGTTAGTGGTGTCGCGAGAATCTACACGATGCGAGAAGATTCAGATCGCCGCCCTTCTTTCCGGAACCATGAGGCGGATCTCGAGGGCGAGATCCATTGTTAGTGGTGTCGATTGTGGCATCCCGCAAAACCACTACTAGAAAATCGCTTGGTATTTTTGTTTTGTGCATCATCATGACATCATCATGCATCTCATGGACTAAAACTATTTTGTTAAAACCTACTTTTGCTTTCTACAAAGATCCCTCTCTATCTCAAAATAATCCCCGGACCCTTCTGGATATTTTATTTGTCTAAAAATAAATTGCACAAGTCTTTTAAACAATACATAAAATTTTATATTAATTTTAGGGGGCAGCCAAACCGGGCCGATCCGACCCAGTCGGCCACCCCCAGTTCAAACCGGTCCACCTAAACCCTTTTTCTACCTAGTCCTAATCTACCCAGCCCCCCTCCACCTCACACTGACCAATCTCCTCTCGCCACCTCATCTCTCATCTCTGCCCCACCCAATCACACGCGGCCACCTCACCTACCCCACCTCTCTCACCCCAGTCCCCACTCCCCCAACCCCACCCCACTCCCCCAACCCCACCCCAAATCCCCAACGCCACACACACAACACACCCCGGCCACACACACCACACGCGACGCCCACGCACACACCCGATCCCAGAACCGCCTCTCCCACAGCACGCCGCCCACCCCGACCCCACTGCCGCTCTGCCCACCCCGCTCCCTCTTCCTCGCCTTCCTCTCTCGATCCCGTCCTCCCTCGCAACCGCCGCCACAGAGCCCTCGCCTCGTGTGCTCCCGCCGGACCCCACTCGCTGCTCCGCTGCCACAGCTGCCCGCCGCCTCGTCTTCGGCCGTCTGCTGTCATGCTGGAGCCTCTCGCCTCCACCGTCCTGCGCCTGCCTCCGCTGCCCGACCTCGCCTCCCCGATGGCGCACCTCTCCCTGGTCGACGGGCTTCCTCCACTCCGGCGCCGCCGCCTCCCTTGCCACGCCGTCGACCTCACTCCGCCTGCCCGACGAGCTCGCATCGGCCGACCCTCCTGCATCCGGCCAAGCCGCCGCGGCGATACGCCCCGCCATCGCCACAAGCGCCGCTGCCGTCCTCGCCCTCTACACCGTGAGCTCCCGTCGTCCCTCGCCTCGGCCGCCCCATCCTGTCGCCGCCGCCGACCTCGTGCCTCCTGCAACCTGCCGCCTTGGTTAGGGAACAGCGCCTCCTCTGGCTCTCCGTGCAAGCTCGCTAGTGCCGCTCTAACGGGCCGCCGCTCGAGTCCGTGTAATCCAGGTGATGCCCGCGTCCGTGCGTGTATGAGCTTGTGTTTTTGTGATGTTGTATCAAGGCAGTGTACTCACCCCTCACTCTTGGTACCCGGGCCTCTCGAGATCTTCTCAGAACAACACCGACACGTTGCCAACTTTTTCTTCGAAGGACGACCATGACAACGAATCCCAATTAAACCTCAAGATCGCCATCTGCGAGCAAGCCAAAAACCTCAAGGGCTCCTTCCAGGAACCACCAAGATCTTCATCACGGACCTGACACTCTTCTTCATGGACGCCGAGATCTTCCTCCTGGAATTAGAAGACCGAACCCTGGCGCGCCAAGTTCTTCGCCCCCGAGGACCGATCCATAGATGCGTGAAGTACTTCCTCGAGGACGCCAAGTACTTCACCCGGACACCGAGACCCTGAACGACAAGTTCTCCTTCCCGGAAGCATTGACGCCAGTGCGACAAGATCTACTTCCCAGATCCGAAGACCCCGGTACCCGATCTACTCAAGTTCGCCATCGCGAGTCCGAACTTCATCGTTTCCCCGTCGAACCCTGAGACCGAACCCCAAGTTCGCCGAACCCCAAAGTGTGACCTCTTTTCCGTGACCCATATTTTATAAATAATATAACTGTCGCATATAATTGTACATACTTGCATACATATCATGTGGGTTGGGGGCATTATGCCGATTCACTGCATAATTAAATATGGGGCTCATATGCGGGCAAATCTAGTCTTACTTTGGACTCCATTTAAATTTGAGTAGCAAACCGGTAACTTATCTTGCCATGTTAATACAACATTTAAATTGCGGGGTATCTAAACAACTAGAACCATATATTTAATTGTCGGGACCCCCGGTTCCGCTTAATCTTGCCTAATCGCATCGCACCTTTGCCATGCCATACATCATACATGCATCATGCCCGATCTTTTGCCGTAGTATTAAATAGTCCAACCGGTGTTTCTTCTAGTGTTTTGGTTCTTCGCGGATAAGGCCGTTGAGTTGATGCGAGTGTCGACCCGATCTTCGGTTGAACCTTCGGCAATGTTTTCAAAGTAGCACCTCCCCTTTCTACCTATCTTACTTTTATAGTATTTATTCCCTCCTGTTGATCTATTGCTATCTGTGTTGCGATGCTCTAGTTTTCGTACCCGTGATATCCCTTGCAGCCTTATATTGCCTTGGACACCTCCTATTACCTGTTGTTTGGTAGATAGTTGGACCTGCGCGTCGTAGTCGCTTGCTCAAGTGCTGTTGCGTGTCGTCAAGTACCACAGTTGTTGGAGTATTGCCGCATGTTTATTGTTGGAGATGATCATGGCTTTAATTATCGTTTACTTTAATTACTGTTTAATAACTACAATTGAAGTAGGTAAATGCAGAGGCACCGGTGGGTGATAGATAATATTTGGTTTTCGACCGCTCACTCGTGTCCCGTAGGATCCCGAGTTCTTGACACCTGTTCCGAGATCGAGCGCGCTAAACACATGTGGGATGTATGGGCACCCTCATCGATTTAGTACCTGATTCCAAGTACTGTACTGGGGGCCACAAGTAGTTTGGGGCTTTATTACTATTCTGTACTTATGCCATGCTTTACTGCTTAATTTAAATTGTGCTAGGTACTGCACGTGTACTGTTTTGGAAGCGGAGTGTTTTCGCGGTATCGACAAGCCCGAGAGTTTCGGGTTCCCAGTCGTTACTGACCATCGACGCAAACCCCGAGTCCGTCTCGAGCCCGGCCGACTTCGCGGGTGTACTTAGTGGGTGGCCCCCGTGCTTGCTTTGGGTCCGGGAAAGCGTGTCCGAAACCCCGTCGACATACCGTTGGGTGTATGTTTTGTGATCTTGTACCTACCTGATCCGACAACAAGGGTGTAGGTGCGTGTGGAAACTTTGGTGCACCCCTGCAGGGTTAAATCTTTTCGAAAAGCCGTGTCCGCGGTTATGGACGACTTGGAGCACAGGTCTCGATCATAGACAACTATAACTAAAGTTACTGCTATAATTTGACTTGTATCCGATATGACTAGTAATCAGCTTCACTGCAACGGAATGGCTAAATAAAAGTACCAACAACTGCTGGGTTTTTGGGATATCTCATGCTTATTGTATCTGACTAGTAAGTGTTGCAACTACAACGGAATGTTTAACTAAAACTGCCCACTGCTTCTTATATCAGGATGACTCATGCTATCTATATTTGACTAGTAATTGCCGCAACTATAACGGAATGAATAAAATTGCCAACTGTGTGAGTTTCCCGGTTGACTTCCTCGTTTGATCTCGAGGGGGAAATACCAGGATGGGTATGTTTGGTGGTAGTATCAGGTTAGTTCCGAATAGGTCTTTCTTACCCCTCTCTGATAGCCGCCAGTTGTATCGAGTCTCTATAGGTTGTTTAGTGCATCGTCACGCCGCTTGATCCACCATACCTATGTAGGCGAGGACCGCCAAATTCTAGCCTCGCTGTCTTCGCCTCGATCGACCTCTCTTTTCCTTTGCCCTTTGTCGGCACCCTTTGTTTAAGCGTTTTGAGATCGACGTTAGTGGTTACCCTTCCGCTTGGCTCGGGCGGTTATGGACGCCATTGGTTATTCTTCGTGGCTCTTAGCCCCATTTGCATCTTGTCCGTAGTCGGACGCCTATCATTTTCAAGGTGATTTGGATCTTTGTTACGTATATCCGTATTCTTGACTCATGGAGTCGTGTTGTATATATCTGCTCGTGGGTCCCATCGAGGACCTGTGTAATGTTATTTTCGCTTTCCACCCGCACGCAAGTGCTGGTGCACTTTTGAATCGTTTCTGCGGGTTTTGGCGGAAGCCTGAAACTTGCATAGGGCCGATTCGAGGTGTTATCCGGGAGGGGTCAAGGCGGAGCGCTAACGACCCATCGCGTCGCTGCAGCCGAGGAGCGAGCGCCTGAGGCAGGCGATGTCCGCCATGAGCTCGCCTACCATGGCGCTTTCTACGCCCTCGGACGACAAGGATGAAGGCCCGTCCTACTAGCCGTGGAGCTCCGGCGACCCAGGCCAGGGGAGCTCCCGCCAGCACCGGCCGCCGAGCGACGACGATGACAGCGGCGAGGATGATGGCCGCGCTGATCCTGACTACACGGTATTCTACGGCAACTTTGGCATGTAGAATGGTGAAGGCATGTAGAATGGCGAAGGCGCCAGCGGTGGCCTTTTTTAGTTTAGTATGTACTAGTTTACTTTAAATTCGATACAATCCACATATATTCGCCCATCTTAATAAAATTCGCCTAATTTTAATGGAATTTAACCAAACTTGGGCACTCGGCCTAGGTACGCGAGTGAAAAACTAGGTATACTCAGACCAAAAACTTGTTTCGTCCGGCCAAAATTGGTCCAGTTTTCAACCTGGGTTCGCCAAACGAGTGGAGATGGTGCCATTAAAAGGGAGCACTAAAAATGCTGCACCATTAAAACGGAGCACTAAAAATGCTGTACGGCAGATCAAAACGCCAAACTCTACCGCATCGGCCACAGTGTGTGACATCGTCATGCAGGCAGCGCAGCCAGCGCAGCGAACCACGCCTATTCATCTAGTTTCATACTATTCCAAGTAAAGATAACCGATTTAACAAAAAAATCCCTTTGCAGCTTGGGACACAGCAGGTAGCTTAACTTTTGAAAAGAAAAAATCACAAACGCTGCAGCACAAGATCATAAACGCTCGACTAACTGACATAAACTATTCTTCAATGTTGGCTTCTGCATAGGATACACTGGCTTTGTTGGTACTGTCAACTCCCTGAACTTGCTTATCCCCGTTAAAAAAATCATCCCATTCTCCCTCCATATAATAAAGGAAACTAAATAAAATTGTTGTCCAAATCAAGAATCTAGTAACTTCATATTCTTGAAGATACCTGTGCCTGCATGAGATAAGATGAGATTAATAAAACATTATGGTTATAAGGGCATGTACAATGGTAGAGAAAGCGAGTTTTCTCTTAGCCCTCGACATCGTCTAGAGAAGACAATAAAATTAAATTGTATGGCACATAACTCTTATTGCCACCCCTAACGATTAACATATAAATTGACTAATTTTAGTAAGAAATTATGTTAATAAGGGAAGAGATATAGTATAATAGAGAAAATAGCCTTCTGTTATTTTATAAGGGATCATCTCTTATCTAAGAGAAGACAACCTTCTCTTTTTTAATTGTCTCTCCTCCAACTAAGCAAAAATCCGATGTGACAAGTCTAAGAGAAGGCTGATGTCACCTCATTGTACATGCCCTTAAGAAGCAAAGAATATAGGGCACTCATTATCTCATCGCCAAGTATACCAATTGGATGACTTTGTTAATACTATTTGATCCCATCAGGTGTAGAGCATTTCTAATTGTCTAAGATACTCCAAAATTAATTTCAAAAACTTCATCACCATGAATAACATTTTTTATGGTGCGATTTAAAATCTTATAAATATTCCTGTGGTATAAAACATAAGGCATGTTTGTTCTGTTTTACACAAAAGTTTGACCAACAATTGCTTCATTTCTGTATTACAAAACCATCATATTGATAAATAGAAAATATTAATTCTGAACATGAATCTAATAACATCACTTTTGATGTCACAATAACTCTATACTAACATAATAAGCAAACGGAGGGAGTAGTAATATATATGATCGAAGTGATGAGAAAACACGTCCGTAGAGGAATATGGGGTGGTTGGGTATGAATATAGTTAAGATTTTACCATTCAGGTTTACTAGGTCTGTGCTTGACATGCGAGGTAAGACGCTGGAGCAGCAACCTGTCTTTGATTCTTCTTGCGTAAGGAATATCTTTATTCCTTTGTATGCCAATAAGCAGATCGATGAGTTCCTCTTTCTTCTGGTGAGCTAACACTAGACGGCTATCCCCTGAAACAGAAGGATGCTGGCCAAATGCAGGGTACTTAGTTTAGCAACTTGCAGATCTATGAAAATGAATGAATAGTTTAACATGCAACCCTCGGAATGCATCTTTAATTCCCTATGATAGAAGTATGCAAACGAACAGAAATAGTTTCCTTAGCTAAAATAACGACAGATCCATCAATCTACTCCCTCCGATCCAAATTAATTGACTCGGGTTTGTCTGGACAAATCCGAGTCAATTAATTTGGATCAGAGGAAGTACAAAATAAAATACTGCGGCAATGCAGAGAAGTCAGTTTTTCGATCTGATGCTATTATAAATCCCTAATCGAAACTGAAATATAATACTACTAAACCGACTCGGAGTTGATTTTTGGAGCAGAAACCTCGGAGGACGTAATCCGGCGTAGAGCATAGCCGGGCGAGCCGCCGCGGTTGAGCAGCCCTTGCTCATTCGCGACAGCCGACCTAAGAATCGCCTGTGGTTGTTGGCCACTGAGCCTCCTCGCCGCGAATCGGACAGCCGCCATGGCCATCTTCTACTTCAGCGGGGGGATCGATTGTTGCTGTTCTTTGGGAGAGTTGTCTCGTTGCGGCGGATCTGGGCGTTCGGTTCTCTTTTATTTTCGCCTTCCGAGTTCCGAACTCGACCCTATCTCGGATTTATCTCTGGGCTGGATTCGACTTCGACACGCCCCGCTTCTTCTCTGGAACCTTGACTCGTTCCAGGCTTCTAGCCCAGTTTTTTACTCGATAAAAGGCCTAAAGGCCTGTCTTCGCTTGGGTTCACCTACGGTCCAATTAGAAATTTACCCCATTTTTTTTTTAAGAAAAGGCAAAAGGTTTGCCTCGATTCATTAGGGTAGTTATAGTGGATAACAAGAGTAGTAACATGCAATCCCATCCCATGCAATGCCATATAAACATTTAGATGACATACCATGTTATTAATTAAATAAAAAGAGTGAGGTAGTAATATATTATGTTATCGTAACATCACACGAACCAAAGTAAAATGAGTCTATCAGCTAATAAATGAGGTCTTGCATGACACTATTCTTACTAGTATGTTATTTGCCACTATAGAGATAGTAACTTAGAATAGTAACATGCATATGTTACTAGTCTAAGTTACTAAGCACTATGACCAGCCTTAATGGAAAAGGATACGTATCTCTCGGGGATATCGCGACTCGCATCCTCCGGGTCCGGAGGCAGACCGACCGGCTATCACGTTGTGGGTGTGGGTCCCGTGATCTCTCTTTCCTATTTTCTATCCCCGTTCTCTCATCAAAATGGACATGGAGGTTGCCATCCATTGCGCGCCATGACCCCGACCGCACTTGCCGCCACCACGACCATGCGCCCACGCCTCGCCCGCCCTCACCGCCTCACGTTGCATCCCCACGCCGACCGGAGCTTGCCGTGCCGGCCAGCGCCCCGCCAGAGCTCGACGCGTGTCGCTGGAGCTCGCCACGCATGCGCCGCCGGAGCTCACCGCCTTTCCATCTTGTCGGCTAGAGTTGTCCGCCCTACGAGTGGAGCACCGAGTGCAGCGAGATGGAGAGCACTGGTCCTAGGAGGGGACCAACGACACTGCTCCCGTGCACGTCTCGCCTCCGCCAGGGGTGTCGCTGGACGTCGCCCCATTGTTCTGACCTCCGGTGAGGAACACTGGTTCAATGTGGTGCCCCGTGCATGCTACCTACACCGGGAGATTTTGCCAAGGACGGTCGGTGTTTTAGCTACCGACGGTCATCGTCGTTGCTACCGACGGTCGGTGGATTTGCTATGGATGAAGCGGCGGATTTTCATGTTGGGGACTTTTTGCTACTGCAGCGGGATTTGCTAGATTTTTTTTTTGTTATAACTGTTGTGTGATTTTTCTATAATAGTGTAAACTTTTTCTACATACCCAAACTTGGGAGTTTGTTTGCGTGCCCAGACATCTTAAGCACATGCTCACTGACGGAGCTGCCCTCTTCCATCTTGCAGTTAAAGAACTTTTCAAAAGCCTCATAACTCTCAACTGTCGCGTGAGCCTCAAATATCATTTTGAGTTCACGAACAATATCATGTGGGTCATGGTTCTCAAACCTTTTCTGAAGCTCCGATTCCAAACCATACAAGATAGCACACTGAACTGTGGAGTACTGATTCTTCCGAGTGAGGTAAACATTCTTTACTTCATCGGTAGCAGTAGCTGTAGGAGGGTCACCCAGCGGTGCATCCAGCACATAGGTCAAATTACCAGCATTGAGGACAATCCGCAAATTGCGGAACCAATCCACGAAGTTGCTTCCATTGTTTTTCAACTTTTCTTTCTCTAGGAACGCATTAAAATTGATGGTAGGGGCCGCCATTGATCTACAACATATTTGCAATAGTTTTAGACTAAGTTTATGACAAATTGAGTTCTAATTAATAGTTAAATTAATCTAGGTGAACTCCCACTCAAAATAATATCCCTCTGTTTTAGTGATCACACGAACCAAATCCACCACATCAAAACCGATCATCACGAGAGTTGATGTAGCTTCAATGGCGAACAATCAACATGTTCATCATATCTACTATATGACTCATGCTTTACCTTTCGGTGATCCGTGTTCCGAGACCATGTCTGTACATGCTAGGCTCGTCAAGATCAAACCTTAGCTTCCGCATGAGCAAATCTGTTTGCTCACGTTGTATACACTCGCAGAATCTAACACACCCGATCATCACGTGGTGCTTCGAAACAACAAGATTTAGCAACGGTGCTTACTAAGGATGAACACTTTAAAACTTGAAATTTGTGTGCTTGAGGGATCATCTTATAATGCTATCGTTGTGAACTAAGCAATACAAGATGCATAAAAGGATTGACATCACATGCAATTCATAATATGTGATATGATATGGCATTTCTTCTTGTGCTTCCGATATCCATCTTCAAGCACAATCATGATCTCCATCATCACCGGTATGGCGTCAAGGTCAATGGCGTTGTTTCATGGTTGTCGTCCACCAGCTTCAACTATTACAACTACTTTGAATAGACACGCAGGTCTTAACGGAATTTAAAGACAACCATATGGCTCCTGCCGGTTGCCAACTTACAATAAAGAACATTGCATACATCAAATATAATCACAATCATGGCCATATCACATCACAGCACACCCCTGCAAAACAAAGTTAGACGCCTCTAATTTTCTTTGCATATTTTACGTGGTTTGGGGCTTTCAATAAGTGTCGTTCTAACTTAAGAACAAGAACCACAACTTTGATGCTTGAACTATCAAGTGTCGGTTGTAAATTGGATCTATACTATGATGGGAGAGACAGACACCCATAAAGCCACTTATGCAATACAAGTTGCATGTTGAGCGTGGAGTAAGTCTCATGAACGATGTCATGTAAGGTTAGACCGGGCCGCTTCATCCCATCATACCGCAAAATGCGAAGTACACAAAAAGCAATTGATAATAAAACCACCACCGCCCACAATGACCATTGTGTTCTATTCGTGCAACAGATCTACATAGAGACACGGCTCTGATACCACTGTAGGGGTTCATAGCATGGAAAACAAAAAATTTCTACCACATGCACACAAGCAAGCCAAGATATATCTACTAGATTATAGCAACGAGTCGATAGAAGAACTCACCCTCGAAGATTCCAAAGCGGTTAACGAGAGCAGATTCTCGTGGGTGATGTAGTCATACACTTGCCGATCTCAAGATCGCGTAGACGATCCTTCCGGCGCTGCGTTCAAGCTGGCGCTTCATGATCGGTCACCGCGTTCGATTTTCGATGAAGACCTTCCTCTCCCTTGTTCCAGCAGGCAGCGGAGGTTGTAGTTCTCCCTTGCGATTCCGGTAGCACGACGGCGTGGTGTCGGAAGTAGAGGGAAGATCCCGCAGGGCTTCGCCTAAGCCGGATGCGGTGGATTAGGGTTTCCTAGAAAACTAGGGTTTAGAGATCCGGGAAGAGGAGGTGTTGGCGGCTAGGGCGGCGGCGACGGACCGGTGACGACGGCGGCGCGGGTCGGCGGCGGCGGCTCGTGGAGAGGGCTTGGAACTTGTGTTGTTTGGGGCAGCCCTCCCATTCTATTGATGAGAGGGAGGGGCAGCCTTGGGAGGGGTGGGTTTGAATCCAAACCCAAACCCAAGTTGGATCGAGAGAAGGACTTGTTTCTTCTCCCACTAGGAAACCATTGTTCCAGTTTGACTTTTCAAACTTCCCGTTTGACTTTCAATTTAGAGCTTTATTTCTCTCTTGCATATGCCAACACCAA
Source organism: Avena longiglumis (assembly GCA_030063025.1). Taxonomy (NCBI): domain Eukaryota; kingdom Viridiplantae; phylum Streptophyta; class Magnoliopsida; order Poales; family Poaceae; genus Avena; species Avena longiglumis. The sequence continues at coordinate 18,760,850 of CP125975.1, forward strand.
GTAACTTTTGTCGTGGTGGTGGCACGGCAGATGCCATGGGTAGGCTAAAGTATGGGGCCAATGGATGCTAGAGGGATCCGGGGAGGGAAGATGTAGTTATTTCTACACTCAAATGGCTAACATGCAGATCTTTATTTCTATTCTTCTTGGACTACAAGTGCTCCTCGAGCTGTATGCAGGAAGAAGAGATCTAATACACGAGCCTTACCGCCTAGAATCAATCGATCCCCCCTCAGGATCCCGCGTCTCCCCTTATAAAGGGGTGCCTTGGCTCCTCTAGGGCTGACGTGGCAAGCATATTCAAGGAATATGCTTGTCCCAATATGGTAACTCGGCGACCTCCTTTCCGTGTCCCTCTTCTAACGATGGCAATGTTCCAGAGAACCCCGCCTGCGCGCCTCAGGCTCCATGACTGTCACCTCTGTGACCTCCTTCTGCCCTTATACCGCTTTGCTCCTTGTCCTTTGTGCTTGGCTCTGTTCAGATTCTTCCTAGCCCGTGACTTGGGTTTGACTATAGGCACCTCCTTCTCATGTAAGCTTCGTGTTATTTGGCCCTGTCTCGCATAACTCAGCTCGGCCTTCACCTGCATTCAAGTTATTCAGGCTTACTCGGCCGACTTAACTCGTATGTCAGTCGGATAAGGTATTGCTCCTTCCGTAGGTGCCATGGCCGTGCTTATCTCGTCCGACTTTTACATGACTTGGCCGATATAAACAGTAACTCGGCATATGACAAGGGAGACTCCTTTTGTCTTACCCTATCTTGACCCTATCCGGGGTCACCTCCCCAACATTAGTCCCCGAAGCTGGTGTGGTCCTTCTCGTAACCTCGGCCGGGCCACATCAATTTCCCAACATTCATTTCTCCTTACTTCCGAGTTACTTTTTTCTGTTCGAGGTATCTGCGCAGCTTCTTGTGCACGCCTCGTCCTACGGGTACCACTCATCATTATTCCTCTAGTTTCTTTCCTCTCGGTGCCTTGACAAGCTGATAATTTCGCGTCGATCGGCGTCGGTCTTTGTGGCTCGTATCAGCCGGTCAGGGGGCCTGATCCTCTCCTGCGTCGTGTGGTCTTCGGTGTGGCTCCACTCAGCCGCGAGCGGTTCCGCCGCACGCACGATTTACATGGTTAGCGCTCGCACGATCCCACTACCGCCAGGGCTGCGCGGTTATAAAGAGGGGTACGGGGCTAGAGGATTCACTTTCCCCCTTCGCTCATCGTTCCTCTTCTTCCTCCTCATGCCCGTGCATCTGTTCGTGCGCCTGCGGTTGCGCCATTGTCGATATCCTTGACGGCGAGGCCGCAGTCCCTCCGCTCCGTCGACCTCATCGCCATGCGCTTGCTCTGGCGCCATCGCCGGTGAGTTTTTATATGGTCTCATCGCTAGGCTCCTTCCCTAGGTGCATCTGCTGTTTTTCTAGATTTCCTGCGGCTGTTCTTTTCCGCTCCGCCGCCATGCTCGCTTAGAACCACGACGGGGCCCTGCGCCTCTAAGCCTCTCTCCGCCGTTAGTCCTTCTTCCGTTGATTCCTCCGGCGACCTTATGTCTAGTTATGTTAGTGGTGCGCTCGTCGAAGATGACGATGTAGCGTCTGGTCCAAAGCGGGGATCTTGGCAGGGCTCCTCTGTCACTCGTCGTGAGACTGAGTGGCTAATTAGGACTCGTCGGATTCCTGCCGAGGTAAGATGTCGCTTACCCGGCAGTGAATCCTCTCCTGTACTCAACGAAGGCGAGTACGTTGTTTCCATGTCCCACTTTGCTCATGGGTTCGGCCTTCCCCTTTGCGGTTTTGCTAGGGAATTCCTCGATTACTTCGGCCTTTAGCCACATCACCTTCCGGCTAATGCCATCGCCTCCCTATCCGCTTATATCTCGGCCTCGGAGGGGAACTTCGGCCTCTAGCCCTCTGTGTCCGTTTGGTCCAAATTTTTCCAGATCCGACCTAACATCGTTCCAGACAAATCCCTTCACCCCTCTGAGAAATCGCTTACCCAGTGTGGAGCTGCGTCCATCACACCTCAGAGAAAATCCGAGTTCCCTCGTGTCGCTAGCCTCGAGTCTTGCAAGAAGTGGCATAGATCGTTTTTTATGTCAAAAACACTGGAAAGGAAGACAAGATTCGGCTCCCTGCCTTTTCTATCGGCCTCCCTTCCAAGAAGAACTGGAACTACAACCCCAGGAAGAGCCATGCTTTGGCCGAGGCATTCAAGATTCGGCTGAAGGAGTTGATCCGCGCTGGGCTCCATGGTGAGGATCTGATGACCACATTCGTCAGCAGCCGAATCTGCCCTTTCCAGCTTCGCTCGCACAAGATCTGTTACATGAGCGGTCCTCTCGATCCCAACCGAGTTTCGATGGTTGAGCTCGACGACTATCTTATTTACAAGCGTGTCCGAGCTATCTTCAATACCGATATGCCGGAGGACTAGACATGGGGGCTGAAGCCGTTCACTCGCGGGAATCCCCCTCCCGAGGTAAACTTACGTATTTGTGTTTGTTTTCTAATTGCGTTTGTGATTTATTTTGCTAACTCCATTTTGTTTCTTTTCTTTCAGAGGTTTGCGGAGCAAAAGATCGAGGATGCCGAGGTTCTGGCCCTTCTGTGTATTGGAGATATGCCCTAGAGGCAATAATAAATGTAGTTATTATTATATCTTTGTGTTCGTGATAAATGTTTACATTCATGCTATAACAGTATCAACAAGGAAACATTAATACTTGTGTGATTTGTAAACTAAATAAGAGTCCCTAGTAAAGCCTCTTCATAATACTAGCTTGTTGGTTAATAAATGATTGTGGTTACCCCATCATGAACATTGAGATGTTATTAACAACAAGATCATATCGTTAGGAGAATGGTATGATGGACATACTCCTATAGATAAGCGTAGCATAAAGATCAAGTCATTTTAATAGTTCAATTGCTATAAGCTTTCTGATACATAGTAACCTAATTCCTTTGACCATGAGATCATGCTTATCACCATCACCGGAAGGATGCTTTGATGACATCAAACACCACACCGTAACTGGGTGGCTATAAAGGTGGCATTGAGTGTTCGGAAAGTATGGGTTGAGACACATGGATCAAGAGTGGGATTTGTCCATCCATATGACGGATAGATATACTCTAGGACCTCTCGGTGGAATGTCATCCAATTAGCTTGCAAGCATGTGACTGGCTCACAAGGGATCACATACCACGGGAACGAGAAAAGAGTACTTATCAGTAACGAGATTGAACTAGGTATGCAGAGATACCGACGATCAAAACCTCGGATAAGTAAACTATCGTGAGACAAAGGGAATTTGGTATCGTATGCAAGTGGTTCATTTGATCGCAAAGTAATCGTAGAAATATGTGGGAGCCATATGAATTTCCAGATTCCTCTGTTGGTTATTGTTCGGAGAAATGTCTCGATCATGTCCGCATAATTCACGAACCGTAGGGAGACACACTTAAGGATTCGATGTTGTTGAGTAGTTATGGAATGATGAGTAAGAGACCGAATGTTGTTCAGAGTCTCGGATGGGATCCGGGATATCACGAGGAGATCCGGAATGGTCCGGAGAATAATATTCATATAACAAAAGTCCTGTTTCGGAGTTGGGGAATGATTCCGATGTTTTCATCGGGAATGTTCTAGAAGGGTCCGGAAGGTCCTGCACTCCGGAGGGGAAGGGTACATGAATGTGTCATAACAAGTTGGAATGGTTGCATCATGTACTAGGTATCATGGCTGGGTAAAATAAAGGGATAAATCAAATCCTAGTTTGAAAAGTCAAACGCCAATTTGAAAAGTCAAACGACAGTTTTGCTTGGAGAGAGTAGAAACCACCGGGAGGAGTTCCTCCCTCCACCCGCCGGCCAAGGAGGCCGACTTGGGGGAGGACTCCCTCCCCTTGGCCGGCGCCCTCCCACCTATAAAAGGAGGGGCAGGGGTGCCCCTCTAGACCTACACTTCTCTCCATCACAACCCTAACCCTAGCCGCCGGCCACCAAGTCGCTGCCGCCACCTAGGGTTTGCCCTAGACACCGAGTTGGGTCCCTCCCCTTGCCCTAGCCGCCGTCCTAGCCCTCTCTCCTTGGTCCCTCTAAACCCTAGATCGCCAAGGCCTCTCTCATAGTCGACCATACTCGCTACGGCTTAAGGCGAAGCCCTGCGAGATCTCCCCTCTACTTCCGGCACCACGCCGTCGTGCTGCCGGAATCGCGAGGAGGGTGCTACAACCTCCGCTGCCTGCTGGAACAAGAGAGAGGAAGGTCTTAATCGAGTACCGAACGTGTGACCGACTGCGGGAGCGCTGCCGGAACACGGCGCCGGAAGGATCGTCTACACGATCTTGAGATCGGCAAGATACGACTACATCACCCACGAGAATCTGCTCTCGTTAAACACTTTGGAATCTTCGAGGGTGAGTTATTCTATCGACTCGTTGCTACAATCTAGTAGATAGATCTTGGCTTGTTTGTTTGTATGCGGTAGAAATTTTTTGTTTTCCATGCTACGAACCCCTACAGTGGTATCAGAGCCGTGTATATATGTAGATCTGTTGCACGAGTAGAACACAATGGACATTGTGGGCGGTGATGATTTTATTATCAATTGCTTCTTGTGTACTTTGCATCTTGCGGTATGATGGGATGAAGCGGCCCGGGCTAACCTTACATGACATCGTTCATGATACTTGCTCCACGCTCAACATGCAACTTGTATTGCATAAGTGGCTTTGCGGGTGTCTGTCTCTCCCATTATAGTATAGATCCAATTTACAACGGGCACTTGATAGTTCAAACATCAACGTTGTGGTTCTTGTTCTTAAGTTAGAGCGACACTTACTGAAATCCCCAAACCACGTAAAATATGCAAAGAAAATTAGAGGCGTCTAACTTTGTTTTGCAGGGGTGTGCTGTGATGTGATATGGCCATGATTGTGATCATATTGGATGTATGCAATGTTCCTTATTGTATGTTGGCAACCGGCAGGAGCCATATGGTTGTCTTTAATTTCTGTTAAGACCCGCGTGTCTATTCAAAGTAGTTGTAATAGTTGGAGCTCGTGGACGACAACCGTGAAGCGGCGCCATTGACCTTGACGCTATGCCGGTGATGATGGAGATCATGTTCGTGCTTGAAGATGGAGATCGGAAGCACAAGAAGAAAGGCCATATCATATCAAATATTATGAATTGCATGTGATGTTAATCCTTTATGCATCTTGTATTGCTTAGTTAACGACAGTAGCATTATAAGATGATCCCTCATGCACATAAATTTCAAGTTTTAAAGTGTTCATCCTTAGTAAGCACCGTTGCTAAAGCTTGTTGTTTCGAAGCACCACGTGATGATCAGGTGTGTTAGATTCTACAAGTGTATACAACGTGAGAAAGCCAGATTTGCTCATGCGGAATCTAAGGTTTGATCTTGACGAGCCTAGCATGTACAGACATGGTCTCAGAACACGGATCACCGAAAGGTAAAGCATGAGTCATATAGTAGATATGATGAACATGTTGATTGTTCGCCATTGAAGCTACATCAACTCTCGTGATGATCGGTTTTGATGTGGTGGATTTGGTTCATGTGATCACTAAAACAATGTGAGGGATATTGTTTTGAGTGGGAGTTCACCTAGATTAATTTAACTATTAATTAGAACTCAATTTGTCATAAACTTAGTCTAAACTATTGCAAATATGTTGTAGATCAATGGCGGCCCCTACCACCAAATTTAATGCGTTCCTAGATAAAGAAAAGTTGAAAAACAATGGAAGCAATCATGGATTGGTTCCAATTTGAGGATTGTCCTCAATGCGGTAATTTGACCTATGTCTTTGGATGCACTTGGGTGACCACGCTGCAATGATGCTACCGATGAAGTAAAGAATGTTTACCTCGCCGGAAGAATCAAGACTCCACGATTCATGTGCTATCTTGTATGGTTTGGAATCGAGCTTGAAAGGTTTGTTTGAGAACCCACATGATATTGTCCGTGAAATCAAATTGATATTTGAGACTCACGCGGCAGTTGAGAGTTATGCGGCTTCTGAAAAGTTCTTTAACTGCAAGATGGAAGAGGGCAGATCCGTCAGTGAGCATGTGCTTAAGATGTCTGGGCACGCAAACAAACTCCAAAGCTTGGGTATAGTGATTCCTAATGCTTTGGGGATTTACCGTGTCCTCCAATCACTGCCACCAAGTTACAAGAACTTTGTGATGAACTACAATATGCAAAGCATGAACAAGCAGTTGCCAGAACTCTTCTCCATGTTGAAATCTGCAGAAGTGGAGATCAAGAAAGTGTTGGAGATATGCCCAAGAGGCAATAATAAAGTGGTTATTATCATATCTTCACACTTATGATAAATGTTTACATACCATGCTAAAATTGTATTAACCGGAAACATTAATACTTGTGTGATTTGTAAACTAAAATAAGAGTCCCTAGTATAGCCTCTTGTTAAACTAGCTTGTTGGTTAATATATGATCATGGTTTCCTGATCATGAACATAGAGATGTTATTAACAACAGGATCATATCATTAGGAGAATGATGTGATGGACATACTCCTATAGATAAGCGTAGCATAAAGATCAAGTCATTTCAATAGTTCAATTGCTATATGCTTTACGATACATAGTAACCTAATTCCTTCGACCATGAGATCATGCATATCACGTTTACGGATGGATGCTTTGATGACATCAAACACCACACCGTGAATCGGGTGGCTATAAAGGTGGCATTAAGTGTTGGAAAGTATTGGTTGAAACACATGGATCAAGAGTGGGATTTGTCCATCCATATGACGGATAGATATACTCGGGCCCTCTCGGTGGAATGTCATCCAATTATCTTGCAAGCATGTGACTTGGTCACAAGGGATCACATATCACGAACGAGAAAAGAGTACTTATCGATGAACGAGGTTGAACTAGGTATGCGAGATACCGACGATCATAACCTCGGATAAGTAAACTATCGTGAGACAAAGGGAAATTGGTATCGTATGTAAGTGGTTCATTCGATCGCAAAGTAATCGTAGAAATATGTGGGAGCCATATGAATTTCAGATTCCTCTATTGGTTATTGTTAGGAGAAGTGTCTCGATCATGTCCGCATAATTCACGAACCGTAGGAGACACACTTAAGGATTGACGTTGTTTGAGTAGTTATGGTATTATGAGAAAGAGACCGAATGTTGTTCGAGTCTCGGATGGGATCCGGATATCACGAGGTGATCCGGAATGGTCCGGAGAATAAGATTCATATAAGGAAAGTCCGTTTGAGTTCGGGAATGATTCCTGTTTTCATCTGAATGTTCTAGAAGGTTCGGATTGTCCCAAGACTCCGGGGGAAGGGTACATGAATGTGTCATTGCTCATTGAATGATTGCATCATGTACTAAGTGTTATGCTGTCCCAAATAAAGGATTAAATTGAATCCTAAAAGAAAAGTCAAATGTCCGTTTGAAAGTCAAACCGCCAAAACAAGAAACTGTGGGAAACAAGCAAGAGGAGTTGGAACCAACCCGGAGGAGGAGTTGGACTCCTCCAGCCGGCCCAAGCCCTAGGCCGAGTTGGGAGGGACTCCCTCCCCTCCTGGCCAAGGACCCCCTCCCATATAAGGAGGCGGGGCTCCTCCATAGACACATAACTTTCTACTCTAGATCTCGGTTTAGAGCCGTTTTGGTTTAGAGCTTCTAATTGCTTTAGCCAATGGTTTAGAGCCTTCTAATTGGTTTAGAGCCTTCTAATTGGTGTGTCTAATTACTAGACCACTAATAGCCTCTCTCATAAGCTCCACCATACCGCACCGGCTTAAGCGAAGCCTGGATCTCCCTCTACTTAGGTACCACGCGTTGTCAGCCGAATCGCGAGGAGAGTGCTACAACCTCCGCTGCTTTGGAACAAGGAGAGGAAGGTCTTCGCCGAAATCGAACGTGTGACCGATCAGGAGCGCTTCGAACGTGGCCGGAAGGATCGTCTCACGCGATCTTGAGATCGGAAGTGTCGACTACATCACCCGAGAATCTGCTCTCGTTAACCGCTTTGGAATCTTCGAGGGTGAGTTCCTCTATCGACTCGTTGCTACAATCTAGTAGATAGATCTTGGCTTGTTTGTTTGTATGCGATAGAAAATTTTTGTTTTCCATGCTACGAACCCTACTGATGGTATCGAGCCGTGTCTATATGTAGATCTGTTGCACGAGTAGAACACAATGGTCATTGTGGGCGTTGATGCTTTATTGTAGATTGCTTTTGTGTACTTTGCATCTTGCGGTATGTTGGGATGAAGCGCCGGGCTAACCTTACATGACATCGTTCATGAGACTTGCTCCACGCTTGACATGTAACTTGTATTGCATAAGTGGCTTTGGGTGCATGTTTCTCCTAGCATAGTTAAGATCCAATTTACAACGGGTGATCAACAATGCTAGTATCAATGTTGTGGTTCTTGTTCGTAAGTTAGAACGACACTTATTGAAAGCCCCAAACCACGTAAAATATGCAAAGAAAGTAGAAGCGTCTAACTTTGTTTTGCGGGGTGTGATGATGTGATATGGCCATGATTGTGATTATATTTGATGTATGCAATGTTCCTTATTGTAAGTCGACAACCGGGGAGCCATATGGTTGTCTTTAATTTATGTTAAGACCCGCGTGTCTATTCAAAGTAGTTGTAATAGTTGAAGCCGGTGGGCGACAACCATGGAGAAGCGTCATTGACCTTGATGCAATGGGTGATGATGGAGATCATGTTTCTTTGGAAGATGGAGATCGGAAGCACAAAGAAGAAAGGCCATATCATATCACATATTATGAATTGCATGTGATGTTAATCCTTTATGCATCTTGTATTGCTTAGTAGACGGTAGCATTATAAGATGATCCCTCATGCACATGAATTTCAAATCATAAAGTGTTCACCCTTAGTTAGCACCGTTGCTAAAGCTTGTTGTTTGAAACACCACGTGATGATCGGGTGTGCTAGATTCTCGCAAGTGTATACAACGTGAGCAAGCCATTTGCTCATGCGAAACTAAGGTTTGATCTTGACGAGCCTAGCATGTGACATGGCCTCAGGAACACGGATTACCGAAAGGTAGAGCATGAGTCATATAGTAGATATGATGAACATGTCGATTGTTCGCCATTGAAGCTATATCAACTCTCGTGATGATCGGTTTTGATGTGGTGGATTTGGTTCGTGTGATCACTAAAACAATGTGAGGGATATTGTTTTGAGTGGGAGTTCACCTAGATTAATTTGATTATTAATTAGAACTCAATTTATCATAAACTAAATCAAAGTGAATTTGCATAGTTGTTGTAGTCATTGGCATCCGTTTACCACCGCTTAGTTATAATTGAGATGATAGAACTATATAATTCTGGTTAATTTACTTTACTACTAACCGGTATCGTATTGTTTTGAAGTGTTAATATAAAGTTTAAAAGTCCTATTGCAAACTTTCAAGAAGTTCAGTTACTCCATGAAGTTTAATAATTGGTATTAAATCAAGAGTGACAGTTCCAAGAGTTAGTATATGAGTGTCATGTTTGTCTCCATGATTCTTGATATTCAAAGAATTCTCTTAATATCAAGGTTATCTAGGATCTGAAGAGTTATTTGAAACCATGATGTGTGGAAGATATTGTGATATGAAACAAAGTTTTGGTTGCAACATGATAGAGTATAATATGGCAAAAGTCATGTTCTCATATTTGATGAGAATTTGCAAAAGGTTGGAGACACTTGTTGTCCCGATCCTCCAAAAGGTTTTGGATAGCAACATTATACTCATAATTCATCGTTATAAGCTAAAAGTAGCTTGATCATGGACGATTCCATGTTAAGTGTGAATATTTGATGTAGGTAAAATGTTTACTACACCAAGAGATTACTAAAGAAAGGAATTTGAAAGAACACCAAACATTTGATGATGGTGATCTACTTCAAAGTGCAAGTCCAAAGACATTGGTATTTAACTATACACGCTTTGGACTATATGTCATATGTATGACTCCACGTTGATGTTGATAGATTCTTTCAAATGTAAAAGGAAATCTTGAAAGAGAATCTCATAAGTATATGGCGTAAAAGAAAAGACTAGAATTGTTCAGTTTAAGTATATAGATGATATACGTGTTATGGCTGTATTCTTTGCTTGTTAAACAATGTGGTTCTTAAGTATTTGATACTGAATTTGTTGGTGTGAATCGTCATACGAAACAACACAATTCATGAACTACAATGGCCTAAGTAACTAGCAAAAGAATATGTGATGATGTTCATCGAGAACAAAATAAAGGGTTATTGTGTTGCTCGTTAAACATCGAAGCTTGCCTTCAAAGATTTGTTTTATCGGGTATTATGAGAACAAAAGGGTTGTTCAAATAATTGCCGTAATCCATAAAAGATGGATGATTTGCAAATCTCGTTGGAGGAATCACATCCATAAAACTAGTGCTAAAAATGTCGAAAGACAAATTGATTGAAAGATCACTTAGGAAGTGACATCGCTGTTTAAATTATAATGGAAAGAAAACATGAAGAAACTCCATATGGATGGAATTTTGGAGTATATTTGATTTTGATCAAATGACGCTTGTGAAACTTTCCTAGAGATAATTAAAACTTCGTTCATAGGCCAAAAAGGGAACGAATGACTAGCTTATTGGAACTTGTACATATTGTTGTACGAAGTCCATCATGTGTAGTCAAAAAGCGATGGATTTCAACTTCATATGCTTTCTCCGAAAATTTGAGTGAATATATGAATATTTACTTAATAAGGATGAAGTATGAAACATTTGAAAAGTTCAAAGACTTTCAAGATGAAGTGCAAAATCATTGTAACAAGAATATAAATAGTTTATGATAAGATCATAAAGGAAGATATTTGAGTTACAAGTTTAGCATAATACCTAAGATTTAAAGGAATCGTTCCGTGGATTTGCATTTTCCCGAAACACCATAAGAGTATGGAGTGTTCGAGATATGTAATTAAACCTTGTTTGACATGGTAAGATCGAAGGTGTAATTCATAAAACTGCCATTATATTTTAAAGTTTAAAAGCTTTAGAGATTACCGTTTTTCCACTGAAAAGAGCTTCATCATAATCCGTTGAAATGACACCATATAAGGTTATGGTTTGGGATTAAACCCAAGTTGTCCTTTCTTAAACATTGGTATGCTTTGCATAAGAAAGATGTTTTGCAACCAAAGTCGGATAAACCTGTCTTTGTATGTTATTTCGAATAACTGTTAAGTATTCCTCCATAACACCAGAGACAAAAGTGTTTGTCACTTAAAACGTCAAGTTTCTTTGAGAAGGAATTTTTCGTGAAAAGTTAAGTAGGAGGAAAATAGAATTTTGATAAGGTTAAAAGAACCTTAGCTATATGTGCAGAGTTGCAAAGACCGAAAAGTGTTAGGAGGCAAAGAATAATGCTCATGGCTCACGTGCCTCAAAGGTTGTGATCACGGAGATCTAAGTTCCTATTGAAACAAGTAGGTCGGGTAAACAATCAAATACCAAGATTTGAGGGTTGAATCATTATTTGAGAATAATGAACCGATTACATGCAAAGAAGCGATGATGGGCCCTGACTCCGTAAAATGGCTTGAAGCCATAAAATCCGTGATAGTTCCATACACGAGAAAATCAAGTTTTGAACTTGAAGGACCCTCGAGAAAGGTGTAAGACCTTGTAGTTGTGTCTGGATCTATAAAGAAATAGACATGGATGTTTCACATCTATGAAATAGTCGACATGTTGGGAAAGAGTTCACAACAATGTTCAAAGGTTGACTATGACAAGATTTGATCTGTCATAGTGATATTTAGTCTAGACGGATTAATGTAGCAACCACTACATATAATTTGTTATATGGTAGTTGAATAAACAAAACAAGTTCTTCTAATAGAATCGTTTCCTACGACATGTGCATGACACGGTCCATAGGGTTTTGTTAATTCAAAGGATGCTAAAAGCATATGCAAACTTCAATGGTTAAAGTGAGCATCGCGGAGTTGGAATCTTCACTATGATGAAACTGTTAAAAGAGTTTAATTTCATCAGAGACAATGAAGATGCTTGCATTTGCAAGAAATTAAGTGGGAGCGCTAAGACATGTTTCTAATACATTATGTGGAAGACATATTGTTGATTGGAAATAATGTATCTTTTATTAACACATATTAAGAATTTCATCCCGATGAAAGACTTAGGCAAAACCTAAATATTTGGCATCAATAGACGCTAATATGGTTGTGCTGTATACATAGACAAGATATTGAATGAGTTCAATATAGAAACTACAAGAGGTTTTTGTCACACAGAAAGGATTGAATAAGTTCAATGTTGATGATATATTCAAGTGTATTGACATTTGGTAAAGTGAAACAAATAATCAAGTATAGATTGATACTTGATGTATAAAATCACAAAGAGTATTTATATCATACTGTGATATGTACAAATCCAGATATGTCCTATGCTCTAAATGTTGTGAGCATATACCAGAATGATTCGTAAGATGATCATTGGACAATAGTAAGGATATTCTTATGATCTTTTGGAAGAACTAAGAGTATAATATTTGTAGAAGTGACAAATAGATGGTTAGTTCATTGTAAAAGTACTGCATTGATATTAGTTTTGTCACAAAGTACAAATTAAGTTTATCTCAATCTAAACTAAGGGTGGCACAATATAATGGAAAGTGAGTTCCATAATGGATTTGGATGAGTTCCAAAGTTAATACATTGTGACAGATACTACAACAAAAGGCTAAGTATGACTGCTATTATAGCGACAAAGAGGGCATTTGTGTCAAGTAGTTTGTTATCAAACTAGGTGTAGTTCACAGAGGATAATACTATGAAGATATATTGTGTGACAATATTATCAACATGTTTTAACCCCAAAGAACTAAAGGTCACAATCAATGACCAAATTCATACAAAGCCATCTCATTAGAGAATGAGTGATGCGTGAGACGCAAAAGACATGCAATTACACACGGACACGGAAGTGTCGATCCGAGATCGATTGACCACTAGCAATCGTGGTACATACAACACCGGAAAGCCATAGGTGTTATATACACAAAGGTTTAAAACTAGATTATTGACTCTAGTGCAAGTGGGAGGTTGGAGATATGCCCAAGAGGCAATAATAAAGTGGTTATTATCATATCTTCACACTTATGATAAATGTTTACATACCATGCTAAAATTGTATTAACCGGAAACATTAATACTTGTGTGATTTGTAAACTAAAATAAGAGTCCCTAGTATAGCCTCTTGTTAAACTAGCTTGTTGGTTAATCTATGCTCATGGTTTCATGATCATGAACATATAGATGTTATTAACAACAGGATCATATCATTAGGAGAATGATGTGATGGACATACTCCTATAGATAAGCGTAGCATAAAGATCAAGTCATTTCAATAGTTCAATTGCTATATGCTTTCGATACATAGTAACCTAATTCCTTGACCATGAGATCATGCATATCACGTTTACGGATGGATGCTTTGATGACATCAAACACCACACCGAATCGGGTGGCTATAAAGGTGGCATTAAGTGTTGGAAAGTATTGGTTGAAACACATGGATCAAGAGTGGGATTTGTCCATCCATATGACGGATAGATATACTCTGGGCCCTCTCGGTGGAATGTCATCCAATTAGCTTGCAAGCATGTGACTTGGTCACAAGGGATCACATATCAGGAACGAAAAGAGTACTTATCAAGAACGAGGTTGAACTAGGTATGCAGAGATACCAAGCGATCATAACCTCGGATAAGTAAACTATCGTGAGACAAAGGGAAATTGGTATCGTATGTAAGTGGTTCATTCGATCGCAAAGTAATCGAGAAATATGTGGGAGCCATATGAATTTCCAGATTCCTCTATTGGTTATTGTTCGGAGAAGTGTCTCGATCATGTCCGCATAATTCACGAACCGTGGAGACACACTTAAGGATTCGACGTTGTTTGAGTAGTTATGGTATTATGAGAAAGAGACCGAATGTTGTTCGAGTCTCGGATGGGATCCGGGATATCACGAGGTGATCCGGAATGGTCCGGAGAATAAGATTCATATAAGGAAAGTCCGTTTGAGTTCGGGAATGATTAGGTGTTTTCATCGGGAATGTTCTAGAAGGTTCGGATTGTCAAGACTCCGGGGGGGAAGGGTACATGAATGTGTCATTGCTCATTGAATGATTGCATCATGTACTAAGTGTTATTGCTGTCCCAAATAAAGGATTAAATTGAATCCTAAAACAGAAAAGTCAAATGTCCAGTTTGAAAGTCAAACTGCCAAAACAAGAAACTGTGGGAAACAAGCAAGAGGAGTTGGAACCAACTTTGGAGGAGGTTGGACTCCTCAGCCGGCGCCAAGCCCTAGGCCGAGTTGGGGAGGACTCCTCCCTCCCTGGCCAAGGACCCCCTCCCATATAAGGAGGGCAGCAAGGCTCCCATAGACACATAACTTTCTACTCTAGATCTCCGGTTTAGAGCCGTTTTGGTTTAGAGCTTCTAATTGCTTTAGCCACGGTTTAGAGCCTTCTAATTGGTTTAGAGCCTTCTAATTGGTGTGTCTAATTACTAGACCACTAATAGCCTCTCTCATAAGCTCCACCATACCGCACCGGCTTAGGCGAAGCCTGCGGATCTCCTCTACTTAGGTACCACGCCAGTTGTCTTTGAATCGCGAGGAGAGTGCTACAACCTCCTCATTGCTGGAACAAGGAGAGGAAGGTCTTCGCCGAGTCGAACGTGTGACCGATTGCGGGAGCTTTGGAACGTGGCGGAAGGATCGTCTACGCGATCTTGAGATCGGAAGTGTACGACTACATCACCCACGAGAATCTGCTCTCGTTAACCGCTTTGGAATCTTCGAGGGTGAGTTCCTCTATCGACTCGTTGCTACAATCTAGTAGATAGATCTTGGCTTGTTTGTTTGTATGCGATAGAAAATTTTTGTTTTCCATGCTACGAACCCCTACAGAAAGAGCAACCACCAAATTCAAGAAAGGCAAGTCTAAGCAAAAGGGAAACTTCAAGAAGGGTGGTAATAAAGTTGCCGCACCGACGAAGAAGACCAAGGCTGGACCTAAGTCTGATACTGAGTGTTTTTACTGCAAGGGAGAGGGTCACTGGAAGCGGAATTGCCCAAAGTACTTGGCGGATTTGAAGAACGACAACATCAAGAAGAAAGGTATATCCGATATACATGTTATTGATGTGTATCTCACTAGTACTCGTAGTAGTGCACGGTATTTAATCTTGGTTCGGTTGCTCATATTTGTAACTCAAACAAAGTGCTCTGAGAATGCGAAGCTAGCGAAGAACGAGGTGACGATGCGCGTTGGAAATGGATCAAAGGTTGATGTGATCGCGGTCGGCACGCTACCTCTTCATCTACCATCGGGATTACTTTTATACTGAAATAATTGTTATTTGGTGCCTGCGTTAAGCATGAACATTATATCGGGATCTTGTTTATTGCGAGACGGTTACTTCCTTAAGTCCGAGAATAATGGTTATTCGATTTATATGAGTAATATGTTGTATGCACATGCACCTTTGATAGATGGTCTATTCTTATTGAATATCGATAGTGGAAATACACATATTAATAACATTGAAGCTAAACGTTTGAAATTGAGCGATAACTCGACCTATATGTGGCACTGTCGTCTTGGTCATATTGGAGTGAAGCGTATGAAGAAACTCCATTCTGATGGACTTCTTGAATCACTTGATTTCGAGTCACTTGAAATATGCGAAGAATGTCTGATGGGTAAAATGACTAAAACTCCATTTTCTGGTATGATGGAGCGAGCTACGGACTTATTGGAAATCATACATACCGATGTGTGTGGTCCAATGAATGTAGCATCGCACGGTGGTTATCGTTATGTCATTACCTTCACGGATGACTTGAGTAGATATGGGTATATCTATTTCATGAAACATAAGTCCGAAACTTTCGAGAAGTTTAAGGAATTTCAAAGTGAGGTAGAGAATCAACGTAACAAGAAGATTAAATTTCTACGTTCTGATCATGGAGGTGAATATCTAAGTTACGAGTTTGGCGAGCATTTGAAGAAATGCGGAATACTTTCACAATTGACACCGCAGGGAACACCACATCGTAATGGTGTGTCCGAACGTCGTAATCGAACTCTCTTAGATATGGTTCGTTCTATGATGTCACTTACAGATTTACCGCTATCATTTTGGGGTTATGCATTAGAAACAGCCGCATTCACTTTAAATAGGGCACCATCTAAATCCGTTGAAACGACACCGTATGAATTATGGTTTGGGAAGAAACCTAAATTGTCGTTCCTTAAAGTTTGGGGTTGCGAAGCCTATGTAAAGAAGTTACATCCGGACAAGCTTGAAACCAAAGCGGAAAAAGAAGCGATATGGATGAAGGATTTCATTACAGAGCTTGGTGTGGTTCCAAGTGCGCTGGACCCAATGTCTATCTACTATGATAACATGGGCGCCATAGCCAATGCTCAAGAACCAAGGTCACACAAGAAGCTGAAGCACATCAAGCTACGTTTTCACACTATTCGAGAACATGTCCAAGATGGTGACATAAAGATTTGCGAAGTACACACAGATCTGAATGTGGCGGATCCGTTGACTAAACCTCTCCCGAGGGCAAAACATGACCAACACCAAACTGCCATGGGTGTTCGGTATATTACCATGTAATCTAGATTAGTTGACTCTAGTGCAAGTGGGAGACTGTTGGAGATATGCCCTAGAGGCAATAATAAATGTAGTTATTATTATATCTTTGTGTTCGTGATAAATGTTTACATTCATGCTATAACAGTATTAACAAGGAAACATTAATACTTGTGTGATTTGTAAACTAAATAAGAGTCCCTAGTAAAGCCTCTTCATAATACTAGCTTGTTGGTTAATAAATGATTGTGGTTTCCCCATCATGAACATTGAGATGTTATTAACAACAAGATCATATCGTTAGGAGAATGGTATGATGGACATACTCCTATAGATAAGCGTAGCATAAAGATCAAGTCATTTTAATAGTTCAATTGCTATAAGCTTTCTGATACATAGTAACCTAATTCCTTCGACCATGAGATCATGCTTATCACCATCACCGGAAGGATGCTTTGATGACATCAAACACCACACCGTAACTGGGTGGCTATAAAGGTGGCATTGAGTGTTCGGAAAGTATGGGTTGAGACACATGGATCAAGAGTGGGATTTGTCCATCCATATGACGGATAGATATACTCTGGGCCCTCTTGGTGGAATGTCATCCAATTAGCTTGCAAGCATGTGACTGGCTCACAAGGGATCACATACCACGGGAACGAGAAAAGAGTACTTATCAGTAACGAGGTTGAACTAGGTATGCAGAGATACCGACGATCAAAACCTCAGATAAGTAAACTATTGTGAGACAAAGGGAAATTGGTATCGTATGTAAGTGGTTCATTCGATATCAAAGTAATCATAGAAATATGTGGGAGCCATATGAATTTCTAGATTCCTCTGTTGGTTATTGTTCGGAGAAATGTCTCGATCATGTCCGGATAATTCACGAACCGTAGGGAGACACACTTAAGGATTCGATGTTGTTGAGTTGTTATGGAATGATGAGTAAGAGACCGAATGTTGTTCAGAGTCTCGGATGGGATCCGGGATATCACGAGGAGATCCGGAATGGTCCGGAGAATAATATTCATATAAGGAAAGTCCTGTTTCGGAGTTATGGAATGATTCCGGTGTCTTCATCGGGAATGTTCTAGAAGGGTCCGGAAGGTCCGGCACTCCGGAGGGGAAGGGTACATGAATGTGTCATAACAAATTGGAATGGTTGCATCATGTACTAGGTATCATGGCTGGGCAAAATAAAGGGATAAATCAAATCCTAGTTTGAAAAGTCAAATGCCAATTTGAAAAGTCAAACGACAGTTTTGCTTGGTGGAGGGAGAGTAGGAAACCTACTTGGGGAGGAGTTCCTCTCCCTCCACCCGCCGGCCAAGGAGGCCGACTTGGGGGAGGACTCACTCCCCTTGGCCGGCGCCCTCCCACCTATAAAAGGAGGGGCAGGGGTGCCCTTCTAGACCTACACTTCTCTCCACCAAAACCCTAACCCTAGCCGCCGGCCACCAAGTCGCCGCCGCCACCTAGGGTTTGCCCTAGCCGCCGAGTTGGGGCCCTCCCCTTGCCCTAGCCGCCGGCCTAGCCCTCTCTCCTTGGTGCCTCTAAACCCTAGATCGCCAAGGCCTCTCTCATAGTCCACCATACTCGCTCCGGCTTGAAGCCTGAGATCTCCTCTACTTAGGCACCACGTCGTGCAGGCGGAATCGCGAGAGAGTGCCACAACCTCCGCTTTCTTTGGAACAAGGGAGAGGAAGGTCTTCATCGAGTACCGAACGATGTGACCGATTGCAGAACGCTGTGGCCTTGGGAAGGATCGTCTACACGATCTTGAGATCGGAAACAGTACGACTACATCACCCATGATAATCTACTCTCGTTAAACACTTTGGAATCTTCGAGGGTGAGTTATTCTATCGACTCGTTGCTACAATCTAGTAGATAGATCTTGGCTTGTTTGTTTGTATGCGGTAGAAATTTTTTGTTTTCCATGCTACGAACCCCTACACCGTGGATCATAGTTCGGAACACCCCGGACATCGGGGAACCTGACTCGGAGGAGTTTGTTCCCAAGTCGGACGTTGCTCCAGCTCGTGCCCGTGGCAAGACCTCGGCCCACGGGGAGGAAGGTGACTCGGACGACGTCCAAATTCTTTAGGTAGACGCCGTGATGCGTATCTCTTATGAATTTCCGTCTTCTACTTTCCCAGCTAATCAGGCCGGTCAGGTGCACGACGCCAAGCCTCTTGCCTCTCAAGCTCCTACTACCTCGAGGAAGCGCACTGCTCCGACAGGTCCCTCCGAAGTTGCTCCCAAGAAGCGAACCAAGAAATCAGCCCAGCACCTTCCGAAGCGTAAAACCATGCCCGGAGTTACTGGGTGAGTTCATTTTCATTTGTATTTCTTGCTTCTCTCTTTCTATATTTTGATTCGAATTTTTGTGCTTTTGCAGCGCTCCTCTCTCTGCCAAGCCAAGCGGTCCGAGTAGGATGAGTCATACAACTCGGATGCCTTCTCCTCCGCCCCCTAAAGATACTCGGGCTCCTAGTCCCTCTCGTGTTGAGTCTCCTCCTGTGCCGACTCAGACATCGCCTCGGCGAGATGTACCCTCAGCTTCCATTGCTGATGCCGACATAACTCCGCCAGCAGATCCTCCTATTGAACCTGTCGCCCCTGTTATGACCACCGAAGTTTCCCCCGAAATTCCTTTGACCCCCACAATTCCAACTACAACTCCAGCTCCAGCCAAGGATGCCACTATCTCGGCCCCCTTGGAAACCATAGTTCCTCCTTCCTCCAAGGATGCCGCTCCTAGTGCCGAGGTCGCTGCCCCTGCCGACACCTCTTCTAAGGATAAGAAGGTTGTTGTCACCAAACCTTCAACATCTAAGAAGGGGCCGGCTAGTTCTTCTCAACCAACCATAGCCGATGTACTCCGCAAAGGGGCTTCCTCTGCTAAGCCTGTTGTCACCTCGGCCGCTGATAGTCAGCTTACTCTCCACAAGAGTCCCGCGGCGGCGGTGGTTACCCAACGGGTCCGAGGTAAAGTGCTGACCCGTACTGAGAGTGGGAACAACCTCGGCTCTTTGGTGGAATATGCCAACAATTGGAACGCCGCCGATCAGCTTGAGGGCAATCCGAGTAATCAGCCATTTCAGCTTTCCGACATCAGTGGTTGTTTGCACATGGCTGCTAAGATTGTTGTTGAAAGTGACAAGATGAACGAGTTAAACACTTCTGTTGATATTTGATCTGTTATTCAAATGATAGTACACATATACTAGTCCCCAAAGCTTGCAACCGAATAACTTGTTGTTCGTTTGGAAGCTTTGTTACACTTCAAATGCATTATTTGCTAAGTAAATTTTTTGTATGACTTGGATTGATCGTGGTTCATTCGTACTCCATATTAAGCGTTGCTGAATCCAGATATATTTTTGGATTCGATTATCCAGCCACATAGATCCGAGTTAAGTTTTGCTTGATTCGGATCTGTCTTAGCTTCGAATATCCAGCCACCTAGATCCGAGTTAAGTTTTGCTTGATTCGGATCTGTCTTAGCTTTGGATATCCAGCCACCTAGATCCGAGTTAAGTTTTGCTTGATTCGGAGAGGTTTTAGCTTCTAATATCCAGCCACCTATATCCGAGTTAAGTTTTGCTTGATTCGGATCTGTCTTAGCTTTGGATATCCAGCCACCTAGATCTAAGTTAAGTTTTGCTTGATTCGGATCTGTTTTAGCTTCGAATATCCAGCTATGTAATTCATTTTGGTACTTAGGTTGCGCATGATCGACGAACAGCCGAATTCCAAAGGTTGCTCTTTGCACACAAGAAACTGGAAGAGAAATATGAGAAAGTTCTCCCCGTGGTGAAGAAAGCTGGTAACTTAACAAATCTTTGTACTGTTCCTTAAGTTCTTAATATTTTTCGACTTGAGGTGCTAACCCATTTTTGCTGGTAAGCAGGTAATATTAATAATCTCAATATCCGCCTTGACAAGAAGGTCAAAGCTCTGGAAGGTTAGTTATTCTTCTCCTCTATTGATTTTCGTTCAAGACTTATCCTGGGTTTCTTACAACCTTCTGGCTTTGATATAGCCGAGTTACAAACATTTGCAGCGTCGCATCAAGAATGCATATCCATGCCTGATATGATGCTGCATTTTTTAGAACAAGCCGCCACTCATTCGACGCAGCTTAAGGAAAAGGATGACGAAATAATCCGGTTACGTGCCGAGGTTGAGTCTCTCAAACTCTCGCAGAAATCCGAATTGGAAAAGGTTGATCAGGAGTTCTCTGAAGAGAAGAATCGCCTAATCCTGCAACTGTAGAAATATAAAGAGCTCCTCGATGCTGCCGAGCTGAAGATTCGGATGATGAGCGAGGAAATTCACTCGCTTTGATAAAAATAAGGCCGACTGGACCTAGGATCTCCAGAAAATGCTGAGTTATATTCATCGTAAGTTTTCGACTATGGCTGAGTTATCTTCTTCTCTTTCTTACTTTTAACTGATATATTTTTATTTCACTTAGATCATTTTTCGGAAGCTAGACCCGTGAGCTCTAAAGCAGTGATTTCTGCTCGTCAGCGCTGAGGTGTCCCCGCAAATTCGAGTCCATAATATTCAATGGAAGACTTCTTGATTGCCGTTGGCGCTTCTATTGGGCCAATGATGATTATAGGCAGGGATTTGGTGCAAGCAGCCATTCGGGCCTACCATGTTCTCTGGCCGAATACTTCTGGAACTCCTGATATTAACGAGGTCAAAATACTTGTGGAGAGATTAATGGCATCCCAGACCCAGTTAAATCTCTGGAGGGAATCTGCTGGGAGGGCTGGTAATGACATGGCACTTACAGCCGTTCTGTCTTGGTACGAGGACATTTCACTCGATACTTTGATAAACTTGGCAACTGTCTCACGTTGGGTTGAGGATCCAGAATTCGTCGCTCGCCGCCAAGCTCGTGCCTTCCAGCTGGTTGAGTACGCTGATGTGCATAATTGGATTGAAGGGCCGAGTTTTCTTCCTAATCCAGCGGATGACATCGAGATTGAGGACTCCTATGATGATGATTCGGCCAACCAGGATGAGGCAGAGGATGACTCGGACAACTCCCGTGATTCCAATGCGAGCTCGGATGGGGACGATGGTGCGCGATCATCTTCCAAAGGGACTGGGCACTCTCAAGCTCAAACTAATGTTTCTCAGGAGCCTAGGATTTCCCCCGAGGCTACTATCGCTTCTGTTGAAGGCGAAGTAACTTCGGCCGAGGCGTCGTCTACCTCGGAGCGCCCAGCTCCTGAAAATTGCCCTGCACAGGAGACCGAGGTCGCGCCGCCATCATCCGAGATAGCCGCTCCTGATGCCCCTGATCATGCTGCTGCCCCTTAAGGGTGCTCTGGACCTTTCCGCTGTTTATGTTCAAAAAACCTCTTAAGTTATTTCTAGTCCCCGGTATGCCGGGCGTATGATGTCTATGGAACAATTGTCTGGCTTGTGATGCGAACCTTTTTTGCCTTTTCCGCTAAGGCATGGATGATGGTAATCATTATTACTTTGCATTATCCTTAGAGATCTTTATTTGTTGAGCTATGGAACTTTTATGTGTCTGGCGACAAATAGTCGATTATACCAATTAGTCCCCGAGTTATCACTTGGGTTATAGAGTTCTTGTGTGTGCTGAAAGAATTACCTTGGACCATGTGGCAGTCCCCGAGTTACAAACCGAGTTGCCGAAATATATTTCATGGGTTAATGCAGATAATACTACGGGGTAGTCCCCGAGTCATTGCTCAAGGTGCCTAAGTTCAATACATGTGTTTAGAACAAGAGATAATCACGAGGCAGTCCCCGAGTCAGCGCTCAAGGTATCGAGGTTTTAATGCATGATACGAGATTAGGGATAATACGGTGCAGTCCCCGAGTCCCTGCTCGAGGTCTTGAAACTTAACACATAACTCAGGAATAAGAAATAACATGGTACAGTCCTCGAGTCACTGCTCGAGGTGCCGAGGTTTAACACATAACTCAGAATAATAAATAACATAGGGTAGTCTCCGAGTCACTGCTCGAGGTGCCGAGGTTTACTACATAGTCCTAAAAAATAAAGACAACATTGTGCAATCCACGAGTCGTTGCTCGAGGTGCCGAGGTTCAATACACGCTTGATACTCCGACTTGAAGCGTCATATTACAACGTACCATATATGGCTCCTAAGAGTAGAATGGGCGAAGTAAAGCTATGTTCCATGGTCTTTTCGATTCGTCGTCGGCTTTGTTTGCCTTGTTCTTTTCTGGTGACTGAGCATCGATTAGGTAATATGCATCATTGTGCAATGCTTTACTCACGATGAATGGTCCTTCCCATGGGGGTGATAGTTTGTGCATGCCGGCTGTGCGCTGCACTAGCCGAAGAACCAAATCTCCTTATTTAAAGACTCTTGGATTGACTTTCTTGTTGTGATATCATCGTAGGTCTTGCTGATAAATAGCTAATCTTGATAGTGCTAATTCCCTTGCCTCCTCTAGTAAATCAACGTCGTCTTGCCGAGCTACCTCATTTACCTCGGCAGTCGTGTACTGGGTCACTCGTGGCGAATCATGCATTATGTCTTTGGAAGCTACGCCCATAGACCGTAAAAAATGGGGTATACAATCGACGACTGTTCGGTGTAGTCCCGAGGCTCCACAAGATTTGTAACACCCTCGATCGGACCTATGCAAGTTTGAGCAAAATTCGCCAAACCCGCATAGAAAGCGATTCAAAGGTGCCACCAGCACTTTATGCGGGTGAAACGAAGTAATAACATTACACAACAGTCCTCGATGGGACCCACAGATATATATATGACTCAAAGAGTCAAGAATACAGATATAATATACAAAGATCCAAATCACCTTGAAAGCGGTGGAGCGTCCGACTACGGACAAGAAGCAAATGGGGCTAAGAGCCAAGAATAACCAATGGCGTCCATAACCCTGCCCAAGCCGGAAGGGTAACCCTATGACGTCGATCTCAAAACCTGCTTAAACAAAAGGGTGCCGACAGAGGCAAAGGAAAAGAAAGGAGCGTCGATCGAGGCCGATGCAGCGAGGCTAGAATTCGGCGGTCCTCGCCTACATAGGTATGGTGGACTGAGCGGCAGCGGCAGCATGCACTAAACATCCTATAGAGACTCGATACAACTGGCGGTTATCAGAGAGGGGTGAGAAAAACCTAATCGGATCCAACATGATACTAACCTCAAACAAACCCATCCTGGCGTTTCCCCCTCGAGACCAAACGAGGAAGTCAACCGAGGAACTCACACCGTTGGCAGTTTTACTTATTCGGTTATAGTTGCGGCACTTACTAGTCAGGTATAGATAATCATCCTGATAAAATAAGCAGTGGGCACTTTTAGTTAATCATTCCGTTTTAGTTGTAACTCTTACTAATCAGATACAGATAGCATGAGATAAACCCAAAACCCAGCAGTTGTTGGTACTTTTATTCAGCCATTTCGTTGTAGTTGCAATACTTACTAGTCAGGTACAATTGTATGGCGACAAACAAACAAGCAATTGTGGGCAGTATTAATTAGCCATTTCATTATAGTGAAGCTGATTACTAGTCATTATAAGTCAAATTTATAGCATAAACTTTAGTTATGCTTGTCTATCGAGATCTTGCTCCAAGTCGTCCATATCCGCGGACACGGCTTTGAGAAAGTTTTACCGGCGGGTGCACCAATAGCAACACACGCCGATCAACCTCGGAAAACCAAATCAAAACCCAACGAGGCTTTCACGATTGAACAATCACGATTCAGAAATATTTGAGGCCACCCTTAAGTAGATTCCATAGCGAAGCTAGCCGACTCGAGACGGCCTCAAGGTTTGGGTGGAGCAGACGATCGGGAACCCGAAAGTGTGGCTGGGCTTGTCGATACCGTAAACGTGTCCCGATCCTAACAAGACAAGGTGCTCCTCGCAATCGTAAATAAAGCGATAAAACATGGCATAAGTACAGGATCGTAAATAAAACCTCAAACTAGTTTGTGGCCCCAAGAAATAAGATGAATCAAGCTCGCTCGGGGTCCCATATACCTCCCGGATGTGGATAGCGCGATAAATCAAGGAACAGGTATCAAGTACTCGGGGTCTTACGGGACACAAGTGGGCGTTCGGAAACCAAATATTTTCTATCACCCACCGATGCCTCTGCTTATTCAATTTTAGTTGTTAAACATAAATTAAAGGGAAGATAAGTAAAACTAGAATCATCTCCAACATCAACATGCGGCGATACATCAGCAACTGTGGCATATGACGACACACATCAGCACTTGAGCAAGCAACTACGACGCGCAAGTCCAGCTATCTACCAAACAACAGGTAATAGGGTGTGTCCAAGGCAATATAAGGCTGCACGGTATATCACAGGTACGGAAAACTAAAGCATCGCAACTCAGATAGCAATAGATCAACAGGAGGGAATAAAGACTATAAAAGTAAGATAGGTAGAAAGGGGGAGATGCTCGCCTGAAAACGTTGTCGAAGGGTTCAACCGAAGATCGGGGCGAAGCTCACATCAACTCAACGGCCTTATCCGCGAAGAAGCAAAACACTAGAAGAAACATCGGATGCACTATTTAATACAACGGCAGAAGATCGGCATGATGCATGTATGATGCATGGCATGGCAAAGGTTCGATGCAATTAGGTCAGATTAGGCGGAACCGGTGTCCCGACATTTAATCAGGTGGTTCATGTTGTTTAGAAACCCCGCGTTTTAAATGTTGTTTAGCATGGCAAAAGATAGCATCGGGTTCGCTACACAAATTTAAATGAGGCCAATATAAGGCTAGATTTGCCCGCATATGGGCCCCATATTTAGTTATTAGGTGAATCGGCATAAGGCCCCCAAACCACAGATATGCATGCGAGATGACAATTAAATATGAAACAAGTTGTTATTATGTTATAAAATAGGGTTCTCGGATAAAGGTCACACTTTAGGGTTCTCGACGAACTTGAGGTTCCGGGGTTCGGGGTTCGGGGTCGGTCTCAGGGTTCGACGGTTCGGTCTCGGCGGAATCGTTCTCGGTTATCGGGGTAGAACTTGGCGTGGCGTCCTTGATGGAGAACTCAGTGTTCCGCGGAGGCGATATCATCGGCTCCTCCTCAAGGCCTTGGGGTTCCGTGACGGAGATCTCCGGTTCTGGTTCGCGGTTTCTTGTCGACGGTCTTGTGGGGCCATCTTAGTTGCCGGTGTCGAGCTCGGGTGCCGTTGATGATCTTGGGGTTTCAGCGGAACGGTCTTCGGGGTACTTGGCGTTCTATGAAGAAGAGCTCCGGATCTTCGGCTCCGGTGGAAGTTCTCGGCGCTCTCGAGGAAGACCTTGGCGAGGTGAACTTGGGGCTCCATGTCGGAGATCTTGGGGCACCAGCTTCGGTCACCTACTGGCGTACTCGGGTTGTAGGTCGATGGGCGGTGTCAGTCTTGGACTTCGGCGCCGGTCGTACACCAACACCACAGTGAGCCAAGAGCAGCCGTAGCGCATGATCTTCCCGACAACGTTGAGGCCACCACAACACAAACACCTCATCGGCACCTTGGCCTTGGTCAGCGGATGCATGTCCCAGACGTCTCCTTGCATCAACATGTTGCGAGCATGGACGACACGTCGATGCGGCACTGCAGGACAGCTGGGGCGGTTGGCGAGGTCGGCCTGGTGGCGGTCTTGCGCAAGGTTAGCGGCGGTCGGAGGGCATGGCGTCGGTGACGGCGAACGGGGTCGGGGTCGCGGACGGGTGCTCGGGGAAGCCCCAGGCGGCAGCGGCTGCGGGCGAGCGCCAGACGGAGCTTGGCCCGGCATGGGCGAGGCTCGAGCTTCGCCAGCCTTGTGAGCGCTCGAGGCTGGCGGCGGCTGCAGAAGGAAGCCTTGGCCAGCGATCTGGGCGCTTCTGGTGGCGGGTGGGGCTTAGCGCCTGAGGTTGGCGGTCAGGCGAGCTGTGGCTGGCGCCAGCCGGCAAGGCCGAGGACAGCGAAGCGCATGTGGCCAGAGAGGGAGGAAGGAGGTGGAGGCGGGCGCGGTCGACGGAGGCGGCGCTGAAGGAGAGGCGGTGTCAACGCTGGGGAGTCAGGCGAGGTCAGCGAGGTTGCGGGTGGCTCGGTGGGAGCACGGCTGCTGGCGATGTGGCAGCAGTATGAGCTTCACGCGCTGCTCAAGGAGGGGCGAGCTGGACGGGAGGAGGCTGTGGTCGCGTGGAGCTCGGGAGGGTCATGGGAAGAAGGGAGCGGGCATGCTGGTAGAAGAAGCAAGGCGGAGCAGGGATTGGGTCGTGGTGGGTCCCAGGGAGGAGGGCCCAGGGGCGTGGGTCGGTCTGGGGGCGGGGTGGTGAGTGTGCGCGTGTGAGGTGGGTGAGTGGGCCGCGTGGGTGGTGGGGCCACGGGTGCAGCGGGAGGTGGGATCTGGGGGAGGCAGCGCGTGTGTGGTGTGTGTTTGGTGTGTGTGGCCCTGGTGTGGTGGCTAGAGAGAAGGGAGAGAAGGGTAGAGGTGGCAGATTGTGATTGGGTGAGGGAGAGAGGTGAGATGAGGTGGCGAGGTCTGATAGGCTAGGGTGAGGTGGCTAGGGGGTTGGGTAGGTTAGTGGGTAGCTTTAGGAATTTAGGAGGTGGACCGTTCTGAAAAATATGGGGGTGGTCGTTCGGGTTTAGCTGGCTCGAATTGCCTCGCTAAAATAAATATAAATTTTATTTATTTCAAACAAAGCTTTTGCAAACCGATACCGGCAAAACAAAATATTCCGGCGACCCGGTTTTTTTTGATGTTTGAATAAAGAGGGGGCATTTTAGAAAACAAAACGGGCTTTGCGACAATAGTTTTGGCAAACAATGCATGATGATGACGATGCGATGCACAAATTCAACGCGATTTTCTAGTAGTGGTTTTGCGGGATGCCACAGTACTGCTGGCAGTTCCTTGATCCAACATCCTGCCGACCTTTGCAAAGGTTCAACGAGCCGGGGTTTTATTCCGGACAATACCAGTCCATTTGATCTTTCTACTTGCCCGTTTGATGCCGGGTGAGCCACCGAGGCAACATCTAGTCTTACGTGCTTCTCTTGGCATAACCTAGCAAAGGATCCTTCAGCAAAATTTGTGCCGTTATCTATAATAACACTGTGTGGATAACCATATCTCAAGATAATATCTTTGAGGAATTTCACTGCTGTTTGTCCATCACATTTTCTTATAGGTTTTACCTCGATCCATTTTGTGAATTTATCCACCATGACTAGAATGTGAGTCATTCCTCCTCGGGCTGACTTGAACGGGCCTACCATATCCAAGCACCATACAGATAATGGCCAAGTGATTGGTATTGTCTTTAATTCGGATGATGGCATATGTATCTTGCTAGCGTATCTCTGGCAACCGTTACATTTTTCTACTAGCTCTTTTGCCTCCTTTAACACTGTCGGCCAATAAAATCCATGCCTGAATGCCTTGGCTACTAACGCTCTGGACGATGCGTGATGCCCGCATTCTTCCTGATGTATATCCAGGAGTATTTCCTGGCCTTCTGCCGAGTCAACACATCTCTGCAGCACGCTTGTGATGCTTTGCTTGTACAACTCATTGTTTATGATTGTGTAAGCTTTTGCTCTTCTTATTGTCTGTCTAGCCAGTACCTCATTACTTGGCAAGATTGCATCCTTGAGGAAGGAGAATATGGGCTGCGCCCATGTCGGCGTGCTTTTCTCTAGGAAAATTTCACTGTCGATTTCCATGTTTTCTGCCGACATAACGGCTTTGAACCCTTCTGTATTTATTCGTGCGATGGCCAGGTTCGCTTTCAGAGAGCCTGGGTTGCACTCTTTATCAATTTCCATTGGCACACTTCCTTCTTTTAATTCTGCCGAGATATGAATGGACTCGGACTCTGGTGATGGTATAATCGATGGTTTTCTCAGGTGCTCTAAGGCGATACCTGGGGGAATTGACTGCCTAGTTGATCCAAGTTTTGACAATGTGTCCGCAGCATCATTTTCTGCCAGAGGTATATGATGAAACTCGCATCCATCAAAGTATCCACTGATTTTTTGCACATGGAACCTATATAGGGCCATATTCGCATCTAGTGCGTCCCAATTGCCTGATACTTGTTGTACTACCAAATCGGAATCCCCGTAGCATAGAATCCGACGTATACCAATTTCCTTTGCCACCTTTAATCCATGGACGAGTGCTTCATATTCGGCTACATTGTTTGATGCGGCGAAATGTATTTGCAGCACATATTTCAGCTGATCTCTTTTTGGTGAGGTCAACACTATCCCTGCTCCCAAACCATTTCTCAGCTTGGATCCATCTAAATGCATTATCCAATAATTCGGATCTGGTAACGGTGGTTCATATTGTACCTCGGTCCAATCCACAAAGAAGTCGGTCACTGCCTAAGATTTGATTGCATCTCGCCTATCGAATTGCAGAGCATAAGGTGATAATTCGATTGCCCATTTCGCTATTCGGCCACTTGCATCTTTGTTTCTCAATATCTCGGCTATGGGCGCTTCACAGATCACTTTGATCGGATGTTCTTCGAAGTAATGTTTAAGTTTTTTCGCCAACATGTATACTCCATAGGACATTTTCTGGTAGTGTGGGTAGTTTTGTTTGGATGCCGATAGTACCTCGCTTAGGTAATATACCGGCCTTTGTATTGATTTATCATCTTCATTCCGTTCCACAACAATCACCGCACTTACCACTCTGTTTGTGGCAGATACATAAAGTAACATAGACTCTTTTGACAATGGAGAGGCCAGGATTGGTGCTGTGACCAACATCTTTTTCAGTTCATGAAACGCATTATCTTCTTGCGGTGTCCAAGTGAACTTATCAGACTTTTTCATCAGTTGATACAAATGTAATGCCTTCTCTCCCAGCCGACATACAAATCGACTAAGCGAAGCCAGGGAGCCTGTGAATTTCTGTACATCATTTAGACACCTCGGCAATTCCATTCTTTCTACCGCTCGTATTTTAGTTGGATTTGTCTCTATACCTCGGCTGGATATGAGAAAACCGAGTAATTTCCCAGCTGGTACACCGAAGGTGCATTTTTTCGGGTTAAGCTTCATTCGGAACCTTCTCAGGTTTGCAAATGTCTACCGAATATCATCCAGGAGTGTTTTGCTCTCTTTGGTTTTTATAACCACATCGTCTACATATACTTGTACATTTTTTCCTATCTGGTCATGTAGACACTTTTGCATGCATCACTGGTACGTTTCTCCTGCGTTACGCAGGCCGAATGGCATGGTGCGATAGCAATAAGCCCCGTACGGGGTAATAAACGCAGTCTTTATTTGATCGGCCGGATTTAACGGTATCTGGTGGAAACCAGAATACGCGTCTACAAATGACAACAACTCACAACCAGCGGTCGAATCAATGACTTGGTCTATCCTAGGTAAAGGAAAAGGATCTTTGGGACATGCCTTGTTTAGGTTCGTGTAATCAATACACATTCGCCATACGACGGCTACATTCGGGTCATCCTTTTTCTTTTCTACTAATACCGGATTTGATAGCCAATCCGGATGAAGCACTTCCATGATGAACCCGGCCGCAAGGAGCCAAGCTATCTCATCCCCTATTATTTTTCTCCTGTCTTCGGCGAAGCGGCGGAGAGGTTGCTTCACCGGCCTTGCTCCTGGCCTTACATGCAAAGAGTGCTCAGCCAAGTCCCTCGGCACACCTTGCAGGTCTCGAGTTGACCAGGCAAAGATGTCCCGATTCTCACGGAGAAAGTTGGTGAGCTCGCCTTCCTATTTGGAATCTAGGCCGGCACCAATCGTGATGGTGCGCTCTGGGAACTGCTCATCTATCTGGACCTTTTTTGTCTCTTTAGTCGGTTGGAAAGAAACACTTCCATGTGGGTTGGCTAATGCTGGAATATTCAGCTGTGCCGACTGAGCTAGAGCCGCTACCTCCTGAATCCTTCTTTTTTCTCTTGCGATCACCAATGACTCGTCCAGGTTTGATCCGGCCGAAGCACATTTCATCGTATTCCTGTAATCTCCTGCTACTGTTATCACCCCTTGTGGTCCGGGTAACTTCATTTCAAGTAAGTGATGTGGCAGCTGCTCATGAATTTGGCCAATGCTGGCCGTCCGAGTAAGGCGTGATAGCAACTTTCTAGGTACACCACTTCAAATTCCAAATTTTCCGCTCTGCAATTCTCCCTTGTGCCGAATAATACATCTACTCGGACCTTCCCAATGGGTTCGCATGAAAGTCCTGACACTATTCCATGGAATGTGGTTCTTGTGGATTGCAGCATATTCTGTGCTATTCCGAGTTTATGCATCGTATCTTTGTACATGATATTGATACTGCTCCCATTGTCAATGAGTACTTTTGAAAATTTCACATTAATGCTGGGCCCGACAAAAAACGGATCTAGCACGAGTGCGTACGACCCTGGATTCGGCATTATTTTCGGGTGATCCTTTATGCTCCAAGTTATTTCTTGATCTGACCAAGAAACATATCTTGGTACTGTCGGCATAACTGCATTCACTTCCATATGTCGGCGCTGTACACTTTGCCTATCTTGCTGTTCTGTTGTGAACACACAATATGATTGATGATGCTCCCTATAATCATTACGTCCATTATTTCCAGGGTTTGTCCTTCCATCCTGACCTTGATTTATCACTTGATGCACTGCATCTCTCCGGTCCTAGTTATCATACCTCAGAGGAGGAGGGGGCACCATTAACTGCTGCTCATTTGCCCCAGTCAACTGCGGCTGCTGTTGCTGATGCGCTTGATGAGAAGACGCTTGCATGCCCGCCGGGTTCCCCATTGCATTTTTCTTCCAGGCGCATTGCCGAGTTGTATGATTAGCCGGCTTGGCTGGGTTTGGAGTGTGAGACTTACACGGTTGATCCAACATGGATTCAACCGTGTACTTTGGCCTTTCCTGCCACTTCTTCTTATGTTCTGGTGTCCACTGTCTCTTCCCTTCATTCCTTGGTGTCCATTGCTGAGGACCATTTTTCTGTCGCTGACTGTTTCCGTGACTCGGCTGATCTTGCACTACCGATGCCACCTGATTGGAGGCATATCTGTAATCCGGTCTTTCCTCTCTTCTTCTACCTCTGAAATCGTTGCGCCTCAATGATCCGGCTGCATCTCTTTCATATTGATCTTGATGCTCCCGATGCTCCGCCGACATTAGTTCTGGTTGTGTCGGATCGCCCAATGCATACGAATCCGCTATCATAATGGTTTCTGCCAAAGTGTTTGGCATATCTCTTTGCAGTCTCTGCCACAATACACTGGCGTATCGGCATCCCTGAGCAAACCAAGCCATCGCTTGAGATTCTATAACTCCATCACATGAGTTCCTAAGGTTACACCACCGAGTAAAGAATTCTCTATCTGTCTCATTCGGCCTATGCTTGCACATAGCAAGATGCTGTGGCCTGTTTGGTCTTTTGTAAGTACTGGGTGAAGTTGCTGACAAACATCTCTTCAAAATCTAGCCAACAGTTGATACTGCCCGCTGGCAGATTATTTAGCCATACTCTGGCCGGTCCTTCCAACATTTGCGGGACATATCTTACCGCCCATCGCAAGTTTCCGCTAGCTATTTTTACTGCAGTGGCATAGTCAATCAACCAATCCCGTGGTTTGGTGCTCCCATTGTATGTTTTCGTGCCCCTTGCCAGCTAAAAGTTCGGCACTGGCGGCTCGCCCATGATCCGAGGTACGAAACATGCCAGACCAGGCGGACCCTATTCCTCTAACAACTCGGACCGTTACAACCGGTCCAGTTTTAATCTTGCATCATTTGATGGCAATTTTCTGTACATGATTCTCTCCTGCATTCCATAATGGTTATTTCCACCATGCCCTGCGTACTCCATATCTGAGTAACCATCATTGTACCTCTCGTTTGCCTGATTATGGTGAGCTGGTCTCACTTCTCGCTCTTTCCGAGGTTCATACCTCGGCTGAGGATCGGGCGGTGGGTCCCTCCTTCCTTCCGCCGGGCTGTTGTTCTCATGATTCCCTCTTCCGAGGTCTACATTACCTCGGCTTCCGTTGCCTTTGTTGGCACGGCCGGGGTTTCTTTCAACACTGTTACCTCGGCTTCCATTGCCTCTGTTCTCATTGACTTTTCTGGCTACTGCTGGATCATACAGAACAATTTGCTTATTTCTTTTTCCTGAAGTTACTGCTCTATCTTTTCGCGCATTGTTTCCGGGTGAGGATGCTGCTGCCACTGATAGTGCGGGCGCTGCTCCAGCCGAATGAAACATACGTGAGGCTCCCGATCTTGCCGGGTCTGCCCTAAGCATTTCTTCATTCTGCTGGTTCATAATGCGTACCAGCTCATTCACTCTTTCTTGCTGTTTCTGCCGGGCTTTGCCGGTCAATCCTTCCAATTCCAATGCTGCGGCATTTGCCGCCCTTAGGTTCTTTGCCGGGGTACTATACCTCGGCAAGCCTAGATCAACTAACTCTGCCTTTTGAGTCTCATGCTCTTTGTTGATATCATTCATGAGGTTCTTTCCTCTCAACCTTAATTCATCTACCCGCTCAGGGGCAACATCTAGTTTATTTGCCTTTGCATACTCTCAGGTCCTGTTCAAGATTTCATGCAGGTCGACCTTTTGCCTCTACCAGTACTTTTTGCCTAGTCTCTTCCAACTCTGCCTGAGCATTAGCCGAATCAAGTATCGGCGCCACAGGTGTGGTTAGATTATCTATAGTTGCCTGGAGAATATTCTCTGGTCTTTCCAAAGGTGGCCATCTTACCCTTGCTGCCTTTGGGGTTGTCTCCTGCACTTCGGTCGATCTAGCTGCTGACGGATCTACCTCGGCGGGCTGCGGAGCTGCTTGCTTCGTGGTCACATGTCCTCCTGCCGTCGGTTCCTTGCTTGATCCGGCGCCTGCTGCTGCCGTCTGTGCCCCGGCTGCGACCATCACCTCAACGCCGCCGACGGGGCGTGCTCCACGTGGACCGTTTGCGGCGCTGAGGGGAGGCTCTCCTGCATCAATAACTTGGTGAGGATAAACGCAGGAGGTGTCGACGCCGACATAGATCTGGTGCATGCCAAAGTTGATGAAGACGCCGTTGCGCGGATGAGCTTTCCTCCTGAAGCTGCCTGCGTTATCGCTGACATAGTCACAGAGATCAAATATCTGGACTAAGCCAGAGACAACGCGCTCGCCGGTGTGGATGAAGTTTCCCGTCCGGATCTTGACTCCAGCTAGCACCGCTGCTGACCCCACAGTGGACGCCAACTGTCGTGGTGGTGGCACGGCAGATGCCATGGGTAGGCTAAAGTATGGGGCCAATGGATGCTAGAGGGATCCAGGGAGGGAAGATGTAGTTATTTCTACACTCAAATGGCTAACATGCAGATCTGTATTTCTATTCTTCTTGGACTACAAGTGCTCCTCGAGATGTATGCAGGAAGAAAATAGCTAATACACGAGCCTTACCGCCTAGAATCAATCGATCCCCCCTCAGGATCCTGTGTCTCCCCTTATAAAGGGGTGCCTTGTCTCCTCTAGGGCTGACGTGGCTAGCATATTCGAGGAATATGCTTGTCCCAATATTGTAACTCGGCGATCTCCTTTCTGTGTCCCCCTTCTAACGATGACAATGTTCCAGAGAACCCCACCTGCGCGCCTCGGGCTCCATGACTGTCACCTCCGTGACCTCCTTCTGCCCTTCTGCCGCTCTGCTCCTTGTCCTTTGTGCTTGGCTCTGTTCAGATTCTTCCTATCCCGTGACTTGGGTTTGACTATAGGCACCTCCTTCTCCTGCAAGCTTCGTGTTATTCGGCCCTATCTCGCATAACTCGGCTCGGCCTTCACCTGCATTCAAGTTATTCAGGCTTACTCGGCTGACTTAACTCGTATGTCGGCCGGATAAGGTATTACTCCTTCCGTAGGTGCCATTGCCGTGCTTATCTCGGCCGACTTTTACATGACTCGGCCGATATAAACAGTAACTCTGCATATGACAAGGGAGACTCCTTTTGTCTTCCCCTATCTTGACCCTATCCGGGGTCACCTCCCCAACAACTTTGGACATGATCCAATCATTCCACTTACCCATGACACATTCATGGACCATTCTCCTTTCGGACCGGTGAACCTTCTAGACCCTTCTAGAACCTCTCCGATGAAATCATTGGAAACTTTCCCGAACTCCAAAATATGACTTTCCTTATATGAATCTTATTCTCCGGACCATTCCGGATCTCCTCATGATATCCCGGATCCCATCCAAGACTCCGAACAACATTCGGTATTCCTACTAACATTCCATATCTACTAAACAACATCGAATCCTTAAGTGTGTCTCCCTACGGTTCGTGAATTATGCGGACATGACCGAGACACTTCTCCGATCAATAACCAATAGAGGAATCTGGAAATTCATATGGCTCCCACATATTTCTACGATTACTTTGCGATCGAATAAACCACTTACATACGATACCAAATTCCCTTTGTCTCACGATAGTTTACTTATCCGAGGTTTTGATCGTCAGTATCTCTGCATACCTAGTTCAGCCTCGTTACCGATAAGTACTCTTTTCTCGTTCCCGTGGTATGTGATCCCTTGTGAGCCAGTCACATGCTTGCAAGCTAATTGGATTACATTCCACCGAGAGGGCCTAGAGTATATCTATCCGTCATATGGATGGATAAATCCCACTCTTGATCCATGTGCCTCAACCCATACTTTCCGAACACTCAATGCCATCTTTATAGCCACCCAGTTAAGGTGTGGTGTTTGACGTCATCAAAGCATCCTTCCGGTGATGGTGATTAGCATGATCTCATGGTCGAAGGAATTAGGTTACTATGTATCAGAAAGCTTATAGCAATTGAACTATTAAAATGACTTGATCTTTATGCTACGCTTATCTATAGGAGTATGTCCATCATACCATTCTCCTAATGATATGATCTTGTTGTTAACAACATCTCAATGTTCATGATCGGGAAACCACGATCATCTATTAACCAACAAGCTAGTATTATAAAGAGGCTTTACTAGGGACTCTATTTTAGTTTACAAATCACACAAGTATTAATGTTTCCGGTTAATACTGTTATAGCATGAATGTAAACATTTATCATAAACACAAAGATATAATAATAACTACATTTATTATTGCCTCTAGGGCATATCTCCAACAGCATGTAGGTCTCTTCGATGCGAAATATGCGATGATTAAGGCAACTGATTTTACAGAAGAACATGTAGACATAGTTGTGGCGTTGGTATCAGAATTATCATAGTGTCCATGGCGGTGTGTTAAAAAATTTCAGGTTTGAAGGAAATGTGTTGACTATAGAAAAAGTTGCACCAATCATAGCGCATGACTGGCTCGAGAGATATGTACGCACAAGCCTTCATTGTTTTAAAACCCGTTTGCAATAGAAAACAACTATCTTCATTACATGCCTAATTAACATTAAGTATATTTTACTTTTATAGGTCATCAATGCTTATATGCAACACTTGTCTCTTTGGCTTCTAGATGATCATTTCTTGGCCACCACATGGAGGTTGAAATGGATCATAGACGGACAGTCGAGGGGTAAAGATCATCATCCACCCGGTCATCCCCATATTGAAATAGAGAAAAACATTGTAGTTGGAAGATGCGTTTTTGAGCATTTTAATAGACCGAAGGTAAGTGCAAGCACATGCAATTGTTGGGGTTCCGATGTAGAAAATCAAAATTTTCCTACGATGGATCGCCCTAATGCTCAAGATCTATCTATTAGTAATGCAATAACGGTCAAGTGATTTCAAATACACACTCTTCTAGTTCGAAAGCGGTTAACATTCCGAGGGGAATGTGGATGGAGTCGTGCTCGTAGCCGACCTTAAGGTCGCGAAGCTCCTCACAGGTCACCCCTTCCATCACCGTGCAGCAGTCCGGCTCACGACATCCAAAGTGCCCCAAGTGTTGCACCTCATGGCTTCGTACACATATGATGTACGACGAGAACCTTCGTCTCCCTTGATCCCTGTCGGCAGTGCGGAAGTAGATCTCCGACTCTTGGAATCCCTGCTGCGCAATAGTGTGATGCTAGATGCGTCATCTCTTGCGTGAACAGCCCTGGGCCATGCCAACGCGTGGAGAAAACTAGAGAGAGAGATTGGAGAGGAGGAGAGCTCCCAACTCATGGGATCTATTGTATTTATGTGTTCCTCCAAGGGGGATAGGGGGCCTCTTTATATAGGGGAGGAGGGGCAAGCTTTCCCCTCGCCCAAGTGAACCAGGCGACGACCAAGGTGGGAGAGGTGGCGGACAAGGGAGGAGGGCAGCCCTAGGGAGCCCCCAAACCCTAACCCTAGCCAGCGTCCAAGGTAGGGGGCAGCCCTAAGCGCCCACCAAACCCTAGGCGCATGGGTTTGGTCCCTCTCTCTTGGTTTACCCTCATGCGCCCTTTTTCCTAGGAAACTTAGCCCATTAGTGGAATAACCTTTCAAATTAGATTTTAATATTATATTTAATATTAATTAGATTATTTAATATATAAATACATATTAAAAAAAATCGATTCAACCCCACCTTTCGGTTCCCCTTCTATATCCTCCGAACAACTTCGGAACTTCTCGGAACAATTCTGATACCCTCACGAAACTTTTCCGGTTTCCCTTCTTTCTCCAAACAACTTTGGATCTCACTCCACAGAACAATTCCGGCTTTCTCTTTCTCTACTATGATTCCATATTACAGGTAATCTCCAACTCATCGTACCCTTAAGTGGATCCCCTCATGGATGATCTCTATCAATGATCAACATCGGGACCGGGATGCCCATAATGATCCATGTGCATTCTAGATGACGATGTAGTTTGAACCGTAAATGTCGTGTCCATTTCCCTTTGTTTCTTCGATACTACTTGTCCGAGATCCAATTGTTATGTGATGACCCACAAGTATAGGGTATCGCAACAGTCTTCGCGGGTAGTATTACCCAATTTATTGATTCGACACAAGGGGAGCCAAAGAATACTTGCAAGCCTTAAAAACTGAGTTGTCAATTCAGCTGCACCTTGACATAGTTCTTGCTCACATAAGTTTATCAGTAGCAACAGTTTGTAGTAGCAACAGCAAAGCAACAACAACAGTGAAACAGGAGCAATATTAACAGTAATAGTAAACAGTGGGATTCGAGTGTGGTAGGCATAGGGATGGATGGACGGGCGTTGCATGAATGAGTCTAAACATGTAACTTGAAGATCTAGGGCATTGCAGATAAATAAGAATAAGCATCCAAGTACTAAACAGTCCTAGGTATGTGCTCCATATATAGTCATACGTGCTCGCAATGAGAACTTGCACAACATCTTCTGTCTAGCCAGCCCGTGGCAGTAGGGCCTCTAGGGGACTACTGGCAATTAAGGTGCTCCTTTTAATAGAGCACCGGAGCAAAGCATTAACACTCTATGAACACATGTGATACTCACACCACAGCCATCCCCTCTGGTTGTCCTAATTTCTGTCACTTCGAGGCCTTTGGATCCGGACAATGATATGTGTACACAACTTGCAGATAAGATCACAAACAATACTATCATAATGATACAATAATAAGTTCAGATCTGAGATCATGGCACTCGGGCCCTAGTGACAAGCATTAAGCACAACAAGTTGCAACAAGGTCAAATAGCACTAATAGAGATACTAGGCACTATGCCCTAACAATCTTATTCGATTACATGATAGAACTCATCCAATCCCTACCATCCCCATAGCCTACAGCGAGGGATTACTCACTCATGGATGAAGGAAACATTGATGGTTGATGGATAGGGTTGGTGATGATGATGGCCATGATCCTCCCCAAATTCCCCATCCCGGCAGGGTGCCAGAACGGAGTTTCTGGTTCCGAATCTTGGTCTCTGGTGGTGGCGGCGCAGCGGAACTCTTTCTGGAAAAACATCAAACTCCCCTCGGTTTTTAGGTACGGGCTAGGGCCCACCCACGCCTAGCAGGGTTGTGGGCCCCCTAGGCCTCCACTCCGTCTCGTACTCTGGCTCTGTGGATCTTCTGGTGAAATAGGATTTTTGGCATATTTTTCGGGATTTTTCCTGATAATTGATTTTCTGGACAAAAACTAGACACCAAGGTAATTCTGCTGAAAACAGCATCAGTCCGTGTTAGTTGTATCCAAATCACACAAGTTTAGAGGAGAAACAATAGCAAAAGTGTTCGGGAAAGTAGATACGTTTTGGACGTATCAACTCCCACAAGCTTAGCTTATTGCTTGTCCTCAAGCAATTCAGTTGAAAACTGAGTGCGATAAGAGAACTTTCACGAACACATTTGCTTCATATGATGTATATATTCTCAGCATAGGAGTAGATACTTAAACTATTCATAATAAGAAGTATACAACTAAGTCTACTCAATAGTCATTGCAAGCTATGAAGAGAAACCAACTCAATAATAATAAGTAGCATGAAACATAAACATAAGCAACATTGCAATGCTCATAATAAGGTATGATAGAGTGGTATCTCGCTTGCCTTTGTTTGCAGAGCACAATATAGATGCCAAGGCACCTCTGAAGTTCAAGTGAAGACTAGAAGTAAAGATACCAGAGATACAAGCATCAAAGTCATGACATAATTAACCAAGTTTTGAGACAAACACAAGAATGTCAATTATGCTCTCAAGAAGGTGCTCATAGAATAAGTGGTGACTCGACAAGGAAGTGAAAAGGTTTTGAAAAGTTTGAAAGGCTTCCAAATGCTAAAATAAAGGTACTCATTAGCTTTGATCTCTCATTGCCCCTATCATAGGCATGTTTATGTGGTTAAGGTGAAAGTGAGGTCCAATCTGAGGGGGTGTTTGTTTGGGATTTTGGTGGCTTTCCATTAGAAAAATCGGTCAAAACGAACCAAACGACGTGCGGTGGCTGCAGGCTTCGCCGAAGTGCTTGCGCGGAATAGGCAAGTTGGGGGAAGAACCACCACGGGTTCTTTGTGTGGCTTCCCGCGGCTTCCCCCTAACGAATCGAAGCGTTTTCGAACTTTGGACATATTCTTTAAAGAAATTATGAGCACACTGCCACCCAGCCAAAATATCTGCCCAGAAATCCTTCCCTGCCAAGAAAACGGTGTGAGACCACTCCCCTCTCTTGCGACGACCCGCTCCCAACCCGAGGACTCTAGCGCCGTCGGCGACTCATCCCCACCGGGAGATAACCTTGTCCTCGTCGGCGACTCTCCTCCGCCGTCGCACTGCTCCCCTCCTCCAGAGATCCTGTCGTCGAGCTCGTCCCCATCGACGACCCTCCTCCTCCACGACACTCCTCCCCTCTGCCATACCTCCTCCCTCCGGCGAGCTCGTCCCCACCGGCGACTCTCCTTCTCCGCCCACCCACCCCATCGACCCGCGGTTGTCGCTCCTTCTCCGGCCGGTTCCCACCGTCATGGACTGATTTCGGCAACTCCCCATCGCCCCGCGGCCGTCACTCCGTCCCTGCCGTCAAATGTCCTCCTCGGTTGAACTCGTCCCTGCAGTTCACCAACCGAACCGAGAGATAATTGCTTGTATGGAACAAAGATGATTTTAATTAATTTTGGATAATCAATATTAATTTTGGATCAATTATTTGGCCTGCTCACTGCTGTGTATTCATCAAATTTTGTAGTGACAGATATGGTTATTCGATTTAATCAACTATTATATATGTTCTAGAAATATTAAGGATATTCTAGTCAATTTCTCGACACATAGCTAGACAGCCAGCCAAGTCGCCAAACAGTGAAACTTAGCACAGTGGCTTTTCCTACACAGCAGCTTTCCCTACACAGCAGCACAACCAGCCACAGCCAGCCAGCCACAGCCCAAACAAATAGGTCCTGAGCTATATGCTTGACAAACCATAAACTGGAAATCCAAGTCCCTTGAGTATGAGGGTCGCTCCGCATGCTACTCAACTTTGGTTACCTGTAAGTTCTTGTCATTGTAAGTACATGCATATCAAAGAGAACCGCCAACGGGGTACCCCTTGCATATGATACATGAGCTGTCCCATGATCAGAATGACAAGGCAAGCAGACAATGAGCATCTCGGTGATCTTTTTATTTACTATGTGCATAGCTTTTTATTGAGGATGCTTCACAAAATGCTCATTATGGTGATGCTGCAAGTTTCCACCATGATTAGGCATGACTTAGGCTAGCGGCCCAGGCATTTATCTAACACACTGTATAGACTCCATGAACTCACAGGCTCCCCTTTTATTTCACACCAACGACATCCGCAAACAAAAGAGCAAGGTATCAACTGGATATGTATCCATAAGTGTTGAAAGCGTTCCCCGTTGAAAGTACCGACTTTATACGACTAGAGGGGGGAGGGGGTGAATAGGCTTCTACCCAATTTTAATTTGTTTCTCACTTTTAGGCTCAACAAGAAAGGAAGTTATCTAGAGATGCAACTAAGTGAACAACCTAAATGCAAGGAAACAAACACCAACAACAAAAACAGTAAATAGCAAGGAGTAAAGGAGGGGAACAAAGTAACCGGAGAGGGGACACGGAGATGTAATTCTCGTAGTTCACTCCCAAGGAGCTACGTCTATGTTGGAGAGGTGTCGGGGCCACACAAGGTCACCCGAGTGCCACAAAGGCCTCACCTTCTTCTCCAGTGAGCTCCCCCACAAAGGAGGCCTCACAATCCACTAACCGGTGACCTTGAAGGCTCCAACCGAAACCTTTACACCAAGGTTGAGGGGGAGGCTCCACAACTCAATTGGAGGCCCTCAACGACACCTCGGAGCTTTACAACGCAAGCCTTAGCTCCGAGGATGCCCTACACCGTCTAGGGTTCCAAGAAACCCAAGAGCAACAAGATCCACAAAGAATGGGTGGGGAAATCAAATCTTCTTTGGTGGAAGTGTAGATCTAGGTCACCTCCCTCACCTCTCAAAAGATCAAGTCATTTGAGTGGCTAGAGAGAGAGATCTAGTGAGATGAAGCTCAAGCATTAATGGAGGAGAGAGAAAAATTCGAGAGAGAATGGGAGGAAGAAGAGGGGTGCCTTAAATAGGCCCCTCACCGAACTGCTATCCCTCGCGACCTCACCGGAAGTTCCGGTGAGAGGCCGGAAGTTCCGCCCAGCCTGGCTCCAATGGTCATCAGACCGTTGACGCCCGCTCCAGAAGCGCAACCGGAAGTTCAGGTCAAAACAAGGAAGTTCCGGTGAACTTCCGATGCTAGTTCCGACCAAGTTCCGGAAAATAGAACGCTTCAAAACAGAAGGTTACTGAGTCGCCACCGGAACTTGGAGCGGAACAAGGGGCGGAACTTCTGGGTCGCGAACGAGTGCATTTGGAAGTTCAAGGCGTCTGGAAGTTCCGCCAGATCTTTGCGAGACAAGTTCGATGCAAGTTACCCAAGTTCCGGCAAATAGAACACTTCATACAGAAGGTTACTGATTCACCATCGGAACTTGGGGCGGAACTAGCGTCGGAACAAAGCGTAAAACAGCCCGCAGAAAAGAATCTGAGCGGAACTTCCGGTCTAGGCCGGAAGTTCCGGTGAGACACAAAAGGCTCCAACAGAACAGGAAAACGCTCTCTCACGGGATAATGGGATGGCTGTGGCGGTACATATAGGTTTGTGCAAGAACAAGTGATTTCCCACAGCCTTCCAAAATGGACCCCCTCTTAATAGTACGGTGGCCTAAAAACAACAACCGGAGAGAAACTAGGAGAAGACTAAAAGGCCACCGTCTTCATGAGATTCCAAGAGAGCATCCACCACTATAGAAGGAGACATCAACAACGTTTCCCCTGAAACTCAAGCGCACAATTAAAAACACAGTTGGGATTATCATTAACACCAAAAACATCATGGGAAGATATAGTCCTCTCAATCTCCCCCTTTTTGGTGTTAGATGACAATCCCAAAGATTTGCATAGAATCAAAGAAATCTTTGCAATGGACGGGACAAGCTCCCCCTGTATGTGTGCAAGGTAGAGAAGAAGAACTCTAAGGACAAGACTGGCACACATACACGGAGGCTCCCCCTACCAATTGCAAAGATAGCACAAGTGCAAGGTACAAGAAAGGATAGAGATCATACCAGAACCAACCAAATGTGGTGGAGAAAAAAGGAGTAATAATAACAATAAGAGCAATGAGGCTCCACCACCATATGCATGAGCTCATAGGATGACAACAAGATACCACACTCGCGGCATTGTATAAGATACCACAAAGATACCACATAGTCTCAAACATAACATACCACATGGTCCACAAGCACACACAAGTTCACGGACATAAAACCACAAGCACACAAATAAACTAGAGAGTTCGCAAGCAAGAAAAGATCAAAGACAAGAACAGGCTCGCGACTCAACCCATGCAAATCCCATAGACGACCTAATAGACATCTTTCTCCCCCTTTGGCATCGAGACACCAAAAAGTAAGAGAAGATCAAGCTAACCGTCCCAGCCACGAGAGGGAGAAGGAGCAGACTCAGGGACCCAAGGACCCCACTTAGGCGGACCAGTGACCTCCTCCTCAGACTCATCCTCGGACCAGTGGCAGTTGTCGCGAATCCAATCATCCTTGGGAACAGTGATAGAGCTAGTGACCGGTGAGCTAGGAATGTTGAGAGCGGTCATGATGGCCTTCTGGCACTGAACATTGTGACGCTGATCAACATAGGCCCGATACTCGCGGTCCTGCAGAAAGCAGAAAGTTTTCTTCACTTTCCCAAGCAGCTTCTTTTCCCAAGACGGCTGCCTCTGGAGAGAAGGACCACCATCACTAGAGCCACCAGGAGCAGAGGAGGGACCACTAGCAACATCTCGAGCCTCCTTGAGTGCAACTTCCTTTTCTTCTTGAGAACGAGGCTTTTGGTGCTTCATCACATGTAGCTTCTTCTCCTCATGAATGGTGATGTTGTCTTGAGGAAAGCGGGTGCCATTCGTCTCAAGCCACTTGTGATTGATGAGAGTCTGTATGTAGGGAGCATAGATGCAGGAGCGCTTTTCAATGAGAGCCGCCCACATCTCTGAGTAGATGAAGTGCATAATATCCATTGACTTGTCTGTGTCCCGGTGAAGATAAGTTTGATGCATGAGGTCAACCTGATAGCCATAAAACTGATCAAAGTTGCTAGCCTTGGGAGAGATGGTGTTCAAGTACACCCTGCGCATGATGTCAAAAACTGGCAACAGATGATTCACAAACCCAATAGTTCCCCACCCTTCAATGTAGAGAGGCTCCAGGACCTCAGGATCAGCAGCTTCAGGACCATGAACACACCAACCATTTTCCCCGCGGCCAGGCTGAATGGGATAGACAAGAAGCTCAGCAAACTCAGACCAAGTGGCGGTAGGAAACACGTCCCTGGTCATCCACTTCAACACACCTTCAGTAGAGGACTGCATGTGAATAAACAGAGTTGAGTAAAACTGAGCAATAGCAGTCACATCAAAGTTCTGACGGTGCTCCATGAGGGGAACCAGCCCAAACTTCTGGAAAATATCAAGAGCCTCGCCAAAGTAAACTTGCTTCTCTTCCATGTGAGCCACATTGATGTACTTTTGAGGAGCAACCACGAACTTCTTATTTGATGCATAAATTTCTTCATATATCTGTTCCTGACGGCAGGTGTGGAAGTGAGGGTCCAAGAAAAGACGATCACGAGGCACGAGGTAGGGATCTGTAGCCCTGAATGCAGAGTAAGATTTATGAGACCACTTGGAAATCTTGGCTTTGGTCATGTATGGCCCAAAGTGGCCTTCCGAAAAGCAAGAGCCTCTTCCTGCGCAGAAGAAGACGACGAGCAGCAGCCTTCTGACGTGGAGTCTGAGGGGTCGGACGCACAACCGCGACATCTGCTTCATCAATCTCGGGAGGAATGTCGAGGAGGATGGTGGTGGGCACGCTTGCCTTGGCGGGTATCTCCTTGCCCTGAGAAGAAAGCACAAGAGTAGGGAGGGAAGGTGGGGTAAGTGCACAAGTTCGGAAGAGGAAACAAAAGAGATAGATTGGAAAAATACAATCAGGAAAACAAATTACATTGTTTCCGGAACTTCCGCCGAATCGCCGGAACTTCCGGTGAAAATAGTACACCGGAAGTTCCGGT
Source organism: Avena longiglumis (assembly GCA_030063025.1). Classification (NCBI taxonomy): domain Eukaryota; kingdom Viridiplantae; phylum Streptophyta; class Magnoliopsida; order Poales; family Poaceae; genus Avena; species Avena longiglumis. The sequence goes on from CP125975.1 coordinate 18,805,730, forward strand.
CATGGCTCACCGGAAGTTCCGGTGAGACCACGAACTGACGGTTCCAAACAACAGTTCACTAGATCTAGATCTAAAAGCCACAAGTGCAAAGATTTTCAAGAATGTATTGGACCAATCTACTCTAGCATGATACCCTAGGCCTACCAAGATCTTCCAACAAGTTCTAGCCAAAGAACTAGCCTAGACAAGGTGTGCCCTAACTCAAGCCATGGTGAGAGCAAGATCTCCAATAATGGAGGGAGTTGAGGGCAAATACCGGAGTCCATGGCGGGAGATCGAGGTGAGGAAGGATCCCAGGGAGCAGATCTGCGGAGGAATGGTTGGAGACGAAGGGTCCGGAGCACCTTCGTGGAGAGGTCCTAGCCGGCGGCTGCTCCAAATAGAGGATGGGTCTTGGGGGAAAAAGGAAGAAGATCCCGTTTTCCCCTAGGGCCCACCTTATATAGGACGGGGATCACCAGCGGAAGTTCCGGTGGACCGGAACTTCTGGGTCAGACTGACCGGAAGTTCCGCTGACGCTAGAAAGACCATCTCAGGATTGGAAGATAACAAGGAAGAACTTGTGCAGGGAATAGAGAGGGCTTGAGGTAAGGAAAGGCTTAGGATAGAGGACTCAAACTGTGAAGAACCAAAGCCAACAAAAACTAAGAAAAACAAAAAGGTCAAAGACACAAAAAAAAACGGGTCGGTGGCCGAGGCCACCTTATATAAGAGTAAATGGCTTGACACCGAGAAGATATATCTTGGGTTCATTACCAACACTCATCATGAAGCTCAAATGGTCTCCTTTAGAGACTATAGAGTATGAAAACTTTAATGTGCGCATAATAGGGATAATGTTTTTTCATAAGAGGAACTACACTCTCCCTAAATCCATGCCTACATCCAAACAAGATACACATTGAGACGCGGGTAGGTGTGCAAGGTACTCAAGCAACATTGCTTGAATCAATGATATTTAGCTCATGCCTTAACTCCCGGAACCTTGCTTCATCAAGAGGCTTCGTGAAAAGATCCGCAAGATTTGCCTTGGTTGGAACATACTCCAAAGAAATGTCTCCTCTAGCAACATGGTCCCGAATGAAATGATGATGAATCTCAATGTGCTTGGTCCGGTTGTGTTGCACGGGATTGTGAGCAATAGCAATTGCACTCTCATTGTCACAAAGAAGAGGCACCTTGTCAAAAGATAGTCCAAGATCCTTCAAGGTTTGCTTCATCCATAGCAATTGAGCACAACAGCTTGCGGCAGAGATGTACTCAGCTTCGGCAGTGGACATAGACACACAGTTTTGCTTCTTCGAGGACCAACAAACCAAAGATCTTCCGAGAAACTAACAAGCTCCGGAGGTTGACTTTCTTCCCACTTTGTCGCCAACCCAGTCTGAGTCCGTGTAACCAATGAGATCAAAGCTGGCTCCCTTGGGGTACCACAACCCAAAGTTTGGGGTATGAACTAAATATCGGAAGATTCTCTTGACCGCCACCATGTGACTTTCCTTTGGTGCGGCTTGAAATCTTGCACACATACCCACACTCAACATAATATCCGGTCGGGATGCACAAAGATAGAGCAAAGAACCAATCATAGATCGATAGAGTTTTTGATCCACCTCCTTACCCTTGGGATCGAGATCAAGATTAACCTTAGTTGGCATGGGAGTCTTGGCACCTTTGACTTGATCAAACTTGAACTTCTTGAGCATGTCTTGGATGTATTTGGCTTGGTTGATGAAAGTCCCTTTCCTCAATTGCTTAACTTCAAACCCAAGGAAAAACTTCAACTCCCCCATCATGGACATCTCGAAGCGATAGGTCATGATCTTGGCAAAATCCTCATTAAAAGTTTTGTTAATAGACCCAAAGATAATATCATCAACATAGATTTGGCATACGAACAAGTGGCCTCCAACTTTCTTAGTAAAAAGAGTGGGATCAATGAGTCCCACTTCGAAGCCACGGTCTAACAAGATCTCCCTAAGGCAATCATACCACGCACGTGGGGCTTGCTTGAGGCCATAGAGTGCCTTATTGAGCTTGTAGACATGGTTCGAAAAAAGTGGATCCTCAAAACCTGGAGGTTGCTTGACGTATACCAACTCTTTCAAAGGACCATTAAGAAAAGCACTCTTAACATCCATTTGATGCAACTTAAAGTTATGATGGGTAGCGAAGGCAAGAAGCATACGAATGGATTCAAGGCGAGCAACGGGGGCATAAGTCTCACCGTAGTCGATGCCCTCAACTTGTGAGTATCCTTGGGCAACTAACCTTGCCTTGTTGCGCACGACAATTCCATTCGCATCGCACTTGTTCTTGAAGACCCACTTGGTTCCAATAACGTTTTGACAGTCTTTGGGCCGCTCAACCAATGTCCAAAAATTGTTCCTCTTGAAGTTGTGAAGTTCCTCGTTCATAGCATCAAGCCAATCATCATCTTCAAGAGCTTCGAAGACTTTCTGTGGTTCCACAAGAGAGATAAATGCATGGTGAGAGCTAAAGGAAGCTAGTTGCCTCCTAGTAGTGGAACCTTTATTGAAATCTCCATAGACATTATCAAGGATATGGCCATCTCGAACAAGCTTGGCGAGACGATGGGCTTGACGGCGGGCTTGTGCTTCAACTCGAGATTCTTGAGCTACCACTTGGTCATTGCCACCAATTGAGCCGCCGCCTTGACTATAAGCACAAATACGAGGGCCATCTTCATCAATTTCCACTTCGGGGGAGTCATCACTTGGAGAGGATCCTTGAGGATCATTGACTTGCTCTTGATCTCGACGAGCTTGAACTTGGAGAGAGCCGTGACCTTGAGGAGGAGCCCCATCTTGGGGAGGTTGATGAGGTTGATGAAGAGCTTGTCCGTGGGAGGTGCCTTGAGGAGGAGCCCCATCGTGGGGAGGTTGATGTTGTTGATCAAGAGCTTGTTCTTTGGAGCTTGGAGAGTCATGAGCATGGGAATCTTCGGAAGAGCTTGAGGGAGCTTGTGCCAAGAAAGTAGGTCCTTGAGGGGCAAGATGATCTTGTGAAAGTGAGGGCTCCACTTGAGTAGAGCTTGGTCCTTCTCCTTCGTCCATAAGGGGGTCCTCAATGGGGAGGTGGAAGCCCACACCCATTCTTCTTATGGACTTGGGAGGAATTTCATCACTTGGATCACAAACACCATCTTGCCTAACAAGAGACTCATGATTTTCATCAAACTTCACGTTGCTCGTTTCTTCAACTCTTCCATTGGCTTTGTTGTTGACTCTATAAGCATGGGACTAATTTGAGTAGCCAACGAAAATTCCTTCTTGAGCCTTGGATTCAAACTTGGACAAACAAACTCCTTTCTTGAGAATGTAGCACTTGCAACCAAACACCCAAAAGTAGCTAACATTAGGCTTTTTCCCGGTGAGAAGTTCATAGGGGGTCTTGTTCTTTTTCTTGCGGAGATAAAGCCGGTTGGTTGCATGCGGTGGAGATGGCCTCGGCCCAAAAGTTGTATGGAGACTTGAACTCAGCTAGCATAGACCGAGCCGCATCCATCAATGTGCGATTCTTCCTTTCGGCAACTCTGTTTTGTTGAGGGGTGTAGGGAGTGGAGTATTGATGCTTGATTCCATCATCACTGAGAAACTCGTCCAAGTTATAGTTTTTGAACTCGGTGCCATTGTCACTTCGAATTGAGAGAATAGTTGCATTGTGCTTCCGTTGAACCTCATTAGCAAAGTCAATGACGGTTTGTGAGTCTCACTCTTGTACTTGAAAAATAACACCCAAGTGTATCTTGAGAAATCATCCACAATAACCAAGCAATACTTCTTGCCTCCAAGGCTATCATGAGAGAGAGGATCAAAGAGATCCATATGCAAGAGCTCCAAACACCTCTCGGTAGTGATCTGATTGAGTGCTTTGTGAGGAGTTTCATGCATCTTCCCTTCAATACAAGCCCTGCAAACACGATCTTTGGCAAAAGAAACATCATTAATTCCAAGGATGTGGCCCTCGGTGTGAAGTCTTTGCAAAGTTCTCATGTTAACATGGGCTAGGCGGCGATGCCACAACCAGCCCTTGTCGGCTTTAGCATAGAGACATAGAGCATGAGGAGTAGTGGTCCCTGAAAAGTACACCACATACAAGTCATGTTCTACATATCCTACAAAAGCCACCTTGAGAGACTTGCTCCACATGAGGACCACGGTATGAGAATTAAAGAAAGAAGAAAGACCCATAAGAGCAAGAGCACGAACTGAGAGTAAGTTGTAACCAAGAGTTTTGACAAGCATGACGTCAACCAAGGATACATCCGGGGTTACCACCACTTTGCCAAAACCCAAAACCTGAGAGCTTGTTTTGTCGCTGTAGGAGACCATGGTGTTGGCAATATTGGGCCTCAATTCGGTCATGATAGACTTGCTTCCGGTCATATGACTCGTGGCACCACTATCAAGCACCCATTTTGATCCACCGGAAGCATAGTCCTACAAGAAAATCAAGCCTTGGTTTTAGGTACCCATTTTGCAATGGATCCCCTTTTGTTAGTGACAAGAGCCTTTGGCACCCAAATGGCCCAATAATAATCATGCATGTAAGACGTTCCCACGTATCTAGCATATAAATGACCATCATAAGATTTGCAAAGAATATAAGAGGGACTGTTCTTTCCGGCAAAGTTGTCACTTTGCAAGAGGGTTAGGCCATTTGGTACCCCTTGGGCCATGCCCTTGTTCTTTTTCTTCTTCTTCTTCTTCTTCTTCTTCTTCTTCTTCTTCTTCTTCTTCTTCTTCTTCTTCTTCTTCTTCTTCTTCTTCTTAGTCTTGGCAAGTTGATCCTTCAACACCTTGACTTCCTCTATGAGATGCCCATTCTTGCAACAAGGGTTAGGAGAGCTAGACAATTCTATAATTTGCACAGCGGAAGAATTAGAGAGATCACAAGTTAATTGAGTTTGAAGCTGTTCATGGGCTTCAAAAAGATTTGAGAATTTACTCTCCAAGGCTTTGTGTTCCTCTTTGAGTTTCTCAAGATCCTTTTGATTCCTATCATGACCACCCACAAACTCAGCATTTTCTTTCTTGAGAACCTTAACCAAAGCAAGAGCATGGTCACGTTCTTTAATTGTAGAGCACAAAGTGTTGTTATGATCATCTACGAGCTTAGACACATTTTCTTCAAGATTAATTCTCATATTTTGTTCATCCTCAAGACTTTGAGTGAGAGAGGCAATTTCATCGGCGGCATCTCTTTCATTTTTACTTAGCAAGTCAAGAAGTTCTTCCTTTTCATCTAAGGCATCTCTAGCATTGTCAAGTTGTGCAAGTAAGGACTCAAAGCAGTTTTTAGTTTCTTCATCTAAGGTAGCAACAAATTCACACATGTCAATCATCTCTTTCTTCACCTCTAGACCAACAAGATCAAGAGAGGAAGGCTCACTAGAGGTAGGTTGAGGAGTGGGTTTCGGTGTTACCTCGGTGGCCTTGGCCATGAAGCACTTTTGGTTCGAGAAGATGACATTTTCATTTGGCGAGTCGAAGAGGGATAGACGTGGAGTTGAGGTAGTGGCAATAGCAGCAACTCCCACAATCTCTCCACCATGAACTTCATCATCATCTTCATCCGTGCCCGAAAGATATTCTTCATGGACCACAATTTCCCGTTCCTTGTTAGTGGTGTCCTTGACGGCGTAGTTCTTGTTCAAGGGATGAGGAGGTCTTGACTTTATATTGCGAATGAGACGACCACCATTGTCTTCACGGTTCTCAAAGGGACACTTGGCCACGAAGTGACTCTTGTCGTTGCAATTGTAGCACGACCTTGCCTTGGGAGACTTGTTGGGTGAGTTGAATCTTGAGTTGACTTGAATCCGGACTTGTTCCAAAAGGCCCTTGAAGCGAGAGCAAGATGTTCGTTGAAGGCACATTTGAGGTCCTCTTGAGACCACTCACTTTATGTATCATCATCATCAACTTCAATAGCCTTGGCCTTCAAAGAAAGATTCACTTTGGTTGACCCAATGGCTCTAGCTCGAGCAGACTCCGCATTCTTCTTGGCAATAGTCATGGCAATTACTTCACTCAAGACTTCTTGGGAGGTCATTAGGTGAAAGTTGGTTCTTCCCTTGATAGAGTTGAGCTTTTGTTCTTCAAATGGTAGGAGAGATTGAATGAACTTCCTCTTCATAAACTTGTCATCAACATAGTGAGCCCCAAGGTCCCTCATAGTGGAACAAATGACCTTAAGGCGCCTATACATGTCTTCGGGGGTCTCATCATCTTGCATTGCAAAACCATCGCACTCGTTGTTGATCTCATCAAACTTGGAGCTTTGGATGCTTGCATTCCCAACAAAGAGCTCGGTGAGTTGATCCCAAGCTTCCTTGGCGGTGTCAAATTGGCGAATGTGAGCAAAATCCTTTGGAGTCAAGGCCTTTTGAATCATTCCCAAAGCTGTGGCATTGAGTTGCTTGTCCACCACTTCACCTCGTGTCAACTTCTTTGGGTCATATGGAGAGAATCCATCCCCCACAATCCTCATTAACTCAATAGACGAGCTGGAAATATGTGAGCGCATTAGATATTGCCAATTGGCGAAATTAGAAGTATCTAGCATGGGTGGTGCTCCTTGAGGTATAATGTGTGGCATGGGGATGGGTGGATCCGGAGTGTACTTCGGCGGTGGGGGTACCGCTGAGTAGTCCTTTCCTCCATTTTCCTCTTTGGAAGTTGGATTCTCGGGCTCCTCGATGTTCTCACTTGGAACCTTGGTAGAGGTTTGAGCAACAAAACCAAGTCCCAAGTGAGTGGTGGCAGCCGCGGGAGTTACCCCGGGGCGGACACCATAACGGTGGGAGGAACCTCGTTGGGTTGGGGTGTGTCAATAGCAACCATGGGGTTTGGCTTGAGAGACTGCAAGAGAGTCATCATTTCCTCGAACTTGGACATCATGGATGACTCCAATTGCTTGAGGTCATCCATAGTGGCCAAGTTCTTGGATTTTTCGGTTTCACTACCCCCTTCGTCGGCCATAGTCTCTTAGGCGGTAAAGCCCGAAATAAGAGCCTTGGCTCTGATACCAATTGAAAGTAACGACTTTATACGACTAGAGGGGGTGAATAGGCGTCTACCCAATTTTAATTTGTTTCTCACTTTTAGGCTCAACAAGAAAGGAAGTTATCTAGAGATGCAACTAAGTGAAGAACCTAAATGCAAGGAAACAAACACCAACAACAAAAACAGTAAATAGCAAGGAGTAAAGGAGGGGAACGAAGTAACCGGAGAGGGGACACGAAGATGTAATTCCCGTAGTTCACTCCCAAGGATCTACGTCTATGTTGGAGAGGTGTCGGGGCCACACAAGGTCACCCGAGTGCCACAAAGGCCTCACCTTCTTCTCCGGTGAGCTCCCCACAAAGGAGGCCTCACAATCCACTAACCGGTGACCTTGAAGGTGCCAACCGAAACCTTTACACCAAGGTTGAGGGGGAGGCTCCACAACTCAATTGGAGGCCCTCAACGACACCTCGAAGATTTACAACGCAAGCCTTAGCTCCGAGGATGCCCTACACCGTCTAGGGTTCCAAGAAACCCAAGAGCAACAAGATCCACAAAGGATGGGTGGGGAAATCAAATATTCTTTGGTGGAAGTGTAGATCTAGGTCACCTCCCTCACCTCTAAAAAGATCAAGTCATTTGAGTGGCTAGAGAGAGAGATCTAGTGAGGTGAAGCTCAAGCATTAATGGAGGAGAGAGAAAAATTCGAGAGAGAATGGGAGGAAGAAGAGGGGCGCCTTAAATAGGCCCCCTCACGCTGAACCGTTACAGTCCCTCGCGACCTCACCGGAAGTTCCGGTGAGAGGCCGGAAGTTCCGCCCATCCTGGCTCCAACGGTCATCAGACCGTTGACGCCCACTCCAGAAGCGCAACCGTAAGTTACGGTCAAAGCACAGGAAGTTCGGTGAACTTCGATGCTAGTTCCGACCAAGTTCCGCAAATAGAGAACGCTTCAAAGCAGAAGTTCTTGAGCCGCTACGGAACTTGGAGCGGAATAAGGGGTGGAACCGGGTCGAATCGGCGGAAGAAAGTTCAAGGCGGAAGTGAAGTTCTCCAGGATCTTTTGGCAGGACAAGTTCCGATGCAAGTTCCGGCCCAAGTTCCGGCAAATAGAACACTTCATACAGAAGGTTACTGATTCACCATCGGAACTTGGGGCGGAACTAGCGTCGGAACAAAGTGTAAAACAGCCTGCGGAAAAGAATCTCAGCGGAACTTCCGGGCTAGGCCGGAAGTTCCGGTGAGAAACAAAAGGCTCCAACAGAACAGGAAAACGCTCTCTCACGGGATAATGGGATGGCTGTGGCGGTGCATATAGGTTTGTGCAAGAACAATTGATTTCCCACAGCCTTCCAAAATGGACCCCCTCTTAATAGTACGGTGGCCTAAAAAAAACAACCAGAGAGAAACTAGGAGAAGACTAAAAGGCCACCGTCTTCATGAGATCCCAAGAGAGCATGCACCACTATAGAAGGAGACATCAACAACGTTTCCCCTGAAACTCAAGCACACAATTAAAAAACACATTTGGGATTATCATTAACACCAAAAACATCATGGGAAGATATAGTCCTTTCACCCATGATAACACAGTTCCGCTGACTCCCAGCATATAATTTGCAAGCATATAACTTTCACGGACAGGTCATAATGGTTCAGGATTATTAAGTGCAAGGAATAAAGTGTGCCACCAAGTTCGTGAGAGCTTTACTAACTAACTTTCTCAAAACAGATAAACATTTTATTTGGAAGAAAACAAGGCATAATGAATATGCACTGAAGTATCAAATGATGCTAATAGGTAGGTATGGTGGACACTGCTGGAAATATTGGTTTTGGGGAGTTGGATGCACAAGTAGAGCTCAAACTCAGTGCAAGTGAAGGCTAGCAATAGAGACGGAGCGAAAAACGAGAGATAAATAACTGTCATAATCATGCTTGCAACAAAACAGGACTAATTATGGCATGAAAGTGATACAAGAACTCTGAGGCAAAATAAATCACCGAGGCTAACTGACTATTGTTTAGTCATATGAATGCACGAGCATGTGCCAAGTCGATTCACATGAAACTTTCAGAGGACGATACCACAATATCATACCAAAATATGAATTAAACAATGCAAACAAACATTCATATGACATGATACAAACTATTAGCAAGCTGGAGCTAATCACAAGCAAGCAAGAACTACTAAGCATTAATAATAACATACACCTTACATGAACAGACTAAGCATGCTCACCATGATGAGTATATGTACAAAAATGAAAATAAATAGAGTTCGTTACCAGCCTCTTACCACACCTCAAGTTGTCTTAATCTTCATTATTGCCCTTCACTTGTGTGACTTTAATAATAACATGAAACCAAACTCCACTGAGGACGGCTGAAACCTGCAAAGAACTCACAAAATCAAAGAAGAACAACAAATAATTTTGGTGTTTTCGATTTTTTTAAAGCAAGACAAACCAAGCAAAACCAAACCGAACAAAGCAAACAAAGCAAAATCTTTTTGGATTTTTATTTTAAGGCAAAACAAAACCAAAAAGCAAAGAAACAAACCAAGAGAAACAACGAAAATATTTTTGGTATTTTTGTGTTTTGAGAAAGCAGCAACAAAAACCAAAAAGAAAGTGAAACAACGGATATACAAAGAACTGACCGGACATGATATATATATATACATATATATATATATATATATATATATGAGTGTGATGTCGGTATACCTCCCCCCAAGATTAGGCTTTTGGCCTAAGTGGGGCTCAACCCCATGGCGCCCAAGAAGGTGCACCTCCGTAGTATGTCGAGGAGGCTCCCTCATCCTGCTATGAGCTCGAGGACTCCCCTGTGTAGTACACATAGGGGTTGTATGAGGGTGCTTCCCCCTGATAGTGTCCATGGAAACCAAGAATTCCCAGCTTGTCATCCATCTCCTCCTTGAAGCGTGACAAAGGTCCCTGAGAAATACTGAACAAAGTGGTAACATCAAACCAAGTGATTTCCAAGTTGATAAATGATTAGCAACTACTATAGGAACTTGCTAGAGGGCTACACATGCATCAAAATGTAATTTCTAAGAATAGAAAAGATGGGATGAGTAAGGAGGAGGCACCTATAGCAGCAAAATACTCAAGATACAATCTACCAATCACAAATCTAATTGGACAAGTGGAGGAGGCACATACCAATGAGCAATTCCTCCAAAAATCAGCAGCAAAGATGGGATGAGCAAGGAGATCGAAAATCGCGATCAAGAATAGCAAGAACTCGAGCTTGAGAAAGTTTTCCGGTGTTTTCGGGAGAGAGAAAGAAGATGGCTGGGAGGAGGCACCTTGAAGGGGCCCAGGTGGGCCACACCCCACCCAGGCGCCATCTGTAGGGAGGCCGCGCCTACCAGGGGTGTGGGTGCCTGGGGTGACCCTGGGTCACCCCAGGTGTCCCTCTACCCCTTTTTTCGAGGAAAAATTTATTTTGAATTTTCTAGGATTTTTCGAGAAACTTTATTTTTGGCCAATTTTCAGGGTATGAAAATTGATTTTCTCGCAGAAACAGTTTTTCAGAAGAAGCAAAAGCAAACAAAAACCAAACTACAGAAGTTCTAAGACACTCTAGCAAGCAAGCAACTATCCAACTAAAGCTAACAAGAGAAAGAGCAAAGACTAGGAAGGAGAAAAGTAAAACAAAGCAAGTATAACCATAGTGAAAACATTATTTTGTTCATTAAAATCGTTTTGTTAACAAGGTTGATCAAGTCTTGTTACCAAAACAATCTTATATGAAACAAAACTTTGCATTCCACAAGGTGATTATGTTACCTCATACTGATATCAATGGTCCAAGTCATAATAATGGGACAATATATTTCTCCAACCTTGATGCCTCAATATTTTCAATGGAATTCGGGCAATAGCTTTTAGCAACCTCCTTGGGGAAATAGACAGTATGATCTTTGTCATTAATATTGAATGTTACTTTTCCTTGATTACAATTGATAACAGCACCTGCAGTATTAAGAAAAGGTCTCCCAAGAACAATAGACGTATTATCATCTTCATGCATCTCAAGCACAACAAAATCAGTTAAAACCAAGCAATTATGAGCCACTTGAACATGAACATCCTCACATATACCAATAGGAATAGTAGTTGACTTATCAGCCATTTGCAGTTGGTATCAACTTTTCTAGCGGGAGTCTCTTGTAGAGAGAAAAAGGCATAACACTAACTCCAGCTCCCAAATCACATAAAGCAATTCTAACATAATTATTCTTAATAGAGCAAGGAATAGTTGGTATACCTGGATCACCAAGTTTCTTTGGAACCTTACCATTGAAGTAATAATTAGCAAGCAGAGTAGAAATCTCCTCATTAGGAATCTTCCTTTTATTAGAGACAATATCCTTCATATACTTTGAATAAGGAGGAAACTTGATAGCATCAGTCAAAGGAATTTGCAAAAATAAAGGTTTCATCCACTCACAAAACTTGTTGTAGTGTTCTTCCTCCTTTGTCTTGTGTTTCTTACCTGGAAAAGGCATAGGTTTCTGCACCCAAGGTTCTCTCTCCTTACCATGTTTATTAGCACTGAAATCTTCCTTAGTGTACCTAGTGTTCTTAGTGTGCTTCTAAGGTTCTTCCTCAACTTCCTCCTTATCAGGAGCATCATTTTTATCATTACCACTCTCAGTTTCAGCATCAGAAGTAGATATACTATTAGGATCTACAGCAGGTTCAAGGGGTTCGTCAACTATTTTATGTTTCTTTTTTCTTTCTCTTATGAGGACTACCACTATTTTCACATTGTTGAGAATCCTACTCAATTATTTTAGTGTGTCCTTCAGGATATACAGGATCTTGAGTATCTATACCACTCCTAGTTCTAATTCCATAAGCATGTTTATCTCCTGAGGTAACTATCATATCCTTTTGTACCTTAGCAAGTTGATCAAGTTGGGTTTGAACCATTTGAAAGTGTTTACAAAGCATTTTAATATCATTTGAAGTTCTTTCCACAATATCTTTCAACTCTCTAATAGCTCTAGAGTTTTCCAATAAATGATTCTGAACTTGTTTATTAAAAATACCTTGCTTAACAATGAAAATGTCAAGTTCCACTAAACATTGATCAGGAGGCTTACCATAAGGAATATCACCTTCATCAAAATGTTGGAGAGAGTGTACCTCAATAGTAGATGAGTAGGGAATTGGCTTACATAATTATTCTGTAGGAGGTAGATTCTTCACATATTCAACTCTAATACCTTTCTCCTTTAGACACTTCTTAGCTTCTTTCATCACTTCATCATTTAATGCAATTACTCCCCTCTTCTTTGGTGTTGGTGTTGGACCTGGTTCAGGCATAACTGGTTCATGAGTAATAGACTCAGGTGTATTTAGCTCAGTTGAAGTCCAATCATCATAATTCTTGCTTATTTAGCAATTAATTCTTCAGCATCAGTAGGAGTTCTTTTCCTGAAAACACAATCAGCAAAGCTATCTAGGTATGTCCTAGAATCATCAGTTAGTCCATTATAATAAATATCAAGATGCTCATTTTTATGCAATGGACATCCAGGATGTGCATGAATCAAGGCACAGAACCTTGTCCATGACTCAGGAAATTTCTCCTTTTATCCCTGTTTAAAATAAAAAAAGTCTCTGCAAAGTAGCATGTTGGGCACTAGGAGGAAAATATTTCTGGAAGAAAGAAGCAATCAAACAATCAGGGCTATCAATGGAACCAGGAGGTAATCTATTAAACCAAGCCCTAGCTTCTCCTTTTAGTGAAAAAGGGAAGATCTTAGCAACAAAGTACTTGCGCATCTTAGAATCATCAGAGAATAAAGCACTCATAGTAGAAAGCTCATTCATATGAGCCACAACACTCTCATTTTCAGTCTCACGGAAAGGTTCTTTCTCAACAATGTCCAAATAGGATAAATCAAGAGAGAAATCATAATCTTTATCTTTAATATCTATGGGAGAGGTGGCAAACTTAAGATCATTAGGAATAATAGTACGTCTTGTAATGAGACTCTTAATAGATCTAGTACCATGTGTGTTTCAGCACTCTTCAACAAAATCATCAGTAAACTCAATGTAGCCATCATTAATATCATAACTCTCTCTAGACTCCGGTGAGCTAACAGGTGTAACAGTGTCTTCACTAGGAGTTTCAGTATTTCCTAGACTAGCCATAATAGCATCTAGGAAAGGACCTAATGAACCACTCGCATCAAGCACAATAGAAGTAACATCATGAGTATCAAAAGCAGTTTCAGACTCAGCAGTAGTAGCAGTGTGTGTAGCATGAGTATGTGGTGGTGGTGTAATAAGCTTACTTATAACAGACGGTGAATCAAGAGCAACATAGGTGTTTAGGACTGTACCTCTTCTTGTAGTGGATGGTAAAATAGGAAACTTTCCATCACAAGACTTCCCCATGATGAAAGGAGTAGCAGTGAACAATAGTAGATCCAAGTGAACTTACAAATAAAGCTATGCTCCTCGGCAACGGCGCCAGAAAGTAGTCTTGATGACCCACAAGTATAGGGGATTGCAATAGTCTTCGTGGGTAGTATTACCCAATTTATTGATTCGACACAAGGGGAGCCAAAGAATACTTGCACGCCTTAACAACTGAGTTGTCAATTCAGTTGCACCTAGAAATAGTTCTTGCTCACAGAAGTTTATCAGTAGCAACAGTTTGTCTTAGCAACAGCAACTGTGAAACATGAGCAATAGTAATAGTAACAGTAACACTAAACGGTGGGATTCGAGTGCGGTAGGCATAGGGATGGATGGGCGGGCGTTGCATGAACGAGTCTAAACATGTAACTTCAAGATCTAGGGCATTGCAGATAAATAAGAATAAGCATCCAAGTAATAAACAATCCTAGGCATGTGCTCCATATATAGTCATATGTGCTCGCAATGAGAAACAACATCTTATCTCGAGCCAGCCCGTGACAGCGGGGCCTCTAGGGAACTACTGGAAATTAAGGTGCTCCTTTTAATAGAGCACCGGAGCAAAGAATGAACACTCCGGAACACATGTTATCCTCACACCACGGCCATACCCTCCGGTTGTCCCAATTTCTGTCACTTCAGGGCCTTTGGATCCGGACAATGATATGTGTACACAACTTGCAGATAAGATCACAAACAATACTATCATAATGATTCAATAATAAGTTCATATCTGAGATCATGGCACTCGGGCCCTAGTTACAATCATTGAGCACAACAAGTTGCAACAAGGTCAAATAGCACTAATAGAGATACTAGGCACTATGCCCTAACAATCTTATTCGATTACATGATAGAACTCATCCAATCCCTACCATCCTCATAGCCTACAGCGGGGGATTACTCACTCATGGATGAGGGAAACATTGATGGTTGACGGAGAGGCGTTGGTGATGACGATGGCGATGATCCTCCCCAAATTCCCCGTCCCGGCAGGGTGCCAGAACGGAGTTTCTGGTTCCGAATCTTGGTCTCTGGTGGTGGCGGCGCAACGGAACTATTTCTGGAAAAACGTCGAACCCCCCTCGATTTTTAGGTCAAGAGGCAACTTATAGGCGCAGAGGGAGGCCGAGGGGGTGCCTGGGGTGGCCGCACCCCCTAGGCGCGGGCTGGGCCCACCCACGCCTGGCAGGGGTGTGGGCCCCCCAGGCCTCCACTCTGTCTCGTACTCTGGCTCCGTGGATCTTCTAGTGAAATAGGATTTTTGGCATATTTTCTGGGATTTTTCCTGATAGTTGATTTTCTGCAAAAAAAAACTAGACACCAAGGTAATTCTGCTGAAAACAGCGTCAGTTCGTGTTAGTTGTATCTAAATCACACAAGTTTAGAGGAGAAACAATAGCAAAAGTGGTCAGGAAAGTAGATACGTTTTGGATGTATCATTAGGTATCTCCATACCTTCTTCAATCTCGTTATCGACAAGTATTGTTTACTTGTTATCGCGATATTACATCCACGTGATCTAGTCACATGTTGCAACATTATGGATGTAATCTCACCATGTTGTCCTAACTATATCTTACTCGTCACTGGGTGAACAAATCTCGGTCTTGATTCATATGCCTCAACCTGTACCTCTAGAATACCCAACATACACCTTTATAATCATTATTTCACTTAGTGGCGTTTGATGCAGTTAGAGCAGCCTCGGGAGACACTGATTAATATGATCTCACGGTCTAAAGAGAAGGAGACTTTATTTCTGACTATTGAAATGATGAACTTCGTGACTTGATCGTGTCACAATCTTTGAGGAATGTCCATCACATCATTCACCAATGATATGACCTCGTTGTCAACTAGCACTATCACTCATGATCAATGTTTCCACTTGATACAATTATAGCACAATAGGAAACTATTACGAACTTACTGGGATATGACAATAATAAATCTTTTATTATTTTCCTCTAGGGAATATTCCCTCCAATCTCCCACTTGCACTAGAGTACCAATAATCTAGCTTGCATTTACTAATCATAAACCATATCTCATATGCGTTTATTGATCATGCGTGCTCCTGAGACACGTCATGTCCCTGTTCTGTTTTACTAGATCAATATTTCTTTTGCAAATCATTAATGTCCTCCTAATTTTGACATTCCCTCCATTATCTCATAATGGGTTGAAGTATTCATTTTAATGATGGTCGTTGAGTCAATTTAACTTTCCCTATCGTCATGCAAACCTTTAAAACACACTTAGCAGAAGTCGAACTTTTTTAGCCAAAATATACTTTTATCTTTATGTAGATCCTAGTGCATAACATGCAACTGTGTGCCTCACTTTGCTTCTTGCCATTTTAAGAAAAAAATTAACTCTGGTTCAGTGATTAACTTAGGAATCACCTCAAGACATGCTCTTCCAACCGGATCCTAAGGTCATATTATGTCGAGTATACAATGTGGTTTCATGGAAGAACCTATGACTAATACATATGAGATGTCGGGGGGATCGCCCCGGGTAGGATAAGCGGACAAGATTTAGGGGCAATGTAACTGCCAGCTGGCTGATCCCAGCCGGATGTAAAAAACTCAAAAGCAGGTTAAAGAGAAGGCCAGACGCACAGCAAACCGGCAAACCAAATAGCCGGATAAGAAGCACCTCCCAAGACGTCTAGCCAGCTGGATCATCCTAGCCGAATAGAGAAAGACGAACAAGATAGACAGTCAGCTAGGACAACCTAGACGGATGATCAAGCCAGACGGATGAGGAAGATGACCGGCTAGGAGGACCTAGCCGGATAACCAAGACAAAGGGAGTACAAGATGACGCAGGGTACAATATGCAGTACGCCCAGGACGGCGGACAAGACAGGGAGAAGACCTAGACACTCGGCCCATACCAAAGAATTTGCCGATGACGGTTGTAACAGTGTTCAGTAGGTGGTACCATGCGCAACTACCCGCACGGCAACCACGGTATCTTACGATTGCAGGCATGGCTGTCACTATGGGTACGCGCCCGCCATGCTGGATACTGTAGATGACATAGTCGGCTGGGTTCCGCCTGTGGGACCCGCCAGTCGGCCAGGTCGTTTCCCATATAAGGGGCGGCAGTGGCAACGTAGCAAGGGTTGGTGACGCATTGTTAGCTATCACACATTGATATATCTCAAGGAGCCTTTGTAGTTCTTGGTGCTCATCGAGATAGACAGATCGGCAGGAGTAGGGGTGTTACCTCACCATGAGGTCCCCGATCGGGACACCTCCAAGTACCCAGGTTCGGGGCCCTCGTGGTGAGGTAACACTCCCACGACAGCTATGGAGCAAGAAAAAGAGAAAAGGGGACAAGGAATCAGTCGGACAACAAAAAAAGGCCAAGGCAAAAGACTTACTCCGTGCAGTCCCCCGTGTCGTGGCAAGCTGCTCGGCCACGGCCTTGTTGGCACCTGCCAGCGCCGCCTGCAGCATCCGGCACTCCTTCAGGCTGGCCGATGAGTGCATATTTGCATCATGTTTTACATTATTATTTTGCATTATAGATATAGGATTTCGGTATTTTACGGCGTTTCTTACGCACTTTTTATGATTATTTTCACCAGGATCAGATCAGATGATGGATCCAAAGGACACAATTCTTGGAGCAGTTGTACTGGAGAGAAAAGGAGCCAAAACTACGTAAATCGCTTATTTGGGGAATATTAATAATACCAGAAGAAAACTAGAAGAAAGAAGCGGAGGCAGAAGAGTTGATGACCAATTATACGGCGGGCCGCCGTATAGTTGGCGTCGCCTCCGCCTTCTCAAATAGCTTCACCCCGTGCAACTGGTTCGGGGAGACGACATACAGAACACCAAGAAATCGCTGAAACCTAACCTCCGGAAGGCATCTAGAAGGGGAACTTGCCCTAGGGATCCATCTTCGCCCTACGTAGATCTAAGAGGCCAAGGCATCGATGTCCATCTTCATCAACCACCTGCATCTTCATCACCACCACCATCTCCATCCATCCCATCTAGACCTTGTTGTAATTCTTGCACTAGTTGTGGATTTATACAAGCACTCCTCATCAACGATCGCTTCCATTAACATTACCATGATGTTGTCTGCCTCCATGTCTGAGTAGATCATTAGTTCTTGGAGAGATGGAGAAACCCTAGTATGAGATTGGAATAAGATAAATTTTATTATGATATTCATCGTTGTGAACATGTGTTAGATTTTCTATATCTTGATGTTGGGAGAAGTTGACCTCTCCAATATTTGCCTCTTGTGGGGACTTGATGTAGGGAACTACCTGTTGGTAGACGGAGGGATGTTAGCACTTACAGTGACTAAGGCTGTTGGCACCCCTTATGTATCAACTTGGGAATCGAGGAAACTCACAAAACACTATCCATGCCATGGGATATGTCCTGTAGGATTACGTCCCTTAATAGTGCGGTAATTCAATTTATGTTGATTGTTGTCTGCTGTGGTTATGAGCATGATTTAAACAATGTTGCTATATTTTTGTCCAAATATGGAGTTCCTTCCACGCATACATAGTTGAGAATGTTCATGATGACAATCTTTACTTTAGCCCTTTATAATGCTAGTGGTGTATCCGCTAATCCCTGAGAATGCTTTTTCCCACTGAAGTTTCAAATCTCTTTTACATACACGATATTTATTTTCTGTATTTAGTTTTGTTTACTTTTCGCATTGTTCTATTATACCAAAAACCCCAAAACACCTTTTTACACATTACTTGCATTTTATCTTGTCACTTAGAACTTTACTTAACATTTCATGGTTACATGGCTTAGTATTTTACATGTTTTCTATTGTAGATCAATGGCACCAAACACCGCATCACCTTTTTATTTGCGTTCGATTCTTGACAAAGATGAACTTAATGGAACAAACTATTCGGACTAGATCCGTAACCTGAGAATTGTTCTCAGGTCTAATAAAAAGGAAACGGTTCTGGATACCCCAATCCCTGATGAACCTGTTGATAATGCATCTGCTTCCCTAAAGAACGCCTACAAGAGAGCATGTGATGATTCTCTTGAGGTTAAAGAAGTTTGAGGATCAGGATGCGTACGATATGATCGTCGCGCTTAAGGACATGTTCCAAGATCAGGCAAGGACTGAGAGGTACAATGTTGCCAAGTCCTTTGTCGAATGCAAGCTAGCAGAGGGAGTAGCTGTAGGCCCCCATGTGATCAAAATGGTTGGTTAAAGTCAGACTTTGGAAAAGCTTGGTTTTCCACTAGGCCAAGAGTTGACCACTGACTACATTTTGGCGTCTCTTCCATCTAGCTATGGTAGTTCATTTTGAACTACCATATGCATGGGTTGGAGAAGGGCCTTAATGAGTTATGCGGGATGCTAAAAACGTCAGAAAGTGACATGAAGAAGTGTGCAGGGCATAGCTATGTGATGGCTGTGCAGAACAAGCCTAGCTTCAAGAAAAAGGGTACTTCTTGGAAGAAGAAGGGCAAGGCTAAGGGTACAATCCCTAAGCCTGCACCCAAGCAAAAGGCTGGACCTGTAGAAGACACTGAGTGCTTCTTTTTTCATGAACATGGCCACTGGAAGAGATACTGCAGCAAGTACCAGGCTTCTTTGAAGAAGAGTGGAAGTAAGAGTACTTCCCACTCAGGTACGCTTGTTGTAAATGTTGTGGACATTCTTCTCGCTGATTCCTATGTTAACTCTTGGGTATTTGATACCGGATCGGTTGCTCATATTTGCAATTTGATGCAGGGGCTAATAAGGACTAGAGAAGTGCAGAAAGGCGAAGTGGATTTTCGCGTCGGAAATAAAGCAAGGGTTGCTACATTGTTCGTCGGCGTCATGCAACTTCACCTTCCGTCAGGATTTATTATGGAGTTGAATAATTGTTATTACATTCCTAGTGTGGGTCGAAACATTTTATCACCTTCATGTTTGATGAGGGATGGTTATTCATTCGCGAGTGCAAACAATGGTCGTGTAATCTCTAAGAATTATATGTTTATGGCTGATGCTCCCATTGTGAATGGGTTATTTATTTTAAATCTTGATGATGCATCTGTTTACAATGTTAGTGCTAAAAGGCTTCAGCCTAATGATTTGAGTCCTAACTATTTATGGCATTGTCGGTTGGGGCATATAAGTGAAAAGCGCATGAAGAAGCTCCATCGTGATGGTCTTCTAACTTTGTTTGATTTTGAATCATACGAGACATGTTAGGCTTGTTTACATGAAAATATGACCAAATCGCCTTTTTAGGGTTTACCCGAGAGAGCGACTGACTTGTTGGAACTCATACATACTGATGTGTGTGGACCAATGAGCATGACAGCCAGAGGAGGATATCACTACTTCATTACTTTCACTGATGATTTCAGTAGATATGGTTATGTCTATTTGATGAAGCATAAGTCTGAAACTTTTGAAAAATTCAAGGAGTTTCAAATGAGGTAGAGAATCAACGTGCCAAGAAAATAAAGGCCTTGCGATCTGATCGCGGAGGTGAATATTTGAGTCACGAATTTAGCAATCATCTTAAGAGTTGCGGAATTGTTCCACAGCTCACGCCGCCCGGAACGCCTCAAAGAAACGGGGTATCCGAATGGCGCAATCGAACTTTGTTGGACATGGTTCGATCGATGATGAGCTAGTCGGATTTACCATTATCATTTTGGGGTTATGCTCTAGAAACGGCTGCTTTCACACTTAACAGGGTACCATCTAAATCCGTAGTTAAGACACCATATGAGATGTGGACTGGAAGAATCCCAGTTTATCTTTTCTAAAGATTTGGGGATGTGATGCATTTGTCAAGCGACTTCAGTAGGACAAGCTAACACCCAAATCGGATAAGTGAATTTTCATGGGATATCCAAGGGAAACCTTAGGGTATTACTTATACAATTGAGAAGAGGACAAAGTGTTTGTCGCTCGTAGCGTTTTTTTCCTAGAGAAAGAGTTTCTCACAAAGGGAACGAGTGGAAGGTCAGTGCGACCTAAAGAAGTTCAAGATGATCCAGTTGGGGATGCTTCTACAAGTGATGCTATTGTAGCAGACGAGTTGAGGAACCCGTGGCAATAGAAGCACCACAACCACGAAGATCGGCGAGGCTCCACGAAACACGGGAATTATTATTGTTAGACAATGATGAGCCTATGACCTATGCAGAAGCGATGGTGGACCCGGACTCTAAGAAATGTATGATCGCCATGAGATTTGAGATAGAGTCCATGGGATACAATCAAGTTTGGAACTTGGTTGACCTGCCTAATGGTTTTAAAGCCATCGAGTGCAAATGGATCTATAAGGAGAAGATTGATATGGATGGAAATGTTCAAATCCATAAAGCTCGACTTGTTGCAAAAGGTTTTCGACAAGTTCAAGGAGTTGACTACGACAAGACTTTCTCGCCCGTAGCGATGCTTAAATCTATATGGATCATTCTAGCCATTGTTGCACATTTTGACTATGAAATATGGCAGATGGATGTCAAACGAATTTCCTAAATGGAATCCTAACTGAGGATGTGTATATGATGCAACCCGAAGGTTTTGTCGATCCAAACAATGTTGGAAAGGTATGCAAACTTCTAAAGTCTATTTATGGGCTGAAGCAAGCATCTCGGATTTGGAACATTCGATTTGATGAAGTTGTAAAGGAGTTTGGCTTAATCAAAGACGAACAAGAACCTTGTGTTTACAAGAAGGAAAGTGGGAGAGCGCTGGTATTTCTAATCTTATATGTAAATGACATATTACTGATTGGAAATGACATTCCTATGCTCGAGTCTGTTAAGACCTCGTTGAAAAATAGTTTTTCGATGAAGGACTTAGGAGAAGCGGCATATATTCTGGGCATCAAGATCTATAGAGATAGATCAAGGAGGCTAATTGGATTAAGCCAGAGTATATACATTGACAAAGTGTTGAAACGGTTCAGCATGGAAGAGGCTAAGAAGGGGTTCTTGCCCATGTCTCACGGCATTAAACTCAGCAAGACTCAGTGTCCTTCGACTACTGATGAGCGTGACCACATGAGTAGGGTTCCATATGCTTCGGCTATTGGATCCATCTTGTATGCAATGATATGTACTCGCCCAGATGTTTCCTATGCTCTTAGTGTTATGAGCAGATATCAGGCTGATCCAGGTGAAGGTCACTAGACAGCGGTAAAGAATATCCTTAAGTACTTGAGAAGGACTAAGGATGTGTTCCTAGTTTATGGAGGTGAGGATGAACTCAGTGTAAGGGATTACACAGATGCGAGTTACCTTAACAACTTAGATGATTTCAGATCGCAATCTGGTTATGTGTTTGTCATGAATGGTGGTGCTGTGATTTGGAAAAGTTCCAAGCAAGATAAGGTGGCCTCCTCTTCAACAGAAGTTGAATATATTGCCGCCTCGGAGGCTGCAAAGGAAGCTGTTTGGATTAGGAATTTCCTGATCACTCTTGGTGTGGTTTAGGGCGCGTCCAATCCCATGGACATTTATTGTGACAACAATGGTGCTATTGCACAGCCAAGGAACCTAGACAGAACCAGAAGAACAAACATATTCGCATGTGTTACCATAAGATTCGTGAGTTCGTTGAGGATGGTAGTGTCATGATATGCAAAATACATACGGACTCAAATGTTGCCGATCCTTTTACAAAGCCACTCCCGCAGCCTGCGCTTGAGGCGCACGCAAGAGCAATAGGTATTAGATACAATCTAGATTGACTCTAGTGCAAGTGGGAGACTGAAGAAAATATGCCCTAGAGGCAATCATACAGATGATTATATTTCTTGTGTATCCATGAGTTATTGTATTGTTCCTTGAATATCCATATCAGGCAACTTGTATTGATTGGCAATTATGTGAATTGTTTGTGAAACTCTTTACTTGTATGGTTATTTAATTGTTGTCCCTATTCGGAGTTCATGTGAGGACACATGTTAATATTGACTAGAACATCGATTGGTTGATGACTATGTTTCGCAAGTCATAGACATGGAGATGTCAAACCAATGATGTGGACACATGTTATGAATATGGGGTTGGACTGACCCAACTTGATACTGGCAATTAGTTGTAGCTCTCTCTCTACACATCGTGTACGTTTTGTCCTTAGACCTGAGATTGTCGCATGTACTTGAGATGTGGATCGACATACTTTGGGGCTATCAGACGCTACTCCGTAACTGGGTAGTTATAAAGGTAGCTTTCGGGTTCATTTCTGAAGCATGCTGCAAGGCATGGTCAATCAAGATGGGATTTGCCCCTCTCTACTTGAGAGAGATATCTCTGGGCCCCTCGAGTGATCGGATCCAGAAATGCATGGCCGTGCTACATATGGTTAAGAGTTAACCTAGTAAAGGGATTCCGAATCACAGTCTCGAGAAAGGGAGGTCAGCTTGGAGCTATATCAAATATCGTGAGGCAAAGGGAAAGACATGTACTAAACCTTGTGATGGTTCATCCGATATGATCATTGTATACGTTTAGGAGTTGGCACGTCTTGCTAGAGGCCGCTACCAACTATTGAAAGAATAAGTGTATTCGTGTCATGTCTATACGTATATGAACCTATAGGGTCACACACTTAAGAGGTTGGAAGCCTAATGAGGATTGGATCCAATTAGATCAGACTTAGGCTACTAATGGGCTGCTAATGTAGAAGCCCACTAGGGACGCCTATATAAGAGAGGGTGGGACATGCTGACCAGGGTTAGATCATTCCACCCAGCCGCCACTCCTCACGCCTGTGTTGCACGCGCGGACCTAGCAGTCCGGCGTCTGACGCTTCCACCCTATACGTGTGGATACCTCGGAGGCGCTGCATCTGTAGCGCTTGGACGAGCCGCGCAAGGGGAGCTGCTCGTGGGATGAGGACGAGGAGGAGACGTAGAACATCTACACTGCCTCGACGCGCTTCATCAAGTTCCGCAACTGTGCGTCTAGTGGTAATCCCGTGATCTATGACAGCAGTAATCCTTGTTTACGCGGTAGAAAATTTTAATTTGCGCTAGTGTAGCCTACTCGTATCCCTTCACTTTACCCACACGACACAATCTCGCCTTGACGCCACCAGCGGCCGTTGGTTTAGTACACACCAATTGGTATACCGGTAGATCGAGAATGTGACGAAGTCTTTCCATAGAAGTGCTCCCAATACACAATACTAGCACGTCTAACAGGCACCAATGCAAGGATATAACCTCCAATACATAATTCTAGTCAACCTAAAGATGTGCAAAGGGTCTTCCGCTATTTAATTAACCAAGTCAGAGCCCATATTAGCATGTGGCTATACACGGAAGCTACTGTACAAGAAACATGTCAATCTCTAAGATGCCTAGGTGGTTTTCTTCTAGTGCACACACGAGAGAGGTATCCAAAGATACGGTCCCCTTCATTGCCACTTCTTCCAAACTCAACAACAACAATATTCCACCCAGGTGATTCATTAGGTACTTGTTTTATTATATAAAACATAGCTTTTCCAATATCTCACAATACTCATAACATGATAATCTATCATGAATCTATAGCAGGGCTAAGCATACTACAACTATGATGTTTCCACTAATCAAGATATAAGAGATATCCTAAATAGGACATAGCATAGCATAGCACATAGTGCAAAATATTTCTACACATGCACTTCTACTAAAAACAACTACAATGCATAAGAAAATAATTAGGACATTTATGATAGTGCCACTTGCCTTTGTTGTTGATGTAGTCGTTCAAACAATCCTAACAATTGAAGTCTTTGCACTAGTCACAATCACAAACGTTGCGCTCCTCGCATTTTATCGATTAAAACAAGTGCAAAACAAACACACCATTCAAAACAATGCAATTATGCACAATACAACAAAACAATGATGAACAAATGCATGTATGACAATTTAATATTTAACAACTTTTGTAATTAGTTCTAAACATTACTACAACACATGATGCATGCAAGAGATCATTTAATGCGACAGGGTATTTATTATTAATCCGTGATTGCCAATATAAGGGTTTTAATAGTTCTGTTGCAACTTCTGTTCTAATTGTCGAACTACATTTAGTTCTGGAGTGTAATGGATAGGTAATGTTAATACAAACCAGTAGCAATTGGATTCACCTTAATCGGAGTTATAAATCTTTTCTTATGATTTAAATAGTGTTTAATGGAGTTTAAATCATTTAAACAATTTATGTTGTCTAAAATTCAAACTAAAAACAGATCTATAATCTTCACGGGATTGTGATTCCAGGGACATATTATATGCAATTTGCTGAATAGTGTTATTTTTCTATGAATTTATTACTACAAAAAGGGTATTAACTTGTTTAAATAATTATAGCAAAAACTTACAGTAATAGCTCGATAAAAGTGCATATTTATATTTTATATGACATTAGGAATCCATAGACACTTTATTTCTATTTTTCTGATCTACAGATAATTTACTATGATTTATTTAGTCTAAATTGTTCATTAAACTATTTAAATTATTACAGTAAATATATACTATAAACATTATATATAATCATATATTATTATTCCACACACTTTTATGAATCTGTCCATATATTATTTATAATTTTTGGACTTGTAAATAATTTCTGTAACACCCTCAGAATCGACCCTATGCATGTTTTAGCGAAACCCGCCAAACCTGCATAGAAACGATTCAAAGGTGCCCACCAGGCACTTTCGTGCGGGTGGAAAACGAAGTAATAACATTACACAACAGTCCTCGATGGGACCCACGTAAGTATATATATATACAACAGCGACTCAATGAGTCAAGAATACAGATATAATATACAAAGATCCAAATCACCTTGAAAATGAAAGAGCGTCCGACTACGGACAAGATGCAAATGGGCTAAGAGCCCTGAAGAATAACCAATGGCGTCCATAACCCTGCCTTGCCAAGCCGAAGGGTAACCACGCTAACGACGCCGATCTCAAAACCTGCTTAAACAAAAGGGTGCCGACAAAGGGCAAAGGAAAAAGAGAGTGGTCGATCTTGAGGCCAAGACAGCGAGGCTAGAATTCGGCGGTCCTCGCCTACATAGGTATAGTGGACTGAAGCGGCAGCGGCAGCATGCACTAAACAACCTATAGAGACCCGATATAACTGTCGGCTATCAGAGAGGGATAAGAAAGACCTATTTGGAACCATCCTGATACTACCATCAAACAAACCCATCCTGGTATTTCCCCCTCGAGACCAAACGAGGAAGTCAACCGAGGAACTCACACCGTTGGCAGTTTTATTTATTCAGTTATCGTTGCAGCAATTACTAGTCAGGTATAGATAATCATCCTGATAAAATAAGCAGTGGGCACTTTTATTTAACCATTCCATTGTAGTTGCAACACTTACTAGTCAGATACAATTAGCACGAGATATCCCAAAACCCAGCAGTTGTTGGTACTTTTATTTAGCCATTCCGTTGTAGTTGCAATACTTACTAGTCAGATACAATGGTCGCAAGCGACCACCCAAACAAGCAATTGTTGGCAGTTTTATTTAGCCATTCCATTATGGTGAAGCTGATTACTAGTCATTATAAAGTCAAATTTATAGTACTACTTTAGTTATAGTTGTCTATGATCGAGATACTGTGCTCCAAGTCGTCCATAACAGCGGACACGGCTTTTAGAAAGTTTTACCCTGCAGGGGTGCACAAATAGCAACACACACTCGATCAACCTCGGAAAAACCAAATCAAAACCCAACGAGGCCTTCACGACAAAGCAATCACAGGATTCAGAAATATTTCCGGGGGCCACCCCGTTAAGTACCATAGCGAAGTTAGCTGACTTGAGACGGAC
Source organism: Avena longiglumis (assembly GCA_030063025.1). Lineage (NCBI taxonomy): Eukaryota > Viridiplantae > Streptophyta > Magnoliopsida > Poales > Poaceae > Avena > Avena longiglumis. The sequence continues at coordinate 18,832,068 of CP125975.1, forward strand.
TCAAGGTTTGTGGGCAGAAACGTATCGGGAACCCAAAACTGGGCTTGTCGATACAGAAACGGGTCACGATCCTAACAAGACAGTGCTCCTCGCACAATCGTAAATAATGCAAAAGCATGGCATAAGTACAGGATAGTAAATAAAACCTCAAACTAGTTTGTGGCCCCAAGAAATAAGAATGAATCAAGCTCGGCTCGAGGGGTCCCATAATCCTCCGGATGTGGATAGCGAAAAATTCAAGGAACAGTATCAAGTACTCGGGTCCCACGGACACGGTGGCGATTAACAACCAAATAACATCTATTGCCCACCTGTGCCTCTGCTTACCTACTTCAATTTTAGTTGTTAAACAGTAATTAAAGTGAACGATAATTAAAGCCATGATCATCTCCAACATTTAACATACGGCAATACTCCAACAACTGTGGTACTTGATGACACGCAACAGCACTTGAGCAAGCGACTACGACGCGCAAGTCCAACTATCTACCAAACAACAGGTAATAGGAGGTGTCCAAGGCATTATAGGGCTGCAAAGGGATATCACGGGTACGAAAACTAGAGCATCGCAACACAGATAGCAATAGATCAACAGGAGGGAATAAATACTATAAAAGTAAGATAGGTAGAAAGGGGGAGATGCTCGCCTGAAAACATTGTCGAAGGTTCAACCGAAGATCGGGGCGAAGCTCACATCAACTCAACGGCCTTATCCGCGAAGAAGCAAAACACTAGAATAAACACCGGATGCACTATTTAATACTACGGTAGAAAATCGGGCATGATGCGTGTATGATGGATGACATGGCAAAGGTGCGATGCAATTGGGCAATATTAAGTGGAACCAGGGTCCCTACAATTAATTAAACGGTTCAAGTTATTTAGAACCCCCGCAATTTAAATGTTGTCTTTAACATGGCAAAAGATAGCACCGGTTCGCTACACAAAGTTAAATGAGGCCAATATAAGGCTAGATTTGCCCGCATATGGGCCCCATATTTAATTATATGGTGAATCGGCATAAGGCCCCCAAACCACACAAATATGTATGCGACATGAATGATTAAATATGCAACAATTTGATATTACATTTATAAAGTAGGGCTTGAGAAAGGGGTCACACATTAGGGTTCAGAAGAACTTGGCTCCGAGGGGTCGACAGGGTTCGGTCTCAGGGTTCAGGGTTCGACGGGATCGGTCTTCGAAGGTCGGGTACAATGAAGCGCTTGGTGTTCTGGGAAGAAGGACTTGGTGTGGCGTCGGGGGCGCATCGGACTCGCCTTGGACGGTGTCGAACTTGTCGTCACGAAGATCTTTTCGGGACCTCGTCATCAAGTCGGTCTTGGCATTCGGGGTGAAGAACTTGGCATCCTCGAGGGGGTACTTGTCGTATCCGTGAAGAAGGTCATGTCGGTCCACGGGGTTCGACGGGTGTCTTGGCGTCCCATGAAAGCATCCTCGGTGCTCCGTGTCGAAGGCATCGGGGTCTCCGGGTAGGAGAACATGGAGTTCCGAGGGGTTCGGTCCCGTGAGGAAGATCTTGGGGTGTGGCGCCACACGTCCGTGATGGCGAACTCGGGGTTCCGTGTTGACGGCATCAGGGTTCCGCGGGCTTATGCTCCGGTAGAAGTACATGTCGCACCATGTTGGAGGCCTAGGGGTACCGTTCGTCCGCGCCGTTGGCACCCGGAAGATCTTGTCGATGCCGCGGAAGGACACACCATTAACTCGTATCTTTTTAGTATCTGATCAGAGATCGTTGATGCAGCATGTTCATCATCCGTCGTATCCACGTCCACTTCACCAACCTCTCACCAATACAGAGCATGGACCCGGCATGGGCACACGCGCGACCAAGAGGCCGACGTTAGCGAGCAGGAGGGTGGCCATGGCGCTGGCGACCTTGCAGGGGCGACGAGCTCGACGGGGTCCGGGGCTCGCGTAGGCTCTGCTCGAGGAGGAAACGGCCCCGCCGGTGATGACCGACTCGCGGGGAGAGCGAGGGCCGCGTCACGGCTGCACGCAGAGGCGGCAGGCGCGCTTGACTGCGGCGGCGGGAAGCTCGAGGGAGGACGCGGGAGGAGGGGGTCGCGATGGAGGGTGCCCGGGCCCCAGCGACGGCCCGCGGAGGGGATGGGACGGCGGCGCGTGGTGGAGCTTCGGGTCGGGACGGCGCTCTGGCTTCTTGGCGGTGGCCGAAGGCGAGGCGGCGAGGCCGGCCGGAGGATGTTCGCGAGCGGCGGCGGCAGGCGGGAAGGGACGCCGCGGCGAGGGTGCGGCGGTGGTGAGGAGGACAGGTGGCGGGCGTCTGCTGAGGCGGCCGGCGAGATGCGAGAGGGAGCCGCCAGGGGAGGCGAGAGGGGGCGCCGAGGAACGGGCGCGAGGAGGGCGAGGAGGGAGGAAGAAGGAGGTAGGGCGAGCGCGGCGGCTCGGGAGGACGGTGCAGAGGGCGGGGAGGGGGCCACCGACGAGGGGACGCGGCGGCGGGGACTCTGAGGCCGGTGGCGGTGACGAGCGGAGGGAAGCGGTGGTTGGGGGTGGAAGAGAGAGAGAAGACGCGAGGGGGGAGGGGATCGAACGGGGTGGGCCAGGGAGGTGGGGCCACGAGCGGAGGAGGCGCGTGAGTGGCGTGTCCAGGGAGGTGAGAGAGAGGGGTGGGTGCGGTGTGTGTGGGTGTGGGGCAGAGGAAGATGGGGTGGGGCCAGGCTGGCAGAGGGAGTGGGGAGGAGCAGGCATTGGTGAGGTGGCAGTGTGGAGGATGAGGTGGAGGGAACGGTGAGGTGGAGGGAGGGGATTGGTTGGGGTGGGGTGGAGGGGACTGGGTAGGATATGATTGGGTAGAAAAGGGTTTAGGGGGACCGGTTTTATTCTGGGGGTGGCCGTCTGGGTCGGATCGGCCCGGTCTGGCTTCCCCCCTAAAAATAATTAAATATTTTATTTATTTAAACAGGTTTTTGCAAACCGTTGGCCGACAAAACAAAATAATCCGGAGACCCGGGTTTTGTGTTTGAACAAAGACGGGGCGTTTAGAAAACAAAAATAGGTTTTTCCGAAAATAGTTTTATGCAAGCAAATGCAAGATGATGATGATGCTCAAATGCAATGTGGCATGATGACATGAGCATGCGGTCATGATGATGCAATGAACGAAAACAACGCGATTTTCTAGTAGTGGTTTTGCGGGATGCCACAATTTCCTATGATTTTTACAAGTTTCCTCTATTTTCTGGCTTTTTTAAATACTAAAAGCAATTTGACCGACGCTGACTGGGCGCTGACCTGGCGAGTGACTGGGCGCGGACGAGGCTAGACACGTGGCGTGATCTTGTTGGTCGGTACCCCTTCGCTCCTCGATCTAAGCGTGGACGTCCAGATCAGATCCGACGGACATCAACGGATGCTTGCTCTTCTCCGACGATGGACGGTGGCTTCGGCGGTAGCGGCTCAGACGTGATGGTGGCGGCGCTTCCGGCGGTCGACAAAGACGAAGAAGAGTGCTACGAGATGCTACGTTCCACGGCGGTTACTCCTATATCCTTGGATATTCACTTTGATTCCTGGAACGGTGGCAGTACTCAGCTGGTCCCTACGGTCTTCGGCGGAACTCCGGTGAACAATCCACAGTGTTTTAGTGCTCCTGTGATGGGGAAAACAACACGGGGTGAGGTGGTGGAGGATGGGGAAGAGGATAGGATGAAGAGAGGAGCACGGGGTATATGGTAATCATCGGATTTGAGCTCAATCTTGAGCTTCCGATGGCAGCGGCGCAGATGGCTCCAAATTGGTGGCTAGGGTTTCGATTTGCAGAAAATCGGGACAAGGAGGCGCGTGGGGGTATTTATGGAACCTCTTGCGTGGAGTAGGGGCATCATTTGAACGAATTCGGTGATGAATCCGCGAGGATTTTGACACGGCATCAAGACGTGTTCGACTCTGCCTCTTGGACGGGGGAGGAAGACAACTCGGTGGGGTCCGCTGTCAGCGGCAGAGAGGGGGACACGGGCTGCTGGGGCAGTAGTTGGGCCGGCCTGCTTCTGCGGCTCGCGAACGCAGCGCGTTTGCGGTAGCGAGCAGGTGGTAGGCGGGCTAGGTGGGTTGGGTCACCGGGGTAGGTTAGCTATTTTATTTTATTTTGCTCATTTGTTTTTCTATTTTCTTTTATTTCTTTTGGCCATAACTTCCCCATTTAAACTCCAAATGAGGTGAAACTTGTTCTCAATTTTTTCTAAAATCAGGTAGATCATATTAATGTAGTATTTAGCAGTAGTTGTTGTCTTAGTGATAATGAGTTTTATAAATCCTATTTAATTCCCTATAGGAATAAGGTAGCACATTGGCCTTTTAGGGTTTATTTAATATTTGAATTCGAATTCTTGCAAATTTTTGCATAATGCAATGCAATGCTCATGAATGACATGTAAAAACATTTTTTTTAAGTCCCAATTTCTAAAATCTTGGGATGTGACAGACTAACCCCCTTAAGATGAATCTCGTCCCGAGATTCGAAATGGCTAGCAAGGCTTGGGTGGTTTACTCAAGAACTTATTCTAGCTTCTAAGTGGATTATATCACTATGGATATATTCTCGAGACTAACCCCCTTAAGAAAACTAAAGTTGGCATATGTTTGGGACAACATAGATGATTATTAATAGAAGAGGACTAAGAGAAGTATTTTCTACCCATACACAACAAATTCAAACAATAACAAGCAAACACTCAAACAATCCTAATATATAGCGAAGTGATATCGACATCCTAACGAAGAACTAGATGGAGGACATCATCTAACTATTCTTGTTTCTCATCAAATTGCATGGTATGGTATCTTCTCTATATTAGAAGAGTATGAAAATTGAAGTGACAAGAAGATACTAGAGTGAAGTATATGAAGATAAGATGATAGAATGAAATAGTGTGTTTATAATCCTATAGCTTTCCTATTCCATTTCTAGGTCACGATCCTACAATCAATGCACAGCTCTGATACCATCTTGTAACACCCTCGCCTGATAAGGCTGAGTTCATAGTGTATAGTGTCAATCCATGGATCGGTTCACTGGCACACACAATGCAAAATGATACCAAATATAACTGTACATCATAAATACAACGAATATGATCCAGAATTTACATTATATCACAGCGGAAATAAATACAGGGTAGATCTCCATCCTTCAAATGTTCCACAGGCGAACAATCGTTGAGTGGAGTCTCGCGACCTATAACGATCACTCAGAAACGATATAACCTGCAACATGAAAGGTTGCAGCCATGAATGGTCAATACTTTGAATGTATTGGCAAGTGTCACTAATATGTGGATATAAATGGAACCTATCAATTACATGCATATTTGGCCAAGTGGAGTTCCAGGCTCATTTGCATAAAGCAATAGTTTTATCCTAACATTTCCAAATAGTTTTAATCATTTCTGAAAATTGTCTGAACACATTGGCCAACACCAAGTGCTCCTAATCCATTGTTCAAACCATCAAATTTTATTAAGAAATTAGAATGTCGAGAACATCCATAAGCTTAAAGCCTTAGTTGCTCAATATTGTCCATAATCGGGGACACGGCTAATCGATTAGATTTATATCTTCTGCAGAAGTTGTACACTTTACCCATACGACACAATCTGGCCTTGACGCCACCAATGGCCGCTGGTTTAGTACATACCAATTGGTATACTGGCAGATCGAGAATGTGATGAAGTCTTTCCATAGAAGTCCTCCCAATACACAATACTAGCACGTCTAACAGGCACCAATGCAATGATATAACCTCCAATACACAATTGTAGTTAACCTGAAGATATACCAATGCAAAGGGTCTTCCGCTATTTAATTAACCAAGCCAGAGCCCATATTAGCAGGTGGCTGTACACGGAAGCTACTGTACGAGAAACATGTCAATCTCTAAGATGCCTATGTGGAATTCTTCTAGTGCACACACGAGAGAGGTAGCCAAAGATACGGTCCCCTTCGTTGCCACTTCTTCCAAACTCAACAACAATAATATTCCACCCAGGTGATTCATTAGGTACTTGTTTTATTATATAAAACATAGCTTTTCTAATATCTCACAATACTCATAACACGATAATCCATCCCGAATCTATAGGAGGGCTAAGCATACTATAACTACGATATTTCCACTAATCAAGATATAAGAGATATCCTAAATAGGACATAGCATAGCATAGCACATAGTGCAAAATATTCCTACACATGCACTTCTACTAAAAACAACTACAATGCATAGGAAAATAATTAGGACATTTATGATAGTGCCACTTGCCTTTGTTGTTGATGTAGTCGTTCAAACAATCCTCGCAATTGAAATCTTTGCACTCGTCACAATCACAAACGTTGCGCTCCTCGCATTCTATCGATTAAAACAAGTGCAAAACAAACACACCATTCAAAACAATGCAATTATGCACAATACAACAAAACAATGATGAACAAATGCATGTATGACAATTTAATATTTCACAACTGTTGTAATTAGTTCTAAACATTACTACAACACATGATGCATGCAAGAGATCATTTAATGCAACAGGGTATTTATTATTAATCCTTGATTGCCAATATAAGGGTTTTAATAGTTCTGTTGCAACTTTTGTTCTAGTTATCGAATTAAATTTAGTTCTGGAGTGTACTGGATAGCTAATGTTAATACGAACCAGTAGCAATTGGATTCACCTTAATCGGAGTTATAAATCTTTTCTTATAAATTAAATAGTGTTTAATGGAGTTTAAATCATTTAAACAATTTATGTTGTCTAAAATTCAAACTAAAAACATATCTATAATCTTCACGGGATTGTGATTCTAGGGACATATTATTTGCAATTTTCTGAATAGTGGTTATTTTTCTATGAATTTATTACTACAAAAAGGGTATTGACTTGTTTAAATAATTATGGAAAAAAATTACAGTAATAGCCCGATAAAAGTGCATATTGGTGTTGTATATGACATTAAGAATCCATAGACACTTTATTTATATTTTTATGATCTACAGATAGTTTACTATGATTTATTTAGTCTAAATTATCCATTAAACTATTTAAATTATTACAGTAAATATATACTGTAAACATTATATATAATCATATATTATTATTCTACACACTTTTATGAATCCATCCATATATTATTTATAATTTTTGGACATGTAAATAATTTCCTATGATTTTTACAAGTTTCCTCTATTCTGGCTTTTTAAAATATTAAAAGCAATTTGACCGACGCTGACTGGGCGCTGACCTGGCGAGTGACTGGGCGCGGATGAGGATGGACACATGGCGTGATCTTTTTGGTCGGTACCCCTTCGCTCCTGGATCTAAGCGTGGACGTCCAGATCAGATCCGACGGACAGCAACGGATGCTTGCTCTTCTCCGACGATGGATGGTGGCTTCGGCGGCAGCGGCTCAGACGTGATGGTGGCGGCGCCTCCAGCGGTCGACGAATACGAAGGAGAGTGCTACGAGATGCTACGCGGCACGGCGGTTACTCCTATATCCTTGGATATTCACTTCGATTCCTGGAACGGTGGCAGTACTCAGCTGGTCCCTACGGTCTCCGGCGAAACTCCGGTGAACAATCCACGGCGTTCAAGTGCTCCTGTGATGGGGAAAACAACACGGGTTGAGGCGGTGGAGGATGGGGAAGAGGATAGGATGAAGAGAGGAGCACGGGGTAGACGGTAATCGTCGGATTGGAGCTCGATCTTGAGCTTCCGATGGCGGCGGCGCAGATGGCTCCAAATTGGTGGTTAGGGTTTCGATTTGCAGAAAATCGAGACAAGGAGGCGCGTGGGGGTATTTATGGAACCTCTTGTGTGGAGTAGGGGCATCATCCGAAAGAATTCAGCAAGGAATCCGCGAGGATTTTGACATGGCATCAAGACGCTTTCGTCTCTGCCTCTTGGACGGGGGAGGAAGACAACTCGGTGGGGTCATTGTCGGTGAGAGAGGGGACACTTTGGGGCAGTAGTTGGGCCGCCTGCCTGCTGCTCATGAACGCATCGCGCAGCGTGTATGTAGCAGTGGTAGAAGGCTAGGTGGGCTGGGTCACCGGGGTAGGTTAGCTGTTTTATTTTATTTTGCTCATTTGTTTTTCTATTTCTTTTGGCCATAATTTCCCCATTTAAACTCCAAATGAGGTGAAACTTGTTCTTAATTTTTTATAAAATCAAGTAGATCATATAATATAGTATTTAGCAGTAGTTGTTGTCTTAGTGATAATGAGTTTTATAAATCCTATTTAATTACCTATAGGAATAAGGTAGCACATTGGCCTTTTAGAGTTCTATTTAATATGTGAATTCGAATTCTTGCAAATTTTTGCATAAATGCAATGCAATGCTTATGAATGATATGTAAAAATATATTTTTTAAGTCCCAATTTCTAAAATATTGGGATGTGATAGGTAAGCTTGAGTGATGGCATTTGTTCACCTCAACTAATGAAGTCTATGTACAGGTACAAGCATGCTGACATTAGCTAGATGTTGTCAGTTTGAAACTTCTCGGATGAGTCATTGTATTGGCAGGTTCAAAAGCTTAATTTAGTTAATTTCTGAAGTGTTGCTGCTCTGATCGCAGGTCGGATGAAATCTTGTACCCCCTCCGACTCATATTAGTTGATTTGAATTTGTCAAAATTTGGATAAACCTATATACTAAATAGTGTCTAGGTTCATTCAAATCTAGACAAATTTGATTCAGCTAATATGGGTCGGAGGGAGTACTACATGTAGTGCTTCCGTAGGTGTAGCCAAGAGTTCTCTGAATTGGGTGTTTGTCTGCAGCTAGCTGAATCTCGTGTTTGTCTACACTTATCTGCCTGGAAAACTGCACTGTGATCTCTGCTGGGCTCGTGCGTCATGCCTCGTGGCTCCCAGCTCCAGTATGCTGTGTTGGGCAGGACGTCCGAGGGGGCTATCGGAGGATGCGGACGGAGCGGCCGGAGGTGGGAAGAGGGGGCAGACACACGTTGCACCTCTGCGGCTAGGCCGGCACTGCCGCTCGCTGCTGATCTGTCTCTCGCCCCTACACAGGGGCAGAGCGAGATGAGAGGGTAGTGTAGCCCAGAATCCCGCAGCAAACCGCTGTCTCTACCGCCGGCAGCCGTGAGGCTTTCCGCCGCTACCAAATTCCTTTTTTTGATAACCTTCCCACTTTATTCATATAACATAGAGTTACAATCAGCATCAATGCTGTGTACTAAAAAATCTGGAGGATTACCTAACCAGGAATTCGACACCACCTGCCTACAAGCATGTCTTGCACAATTGTGAGCAACCTAATTAGTTTCACGCCTACTAAAAACCATAGTAAAGAAATTGAAAAAAGAACTAAGCAAACTTATTTCACGCCTACTAATTAGATTTAAGCAGTGCACCTCGCACACAATTTTTTGATACTGCCTGGATTTGGCAAAGACCACAACATCACGGAGTGCCAACGCTTCAATCGTGAGTGGATCGTCCACTCCTTCATTGTTTTTGCACATGGCAGCACAGAACCTCACACTGAATCCCGTGCCACCACTCCACTACCAGAAACCCCCAGTGACGCCTGAATCGCACCATCTGAATTCAGTTTAACAACATCTATCGGTGGTTTCTTCCAGAAACACATTGGTTTTGGCTGAGCTGGTTTCTGTGGATCACGAGGTAGTTCCATTGATAGAACCGTTTCTCTAGCAAACTCCAAACTTTTTCCCAGATCATATACCTTCTCCCCATGGGTCACATTATTGCGAGAACTCCAGATAGAGTACATGAGAGTGATTATCATATCTCTATCCTTCTCCAATATCGTTTGCTCACATAAACAATCCGCGCTGCCCAGGTGCGCGGATGTAACCTGGGCAATTTAATTTGTACGGATTCCGTAGCAGCTGACCAAAAGAGTTTTGAGTGAGTACACTCTGTTAATGCATGCTGCAAGGTCTCCTCCGATGCTCTACAGATACCACAAGTACTATCATCCATGACATGCCGCCGGGTGAGAGTTCCATGGTCGGGTAGAATACCGCGAAGAACCCACCACCAAAATACACGCACTTTAGGTATCATTGCAAGCTTCCATAACTTCCAGAGAATCTCTTCCAAAGAAGTACTACCCCGATCAAGGTTGCGCTCATCATTCCTCTTATTTCTCTCCATCAGCGCACGATAAGCCGTTTTGACCGAGTAAATTCCAGACTGCTCTAAAGACCAAGCCATCGGATCATCACCACCATCACTTCTCAATGGTATTTTCAGAATTGCATCAGCATCTGGTGTGAAGAAAATCCTTCTGATTAACGGTACATTCATCATATTTCCTCCCCATTGGTTTTTTGCTATCAGTAAATGGTATCCAACTGTCATCCCATATGGATACAGTTTCTCCTGAGCCAATTCTTTTCACGAGACCCAATCTTAGGGCCTCTCTTCCTGCTAGAATAGCCCTCCAAGTTTTCGACGCTGCTCTTACAGCTGTAGCTTCCAAGAAGTTTCTATCAGGATAGTATCTACTTTGTAGAACTCTTGCACATAAAGAATTGGGATTCATGACCAACCGCCATACTTGTTTTCCCAATAGTGCAATATTGAAAGACTCTAGGTCTTTGAAACCCATGCCTCCTTGACTCTTTGGAGTTTTTAACATTTCCCAAGACAACCAGTGCATTGATCTCTTGTCAAGATTGCCACTCCACCAAAATTTTCCAAAAACAGAAACCATCTTTTGACATGTACCTTTTGACAACTGAAAGCAGCTCATAGGATAAACTGTTTTCGCCTGTAGTACTGACTTAATTAGCACTTCCTTTGCCGCATAAGTCATCAGCTTCTCTACATAGCCATTCACACTTCCTCTCGCACTTTCAGCAATGTATTCGAAATCATCATTAGTAAGACGACCTGCTGCTGTAGGTAATCCCAAATACCTCTCAACTGAAGGCCTCTACCTGAATATTCAGTGCATCTTTCACACCAACGATCAGCTTCAGACATGCAAGGACCGAAAAACACCGCGCTCTTTCCTTTATTAACACGCTGACCTGAAGCCGCATCATAAAGTTGCAGAATTTCATCCAACCTTCTTGCACTCACCCCATTTGCATTGATGAAAATTAAACTATCATCCGCAAACAAAAGATGGGACACCCACGGGACACGATTACATACTCTAATTCCTCTGTCAACAAAACCATTGTTGTAACGGTGTAGTAAAGTTGTCAGCCCTTCTCCTACTAACAAAAATAGATAGGGCAAGACCGGATCACCTTGTCTAATCCCCCTAGATGGAACAAAGGGGTTTAACAATTTGCCATTATATTTAACCGAGAACCGGACAGTCGATACACATTTCATGATCAGCTGAACCAAACTCTTTGGAAAGCCAAGTTTTAGCATCATAGCTTCAATGAAAGGCCACTCAACACGGTCGTAGACCTTCATCATATCCAGTTTAACCGCACACTGCCCCTTCCTGCCTCTTTTCTTTCTCTTCATTGCATGGACACATTCAAACGCAAGAAGTGCATTATCGGTAATTAAACGGCCAGGAACAAACGCACTCTGCTCCTGGCTAATAACCTCCTCCAAAACAGGTCTCATTCTGTTTGCAACTACTTTGGTACAGATTTTATACAAAACCGTACATAGAGAAATTGGACGATATTGTGTGATGGACTGGGGATTCCGTACCTTTGGAATTAACGTAATAGACGTATCATTGATTGCATCAGGTAACTCCCCGTCATTCAAAAACCCCAGAACAACATTTGTGAGATCGACACCAATCATATCCCAATGCCGTTGGTAAAACCCAGCGGTAAAACCATCAACACCAGGGGCTTTAGACGGATGCATTTGAAAAAGAGCATATCGCACCTCCTACGCCGTAAAAACCCCTTCCAAAACAACCTGAGTTTCAGTATCAATTCTCGGCAAAACCAAATTTAAAACTCATGTCATTTGCAGTACTCCTTCCGAAGCATAGAGGTGCGAATAGAAGCCTTGGATCTCCTCCTAAATCTCCTCTTCCTCCTCACACCAAGAGCCATCGTCACGCTGAAGGGTAGTGATTCCGTTGATACGTCTTCTTTTTAAAACATGAGCATGAAAATACGCAGTATTTCGATCACCCGACTTCAGCCAATTAACTCGTGAGCGTTGCTTTATCCAGACTTCCTCTTGGTAAAGAACCTCACTGATTCTTGACATCAACTTCTTCTCCAAATCTACGGGCCAGAACCAATGCTCTGAGTTCTTACACGGTGGAGTTCTTTTCTTAAATTTACCAACTTCTTTTGTAAATTTCCAAAGGTGGCTGTACCCCACTTACTAAGGCCAGTTTGCAGACCTTTTAGTGTAGAAGCAAAGCCCTCCAGACCATGTCCTTGTCGCGATTTCAGCCATGTATCACGCACCACCCGATCATAATCTGCGTGGGTTTGCCACATATTCTCGTACCGGAAGGCTCTCGGCCCTCTATTCTGGTTCATCTGACCAGACAAACGTAGCTCAGCCGCTACCATAGCTACCATACAATGATCTGAGTGCACTATCACTTCATGCTTGATTTTGACCACTTGGAACAACAGAAGAAGATCTGCATTGCCCAGGGCCCGATCAATCCTCACATTCACATTTGCAGAACCTCCCTGTCTATTATCCCATGTATAGGGCAGTCCCGCGTAAGCTAAGTCTTGTAGGTCGCAATCATCCACTACTTCTCTGAAAGCTCGCATTTTCCATTCCTCCCTATTATGCACGCTAAAGTGCTCTGTGCTGAATAAAGTTTCATTATAGTCCCCAATACACAGCCACAACAATTTCCGGAGTCCATGCAGCCTCCTCATTAACGTCCAAGTTTGGTTTCTATTCTCTCTTCGCGGTTCACCATAAATTCCTGTGAATCTCCACGGCGAACCTGAACTATCTGCAAATGTAACAACAACATCGATATGATGATTGTTGAAACTCTTCAGATCCACTATTACAGCCGATGACCAAAACAGTCCAATGCCACCGCTTAGTCCATCACTGCCAACTGCAAAACCTCCGGCGAAACCAAAGGTGCTAGATAATTTCTCCACTCGCGCCTTGCTAATCTTCGTTTCCATCACGAAGAGCAACATGGGATCTATCCGCTTCACGATATCGCGGACTTCTCGAACTGCCTCGGAGTTTCCAAGCCCCTGGCAGTTCAGGCTCAAACAACTCATTGTCCCCGGCGTGGCTGCACCCCAGCCGACGCCGATGAATTTGTAGCATTTGATGAATTTGCCGCCACAAGTTTCTTCTTGGGATCTGGGGTCACCGCTTCACCACTTCTCCCACGGTCCATAACATCACGTTTATCCCCAGACAACTGAGCATCGCATAGAACAATATCAGTTATCTTATTATTCTCATAACTTGCAGCAACCTCCATGGGTTTAGCCCCATGAGCACCCACTTGACGGTAAACAGGGCTATGTCTGCCCCTCTGGCCCCACCCTCTTCTACCACCACAGAAATTTGAGTTTCTTTGTTGAGAATTGGGGTCCTTCTTAACACTCTCCTCTTCCTCACATCCTTCATCTTCATAAAAGTCGAAAGATTCAGAAAATCCCCCTTCAGCAAAGGGAGGACCTCGCATCTTTTTCCTATCATCCGGAGCCCTCAACCATGCACCCCACTGCAGTTCATCCTTCTCGTCTCTTACCGCCTGAGTAGGACACCATGCAACCGGGTGACCAACAAGGATTATGAGTCGCTGAGTCGCAACTTGTCGCTGGGGTACTGACTCATAGGCTAGTCGTGACTAGTCTCGACTAGTGATAGACTTGTCGACATGTAGTCGAGCTGTAACTACCAAAAAATACTAAGTAAACAGGCTACTAATAGTAGGTATCTGGTGGTGACTGTTGGGAAATCTCTGGTGGTGGCACGGTGATATGCTGTAGCAAACAAGACAGGGGAAAAGGAAACTGCTGCAGAGAAGAATACATGAGATCAAGAACAAGAGCAAGAGTATGAGAGAGAAATTGCTGCAGAGGACAGTATAGGAGGACAGTTCAGCAAACTGCTGCAAGGAAGGATTTTATTTCCCAGCCTAGAACTAGTCGCTCGACTCAAAAACATAGACAAGTCATGATTTTTCATCGACAAGTCAACTTGTCGATCGACAAGTTCAACAACTTGTCGTGTCGCTCCAGGTTATCGTCAATGATATTGTGACAGGCCGCCGCGACTTGTCAAGCGACTCATAATCCTTGGTGACCAAGCAGCCCACACGAAAAGCAGAAATACGGCAAATATTCATACTGAATTTTGTACCAAAATGTCTTCTCCAACCTAGTCGAATCCAACCCAACCCACCTCATAAGAGGCTCCTTGACATTGATGAGAACTCTAGCACGGAGATATTGAGCACTCACCAAGCCATCCTTGTTCGCATCGAGACGAACATATTGTTCAATTTTGCTAGCAATCCTCTTGCCCCATGGAATATTCAGCTTATTGTATGGTAAATCAGTGACTCGTACCCAAATCAGCAGCTTCTCAAATCGCAGCTCGGACGGCCGGCTACGGTGATCAAAATTCTCCAGCACCACAGCAAATTTGGATACTGTCCAAGGCGATCGATCCCAGATCCGATCCCTATCCCTCTCTTTCCAGCTCAGCGATGAAGATATTCGGCCCACCGTCACGGAACAAGAGTCCTCTGGGATTACCCCAAGCAGGTCGCAGCGCAGCAGAGATTGTATTTATATGAAAAACTTTTGGCGTCGGCGCCAAGATCTTGCCTGCAATTGCCCAGATCACTTTTCCAGGATCTTCTTCATCATCATCCAGTAATCTATCCGCAGCTGCAGCGGTCAGCTTCATCTTTTCCATCATCTCTTCCATTGATTCTCTTTCCTGGGAACCGCCTCCCGTCGCCGGCATCGCGCCCCCATCTCCAGCCGTAGGTTCAGAAGCCGCACTTCCTCCCCCGATCGCCGCCATAGCAGGGAACACGTCCCCACTCGTGTGCACAGACCCTCGTAGGAGAGCCCAGCTGTCACCGCATCGACGATCACCATTCACCACCACGCGCCGCCACAGAGACACTTGAAACCCTACACCTCCACCGAGATGAAGCGGTATTTCCGGACGCAAATAAATCATGGGGCTGCTCTATTCCTGACGAGTTAAACATGCGCGGAGACAGAACGAGCTCCAGTCGATCGATTCAGGCAGAACATATGCGAGCGCTATTTTGGTCATTGCAAAGCGGCCCGGTCTGTCTAGGAGGAAATCATTATTAAGTGTCAAAGTAAAGTGTGGCAAAAAAAAGTTCAATGTAATGGGGGGCTAAAAGGGAAAATGCCAAACTAATACATGCCAAATAGTTGCAGTGCCAAACTCCCTTGGGCTGTGCATCACACCATCGTTGCTTAGAGCATCTGCAGATGTTAGAGTATATTAGAGCATGTTTAACAGGCCCCTTAAATTTCTGCACCGTAAAACTCGAGTACAGGGCCCTGTATGCGATTTTTCTCTAAAATTCCCCACTGATTTCATCGCCCGTCTAGCAGACCCGTATCCGAGCCCCGTATATTTAAAATTTAAATTTTGCGCAAGATAAAAGCAGATTGTTCATAGATAGGCTTCGATTCATCATAGATACAGGCAAAATTGCGTGATCTAGCGGTAGATCGCGACTTGTTAAGCTAACCCTAATCTAAAACTGCACAAAAGAACCTCGCCGGAGACCTCCTTGTCGGCGAGGTCGTCGCTGCCGCGGTGGTAGTACGCCTAGTCATTGGCGGCAGCGGCGGGTCGATGTTGAAGTAGCAGCCGCCGGGCGCGAAATCGACGAGCGACCGCGGCATCGTTCCCGGCCACCCGACCCATTTCAGACGGCCGCCGCCCGTGATAGCTTGCGAGAGGACCCACGCTTCCTCGAGCGTGAGCTCCTCGCGGCGGCGCTTGGCTGGGGAGGAGGAGCCTGTGGCTTGGCGGCGACAGCTCATGGCGGCGGCGGCATGGATTCGTGAACGGAGCGGCTGGAATTGCTCGCCGGAGTTGGGCGGCGCGCGGTGGAGCTAGGGTTGCGAGTGAGGGGTTGGACTCTCACTCGCACCCTCACCCTGTACTTATACGGGGCCAGGTGGGTGATTTGCCCCGCCCCGTATCCGAGCGATACGGGCCGGCCTGTTTACGGGACGTGCTAGGCGGGCCAAAACACCGGCACCCCGTATCTCGCCGGAAATTTACGGGGTGCCGGCTGTTTACGGGGCCTGCTAGACTTGCTCTTACGGATAGACATATTTGGTAGTTTAATATTGTAATTTAAGTCTATCTCTATTAGACTTCTTTTTCCAAGTCTTTTAGTATTATATAAACAGGCTAAGGGCTCACGATGTAATCACCTCAAACAATATTAATACAATTAGGATTTCCGTAATCTTCCATAGCATCAGAGTTGTTCGCTCCGTCTAGGGTTTAGCCACTGCTTCCGCCGCGCCACCTCCGGCGAATCGAGATCCATGATCTCCGCCGGGGGCATCAAATCTCGTAGCTAGTTTTGTTCCAATCTATAGATCTATTTTATCTACCTTTAGCAATTTTTCGTTTTCCAAATTAGATCTATGTCTTCTGCCACCACGTCATCACCAAGTCGTCATGCGCCTCTACACCAGCCTTGGCGTCGACGCATCTCCGGCTACTCCTCGTCAACAACCGCACTGGATCGTCTTCACCAACATCGACCGGGATGCACGTCCCGAGTATGCGTCTCGCCGTCAATACAAGGTTGCAGCTTCATCACCCGTGGTCACCATCGCCGACAACCATCTACACCAACAACATCACCACATCTTCGCCGCCACCACCGATCGTGGTCATCGTCAACGCTAACAGGTTCTTCTCCACGAGCGACGACGTGCTCATACAAGCGGACAATACGGGTCTAATCCTCGAAATCGACTACCGCTATAATTCAATGGCCATCGACAACAACCAGCGCCGTCTTCGTCTACCACGATCTTGCCACCAGAGTCGCGGTCTAATTTTCATGTGCACAAGTATGTGCTCAATTTTCTTCTTGCAGCCACTTCGTCTACTCCGACACGGCGGACAACTTCTACACCGACTGTTTAAGGAAAAATTTCTTTGCTCCTCAATACGGCTCTGGCACGCATGGTTCGTGATGGTCCCTGTCTTTGCACGTCCGATATTGGCAACACCGACACGTGCCTTTGCCCCCGGCATGCTCCCGAGTTTGGCAAGCTCGGCAAGGCGTGCCTCCCATCTCTACTACCTCGAATCAAATTACGTCTACGGCGAATTCTCCAGGCTCAACGACGACATCGACCACAACACAACAACATCATCAACTTCATTGACTTCATCAACGGCGACAACTTCACCAACGACACCATTGACCACCACTAAAGCGCCTCACTTTCAGCTACATCGACTTCGGCATCCACCAACATCCTCTCTAGTCCGCGACTTCAGATTATGCTCTAGTCAGACCGTCCGCGACTAAAAGGATACAAATGTCGCTTAGAGGGGGGTGAATAGGCGATTAAAACTTTTTCGAGAGTGGCTCAACAAAGGCGGAATTAAACCAGCGTTTACTTTGTTAAGCACAAAACCTAGAACAATCTAGGGTTCACCTATGTGCACCAACAACTTATGCTAAGCAACACAAACAACTATGTGATAGCAAGATATATACTTCAAGCACGAAGGCTATCACAAAGTAAGGTGCATAAGTAAGAGCTCGGGTGTAGAGATAATCGAGGCACGCGGGGACGATGATATTTTACCGAGTTCCTCCCAACATGGAGTACGTCTTGTTTGGAGAGGGGGTGGTATCAAACCACCTGCGCCACGAAAGACCTTCCTTATTCTCCTGTGAATCTCACCCCAATAGGATCGATTCACACTTCCAATATCGGTGCACTTGTCGGTGGCAATCCGGAACCTCCCACAAGGTTGGGGCACTTCTCCACAACTTAATTGGCGGCTCCCAACAAACAAGCTTGGGGAAGATCCACAACTTAATTGGAGGCCCCAAGTAATCCACACACCTGCAACAAAAACAAACCGTCTAGGGTTCCAAGAACCCAAGAGTAAAAAGCTTCTCAACTTTCACTCACCAAATCCTCCGGAGAGAACTCAAACCGATACACCAAATGCAAGAGGCAAGAACACCACAAAGATGCTCCAATCTCTCACTCTCAAGTTCCAACAAAGCTACTAAAGCTATTGGTGGAACAAGAGAGGAAGAACACAAAGAGGGACACAAAATCCCCCAAAATCTAGATCCCAAAGATACACTCACAAAAAGATGTTTTGGTTTGGTCAAAACGTGGATCTAGATCTCCTCTCTCTTCCACTCAAATATGGGCAAGAATCATTGGAGGGGTTAAGGGGAAGCAAGCTCAAGAAGGTCAAAAATGGAGGGTAAAACTTGCAAGAATGGTTGAGAAACCATTGGGGAAGAAGGCCCCTTAAATAGGTTCCTCCAAAATCCAACCGTTGTAGCCCAAAAACGCGATTCCCAGTACTACCGGACTTTCCCGACACTATTGGAAATTCCCTGGGGTTTCTGGGGCGCCAAACGCATTTTTCTCTGTGATCCTCGGTACCAAAATGCGGTACTATCGGACCCCGGTACTACCGGATTCTGGTTCGGTACTACCGGTTGTCCCAGAACGAAAACGGTCATAACTTTTGCATCTGGACTCCGATTTTGACGATCTTGGGCTCGTTTCGAAGAGTAAAACAAGCTCTACAAGATCATACGGAAAAACATCATAGTACAGCAAGGGAGTATATAACCAAATGACGAAAGGTTTAACCTCTCTCAAAAAGACAAGCCGGTAAAACCTCCAACATAAAAAATGTAATAGAAAATGCATGTGAACTCCGTTTTCGATGAACTAGAGCTTGTCATGGAGATTAATACAAGCTATAAATCCTCATATGAGTAAGAACCAAATAATGCAAGGTTTTACCTATCTCTAAAATACAAACCGGTAAAACCTCCAATACCTAAAACGCAAATAGATAATGCATATGAAATCCGTTTTCGATGAACTAGAGCTTATTATGAATATTACGACAAGCTCTAGAACCTCACATGGATAAGATCCAAATAAAAACCAAGAAAGGGTGATGCTAAGTATGCAAAGGTTTGAGCTCTCTTAGAAAGATATGATCGAGTTACTCATTTGAGAGCCCCTCTTGATAGTACGGTTATCTATCCTAAACCCGGTCTCCCACACACAACATGAGACTGGCAAAAGGGAAAACCTATCAATATTATACCTTTACCTTGAGAATTCCACTTGGGATTTATGTAGATGATCTTGCCCTTCTCAAGATGGAACTCCTTTCTTTATTCCTCATCATCGATCCATGATCACCGAGGATGGCAAGCATCAAACATGAGATCTTCTATAGATGGCGCATATTGAGCTTGCATAACATATCTTCTTCGCATTTCATCGACCTTGAAGCCAACACATGATCCAAGTGATGCCAATGGATTAATCCTACAAGTACAACTTAATACACACATTAGTCCATAAAGATTGTCATTAATTACCAAAACCACACATGGGGGCCCACATGTTCTTTCAATCTCCCCCATTTTGGTAATTGATGACAATCCCTTTAAGAGGTTTTATATAAGGAATTTTAATGAATAAAATAATAACACCAATATCAAATACTACCCAAGTATGTGATATTGGTACCACCACCATATATAGAGCAAACTCCCCCATAATCTATGCATGTGTGATGAACTTGAATTTCATTGCATATATTGCCAATCATTATCATTGGTGGAGTTTCCTATATATATACCACATGCTAATAAACAATCAAAGATGCAAGATCATGAAAGGCAAATACTTAAGAACGAACTCAAAGTATAAACCAACTTCCCTTAAAACCTTCTAAAACTTCTCCCCCGTTGGCATCGATTGCCGAAATGGGTGACAAGTTCTAGAAGGCCAATATAGTGATAATTCCTCCAAAGGTGTGCATTCCCACATATTCAATGATAAATACTTGGGAGAAAGTAGAACTATATTGAGGACCTGAAGATTGCTAGTATAAATGAAGTCAAATGATGCAAGCAATTACAAGGTCCGACAAACCAATTAAAAACAACAAATGAGTCCAAATGGAAACAACAAGATATTATGATATGAGCAAAAGAGTGTTTTAAATAACAAATAGAGAATCTCCCCAAGATTTGTGAAAAAATTTAAAATAAATGCATTGGAATACATAGTGCACAAATATGGAATCCTTGATCCCCCATAATCATTTAAAACACAACAAGTGAAAGATCAAATAAATGCTTAAAATAAATAGAGAAGCTCCCCAAGATTTGTGCATACTTTAGAATCGTTGTATTTCAATATAAAATGCACAAATATGGAATCCTCACTCCCCCATAAACATTTAAGGCACGATAAATGTGAAAGAACACAAATGAGCATTATTAAATGAATTAGATGAGCTCCCCAAAGATAATGCACCAATTATGATAATTTCATTTGGGAACAAAGTGCATAATATGGAATACTCACTCATCCAAATTCATTTAATAATACAAGGCATGAGAGAAAAAATATGAGTGTCCAAAGATTCAAACAAGAGGAACAAACACTCATAGGCAAATAAATTTGGAAGCCACCGAGGAATCAAAAGGAATAAAAGGTGGTATCCAAGGAATAAAATCTCAACTAAAATTATCTTCTCATATATGTATATGTTTCTAAGTGGATAACATCACAACATATGCCCATAAAGAAACAAGCACACACAAGGAAGATATACAATAAAGCACATGAAAGCAAAAATGAAGTCATAACATATACCAATAAGATTTTTTCTTCAAAGCATGGCCAAAGGCTCACATATATCTTATTGTACATTAATGAACTTCAAACACCAACACACCCCATATACTACAACTATCACCAAGGGAAAAGAGATAGTTAGAATATATGGAGAAAGGCAACAAGTATCACAAAAATATCAACTAGAAAAATCTCACTATTGCACATGAGAGAAGTTAAGGAAAGGATAGGCAATAAAATTGATAGATTGACCTATTTGGGATTGGTGGATCATATGCATGATTTTGTATAGTCCCAAATATATGCACTCATCTCACTAACATGCATTTGCAATAGGGAGTTCTCTAATATCAAAGCTAGAACCACAAACAATACAAATTCCGGAAATCATGCTTAGAAGGCAACCGACACATGGTTGGAAGCAAGATATATGAGCATGAGAAAGAGATACTTGTTATCAAGATATAATTGGTAGGATGTAGAGGATATGAATTCATTGATCATCCTATTGATACGTCGGAAACGTATCTATAATTTTTGAAGTTCCATGCTTGCTTAGTATCTACTTTGCTTTGCTTTGTCTACACTTTGAGGTGCTTTTTACATGTTTTCTAGTACTACCTATTAACAAGTTGCCACAGTGCCAGTTGCCTGTTTTCTGCTATTTTTGGTTCCAGAAAAGCTAGTAAAGAAATATTCTCGGAATTGGACGGGACAAACGTCAAAGTCGGTAACTTTCCGTGGGGAACAAGAAGTCCAGAGGGGATACGGAGAAGCGAGCCAGGGCCGCCACACCCCCCTAGGCGCGGCCAGGGGTGGGCCCGCCCCTAGTGTAACACCCTCAGAATCGGCCCTATGCAAGTTTTCGCGAAACCCGCCAAACCCACATAGAAACAATTCAAAGGTGCCCACCAGGCACTTTCGTGCGGGTGGAAAACGAAGTAATAACATTACACAACAGTCCTCGATGGGACCCACAGAACAGATATATATACAACACGACTCCATGAGTCAAGAATACAGATATACGGTACAAAGATCCAAATCACCTTGAAAAGATGGAGCGTCCGACTACGGACAAGATGCAAATGGGGCTAAGAGACCTGAAGAATAACCAATGGCGTCCATAACCCTGCCCAGGCCAAGCCGAAAGGGTAACCCTGCTAACGACGTCGATCTCAAACCTGCTTAAACAAAAGGGGTGCCGACAAAGGGCAAAAGAAAAAGGGGAGCGGTCAGTACTGAGGCCAGTACACGGCGAGGCTAGAATTCGGCGGTCCTCGCCTACATAGGTATGGTGGACTGAAGCGGCAGCGGCAGCAAGCACTAAACAAACTATAGAGACTCGATACAACAGGCGGCTATCAGAGAGGGATAAGGAAGACCTATTCGGATCCAACCTGATACTACTAGTCAAACAAACCCATCCTGGCGTGTCCCCCTCGAGACCAAACGAGGAAGTCAACCGAGGAACTCACACAGTTGGCAGTTTTACTTATTCAGTTATCGTTGCAGCAATTACTAGTCAGGTTTAGATAATCATCCCGATAAAATAAACAGTGGGCCGTTTTAGTTAACCATTCCGTTATAGTTGCGACACTTACTAATCAGATACAATTAGCATGAGATAACACAAAAACCCAGCAGTTGTTGGTACTTTTATTTAGCCATTCCGTTGTAGTTGCAATACTTACTAGTCAGGTACAATTGTCGCAAGCGACAGACAAAGCAAGCAATTGTGGGCAGTATTATTTAGCCATTCCATTATAGTGAAGCTGATTACTACTCATTATAAAGTCAAATTTATAGCACTACTTTAGTTATGCTTGTCTATGGTCGAGATACTGTGCTCCAAGTCGTCCATAACATGGACACGCTTTGAGAAAGTTTTACGGCGGGTGCACCAATAGCAACACACGCTCGATCAACCTCGGAAAACCAAATCAAAACCCAACGAGGCCTTCACGACAAAGCAATCACAGGATTGAAATATTTCAGGGCCACCCCATTGAGTAGACCATAGCGAAGCGGTGACTCGAGACGGACTCAAGGTTTGCGTCAATGGCTGAAACGATGGGAACCCTAAAGTGTGGCTGGGCTTGTCGATACCGCGAAAACATTCCGCTTACCTAAACAGTACAGTGTGCTCCTCGCACAATCGTAAATACAGTAGTATCATGGCATAAGTACAGGATAGTAAATAAAACCTCAAACTAGTTTGTGGCCCCAAGAAATAAGATGAATCAAGCTCGCTCGGGGGTCCCATAATCCTCCGGATGTGGATAGCGCGATAAATCAAGGAACAGTATCAAGTACTCGGGGTCCCACGGGACACAAGTGGGCTCGAAACCAAATATTATCTATCACCCACCGATGCCTCTCGCTTACTTCAATTTTAGTTGTTAAACAGGAATTAAAGTGATCGATAAGTAAAACCATGATCATCTCCAACATCAACATGCGGCAATACACCAACAATCGTGGCACTTGACGACACGCATAGCACTTGAGCAAGCGACTACGACGCAAGTCCAACTATCTACCAAACAACGGGTAATAGGATGTGTCCAAGGCAATATAAGGCTGCAAGGGATATCAAGAATGGAAACTAGAGCATCGCAACACGATAGCAATAGATCAACAGGAGGGAATAAATACTATAAAAGTAAGATAGGTAGAAAGGGGAGATGCTCTTTGAAAACATTGTCGAAGGTTCATCCGAAGATCGGGGCGAAGCTCACATCAACTCAACGGCCTTATCCGCGAAGAAGCAAAACACTAGAATAAACACCGGATGCAATATTTAATACAACGGCGGAAGATCGGCATGATGCATGTGTGATGCATGACATGGCAAGGGTGCGATGCGATTAGGCAATATTAAGCGGAACCGGGGTCCCGACAATTAAATATATGGTTCTAGTTGTTTAGAACCCCCGCAATTTAAATGTTGTTTAACAAGGCAGAATATAGTACCGGGTTCGCTACACCAATTTAACTGAGGCCAATATGAGACTAGATTTGCCCGCATATGGCCCCATATTTAATTATAAGGTGAATCGGCATAAGGCCCCCAAACCACACAAATATGCATGCAAGTATGGCAATTAATATGCAACAAGTTGTTATTATATTATAAAATAGGGTTCCGGGAAGGGGTTCACACATCAGGGTTCGACGATCTTGGGGATCCGGGGGGTTCGGGGTCCGGCAGGGTCCAGGGTTCGACGGGTCGGTCTCGGCGGGAACGTTCTCGAACAACGGGGCAGATCTTGTCGCATCCGCGGTGGTCAGGCCATGTTGTCGGTCTTGTCGTCTCACGCGGAGATCTTGGCGTTCCGGGAGGAAGTACTTGGTCTGGCGTCGGGGCATCGGACTCGCCACAGTTCTTTGTCGTTCTTGTCGTCGATGGCGAACTTGAGTGGATCGGGTACCGGGGTACTCGAGTCCGCGTGGGAGATCTTGAGGCGCCCGCTTCACCGGTCCAGTAGGAGTTCTTGTCGTTCCATGTAGGATACTTTCGGGTTCGGGGCTCGGACTCCGGGGTTCGACGTTCCGCTCCAGGGACGGTCTTGATGTCGATGGAGTCAGGCTCCCGAACTTGTCATATACGCGCATCCTCGGGTAGCACGACCATGTCGATGACGAGATCTTGGCATTGCGGACCTTGACAACTAGTGCGGCTCTCCATCTTGGGCTTGGCAGCTCCGCCATCTTATCACCTACAACGGTACTAACTCACCCGAAACGGCAAGGCTCTAGAGACGTGGGGCGACGATACCACAGGGCAACAGGGCAAGGAACCCCATGTTGCGCAACATGACGGGGAGGCGGGTCCACCCAGGGCGGCGCTGCAGCGACGTAGAGGAGGGACGCTGGCAGGGCGAGGAGGAAGGGCGGCGGCGGTGCAGGCTCGGAGGGGACGCTGGCGGCGTCGGGGACGGCGGAGCGGGGATGAGGGGTGCCGGCGAGGAAGCAGAGGCGGATGCAGGAGGAGGACGGCCGGGGCGGAGGCGCGGGGGCGCGAGTCATGGCAGGCGGCAGGCAAGCGGCGACGGAGGTCGGGTCGCCGCAGCGTCGCGAGGAGGCATGGGCGGCGCGCTGATGGTGGGCGGAGCGAGGAGGGAGCAAGAGCCGCGAGGTGAGCAGCGGGAGGAAGATGGCGAGGCCTGGCGGGGGTTGTCGGGGCGGCCGAGGCGCTTGGCGGAGGTACGCTGGGCTCGGACGCAGCGGCGGAGGAAGGGTGCTGGGCCTTGCAGGCGTCTGGGGTGATCTCGAGGGCGGCGCCGGAGGAAGCTCGAGCGGGGAGGGGAGGGAGGCCAGGCGGAGCACGGCGGTGGGGGGATTGCGGGCGTCGGCCGCGAGAGAGAGAGCCAGGGAGGAAGAGGGGCATCGGGGTGGGGAGCGGGTGGTGTGGCCTGCGTGTGTGCGTGTGGGCCAGGGGGGAACGGGGCCCACGGGCAGGGAGAGAGGGTGAGGAAGGCTGGGGTGAGAAAGAGGGAGAGGAAAAAGAGGTGGATGGATGAGGTGGCAGGTGGGTAGGAGTTGGGTGAGAGGGTGAGGTGGCGGCCTGTGGTTGGAGGGTAGATTAGGATTGGGTGGGGATAGGTTTTTAGAGGGGGCTGGTTTAGAAAGTGTGTTTGTTTGGGTTTTGTTTATTTTAAAACAAGACCACTTGCAAACAGTTTTTAGGTAAATAAAATCTCCGATGCGATCGGGGTTTTGTATTTGAAAAATAAGAGGGGTATTTGTACAAAGCAAAACTAAGATTTTTTTCGAAATAGTTCGGACAAACAATGCATGATGATGACGATGCAATGCACAAAAACAACGCGATTTTCTAGTAGTGGTTTTGCGGGATGCCACACCTAGGCAGGGTGTGGGCCCCCTGGCCACCTCCTCGACCTCCCCCTTCGCCTATAAGAAGCCCCCGATGCCTAAACCCTAAGTACCCGATCAAATCTCCACGAAACCGTCTGTAGCCGCCGCCACCATTGTCCCTAGATTGGGGGGATCTGAAGTTCTTCCCGGCACCCTGCCGGAGGGGAGATCATCCCGGAGGCCTTCTTCTCTGGTATGATGCGTGAGTAGTTCCACCTTGGACTATGGGTCCATGTAGTAGCTATATGGTTGTATCTCCTCCTTTGTGCTTTCATGTATAGATCTTGTGAGCTCCGTTCATGATCAAGATCTAATCTATTTGTAATCATGCATGTTGTGTTTGCGGGGATCCGATGGATATTGAGATTATTATATTAGTTTGATTAATGGTTTTGTCTTTATGATTCTATCATGTCTGTGTTGTTTGTGATCTTGCATGCTCTCCGTTGTTAGTAGCTATCTTGGCCAAGTAGTTGCTAGTGACTCCAAGAGGGAGTATTTATGCTCGATAGTGGGTTCATGCCTCTAGTTTCCAAGGGAAGTGACAGAAATCTCTTTGATTGTAGATGTGTTGTTTCTACTAGGGACAAAACAACGGTCTCTTGTTCATGTAACATGTGGACTGTTTACCTTACACACTTTGCTTAAAGAAGTTGTCTATTGCTTGCAACTTAATACTAGAGGGGGTTCGGATGATAACCTGAAGGTGGACTTCTAGTCATAGATGCAGTTGCATGGCGGTCTATGTATCTTGTTGTATTGCCCAATCGAATCTCATAGGATCTTTCTGACTAGTATTGCATTGTTATGCCTTGCTCAGTGTAGGGTTCGCAGCATAGAAAACAAAAAATTTCCTACAATGGGAACTATGTACCAAGATATATCTACTAGATACAAATAAGGGGCGGATGTATATCCGTAGAGAACATACCCTTGAAGACTGACAAAGCTTAACGAGTTCAACTCGTGGTTGATGTAGACGATCTCTTGCCAATCTCAAGATCGAGAGGAATTCCTAGCGCCGCAAAGCAGCAGCGCATCCGTGCTCGCACACACGTACAAGACACCGAGCAACCTCCGCCTCCTCGCTCCAGCAATGCAGCGGAAGCACAACCCTTTATGCAATTTCACCCGAATACCTATTTCAGTATCTAGTGAAATAAATTCATGTGCTTGTTTATTCTTTTGGCATGAAACATTTGCTCCAACAGGATGTCAGTGTCCCTTAAGTGTGTCACCCTACGGTTCGCGAATAACGCGGACATGATCGAGACCCTTCTCCAATCAATAATCAGTAGCGGGACCTGGAGATCCATACTAACTCCCACACATTCAACGATGACTTTCCTGTGATCGTCGGAACCTTTTACGCTTGTATCTTAATCCCTTTATTTCACGATATATTACATGTCCGAGATTCGATCATCGGTATCTCCATACCTAGTTTGATCTCGTTACTGACATGCACTCTTTTCTCGTTCCCTTGATATAACATTCTAGTGATCAAATCACTTGCTTGCAAGCTAACCAATGTGATATCAACGAGAGGGCCCAGAGTATATCTATCCGTCATCGGGATGAACAAATTCCACTCTTGATCCACGATTCTCAACATATCACTTTAGTAGCTTTAAACCCATCTTTATAATCACACAGTTACGGTGTGATGTTTGATGTCAACAAGAAACTCTTCCGGTGTTAGTGATTGTCATGATCTCATGGTCTAAGGATTAGGATTACTTTGTAAGTTGTTTATAGCAATATAAACTCAATGACTTTGACCGTAATGCTATACTTCGGATGAATGTTCATCACACCATTACACTAATGTTGTGATCTCGTTATTAACAACATCCAATGTCTATGATCAGGAAACTGTGATCATCTTGTTAATCAACGAACTAGTTTATGAGAGAGGCATAACTAGGAACTTTCTGTTTGTTTATTAAACACACATGTATTAACGTTTCCATATTAATACAATTATAGCATGCAAAATAAACATCTATCATATACTTGGAATACACATAATAAACACTTTATTATTGCCTCTCAGGGCATATTCCCTTCAGTCTCCCACTTGCACTAGAGACAATAATCTAGTTACATAGTGATGTATCTAACACCCATGGAGTTCTGGTGTAGATCATGTTTTGCTCTAGGGAGAGTTTTAGTCAACGGATCTGCTGCATGGAGTTCTGGTGTATGATCTTTATCTCCATCCTTGACATGCTCGCGGATGGAGTGAAACCGGCGCTTAATATGCTTGGAATGCTTGTGAGACCTTGGCTCTTTGGCATTGTCAATGGCACCATTGTTGTCACAATAGATCACCATTGGGTCCAACGTGTTTGCAACCACACCTAGTTCGGATATGAACTCCTCAATCCAAACTGCTTCCTGAGCCGCTTCCAAAGCAACAACATATTCGGCCTCCGTCGTTGATCCCGCCACCACAGGTTGTTTGGAGCTCCTCCAACTAACCGCTCCGCCATTCATGAGAAATACGTATCCGGATTGAGACTTAGAGTCATCCAGATCGGTGTCAAAGCTAGCGTCGACATAACACTTAGCGACGAGCTCTTCTTCACCTCCAGATAAGAAACATATCCTTAGTTCTTCGAAGTACTTAAGGATATTCTTGACCGCTTTCGATGTTCGAACACGATCCGATTGGTACCTACTAGTCAAACTAATAGCATGTGCCACATCCGGTCTTGTACATAGCATGGCGTACATTATAGAGCCTATGGCTGAAGCATAGGGGACTTTGTCCATTTTCTCTCTTTCTTCCGCCGTAGTCGGACTTTGAGTCTTACTCAATGTCGTGCCTTGTGTCATAGGTAAGAAACCCTTCTTACTATCTTCCATTTTAAACTTCTTTAAAATCTTATCAAGGTATGTACTTTGCGATAGCCCTATTAGGCGCCTAGATCTATCTCTATAGATCTTTATGCCTAATATGTATGACGCTTCACCTAGGTCCTTCATTGAAAAATTGCTGTTTAGATAACTTTTAATACTTTTTAAAAGATCTATATCATTTCCGATCAATAATATGTCATCCACATATAGTATCATAAATGCCACATTTCTCCCACTCACTTTCTTGTAAATACAAGCTTCTCCATAAGTTTGGACAAATCCAAACTCTTTGATCACCTCATCAAAGCGGAGATTCCAACTTCGTGATGCTTGCTTCAATCCATAGACGGATCGCTGAAGCTTGCACACCTTGTTAGCATCCTTGGGATCGACAAAACCCTTTGGTTGTATCATATACAACTCTTCTTCAATATTACCATTGAGAAACGCGGTTTTGACATCCATCTGCCATATCTCATAATCGAAATATGCAGCAATTGCTAACATAATACTAACTAACTTTAGCATCGCTACGGGAGAGAATGTCTCATTGTAGTCAACTCCTTGAATTTGTCGAAACCCCTTTGCGACAAGTCGAGCTTTATAGATGGTTACATAACCATCAGCATCAGGTTTCCTTTTGAAAATCCATTTGTTCTCCACGGCCTTTTGGTCGTGAGGTAAGTCCACCAAGTTCTAAACTTGATTTTCATACATGGATTCCATCTCGGATTTCATGGCTTCTAACCATTTGTTGGAATCCGGGCTCATCATTGCTTCTTCATACGTCGCAGGGTCATCATTTTCATTAACCATGAAATTCATGAGAGGATTTCCGTACAGCTCGGGAGTTGCACGCGTCCTACTAGACCTGCGAGGTTCGGTAGTACTCTCTTTCAAAGTTTCATGATCATTATCATTAGTTCCTTCTTCAACTGGTGAAGCCAACTCCGGAACAACTTCCGGTGCTGCGCTACTCGCCATACTTTGAAGAGAAGGTTCAATAACCTCTTCGAGTTCTACTTCCGACTACTCACGCCTTTCATGAGAAACTCTTTCTCTAGAAAGGATCCATTCTTGGCAACAAAAACCTTGCCCTCAGATCTGTGATAGAAGGAATACCCAATTGTTTCCTTAGGGTATCCTATGAAGACACATTTTTCCGCTTTGGGATCGAGTTTATCCGGTTGAAGTTTCTTCACATAAACATCGCATCCCCAAACTTTAAGAAATGACAGCTTAGGTTTTGTTTCCAAACCATAATTCATACGATGTCTTTTCAACGGATTTAGACGGTGCCCAATTTAAAGTGAATGCAGCAGTTTCTAGTGCATAACCCCAAAATGACAACGGCAAGTCCGTCAGAGACATCATAGATCGAACCATATCTAATAAAGTACGATTACGACGTTCCGACACACCATTTCGCTGTGGTGTTCCGGAAGGTGTGAGTTGTGAAACAATTCCACACTCTTTCATGTGAGTGCTAAACTCTTAACTTAGATACTCACCTCCACGGTCGGACCGTAGAAATTTGATCTTTCTATTACGATGATTTTCCACTTCATTCTGAAATTCTTTAAACTTTTCAAATGTTTCAGACTTGTGTTTCATCAAGTAGATATAACCGTATCTACTCAAATCATCCGTGAAAGTAACAAAATAACGATATCCACCTCGCGCCGACACACTCATTGGACCACATACATTAGAATGTATGATTTCCAATAAATCTACCGCCCGTTTCATTGAACCGAAAAACGGCGTTCTAGTCATCTTGCCCATAAGACATGGCTCACATGTATCAAATGATTCAAAATCAAGTGATTCTAAAAGTCCATCCGAATGGAGCTTCTTCATGTGTTTAACGCCAATATGACCTAGATGGCAGTGCCACATATATGTGGATATATCATCATTAAGTTTAATCCTTTTAGCATCAACATTGTGAATATGTGTAACATTATTATCGAGATCCAAAAGAAATAAACCATTCATCATCGGTGCATGACCATAAAAGATTTCATTCATATAAATGGAACAACCATTGTTCTCGGATTTAAATGAATAACCACTTCGCATTAAACACGATCCAGATACAATGTTCATGCTAAGTGCTGGCACCAGATAACAATTCTTCAAGTTTATTACTAATCCCGACGGCAAGTGGAGAGGTAGCGTTCCGACGGCGATCACATCAACGCTTGATCCATTGCCGACACGCATCTTGACCTCACCCCTTGCTAGCAGTCGCTTGTTCCGCAGCCCCTGATTCGAGTTAGAAATATTATCAACTGAACCGGTATCAAATACCGGTGTGCTACTGAGCACTAGTCAAGTACACATCAATAACATGTATATCATATATACCTTTGTTTGCCTTGCCTTCTTGTTCCGCCAAATCCTTGGGGCGTTGTGCTTCGATGGCAGTCCCCTTACAATAGTAGCACTCGGTATCAGACTTAGGTCCAACTCGGGGTTTCTTTTCAGGCACGGAAACCGGCTTGCCGCCCTTACTTCCCTTCCGTTTTCCCTTCTTGTCTTTCTTGAAACCAGTGTTCCTATTGATCATCAACACTTGATGTTCCTTTTTGATCTCCACTTCTGCAGTTTTAAGCATTGACAGAAGCTCGGGGAGAAACTTCTTCATGCCTTGCATATTATAGTTCATCACGAAGATCTTATAGCTAGGTGGAAGAGACTGCAGAACACGATGGATGCCTAAGTCAATGGGAATCGTTATTCCCAAGGACACAAGCTTATCGGCGTAACCCGACATCTTCAGTACATGCTCACTAATGGAGCTGTGCTCTTCCATCATGCAACTAAAGAACTTTTCTGAAATGTTGTAGCTCTCTACAGCAGCATGTGTGTCGAAAATCATTTTCAACTCACCCATTGTATCAAATGCATTGCCGTTTTCAAAACGCTTTTGAAGTTCCGGCTCTAGCCCATACAATATGCCGCAATGAACTAAGTTGTGGTCCTCCTAACGAGTCTGATAGACATTCTTCTCCTTGTCAGGGGAATCCTCAAATGGTGGGAGGCCTAGTGGTGTTTCTAGCACATATTGCTTTTGTGCAGCAGTCAGGAGAATCCTCAAATTCATGGCCCATTCGGTAAAGTTGCTACCGTTCGTTGCAAGTTTCTCTTTCTCCATGAATACATTGAAATTAAAAGCAGGTGGTGTCATCTACAACAAAATTTGTAAAGTTTAGACTAAGTTTATGATAGATTGAGTTCAACTAATCCATATTATGAATGAACTCCCACTCAAAAACGACATCCCGCGTGCCCTTTTGGTGATTACATGAACCAAATCCACTACACCAAGTCCGATCATCACGTGAGTCGGTGTAGCTTCAAAGGCGAGCATCAAATGGGCATCATATCTACTATATGACTCGTGCTTAACCTTTCGGTCCGTGTTCCGAGGCCATGTCTGTACATGCTAGGCTCGCCAAGTTAGAACCTTAGTATTCGCGTGTGTAACTGTTTTACACCCGACATATGGTCGTGGATCCAAGAACACCCGATCATCACATGATGTCTTGGAGCGATGAAAACATAATCGGTGCATACTAAAGGAAGAACACATTTTTTATATTGATATTTAAATGAGGGATCATCTTATTATGCTAACAAAGCGCTAAACAAGCAATATAAGATGCTATCAAACATCACATGTTTATTAGTGAAATGATATGGTTCCCGCATATGATCTCTATCATGTGCATCGTGGTATGATCACTATCATACCTTTATGTGTAAGTCCAAGGTCTATGGAGTTTACATGCTATGTGTGTTGTAAGAGTATCATCTCTAACTTCTACTTACAACATCACCACATCATGACACTAGCCCAGCAACAATCTAAACTAGACGCCTCTAATTTATCCATTGCAAGTTTTACGTGGCTTAGGGATTTTGAAGATAGAACCGTTCTTACCTACGAACATGAACCACAACGAGGATAACCAAATTATTGACAACTCTTTGCAAAATAGATATTGACTATAGTAGGAGAGACAGACACCCGCTAGCCACTTATGCAAACTAGTTGCATGTCAAGCGTGGAACATGTCTCATGTGCGAGGACATGTAAAGTTTGTCCGGGCCGCTTCATCCCACTATGCCACCAATATTCAAAATTACAACTAAGGAGGAACAACATGATCATCATCGCCCACATACTCATATGTGTACTACCCGTGTAAAGCATCTACACATAGAAGCAGCTCTGATACCACTGTAGGGTTCGCAGCATAGAAAACAAAAAATTTCCTACGATGGGAACTATGTACCAAGATCTATCTACTAGATATAAACAACGGGCGGATGTATATCCATAGAGAACATACCTTTGAAGACCGACAAAGCTTAACGAGTTCAACTCGTGGTTGATGTAGACGATCTCTTGCCGATCTCAAGATCGAGAGGAAGTCCTAGCGCCGCAAAGCAGCAGCGCATCCGTGCTCGCACACACGTACAAGACACCGAGCAACCTCCGCCTCCTCGCTCCAGCGATGCAGCGGAAGCACAACCCTTTCTTGCCGAATAGCCGCCGGGAACATGTATCTCGCTAGTCCTAGACCATGTGGAATAAATTCTAGAGGGGGAGAGAGATCCTTCATGAGGAGGTGTGAGTGAGAAGTGAGGAGAGGGGTGCCTTTTATAGGAGGAGGGGGAAACCCAAGGAGGTGGCCGGCGCATGGGGTTGTCCCCTTGCTCTCCCCTCTTCATGTGGGTGGACACTCCACTCACAAAAATCCATTCAAATCCCTCCACTCAAAATCCCACTCAAACTTGTTATTAAATTTCCACCAAATTTAATGAAAACTCTCATTAAATAAAACTCTTTTATTTATTCAGAATTTTGTCAATTACTTTAATGACAAACATTCACATATAACCCCTTGCTAGAATTCTATTTCACATGCATAACCTCTTTATGCAATTTCACCCGAAAACCTATTTCGGTATCTAGTAAAATAAATTACTGCGCTTGTTCATTCTTTCGGCATAAAACATTTGCTCCAACTAGATGTCAGTGTCCCTTAAGTGTGTCACCCTACGGTTCGCGAATAATGCGGACATGATCGAGATCCTTCTCCGATCAATATCAGTAGCGGGACCTGGAGATCCATACTGACTCCCACACATTCAACGATGACTTTCCTGTGATCGTCGGAACCTTTTACGCTTGTATCTTAATCCCTTTGTTTTACGATATATTACATTTCCGAGATTCGATCATCGGTATCTCCATACCTAGTTTGATCTCGTTACTGACATGCACTCTTTTCTCGTTCCCTTGATATAACATTCTAGTGATCAAATCACTTGCTTGCAAGCTAACCAATGTGATATCACCGAGAAGGCCCAGAGTATATCTATCCATCATCGGGATGAACAAATTCCACTCTTGATCCATGATTCTCAACATAACACTTTAGTAGCTTTGAAGCCATCTTTATAATCACCCAGTTAAGGTGTGACGTTTGATGTCAACAAGAAACTCTTCCGATGTTAGTGATTGACATGATCTCATGGTCTAAGGATTATGATTACTTCGTAAGTTGTTTATAGCAATATAAACTCAATGACTTTGATCGTAATGCTATACTTCGGATGAATGTTCATCACACCATTACACTAATGTTGTCATCTCGTTATTAACAACATTCAATGTCTATGATCAGGAAACTGTGACCATCTTGTTAATCAACGAACTAGTTTATGAGAGAGGCATAACTAGGAACTTTATGTTTGTTTATTAAACACACATGTATTAACGTTTCCGTATTAATACAATTCTAGCATGCAAAATAAACATCTATCATATACTTGGAATACACATAATAAACACTTTATTATTGCCTCTCAGGGCATATTCCCTTCACTCAGTTCCTGTCAATTGTCCTGCTGTAATTTGTTTATCCTTCATGCCATGTTGTTTATCCAAGGAGAGCACCTCTAGTGAACTATAGACCCCGGTCCAATCTTTACCATTGATACACCTTCCACTATTACTTGTTTACTTGCTGCAAATCATTATCTTCCATTGTTACTTGTTTACTTGCTGCACCATTGATACACCTTCCACTATTCAAAGGTTGTGTCAATTATAAACTCTCTTTTACATTAAGAGTTGTATATATTTTTTAATTTGAATGTGTTCAAGAGTTGTGTCATTTTCTTATTTCATATATATTTCCATCTCCCTAAGTCTTAAAGTTTAATTTTCACCTCATAGATTCACTTGATTGCAACCCAGACATTAACTCGATAAACAAATTAAATCATCGGAATGGCTCCTCTATCGATCACATTCTCCACAACAAGCGCGCGCCCAATTCAGCTCCCGAGTTGCGCCAGTTGATTATCCACAGCAAGTTCCCCCTCTAATTGGAACAATTTGGTGCGAGATTTAACCTTCCCTTTGCACGGTTGACATTGGCATCCTTCATAAAGGTCAACGGGACGGCACCATACTACGGCCAGGACGAACGGGAGGCCGAAGTGAAGCTAGACAAAGGGCCCCCGTCACCGGAGAAGAAGAAGAAAGGGGAGGCAACGACATGGGCGCGCGCGGGGCTAGCTCGTGGTCCCATCTTGCAACGCCAACCTGGATAAGCTGTGGGTCCAGCGCTCACGTGGATAAGCTTTGGGTCCCATGCTAATCTGAATAAATGGAAAGAGACACACAGCTGTGGGTCTACTATGGGACTCGACTGAACGCGGCCCCACCTTTCAGCACGTAACGGTAAGACTGACGGACAGTGAATTTCAGACCGTGTGAGAGTTTGAGAGAAAGAGATAGACAAAAGTGAGAAAAAGTTAAGCGGCTAGAAAAAAGTGAGTACAACTAACGAATGAAAATAGAAATCTCTTGTTTCAAAACAGGCATGTTCACACTTGATGGTTTTCACAAGTGGCTCAGCGTATACAGAGAAAAGGGTATAGTCGTGTTAGGTCATGCATATGTCAGTCAAGTTAACTGACAGGTTGGCCGACAGTTTGGCCGGCTCCAGTGAAAACGATGCAGAGCTAGCTTGATTAAAAATGCCGAATTAAAACTAACCCATTGGATGTTGGCACTTCATTTGAGAACTTATGTCGGTGTAGAGATGAGTTGCATTGTGTTCTATTGGACGTCATTCTTACGAGGTGACTGTTTTCTCCGTGTTTGTCTCAGGAGCTCATGAAGGTCATAACTTATCGAGACTTGAACCATGTTGACAAGGCGAGGATCAAGAAGACAAAGAAGATAGCCCTGGAGTCGCTCAGGGGCTAATCATGTGGGTTTGCCAACCGGGTAGGCCCACAAGAAGTAAACAAACATGCGCCGATATCCCGAGATGGCGGTTCATGATGAAATCAATGTAAGATGGTTGCTACGGCTTGGTGTACAAGACAAGGAGCATAGTTCGGTTTGCATAGAAACTCTACCTTGAGTTAGATTGGTTCCGTAACCATGAATGGCTAACATATAAATCTGTCCAGGACCACCCTTGAGGGTATCCAACAATTGCATAGCGAAACCCTAGTGGATAACTCGCCACCTTAGCAACGAGCTAAGTTGTCGAGAGATTGTAATCAATATGCTATCATCAATACAAACAAGCAGAAGTAGCTTTTTACCTCCACCATGAGGGGTCGAATCTGGATACATCATGTGCCAATCTTGCTACTTCACCCTTCTTAAGCCAACCCCAATGGCTAATGCAGTGACTTTCCTACGACACACGACATGACAAGAGCACCCAGACTAGTAGTGGCCATAGTTGTAGCACTTCCCCTTCTTCTTCCCAGCTGTTGAAATTTCGTGAGTATTGTGTTGTTAGTCCATTAGACAAATTCTGAAATTCTCTTTAACCCATTTGTGCATTGCAGCATATGGCTATGCTAGTGGTGCTAATGTTTAGTCTCACATTGATAGTTGAGTGAGACTTACACCTCCTTATATACTAGTTTATTGTACCACTCACTAAGGTGTGAGAAGAAAAGAAGCTCTCGCGCACTCCTCCGAAGTTGTCCGCCTCGCCATGACGCACGCGCGCCACGGGTTGCGGGAATCTCGGTGAGACAAGCTTTATTATGTTGTTTGAGAAAAATAATCATTGATTAATTATAAGTCATTAACGGACGCGTTAATCAATTAGTCGTTTCCAGATTTTATGGATCTTGGGCTGTTACCGACTCGGACATGGGCTATGCCCCACGATCTCCCTAACCTGCACTATATAAGCGTCTGCGTTAAACCTAATCGGTAATCCACACATGCACCTACTTTCAGAACCTTGCGCTGCCGCCTTCGTCTTTCCCATCCCAGCTTGCGGCGTGCACCGCAGATCAGGACAGTAGATCTCCGAAACCCCGCCTCTCATGAACCTGTATGGGTGAGGGTAGATCGGGTTTTTGGAGAGCGCTCAAGCGCGACTACTGGCTACCACGACGTCGATCGACGACGAGTTTTCGAATGACAACTTCTTCCCGAACGTCACCGACCTCTTCGGCAACCTCAACATGGGCGACAACTCTTCTACAACTACTGTTGCGCCATATGTGATCTCAATCTATCTCTTTCAGATTTTGCTAGAGTTTCTAGTTCTAGCGTTTGATGTAGATGTGATAGGTTTAAATTGTATAGAAGTAATCTATTCATCTACTTTGTTGATCTGTATGATTGGTTTTAGTACTGTTTGTATGATCATGCTTTATCAGTTTATTATTCGGACTAAATCATATAGATTATTGCTTATATTTCCAACACCAGCTTTGCGTCTACTATGCACACTGGTGTTGGAGTCGCTGATATCATTGTAGTCATTACGGCTGCTAGCATGACTGTAGACAACACCACGATCACCTTTCCCTGACTGATATGACCTCTATTCAAAGTTGTTAGAATCGTGATTCTATCATGCGATTCTATGACGTTACGATCTAAATTGAGTGGATTGATTCTACGATTCTACTAAGTAGAATCTACGATTTCACGGTTCTAAAGTTATGATTCTACGATCTACGATCCTACTATAGAGGTTCCGATCTGATTTAGAATCACAATTCTGACAACTTTGCTTCATTGTTTCTTGGACATAAACACATGCTGCCCACCAATAGAATCGCCAAAGTGCATCTGTACTCGCTCCTCACGCGCCTGAAAACTCAAGCCTCACACTAGCGGTGCTTTAAATTAGAAGAAGTGAAGTTGTAAGTACTAAATAGTATTACAAAGCTTATATAGGGTGTTTTACTCTGTTACGACATGTATTCTGAAACAAAATCCAGTTAAGCACTAGTGCTTACCAAATATTGAATTAGCAGTAGTTGGAGAACACCATATAATTTGTAAAAAGTGTTATCAACGGATGCGAATTGGGTTGAACGTATTGGTAATGGAGGCACTTAATCACCAAATAATCTGGAGTTATGCGAAATATGTAGCACCAAATTTTGTAAACAAATAATCTCTTCTACTTTTAGGCATTGTGCTGGATCAGCGCACCAGAGTTCAAACCTAGGTTTGACACTATGTGTTGTATAAAATACGAAATATTCATTCATTGGAAGGCGATATTTCCGTCGACAGCGAGGTGCTCGTGGTGACTTCATCAATCTGAAGACCCGATCTGTCGGCTCAGTCTCTTGAAGATACTCATAATGGTAGGTATGCATGTGTGCGTTTATAGGGGTGGATGCATGTATGTGTTGTGAGCGTATACGATTGTACCGTGTTTATAAAAAAACTCTTGCATGATTGAGACAAGAGAGCAATGAGCAATAAACTATAAATAAAATAGGAAGAAGATTCATCATCTTTCATGTAGAGGACGAAGATTCATCATCTCCACAGGAAGAGCAACACCTGGAGGTGTCCAGCCGAAGCTTCTCCATGTACGCACTGGTCTTCTCTTCCGTGAAGAAGGAAGAGCCTGTTGCGATCAGGTCCTCCATGTACGCCTCGGCCGTCATGACGGCCGGAAGGGCGCCCGGCATTCTGCCGAACAGGTTGCGCGCGTCGGCCTCGCCGAAGGGCGCCGAGCTTCCGCCGAAGGGCAGCGGTCCACGGCGCAGAGCGGGGCTTGCGTACGCCGAAGAGGCGGAGTAGGGAATGTTGATATCGACGCCGAAGGCGGAAGGAGGGCGAGGCGCCGGGCAGGGGAAGAGCACGTTGGGGTTGAAGCCACCGTCGAACTCCGGCGACGAGGAGTACCTCTGCCGAGCAGCCGCCTGGCTCTCCTGGAAGCTGGCCGGAGAGATCGGCGAGAAGCCGGCGGGCGAGCCGACGCTGGCCTGGCTCCCCTAGTATGGCGCGGCCATCAACGCCGAACGCGTCGCCGCCGCCTGCTTCGCCTTCACCATCGCCTGTTCTTCCGCCTCCGCCTTCACCATCGCCTTCTCCTCCTCCGCTTGCTGTTGACGGAGCTTCGCCCGCTCCTTCCTGTCCCTCCGCTCGGCCGACGAGATCTGCCTGGTGTGCTCCCTCTTCTCCCACTCGACCGAGGACATGCCCTCCGGCTTGGTCGGCGGCGCTCTCGGCTTCCTCGCCTTCTTCTCGGGACCCTCGAGGATCGATCTGGGTTGGAACTCTTGGGCGGCATGTCGGTGATGTGAGCTTGAGTGGGGAATGGGGAAGAAAGGCGGGAGGGGAAAAGAAAGGCGGGAGCTCGGCAATTGGTGGGAATGGTGCCTTCTCTCGACAAAGCTGGCCCGCCCGTTTTATTGAGTCCGGCGTTCAGGCGTGCAGGAACACAGGGTATGGCTGGGTAGGCGGACCAAAACTCTGAAATCCGGGGAAAACAGGTCCTTGGAGTGCTGACGCAGGCCAATTTTCGGCGTCCGGACCGAAATTCGGCGTCCAGACGGACGTCCTGGGTAGGCGAGTGGAGATGCTCTTACTCACTCACTCATCGTCTTTCGCCTTAACGAAATAGACTCCCTTTACGATTTATTTCCGGGCTGGACAGTCCGGTTTCTTCTGCGGTTCGACTTCGATATTCGACAAAAGGCCTGAAGCCTGGCTCGCCCCCTAGGTTCACCTATTACGCCAATTGGACATTTCAGCCCATTACCAACTCGTTGCCTCTTATACTATACCACTCGCTCCGTCCCAAATAAATGTCTTAGATTTATAAAAATTTAAATAAATCTAGACACTATTTAGTATATAGTTTTATTTAAATTTTAAAAAATCCGTGACATCTATTTTAAGACGGAGGGAGTACTATATACTAGTCTGATTTCTTTTGCGGTTCGAGCGCTGCTACAACACCCCGATGGATCCCTCCACCATCAGGGCTGGCAAAGGGAAGAGTCGTCTAAACGTGGAGAAGGCAAAATGGTGCCTGCTCCCTGATCTAGACGGGGTGTTGGGTTGCTCCCTGATCTAGACGGGTCAGCAGAGAGGCTATCCGCACAACCAATTGCAGGGAGTTGGGAGAGTCCGCGAACTGTAGGAGATCTCCATGTGGGATGGTGCCTGCAGGGCCGGCGGCGAGGATTAGGACGGAGGGCTAGTGTGGTGAGGGGAAGAAGAAAAGGGTTAGAGTATTTTCACGCTTCGTTTTTCAGGAAGAACTGTCTGCCATAGTGTCATGTTACGTCCCAATGTCAGGCGGGGCCAAGACGTCAGCGATAGGAGCGACATAACATGGGTAGCAGTAACACATTTTTAACAACTCAAATGGACGACTCACGATTGCTCACATCCACAATCCTATGGTTCAGAAAGTCGTGGGTGGAAGTAGCCTTAGGTGGCTGGGTTATGACCAAGATTAAGCTATAGAATAATGTTGTAAGCGGACAGTGGAAGTGGAATCAAGAATCTGATGTGGAGCATATGGGCAAAAATAATACGGTGCCCATTTTTTTAGGAACCCTATAACCTTGTATGATGCAAGGACTGTGCAATTACTGGACACAGGAATAACACATGCAGCAAGAGCTAATTTTCAAGGAAGGGATGATGGAGATAAAAAGTTCTCAACCTACCTCTCCAAAACCCTGGACCTACACTTTGCAATGATGAGTGGCTGAGTAGAGGGACAGCTGACGAAGGAAATGAACTCCAAGAACCATCGTCGCCAGCAAGCAAAGAGGACCGCGCTACAAGGGACCTGGGCAACGCCGACATCCACTTTGAAGGCTGCTATCTTCTTTTCCCCTTTTGTTTCCTTTTAGTTGGTGTGGTGCACCCTTAGAGCATCTCCACTCGCCTACCCAGGAGGCCGATCTGGACACCGAATTTTGGTCCGGACGTTGAAAATTGGCCCAGTCGCGTACCCAAGGACCTGTTTTCGGCCGGATTTTGTAACACCCTCAGAATCGGACCTATGAAAGTTTGAGCAAAATTCGCCAAACCCGCATAGAAACGATTCAAAGGTGCCCACCAGGCACTTTCGTGCGGGTGGAAAACGAAGTAATAACATTACACAACAGTCCTCGATGGGACCCACAGAACAGATATATATAACAGCGACTCCAAGAGTCAAGAATACAAATATAATATACAAGATCCAAATCACCTTGGAAATAATAGAGCGTCCGACTACAGACAAGATGCAAATGGGGCTAAGAGCCCTGAAGAATAACCAATGGCGTCCGTAACCCTGCCCAGGCCAAGCCGGAAGGGTAACCCTGCTAACGGCGTCGATCTCAAAACCTGCTTAAACAAAAGGGGTGCCGACAAAGGGCAAAGGAAAAAGAGGAGCGTCAGTACTGAGGCCAGCACACGGCGAGGCTAGAATTCGGCGGTCCTCGCCTACATAGGTATGGTGGACTGAGCGGCGTGCAGCACTAAACAACCTATAGAGACTCGATACAATGGCGGTTATCGGAGAGGTAAGAATGCCCTATCCGGATCCAACTGAAGCTAACACCAAACAAACCCATCTGGTATTTCCCCTCGAGACCAAGCGAGGAAGTCAACCGAGGAACTCACACCGTTGGCGCTTTATTTATTCGGTTATCGTTGCAGCAATTACTAGTCGGTAGAGATAATCGTCACGATAAAATAAGCGATGGGCACTTTTAGTTAACCATTCCGTGATAGTGGCAACACTTACTAGTCGAGATACATTTATCATGAGATAACCCAAAAACCCAGTTGTTGGTACTTTTATTCAGCCATTCCGTTGTAGTTGCAAGATTTACTAGTCGGGTACAATTGTATAGCGACAACCAAACAAGCAATTGTGGGCAGTATTAATTAACCATTCCATTATAGTGAAGCTGATTACTAGTCATTATAAGTCAAATTTATAGCGATAAACTTTAGTTATGCTTGTCTATGATCGAGAATCTTGTGCTCCAAGTCGTCCATATCCGCGGACACGGCTTTCGAAAGTTTTACCGGCGGGGTGCACCAATAGCAACACACGCTCGATCAACCTCGGAAAACCAAATCAAAACCCAACGAGGCTTTCACATGAACAATCACAGGATTCGAAATATTTGGGGCCACCTTTGAGTAGATCCATAGCAGTAAGCTAGCCGAGACGGCCTCAAGGTTAGCGCCAATGGTCATGAAGCGGCGGGAACCCGAAACTCGGGTGTCGATACAGCGTAATCACTCCGCCAACCTAAATGCGATTAATGCGTTACCGCACAATTTAAATACATAAAGTAGCATGGCATAAGTACAGGATCGTAAATAAAACCTCAAACTAGTTTGTGGCCCCAAGAAATAAGACTGAATCAAGCTCTGGCTCAGGGGGGTCCCATATACCTCCCGGATGTGGATAGCGCGATAAAACAAGGAACAGGTATCAAGTACTCGGGGTCTTACGGGACACAAGTGGGCGTTCAGAAACCAAATATTTTCTATCACCCACCGATGCCTCTGCTTATTCAATTTTAGTTGGTAAACAGAAATTAAAGTGACGATAAGTAAAACTAGAATCATCTCCAACATCAACATGCGGCAAAACATCAACAACTGTGGCACTTGACAACTCGCAACAGCACTTGAGCAAGCGACTGCGACACGCACGTCCAACTATCTACCAAACAACAGGTAATAGGATGTGTCCAAGGCAATATAGGGCTGCACGGTATACCACAGGTA
Organism: Avena longiglumis; assembly: GCA_030063025.1. Classification (NCBI taxonomy): domain Eukaryota; kingdom Viridiplantae; phylum Streptophyta; class Magnoliopsida; order Poales; family Poaceae; genus Avena; species Avena longiglumis. Next base: position 18,874,765 of record CP125975.1, read on the forward strand.
CGGAAACTAAAGCATCGCAACACAGATAGCAATAGATCAACAGGAGGGAATAAAGACTATAAAAGTAAGATAGGTAGAAAGGGGGAGATGCTCGCCTGAAAACATTGTCGAAGGTTCAACCGAAGATCGGGTCGACACTCGCATCAACTCAACGGCCTTATCCGCGAAGAAGCAAAACACTAGAATGAACACCGGATGCGATATTTAATACAACAGCAGAAGATCGGCATGATGCATGTATGATGGGTGGCATGGCAAAGGTGCGATGCAATTAGGTCAGATTAGGCGGAACCGGGGTCCCGACAATTAATTAGGTGGTTTATGTTATTCATCTACCCCGCAAATTAAATGTTGTTTTAACAAGGCAAGATTATAGTACTGGTTCGCTACACAAGTTTAAATGAGGCCAATATAAGGCTAGATTTGCCCGCATATGGGCCCCATATTTAATTAGAGGTGAATCGGCATAAGGCCCCCAAACCACACAAGATGCATGCGAGATGAACAATTAAAATGCAACAAGTTGTTATTATCTTATAAAATAGGGTTCTCGGATAAGGGTCACACTTGAGGGTTCTCGACGATCTTGGGGGGTTCCGGGGTTCGACAGGGTCCAGGGTTTGACGGTTCGGGCTCGGCGGGATCGTTCTCTCGCTCTCGGTAACGGGGCAGATCTTGTCGCATCCGGGGTCTCCGGGTCATGTCGACGGTCACGACGTTCAGGGGGAAGTTCTCGGTGTCCGTGAGGTCGACCTTGTCGTGCCTTAGCGTAGATCTTGGGGAGGTTCGGGGTTCCTCGGGTTCGGCTCGACAACCGGACTCCGGGAACGGTTCTTGGTGAACTTGGCGTGTCGAGGGTTGGTCTTAGGGTTCGACGATCTTGGCGGCTCGGAGAGGGTTTGAGGAATCGTCTGACCTTGACCTGCGAGGAGATCTTGGCGTCCGGGAAGGTCTTGATGTTACGGTCGGTGGCGACCTCCGGTTACCGCAGTCCTCGGTGTCTGCGGTCTTGGCGTCTCGGGGTGAAATCTTGGCGATCTTCTCTTGTTCATGTTGGGAAGCTGAGGTCTCTCGCTTCGACGCTTGTGTTTGCCGTCCTTAGCGCATGCTCTGGTTGGAACAGCGGTGGGCGGACGCTTGGCGTTTCTTGGCGATCGGGCCCACCTAGACGGCGCGGACCAGACGGTAGGAGATCGAGGGCCGGAGACGCCGGAGCGCAACCAGGTCGGCGGCGAGCGGGCTCCAGCGGCCAGCGGCGTCAGCGGCCAGGCAATCTGCGGTGTCGGTGGCGGCGAGGTCGACGCCGGCAGGCGCCACCGGGCCGCGGGCAGGGCAGCGAGACGTCACGGAGCGGCGCCAGCGGCAGTCGCAGCGAGGGCAGCGGGCTTCGAGGAGGTGGTCGCGGCGACGTCTGAAGGCCAAGCGGTTCGAAGGGTTCACTGGCGTGGCAGACGGCGGGCGCGAGCTTCGAGCAGCAGCGGCAGCGGCGGCAAGCGCTGAGCGCGTGGGCGCCCGCGGCGGCACGCTGTGGCAGCGAGGCGAAGCCACTGGCGAGCGAGATGGGCGGCGTCGGGAGGTCGGCAGCGAAGCGGGAGAGGCCAGGCGGCAGCGCTGGCCAGCGCGCCAGCGGGCGGCAGGCTACTGAGGAGGATGGGCAGTGCGGGAGGTAGCTAGCATGGCGGAGGGATAGCGGGGGTCCTGCGTCGGCGAGGCGAGGTGGGGAGGGAGAGGAGGGAGGTAGGTGGGCGGGCGGTGGAAGAAACAGGGAGGAGATGCTCGCGTGGGGGGAGGCGGTGTGGGCGGGCGGGCCCCAGGACAGGGTGTGGGTGAGGCGGTGTGCGTGAGTGGGGGACAGTGTGGCGGGTCCCGTGGGTGGGTCGGTGGCGAGGCGGGGGGAGAGTGGGCAGGGGAGGCTCGGCGGGTGGGTTCGGCTGTGAGGAGAGAGGGGGTCGGTTGGGAGGGAGTTTTGGTGGGGTGTGGGTTGGGTAGGCCATGTGGCAGCTAGGGAGTGGTGGTGGCTTTGGGGAGGTTGAGGTGGCGCAGCGAGATTGGCCGGGGTGAGGTGGCCAGGGGGTGGGTAGGATAGAATTGGTGGAAAAGGGATTTAGAGAGGGCTGGTTGAACTTGGATCGTTTTAATTCCTGGGGTAGTCGTTCGGGTCTACCCGGCCCGTTCGACTGCCCCACAAAAATAACATAACATCTTATTTAATTTGCAAAACATTTTGTAACTAGTTTTTGGACAAACAAAATATTCCGGAAGCGACCGGGGTTTGATATTGGATTAAAGATGGGGCGTTTTTGGAAAACAAAACTGGCGTTGCGAAAATAGTTTTAGCAAACAATGCATGATGATGACGATGCAATGCACAAATTCAACGCGATTTTCTAGTAGTGGTTTTGCGGGATGCCACAGATTTGGCCAATTTTGGTCCGGACTACCCAGGCCGAACCCAGGTTTCCGGGTACGCCCTGGAAACGCCGGAATCAGCGAGTTCGGCGAAAAAACCGAAGCGGCGCGTGGACCCGCCGAGTCAGCGACAGAAGCCGAGTCGTCGTCATCCTCGGAACCACGCGGCGACCGCCGGACATTAACTGCCCGTCGCGTCGGCCACGCGTCACCGATTTGCGGCGCCACCGTTGCCGCCTCGGCTCCCGCGACGGACCGGCGGGCACTAACTTCCCGCCATTTCCCCTTTTCCCGCCCTCGCCGCCCACCTTGGCCTTTATAAGCTGTACCCCTCGCCGGAGATCTCCACACTCTCTCATAGCTCCCCCACCCACAAACTCCGGCGAACCCTCTCTCACCGCTTTCCCCTTCCCAGCCATGGTCGAACGGTACCCCGGTGATGGAGTTGCGGCGAACGGCTTCGGCCGGCGCATCCTGCAGGCCTGGGAGGCGCCCCTTCTGCACGACGCCGGCTATATGGCGTCGCCGGACACGCGGATGCCTCCGGGCTGGAAGCTGAGCACCGGCATCCACATCCGGCGCCCGATGCGGAGGCGTCTGATGTGCAAGAGTACATCAACGGCATGGACGACCCCGCCGAAGCCGAGAGCACCGACAACCTCCTGTACTGGGAGCAGTTCTTCGCGGACCAGCGATCGAGCTCGCCGCCAAGAGGGGCCGAGCAGTCACCGCCAAGCGCAACTTCGGTGCGCGGCGTTGGTGGAGCGCGCCGAGCGACGCATGGCGGTGATGGAGCACATCAACCGCGGGAACACGCCGCCGCTCGGCTTTCCACGCACACCGATGCCGGTCGTCCACGAGGGGCCGCCGAACGAGTCACCGCCGAAGCGCAACAACTCGGCTGGCCGCCGGCACTGGTGGAGCGCGCCAGGCCGGACGCTCGCGGTGGTGATGGAGCACATCAACCGCGGGAACACGCCGCCGCTTGGCTTTCCGCGCACACCGACGCCGGCGTCCTCCGCCGAACTGGATGGCGAGGAGGATGGCGAGCATGAGCTTGTCCTCCTCCGCGTCGGCATCCCACTCCTCCGGCTCGGCGCCACTGCGCACGCCAACGGAAGTCAAGCGCGAGGCGAAGTCGCCTGTTGCGCTAGCCGCCGTGGACGCGCTCGCGCGGCATCGTCATCGGCGAGCCACGGACGACGGCGTCGCCAACCGGCCGCCTGCGTCTCCGCCGCCCCAAGATAGAAGGCTCGGCGCCGGCCGACGATGCCGCCTTGAAGATGGCGCTGGAGCAGTCGCTCCGCGACACCGTGCCGCAGACGCCGCCGGTGGAGCCCTCCTCGCCGGACATCCTGGAATGGTCCGAAGAAGGCGAGAAGGCGGGGCAGCGGCGCATCTCGCAGCGGCGAGGAGTAGGCCGCCCGGCGGCGGGCATTGGCCGGGCGTGAGCTCGCCTACCAGGGCGCCCCACTCTACATCCTCGACGACGACGAGGACGAAGGCTCGTCCTACCAGCCTTGGAGGTTCGGCGACCCAGGCCAGGGGAGCTCCCGCCAGAACCAGTCGTCGAACGATGACGGCGGCGAGGATGACGGCCGTGCCGACCCCGGCTACACGGCGTTCTACAGAAACTTTGGCCTGTAGATTTGATGTAATCTGCCTGTATTCGCCCATCTTTAATGAATTTTAGCCGAACTTGGGGGACTTGGCCTGGTACGTGAGTGGAAAAATAGGCGTATCCAGGCCGAAAACTAGTTCCGTCCGGTTGAAAAATAGTCCGATTTTCGGCCTGGGTTTGGTCAACGAGTGGAGATGCTCTTAGTTTGCAACTTCGGCAGCTTATTTCCTGTAAGAACTTTTGTGTCGGATGTTTTGTTAGCAGTTGGACCTCTTTAGTAGCTCTCTTTTTGTAAAAGACCTGAGATACTTTTCAGGTTTCGTTGATGATTCAGTAGAAGCAGGGGCGGGAGTCCCCGTTGATCTAAAAAAACACATGCAGCAAGATGTCGGCGGTGAAGGAGCGAAGTGCATCTGAGAAATGTGCTTGGCTGAAACCGTAAATCAGATCGGAACCTACTCATTGTTTCTTGAGATATTCTATTATTTCAAAATTAGCTTCTACTCTCTCCGTTTAGAAATATAAGATGTTTTAGATTTATAAATGGGATGTATCTAGACACCTTAGACACCTTTTAGTGTCTAGATTCATTTGAACTTATACACTAAAAGATGTCTAGATACATCCTCTTCACAAACCTAAAACATCTTATATTTCTAAACGGAGGAAGTAGTTTACTCTACAAATATACAACTGTTCTGACAGCAAAAGTACAGAACAAACGCAATGGTTTTGAAAATACAAAAAAATTGTTTAAAACTTATTAATATGGGATCTATTTTTAAAGCTCTCGGCATGAGAAACTCAAAAGTGAAAACGATTCGTAATTTAGATAAACGGTTTTTAGAATATTTCGTTTTGAATCATTGGATTTAAGAAAATAAAAAAAAATATGCTCGCATAAATCTGGAACCGGACATGCACAGTCCAACGGACTTTGGACCTGACCCACCCTGGACCATGTTGGATTTGGACATCTGTTGGACTAAGGTCCAATAACACTGGATACCGCTGGACTCTTAACACATGATCCATCCAACATCCATTGGACCTCGTCTGGTAACGATTGAGTAGTAATCCACAATTGATATGGGCACCACGCCGTGCGGCCTCGTCGGCGACGACGCCCTTGACGCGCTGCAACTGCTCGGTGATGCTCCGAACGTAGGAAGCCACCACAGGTGGCGTGGTACAGGTGACGCCGAGTGCGAGGACGCCGCGCGGCTGCAGCACGGTGACCGGGAAAGCGAGAAGCGCTGCGTCGTCTGCGACGGCAGGGTGCAGGCGCCAGACGAGGCGGGCGAGCTCGACGACCTGCCTGCGGCTGTGCTCGGATTCGAGAAGGGACCTGACCAGCGTGGGGTCGCGCCCTCAGAGCGGCGGCAGCAGCCGAATAGATCGTATGTATAGATTTATTCGAGATGCAGCAGCGGAGTAGATGTCAGGAAGAGGCATAAAGTGTGAGTCGACTTGTTTTTATTAGTAGTGGGACCCACCACCAAGGACATGATGTAATTGGATAGTTTGATTGTGGACTTGGATGTTGATCCATTTCCAGGTTTATGCTCGCATATATCTCCCTTCCAATCCCACTTTCATTTTGGCTGTGAAACTTATCAAGACACACCCGAATTGTGGTAGTTATATGCAATTTACTCCCTAGTATAGAGTATAAAGTTTTCATATTGAGATTTCACATACTTGTAGTATTACATCTTTAACTACATGCAGACTTTCTAACTTTGAAATGCTTTTTTTTGGATTCTTTTTTCAAAAAAAGAGCTTCCTGCAGCTCGAGCTCAGAAATGCCGCTCTCGACGATGTAAACTATTCTTCAATGTTTGGTTCTGCAGAGGAGACACCAGCTTCTCTGTTACTGTCCACACCCTGGACTTGCTTATTCTGGTCAAAATACGAACTCCATTTTTCATACATATAAAGACAAGCTAATATATTTGATATACCACAAAGGCTTAAATTGATTGCATGCTCTCCAAGATACCAGCGCCTGCATGAAATCAGATGGGATTAATTAAATATTATGTGCTTATAAGAAGCAAAGAATATAGGGTAATCGTTCTCTCAACACCAAGTGTAACAATTAGACGATACTACTACTGATCCTATCAGGTAATAGCACATTTATAATTATATAAGATATCCACCAAAATGAATTTAAAAAATTCATAACCATTATACAATGAGATATCTTATATTTTCTCCCTCCAACCTCAAATGTAAGGCATGTTTGTTCTGTTTTACACAAAAGTTTGACCAACATTTGCTTCATTTAAAAATCATATTGACAAGTAAACAATTCTGAACATGAATGATATAACATCAATTTTGATGTCACAAAAAAAATGCTACTGAAATAAACACTGGGCATAATGCATGGCCACGTCCTAGCAAAACAAAAAATGTTGAGTTAAGATTTTACCATTCAGAGCTACTACGTCTGTGCTTGGCATGCAAGGTAAGATGCTGGATCAGACGCCTATCTTTCATTCTTAGTCTGTAAGGAAAATCTTTATTCATTTGTATCTCAGTGAGCAGATCGAAGAGTTCCTCTTTCTTCTGGCGAGCTGCCATTAGACGGCTATCCCCTGAAACGGAAGGATGCTGGACAATGCAGAATACTGAAGTTAGCAACTTGCAGATTTACGAATGAATGAATATGCAATCCTCAGAAAGCATGTTTATAATTTCCTATGATAGAAGTACAGAAACGAAAATAAATACTCCCTCCATTCACTAATGTAAGACCTTCTAGATATTTCGAAGTAGACTAGATTCGGACTAAAATGGATGAACCTAAACAATAAAACGCGTATAGATACATGCATTTTCAAAAAAAAAAACTAGAAGGTCTTACGTTAGTGAATGGAGGGATTAGTTTCCATAGTGAAGAAATAACGGAGGATCTATAAATGAATGAACAATTGAATATGCAACCGTCCGAGTGCATGTTTAATTCCCTGTGATAGAAGTATGCAAACGAAATACTAAAGGACCTCTAGATACATTCCATTCACAAAGCTAAAACGTCTTATATTTCTGAACGGAGGGAGTATAAAATAAAATAGTGGCTATGCAGAGAAGTAAGTTCTTCCATCCAATGGCACTGGCGGGCACACATGTATTCATGGCTCTTGGACCATAGCATCTCCACTGAACTTTGTAGCCAATGGCAGCAGTAGCCTGGCTCCAGTACTAGTCCCGTGAACCTCCAGCAGTCCAGCTCCAGGCTTGCTCGGTGGCTCTCGAGCGACACACGAGTACGCGAGGCGGCGAGCGATTGGTTCAGTTGCGGAGACGCTGCTGCCAGCAGGAGCCGGCACTCTGGCATGATACCGAATCCAGCAACCGACATTGGGCTGCAAGGTGCAGACGCCAGCGAGTCACTAAATCCTCTCACGGTAGGGTTCTAAAATCTTAATCCTCGCTGAATTGATTTCAAATTTCCGCACTAACAAATCAGTACTAGTTGATCTTCCAATAAGATTATTTATTAGGGTGGTGAAGAGGAACAGTGGTGATTTGAAGACATTGTGGGAGAGAGCTTCAAAGAAGACTGGTTGGAATTTTTTTTGGACTTTCCATTGCAAATATCCTGTGCCCGCCCCGCCCTAGCTATTATGCATCCCTAATTGAAATTGAAATAGTATAATAATGAACCGATAGGGCGTAGTACCTCGGAGGTGATTTTTGGTGCGTTGGCAGCAGAAGCCTCGGAGGATGCAAACCGGCGTAGAGCAGAAGCGGGCGAGCCGCCGCGGCTGAGCACCCCTTGCTCTTTCGCGACGGCCGACCTAAGAATCGCCTGCGGCTGCTGCTGCTGGCCGGTAAGCCTCCTCGCCGCGAATCGAACCGTCGCCATGGCCATCTTCGACTTCAGCGGCGGAGGGGGGTCGATTCTTGCCGTGTTCTTTGGGAGAGTTGTCTCGTTGCGGCGGATCTGGGCGTTCGGTCCTCTTTTATTAGGGTTATTATCACCTTCCGACTCTATCTCTTCTCCGATTCATCTCCGGGCGGATCTCGACGTGCCCCCCTGCTTCTTCTCTGGAATCTTGATTCGTCTCCTACCCCGGTCCCGGTTGGTTTCGCTAAAGGACTCGTATTCTGGGCTCGGCCCGTTTACTAGGTTCGATCGTTCCATCGCATATTTGCATCGCATATTATGGGCTCGGCCCGTTTATTCTGGGCTCGGCCCTTTTTGCATCCTGAGTCGCGTGGTTACCGAAGCGTTAGGCGTCAAATAGGATTTGCCCGCCTTTTCCCGGTTTTAATTTTCTGTTTCTTTTAAATTTCTCTATTCTTTATTTTCACTTGTTTATTATTCTTTATCCAGATTGGCCAGCTAGCATATAAAGATCATGTTACTGCCATCTGGAAAAATAAAACAAGTACTGGCAAACTCCCAATCAGTGCCACGGCAATAATAAAGCATATAATATAATAGTAAAACAAACCCATCGCCAAGTAAAATTAAGCTAAATTGACAGTGCGTGCGCAAGACTAGCTGCACGAATCCTATGGCAAACCAAGATTCTGTCGCTCACAGACCAAATTTGGGAGCATCCAAAGGCCCTCAAGATTACTGCAATGGACATCGAATTCTGGAGGATAAGTTGGAGAACGGAGTTGGATCCATTCCGTTTTGTCGGGCACTGACAGACCAATTTCGACTGAGGTCCAAGGCTCATCAGAATCTTCAAGTTGCCTCGCAACGTAGATGCAGTTATTACTCTTTCCACCCCACCTTTCAGGTCTCGAGCAAGCAAATGTGGGGTTTCTCCTATCTAGGCTAATGAAGAGGGCATGATTATCCAACTTCTCCATCTCCACCAATCCAGCTGGTTCAACTGAATGGTCCAAGCGGAAGACATGAAACCTGCCAGACAGGTCAGTCAGTCTTTCCAATTCGCCAAAACATAAATCGAGGCCAACAACGAGAATCATGTCACCAGCCACGGACGTGCCCCACAAATTATCATACTCTCGCCCCACTTAACTTGTACCCTCTCTGTGCTAAGCTGAGGTCCAAAGCGTATGATGAAGCAGCTCCCAAGAATGTCTACGGCAAATATGTCACCTTTGAACCACACGATCTGCTCGAGGCGTTCGCCATCAAGACCAAGAGGATGCTCTAGCCAAGAGTCTGTTCCAATCTGCCACTGGTACATGGTTCTCTTCGAGAAAAGAAGTAAGTGTAGGTTGGTTGAATTGCCTCGAGCCATGAGGGTGCCACAGTAGATAGCACCAAAGCGGTCATTGTCCAGGAGTATGGGAGGCTTCACCTCAGTGCCAGTGTACACATTGACAAGAAGGCTGTGCCCTTGATGAAAGAAAATAAGATACCCATATGAGGAGCCCATATAGAGCATCTGATTTGGAATGTTTGGGGGCACAGAACAGCGAAGGGCTAGATCTCTCTTGGCAGGATTACTAATTTTCCATTTGCAGTCAGATTAAAACATGTACTGAGCACTGCTATTAAACTGCCGAGCAGCGAAACAAACATCTGGTTTGAGGTGGAGAGGTGGGAAGCTGAACGCATATACAGATGCAAAGGAAGAGACTGCATCGCGCCAAGAGCGGCAGGTGCTAGCGAAAGCAACGAAGTCATGGAATGAGCCAAAGAGAGCAATAATTTCGTGAACCAAGCACTCCAGGAGATCTGCCCAAACATGAGGTCCAAACGAGGGCAAGGAGCCAGAGCCAGAGGTGTGGCAGACTATGTTGGAGGGCCTCTCCACAACAGCAACTTCTCTGCCAGACAGAAATTTCAAGTGTAATGAATCAAAACAACAAACTGAAATATAAAAGAGACATAGGCATAACTAATAAGGGCTTGTTTGATTTATAGGAATTGCATAGGAATTGTGTAGGATTTGAATCCTATGGGAATTTTTCCTATGTTAGTGTTTGATTCATAGGAACATATCCTATAGGAATTAATCCTATAGGAATCTTATAGTGCAATTCCTATAGGAAAACAACATTAGGTCACACCTCATGGAAAAATTCCTTTGCCACAACAAACAAGATCCCTCTTCCTATAGGATTCACATTGGCATGACATATCAATCCTATGGTTTTCCTATTCCTATACTTTTCCTATCCTATGAATCAAACAAGCCCTAAACTGTTAGAAATGCAGTACGCTTTAAGCCTGTAACTGAACAGTAATGCAAACTAGGACATCTATTTCGTCGAACTGTAATTCACGCGATTAGCAAGATGTAAACATCAGCATAGGGAAAGTCTCGATCAGGAGAAGCTACAAAAGGACCACCTACTCATCTAGGTTTTGTGCACAATAGGATAAGTGAACCTATTACTCTTCTTGGTGTGCTCAAATAACAACTGTATATTTCCAAATATACAATAGCAACTGTATATTTCGAAATCTGATAAAAGGGGTTGTTCTTAGGGTATCATCAGAACAAATAGTATTGCATGCTGCAAAAATGTCACATTGTTAACATTGATATGCTCTCCTCTTCAACTAGACAACTTTTATGTGATCATTCTGCGTAAGGGCCTGTGAAGTTATTAAGCAACTAACCAAACAATCATAAAATAATATTTAAAATTATTATGGCCCGGAGGTTCACTTGGTCGCTACACAGAAGTTAAGCGAAGATGTTTATGGTAGCAATTTCTTGATTCTACTTTGACTCCAACCCATCCAGAGTAGGATGCGATAATACAGTCTCCTCTTAAACTGCACAAATTCCATGTGATACTATTATTATTCACAGATTCTCTAATTTCAGCAATGACCCTCCCTCCATCGATTGAAGAGGAGGGGAAAAGCAAGGTTGGCGTCTTAGGGCTAGGGTGAGCGTGTTGACCTAGGACTGAGAGTGCTGAATGCCAGCGGCGACGATTCGGAGACCTGCAACGGCGGCGCTCTTCTGCGTTTCCGGCGGCGCCGGCGACTTCCATCCATGTGCGCACCAGGCTCCGGCGCGCGGAGGCGTCGGCGAAGAGGAGGCAGCGGCGGCGGTCGTTAGTGAGGAGGAAACCTCGAACTTGTTTTTTCTTTGGACAGCGCTACGCGTCCCCGGGGGATATTTGCCCCCGATCCCCCGGGTTCGGAGCCGTCCGATCAAACCTTCTAACTGTCTTATCGAACCGTCTAACTGGAACACCCGCCCGCTTTTGCTACGTCGCAGCAGAAACCACTTCAGAGTAGCAAACTGGAAACAAACAGAGGCAAACTGGGAGTCGCGCGTGCGGGCGCCCATGAGGACGACGGAGGAGACTGCGCCGTCGATCTCGTTCGCCGGCGCCAGAGATGAGCCATATTCGAGGGACCATACTCTACCCCCCTCCTGGTCAGCCTCACCACCTTATACCGCCACCAATCGTAGCTTCTAGTGGGGGATCAAATCCTCTCATCCGGCGGCGCTCCGATTCGGCCAACGCCGATGTCTCCAATCGAGCGCAGCAACCTAATCTAGCCCAGCACACAAATCTCCAGTGTTTTTCAATCAAAATCCTGAGGAAGAACCTCTAGCACCATCGGTAAGCTCTAGATTAGGTTTCCACCATTGTTGTTCATGTTTGTGCTACATGGTAGCAGGAAATACTTACATATGTAGCAAAATACTAGTTAATTGGCTTGTACATTGTAGCAAAATAGGGTGATGTTAGGCAGATGGCAGGAAAACAACCTCAAAATAGATTAGGGTGCTACATTGTAGCAAAAGAAAAATTACAACATGCTTTGCTGGACAATGTGCTACACTGCAGAAAAAGTTTAGGCAGATGTGATGCTACATTATAGCAAATTAGGGTGATCTAGCACATTAATGTAGCAAATTAGGGTAATACTACATGCAGCGCATTTATGTAGCACATTATGCTTTGACCTAAACTTTTTCTTTTTTAAATTGCAGGGATTTGTTGCTGACAGTATACTGAGAGGATTCGACCTCAACCAGCCTGCTGATGAATACGGTCCTGAAGGATATGCTGCTCCACCACAATCTTCTTACGAGATTGCTCCACCACAATCTTCTGCAGGAACCTTTGGACAAAAATTTGCTGCAAGAGCAGAAAGTGCAGCTAGTAGCAATGCTTCATTTATTCATGAAGAAGGTGGTGAAGAGATTTTCTCGCAGCCTCTTGTACCATATGTTGGAATGACATTTGATGACCTTGAAGTTGCGAAGCAAGTATACAATGACTATGATTTCAAACTCGGGTTTGGTACACGGATTGGTAACACCAAGTATAGCACAGCAAGAGGTGCCCCAAAAGATGCAATTCGTAGTAGGGATTTTGAGTGTGTCCATGCCGGAAAACCAGTAGACGAAGCAAAAAATGCTACTAAGGATAGTTCTGGAGAAGGAGGTCCAATTGACATGAGCAATTTCAGTGCACAGAAGTCACATAGCAAACAAGCTGGACTCAAAATGGACGTAGCAGATTTGAGGCAGAAGAATAGGGTGCTGCGGCATGATTGTAAAGCTAGAATGCTTGTTGGAAAGAGAAATGGAACATGGACTGTAACGGTATTTCAAGGAGAGCACACACACCAGTTGCTGAGGCAAATTGGGAGAAGACGGTACTACCGGTCTCATAGGAAGGTTACTGAGGAGGAGGACTTTCAGTTCATCCAAACTTTACACAACCAAAACATTACCACAACTCAGATAATGGGATGCCTCGGAAGTGTGCACGGAGGCGACCCGAGGTGCCTTGGTTTTGTGAAGCGTGATGTGTCCAACATAAGGACTATGCTACGTGAGGAAGTTTCGCTGCGAGACATGTCAATGACTATTGAGTACTTTGAAAGGACACAAGCAGAAAGCCCTACATTCTTCTTTGATAAGCAAGTGGATGAAAACAATGCAGTGAGAGCTCTCTTTTGGGTGGATGGCAGGACAAGGGCCTTGTACCCCAAGTACAAGGACTCGGTGTTTTTCGACACTACAGTTTGTACCAACAAGTACAACATGCCCTTTGCTCCACTTGTGGGCATCAACAACCACACACAGACAATTGTGTTGGGCTGTGCTTTTCTACCTGATGAAACAACTGAAACATTCAGCTGGGTATTCACCAAAATTAAGGAAGTAATGAACGGTTTGGCACCAGACCATATCATGACAGACCAAGACCAAGCAATGACTGCAGCAATTTCAAACATATATCCTGATTCGGTCCACAGATGCTGCATCTTCCATGTGCTACGATTAGCAAGAACAAAGCTTGGTCCTCACTTGAGAGAAGGTAGCCCATTTGCTGCAGCATTCTACTCATGCATTTATAGCACGGACACCGTAGCAGAATTTGAGATATGCTGGCAGTATATGTTGGAAACTTTTGCTATGGCTGAGAACACTCATTTGCAGAACATGTGGAAGAGCAGAAAATGTGGGCACCTGTATACTTCAGACAAAGTTTCTTTCCCTTTACAAGCACAACAGGAAGATCTGAAGGCCTCAACTCGTACTTTAAAACTTTAATTCGCCCAAGTGGCTCAGTTTGGAACTTCGTGCAACAATACGAGTTGTGTCAAAACCTGATGCTAGACAAAGAAGACAATGAAGCATTGTTGCCTGCCAAAACCCACCGGCGAGCAGCGACTGACAACACGGAGAGCCGGGAGGCTCCCAGGACTGCTGGTGGGCCCTGGTCCCTCGGGCGACGGCCCGCAAAAGCTCCGGCACACGTCCTGGCTTGGTTCGAGGGCGTGCCACCTGACCTATACCTGGTCAGGAAGGTGAAGGATTGCTCCGATTGATTTCCTGCATGATAAACAAGTATACGTAAAATTCGAGCCGTAATCGGCTCCTAGGTTTCCAGAATCGGCTCCTAAAGCCGATTGGCCCATTGTTCTGCGTTAGATTTATGATAACATGGGGTTTTGCTTGATCACTACAAGTTAAATCGATCTACGATAGTTTAATGTTTTCACTACGAATCTGAACGTCCCACGCGTAATTGAGCCTAAATGCGTACAAAAGATGAAGAATATCAACCCTAGAGGAGGCCTAATAACCAACATAAAGCCAATTACCGGAACATCCTCTCTAGAACGAATAAGCCACATCCTTATGCATTACCGGATCGTTCAACCCGTTTGTAAGGCCTGATTACGTAGATATTAAACTAAACCTTGATGAACAAGGCACAACTATAACAGATCGAATCGACTAAATAAAGATCAAGCAAGGTGCTACCCTTGCACTTTGGGAAAAGGTGCAAGGGTAGCGAGATAGCTAGAGGTAGCATAACTTCGACGATAGTAATTAAAAAGCACCGATGCTAGCCTCAAACAATCTATGATAATGGTATTACTCGCCATCAACAACGCTTCAGTACGAGTAAAACCAGGTAACGAATAAGTAGATACTGCCTAGATCGCAAGATGCGATCTAGGCAGCATGGCACTTACCCGAAAGAAACCCTAAGAACAAGGGGTGGCGATGCACCGAGATTGTGTTTGTTGTGAACGTGGTTGTTGTTTTCTTTCAATAACCCTAGGTACATATTTATAGTCCGGAGACTCTCTACTTTTGGAATAACTCTACAACTCTATCTTTACCTAAACATAAACGGAACCTAAACAAACACGAAACCTACTATGATACAAGATACACGGGCAATTCAGCCCAAATCTACGCACTAGGCCGATCCAACAACACGTTGAATATATGTATCTTCCAAGCCCATCTTGATCACGGCCCATCTCCGTCTTTAGCCAAAATATGGTGATAACACATGCCCCCCTGGTTTTGGCAATGATAATTCCAAAACCACTATGTGTGTTTTTTCCTCTTCTTCTCCTCTTTTTTTTTATCGGGCTGCACAGAACGTAATGCGTGGCGTAACATCACGCTACCCCTTCATCATGATGCCTGTCTTCTCAACTCCTGCGCGTGATTTGACGATTTTGGCGGTGCAACTGGGAAACCGCTATGGCATTGAACCGTCATCCACTATTCCCTTATTTAAATCAGCTGAACAGTTCAGATCCCCATCTTCCTCCGTTGCTAGAAAACCCTCTTCCTTCGCCGAAAACCCTCTTTCTCGCCATGGCCTCCTCCGCTTCCTCGCCTGTCTTCCACGCCCAACTCGATGAGCGGCGAGAGCCGCCAGAGCATCCACCGATGGCGGCGTACAACACTCTCGCCACAATGGTGGGACGAGAGGGTTGGGACTTCGCGTCGGTCGGAGGATGACGCATCCATGACCGACGGCGAGAGGACTGCGATTCCTCGCCGATGGGAATCGGAGGCGACAGCCGGATGACGCCATGTCTGACGGCGTCGACTCCTCCGAAGAATAAGAGGAAGAGGAGGACACCTCCTCCGAGTACCAGCCGGTGAAGTACTTCCGCACGGGTCCAGTGAGGACGATGGCGAGACGAGGAGGCCCTGCCGACTTCTTCGGTGACAGAAGTGAAGACGACCCGTAGCGATCTTTGAGGATAGCGCACAAGACAGCCACGGCAGCAGCAATGACCTCGGCCTCGATTAGGAATCAGTAGTAGTAGCCGTAGTAGTGGTAGATCCCCTTTTGTAATCTATCAGTCGCTTGTAAGCCATCTGCTTTTGAATGAATGAATGAAAAAACCATTTCCCGCAGATTGTCCTTCCGCCCCAATCTTGTCGATAACATAAATAAGTCGATTTTCCAGGAGCCGATAGCAACGCATCGGCTTTCACTTGGTCATGTTTCCACAGTCAACCAAGCTACAACTCAAAGAGCCGATGCACATCGGCTTTCCCCAAATTGTTGACAAGGTCAACTCAGCCGCATATTTAGGCAAACCCAAACGGCCACCTCCTAGCCCCAAACGGTAACCTGCGGCTCTCTTCAAAAAGGGCGTCCTAGATCCCCAACTGTCCACCAACCAGATCGAGCTCACGGCAACAAGAACCCTCAATCCTCAATCTGCACAGATCCATCTCCGCCGGCAAACCAGATGGCGAATCGTCAACACCAATCCAGAGGTCTGCAGTGCAGGTACGCTTACCCTTCGGTCTGAGCGATGTAAGAACTCGATGGCGAACACCTAAATTAATGCCTTTATTACATTATTAAATTTTCTAGGTTTGGACATCCTGCCGCATCCTTCTCTCCCAAATTCCTCTGTCTTGGCCCTCGCATGATTCGATCCTGCCCATCGATTTCTTGAAGCAAATAGAATCCCTTCGTAAGCCAAGACTTAGATCTGAACTCTTGGGCCGCTATGCAGCCTGGCCTAATCCCCGAACATTGGGTTTCTTGGTTTAGTAGAGTAGCTAGAGCTTACCAATCCCAATGGGAAACTTTGGGAATAGCCGATGCCTTGCATCTATCGTTGTCTCCTCTTGAGAAACACGAGAATCTTCTCAAAACCATCGGCTACTTCTGGTCTGATGCTCTGAATTGTTTTATGTTTGGCCATGGCCCTATGTCACCAACCTTGCTAGACGTGGTGATGATTACTGGTCTGGATGTTACATCACCCAGCCCCTCCGCTTTCAAACTGACCAGTCCCTACAAACTGTCCTCCAAAATGCAGATCGCATAAGTGGTGCTTATCTCCAACGCCATATGAAAACAAAGGGCCCTGTTTCAGAGAAAGAACATACAGCCTTCCTCAACTTCTGGCTAGAGCATTTCATCTTCTGTGGCCCTTCCCTCGCTCCCACCAAGAACTATCTCTCCTTGGCCTCACGAATCGCCAAAGGTACTCAACTTGGCATCGGAAACTGTTCCTTGGAGGTCTATCGATATCTCCAGTTGATGTCTTAAGCTATTCTCGTGCATAGCAATCGAGCAGGTGGACCTTGGTGGTTCATCCAGTGTGGGCTCAGTACTTCCAAACCGCATCCTGACTTCCCCCTTCTGGCGAGCTGTTCTTTCCCCGATGTTAAAGGGAAGCAAATCCGATGCACCAGCTATGGCCAAGCTTTGTATCGACTGCCCGGCAGTAAACTGACCCCTCAAGAGGCATCAAAATGGTTCAGTATCTTTTTCCAAGGCCTGGACAACCCCAACTTCTTCCCTTACATGGAAGAAGCAGAACACTTTGAGAATCCACTCTCCTTCAGGCTGGACAATTTTGCCGATGACACTAGCACTCGGCAACTCTTTTCCACAGTTATTCATCCCTGTTTCCTCCCAGTTGGCATGAGCACATCCAACCGGATAATCAAACCTGGGTACGAATTCTACCAGCCAGTCGTGGTGGCCCGCCAATTCGGCCTTGGGCAAGTAGCTCCCCACCTCTTTCTTCATCAACTTACGGAGTGTAGAGCCGACCTGCCTGATCCTCTCACCAATCAGAGGTGTTATTCTTTCTTTGATGCCCTGCCCATCCCTATTCCAAACGACCTCACCTTCTCTTCGTCAACTGACGGATTCGAAGACTGGTGGATGATGTGGAAAACTCATGCCTTCAGGAGGGCTCTGGGACCGTTGTTGAAACAGCTTGACTTGACCACTCGACATCCCGTGGAGCAGTACCACTACGGCAAGTTCTCTTGATGCGACTTGCAATTGATCATGTTACTAATTCATTCTTCTCCTTGTAGCAACAGATGGCCTGAGCCAACACATAGCGATGGATCCTCTTGAGTTCTTCCTCCAGCTCCTGTGGTTCTTTTCTCGCAAAGACTCGCCTCTAAAAAGGTTATAATGCGAAACAGCGATAACCCCGCAATCGGCTTCAAGAAACCAGCAATTCCCAAGTCACCGCCCTCGAGTTCGACTAAAACTAGAACGATGGTGAGAAAGGTAGCTGCTAGGAAGACCTTGAGGCGGGCCCTCCCCGCATACTCGCATGTAAGCTAATTCGGCATTGATCGAACCTCGTCATTCTTCTATTCTTGCAAAAATGTTTACGCTTCTGGTTCCCCTCTTGTATAGGCTTCCGTTGAAGACACCTCTAGTGAGGATACCCAGTTAGTCGAGAGGCTGGGCCCAACGGATTCCGAGAGAACCATCACACCGAACCAGCCAGATTCACCACCATCGTCCAGAAAAAGGTCGGCTCCTGAACCTGCTGCCCCCCGAGCACCAGGTGAGGCGGGGTCATCTGCGGGTCCTAAGAGAGCTCGTAAAGGACAACAAGCTTCTTCGTCGAGCCAGGAGGTTTCGATAACTACCGCCCCCACCATCCTTCGATTCTTCCTGCTTGTTCCCTTTTCGTCTGCCAATTTATCGTTACTTATACCACTGAGAACACTCTTCATACAGATGACTGGCGTCTTTGGCGAGACAGCTGGGGCAGTGCCAACGTCGGATCTGGGAATCCCCGAAGGTGTAAGCGAAACGGCTACCAATCTCGTCCAGCCTCCAGCAACTACACATGAACCGATGGTCTCCTCCTCGGCTATCCCCTTGACTTTAGGAGAGGTACGTTCAGGTTTTTTCGGCTCATTCTAACATGTTTGGCCGAGATACTAACGCTTTTCTGGCTGCCAGAGTTGCGACCCTTCAAGTTTGCTGTTGTTTGACCCTGAATCCATCGAACCAACTCCCTCTGCTGCTCCCGCTGAGCCACAAGCTGGGGCCGCTCTACCTCAATTTCGGCATCTTAAAACCTTGCTGTCCTCCTCGATCGAGGAGTTGATCGAGGGCTCTGAGGAAGTGAAGAGCGCCCTTGCCGAACTCCAGGGCCATCTCCCAGTAGTTTTGCGGTGAAGCTTTGGGCGGTTGCAAATTTGTCCTTCTTGACCCACGGTGAGGTCGGCTCGTGAAAGGATCAACCTGCTCCATGCCCAACTTCCGTTGAAGGCCGATATTGCAGCGGATGTCGACTCAACGAGAAGAAGGCGTCCCTAGATGCTAAAACGGACACCTCCGTCAGTAACGCCGAGCTCGCATCCTTAAAAAGGGAGTTGGAAGATCTTGAGGAGAAGGTCCGGGTGACCAAACAGCTTATTCGTGACAAGGAAGAATCTATAGCCCGTTCCCAAAACGAGGCGGAAGGCCTTAAATCTCAACTGAAGACCGACTGCGGACATCGTGCCTGAGCAAGCAGCTGGTGAAGGGCAAGGACGAAGATGACGAAGCTGAGATCGCCGAGGTGGATCGTGTCCGTACTGACGCCCTCCATGCCTTCGAAGAATTTCTTCAACAGCTGAACTAGCATCTGTTTGTAACATGTGTGAAACCTTCAGAGTCGATGACCGTGCATCGGCTATGTATTTTGTTTTTTATTCGGCCGATTTTCAGCATCGGCCCCCATATTTTTACTGTCCCGTTATCTCCGTGTTATTCGGCCGATTTTCAGCATCGGCCCCCATATTTTTACTGTCCATCATCTTAAGTGCCTTTACTTAGCCGATTTCATGTATCGGCCCCTCGAGTTTTACTGTCCAACATCCCACATGCTTGGGAAATATTTCTTGAGATGTTGCCCGTTGACTGCCACTGGGAACTTTACGCCATCCAACTGCTCGAGCATGTATGCGTTTCCTCTTAAAACTTGGTCAACCCTGTACGGACCGTGCCAATTTGGAGACCATTTACCATATGTCGCATCCTTAGTCCCCAAGGGTAACACAGCTTCCCATACCAGATCACCAACGTGAAACTCCTTGGAACTCCTTTCTTATCCGTTTAGGTGCCCCCCGAGCCGAATCCTTCAAGTAATTAGAGATATCGGCTCTTCAGTCGTCCGCTTTCAGGAAAGCATATTCGTGCTTGATAGATGTTGGTCGTGGCTTATCCCTAGGACCAATGTCGATCTCTTCTAGCTCATCAGCGGATGTAAACCCATACACAGGGCAAACGGTGGATGAGGGCAACAAAAATAATTTGGGCCGATCGCTTGAATCGGCCCCCTTTTCGCTTGCATCAGTCAAGGACGGTTTACACCTCATTATTTCTGATGGCGAGCATCTCCGCTACGACTACCCGAAATTTGTCGTGTCGATGATCGCTGCTTTTTTTTGTGGTCGATCGCGAGGATCGGCCGTACCACGGATGATTGTGGGCTTCTCTACTCGTAAGGCCGATGGATAAGACCAGCCTCACCCCGTTTTTGTAGCTTCAATACGCCGCCGTCTAGATTGATTCCGAGATCGGCTCTTGGTCTTCGCTTCCCGGGCGTTCATGCCAGCTATGGAGATCTCGATAGAATCGTTTGCGTGGATGACCTCCACTTCATCTCCATCCTTTGGATCGAATCGATGCATTATGGACGGATGCAGCAATTAGCGTGAATCAATCCCTTCCTAGCAAGGCGTGTAAGTGCTCTTGCTGTCCACGACGAAGAATGACGTGGGTACGGGTTTCTTGCCCACTTTCAGGTCCACGTTCAGTACGCCTGGCGTTCCCGAAGACTTACCGTTGAAGTCGCTCAACATGACGTTGGTTTTGATCAGATCTGCGGTGGGCGTCCCAAACGTCGTAGCATGGAGTATGGCATGATATTGACTGCCGCTCCGGTGTCCACCAACATCTTGCTGACAGGTTGCCCATTGATGTAACCTCGCAGGTACAGGGCTTTTAGATGTTTGTAACCCTTCTCACGTGGCTTCTCAAAGATAAGGCCGTGGGCCGCGATCAAGCGTACACGGGTAGCTCATCGATTCTTGGCGCGAATTCGATGGAATCGAACACCATGTTTGTGCCGGCCGATGTCTTTGCATCGGCTTTTACCGTTTGGGCGCCACTCTTTCCTGGTCGGGCGGTCTTCCGTTTCCACAGCTGCCTCACTTTGACGTCGGATCGGCCGTGCTTTCTTCAAAGCGTGGAATCTGCGCTTGACTTCCTCTAAGTTAGCCGCTGCACTCTACGCTTCTGGGTGTGTCTGAGTCCGTCGGGGCACCACCTTGGACGGTGATACCTGTCTTCGACCTTGTCATCCTTTGGCTTCTCGAGGTCTCCTGCTCGAGCGGACTCCTTGTGACGGCTCTGGGGCGGAAGAGGCCCTAGACGTTTGAATACTGACACTGGCCTCGTGTCCTCCTTCTGCTGATTGCATTCCGGGCAGTTGTCGACTGTAGGCAATCGGCTCATTCCTGCGCCCCAGCAATACTTGAAGAAAGGACAATCCCAATGCCTGTCTGCGCCTTCCTTCTCTTTCGACGGTCCCCTAGTAAGGTGCTCATATCTTCCGTCGTCTCTGTCGCGCTGGCGACGTTGGTCGTACTGGCGCTCATACTTGTTAAGGAGATGCGTGGAATGTGGCTTCTGATATCGCACTCTCCTCACTTGTTCCTCTGTTAAGTCTGCTTTATCCTTTGTGGGCCGGTCGCATGGACTAGCCTCCTTTCTTTCCTTGCCCGAGGCGACCACCGTCCTCCTTATCGTGTCATGGTGGTACCCGGACCGCCATATTAACGCCGACGAAATCCAGCTTACGCCTTGAGCGGCCGAAGTTCTACCATGTTGGCCGGAAATGGGTTTGTGTCCACTTTCATGGCGAAGCCCAAGGATCGACGGCCTTGTTCTATCGCCATTTGGATTTGGCGGCGAAGCTCTTTGCACTCGTTGGTGTGAGTGAACGAATGATGCCACTTGCAGTATGGTCTCCGTTCATTTCTGAGCCGTAGGGACTTTGTGGCCTTGGGTAACCTCGATTGCTTCTCCTTCAGCCAGATCGAATATCCGCCAGCTTTGCTCACATCGAAGTCGAACCCTTCGCAGCCCTTCTTTTTCACCCATTTGCAGCCACGAGATCGCCCCGAGCCCATTCAGCACGGCCACCTCCACAGTCTGCGTAGGATCTTCTTCTTGCATCGACCAGGCTTATCGGACGCTTGAATTTGTCTTGGTACAACTCAGTGGCGCCGCTCATACATCGCCGATTTACGGGCCATGTCGCCAATGAGTTGTACTCTACCGAACGCCAGTCCTTGATGGTCTTGAGAGACCCAACACCGCCACTCGGCTTCCTTCTCGATTAACGAGCCGAGTAACATCGGTTCTTAGCGATCTGGCGCTGGATGTACTCGGCTACAGATTTCTCCGCCGCAGACCGCAATGCCAGTCCGCAATGCCCGCTTGATCCGAATAGTGCTGGATGTGGAACCGCTCTTCGATTGCTTCCGGTATGAATCGAATCGGTGGTAGTGAGGTGTACCACCCAAAGGCTGGTCCTCGAGATTGCGCAAAGAATCTTACGCCGCATCGATCCGATGTCGAAATCATGCCTAGTTGTGCTGTATCGGCTTATGTGCTCGATCGAGCTTGACCCTTGACCAATGAATCTTGAGAACTCGGGGAGCTTATACTTGGGTGGCGGAATCGATCAAACTTCGTTGAATGCGGCTTTGGATAGCCGATTGTCCTTCTCTTGACGCGTTCAACCGTCCCTCAGATGGTACCGATTTGCTCCAATTGTTTGAGCTGTAGGGCTAGATTCTCATGACTTGCTCCAGTGGCATACTTGGCTAGCCACTTTGTTTGTCGGCGTCCATCCCAGCCATCGTTGCTCGGACACGCCTGCCGGAAGATCCTGCCGAGGACTCCGCCGAAACTCCTGCGGTTGCAATCTTTGGTGCGTGTCGATTCTGCGGTCCGACGCGTAGGCGCATATATATCCGTGTGGGATCTCCTTAGGTGGCTCAAACAGGAATTGGCATCGCTGGTCGCCTCCAGCCCTTGTGACGACGTGGCCGCCTGGCGGTTACGGGCGGCAAGTGCGAACGGGAGCTGTGGCCTGGTTTGGGCGGTCTTTCTCCTGGTGAGTCCCTAAAGTAGGTCCCGGAGTATTGATGCTTCATGATCTCCTGAACTACGCGCACCGCAACCCGCTCGAAAGCGTTCACCAGGCTCTCAGAATGGCGGTGCAAAGAATGAGCCACCATGTAGTTGACTTCCTGTCGTAGGGCTCTGGTGCGCTCCTCCGAAGGAACAGACAGATCCACCTCATTAAGAGCGCCCTCGGGGGAGAACCCTTTCCACCTGATGCCATGCGTACGGGTCCTCTCAAAAGAGCTGATGAGGTCTTCCTCGAAGAGGGCCTTGATCTCGTCGTGCCAGCCTTGTGCTCGTTAGGCGATCGTCGTAAGTGGTGATGCATTCTCCATCTCGATGTCGGGTGTTGATGTAGACGTTGTTGAATGTCCCACCGTGCGAGAATGTGTTGCCTGCCAAACCCACCGTGAGCAGCGATCGACAACACGGAGAGGGAGGCTCCCAGATCGCCTGGTGGGCCCTGGTCCCTCGGCGACGGCCGCAAAAGCTCCGACACGCCCCGGCTTGGTTCGAGGCGTGCCACGACCTATACCTGGTCGAAGGTGAAGGATTGCTCGATTGATTTCTGCATGATAAACAAGTATCGTAAAATTGAGCCGTAATCGGCTCCCGGTTTCCAGAATCGGCTCCTAAAGCCGATTGCCCCATGGTTCTGCGTTAGATTTATGATAACATGGGGTTTTGCTTGATCACTACAAGTTAAATCGATCTACGATAGTTTAATGTTTTCACCACGTATGGGCGTCCCCACGTAATTGAGCCTAGTACGTACAAAAGATGAAGAATATCAACCCTAGAGGAGGCCTAATAACCAACATAAAGCCAATTACCGGAACATCCTCTCTAGAACGAATAAGCCACATCCTTATGCATTACCGGATCGTTCAACCCGTTTGTAAGGCCTGATTACGTAGATATTAAACTAAACCTTGATGAACAAGGCACAACTATAACAGATCGAATCGACTAAATAAAGATCAAGCAAGGTGCTACCCTTGCACTTTGGGAAAAGGTGCAAGGGTAGCGAGATAGCTAGAGGTAGCATAACTTCGACGATAGTAATTAAAAAGCACCGATGCTAGCCTCAAACAATCTATGATAATGGTATTACTCGCCATCAACAATGCTTGATGCAGTAAAACCGGTGTAATAAGTAGATCGCCTAGATCGCAAGATGCGATCTAGGAAGCATAACTGCCGAAAGAAACCCTAAGAACAAGGGGTGGCGATCTTGAGATTGTGTTTGTTGTGAACGTGGTTGTTGTTTTCTTTCAATAACCCTAGGTACATATTTATAGTCCGGAGACTCTCTACTTTTGGAATAACTCTACAACTCTATCTTTACCTAAACATAAACGGAACCTAAACAAACACGAAACCTACTATGATACAAGATACACGGGCAATTCAGCCCAAATCTACGCACTAGGCCGATCCAACAACACGTTGAATATATGTATCTTCCAAGCCCATCTTGATCACGGCCCATCTCCGTCTTTAGCCAAAATATGGTGATAACAAGCATTCACAATGGATACAACAACAGCACCACTATGGGGAAGGTGAGATTTTCTCTTTACAGACAGATTTTCCAGTAGCATTATTTTATATCTGTGGTAGCAGATTTTTAAAACTATTGTAGCATAATGTAACACCTGATGTAGCACCAACCTGACAGTCAGCAAAAACAAACCTTATTTTGCAGCTACAACATTGAAAGCAGGGGCTGGAGTTCTACACGAGGGAGATCTTCACAAGATTCCAAAAGATGATTGAGAAATCTACCAGGTTTTATCCAATGCAGTTTGAGGGTGAAGGCATGTGCTTTGATATCATTCCAAACCCTGGTTATGGTGTCAAAACCTACCAGGTGCAAGTCCAGTTAGATGATGAGTGCTACAAGTGCGGATGCAACACATTTGAGATGTGTGGCCTTATATGCCCGCATATAGTGAGGGTGATGGTGCACTTGAATGTCCAGCAAATTCCAGAGAGATACATGCTACGAAGATGGTCTGCTGCAGCAACAATGCCTGCACCTAATCCCGGGACAAATACCATCAGATTTGGGATCCCATGAACCAATACTCTCAAGTACAATGCATTGTGCAGAAAGATGAATGAACTCGCTTCGGATGCTTGCTTCAGTGATGAAACATATGTTGATGTTTCCAAGATGATTGATGATGCGAAGCATCTTGTAGCAAATATGAGGAACACACAACATGCTACACAGGAGCAAGAAGTAGAGCAGCAAGGAGGAGGTCCAGAAATTTTGCTACAAGAGCAAAGTATTCCTCCACAGCATGGTGTAAACAATCAACAACAAGAATAAGAACGTAATGATGCTCCAAGTAGCACGCTCAAGAACCCTGCGAGGGTAAAGCCAAAAGGAAGACCAACCGAGAAGTCGAAGCGTAACAAACCATTGGTTGAGCTTCGTGATGAAGCAAATGCCAAGAGAAAGAAAAAAGCTCAAGAGACAAAGAAGAAGCAAACTGATGCAACGCCGAAGAATAAGAAGCCAAGAAAGCAAAAATGCCCATACTGCAATGAAGAAGGTCACACCGTGAAACAATGCATCTCCATGGAAGCACTAATTGCGGGGAATGCTGCGAAAATAGAGTTGAAACTACATGTACTACCAGAGAGTAGCATTTTTGTCATTACTATGTAGCATACATACAATATAGATGTAGCATCATCTTGATGCAAGATATGAATTTTGTGATATGACAGAATATTACAAAACTTGTTCTTATGAATGAATGTCACAGGTATATTTGCTACATTAAACCTAGTAGAAAATCTTGAACACCTGTGTAGCACACCATTTCTATGCATGTAGCAATATGGCTACACAGATGTAGCAAATTAACACCTGGGGTGGCCAAAAAAAATTGACAGCATGTCTAGGTAAATACTCATTTTTAGCATTTATGCAGCATGTATGTAGCATGTACAGAACTTATCAAATCAATCACACTATTTTAAGCTTCAGAAGACAATAATCAACATTCCAAACTTCAAAAGCTATATATAAAACCATTCCAAACATGTAGCAGATTTTATCCATCCAACATAACCTATCCACAAAAGATAATCCACAGATGCTGCAACAACGAACACATCCACGATTACATCAGTTTGAACCATTACAAAGTGCAAAATAAGATCACAAGGACGACATCAGTTTCAATGATTACATCAGTTTCAACCTAACTACGCTTCTTCTGTAACTCTTCTTCCATCAGATGTAGCATTGATCCTTTGTTTTGCCTTGCCTCAATCAGATCAGATGCAAGAAGTTTCCTTAGAAGTGGTACAACATTGTTGTCGAACTCCGGCATGACCTTGTCGGTGAAGATTTCCATGAAGAGCATGCTGAAGAATCCACAATCAAATCTGTCAAAAAACAAACAGATAGATTAGTAAAAAAACAAGCAGAAACTGATGTAGCAAGTGTAGGAACCTAAAATAGCAAGAGTTGTAAACTTAGGTAGCAATTAAAAAACAATAATGTAGCAAAAGTTGCAACTAGTGATCAGGACAAGGACTGAAAAAAGGTGAGCAAAATCTTACATGGTAGTTTGCTGCGGGTAATCAGGATTGGTTAGCAGGTAAGTGTCGAAGTTGATATTGTCTGCTAGTTTTGATTGCTTCACAAGAATTGCAAAGTTTGCGAACTGGAAAACAAAGCAAACACACTGCATGGTTAATGATATACAGCAAATAAAAGACCCAACTATAAATGTAGCAAACACAATGAACAAGTGTAGCTGGATTACTAACCAGATTGCGTGCATAATCATCCATCACACTAGCATCTTTGGACCCTTTCATTGAATCAAAAATATGCATCTGCTTTGCTACTAGGTTGATACAGGGAACTGCCCAATGGTTGAACTTCACAATAGGAAAGTATAGCTACATTCAAATATGAATTAATATTTATCATCTTGTATAGAAAGCAAACATGAACAAGATAGGAAGCAAGGATGTTAACTCACAAGGCCACACTTGAAAATCTTGAACTTTGCATTCTGCTCTTTCAACTCATCCATACATGCTTTAGCATTGAATGCTTTTGGATCAACAATAAGCTTCTCATGTTTTGTGTTGAAGATAAAAAGTAGTATGAGGCAGCAGCAAAAGCAAGTAAAATTTGCTACTATATGTATTGGTTCAAGAAGCACACAAAAGGTAGCAAAATGCTACCTTTCATAAAGTAGCATTCAATGTATTGGTTCAGCAAGCATAAAGAAATTAACGATAATGTAGCAGAGTACCTGTCATATGCATATTGTAGCAAGTAAAAGATCAAGAAAATTGCTACTTACCACAAAGTGTTGCGTGAAAGCGTACTTCCTCTTCTGTCGTGCACTTTTCTTGCAAACAATGTCCAACTCATGGTTAAATTTCTCAATCCAAACATTCATCAACTCACTATCTAGATTTTGGCGCGGCCGAAGCGATGTTTGGAAAGTTCTGTAGCAGGTATAATACCGCCCAATCTCCACAAAAACTGGCCTGCACAAAGGAATACACATGTAGCAGATAGTTTTACATAAAGTAGCAAACAGTTCAATCTAAAGTAGCAAAAACAATAAAATAAAGTAGAAAACAGTTCAATCTAAAGTTGCAAAAACTATGTACTAAAGTAGCAAACAGTTCAATGTAAAGTAGAAAAATAAATGAACTAAGGTAGCAGGTAGTTCAATGTACAGTAGCAAAAACTATGAACTAAAGTAGCAAAAAGTTCAATGTAAAGTAGAAAAATGAATGAACTAAGGTAGCAGGTAGTTCAATCTAAAGTAGCAAAAACTATGAACTAAAGTAGCAAACAGTTCAATCTAAAGTAGCAAAAAAATGAACTAAGGTAGCAGGTAGTTCAAGCTACAGAAGATTCAATGGAAAACTATATCCTACAAGTGAAAAAAGTAAGTAGCAAAACACATTGACACATGTAGCAATCAGCTAGATGCAAAAACATTACTTCAGAGTAGCAAAAAACATAAACTTACGGTGCCCTATCCTTCGGATGGCCCTTGAATTTCCGACCATTCATCACAAATGTGGAGTATGTTTGTTCTACATCTTCAGAGACCTTCATCTTTTTCAACTTTGGAGATGTGAGATCCTCCTTGGCAGCCCTCTTAAACCTTGTCTTCTTCTCATGTGTCAACAAACCTGAGCTACCATCTCCTTTAACACTTGACTCAATGTTAACAACAACTACAAAAGGAGAAAACAATTGTGTGTTAAGCAAACAAGCGGAAGCATATCTAAGAAGCAAACAAGCGGAAGCATATCTAAGAAACTACAAGAAAATGTTCATACCAGGTGCAATGGGAACAGCAGGTGTCGCAGGCTCTACTGAAGCGAAAGGTGCAAGATCGACCAAAGTGGAAGGTGCTGCTTGAATACTCTCAGAGGCATTCGAGGCAGTGGTCACGGCAGCGGTTGGGGCATCACAGGAAGGTGGGAGAGACTGTGAAATGCAAAACTCTGCATACTCATCGGTCCCAGGTTCGAAAAGATCAAACGGGGGTTTGTCCGGAGCATTGGCCCAAGCTTCATCAGAAATATCGTTCCTGGGGCTGTGAATTGGAGACCTGTCAGGGCTAACAACATCCGGATGCTCAGTAGCATCAGCTCCCTTGCTCGTAGAATCAATGATTATTGCTGCTTGAGAAACATCGACATGTTTTGTTGCTACAGGACCACCTTGCTCCACAGCATCATCTGCAGCACCACCTTGCTCCACAGCATCATCTGCAGCACCATCAGTATCCTTAGCAGCTGCTGCAGCAACACCATGGTCCTCGGTCTCCGATGTAGCATAAAGCTTCTCATCATCCTCAGTTTCTGAACCATCATCATCCTGCAGCCGATCATCATCTGCTGTACTTTTGGTTGGAAAAACAACACTTGGTCCAGCTTCTTCTTTACTTGATGATTCAACATCAACCAAAAGGGAAGACATGCGTTGAGCCTGCATGCGCTTCAATCCAGCAGAAAGGTTTTGTCAAATCAACATCTGCTTCAAAAATAGCCTTGTGCTTCTCATACAATGCATTGAAACGAGGGGGAACCTGTTAGCAAACATTAGAAGCAAGTTAGTAAACCAAAGACAAGATAAATGATGAAATTCTAAGCATAGCATCTCGGATTCGTCACCCATCGCCGCTATCGCGGCGTACGGTCACGAATCCTCGAAAAATATTGTGTAATAAAATTCTATTAAGCTTCTTTTGCATACGGGTAGATAATTTGGGGTAACTTATCCACCACCCCCACCCTAAGTCGTCAACATACATAAAGCGTAAACCTTAGTCCGGCGGCTCGGATTAAATGCCGTCGACGCGCTACCGTCGTGCAGGCGAATTTCGAAAGGGTTTTAGATGAGGCGGAGTCGCTCGCGTTGACGGCGACTCCGCCTCGGTACCC
Source organism: Avena longiglumis (assembly GCA_030063025.1). Classification (NCBI taxonomy): domain Eukaryota; kingdom Viridiplantae; phylum Streptophyta; class Magnoliopsida; order Poales; family Poaceae; genus Avena; species Avena longiglumis. Next base: position 18,903,911 of record CP125975.1, read on the forward strand.
TAACACCGAGGCTAACGCATAAAGAGTAGCAAATTCATAAAGCTAATGTAGCAACAATTATATACTAAAATAGCAAAACATAATAACTAAAAATTTTCAGAGTGGAAGCAAACCAATAAAGCTAATGTAGCAAAACCTATAAACTAAAGTAGCAAAACATGTAAACTAAAGTAGCAAAACCTATAAGCTAATAAAGCTTATGTAGCATATCCAATAAAATAAAGTAGCAAAACCTATACACTAAAGTAGCAAAACCTATATACTAAAGTAGCAAAAACTATAAGCTAAAGTAGCAAAACCTATAATACATGTTCACTGATTGCAAAAAGAGGTAGCAGAGCAATGTAGCTAAGTAGCAAAATCAATGCACTGAAGTAGCAAACAAATAACATCACAGTAGCAATTTCATATCTGCAAATCCTGGCTGCTAGGGAAATTTAGCCATTCATTCAATGAAGCCGAAGGACTAACATCAACATCTTCCACTGGAGCAGGTTTGTTGAAATCATCATAACCAGGAGCAGTACCATAAGGTGTTGCAGACAATGGGAGGAACTACACACAATAAAAAGTAATGTTAACATTAAGAGGATTAACGAAAGAATAGAATGTTTGTGGTGCTGGAAAGAACATTACATCTCGCCTGCAGAAAACAGTTTTGTTCGATAAAATCTTCCTATCCGAGTCATTTTGTACAACAAAAGTGAAGTCACTGGTCTTGACAAAGCATACTCTAGGCAATGACTTGTCAAACGTGTGATCACAGGGTGGGAAATCCAAATGATACATATAAGCAATCTACAAAAAGAGGCCAAATAAAGTTAGTAGTAGCAAAACAAACGCTGCAAACCGCTACACACAAATATAAAAGATGGTAGATAACTTACACCAAGAAGAATGAATGGGCCAGTTATCCAAAACTCAAATTTGCTACAGTCCTTTGGAAAAACATGTGCTTGCTTCTTCTTTTTCTGAATATTGCTCACAGTTTGCATCAACAGACCCAAGAAATGCTCATCCCAAGCATACTCATCTATTTTGGTTGGGTCAGCCATGAGACCAACATATTCCAAGTTAATATGGTTCGAGCTTTTTGGAGCAACAACAGTGGCCAGGGAAACAAGATCCCAAGTGCGAATGATGGTTTCCTCATCTGTATCAGCACAATTCTTCAAGATATTGATAGCAGTTGCTAACTCTGCCCTCTTCTTCCCAGCATGGTAGAGGTCTCGAATCTCATCAAGCTCTGCACCTCCAGTAATAGAAAGATCGATAGGCTTGCTCCCGCAGCGGATTCCAAACACTTTCCTCACCATATCCGTGGTAAACACCATCTGGTTCTTCCGAAGCTTGTACTCACGGAGACGAGCAGAAGTATGTGCAACAACAAAATCCGTAAGCTCATTAGGAATCCTAAACTGTGCAACATTCAACAATGCTCGAAATGCACTCTTTGACTGAATAATCTGGTTCTTGGCTGGAGAAAGGTTGTCCGCAAGGATACTCAAACGCTTGGCACCGAAACGGTCCTTCGACATCCAGATATCCTCCTTGACATTACTCGCTCCCTCGCCAACTTTCTTGCGGCTCACAACAACCTTTTTGCCCTTTTTGCTCTTATCAACAGCAGTAACCTGCAGCAAAAGGAAAATAGAAACATGTATGGTTATGGTGTGACCTCAACCTCCAAAAAATCTACATGTAGCAACCAACCAAAAAATAGAATGCAAACAAAAAAAGCTACATAAAGATACATATATAACCAAAAAAACCTAGCATGTAGCATACAAACCAAAATTAGCAAAACAATCTAAAAAAGCTACATATAGCATGTCAACATATCAACCTAGTAGCAAAAACCTGCTGAAAAAAAGCTACTACTGAATACTGCTAACAAAACTGTCAGTTAGCAGCAACTTTGGTGGTTGTACCTAGTAGCAAAATCCTAGTACTAAAGTAGCAAAATGATAGTACTAAATTAGCAAAATCATAATACTGCAGTAGCAAAACTATTAAACATTGGACTACTAATCATACTACTGGGATTACCAAAAATGCACAAGTAGCAAGTAGCAAAACTACTGGGATTACCAATCATACTACTAGGACCAAAATCATAATGCACAAGTAGCAAAACTACTGGACTAGCAAATCCTAGTACTAATCATACTCCTAGTACTAATCCTAGTACCAAAAATCATAGTACTAATCATGCTATTGCAGTAGCAAATCCTAGTAGCAAGTAGCAAATCCCAGTACACTATGTGTCTGTTTGGTTCTGCTGTGGATTCTAAAAAAGCTGCTGTGAACTGTGAACTGTAAAAAAGCTGCTGTGGCCAGGGAATCGTGTTAAATCTATAAGTTGTTTGGCTGGAGCAACTGTGAAACTGTAGATTTTTTAGAAACTGCTGTAATACCCCTGAGGTCTTGAGAGATTTTAATTGACCGCTGAAGCACCCATTTTTCTTGGACCGACATGTACCCCGCAAATAACAACGTTAACAATAGAAAGATCAACCTTTGAAATGTTACACACGGATAAAATTTATATGATTCACCGATGATGTCCTCTATCAACATAGCTATCATATTTCTGTATCACTGTAACACAAGATGTTGCTATTCTCTATTTTAAAAATTATTCATTGTATCCTCGTTCTCCTCCCCTGAATGTCATCAGGTTATGTTTGTGCCATACTGTATCGATCTGGTGAAATCTAGCAAAGCTAGCTATAACTCGGGTATGTGTGCTAGCAATATCCATCGATCTAGACCAGCTAGCAAACAAGTTACTAGCTAGCTTGAACATCCGTACATCGATCATTCAATCTTGGTTGGGGAGAGGCGCCGCACAGGCAGTAAGCAACATGGGCGTTATTTTCGTCTTGATGGGAGAGGCGCCATGTAAACCAGCCAACTTGCCGATGTGAGCGGAACCAGTGGTGATTAGGGAGACCGTACTAGCTGGCACCATAGGGGAGGGGCCGGCCAGCCGGATGGACGGGGCTGCACAGGAAAAAGGAGACGTCACGGGAAGAGAGATGCCGATCGTAAGCGACATGAGAAAAGAAAACGAACCGGTATGACTAGCTAGGGGCATTGGTGGGTAATTAATCTAGAAAATTAAGAAGCCAACGCGATGGAAGCAGGGGTACAGCTGCTTTGAGAATAACGCTAATAAAAGCTGGCTGCGTTGGTGGAATCGGCTATGAAAAATTTCCGTTCGGTTAGCTTTTAGCTTTGTTATAGCAGAAGTTGGTTGGAGAAGCAGAACCAAACACACCCTATATCATACTAGAGTAGCAACTACTGGGATATACACTATATCATACTAGAGTAGCAAATCCCAGTACACTATATCTATCATACTAGAGTAGCAAAAAATAAACTAAAGTAGCAAACATATACACTAGAGTAGCAACTAGCAAAACTACTTGACTAGCAAATCCTAGTACTAATCATACTCCTAGTACTAATCTTAGTACCAAAAATCATAGTACTAATCCTAGTACTAATCATGCTACTAAAGTAGCAAAACACAGTAGCAAGTAGCAAAAATCCCCGTAGCAAATAGCAAAAAATGGAAGCAACAACAGAACGGCGGTTGCCGCCGGGTCATCACCTCAACGTTCACGCCACCGGACGTGCTCCCTCCTGCCGCATCGCTCGTCGGCGGCGGTCCCATCACCTCCTGCCGCCTAGGGTTCCTGCGCAAAATCAGAGAGGGGAGGTTAGAGAGGGGAGGACGGCGGCACAAACCGAGGATGGGCGGCGGCGCTCGGCAGCGGTCGGCGGCGAGCAAGGATGAACCGGTCGGCGGCGGCCGGGGGTTAATCTGCGGGAAAGAAGAGCAGAGAGAGATTAGAGAGGAGAGAGGAGAGAGGGAGCAGAGCCGGGCGAGCACGAACCGATGCGCGGCGCTCGGCAGCGGTCGCCGGCAGTCGACGATGAATGGTTCGGCAGCGGCGCGGCGTCGCACCGTGGTCGCCTCCTCGGTCTCCTCTCCGTCGCCTCTCCTCTGCGGTTCGAGTGTTCCAATCATGCGAGGAGGAAGGAACCGCACGACCCGTATATCGCGGAGCGGTGTAGCAACTGCAACTAAGAGGCCACGTGGCGCAAAATTGACGGCCAGATCAACTAAGATCGAACGGCTCCGGACCCGGGGGAAGGGACGACGGGATCCCCCAGGGGAATAGTATCATTTTCCTTTTTCTTTAGCGAAAAGGGAAGCCTTGAACTAGACCTTCAACATAGGGCCGGATAAGAGATGGCCTTCTATTGATTTCACGGCCCAAAAGATAGTGCTGCCTCCGTGTCTCTTGTTTCCTCATAACTAAGAATTTAAAATCTAAATAATTTTTGATTAATATTCAAGAGAAGGTTGCTAAAAAACATCATTTTAAATAGACAAGTGAACTCTCTTATGTGCTCCATGTCTTTGCTTATTTCCTACTTCTACAATGGTATTTCCTAAAAAAAACTTCTACAATAGTACTTTGACATGAGTGTTACTTAATTCCAGTAGGGCTCTTGCAACAACATGTAGGGTTCCTCCTATATAGGCTACTTCATTTCCTAACTTCTCCGTCTCCACCTAGCATTTCCACATGAGCACAATAAAACAGCGCTAAAATAGTTTTTGGGTGCTCCTTTTTGTTGTTTAAGCGCGCGGGGAGGCGGTAGCATTTCCGGAAGCGCAAACTTACAGCGCGCCGCACGCATAGCAAAAAAAGTCCTAATATAGCAAAATCGACTTTGCCGGAGATATCGCCGGAGACCCTCGGCGAAAAAACATTGTTGGAGACCTCATAGCAAAACATTTACATTATTGTAGCAAAACCACAAAACTCTTGTAGCAAAATGTTTTATCTAATATAGCAAAGAGGACATCGCCAGAGACACCACAGGAGACCTCGTAGCAAAACCGTAGAGATTGGTTCTAGCAAAAAGAATTTGGAAAGTAGCAAAAAATATATATAAATACATAGCAAAAATAAGAAAAAAAGTTACGAAACAAGCCAACTAGAGTAGCAAGCGCTCTAAATTGTGGTAGCAACATCGGACGCCGTATGTAGTGAAGTCGTCAGTCGTCGGTAGCATCTCCGACATCCCCTTGCAGCAACACTCAGATCAGCAACCTCATGTCGGTAGCGAGGCGATGCGATAGACGACGCGCGACACCACCACTGGTAGGAAGTATTCCCTCGCCTTGATGCGGAGGAGGAGAAGCGGCTCGCCGGAGAAGAAAACCACCTGGAAAAGGAAGGAGCTCATGGGAGGCGACGCGTCGGCGCGAGATTCTTACAGCGCCGGAGGATTCCAGGGGCATGGTGGCGGGACGATCCTTGCCTTCATTGATGTTGACAGTTGCGGAAAGGGCGGCGCTAGCACGCAACAAGGTCAACGGCGTTGTCGCCGACAGGAGGAAGCATGTGCGGCGGGCGCACGATGATGAGAGCTTTAGGTCGAGGTAGCGAGGCGCGGGAGCTGCGACAGGCGGCATGGCACGAATCTGCGCAGCTCACGGCGTGCGACGGCGAGCGAGCAAGCTACAGCGCGTGGGCGACACCGGATGCGGGCGTACGCATTTAGAAGAAGAAAAGGGGAAGGGATAAGGTTCGTGGGACCCACCGCGGGCAGGTAGCATGAGGGATCGGGATCGACCGGAGTTGGGCCGTCCTTGCTACCGCCCCCTCTGGGCGTTGTCGACACCGGTGGCCCTGCACCATCCAAGCCATCGTGGCCTCCTTCGCTAGGCGATGGCGCACCGCCGCACGATCCTGCGTTGGAGGCAGGCGAGGCACATTCTCTCCCTCTCCCGTGCCATCATAGCTGCGTCGTGGTTGTGTGCTACCCGGCCCTCCTCCGCCGGATGTCAAGCCATTCGGATGGATTCCGGGTTCGCCACGTCGTGGCGCTTTGTAGCCACCATGGACGACGATGCTGCGTTCATCTCTGCGAGCCAGTCATTGAAGTCGAGGACTATGACTTGTAGGGGTTCGTAGCATGGAAAACAAAAAAATTCTATCGCATGCACACAAACAAGCCAAGATCTATCTACTAGATTGTAGCAACGAGTCGATTAGAGTACTCACCCTCGAAGATTCCAAAGCGGTTAACGAGAGCAGATTCTCGCGTAGACGATCCTTCCGGCGCTGCGTTCCGACAGCGCTTCCGCAGTCGGTCACACGTTTGGTACTCGATGAAGACCTTCCTCTCCCTTGTTCCAACAAGCAGCGAAGGTTGTAGTTCTCCCCTCGTGGTTCCGGCAGCACGACGGCGTGGTGTCGGAAGTAGAGGGAAAATCCTGCCGGGCTTCGCCTAAGCCGGAGCAGGTTATGGTGGATCTAGGTTTTCTGGTGATCTAGGTTTAGAGGGCCGAAGAGGAGGAGGTGGAGTCAGCAGCGGCTAGGGCGACGGTGACGAGCCGGCGGCGGCGGATCAAGGTAGGGAGGGCTGGTTGTAATCTCTTGGGGCAGCCCCTCCCCTCTATTTATGAGAGGGAGGGCAGCTTGAGAGAGGGGAGTTTGAATCTTTCCCCAAATCCCTCTTTTTGTTGGAAGGAAAGAAGGACTCTTTCCTTCTTCCACTAGTAAACCATTGTTCCAGTTTGACTTTTCAAACTTGCCTTTTGACTTGCGATTTGGAGCTTAATTCCTCTCTTGCAAATGTCCAACCAAGTGACCTAGGACATGATTCAATCATTCCACTTAACCATGACACATTCATGAACCATTCCACTTCCGGTCCGGTGAACCTTCTAGACCCTTCTAGAACCTCTCCGATGAAATCATCGGAATCATTTCCGAACTCCGGATTTAGACTTTCCTTATATGAATCTTATTCTCTGGACCATTCCGTATCTCCTCATGATATCCCGGATCCCATCCGAGACTCCGAACAACATTCGGTCTCCCTACTTACATTCTATATCTACTAAACTACATCGAATCCTTAAGTGTGTCTCCCTACGGTTCGTGAATTATGCGGACATGACCGAGACACTTCTCCGATCAATAACCAATAGAGGAATATGGAAATTCATATGGCTCCCACATATTTCTACGATTACTTTGCGATTGAATGAACCACTTGCATACGGTACCAATTTCCCTTTGTCTCGCAATAGTTTACTTATCCGAGGTTTGATCGTCAGTATCTCTGCATACCTAGTTCAACCTTGTTACCGATAAGTATTCTTTTCTCGTTCCGTGATATGTGATCTCTTGTGAGCCAGTCACATGCTTGCAAGCTAATTGGATGACATTCCATCGAGAGGGCCCAGAGTATATTTGTCTGTCATATGGATGGACAAATCTCACTCTTGATCCATGTGCCTCAACACATACTTTCCGAACACTCAATGCCACTTTTATAGCCACCCAGTTACGGTGTGGTGTTTGATGTCATCAAAGCATCCTTCCGGTGATGGTGATTAGCATGATCTCATGGTCGAAGGAATTATGTTAGTATGTATCAGAAAGCTTATAGCAAATGAACTATTGAAATGACTTGATCTTTATGCTATGCTTATTTATAGGAGTATGTCCATCACATCATTCTCCTAATGATATGATCTTGCTGTTAACAACATCTCAATGTTCATAACCGGGAAACCATGATCATCTATCAACCAACAAGCTAGTATTACAAAGAGGCTTTTCCAAGGACTTTAATTTAGTTTACAAATCACACAAGTATTAATGTTTCCGGTTAATACTATTATAGCATGAATGTAAACATTTACCATAAACACAAATATATAATAATAACTACTTTTATTATTGCCTCTAGGGCATATCTCCAACATGGCCTGCCGGTAGCGGTAGCGGGCGTCGAGGTTGGCCTCCATGGACCTGGCCACCTCCCGCTCCCTGGCCTCCTCCAGCGCCTCGAGTTCAGCACGCTGTGCGGCCTCCATCGCCGCCTGGACCTCAATCTCCGCTTTCTCCTCCACCGCGTCCTACATCTCCCTTGCCGCCACATTGGCTCCCTGGCCCGAGAGCTCCTTAGTCATGTGCTGGTGGCCTTTGACCCCCGGTGCCGCCGAGGCCCATGACAGTGCAATGACGTGATGTTCGATGGAGTCCTGGGTCGCCTCACCACGCGCCATCTCGGTGGAGGCGAGGATGGCCTTATGTCGGTCCAGGCCTCCCTCGCCAGCTTCGTCCCAGCTGGCCCAGTAGATGTGTCTTCCTGCTCCTCCTGATCTAGTCCACCAGTGCCGCGTCAAGCGCCGCGTCCTCCCTCTCTGCTGGGGGGTGGGTACCAAAGCCAGGCAGCCTCATCGAGCTGAGCCCAAGTGGTGGGGAGGCGCCTATGCATGGTGGAGTTGTGGGAATGGCCTGGTAGATGTGCCTCCCCATCCCCTCCTGCGGTTCCTTTTTATAGACCGATCGGTGCCCCTTGGAAGGAAACGGCAAGGCCGCGAAAGTAAAGAGTTTGGCTAGTGGGAAACAATGCGCCCCGCACAGGAATCGCCGATGGGACGCCTGTCGGTAGCCATCGCCATTAATGACAGCCTGAGGCGTTGTCAAGAGAGCTTGCGGACTGCGGGGACCATTATGCGGGAGGGGGCGTTGGGTACATAGCCACCTCCAAATGGATCGGCCTTGCACGCGCGGTCCTCCCCAACCCGCAAACAGACTGATTCAGACAGATTTGCGGTTCGTTTTGCGTGGGTGCGGCATCTCCATGCTCCCCAAATCTTAGAACATCTCCAGCGAGATCCCAAAAGGCTTTTTCCTGGCCGGTGAAACATCTCCAGCGAGATCCCAAGAGGCTTTTTCCCGGCCAGTGAAACATTTTCTTCCCAGTCGGTCCCTAGGAGCTGAAGTATCACCGGATTAGGCCGAATTTTCATCTGACACACTACAACACGGAGCTCAGGCCCTAGCGCTTATAGACGCCGAGGCACAACCTTAGTCGTCGCACTCGTGCTGACGCGAAAAAAAACCTTCCAGGGATAACTACGTCAGGGATTGTGCAACAGCGGCGGATTTTTTGGCTCGACACAACATGACCCGCCGAGCTAGCACTTCCGCGGCGTGGCAGTGGATGTGCCTCGTTACGTTAATAAAGACGGTGAAACTTTAATGACGTGTCACATGTTGTAAATGCAGTGGTTTGTACAACATCACCTATCTAAATAATTAATTACAATACCATTAATCAAAGTAGCAGCAGTTTACAATTATTAATTTAGGAAGCTAATTGCATTCAAATTTAAAATTCAATTTTATTGAGAGGATATTTATGTTACACTGCAACCACTTCTCATAAGGATATAATCCTTGTATTCAACTTCTCTTCTAGCAAGAGAATCTGAAAAAGGGGTTTTATCCCCACTAATTCTTCTAACAAGCAAATTATGAAAATAAAGAACAAAGCAATGAGGAAAAGGACATGGTTATTTGGCCCCGGAGCTCATATGCACCCTTTATTTGAATTTGATTTTTGTCAAAATTTGATATACCAAAAAGATTCAAAAAAAATATGTACACGTAGAACTTCAAGTTTTAGGTGCGCGCAAAGTCGTCACTACTAGGAAAATGGCTATAGGTAATCATCACATCCGTGGCTCACATGGTTAAAGTGCCCCATGGCTAAAACAGGCGTGGCTCACCTATGGGCAGTGCCCTACTAGTAACTAGAACAACCGTGGCGCACATGACCATAGTGCGCCACAGATATGTGTGGGTCAGGGCCCTGTTGGCCGCACGCCAAACATCTGTAGCGCACATAGGGTAGGTGCGCTACGGTTGTTAGTGCCAACCGTGGCGCACATGGAGGGGGTGCGCTACGCCTAAGCGCATGCCCCCCTCTACTGTGAAACGACCAAACACATAAATGGCGCACTATGGCATGTGCGCCACGGATGTTACTCCTCCCTGTGGCGCACTAGGGCAGAGTGCGCCACGGATGTGTCGATTTTTTTTTACAGCACTTTATGTGCACATGTGTGACCACATCACCACCCCACACTTCACTTTTCCCTTCTTCTTCCTCCTTAGATCTAGTCGGGATCTTCTCCTTCCCACCTCAATTTCTCCACCCATTCACCATTTTTAGCATGTAGAACTTGCCTTGGATGTTACATAAGTAATAGAGGAAGGTCTCCGGTCTCTCATCTCCTTCTCCGGTCTCGCGTGCACCTCTCCTTTCCATCTTTCTCGCGATTGGTCTCTCATCTCGGTAAGTTGTCCATGTAAGGATGTGTTCATGTGTATATGGTATGCTCATATGTATGTAGATGATCGATGCTCATGATGTGTGTATGGAGAGGATCGATGGTCATATTTGTGTGTATATGGAGAGTATCGATGATGCTCATGCATGTGTGTATGGAGAGGATAATGATATGTTCATGTGTGTATGGATCGGTCTCTCTCTTGTGTTTGTATGTGAACAAGTTGCCATTTGTTTTGCCAAAATGTTGATTCATTTCCATTTTGGCAAGACTTTGGCATTTCGCAAAGGTCCTAATTTTAGGATAGGTCATGCCGAAATTTTCTATCGACCATTGCATGCATGCATTCATATATGTGGTTCTAATAGAATTCTAATTGTACCGTGTAGACCGTGCAGGAAAAATGGTCCGCATAATGAGCGAAGGCATTGTGGCTAGATTTTTGAAATGTGCGACGGCCGACATGATACGAAATAACAAGACGGATATAAGATGTCTGTGCATAAGATGCAAACTCAACTGGGTGATCGACCCAGATTCCGGGAATCTGCAGGTGCACCTGCTCCACCATGGTTTCATGGATGGATACACTCGTTGGATAAGCGATGATGAAGACGATGGAGACGGTGAAGGTGGCCAACATGATGATGATCATCATCATGGCGAGAACGGGCGAGATGATGAAGAGTCTCCTGGAGATGGTGAAGGTGCGAGCGGGGCATCGGATGATGATGATCTAGATGGGGAGGAGCGATGATGGAACAACGTCAGTGGGTGCGGGAACCTTATGTGCAAGAGCTGCTTCTCAAGCGCATTTAGTAACGCCAGGGCTGCCGCTAGAGAGAAAGCCAAGCTTGCGCAACTTGAGAAAGACGCGGTTACTCCATTGTATGAAGGATGCAGGCCCGATGATACCCGGTTGAATGTCACGCTCAAGGCTATGGAGATGAAGGCAAAACACAAATTGAGCGACGCAAGCTTCGACGATACGATGGCATTCTGGCACGATCGTCTCCCGGAGGGGAACACATGTCCAACTAGTATCGAGGACGCCAATAAAATCGTCTGTCCTCTCGATCTACCGCACGTTAGATATCACGTATGCATCAACGATTGCATCATTTATTGGGGCGAGGACGCGGAGAAAACCACATGTCCGGTGTGCGGCGTGTCGATACAAGAAAGGGAAGAAAGCACCTCGAAAAGTGGTATGGTACTTTCCTATCACTCCTCGTCTGCAGCGCTATTTCGCGGACCCTAAGGAAGCGAAGCTCATGCGATGGCATGCGGAAAGGAAGAAGGCAGGAGATGATGATGATGACCCCGAAAAGGATGAGCTGCTGACGCACCCTTCAGATGCTAGCCAGTGGAAAGCATTGGACCTCGAATTCCCATAATTCGGTGGAGATTCGAGGAACATCAGGCTTGGTGCGAGCACCGATGGACTCAATCCGTTCGGTAGCCAGAGCAGCACACACAGCACTTGGCCCGTGTTTGTATGGATGTACAACCTCCCTCCATGGTTGTGCATGAAGAAGAAGTACATACAAATGAGTATGCTAATTCAAGGGCCGAAATAACCTGGTATCGACATCAATCTGTATCTCGGGCTGTTGAAAGAGGAGCTAGCCACGTTATGGGAATCTGGAGCCAATACTTACGACGCCGTCGCACAAGATTATTTCACTATGAGAGCCGCGTTGGTCACTACGGTGCAAGACTATCCAGGTTGCGGGTATATCTCGGGGCAGGTTATCCAAGGATTCTGCGCACCGGAGGTGGCTCAGCAAGAATGATCCATAGAGAAAACGTGGAGACCTGTTCGATGGCAAATCCGAGACCCGAGGAATCCCAGAGCGTAGGAGCAGCGAAGAAGTGGAAGAGTTCTTTGAAAACCTGGAAAGATTGTCCTAAGCACGGAAAGAAGCGAAGAGGCGCAACAAGACAAGCATTGATGAAGGTATGGAAAACAAGGTCTGTTTTAAGGAGTTGTCATACTAGAAGTTTCTCCGCGCCTCATAGCCTCGACATCATGCATATCACGAAAAACGTGCGAGAGTCCGTCGCCACCATAATCAACATGCCAGATAGGACGAAAGATGGTCCGAAAGCAAGGCACGACCTGATATGCTTGGGTATCCGGAAGGAGCTTCACGGAGGACGCACTACTCCTGATGATCAGGAAGATGACGATGATCATGAGTCGGAGACGACACAAGGTCGTCGGAAGGGTAAAAAGTTTAAGAAGAACGAATATTACTGCCCTCCTTCTTGTTTCACTCTAATCCAGGATGAGATCAAACAGTTTTTCAAGTGCCTTCTAGGAGTCAAATTTCCTTACGGCTACGCGGGAAAGATAAGCAGATACCTAGACGAGGCAAAGCAGAGGTTCAGTGGCATGAAGTCTCACGACTGTGTCGTGCTAATGACGCAGGTACTTCCGGTCGCACTAAGAGGGATAATGGACGAGCACGTACGTGAAACGTTATTTGGCCTCTGCAAGTTTTTCGACGTCATCTCTAGGAAGTCGATTGGCGTGAATCAGCTCAGGAGGCTACAGGAGGAGATCATGGTGATACTATGTGAGCTTGAGGTCTACTTCCCACCCGCATTCTTCGACATTATGGTGCATCTGCTGGTCCATGTCGTGGAGGACATCGTACAACTCGGGCCGATGTTCCTCCGTAGCATGATGGCGTTCGAAAGGATGAACAGACACATCAAATGATACGTTCGCAACAGGTCCCGTCCAGATGGAAGCATAGCCAAGGGCTTTCTGGCCGAAGAGTGCATCTCTTTCTGCACGAATTATCTAGACATCGAGAACCCTGTCGGTCTTCCCGTCAACAGGCACCTTGGCAAGTTCGACGGATCTGGTCACCGAGAGGGTCATCGCATACTGCATGCAGACTTCGATTTTCGACGCATGAGACTTTGATCGAGCAAACCTCGTCGGCGCTGACATTTAGAACTGGTCGATCCTTGGAGTGAAGCACAAAAGGTTAATCGAGAAGAAGTACAGTGACCGGGGCATACAGAGGACGCAGGGAGAAATAATCAAAGAGCACAACTCAGATTTCACGCGTTGGTTTAGGCAAACGCTCCTTGATAATCCCCCGCGATTGCATTCTTCTGACACGAAAAATATCATATTCACCTTGTCGCATGGATCGAGGCAAAACCTGGTGACCTATCAGGCGTATGATATGTGAATGTGCTGCGACGGGATTGTTCGCCTTGTGCTATGCACAGGTCCAGGTGTTGTGCATCCTACTTGGCGAACGGTTCCATCGTAGCATATTCCTGTGTCGAACAACCTAGTTATATATGAGGCATGCTTTTTGAGTTTGGTCTTTTTGATTTAGGAGTACTTTCTATAAGTGTATATTCATATGCGACTTTAATTATATTTTTTTTTTCAATCACCGGTTAATTATTATTGTCAACTTATAGATGACGTGGTACATCGTGTACAAGGGACGGGTTCCCGGAGTCTACGATAATTGGGAAGACTGCCGGAGACAGGTACACCGTTTCAGCGGCAATAGCTACAAAGGGTGCAACACTATGGCGGAGGCGGAAGCTAGATACACGCGCTATCTAGCGGAAGTTAGGACAAGGAACCGGATAAATACCAACACCTTCGTCGCGGCGGTGATCATGCTTATCTTCTTTGGTTGTTTATCCCGCGTTTGTGTCTAGCTAGTTTAGATGTCTAGGCGAGCTTCCGAGCTCTAACTTGTTCGATCGACACATGTATTCGCATGTCACCAACTACTTTGTAACTTGATCGAAACAATGTAACTTATACTATGTATTCATGTATGAGACTTATCTATATGTATTTGTTTCAATCTTGTTTTTCAAATTGTGTATTTATATATATAATTGTATATCTTGTATCTGTGTGTATATCTGCTGTAATATTGTATATAATCTATATTGTATATAATCTGGCTCGGAAATTAAAAAAAAAAACAAAAAACACATATGTGGCGCACATGATATACCTTTTGTGGCGCACTACACCTAAAGCGCACTTTAGAAGCTTAGTGGCACACTGGGAAGTGCGCCACAGAAGATCCTACGCGTAGCGCACCTGCCCACATAGCCGTGGCGCACTAGCAGGTGCGCTTCGCCTATCTCGACACAACCGTGGCACACTAGTCAGTGTGCCACAGCTAGGAGATAGCCGTAGCGCAAGGCACATGGCGCACTGCTGCGCCACATATGATCTTTTCAAGTGCGCCACTAACTGATGTTTTCCTAGTAGTGCGTTTCGTAAGAAAAACATTTTGGATGACTTGTACAGAAAAGACAAAAATACCAAAAAAAATAAAAAAAATATGTGCACGTAGAAGTTCAAGTTTTAGGTGCGCGCAAAGTCGTTTCATGAAAAAAAAAATTTTGGGTGACTTGTACAAAAAAAAGACAAAAATTGGTGCTAAAGTAACGTGCTACAAAAGACAACCTTTTGTCTTTTTTGCACAGCCCACAAATCATGTTTATACAATGCACCAGTTACTGTTTTTTGCTTGTGCACATGTCTATTCTACACTATCAAGGACAATTCAGGATATATATTTTGTGTTGTGCTTGACTAGCCTGGGGTTTGTTTACCGCAGACAAACCAGCAATGCCACATAGTATATTCTTTTCGGGAAGATAGTTTCTGTTCATGTTGATTCCCACGACATTTTGCATGACAGATGGGGGTGGTTCATTTGAAAGTATTTTCAGCGACGCCTTACACATTACGTTTTCATTGAAAACAACGAAATGACAGGTCACAGCGTTACATCTCGGAAGCCTCAGGCAACCAGCTATCAGCCTAACGAAACAACCTGCCGGGAAGAAAATTACTTGGCAGTAGCATTACAGCTCGCCTGGGAGCATCAGTCACGCAGGCCATCTCGTTCTGCCACAACCTTTCCCTCACTTGCGTAGGTGAGCTCCAGCTACCAGTCGCGGATCAGTATTTCACGGGTGCGAGGACCGACCGTCGCCGTCCTTCTTTTCTTCAGTTGCCTGGCTGACCTGGGGCTTCCATCATCTTATGTTCCAGCAGCTGGATCGATACACTAATCCAGGAAGCTTGTATGCTTTGTCGGACATAGTAGATGCCATATTTTCTAGTAATTTCACCACACGCGTCCACATCACCTGCATAACAGACCACACACATCGACAAAAAAAAGGGATATCATTCATGTGTTTCCACGTTGTCCACATAAGAGCGGCAGCAAACATATTAGTGACAGCATTTTTATTATTGCTAATCCACGATCTAGCCACACTTTCATAGTCATAACCCACGTTATTGTGGAGAATAACAGATAATTCTGACCAAATGAATCTCAAGATATCACAAGAAAAAAAGGTGATCTATACTTTCTTTTTCTGAGCAAAGAAGACAGGTTTTATCAGGAATTTCCTGCTTTTTAACAAGGTCATCTCTATTGAGAAGTTTATTGTGAGAGAGCAGACAAAGAAAAAACATGTACCCTAGAAGGAACATGTAAATTCCATAGAGCAGGAATAAAAATTGGGATCACTCCTCTCAAGTTGAGCACTGCATATAAAGATTGTGAAGTGCAAAGTCCAGAACTATGCAAGTTTCAGATCATTGCATCATCGTCATCAGAGAATCTGATGGATGGTGCAATCTGCTCAACCTGAAACCATTGTTCAATCATTTTTGTCACTAAACACTCTCCTAAAGGTGAGTCTCAACTCTTGCCCATCCCTAGTTTCTCTAATTGTCGCCCCTTGTTGATTACAAACATAGTAAATGTCCTAGAACATGATTGCTAAACTGGAATGACCAAACCAATGGTTCTCCCAAAACCTGACTTCTAAACCATTACCAATCATCCATGTATATCCTAGTTTCGCAGCTTTATCAGCCCACTTTAATCCCTTTCCAAAAAAAAGGAGAAGCCTCTGTTAAACGACGGCGAAAAATGTTATGTTTATTTGTGTCATATTAATTTGGTATACAGGCACATTTCCTTCTTTCACTAGAATCACATTTGTTGAAATTTATTCTCATGCCTGACATTTGCAACAAAAGCAAGTCATTAACAAAGTTGCTATTTACAGTGAACAAGTACTACCAACATTTATCTGTGAGGGCGACTTACTTTACGATGAAGAACACACTTTACCTCTCCCTCGAACCTATTATATCTCAGCTGAGTTCAAAATTTTGTTGGAGTCCATTTCAGATTCATCTCCTCTTTCGATTCATAGACCAAAGAGCAGATCACCGGTCCAATTGACCATTCTCCTAAATTCATGATGCTTCTTTGAACAAAATAAAATCTGGGAGTTAAAAGATCTCCCCGAAAGTGTCTAGTACCACGAGTAAATGTAACTTAACACAACTGGAGATGTACCGCAAGGTGTTGCATTTCTGTGGTAATCTAGCAGGATCCATGTCAGAATATATTTCTGAAACCTGTAGTGCATCATTTAATCAACAAGCAGGATTTCTTTTGGGGGATGACATGTGTGCTCTCCTTGTACAGTACAGGAGATGGATCATCATTGGCATATCAATAAAGATTCTGAACTAGTTGAAATCCATTCTGCCTTGATTTGCTTCTTATGGTATCTCTTCAGCTGTCCTAGAATCTGTCAATGTTAAAAGGATGTATCCTTGTACCAGAATGACCAATATTATGTGGAGAGGTAGTCCCATCTGATGTTACAACTAAAGATAGTGCCCTGTACCAGCGATTCAAGCAATCACGAGGGTTGCTCCTTCTAAGAGACTCTAACTTTGTAATCTCAATATTTGAAATTCCTTCTTTCACTAGAATCACTTTTAGTGTCTTGAAAGTTACATCATTTGGTGGTGTGCTTGATTCCAACATCTTCTGAAATACTTTCACAGCCTCCTCCATTTTTCCACAAGATATGTACATCTGAATCAAAGAATTATAACTTAATGCTTGAGTTAGAAGCCCCAAAGCTTGCATTTCCTTAGAAATCCTGTGAGCTTCATCGTAGCGAGCAACTTTCTTATACAAGCACACCATCATCGCATATGAAAATTCATTTGCACATCCCCTAACCTTCAAATTCTCAAAAATTTCACGTGCTTCGTTCACCATACAATGATCACTGTAGAGGCCAATCATGCAGTTTGATGCATAAAGGTTGGTGTCAGTATCTAATGATTTCAGAAGCTTGTATGTTTCTTGGGCCTCTGCAAGATGCCCTGCTTTCGTGTAGAGTTTGATCAAGGAATTATAGATTGAAGCACTCGCACATAGACCAGCTTTAGTCACTAAACCAAAATATGCTGCAGCTTGCTGGACATTTCCAACTTCAGCATATGTATCAATTAAGGTAGAGTAAACATATGCATCTGCGTGGACCCCTGAAGTGATCATTTCTCTAAATAGGCATTCAACCATATGTAAATTGTTATCCTTAGCAAAGCTAGTAATTACCACAGAATACGGAACACAGTCAATCGGCATTTTAGCTGCTTGCATCTTTCTGAAGTAGTAGAGAACTTTCTCTGGCAGTTTAGCAGTCGACAAAAGTTGAATGAGAGAACTGTAAGTCAAGTAATCCGGTAGTACGCCGTACCTCTCCATGCCAACAGCTATCTCACAGGCCTCATCAAGCTTTTCTGCTAACCCATATGCCTTGATCATAACATTGCACACGGAAACACTAAGCATTTTCCTCTCCACACAACAGATAAAAGCCTTCTCTGCAAGGATTATGTACCCTTTCTCCCCAAATGCATCGACATTTGCAGCAAAGCACTCAGAGTCCATCTGATACTGGAACCTTTCAAACCAACACCACGATTGCTCAAGCATCCCAGCATTTACATACATCCTCGTCACAGCTGACTGCGTGTACTCATCGATCACCAGACCACTCTCATCCATTTCTTTAATAAGGGATTCCGCTTTAGTGACCATGCCCCTGGTAGAGTACCCATACAAAAGTGTGCGGCAGCTCACGACATCTGGTACCAATTTTTCGTTCTTCATCTTGCAGAAGTAGTACTCTGCAACATCGATTTCATTGATTTCTCTGTACAGCCAGATGAGTATATTGTAAGTCCTAGTGTCAGGGAGGCACTGGAACTCCTCCATCATCCTCACCAAAGAAGCCACCTGCTCCATTCTGCTGTGCTTACCCCAAACATGGATCAGTGTGTTGAACGTAACGACACTCGGCGCAACACCTTCCCTCAGCATCTGGTTGAACATATCCGAAACTTTCTCAAGCTGCCCAGCCTTTCCATAGGTATCAATCAAGGTGTTATAAGTATACAGGCTATAGCGACCATGTCCCTCCAACCTTGTGTCAGATTCGGAGGACCATCTTCTGAAGAACATCTCCGCCTTCTCATACTCTCCGGCCATCTTATGCGCGTGAATGACAGTGCTCATGGTGACCTCGTCAGGCACCAACCCCCTCTTGCACATATCCGCAAGCCACAGCAACGCCGCCTTCTCCCTACCCCCTTTGCAGTACACGCCAATCAGCGTGCCGTACGTCGCGTTGTCCGGCGCCACGCCGCAGGAACGCATCTCGCGCCAGAGGCCGACGACGAGGTCCCACCGCCTCGCCCGCCCGACCGCGCAGAGCATGACATTGTAGTGAATCACATTCAGTTCATGGCTCCTCTCGCCGTGAAACCACCGGAAGATCTGCATCGCCCGCCTCCAGTCCTTCTGCTCCTTGAGGAGGATGGTCCGCTCCCGGCTGCTCAGCGTGTCCCTCCACGGCCACAGCGCCTCCCCGACGTCCCGGACGCGGTCCAGCGCGTCCAGCATCGCCGGGATCGACCCGCCGTAGCCGGCCAGGCTGCGTTTACTCTTTCTCCCTTGGAGGGTGGTCTGTCTGGTGGTGGTGACCGTGCGTGGAACCACCGCCGTACCGGGGTTAGTCTCCACGGCGGTTCTTAGAGGAGCCGAGACCGCGTTGTTCTGGAATGTCAGCCATTTGTCTCTCCGGCTCGCGCCCGGCGCCGACGCCGCGAGGTTCGATGGTGGATTCAGCAGCGGCGGCGGCGGCGGCGCGGGAGCACGGTGGGGGGAGCAGTCGCACGGGCTTAGCATCGTGCCCGGAGCTTATCCGCCCTGAAAAAATTGCCTGGCGTGAGTGCTGTCCGGCATTTCGGTACAGAAATCGCGGAGGCCAGCGGGGTTCAGCTAATCGCCGGGTGAGAAATCGAGAGCGAAACAGGCTCATACCTCGAAGACCGGCGGCCGCGAGAAGGGGTGTGGAGACAGCAGGAACGCGATGGGAGAGAAGGGGGAAGCGGCGGCGCGCGTGAGAGGCGCGGATGTTTGAGGCGTCCGCCGTAGCTGGCGCCGAGGTACGGCGCGGCGGCGGCCGGCGGTGACAGACTAGAGCGGCGCTGGGTCAGCAGGAGGGGTGAGATGGTGGAGTTCCGGGTGGGGATGTGGATGGATGGAGGGAGGGAGCGACGAAATCGCTCTTTCACGGCTAACCGTTAGTTACCACCTCCCTCTTCGTTTCATCCCGTAAATTTGCCCCAATTTTTTGAAAGCTGCTTCCAAAGATTTTCGAAAAAAATCACGTGGATTCATAGTTAGGAACCGAATGCGATAAAGAAATTACATCAGTGAACTAGCTTGATCAAGTATGCAACAGATGGATATGCTAAACTGCAAGTGTGCATTGGCGTGGCCGCTGTCCACGCAATGTCCAACAGAGAACCATTATGAAAACAATTACTATTTGATTATTCAGCATGCATGAAAGTTGGTCGAAAATAACAGCGCCGCATCTGCAGTTTCAGCATTCAAATTCAGACATAATACAATTATTACTTTCAGAAGCAACCAAGCTACCATGTTCAACGAAAAAAAATTACAGGCAAAGTACATTGCAATGGCACCGTCCGAGGATGGCAAGAGAATGGGCCTTATTATATCTGACAAAAAGAGCAACAGATAAACAAAATAGAAATGTAAATTTCCAAACATACTTCCTCATATTTATTCAGCAGTACACTCCGGCGTCATCTGTCGGTTGACAAACCATGTTTCTGTGATTCATGAGGATGGAGGATTATCGTTTGTGTCGGCAGGCTTCGTGTCATTACTTGAACCGTCCGATTTGCTGGAGTCTGTGTCCCTGCTCTTAGTACCAGAGGAAGCTTGTTCTTCCAGTTTGTACGAGGTATTTGCCTGAGATTGGCTAGTGATACCCTTATTGCTTGATGATGGGGGATCTCTTTCGTCGCTCTGCTGCTCAGCTTCAGCGGCTGGTTCCTTGGTTTCACCACCTTGAGTTTTGCCTTCAGTCTGTACTTGCTGCTCAGATTCTTCAGAAGTAGTTCTCGGGCTGCTTGCAGATCTGTTGTCTTCCTGGATGCCACCTGGTGGTGCATCTTTAGCTGGGACACGTTCTTCTGGTCGTCCCAAAGCATCCTTTTGAGATGCTCCATTGTCCTTCTGGCTCGTGCTTTGCTTGAGACTCGTCGCCTTGACCTCGTCGGGTCCAACGACTCGTGCCTTTGTTTCTTCAAATTGATTTTCATCGACAGGTTGGTCAGCATGTTGTTGGTTTCTGGATCCTTCAGCTGCTTGTGTGCTTTCCTTGAGCGGTGAAGGCTGTGCATCTCCAGATGTTGAGATCTCCGGGTCTGTAGTTCCCCTGGCTTCAAGAATGTTGCCACCTTCAGATGATCTAGTGTTGGACTGGTCAGTTCGCTGCTGCTGGTCCGGTTTTTCTTCAGTAGATGTTCCTTCAGGGGTCTTTGGAGAAAATGATGATACTAAATCTTCAGAGAGCTGTCCTTTAAGTGCACCATTTTTGGATTGACCAACCACTTGGCTGGCTGGGAGACTGACATTTGATATTGTATTGGCCTGATCACTTTTGATCGTAGCGGGTTTCCCATCGCTTGAAAAATCTAATGAAGCTTCATGTGGAGGCTGAACTGGATCTGTACCTATAATTTGAGGACAAGTGGTTTCATAGCCGTTAGTTCTGTATCAACTATGAAAACAAAATAGCACTGTATATGGTTTATCCCTCTACTGATATAAGTTCGATGATCAGGGGTCGTTAGGGGTCTGAACTAGTGATCCTCCATTGGTGCTATTCAGTCTGATTTCACACAAGTTTTAATCTATACAACTTTGTGAGCTAAAACAGAAATCGTGCTCTACCTGTCATAGGAGGAAGTGGATTCGCTGACTTGGTGTGAGAAGCATCGGGGCTAAATTCTTGTATTTCTTCTAAAGGACGTGTAGCATCTGAACTTGCGGGCTCTCTCAAGCCTGCTTGTGATCTTTCTCTCATTGAGGAAGTGGTTTGATCAGCATTAGCAACATCTTTCCTTGATATATCAGAGGGAGACAACTGTCGAGAGCGAGTTGAATCTTTATCTGCAGTATATCAATGATTAGTATAAACAGTGAAACAATGACTAATTTATACTGTGTAAAAGTTGTCTGATCTAAAAATGGTCCAATAGAACGTGGTGAGGTACCTTGCAGAGCACCTGGAGCTGGTGTTGGGCTAGTCATAAGTGTCATGGGTTCTTGATCAGTGGAGGGTGGTCTTGGTGATCTTTCTCTCATTGAGGAAGTGGTTTGATCAGCATTAGCAACATCTTTCCTTGATATATCAGAGGGAGACAACTGTGGAGACCAAGTTGAATCTTTATCTGCAGTACATCAATGATTAGTATAAACAGTGAAACAATGACTAATTTATACTGTGTAAAAGTTGTCTGATCTAAAAATGGTCCAATAGAAGGTGCATACATTGCCCATACAAGGACTGATTATTTAGCGGATTAAATCTATGTATAGCAGTGGCTTCTCCACGTGGTGAGGTACCTTGCAGAGCATCTGGAGCTGGTGTTGGGCTAGTCATAGGTGTCTTGATTTCACCACCTTGAGTTTTGCCTTCAGTCTGTACTTGTTTCTCAGATTCTTCAGAAGTTCTCGGGCTGCTTGCAGATCTGTTGTCTTCCTGGATGCCACCTGGTGGTGCATCTTTAGCTGGGACACGTTCTTCTGGTTGTCCCAAAGCATCCTTTTGAGATGCTCCATTGTCCTTCTGGTTCGTGCTTTGCTTGAGACTCGTCGCCTTGACCTCGTCGGGTCCAACGACTCGTGCCTTTGTTTCTTCAAATTGATTTTCATCGACAGGTTGGTCAGCCTGTTGTTGGTTTCTGGATCCTTCAGCTGCTTGTGTGCTTTCCTTGAGCGGTGAAGGCTGTGCATCTCCAGATGTTGAGATCGCCGGGTCTGTAGTTCCCCTGGCTTCAAGAATGCTGCCACCTTCAGATGATCTAGTGTTGGACTGGTCAGTTCGCTGCTGCTGGTCCGGTTTTTCTTCAGTTGATGTTCCTTCAGGGCTCTTTTGAGAAAATGATGATACTAAATCTTCAGAGAGCTGTCCTTTAAGTGCACCATTTTTGGATTGACCAACCACTTGGCTGGCTGGGAGACTGACATTTGATATTGTATTGGCCTGATCACTTTTGATCGTAGCGGGTTTCCCATCGCTTGACAAATCTAATGAAGCTTCATGTGGAGGCTGAACTGGATCTGTACCTATAATTTGAGGACAAGTGGTTTCATAGCCGTTAGTTCTGCAAGTAGAGACTCTTGTCCTAACAGTATGTATGAACTATGAAAACAAAATAGCACTGTATATGGTTTATCCCTCTACTGATATAAGTTCGATGATCAGGGGTCGTTAGGGGTCTGAACTAGTGATCCTCCATTGGTGCTATTCAGTCTGATTTCCCACAAGTTTTAATCTATACAACTTTGTGAGCTAAAACAGAAATCGTGATCTACCTGTCATAGGAGGAAGTGGTTTCGCTGACTTGGTGAGAGAAGCATCGGGGCTAAATTCTTGTATTTCTTCTAAAGGACGTGTAGCATCTGAACTTGCGGGCTCTCTCAAGTCTTCTTGTGATCTTTCTCTCATTGAGGAAGTGGTTTGATCAGCATTAGCAACATCTTTCCTTGATATATCAGAGGGAGACAACTGTCGAGAGCGAGTTGAATCTTTATCTGCAGTATATCAATGATTAGTATAAACAGTGAAACAATGACTAATTTATACTGTGTAAAAGTTGTCTGATCTAAAAATGGTCCAATAGAACGTGGTGAGGTACCTTGCAGAGCACCTGGAGCTGGTGTTGGGCTAGTCATAAGTGTCATGGGTTCTTGATCAGTGGAGGGTGGTCTTGGTGATTTGATATTTTCCAAGAAAACAGCAGGTCCATTCAGAGTTCGTGCAGGAGGCTGTGCCCGTGAGTCACGTAAACTTGTGGCTAGGTCATCATCACTTGTACGACGAGCATCACCACTGATTTGTGCTGAATCAGGCCTTCTCTTTTTGGGCTCGTAAGATACATTGTCTTGTGCCTCAGTTTCTTCAATTTGCCTTTCGTTGTCCTGTATTGACTGAATGACAGCTTCAGTTCCTGCAGGAGGATGTACCTGTGAATCATGTAAGGAGCTTGTGGCTTGCCCATCACCACTGATTGGTGCTGAATCAGGCCTAGTCTCTTCGGGACCGCTAGATCCATTGTCTTGTGACTCATTTTCTTGAGTCTTCTTTTTGTTGTCCTGTGTTGACCGAAGGTTAGCTTGTTCTTGGTTTCTGGATCCTTCAGTTGCATGCATGCTTTCCATGAGTGGTGAAGGCTGTAAATCTCCAGTTGTTTTTATGTTAGGGTTTGCTGTTCCACTGGCTTCTATGTTGTCGTCATTAGATAATCTAGTGCTGGACTGGTCAGTTTGCTGCTTCGATTTTTCTTCGGGTAATGTTCTTTCGAGGTTCTTTTGAGATAACAATGATACTGACTCTTCAGAGAGCGGTCTTTTAACTGCACTATTTTCAGCTTGGTTGGCTGAGAGACTGATATTTGATGCTGTGTTGGCCTGCTCACCTTTGATCATAGTGGGTTTCCCATCGCTTGATAAATCTGGAGGTTGAACTGGATCTACACCTATAATTTGAGGACAAGTAGATTCATAACCGTTAGTTCTATAAGTAGAGATTCTTGTCCTAGCAATATATGTATGAACTATGAAGGCTCAACAGCACTGTATATGGTTTATCTGTGAGCATGTATAATTTCAATGATCAGGGATCGCTAGCAGTCTGAACTAGTGAGTTCCTACATTATGCATTGGTGTTGTTAAGTCTGATAGTGATTTCTAAGAGTTTTTATCCGCAACTTTGTGAGCTAAAAAAACTTTGTTAAGTGTTCTACCTGTCATAGGAAGAAGTGGTTTCGCCGACATGGAGAGAGAAGCATCAGTGCTAAATTTTTCTATTTTCTCTGAAGGTAGTGTAGCATTTGAACTTCCAGGCACTATCGGCCCTGTTTGTGGTACGTCTGTTTGATTAGCATCAGCAACATCCTTCCTTGATACAACAGAGGGAGACAACTGTGGAGACTGAGTTGAACCTTCATGTACTGTAGAGAGATGATTTGCGTTAAACAGTGAAACAATGAATAATTTATATTGTGCCAAAATTGACTGATCTACAGTGATTTACCTTCAGGTGATGTTCTTTCTAGGTTCTTTTGAGACAATGATGCTGACTCTTCAGAGAGTGGTCCTTTAACTGCACTATTTGCAGGTTGACCAACTGCCTGGCTGACTGAGAGATTGACATTTGAAATTGTGTTTGCCTGATCACCTTTGATCATTGTGGTTTTCCCATCGCTTGATAAATCCAAGGAAGCTTCATATGGTGGCTGAACTGGATCTGCTCCTATAATTGGAGGACAATTATTTCACAACCATTAGTTTTGTAAGTGCAGATTTTGATCCTAATGTTATGTATAAAGTACATTTGGTATGAAGGCACAAAAATGCCTTTTTGTTCTGTAGGGTAAGGCACAATAATGCCGTATATGATTTATGCATGGACTGGTATAGGTTCAATGAGCAGGGATGGTTTGCTAGGAGTGTCAACTAGCAAGTTTCTACATTGCCCAGTGTTTTGCAAGAGTTTTTGCTGCAACTTACTGGGCTAGAATAAATTTTGTATACTGAATAAGTTTAGGGCATTACTAATTCACCTTTCATAGGAGGAAGTGACTTTTCTGACTCGGTGACATAAGCATCCGGGCTAAATTCTCGTATCTTCTCTGAAGGGCGTGTAGAACCTGAACTTGCAGGCTCTCTCAGGCCTGCTTGTGCTACATTGGTTTGGTCGGCAACATCTTTCCCTGATACAACAGAGGGAGACACCTGTGTAGTAGCTAAATCTTGATCTGCAGTAAAGCAGTGATCATTGTGATAAGTGAAAGAATGATTAATTTACATTCTGCAAGAATTGCCTAATCTAAACCAGTCCGTAAAAGGTGCAAATAATACAAAGAGACCGATTACATAATGGGGTAATTTTTGTTAGCAGTGGCTGTTTCACATGGTACGGTACCTTGTGGAGCTTCTGGAGCTGGTGCTGGACTAGTCCTAGGCGTCATGGGATCTTTATCAGTAGAGGGTGGTGTTGGTGACTCAATTTTTTCCAAGAAAAGAGCAGGTGCAATCTGAGTTCTTGTGGGAGGTTGTGTCTCTGAATCACGTGAACTTGTGGTTGGACCACCAACACTTGTACGATGGGCATTACCACTGGTTGGTGCTGAATCAGGTGTAATGTCCGAGTTTTCTGCTTGGCTAGATGGATGCGGCATCTTTTTATCAACAGCACCACGTGCATCGCCAGTTGGTCTTTCACGCTTTTCATCAGCACTAACAGCATGAACTTGTTCTTGGTCCTCATTAGGTGGCTTTGCTAATTCACTGGCGTGAAGATCAAATGGAGTTTCTTCTTTGTCTGTAGGACTTACTCCTTGTTGACCAATTATTGTCCGTGCCTTGTTGGTTTGATCAGATGGAGCAACAATATCCTTTTCTTTTGTTGGCTCAACAGAGAAAGGCCGTTGTGCAGAACGAGCTAAATCTTGAGGTGAAATGCAATAAACAGACTTAACACTGGCAGAATAGTTAATTCAAAAGTAATTTGCTGCGCTCAATCAACTATAGGTTGCTAAAATTACTACTGTATTATTTGTCTACACTCGGAGGAAAGAGCTTGGTTACCTGACAAAGGGAAGTTGTGTCCATCAGGAGCTATTTCATCAGATGTTGTACCAAGCATGGTATCTGGTGCTGATGCTGGGACTACTTTAGGGTACGTGACCTCTTGATTAGCAGAGGGTGGTTTGGAAGACTCAGGTACAGCCTCGTTGGATTCAGAGTAGAGTAGAGACTCGTGAAGTGGCAGTGGCCTAGTTAGTGCAGGTAGCTGCGTCCCTTGAACACGTGAAACTCTCGTAGTTGACTGCTGGCCACTGCTAGGATCAACATCAACACTCATTGGTAGCAAATCACGCTTTGCATCTGAACTTTGTGCTTGATTAGAAGGTGGAGTTGTTTTCTTGTCATGAGAGGCTCCATGCACATCGGGAGGTGATCCCTCACGTGGCTCAGAAGCACGTTGATCATGAGAAACCTGTTCTTCTGTTGGAACTGGTTCCTTCTTGTGAGCATTATCAAGCACATGTTCCAAAATACCTGGTGCATGCCTAATGTCTTGCTGGCCAGCACCAGTAGACTCTTCTTTTCTTGCTTCAACAACTGGAAGTGGTTCTGCGAAAAGAAGAATTGAATATTGTTGAGGCTCAGGAAATGACCTTAATTGTGGTGAAACTGTTAGTTCTGAGGAAGGCTCTTGTCCATTAGTAAGAGTGCTAGAAGGTACACTGTTTCTCCAGATCAGAGAGAGGACACTTTTTATCAAGGTCATGCAGCAGGGATGCATATAAATATATTGAAGAAGAAACTAACGAGGATGCATGCAAATCTTTTTTACGGACCAGAATAAGTGATATAGTTAACTCACTGGATTCATGATTGCCAGGACCAACTTGGAGAACTTCCCTTGAAGATTCACCTGTGCCTGGTGCAGGCATTTTGGTTTGATCAGACACATCAACATGTCCCTCTTCTTTCCTTGATCCAAAGGAGGAACTCGGCTGTGTGTGATGGTCTGAATCTTTATCAATGCAAGAAAGAAACTTAGCATCGGCCTTTTAAAAAAATTTATCAGGTTCCTAATAATTTTCCAGTTATATCTAGCATGATAGAAGGCACATTCTATTGGCCTGATGAAATTAAGACCAAATAATGAATTACCTGATATTTCAAGTTTCTCTACATCAGGAGATAATCCACTTGGCACCATACCATATTGGGCATGTGGTATCAGGCCTGTTGTATGTGCCATGGGTTCTTCGACAAAGGCACCATGCAGATCAGGAGTTGGTCCGTCGTGAGGTTTAGAAATGTGTGGAACTTGTTGTTGCCTTGGAATTGACCCAGTGATACGTTGATCCTTGGGAGTGATTTCCTGAGGCATCTGTGGAGCATATTGTGAACCTGAAGATGGGTCTTGTTGACTAAAGATCGTTGGTAACGTCTTGGCTTCATTAGGTGCGGTCACAGTAGACTGTTCTTTTGTTGGTTCACTCGAGGAAGACTTCTGTGTAGGATGAGCAGAATCTTGATCTGAAATTCCAAAAAAGGACGAAAAAACTGTCAAGCAGTCGATTTTTATGAAGCTTTTCTTGTGTCAAATCAGCTACAGACTTGCTAGAAGGTGCACTGTTTTCCACAGTAAAGAAAACTAGATTACCTTTCGAGAGTAACTTCTGTCCGGCGGGAGCTACGTCCCCTGGCGCGCTACCAAGATGAGTGTCAGGAGATAATGTGGAACCCGAAGCTTCTTGATATATAGATGATGGTTTTGGTGACTTGACTTTGCCTAAGGTATCAGAGGTTACATCTTGGCTGGATTTAGAGTCATGGTCATATGAACCCACGGGAGGTGCTAGTGCTTGAGATTCTGCATTTTGTTTTGGTAACGGACTGGGTAAAGATCTTGTCGGAGGCTCATCACTGCGGTTTTGTCTGGGATCAGGTTTTAGCTCTGAGCTTTCTGCTTGGCTAGATGGTAGTTTCGTGGTCTTTTTATCTATGTCAGTATGAGAATCATGGGTTGGGCCTTCAGATGGTACAAAAGAAGGTTTAGTGCGAGAAACCTGTCCTTGGCTTGGAAATGATTCAACGGTATGATGATCATCAGGAGCAACTTCCTGAAATTTCCCTGAAGCATGATGGGTATCTGAGGATGGAGATTTTGATGCTCCTGGTGTAGGCACTATGCCTTGTTGACCAATAGTTGTTTGTGGACCCTTGGTTTGATCATCTGCAGCTGAGAACAATGGTTGTGCAGAACGAATTGAGTTTCTGATCCCTTCATTCCTTGGCTCAACAGAGGGTGCCTGTTGCGTATCTTGATCTGCAACACACAGTAGCGGGATGAGTAGTAGCAGAATATTATTTGAAGTAATTTTGGTATCTTCAGGAAGTTTTTATATGCGGTCATCTGTAGGATGGTGCACTTTACAGGCACATTGAAATAACTAATTACCTGGTGAGGCAAATTTCTGTTCATCAGATTTACCACTTTGAGCATCAGAAGGTATATCTTCAGCAGGCACAAAATCTGAGGTTGGAGTCTCTCTCATGTCCTGTGTGTGTTGTTGACCAATGTTTGTTGGCAGTGTCTGTTCAGCTGCAGCAACAATAGTCTCTCCTTTCATGGTCTCAGCTGGGGAACGTTGTTGCACAGAATTAACTGAATCTTGATCTAAAATGTGAGAAGCAATGTCAGTGATAGCAGGATAGGTAGCTCTAAGTCTGCTAGAAAGTGTACTGTTTCTCGACATGAAAGATGATCTGATTACCTGATGGGGCATATTTCTTTTCAGCAGGAAATACTTCATTACGTCGATCCTCAGAATTTGTTTCTTGAGCTGCTGAAGGTGATTCTGCACCCTGATCAGGCAAGATTCCTGGCTCATCACCACTGGTGGGACGAACATTACTATCGGTTGGTGTTGAATCAGGCCTATATTCTAAAACTGGTGCTTGACTAGATGGATATTTAGTTATGTCCTTATCATATGCAACACCATTAGCATCATGAGAATGAGATGGTCCTTCATGCAGTTCAGTAGAGGATCCAGCATAGGAACCTTGTTTTTCACTCGAGACAAATGGCACTGTTAACTCATCAGGCCGATAATTATCAGGAATGGCTTCCTGGAATTTTGCTGAAGGGATTTGGGTATTTGAGGCTGGAGAGTTACTTGTTCCTGGTGCAGGTGTCATGTCTTTTTTGACAGGGATTGTTGGTGCATGGGAAACTTGTTCATAACTTGGAACATGGGGTGTTGGTGAATCATCGGTGGGAAGATTATCAAGAGTGACTTGCTGGACTTTCCCATGGTAGGCATTTGAGGATGGAATTTGTTTTGTCATTGGTGTAGATGGCCTTGCTTCTTGACGAAAAATAGTTTGTGGTTTCTTAGTTTGATCAGCTACAGAAACACTAGTATCTTCTTCCCTTGATTCAACAGAGGACAGGGGTTGTGCAGCACCAGCTGATTTTTTATCTGAAATTCATAAAGCAAACAATTAACTTTGACGTTATTTTGATGTTCCTAATTCTCCCTTGGTTAGTTAGAAGGTTCATAATTTACTCAATGCATAAAGAGTAATTAGTCACCTGATGGAGCAAATTTATGTTCAGCAAGTTGGGCCTCGAAAGCTGAAGCTGGTCCAGCTGTAGGTCTCATGACTTGAGTTGAGGATGGCTTGACAAATTTGGTTTTGTCCAACGCATCACTAGGTACACCCTGGGTTGATACAGAGCCACGTGGAGGATCAGAAGGTGTTTGTGTTTGAGTTGATTCAGGTCGTTTTGCCCCTTGATCATGTGAAAATCTTTCGACAAGCTCATCACCACTGGTAGGTTGAACAATTACAGGGGTTGCTGTTGAACCGGGCAAAGTGTCTGAAACTTGTGCTTCACTAGCCTGCCATGTTGTCTTGTTGTCACCAGTAGCATCATGAGTCGACAAACTGGCATCGCGAACATCTTCATCGATCATGGCTGAATCATGTTTAGCTTTCAAGGCCTTCCATCTTTCAGCATCAGATGTGTCAACAAACTCGTTATCACCAGCGTCACGAGCATCAGGAGTTGCTCTTCTGGTAGGCACTGAAGTAGGACGAACATGCAGAGTTCGTGCTTGCATTTGTACTGGCTCTCCATCTCGCTCAGTCCTGTCAGCTCCTGCGAATGATGATGGATCCTGCTGAACATCAGGTGTTTGTGCTCCTGCTGGTGCAGATGGTACCATTCTTTGCTCTCTTTTGACCATCTCATCGGCAACCCGAGCGCTGGGTATGGATTGTTGACTCATTGGTGTTGGCTTTTGATCAATGGTAGACACACCCTGCACATCATCACCAGAATTAGGAGTTACACCTTGTATTGGCACAGATGCGAGTCGCCATTGATCAATGCTGGATGGTTTGTTAGACATATCTCCATCAGGAGTTAGTTCAGTGGCGCGTTGGACTTGGGAAGTTGGTTCTCGTCCCAATAGGAGTGGTGCCCCTTTTGGATTGTCAACAGTATCTCTTTTAACTGGCTCTTCAGCAGTATGGTCATCATGAGCTTTTGCTCTGGGTGGAGTTGAAGGAGTTGATTTCTCCTCAGAAGTAGATGGAACGACAGGAGCTTGTTGACGCTTTGGTGTAGAGCCATCTGCTCTCACACCAGTTGGGAGGATTTGTGGTTGCTGACGGATGTCTGGTCCAACAAAATGGTCCTCCTGATAAACAGAAGGTTTTCTCTCCACCTTGGTAGGGCTCCCAGAATCTGCATCATCTCCATCTTTCCGATAAGCAGATGGTGATTTCACTTCTTTGTATGTATCTTGAAGATTTGACTGGAGTTGTGTTGGAGCATCATTCCGTTGATCAGCAGTTGGTGTTCTAGATGATCTATCGGTGCGTTGAGAATCTTGAGCACTCAAAGGTTGTGCTGTGGGCAATGTAGAGCCAGGGCCTTTTCTTTCTTCAGCGGTGCCTACAGATATCTTGCTGGCACCTTTGACATCTTGTGATGTTTTTGGCTCATCAACGAGCGACTCTTTGGCTCCCCTAGTAGCACCACGAGGATCTTCAGCTGCTGCCTGCTTTAATGGAGAACTAGCTTGCAGATTATCCAAAGATTGCTCTCTGGATGAAGAATGGGGAATCTTTCTTTCTCCATACGTGTGTTCACCATCTCTGGGCACCATTTTCATTGGCGCAGAAATAGTTTCTCTACCTTCTCTGTCTTTATCTTGAGCATCCTCTTCCACTTCTGCTTGCTCTGACAGAGGATGAGCACGCGGAGTGTAAGTAGGTCTTGCTCTGACAGATGATGCAGAATCAGCAACCTTTGTTTCTTCAGTGATGTCTTTGGCATCTTCAGCTCCACTTTGCCTTGGCCCAACAACAGTGTCTACACCTTGCCTAGTGCTATCTTCAACAAAAGGACGAGTCTTGTGGAATTCTGCAATTTTGCTATGAGAATCTTCAATCCCTTGTCTTGATGGAGTAACAGCTGGTTGCCGAGCACTCAAAGGTTGCTCCCTAGACAACACTGAATCAGCAGGTTTTGAACCTTGAAATGTGCCCCTAGCATCAGCAGCAGCTGCCCGCCTAGGTGCTGAAGCAGTGCTTCTAGGTCGCATGTTGGTGTCTTCATCACTTGGAGCATTTCTTTCAGATGGAGTCTCACCGGGACCATCTTCAGTTGCTACTTTCTCTGTTGGAGTAGTTGCAGCTTGCCAAGTATCCGAAGGTTGTTCTCTAAGCAACCCAAAATTACTGGCCTTTGTTTCTTCATAAGTTCCTTGAGTATCTTGACCCACCATTTGTCTTGGCTTAAAAACATTGTCCCTGGAGTGTTTGGCGGTATCTTCAACATCAGAGTGTCTCTGTTTGAATGGTGAAGTTGCACGAGGAGCTTCTGTTGCTTCTTTCTTCCAAGATGGAGCATAATCTCTCTGAGAATCTGAAGGTTGCACTCGTGATGATGCAGAATCAGGACTTTTTGTTTCTTCAAAGGTAACATCTTCTGATTTCTTGGTGGCACCTTTGACACCTTGAGAATGTTTTGCCTCATCAATGAGTGGCGCTCTGGCTCCCCTAGTAGCACCATGGGGATCTTCAGCTGCTGCCTGCTTGGATGGAGAACTAGCTTGCGGATTATCGAGAAATTGCTCCGTGGACACAGAACGGGGAGTCTTTCTTTCTCCATATGTGTGTTCAGCATCTCTCGACACCATTTTCTTTGGCGCAGAAAAACTTTCTCTACCTTCTCTGTCTTTGTCCTGAGCATCTTCTTCCACTTCTACTTGCTCTGACAGAGGACGGGCAGTTCGTGGAGTGTAAGTAGGCGTTGCTCTGACAGATGATGCAGAATCAGCAACATTTGTTTCTTCAGTGTTCTCTTT
Organism: Avena longiglumis; assembly: GCA_030063025.1. Lineage (NCBI taxonomy): Eukaryota > Viridiplantae > Streptophyta > Magnoliopsida > Poales > Poaceae > Avena > Avena longiglumis. Next base: position 18,936,523 of record CP125975.1, read on the forward strand.
AGCATCTTCAGCTCCAATTTGCCTTGGCCCAAAAACAGTGTCTACACCTTGCCCAGTGCTATCTTCAATAAATGGACGAGTCTTGTGGAATGCTGAAATTTTGCTAAGAGAATCTTCAGTTTCTTGTCTTGATGGAGTAACAACTGGTTGCCGAGCACCCAAAGGTTGCTCCCTAGATGACACTGAATCAGCCGGATTTGAATCTTGAAATGTGCCACTAGCATCTCCGGCAGTTGTCCGTCTAGGTGCTGAAGCAGTGCCTCTAGGTCGCGTGGTGGTGTCTTCGCCGCTTAGACCATTTCTTTCAGATGGTGGAGACACACCGGGACCAACTTCAGTTGCTACTTTCTCTGTTGGAGTAGTTGTGGCTTGTGAAGTATCTGAATATTGTTCTCTAAGCAACCCAAACTCACTGGCCTTTGTTTCTTCATAGGTGCCTTGAGTATCTTGACCAACAATTTTCGTTGGCTTAAAAGCACCATCGGAGTGTTTGGTGGTGTCTTCAACATCGGAGTGTCTCTGTTTGAATGGTGAAGTTGCATGGGGAGCTTCCATTGCTTCTTTCTTCCAAGATGGAGCATAATCTCTCTGAGAATCCAAAGGTTGCACTCGTGATGATGCAGAATCAGGACTTGTTGTTTCTTCAAAGGTAACTTTTGATTTCTTGGTAGCACCTTTTACATCAGGGTATCTCTTTTGGAATGATGCACTTGTGTTAGGAGCATCAGGGACTTCTTGCTTTTGGAAGGAAGCAGCCGCTCGAGCATCTGAAGGTTGCTCTATGGATGATGTGGAATCAGCAACCTTTGACTCTCTAAAGATATCCCTAGCATCTTGAGTTGCTATAGGTGTTGGCTTAGAAGCAGCCACTTGAGTATCCGAAGGTTGCTTGCTGGTTTCTTCAGCTCTTGGATATCTTTCGGGGGATGATCGGCTCACACGAAGAGCATCTTCAGCTGCTTGCTTTGATGGAGTAGTTGGAACTCGCCGAGCATCTTGATCTGCCATTTTACTTGGCTTAAAGGCAGCGTCTCTAGGATGTTTGGTAGTATCTTCGACATCAGCATATCTTCTTTCTAATGGTGAAGTTGCACCAAGTGGGTCTTCAATTGCATCTTGCTGACGCGAAGGAGCGTCAGTTCCGTCATAATACAAAGGTTGAGCTCGGGATGCTGCAGACCCTGCAAACTTTGTTTCTTCCAACGTTTCTTTAGCATCTCCACCTACCACTTGTCGTGGCATAGAAGTGTTTTCTTCCACTTCCTTGACGGTGCCTCCGGTGCCAGGGTATTTCTTTTCTGTTGGTGCTGCTGTGCTGTGATCATCATCTACCTGACGCCTTGGGAGAGGAGGAGCTCGCCAAGTATCTGAAGGCGGTTCTCTGGTAGACAAGGAATCGCCAGCATTAGTTTCTTTCAAGGTGTCCTGAACTTCTTGAGCTGCCATTAGCCTTGGCCTAGAAGAGGCATCTTTAGAATGTTTAATGGTATCTTCACCACCAGATCTTTTCTTCAATGCTGAACCAGTAGTTTGATGACCTTCAGCAGGTTGTGGTTTTTGTGGAGGAGCACCAGCTTGATGATGATCTAATGCTTGTGCTTCTGATGATGCAGAATCAGTCATCTTCGTTTCTTCAAAGGCATCTTGAGACATCATCCGCTTTGGAGCAGCAGCGTCTCTATATCTCTTCCTATTATATGGATCATCTCCATATCCTGTTTGCAATGATGCACTTGAACCATAACCATCTTCATCCAAAAATTCCTTCGGTGGACGAGCATCCACCAGATGAGAATCCAGTAGATGTGCTTTGGATGATGAAGATTCCACGGTCTCTTCTTCAGTGCTGCCTTGGGTACCACGAGATACTGTTGACCTTGATGCCGGACTTTCCCTAGCTTGCTTGATGAACTCCTGAGAAGCTGGGTATGGTGCGGTTACACGTCGAGGGCCTTCAGCTGCTGCTTGCTTGGATGAAGGAGCAGCATCCTGTGAAGCATCTTTTCTGTGGTCAGCAGAGAAAGATTTTGCTTCCTCAGCATGTTTCTGTGCATAAGGTGGCAGTACAGCATTTCTATAATCAGACGATGCTTTGTCCTCCTCAGCAATTCCTCGGACATCAGCAGTTTTTTGCCAAAGCATAGAAGAAACATCTCTTTTCTGATCAGTGTACAGTGTTCGAGGTGTCATGTCCGGTCCTTGAATCAGTTGCCTATCCATGCTCACTGGTTCTCCAGCAAGAGGATGAGTGCTTGCTTGCTCTGAATCTTGTGAAGAGCTATGTTGCACATCTTTGCCAGGTTCTACTTGCTGAGTGGGCTTTGAGTAATCAGTTTCTCCCTTTAGATTACTCAAACCAGCTACAGTACCATGCCATTGCTCAGTCTGCAGTTCCTGATGAGCTTCAGTTGAACCATGCTTCCCAGGAGAAGTATATGCAGCTTTCTGATCAGTAGATCTGCCGTAAATAGTTTCAGCAGGTCTTTGCGGAATATGCTCGGTATAGTGAACAGATTTCTTATCCAGGGTATCAGCATTGGTGGCTGTGTTTTCAGTCCAGAAACCTGACGCACCAGAATCCTCTTTGGCTGATCTTGGACTGGTTTTGACATGATCAGTGGCATTGCTGGGCCCATCAGTTTCAGAGATCCTGTCTGAAGGTTTTTGTGCAGCGGGTTCAATATAAGGTTCTGCATCATCAGTATGGCTGCTTGCCTCGTAGAAATGAAACACACGGAGGTTATGAGATACTTCATTGGATGACCTTCGCTTGGAGTTAGCAGTGAGGTTTCTTTCAGTGGCTTCAGAAGGAAGTGAGACACCTCTAATTCCAGGCTTATCAGCACCGGTTCTTGAGTGATTTTCAGCAGTGGTAGGAGAAGTGGCCGGGATAGAAGAGTTGCTTGTACTTTGAACAGGAATATGAGGATATCCAGGAAGTCTAGGAGTACTTTGGGTGGGGACTGGTGGAGTTTCTTGTTGGGTAGTAAAAATGGTAGTGTGTTTGCTTTGGACAGCTGAAGATTTATGAGCAGTAGGAGCAGATGGTAGTGTCTCATCAGGGGAAGTTTCAGTAGGAAGAGGCTTCTCCGCTTGGGAAGCCGTGGGAGATGTTGAGATGATTCTGAGAGGAGGGGGAACCAATATTGTCTGAGATTTTGTTCTGGTTTGCCTCCCAGAGTCTAGACGAAACCGGCGTTTGGTGGTTGGAGGATGCTCTCTCAGCCACTGCCGTTGCTGCTGCTTCTCAAGTTCCTCCTGTTTGCGCTGCTGCTCCACCACTTGTATATCCTTCAGCACCTTCTGCCAAGAATCCCGGGTAGAAATAGCATTCCACCACCTCTGCACATTCTTCCTTGAGTCATACAGGTAGACAAACTTGTCAGATTCTCTGATGTGGTGGGAGTTTGGAAGGTGTACTAGGTCAGCAAGAGTGAACTTGTTCCCAGCAAGGAATTCACTGTCACCCAGCCTTTGCTCGTAAACTTCCAGAACTTCTTCTATCTTTCTCTTCTGCAAGTCTATATCATCATCTTCTTCAGCAAGGGGAAAGGCCAAGTGGCAGAACAGGGATCTGCTCGGAGGGTTGAAAGCATGCTCTTCATGGTGGAGCCATTGCTCGATGGAAGCCCTCTCAAGGGAATCCTTCCCAAGGAGGAATGGATATCCATGATGTTCATAAGTTTCTGCTACATAGCGGCAGATTTCTCTGGAATCTGGAATTGAAGACAAAAATACATTTTCAATAGAGCATAAATCAAGTACTTCGTATTACTTTTAAGGCTTGTTTTCAGTAGCAGAACAAACATACCAAGAGAGTGGAATATAAGATAATGTAGGATAAAGCATGAATGCCAAGCGCAGTTGAAATTTAAATGTCTATTAGAATATCGCCGATAAATTCTCTGTTCATTGGCAAGATAGAGAACAATTCTACTTTATGTGCCACCTACTAGGAGAATCTATAACCCAGTGGATGCTCAATTTTGTTATTTAACACACTGAATTTATAACAACGACAATATGCATCCTACAGATTTTAGAATTACAGGATGGTTTTCCCTTACAATTAACACATAACTGTGGCAACCTAGGATCTTATCTTCCCTTGGCAATGTGATTATTTGTGAAAGAACTTGACACTGGATAATATTAGTCGTACAAAACTGGGAAAATCCATAATATATCATCTAGCTTCTAAGAACAAATTACATCAAAATAAAATAAGAGTGTTTAGCTGATAGGTTGCCCCAAGTTCTATGTTCTATCCTTTATATGGAAGTTATATTTCTGGTGTCTGCTTTTATGGCAAAGTTAATCATGATGATAGTTGTTTCAAAGCAAGTGTAGGTACGTAATATTCACTTTGCTGCTTTGGAACATACTATTTGGCAGTCACTCGGGAGAAACAGGAAGTACTAACTAAATTGATTAACTACCTTGGCAGTCACTCGGGAGAAGCAGGAAGTACTAACTACATTGATTAACTACCATTGCAAAATGAAGGGAGATATGGTATGGTGAGTGATTGAAAATGGAATCTGCGTTGCATCAGAAAGCTCAAGAATAAAATTTGACAATAAATACTAGTAGGTTTTTAGCAGACCATCCGGGTTATACTTGTTTCTGATACAAATTCCTAGTTAAATTCCAATAAATAACGTATGTCCTTGTAGCAGGCTTTCTAGCAACATTATGTAACTGTAGAAAAGATGATAACAGACATGTAGGACTATACAGGTACGGCAACTGAATTTCATAAATCTGAAACCTTTACCTTCTAAGAAGGTAAGTCCATCATCGAACGGAACTGGAACATGGCTCGATGCCTGTAGAGTGCACAAGAAGAAAATGTAACAATGATGTTGACCTGCTTATGGTCTTGGAGAGAAAATGACATGCACAGTTAAGCATTAGAGACACCACGTACCTGAAGTCTGAGCAGGCTCTTGTAAGAGGAGGCTGGGTGTCTCTCAACCTCGATATTCTTCTCATACAGGCATGCAAGTACCCTTGACACATCTGGTAAGATCATAGATTTCTCATGATACACCTTCACAATTGGTGCTCCAGTACCAAGCCCTGCCATGGTGGCCAGAGCCTAGGTTAGCAATGCTGAGATGATGTGGAGTAGATGTATTAACTCACTCGTTGCCCAACAGGACAGGTTCCATGACCCTGTGATCAAGCAAAGAGAAGATGCTTAAAGTGCGAAAGTAGAAAAGGGAATCGATTCAACAGACCAAAATGAGTAAATATAAGGATGGGCAAGAATGAATCGAATGAAAAAGAAAAGGCTAAAAGCTAAGCTGTGGATCTATCTCCAAAATCATGTTCTGTAACATCAAATTCACCCTACAAATGCTTTTAGCATTCAACATTTAGGAGATGGTAATTTTTTAACATCCAAAATTAGAAAAGTATTCTTAACAAATTCAGTAAGCTATGTGGGTATTGTATATCTTTTTCATGCTTCTTAAGCACAAGCCTTTTTTGGGGGGAAATTTAAGCTTTATTAATCAACCGAAACAGGGGTACAATCAGCATCTAGGCTGTGAACTAAAAACGCCAGACATAAACGGTGCCATTTGCACAAGCCTGCAGACATGGAATTTGTGCAGAGAAATGGAGTCGTGCACTGCAGACAAGAAACCCTGCCACCAGAAGCTATTGCTCGGGTAAGGAAGCAAATGAGTTCCGAGTTAATATAACCGTAACCATATCATCTTACATGACTAGCAGAGTTCACATTTTACATCACTGGTGAGTAACATCTGATGTGTTTTTGTACTACAACAAATTTTAAAGTTCATGCAGCAATGCACATTTCATTCCTGGAGTACCGAGGTGAAAAAGCGACTGCGGCCAAAGCGAAAGCTAACCACTGTCAGCTGCAGTGCCATTTTATTAATCTGTTTGTCCTTTGATCAGAGGAGAGCAGAAAAGTAAGCTAGCAACGCAAGTTTAGCATCGGGAGCGCTACCCTCTAGGAAGAATCTTTTGTTCTGGCCTCAATGCAGCAACTAAAAATATTGGCACCATGTAGCTGCCAACTTCAGCACATTTTGTTCAGAGCAGAGCTGGGCATGCATGTGCCTTGCCATTTCACAAGACAGTAACACGCCATGCACTGATAAGAGCACCAGGATAATATTAAAATTGTGAAGGACAACAACCATGATAGGACATTCAAGTTGGGAGCAGCATGTGGAAAGAGATAATCACAATTGAAAGAATCACAGCATGCCCTAAGCTAGGCTTATTATGTCATGTGAGTTACAACCTGTTAGAAGAATCAGATTAAATAATGTACAGTTTTTGCAAGCACTCTCTTCCTATGTTACACCATGTCGTAGGGACCGGGAAGTAATAAGTAGGAAAAAAAACTATCTGCGGCAGCCTTATGTATGAAACCGCAGCTGAAAACTCGCCATTCCAGTTCACTGCACAAGACAGCACTGGGGATGCTGAGGAACAGGGACTGATCTTCGCTCGGACCCGTCCAGATACCATGTACATATATACACCACTTTAGTGTCCTCGCCCCTTCAGAGCCGAAAAGAAGCCCCCCAGGGTTTTCTCCTTGGGTTTTCTATCATGCTCATCTCCAACCTGCATCATCGCTTTTGTAAGAACGTAAATCTTGATGCATTAAAGTAAGCCGGTACAAAGTGCCGGTCACAAACCTCCTCCGCGATTTTCTGAAGAGTTTCTAATATTTCTGAGAAATCTGGCCTTAGAGCAGGATCCTGCTGCCAACACTTCTGGAGGAGCTCCGCGAGCTTTGCATGAGCATTTTTGGGTATTGTAGGCCTCAATCCCTGAGAAGGAAGCTTGCCATGTTAATAGGATTCGGAACACGATTATATTTTACTTTTGTCTTTCCGTTAAGAGGTACAAATGTTTATCAGCATTCACAAAATTCATAGATGTAGATGGATATTAATGTTTCACTATAATGTCTTTTTTCAGGCAAAGTGGCATGCAAAGCAATGACTCAAGAGGCCCCTAATATCATTCTGCAGTTTTTGCTAGTGCGTGGGCAAACTTTTCCATAAAAAAATGTTTAACACTGCTTATATCTCAAAAACCAGTTATATCATGGAACATAAGAAACTCAAAACAAGTTATGTTAACCATGTGCATCAGTCCAAAACATATACGAGCATTACTGTCATGGTACTGTGGTTGACATGATAAATTGAGTAAGAATTTCATCTCTGAAAATAACAAGAACAAACAAGACTAGGATCATGGAAAAATGACAAGCAATTTTTACCTTCTGAACCACACCTACAGCTGCTTGTAATGGTGTCAGGTACTCATAAGGAATCTGCCAACAATAGATGGATAAACCAATAAACAACTCCATTCAAAATAATGCAATTAACATAATGAATTAATACTGTGGCAGAAGAGAAATGCAAGTACCTTCCCTGTGAGCAGTTCCCACATCAGAATTCCAAAACTAAAAACATCAGCCTTGTGGTCGTAGGGCTTGTGTTCTATAACCTACAATAGATAAAATTCGTAAGGTGATAGACCAATTGCAGGTATTATTATATGAATGCCGAATTCATTTCTGCTGATAGGTTTCAGTCCCATTTCAATTTACACTACATCACTATTAAGATAGAGAGAAAGATAAATAAATTTGTTTTGTCAAAAAGATAGGAGGGAACTATCAGATGAGCTAGTCCTGATTCCCAATGACTGTGGTCCGCATACAAATCAAAGATGGGTAAAAATTTGTTGGCAAAAGGTCACATACAGGTTTTTATGAAACTTCCCTTTAGTTTAAAAAATAATGTACAAACATAATGATTCCCCTCTTCTAACATGTCAAGCACCATCATGGTAATGAACTCAGGGCAGTGCTTCTGTCTCATCTTTCGAGTGATTCAGAATATTTGGTCTGAGCTTTCCAGCCAAATGATGGACTAGTGATACTAAACCTGAAGTTGCAAATATGATTACTTCTCCATTATGGTTAATCTGGAAAATGAGGAATCATCTAGATTTTTGGTAAAAATGTAAAATATCATGTACTTGTTCACTATTTTGGCTGCGGTCAGCTTCTCAAGACATGGAGGCCCCTGTGCCCAATTCTGTAACTCACAAACTGAATCAACTAGAGAGATGAATAGGCCTTTGGGTGCACTAGAGACCAGGTCTCGAGAGCATCCCTGAATCACGTAGTACTTTAGAAAAGAAAGCTTCAGTGCTTGGAGACGAAGAGCAAACATGAGAAAAATTGCGACAACTTCTGCAATCTGCAATCTGCACTGCTACGCATTACCCGCTGATGGGTGAGATATAAGGAAGGCTAATTCTTGCAGACTTGTGTAGGTCTTATTAATGTTTTATTTTGGTTTCACAAGTTGCTATCCTTGGGGGGATATGGCATGGCGGTGCCACATTCCCAGGACTGTAGGTTGCTGGTGCACTGAAATGCTTTGGATCACAAGTTCACATCTGTTAAACCTTGTTGTTTCTTCTTTTTCAACAAAAGGTTAGTGCCACGGTGTTTCCTACACTTCTGAGCTGAAAAATGAACTTGGAGCTCGGGTATTCGGGTTGGCAACTTCTGATGGACATATCTACTCTTTACAGCTTATATACAGCATGAGCATTACATGGTAACCAAGTTGGTGATAATGGTAGCGTAGTAGTTAATAATAGAGAAATCACCTCTGGGGCCATCCACCGGTATGTCCCGGTTTCTGCAGTCATTACTCCAGACTGAACTTTAACACGTGCAACACCAAAATCGGCGACCTTTACCATCTGTAGAAGGAAACAATCAGTTAGGAAAATTTATCCAATTCTTGCATACATCATGAATAATTGAAAGTATCCTTTTTTTTGTATAGAACATCTAAAGAGGTGAAGTCATAAAAATCCAGATTTGTTAGCTACACCAAAAATCCAGATTAAATCCTGTTATTTTTTGTGCAGAACATCTAAAGAAGTGAAATCATAACTAGGTGTTTGGGCTAAGATTTACTGAAATTTGTTTCCAAGGACTCATACATCATGAATAATTGAAAATATATGACACTTACGCCATTTTCATCCATAAGAAGATTGGCAGTTTTCAGGTCCCGGTGAATAATATTATTTTGGTGCAAGTAGTTCATGCCTTTTGAGACATCAATTGCAACTCCCACTAAGGCAGGGAGCTTGAAGGCGCCTTTGTGTTTATGGAGGTAATCGTACACACTCCCACCGGACATAAATTCTGGATGAGTGAAGATAGGTTCAGTAGATATTACTGTTACTACCATAACCAGAAAATGGAACCTTGAAAGGATAGCCTTTTGTTTAATCATACATACCTGTGACTATGCATAGCCTTGGGGGTTTGGTGCATGCACCAATAAATTGCACAACATTCTTGTGACGAACCTTCCTGAAATCCAAAATGTACTCTAAACTTACAACTAAACGGAAAAGAACAGAATAGCACTAATGGAAGACACTGATCCATGAGGATGATGCTATTAACATGTACTCCCTCCGTCCAGAAATAACTGACTTGACTTTGTCTAGATTTGAATGTATCTATACACTAAAACATGTCTAGATACATACGAATCTAGACAAAGTGAAGTCACTTATTTCTGGACAGAGGGAGTAGATATAATTGCATAACTTGCAGTATGAAACATCAGTTAATAAGTAAGCAAAGGACTGACATAAGATGTTGACAGGTAAATGGCAGCAAGAAACCTTTGTCATCTTAGCATCCTAGAAGCAAATAATTTTAGCAGGAGCATCTCAGAGATTCAGACTAACATTTTTAAGCATGTTATTCATCATTATATAACAGAAGAAAGTGAACCATGGCATAGCCCGGATGGCAAGCGTAGGTTGATCTGTGCATGCCCGCCTGGGTTCAAGCATCCGTGCTCGCAAAACCAGGTTGTACACACAATTTCTTCTGGAAAAAACAGCATTGAGGGTTTCTTCCCCTTAAGCCATTCATCTTTTTTATAAAGAAGAAATAAGACTAAGTGAGATGACGTAAATACACAGAAGGAAAAACGCAAGTTTCTGTTCAAAAGACTTGGTTTACTGAAATAGCTCGCCAGAATGCCATTATCACAGAAGGCAACAGTTCCTGTAGTACAAGAAATCAGAGCATATGATGTAACAAACCTCATGATATAAACCTCCTGGGCAAATTCACGCTGCATGTCCACATTTACCCTCTCAGGTTTGAGCACTTTAATAGCGACATCTTGACTACAATATGTACCCCGGTAACTGAAAAGAGGAACAGATTAGTTACATGACTACATGAAAGCTCAAAATGGATTTTCACAATAGCCAGGAACAAACACTCACAGATCACCATATGATCCAGATGCTACTTTATTCCCACAATTGAGTAGTTTTACATCAATTTCCCATTCACTGGCACCATCTGTAGGTATTTCAACATGATCAGCTGCTGAGTTCTCCACAATCTGCATATTTTCAACTGGAGAAGACCATGAATGATTTGAAGACCATGCTTGTGTCTGTCCAATTCAAGCCAAAGAAAAACATGAGCATGAAGAAAACAAGCATGTGAAAATTAGGAACCAACTAAATTCAATATAGTATGTGTCTCTGGTTCACCTCCTCGATCTTGCTGATTTCTTTCTTCACTTCTTCTATTAAATCCTCTGTTTCCTAAATAAAGAAACGGATAATTAAATGTTAAACCACAGATAGAGGACAAAATTACAAGTGCAAAGACAAATGAGGTACTTGAATACCTCAGAGTGCCAACCAACAACAACAAACACGTCGAGTGAGTAGCCATCATTTGTCGAAAACGCGTGTGCTTCTTGAATGTTCAGGCCAAGTTCACCAAGCAGACATGTCAGCTGGGGGTATCAACAAACATGATGTCACTAACCAAACAGATAAAAAATGTTCAGATAAATGGTATTTATACAAGTTAGACACCATTAAGTTGAAACAATCCACAAATATCCCTAACAAATCCATAAATGTACATCGGTCATGCTTACCTCGCTCAGAAGCTTTGGTTTGTCAATGGTAGAGAAGGTGATTTCATGCATGGGTCTGTAAGGCAATCAAATAAAGGCAACTTATTGTCTGCAGAAGAGAAAATGGCACACACACACAAAAGGAGGAAATGCAATAATTAGAATTTCTCATATACCCTATACTGTGTTAACTAACAAATTATATAATGATTCAACAAGAATATATTGTATGATGATAAAACAGAGGGCAAAGATAACTAACAACAAAATCTTACCTGTAGGAAGATCGAACATTATCTGAGATGCTATCATCATCTTGGCCTTGAGACTTACTTGCTTCAAGAGCAAGAGCTTCAAGGTTTGTGGATGAACCAAAGGCAGGAGGAGGATGGATGCTGAACACAAATGGTACGTATTAAAAATGAAGGGAAACTGAACCGGTATTTTGCAATACATGGCAACATATACAGTATTTTGCAATACATGGCAACAGGGAAAGATACATGGTCATTCCCAATTAGTAAAAAGAATTCAATAACAGGCGCAGGTACCTTTGTTGCCTGTTCAACAGCCTAGAAGCAACTTCCCCTGCAGTGTTTGAATCAGCATCAGTCTGATTCCCATCAAGAATTGGAGATACCTAATGAATCAAGGCTCTCAAATAAGGATAATGAACATCAACAGTACATATTTACATGTGAATGCAGCTACTTATACAGTAATTAAAAAATGCACAACTTGAAAATGAAAGAAACCATCAGCACTGTCATCTAATGGAAGAACTTAAGCTATGACTCGGTTTCTAAGCTAACTAGCTAAGTGGTTAAAACCAATCAAAATGTGCTACTCTCAAGAGGGAATCGTAAAGGCTTCTTGTAATCTCATTTAGAAACGGCTCTAGGATCCCGTTCACTGTTTTGACCTCATTTTTATAATATTAACAGACTAGCATTCCAATTCACCATCAGTCAAGTAAGTACCGAGAACACTTAACAGTGGTGCCATTTAGAAAATTCAACACCCCTAACGTGGCATTTCTTAAATCTCAAAAAGAGTGGCGGTGGGACACCCATAAGGCTTCTTCTTACAAGTTACAGTATAAACAACTGTCCTATCAGCAGTAAGAAGAAGTAGTTAGTACACCTGGCAATATAAAAGAGTGTTCTATCAGCAAGCTGTTTCATCCAGAAGTGGTAATACTACTTAGTGCCAATGAGCCAATCCTTCATCGGACAGCAATTCAGTGAAGAAACTCCCAATTGGGAAAACCGAACCCCCGACCCACCGAGAGACCAGCCAGATATGATAATCAGCACACAAGTCAAACCACATACCATAATAGTACTATAACCGAGGAGCACAATCGAATTTGGAGTCGTCTAGTCTACAGCAGCAATCGCAACAGTGGCGCTGTCCGAAATCGCATTCCCCAGACAGACCGGTCTCATTCACGTGGTGGCGAGTAAAGAAAGCAGCAGCTCACCTGCACAGCCCGCACCGCGAAGGCCGGGCGCCGCGCGGGATCCTTGGCCAGCTCCAGGAGGCGCTTGTGCGTGAGCACGTCCTCCGCCCTCTCCACGTTCACGTCCATCGCGTAGCTGCGAAACACCCCAAATCGAGAGAATCAGTCGAGAGACTACCGCCGCCGCACCAAATCGGCACCGCCGCATTCGCGGTGAGAGAGGGAGGGCGTGGGAGGGGAGGTACCGTGCGGGTAGGCGGTTGAAGTGGCTCCAGAGCTCGTCCTCGAACCCGGGAGACTGGGCCTCGGGGACCCCCGCGTCGTGGAGGCGCCTGAGCACCTGCGTGTAGACCTCCAGCTTGTGGCGCTGCTGCTGCTGCTGCTTCCTCGACTGCGCCCCCGACGCGGTAGGCGGCGACGACGACCCGGCCGCCCCACCGCCTCCGCCGGCCGCCGCCGCATGGCTGCCGCAGCTCTCCGCCGCCTCCTCGACCGCCATCGTCAGCCCACGCCCACGGCGAATCTAGGTCTGGCCCGATCTCGCGGAATCGGGAGAGCGGGGGAGGCAGCGAGGAGGGAAACCGCAATCGTGCGCCGCGATTACGGGGAGGGGAGGGAAAATGGAAAGGGCGCCGGCCGGCCGCGGTGGTGAGGGGAGGAGGAGAGGGAGAGGGAGAGATTTTGCGGATGCTCGTGGCCACAGTGGTTTTATATACGGGCGAGTTTATCTCGCGACTGTATTGTATTGGAAAAACATTTCCCTAAAATAAATAAATCCAGGTCAATTTCATCCTGTCGGGCTCGCGGAAATAATAAAAACGGACGGGCCTGGCTGGTGTGGCCAATTCGCACTTGGGCTCGCTCGCTCGCCTGCCCGGTGCGGTGCATATGGTGCGCCTGCTACTGCTGTGCCACTGTAGGAGTAGGATATACCGGTAGGGTTTGTGGTGCTGCGCCAAATATATTAAGGAGAATTATTGTCATGTTGTTATTCTAATCCTAGCCTAGGCGAAGCTGGATTGGGCTATTCGAAGCTCGAGAGCCGTTAATTTCGTTTTAATAAATACGTAAAAAAATGTTGGATGTCGGCGACCCGGCCGAATATGCTACTACTCCGATAAAAAATGTAGGATGAGCTTGCATTTGCATATTTGCATATCAAGTGAAGTTTGATTGCGACTCTCTTTGCTTCGGCACGAGGCAACCGTCTGCTCAAAGCGTTTTTATTCTCTTTATTAATTGATGATGGGCCCTCTTAAGCGTTTTTAATGTTGGACTCCTATGATTTAGAGGAGTAAAAGGATCCCTATCATTTGGAAGTGTAATTTTGCTCATCTAAAAAAAGTGAGGTTCCTAGCCGAACTTGTATTTTTTTTAACTCTCTAAAAAATAATTTTTAACATAATTGTTGTAACTAAGCACATAATAATATAAAATATAATATCCACAGTTTGTATAGACCGGTAGATTAGTCATACAAATCGATAGCATCATCATAATACCTAACAAATAGGTTTTTCCTACGCGATAAATAGTGGTCAAAGTGACAGGTACCGACCATCTAGGCGTACATGATAAACCTAGTGTTCTAGTTATGCATTAGAGCGCATAACTACACTCGCAAGTGATCATACCGGTCTAGCTTCTCCACTTGTAGTTGAACCGTAGCACTCATGGATTTATTCTCAAAATGCTTGTATTGGTGGTAGCTCCATTCTGTTTGAACAATGTCTCATTAACAAGTGTTTCTTGATGATATGCGAAGTACAAATCATTGTGTTCATCCTCCGACCATTTTCTATGTTTCTTGTTCTGTCTCATAGAGCTAAGAATTTTAAAGAAAGAAGATAAAATGGAACACAATGGCCATATAGGTGGAAAGTGGACAAAATTCACCTTCCGTGTTCTCGGGTGAAGAAGACGCATGCGCTGGAGTCGGCGCTTCAATGACCTCTACAGTATCCATAGAGACAATGTATGTCGGAGACGACGGCAACCCTAAAGTCGAGAAGTGTGCGGCGAAGCAGATCCAGCCGAAACGCGACAATGTCGCCGTCTTGGTTCCTCGAATCCGCCGACGGCGACGACGAATTTGTGAGCGAAAACCCTAGATCGTGTCGCCGGATTCTGACGAGGAAGCAAGCGGTGGTGAAGCGGAGTGTTGCAGGAGGGTCGGCGGAGCCGCCGGGGAGTCTGGGGAGGCAACAGCTGGTCGTCGAGCTGGAAGGCGTAAGGCAATGCAGCGCCGCAGGCTAGCGTGGCCGCCCGTGGGGTTGGGGAAATATTTGCTCCATGGGGCTGCGACCGAGTATCTTTAGGAGTAGCGGAGGCCGACTCCTATTTTTTTTGCTCCTCTAAAGCCGATACGAGTTCAGCTAGGTGCGTTTTAGAGGAGAAAACGAGATTTTTTACTCCGCTAACTGTTTTTTAGGTTCAATTAGAGATACTTCGGATTAGCATGGTGAGTACACAGAGTAGAGACCATGTTTGCCGGAGACAATGGTAACCCTAAAGTGGGGGTGGGGAATATATATTTGCTCCATGGGGCTATGGAGGAGTATCTTAAGGAGTCACGGAGGCCGATTTCCAATTTTTTTCTCCTCTAAAAGCCGATATGAGTTCTGGTAGGTGCGGTTTAGAGGAGAAAACGAGATTTTTTTTACTCTGCTAACCCGGTTTAGTGGTTCGGTTAGAGATACTGCGAATTAGTATGGTGGCTACGTCGAGTGAGATCAAGAGAGCAATGGAACCATGTTAAAAAGAGATAGCGGGAGAGAGGAGTGAGACATGGATCATCATCACAAGAAGAATTAAACACCACTAGTAGTCTCCGATGGAGAAGAACCATGGTTCTAGTGATAATTTCGCAAATCTAACCCATCGCTCTCGCTAACGTGTCGTGGAACCAATTATTATTATTATTACTGTCTCTACGATTCGCTTCAATTCGGTTGAATACTAGTAAGAAAAAATAGATCGATTTTCCACCAATTTACTAGTAAGAAAAAATAGATCGAAACCATGTTCTGCCCTGCCCCATGGCAGCAGCTTCCAAGAGGATTCATTCAGCTTGGGCAACTTTGTGAGGCGGCATGAAACGCTGGCAAGCTGGTGGGCGGCGGCGAGCCGACGGAGCGAGCGGGAACTCGTGAAGCAAAAGGCGGGGGCGAAGAATATGGGGGCGTGGGAATATGCCCCCGGCTGGGTGCTGGCGGGTGGCGCGGCAGCTGGTAGCCGTGGGTGGTGCGTGTGTACTTTGTAGGCGCGTGGATAAGACGGATTGGTCAGCACCCGCTCACTCATCCCCTACCCCACAGCCCACAGGGAAGGGCCACGACCCAACCAACCTGTCTTATGGTCGGACTGCACATCAATCAACAGCCTAATCTCCCAGCTAGTACAGTTCTTAATCGGTGGACCAGCATTCCCAATGTTAAATTAGTGGACCTTGGTAGCATGTGCCGACTCTTTCTTCTCCTCCTCCTCCTACCCTTCTAGTAGCTGGTGGTCGGTTTGGAGGATATGCTTTTGGTCTCGAAAACGTTTCCGGGTATATGCTCTGCTCGAAATGATTTTAAAGTACGCTGCCACGCATGCAACCCGGACAACAGATACATGTGTGTATTCATTACTCATACTACTTATATCATCATACGGGGTTTCGCTAGCTGGTTCGCGTCGCACGTGTTGCTCCAGTAATAAACAAGGGTATGTAATCGGAATCGGAATCGGAGAGCATATCCCTGGTTCCCGATCGATCTGCCCCAGGGCAAGTCAGCGGGTGTCTGTCCGAGAGCCTGTTCCTCCCTCGATCGACCGAGATAGAGCTCCCATTGGGCGGTGAAGGGAGAAAAGAGGTTGACGCGGAAAACAAAGACTTGAACACGTAGCCAAGCGATGTCTTACGATACGATGGCTTTGGTACTACTTACTGTATTTTGGATTAAACGAGTCGATCTGATCCCTACTACTCCCTCCGTTCCAAAATATAAGACGTTATTGAATGAAGCCCAGATTTTAGTATGTAGGTTCACTCATGTTTTGAATGAATCTACACACTAAAACAAGTCTAGATACATTTTCTTCACAAATCTAAAACATTTTATATTTTAAAACGGAGGGAGTAATTAGGAAGAAAAAAACTAGTAATACACAACGACGCGCCAAGATTCGCAGCTCGTGGCGCACGCTCGGTGATAGTACAATCGGTAGGGGTTGCCGCTCCTGCTGCTTGCTCTGGTCCTCATCAGCCGCGCAAACGGCGTTGCGCTGCAGTTCGGATGGAGAGAGCACCCGCTGCCACTGTTACTGTCGCTGGTAAACGGTGTGGTGTGTGAGGGAGGGCCACGAGACCACGAGCTAGTCTGGTCTGGTCGATCTGCCGCCTGCTTGGTGCAACTTTGCCGATCGGTCGAGGCATCTCTGGTAGCGGGGGACCGATGATCGCTTTGGAGGGATTCCTACGGTGACGGTGACGGGGTGTGCGTGTACGTGGGTGAGATCGATCCACCGTTGTGGGAACCAACAGCTGGATCAGAAAAGACGCGACGACTCGATCGGTTTGTCCGCCGACCGAACTGACGTGTTTTTTTTACCGAACTTGCCCCCTCCCCCACGAGGGAGGCGGTACCACGCCAACTGCCAACGCTGCAGCGGAGAGGATATACGTAGTATAATCCGGTCGATCTGCTCGAGTCAGCGGACGAGACGATCTCCACCGGCGGGCCGGCCGGCCGCTAGCTCGAGTTTCCCGTTGGAGGAGGAAAGGAAGATGGTGGCGCCGCTAAACCGAAGACCCCGCAGCACGCTTATTATATTAATTAGTGCTGGTGGCTCGAGTAGGATTGGACGGTTCCAGGTGATCCGATCCTCATCCCTGCCGCGCGCCGTCGCATCCGTACCCTGTAAACACATTTCAGTTCCACGGAGTACGACTGACTGACTGGCTGGCTGAGCACCTGTTACTGTCGGTAACAGTGAGCCGCACTGCTGCAGTGCAGCGTAGTATGCTGATATATAATCGCCCATTGGTAGGGTGACGGGGATCCGTGCGTGCGGGGACCCAACGCTTTGCAGGATGCTACTGATGCTCCGCATCTGACGCGGCGACAACTCGGAGCCATGGAAAAGCGATAGGAAGAAACCAACGTGGCCCCGCGGCGCACCTCCCTCCCGTGGATCAACGGTTCTTTCTTTCTTTTTTCCCCCGCAGCGGATATGATTCCTGAATCCTGATCTTCTCGCCCCCAAAAAAGGAAGAAAATACCTGACACTGACATGTAGTACATACATACATACATGTGTGAGATTGACCAGTGGAGGAGAAATAATAATGGCTCGACTAACTAATGTCGTGCGAAATTCGATTGCGTGAGAATCGCTTCGTGGCAAAACATCATCATCCTTTCTTATTGCCAATAAAGAACGTGCTTAATTATTTCTCATGGACTATTAAGAAAATAGGTACCACTATACCCACGAAAAAGATATAACAAGGAAATAAAGTAAGTTGAAAATTGAGGCGACGATTGGCATTTCTTGGATTTGTTCACACCCAAGTTCACTTTTCTCGATAAAGGGTGTTTTCATTAACTTTTGGTAAGATTTTTGTTGGGTAAAAGACCATATATTATCTCATAAGAATAATATTTCAAAACGCAGACGCGTGTATGCATGGTCGACATCTAGTTAATAGCCACGTCTAGGTCGTTTGACGTCACCCTAATATTTCTGAGTTGTGCCACATGAAAAATTAGCCCCAATCCATTCCCATGCATGGAAGTACTAGTGCGCACGGGTTTCGTTGACGGATGGCAGCTGCACGTAGCTTCCAGAGGTCGCGGTCTTCACAGATTAGGCATGCTCTCGTTCTAATATCTAATTCAAACTGGCTCCTCGGACAAGCGAGGAGGCGCATGTACGATCCTTCCCTGATCCTCTGCGTGCACGCATCGTGGGCGCCGCGTCGTCGTCGTCGCCCGACAGCCCTTATCCTCCTCTCCACCTGCCGCGCGCATGTTCCTAAACGCCACGTGCTCCGTGCAGTTTCTCGCCAGAGAAGCGGCGCTGTTCGTCCGTCCGGGATCGACGAGCACGGCGGCGGAATGGAAGAAGTCGCCCACGCCGGATCATTCTTATCTGATCCGTCACGAAATCCCCTGGCGTTTACAGTTTTATCTATCTTTGGAAGGAACCATCGCGTTCACGGTTTGTTCGCGGCACGCACACGTTTGGTTTTGGCAGCTGCTGCAGATGGGCTTAGACCTGGGATCAGCGAATGAAACGATAGGAGGTGGTGTCCAGTAGCTGGGGAGAACAACCGCTAGCTGCTTGTTCTAGTTCGTTGGGTCAACCACCGCTGCTTGTAGGTCCGGTCCGGTGTCTTTGGAATGACACAGAGAAACTACTCCACGAGACCGACTATCCAAACAAAACAAAAGTTGGTTCTAGCCTACGACGGACGGCAGAGCTAGTATTCGCGCATTCAGGACAGGATTACCGACTACCAACTGCCACACAGTGCAGAAAATAGAACAACTCCACATAGTACTAGAGTAGCTGTAGATGATCGCCAAGTCCATGATCTCTTGATTAGCTAGATTAGGACCAGCGCTAATTGCTAAACCACGTGTTCTCCGGGGAAGAAGAAAACCATAACATTCCGGTAGGGCAACCAGTTTCCCGTACGTACGTCGTCGTGCCCAGATCCCACAAGCCGATCGATTTGATGCCGTTAACTTGATGGTGAAGTGCAGTTTCGACTAACACAAACCGGGAGCTCCATTTAGCAGGCGTTTATAGCTTGATGTCTAGAATATAGCCTAGAAGATTTATTAATCATACAGAAGAAGTGCCAGACGATATGCAACACGGTAAAGCTGCAAGTTCATTGCCAACAACGACAGGTGGCAGCTCCTCAAAACAAGACAAGTCTAATCTCCATCCAGCCACACCTGAGCCAATGCTGCGGAAACCTAAAACGGACGGTCTTAACGAGACCCGCTAGACGCCACCAATCAAACTACTCTCTGATTTTAGTCCTGATCGCCAACGCTGTCGGAGCAAGCCCTGTTGAAAACCACGTCTTAAAGAAGACCAAGAACAACGGGTCGTCGTGAGACACGTTCGGGAGATCCACCAGTGGATATGATTGGTATATATCCAGGACGGGCGGCCACCCGTAGAGGCCCAAATGCTGCAAGGCCTAGCCCCAGAACTTCCTAAAGACGACGCAACCTAGAAGGAAGGAGGTGCTGCAAGTAAGGTCTCCTGATGCTGGTCACAGACCGAGCAAGCCGTTTGGTGATCTAAACAGCGATGCTGAAGCCTGTCAGCCAACATGATTTAGAAAGGAGATCTCCGCGATCGCCAAAGTCAGTTGCATAATTGTACTATTTCTATGGTGTTTTCTAACATTAATGTACCTATAGAGTTGTTTAAACAAAGAATCAACACAACGAATCAACCAATAGCTGGCCTTCAGTTCAAAAAACAAAAAAGGACGGTGCTTCGGCAAGAACTGCATGCGTGGAACATGTACTTTACGTGTGGTTCCTTGAAACTGAACACTCCCATGATCTCGGAAAGGTTCATTCAGCGTGGAGCCGTGCAAGTGTACAGCCTACTAACCATAACAACGAATCAAAATAAGACCTTATCTCGACGATCATTATTGTTAAGCACGGTCTACTGACATTATCTTTGAAGACGGTCCATGATAAGCACATCACTGTTGACAGATGGTAGCGAGACACTCGTGACTCCTGGTAAGCTGAAGGGCCGAACCATGCAGTTGGATGGATATGGACGCTTCCATGATCCCGGCCAGGTTCATCTGATCGATTTGGCACGAGACCTCCGCCTGTTTTACATGATGCATGATCTGTTGGAGGGTTGGAGTATACTGAGATGACAGTCGATAGAGTACTAGGTTTGCCTTTTTCAGTCGAGACGATAGAACCGCATGGAACAATGCAAGGGTTAAAAAGTTTGTGTTTGATGTGTTGCCATACACTTTCAGGACACGTTTCGACTATTTCAGCATGGGACTGATATTGATATATAGCAAGAAAATATGCTTTCAACTAAAACTTCACCAAAAGGCTTCCATGCCACTCATGGCTGCACTCATGCCGCCAATGGCCGCACCCATGCCACCCATGCATCCAACATTGCCAACCATATAGGAGGTCCTCCCATCAGTGGCGGATCCAAAATTTGGACACAGGGTGGTCCACTTTCAAAAATAGTTTTTTTCTAACACAACTAAAGCAAGGCGGGTCGAGGTCTGCAGACCGCAGTCCCCTGCCCCCTCGTCCCTTCCCTACCCATATTGTGCCGCCTGTTAAGCTTCATGCACTAGCCAACGCAACCAAAAGTCCGAACTGATGGAAAGGACCAGTGCAATCCACTTATACACTTCAACACCCCCTCTCACGTGTGACGGGGAGAAGTCAACACGTGCAACCGGAAGAGAGCGACGGCGCGCGAAACTCACGTATGACTCAAGAGGCCTATACGTGACACGAGGGTCAACAACAATTTTAGGATAAATTGCGAAAGCCAGGACTCGAACTCGAGACCTTAGGCTCTGATACCATGTTAAGCTTCATGCACTAGCCAACGCAACCAAAAGTCCGAACTGATGGAAAGGACCAGTGCAATCCACTTATACACTTCAACACCGCCACCCATTGTGTTGTCGCCTCCCATCTTGCAGCGACACTCTCCCTCTACCGAGGCCAGCGCCCAACAAGGCGAAGGACATAGAAACGCGTGGGTACCGTCTAGTCCCCTATACCTGGTAGGTGGGGGTATGGTGAAGATCTAAACCTGACGATAGGTTTGGAGGGCAGGTCGCGGGGAAGGGTCGGGTGCGGGAAAACCCGCCCCGAACCCGGCGGGTGCCATCCAGAGGGACCGTGGTAGGGAGGAGGTATGCTGGTTGTTGGGAGTCGGCAAGATGGGGCGATGGCGAGGCATCGAGCTCGGGCGATGGGCGGTGGTCTCTATATCGGACGAAGGAAGGCACGAAGCGAACGACCGAACGAAAGAGGCCATCTTGGGCGACGGGCGGCGGTGTCTAATATGGAGGAAGTCATGAAGCGAACGTTTTTTCCTCGGATTGACTCACTGCTCGCGTCCTTTGGAAATTGAATGTCTTAGATTTATCAAAAATTGAATGAATCTATACACTAAAATATGTCAATTTTAATTTAAATTTACTTAAATTTGTAACATTTTTTTCAGAATAGAGGAAGTATTTTGTCAGCCCAGAGAGGACCAAAATTCCAGGACGGTCCAGGCATCACCCTGGCCACCTATGGATCTGCGTATGACTCTCGATCGGGTCTGTAACCGGTGGAAAAAAAACAGCTTGCCCTGCATCACTTGCGTAGGTCCAGTGTCTTTGGAATGACAGAGGCACTAGCTAGTATCCAAAACAAAAACAGGTTCGGTACTTACTACTCCCTTCGTCTTAAAATAGATGTCTTAACTTTGTTAAAATTTAAAATCTAGACACTATTTAGTATATAGATTTATTTAAAATTTGAAAACTCTAAGACATCTATTATTGGACGGAGGGAGTAGTAGTATTCCATTGGTTCTAGCCTATCACGGACGGCAGAGAGAAGATCCAGAGTTGACGAATACTGTAGTAGTCTGTTCCATCAGCTATAAATAATCTTTCAAGTCCATGATCATTGATATCCTGATTAGATTAGATTAGGACTAGCACGTGTTTTTCCGGGAAGAATAAAACATAAGCAAAGCAACTCCGGGCAACAGTTTCCCGTCGTCGTTCCCAGATCGCACAAGCCGATCTGATGCCATTACTTATGGTGAAGTGCACTGCGTACATATACGATATTTGACTAACTTAACCAGGCATTTCCCGCGTGTTGTGCCGAGTGCCGTGCAGCTGATCAATTCGGAAAATACGTTGACACATTTAAAAAAATTATAGTACTCTCTTCTATCCATATAAATGTTTCTTAACTTTGTCTAAATTCATGTGTACTTCCTGCGTTTCAAAATATAAGATGTTTTAGGTTTGTGAAGCAAATATATCTTTACTTGTTTTAGTATATAGATTCACTCAACTTACGGGTGAATCTACACACTAAAAGAAGTCTAGATTAATTTCCTTCACAAACCTAAAACATCTTATATTTTTAAAACGAAGTGAGTATCTAGTTAAGTATTTAGACTAGATGTATTTGTATCTGAATATTAATTCGGTTTAGAATGGGGGGTTAGAAATGCGAGTTCCACAGGCCATTATTTACCGATTATTCAGATCCGGATGAAATGTATAGCCAGGCCCCAGGTCTAGTAACTGATTCAGTGCCTTTGGAATGGCGGCGAAACTGACTAGCTACTCCGGGCCAGTTTTTTTAGATTGTAAAAGAGGATTACGTCAGTTTTTTTTTTGGAAGGGATGGAGCTCTCTTTATTAATCAATAATCATGGGTCAATTGTACGATCTGGCAAGTGTAGTAGCCATAGGCGCCATCCATGCATCAAACTGAGCTATGGGGTCATTTACCGATTCTTCAGGTCCAGTAACTTGTTCCGGCTCCACAGCCCATGGACGCATTTCACTGGGACTCGTGGGCTTTTCCTCCGCCCATGTCGCCCATGGACGCTAGTTTCTACAGATAAAACTTAAACTTTATTTTTTATTTTTTCCAGTCGGTATTTCTGTTACTTTTTGACAGCTGCATCTTTACGGGCACGCTTCTGCAAAAATGTCTGTAAAAAAATTGTAAGAATGCGATGAACAACTTTATTATCTAATTTTATTTTATAGATATGCCCATTAAACATTTTATTGAGAATGGTTGGATATTTCAACTTCTTTTCTGTTCTCAAATTCTTACCTTCGGTTGACCTTTGTCAACACTTATCACATGAACTCGTTTTGCCGGTGGAACATACCTTTCTCATGCTTCTAGTTTCTTTGGAAAATACCGGATTATTTTAGCATCATAAACATTGAAGATTATTTTCTCTAGAGCACAATCAATTGATGCTCCTCCAGTGCTAAGAAAAGGACTTCCAAGTATTATAGATAATCTTTCATCTTCCGGTATTTCAAGAATAATACAGTCAGTGGAAATAGCATGCTCATCTATTCTAAGTAGAACATCCTCAATCATATCAACAAGTTGTTTAGTGGATTTGTCAGCCATCTCTAAAGTGATAGAAGTGGAGGAGTATTCCTCTAATCCTAGCCTTTTATAGAGGGAGTATGACATTACACTAACTCATGCACCTAAATCACATAAAGCATTATGAATATCAATTTTGCCTATTGAACATAAAATAGTTGGTATACCAGGATCTCCTGACTTAGGCAATAGTCTCCCATTAGTAGGGTAACTAGTCACCATGGCAACGGTTTTAGTTATTTCTTTTTTTCTCTATTAAGAATATCACTAAGAAGTTTAGAATATACATGCACTTTTATTGCATCCACAAATGGAATTTCTAGACGAAGAGCATTAAGTGCCTTTGCGAAAGAATCATAGATTACTGGATCTGATTTTTTTCGATCCGGATATGAAAGTTTCTTACCTTTGTATTTTACCTTTTGTGGAGGATCAGGCTCTTTAATTGCTTTATTTTGCCGTTGCTTATCATTTTTCTTTTTCTCTATTGCAACAACTTCATCTTCTTTGCTTGCGTCTTTTTATTCTCCTGGATCGACAATTCCTGCATCAGAATTATAACTGTCATCTTGTGCGTCGTTCTTCTCCTCCAAGGTTTGATATTGTGTGTCTTGAGCAGTCTCATCTTGAGGATCCACCAATGTATCATCTTCATGACTTGCTTTAAGCAAGCCTTTTTTCCTTTTGATCCTTTTCAGCTTCATATTCCGGTGGTTCTAATGGTCCTTTAACAACTGCACCTCTTCTTGTAACAACATTAGTAGAAACAGGAATATTTATACCATTACGAAGAAATTTTTGATAACTAGATGCTATTTTTTCACATTGGGTTTCAATCATACCGAGGTAGTTGTTAAATAATTTTATTCTTGGCCAATCTCCTCATAATTTTCTGTAAGTTCGGCCAAAATCTTTTTATATCTTTGAAATTGCTTATGCAAGTTATTATAAGACTTTGTATGTCGATGTTTCAATTCTTAAAAAACTTTTCTAGTTTCATCCTCTTTAGTTAAAACTTGTAATAAATCTACTTTGTTTTCCTTGACAAGCTCTAAAGGTATACCTTTTTCTTTCATGGCTTTACGCACTTCGGGCATAAGATCGGGATTTATACGTAGTATTCCCTTTTCTGGCTTAGTGCCAAAATCAGGATTATATAAAGAATCATTCTTAGCCCTGGTAACCATTAATTCCAAACATGCTTTAATAGTTAAAGTATTTATCGATCCTCCTGCTGATGAATCTAGCAACTCTCTGCATTGGGTATTAAGACCGTGGTAAAATAAGTGGCAAACAGTTAACTCAGAATAGCCATGATTAGGGATACTATTGATCATTCCAAAAAATCTTTCTTAGGCTTGTGGATATTTTTATCCCACATTCTGACTAAAATTGTCTATGTTCTTTCTAAGTTATGTTACCTTTGCAAAAGGGTTAAACCTGTTTATAAATTTGACCAGTCTAGAGCTTTACCTTTGAGAGACCAACGAAATAATTTCAAACGAGAGAATTCTCTTGGCAAACCTTTTGGTCCAAGTGATGTTATCACATCGTCGAACTCTCTAAGATGCCTTGCTGAGTTCTCATCTTCCCTTTCACTGAAAGCTTTTTCCTACAAAATTTTAATAATTTCATTGTCAAATCGATATTCCCTAACTCCAGGATTAGGAAATTCTATTGGTTGTGTAAGAAATGCAGAGTTTGGAGCACTATATTCTCTGAGAGTCTTCTCAGGTTTCTTGGGTGTTGTCCTATGAATGGACATTATTTCCATGAAGTCACTTAGGTTGTCAACTTCAACTTTATTCGATCTCAATAGTTTTTCAATAATTTCCTCGCGCCTCTAAGTAGGCACCCGTTCAAAATAATCTGGTAGATAAGCCCTACCAGAGCGTGTAGATCCTTTGTCTCATAAGGAGACCATCTTATAATAGTAACACCTAAAATGTCAAGAGACAAAACACTTAGCGCTTAGCTCCCCGGCAACGGCGACAGAAAATAGCTTGATGACTGCAAGTGCGCAGATTGTTTGTAGCTAGTTTCGAAGTTCATATATCGATCTCACAGGGAGCCTAAAGGTAAATGTTTATTGGTTAAGTCTCTGTCACACCCAAAGTTATCACAAGTCTTCGAGTGAATTGACTGCAAGTATTGAAATAAGAATAGATTTTAGATTAAACAAAAGTATTTAAATAAAACTAAAATGTAAACTTCAGAAATAAAAAGCATAAAAAGTAAAGAACTATTTGTTTGTTGTTTTCTGCACATGATGAAGTAGGCGCGGGGAGTTTCAGTTCATGGTGATAGTGAATGTGCCGGGTGAATGAGTGATAAGTGTAACAATTATAATCTTATAAGTATGTGTGTAGGCGAGTAACCCATAATTAGCCGAAACTCCTTTTGATAGATTTCATCCCAACTTCAATAATCCTACTAGCCTGTTTACCACAACCATGGTCAGTCACTAGATGATTAAGATCCTTCAGGTTGCTTAGAAATTAAGCTCCTTGTATCGGACTAATGCAATAAGCTCGGTGGTTCCTCGTTATCCTCAAGTAAAACTAGTTTCCCATTGATATGCCCATGTCACTCGGGGGTCGCCGGTCTGCTAGCAAACAAGATTCTATCTATGTAGAACAAAGCATCATGTTGTCTAGGCCCTTAATTGGACAACAGGCATTAAGCATCCCACATATAGTCAAGCACACATAATATAGTAATTAAAATTAACCACAGACTTGATGGAAAATATAGACACATCACATCCCACCAATCCCCTACATCTTCCACGCCCAAGGGAACTTACTCACACATGAGAGAAGAAAGCATCATCGATATAATTAAATAAAGAGAGTTCTTCTTGATATTATCATGGAGATCCACAATAAGAAATAGAAATAAGTCCAACACAATTCAAGATAGGAAGAACAATCTCAAACCCTAATCTTGCAAGGTGGAGATCTCTCTCTCTCTCTCTCTCTCTCTCTCTCTCTCAATTACAAGTGATGGCTATGGAGGTGTGGTGGCTAGGAGATCGAAGATCGTGGAGAGAGATGAAGTCGTCTTCCCCTTCTTCTCCGGATCCCTTCTTTCACCCTTCTGAATGGTTGGTGGTTTGTGTGTTCTATTTTCGACCTTGGCCTCTTCACGAAAGTTGTCCCTTTTAATAATACAAAGGAGATGGCAACTATACGGCGAGAACTATACGGTGGCGGCCCGTATAGTTGGTCGTTAAGCTTGCAGTAAATTCCCCACGATTGCTCCAAAAAGAGACTTGCTTATTTTCGCCTGAATATTGTGTTTTTGCTGTTAAATACCTCTTGTGATGTTCAGAACCTGAAACACATATTACAAATCAACTTTTCTTTGCTACCTAAGTATTAGCATTAGGTAAAGCTACAAAACCATCAAATCCAAATGAAATACATCGATAGAAACCATTAAAAATGTGTAGAATTTGACAGCTATCACCGCACCACCAAGAACAATGCCTCCAAGGAGGGAGCAACGTCTAGGACGTCTAGGTTTTCACCAAGAACATTGCCACTAAGACAGGTTTTCACCCGGGGAACTGAACCACAAGGGATAGGGGTTGATTCAATGCTCCTCGACAACACCCCCAAGAGGGGAACACCGCCCAAGGGTGCCGCCATCGTCAACACAAATAAAGGTTGGGCATGAATTTTGCCTAGAGTGCCCCGACCACCACTCATGCATCGGCAAAACCTCCAAGACCCGATATCAAGATCTTGTTGCTGAGAACACCACATTGGTTTGAGACCCTGATTGGCCCACCAACCTTCTAGTGAAGCCCACCCCAAGTTGTAGGTCGCGCAACGACACAAAACATCATCTGAGGTGGGAACCTCGTCGCATGAGCACCCGTGCACCGGCCATCTCCGATCTCCGGTAAAGATGCCCAAATCAACATCACGGTGCCGGTGCATAAGGATGCAACCACCAAGCTCCATGATTGTCGGCACATGGTAATGGTTAGTGGATTGCAAGAGAGAACAAAGATTCCACCTTGCACATCTCCACCACGCAGCTTGGTGGGGGGAGCTCAGCCATTAGCACCCCTAGATCCAGGACGAATCAGGGGCCAAGAAGCGAGCACGCCTCCCTCCCATACCTGCCAACATCCCTGCCCGATGGAGGCTGCCACTAAGGCCCCGCCCTTCTAGGGCCACTGCACATCCATATCCACCAAGGAGGAGGACGGGCACTGATGTCTACGCACTTCTATTCTTGTAGACAGTTGTTGGGCCTCCAAGTGCAGAGGTTTGTAGAACAGCAACAAGTTTCCCTTAAGTGGATTACCCAAGGTTTATCGAACTCAGGGAGGAAGTGGTCAAAGGTAACCCTCTCAAGCAACCCTGCAATCAAGATACAAGAAGTATCTTGTGTCCCCAACACACCCAATATACTTGTAAGGTGTATAGGTGCACTAGTTCGGTGAAGAGATAGTAAAATACAAGTAGTATGGATGATTATAAGACAATGGTGCCAGAAAAGAGCTTGACGGGGAGGAAGATACTAAAGGAAATCTGAAATAAAGATGGAAGCAAGCAAACATGTAACATGATTGGATGTAAATGGTGTTTCAATGCTTAGAAACAGGCCTAGGGATCATACTTCCACTAGTGAACACTCTCATATAAATATCTTCTCTTCATTAATCTACTCTCAACTACTCTTCAGTTGGATAACTATAATCCACGGTAGGGCTATAACAGCACACCTCAAAGTTTGCTTTCCCCATCTAGGTAACCCCACACTGATACCTTGAGCGCTAGATGGTTCCAACAAACACCACAATTTCATAGAGACATCCAACTCAAAATATAACTAAGTATATCGCTGTGTTTGGATGTCGTAATTGGACCTTGGAATTGAACTTTTGGAAATGGCCCAGCCAATTTCGGTCATTTGGGTGGCTTAGGAATTAGACCGTGGAAACATGGAACCAATTCCATGCCGCCAAGACCTTTGTGTTAGTTGCTGCATAAGTTTCCGAGCTCCCACGCCGGAAAGGCTTGGAAGCTCAGATACCGCTTCGTCCAACTCGCGATAGGAGAGGAACTCACAGTGGCAGAGCATCGCTGACTGCAGAAGGCGGCGGCGGTCCAGTGAGCCTTCCCTACCTATCCTCTTCCCTCCTCCTCTTCTACCTTCTATTCGCCCCTCCCAGATCAAGGCAGTGCCGGCCATGGCGTCTGCCCTACTCCATCGCCCCCAAACCCTAGGTCGAGCTTTGCCGACCGGCGGCTAGTAAAGAACTGGTGGGTGGGGGAACGGAGGCAGGAGGAGGGAACGGAGGCGGGAGGAGGGAACGGGAGGCTAGAGGCGAACGGCGGCCACGCCCGGCCCTGGGTTGTCCCCAAGCCAGCATCTCGACCCTGGGTTGTCCCCAAGCCAGCATCTCCCTACCCTCTTAGTTCGTCTACTGAGAGGAGCATGTGTTGTTGTTTTTTGATTGACATTTTGAAATTGCAGAACCTCACGAAAAGAATTTGATTGGTATTTTGAAATTGGTAGTTCATCAATATTATGTGTTATGATATAATTGTTGGGCTATTTGAGACAATATTATTATCCATGTTATGATATTTTAATGTTATTATGTGTGAAAAATAATAATATAAACATCAAATATACATAACAATATTTGTGAACATGTGGACAAGTTCATATTGTTAAAACTCAACAAAACATTCAATTCCATGGTTTGAACATCCAAACAAGATTTGGAATCGGGTGCTACTTTTTGATTCCAACAACAAATTATATGCTCATCCAAACAGCAGAATTGGAAATGGAGACCATTTCTTTTCTATCTTGGATTTGTAATTTCTAGCCCAATTCAATTCCGAGCTAAAATTCCTACATCCAAACACAGTGTATATGTAATCTCTAGCCTAAGTGCCACACGGTGTGCACACTGTCACCTTCACACACGTGGAGAAAAGCAGAGATTGATTTAAGCACTTGAGTAACAGAGTAGATCTACTTGATTACAAAGCTCATGATCATAATATGATCACGCATAGAGAGAGATGAACACATAGCTACCGGTAGATCCCTTAGCCTCGAGAAATAACTACTCCTTCCTCATCATGGGAGTCAGCAACGACGAAGGAGATGGTGGTGGAGATCGATGGAGATGGTTCCGGGGGTAATTCCCCATCCCGGCAAGGTGCAGGAACAGAGACTTCTGTCCCCTGAATCTCCCCTTCGGTGGCAGCAGTGCTGCAGAACTTTTCGTGGATGTATGCCAATTGTTTTAGGGTTTCTGTATCTGGGGCTTCTTATAGACGAAAGGGCAACATCGGTGGAGCCTCAAGGGGCCCACACCTTGGGCTGGCGCGCCCAGGGGGACCCGCGCCACCCTAGGGTGTGGCCACCTCTTGGCCCCCCTTCGTCTCTCCTTCGGGCTCCGTGTTCGCTCTGGTAAAATATTGATTTTGGCTTTTGTCTCGTCCAATTCTGGGAATATTTCTTTTCTGGCTTTTCTAGAACCAAAAACAACAGAAAACAGGCAAATGGCACTGTGGTATGTTGTAAATAGGTTAGTTCCGGAAAATGTATAGAAATACCTCAAAGTATAGACAAAACATAGCAAAACTGATACAAAACAAGTATGGAGCATCAAAAATTATAGATACGTTTGAGACGTATGCACCGCAGCTCACCACCCATAGTGGCAGAGCTTCCCCACCATAGAGCTCATCACTAGTCCACCACGGCCGCCGTGAACCAGGGAGGTGGAGAAGTGCAAGGACGGCGACACCATTATGTGTGGTAGGGAGTGAGGCCTAGCTAGAACAATTTGGGCCCACCTGACCCTAGATCTAGGCATGTAGACCCGTCGGAGGTTGCTCACTCGTGCTAAATCCAGCAACCTAGACCAAGTGCCAGAGTCGTCGTTGTGTCCAACGTTGTCATCGCACCCAGCCATGCGTCATCGCATCCCGCCGCGATGCCGCTCCGGTGAAGCAGGCAACCGCCACCAGTGGCTGGAAGCCGCTACTGCAGCACCAAGCCGACCACACGGCTTTGCATCCCGACCTCCCTGCAGTGCCACCACGCAAAATTGTCGTGCTGTCGTATAGGGATCCGTCGCGCCGGTCAGCCAGATAGGGGCCCCGCCTCCGCCATCCACCGGTGAGGGATTTGTCCGCCGACATCCTCTATTTACGGAGAAGGGAGGAGGAAGGGAGGGCTGGTTGAGGGTAGGGTTTTTCTCCGCCCATGTCGCCCCTCAATCAAAGTATGAACTTATTATCCGGACGATCATGTGGACATTGTCTTTGAAGGTAATGACAATTACTCCCCTATCGTGTAACCCTGCCTGGATTTTTTGTGTGAGTGAGATACATGCATGCGTTCAAGCATTCAATTTCACATGCATGTGTGTGCCCGGTCCAAAGAAGCTGTAAAAAAATTAGCATGTCTCTTACAACATGACAAGTTAAGCGCACAACGTATTTCTAGTCAAAATCATTGAAGGTGTAACGTTTTAAGTATGCCCATGCCACAAAATATTCTGGCCAACGCATGCCACCATACCGACCTGAATGTCCTCGCCTCGACGTCCAACGCGCCGCCTCTCTACTGTCTCCTGCTTTAAGTGCCGTTGTGCGTGGCCTCGTTCCCATCCGCCTACGGTTGCATAACACATTTTTTGTCGCCTAGAGCACTCGTCCTTATCCTCAAGCTCCACATGCATCCACACCTCCGACCTCTCGACAGCCACCTCGCCAACCTCGCTCGGGACCGTGAGCCCATTTTATTGCTATTTTTAAACCGTTACTACGGGTTTTCCACAACTACCAGTAGCATTTCTCCCCATACTACTAGTATATCTAACTGTTAGTAGCGTTCATACGGGGCACCCTGTCACTAATTATTACAAGTAGCATTCATGCGGGTATTTCCATGTCACTAGTAGTAAAAAGGAAACATTATTGGTAGCGTTTTTCCTACTAGTGCATGTGGAGAAACATGCATGTTTTGATCATAACATACATACATAGGATATCTTTAAAATAAGGTTAGATGGTTCTTATAAGTTTATTGAACTAAACATATGTTAATTTTATGCAGAAACTTGCTTTGTGTACATGGTGCAATGTGATACATCAAGTGCAAGCCCAAATCTCCAAGAGATCCACTAAATTTGTTTGTGAAAACGAAGGAAGTTAGAAAAATCTTGACAAACATCATTCTTATTCAAGTCGTTAATAGGATAAGAACCAAAATTTTCAAACTATTTGTCCCAATAGAGGAAGTCAATATATGGCGTTGATGCATATTATACTATTAGCAAGTAAAGATTCATCAAGTGCACAATCATTGTGGCTTTGTTTAATGCTATAATTACCATTCTCCAAGGAATATAAGGATTGCCTCCTGAAATTTGCTAAACCTACACAATAAATAAAAAAATCAATGGCTTCTAGCTTATACGTATCATGATAATCATATGAAACATCTAAATTTTCTATAAAAAACTGTAGCATCAAGTATTAATACCTCATTTTATCTAATGTATATTTTCTTCCAACTTGAATCCTTGTAAATTAGTTCCATTAAACTAGCAAGATTTATGTTTTCATCTTCACCCATGTAAGAATTTTCCAAGTTAGACGCATCTTCTCCATGTTCGCTTCATGAATCCGGCGTGGATTGAATCATGATACTATAGCCAAAGTCTCGTCTTTATCCCCTTCCATTTCTACCTAACGTGGTTCAGAGAAAATAAAATACCACTAGGAATAGAAGTAGGTAGCTTAATAATTTGTGTAAGATTTTGTGTACCACATGTCCTTCCATATAAAAAGCAAATTTTCGATAATCTAGTTCAGTTTTTACATGAAAGCTTGGACAAATTCTCAAGCTACCCTCTAAATATATTCCTAGTGGAATTTAACTTTTTGTAACCATGTTCGGTAGACATGGAAGAGGAGAAAGACAAGACCTTGGTGATAGCGCCACCGGAAAATTCTTTCACAAATGAAGATGAAAAATAAAGCATCATAGTTTATTGGAATTAACCTACTATGATTCAGGTGTGAAAGAAAATATGCATTAGAGTTGAGGTATTTTTAGTTGATGATAAAGTTATTTTGATATAAAATTTAGATGTTTCAATTGATCGATTATCATGAGACAGTACTAGCTAGAATCATTAATTCATCATTTGTTGTGTAGGTTAGGAAATTTCAGGATCCACTCCTCCTATTCCTTAGAGAATGGTAATTGTAGCATTAAACTCTACAGTCGATGAAATTTTACCTGCCAATAGATCATATCATATATCCATCAACAATTCAACATCAGACATGGACTTCCTCTACTCGGCAAATACTTTGGATATTTCTGGCTCCTATCTTGTTAACGATTTGAATCAGAATGATGTTTGCGAAGACTTTTTTAATTTCCTCCTTTTTCACCAACAAATTCATAGGATCTCTTAGGAATCTAGGATTGTACTTGATGTATAACATTGCAGCAAGTTTATCCATAAAAGTAGCATATTCTTTGTGTAACAAAATTTTGAAGAAGCATCTAACATTTCTTTAAAGATATCCTATCTATATATGCTGTTAGGAAAACATACAAATTTATATACATGCATATCAACACAAATCTTATTACATGATAGAGGAATGCAAATATATGGCACGAGAATCTGGCATTGTTTTTCTTAATTTACATCATGGACTAAAATACGAGCAACTTATTTTGCAAATAAACAATGCCAAGATATTCACACATAGGTTTATCATGCAATTTTTTTCTAAAGTTGATAATTCTTGCCAATAATAAAAACATGCTATAAATCTTACAAAGTTACCACCGAAATTTCAAAACCACGTCGATTTAAATAGATTATGTTTTGAACACCTATCGCATAACCATAGGGTTTAATAAAGATAAGTGGACCTAAAAGTGGCCAGCTTATGCATGGTAGTAAATTGCTAATACTAGAACCATGCTACTCTCACTAAAAGAAAGTTGAAAGCATTCTTTCCCCAACCTCTTAATATTCTTATCAATTTTTTTTCCAAAGTTAAGTATGTTTGACATTTTTTGGAGAAAAGTATGCTTGACATTTGAGAAGGCAAGGATGTACCAACGAAGCAACATTTCCTACCAAAAAAACATGTACAATAATAGTAGTGATTCAAAGCAAGTCATCGGTAACACTAAGATGGAAATATCTTCCACTATTTCAATTTTATATTGATTGGATCACATTTAAAAGTTAACAATTTTTTGCCAACTCAATCATGGAGTATGTTAGACAATAAGAACATCTAGGAAGCATAGTACCTTATTGGTGTTCATGTTATAGAACGACATTCTGGTAACTCGTCCATAATTAAGATAGTGCATCCTCAGCTATAATTCAGTGATTTCCTCACTAACCTCCAAAAGGGATTTCCTGATAGAGAAGGTTACCAAATAATGAATAGAACATTTTCAAAAATTATGAAGCATTTACTTAATTGACATGCTGAACTTTGGCAAATCCTTGTTTCAAGTCAAAAGCTCTAGGATCATCCATGGTTCTAGAAAAAAATGCAAACCCCATGGTTGTTGGGCATCCTTTTTTGACAACATCTCACAATCTCCCATCCTTATGTATGCCATATGTTGTTCTTGACCTAAAAATCACTACTAGAAGGAGATACATAGATAAATTATGAACCATACATTAACACGTGATGTTTACTTTGGGGGGGGGGGGGTCAAATAATGCAAAAATCAATGTCTTGTATGAAGAATGGTTATTTCAACAACTTATATACATATGAAATGATGAAAGATTGGATGCATGAATGGAATGAAACTTAACTGAACACTCAAAAAAGGATAATTTCTAGAGTGGAGTAAACAGACCAAATACCTTCATTTTTTACCGTGAACCAAATCTGCATTTGGCGAAGTTGGGAATGTGAATGGGTAAGAAATAGGAAGTCAAGAGGACGCACTGTGATTTTGAAATGGCAGGGGGAAACAAGGCATGGGGAAAGGCACTGACAGGAAGTAGGGCGGCGTGGGTCGGTGCGAGGATGCATCAAGGGAGCACGACCCTGGTACATGAGTGGATGAAAGCAAGGCGGGGTTAGAACAAGGAGGGGATGATGGTACGGAAGAGGGGAAGTTGCAACAAGGGGCGAGTTTTTCGCCGGATCTTGATCTAGATCTAGATCTGGATCTGGAGGTGGAGGTGGGAGTAGAGGAACTATGGTTTCAAGTAAGGAGACTGGTTTGGTAGGATGTGGAGGCAGGGGAAGATATAAATAGGAAGGTTCCTAGTGGAAAACGTAATCGGGAAAGTTGCCTCACATGGCAATGTTGTGGCAAATTTGCCAGGACATGTAGGCACTAGCAAGGAATGCCTCCTTCGTTGACCTACGTGGATCTCAAAGAATCCGACGACATAGATACTGTCTGAACATGGACTTATAGGGGGGTTGTATTTCTCTGAATTATAAAGACAAAGATGTGGCCCGCATGTACCGAAAAGTACATAAATCATACAATGTGTGTTAACATAAATCCCAGCCATCTTTCTAAGCATGAAAAACATATGTTCTTCTCTAGAGATGGTGTCATTGTTGTGCACCAAACCCTAACCTCCCATGTTCATGCTCCGTCTTGACTTCCTCCCATGGCGTAGTAGGAGAAAAATGTATAAAAGTCCAGCGAAAAAATAATCAAATAACACAAAGAAACACCAAATACTCACGTAGTGGCAAAGTCCAAAGGACTGGCCTATGGTGTGCCACGTGGCCAAACTATTAGAGCATATTGTTGGTTATGAAAATATTAGGTAGAGATATGATTTGATTCTTGTCTTCTACTCCAAGTTAATCCTTATATGCCTATATATACTTCATCAAGAGGCTCAATAATACATCCAACATTTCTACCAATCCCTCTCAATTGTTCTACATGATATCAGGGTGGCAAGATACTTGGCCTAGCCACCGCGCACGCTTCTGCACCACGCCGCCCCCGGGGATGTTGACCTCCATGATCTTCGCCGGGGGTCATGTGGTCCATTGCAAGGCTCGTCCACCGGTCCAAGACCAGCTACCACTAGTGGAAATAGGGCCTCCAGTCCCGGGCCGTAAGGGTCTCTAGTCCCGGTTTCAGAACCGGGACTAACCAAGCGGGACTAGAGGCCCACCCACTAGTCCCGACCCAGTCACCAGCCGGGACAAATGGTTGTCCACGTGGCCGCCGCGGCGCGCTCTGGGTGCACCCCCACTAGTCCCGGTTGGTGTTAAGGACCAGGACTACTGGGTGTCTGTCGCGGCAGAGCATTTCCTCGGACTAGTGGTTCTCTGCCGCGACAGCATTTTGTGCCATTTCTCTGCCGCGGCAGAGCATATTCATTTTGTATTG
This sequence comes from Avena longiglumis, assembly GCA_030063025.1. Classification (NCBI taxonomy): domain Eukaryota; kingdom Viridiplantae; phylum Streptophyta; class Magnoliopsida; order Poales; family Poaceae; genus Avena; species Avena longiglumis. The sequence goes on from CP125975.1 coordinate 18,972,585, forward strand.
TTTTTTTTTCATTTCAACATAGTTTTTAAATATTTCTACACCACCACATATCATACACGTTCGTGCATATATAAGATAACTTGTATTACGATATCAAGCATACAAATATATACAATTTTGATAGTTACATGGAGATCACAATTACCGGGACTAGAGCCCGTCTGTTCGATTACATGGAGATCAGTAGCGCCTATTCACACTAAATTCTTCGGCATCGTCTATGATCTCTTTGAAAATAAATCCCGCCATCTCCTCCGCAATTCCTAGTACGCATTGCTCTAGAAGGAGTTGATCCCGCATTCTCTTGAACTATATATAAGAAAAAGGAGATCAATATGAATATCAATCATGATAACAAAAAGTGATGGCAATAAAATGATGGTGTGAATGCATTGCTTACGCTGACTCCATAATCATTGTGCTCAGTGGTAAACGTGTGAATGAACTCACAAACGTAGAATCCGCATAGATTCGGCCCCTGTGGCTGCCTCGCACACTTTAAGACAATAGAATTCAATCAAAATAATAATCTAGCATCATTATTGTATTGAAACTAGAAGTAAAGAGATGCGCAGACATATCATGTGCTACTTACCGAGACCGCCTTAAACATCAACTTCTCACTAAATACACCCATAACATCGCGCTTGAACCGGATCCAAACCCTGTCCGGCGAATAAAATGAATGAATGAGTTATTCATTACCTGATATATTAGGAAATCAATGAAAGAGATCGATATAGCATGAAACTTACTTTTGGAGCATGTCCTGCATGTTGCGGAAATCTTCCAGTTTTCTCTTTGATGGGTCCATGACATCAACTCTTCCCTTATCAAGTTGAATGTCTAGCAGAACCCAGTGGAAGCTGCAAACATTAATATATACATCAGTAACTCATTAATTACACTTAGCATCGACTAATCAAAAGTGAATGTGTACAACAGAGTATGACCCTCACTTGAAATTGTAAGGAAACTGTATGGGTTCGTAGCATGGAAAACAAAAAATTTCTACCGCATAAACACAAACAAGCCAAGATCTATCTATTAGATTGTAGCAACGAGTCAATAGAGTACTAACCCTCGAAGATCCAAAGCGGTTAACGAGAGCAGATTCTCGTGGGCGATGTAGTCGTACATTTTCCGATCTCAAGATCGCATAGACGATCCTTCTGGCGCTGCGTTCCGGTAGTGCTTCCGCAGTCGGTCACATGTTCGGTACTCGATGAAGACCTTCCTCTCTCTTGTTCCAGCAGGCAGCAGAGGTTGTAGTGCTCTCCTTGCGATTCCGGCAGCACGACGGCATGGTGTCGGAAGTAGAGGGAAGATCCTGCAGGGCTTCGCCTAAGACGAAGCAGGTTATAATGGAGAAATAGGATTCCCCGGTGATCTAGGGTTTAGAGGGCCGAAGAGGAGGAGGTGGAGTCGGCAATGGCTAGGGCGGCGGCGCAGCGGTGGTGTGGGGAGGGCTGGTGTTGTGTGTCTCTTGGGGCACCCCCTCCCCTCTATTTATGAGAGGGAGGGCAGCTTGGGAGAGGGGAGTTTGAATCCTTCCCCAAATCCCTCTCCTTGTTGGCTTGTGGTGGAGGGAAAGAAGGATTATTTCTTTCCTCCACCAGGATACATTGTCCCAGTTTGAATTTTCAAACTTGCCTTTTGACTTTCAATTAGGAGCTCAATTTCTTTCTTACAAATGGCCAACCAAGTGACCTAGGACATGATGCAATCATTCCAATTATTCATGACACATTCATGTACCCTTCCCCTTCCGGTCCGGTGAACCTTCTAGACCCTTCTAGACCATTCCGGCGAAAACACCGGAATCATCCCCGAACTCGGAAATTGGACTTTCCTTATATGAATATTATTCTCCGGACCATTCCGGGTCTCCTCGTGATATCCCGGATCCCATCCAAGACTCCGAACAACATTTGGTCTCCCTACTTACATTCCATATCTACTAAACAACATCGATTCCTTAAGTGTGTCTCCCTACGGTTCGTGAATTATGCAGACATGACCGAGACTCTTCTCGATCAATAACCAATAGAGGAATCTAGAAATTCATATGGCTCCCACATATTTCTACGATTACTTTGCTATTGAATGAACCACTTACATACGATACCAATTTCCTTTTGTCTCGCGATAGTTTACTTACCCGAGGTCTGATCGTAGGTATCTCTGCATACCTAGTTCAACCTCGTTACCGATAAGTACTCTTTTCTCGTTCCCGTGATATGTGATCCCTTGTGATCCATTCACATGCTTGCAAGATAATTGGATGACATTCCACGGGAGGGTCAAGAGTATATCTATCCGTCATATGGATGGACAAATCCCACTCTTGATCCATGTGCCTCAACACATACTTTCCGAACACTCAATGTCACCTTTATAGCCACCCAGTTACGGTGTGGTGTTTGATGTCATCAAAGCATCCATCCAGTGATGGTGATTAGCATGATCTCATGGTCGAAGGAATTAGGTTACTATGTATCAGAAAGCTTATAGCAAATGAACTATTGAAATGACTTGATCTTTATGTTACTCTTATCTATAGGATTATGTCCATCACACTATTCTCCTAATGATATGATCTTGTTATTAATAACATCTCAATGTTCATGATCAGGAAACCATGATCATATATTAACCAACAAGATAGTTGAACAATAGGCTTTACTAGGGACTCTTTTATGTTTACGAATCACACAAGTATTAATGTTTCCGGTTAATACAATTATAGCATGGTATGTAAACATTTATCATAAGCATGAAGATATGATAATAACCTCTTTATTATTGCCTCTTGGGCATATCTCCAACAGTCTCCCACTTGCACTAGAGACAATAATCTAGTTTCAAATCTTTGTGTATTCAACACCTATGGCTTTCCGGTGTTGTATGTACACGATTGCTAGTGATCAACTGATCTTCGGATCCGACACTTTTAGGTCCATGTGTAATTGCATGTCTTTGCGTCTCTACGCATCACTCATTATCTAATGAGATGGCTTTGTATAAATTTGGTCCTTTGGTGAGACCTTTAGTTACTAGGGGTTAAAACATGTTGACAATATTGTCGTACAATATATCTTCATAGTATTATCCCGCTGTGAACTACACCTAGTTTTATAACAAACTACTTGACATAAATGCCCTCTTTTGATGCTGTAATAGCAGTCATATACTTAGCCTTTTGATCTGTCACAATGTCTTAACTTTGGTACTCATCCAAATCCATTATGGAACTTACTTTCCATCACACGGCCATGCCAACGTGCGTCAGGCGGACAAGGTATAGCAGATCCTACCGCCACCTTCACAGATATGTTCTTCAACTTATGATGGAGCTCACAAGATATCTGCTCCTTAATTCCATCCACGCGATAGCCGGGACCGCCATATATATAGAGTGCATCGTCAGACGGGACCTCCGATTCAGCTACGCTGCTTCTCCACTGAGATGGGTTGGCGGTAATATCGAGTGGAGGATCTTGGAAGCGCGCTACTCCTCTAAGTTCGTCGATCTGTTGCTGCTGCTTGTCAAGTCTTGCTAGCAGCTGGTTGAACTTGTATCCCTCCTCCTCCTTCCACTTCTTTTCTCTTGCTTGGCTTCTATAAGTACCTTGGTCCTTAGGAAACCCAGTCTCCCACGTGAAACTAGAGTCAAGGTCTCGGACTCATCCTCCGTGTTCGAGATTCCCGAGGACCAAGGTTAGCAAGTCTTTCTCTCTATCGGGATGGAACTTTTTTATCCCATATTTAATCTCTTGCACCACTTTTAGCCATGCACTCCTGGGTACCTTTATCTCGTCACTGCAAACAAGGTCCCCTGTAAGGTCATCATACTTAGTCCCATGCCCAAGGAACCAATTTCTTGCCCTCAAATCCCATTCTTTGCGAATTGGTTCTGGAATGATCCCTTTAGCATTAAGCTCTTTCTCTTTTGCATCACACTTAGGCATGGCAGCCGTGTAGACCCCTGGCCCCATGTTATGGTGATATTTCTTCTTCGCAACATTTATCTTTTTTTTACTTTTCCTCGGTAACTCCTGACTTCCTATACTCCACAAATTTTGGAGTTTTCTTGTCCTTTTGATACTTTTAGCCATAATTATTTCTTCCAGTTCTTGAATAGTTCGGCCATCTTCCTAAGAGCAAACTGCTTGATTGCCTTCCTCAATGCAGTCGTCTTGGTATCAGTCTCACATTCTGGCAGCTTGAAATGTGCCATGAGGTCATTAAAAAGTTCCTCTTTGTACCTATCATTGATATACATATCACTCCTCCATTCCGCCTCTTTGGGCTTATTCCACTCTCGAACAGTGATCGGGACATGATCTCTAGCAACAACTTCGCATTGTTGTGTAAATAATTGTTTTGCTTCTTTTGGTTCCAATGGTTCGCCCTGTGCTGAGACCTACTTAATTTCAAAAACAGTATGGGCATCTAACTTTTTGGATGGGCCGCGCTTGGTTTTTTTGCTCGATGTGGAGGCCTAAGAGAAGGAACATTCGTCAATATAATATATATACAACTCGGTACATACAACTGATGGCTAACATGGAGCCTGTTGGGAACCCCAAGAGCAGGGTGTGAAGCAGCATAGCAGCAAGTTTTCCCTCAGTAAGAAACCGAGGTTATCGAACCAGTAGGAGGAAGGAAACGTCGCATAGGTGTTGCAAGCAATGTGGAAACCTGCACAACACAGACTCAAGACTTTGCCCCAACGAATCAGTGAGGTTGTCAAGCTCACCGGGTTGCTATAACAAAGGATTAAACGTATGGTGTGGAAGGTAATGGTTTGCAACAAGTAAGCAAGTAACAGTGGAAGATGTATCAATGGTAAAGATTGGACCGGGGTCCATAGTTCACTAGAGGTGCTCTCCTTAGAAAAAAACATTTCATGAAGGGTAAACAAATTACAGCAGGGCAATTGATAGGAACCGAGCAAGGCAATCAATGCAATACTATACAAAAAGATCCTATGAGATTCGATTGGGCAATACAACAATATACATAGACCGCCATCCAACTGCATCTATGACTAGAAGTCCACCTTCAGGTTATCATCCGAACCCCCTCCAGTATTAAGTTGCAAGAAACAGACAACTTCTTTAAGGAAAGTGTGTAAGGTAAACAATCTACTTGTTCCATGAACAAGAGACCGTTGTTTTCTCCCTAGTAGCAACAACACATCTACAACCGAAGAGATTTCTGTCACTTCCCTTGGAAAGTAGATGCATGAACCCACTATCGAGCATAAATACCCCCTCTTGGAGTCACTAGCAACTACTTGGCCAAGATAGCTACTAACAACGGAGAGGATGCAAGATCACAAACAACATAGACATGATAGAATCATAAAGACAAAACCATTAATCAATCTGACATAGTAATCTCAATATCCATCGGATCCCCGCAAACATAACATGCATGATTACAAATAGATTAGATCTTGATCATGAACAGATCTCACAAGATCTATACATGAAAGCACAAGGAGGAGATACAACCATCTAGCTACTACATGGATCCATAGTCCAAGGTGGAACTACTCACGCATCATACCGGAGAAGAAGGCCTCCGGGATGATCTCCCTTTCGGCAGGGTGCCGAGAAGAACTTCAGATCCCCCCAATCTAGGGACGATGGTGGAGGTGGCTACAAACGGTTTTGTGGAGTTTTGATTGGGTACCCAGGGTTTCTGCATCGGGGGCTTCTTATAGGCGAAGAGGCGAGCATGGGAGGCGGCCAGGGGCCCCACAACCTACCCAGGCGCGGGATGGGCCCACCCGCGCCTAGGGGGTCTGGCCGCCTTGGTTCGCTTCTCCGTCTCATCTTCTGGATTCGTGTCCCCCACAGTAAAATATTGACTTTGGCTTTTGTCCCGTCCAATTCCGAGAATATTGATTTTCTGCCTTTCTAGAACCAAAAAAAGAAGAAAACATGCAACTGGCACTGTGGCAACTTGTTAATAGATTAGTTCCAGAAAAGATATAAAAACACCTCAAAGTGTAGACAAAGCAAAGCAAAGTAGATACTAAACAAGCATGGAACATAAAAAATTATAGATACGTTTCCGACGTATCAAGCATCCCCAAGCTTAACTCCTGCTCATCCTCGAGTAGGTAAGTGATAAAAAGAATAATTTTTGAGGTGACATGCACCATCAAAACCAAGATCAAACCATTTGCAAGCATTGAAAGCTGGGATCAAATAACTCTAAATATGTGCATGGAAGATGGAGTTCTAACAATAGGACAAAGTAACTATGCATGCAACATGAAAGGTTACAAAGAAAGATCATGAATAATATGCATTGAAAAACGTTTGTTTGTTTCACATGTAGAAAACATGGCATAATGGCAATCAAATTGTCCCTCATAGAATAGCAAATATATGCATAGGACACCTTCAAAGTTCACAAGGGTGACTAGAAACAAATAGCACAAGAACAAGTAATATCACAATATGCATCAATCAATAAGTTTTGGGACACTGCACATAAAACTAAGAATGGCAACTATGCTCTCTTAATGGTGCCTAAAGGTAGAAGGTGGAGACTCAATAATAGTGGAAGAAGGGCCCTTCATAAAGGGAAGCAGGGATTTCAAGTTTCAAATAGTGCTTCCAAAAATTATGGTACTTGTTAGCTTTCAGCCCTCATTGCCCCTATCATAAGCATCTTGAAGTGATTAAGGTTAAAGTGAACAAACTATGGAGTATATTCTTGACAAAGTATAAGTTGGAAATCTCAAGTCCCTTGAATACGAGGGCCACACCTCATGCTACTCAACTTCAGTCACCTGTAAGTTCTTGTCATTGTAAGTACTTGCATATCATAGAGAACCGCCAACGGGGTATCCCTTGCACATGGTATAGGAGCTATCCCATAACCAAAATGACAAGGCAATCAGACAATGAGCATCTCAGCGATCTTTTTATTTACTATATGCATAGCTTTTTTATCGAGGATGCTTCATAGATAGCTCACTATGGTGATGCTGCAAGTTTCCACCATGATTAGGCATGGCTTAGGCTAGCGGCCCAAGCGTTTCTCTAACACAAAATACAAACTCCATGGACTTACAAGTTCCCTCTTTATTTTACACCGGTGACATCCATAGACAAAAGATCATGATATCAACTAAGTACAAAGTACAAGTGCAATGTTGAAAACGTTCCCCATGACAACATGGTTCTGCTAATTCCAACGTATAAGTACAAGAATATACAACATATACGACACAATGGGTCAAGTTTATTAGGGGCAAAGAATATAAAGTGTGCCATCAAGTTTGTGAGGGCTTTAATCACCAAGTTTTCACATAACAAAATAGTTTTTAATTGGAAGATAGCTGAAAACATGAATATACTTGGAATGGTGTGACACACCATGCATAGGAGTTTATAGTGGACACTTTGGAAAAAACTTGGTTTCTTGGGAGTTGAAGCATGAGTAAAACATACTCATACAAGTGGAGGCTAGCAAAAGACTGTGAGCAACCAACTAAGAGAGCAATAATGGCCATAATTATGTAGAGCGACAAAACATTACTAATCAAAGCATAGAGTGGTACTACAAGTCAAGGACTAAATGATCATAGAGGCTATGGTGACTTTTCATAGTCATAACATGGTGTGAGCATGTGCCAAGTCAACCCAAACAAAGCATCAAAGGAGAATACCACAATACTATGCTTTTGCATGCTAAACAATGCATAATTTCTTCAAGGCACACTAAACAATCCCCATTGTTTGGAACAAGACATGCTACAGCAATAATAACTAAGCATAAGGTCAAAACAACACCTATCATGTCATGCTAAAGTCTAAGTCACAGTCAATGCAAGCTCCTCTTGCACTTTCAAGAAGGAACTTCCTACTCCTTTCCAACACCAAGCAACTTATTTGAAACAACACAACGATAACGGGGGTCAAAATTACTTTATTCAAGCAAACTAAACAAATATAAGCAAACGAAAACTAAGACGCTCCAAGAACAACACAACTGTGCATGAAACAATAAAAACGAAGTGTCTAGAGAGACCTGAGCTTTTTATTGATGAATCAGGGGATGCCTTGGGCATCCCCAAGCTTTGACGCTCGTACCTCTTGGATATTTCTTGGGGGTGACACCATGGTGGCATCCCCAAGCTTGAGCTTTTTTCCATTCTTCATCTCATTGCATCATTCTCTCTCTACACCTGAAATTTTTTCCTTCAGACAAAACTTCACACAATCTTCATTAGCAACATTTGTTTATTCAAAAGATATTAGACCTTAGGCAAAGCTTTGGAACAGCAAGACTTTTCATTAAAAACACAAGCTACTATAGCAACTCCTTCAAAAAGCTCAATTCCCCAAAAGAGAACTCAAAAAGGAATCAATAAGACGCAAATGCAAATAATGACAGAAATCTGTCAAAACAGACCAGCAGGTAGAAACCGATTTTTTTGAAAATCTTATGTTACTCAAATAAAAAAGTGTTGAACTAATGAAAGTTATCTAACATACTGGGAGATGTATTCGTAAATTATCAGCTCAATCCGAGTTACAGAGACTCCTCAAGAATTTTTATGGTGGAGGACAGAAATCTGTTTCGGGACAGCAACTCCCAAAATCTTACTTCCCTCTCATTAGAGGTCATTCTTGGCACAAAAAGCAAACAAAAAGGATAAGGAGAGGTCATTAATGAAGTAATAACTTCCAAGACTCAAGGAAACTCTTGGGTTATCTCCCAACAAGTACTTTTCTTTAATGCCTTTAAGTTAGACACGGAAAGTTTGAGAAAATGCACTCATAAGAATTATGAATTGAAGTCAAAGAGAGCATCAAGAAGCAAATTGAAAACACATTTAAGTCTAACCCACTTCCTATGCATAGGAATCTTGTAAGAAAATAAATCAAAGAAGCACAAAGCAACAAGCATAGGAAAGCAAAACAAGTGCAACTTCAAGATTTTCAACATAAAGAGGGGAAACTTAATATTGTTGAGATACATAAGACCATGTTTCCCTCTCTCATAATAACTTTCAGTAGCATCATGAATAAACTCAACAATATAACCATCACATAAAACATTATTATCATGAGCCACATGCATAAAATGATTATTACTCTCCACATAAGTAGTGGGAGCAAATTCAACAAAATAGCTATCATTATTATTCTCATCACCATAATCACCAAATATAGGAGGCATATTGTAATCATAATAAATTTTCTCCTCAATAGTAGGTGGACTGAAAATATCATATTCATCATTGTAATCATCATACATTGGAGGTATATAGTATCATCATAAGCAATAGAATAGCTACCTTCCAAAGCTGGGGAACTAAAAAGATCATTTTCATAAAAACTAGTTTCCCCAAGCTTATACGTTTCCATAGCATTAGTAATAATGGTGTTCAAAGAATTCATACTAATAACATTGCCATTAGCATGCAAATAAAGCTCCAAAGGTTTTTTAATTTTCTCTTCAAACACTTCATGTCCCAACTCAAGATAAATACTATATAGCTCTCTAATATTTTTGTGTTTTTGAATAAAGAAAGCAAACAAACTAAACTATTTTTTTGGAGTTTTTGAAAAGAGGCCAACAAAACCAAGCAAAATAAACTAAGCAAACTAAAAACAAAGTAAAAGAGAAAGGAAGTGGAGGAATCCCCTTGTGAAGACGTCCTTGGCCTCACCGGCAACAGCGCCAGAAAAGCTTGATGGCTAACATGGAGCCTATTGGGAACCCCAAGAGCAGGGTGTGAAGCAGCACATAAGAAAGTTTTCCCTTAGTAAGAAACCGAAGTTATCGAACCAGTAGGAGGAAGGAAACGTCACACAGGTGTTGCAAGCAACGCAGAAACCTGCACAACACAGACTCAAGACTTTGCCCCAATGAATCAGTGAGGTTGTCAAGCTCACCGGCTTGCTGTAACAAAGGTTTAAACGTAGGGTGTGGAAGGTAATGGTTTGCAACAAGTAAGCAAGTAACAGTGGAAGATGTATCAATGGTAAAGATTGGACCGGGGTCCATAGTTCACTAGAGGTGCTCTCCTCAGATAAACATCATGGCATAAAGGGTAAACAAATTACAGCAGGGCAATTGACAGGAACGGAGCAAGGCAATCAATGCAATACAAGACAAAAAGATCCTATGAGATTCGATTGGGCAATATAAGAATATACATAGACCGCCATCCAACTGCATCTATGACTAGAAATCCACCTTCAAGTTATCATCCGAACCCCCTCCAGTATTCAGTTGCAAGCAATAGACAACTTCTTTAAGCAAAGTGTGTAAGGTAAACAATCTACTTGTTCCATGAACAAGATACCATTGTTTTCTCCCTAGTAGCAACATCACATCTACACCCGAAGAGATTTTTGTCACTTCCCTTGGAAACTAGAGGCATGAACCCACTATCGAGCATAAATACCCCTTTGGAGTCACTAGCAACTACTTGGCCAAGATAGCTACTAACAACGGAGAGCATGCAAGATCACAAACAACAAAAACATGATAGAATCATAAAGACAAAACCATTAATCAATCTGACATAGTAATCTCAATATCCATCGGATCCCTGCAAACACAACATGCATGATTACAAATAGATTAGATCTTGATCATGAACGAAGCTCACAAGATCTATACATGAAAGCACAAGGAGGAGATACAACCATATAGCTACTACATGGACTCATAGTCCAAGGTGGAACTACTCACGCATCATACCGGAGAAGAAGGCCTCCGGATGATCTCCCCTCCGGCAGGGTGCCGGGAAGAACTTTAGATTCCCCCGATCTAGGGACGATGGTGGCGGCGGCTATAGACGGTTTCGTGGAGTTTTGATCGGGTACCTAGGGTTTCTTGTAGCATCCCAGTTGTCTAACCCCTGTAATGCTACATGTCATAATAATAAAAAGAGCCACTTCCAACATATAATTGTTGCATCATCAACATATCATGCTCATGTCATCATATCACCTTGCATTTGAGCATCATATAAAACCCTTTCTTGTTTGGTTCTTATCTCATGTGCATGATTAATTGTATTTGCCTCTTGATATTGTATTTGGCTCTTGATACATTGTTATATGCCCAAGTTGAGTTGTGGGCATCTCTCTTGTTGACTCCACCACCTTTTCTTTCACCACCTTATAATTCCACCATCCAATAATGTGGGCTTAGCATTTTTATGGAGTATCTCTAGCCCATGTTGTTGGTTGGATCCACCCTTGATCTTTGCTTGGCCTTGCCCACCTTTTGGGATGCATATGAATAATGCCATATTAATCTGATTGTTTTCACAAGGATAATTGGGGCATTAATTGTCTTGCATGGGCCATGCAAGTGCCATCTTTCCTAGCTTTTGGCTTTTGTTTGGAAATCTAAATGGATCCCTCCTTCAGTGTTTGATCTTGTTTTGCTATTTAATAACCCTAGCTCTCTCCCTCTCTTTTCCCTTTTAGCTAGATCCCTACCCCATGCTCCATGCACACTCATGTACTAATGGGCATGCACAACCAGAAAACCATCCCCTTCCTTGGCTCTTGCTTGGTTTGTTTGAATCATGCTTGGACTAAAGAAGAACCCCATCACATGACCATCTCTTTCCTTACCCTCTCTAAACCAAAACCCTAATCTCTACCTAGCTAAATCAACAACCCCACCTAATCTTTGCAAACCAAGTACTCCCTCTCTCCCCTTTCTATCCTAAACTAAACCCTATTTTTACATCCCCCTAAACCAAACCCTAAACCCCCTCTTACCCCTAATCTATCTTTCCCTTAGCTAAACCCTAAGTGCCCTCTCTCCCATCTCTAGTTGGCCCCATACCCCCATGTCCCTCTACCCTCTCTCCATCCAACACCACCCCTCCCTCATCCTAGCCCTAGACCCGAGCCGCCCTCTCCCTCTCTTGCTCTCTCTCTCTGCCCTAGGGGCCCCATCCCGATCCACCCCGACCCTGACACACCTGTCCTCGACCTCCCCAGCCTACGCCCCACGTCCCTGGCCCACTGGCAAAGCCAGCTCGAGGCCACCGCCAAAGACACCATGCACGTGAGGTGCAACACCACCCCTCCCCACGCTATCTACCACCCTCCTCGTTCCTATCCACCCAGCCTCGCCTCTCCCAGATCCCGTGCCTCTCGCTTCCCCTATCTCCCTTCTTCCTCCCTTTCGCCATGCCGCCCAAACCCTAGATCGGCGCCCCAGCACCGCCCAGAGTTCCCGACGCGCCAGAGTACCAGAGGCGAAGACCTTCCTCGCTTGGCCGCGGACGCTGGGACCCGTTGTACCTCCGGAGGAACCCCGCCGCCGTGCCCACGAGTGCCGGGCGTTCCCCGCCGCCACCGCGATCACCGCCGCCCGGCCGACCTCGCCACGCCGAATCGACCTCGCGGCAAGCTCTGGTGAGACCCTCTCCTCCCAGACATGCCCTTTGCCCCTAAGCGCAACGCAGCCGCCGTCGAACACTCCATACAGCGGCTGGCGTCAAATAGCGGCAATCGATCCGCTTCAGATTGAGCCATGCCCGCGACGCCACAGGTCCCCTCCGCGCTAGCACCCTAAGCCAAAGTTGTAGGCCCAGCTATCTCCTACGTTTTTCGTTTTGGGTCCCTGGTGTTTGGAGCAGCAGCGGCGTCGCCAACGACGGCCAAAGTCCGGCCAGACGCAGCAGCGCCATTGCCCGCTGCCGTCCGGCCAGCGGTGCTTTTGGCGATTAGAACCTCCGCTTTTTCCGCCTCACGCCCACCCGCCACCTGTAATCGTGGAAATCTTGCAAAAGGCTCCTGTGGAAAGCTGTTTCAGAACTCAGGTCCAACCTGTTGCCACCTTCGCGCCTCGTTAAGCGTCGCGGCTCCTTCTTGCACATAACCCCTGCCTTTTTGGTTCACCAACCCGCGTCCAGCCAGCCCGTTGTCGGCACAATGAGAGTTTTCTAAAAGGTCCCGATGTTTTGTTTAATCAACCCGGTCCAGATGGTTCCCGAACTGGCGTGTGGGCTGAGAACCCCTGGCCCCACCTGTCGCTGACGAGCTGGGTCAGTCTGAGTATAAAACGTTCCAGATGCTGTTTCAAATTCAAATATAGTTAAATTATTTCAAAATTCAAATCTAATTCAGATTTTTAATAACTTTGTCATACTTAATCCAATTTTGGCAAATGATATATGTTTGGATATCAGCAAGATGAGAGGAATTCAAATATGCCATCTATTTTGACTTTTGCACAAGTAAATTCCAAGTTTGTTTAAATTACATCAATTGCCACTAGAATTTAATAATTTAATAACTTTTGTTTTAAAACTCCAAATTTAGCAAATGATGAGTCTAAATTGATCAGCTCGACGAGACCTTTCTGTCTATGCTATCCATGACTTCAATTGCAGCATGCATCATATAAAAATATAGTGAACAACAACTGTTATGACAAAAAAAGGTGACTAAAACCCAACTAAATGTTACTTTCTTGTTCTCCACACCTCACCATGCCATGCCACCTTTCTTGCCATGTAAATTGTGCATCATTCATCATGGCATGATTGTTTGTTTGACGCATCTTATTCATATGCTTGTGCTCTATATTCATGTTGGCCTTGTTTGTTTGGTTTTTCTCGGATAGACATCGAAAGGTTTGTATCAAGAGAACCGTGAGCACTACCTGCACTCCCCTTGCTACAACTGAGTTGACAGGCAAGCACTTCCACATGCTTGCATACATACAGTACCTATTGCCTCTATCTTATTCTTGAATCATTGAGTCGCGATTGCATTAAATTGAGTCCCAAGTTTGCATAGCCTTTACTTTTAAACCCCACCAAGCTTGTTCCCCCATCCCATGAGACATTACCATAGGAGTTGTTTGAGCCATGCGAGTCGTAGAACAGCATGTGTAGGGTATGTGAGTGTCTGTTGGATAATGAGGTACCTAAACAACTTAACCTGAGTAGTTTTGGGATAACTAAAGAAAGTGGCACCGGTGAGCAACATCTGCTATTTGGTTTTTCCTGCTCACTTGTGTCCCGTAAGACCCCGAGTACTTGATTCCTGTTCCTTGATTTATTGCGCTATCCACATCCGGGAGGTATATGGGACCCCCCTGGGCCAGAGCTTGATTCCGTCTTATTTCTTGGGGCCACAAACTAGTTCGAGGTTTTATTTACGATCCTGTACTTATGCCATGTTTTACTGCTTTATTTACGATTGTGCGAGGTGCACACTGCATCATTTAGGATCATGGCACGATTCATGTGTCGACAAGCCCAGCCACACTTTCGGGTTCCCGATGCTCACCGTCCCCATAACCTTGAGCCCGTCTCGGGTCACCGCTTCGCTATGGGATCTACTTAAGGGTGGCCTCAAATATTTCGAATCTTGTGATTGTTCACCGTGAAAGCCTCGTTGGGTTTTGATTTGGTTTTTCCGAGGTTGATCGGCGTGTGTTGCTATTGGTGCACCCGCCGGTAAAACTTTCCGAAAGCCGTGTCCGCGGATATGGACGACTTGGAGCACGTTTCTTGATCATAGACAAGCATAACTAAAGTACCGCTTTTAATCGACCAAAGTAACTTGACTAGTAAATAGTGCAATACTCATGGAATGGTTAATAAAATTGCCAACGGATGGGGTTGTTCGTCCGCTTCCTTGTTGGTAGGTGGAGGAGGATGGATCGGATGAGATTACCATTATAATTGCTGTACTTAATTCACGGACATCCGCTCTATCATTGGTTAGGCGGATGGTTAGCGTTATCTCAGAGAATTGCTAGGGTTTAACTTTTGCTGCAATTCGTCACCCTGTGTTGTGTCCCCTTTAGAGGCATTAAGACTTGCTTTGAAAATTTAGGGTCTCACACGATAAATTTTTGATTCAGATGAACAGTACCTTCTCGGACGGACATCTGGGTGGAAGAAGTCAAGATGTGGGCAACGATCGCTCGGTGTAGAGATTCCGAACGGGATCCATGAGACCTGTAGTTGGGATGTGCTTATTTTCTCCGGCATCTTATGCCGATTTGCTTCTTATCCGCATTACTCGGATCTTGTTTGCCGCCCGCATGATACTCGATGTGTGTTGTATGAGGAGTTATCCTAAAATATAGATTTATCTAGGTCATTTGAATCTTGCCGTATGGCTGGTATATTTCCTTTCTTTCTAGATGGTGTGGCTCGATGTACTCTTGTATGGTGGCTTGCGTACATACCCACTTGTGCACGTAGTTGATCCTTCGCCGACCACGCCGCCTGACAGTCCCGTTGAGAGGGTAGTGGTTGGGACGTCTGAAAGGACTACCAGTGAGTGGCTTTTGGGGCCCCACCGTACTATTTCAACCACTACCACTCATCCAGGCTTGTATCTAGGAGCGTAGTTCACCGAGGTAGTTACATTTCTGCATCGGGGGCTTCTTATAGGCGAAGAGGCGAGGCTAGGAGGCATCCAGGGGCCCCACACCCTACCCAGGCACGGGGTGGGACCACACGCGCCTAGGGGGGGTCTGGCCGCCCTGATTCGCTTCTCTGTCTCGTCTTCTAGATTCGTGTCCCCCACGGTAAAATATTGACTTTGGCTTTTGTCCCGTCCAATTCTGAGAATATTGATTTTCTTCCTTTCTGGAACCAAAAACAGAAGAAAATAGGCAACTGGCACTGTGGCAACTTGTCAATAGATTAGTTCCAGAAAAGATATAAAAACACCTCAAAGTGTAGACAAAGCAAAGCAAAGTAGATACTAAACAGGCATGGAACATCAAAAATTATAGATACGTTTCCGACGTATCAACAACTACTCCCGAACATCTAGTGATCATCAGACATCATATATATATACCTCATCGGTCTTCGTTACACATCCATGGGCTTGTCCATCATTGGAGTTGTCGGCTTCCTCCTCTCGTTGGTTGATCCCCTCTCCCTCACCGGATGAGTTCAGATACCTCGAGGGAGATCCCTCACCGGATGGATCGGCATCGTGAATCATATCCTCGAGAAAGTGTTCTGAATCTAGGTCTCTACGGATTGGACTAGGTGGATCCATAGTTTCTGCAAAATGCGAGATGCACACAATATTTATTTGAACATAAAAAATATTCTCATACAAAATATTACTATAGACAGATATTTCTATACAAAATAATAGAAATAAACCCTAAACCCTAAACCCGGAGGTGCGGTGGCGGTGGCCGGTGCCGGTGATTGTGGCCGCGGGAGAGGTGGGCGACTATGGCTTCGTGCGAGAACCACCACCCTAACCCTAACTCCGGTCACCATCGAGCACTGATACGTCGGAGATGAATCTATAATTTTTTATGTTCCATGCTTGTTTAGTATCTACTTTGCTTTGATTTGTCTACACTTTGAGGTGTTTTCATATGTTTTTTGGTACTAAGCTATTAACAAGTTGCCACAGTGCCAGTTGCGTGTTTTCTGTTGTTTTTGATTCCAGAAAAGCTAGTAAGGAAATATTCTCGGAATTGGACGGGACAAAAGCCAAAGTCAATATTTCACCGAGGAGAACACTGATGACCCACAAGTATAGGGGGTCGCAACAGTCTTCGTGGGTAGTATTACCCAATTTATTCATTCGACACAAGGGGAGCCAAAGAATACTTGCAAGCCTTAACAACTGAGTTGTCAGTTCAGCTGCACCTGGAAATAGTTCTTGCTCATAGAATTTTATTAGTAGCAACAGTTTGGTAGTAGCAACAGCAACAGTAACAACAACAGTAAGACATGAGCAATAGTAACAGTAACTGTAACAGTAGAATTCGACTGCGGTAGGCATAGGGATGGATGGACGGGCGTTGCATGGACGAGTCTAAACATGTAACTTCAAGGTCTAGGGCATTGCAGATAAATAATAACAAGCATCCAAGTACTAAACAATCCTAGGCATGTGCTCCAAATATAGTCATACGTGCTCGCAATGATAACTTGCACAACATCTTACATCCACCTAGCCCGTACGTGGGCCTCTAGGGAACTACTGGAAATTAAGGTGCTCCTTTTAATAGAGCACCAGAGCAAAGCATTAACACTCCATGAACACATGTGATCCTCACACCACAGCCATCCCCTTGGGTTGTCCCAATTATTGTCACTTTGGGGCCTTTGGATCCGGGCAATGATATGTGTACACAACTTGCAGATAAGAACACAAATAATACTATCATAATGATTCAATAATAAGTTCAGATCTGAGATCATGGCACTTGGGCCCTAGTGACAAGCATTAAGCACAACAAGTTGCAACAAAGTCAAATAGCACAAGAGAAACTAGGCACTATGCCCTAACAATCTTATTCGATTACATGATATAACTCATCCAATCCCTACCATCCCCAAGCCTATAGCGGGGGATTACTCACTCATGGATGAGGGAAACATCGGTGGTTGATGGAGATGCGTTGGTGATGACGATGGCAATGATCCTCTCCAAATTCCCCGTCCCGGCAGGGTGCAGAACGGAGTTTCTGGATCCAAATCTTAGTTTCTGGTGGCGGCGGCGGAGCGGAACTCTTTCTGGAAAAACTATCGATCCCCCCGGTTTTTAGGTCGAAAGGCAACTTATAGGCGCAGAGGGAGGCCGAGGAGGTGCCTGGGAGGCTGCACCCCCTCCAGGCGTGGCCTGTGGTGGGCCCGCGCCTGGGGTGGGTCTGCCCCCCCAGGCCTCCCCTCCGTCTCTTCTTCTGGCTTAGTGGATCTTCTGGTGAAATATAATTTTTGACATATTTTCCGGGATTTTTCCTGATAGTTCATTTTCTGCACAAAAACAAGACAACAAGGTAATTCTGCTGAAAACAACATCAGTCTATGTTAGTTGTATCCAAATCGCACAAGTTCAGAGAAGAAAAAATAGCAAAGTGTTCGAGAAAGTAGATACGTTTTGGACGTATCAAACACGGAATCCAGAGGAGAGACGGATGGGCACCACAGGGCGGCTGCACCCCTCCCAGGCGCGTCCTAGGGTGGTCCCACACATGGGCAGGGTGTGGCCCCCCTGGACGCCTCCCAGCCTCGCCTCTTTGCCTATAAGAAGCCCTCAATACCTAAACCCTAAGTACCCGATCAATATTCCACAAAACCATCTGTAGCCGCCACCACCATCGTCCCTAGATCAGGGGGATCTGGAGCTCTTCCCGGCACCCTGCCGGAGGGGAGATCATCCCGGAGGACTTCTTCTTCATCATGCCAACCTATGGTATGAAGCGTGAGTAGTTCCACCTTGGACTACGGGTCCATGTAGTAGCTATATGGTTGTATCTCCTCCTTGTGCTTTCATGTCTAGATCTTGTGAGATTTCATGATCAAGATCTCGTCTATTTGTAATCATGCATGTTGTGTTTGCGGGGATCCGATGGATATTGAGATTACTATGTCAGATTGATTAATGGTTTTGTCTATTTGATTCTATCATATCTGTGTTGTTTGTGATCTTGAAAGCTCTCCGTGTTAGTAGCTATCATGGCCAAGTAGTTGCTAGTGACTCCAAGAGGGGGTATTTATGCTTGATAGTGGGTTCATGCCTCTACTTAATCAAGGGAAGTGACAGAAATCTCTACGGTTGTAGGTGTGCTATTGCCACTAGGGAGAAAACAACGGTCTCTTGTTCATGGAACAAGTGTATTGTTTACCTTACACACTTTGCTTAAAGCAGTTGTCTGTTTCTTGCAACTTAATACTGGAGGGGGTTCGGATGATAACCTGAAGGTGGACTTCTAGTCCTAGATGTAGTTGGATGGCGGTCTATGTATATTGTTGTATTGTCCAATCGAATCTCATAGGATCTTTTTGTCTAGTATTGCATTGTTATGCCTTGATCAGTCCTGTCAATTGCCCTGCTGTAATTTGTTTACCCTGCATGCCATGTTTGTTTATCTAAGGAGAACACCTCTAGTGAACTATGGACCCCCGTCCAATCTTTACCATTGATACATCTTCCACTGTTACTGTTTACTTGCTGCAAACCATCATCACCTTCCACACCATACAATTAATCCTTTGTTACAGCAACCTGTGAGATTGACAACCTCACTGTTAGTTGGGGAAAAGTCTTGAGTTTGTGTTGTGCAGGTTTCCATGTTGCTTGCAACACCTTTGAGACGTTTCCTTCCTCCTACCGGTTCGATAACCTCGGTTTCTTACTGAGGGAAGACTTGCTGCTGTGCTGCATCACACCTTGCTCTTGGGGTTTCCAGATGAAGCGCTCTCAGGCGCCATCAAGCACCAACACCCTAACCCTAACCCTAAGTTTGGTTACAAAGAGGGTCTTACAATATTACAATAAAAATACTATATTACACTATTATATTACAATAAAAAACTTACAATAGTATAAAATATCTCATACCCTAAAAATAATAATCCTACACTATATAAAAAAATAATCCTACTTTATATAAAAATCCTACACTATATCATAATCCTACACTATATAATAATCCTACCCTATATTCCTACACTATATAATAATCCTACATTGTATAAAAAAAATCCTACACTAATAATAATCCTACACTATATAAAAAACCCTACACTATATCATAATCATCCTACACTAATAGTAATCCTAAACACTAACAATATCCTACACTAACAAAATCCTTCAGTCCCGGCTTTTCAGCTGCACGCACTGGGCCAAACCCTTTAGTCCCGGATAGTTATTTGGGCCGGGACTAAAGACCCAATTATGCGCGCGCTAGACCAAAACCAGCGCGCGTTGTGCTTTTTTTTCAAATTTTTGAATATACTGTTTAAAACATTTAAATTATACATTTTTGCATACTTATGAATTTGAGAAAACTTTCAACATGAAAAGTGCTTGAATTTGAATAAGTAATCCAAATCCATTTTATGTTTTATAAAATAATTATTTTAAATAGTCAAATTATTAACCATTTTGCCATTATAAATTTAAAAATGCATTAACTATTATATTTTGCATATTTTTGAATATCACTGAGCTTTCAAAATGAAAAGTGCTTAAATTTGAATAAGTAATCCAAATCCATGTTCTGTTTTAAAAAAATAATTATTTTAACTAGTCCAATATTAACCATTTTGCCATTATCAATTTAAAATGCATTAATTATATTTTGCATATTTTTGAATCTCACTAAACTTTAAAATGAAAAGTACTCAAATTTGAATAAGTAATCCAAATACATGTTCTGATTTATAAAATAATTATTTTAAGTAGTCCAATATTAACCATTTTTCCATTATCAATTTAAAAACGCATTAATTATATTTTGCATATTTTTGAATCTCACTAAACTTTCAAAATGAAAAGTGCTCAAATTTGAATAAGTAGTCCAAATCCATTTTCCAAATAAGATTTAGTCCCGGTTGTATCCACTAACAGGGACTAAAGATATTTCCCGCCATTTTCCACCGCTTCCCGCCAAGTTTTCCTGCCCTTTCCCTATGAACCGAGATTTTAGTCCTGGTTGTAGCCACTAACCGGGACTAAAGATATTTCCCGCCATTTCTCACCGCTTCCCGCCATGTTTTCCTGCCCTTTCCATCTATATATTGGCCGACTGCGCCATGGTTATGCACACATCCACACCTACCTCTCTCATAACAATGGACAGCGCCTACAGGACCATTCTAACCCTCAAGGAGACCGAGGCGCTATGCACCTCCAGCTACCCTTGCCCGCCGGGTTTCTGACCGCCCACCGGCTGGATGCTGAGCACTGGAGGGGTTCATGTCCCTCCTGTCCCTCAAGGTTCCGCACGCCAGGCGGCCATCATGAACTACTTCTAACAAGCTCACACCGGAACAGCGGATGGATCCCTAGTGGGATCCCGACAACTATGACACCTGGAATGCCTTCTTTGCTAACCGGCGGGAAAGGGAGCTCGCCAGGTACGAGGGTGACGGCTCTCCACCGGTGAACCAAAACGAAGCCGGTCGCCGCCTGTGGTGGGCGAACCGGACTATCATCAGCGTGATGCGTTACATCGCCGGGGGAGACCATCCTCGCATGCGGTACCCGCAGCCGCCACAGAGCCATAAGAAGGGTGGCGGTGGTGAAGGTCGCGGGTGTAGAGGCATCGTCATCCGGGAGCCCACTCCCTCATACTTCGTGAATCCGAGGCCAAAGTGGCAGGTGCCCCCACAATATGCCATGGCTGGGCTGAGGATCCAGCCGCATGCACCTAGCAACGACCACGATGATGACGACGATGACTAAGACAAAGATGACCCTAAAGCTGAGTACTATAGGGCTAGATATGAGTATGACTAAAGGGGGTCCTTAGTCCCGATTCCGTAGTCTTGGTTTTTTAATTTTAGTAAATGTATTGAGTCTTAGCATCGGTTTGTGGCTGGACCGGGACTGCATAGTGTTGTCCGCAAACCATCTTGAGTGTGTTAGTCCCGTTTTTTGGTTGGACCGTGACTAAAGGAGGGCATTTAGTCCCGACTCATACTTACCATTAAGATCTTATCTCTGAACGCGCGTGGTCACATATTAGGGAGTGCCACTATGACCAGTTTCTTGGAGATGCCGGAGGACTGGGCTCCAGCGGCATCTCCCTGAAACTGGCTATAGTGGTGTCCCTACTCTCGCACACCATCTTGCAGCTTGTAATTTCTCTAACTAGATCAATACGCCTAGGAGCTAACTAATTTCACATATTAGGGAGTGCCTCTATGATCAGTTTCTTGGAGATGCCGGAGGACTAGGCTCCGACGACATCTCCCTAAAACTGGCCGTAGTGGTGTCCCTGCTCTCGCAAACCATCTTACAACTTGTAACTTCTCTAACTAGATCAATATTCCTGGGAGCTAACTATTTTCACATATTAGGGAGTGCCTCTATGGCCAGCTTGTTGGATATGCCGGAGGACTGGGCTCCGGCGACATCTCCCTCAAGCTGGCCGTAGTGGTGTCCCTTCTCTCGCAAACCATCTTGGAGATGCCTCAAACTGTCTAGAGGACTGGACTCACAAGGATGCCTATTTATAGTAGAAGCAGCTCGGCATAGTGTCGACACTCACGACATAATGTCGACACTCACCCCTATTATTAGTGTTGACTCATGTTTTGTCCCGGTTGGTTTCTCCAACCGGGACTAAATATTCATCTTTGGCAACATCACCCGGGACAAGGTACAAGCCGCACGACATAATGTCGACACTCACCCCTATCATTAGTGCTGCCTGGCCCAGCCTGCCGCAATCCCTTTAGTCGCAGTTGGTTTCTCCAACCGGGACTAAAGATGAACCCTTTCCCTCTATTTATAGGCTGCCCGACCCAGCCTGCCCGCCGTTTACCTCTATTTATAGACTGGGCTCCGCCATGCATGTATTAGTTTCAAAATGACCTATATTGCATGCATGTGGATTTGGATAAAATGTTTGACTCACAATATGATTCACAATATGATATTACATAAAAGGTTTAATATATTACATAGATCACCATCATCCCTATCTACTGTTGTGGTTTTCTTCTGCGCCGTAGCCATGGAGAATCTTCATCATTTAACAGGAGGCTTGGGTCAGTTTTCACTTTGAAGGGCGAGATCTCATGAAACTTATTATAATCTTCCGACTTATCTGTCTTGTCATCCACTCCCACAATGTTTATTTTCCCTGAAAGAACTACGTAGCGCTTTGGCTCATCGGATGATGTATTCTTTTGCTGATTTCTTTTCTCGGTTTCGTAGACATGTTCTTCACATAGAAAACCTGATACACATCGTTGGCTAGGACGAATGGTTCGTCCAAGTACGAAAGATTGTTGAGATCCACTGTTGTCATGCCATACTTTTCCTCTACATGTACCCCGCCTCCTATCATCTTGACCCATTTGCATCGAAACAAAGGGACCTTAAAAGTAGGTTTTTACTCAAGTTTCCATATCTCCTCTATGTACCCATAATATGTGTCCTTCTTCCCATTTTCATATGTTGCATCAAAGCGGACACCACTGTTTTGGTTGGTGCTCTTTTTATCTTGGGCGATCGTGTAAAATGTATTACCATTTATCTCGTACCCTTGGAAAGTACATATAGTCGAAGATGGTAACCGTGCCAACAAGTATAGCTGATCTCCAATAGTGTTGTTATTCATGAGATGTGTCTGCAACCAACTGCCGAAAGTAGCCTCGTGTTCCACTTTAATCTACAAGTCAGGCTTCCCCGGGTTTTCCGAGCATAGAATAATCTTGTGTTTCTCGATATACAGAGTCACCAAGGTGGAATTGTGTAGAATTATGTAGTGTGATTTACTAAAAGAATCCCCGTCCATACATACCATTGCTTTCCTTCCTAGTGTGCCTTTTCCAGTCAGCCTCCCCTCATACCGAGATTCAGGAACACTAATCATCTTAAGTCCAGGAAGAAAGTCAACACAAAACTCAATGACCTCCTCTGTTCCATAGCCCTTGGAGATGCTTCCTTCTAGCCTAGCACGGTTATGAACATATTTCTTTAAGACTCCCATGAACCTCTCAAAGGGGAACATATTGTGTATAAACACATGACCGAGAATTCTAATCTCTTCGACTAGGTGAACTAGGAGGTGCGTCATAATATTGAAGAAAGATGGAGGGTACAACAACTCGAAGCTGACCAGACATTGGACCACATCAATATGTAACCCTGATAGACTTTATGGATCGATTACCTTCTGATAAATTGCATTGAGGAATGCACATACCTTCACAATGGCCAGTCGAACATTTTCCAGTAGAATTCCCCTCAATGCAACCAGAAGCAATTGCGTCATAAGCATGTGGCAGTCATGGGACTTTAGGTTTTGGAATTTTTTCTCTTTCACATTTACTATCCCCTTTATGTTATACGAGAAGACATACGGGACCTTGATACTGAAAAGGACTTCAAAAAAGTTTTCCTTCTCTTCCTTGGTAAGAGTGTAACTGGCAGGCCCTTGAAACTGCCCTGGATGGTTGCCGTCTCGTCCTTTATGATGTTGCTAGTCCTCCCGTGCTTCCGGTGTATCTTTTGACTTCCCATACAAGCCTAGGAAGCCTAGAATATCCATGCAAAGATTCTTCGTTAGGTGCATCACATCGATTGCAGAGCGGACCTCATGGACTTCCCAATAGGGTAGCTCCCAAAATATAGATTTCTTCTTCCACATGGGTGTGTGTCCATCGGTGTCTTTCGGAACAGGTTGTCCTCCAAGACCCTTTCCAAATATTACATTTAAATTCTTGACCATACCAAATACATCAGCACTAGTACGGGGATTAGGCTTCTTCCGGTGATCTGCCTCGCCATCGAAATGCTTGCCTTTTTTCCTTAAGGGATGTCTGGGCGGAAGAAAATGACGATTGTACAGGTAAACATTCTTCCTAGATTTATCCAGATATATACTTTCAGTCTCATCTAAATAGTGTGTGCATGCATTGTATCCCTTGTTTGTCTGCCCTAAGATGTTACTAAGAGCAGGCCAATTATTGATGGTTATGAACAACAACGCTCGTAGGTAGAATGGCTCCTGTTTTTGGTCATCCCACACATGTAAACCTGGTTCGGCCCACAACTATAAAAGTTTATCAAATAATGGCCTTAGGTATACATCAATGTTGTTGCCGGGTTGCTTTGGGCCTTGGATGAGAACCGACATCATAATGAATTTCCACTTCATGCACAACCAAGGAGGAGAGTTGTAGATACATAGAGTCACGGGATAGGTGCTATGACTGCAGCTCTGCTCCCAAAAGGATTCATGCCATATGTACTTAGACTAAACCATAAGTTTCTTGCGTCACCAGCAAAGTCCAGGAAGTCTCTCGATTTTTCTCCACTGCCGACCATCAGCGGGGTGCCTCAACATCCCGTCTTTCTTACGTTCTTCCATGTGCCATCGCACTTGGCATGCTCTTTGTTTCTGAACAAACGTTTTAACCGTGGTATTAAAGGAGCATATCACATCACCTTGGCAGGAACCCTCTTCCTGGGTGGCTCGCCATCAACATCACCAGGGTCATCTTTTTTGATCTTATACCGCAATGTAGTGCATACCGGGCATTTATCCATATTCTCGTACTTCTCACCGCGGTAGAGGATGCAGTCATTAGGGCACACATGTATCTTCTGCATATATAATCCTAGAGAGCAGACGAGCTTCTTTGCTTCGTACGTACTGACGGGAAATTCGTTATTTCTTGGAAGCAACTTCTTCATGAGTACCAGCAACTTCTCAAATCCTGAGTCAGTCACACCGGTCTCTGCCTTCTACTTCAGCAATTCTAGGGTGCTACCCAGCTTCTTCTGGCCATCTTCACAAGTTGGGTACAACAATTTGTTGTGGTATTGTAACATCTGCTCGAACTGCAACCTCTCTCTATTTCACAGTCTCGCTTTGCACCAGAAATGACCCGACCAAGATCATCAACGGGCTCATCTGGTTCCCGTTCATCACCTCCTTCTTCTTCATTGTCTTCCATTGCGGTATCAGCGTATTCAGGGAACATAGATCGGTAGTTGTCATCATCGTTCTCTTCTTCATCGTCGTCTTTCATCGGAACCCCTCTTTCTCCGTGCTTGGTCCAAACATTATAGCTGACATAAAAGCAGACCAAAGCAGGTGGCTCTGAATGAGTCTTCCAGAAGTGTGAGCCTTCTAATTCATGCATTGAACACATGGACAACACATAAAACCACCCCTCGCTTGTTCTCCTCGGCCACAAGACGAAGAGAACACACACCTTCTCTGAAAGCGGCAGAGCGTCGGTCACCGTACATCCATGGATGGCTCATCTGTATCATACAAATATATATCAAACACAATCACGATGCTAAAATTAGTACCGCATAGTCTAAATGGGAAAATAGTTTCTAACTTTTTAGCACACTTCGAAACAGAGATGAGAAAACTTAAGTGTGGCTCGGGCACCTCATATCATGTCTATCTTGTGTGACATAAAGTCGCATCGCTCTAATGGGCATTTCACCGAACACCTCTAGTGCATATGAACAAGAAAAAAATAGCACAAACCCACCACCTCTCCCACCAGGAAAAAACCGTTGAGAGGGGGAGGGGTTGTGCCATATATATAGGGCCAGACCACTAGTCCCAGTTTGAGATACAAACCGGGACTAAAGGGGGTGCCCGCAGCGAGTACCAGGCCCCAAACCCTTTAGTACAAACATGGACTAATGATGTCTAACGGGCCGGGACCTATGGTTTGGGGTGGCTCGGGCCGTCCGATGCGGGCCATTAGTATCGACCCCAGTCACAGCCGGGACTAATGGCCTGGACGAAAGGCCTGTTTTCTACTAGTGTACCCTGGTGAGTCTTTTTCGATCTCTAGATCGATTTTTCTCTCCGTCGGTCGCTTGGTTGGTCTTTTTTTTAGTTCACCCATCATATATCGGATTGTATCGTCCACCGTCTGCCGTCCTTACGCACATTTTCTTTGGCGTCGACATCGACTCTACACCGGTCAGTTCATCATCAACCCTGCGGTGAGGCTAGACACGCCAAACAAGGGACACCTTCATATGTCGCAGTCGTCCACTCTCGTCCGCGTTGTCTCCACTGCCTGTCCGTCTTGGTTGTCATCGCTCGGGACTTCACCGACAACGTAGCCAGGACTTTGATCTATGGCGTGTCGTCTCCGGCTTGGTGCATAGAGTGCAACGTCGGTATGATCAACTGATCCTGTGCACATCTATGTCAAGCACGTGCCTACCACCGATCGAGCATTGGGATGCCTTTGCGTCGCCCCTTCGGGTCGGTACGCTGCCACCCTTGGTCCACGCTACCATCTCCAAAGTGTGTTCCTTGGCGTGTACGTTGCTGGTGGTCTCCAACTACTACACCGTCATACGCCCTACAGTTCTGCCACCTCCTTGGGTCGCAGCGATGCAGCACGCGGTCATCTTCGTCGTCCCCGCACACCTATGATCCCGATACCACCGTGTCATCCCCAATGGTGTGGGTCTCCACCATCCACGCATGGTCATTGTCACGCCGTCGAGTTCTTCCTCGCCTACTTCGAGTGTCATTATCGCACTTCCATAGGTAACCCACATGGAAACTTCTTGCCATCTCAGGTATCGCTGCCTACAACATCATCTCAGTCTAGGCGTCCAACATGACCACTCTAGGCCGTTGCTGGTTTCGCCACCTTCTACATCTTCATCCACCATGACTTTGCCAACAGCTTCATCGCCTTGTCTCCGACTACACCACTTGCTCTTCTACTCTGACAACCATAGACTGCATCGTCACATCTCCCTCTTCGCCTCTCTATGCCTCGCAACCGCTTGGAGGCCTCCTCTACTAGGCCTCGCATGCCCGGTACTGGCAACACCGGTGCGTGATTCATCCCTGACGCGTCCTCGAGTCTGGCAAGTTCAGACTGGCACCTCATCTTTACCGGCATTGACAACATCTTCTTCGACATCAACTACCTCCTATACAACTGCCTCGACCGCGTCATCGACGAGTTCTTCTTTCCGTACTCGATTCTGGAAAAACCGGAGTATGCCTTCGTCCTAGACGTGCCTAGTTCCGGTAAAACTATGCATGCACCTCATCCTTGATGGCTCAGACTGCACCGTCTCCGGCATCAATATCCTCGACGACTGCCTCGTCGCGTCTCCGTCATTCTCCTCGCGCACTATGCTCTTGTAGCTTCATGTGCATCTACCTCGACACCGGCAACCGACCACAACATTGACCACGACAACCCCTCGCACTGCTACCTAGACCAAGGTTGCAGCGCTCACCGCATGCAACACTCTCGGCTTCCTCAAAATCAGGCATAAACGACTACCACCTCACTTGAACCTCGTCAGCTTCCTCTACAGTTCAAGCTACTGATGTTGGGGGGGGGGGGGGGGGGGGGGGTTAGCCCATTGGTTATACTTCGGTTTCTCTACTATCTAACCGTCTGCGATGTTCATGATGCTACTACTATGACTACGGGGGATGCTAGAGTATATTGTGGATTATGGAAAAAATAGTAGAGATATGATTTGATTCTTATCTTGTACTCTAAATTGATCCTTGTGCGCTTATGTATACTATAAGCCTATATCAGTGGCGGACCTACGGGGTGGCATACCCTGCGGCCCAGCCATGCAAGCTAAACTAGCTAATTAATCAAATTATGCTAATGCATTCAGAGTGAGGCCGGACATGGGTTAACTAGCTTTTGTAGTCACATGGCTATATCAAGATTTGGGCTTTCCTTCTCGTGTAAGTCTGCAGGCAAGCTACATGCACCATCCGCACCTAGATATATTGGCCCAGCTGGATATTTGATCTAATTAGTCACGGTCACTACGCAAAGAAGATATATCTAGCTATTGCATGCATGTTGGAGCGACTGTACGGTGAGTTTTAGCCTTTTAGGAGTACATGGCCGGACTGCTTGGCATCAGATGATAATTTAGTCAATTGATAATTAGTCTGTAGTAGTGTGACAAATTTTTATATATTGTGTTGTACCTTTTTGTAACATTCTGTTCACATATATTTTCTGTTAAATTTAGTAGTCTGACTATATTTTATACTGTTGCCGAAGGGGTTAACCCGTTGAATACTTTGGAAATTTGGTGTTGCACACAACGGCGAGAATTTAGTTCATTATTAGAACGCATGCATGTCAATGTGCTTGTGTCCAAAATTTTATATTTTTAATATAATATAAAATCTTTTTATTAAATTGTTTTGTCATATTTCATAATCTTTGTCTTCTTTATATTCTAAAAAAGTCTTTGTCAATAGACACACCAAAATTTTGATCCGGCATACCCTTTCCTAAAATCCTGAATTAATCCGCCACTGGCCTATATACACCTATGAATCACCATCACTAGCGTCTCCCAAGCCAAATTGTAGGGTGGAGCTGATTGCGCAGCAGGACCTGTTTTATATTTCCCAAACTTGAAACGCAGATTTACAGTAGCGAAGATTTCAAATTAGGTGACATGATGCATTAATGCTAACTTTAGATCCTTTATTTTCTCGACAGATACATAGAAGTTACAATAGCAATACATATATGAAATTCTGAATACAATAGTAACGCGTCTATCTGGAAACCAAACTAAGATTTGTAAACATCACGGTCAATAAACTCAGCGACGGTCAGTGAAAACTAGTTATGGTCGATGGTAGGTGTGTGTGTGTGTCGTCGATTTGCGATGCCATGCATGCACATGTAGGAATCGAATCGATAGAACGCCCCGCCCGCACGCGTGCGCTCACGCAGGGGGCGTACCTCCAGCGGCGGCCCCGGCGCCGCCGGCGACAGTGGCTCCGGCGCCTACAGCAACACCGGCCCCTACCCCAACGGAGGCGGCCCCTCCGAGGAGCGTGTTGGCGACGCCGCCGCAGGCCTCGTTGCACAACTTGACGCAGGCGGGGTCCTGCTTGCCGTTGGAGCAGCGCTCGTTGCAGTCGTCGTAGCAGCCGTACGCGCTCGCCGCCGGCATCGACGCGGCCACCACCACGGCGACGACGAGGAATAGCGCCACGGCGGCCGTCTTGCTCTGGTGTACCATTTGTCTCTCTGTAGCCTCTGGACAGGTTAGCGCGGTTGGAATCTACCAAGGGTTGATGCTTACTGTTAGCTGAGGGTTCCTCTTGGCCACGATGATGGAGGACAGGAATGGCGTCGCCGGGCTTTTATGTAGGGACGACGCCCGGAGACGGTGTGAGGCCATGAAAGCTTCGCGGTCGACCTGCGGGTGCCAATCGGTTTAAATGCTTGCATGCCGATGCCGCAGTGTTCGCGTCACCATCAATTTGCTCACTGTATTGACCGGTCAGACACTATTTTAGGAGCTAATGTAAAACCCATGAGGAAATGACATAAAACCTGCCACATTAGCGGCTTTTTTCACAGAGAAATACCCCTACTGAATTTTCAAGAACATACAACTATTCACGCAAGAAGAATACATACTAGTACTCTCTCCATTTCAAAATAGATCGATATAACAGATTTGTTTAAATTTGGATATATACTATATAGTATATAGATATATTCTAATTTTGATAAGATCGTGACATCTATTTTGAGACGGAGGGAGATTCATCATCGTAAGCTTTGACAGTGTTTGTTATACCGGTGGGGCTCGTTTATGAGGGATGAGTCGGCAACTTATTTGCACAAATTTGCTAAGATGCACGTGGGTCCTACCTGCCAGCCTCACATATTTCCTCCCTTCCCGCTCTGACTTCGGCTCTCACCGAATTCTCCCACTATCGCTCCATTCGGCTCCCGTGAGCATGCCCCACATTCCGTCGCCGGCAACTGCCCCGCTCCGGCCTCCTCAAGGTCCTCGTGTCACAGCTAGTCAGCTAGAGCAATGACCTGTAAGATTTCGTGAAAGAGAAAACACTATTAGGAATTAAAAACCTTCCTTTGGTTGGTAATAAGGAAAAGCAATACTTAAGAGAACATCAATCAATCGTTCATTCACTACAGGAAAGATTTCATACACCGACGGCCGGCTGCCGTCGACACAGCGCCAAATTGCCGTCGGCACAGGCTGTGCCGACGGTGACCGTCGGCGTAGCACCCTCGGCGTACGTCCTCGTCGGCACAGCTCTGTGGCCGTCGGCACAACCACTCCCCCTCGACATAGCGTCTTTCAACGGGCCCCGCGTGTCAGGCAACGGTCGTCTCCGATAACGGCCAGGACGTCGGCATAGCCTAAAATATTTTTTAAAATTTTTATTTATCTTTGAATTGTTTAACTCTTTAATCTATCGCTTTGATCATTTTAACACTATTTATAGTTAATAATTAATTAAATTGCAGTTTTTGTCAAAGTTCACATTCGGTCACCATCCTAGCACTAATCTAGTTCTAGCACGCTTAACTTCCTCGTTCCTTCAGAATCTCTTTTCACAAAGCAATTTACACATTGTTGTCATTATTATGATATCAATCCTATTAACTCTTATATCATCATGTCTAATGGTTGTAATTTTTGAAATTACAAGAAATTATTTAAGTAAAGAACAATGAGTAAGTAAAAATATTATTGAATTCAAATAAAAATATAATAAATTTATTTTATTTTGTATTTTTATTTAATATGGAATAATTAGTATCTTTAAATCTGTAAATCGGAATTCGGCAAATAATATGTCTAAATTTATTATAAAAATGAGAGGAATCTAAATATGATATAATATCAACTTATTGCAAACTATGTCGTGATTCTTATCATAATTTCATTTGTCCGTTTAAAACGGCACGCATAAAGATTTTAGCTCGAGGCCGAGACTCGCTAAACTTGAAGTGGATCTATGATAAAACAACATATTTTAAACCTAAAAATGATTTTTATAAAAAATCATGAGCATCCGATCATGTACCTGTAGTTCATATCTGACCCACTTCCTACCGATTCGGCAGGAATTTGTCTTTTTCACCAGGGATAGACGGAAATGTTTGAGATCCCCTGTTATGACATTATCCATGTAAGGTGTTCTAGTATTTTTAAAAAATGTGACGGTAGCATTTTGAATTAGCTATTTGGTGGTTGCTTCACAAACCGTCCGTTTTTTGTACTCGGAAAATAGGAAACGGCTTTTTGGTGCGACGAAAAGGAAAACTTTCTCCGGAAACATTGTTCGCCATTCCATGATGCACACTTATGCACATATGGACAAATTATCACAAACTATGCCTTCATTCTAGCCATAACATTGATCATTTGACCCGAAAGCCAAGAAACCTCGAACGAGATAGGTCATTTTGTGAAGGTTTTTTTGAGACATAATCAATATACCAAGTTTGATATTTTTTATTATAACTATGTCACATAATATGACACCACGCGAAGGTTTCGCATTGTTTGGATCGTTTTTGAATTTATAATGCCCGTTTTAAAATATATATAATGTTTTATATTTAATTTAATTTTTGTTTATAAATGTGTAATATTTAAGTGTAGATAGATAGATCTTATTTTTCTGCAAATTTTGATATATTATTTGAATTTTTCTGAATTAGAATGATTTAGTTATGATTTTTCAAAAAATAATGAGATAAAAGGAAAAAAAATTGGAGGCCTACGCCGACGGCTTAGCCATCGGCACAGACCAAACAAATTTTTCCAAAGAGCTGTGCCGTCGGCTAGGCCGTCGGCACAGCCTGGCTGTCTAACGCCGTTTCCGTCGCCGTGTCTGAACTGGGGCTACGCCGAGGGCTGTATCTACGCCGAGGGCCACCGTCGGCACAACCCTCGCTACTATGCCAATGGCCACGCTATGCCGAGGGCTACCCTCGGCACCGTCATCTACGCCGACGGCCACGCTACGCCGAGGGCTATCCTCGGCACCGTCGGCTTGCCAAGCAAGGCAGCTACGCCGACGGCTAAATGTCGGGGCCGACCGGCTGTCGGCGCCTTAGTTCTTTCCTGTAGTGATTCTCCACATGTCCATTAGTGAGATACATTTGGAACGCCGTTCGATGTGCAACATGTTATAATTGGTAGTTCATTGAGCTTTGAAATTGTTTCAGTGTTGGGATGAAAAGTTTTAATCCTAAAAGAGAAGGTTATTAAATGTTTGGGTTGCATAATTTTTATGGGGTATTTCGTAGGTGAGAAACATGGCATGTTTTGGAAAAAAATAGCCTCGAGGACTTGATGAAACTGAAGAAGTACGAATACTGTTAACTTAAGAAGTAGCAAGGACCGGTTCAGGAGGAGGGAAAGGATGGTTCTAGAAAGAGGGTCGGCTTGCCCTCAGCACAATGAGCTGCACTAGTCCACTAGAGATAGGATAACTAATATTGTCATCCAGTAAGTGTATTGCATCTTTTTTTACCACTTCGTTCATTCAAAGAGGTTTAATTTTGGCATCTTTTACAGTACTTTTACTGTTCCTAAAGTATGACAAGTATGATTTGATCTGACGGTCGAGAGAGATTAGGCCCAGCAGCCCCAAATTATCATTCTGTGAAAAAAATAACGACAAGAAGGCATCCACAAACGAGAATCATAGGACCCGCCGCCGCTGCCTCCAGTCCTCCACCACGCACGGGCACCGCCGCCAATCCCCTCTCCACCCTCCAATCTGCTTGCACGCCGCCCCAGTCGGCTGCAGACGACGAGCGAGCTTGCCGCCGTCGCCTCCACACGGGAGGTCGCATACCTCAACCGCCTCCAACCCGCACTCGCGCCGCCGCCGCCCCCTCTCGCTCTCCAAGTCTCCCTGCACGCCATCGCCGCCTCCACACGGGAGGTCGCATCCGTCGACGCCCCTCATACTGGCGGATAGTGATGGCCTCCATGGAGCGACAGCCGCAGCAATAATATCATCTCATCAACATGACAGCTACGCTTGAGGCATTGACGCCCTTGATGAACAACCTGCGACGATCTGTCATCCTGGCGGGAGCTTTCACATCAGTTGTAATGGCCCTGCTGCAATGGTAGCATGAAACCTTGGCTTGATTTCGGAATATACTGTTATAAAAGTGGGATTTAATATACATTAACGACGGCGAAATGAGATATAACACACACTGAACTTGAAGCAGCAAAGACCAAGAACTTGCTTCAGCGAAAGGATATTTGTAGGAGTAACTGGGTGCAGTCGCCAAAACAGTATCAGCGTTTCAGCTAGGAAGTCAGCAGCACACAAGCATGAAACCTGTTGTGCAATTCCCTTTCTGTTCTTCGAATAAGATCTCTCATGTTTGTTCCTCAGAAGGGATATACTAGCTCCATTTCAGGGCTTAAGGCGTCCTCGTTTTGCGTGTTTTTTCTTTAACCAAGAACTACTCTAAATACGTAAAGAGTTTTGATATAAAACTAGTATCATTGGAAAATATTTTTCAATACGAATCCAACCGTACTAATTATGTACAATATAATTAAGATTTTGTTGCTCAATTTTTTTGGTCAAACTTTACTTTGGAAAACGTTTACGCCATAAGCCCTAAAACGGAGGTGGCCCTATACCTAAAACTAAAACTAGTACTCCCTCCGTTTCAAGGCTTAAGGCGTCCTCGTTTTGCGTGTTTTTTCTTTGACCAAGAATTACTCTAAATACGTAAAGAGTTTTGGTATAAAATTAGTATCACTGGAAAGTATTCTTCAATACGAAACCAATGGTACTAATTATATACAATATAATCAAGATTTTGTTGATTAAATCTTTTGGTCAAACTTTGCTTTGAAGAGCGTGTGCGCCTTAAGCCTTGAAACGGAGGTAGTATATATTGATGTGGTTGAAATCAGTGGCCCTATACCCTAATGGCCTAACAGTAAGTCTACTATGTGTGCAGTATAGCATATTTAGTCAGTGCTACTCAACTAATCTAGCATTCATCTAGGCCAGCCCTGGTGCCAAATGAATGATGCACCAATTATTTACTTTGATTATTAAAGCAGTGTGATCTATGTAGTATTTGCTACTTGATAAGATATTGATTTGGGTCAACGATGCAGTATGCCTAGCCCATATGCCAATGGGTTCTTAATTTTCATACACATACTCGTTGTTGTGGATAGATTGCACCAAGAGTACAAACTAGATAAAGCAATCATGAATTGTTACTAATACTCATTGTGGATAGCTTGCACTAAGAGTACAAAGTGGACAAGCTAGGTACAGTGAGTTAACTGGATTCAGATTACACTGACATAAACTGAATGCAAGTTAAAACTGGCAAAACTTAATACAAACTAACAATGTTGAAACTAAATCTTCAAACTGCGCCATCATCTTTGAGCCCGGCCGCCATCCATTCCACCATTCCCAGGACACCTAAGGCCTTGTTCGCTTGGGCCGGTATTTAGATGGGTCGGCCGGGGTCGGGGTCCAATACCCGTCAAAAATACCGACGTGGTTTCTCTCCAGGCCCAAAATATTTCAGTCTTCGGTTAGGCCCGGTGTGTATTCTCTCCCGGCGCACCCCGTCGAAACCCACCCGGTTTTCGCAGGGACAGAATCATCGTGGCTGGAGGCGTGGATTGACTGGAGAGAAAACGGGGCCGATGGGGGAGGAAAACTAAGGCGACGCGGGGCGGCAGGGCGGAGAGAGGCGACCGGGGCGGCGGAATAGAAGGAGCCGGCAGCAGCAAAGACGGCTCGACGGCACGACGGCCACCCTCTCCTCTCGGCGGTAAGCTCTCTCCTCCTATTCCTCTAATTTGGGCTGCTAGGGTTAGGTTTTTTTTGGATTTGGGTCTCCATGTCTGGTTCTGCCTAGTTTCTGGCTCGAATTTGGAGCTTCGTTTGTATAGCGGGGCATGCATGAGGTGTTGAAAGGACTCAGATGACCCAAACGATGGTAGGTTGTTAACTATGCATGTGCTGACCGCTGTATGCTAGAGCTGAGAGTGGCGGAGCTAACCAGGTGACAGAGCCTGGGCAAAATGCAAAGAGACCAAAGATATCTAGCCTATGCCCATGAAATCCATCGATAAAACCACCAAGCTTTGCTGCATATTAGGTGTAATTTCTTGGCTGAGCCCGGGCAGCTGCCCCAGCTCGCCGGGAGGTGGCTCCGCCAGCTGACCGCTGTATGCTATGCGGCCTCATTTACTTTCGAACAATTTTGGTTTTGCACTGACAGCTGTACCACTGGATGCTAGAGCTGACCGCTATACCACTGGATTCCCTTAATATTTTTAGTTTTGGCACTTTGAACAAACAACATACTTTCAAAGCTCAGTTGTGTGAATACGTCACATGAATCAGTCACTCAGCAGAGTGTCTTAGACTATGCGGCCTCATTTGTTAACACAGACGGCTGAATGCTAAATTTGCTCTAATTCTGTTCTTATTCAACCGTGGAAGTGCCCAGGATCCTTCACTCTGCTAGCGAGTGGTATTCATAATTGGTTCACAGACTAAAGGCATTGTCTGCCTTTTGTATTGAACTGCGGTGGCCTTTGTTCATGTGTCAACAAGAAATGCCTAGAAGATTCGTCCTGACATTTGATGCCGTTTCGTTACTAGTTGCTTGGTTTTAGGCGAGAACTGGTGAGCTGCAGAATGCAATATTGGCCAAGCATCCGCCTTCATTGCTTGCTAGTAAATAGGCGTATATATATGTATATATCGATGTTTGGATATTTGTATGAATTGATCCAATTCACCAAGTGCTACTTTTAGTAGCAAAAACTTTTGGGTAGTGCTGGTGGTGATAGTAATAGTACTATGTTTCTTGCGGCATGTGAAAGCCATTTGTACTGTACATATCTAAGAAGAAAGTTTGTGCTTTCTGTTCACTATTGTAGATGTTTTTGTAGCTTTCCCTGATTAGCTTGATCTTATTGTTAGATTATTTCTACTAGTATTGTACATTTAGCAATGTTTAATATGCACTTGCCTGTCATCTACTCTATGCATTCCTCAATAAGTTCTTTATGTTTTGTTAGTTTTACAATGGCTATGACGATGAGGGATCGCATTAGAAGGAGGAGGGATGAGGACGACGATGGTATGATGATGTTCATTTTGCCTGCACTATATACATTGGGTTCTAGGGGAGGAAGAGGAAGGGAACAACGTCACACATCAGTGCTAACGGGAGAGGAAAGGGTTCGAGAGATACTTGAAGGGCATGTCAAGAATTGCAGGGTAGCGTTCAGAATGGAACCTAGACTCTTTAGATCATTGGCCAATTACCTTAGAAGGGAACGGTTGGTCCGTGACACCAAAATTAAGGTTGAGGAGAAGCTGGCCTTTTTCTTGTACATGATTAGTCATAATACATCATTTGAGGGCCTCCAAGTACAATTTGGACATAGCAATGACAGCTATCATCACCACATGAAGCATTTTTTCAATATAGTTGTCCCTACCCTCTGCAACAGATTTCTGAAGCTTCCCAATCCTAATGAAGTTCATTATAAAATCCAGAGTGATTCTAGGTTCTATCCCTACTTCAAGGTGCTTATCTTAGAACTTCTATCTTGATAAATACTTGTTCTTACAAATTTCAACTACGAAATCACATCTAGGTTTCTTTTTGTGCAGAATTGCATTGGTGCAATAGATGGCACACACATACCTGTTTCCGTATCTCCTGATGCAGCGGCTCCATTTAGAAATAGAAAAGGAACACTTAGTCAGAATGTAATGATGGCTTGTGATTTTGATCAGAATATCACTTTTCTATCTGCGGGATGGGAGGGATCGGCCACTGATGCTAGAGTCCTTAGATCAACAATGAATAGTGGTTTTCATGTACCTCCTGGGAAATTCTATCTAGTGGATGGTGGGTATGCAAACACATCTTATTTCCTTGCACCGTATCGTGGAGTACGATACCATCTCAAGGAGTTTGGTGCAGGTCACCGAAGACCTCAGAATCATAAAGAGCTATTTAACCACCGGCATGCACTAGCTAGAAATGCTATTGAGAAGACATTTGGGGTCCTGAAGAAGCGGTTCTCTATCCTCAAGGTTGCAACATTTGATATAATGGAAAACCAAGTCAAGATACCCATGGCTACAGCCGTATTACACAATATTATTAAAGCACTCAAGGGAGATGAGCAATGGTTGGATCATCAGGAAGATAACATCCCTCCAGGAAATTTTGTTGATCTACCTGATGGTGACGAGGGCAATGATGATCATGGTGACTATCAAGGCAACAATCTTAGAGATACAATAGCCCATCAGATGTGGATTGACTACCAAAGGCATAGAAATTAGTGTAGTGGTTGCTGCATTAAGAGAGTTGTATGAATGTTGTGTAATATTTATGCATTGGCAATTCTGTAATGAATACTATGAAAATTAAGTACTGTTTATGTTATAAAAATTGTATACTATTTATGCTATGAAAATTGTGTATTGTTTTTCTTATGACTGTTTTCTACAGCTAACATGGTTAGAGGAGCTTCCCCAATGATTTCAAAAGGTTCTCCCAGATTCAACATGATCGTGAACAAGACTACTTCATACAAAAAAAAATCTCCTAAAGCCCGCTCGACTAAAAAGGCTAACAATTAAGGTAACGGTTTAACTCATTGTTGTTCTATTTGTCTCATAGTTCTAATATCACTTGTCTCGATTCAGCTATGTTACCTTGTTTTATGTAGAGAACAAACCTCGAGCGTCTTGGAACTCACTCTTGGAGAAGTCCCTTGTTGATCTGCTGCA
Source organism: Avena longiglumis (assembly GCA_030063025.1). Taxonomy (NCBI): domain Eukaryota; kingdom Viridiplantae; phylum Streptophyta; class Magnoliopsida; order Poales; family Poaceae; genus Avena; species Avena longiglumis. The sequence goes on from CP125975.1 coordinate 19,010,688, forward strand.
TGAACACAACACCATTCACTAGAGGGGTCAGAATGGATGGTCTTCGGAAGCTTGGAACAAAATGTTCAAAGAGTTTCATGCAAGAAACACATATGTGTCTTACACGAAGAGTCAAGTTCAAGAAAAAGAGAAGGAACTAAAACGAGAGTATAAAATGATCAAAGAAGCAAGAAAGCAAAGTGGGGTAGGCTGGAATGACTCAAGGTCTATGATTGAAGCAGAAGATGCTCTTTGGGACAATCTGCTCATTTCATTCCCCAGAATGAATAAGTTCAAAACTAAGTCATTCCCTTTGTTTGAGGCACTTGGAAATCTATATGATGGGCAAATAGCCGAAGGGAACTACAATGTTAATTCTACCCAGCCACCGCAACATCCAGATCTTACACAAATTGATAATGGAGAAGATCTCAGTCACGCCGAGGCTACATTTCCAGAATTTGAAGAGACTTGGGCTTACAGTGAAAGTGTGGCAAGGACTGAACCGATCTTGATTGATGCAGATTTAAGAGAAAAAATCACAATAGATCTTGAAGATGAAAGTGTGGAAAGGACTGAACCGAAGAAGAATAAGAGAGCTGCTGCTACAACAAGTAACAAGGAAGAGAAAGAGACTAAGAGGCCAAAGAAGCAGAGTAGCAACGAGATCGCAGGAAGTATGGACAGGTTCATCGAAATGAGGGAAAGACAGTTTGCAATAGAATCTGCTCAATGGGCGGGTGAAAATAAGGTTGCTCAAGGTGGAGATTACTCGATCAAGAGATGCATCTCTGAAATGCTAAAACTGTCATTGTCGACCAGTGAGAATTCCGCAGCTCTTATTGTATTCAAGGATCCAGATAACAAAGAAATTTTCATGAGCTCGAAAGAAGATGATCCAGATGTGGCGCTGGTTTGGTTAAGGAATGAGGTGGCCAAGCTTTCACAAGTGATCTAAAGGTATGCAAATGTATCTGACGTGTTCCCTAATTACCTTGCTCATTAATTGTGCATAGTTGATGACCATAGTGCAAATCAATATTGCTTTAGTTAGCTCGCTATATGTTGGACAGAACATGCTCTAACTATACTATCAGTAGCAGTAAAATGGTACTGCTTTTCAGGTCTAGAATATTAGTATATTATAGTCACTAGTGGTGGATTCTAGCTCTTTTTATTTTCTTTTCTGGAGTTTTTTATGATCTTATGGTGTACAATATTAATAGATTCATTTATGCAGGAGCAGTACTTAGTTAGATTTACTAGAACATGTTGGTTATATATAGTTGTGTTGTTTATTTTTGTTTCCGAGCTCCTTTCACTTGTATCTCACACTTGGGAATATACTGTGACCAGTTTGCTACTAAATAAAATCAATCTGCATGTCTTTATGTTCTACCATGTTATATATTTATTTTGATTTTGTACTAGCTTCTACCTACAAAATTGGAGTAATGTTCCTGGAAATTTGTATACAAGTAATTTTGTAATGTTTATGTTCATATGAAATTCAGTTATTGAAGATCACTGGCTTAAAGAAATTGTCTGACGCGTCTTTGTGCCATTCAGGTTAAGATGCCATCGACGCATAAGGAGGCTGTAGATGGAAATGTGCTTGTCATCAAGAACTTCAAGTTGCCGAGATCCTCCTGTTTGCATAGATTAGCTTTGTTTTAGTTAATGTCTAGAGTGTTCACTGTCACTCAAGTAGCAGCTATATTTTTTCCAAAACGCTCTGTTATTTATGCAGAAACTATGCATGCCATTATTCTCGTAATATCATGTTGAATGTAAATGCAGCGCAAGATATTGCTAATATTATTATGATGATATTTCAGTAAATTATTCTGGTAGTAGTATTATTGTAATTTGGATAAACCTATATACTAAATAGTGTCTAGATTCATCCAAATTTAAACAAATTTGAGTCAACTAATATGGGTCAGAGGGAGTAGTATTTTTTTGTAATTACCGTCCATGTCATTTTCTTTGGTCATTGCACTGTTTTGACCTTATTGTGCTGTTATATTCAAACCCCACCAAACCACAGCAAACCTTGTATAACCGAACGGTTTGAACTCTGGACGGGACAAAGTGCAGAGAGGATCCGAACCTCACAGGGATTAGAGTGACACACGGGGCTCCACTCAGACCCCATGGTGATTATTTCCCTGCTGGGAACTGGACCCGGACAATCGAACAAGGCCTAACCGGGTGGCCGCCCTCTCTTTTCGTCGCCGGGCCCGCTGCCGTCATCCGGCCAAGACAAAATGGGAACCGATGCGTCCTAGTGAGTGCCAGAAAGTGCGCGGCACTGGTGCCAGTGGTGAGTAAAGGCTCGTTGAAATCTGAACATGCCACCGTCGACACCTGTAGAGGTTCTGGGATCGCTTCGGTGACCGTCTCGCAGGAGTTGAAGAGTTCCGAGATTGGCCTGAAGAGTTCGCTGGAGCGCTGAAGAGGTTCCGAGATGACATTCTCTAGTTCAAGAGGAGTGATCTTAGAGTTCTCATTCATCAGTACTCGGCGTTGGATGAGCATGCTGCACAAACAACGGATTCGGTTATTATTACACATTGATTTTTTTAATCATTCATGCATATAAGGCAGAATAGAGAAGTACAAAATAGTTTACCGTGTAGACACTAAAATAATATTTTGAAATTGGAAGCTGTAACACCCTCAGAATCGGACCTATGCAAGTTTTAGCGATTCCCGCCAAACCCGCATAGAAACGATTCAAAGGTGCCCACCAGGCACTTTCGTGCGGGTGGAAAACGAAGTAATAACATTACACAACAGTCCTCGATGGGACCCACAGAACAGATATATATATACAACACGACTCCATGAGTCAAGAATACAAATATACTGATGTAGATCCAAATCACCTTGAAAAGATACAGTCCGTCTCACGGACAAGATGCAAATGGGGCTAAGAGCCCTGAAGAATAACCAATGGCGTCCATAACCCTGCCCAGGCCAAGGCGGAAGGGTAACCCTGCTAACGACGTCGATCTCAAACCTGCTTAAACAAAAGGGGTGCCGACAAAGGGCAAAGGAAAAAGAAGGAGCGTCAGTACCGAGGCCAGTACACGGCGAGGCTAGAATTCGGCGGTTGTAACACCCTCAGAATCGACCCTATGCAAGTTTAGCAAAATTCGCCAAACCCGCATAGAAACGATTCGAAGGTGCCCACCAGGCACTTTCGTGCGGGTGGAAAAACAAAGTAATAACATTACACAACAGTCCTCGATGGGACCTGAGCAGATATATATATAACAGCGACTCAAAGAGTCAAGAACACAGATATAATATACAAAGATCCAAATCACCTTGAAAACGATAGAGCGTCCAGCTACGGACAAGATGCAAATGGGGCTAAGAGCCCTGAAGAATAACCAATGACGTCCATAACCACCCGCCAAAGCGGAAGGGTAACCCGCTAACGACGCCGATCTCAAAACCTTAAACAAAAGGGGTGCCGACAAAGGGCAAAGGAAAAAGAAGGAGCGTCGATCGAGGCGATTACGGCGAGGCTAGAATTGGCGGTCCTCGCCTACATAGGTATGGTGGATGGCGGCGGCAAAGATGCTCTAAACAACCTATGGAGACTCGATACAACTGGCGGCTATCAGAGAGGGGTGAGAAAGACCTATTCGGATCCAACCTGAAGCTAACACCAAACAAACCCATCCTGGCGTCTCCCCCTCGAGACCAAACGAGGAAGTCAACCGAGGGACTCACACGGTTGGCAGTTTTAATTATTCAGTTATAGTTGTGGTACTTTACTAGTCAGGTTTAGATAATCGTTCTGATAAAGTAAACAGTGGGCACTTTTAGTTAGTCATTCTGTTATAGTGGCATCACTTACTAGTCAGGTACAATGATCATGAGATAACCCAAAACCCAGCAGTGTTGGTACTTTTACTTAGCCATTCCGTTGTAGTGAAGCTGATTACTAATCATATCGGAAACAAGTCATTTTAAAACAGTAAACTTTAGTTATAGTTGTCTATGATCAGACACTGTGCTCCAAGTCGTCCATAACCGCGGACACGGCTTCTCGAAAAGATTAAACCCTGCAGGGGTGCACCAAAGTATCCACAGGCACTTCGACCCTTTTTGCCAGATCAGTTAACATACACCCATCGGTATGTCGGCGGGGCCTAAGTCACGACGCTCCTGCACCAAAGCAAGCAATCGGGGCCACCCCACTAAGTACACCCGCGAAGTCGGCCGGTCTCGAGACGGACTCGGGGTTTGCGACAATGGTCGTGAACGACAGCAGCAGTCCCCAATCGGGATCGCCGACACCGCGAAAACATTCCGCTTCAAAGCGATGCGATGTGCAGACTGCACAATCGTAAATAAAGCAGTAAAACATGGCATAAGTACAGGATAGTAAATAAAGCCCCAAACTACTTGTGGCCCCCAGTACAATACTTTGAAATCAGGTAATTATCAATGGGGGGCCCATATCTCCCCACCTGTGGTTAGCGCGCTCGATCTCGGAACATGTGTCAAGAACTCGGGTCCTACGGGACACAAGTGGGCGGTCGGAAACCAAATCTTACCTATCACCCACCGATGCCTCTGCTTAATTCAATTTTAGCTGTTAAACAGAAATTAAAGTGAACAATAAGTAAACCATGATCATCTCCAACGTCAACATGCGGCAATTCTCCAACAAAGGTGGTACTTGACGTCACACAAAACACTTGAGCAAGCGACTACGACACGCGGGTCCAACTATCTACCAAACAACAGGTAATAGGATGTGTCCAAGGCTATATATGGCTGCGAGGGATATCACGGGAACGAGAACTAGAGCATCGCAACACATATAGCAAAGATCAACAGGAGGGAAGTAAATACTATAAAAGTAAGATAGGTAGAAAGAGGGAGATGCTCGCCTGAAAACATTGTCGAAGGGTTCAACCGGAGATCGGGGCGAAGCTCACATCAACTCAACGGCCTTATCCGCGAAGAAGCAAAACACTAGAAGAAACACCGGATGCAATATTTAATACAACGACAGAAGATCGGCATGATGCATGTATGATGTTTGACATGGCGAAGATGCGGTGCAATTAGGTCAGATTAGGCAGAACCGGGGTCCCGACAATTAATTAAATGGTTCAAGTTGTTTAGTTACCCCGCAATTTAAATGTTGTTTCAACAAGGCAAGATAAGATAACGGTTCGCTACACAAGTTTAAATGAGGCCAATATAAGGCTAGATTGGCCCGCATATGGGCCCCATATTTAATTATTAGGTGAATCGGCATAAGGCCCCCAAACCACAGATATGCATGCGAGTATGACAATTCAATATGCATCAATTGTTATTGTATTATAAAATAGGGTTCTCGGATAAGGGGTTCACACATTAGGGGTCTCGACGATCTTGGGGTTTCCGGGGTCCGGGGTTCGACAGGGTCCAGGGTTCGACGGTTCCGTTCTCGGGTATCGGGGTAGGTCTTGGCGCATCCGGGTGCGGGACTTGGGGTCATGTCGACGATCATGGCGTTCGGGATGAAGTACTTGTCGTTCTGCGTCGATGTTCTTATCGTCCGGGTTCTCGAGCATCGCATCCGAGGAGTACTTGGCGTCCATCGGTTCCATATCGTCGACCTTGGTTTTCCACGATGGCGAACTCGGCGTATCCGTGGCGTGGTTCTTGTCGGGGTCCTCGGCTTCGGGCGCCGGGATCGGTCTTGGGGTCTGGGAGGGAGACTTGGCGTTCGGGTCGCGGCGTCCTCGATGTGGTTTCTCTCGGGTTCAAGTGCCGGTGGTCCCTCTCGTGGCTCCATGCACCTCCTTCAGGATCCTCGGCGTTTCGTGAGGAAGAACTTGAAGTCCGCGAGGAAGGTCTTGTCGGTGTTCTCGGCTTTGGTGGTCGAGGACGAACGGGTTCGGGGTCCGGGATGATCTTGTTGTCGGTATGCGGTTCTCGTTTTGCTCAACATCTCCGCATCAGGGGCCTGGACAGCAGCACACCGCAGTGGAAGACACTGGCGGCGGCCGAGGCAGGGCTCGGGCCAGGGCGTCGGCAGGTTGGTGGGCCGAGCTGGCGAGAGGAGGGCGACGCTCGGGCCCGGGCGAGGACGGTTGAGCGGGCGAGCGGGTCGGGCGTCGCCGAGGCGAGGTGGCCTGGCGCGGAGGAGCCCGTGTGAGGCAGAGCGCAGCCGAGGCGCTGGGCGGCTGGCGCTTCGCGGGGCCAGCTGAGGCGAGCGGAGGGCGAGCTCGGGACGCGGGCAGGGCGGGCGAGGTCTCCGGGCCAGGAGGCGGCGGCGCGCCCGCGGCAGGCGAGGGCTCGAGCGGCGGTGGTCGCGGCGGACGGTGGCCAGCGCCATGGGAGCTCCGGCAGTCTGCGGGGCGGTGATGGGCGTGGTGGCGGTGGCGGCCGGCTCGGCGAGCGGAGGCGGGGCAGGAGCTGCAGGGACGGTGGCCGGGCGGCGATCGGGCGGTGGCGGACGCGATCTTGGCCGCTGAGCGTGGACGCAGCGGGGGAGCACGGGGGCGGGCTCCGTCGTGGCGGGCGGCAGGGGAGCGGAGGCGCTGACGGCCGGCCGGGCGCTGCAGGGAGGCCAGGCGAGCTGTGGGGCGAGGTCAGCGGGGTCTTGGGTGGAGGAGGAAGAAAGAGGAGGAGGGTCAGGGAGTGGGGGCCCAGGCTGGGGCCGGGGTTGGTGGGAAGCTCGGACTGGGGAAGGGGGATCTGGGGAGTGCTAGCTGCCAGGGGGTGGGGTTGACTGGGGCCCCAGGGGTGGGAGCGGCGTGCGTCTTGTGTCTTGGCGTGTGGCGGCGTGTCTTTGCGGGGTGGGCAGGGTGAGAGAGGGAGTGGCTGTGAGGGATGACATGGCAGGGTGGGATTGGTGGGGGGTTTGGGGTTGCTGATGTGGCGTGCTAGGATAGGTTGGGGTGATGTGGAGGCAAGGGGTGGGTAGAGTTTTAGGTGGGTTTAGGTTTAGATGGGGCGGCAGGACGGACCGATTTGGTTTTCTGGGGCGGTCGTTCGGGTCAATCGGCCCGTTCGACTGCCCCGCTAAAATAAATTAAATATTTTATTTATTTCACACAAAGTTTTTGCAAACCGTTATTGGCAAACCAAAATATTCCGGGGTCCCGGTTTTGAGGTTTGAATAAAGAGGGGAGTTTAGAAAACAACACGGGTTTTGCAAACATAGTTTTGGGCAAACAATGCATGATGATGACGATGCAATGCACAAATTCAACGCGATTTTCTAGTAGTGGTTTTGCGGGATGCCACAATTCGACACCACTAACAATGGATCTCGCCCTCGAGATCCGCCTCATGGTACCGGAAGGAAGGTAGGCGATCTGCATCTTCTTGCTTCGTGTAGATCTTCGCGACACCACTAACAATAGGTCGTTGATCCCGTTCGTCAAGAGAACACTCCGGATAAACAACGGACGAAGTTAAAGGTAAGGCCACCTCTAACTTCAGCGGGAGGAGTAAAATTGCATCGATCCACCATTCAATGTACAAAAGCGAATGATAAGAGTAGTGGTATGGTCGCGACTCCATCCCGCACTCAAAGCATTACCCTGTACACGAATAGACGGATTATGCAACCAACCCTCGGATTCAGACTGAAGATCTCGACAAGCGAGGTTCGGATCAAAGGAGTGATGCAGACTCTGCATCGGATCTGGCGTAGAGGATGTCGTCGCGTCGGAAAACACCGGAAGGCACAAACAAAGAACAAAGAATGGTAACACCGTGGACGGATTCGTCAGGCAGCTTGAACACCGGACGGTAGAACACCGTTATCAAAGAAGGAAGCGAAACCCTGAAGGTACGACGGAACCCAACCACGAGAAATCCTGGACTCGAAGAGGAAGGAGAGAGCAGATTCAAAACACGTCGAGATGAGAGGGGAATAGCAGAGGGGTAAGGAGTAAAATTAGACCTAATCAGAACTATCCAACCGATTTTCAAAAATAGTTTTGACACTCTACTTCGGCCGTTAGCTAGGTTATCCTACAGGCTGGACTTGTGGGGTATCGCAACTGCTGAGCTCTGATACCACTCTGTAACACCCTCAGAATCGGACCTATGCAAGCTCAGGCAAAATTCACCAAACCCGCATAGAAACGATTCAAAGGTGCCCACCAGGCACTTTCGCGGTGGAAAAGCAGTAATAACATTACACAACAGTCCTCGATGGGACCCACGTAGCAGATATATATATATAACAATGACTCAAAGAGTCAAGAACACAATATAATATACAAAGATCCAAATCACCTTGAAAGCGATAGAGTCAGCTACGGACAAGATGCAAATGGGGCTAAGAGCCACGAAGAATAACCAATGACGCCCATAACCCTGCCCGCCAAGCCGGAAGGGTAACCCTAACGACGCCGATCTCAAAACCTGCTTAAACAAAAGGGGTGCCGACAAAGGGCAAAGGAAAAGAAGGAGCGTCGATCGAGGCCAAGACGGCGAGGCTAGAATTCGGTCCTCGCCTACATAGGTATGGTGGATCGAGCGCAAAGATGCTCTAAACAACCTATGGAGACTCGATACAACTGGCGGCTATCAGAGAGGGGTGAGAAAGACCTATTCGGATCCAACCTGAAGCTAACACCAAACAAACCCATCCTGGCGTCTCCCCCTCGAGACCAAACGAGGAAGTCAACCGAGGGACTCACACGGTTGGCGTTTTAATTATTCGATTATAGTTGTGGTACTTTACTAGTCGTTTAGATAATCGCTCGATAAAGTAAACATGGGCACTTTTAGTTAGTCATTCATATAGTGGCATCACTTACTAGTCGGTACAATGATCATGAGATAACCCAAAACCCAGCGGTGTTGGTACTTTTACTTAGCCATTCCGTTGTAGTGAAGCCGATTACTAATCATATCGGAAACAAGTCATTTTAAACAAGTAAACTTTAGTTATAGTTGTCTATGATCGACACATGCTCCAAGTCGTCCATAACCGCGACACGGCTTCTCGAAAAGATTAAACCGCAGGGTGCACCAAAGTATCCACAGCCGACCCTTTTTCCGAGATCGCTTAACATACACCCATCGGTATCGGCGGGCCTAAGTCACGACGCTCCTGCACAAAGCAAGCAATGGGGGCCACCCCACTAAGTACACCAACGAAGTCGGCCGGTCTCGACGGACTCGGGTTTGCGACAATGGCGTGAACGACAGTCCCCAATCGGGATCGCTGACACCGCTGAAACATTCCTTCAAAAGCGATGCGATTAAAGACCTCGCACAATCGTAAATAAAGCAAGAAACATGGCATAAGTACAGGATAGTAAATAAAGCCCCAAACTACTTGTGGCCCCCAAAGACAATACTTTGAAATCAGGTAATTATCAATGGGGCCCATATCTCCCCACGTGGTTAGCGCGCTCGATCTCTAACAGTGTCAAGAACTCGGGTCCCACGGGACACAAGTGGTGGTCGGAAACCAAATCTTACCTATCACCCACCGATGCCTCTCGCTTAATTCAATTTTAGTCATAAACAGAAATTAAAGTGAACAATAAGTAAACCATGATCATCTCCAACGCCAACATGCGGCAATTCTCCAACAAAGGTGGTACTTGACGTCACACAAAACACTTGAGCGACTACGACACGCTGGTCCAACTATCTACCAAACAATGGTAATAGGATGTGTCCAAGGCTATATATGGCTGCGAGGGATATCACGGGAACGAGAACTAGAGCATCGCAACACAGATAGCAAAGATCAACAGGAGGGAAGTAAATACTATAAAAGTAAGATAGGTAGAAAGAGGGAGATGCTCGCCTGAAAACATTGTCGAAGGGTTCAACCGGAGATCGGGGCGAAGCTCACATCAACTCAACGGCCTTATCCGCGAAGAAGCAAAACACTAGAAGAAACACCGGATGCAATATTTAATACAACGACAGAAGATCGGCATGATGCATGTATGATGTTTGACATGGCGAAGATGCGGTGCAATTAGGTCAGATTAGGCAGAACCGGGGTCCCGACAATTAATTAAATGGTTCAAGTTGTTTAGTTACCCCGCAATTTAAATGTTGTTTCAACAAGGCAAGATAAGATAACGGTTCGCTACACAAGTTTAAATGAGGCCAATATAAGGCTAGATTGGCCCGCATATGGGCCCCATATTTAATTATTAGGTGAATCGGCATAAGGCCCCCAAACCACAGATATGCATGCGAGTATGACAATTCAATATGCATCAATTGTTATTGTATTATAAAATAGGGTTCTCGGATAAGGGGTTCACACATTAGGGGTCTCGACGATCTTGGGGTTTCCGGGGTCCGGGGTTCGACAGGGTCCAGGGTTCGACGGTTCCGTTCTCGGGTATCGGGGTAGGTCTTGGCGCATCCGGGTGCGGGACTTGGGGTCATGTCGACGATCATGGCGTTCGGGATGAAGTACTTGTCGTTCTGCGTCGATGTTCTTATCGTCCGGGTTCTCGAGCATCGCATCCGAGGAGTACTTGGCGTCCATCGGTTCCATATCGTCGACCTTGGTTTTCCACGATGGCGAACTCGGCGTATCCGTGGCGTGGTTCTTGTCGGGGTCCTCGGCTTCGGGCGCCGGGATCGGTCTTGGGGTCTGGGAGGGAGACTTGGCGTTCGGGTCGCGACGTCCTCGATGTGGTTTCTCTCGGGTTCAAGCCGGTGGTCCTCTCGTGGCTCCATGCACCTCCTTCGTGATCCTCGGCGTTCGTGAGGAAGAACTTGAAGTCCGCGAGGAAGGTCTTGTCGGTGTTCTCGGCTTTGGTGGTCGAGACGAACGGGTTCGGGTCCGGATGATCTTGTTGTCGGATGCGGTTCTCGTTGCTCAACATCTCCGCATCAGGCTCGGAAGCAAAGACACCGCATGGAAGACATCGGCGGCGGCGCGAGGCTCGGGCCAGGCGCCGACGGCGCAGGTTGGTGGGCCGAGCGCGGGCGAGGAGGCGACGCCGCTCGGGCCCGGCGAGGACGGGTTGAGCGGGCGAGCAGGTGGGTCGGGCGTCGCCGAGGCGAGGGGCCGGGCGCCGGAGGAGGCCCGTGAGGCAGGCAGCGCGCCGCGGGAGCTGGGCGGCCGGCGCTGGCGGCGTGAGGCGCGAAGGGAGGCGGACCGCCGGGCTCGCGAGGGAGGCGGAGGGCGAGGTCCTACGGCGAGGCGGCGGCGCCCGGCGGGGCGAGGCGAGGGCTCGAGCGGGTGGTGGCGGCGACGGGGACGGGTGAGCAGCGCCGGAGCTCCGGGCAGGTGCGCTGGGCGGTGATGGGCGTGGTGGCGGTGGCCGGCCGGGCGGAGCCCGGAGGCAGGACGAGCGGGCGAGCGGCAAGCGTGGCGAGCGCGCTGCCGAAGCGGGAGCACGGGACGGCTGGCTCAGCGGGCTCCGGGGCAAGGGGAGCGGCGGCTGGCATGCAGCCGGCGCTGCAGGGAGGCGGGCGAGCAGTGGGGGCAGGGTCACTGGCGGGCTGGAGGAGGAAGAAAGAGGAGGAGGGGGTCGCGGGGACAGGGGGGTCAGGGGTGGGGCCCAGGCTGGGGCCGGGGTTGGTGGGAAGCTCGGACTGGGGAAGGGGGATCTGGGGAGTGCTAGCTGCCAGGGGGTGGGGTTGACCGCGGGGCCCACGGGGCAGGGAGCCGGCGTGCGTGCTGTGTGCGCGCGCGTGTGGGCGGCGTGTGCTGCGGGGTGGGGCCGGGGTGAGAGAGAGGGAGTGGCTGTGAGGGATGACATGGCAGGGTGGGATTGGTGGGGGGTTTGGGGTTGCTGATGTGGCGTGCTAGGATAGGTTGGGGTGATGTGGAGGCAAGGGGTGGGTAGAGTTTTAGGTGGGTTTAGGTTTAGATGGGGCGGCAGGACGGACCGATTTGGTTTTTCTGGGGCGGTCGTCAATCGCCCGCTTGATCGCCGCTAAAATAAATTAAATATTTTATTTATTTCACACAAAGTTTTTGCAAACCGTTATTGGCAAACCAAAATATTCCGGGGTCCCGGTTTTGAGGTTTGAATAAAGAGGGGCGTTTAGAAAACAACACAGGTTTTGCAAACATAGTTTTGGGCAAACAATGCATGATGATGACGATGCAATGCACAAATTCAACGCGATTTTCTAGTAGTGGTTTTGCGGGATGCCACAGCGGTCCTCGCCTACATAGGTATGGTGGACTGAAGCGGCAGCGACAGCATGCACTGAACAACCTATAGAGACTCGATACAACTGGCGGTTATCAGAGAGAGATAAGAATGACCTATCCGGATCCAACCTGAAGCTAACACCAAACATACCCATCCTGGCATTTCTCCCTCGAGACCAAACGAGGAAGTCAACCGAGGAACTCACACAGTTGGCAGTTTTATTTATTCAGTTATCGTTGCAGCGATTACTAGTCAGGTATAGATAGTCAAACTGATAAGATAAGCAGTGGGCAGTTTGAATTAACCATTCCGTTGTAGTTGCAAAACTTACTAGTCAGATACAATTAGCATGAGATATCCCCAAAACCCAGCAGTTGTTGGTACTTTTATTTAGCCATTCCGTTGTAGTGAAGCTGATTACTAGTCATATCGGATACAAGTCAATTTATAACAGTAAACTTTAGTTATAGTTGTCTATGATCAAGCACTGTGCTCCAAGTCGTCCATAACCGCGGACACGGCTTCTCGAAAAGATTTAACCCTGCAGGGGTTCACCAAAGTATCCACAAGCACTTCGACCCTTTTTGCCAGATCAGTTAACATACACCCATCAGTATGTCGGCGGGGCCTAAGTCATGACGTTCCAAGACCCAAAGCAAGCACGGGGGGCCACCCCACTAAGTCTACCCGCAACAAAGTCGGCCGGTCTCCGAGACGGACTTAGGGTTTGCGACAGTGGCTGTAAACGACAGCAAATCCCAAAACAAACTGGACTGTCTATACCGCGAAACACTCCGCTTCCTAACAAAGACAAAGGTGCTCCTCGCACAATCGTAAATAAAGCAGTAAAGCATGGCATAATTACAGGATAGTAGATAAAACCTCAAACTAGTTTGTGCCCCCCAGTACAATACTTTGAAATCAGATACTAATCAATGGGGGGCCCATATCTCCCCACCTGTGGTTAGCGCGCTCGATCTTGGAACAGGTGTCAACAACTCGGGGTCCTACGGGACACAAGTGGGCGGTCGGAAACCAACATTATCTATCACCCACCGATGCCTCTGCTTACTTACTTCAATTTTAGTTGTTAAACAGTAATTAAAGTGAACGAAAAGTAAAGCCATGATCATCTCCAACATTAAACAGGCGGCAATTCTCCATCAACTGTGGTACTTGACGACACGCAAACAACCAGTTTATCACGACGACGAAGTCCAACTATCTACCAAAACAACAGGTAATAGGATGTGTCCAAGGCAATATACAGCTGCAGGGGATATCTCGGGTACGAAAACTAGAGCAACGCAACACAGATAGCAATAGATCAACATGAGGGAATAAATACTATAAAAGTAAGATAGATAGAAAGGGGAAGATGCTCGCCTGAAAACATTGCCGAAGGTTCATCCGAAGATCGGGTCGACACTCGCATCAACTCAACGGCCTTATCTGCGAAGAAGCAAAACACTAGAATAAACACCGGATGCACTATTTAATACTACGGCAAAAGATCGGGCATGATGCATGTATGATGCATGACATGGCAAAGATGCGATGCAACTAGGCAGTATTAAGTGGAACCAGGGGTACCGACAATTAATTAATAGGTTCATGTTGTTTAGAACCCCCGCATTTTAAATGTTGTATTAACATGGCAAGAGATAGCACCGGTTCGCTACACCAATTTAAATGAGGCCGATATGAGACTAGATTTGCCCGCATATGGGCCCCATATTTAATTATAGGGTGAATCGGCATAAGGCCCCCAAACCACACAAATGTGCATGCGAGTATGACAATTCAATATGCATCAATTGTTATTATATTATAAAAATAGGGTTCAAGAGTGGGGTCACACATTAGGGTTCGGAGATCTTGGGGTTCCAGGGTTCGGGGTTCGGTCTCAGGGCCCAGGGTTCGACAGAAGCGGTCTCGACAGGAACATTCTCGATCAACGGGGCAGATCTTGTCGCATCCGGGGTCTCGGTGTCCGGGTGAATTACTCGGCGTCCTCGAGGGAGTACTTGTCGTATCCGCATCGGCGACCTTGGCATGCGGGTCCTCGGGCATCGGATCTGGGGAGAAGTACTTGTCGCATCTACCGTCTTCGGGTTTGCTTCAATCGGGTCCATGACGGAGTACTTGATGTCCCCTGATGGAGTTCTCCGGGTTCGGACTTGCCACGTTGGCGAACTTGGCGTACCGTGAAGATCTTGCGGTTTTTGTGAAGGAGATGCCTTCGAGGCCACTTCGTCGAGTCAGTTCAACGCGACGCTCATCGGGTTTGGTCGGTCGATCTTGAGTGTGGGGCTTGAGTTGCATCGACACCTCCACGCAGCCTTCATGGTGGCCATCTCGCAAAGGGACCATCACCGAACATCACGGGGCATGTCCCATCCGGACAGCACCACAAACACCCTATGGCGATCCGGCTGCCAAATGGGGCAGCGGTGACGAGGCGAGGTCAGGCAGGCCCTCGGGTGGGTCCACTGGCGCCCGCTGCCGAGGGAAGCGACGCAGCGGGCTCGACGGACGTGGCGCCACGGGAGGCGCGAGCGACGGCCTGAGGCGAGGGCGCGGCGGGGCTCGAGGTTGGAGGCGGGCCGGTCGCTGTGGCGCGGTGGCGTCTGTGGCCGCAGAGGGCGAGAGGCGCGGAGGAGGGGGTCGAGGCGCGGAGGGTGGTCGCCGGAAGGATGGCGACGGCGAGCATGGCAGCTCCCGGAGCGCTGGAGAGGGCGGTGGCGGCTCAAGCAGGGCGCCAGAGGGGAGGCGAGGCGGGCATGAGGGCCTTGAGAGGGGAGGCGAGGCGGCGGAGAGGAGGTGGCGAGGGAGGCGGGCGAGGTTGGAGAGGAGGCCGGCGGGGAGCACCGCGGTGGCGGCTTGCCGGCGGCGGGGGAGAAAGGGAAGGGCGGTGGCCGGCGACGGGGAAGACGGGCGCGGGGAGAGGGAGGAAGAGAGAGGAGCGAGGCGCGGGTTAGGGTCGGGCAAGGCGACGCGAGGGGTGGGTCCAGCGGGGTCCGGGAGCGGGTGCGGTCAGGAGGTGGGGTCGTGGGCAGGGGTGGGCCAGTGGGGTCGGGTGGTGTCGTGCCGTGTGGGGCTGGCTGGGGCAGGGTGGGGCAGTGGTTGACCAAGGTGGGGGGGGGCTGCTGTGTGGTGTGCTGGGTGGGGCTGGCGTGTGGGTTGGGGTGGGTCCCAGGGGAAGAGAGAGGGGGTAGAGAAACTTTGGGTGAGAGAGGAAGAGAGGGGTAGGTGGGGCTGTGGATTGATGATGTGGCGGGGTGGGTAGGGAATTGGGGGGAGGGGTGAGGTGGCACGCTACGGTTGGTGGGTAGGAAAGGATTTGGTGGGACTAGGATTAGAGGTGGCTGATTTAGATGGACCGTTTTAATACTGGGGGTGGTCGTCTGGGTCGATTCGGCCCGTTCGACTGCCCCCACAAAAATAATTAAATATTTTATTTGTTTCAAACAGACTTTTGCAAACCTATAGCAAACAAAACAAAATAATCCGGTGACCCGGGGTTTGCGTTTGAATAAAGACGGGGCGTTTAGAAAACACAAACAGGTTTTTCCGCAAATAGTTTTATGCAAGCAAATGCAAGATGATGACGATGCTCAAATGCAATGTGGCATGATGACATGAGCATGCGGTCATGATGATGCAATGCACAAAAACAACGCGATTTTCTAGTAGTGGTTTTTGCGGGATGCCACAATTCAACACCACTAACAATGGATCTCGCCCTCGAGATCCGCCTCATGGTACCGGAAGGAAGGTCGGCAGTCTGATCCTTCGCGCTTCGTGTAGATCCTCGCGACACCACTAACAAGAGGTCGTTGTCCGTGATCGTCGAGAGAACACTCCGGAAAAAAAGGTCGAAGGCAGAGGTATCAACGAATAAAGCCACCTCTAACTCCGGTAGAAAGAGAGGACCGATGCATTCTCATCCACTTCAATGTACAAAAGCGAATAGAAGGGGTAGTCGGCATGGGGGCCAATCCATCACGCACCCAAACTATTACTACGCACAATCAGTGGAAAAGCGTGCAACCATTCTCGGAATCAGACTGAAGATCTCGATAATCGAGGTTCAGAAACAAAGGAGTGATGCAGACTCTGCATCGGATCTGGCGTAGATGATGTCGTCGCGTCGGAAACCACCGGAAGGCACGAGAAGGAACAAAGAGAAGTCCACCAGACGAAGGATTCCTCGGATAGCATGAAGACCAGATGTAGCAACACCGTTACCAAAGGAGGAAGCGAAATCAAGGTACGATGGAACCCAACCACGAAATCCGGACTCGGAGAGGAGAAGAGAGCGGATTCAAAACACGCAGAGGTGAGAGGAGAGCGGAGGGTAAGGAGTAAAATCAGACCTAATCGTAACTATCCAACCGATTTTTCAAAAATAGTTTTGACACTCTACTTGCCGTTAGCTAGATTATCCTACAGTGGACTTGTGGGGTATCGCAACCGGGCTCGATACCACTCAGAACACCCTCGAATCGGACCTATGCAAGTTTTAGCGATTCCGCCAAACCCGATAGAAACGATTCAAAGGTGCCAACAGCACTTTCGTGCGGGTGGAAAACAAGTAATAACATTACACAAGTCCTCGATGGGATCCACGTAGGCAGATATATATATACAACACGACTCCATGAGTCAAGAATACAAATATACGGTACAGATCCAAATCACCTTGAAAGATACAGTCCGCTCACGGACAAGATGCAAATGGGGCTAAGAGCCTCAAGAATAACCAATGGCGCCCATAACCCCTGCCCAAGCCGGAAGGGTAACCCGCTAACGACGCCGATCTCAAACCTGCTTAAACAAAAGGGTGCCGACAAAGGGCAAAGGAAAAGAGAAGCGCCAAGATCGAGGCCAAGACACGGCGAGGATAGAATTCCGGTCCTCGCCACATAGGTATGGTGGATCAAGCGGCAGCAGAGATGCACCGAACAACCTATAGAGACTCGATACAATGGCGGTTATCGAGAGGATAAGAATGACCTATCCGGATCCAACCTGAAGCTAACACCAAACATACCCATCCGCATTTCCTCGAGACCAAACGAGGAAGTCAACCGAGGAACTCACACATTGGCGCTTTATTTATTCGCTTATCGTTGCAGCGATTACTAGTCGTATAGATAGTCATCCCGATAAGATAAGCAAAGGGCTTGAATTAACCATTCCGCTAGAAGTTGCAACACTTACTAGTCGACACAATTAGCATGAGATATCCCAAAACCCAGCAGTTGTTGGTACTTTTATTTAGCCATTCCGTTGTAGTGAAGCTGATTACTAGTCATATCGGATACAAGTTAATTTATAACAGTAAACTTTAGTTATAGTTGTCTATGATCAAGCCCTGTGCTCCAAGTCGTCCATAACCGCGGACACGGCTTCTCGAAAGATTTAACCTGCGGTGCACCAAAGTATCCACAAGCACTTGACCCTTTTGCCGATCGTTAACATACACCCATCGGTATGTCGGCGGCGTAAGTCATGACGCTCCTGCACCCAAAGCAAGCACGGGGGGCCACCCCACTAAGTCTACCCGCAACGAAGTCGGCCGGTCTCCGAGACGGACTTAGGGTTTGCGACAGTGGCTGTAAACGACAGCAAATCCCAAAACTGGGACTGTCGATACCGCGAAAACACTCCGCTTCCTAAACAGTACAGTGTGCTCCTCGCACAATCGTAAATAAAGCAGTAAAGCATGGCATAAGTACAGGATAGTAGATAAAACCTCAAACTAGTTTGTGGCCCCCAGTACAATACTTTGAAATCAGATACTAATCAATGGGGGGCCCATATCTCCCCACCTGTGGTTAGCGCGCTCGATCTCGGAACAGGTGTCAAGAACTCGGGGTCCTACGAGACACAAGTGGGCGGTCGAAAACCAACATTATCTATCACCCACCGATGCCTCTGCTTACTTACTTCAATTTTAGTTGTTAAACAGTAATTAAAGTGAACGAAAAGTAAAGCCATGATCATCTCCAACATTAAACAGGCGGCAATTCTCCAACAACTGTGGTACTTGACGACACGCAACAGCACTTGAGCAAGCGACTACGACGCGCAAGTCCAACTATCTACCAAAACAACAGGTAATAGGATGTGTCCAAGGCAATATACGGCTGCAGGGGATATCTCGGGTACGAAAACTAGAGCAACGCAACACAGATAGCAATAGATCAACATGAGGTAATAAATACTATAAAAGTAAGATAGGTAGAAAGGGGAAGTTGCTCGCCTGAAAACATTGCCGAAGGTTCATCCGAAGATCGGGTCGACACTCGCATCAACTCAACGGCCTTATCCGCGAAGAAGCAAAACACTAGAATAAACACCGGATGCACTATTTAATACTACGGCAAAAGATCGGGCATGATGCATGTATGATGCATGACATGGCAAAGATGCGATGCAACTAGGCAGTATTAAGTGGAACCAGGGGTACCGACAATTAATTAATAGGTTCATGTTGTTTAGAACCCCCGCATTTTAAATGTTGTATTAACATGGCAAGAGATAGCACCGGTTCGCTACACCAATTTAAATGAGGCCGATATGAGACTATATTTGCCCGCATATGGGCCCCATATTTAATTATAGGGTGAATCGGCATAAGGCCCCCAAACCACACAAATGTGCATGCGAGTATGACAATTCAATATGCATCAATTGTTATTATATTATAAAAATAGGGTTCAAGAGTGGGGTCACACATTAGGGTTCGGAGATCTTGGGGTTCCGGGGTTCGGGGTTCGGTCTCAGGGCCCAGGGTTCGACGGAAGCGGTCTCGGCAGGAACATTCTCGATCAACGGGGCAGATCTTGTCGCATCCGGGGTCTCGGTGTCCGGGGTGAAGTACTCGGCGTCCTCGAGGGAGTACTTGTCGTATCCGCATCGGGGACCTTGGCGTGCGGGTCCTCGGGCATCGGATCTGGGGAGAAGTACTTGTCGCATCTACCGTCTTCGGGTTTGCTTCAATCGGGTCCATGACGGAGTACTTGATGTCCCGTGATGGAGTTCTCCGGGTTCGGACTTGCCACGTTGGCGAACTTGGCGTACCGTGAAGATCTTGCGGTTTTTGTGAAGGAGATGCCTTCGAGGCCACGGTCGTCGGAGTCAGGTTCAACGGCGACGTTCATCGGGTTTGGTCGGGTCGATCTTGAGTGTGGGGCTTGAGTTGCATCGACACCTCCACGCAGCCCATGGTGGCCATCGCAAAGGACCATCACCGAACATCGCACGGGCATGTCCCATCCGGGCAAAATGGGGCAGGCCCTCCGGGTGGGGTCCACGGTGGCGCCCGGTTGCCGAGGGAAGCGACGCAGGCGGGCTCGACGGACGGTGGCGGCCACGGGGAGGCGCGAGCGACGGCGGCGCGGGGTCGGAGGCGAGGGGCATCGGTGGGGCTCGAGGTTGGAGGCGGGGCTGGTCAGTGGCGCGGGTGGCGCGTCTGTGCTGCGCAGAGGCGAGAGGCGAGGCGGAGGAGGGGTCGAGGCGCGGGGCGAGGGTGGTCACCGGAGGAAGGATGGCGACGGCAGAAGCGGCCCGTGGAGCGCGGGCGGTGGCGGGCGCAGCAGGCGGTGGGCGCCACAGGGAGGCGAGGCGGGCGGCGGAGGGGCACCGCAGAGGGAGGCGAGGCGGTCCCGGAGGAGTCAAGCGAGGGGAAGCCGACGAGAGGCGGGCGGAGGCGAGGTTGGAGAGGAGGTCGGCGGGGAGCACCTGTGGCTTGCTTGGCGGGGGAGAAGGGAAGGGCGGTGGCGACGGGAAGACGGGCAGGAGGGAGGGAGAGAGAGGAGCGAGGCGCGGGTGGGGGTCGGGCTCGCGTGCGAGCGACGCGAGGGGGTGGGTCCAGGCGGGGTCCGGGGAGCGGGGTGCGGTCAGGGAGGTGGGGTCGTGGGCCAGGGGGTGGGCCAGGTGGGGGGGTCGGTCGGGTGGTGTGCGTCTGCCGTGTGGGGCCGCTGCGGGGCCAGGGGTGGGGCCAGGGTTGTTGACCGGGTGGGGAGGGGCTGCTGTGTGGTGTGCTGGGTGGGGCTGGCGTGTGGGTTGGGGTGGGTCCCAGGGGAAGAGAGAGGGGGTAGAGAAACTGTGGGTGAGAGAGGAAGAGAGGGGTAGGTGGGGCTGTGGATTGATGATGTGGCGGGGTGGTAGGGAATTGGGGGGAGGGGTGAGGTGGCACGCTACGGTTGGTGGGTAGGAAAGGATTTGGTGGGACTAGGATTAGAGGTGGCTGATTTAGATGGACCGTTTTAATACTGGGGGTGGTCATCTGGGTCGATTTGACCGTTCGACTGCCCCCACAAAAATAAATAAATATTTTATTTGTTTCAAACAGACTTTTGCAAACCGATAGCAAACAAAACAAAATAATCCGGTGACCCGGGGTTTGCGTTTGAATAAAGACGGGGCGTTTAGAAAACACAAACAGGTTTTTCCGCAAATAGTTTTATGCAAGCAAATGCAAGATGATGACGATGCTCAAATGCAATGTGGCATGATGACATGAGCATGCGGTCATGATGATACAATGCACAAAAACAACACGATTTTCTAGTAGTGGTTTTTGCGGGATGCCAGAGAAGCTCTCAAGAGTTGACTGCAGTTGCACTCCGGTAAACCTGAATTACCTTCTATAGACATATAAAGGTTGTTCACTGAAACAAGGGGCTGAGCATGCCACCAAGGATTAAATTCGTTAGTGTCAGACCAGATAACAACTAATGCTTCCATGTTGCCAGAGATAACAACTAAATTTCGATTTAGTAAACCTACATAATGACATGCGGTAGTGACAATGTTCCATAAATAGTCTACGATTGGTTATAGAAGGAATTATACCTTTCAAGCATCGACAAAATATCACAAAGCCTTACGACGAACCATGAGAACCCTCGGTTTATTTTATTCCTTCTCTAAAATGTAAGAACTTATAATAACAGGGAATTATTTGTTTCGTATAAAAATTCATAACGTAGTTCCTATGGTAGAAGTTTTAGTTCCGGGGTGGAAGTTATTGGTCTCCTTTTCTCTCTGGTACTTCCTCTGTTTTAAAATATAAGATGGTTTAGCTTTGTGAAGCAAATGTATCTAGACTTCTTTTAATATATAGGTTCATTGAGGTTTGGAGTGAATCTACACTAAAAAAGTATAGATATATTTTCTTTATAAACTTACACATCTTATATTTTGAAACGGAAGGAGTATCTCATAAGTTTCATTCATAGGAGACTCTACTATAGTGGTGTGGAGGTAAATGTCAAACTCCTCTTTCTTTGACCTTCATGGCCCTTGATCATTGTTCATAAAGCTACTTTCTATTTCATCCTTAGGAGAGCCAAAGTAAATGGTAGCTAGCAGGTATTGTAGTGCTAGCAGGTTTTTTCGAGCTAGGTAGCTACTGGACACACCCGGGAATTAGGTCAAGAGCCTCATATCCTAATTTTCGAGCAAAAAAGTAGCTACTGAACCTCCCCAGAACAATTCCCAGAACTTCAAGGCCTTACATAATTTTGACGGGCTGTTTAGTGCCGCTTGTCAGTGGTATGTACTTATTGATGGTATACACACGGTGACTACTAGGCGACTAGGCGTGTACATCACCACTAATGACCGGCCTTCTCCTACCAGTGATTACTTGACTTATCTCTGATCAATATATTTTGATGGGCTCAAAACCTATCACTGATGGGTTTAAGCGCTCGTATGTGTCATTCTATTTTGTACTAGTGCTACTTTGTTAGCTTTGTCTCATGTCTAAGTTATCCAGTCGAGTGTCACGCACGGATCGATGGAGTATGGGGCGTACATGACTTAGTTAGCTCGTGACTACTCCCTCCGTTTAGAAATATAAGATGTTTTAGGTTTGTGAAGAAAATGTATTTAGACACCTTTTAGTGTATAGGTTCAAATGAATTTAGATACTAAAAGTTGTCTAGATACATCCCATTCATAAACCTAAAACATCTTATATTTCCAAACGGAGGGAGTAGTTCACAATATATATGTGTGTGTGTGTGCGCGCGCGTGGGTGCGCGGGTGCGTGTGCGGCGTGCGGCGTGGGTGTGCCATTCACTCCCATATGTACAATAGTGGGAATAGCCCCATGTGTCCCGGTTGATAAGGGGCTTTAGTCCCGATTCCCCAACCGGGACGGGGCAATCGGGACTAAAGCCCCAACCTTTAGTCTCGGTTGCCCCACCAACCGGGATAAAATGGCGTACACGTGGCCGCGGCAGAGGGCGAGGGGGAGGAGCAACCGTCCCGGTTCGTAACACGAACCGGAACAAATAACTCTCTGCCGCGGCAGAGAATTTATTTTTACAACTTTTGTTGCTGCGGCAGCATTTTGGCCACTTTTTGTGCCGCGGCAGAGAATTCATTTATGTTGTTTTATTGTTTATTTAGTGTTTTTGCACTCATCAATGAAGGAACCATTATATTACATAAGATCATCGTGACAATATAGATCCAAGTGTCAAACATATTACATTCGATACACGGATCGAGTTCATGCACTACATACAAAATAAGCTCTTTGTACATTCCCTATGTTTATACACACCCGAATAGTATTCTCCTTTTGGGTTTAGGACTTCTGCATCCAAGAATCCCGCCAATTCCTCCTGAATTGCTCGTAAGCGATCCTTTGGCAGAAGACCGTCGCGTAGACGTTCGATCTGATTTAAAAAAGGAGTCAGCCTATATGAATGAAACTAAACACAATTTGATGGTAATTAAAAACTATAGAAATTGTTTACGTACGTGGAGTTGCTCTAAATTTCTGCCCTTCTCATAGCACGTCTGCCGGATGAACTCGCAAACATAGTATCCACATAAATTGTTCCCTGGTTCCTACGTCAAGCACTTTACGAGAATATAGTTCAATCAAAATAATAATCAAGCATGATAATAACTGTATCAAAACTAGAATCAAAGAGATGCGCGGATATAGCTAGTGGTGCTTACATCTAGTGCTTGAGTAAACTCCTCTTTCCAAACACCCCTAGCCTTGTTGGTGAACCGTTTACAAGCGCTGCCCGGCGAAGAAAACGAATAAAAGAAGTTATTAATTACTTGATATCATAAAATTTACGAATGTTGCCGATATAGTGTCGTAATGATTAGAATTACCGCTGAAGAAGCATCTGCATGTCCTTCCACTGCTTAAGGGGTTTATGTTTCGAGTCCATGACTAGTACACGCCCTTTGTCAAGTTGAATGATTAACATAATATAGTGAAAGCTGCGCATGCATAACTAATCAATTATATACTTAACATCGAGTAAGCGAAATATAAAGTGTATATAAGACAATAACACTCACTCGAAGTTGTAAGGAAATAGTATTTCCCTTCTGGTTTCTTGAAAGATGAACCCAATATGGGTCAATGAAGCCAATGTCATAGATTTGTCCTCTGCTGCATTCGAGAATCTTCATTCTGCATATTATAGTATGATTATATCCATGCAATAAACCTATAATCTTCATTATATGGGCTCTGTGCCACCATTTCTATCCAGGACGGCCCCGACATCCGTTTAGGGTTTAGGGTTTAGAGTTTAGGGTTTAGGGTTTTTGGGGTTTAGGGTTTAGGGTTTAGGGTTTAGGTTTTAGGGTTTTGGAGGTTTAGGGTTTAGGGTTTAGGGTTCAGGGTTTAGGGTTTCTACCTTCAACATGGGCCCACTAATTTAGCTAAGTTGTAATTATGAAAAAGGTTAAAAAGCTCACTATAAACAAATGATGGTTTCTACATTAACTCATCATGGGCCCACTAATTTAGCTAAGTTGTCCCTATCATACATTCAACATGCATTTTTACAACATGCAGAAGCCCTATCTAGGTTAGAGCAACACGTAGTAATAGGTTGACAGCCAAGCCGTATAAATGTATTGATCAACATGAATATGGAAGGTCTCAACAAGTTTGAGTTTAGTGATTCTATCTTTGGTTTACTATTCGAGTACATCTGGAGAATCCTTACCACTACTACAACGTAGTCTCACGCCGAGCTCAATCATAGTATCCATGTATCTTCTACAAGCACTGGCGGAGCCGGATTCACTTGTGTACACATTTCAAATTTATTATGGATTTTTCTTGTTACTGAATGACTAGTTGTCCTAGAATGTAGTTAGGCAAGATAATGGGTGTACATTTGTACACCCTTGTTTAGTTGTGCTATGCCCATATCTTCTTGGATTGTGTGTTGTATATTTTCATAGGCTAGCTATTTTTTCTTGTTTATTTTCATCTCACGTCGCCGAATACCTTTGTTGTTAAACTTGCCTCGGCTTGCACAAAGGTAAGCAAGCCTAGGATACCACACCATACTCTCCAAGGCATACGTGTTTGCGAACGTGCCTCACAAGAGGGGAACCTAGTTGGTGGTACCACCACCTGCCTTGGTCATTTACCAGGATGTAAACCCCAAGAGTCATCGTCTCTTCTCTCCATTGGCAACAGTGGCGGAGGCAGGATTCAACATTAGAGAGGGCCTAACCTTGTATTTCTCAATTAGCGGGCCAATCATGGTGATTTTCCCTCAAAATCTCATCTAAAGCAAGCTTTATGGGTAAAAAAACTTGCTAAACCGTGTCATTGGGTGGGTGGGTTGGGGTGGGGGGGGGGGGGGGGGGCCTCTACTGGCCCCCTAGCTCTGCCACTGATTGGCAACAATGAATCTATGACGACAGAGGGACAATTGAAATATGAGGAAGAACGAAGGCGAGGTGGGGAATCATGGTCGTGGACCAGACCCTAGTCCTAGACACTCAATCCTATGTGGACATGTTGATAACCGTGAAAGACATCTTGTTCATGAGTCCGCCGAGCTCTTGACCATAGTCCTAGATGGATAGCATGCTGCTGTAAATAGAAAAGTAAATTGTTTGAGTATTGCTAAAGTATTCATTGAGAAGTGGCCGTACGGTTATTCGTATTCGTGCAGATAGCATGCGGATATTCGTATTCGTGCAGATAGCATGCACTATAAATAGAACGAGAAGTTTCTTTAAAAATTGGTCATAAAGATGTAATTGCAGGTTTTGCTCTGACTTGCCACCCTTTCATGCTTATTTTTTTTGCTTTATGAAATTAGCCCCCTCTTGTGTTTTTTTATGCTCCGCCACTGCTTGCGTGCGCTTGCTGCAGGCTGTCCTCTTGTTGAGCCCAGCGTCTTCGCCATTTCCTAGTGCCGCTAACCGCCAAGGGAATCGAGCCGAGCTGGTCTGCGTTGTTGTCCCTGTCTGCATCTTCCTCTGCTCTGGCCGAGCTCTGCCGCACATCAATTCCTTCCATCCGTCGCATTCCAGTCTTCTTCGACGGTCCCTGGAGCTGCATGAAGGCCACCTGGTCCTTTCAAAGCCCTTCTCGTGGAGCGGTGTGTCCCCGAGCTCCTTCCCAACGAGACCTCGCTCGGGTCGGGTCGCGTCCTCGTCGACCGTGTCGATGATGCCGATCCCCTCAACCCTTTGACGGGAACGCATCCGTAATCCGAGCAAGCCTCCAATTCTCCCGCGCTTCTCTCCTTGCTCTTCCTCCCGCTCCCTATCGCTCCCGCACCTTGGGTTTTCACGACCCTCGGTAATGAGCAAGGTGCTCCAGTCAGCGAGGAGCCGAGGGCGAAAAGCATGTGTGTACGGGCAGCACGGAAGGGGGAGGGAGTTCACCGGGTTAGGGAGATACAACAGCGAGTTGGGCTACGCGGCGCTCTAATCGGCCGTCGGTGGAATACGACACAGTCATGCTCCACGCCCGGTTTTTGAGACAGAACACACTATGTCACAGTAGATTATTCCAGGCAATATGTTAGAGGCATTTTTGCAAATTTCCTGAAAAAACCATCTTTTGTGGCACTTTCAGAAAATTCCAGGAAAAAAAAGATATTTAAAGGCATTTTTAGAGAGTGCCACTAAAAAACAGATATTCTAGGGCATTTTTTAAAGTTCAAGGAAAAATCAGATTATTTAAGGCATTTTTCAATAGTGCCAGCAAAGATATGATCTTTTAAGGCACTTTTGAAAATTCCTGCTATAATCAGTACATAAGTATAACAGCTAACTTAACAGTTCAAAAGAAGCAGTAACAACCATACTTACGCAGCTTAAACAGTTCAAAAGAAGCTCTAACAGCCATACTTACTTAGCTACATATTTACAGTCCATCTTAACACCAACATTCCAAAAGAGGCTATAACAGCCATACTACATACTTAGCTACATATTTACAATCCATCTTAACAGTCCAAAAGATGCTTGACAGCCACAGTACATACTAGATATTAACAATCCAACTACTACTTAAATGTCCTTCCAACGATCTTCAGTTGTCGAGTGGGACGATAAGAAGCCTGAGCCTAGATCTCACATCTTGAAACCTAGTACCACTTTGATCTCTGTAGCTAAAGGCACAAATGTCACCCTTCCCCAAGTCGAATTCTTCGACAACTTCTTTCCATCCAGCTGTCATCATGGCATTTCCAATCTTCCCCTTCTTCTCTCCCTTCTTCATCCGAACATACTTCACTTCCTCGCCGCGGTTGCAGTTTACAACAACTTCAATAGGTTTATCTAAGAACTTGTTGAGGTAGTCATTAGGGAACTGCTTTCCAAACTCCTGCAACATGTTATATACAAAACATATTACTATCAAATTAGAATAGACCATATTATTATTTCATTTCAGAAAAAGTATGCCAGGAGAAAGTAAAAGAAAGAATATCATCTTCTATTTACCCTGTACAACAGAGGATTTTGTCATTTTGAAGACATAGTGTTTGATTGCTGGCACTGATTATTCAGCACTTGCACTTGATTATTATTCAACCTCATGTAGTTTGCAAAGATGGACACATGATCGAACAAACGTTTTCGCCTTCCTTTAATATTGGGTGCTACATGCAAAAGTGTGTGTCATAATAGTTCTAAGCAACTACATTAAGAGTGTCAAGTAAAGTAGATGTTTAAGCAAGGATGGTTACCTCTAACAGTGTACACGACCTTATCATCATCGTCACTAGTGTTGATGTTGTCGTCGTCGTCACTGCTTATGTTTTCATCATCATCGCTACTGCTGAAGTTGTTGTCGCCATCGTCTCCATTGCTCATGTTGTCGTCGTCATCCCTACTGCTGTAGTTGTTGTCGCCATCGTCTCCACTGCTCATGTTGTCGTCGCCGTCGTCGCTACTGTTGTAGTTGTTGTCGCCATCGTCTCCACTGCTTATGTTGTCGCCGCCATTGTTGTCACCATCATCTCCACTGCTCATGTGCTCATCATCATCACTAAGGACAATAACATCCTGATTGTTCACCATAGTTTTCCTGCATCATTTTAAGAAATTAATTCAGGAAATATAACAGCATAAAGTCTGAATATAATACTCTAATACTAGTTTAGGAAAAGAAACAAGCGGTAGCACAAAGCACAAATTGAACAACATGACTGAATTGTAAACTGTACTTGAATGACAGACTTAAATACAGGAGATATATCATGGAAAACTGTAGTGGTGTTTTGGAACAGTAGCTAGTTATAACAGCAGCTATACTATACTATACTAAACTATACTATACTATACTATACTATACTATACTATACTATACTATACTATACTATAACAGAGAACCCCAACAACAGTTTCAACAGCTATTGTCAAAAGCTAGTTATAACAGCAGCTATACTATACTATAACGTCAGCTAGTTATAACAAAGAACCCCAACCACACTGGATCAAATTTTCAGTACTCCTAGAGACTATTATGACTTGAATATAGAGAGGACAATACAATGAAATTAGTACTGACAGGGTGACACAATGAAATCAGTACTGATAATACTATAGACTATTTTCAACTTTGCTTGGGGGCTGTGTCTTGTCCATGGTGCACAGTTTCCTCCGGAGGACGGCGGGACCATATTTTCAGTTTGTTCCCCTGTCTATTTCTCCTAGAGACTATTCAGCAGCAGCTAGTAATAATCTTATACTAGTACTCCTACCAGACAAACCTACACGCAGGAATCCATCGCCATGATTTCAAGCAGACAAGCTACAATGCAGGAATCCATCGCCATGATTTCAACACCACACGCTGACCAACACCACACGCATGGATCAAACCTGCTAGAGACCAACTCCCAGGATGGAAACTGCACGTAGATCAGATACAAGAACGAACAGACCAAAGATATTCTAGTTCGACAGATACGTTGCCTAGTTAGTTCAGGAGCTTCTAGTTCTTCATATGAATACTTGGTGAAATTGGACGCCCTTTGTCTACTTCTGCTGTTGATGAACTTGACCATGTGTCGTGGACACAGGCACAAAGATAGATATGTACTCTTCAACTATCCCAAAATTAGTAGCTACTCACAGAAGCACCTACATATATTATCTGCCGGTAGAAGCAATAGAAGGAGAAGAGATGTAGAATCAGCGCACCATAGTAACTTCCACACATGGTTTACGGATCATGTAAATTCAGAAATTGAGAAAGGGATTGAAGTTCAAGAAGAAGTATTCCTTTTAGCTCAGAGGCCATATATGATGGTAAAGAAGTATAATAGTTACTCTATAAATGGATGCCATTTCCATACGAGCAAACACGGACAAGGCAAGTCTACACAATGTGATGGGGTATCAGTATGTGCGAAGACCTCTAGCTACTCCAGCGCCAAAGACAAAAATCTAGCCCTAGGGAATGTCCAATATTATGGTAGAATCACAGAAATTGTTGAACTCAACTATTCAAATAAAGGGCAAGTGGTTCTATTCAAGTGTGTTTGGGTTAAACCTACTGGAGTAAGGAAGGATGACAAATTTAGAATAACTCGGGTGAACTTCAGTCATTTGCATGATGGAAGTGATATCTCGTCGGAACCATTTATACTTGTAAGTCAAGCCAAGTAAATATATTATGTGCAAGATCCCATATACCCTCAATGGCACGCTCTCGTTTCTCCCCCCATTAGAGATTTCTATGATATGAAGTCTAGAAATGATAGTGATGATGAAAACTAGGTAAGTCTAGAAATGATAGTGATGAAGCAAATAATGGTTTATTTTGTAATCTTGTAATCATTCAACTAATATACTATTTTTACTTGCAGGTCCAAGAATGTTAGGAAGCCAGGGTAGAAGAAGAGATGAGGTCAACTATAAGTTGAAGAAACTAGGACTTGAACCAAAAGAAGTGTCAAATGAGCAAATATTTCCAAGTTTTCTAAGTTTGGCTTCAACAAAGGGAATCTATGATTGCCCTGTGCAAGTAAGTTGTATTGCCCTATGCAAATAGATTTATTTCTAAGTTGTATTGCCCTGTGCAAGTAAGTTGTATTGCCCTGTGCAAGTAAGTTGTATTGCTCATGTTTTCAGATTTAGAATTTGTATATGTAATCAGATTTAGAATCTGTATATGTTGACCAGCAAGTAATTCCTGGGCAGTGAATCTGTATATGTAATCAGATTTAGAATATGTATATGTAATCAGATTTATTGCATTTATTTTGTTTGCACATCCACTTGTCACTTGCCAGGTTGATTAGTTATGTACAGTGCACACTTTTGATGCTTTGTCAATAGAAACCCAAACAGAGGTAGTACATATAATTCATTTGACCCCAATGATTACTAATATGCTTGTTATCCAATTCAGAATGATACATTGTATGAAGAACAAGAAGTGGATCATAGAGTTGAATAAACACAAGATGAAACACAATATGAAGATGAGACAGATACCGAATCACAATATGAAGAAACACAAGGTGACCACATGTTAAATGTTGCTAGACAAGGTGAGTTGCTTTTGAATTTTGAGTGTTGCTAATAAAATGAAGTGTAGCTACTTTTGTTTGACTTCTTTTGTGTCTTTATTTTTTTTAGAAAAGAAAAAAAAGAGGTGAAAGAGGCCCCACTAAACTAAAGAAATTTTGGCATGAATACGATCCAAACTCCAAAGTGAACGTGGAATTCAACAATCTTGGTCAGCCATGTGGACTCAAGACAAGCAGGCTGACTAACTTCATTGCAAGCTTAGTAAAAGAAAAGGAAATTTCACTAGCATACCCAAACTGGAGTAAGGTTCCACAATCTGAAAAGGATAAGCTGTGGAACACTGTAAAGGTAACTACTGAACATTATATAGTTTTTTTTGGAATATTGTTTTCCCTCGGTTTTGTAACATAATGTAGTTTTGACTTGGAAATACAGTTTTTCTTCAATATTCCTGAAGTTCAGAAGTCCTGGGTATTAACATCTGCTAGAAAGAAATTTAAGGATTTCAAATCTTATCTCAAGATCAAATACTTTGATGATGAATTGTCTTTAAGGCAAAATATTGTAAATGTTTGTGAGGGCAGAATACCTCCAAAACAGTGGGCATGGTTAGCAGAGTATTGGTATACTGAAAAGGCTAAGGTATGGCACAGGCTACACACTTGTCTAAATATTGTATAGCTTTAACATAATGTAGTGGGCTATACTCTTTTGATGACATTATGCAATTTACATGAGGATGTAGGCTAGGAGTTTAAAGAACAAGGAGACACGAAACAATCAAGCCAATGCTCTCCATACAACAGGTTCGAGGGGGTTTGGTGTGGTTCATGATCAAGAGGTAAGTTTGTACCTCTGAATTTGCAACGTATGCTCTATTTATTCCATGACATATTTGATGAAAGCATGATATTTTGACTATAGGAAATTAATCTAGGTAGAAGAGTTGGTCGTGCAGAGCTCTATTGTTTGACGCATACTAACAAAGATGGGAATCCGGTTGATGGCTTCTCAGCTACCAAGATAGTAAGCACTTGTAATTTAATACAATTCTATCATCTCCTTCCATTGTAAATCGTAATGACCGTGGTTGGAACCTGTAATTTCAGCAAGATATTAACAAGAAGCTAGCTGAAAAACCTTCCCTCATCGGAGAAGAAGCACATGAAGAAGATCTGTACTCTACCTTTTTCCCAAAGGCTAAAACATCTGCAATACATGGGCTTGGCCTCGTCGTAGGTGGAAAAACATCTGAGAAGATTGATCAAGCAATAGCAGCATTTAGGCAAAGCCATGTGGAAAATAAGGATTTAAGGAGAATGGTTGAAACCTTGACCGAAAACCAGAAGTCTTTGGTGGAGAATATAGAGCGCAAATGCGGCGAAATGGTGGAGCAACGATGCAAGGAGTTGACGGTGATCTTCCAAGCCTCTCAAAATCAAAACTCAACCCAGCAAACGAGTTTGGAACAGAAAGTTGAGAAAGTAAGCAAATCAGTAATAGCTAGAAAAGAAGGAACAGTAGTAGTGAAGCAACATGGACCAAGCAAAATAACAGCAGCTAAAGAAAGAAGAAACAGTAGCAGTGAAGCAAGATAAAGAACCACCAAGCAAAACAACAACAGAAAAAAACGACCAAGCAAGTCAAGCTGGAGATGTGAAGAAGAAAGGAAAGAAGAAGAATGAAGAAGAACTGAAGTTGCATTTAGAAGCGGCGGTCTCGAAAAAACTAAAGATGGAGAAACAAGAGGTAAGATGGCATTACTTTTAACTTGTTCATTCACCGTTCGGTTTTAAGCATGATAAGATGACCATATTTTCTATAAAATGAAGGTACCCAAGATGGACAAGGTGAAGTTGGAAAAAGCAGAAGCAAACATTGTTGCATCGAACAAGGGAAAACAGGTAATTGCAAACAGATTTACATTGCTGTTAAGTACAAACGAGTGTATTATTATTTTGCATTATGGAGATAATTGAAATCAAAGCAGGGATGGAAGTGTCACTTCAGTCACCAAACGGTATGTGCCTGGCAGCAGTTGGCACAGTCCAAAATGCTGATGCAAATTCTTTAGGGTCAGATGGCAAGCCACTGCACGATTATGTCGAGGTCCTTGTTAACTATGTATACAGCAAAACAACGATGTTGCCACGTGCACACGGGAAGCTAAAGAAATTGGAAAATTCTCAAGCAAAATGCATTCCATGGACTAGAATGTTTGTAAGATTACTACAACCTTTACCATTTACTTTTCATACTACACATTCCTCTATATTGCATCATCAATATATACAATGTACCACAGATCAATGAGACCACAAAGACGGAGTTTAACCATGTTGACATATATAAAGGGCACGATCTCCTTCGACAGAGACCTGAGCTCTATGCTCAGATACCTCCTGAATGTGGCTTGAAAAAGAAGAGGAAGAGAACTTCGGGTGCCGCCATGAATGTCGATGATCGAAAGACCAATTCACAAACTGTGGTATGTAGCCTGTAACCTGAAATAAATGACCAAATAAGTTACCTTATACATGTTGTAACCTGGAGTACTTGGAAAAATATGTTACTTTATACAATGCTGATCAATGCCCTTTGGATATCTTCTAGGACAAGAACCAGAACAAGGAAAGGGTGGAGCTAGAAGAACCAGAACAAGTAAAAGATGGAGCAAAGATGTGAGCGAGCATACTGAATGTATTCACTGTCTGATATGTGAGCGAGCATACTGAAGTAAATTGAATATTGCATACTGAATGTATTCACTGCAAAGATGTGAGCTAGAGAACCAGAACACTGTAACCTGAAGTAAATTGAATATTGCATACTGAATGTATTCACTACAAAGATGTGAGCTAGAAGAACCAGAACGCTGTAACCTAAAGTAAATTGAATATTGCATACTGTATAATCTGAGAATGTATTCACTGTCTGAGAATGTATTCACTGCCTGTAAAGTGTTGTCTTAAATTATTTTTAGAGGCATTATTGTATATTACTGTATAATGCCTTAGATACTTTTTTGAGGCATTATTGTATAATGCCTTAGATACTTTTTTGAGGCATTATTGTATAGTGCCTACAATTATTTTTTGAGGCATTATTGTATAGTGCCAACAAAAATTATTTAAGGCATTACTTAGTATTGCCTCAAATTATACTCCAAGGCAAATTTGAAAGTGCCACAAAAAATCTATTTTTAAAAGCAAATTTGAAAATGCCTCAAAAAATCTGTTTTTAAAGGCATTTTTTTAAATTGCCGTAATTGATTTTTCCCTACCCCATTTGATTGGGCATTTTTATTATTGCCTTAAAAGTTTTTTAAGGCATTATTGGTATTTTTTGAGGCACTATTGTGTGCCTCAAATAATCAACAGCGGTGTAGTGACAGGGGATCTCATCTAACAAGTGAGTTCCTCCAAAAAAAATTAAAACCCATAATTAGAACCGGTCTATTGTGTGTCTCCCTTAATAATCATTTCCGTTTTTCCCGTCATCTTGACAACATGCCACACTTGTCATTTTTTGCTAAGTGTTTTTCTTATGAGTTAGTTCTAAGAGCATTCCCACTCGTTGGGCGAACCCAGAACGAAATCCGGACATTTTTTTGCCCAGAAGATACGCGTTTTCGGCCTAGGTCTGCCGAGCTTCCCACTCGCGTATCCAGGCCGAGTTTTCAGGTTCGGCGAAATTCAGTTAAACTCGGCAAAATATGGACGAATATAGGCGGATTTCATTAACTAGGGTAAGGATGCACAAATTATATCGAATTTAAAAACTATGAAAAGGTCGCCGCTGGACACTGCAACTACAGGCCGAGGCTGGGGTGGTTGTCGGCCTGGATGTTCTCCATGACGTCGGCGAGAGTTCGCCCTAGAACACTCCACCAGCAGCGACGGAAAGTCACATTGTGTCGCGCGGCGGCGAGCCCGGCGGTCCGTCGTGTCGGGCGAGTTCCTCGAGGCGCCTGTCAGCGAAGAACTGCCTCCAGAAGACCAGGTTGTCAGGATCCTCGACGAGATTCGGGTCTTGCATGACGACGATAGCCGCTTGGATCTCTCCGGCGAGGTCCTCGTCGGCCGGCACCGGCGGAACAGGGATTCTGCCGGCGCCGAGTTGCCAGGCAAGGGGGAGACGAGTGTCCGGCGGCACCGTATAGCCCGCCTCGTGGAGCATCCGAGCTTCCCACGGCTGCATCGTGCGTCGGCCGGGAAATCTCTCGGCCATGGCTTCTCGGCGGAGTTGAGGAGGAAGAATGGTACACGCGTCCGGAGTTCGCCGGAGTTGGGGGTGGTGTGAGAGACTATGAAGAGAGACGGCGAGATGTACGCCTTTTATAGGCCGAGTTCGGCGGCGAGGGCGGGAGAGGTGTAGCGGCGAGGGCGGGAAAAGGAAAACAGCGGGAAGGATGGCGACGACCGCTTCGGCCGACAGCTGGTCCACTCGCCAATTCGGAGCGGCGTTCCTGTATGCATCGGGATCCAGGTTCGGTCTGGGTATCAAAGTTGGCTCAAATCCGGATGAAAAGAGGTGCCTGGGTATGCGAATGGACCTATTTTCGGCGTCCGGACATAATTTCAGCGTCCGGATCGATCTCCTAGGTAGGCGAGTGAGCCAGAATTATGGTGGTTTTAGAATCGAACGGACTCCAACGCCTCCCATATAATGTAGGGTACCACACAATATAAATTTTTAAATTTCCACTTTTTATATACTATAATCTGTAAGATGTGCCGTCCTAAGGGTACAAAATGTGAAGATAGATGTTTGAGGAAATAGAGTCGGACGTGGATACGTATACGTATAGGAGCTGGACATGGACAGCGCCATCAGAATCCGTCCAAATATAGTGCCGCCTGGCTGACACTTCCGTCGACATACCCCTCGGTCTCGGTTGGCACGAAAGTAAGGAGACCGAGGACACCACGACGTTCTCGGCTTCTGGCCGTAAAGGTGTCTTCGAAACGAGCCACGCTCTGTTCAAAAAAAAAGAAACGAGCCACGCGGGAGGAAGACCGGGCACTCGCTATGGCCATTGACCACCAAGAGCCGCCAGACTCCATGAGCGGCGGCAGTGGATCTTCTAGCGCCGGCAGTTCAGTCGTCTCAAAGTCGTCGCCCGTTCTCCCCTCCACGGACTGCGATGAAGCTGTGGCGGCAGCGGAACAACTGAAATCCGAGGAAGACCGACGGCGCAAGGGGAAAATGTTGGCCGTCGACGAGACCCCGCTCCAGCCTCCGGTCGAGAAGCTCATGGGCGACGCCATCCGGTCCTGGAGAACGACCCAATCCCACAGCACGGACTTGCTGACAGCCGTGGAAGACACCGTGTTCCATGGCATTGCCGTCGTCAGCGATAAGCTCCGCCACATCCTCCGTGGTCTCGGCGCCGTCAACCCTGTCCGCGTCTACGCAAAGGAGATGTCGCTGGCTGACAGATATAACGACCAGAACCGCCTCCTCATGTCATGCAAGGATAATAAGAAGAAAAGTAGAAAGCGCAGCCATGGCGACGACCATTGCAAGGCGACACGTTTTGCCAGTATCTTCTCAGCGATGGAGCTGGACCTAGTGAACCAGCCAGATCAGCGTCAGAGAGACGACGAGGAGCATGTAGAAAATAACAATGGCGAGAAAAAGAGGACGAAGAAGAAGCGGACAGAGAAGGAGAAGGAGGATGCGGAGGCGGCGAAACCTGGTCTGGACGTGCAGGCGTACGACCGGAACGGCGAGGCGTACCGTCTCAAGTGCAGGTTTCTGACGAGCAACTTTGCCTACCGGATCATCGGCAGAGACTGGACACGCTTCCTGAGGAAAAACAATCTGCTCGTCGAGAAACCGGGGGACCAAAAAAGAAGAAAGGGCTCGAGGAAGCTGTCGCCAAAAGAAGAAGGCAGCGAGGGACGACAGAGCAGCTCGCCTTCCGAGGAACGCAATGGCAATGGCGGCCGAACGAGGCCAGAGATCGACAATGTCCGCATCGAGCTGTGGGTGTTCCGCTCGCGGAAGCTGGACCTGGGATGCACCGAACAGGAGCAGGGCGCGCTGGGGATGGTCTTGCTGCACTACCGCGAAGAAGACGCGGCCGATCGGCATGTCGACGTCGGCCGCGCTGGCACCGAGGTGCCGTCCGGTTCTGAGGATGTCGTGGAACCCGAAGGTCCACATCGTCACCAGGATGCGGCGATGCCGGGCGTGGGCAAGGGTGCGCACGACATGGTCATGGCGGAGCCCGATGATGTGCCGTTGCCCGTCGTCGTCGTGGATGCGGTGGTGCCGGACGTGGGCGAGGGTGCGCACGATATGGTCATGGTGGAGCCCAACGATATGCCCGCGATGGCGTTGCCCGTCGTCTTCGTGGACGCGGTTGGTCCTCAGGGCGAGGCAGAGGATGTTTGGGACATGAGGGAGTTGGAGGCTGTCGAAGGACTGCTGGGCTTGAAATCCCGTGAGGAAAAGATGTTCGAAGTGGACTGCGGCGCGGGCTGCTGCATCTCCGCACTTAGCTGCTAATTATAAGATAGGGCCCAATTTTTAATTTTTTTTTTTTGTTGCATACGGCAGATGCACTCACTATTTCAGCGTACAAGCTACGGCCCCCATAAAACGCATTTGACGCAGCTCCTTTCCGCGTAGAAGTATGTTGGTTCAGTGCGAGGAAAGATAGCATTTGAACCAAATATGGGCAAGCCCTGTGGTGATTTTGGTTATGTAGTTTCATGTTGCTCCCCCTGTGATTGCTGAAAACTTCACTTGAAAGCTGAAACTTCGATAAGCAGAATTCCCAAAAGTATATGGGGATTCGCATTTCCTTTATCGTCTAAAATGTCCAGCCACTTAATTTCTCTTTGACAAAAAATCAAAGCTCGGATTCATCAGCCTAGGTATAACAATTTGTACATCGTCTTAGAATAGACACTCCCAAATTATATGGAGTAATTGTTTTTTGCCATTTTTCTCAAAGAAGTTAGATTTCTCAGCCGGTTGCCATATAGTTTGCTGCATTTCAATGATTATGTTTAAGTGCTTCATCAAATTTAGAAGTGAGCAAAGCACACATATTTGCGACTCACAATAAGCTAGAGGAAGAAAAATGGGCCATGAGGCTTGTTGATCGCATGGGACAGACTGTTGCCGAAATTAAAATAAGAGAAATAATGGAAAGAGAGAAGGGATTGGAGTCTTTTTTTTATGCAATAATTCTCTATTCTTAGGTACTTGTATACAACATGTTAAAGATCATGGTTCACGTATGAAACTAGAAATGATGATGCTCATTGTTGGACATGGCAAGGGAGTTCAAGTAATTTTTTAGCTCGGAAAATTCGATAAAACAAAATGGAGTAGTCTCTTTATGGTTCTGTATCCTTCAGTGCATATCATTTGCTACACATAAGTGGATTCCTCTAAAATATTTCCTTATTTTCATTCACACACTATTACGGGGGAGAATACAATTTTCATCCATTCAAACATCTTACACCAATATTGGTTTCCGCCAAGTGTTGTGCCAACCATTTTTTTTTCTTTGGAGCAAATGGCAGAAGCTCTTGTTGTTTCGGTAGCTATGGCCTCAAAAGCATTCGATACGCCGAAGTATGTTGGTTCAGTGCAAGGCAATATAGCATCTGAAACAAAGATGGTCAAATCTAGTGGTGGTTTTCGGCTGTGTAGTTTCATATTGATCCCCATTTTCAAAGTCGGAAGACCAAATCTGATTTTCAATGCGACATAGATGTCCTTTTGAATTATGTAGTACTTGTGGATAAACAATAAATCCAAACTATTTCTTTGACTGCGTGAACCTTTTTTTGAATCGGGTGGGTTGTTTTGTTTTTTCGGTGAGAGAGGGATTAGCGGTGAGGGAATGGAGAGGTTCCACCGATTCAATTAAATTGGTCAATTCCACATCCAGGGAGAATATTCGGTTTCCAGAACCGGCCTGTTCCATTCTTTCCTACCAACAGAACATAAATATAGGTGGCAGGTGCAGAATCATCCATTACATTCTACTTGGTGACACCAACTGAACACACCCTAAATGAGTCGTGTCGCTCGAGATGCCCTCCTATAGGAGCTCCCGTACTTCGTCGAGGGCATGGGCTTGGGTTGATATATACCGGGTCGCTGTGCATGTTAGGGCCTCCTCGGGGGGCTGGTGAGTCTCCATTCTCCCGTTGATCGTCCCTATTATCTTTCACTTGCTTTTTCGTCCACTCGTATCTCATCTACTCCCTCCGTTCCAAAATATAAGATGTTTTAGGTTTGTAAAAAAAATGAATTTAGACTTGTTTTAGTATGTAGGTTCACTCAACTTTAGGGTGAATCTACACACTAAAAGAAGTCTAGATTCATTTTCTTCACAAACCTAAAACGTCTTATATTTTAGAACGGAGGGAGTAATAGAGTACAAAATATCTTTTACTCCTTCGTATTTTCTTTCCTTTTGTTTTCTTCACAAAAACCCAGGAAAACTCTCGGGATCTCTCATAGTGCAAGGGAAGACAAAGAAACATGACCGTGATGTCTTGTTTCGGAGTACCTACCGCAAACCAAAAAGTTCAATTACATTTGACATCGGGCATTGGTCGAGGGATTTGATTCGGGTACATACTAGTAAGCTAGCTACATGATTCGACAAGGGAAGCAGCATACCGTGCTAGCTAGGGGAGGTTGTCAAAAAGAAAAACAATACAATACTCCTAAGACAAATGCTAGCTAGAAGTATCATGTATGGATCCGTCGTGCTTTGGACATTTCTGCTGGCACACTTCCCCCTTTCTAGTTTTGTGGATGTTTTGTCTTTGCTTCAGAGAGTAGCATTTACATACTATTTCGTGTGGTTACTTTCTTGATTGTAACGTAATGTTTGGCCGTGTGATATGCCTAAAACAAAGGTACTCTGGCAACTAGTGTTTGTGTGTGCTCAGAGAGACTACAGCGGACACGTTTTTTCTAGATTTTGGGAAAACAAATGTTCCTGGTGTATCAGCAAAGAAATATTGTCTCCTTGTTTTATTCTTCTTTATTCTATACTCCTGCGTTGCTCGCTGCATGTCATGTTTTTCTTCTTCTTCGTGTATCGCAATGTTTCTTCATGCATCTGTAAATATAAAGTGCAGAATTCACCAACACCATATAAATGATGGATCCATTACGTATACTAGCATGCACTAATCTAGAGTAGTAGGAAAAACATATACTCCAACAGCCAAAATTTGGACATATCGTGCATTACAAGTACTCCAACACACCATATACATATGTACGTATATATATACAACCAAAATACTTCCCTCAAAAAATATACTCACATGCACGCAAAATAGAATGCAACGGATATGGTTATGCTTAATTTGATCACTTAATTACACAATAGTGCGGTGGCTTAGTCGTGGTTACTCCATGGAGTAGCAGCACTGCTTGAACGTCTCGAGGTTGTGCTCGAAGACGGGGACGAAGGCGTCGACGCTGCCGTCGCCGAGGTAGGACGGCACGAGGAAGAGCATCCCCTCCATCGGGAAGTAAGACGGCATGAAATAGCTCGGACCCCCCGAGCCAAAGTCCAGCTCGTAGAATGGCAACGTCAGCCAGCTGTCCACCTCCAGGTCCGGACACAGCACGTCGTGCAACACCGCGGTCTTCTCCAGCCCCTCCCGCTCCACGGCACCGGAGCTCGCGAAGTCGACGAGCGACTGGAAGTACGCGCCGTCTACCCGCGCCACGGCGTCGTGGATCACCTGCGCGGCGTGCTTCAGCGGCCGGTTTAGAAGGTCACCGGCCGTGGCGCGCGGGAACGCCCAGAGCACGAGGTTGCCGAAGTAGCCCGGCGGCGCGGACAGGCGCCGCCGCCCGTCGACGGAGATGCGGATGGTGGAGGTCTCGTGGGGGCCCAGGCCCCTCGCCCGCGCCATGGTGCGCCAGATGTGGGCCATGGTGGTCTCGAACCGGCTGAACGGCCGGCCCCGCCCCTCCGACGCCTCGGCGCGCAGCCCGGCGATGAAGTCCTTGGTGAAATGCGCCTTGTGGATGACCACGTTATCGGCGCCCTGGTGCTCGTGGCTGGAATTTGTTTGGGCTGCACGGTGGTACTCCACGCCGCGGTGCTCGAACTCGACGACTGGCGGGTCACGCGGGCGGAAGAGGTCGGGGTGGTTGTGTGGCGGCGGCAAAGACTGGCCGACGCGGGTATGATCAAGACCGCGCGCGGCGCGGCCCCATGCGACGAGGAAGTCGCTGGTGGCGTGGCCGTCGGCGACGGCGTGGTTGGCCGTGAACCCGACGGCGAGGGAGCCGCAGGCGAACCGCGTGAGCTGCACCTGCACCACCTCCTCGATGTCGCCCTCCAGGCCCGGGTGCAGCTTCAGGATCTCCGGCGTGGGCTTGCTCGGCGCGACG
The DNA here is from genome assembly GCA_030063025.1 of Avena longiglumis. Taxonomy (NCBI): domain Eukaryota; kingdom Viridiplantae; phylum Streptophyta; class Magnoliopsida; order Poales; family Poaceae; genus Avena; species Avena longiglumis. The sequence goes on from CP125975.1 coordinate 19,051,004, forward strand.
TCCGCGAGGGTGGCGCCCTCCACGCGCGCCTCCACGAGCCGCGCGCCACGGTCGTTGAGCAGGACACCCGGCGCGCCGTCCGGGCCGGTGCCGACCTGGCCGGCGAAGAGGCGGTAGACGGCCAGCACGTCGGCGAGGCCGCGCTCGATGTCGGCCGTGGATGGCGCCGGCGCGGAGAAGGCGTAGATGATGGCCATCTGGATGTGGTACGTGAGCCTGTCGAAGACCGAGGACGGCACGTGCTCCGTCGTGTCCGGCCGCGGCGCGCCCTCGCGGTACCGCGGCTTCACCAGCTTGGAGCTCACCACCTTCACCTCCATGGCGACCGACCAACTACGCACTCTGTCTTCCCGACCTACGATCGTTGTATGGTTTTGTCGATGTCCTCTGTTACTCAACAATCTACTGCAGTGCACACGTATGATCGAGTGGTGTTGCTGTTACTGTTAATTAAGCTAGGAAGATCGATCGATCGATGAAGATGAAGATGAAGAGCCAGACACTGCCTTGGTGAGGACGAGGTAGCGGCTGGGGTATAAATACTAAGCAGCATGGGTAACGTACGGAGTAGGTGGTAGTGGTAATGATCGATCGTGTAATCTCGATCTGTTCGTGCTCGATCTTGGCTTAATCATCACACGGAGATGCATGTTCAGATAGAGTCTTGATCTGCGGGAGTTCAGTAGTAATATTATTTGTGGATACTTGACACGGCAATGTGCAGTGTCGCGGTCACGGACTAAACGCATGGGAGACGCTAGCTGATATATCCCTGATGATCCCCCTCGTGTACGTACAATCTCACTTGTTATTGTAAACTACTATTAATTGCTAGCAGGAGTGAGTGTGACGGTACGTCCGTTCGTGCAGTCTACAGCTATATAGTACATATAGTTACACATACATTGACAGCTATAGGTATACATTGACAGTTTTTCTTTTCTGCTAATTTGCATTTTAATTTCTTCGAACCGGCCAAAAATTACCGGCGTCCATGACGCGCGTGCATACGTACGTCTGTTGCTTTCCCAAGCACACTAACATAATAACACTATTTTTCTGCTAATTATATAATCCCCTCTGTTTAGAAATATAAGATGTTTTAGGTTAGTGAAGCTAGTTTATCTAGATATATTTTAATGTGTAGGTTCAAATGAATCTAGACACTAAAAGTTATCTAGATATATTTCTTTCATAAACCTAAAACATCTTATATTTTCAAACGGAGAACTATATATAACAACACTCTAGTTTGCGTCATTCCGACCGGGGTGAACGAGGAGGGCATATTTGGAGAATCCTTCTTGTTAGGAGAAGCTTACGCGGCCACGATGTTACTAGCTTCCCAACTTGAATATGGTATATGGTGGGATATTCGTAAAGTAGAATATTTTATTATTCTTACGACCAATTAATTTGTTGGTGAACAATAGGAATTCATCCGACATATTCGACGAGTAGTAGGGTAAATTATAGGAGAAACTCATCACCAATATCGTATCGGTCATGTTTCGGTGTCCCGGTGGCAAGTCGTTGTTCGTCTTATACCTTTTTTTATTTTATCTCTGGTCTGTCTTCGTCTCACCATAACGTATCAGTTTGGCCATGTGTGTGGATTTATTTATACACTGAGAGGCTATATTTCATCATCTTGTTTTCTCGTTGATAATATGTGGGTAATATACTAATATCAGTTTGATTGTCATTGTTGTAGTTTTTTTTTTCGGGGAATTGTCGTAGAGTAGTTGAATGCTTGCGCATGAAATTTTGGTGACAACATGTCAATATAACTTTTTGAAAGATCTTTTTGGTTGCGTATAACCTAAAAATATATCCTCGCGAGATTCGAAATAACAATGATAAACGATATATATTATAGGTTGTTGTGGAGTATAACATAAGAATATTCCGTGCGTAGTAAAAGCAAGCTAATTACTAAGAAAAGTTGTTGAGTTGCAAAGGAATTATTACCAAAATGCCACGCTGGTGTTTTAGCGTGCAGCACGTCAGCTCACAACGTACGCAATACCATCCACCAAACAAATCTTATCATTCTAGGGTGGATCTGCCCGTGCATGCATCGTGCCTACCGCAAATCGTAAGTTGGCCAAGAGCATCCCTACTGTAGCCCTCAAATGGTGCTCGACAACTATGCCCTAAAACGTTTGGGGGCATCGGCTCAAACCGCCGGCACGGGGGGGCGTCTTCCCATACCGGTGTTCCCAACTCGGTCAGCCCTCAAATATTTGGAAACAAATTTCGTTTAAATTTAGATTATTTATTATAAATTTTGAACAGAATTTAACCTAAAACTAACAAACCGCTAGCGGCGATTGCGTTAGAACACGTCGATGTCCATGTTGTCGCTGCGGTGGCGAAGATAGGGTTTTCGCCACCACATCTAGGTGGGCTACGTCTACGGGTATGGCTAACCCGCCTGCACCGGCAGCAGTGGCGATGGAGAAGGCAATGTACCCGATTGCGGAGGAGGCAGCCACGGGCGGACCCAACGCCCTATCACCCCTGCGGTTGCCCGAGCTTCATGTCAGCGCTGCGGAAGAGCGATTTCAGCCACCAAGCTGGGACCGAGCGTGGGAAAAATCGTCCATACATACGTCTATTGCTTTCTTAAGCACACTAACATAACACTATTTTTCTGCTAATTACTCTCTCTGTTTTAAAATATAAAATGTTTTAGCGTTGTAAAGCAAATGTATTTAGACTTTTTTTAGAATATAGGTTCACTCATATTTAGAATAAATTTACATACTAAAACAAGTGTAGATATATTTTCTTTACAAACCTAAAACATCTTATGTTTTAAAACAGAGGGAGTATATAACAACACACTCTAGTTTGTGTCATTCCGACCGGGGTGAACGAGGAGGGCGTATTTGGAGAATCCTTCTTGTTAGGAGAAGCTTACGGGGCCACGATGTTACGAGCTTCCCGACTTGAATATAGTAGTATATGGCGGCGGGATATTCGTAAAGTAGAACATTTTATTATTCTTACAGCCCGCCAATTAGTTGGTGAACAGCAGGAATTCATCCGACCTATTCGACGAGTAGTAGGGTAAATTATAGGAGAACCTCATCACCGGTGTCAATCGGTCTTTTTTTGGTGTCAAGTCCTGGATCTTGTTGTTTTATATCCAATCTGTTGTGTAAGAGGATCTCCTTGTCAATTTGTATCAGTTCATCCAGCGGTGTGGATTCTTTGATAAAGAGGAGCAGAAGGCTGTATCGATAAGGGAAATTGTGGAAGAACCTCCATTCGGATGGTTACACGAGAGTAAAAAGTCAACCTCCCTCCTATCATGAGAAATATGTTTAGATCATTTTTTTTCTTTTACAATTTGTTGTCCCTAAACGATCATATCATGGAGCATTTGTCTGCCTCTCGAATCGTTTTCAACATTATGTGTACATGGTTATAACTAACATGATAAATGTTAAGTTTTTCCAAACATTGCGCAAAAATAAAAATAAATGTGTTAAGTATTTTTGTATGTCATAAGTGCAGTTATCTTAAAACAGAAAATAGATACATGGTAAGAATTGTTTTTTTTCTGTTTTGGAGACGTGTTATTTGCTGAAGTTGCTTCACGTACGCTTCCAAATCTGTGCACCATGTCTCATAAAAAAATATTTTCATGGTGCTCTTGGAAGTGCTCCCCATTATTGTCTTTTTTTTGAATTGTAGAGTCAAGAGCCGCAAATGATTAATAACAGATATGCTATAGTAGTTCAACTGGGATTTTCTTTGATAACATATAGGCAATTTACTAATATAAGTTTGATGGTCATCATTTGAGAGTAGTTGGTTGCTTGTGCATGAAATTTTGTTGTAATGTCAATACGTTTTTGAAAGGTCGTTTTGGTTGCATATAACCTAAAAATATAGCATCCCTATGTTCGGAAATAAGTGATTTAAATTTATAAATATTTGTATGTATCTATATATTAAAACGCGTCTAAATACGAACGAATTTAGAGAAACGCAAGTCACTTAGTTCTGGACATACGTAGTTATTAGTTTAGCGTACTACCTCCGACCCATATTAGTTGACGTGAATTTGTCAAATTTGGATGAACCTATATATACTAAACAGTGTGTAGATTCATTCGAATCTAGACAAATCCAAGTCAACTAATATGGGTCGGAGAAAGTAAGAAAATTCAGAAAAAGAATCTAAGCAAGCCGTTGAGCAACAGAGGAATTACCCACAAGTGCCAACCATGGTTCCTTTGACTATACGGGTAGAGCAAAGCAGAGCAGCATAGCGCATTGTTTTCAAAAAGAAAAAACAGCGTAGTGTCAGCGTTCTGGCCCGCTCCACACACTCGTGTTGTGTTTGGACTTTTTTGCCCAACATTCAGCGGAGAGTTCACTACATTCCAAAAGCCCGGACTGAAAGAAAGAGAGCAACTCTACCTTATAAGCTGGTCGTGGTCTCCTCCCGCTAGCGAGGTGGGACTAAAGTCACCGACAACGTTTGGTACCTAACACCCCATCCTCCTAGAAAGCCCTCCAGACGGGCATGGCAGTGCTGACTCTGATACCAATGTTAGCGCCAATTTATGTGCTCGCGGCCCAACAATAAGAATAGAGTTTAGTCCATCCCAAAAAACTGGACTGAAGAGGGAAAATAATCCCTTTCATATAGGCTGGATATGATCTCCTTCCGTAGTCGAGGTAGAACTAAACCATGCATGCATGCACGGCGCGGTGAGATGGTTGTGTGGCGGAGGCTGGCCTTGACGTACCGATCAGCGATGCCGATGCGTTCCGTGACCCGAACGCGCAAACGTGCTCCAGGTGTTTGCTCGACGAGGAGGAGTCGTACCTTATAAGCTGGCTAGTTCTTTAGGAGTGTCAACCGCGAAGGCTACCTCCACTGACGATGATCGGTCGCCGTCGGCACTGACCTGAGCCCGTGGCGTGTCTTGCGGCATGCACGTCTGTCCGCACTCGATCGGCACACACACGCAGTTGTTGGCACTTTTTTTTTTTTTGGATTGCAACAAGACCGTTAGTCCGTACGTGTAAATTCGCATTGCATGCACTTTCTCGGCCGGATTGTTCCCATGAGCTCCACTCATGTCGATCGAGAGACTGACCGATCGTATGCAGAAATTCGCATCGCATGCCATGCATGCTGCCCGAGCCAAGTCATATCAAATCAACAGAGCATCCTTCGGAACGCACAACAAGACAAAGCAGAGCAGATATATCCTGCTGAGCAGTGGTGATAGCGTGGGGCAATGCAATCCCACCGGTAGGAGGGGTCACCGACACCATCCGTGTCTTTCATATATTGAAGATTCGTGCTAACATTTTTACAGAACATCATTTTTATCTTATTTTTTGAGTCCATCACAGTTTTGCTTCTTGGTCCCTGCTGTTTTCATGTTTTATACATGTTTCGTTGCTATATGAATCGTACACAGAGAACATGTTTCTTCAAACAATCTGCATAATGTCTGTTTCTATTTCATCTTATTTTTTCTTGTAAAATTTTAGGAATACTCAACAATTTTTATGTATATTTTTTATTCTGAAAATGAAATATCCATAATTTGTTTTTTCCACAATCTCATTTGATAATATTTATTTTTGTACTTTTTATTTAACAATATTTAGACACTCTTACTTTGTTTTATCCTAGATTCAGAAGTTGCATACAAGATTCACACGTTTTACAAACTTGTTTCCGCCAAGAGATATTCATATAGTTTAATCAACAATTTCTTACATAATTATTTTTTCAATAATGTTCAACAATATTTCATAGAATATATTTTTAAGAATTTTTCTAGAAATATCCGTACAAGTTTCATACTTTTTTCAAGATAATTTTTTAAGATACATGGGCAACACCGAAACTCAAATGAATCTTCAATAGAACTTTTTTAAAACTACTAACAACAATCAAACTTGATTATTATTTTTTGAAAAAACGTTTTTATCACTAACGACAACAATCTGCATCAACCAAGATTAATACCAAAAACGTTTCATACAAGATTCACGAGATTTTACACACTATCTAATCTGATTTCATAACAAATTTTTAACACTATCTCACTGTCACTCCTCTCATTAACATATCTGCCATGATTTTTATTTGCAACCAAAATATTTTCAACAAAAAAATTCATGGAATTTTTCTTACATATTATTTTTCATAGAATTTTCATGTAATAATTTTTCGCACAAGATTTACACAAGATGTGAAATGGGAGGAGACCCGTGAACAGTTTCACATAAGATTCATGAGATATTCATATAATATTCTCAAGAGATATTCATATATTTTGTTCACAGAATATTGTTATAATGTCTACATATGTTTATGCCAAGAATCATACATGATTCATATAGTTTTTTCAAATATTACCAAATCTGGTAGGTTTCATAGGATTTATACATCACAGACATTGATACAAATTCATAGAAGATTCATATAATAATCACTCATGATTCAGAACAAAATCATACGAATTGGATATGGATTTTTTCGATGCACCTTTCCAACATCAAATTCACCATAGATTTTAACAAGTTTCATGCGTAAGTAAAACTTAATTCACGGAACATTCACACTGCAAAAAATTCCAAGATCAATCCATGGACTAGATGCAGATGAGGATTGGAGTCTAGGAAGACAAACAAAACGAAAGATCAAGATCCAGATTGAGAACGAAAGATCAAGAAAAACAGACAAAAAAAACAAGATCCAGATTCACCGCAGGAGCTAAGAACACTTTAGTTGAAGAAACTAAATCAGAAATCTTGAATCTAAACATCAAGATGTGTAGATCCATTCCAAAAAAAAGGACCAAGAGATCTAGGCCCATGGAGGCCGGATCTAGAGGAGGAGGTCGAGCTCGGGATGGCCATGGGATCTGTGGCGTCGCCGGAGGTGGGGGATGGGGTGGAGAGGTGGGGGGAGACGAGGTGGAGGAGGGGTGGGGGAGGCGGCAGGTGGGACGGGGTGGAGAGGTGGGGGGAGACGAGGTGGACGAGGTCAGGGCCTCGGGGCAGGTGGGACAGGGTGGGTAGGACTGGGTGGGTTGATTTCAATATTGAGGAAGGGTTAACTTATCAAATACTTTAAGGCTTTGACTGGAAGACTTTTGCACGAATTTCCAAGTAACTTGCGGTAGAGATGATGCCGGTGGCTCCTCCTAGGTGTGGTAAATCCGCTCTCTGATAGTCTGCAGTGTCAGATCGATCGAGCACGTACCACGCAAAGGTACAGAGCTCTAGCTCGGTGGTCTAACTGATGGCTCCCTCTCAGACGAAGTGTCTCGCTGTGCGTAGGCTACTTTTGCTCCCTTACGTGCGACTGCGATCTCGAACAAATGCCGGATGTCCCCTGGCCCGAGAAACTCCAACCTTCGTCGTTGGCATGATGCGTCTGTGAACAAATATGTAGACACGCGTTTGTAGAAAAATTCGATCTTTTCTGGGGTGCATATGACTTCTCTGTTTCTATATATTTTTTTATGTTTTAGTGCTAATCAATCCCAAATATTCCAAATTTCTTTGTTTAGAAAAAGGCACATCTTGACCACTTGTACGAGAAACTTGTCACTAACCGCAATTAATTTGATTAGAAAATAGTTGAAATTGTCTAAATATTTGTGAAATCTATATATGTTTTATCATTTAGAAATAATTAAAATTTATGAGATAGATATCATCACGGCTCAGTTATACTCCCTCCGTTCCAAAATAGATGTCTCAGATTTGTCAAAATTTGGATGAATCTATATATTAAATAATGTCTAGATTTATTCAAATTTTAGCAAATCTGAGATATCTATTTTGAGACAGAGGGGGTATATGCTTCAAATGTGTGTGAGTGGTGGATGATAGCTAGGCTCCAGTGATAGCTGGCGATTTTTTTTTAAATAATACACACTTTTAATATTTTTCAAATATATTACGCGTTTTTTAGATTTTACAAAAGTAGTACTTTGTCGGTCTGAAGGAAGCCGATTAGTGCAGTCGGCCTGAAGAAAGCCGACTGAGCGTCGGCCATAGGACCGCTGGGGCCCACGTCGGCCAATCGTCCTGGGGCAGGCCGACTGCCCAATCGGCCTGGGGCAGGCCGACTGCCTTAATCTGCATAGGCCAAGCCGACTGAAATTGCTACAGACCAATTTAAAAAACAAATGCTAAGCGGCGACGGCGACCCATAGCACTCCAGTCGACTTGGCCCAGGCCGATTGGGGCAGTCAGCCTGCTCCAAGCCGATTAGGGGGGCAATCGGCCTGCCCTAGGCCGATTGGGGCAACGCGGGCCCCAGCTGCCCCACGCCCAACGCTCAGTCGGCTACCTGTTGGACGAGTTCAAAGCTGTCGGCCAGGTCCTGGCCGATTGGCCCAATCGGCTTGCTCTAGGCCGACAAAGTGATAGATCTGTAATTTCTAAAAAACGTATAATAGAACTCAAATTTATTAAATAATGCGTATTATTTAAAAAATATTCGCTGATAGCTGCTCGAGTTGCACGAGAATTAATGAAAAATTGCTGCCAACGCGTACCAAGGATCCACACGTGCACGCAAAGCACAATATGTTTTGTCTTGATCATCCTTCTATCTGTTTGCGGAAGATCTATCTTTGGGGGTCGTCCACAGGTCGTCATTATACCATCACTTTATGGTAGGTGGCTTATCCAAAACTAAAGGTGATTAGCCATATCGTAGAGGTAGGTGTAGCACCGTAGCCAATCCAGAATCAATGCACTAAGCTTGTAGTCACTACAGGAATCAACGAGGCCGACGGCAATAGCTACGCTGATGGCATGTCGGGGCGTCGCCGTACCTCTAGAGACGCTCATGGCCATAGGGAAATCGTCGGCAAAGAAAAGCCGCTGGCGGTCAGGTAGGCCGAGGGCCATCGTCGGCGTGGTAAGGCCGCCCTCATATCGTCTATTAGGCTGAGGACTGCCATCGGTGTAGATTTGGCCGTCGGCGTTTCTTCCGTCCACGTGTCTGTGGCAAGCCCGGAATAACGGCGGACGACACCATCATAGCTACGTCGACGGCCAAACGAAAGGCCAATGGCCTAGCTCCTTTTCTATTTTATTTTGCCACATTCCATTCACTATGGTTGTATTTACATTTTATTTTTTATCACATAAAATAGAACAATATGAAGGTCTTGAATCGTAAAAAAATATTATAAACAGAAATGGGCTCATATAAAATGATGTTAATCTACAAGGTAGACCTGCAGGGCCCACGGACTAGGGTTTTGCTGGAAAATAATCGTCGAAGCACTAGAATCCCACGAAAACTTGTACGTGGCCCTAGCATATGTCCACAAATATTGTGAAAAATCCATAGATGCAATGTCTATCTTCCGGATGTGACCTTTCTCCCAAGCATGCGTTAACACTCACCGAAGTGCTGGGTCGGTAAGAGGAATCTCCCGCTACTGGTCAATGGAGGGAAACCGATGGAATATTGGGTCCAACCTGTGTTTCCTATGTTTCTATGTACTAAACAAACCTAAACAAACATAAAAGTTCTCAACCCTCGTACAGAGAAAGCTAGGAATAGACTTGTGGGGCCCATAGATTAGGGTTTCGTCGGAAAAAGACCGTCGGAGCACCGAAATCCCATGAAAAGTTGCATGTGGCCCGAGAGTACATGCACAAGCCTGAGTGTGACCTTCTTCACACACATGCGTTGACACTCATGGAAGTGCTCAGTTATATATGCTTCAAATATATATCATATAATGTTAACAAAACGAAGCAACACAAATCACAATGTGTGTGGGTGGTGGATAATAGCTAGGTTCCGGTGATATAGCTGCTCGAGTTGCACAAGCGTGTGTGGAGAGTTGCTGCTAACAAGTACTATGGATAATAGCTAGGTTCCGGTGATATACCACTTTATGGTAGGTGGCACCGATTTAGAGGCGCTACGCGTAGGCTGACCGGCGGCAGCCTACGCCATCAATGGCGACGAGACGACATGCTGACTGACTAGGTGCTTCCTGTGTTCCCGTGCCGGCATTGATAGCAAAGGAGCAGGAAGCTGAGCGCTTACATGGACGGCTGGGCTATTTAACCATGCGCCCGTCGGTACCGCGCTTCTCACCTCTCCCCATCGCAACCCTTGCAGCAGCTACCGCCACTAAAGATAAAGACGCCGTCCTGGCTGAAGAGGAGCAAGAACTACCACGAGGCATCTGGCTCTAGCAGCCAGTGCTCTCGGATGCCGACCTTCCTCCGCGACACGTCCTTGTCGCCTTCGCCGCGGCCAGATGAGTTTTGGAGCCAGCCCGTGGGGGACTACCCGCCACCGCGGGACTGCCGCACCCAGCGGTACTACCGCGTCGGGGAGTGCGAGCGCCGGTGGAGGGAGGGTCATGGCATCCAACACACGGATTTCTCCCTCCCCACCGGCTGGGACCTCAACCGGGACCATGTCCCGGTGCCGCCACCGCCCAAGGCGGGCATAGGGCTAGCGGAGGAGATCCGCCGCCGGATCAGCAACCTCCCCCGGACCCAGGCGGGAGGGGGGCAACCACTCCGAGGCGTATTGGACCAAGTTCCTCGAGTGGGAGCACAAGGTGCAGCACGCCACCACCATCCATAGCGACCTGTAGTCGGGGGAGGTCTACCAGATCCACAACATCGACTCGGACGCTGAGGGCGCCCACAACCACTCCAACGCCGACCTCGGCACCGAGGATGGCAACGACAAGGACGATGACGACGTCGTCGTCAAGCCGGAGGCGGTGGACGACATCGCCGCGAACCTTCCCCTGGAGTACCACGAGGTGCTGGCGCGGGGCTACGACGAGGATGCCTTCACCGAGTAGGCCATTGCGGCCAGCGCGCGGGAGGAGGAAGCCTAGTGGGTCGGCTTCGAGGAAGCCGTCCAGCTCACCGGCATGGTGGCGCAGGCGAACGCCTAGCTTCCTCCTCCGTCGCCGCTGCCGGGATGGGCGGCAGCAATCGCGCCGGAGCTAGGGATGGAACTGGCGCACCTCCAGCACTCCAGCATTGTTGGGCGTTGTGGCCTAGGCATGTGATCAATCCACCTGCGCCCGCTCCCGCTCCGGCCCTGCCACCGCCTAACCTCTGGACGCTGCCGGAGTACATCGACCTCGACCCGTAGATGGACAAGGCGACGTCGGCGTGCGAAGATCGGTAGCTAGGTTAGGATTAGTTTAAATTCCTTTTTATATTTTAAATGTAAATTAAATATGACTTTGCCAGTTTTTAGCGCGAACGTTTATGTTGAATTTGTAAAAAAAAATGTCACGCCTAGACCGAACAAATATGTCGCTCCGCTGGACATGACTGGCCGAACAGGCCGAATCACGACCCTAAATCGACCATGACCCGATCCAAACAGATAGAAACGGACCGTTTGAGCGACCGGATAGATAGGCCCGGTGGAGATGGCCTTAGTGTTCACAAGAATCGTGCTCTTGCCTCTACGTGCCTGCTACTCCACCTATGCTTTAGTAGTCAACCACAAAGGCTACGGCCAGTCGTGAGACCCTTTGATCATCGATCGCCATCGGCACTACTGACCTGAGATAGTGGCGTGTCGTGCGGAATGCACGTCTGTCCGCACTCGGCGCACACACGATGGGCACGTACGTTTTGGATTGGAACACGACCGTCAACCCGTACATGTAACTGGGGTCTGTCTCCAGGGTTCCCGTCAGCTCTACACATTCGCGTCGCAGTGCATGCAGGCCGAACAAAGTCATCAGATATGCAGAGCATCATCAGGAACACACGGTAAGACAAAACAGAAAGCAGATATATATCCTGTCGGCAGCTAGAGGGTAGTGATAGCGTGCAGTGTCAGATCGAGCACGTACCACGCAAAGGTACAATCTAAGTGCTGGCTCGCTCTCAGTCACGCTTGGCGTAGGTAGGCTAGTTTCGCTCCCCTCCTACTCCTACCCAGCTGCGACTGGGAGAACAAGCTAGTGCCGGATGGCCCGATCGAGGAACTCCAACCTTCGTCGTTGTTGGCATGTGTCATGTGTGTGTGAAAGATGTGCCCCCATTTTCATGCATGTCTAGAAACTTAGAGAAATTGCAAAAAATTGGTACGGAGTATGTATACATATGTAGACACACGTAAATATGAAACTTTTAAGAAAATTCGATAATCTCCTGTGCATACAACTCCTTTGTTTCTATCTAAATTTTTTTTGTGTCTTAGTACTAATCAATCAATCCCAAATATATATTCCATCATTCTTTGTTTAGAAAAAAAATCATCTTGACCTCTTTTAATTTATGAGAAATTTGTATGAACCGCAATTCGATTAGAAAATAGTTGAAATAGTTTACTTTCTTGTGAAATCTTTATGTTATGCTTGCGAAATAGTTTACTTTCTTGTGAAATCTTTATGCTATGCTTGGGAAATAGTTAAGCTTTATGAGATCTCATCACGGCTAAAATTATGTGTGTTCCATATATACCATATCGTACTCAACCAAATTAGCTGACTTAGATTTTTCTAGATTCGATTATATCTAGACGTGATTTTGTATTAGATTCATCTGTATCTTGACAAATTTAAGTCAACTAGTTTGGGTTGGAGAGAGGTTTAAAATTGTTCAAACTTAACAAAAGTAAGCAGCATGAATCACGATGCATGTGGGTGGTGAATAATTTACCGGTGGTGGCTAGAGGGTCAGCAAGAAATGCATTTCCGATTTTCCTTGTCCATCAATGTGTACACACAGCTATACACAAAGTCGGTTTATCCATGTATCTTCACGTAGTGGCCGATGTTAGCTTCAAGTGAGTTGCACGACTGTGAAAAGTTGCTGCCAGCACGTACGATGGACCCCCACGTGCACGCAAAGCACAAGCAGTTTTTGTCTTGATCCTTCTATCTGTTTTGTCTCAGCAAGATGGAAGATCTATCTTTAGGGTGGATAGGTCTCTTGATTATACCATAGCATTATGGTACGTGGCTTATCCAAAACTAAAGGTGATTACCCATATCGTGGAGGTAGATTCAGAATCATGCACTAAGATTGTACTAGTGGAGATTGGAAAATAATGGAGTAATCTCGAACTTGATGTATATATGGCTACTCTCTCATTCACTGCTAGCTTAGCTACTTGCTTTTTATTTGACGGTGGTCGAGATGGATCAAACCAATCAACCTCGTCAAAGCCCGCACGTTCTTTTCTCATGGAACATTGCTGCAAGCTATTTGCTGCCTAAGTTGTCAGATAAAATCACACGTTGTGATAATCAGTATATGAATAGTACTCCCTCCGTCCAAGAATAGATGTCTTAGATTTTTCAAATTTTGGATGAATCTATATACTAAATAGTGTCTAGATTCATCTAAATTTTGATAAATTTGAGACATCTATTTTGGGACGGAGGGAGTAGCTACTTTCTATATAAGCACTTGTTGTAAATAGTCAATCTGGCAGAAGAGCTCCATGGAGTTCGGTTTTAAAACATCAAAAAAAATTCAAATTTAAAGCTTCAAACAAATTCTAAAAAGTAGCAGAATGTAGCTAATGATTTATATTCTACCTGTGTGTAAATTTTGAATACGAAATACCTAATATTCTATTGTCGGAAAAGGTGTCAAAAGTGCAAATCTGTGAGCATTAAGAATACAACTTCCAAATCTAGTAAAATTAGTCAAATTTATCTTTTTTCTGAGCCTAAATACAATGTATTTCACATTACAACTTTGCACGCTTGTATTCTACATAGTTGACTACATCAAGGTATTTTTTCTGGATTTTTTTTTGAAACTTTAATATCAAGTTTTTTTTTTCAGTTCTCCATGGAGCTCGGGTGTCAAATCCATTTTTCTCTTGCGATTCGATGCCAGCCCGCAATCCAATTTGTTCAACTGCAGCGAATACATGCATGTAGTGTTTGAAACATTTCAGCCTGAGCTGGGATCAGTCGGCTTTTGAGTCTGCCTTGTGAGTTGTGAAATCGTCATCTCAAATTCTACTTCTCTCTGTTCCATGTTAAGATGTTATTACAATAATTTTTGTAATTTTTTTATATGGTCGACCAGATGCATGGACCATGTGAAGAGAGAGGTTAATAAAGTACAAGTTCATACTTGATTTAGCGAAACAAAAGGATACATTGCAATACATGTTTAGTAATGAGTTAATTCCATTTTTTACCCCCTATTTTCACAAATTTGACAATATTTACCCCATTTAACAAAAAAATACTCCCATTTACCCCATTTAGAAAAACGTGTGCCAGCTCTTACCCCTTCAAACATTTACCCGTTCGATGAGGCATGATCTCAATCGCAGTCTTCGACATTGGGCTGGTACAAGGGCGCCAATGACGCCAGGAAGATGACCCCACGATGGGAAACTCATCATCGGCCTCTCTAGGAAAACATTAAGCGAGTAATCATGTGTATGTCGTCACCAATACGCGCTCATAGGCTGCCATGCGTCTAGACACGTGCACATGAAGTGAGCTAGATATGACCATCCTGGTTCACCTGGCATTCATATGCATGTCTCCGGAGGTTTGCTGTTTTTTTTACGCCCATGCAGTACCTCAAGTGTCTCGGTCCGGCGCAAGCGCAACAGGACATAGCAACATGTTACCGTCTGCACCGTATCACTCGAGCCGACTGGCACAGTCGGAGCCATTGCTGGCGGTGGAGATGGTGCTACACATAGAGATATCCACATGTGCGTCGGTGCTGGAGCAAGGCTAGCAGATTACACGTCCTTGGTTGTCTTTCGTACGTCGCCAAGACGGTGAGGTGATGATACATAGGTGTGGGTCGTGGGAGCACTTAGCGACTGATTTTCTCATGCACATGCATGCTAGTCCTCGATGTAGAAAGTCAGCTAGTCATGTTGACACGTATTGTACTTGATATAATATGTGAAAGTTTGTAGGGGGTAAAATCTGTCACTAAATTTACTAAATGGGGTAAATGGGAGAAAATTCTGTTAAATGGGGTAAATACTGTCATAAATGTGAAATTAGGGGGTAAAAACTGGAATTTTGTTTTAGCGCTTCTTTAGCAGGATTGTAACGTTAAGTAGTCATTAATATGGGTCTCTCTTTCCGGAAGATAAAATGCAACTTTCATCATTCCTAGCCAAAACAAAATAAAAAAGTTTCAAGGGGATCACATGCAGATACAGCAGGATCGTGGCGTAAGAAGTCAACTTTACTTTTGTTTGAGCTGCTCCTATATTCAGTTCGCTGTTCTACCAACTTATACATGAAAAACATATGACGACTAAGCAAGCAATAAAAAACAATGCCAAAGCGCTGATTTAAAAAAAAATCCTTGAAGGTATGAACCTCCTACACTCTAGGACTGTAGATTGTAGAAGTTAATACTTACATACATGTAAGATATCTACAAATATGACACACTAGTGGAGCTCTCAATCTAGACATGTGATGCTATTGAAACGTACCTCTAACTCCCTATTGAAATGTTAGTCTATGGAGACATGAAATTCTATATATTAGTCTATGGACACATAAAATTATATATCATTAATTTGTTCTACATATAAGTCTATGGTGGAGACATACAATTCTATTTTTTATTTGTCAATCTAGGTGGACCTATATATTTCAATGGTTTTTTAAAAGCAACTATATCAAAATGGGAACAACTCATGCATCTTTGTTGCGAAAAAAATGTTTGTATTAGCAAAATTAGATGTTAAACGTACATAGTAGTAACTAGCAACAATTTTATGTGATCAATTTTGTTAGGTGTAATCATTGATGGAGCACACGCCATTCCGTTCCCACAAAGAATGTACTAAAACGATTGTTATGCTATGATGTCGTAAAATCATGGATATCTATGGACTATGGATATCCAGGTATCAAGCAAGTTTGGATTTAGGACGATATCCAGGCCAATTGATAAATTCAATGACAGGCTAGAATAGGCTCATAGATCTAGTCTGAATCACCCTCAAAAAAAAAAAAAGATCTAGTCTGAATCGGATTCTCATCTACCCGCCCCATTGCCATCATTACATATACATAAGTGGCGCTCCTTTCACGCTACAATATTGGGTGTGTCTACATATAATTAACTCAGATCAAGAATATCTTACTTCTAAGCCTATGGCCCTAATCTATTCTTGATGTATTTTGCAATTTCAACAGGTAACATTGGATGGCTCAAAGTTTAGGCAAAAGAAAATTTTAGACGATTTATATTTTACAAACCCATTGAAGTGATCTACGTAGGTACCTACCAATCTCTTCTTTTTTTATTTGGAAAAATAGACCGATCAATTTGTCATTACACTGTTCACGGGATTTTTAGGGAATTATTCCTTGATGCTTTGGCGGCATCGGTACGTGATATGATCAATGTGTACACACAACTACACAAAGAGTCAGCTTTTACGGAGGTCTTAAAGGATCCACTGATAGCTGCCAGAGTCGCACTTGAGTGTGAAACCTAGCTGCCAACACGTACCCGTACAATGGATCCCCACGTGCACGCAAAGCACAATCTGTTTTGTCTTGATCTTTCTACATGTTCACGGAAGATCTATCTGCTTTTGGGGTCGATAGGTCGTGATTACACCCCTCGATCTGGCTTTATGGTACTGTAGGTGGGTTATCCCCAAACTAAAGTTGATTAGCCGATCGATCCAGATCATGTACTTATGGTGCAGATTGGATTTCGTGAAGATGGTCATGTACTTTTGGCGCAAATTGTTGAACTGTGTACTAAAATATTGTTGAACCTATTCATGCGTGTGATCCGAACTATAAACAGCTGTAGCCCGCATTCGAGTTGTTCAACTGCACGGCGTCAGTGGATGCAGGTGTTTGCAACATGTCGGAGAAGCCACAGAACCACTCAGCAACGGAGAAGCAAACGAATCCAAAAAAATAAATAAAGAGCATATCGTGTCACAATCAGGCTAATCCTCTAGCTCCTTAAAAATCTGAGAAAAAGGAAAAACTTGCAAGTTTAGGATATTATATATAGAACTCATCCCATTCCAAAAGCCCTGAAGTAAGTAAGGACTCTCTTCCTTATAAGATGTTAATAGCCTCCTTTCGTATGTAAGGTGGAACTAAAACGAGCAGGCTCCATTGGCCCTATAGCAGCCCTAACAGCCCATCCCCTTAAGAAACGTCTCAAAAGGCATATCGATGTTGACTCTGATACCAGATGTAAATGCCTACTCAGGTTTGCCTAGAACTCATAGTACGTTCGGACTTTTATGCGCATATGACCTAAATATAAGAAGAGTGCACCCTCCATCTCAAAAATCTAGACCGAAGGTACGAAAGAATCTCTTGGTTATACGCTGATCACAACCTCCTTTTGTGGGTGAGCTAGGACTAAACCGATCAGTCTTCATCGGTCCTGAGGCAGCGATACCAATTACACAAAACCTCTACACCAACAAAAAATATTATAAATACATCCAGGTGCACACATCCCAAAAAAGGAAAATAAAAAAAGGCGATGCCACCGTGATCAAATCCTCATAGCACCTTCACACAAACCACCATCAAAGACAACACCTGGAATACAAAAAAGTTTCTTCAAAAGCAACACCTTCAAAAAGAAAACAATACACAAACACCATCACCGCTTGATTCAAGATCTTACGTTTTCATCCTAGAGAAAGTCAAAGCTCTGAAAACAATAATTTTAGCAAGACAATTGATAGGCATAACCAATGAAAGGTTGGAATTTATGTTTTCCCTCAAAGTCATGACTTGGCGCCATTTGCTAAGACTACTCCTGCAAGTCATCAAACACCAGGCTCATAGGTATCATGTCCGAAGTGAACGGGAAAGTGTCGCAAGCCAATTCTGAGCACCATTCCGTGAAGCAAGGTCTTCATCGTCTCCAAGACTCTCTCGCCATTACTCGTCCTCCAATCTCATTCACCTTGACCTTTTCCACCGATATGTACACCATGGAAATCGAGGTATCGATATGTCTCATGATTTCAATATACCACAAAACTTCGCGCCATGCCCACATAAAGCCGCGTAGGATGATATGGACACGCACCACCGGATTCTATTTGATCCAAAAAAATCAAGGTACGGGCTGTCAAGGATTTTCACCTAGAGCCTTAACGCCGCTAAGGTACCCACAAAGCCGCTCCCAAGGGAGTAACGACACCCGCAGTGTCGCCGCCGTTACGCGAGACATTAGGCAGGAAAAACATTCGTCCATGTCCATCATCGGTCTACGATTTGTCCCGAGCCCGGCCTTTTTTCGCGAAAACGCAAAAAGCTTTGCGTTTCGATTCATTGATAGGGAAAAGAGAGTTTTGTACAACATTTACACTGGCTCAGAGGAGCCAACACCCCGTACAACTCAACCCGCTAGGACTGCTAGGCCGTTGGCAGCAAGGCGCGAAGGCCAACCGCGCCGGCGCGGGCCCAGTCCCGAGCCTCAGATCGTATCGTACGGAGAAGGGAACCCACTTCCGGTGACGCATTGTCGAAGACGACCGCGTTGCACTGCTTCCAAATCCACCAGGCTGTCAACATGATAAGCGAAGACGTCCCCTTGCGCAAAGCGCGAGGGATGGAAGTCGAAGCCTGCAGCCACCGGTCCACAAAGTCCCCCTCACCACCCGGAGGCGCGACCGTGGATCGAATCCAAGACAGCACCTCGTGCCAGATTACCTTAGAGAAGGGGCAACCTATCAGGAGGTGGGTCATGGTCTCATCCGACTGGTCGCATAGTGGGCAGCGCGGGGGGTGGGCAAGTCCTCTCCTCGCAAGCCGCTCAGCCGTCCAGCATCGATCCTGACACGCCAATCAGACGAAGAACTTGACTCTCGGTGGGGCCCAGGTTGTCCCGAGCCCGGCCTTGAAAGCATTGCCTCGGTCCTTTGCTTCCTAAGCAAGGTGAGAGAGACCTTTTTGTCCACTATCTATCCCGTTCGCCTACTTGATTTTGTTCAAACAGATCTTCAGATTCGTATTGTTAGATATGATTTCCGTTTTACTTCCTCTTATACAATTCACCCCCAAAAAAAAACTCTGATACGAGGTGAGTCCATGCACCTGATGAATGAACAGAGGAAACCAACTGTCTGCTCCGACCGAACTGGGGAAATGGCCAGTGTCCAATCGATCATGTGCATTTTTGTGCAGTTGTGTTACAGGTCCAGTTCATGGCTTCGTGACATTTGGTACATGCCTTCGAGAACTTCTATTTTTTCGGGGTGGAAAGTCATGTCGAACTCCAAAATCAACCTGTGCTATCTAGGTCCCTTCATGGGTGGGGTCATTTCGGCCCAAATAATAAGTATCGTTTTGGTTTTTTCTTATTTTTTTCATTTTGTTTTTCCTTAAATCTGAATTATTTTGAAATTTGAACATGTTTTCAATTCAAACATTTTTAACTTTGATCATTTTTTAAATCCGTTCCAATTCTACATAATTTGAACATTTTTAAAATATCTTTTATAAAATCAAAATATTTCTAAATCTAAACCTTTTTTAATTTGAACTTTTCAAAAAAAAATTTCAAGGATACGTCCTGGGAGACGTATCGTTTTCATAGAAGAAGGGCCAAGAGGCCAAGTTTTACAATGTCCCGTGGCATAAACGTCATGGGTGCAAATCCACGCCGTCACGAAGACGGCACACACATCCTACCCAACTACTCGCGGCACCTCCACCTATCTACCTCTCCTAGACAATCGCGGAAAAGCCGTGCAGTCCTCCAGAGGTCTGCCTCCGTGGTGATTCTATGGATGACGTCTCTGGGAGAAGGAGCGGTCCCTTCGAAGACCACGTCATTCCGGTAAAGCGCCGGCAAACCAAAGCAATCCTGTCCAGAGGTCGCATGCCCTTGCCGCCTCGCCTATCTTGGAGCCAACCAACAAACTTGGAATCATGTTCCGCATCCGGTGTCTCTTGTCCCACCAGCTGTGCAGGCTGCCCAAACCTCGCGGGCGGTGACACAACCCATGAAAAGATGATCGATGGTCTCTCCACCTTTGGTCACGAAAGGGGGCCGCCGGATGTTGGAGGCCACGCCGGCTGAGCCGATCGGCGGTCCAGCACCTGTTCCTCACGGCTAACCAAAGGGTCACCTTGCAGCTAGCAGGGGCTCGGGACCGCCAGATCTGAAGTGCCCCTGCCATAGAAGTTCGCCCGGCAAAGAGTGCCTGGTAGCATGATCGTGTTGTGTAGCAGTTGCTTGGGTCCCAGTTCCACTTGAGGACGTCCTGCGTCCCCTCTGTCAGGGTGATTGCTTCAATATGGTCTGCCACTTCGAGGAGCTCCCTGATGGCTGTCGCGCTAAGGTCCGGGGTGACATCATGCAGCCAACCCCCTGCAAGGCCTTCGCGCACACGGCGCATGGAGACCGCGCTCGGTGGGACCGCAGCGAAGAGGTTCGGTGCCACATCACATAGCCGCCCGCACGGGAGCCACTTGTCCGTCCAGAAGAAAGTAGCCGCGCCATCCCCAATTACCGAGGTAGTCGCTGCATCGAAGAGACGCCTCGAGAGCTCCGGGACCCGGATGTCGAGGCCATGCCATGGCCTATCCATCTCCACGCGCTTCAACCACAACCATCTGGCCCTCAGCGCAATGTTCATGAGGCGTAGGTTGGGGATGCCAAGTCCCCCCAGCTCTTTGGGCATGCACACCCTGTCCCAAGCCACCAGCGGTGCCGCCGTGTCGTCCTTTCTCCCTTCGGAGGAAACCGCGGATGATCTTCTCGATGGTGGTGATGATCTCTATGGGAATATCGAGGACATCATGGCGAAGATGGGCATGGCGGATAAATTTGTCTTAACGAGCTCGAGCCGCCTCTGTTGAGCATGGAGGCTTTCCACAATGGCAGTTTGGCCACCATATCTACTAGCGTGGAGTTGCGCCGATGGCTTCCGTAGGGAGAGCGGTAACCCCAGATAGCGAAGGGAACTGCGTGATGGGGCGGTGTAGCTCCGCCAGATCTCTAGCCTCATCCGAGCATCTAATCAGGTTGGCGAGCATTTGTCAAGGTTGACACGGAGACCGAAGCCTCCCAAAGTCCTCGATGATCCCGGAGATCACCGAAATCCACCAGACGGCCTTAGGAAGGTGACCACATCGTCTGCATAAATAGATGTGCGATGTTGGAGGCAGCTGCAAGCCGAGTGAGCGATCCGTGTTCCTCCGCCTTTATGACCATCGGTGGAAAACCTCCATGATCGGGATGAAAAGCTGCGGGAGGCGGGTCCCCTTGCCGAAGACCACGTCTATTGACCACCTTCGCCCCTGGGAACCCATTCATCAGGACACGTGTGGAGGCCATGGAGAGCAGTGCGCATATGCAAGCGAGGAGGCGCTCGCCGAAGCCCAACTTCTTTAGCATTTCCAACAGAAAAGCCCAGTCCACAGTGTCGAAAGCTTTGGTGATGTCCAGCTTTAGTAGCACTGCTGGCGTCTTGCTGGTATGTAGCTTGCGGGCTGTCCCCTGCACCATCATGAAATTGTCGTGCAAATACCTTCCACGAACAAAAGCGCTCTGATGCACCCCCATAAGTCGCGGGAGAATCGGGGCAACACGGTTGGCGATCACCTTTGCCACCCACTTAGCAATTCCGTGAATCAGACTGATCGGTCGGAAATCCCGCACTTCTTCAGCGCCCGGCTTCTTGGGTAGGAGTGTAACCAACGCACTGTTCACCGATCCAAATCCACGGCTGTCTAGCCTAGAGAGTGAGTGGAAAGCGTCCATGACATCCTCCTTGATAATGCTCCAGCAGGACACGTAGAAGCGGGAAGAGAAGCCATCAGGCCCAGGGCACTTGTCCAACGGCATGCCTCTAATGGCTGCCAAAACTTCCTCCTCTGTGAATGCACCGTCAATGTGTTGGAGGTCAAGCGACTGTACCCTCAAGAAGTCCAAGTCCAGAGAGAACGGTCTATCTCCTGCCACACTGAGCAGGCTCCCGAAGAAGGTGTCCACGGCTTCTGCCTTTCCTGCGTGGTCCGAGATCCGCACATTGTCCACCAGGAGGTGATTAATGAAGTTCTTACGCCTCCGATGGCTGGCATGCGTGTGGAAGAAGCGAGTGCATGCGTCTCCCTCCCGAAGCCAGAGGATCCTCGATCGCTGTCGTGCCAGTGTCCTCTCAAGGGAAGCTAGTCCTAGGAGCTTTTTCTTGAGAAGGCATCGCAACCCACGCTCCTGAGGCGATAGCTGCCTACTTTCCATGGCAACATCCAAGCGGAGGATCAGCTCTGTGGCTAGGAGGATCTGTTGCTTGACATTCCCGATGAATTTGGAGCTCCAACAGGAAAGTCTCTTAGCGACAACTCGCAATTTTGCATCGAGTCTCTTGAAAGGGTTCGGCTCCCACTGTTGCGAGGTCCACGCTTCCTGCACCACTTCCAGGAAGCCATCGACTTTGGGCCAGAAGGACTGAAACTGGAAACGACGTCCACGTTGGAGATCCGGGGCAAGGCACAACAACAAAGGGCAATGGTCTGATGGGCCTGAGGACAGAGCCGATAGGAAAGAGTCGGGGTAGCGTGCCTCCCAGTCCACTGTCACAAAGACCCTGTCGAGTCTCTCCAAAGTGGGTCGTTCCCGTTCATTTGTCCAGGTGAATCTGCGACCGTTGAGGTAGAGCTCCTTGAGCTCAAGAATTGCAAGGGTCCGCCTGAACTTGGCCATCATGCGGCGATGTAGGGTTCCTTGGTTCTTATCCTCCGGATTGAGGATGAGGTTGAAATCACCAGCAACGATCCATGGACCGGCATGCAGGTCCCTAATGTCCTGCAGCTCTTGGAGGAAGGCACATTTTTCCACGTCGCTTTGGGGCCCGTATACTCCGGTGAACCACCAGCCGTGATCCGCACCCGTTGAAATACGAGCAGTGATCGCATTATCAGTGTAGTGGGGGTGGGTGACGGAGACCAGGCTGGACTGCCATGCAACAAGGATACCACCGCGGGTCCCCATCGCCGGCAAGAAGAAGAACTTGTCGTAGGAGGGGCCAAGGCATTCCCTCACCACGCGGTCTGAGATTACCGCCATCTTGGTTTCCTGCAAGCACACCACAGCGGCTCGAGATGGGGACAAAACTCGCGAAACTGCTAGGCGACGAGCCGGGGAGTTTAAACCACGCGCATTCCAAATCCCAATGGAGAAGTCCAGATCATCCATTATTACAGACAAGAGAAAGTGGGGAAGGATCGAGGTTGGGAGATCTCTACTCAAACTAGGCACTCCACGGGTGCATCGTCGAACAGGGGCAGGGCATCAGGCATCCATCCAAACAAGCAAAGTACCACGTCGATGTGTTGCTGGCGTAGGGGCCTCGCGAACAGGTCCAGGTAGGCGTCCAGAGCGTCGTCGCCAATCACCTCGCCCTCCCTAGCAATCCCTAGCCTGGTGATGAGGGTGCGCTGCTGCTGCCGGATCGGGGTGCCCGGGGCAAAGCGACCACGGCGCGCCCACTCCTCCTGACCGGTCCCGAGTACTTTCGCTTGTTGCGGCAGTGCTTGGCTACCGGCCTGCTCAGAATGGTGTTGATGGGCTGCTTGCAAGCTTCACGGAAGGCAGCAGGGCTACGTGCCCCGATAGATGTAGCGCTAGTGACCACGACATCAGGCCCCGCTGGCTGAAATGGATCCACGTCCACGGAGGACAAACTGACTGAGAAAACGTCCATCGGATCAAGCACTGATCTGGGGGAGTCCAGCTGCTCAGAGGCCACTGTCCAGCAGACGTCATCTGGCGATGAGATTAGGCCAGACGAGGACAGTTGGCGGTTTGAACCGATCTGAAAAGAGTTCCCGCGGTCCACGAGGCTTGCAGACACCGGTCCTGCCGAAGAGGAGTTAGCCGACGCGACTGCGTCTTCCTCCTGATCCGAAAAAACAGCGACTGATCTCATGGGGATCAGCGGAGGACCCACAAAACCAAAAACATTAGACGCGGGCACATCTCTTCCTTGGTCCACGGCCGTACACAACTGATCGTCTGCCTCCATGCTATGCATGCATGCCAGCTGCGGTTGAGGAAAAACAACTTTGGAGGTGGGTCCTGTCGCATGCAGACTGAGCCAGCTGTCCCGCTCCCCGTCGATGCTGCTGGGAGCCTCACGCGACGACAAACAGCCTGATCGCTCTCTCTCCACTTCATTTGAATCCACAGGCAAGGAGGCGGACTCGGTTGAGGAGAAAAGTGGGCGTCGTGGCCCACACTTTTCCTTTTCCCGGTCAAAATCTGAAGCGGTGACCAGAAATAGCACGCTTTGCGGCGTATCCGTACCGGACAGCTGATCCACGTGGGTCCCCTGCCCGTCCTTCCCCGAACCGCCATCGTCCTCCTCCTCCAGGCCTTCTTCGTCTACCTCCGGCCATGGCGAAACATCCACGGGGGCGTCAATGGCGACACGGCGGCTGCGACCCCAACCGTCGTCAGAAGGTTGCCGACGGCGTGGCGCCTCCCCATGCCCATCACAACCATATCCATCGCGAGCCCCTCGGAACGAATCATGGGCCCCTGGCCAAGGCTCGGCGCCTCGGTCTGGCCCACCACGCGGGTCACCTCCATCTCGCCCATCGCGTCTGCCACGCCTGCCCGCGAACTCCTCGTCACTGTCTCCTCCGTCTCCTGGCGGAGGGCCGAGCCCTGCCGCCGCCATGTCTTCAGCTCGGACTAGCCGAATTTTCACGATGTACCGGAGCATTAGCTTCTCCAAGGGGATGAGGGCGTCACCAGGGAGAACCAGGCCGTCGTCCTCCTCCATCAAGTCGTCAGGCTCTTCAATGAGGAGGGCCTTCTCCGGCGGAAGATGACTGATACTGTCGATCCTAAACCTTAAAATAAATAGGAAAAACAGAACAAAAAAGATAAAAAAAACAGAAAATCTAATGCTCAATGGCCAGCCTAACGCGCGTGCCCGCATGATCCCAGCCTATTAACGCACAAATTAGACTATCTAACCAGGACATTGCTGGTGCTATCTAACCGGGCCTATTATCTAGAGCCTAAAACAAATACCTTCGGCTGGCCCATGTAGAAAGTTTTTCGTTAATTTCCTTTTACATTTTTTCTTTAATTTTCATCCTTCTTCTTTTAATTATTAGTTTTCATTCTATTTCTCTTTCCCTAATCATTTTATTATGTTTATTTTGTATCTGTTGCCTGTCAAAACTCACCGGCGGGCAGCGACGAGCAACACGAAGAGCCGGGAGGCTCCCAGAGCGGCTGGTGGGCCCTGGTCCCTCGGTCAACGGCCCGCAAATCTTCCGGCACGCACGCGTCCTGTCTTGGTTCGAGGGCGTGCCACCTGACCTATACCTGGTCAGGAAGGTGATGGATTGTTCCGATTGGTTTCCTGCACGGTAAACAAGTATACGTAAAATTCGAGCCGTGATCGGCTCCCAGGTTTCCCTGTAAATCGGCTTTCGGAGCCGATTACCCCCATGGCTTTGCATTGGATCTTATGATAACATGGGGTTTTGCTTAATTACTACAAGCTAAATCGATCTACGATAGTTTGGTGTTTTCACCACGCAACCGGAACGTCCCCACGTAGTTGAGCCTAATATATACGAAAAGTAGTAGAAAACCGATCCTAGAGAAGGCCTAAAACCAACATAATGTCAATTCCGGAACATCCTCTAAGATCAATAAACCGTACCTTACGACACGGATCGTTCAACCCGTTTGTGAGGCCAAATCACGTAGATATTAAACTAAACCTTGATGAACAAGGCACAACTATAACAGATCAAATCGACTTAAGGAAATCAAGCAAGATGCCACCTTTACACCGGAGAAGGTGCAAAGGCGCGAGATAGCTAGAGGCAGCATAAATAAGCAATCATAGTAAAAGTATCGATGCTAGCTCTAACAAATCTGGTAAAGGTGTTACTCGCCATCAACAAGGCTTCGACGAGTAACACGGATAACGATAGTAAATCGCCTAGATCGCAAGATGCGATCTAGGCAGCATGGCACTTACCCGAGAAAAACCCTAGAAACAAGGGGTGGCGATGCGCCGAGATTGTGTTGGTTGTGAACGTGATTGTCCTCTTTTTCTCAATAACCCTAGGTACATATTTATAGTTCGGAGACTCTCTACTTTTGGAATAACTCTACAACTCTATCTTTATCTAAACATAAACGGAACCTAAACAAATACGAATCCTACTAAGATACAAAATACACGGGCAATTCAGCCCAAATCTACGCACTAGGCCGATCCAACAACACGTTGAATATATGTATCTTCTGAGCCCATCTTGATCACGGCCCATCCCCTTCGTAGGCCAAAATATGGCGATAACACATGCCCCCCTGGTTTTGGCAATGATAATTCCAAAACCACTCTCTGTGTTTTTTCTTCTCCTGGGTTTTCCTCTTTTTTTTTATCGGGTTCTGACGTCGAACGCTGCGTGGCGTAACAGGATCGTCACGCCACCCCTTCATCATGATGCCCTGTCTTCTCAACTCCTCCGCAAAGGCATGATTTGACGATTTTGGCGCAATCTGGGAAACTGCTATGGCATTGAACCGTTTCTTCACTATTCCTCTTTATTTAAATCCGCCTGAACAGTTCACAGTCCCCATCTTCCTCCCGTAGCCAGAAAACCCTCTTTCTCCACCGGAAAAAACCCTCTTTCTCGCCATGGCCTCCTCTGCTTCCTCCGATCTCTCCTCCCACGCCTCCAATAGCCTCAGTGACCGCGAACCAACTCCAGAGCACCCGCCGACAGCGGCGTACAACACTCTCGCCCCACAATGGTGGGACGAGGGGTTAGACTTTGCCGTCTGGTCGAGGACGATCGTCCTGACGGGCGACGAAGAGAACCTTCGCCTCCGACGGGGAGCTGGAGGCAGACAGCAGCGACGACGCCATGTCCTGGGATGGCGTCGACTCCTCTGAAGAAGAGGAAGAAGAAGAGGAGGAGGAGGACCCCTCCTCCGAGGAGTACCAGCCGGTGCGGTACTTCCGTGCCGGGTCAGAAGACGACGACGACGACGAAGACGAGGACGAGGAGGCCCCTACTGGCTTCCTCGAAGCGTGAAGACGACAGCTGGCAGCGCCGAAGACAATGAGGAAGACGGCGGCAGCGGCAATGACGACCTCGGCCGATTAGGAATCAGTAGTAATGGCCGTAGCAGTAGCAGGCCCCTTTTGTAATCGATCATCCTGTAAGCAATGATCTTTTGAATGAATGAAACTCTGTTTCCCAAATGTTGCTTCCTTTTGCTTCAATTTTGCCGATGACCGAAACAAATCGATGTTCCATAAGCCGATGACACTGTATCGGCTTTCATCATCTCTGCGCATATAGTCAAACAAGTTAAATTGCACAAAGCCGATGACCACCCATCGGCTCCTTCTAAAAACGTTTGATGGTCAACCTTCAGTTGAATCACAACGCCATTTCTTGATGCAAAGCGGTAACTGCGACCTCTTTTCAAAATAGGACCTGTCCTTCTTTTTTTCAAAACGGGCGACCCAAACCTCCATTGCCCATCGAAAAATGTGCCCTGAACGAACAACTATCGACCAGCAAGGATGATGATGACGAAGCTGAAATAACTGAGTTCCGTGCTGACGCTCTCCATGCCCTCAAGGCATTTCCTTAGTAGCTTGTTTTTTTTTTATTCGGCCGATTTTCAACGTCGGCCCCCATATTTTACTGCCAATCGACCTAGCCGATCTCACGTATCGGCCCCTCAAGTTTTTATTGTCCCATATCCCACATGCTTGGAAAATACTTCTTGAGATGCGGCCATTGATCGCCATCGAAATTTTCACCGTCAACTGCTCAAGCATGTCTGCGTTCCTCTTAAAACTTGGTCGACCTTGTACGGCCCGTGCCAATTTGGAGACCATTTACCATATCTGCGTCCTTAGTACCCAAGGGCAACATACTTCCCATACCAGATCTCCAACGTGGAACTCCTTTGGCTTCACCTTCTTGTTGTAGGCACGAGCTACTTTCCTTGTTCTCTTTTATTTTCTCAGCGACCACAGCCTAAGCCCATCACATCTTCCACTGTCACTCATCAAAGTTGCATATTCTTCACCGTTAGCTCATTACGAAAAGTAACACGTCTCGATCCAGCCGTAATTTCCCAAGGCAATCACGCTCTTGCCCATAGACCAGATGGTACGGAGAGGTTTTTATCGCCCCATGGCACGACATGCGATAAGCCCATAAAGCCTCTGATAAAACCTCATGCCAACGCCTAGGGTGCTCATCGATTTTCCTCTTGATCAGCTTGATAAGACTCTGGTTGGACGCCTCAGCTTGCCCATTTGCTTGAGCGTAGTACGGAGATGACCGTATCAGTTTAATCCCTGTGTCCTCACAGAACTTTCTGAACTCGTGAGAAACAAAAACCGAACCTCCATCGGTTGTGATAGTCTGGGGAATCCCAAACCTATGAATGACGTGCTCTTTCACGAAATCGATGACATCTTTTGAACTTCTCGACTTCATAGGGACGGCTTCCACCCACTTGGTAAAATAATCTGTGATGGCCAAGATCCACATGTGGCCCTTGCTTGACGGAGGATTGATCTTGCCGATCATGTCCATGCCCCAACCTCGGAATGGCCAAGGCTTGATGATGGGATTCATTGCGATGCGGTACCATCTGGATTTTTCCAAAATCGACATGCTTGACACCCTTTGTAGTACTTAAAACAGTCCTCGAGCATGGTAGGCCAATAAAACCCCGATCTCTGATCAACCACTTCATCTTATGAGCCGTGGTGAGTCCCACAGCGCCGTGTACCTCGTGTAGGAGCTGATTGGCCTCGCTGTCCCCGTGCACTTGAGCAATAGCCCTTCGAGTCTGTAAAACATGTCATCCCCAATAAGCACGTACTTCATGGCTTTGTACCTTATCCGTTTAGGTGCCCCGCGAATCTTTCAAGTAATTGAAGATATCGGCTCTCGATCGTCTGCTTCTAGGAACTGTACCTGGACATCGGCTCCTTCTACCATATCCTTGTATCCTGAAGCTATCTGCGCAAGATCGTTCGCCTCGGTATTCTGCGCTCGTGGGATCCAAGTGAAGTTGATGTACCGGAATTGCGTCATCAGTTCACGGCAGTGCAGCCATAATGGGAAGAGGGACTCGCTCCCGCACTTGTAGTCCTCCGTGAGCTGGGAAATCACCAACTTGGAGTCTCCAAAAATTTCCTTTGCCTGGCCCGGCCGAGGAGTAACTCCATCCCCTTGCGTATTGCCTCGTACTCGGCTACATTGTTAGTGGGAGAGGTAGAAAATCTGATGGAGAAGGAAAATGTTGCCCCCCGGGGCGATACGAGAAAAATGCCGATGCCGACCATCGTCACAACCGATCCGTCGAAAAACATAGCCCATGCTTTTATGGACGTGCCGCTATGTTAGTGTTGATCCTCTCGGCAATAAGATCAGCCTTTGTCCCTTAACAGCTTTGCAGGTGATACCGGATGTCAAACTCTGATAATGCAAACATCCATTTGCCCAATCGGCCTTTTAACATAGGAGCCGATAGCATGTGCTTTATGACGTCCGACTTGCATATGATGATGACCTCTGCTGATAGCAAAATGTGGCGTAGCTTGGTGCATGTAAAAAACAAACAGAGGCACAACTTGTCGATATCTGGATACCGCGTCTCTGCGTCCAGCATCCTTCTGCTTATGTAGAATACGACTCGCTCTAGCCCATCATGCACTTGTACCACCACTGAGGCGATGGACGTGTCAGCCACTGACAAGTAAATGTAGAACGGTTTGTCTGGCTGGGGTGGAACTAACACTGGCGGCTTTGTCAGATATTCTTTGATCTCGTCGAAGGCCCGTTGTTGTTCTGCCCCCCAGCGGAATTCCTCGTCAGCTTTAATTTTTACGAGCCCCATGAACGGCTCTATCCTTCCTGACAGGTTAGAGATGAATCGTCGAAAGTTGATCTTGCCAATGAGAGCGTAGCTCTTTCTTTGTAGTGGGTGGCTTCATTGTTCGATCGCCTCCCGACTCTTGAGCCGATCTCAATTCGCGTTCATGGACCAAAAACCCAAGAACTGACCGTCACACTCGAAGGCACACTTCTTTGGATTCATCCTCGGCCAAACTTTCTTGTTCGGTCCAGACGCGTTGCAGATCGCCCAAGTGCCCTTGCGCTGAAGCGACTTGACCACCACGTCATCGATGTAGATTTCCACCGGTTGCCGATCGATCATGGAAGATATAATTCATGGCCCTTTGATACGTGGCGCCGCATTTTCAGTCAAACGTCATGACTACATATTCAAATAACCCCACGGACCACAGGACTCAATGCGATCTTGTGTATGTCTTACGGAGCCATGAAGATCTGGTTGTACCGGCATTGCCGTCCATGAAGCTCAAAATTTTATGACCAGTGCTGCATTGATCAATGTTTACGCCACCGCATCGGATATTCATCCTTTGGGGTAGCTCTCTTGAGATCTCGAAAATCTATAGCAACACGCCATTGGCGCCCTTCTTCTCTCAGCACGATGCTAGAAATCCATTCGGCATACCCGCATGGTCGATCAACTTGGCGTCGGCATTTTCTCGACCTCTTTCTTGACTTCTTCCAAAATTTCGCCTTCATTTGTCGTGCTCATTGTTGAAATGGCGAAATCCTTTTTGAGCGGGAGCCGATGCTCGATGATGCTCTGTCCAACCTGCACATCTCTGTGTAGTCCCATGCGGCGATCTGGATATTGTTTCAACAGGCTATCATCGGTTCCCGTGAGACTTGGTTCTAACTTTCGGCGATAAATGTTGGTCGTGGCTTATCCCGGGACCAATGTCGATCTCTTCTAGCTCATCGGTGATGTAAACCCATACCCTAGCTTTCGTCACTGTCAAATCGACGCTAAACACGGGCAAGCGATGGGTGAGGACAACAAGAATAATTTGGGCGATCGCTGAATCGGCCCCTTCTTGCTTGCATCTGTCAAGAACGGTTTACACCTTATTATTTTACGGTGGCGAGTATCCCTCTCACGACTACATGAACCGCTTGTCGTATGATCGCTGCTTTTTATTTTTGTGGCGATCGCGAGGATCGGCCGTACACGTATGATCGTGGACATTTCTACTCTGTCGGGCGGTGGATAAGACCAGCCTCACCCGTTTTTGGCGCTTCAATGCGCGCACGGCCGTCAAACTGATTCCAGATCGGCTCTTGGTCTTCGCTTCCGATGTTCATGCGCAATGGAAACCTCGATAGAATCGTCGCATGGGCGACCTCCACTTCATCCCCGCCCCATCAGACAGGCATCGTGCATCGTGGATGGAATGCAGCGATTAGCGTGGATCCAATCCCTTCCTAGCAAGACGGCGTAGGTACTTTTGCTGTTCACGAAAAATGACGTGGGTATGGTTTTCCTGCCCACGGTCGATCCACGCTCGTAACGCCTTGCGTTTCAAGACGGCCGTTGAAGTCGCTTAACGTGGCGTTGGTTTTGATCAGTCCGCGATGAGCGTCCCAAACGTCGTAGCATGGAGTATGGCATGATATTGATCGCCGCTCGGTGTCCACCAACATCTTGCCGACGGGTTGTCCATTGATGTAGCCCGCAGTCTGAGCTTTCGGATGTTTGTAACCCTTCTCACGTGGCTTCTCAAAGATAACGGCCGTGGCCGCAGCCAAGTTGTGCCACGAGTAACTCATCGGTTCTTGGCGCCAGAATTCGACGGGAACGAACACCATGTTGGTGCCCGATGCACGTGCATCGCTTTTATTGGCTTGGGGCGCCACTCTTTCCTTGTCGCGGCCCTCCGTCCGTAGTCCGCCTTACTTTGGCCGATCAGGCCGTGCTTTCTTTAAGCGTGGAGATATCTGCGCTTGACTTCTTCTAAGTTACGCAGCTGACCTGTACTTACGCCTGGGTGTGTCACGAGTCCATCGGGCACCACCTTGACGGTGAAACCTGTCTTCTTTGTCATCCCCGGCCTCTCAAGGCCCTTCGCCGAGCGGACTCCTTAGGACGGCTCGAGGTTGGAGAGGTCCTAGACGTTCGAACAACGACATCGGCCTCGTGCCCTTCTTTTGTTGTCCACATTACAGGCGGTTGTCGGTTGTAGGCAATCGGCTCATTCCACGTCCCAGCAATGCTTGAAAAAGGGCAATCCCAATGTTTGTCTGCGCCTTCCTTCTCTTCGACGGTCCCCTAGCAAGGTGCTCATATCTTCCGTCGCCTCTCATCTGTCGACTTTGGTCATCTTGGCGGTCATACTTATTAAGGAGATCGTGGAATGTGGCTTCCGATATCGCACTCTCCTCACTTGTTCCTCTGTTAAGTATCGCCCGTTATCGTGGGCCGGTCGCGTGGACCAGCCTTCTCTCTTCTTTGCCCCGAGAGTGATCGCCTCCTACCTTATGCGTGTCATGGTGGTACCCAGACCAGCCATGTTGACACCGAACGAAAAGTCGATTGGACGTCTCGCGAGCGATCGAAGTTCTATCATGTTGACACCGGGAACGGGTTCGTGTCCACTTTCATGGCGAATCGGCCGAGGATCGACGGCCTTGCTCTATAGCCATCTGGATTTGGCGAAGCTCCTTGCACTCACAGGGGTGAGTGAACGAATGATGCCACTTACAGATGGTCTCCGTTCATCTCACGGGCGTAGGGATTTTGTGGCCTTCGGGCAACCTCACCGCTTCTCCTTCAAAGAGATCGAATATCTTCTCAGCTTTGCTCACATCGAAGTCGAACCCTCTCGCAGGCCCTTGCTGTTTCACCCATTTACAGGCCACAGGATCTGCCCCCCGAGCCCATTCAGCCACGGCCACCTCCTGGTCCTGCGTAGGATCTTCCTCTTCTGCATCGACCAGGCTTATCGGACGTCTGAATTTGTCTTGGTACAACTCAGGGTGGCGCTGCTCATACATCGTCAGTTTCTGAGCCATGTGCGCCAATGAGTTGTATTCTACCTGGAATGCCACGTCCTTGATGGGTGCTGAGAGGCCTGATACTGCCAGCTCGATTGCTTCCTTCTCAGTTAAACGAGCCGAGTAACATCTGTTCTTGATGGTCCTGAAGCGCTGGATGTATTCGGCTACAGTTTCTCCCCGCTTCTGTCGTACTTGCGCCAGGTCTGCAATGCCAGCCTCGGTAGCCTCCGAATGGTATTGGATGTGGAACTGTTCTTCTAGTTGCTTCCAGGTACGAATTGAATCGTGGGCGGTGTACCACCCAAAGGCTGGTCCTGTTAGAGATTGTGCAAAAAATCTTACGCGCATTTGATCCGATGCCGAAATCATACCTAGCTGTGCCAGGTATCGGCTTACGTGCTCGATCGAGCTTGACCCCTCTGACCCGCTGAACCTTGAGAACTCAGGGAGCTTATATTTGGGCGGTAGTGGAATCAGGTCAAACTTTCGGGCACGGCTTTGAGTAGCCGATTAGGCGCCTTTTCGCACGGTTTAACCGATCTCTCAAGATGGCGTGATTTGGTCCATTGTTTGAGCTGCAGGCTAGACTCTCATGGCTTGTTCCGGTGGCATACTTGGCTATACGCTTTGTTTGTCGGCGTCCATCCTGCACATCGTTGCTCGAGAACGCTGCTCGAAGATCCTGCAGAGGAACCCTGCCGCGGACACTCCTGCGGTTGCGATCTGGCTGGTGCGCCAAGTTGTTGCATCCGCACGTAGGCACATATGTACCCATGCGGGATCTCCTTGGGTGGCTCGAACAGAATTGGCAATCACTGGATCGCCTCGGCCTTGTAGACAATGTATGCGCTGATCTGGCGGCCTGAGCCGCAGTGTGAATGGCGATGCGGCTGGTGTGGAGCGGTCTTTCTCCTTGGTGGGTTCCTAAAGTGCCCCGACGGAAATCGATGTTTCATGATTTCTGGACCACGAACCGCGACCCGCTCAGCGTTCACTGTGCTCTCGAGTGGCGGTAGAGAATGAGCCACCATGTAGTTGACCTCATCGTCAGAGCCTGGAGCGTTCCTCGAAGAGCAGATCCACTTCATCGAGAGCACCCTGGGAGAATCCCTTCCACCGATGCCACGCAGACGGGTCCTCTCGAAAGAGCCGATGAGGTCGGCTTCAAGAGCTCTTTGATCTCGTCATACTTCGCTTTGTGCTCAGCGAGGAAGCTCAGACGTGACCGGCCTGTTCTCCATCGCGTCGGACATTGATGTAGACGTTGTTGAAGGTCCCACCGGCGTGCGAATGTGTTGCTGTCAAAACTCACCGCGGGCAGCGACGAGCAACACGAAGAGCCGGAGGCTCAGAGCTGGTGGGCCTGGTCCCTCGGTCAACGGCCCGCAAATCTTCCGCACGCACGCCGCGTCTGTCTTGGTTCGAGATGCGTACACCGACCTATACTGGTCGAAGGTGATGGATTGTTCCGATTGGTTTCTGCACGGTAAACAAGTATCGTAAAATTCGAGCCGTGATCGGCTCCGGTTTTCTCAGAAATCGGCTTTCAGAGCCGATTACCCCCATGGCTTTGCATTGGATCTTATGATAACATGGGGTTTTGCTTAATTACTACAAGCTAAATCGATCTACGATAGTTTGGTGTTTTCACCACGCAACCGGAACGTCCCACGCGTAGTTGAGCCTAATAGATACGAAAAGTAGTAGAAACCGATCCTAGAGAAGGCCTAAAACCAACATAACGTCAATTCCGGAACATCCCTCTAAGATCAATAAACCGTACCACGTATTGCGGATCGTTCAACCCGTTTGTGAGGCCAAATCACGTAGATATTAAACTAAACCTTGATGAACAAGGCACAACTATAACAGATCAAATCGACTTAAGCGAAATCAAGCAGATGCCACCTTTACACGGGAGAAGGTGCAAAGACGGCGAGATAGCTAGAGGCAGCATAAATAAGCAATCATAGTAAAAGTATCGATGCTAGCTCTAACAAATCTGTGTTAAAGGTGTTACTCGCCATCAACAAGGCTTCAGTACGAGTAACACCGGATAACGCATAGTAAATCGCCTAGATCGCAAGATGCGATCTAGGCAACATGGCACTTACCCGAGAAAACCCTAGAAACAAGGGGTGGCGCGCCGAGATTGTGTTGGTTGTGAACGTGATTGTCCTCTTTTTCTCAATAACCCTAGGTACATATTTATAGTCCGGAGACTCTCTACTTTTGGAATAACTCTACAACTCTATCTTTATCTAAACATAAACGGAACCTAAACAAATACGAATCCTACTAAGATACAAAATACACGGGCAATTCAGCCCAAATCTACGCACTAGGCCGATCCAACAACACGTTGAATATATGTATCTTCTGAGCCCATCTTGATCACGGCCCATCCCCTTCGTAGGCCAAAATATGGCGATAACAGTATCAGACATGTTTTTTTCTTTTCTCTGTAGAATCTTTACAAATACAATTTTATGCCCCTCTATCTAAAATGTGCACTCACCTTTGTTTATTCATTGAAATATCTAATTTGTCATGTTGGTCAACTATTGAAATATCTAAGTATATATTCCATCACAAGGCACGCGCATTCAACTACTGTAACATATAAATTAAAAAATCATGTACTCACGAACACCTTCACGCATAGTATGTGTTGCATAGATAAAAACAAAACATATTTTTTTTCAAGTGAATCTCATCCAATCATCAGCACAAATCCCATATATATTTTCACGGTACACGACACCATTATGATATGAGTATATTTTGGTACACAGCGTTGCTGGTAAATTCTGAACATTAAAGCACGTGTATAAATAAGTGTAAATTTAGATAAATCGGACTTACTTATTTTCGGGACTTAGGGAGTACTACCTCCATTCCGGTTTATAAGGAAAATATGTACTTCGAGAAAATAGTTTGACTGGAAATTTAGTTAACAAAATACAACTATATTTAACAAAAAATATACCATTAGATTCATATTTAAAATACGCTTCCAATGATACAATTTTTGTGACATACAATTCATATATTGTTGATAAATTTATAGTCAAACTATTGTCTTGAAGTACATATTAGGCCTATAATCCGAAATGGAGGGAGTAGTAATATTCGGACTACACAGAGCTGACAAAAAATCGCTGCCTAACTACAATGTCCTACCGTGACACGGCCTGGATGTTCGTGTAGCTGGGCAGCTGCGAAGATGTTCGTGTACGCCACGGGATAATTAACGGCATGCGGCTAATCCACGTACGGATACTTATCATCTTTATTTGTTCACGGAGATGTTCGTGTACGACACGGCCGGATAACGGCATGCAATGTACCGATCGAACAAAGAGAAGCTAGAATCAGGAACGGCCCAAGTCGGGGTGACCCCTTATGGTGGTGGCATACAAGGAAGGTCGACACCGCGCGCGATGATGTACTACGTACGTACATCATCATACGCATATGCTGTAGGTACATAAATTAAAACGTGTTTAACACCTCCCCAACCCGGCAAGCTAAACTGTAGATAGATTTAGATTAGGTTTAAACTCGTCTACACGACGTACGGGACTTATCTCCCCACGCTCCTAAGTCCTAACTACCGATTCTAAAAGGGTGTTGCTGGAATCAGCACTACAGGATGCGACGGCTAGACCGAAGTCAAAAAGCTCTCGGCGTACCATGAGGACCGACCACCACCGCCGGACACCATGAGGACAGTGCAGGCAGAGTCTCTGCATGATCAGGATGGGCTACATCATTACTGCTGCCGTGTTTGCGTCGAGCAGTCGAGAGAATTCTCCATCTATCCATAAGTTTACCCTAATCTCTCTGTATATGCCAATCGGGTGCAGTGTAAGGTGATCAGTGCATGTTTGTGTGTATTCATAATGATGAATTAATGCTAACACACATATGTAAGGATTTATTTTGGGAGAATACGAGAGTTTATTTTCCCTAGGCATTGATAAATAAATGAGGGGGGATGCCCTAGACGACCAAACCATGTTGATGAAGAAGGGTTGATGGTGACAAAAGTTCGCTTGAGAGACCCCATGGAGATATGCACGATAGGATGTAGACCACCATGACATGGACCCTCAAATAGAATTCTCTTTGTGGTCTGCTGATCGTGAGAGATACAGGCGCCATAGGCCGGATTGGGCACAACGATCTTCTTGTTCTCATCTTCTACCTCTTGTGTCTTCGCATGAGCCGGATTGGAACCGTCGAGCAGCCTCATGACCCAAAAACTGCTCCAAGGAGGGAGCACATGTGTCTTCCAAAAGAGATAATTCTCTCTTGAAAGTTTTTCAAACGGGGGAGATCCAAGAGCGGCCCTCATGTACACCATCGTCGATGAAAAATATGCTAAGGGTGGGAGGGAAGGGTTGTATCGGCGATCAAAATTTTGTGGTGTTCTGTTTGTGGATCGGATCTAGCTAGACTATCGGCGGAAGAGGGGCTCTAATAACCATGTTGGTATAGCTGGAAGTGATGCTTCGGTTCACATGCTCGGTTACGTGTTATAGTGAGATGGGAAAATCTCTCATCGTTACGTACAAGAAAATATATTGTGCGATGATGTGCTAGGTCATACTATAGGTACAGAAAAACAAGTTTAACACTTATTAGTTGATAAGTGCGTGATGTGACCTTGCTGAATGCACGAGTCTATGTAGGTGTATTGGCTTTATCCCACGATCTGAACTGGCCAACTACTTGAAGTTAGCTAGCAATTGCATGCGATATAATGCGATTCCACGGTGAGATCATCCATATATAGCAACATGACATCCACACATAGTGTTTTAATGACAAATTAAACTTTATCCAAAAGTATGTATAGCAACTATATAATTGTCCGCGCCTCTCTTTCTCCTCCCCAGGTATGTGTCCTCATGAAATAAGAACTAGAATAATACCCCGCGAATTGCAGCATAAATATTTTTAAAAACTTTATTGTGTAAAAAAAGTTATAAAATCATGAAGTATGAAGTTGTCAATAAATATGGGAGGTTCTATTTGTCATAATTGTTGAGATGCTAAATTTATCTTTTTGTGAAACCGGTGTGTATTTGACAACAAAAAATGAATGGCATGAACAATTTCATGGTTTAAAACGTAAGATATGGTGGATATGTTGCGTTGTAAAGATATAGTACAATTATTAATGGTTATTAGTGGATGACATGGTCAATTCATTGGCTAACATAGTAGAGGATGTAGATAGCATGTTTGTGGGAATTTTCTTTATAAAAGATATAGATTTGGAAATTGTATAAATAGTTGAGGTCTTCAAAACAAGACAATTATAGATATATTTTAAAATTAACTTATGGTACCCGGTGAAACTTTTAAAAAAATTTATGATACCTAGTGAAATTTCTCTGGAACAATTTGTTTCGCTTTGTTTCTTCTGTTCTTCGTAATACTTTAAACTTGTGTTAGACATGCTCCGATCCCCGCGTCAAGCGATGTAGAGAACATTTTGATTTCGTAAAAGTTTCTATATGAAAAATATCGGCAAACAAATTTATTGCGAATCACAGGGTGATGATTTATTCAGGATGTCAACATATTGGGGGCATGTAGCAACATGTGCATCTGCCCTCATGTTTTCTCCCCTAGCTAGCCGGAGTACGCCAAGTATGTCTTTATGTCGGACGTGAAGAAGCCGTTGAAGTTTGCGCCAGTAGAGGCAGCATAGGCGCCAATCTCGTCGAACACGAGCCATTCCCCTGCCATCATCTCCGGCAGCTGGTACCCGGTCACCACCTCGTCACGGGAGTCGCAGGTCGGCCCGAACACCGTCGAAGTGTACGTCTTCTCGCTGTCACCGGCCCGCGTGGCAGAGAGTGGCCTCGGGCGCGGCACATAGTGGTCCATGAGGACGCAGCTCAGGGCGCCGTAGACGCCGTCGTCGATCCAGTACTCGCGCACCTCGCCGCGCGTGCGCTTCCCGATGACGCGCGCCGCCATCGTGAAGGCCGTCTCGGCCAAAATCCTCCCGGGCTCGCCGATGACCTCCACGGACGGGAGATCGCCGAAGTATTGCGCCAGCGTGTCGTTGATGACTTCCGCCGCCTCGTCGAAAATGGCCCCGGCCTTGAACCCTCCGCCGATGTCGAGCACGCGCATGGGCGGCATGCCCAGGGCGGCCGCCGTGTCGAAGACGCCTCGGGCGGCCTCAATGGCCTCGCGGTACGCGCCGGTGCGGGCCGCGCTGTCACCGACGTGGAACGACACGCCGACCACGTTAAGCCCCGCGCGCTGGGCAGCGCGGAGGAGCGGGACCACCTCGTCGGCGTGCGCGCCGTACTTGGTACCGAGGTCGATCTTGGTTTGGGCGTTCGCGGGCCCCTTGATGCGGAGGATGAGCTCGCATCCGGGATGGCAGCGCTTCACCTTGGCTACCTCCTCCTCGGAGTCGTAGGTGGTGAGCTTGACGCCGACCTCCGCTGCGTACGCGATGTCCGTCTCGCGCTTGCACGGGTTGGCGTACACGATGCTTCCGGGCTTGGCCCCTAGCGCCAGAACCGCCTCGATCTCCCTGCGGCTCGCGCAGTCGAACCCCGCGCCGAGGGTGGCGAGGGCGCCGAGAAGGGCCGGTTCTGGGTTGCACTTGACGGCGTAGTACGGCCGCACGTCGGCGAGCGCGCCGCGCCAGCCATTGTACCGGTCGACGACCTCGGCGAGGTCGAGGACGAAGAAGGCGCCCCGCGCATCGCCAGCCGGAGCGGCGACAGAGCGCATGAGGCCGGTGACGGCGTCGTCCTTTCCCTTGAGCTCGTCGCGCTTGAACGCGGCCACCTTTCTGCCCTTCACCCCGGGGGCCATGAGCACCGCCTGCACCATGGGGCTGCCTTCCATCATGTCGACGGCGGCTGCAATGACTTTAGCACGAACAAATCAGGGAATCGAAGCGGATGCTTTGGCTGATTTGCTATGCACCGGCTGCTCCTTTTATTTGTGCACCATGGCACAGGGCCGTGCGATGTGTATGATGCACGTGTATTGTATGTTCATGCCTCGCGCGCTATCAGGTGGAACACTGCTCAACTAAAACCTTTTTATTCTTTGATTGATCGGAGAATAAAGGCCCCGAAGGTCCAGTTTGAATGCCGCAATTCAGTCCGTGCAGAGCTGAGCCTTAAATGGGGAAAGAGTAGTGCTGACTTGTTGCGCTAAACAACCGCTAGGTCGTTGCAACCAGAATTCATTGTAGTAAAACTACATTGCTACCGACAGAAACATGAAAAGCTAATTGAGTAAATGTTTTATCTTTTAAATATGGATGAGTTCAAACAGAGTTCAAACAAGAAAAGATGCATAAACTTTTTTAATATTCTATGAAACAGAGTTCAAACAAATAACATATATAAAAATAACCGGAAACTAGTACGCTACACCGACAAACCCAATAATGGGTAAAGATTATGCCCAGCAGGGCCTTATACATTGAAAACAAGAAAACTCTCTACAAACCGTTGTTAACCCTATTATGGCTTGTTTCTAGAATATGTGCTCTTTTTTGTGTTACTAAACAATTGCTAGAGGAATCTGTTCATTATAAAATATCTCCATCCTAGCAATTGAGAAAAATAATTAAAACAATCTAGGTAAAAGCAAAGTATCAACTATGAGTTCAGTAATGTTCTTGCTACATATCCATTAAGATTTTATGTGTTGGAAGTCACACCTTAGCAGTAGATAAATATATAGGGCAGACTAGTTGAGGCCGGATGGAGGAAGCAAATTTATTGTCATTGCGTACAGGAGGGCTACCACACTATCGACTCCTACTTAGGCGCTAGGTCAAAATTAGGGGTCACCGTGCCGAGAAAGATGAAGTCGAGGAGGTGAGGAACAAGAAACACCGCACAAGCTCATTTCGACCGGCTGGAATTCTTGGATTTAATGGAATTACCAATCGGCCTTCACAGTGGGATCGACGAATGCGGAAAGTAGATGTGGAACGAGCACAAAAATGGGCATACACCGGCTGCTCCTTTTATGAGCTACGCCGGTTTAATAGACTAGAGCATGATGTTTAGTTCTTAACTCATATATTCCGCTGGTTGATCCATGTTCCCACCTTGAGTGATCATTGAATTGTAATAACTTTGGACATTTGGATTCTTGAAATAAAAGGTTGTGTGCATCGACCGATGCAGAGGCCGGAGGTTCTTCCCTTTCCAAAAAAAAATGAGCTACATCGATCAACTGAGATTCAAACTCCATTCCAAATCAATCAATATGTTATAAACATGACATGCAAAACTAAGAACAATAAAAAAACACAAAGGGACACAAGACTTTAACATGGAGAAACCTCTCCAACAAATAAAGGAAAATATCATAGGTGCCAGCCAGCGAAACTTCACTACATGAGGAGTGTTTACACAATAACGATATTTTCTCGGATGCAACTTATCCTAATCGGAGGCTTACAAGAAATATATATAGGGTGAAACCCTAGGTCATCAACGATCCATACCGCCGACAGGCCTCGCTCCTCTCGTTAGAAACTAGCCATCTTATTAAATTTGGATCAAACTTCAACAAACTCAACCTTAAGACAAATTCCTTCTTGTAGCATGACAACAACGTCTCCCTAAGCAAACAAAAAAAACACTTTCGGATAGACAGTACACCTGCCCTGACCATGACTAGAGGCGGCATGATGTTATGTAATATAAGTACGTAGTAGTTGTTGTAGTGTGCTAGTGAACTACTGATGGCTTTTTATCAGGGGTTAAACCCTTGGTGGTTCAGGGACAGGGGATACACCTGTTGATGGTGTTTTGTTATCAGGGGTGTTAGTAATAGCCTCTGATTATGGCGTGAAGATAACCTGCAAAGTAAGATGCTTAAGGTCATGTGTTTATGTGTGTTGTGTGTTATGCGATGTGGGTGTATATGTTCATGTGTGTTGATGTGATTTTAAGCTTGATGTGCACCATGTGGTGGTAAGATCACCAATTTAAAATGGGTAACAATATCTCACGCACATAAGTGCAAAACAAAGCTAAATAGCATTGCCGATAAAATAAACCACAAATCTGCAAACAAACATCATGCCAAAACTAGATGTAGGCAACCAATCAAGATGCCCAGGTTGGTCTAACCCAATCTCGACGGATGCACCATCCAGCGGACCAACTGCCAAAAACAAGAAATTTCGGCCCGAGTAAAAAAGCACTTAATGGGTCGCGGGATACCATGTCTCACAGAGATGCTCTGAGTTCGTCTGTCGGTGTCGTGCACGCATGAAAATCCTATACCGACCAGGTCGGCCGTTACCACGTGCCACACACCGGTATGGGCTTGGCCGGCCTAGGTTGTGATTTTCTCTGTTTTGTTTATTTATGTTTTTCTATTTTTGTTTTTATTTTCAGATTTCTTTACAATATTTTTATGATTTTGAATTTTCGTCAGATTTTGAAAATTACTCACATTTTAAATAAAAATGTTCAAATTTGAAAATGGTTTGGATTTAAAAAAAATCAAAGTTGATATTATTTAGATTTAAAGATGTTCAAATTTAAAAAAACGAATCAAACAGACACTTCTATCCAATTTTAAACAAAAAAGAATCAGAAAAAAACAGTAGAAAAGAAAAAACAAAAAGAAGAAAACATCTGATGGGCGGCGGCCCAAACAGACCATCGCACCCAGCGTGTGCGGCGTGCCGTACAGGCGCCGTTTGTTTTTTTCTTTTTTCGAATCCGCACAGCATCGTTTAAAGCTGCGTATAGAAGGCCCCCTTGCACGCAGCCCGGCCCGTGCTTCCGCGCGAGCAACACGCACGTGCGCTCTCACGGGCGTCGCACCGCATCACGCTACTGCCCGATAGGTTTACGTGCCAGTTTCTCACAAGGTGATGCGCACGACCGGCGTCACCAGCCTCATCCGAGCCACGCACAGTTAATGGTGATGGGCCGGCCAGCATAGTATTGCGTGGACGGACGGCCGTGGCTGTTGCACCATCGGTTTCACGTCGGAGCCTCGGATCGGAGGTACCGCACGTGTGGATGGAGGGATGTATGTGGGCATGCATGCATTCTTGGTGGGTACGGACGATCGAGGACCCATGGCTGGTTAGGTGCGTGTGGCTTGTGAGTATACGGCAGAACGACTCATTGGCACAGATATGCGGGGCAACAGCCAAATTATTATTATAGATAGATAAGGTCAGGATGACATTTATGAGATGTCATAATGATATATATATATATACATATATATATATATACATATATATATCATTATGAGATGTCATAATGATATATATATCGACGCGGATTTCTTCACAGGCATAGCTTGGCGTAGAGAATAGCAGATTGGATAAAGAGATCACATACACTAGTAATTTAGATGATAATGGTGGATCTTGAAATTAGTAACGGTTCTAACGTTTGAAGCACAGCGTGTGTACTTGCATGCAATGCCTAGGGGCTCGTGAAAGCGCAAAATTTTAGCTTTTGTTTGGCAAAGAAACTTTTAGCATCTAAAATGGAAAGATAAGTCAACAAGGCTTAAAATGAGTTCTACATAGTATGCAAACCCTAGTGAAGGTTTGTGGTACTATGCAAACCCTAAAATTTCATCTAACTGGTTTAGTGTATTGTTCGTTAGGGTTTCTCACCTAAATAAGTTAGGGTTTCTCAGCATGTTGTTCGTTAGGGTTTGCCTCACCTAAACGAAACTAGATAAGCTTTGTTTTGCATGTTGCTCCTTAGGGTTTGCCTCATGCAAACGAAATTAAGCTTTGTTTTGCATGTTGCTCGTTAGGGTTTGCCTCATGCAAACGAAAATAGACAAGCTTTGTTTTGCATGTTTCTCGTTAGGGTTTGCCTCATGCAAACTAAATTAGACAAGCTTTGTTTTACATGTTGCTCGTTAGGGTTTGCCTCATGCAAACGAAATTAGACAAGCTTTGGTTTGGTAGGGCTTCATGCATGCATGCATGCCAAAGGAACACTAACGGCGTTAGTTCTTAGACAAATCCTGGGTCTGGATACATGTGCTCCCTATATCAAAAGAGGATAGAATCAACGGTGGATACGCTATGCGCAGCTATGCCCGTGTTTAGCAGGCTAACAAAGCTTATCTAGTTTCGTTTAGGTGAGGCAAACCCTAACGAACAACATACAAAACAAACCCTAATGGAGATAGGAGTACATGCTTTAAATAACTGTATGTCATATGGAGTCACAAGGCGTTGCCATGCCTTTCCAATGCAAGGTCTCTATGGATCATCCCAACTAAACCATAACAAGCGCATGCAAAGCGACCGACCGAATGCTGCTATATCCTCCCCTTAATTAGCTTCTTCATCCGATCCTCACTCCAGGCAAAATTACCTCATAACTTGTTTGATCTTCTTCCTCACTAGGTCCACTGATCGACGAACGTTCAGCCCGCGCAAACTCGGTTCTTATCTGCATTTTAAAAGGTCGTCAGATGCTCTAAGTTTGTCTGTCGGTGCCCCATGCTTCCGGGCGAACAACACGCACGTGCGCTCGCATCGCATCACGTACCCTACAGCGCGAGAGGGCCCGGCCCCGCCCGATAGGTTTACGTGTCAGTTTCTCACAAGGTGGGATTAATTGGCCCGCCCGCGCACGCACGC
Organism: Avena longiglumis; assembly: GCA_030063025.1. Classification (NCBI taxonomy): domain Eukaryota; kingdom Viridiplantae; phylum Streptophyta; class Magnoliopsida; order Poales; family Poaceae; genus Avena; species Avena longiglumis. The sequence goes on from CP125975.1 coordinate 19,095,563, forward strand.
ACGGCCCCGGCGTCACGCAGCCTCATCCGAACCACACACAGAATTGATGGTAACGGGCCAGCCAGCAGAGTATTCCGTGGACGGACCGGCCCAGCGGCCACCGGTGGCCGTTGCACCATCTGTTTCGCGTCGGAGGGACCGCACATTTGTGGATGGATGGACGTGGGCATGCAAGAACCTAGCTATCATAGTCTCCGGGAAATTCCTGCATGCCCATTCTTGGTGGGTACTGACGAGGACCCCATCGCTACTAGTTAGGTGCCTGTGGCTGGCTTCTGAGTATACGGACGGCAGAACGTGAGTCATGGTCATGGATCTACGGTGCAACAGCCAAATGAATATAGACAAATGAGGTGATATTTATTGGACGTTATAATGATATACTTCCTCAGTCTAGAAACAGTTGAATCAGATTTATCTAGATTCGTGTACATACATATAAATCTAGACAAATCTGAATCATCTACATTCAACCTAAAAAGTATAAGACGTCACGAATTGTCCAAACCCCATGACGTTTTTTCGCATGCATGCATCGTCACTCTAGTGGGATCTATGGTGATGCCTTGCATCGTGTGGAAACATCACAGAGCGACATTATTTGGTGCTTTGGTCTGTTCCATAAAATTTCAACCCGGCCACATCACGTGCGATCTATTGTAGTGCACACCAAAGTCTTAGAACATTTCATTCATCGTAAAATTTTCTGATATGTAGGCAAAAAAAGTGTGTGTTATAGTTGTGTTGAACATTTATTTATTGAATTAATTAAATTTGAACTTGGAGTTATAGCGTGCAATTAACTTCTATATAAGAGGTAGGCTTTCTTCCATCTCTATAAATAAAATTCAAATGTTGCTTTGTTATCAGTGATGTCTGGTTGGCCATGCACTGGGAAGCATGCCAACATCAAAGCTTCCAAAATCAACCGGGGTCAAGCGCCCTAACATGCTATCGATGGTGCAGCCGATGACGCTTAAATTAGTTACCGAACATTGGTCTCATGTTTTGCTCTCTGGGGTGCATGTCTTACCTCAGTAGTACCGAGATGGAATTCATGTTAGGAAATTAGCATGCGAGACTCCTTAACTATGGCACTATCAGTTTAAATAATGTGTGATAACATACACGTCTTGAGTAAAAAAGATATAAAAAATTCAATTAATGAATTGTCATGTATATAGGTAGATAGAAAATAATTAGAGGATGATAAATATTGTTACCACATGATAGTAATATATATTAGGAGAGGAATAACACTAGATTGAGTATAATGAAATGGTACTAAATATTTTTGACAACTTGGACCAAAAATATCCCAACCTACTAAACATTTTATATTGGTATGGATTTACACAGATGACCAACACTTCAAAAAATAAAGACCCGAGATAGGGATACTTTGCAATCAAACAATTCAGCCAAAGGGAAGATAACAAACATGAGTGAACTTTGTTATATCAAGTATACAGTATAAATAATTAAATCGATCAACTGACGGCACCATAGAGTGCGTGACAACTAAAAAAATGTACCACACCTCACCTAAACCGACCCCGACATCCAACAACCGTGCCAAGTTGGAATGCATGCAGTTCGATATGGCACTTAACATTCTTTTCGATCGATGCTTGGTTACCTTTTTGGGAAAATCGCTAGGTCACCTACTCCATGGAGTAGCAGCACTCCTTGAACGCCTGGAGGTTATGCTCGAACACGGGGACGAAGGCGTCGACGCTACCGTCGCCGACGTAGGACGGCGCGAGGAAGAGCATCCCCTCCGTCGGGAAGTATGACGGCATGAAATAGCTCGGGCTCCCCGTACCGAAGTCCAGCTCGTAGAACGGGAACGTCAGCCAGCTATCCACCTCCACGTCCGGGCACAACACGTCCTTGCACACGGCGCTGGGCGCGAGCCCCTCCTTCTCGGCGGCACCGGAGGTCGCGAAGTCGACGAACGACTGGAAGTACGCGCCGTCCACCCTCGCCACCTCGTCGTGGATCACCTGCGCGGCGTGCTTCAGGGGCCGGTTCAGGAGGTCACCTACCGTGGCGCGCGGGAACGCCCAGAGAACCATGTTGCCGAAGTACTCCGCCGCCTGTCCGAGCCGGTGGCGCCCGTCGACGGACAGACGAATGGCCGACGTCTCCCCCGGGCTCAGATCGCGGGAGCGTGTCATGGTGCGCCAGAGGTGGGCGAGGATGGTCTCGAACCGGGAGAAGGGGCGGCCGCGCCCCTCCGACGCCTTGGCGCGCAGCCCGGCGATGAAGTCCTTCGAGAAGTGTGCCTTGTGGATGACGATGTTGTCCGCGCCGACGCCATGGTGGCCGACATCAGAGGTTGGTGACGGCCAGTAGTACTCTCTGTTGCGATGGTCATGCTCCACGCGAGGTGACGAGCGGGGCTTGAAGAGGTCCTTGTGGTGGTGCACGGGCGGGGGACCCATGGGCAGCCCCCTGGTGGCGCGTCCCCAGGCGACGAGGAAGTTGCTTGTGGCGTGGCCGTCGGCGGCGACGTGGTTTGAGGTGAACCCGACGGCGAGGGAGCCGCACCGGAACCGGGTGAGCTGCAGCAGCACCACTTCTTCCAGCTCCCCTTCCAGGTCCGGGTGCAGCTTCAGTAGCTCCGGCGTGGGCTTGGCGGGCGCCATGTCCGCCATGTCGGCGTCCACCGACGCCTCCACTAGACGCGCACCGCGGTCGTTGAGGATGAAAGACGGCGTGCCGTCGTCGGGGTTGACGCCAAGCTGCCCAGCAAAGGCCCGGTACTGAGCGAGGACCGCTGCGAGGCCCTTCTCGATGGAGGCCGTGGAGGGCGCCGGTGCGGCGAAGGCGTAGATGATGGCCATCTGCATCCGGAACGTCACCTTGTCGAAGATGGACAGGGGGATGTACTCGGTGGCTGGTGCAGCGCCGGCATTGTAGGCAGGCTTCACGAGCTTGGAGCTCAACACCTTAACCTCCATTGCTATGTGCCGAGCTTGGATTGGACAACAAGTTGCTCTCTTTCGTTTATCAAATTTTGATCGCGAGAGAGGAGGAGTTTACAACAAGAGAACGATGAGAAAGAGGATAAACTCTAGTTAGCTCATACGTCCTTAACTTGTTGCTTGCGGCCTTGTGCTGTGTGTACGATTTTGGTGGTCGCGTGCTGCGCTCTATATAGGACGGTCCAACGCGCGGGAAAACGGTTGGTCGGTTTAATTTAAACAAGAAAGTAGTAAAGTAGTAATACTTTCCCCGTAAGACTATAAAATTATACAATGTTCAGAATCAAATTATACAATGTTTGACCAACTAGTTTGATAAAACTATAAAACTTATATGATACCAAATTAATATTATCAAAATTGTCTTAAAATATACTTTTATAATATACTTATTTTATCCTTTTATTTTCATTGGCCTCGGCCGACGGGTGTGGTTGGATGCTTGTATCAACTTGTTGTTGGCTTTATTTATAAAGCGAAAGCCTGTTTCGAGAGATATTTTATATCATACATATTCATATTATTTTGTCTATTTTTCGTTAAACTTTGCAAAGTTTGACTTGCACGCAAAATTATGCACAACCTAATATGGGATGGAGGATGTATTGTTCAGATTTGCCCTGGCCGCCATTGCTCTCTAGTGTTTGACTATAGCAATAATTTCTTCTGTAGTACCTACTAACGTCTGCAACCACTGAAGAACACCATGCCAGTCCTACTGTACCATACATACATAGAAACCAAGTTCTTAATACATGTACACGACGTGTCTCTAAGTTTTTTAAAATCACTACAAGTATGTAATGCACTAAGCAACTAACCATTGGAAACTTTGGTAGTAAATTTTTGTGGAGTAGGACCTGGCATTTGTTATTTGTGTGAAAACGAGAATATTGTGCTCCTTCCATCTAAAATGCATCGAGAATATATTTAGTCACAAACATTGACAAAGCATATTGATAAAATATGTATATCCACAATACCAATAAATATGAGTAGATTTCACTATAAGATATATTATCTTAATCTATTTATTAAATAATTTAGTTGTATTTTTGGTCAAATTTAGAAAGCTTACACTTTTGACTAAATTTGTACGCCATGTATTTCCGGGATTGGGGGAGTAATATAAGTTTCTTAAGATAACATAGCCATCTCATATTCATATCTTATACATGTTAAAAATTGTCATATCATTTACCAAAACAAACATAGATAAGTTTCAACTCAACATATGGATGTATATTTTGTCAAAATGGCCTTCGATCAATAGCGATTTTCCAAAACAGAAGGTCGACTCTTAGATTACCGATCCACTATATATCCCTCATCTATGTGCCAAACCCTTAGGGTTTCCTGTACCATCACCTCCACATGCTCTTGGATGCCTGACCACACCAACTCATCACCATCAGATCCTTTCGCCACCTTCACGTGTACCCACCATTGTCACCCTCCGTGCACTTCTACTGTCAATGGAGATGTCGAAGAAGTGGCATACCTGCGCCAAGTAAGAGATTCCACCAGCCACCCTTGGTACCCAATCATCGGAGTCGCCACCCATCGAACCCACTTTCTGACTTCCATGATCCTCGCACCAACGCATCCAACCCAAGGTATCACAGTCTTCCCTTTATATTTTTTAGTTAATAAGTATAGATGAAGTATATCTCTAACAATTTATAAATTGCTAGAATGAAAATTCTTATATGAAGTGGACATTGAAAACGGATCGTCAAACTCGGGTGTATGAAACATTTGTAGAGGTCCATGGTCAAGCAGAAGGTGGCATTACAATAGAACTAGCCTATAGAGACACTATTTCGGTCATGTAGTCACACTTTTGTTGCACTTACATAGTTGTAGAGGCATTTCCCCCATTGTCTCAAAAATGTCACAATGTGCACCGTCTTTAAGACTATAGGGTCGTTTTGTAAAATGTGTGTATATGACATAAGGTCACTATGTAAAAATACCACATTGCATTCTGTATCGCTAAGGAATTTTCTAAAGCGTATCTCTTAATGCTTCTACAATAAAATACTCCCTCTACACCGAATTGTTAGGCTGAATTAGTAAAACTCTAGAACCAATGCTTTTCTAATTGGCCCCAAAAATGTAGAGAGAAGTATTCTAGGGTGGTTTCGCACTGCGTGCAAAGAAAACAACTGGGAAGTCAAACGTGTCCAGGAAAAGATGCATGCGGAGAAGTTAATTGGGGTAATTTAGCCTAGTAATTCGGTATCTCTCAAAAAACGCTAGTAGTCCAATAATCCGGTATGGAGGGAGTAGATTAGTATTTAGAAGATGTAGTGGAGAGTACCACTACAAAAATGTCTCTACTGCATGTTTTTGTTGTAGTGTGGTCAACATCTCTAGTTTTATATGTGATCACTTGGGTCATATGAGGAGTGATGGCTGTAAGTGCACAAATCGTTTGTAGCTAGTTTTGAAGTTAAGATATCGATCCCACAAGGAGCCCAAAGGTAAGTGTTTATGGGTCAAGTCTCTGTCACACCCGAAATTGTCACAGGTCTTCGAGTGAATTGACTGTAAGCGTTGAAATAATAATAGATTTTGGATTAAAGGAAGAGTAATATGCACCAAAGGTCCTAAAAGTTTGGACGAAACGTATGCAGGTCCTAAAAGTTTCAACTTGTGTACCGGAGGTCCTAATTCTCAGTTAGTTATGCACTCCAGGTCCTAATTCTCAGTTAGTTATGCACTGGAGGTCCTAATTCTCACGTATAGCCCTGGCTACAGTGCACATGGATCTGAGAATTAGGACCTCCGGTGCATAAGTTGAAACTTTTAGGACCTACATACAGTTTCATTCGGACTTTTAGGACCTCCGGTGCATTTTACTCTTAAAGGAAAATATGGAGGTTAAGGTGTTGAGCTCCAATTAAGATCATGGAGTCACTAGACGATTAAGATCCTTCATGTTGCTTAGCAATTAAGCTCCTTGGATCGGGCTAATGTAATAATCTCGGTGGTTCCTCGTGATCCTCGAGTCAAACTAGTTTCCCATTGATATCCCCGTGCCACTCAGGGGTGGCTTTCTATCTATGTAGAACAAAGTATCATATTGTCTGGGCCCTTAATCGGACAACAGGCATTAAGCATCCCACAGATAGTCAAGCACACATAATATAGTAATTAAAATCAACCACAAATTTAATGAAAATTATATAGGCACATCACATCTCACCAATCCCCTATATCTCCCACGTCCAAGGGAACTTACTCACACATGAGAGAAGAAAGCATCAGCAATATAATTAAATAAAGTGAGTTCTTGATATTACCATGGAGATCCACAATAAGAAATAGAAATAAATCCAAAACAATTCAAGATAGGAAGAACAATCTCAAACCCTAGTCTTCCAAGGTGGAGATCTCTCTCTATCTCTCTCTCTCTCTCTCTCTCTCTCTCTCAAGTACAAGTAATGGATATGGAGGTGTGGTGGCTAGGAGATCTAAGATCATGGAGCGAGATGAAGAACGTCTTCCCCTCCTTCTCCGGATCTCTTCTTTCTCCCTTCTGGATGGGATGGCGGCTCGCGTGTTCTACTTTTATCCTCTGCCTCTTCACGAAAGTTGTCCCTTTTAATAAGACGAAGAAGATGGCAGATATACAGCGGGAACTATATGTCCAAAAAAATATTCCCGTCGTATAGTTGCTCGTTAAAACTTCAGTAAACTCCCCTCGATTGCTTCCAAAAAGAGACTTTCTTGTTTTCGTCTGAATATTGTGTTTTTATTGTTAAATCCCTCTGTCACTACTAGGAAAACAGCTATAGGTAATCAGCACATCCGTGGCTCACATGGTTGAAGTGCCCCACGGCTAAAACAGGCGTGGCTCACCTGTGGGCAGTGCCCTACTAGTAACTAGAACAACCGTGGCGCACATGACTATTGTGGCATCCCGCAAAAACCACTACTAGAAAATCGCGTTGTTTTTGTGCATTGCATCATCATGACCGCATGCTCATGTCATCATGCCACCTTGCATTTAAGCATCGTCATGTCATCATGCATTTGTTTGTCTGAAACTATTTTCGAAACGCCTAGTTTTGTTTTCTAAATAGTCCCGTCTCTATTCAAATTAAAACCCGGGTCTCCGGAATATTTTGTTTCGTCTACCAACGGATTTCAAACGCCCCGTTTTAATTAATAAAATATTTATTTTATTTTTAGGGGGCAGCCAAACCGGGCCGATCCGACCCAGTCGGCCACCCCCAAAAATTCCCCAGACCTTTTACTGCCTAAACCCTTTTCCAACCCCAACCTATTCTACCCACTCTGCCTCCACCTCACCCCACCCAATCCCCTCTCGCCACCTCATCTCTCATCTCTCCCCCACCCAATCACCCGCTGCCACCTCACCTAACCCCACCTCTCTCACCCCCACTCCCCTCCACCTCACCCGCTGGCCCCACCCACACCACAACACTCACACACACACACAGCAACACACCCAGGAGCACCCCACACACTGCCACCACGGGCCCGCTTCCCCACCTACCGCGCCTGGCCCACCTGCCCCAATCCCCACCTCCCCACTCGCCCCGTTCCTCCTGGAACCCACCCCGCACGCGCCTTCCTCGCGGACCAGAGACGCCGCCGCCCACGCGTTTCCACCTACCATCCCGAGCGCCTCCCTGCTTTGATCCATGGCGGTGCTGCCGCCGCCCTCGCTCCCTCCCGCGGCCGCACACCTCTCCACCCCGGCTGCCGTCCAGGCCGCTCTCCACGCCCCGGCACAGTCGCCGTCAACCCCTTCTGGCTCGCCCGGCCACGCATCGAGGTCAAGCACCACCGCCGCTGCCCGAGCTCGCCCAGGCCGCGACGCCATCGCCTTGGCGTCGCCCCTGCAGCGCCCGTCCACCGCCTGGCCTCTGCCCCCTGGCCTCATCGCCGCGGCCGCCCTCCTTCGCCCTGCCGTTGCCCGCTCCGGCCGTCCTCCGTGCTGGCCAGCAGCATCGCCGCCCTCCTCTCCTCCCGGCAGTGCCACCTTCCTCCCCGTCGAGTGTGGCATCCCGCAAAAACCACTACTAGAAAATCGCGTTGTTTTCGTGCATTGCATCATCATGACCGCATGCTCATGTCATCATGCCACATTGGATTTGAGCATCGTCATCATCTTGCATTTGCTTGCATAAAACTATTTGCGGAAAAACCTGTTTTTGTTTTCTAAACGCCCCGTCTTTGTTCAAACGCAAAACCCGGGTCGCCGGAATATTTTGTTTTGTCTGCTATCGGTTTGCAAAAGCCCGGTTTGAAATAAATAAAATAGTTAATTATTTTAGTGGGGCAGTCGAACGGGCCGATTCGACCCGAACGACCACCCCCAAGAATAAAATCGGTCCAGCTTAGACCCCACCCCAAATCTTTTCTTACCCCAGTCCTATCCACCCACCCTCCAGCCACCTCACCCCACCCAATCCTCTCTCGCCACGTCACCTCTCCCCTCTCCCTATCCTATTAAACCCTGCCACCTCACCAGGCTGAACCGCTCCCCTCCCCACCTTCTCTCCCCTCTGGCCCCACCCTGCTGCCCCATTCCCACCCCCACATGCCTGCCGCCCCGGTCCCACCTTCCCTGGACCCACCACGACCGACCTCCCCACCGCCCACCAACCCCCGCGTCGTCCTCCTCCCGCAAGCCCGACGCCTCCCCCACCCGGCCGTCCCTGCCTCCACCCCACCTCGCCGCTCGCCGTCCTCCTCCCCCCTGTAGAGCCGCCGGTCGCTCCTCTCGCACCCCGCCGACCGCCACCGCCTCCCCTTCCCTCTCCGCCGGCCCCTTCCTCTCCGCCGCCTCTGCCCGCCTCTTCGCCCTCTGCAGCAGCCCGCCGCCGTCCGCAGGAGCTCCCCCGGCCGCCTCCTCAACCCCCTCGGCTCGTGACAACCTTTCGATCCAGCCGCCTCCAGCATTGTTCTCCGACCGACCTCAACCCTCGCCCGACCCTCGCCCCGGCGCTGCCAAACTCCGGCGTCGACCCGCCACCGAGCCGCTCCCGTCCTCCTTCCTCCGTGAGCTCGTCCCTTGCCCGCATCGCCGCCCGGCGCTCCCTCTCTGCGTCACCGCGCGCCCGACCTCGCTTCGCCCGCTGAACCCCTCCCGTCTCCCTCGGTTCCTCTCCGCCGGCCCGCGTTCTCTTCGCCTGCAGGCTCTGCGGCCGCCGCCGCGAGCACCCCCTCGCCTCTGCCCTCCACGACGCCCTTCCCCCCCTCGTCGAGTTCTGCTGCGCCACCGCGGCCTCCGCCCGCTCTCCACGACCGGCCCTCCCGCCGGCCTGCGCGCGCCGCCCTCGAGCCGTCTCCCTCCGCGCCCTCGCCGGGCACCGATCCTCTTCCCACCTCCCTGCGAGCAACCTCGGGACCGAGCCCTCCTCCATCTGCAGAAGCCGGGGAGCGCCGCCCGGCGTTGCAAGATGGTGTTGTCCAAGGCCATATCCCATGCGAGATTAAAGGGCCAAGATAGTCTCTTCAACAAGACCCATTGATTTGATGCGCGCCTTGGACACCAAGATCTCTGGACGTCGAGACCCCGAACCGAAGGCCGATCCGTGCAGTGCCGCCAAGATCTCCGAAAAACCCTGGTACCGGACAAATTCTCCATCGACCTCGAGAACGCCTACGCGGAACGGCAAGATCGCCACACGGACGCGAACCCCAAGACCCCGAGGCCCCGAGCCGAAGACCGATCCGAAGCGCCAAGGCCTTCGACAGGGAACCGACAAGATCACCGCGGAACTCCAAGGTCTACTTCGAAGTTTGCCGGACGCCGAGTACTTCGCCCCGGACACCTATACCCTGAACGACAAGATCTCCTTCCCGGACGTCGAGCTCGCCGGGAACCCGGATGCGACAAGATCTACCCCGTTGTCCGAGAACGCGTCCGCCGAGACCGATCCCGTCGAACCTGGACCCTGTCGAACCCCGAACCCCCCGGAACCCCAAGTTCGTCGAGACCCCCTAATGTGTGACCCCTTCTTCCCGAGCCCTATTTTTATAAATGTAATAACAAATGGTTGCATAAAATTGTCATACTCGCATGCATATTGGTGTGGTTTGGGGGCCTTATGCCGATTCACCATATAATTAAATATGGGGCCCATATGCGGGCAAATCTAGCCTCATATTGGCCTCATTTAAATTTGTGCATCGAACCGGTACCATATCTTGCCATGTTAAGACAACATTTAATTTGAGGGGTAGATAAATAACATGAGCCATCTAATTAATTGTCGGGACCCCGGTTCCGCTTAATATGACCTAATTGCATCGCACCTTTGCCATGTCATGCATCATACATGCATCATGCCCGATCTTTTGCCGTAGTATTAAATATTGCATCCGGTGTTTATTCTAGTGTTTTGCTTCTTCGCGGATAAGGCCGTTGAGTTGATGTGAGCTTCGCCTCGATCTTCGGTTGAACCTTCGACAATGTTTTCAGGCGAGCATCTCCCCCTTTCTACCTATCTTACTTTATAGTATTTATTCCCTCCTGTTGATCTATTGCTATCTGTGTTGCGATGCTCTAGTCCCGTACCCGTGATATCCCTTGCAGCCCTATATTGCCTTGGACACATCCTATTACCTGATGTTTGGTAGATAGTTGGACTTGCGCGTCGTAGTCGCTTGCTCAAGTGCTGTTGCGTGTCGTCAAGTACCTCAGTTGTTGGAAGTCTGCCATATGTTTATGTTGGAGATGATCATGGCTTTACTTTTCGTTCACTTTAATTACTGTTTAACAACTAAAATTGAAGTAAGTAAGCAGAGGCATCGGTGGGTGATAGATAATGTTGGTTTCCGACCGCCCACTTGTGTCCCGTAGGACCCCGAGCTCTTGGCCTTTAGAGATCGGTAGCGCTAACCACAGGTGGGGAGATATGGGCCCCCCATTGATTAGTACCTGATTTCAAAGTATTGTACTGGGGGCCACAAACTAGTTTGAGGTTTTATTTACTATCCTGTACTTATGCCATGCTTTACTGCTTTATTTACGTTTGTGCGAGGAGCACACTGTACTGTTTAGGAAGCGGAGTGTTTTCGCGGTATCGACAGTCCCAGTTTTGGGATTTGCTGTCGTTTACAGCCACTGTCGCAAACCCTAAGTCCGTCTCGGAGACCGGCCGACTTTGTTGCGGGTAGACTTAGTGGGGTGGCCCCCCGTGCTTGCTTTGGGTCTGGGAACGTCATGACTTAGGCCCCGCCGACATACCGATGGGTGTATGTTAGCGATCCGCAAAAGGGTCAAGTGCTTGTGGATACTTTGGTGCACCCTCAGGTTAAATCTTTTCGAGAAGCCGTGTCCGCGGTTATGGACGACTTGGAGCACAGTGCTTGATCATAGACAACTATAACTAAAGTTTACTGTTATAATTTGACTTGTACCCGATATGACTAGTAATCAGCTTCACTACAACGGAATGGCTAAATAGAAGTACCAACAACTGCTGGGTTTTGGGGTTATCTCATGCTAATTGTATCTGACTAGTAAGTGTTGCAACTATCACGGAATGGTCAACTAAAAGTGCCCACTGCTTACTTTATCAGGATGAATATCTAAACCTGACTAGTAATTGCTGCAACGATAACTGAATAAATAAAACTGCCAACTGTGTGAGTTCCTCGGTTGACTTCCTAGTGTGGTCTCGAGGGGGAATACCAGGATGGGATTGTTTGGTGTTAGAATCAGGCTGGTTCTGGATAGGTCTTTCTTTCCCCTCTCTGATAGCCGCCAGTTATATCGAGTCTCTATAGGTTGTTTAGTGCTTGCTGCTTGCCGCTTGATCCACCATACCTATGTGAGGACCTTGAATTCTAGCCTCGCGGTGTCTTGGCCTCGATCTTGGCTCCTCTTTTTCCTTTGCCTTTGTCGGCACCCCTTTTGTTTAAGCAGGTTTGAGATCGACGCCGTTAGCAGGGTCACCCTTCCGGCTTGGCCTGGGTAGGGTTATGGACGCCATTGGTTATTCTTCAGGGCTCTTAGCCCCATTTGCATCTTGTCCGTAGTCGGACGCTGTGTCATTTTCAAGGTGATTTGGATCTTCGTATTGTATATCTGTATTTTTGACTCATGGAGTCGTGTTGTATATATATATGTTCTGTGGGTCCCATCGAGGACTGTTGTGTGATGTTATTACTTCGTTTTCCACCCGCACGAAAGTGCCTGGTGGGCACCTTTGAATCGTTTCTATGCGGGTTTGGCGGGATTCGCTAAAACTTGCATAGGTCCGATTCTAAGAGTGTTACATCGAGCCACCTCCGCCCCTACGCGCCTTCCTCCTCGCCTGCAAGCCCGTCGAGCGCCTCCTCTCCGTCGTCGCGGCGACCCCTCCCTCGCCACCGTCCTTCGCCGCGCTGGCCTCGCTTGTCCTCGCCTGCGTCCGACCGTGGCCAGCCTGAGCCGCCTCTGCGCCGACCGTCCTGGTTCCGTCTGCCTCGTCTTCTGCACGTGCGCGTGCCTCTGCTGCTGCGTGCGTCCGCGAACCTGGGCATCCGCGTCGTCTTGGAGCTCCTTGTCGCCAACCGCCCGCTAACCCTGCTCCGACCGTGTTCCCCTGCACACGCCTGAACGCCCAAGAGGCCTCCTTATGTCCCTGCCTACCTCTGTGTGAGGCCTTGTTGTTTGCTCGTTGTCGGGTGAAGTGTTGGGCTGGTTCAAGTCAACAGAAGGTTGCTCGTTCCCGAGTTTCTCTCAAGATCTTCGGTGAACCTGCTACGTCTGTCTCGGGACTTTGTGCGTGTGAACCAACTCGTGGACCCCAAGACCGGCACGCCAAGATCGCCCACACGGATCTGAAGCCCGATCCGAAGACCCCTGATTCGAAGATAGATTCCGTCGAGACCGAACCCGGGCATGCCAAATTCTTCGACCCGAAGGACACAGATGCGACAAGTACTTCTTCCCGGATCGGATGCCCGAGAACCCGGACGCCAAGTTCTTCACCCCGAATGCCAAGACCGACCCGATACGACGACCTGACAAGACCTTCGTGACGACAAGATCGGCACCAACCAGGGCGAATCCGATGCGCCCGGCGCCGAACCAAGTTCTTCTTCTCGGATGCGACAAGATCTACTCCGTTGTCCGAGAATGTTTCTGCCGAGACCGATTCCGTCAAACCGTTCCCCCCGTCGAACCCTATCAAACCCCGAACCCCCTGGAACCAAGATCGCCGAACCCTTATGTGTGACCCCCTTTATCCGAGACCCTATTTTATAATATTACATTATCAAACTTGTTGCATATAAATCATTCTTGGCGCATGCATATTTGTGTGGTTTGGGGGCCTTATGCCGATTCACCTTATAATTAAATATGGGATCCATATGCGGGCAAATCTAGTCGTATATTGGTCCCATTTAAATTTGTGTAGCGAACCGGTGCTATCTTTTGCCATGTTAAGACAACATTTAAAATGTGGGGTATCTAAACAACATGAACCTAGTAAATAATTATCGGGACCCCGGTTCCGCTTAATATGACCTAATTGCATCGCAGCTTTGCCATGTCATACATCATACATGCATCATGCCCGATCTTTTGCCGTAGTATTAAATATTGCATCCGGTGTTTATTCTAGCGTTTTGGTTCTTCGCGGATAAGGCCGTTGAGTTGATGCGAGTGTCGACCCGATCTTCGGTTGAACCTTCGGCAATGTTTATCAGGCGAGCATCTCCCCCTTTCTACCTATCTTACTTTTATAGTATTTATTCCCTCCTGTTGATCTATTGCTATCTGTGTTGTGATTCTCTAGTTTTCGTACCCGTGATATCCCTTGCAGCCTTATATTGCCTTGGACACATCCTATTACCTGTTGTTTGGTAGATAGTTGGACTTGCGTGTCGTGGTCGCTTGCTCAAGTCTTTGCGTGTAAATCCGATTACGATTGTTGGAGTATTGCCACATGTTTAATGTTGGAGATGATCAAGACTTTAATTATTGTTTAATAACTAAAATTGAAGTAGGTAAATGCGAGGCAATTGGGCAATAGATGTTATTTGGTTTTTAACCATCCACCTGTGTCCCGTAGGACCCCGAGTACTTGATACCTGTTCCTTGAATATTCGCGCTATCCACATCCGGGAGGATTACGGGACCCCCCCCTGAGCCAGAGCTTGATTCATTCTTATTTCTTGGGGCCAAAAACTAGTTTGAGGTTTTATTTACTATCCTGTACTTATGCCATGCTTTACTGCTTTATTTAAATTGTGCGAGGTTGTAGCATCCCAGTTGTCTAACATCTGTAATGCTACTTGATCTAGTAATAAAAGGGCCACTTCCTACATATAATTGTTGCATCATCATCATGTCATGTTCATGTCATCATGCCACCTTGCATTTGAGCATCATACAAAAACCCTTTTGTTTTGGGTCTTATCTCATATGCATTAATATTTGTATTTGTCTCTTGATATTGTATTTGGTTCTTGATATATTGTTCAAATGCCCAAGTTGAGTTGGGGGCATGTCTTTTATTGACTCCACCACCTTTCTTCACCACCTTATATTTTTTTCCACCATCCAATTAATATGAGCTGGCATTTATTTGAGTTTACCTAGCTCATGTGGGTTGGGTGGATCCATTACCAATCCTTTTGCTTGGCCCTTACTCCAACTTTGGAGGATGCAAATAAATAAATGCCATGAGATATTGTTTTGTTTTCACAGGATAATACCTAGCATTTAATGCAGCTGCATGGGCCATGCAGAACCACCACATCCAAGCCATCTGGTTTATAATTTTGCAATCCTTGGAGTGGGTCTTTTCTCTTATCTTACTCTCTCCTTCCCTTTTGCTTGATCTAGCTAGAGCAATGCAAGCATCACCTCTTTACTTGTCTTTTGAATTTCTTTTGTTTTCTTGCATAGATCATCTCTCTCTCTCTTTGCTTGACCTTGATAGTTTGATCTTGTTTTGTCTTGTCAAACACTCAACCTTACCCTCTCTCTACCTCTCTAGCTAACTTTAAACCTACCCCCTAATCACCATACCCTACCCTTCTCTTTAACCCCCTCCCTCTTATTTAATCCTCTCCCTAAACCCTACCCCCTCTAAACTTTTCCTCTCTCCCTCTAATCCCTAAGCCTTCCCTCTCTCTCGGCCTCTCCCTACCTCGATGCCATGCAGGCTGCACCCCAGCTACCTCCTACCCCATCTAAGCAAACCCTAGCCGAGCCACCCTCCCTCCTACCCTAGACCTCCTACCCGAGCCTACCTCTCTCCCTCTCTTTTCTCCCTGCCCTAGGGGCCCCTCTAACCGAGCCTACCCCTGCCCCCTTGCACTCGCCGACCCCACTTGGCAGCCCTCCCTCAGCCCTGCCTGCGCCACCCCCTGGCCCCATGCCGAGCACGTGAAGGAGGGGTGCAAAAAGGTGGCCGAAGCCACCTTCCCCTCCCCCACGCAATCCTCACCTGCCCCCTCCCGTTCTTATCCACCCATCTACTCCCACCTTGCCCTCTGCCCCTTCCAGATCCCCCAGAGACCCTGCCTCACCTCCCTTCTCCCTCCCCACCACCATCTACCCCGACACCGACGGCTCCCTCTCGTCGACGTCGATCGAGGCGGCGGGCGCGACACTAAGGTTGTCGGTGAAGCCGTGTGGAGCCGCTGCTTCACCCAGTTCACGGAGCCATGGAGGAGGAGAGCGTCAGGCCGAGGAGCACCAGCGCCGCCGATGAAACCCTAGCTCCCCAGTGCGTCAGCCTCCTCGCAGATCGGCAGTCCCTCCGGCCAAACCTTCACCTCTGACGGGATCCTGGTGAGCTCCTCGATCCCCTGGACATGCTCCCTTGCCCTCTCTTGCCCCGTAGTGTCGCCGCCGTCCTGCGCTCTGCGCGCCGCAGCGTCGCGTCTGGCGGCAAAGACACCATACAGCTCTTTTCGCCTCTGTTCATCGCCTTGTGCGCTCCTCCCGCTAGCACCCGAGCAGATGTTGTAGGCCATGAACCCCTCTTCGTTTCGTTTTAGGGTCGTGGCGTTTAGGCGACGGCGTCATCGCCGTCGATCAAACCGGCCAGATCACGCGCAAGACCGCGTCCAGCACAACCGATGCATGTTTTGCGTTTAGGTCCCTATAGATTCTCCCTAAACCCGCCGTCCCGTAGCCCCACCGGTCGGTGGAATTTTTATAAAAGGGCTCCCCGTTTCTCAAAACCAACCGCGGTCCGGCCTCCACGTGCTTGCGCCCGTTGCGGCGCCAGCGTGTGGAAAACCTACCGTGTCCCCACCTGACTGCGGTTAGCAAGGTGGGTAACAAAAGTTTTGGTTGTGCATTTAAATTCAAAACTGATTCAAATTAATTCAAATTCAAATATAAATCTGATTTCAAATAACTTTTCAATTATAAATCCAAATAATGCAAATGATATATGAATTTGAATCAGAAAAATGTGAGGATTTCAAATATGCTATTCAAATTACCTTTTGCACATTTAAAATTCCAAGTTGAGTAAATTACAACAAATGCCACTAGAACTTAATAAATTAATAACTTTTGATTTATAACTCCGAATTTAACAAATGATATGTCTAAAATGATCAGCTCGACGAGACCTTTCTGTTTATGCTATCCATGACTTCAATTGCAGAATGCATCATATAAATATAAAGTATACAACAACTATTATGACAATAAAATGTGACCAAAACTCAATAAAATGATTTATTCTTGTATTCCACACCTCACCCATGCCATGCTACTTTATTTCCATGCAAATTGTGCATCATTCATCATGGCATGATTGTTTGCTTGTCGCATTTTATTCATATGCTTGCGCTCTTTATTTATGTTGGCCCTTGTTTGTTTGGTTCTTCTTCGAATAGACACTGAGCAGGGGATATATCAAGAGAACCAGGAGCACTACCCAGATCCGTCTCTCGCTTCAACTGAGTTGCCAGGCAAGCACTACCACATGCTTGCATACATACAGTACCTACTGCCTCTACTTATTCTTGCACCATTGAGTCGCGATTGCATTAAATTGAATCCCAAGTATTGCATAGCCTT
Organism: Avena longiglumis; assembly: GCA_030063025.1. Taxonomy (NCBI): domain Eukaryota; kingdom Viridiplantae; phylum Streptophyta; class Magnoliopsida; order Poales; family Poaceae; genus Avena; species Avena longiglumis. The sequence continues at coordinate 19,112,582 of CP125975.1, forward strand.
TACTTTTAGACCCCACCAAGCTTGTTCCTCCATCCCATGAGCCATTACTACAGAAGTTGTTTGAGCCATGCGAGTCGTAGAACAGCATGTGTAGGGTATGTGAGAGTCGGATGGATAACGAGGTACCTAAACAACTTAACTTGAGTAGTAATGGGATAACTAATGAAAGTGGCACCGGTGAGCAACATCTGCTATTTTGGTTTTTCCTGCTCACTTGTGTCCCGTAAGACCCCGAGTACTTGATTCCTGTTCCAAGATTATTCGCGCTATCCACATCCGGAGGCTTATGGGACCCCCTGATCGAGCTTGATTCCGTCTTATTTCTTGGGGCCACAAACTAGTTTGAGGTTTTATTTACTATCCTGTACTTATGCCATACTCATTTCTTGACGATTGTGCGAGGAGCACCTGTCTTTATTTAAAGCGGAGTGTTTTCGCGGTATCGACAAGCCCAGTCACACTTTCAGGTTCCTAGTCGTTTACAGCCATTGACGCAAACCTTGAGGCCGTCTCGAAGTCAGCTAACTTCGTTGCGGGTCTACTCAATGGGGTGGCCCCCTGAAATAATTCTGAATCCTGCGATTGCTTTGTCGTGAAGGCCTCGTTGGGTTTTGATTTGGTTTTTCCGAGGTTGATCGAGTGTGTGTTGCTATTTGTGCACCCTGCGGTAAAACTTTCTAAAGCCGTGTCGCGATTATGGACGACTTGGAGCCGATTTCTCGATCATAGACAAGCATAACTAAAGTACCGTTTAATCGACTAAGTAATTTGACTAGTAAATAGAGCAACAACCATGGAATGGTTAATAAAATTGCCAACGGATGGGGGTTGTTCGTCGCTTCCTCGTTGGTAGCGAGGAGGAGGATGGATCGATGAAATTACTGTATCACTTGTTGCCATTAATTCACGGACATCCGTCTATCTTTGGTTGACGGATGGTTAGCAGTATCTATAGAACTGTTAGGGTTTATCTTTTGCTGCAATTCGTCACCCAGGTTGTGTCCCCTTTAGAGGCATAAAGACTTCTTGAGTACCCTTAGGGTCTCACGATAAATTATTGGTTCGGATGAGCAGGTACACTCGCGGGGCGGATCTTTGGGTGGAAGAGGCGATGATATGGGCAACGATCGTTCGGTGTAGAGATTCCGAAGCGAGGATCCGTGAGATCTAGGCGGGATGTGCTTATCGTGGCATCTTATGCCGATTTGCTTCTTATCCGTACTCGAACTTGTTTTGCTTCGCTTGATACTCGATGTGATGTATGAGGAATTATCCTAAAATATTATACCTATCTAGGTCATTTGAATCTTGCCGTATGGCGTTGCTATATTCCTTTCTTTCTAGATGGAATGGCTCGATGTACTTTTGTATGGTGGCTTGCATACATACTCATTTGTGTGTAGTTGATCCCTTCGCCGGAATTCGCCGCCGTCTGGTCGATGAATTGGAAGTGGTTGGGACGGACGAAAGGTCTACCGTGAGTGGCTTTTGGGGCCCCAAGTACTATCTCAACCACTACCGTTCATCCGGGCTTGTATCTAGGGCGTAATTCACCGAGGTAGTTACAATTGGTATCGAGCCATCCCGACCTTCGAGGTCTCACCAGCAGTCGTTGTCGGTCTAGCAAATATTTTGGTAGTTATGTATACTAGGGAAAAACAAAAGCGAGTAGGACTGCTTCCACTTTTCTTCTTACCCACCCACCCACCCTTTTCTGGTAAGGAAGTGCAACGTTTTCAATCCTCTTCTTAAAATTCAAACTAGGATTCACGTGTTCTGGGTTTCCGTAGTACCATAGGTGTGTGTGTGTGTAATTCCTTGTCTATCTGTTGTATCCAAGTTGTTATCTAATCAGCCTTTGGTTGTCAACTGTTGGTACATTCCATACCGACAGGCTTTTGCAAACCGACGCAATCTGTCTTACTCTTTGTATCCGACGTTATCCTGTTTGGGGTGTTTGTTTCCGTAGTTACCAATCTCTAGGTTCAACGTGAGAAGAAGGGGTTAGGATATGTGTTCCACTTGTTCATGTGCGGAGTAATGATTTGAGTGCGGGATGGAGTCGCGACCATACCACTACTCTTATCATTCGCTTTTGTATATTGAATCGGTAGAGTCACTAATCTTGATTCGTTAAGTGATTTTGCGCATCTATTGGTATTTTAATGCCGAAATTGTGGAAAAATTTTCTTTGATATATCTGTGTACCACACTCCTTTTCAGTCGTGTGCGATATGCTTAATATCTTTTAGGTGGTTTGAACTTTGTTGATATTTTAATATCATCTCAGTAAATGGTATCCTTTAATCTTGGTTAATTCCATCTTGGTACTATTTTGGATTATTATCATTCTCCATTATAGTACTGAATTGTGTTTTATATCAATCACAGGATGGCTCCACCACGCCGTTCTGATGAGGACATACCACAGGCTGGGCTCGCGTTGTCAAACATCGCCAATGCCTTGGCGACAATGCGTGAGAACCAACAACGCTTTGAGGAAAGTGTTGGAGGCAGTTTGCTCCACTACCTCCACCTCCCAAGCGAGGAGACATCAAAGCTTCACGAAATTCAACCCTCGCCCGGTTTGATGTTTACGATCGACCCTTTGGGCCGGTTGATTGGTTGCGTGAGATGTCAAGGTTGCTCGAGGCTGCGATGTTCTGGCGGTAGTGGGTGAAGTGTGCTACTCACCTTACGAAGGAGATGCAGCTCTGGTGGGAGAATTACTTGAAGGCAAGTTGCCTTTGGTTTCACCTACTTGGGAAAGGTTCACTGCAGCTTTCAAAGAGCGGTTTATCGAAATTGTTATGGAAAGGATGAAGGAAGCTTTTCTCAACCTTAAGCGAAATGATAACGTCAACACCTACATCAGAACTTCATGAATCTTTCTCGTTATGGTGGCGATGAGGTATCGATGACAAGAAGAAGCAAAGAGGTTCGAGCAAGGGCTCAATGCATCAATCAAGTATGCAATCACACATGCAAGGCGCATCTTTCACGGAACTACAGACACGTACCGCAAGAGGAAGCAAGTAGGCAAGTGTTTGAGGAGTCCAAGAAACACAACCGTGATGCATCAAGCTCTTCAGCTATGGCAGCTCCTTCTAAGCGGCGTGTGGGTTCCTAACACCCCACCGTCGCTCCCGGCTCCACCAAGACCCGCCAGTTACACGTCAAGGCCACTAAACTCCATCACCGCTGCTCCGGGGCTACAACCACCACTACCACGAGCGCTGGCGAGTCCACAGCTACGTTGCTCCACATCCACCTGGTGTCTGCTTCACGTGTGGAGATCCTGGACATCTGAACTGGAACTGTCCGTTGAAAAACAAAGCTCTTCCTCCACCCCCGCCAAGATCTGCAGCAAGCTCTCCTTTGGTTCGTGCACCACCACCTCGGTCTCTCAACATCAACACCAAGCCCGGGTCTACGGTTGCTCGTGCCAACTGTGTCAACGCCGCTCAAGCTGAGCATGCACCTGGAGTTGTGATGGGTATGCTTTCCGTTAACTCAGTCCCTGCACGAGTTTTGTTTGATTCTGGTGCATCGCATTCATTTGTTTCTCACAAGTTTGCAAATGAAAACGAGTTAGCAATGGATCCTCTTCTTAAGCGGTTAATGGTTCTTTCTCCTGGAGCAACAATGGCAACTGCTAAAATCAGCCATGGCAATCAAATTGAGATTGGTGGCTCTTCATTCTCGGCTTCCTTAATTGTTCTGGGCAATTTTGACATTGATGTCATCTTGGGCATGGATTGGTTAACAGCAAATGCAGCTGTGATTGATTGTGCTGAACGCTCAGTTTCTTTGAAGATTCCTGAAGGCCATATAGTCTTTTCTCCAAGTCTGACTCCTGCTGTCCAGCTTTTCTCTTTGGCGGCTCTGAATGATGATGCTATGGAAGCTATTCAGAGTGTACCGGTGGTCTGTGAGTTCCCAGATGTTTTTCCTGAAGAGTTGCCGGGTATGCCTCCGGATCGTGAGGTTGAGTTTGTAATTGAGCTTGAACCTGGAACGACTCCTATCTCCAAGCGGCCTTATAAAATGGGTCCTTCTGAGTTGGCTGAACTCAAACGACAACTTGATGAACAAGAGAAGTTGGGTTTCATTCAACACAGTACTTCTTCTTGGGGTAGCCCAACAATCTTTGTGAAGAAGCGTGACAGAACCGATAGACTTTGTGTTGACTATCAGGCTCTCAATGCTAAAACCATCAAGAACAAATATCCCCTTCCGCGGATTAATGATCTCTTCGATCAGCTAGCTGGAGCTGTGGTATTCTCTAAGCTGGATTTGAGGAGTGGTTATCACCAAATAAGGATTCGCAAGGAAGATGTGCCTAAAACAGCTTTCACCACCCGCTATGGCCTGTATGAGTACACGGTCATGTCTTTCGGTCTCACCAACGCACCTGCTACCTTCTCGAGGCTTATGAACTCGGTTTTCATGGATTACCTTGATAAGTTCGTTGTGGTATATCTGGATGACATCCTGGTCTATTCTAAGTCCAAGGAAGAGCACGAAGAACACCTTCGGTGTGTCCTGAACAAGCTTCGCGGGAACCGCTTGTATGCAAAGTTCTCAAAGTGTGAGTTTTGGCTGCCTGAAGTAACCTATCTTGGTCATGTCATCTCTTCCAAGGGCATTGCAGTCAACCCGGAAACTGTGAAGACAATTGTTGAATGGCTTCCTCCTGTTAATGTCAAAGAAGTGCGGAGTTTCCTTGGTTTGGCTAGTTATTGCCGCCTGCTCGTTGAACTTCTCGAAGATAGCGAAGCCTCTTACCGATCTCCTCAAGAAAGGCAAGAAATACCTTTGGACTCCTGCATGTCAAGCAAGTTTTGAGACACTCAAAGATAAGCTAACTTCCACACCAGTCTTGGTTCCTCCGGATATATCTAAGCCTTTCCAGATATTCTGTGACGCCTCTTTGCAAGGATTGGGTGCGGTCCTTATGCAAGAGAAGCAAGTGGTTGCTTATGCCTCTCGTCAGTTGAAGACGCATGAGATCAACTATCCCACACATGACCTCGAGCTCGCAGCAGTTGTCTTTGCTTTGAAGCTATGGAGGCACTACTTGCTTGGCAACCGATGTGAGATCTTTTCTGATCACAAGAGTTTGAAGTACATCTTCACTCAGCCTGATCTCAACCTTCGGCAGAGGAGATGGATTGAAGCAATCAATGATTTTGATTTGACCATCAACTACACTCCGGGCAAAGCTAATGTCATGGCCGATGATCTTAGCCGCAAAGCTTATGTCAACAACCTCATGATGGAAGAACAACAGCCTCTCTTGTGTGAGGAATTCCGTCAGCTCAACCTGGAAATTGTGGAACAAGGGCATCTCCTGAACCTTCTGGCTACTCCTCTCTTGGAAGAAAAGATTCGCTCTCGTCAGCTTGGTGATCCGCACACCAAAAAGATCATCTCTAAACTTGAGCTTCCGAAGTATGAGTCCTTCCACGTTGATGATCAAGGCACGCTTTTCTTTGAACACCGGATGTTTGTTCCGAACTAGCCGGGTTTGAGAGAGCAAGTTCTCAAGGAGGCGCATGATTCGGTTCTTTCTATCCATCCTGGCAGCACAAAGATGTACATGGACTTGAAAACACAATATTGGTGGCCTGGGTTGAAACGATATTGTGCCAAGTATGTCTCAGAGTGTGATGTTTGCCGCATAGTGAAAGCTGTCCATCAGAAACCTTTCGGTCTTCTACAGCCATTGAAACCTCCGGAATGGAAATGGGAGAAAGTAGAGATGGACTTCATCACTGGCTTTCCAAGGTCGCAGAAGGGCAACAATGCAATCTTTGTTGTCATCGACAGGCTTTCTAAAGTGGCTCATTTCTTCCCCGTCAAGGAAACAATTTCTGGAATTCAGTTGGCTGAGCTATCAACAGAATTGTCTCTCTGTATGGGGTTCCGCTTGAGACCAGTTCAGACCGTGGAAGCATCTTCACTTCAAAGTTCTGGGAAAGTTTCCAAAATGCTTTGGGAACAAAGTTGAACTTCAGCACTGCTTACCACCCTCAGTCGCAAGGACAAGTTGAAAGGATCAATCAGATTCTGGAGGATATGCTTCGTGCTTGCGTCATCTCTTTTGGCATGAAGTGGGAGGAATGTCTTCCTTATGCTGAATTCTCTTACAACAACAGCTTCCAGAAGAGTCTGAAGATGGCACCATTTGAGGCTCTCTATGGTCGCAAGTGCAGAACTCCGATTGGTTGGTCAGGTGCAGGAGAAAGAATCTGGTTTGGCCCTGACATTGTAACTCAACCGGAGGAGAAGGTGCATATCATTCTTGAGAACCTGAAGATTGCTCAAAGTCGTCAGAAGAGCAACTATGACAGGAAGCACACGGACATGGTGTATGCCCCTGGTGATCTTGTTTACCTTCGTGTCACTCCCATGAGAGGCACACACCGCTTTGGCATCAAAGGAAAGCTGGCTCCTAGATACATCGGTACTTTCAAGATTAGTGGTAGAAGAGGAGAAGTTGCTTATGCCCTTGAGCTCCCGGAAAAACTCAAAGTCCATGATGTTTTCCACATCTCTCAGCTCAAGAAGTGCTTCAAAGATCCCGGCAGGACCGTGGATCATGAGCTAATCGATCTCCAAGAAGACCTGTCTTATCAAGAACACCCCACAAAAATCCTTGAGACCGTAGAAAGAAGGACTCGCAACAAGTCCATCAAGTTCTGCAAGGTGCAGTGGTCACACCATTCTGTTGATGAAGCCACTTGGGAACGTGAAGATGAACTCCGTGCCAGCTATCCTACCCTCTTTGTGTCTTCTTCTTCTTCCTAGAATCTCGGGGCGAGATTCCTGTTTAGTGGGGGAGAGTTGTAGCAACCCAGTTGTCTAACATCTGTAATGCTACTTGATCTAGTAATAAAAGGGCCACTTCCTACATATAATTGTTGCATCATCATCATGTCATGTTCATGTCATCATGCCACCTTGCATTTGAGCATCATACAAAAACCCTTTTGTTTTGGCTCTTATCTCATATGCATTAATATTTGTATTTGTCTCTTGATATTGTATTTGGTTCTTGATATATTGTTCAAATGCCCAAGTTGAGTTGGGGGCATGTCTTTTATTGACTCCACCACCTTTCTTCACCACCTTATATTTTTTTCCACCATCCAATTAATATGATCTGGCATTTATTTGAGTTTACCTAGCTCATGTGGGTTGGGTGGATCCATTACCAATCCTTTTGCTTGGCCCTTACTCCAACTTTGGAGGATGCAAATAAATAAATGCCATGAGATATTGTTTTGTTTTCACAGGATAATACCTAGCATTTAATGCATCTGCATGGGCCATGCAGAACCACCACATCCAAGCCATCTGGTTTATAATTTTGCAATCCTTGGAGTGGGTCTTTTCTCTTATCTTACTCTCTCCTTCCCTTTTGCTTGATCTAGCTAGATCAATGCAAGCATCACCTTTTTACTTGTCTTTTGAATTTCTTTTGTTTTCTTGCATAGATCATCTCTCTCCCTCTTTGCTTGACCTTGATAGTTTGATCTTGTTTTGTCTTGTCAAACACTCAACCTTACCCTCTCTCTACCTCTCTAGCTAACTTTAAACCTACCCCCTAATCACCATACCCTACCCTTCTCTTTAACCCCCTCCCTCTTATTTAATCCTCTCCCTAAACCCTACCCCCCTCTAAACTTTTCCTCTCTCCCTCTAAGCCCTAAGCCTTCCCCCTCTCTCTCTCGGCCTCTCCCTACCTCGATGCCACGCAGGCTTCACCCCAGCTACCCTCCTACCCCATCTAAGCAAACCCTAGCCGAGCCACCCTCCCTCCTACCCTAGACCTCCTACCCGAGCCTACCTCTCTCCCTCTCTTCTCTCCCTGCCCTAGGGGCCCCTCTAACCGAGCCTGCCCCTGCCCCCTTGCACTCGCCGACCCCACTTGGCAGCCCTCCCTCAGCCCTGCCTGCGCCACCCCCTGGCCCCATGCCGAGCACGTGAAGGAGGGGTGCAAAAAGGTGGCCGAAGCCACCTTCCCCTCCCCCACGCAATCCTCACCTGCCCCCTCCCGTTCTTATCCACCCCTCTACTCCCACCTTGCCCTCTGCCCCTTCCAGATCCCCCAGAGACCCTGCCTCACCTCCCTTCTCCCTCCCCACCACCATCTACCCCGACACCGACGGCTCCCTCTCGTCGACGTCGATCCAGGCGGCGGGCGCGGCACTAAGGTTGTCGGTGAAGCCGTGTGGAGCCGCTGCTTCACCCAGTTCACGGAGCCACGGAGGAGGAGAGCGTCAGGCCGAGGAGCACCAGCGCCGATGAAACCCTAGCTCCCGGTCGTCCAGCCTCCTCAGACGGCAGTCCCTCCGGCCAAACCTTCACCTCCGACGGATCTGGTGAGCTCCTCGATCCCTGACATGCTCCCTTGCCCTCTCTTGCCCAGAGTGTCGCCGCGTCATTGAGCGCTGGCACAAGGCGTCTGGCCTGGCCGGCAGCACACATCAGCTCTTTTCCGCCTGCTCATCGCTTCGCCACACTTGGCTGCATCCTCCTCCGCTAGCACCCGAGCAGATGTTGTAGGCCATGAACCCCTCTTCGTTTTTCGTTTTAGGGTCGTGGCGTTTGGGCGTGACGGCGTCGCCATCGTCGGCAAACCGGCCAGATCCACGCCAGCACGCTGGCCCAAGAACCGATGCATGTTTTGCGTTTAGGTCCCTGTAGATTCTCCCGCCTAAACCCGCCGTCCCCGTAGCCCCACCAGTCAGCGTCGGTGGCATTTTTATAAAAAGGCTCCCCACGTTTCTCAAAACCAACCCGCGGTCCCGGCCCCTCCACGTGGCACGCCCCCGCTGGGGCGCCCGCGTGTGGACCCGAGCCTACCGTGTCCCCACCTGTCAGCGACTGCGGTTAGCATAGGGTGGGTAACAAAAGTTTTGGTTGTCTGTTTAAATTCAAAACTGATTCAAATTAATTCAAATTCAAATATAAATCTGATTTCAAATAACTTTTCAATTATAAATCCAAATAATGCAAATGATATATGAATTTGAATCAGAAAAATGTGAGGATTTCAAATATTCTATTCAAATTACCTTTTGCACATTTAAAATTCCAAGTTGAGTAAATTACAACAAATGCCACTGGAACTTAATAAATTAATAACTTTTGATTTATAACTCCGAATTTAACAAATGATATGTCTAAAATGATCAGCTCGACGAGACCTTTCTGTTTATGCTATCCATGACTTCAATTGCAGCATGCATCATATAAATATAAAGTATACAAAAACTATTATGACAATAAAATGTGACCAAAACTCAATAAAATGATTTATTCTTGTATTCCACACCTCACCCATGCCATGCTACTTTATTGCCATGCAAATTGTGCATCATTCATCATGGCATGATTGTTTGCTTGTCGCATTTTATTCATATGCTTGCGCTCTTTATTTATGTTGGCCCTTGTTTGTTTGGTTCTTCTTCGAATAGACACTGAGCAGGGGATATATCAAGAGAACCAGGAGCACTACCTGATCCGTCTCGCTTCAATCGAGTTGCCGGGCAAGCACTACCACATGCTTGCATACATACGACTCTATCGCCTCTACTTATTCTTGCACCATTGAGTCGCGATTGCATTAAATTGAATCCCAAGTATTGCATAGCCTTTACTTTTAGACCCCACCAAGCTTGTTCCTCCATCCCATGAGCCATTACTACAGGAGTTGTTTGAGCCATGCGAGTCGTAGAACAGCATGTGTAGGGTATGTGAGAGTCGGATGGATAACGAGGTACCTAAACAACTTAACCTGAGTAGTAATGGGATAACTAATGGAAGTGGCACCGGTGAGCAACATCTGCTATTTTGGTTTTTCCTGCTCACTTGTGTCCCGTAAGACCCCGAGTACTTGATTCCTGTTCCAAGATTATTCGCGCTATCCACATCCGGGAGGCTTATGGGACCCCCCTGAGCCAGAGCTTGATTCCGTCTTATTTCTTGGGGCCACAAACTAGTTTGAGGTTTTATTTACTATCCTGTACTTATGCCATGCTACTGTTTACTTACGATTGTGCGAGGAGCACACTGTCGCTTAGGTAAGCGGAGTGTTTTCGCGGTATCGACAAGCCCAGTCACACTTTCGGGTTCCCAGTCGTTTACAGCCATTGACGCAAACCTTGAGTCCGTCTCGAAGTCAGCTAACTTCGTTGCGGGTCTACTCAATGGGGTGGCCCCCTGAAATAATTCTGAATCCTGCGATTGCTTTGTCGTGAAGGCCTCGTTGGGTTTTGATTTGGTTTTTCCGAGGTTGATCGAGTGTGTGTTGCTATTTGTGCACCCCTGCAGGGTAAAACTTTCTGAAAGCCGTGTCCGCGGTTATGGACGACTTGGAGCACAGTTTCTCGATCATAGACAAGCATAACTAAAGTACCGTTTTAATCTGACTAAGTAATTTGACTAGTAAATAGAGCAACAACCATGGAATGGTTAATAAAATTGCCAACGGATGGGGGGTTGTTCGTCCGCTTCCTCGTTGGTAAGCGAGGAGGAGGATGGATCTGATGAAATTACTGTTATCACTGTTGCCATTAATTCACGGACATCCGTCTATCTTTGGTTGGACGGATGGTTAGCGAGTATCTATAGAACTGTTAGGGTTTATCTTTTGCTGCAATTGCGTCACCCCAGGTTGTGTCCCCTTTAGAGGCATAAAGACTTGCTGAGTATCCTTAGGGTCTCACACGATAAATTATTGGTTCAGATGAACAGGTACACTCGCAGGACGGATACTGGGTGGAAGAGGCTGATGATATGGGCAACGATCGTTCGGTGTAGAGATTCCGGGAACGGGGATTCGTGAGATCTGTGGGCGGGATGTGCTTACTTCTGTGGCTTCTTATGCCGATTTGCTTCTTATCCGTACTCGGACTTGTTTTGCCGCTTCCGCTTGATACTCTGATGTGTGATGTATGAGGAATTATCCTAAAATATTATACCTATCTAGGTCATTTGAATATTGCCATATGGCGTTGCTACATTTCCTTTCTTTCTAGATGGAATGGCTCTGATGTACTTTTGTATGGTGGCTTGCATACATACTCATTTGTGTATGTAGTTGATCCTTTCTTTGCCGACACGCCTGCATGTGGTCCCGATGAATTGGAAGTGGTTGACGGCCGAAAGGTCTACCCGTGAGTGGCTTTTGGGGCCCCACCGTACTATCTCAACCACTACCGTCATCCAGGCTTGTATCTAGGGCGTAATTCACCGAGGTAGTTCTGAGTCACTGTCTTGTTTAGGGAAGCGGAGGTTTTTTCGGTATCGACAAGCCCTAACATTTTTGGGTTCCCAGTCATTTCGACCATTGACGCAAAACCTTGAGTCCGTCTTTGAGTCGGCTAACTTCGCTTGGTGTACTCAATGGGGTGGCCCCTGAAATATTTCGAATCTGTGATTGCTTTGTCGTGAAGGCCTCGTTGGGTTTTGATTTGGTTTTTCCGAGGTTGATCGAGTGTGTGTTGCTATTTGTGCACCCCTGCAGGGTAAAACTTTCTAAAAGCCGTGTCCGCGGTTATGGACGACTTGGAGCACAGTATCTCGATCATAAACAACTATAACTAAAGTATTGCTATAAATTTGACTTTATAATGACTGGTAATCGGCTTCACTATAATGGAATGGCTAAATAAAACTGCCAACAATTGCTTGTTTGGGTTGTCGCTTGCGACCGTTGTATCTGACTAGTAAGTATTGCAACTATAACGGAATGGCTAAATAAAAGTACCGACAACTGCTGGGTTTTGGGATATCTCATGCTAATTGTATTTGACTAGTAAGTGTCGCAACTACAACGGAATGGTTAACTAAAATTGCCCACTGCTTATTATATCAGGATGATTATCTATACTTGACTAGTAAATGCTGCAACGATAACTGGATAAATAAAACTGCCAACAGTGTGAGTTCCTCGGTTGACTTCCTCGTTTGGTCTCGAGGGGGAAACATCAGGATGGGTTTGTTTGATGGTAGCATCAGGTTGGTTCCGAATAGGTCTTTCTTATCCCTCTCTGATAGCCGACAGTTATATCGAGTCTCTATAGGTTGTTTAGTGCATGCTTTGCCGCTCGATCCACCATACCTATGTAGGCGAGGACCGCCGAATTCTAGCCTCGCCGTGTACTGGCCTCAGTACTGACCGCTCTCTCTTTTTTCCTTTGCCCTTTGTCGACACCCCTTTTGTTTAAGCAGGTTTTGAGATCGACGTCGTTAGCAGGGTTACCCTTCCGGTTTGGCGTGGGCAGGGTTATGGACGCCATGGGTTATTCTTCAGGGCTCTTAGCCCCATTTGCATCTTGTCCGTAGTTGGACGCTCTACCGTTTTCAAGGTGATTTGGATCTTTGTTCTGTATCTCTGTATTCTTGACTCATGGAGTCGTGTTGTATATATATCTGTTCTGTGGGTCCCATCGAGGACTGTTGTGTAATGTTATTAATTCCTTTTACACCCGCACGAAAGTTCCTGGTGGGCACCTTTGAATCGTTTCTATGCGGGTTTGGCGGGTTTCGCTAAAACTTGCATATGGCCGATCGAGGGTGTTCTGAGTGGTATCGAGCTCGGCAGTTGCGATACCCACAAGTCCAAATGTGGGATAACCTGGCTAACGGCCGAAGTAGAGTATCAATACTCTTTTGAAAAAATCGGTTGGATAGTTCTGATTAGGTCTGATTTTACTCCTTACCCCTCTGCTGCTCTCCTCTCACCTCTGCGTGTTTTGAATCCGCTCTCTTCTCTCTCTTCGAGTCCAGGATTTCTCGTGGTTGGGTTCCATCGTACCTTCAGGATTTTGCTTCCTCCTTTGGTAACGGTGTTGCTACATCTGGTCTTCATGCTATCCGAGGAATCCTTCGTCTGGGGGACTTCTCTTTGTTCCTTCTCGTGCCTTCCGGTGTTTGCCGACACGACGACATCATCTACGCCAGATCCGATGCAGAGTCTGCATCACTCCTTTGTTTCCGAACCTCGCTTGTCGAGATCTACAATCTGAATTCTGAGAGTTGGTTGCATAATTTCCTATTCATGAGCAGAGTAATGCTTTGGGTGCGCGATGGATTGATCACCATCCGACTACTCTTATCATTCGCTCTTGCACATTGAATGGTGAATCATTGCAGTTATACTCATTCCGTGGAAGTTAGAGGTGGCTTTACCCTTTTGAGACCTATACCTTCATCTTTGTTTCTCCGGAGTGTTCTCTCGACGAATGGGGAACAATCCTTGTTGGTGGTGTCGCCATTTTCAAGCTGAAGAAAGAACAATTGTTAGTGGTGTCGCGAGGATCTACACGAAGCGCGAAGGATCAGATCGTCGGCCTTCTTACCTATACCATGAGGCGGATCTCGAGGGCGAGATCCATTGTTAGTGGTGTCGAATTGTGGCATCCCGCAAAAACCACTACTAGAAAATCGCGTTGTTTTTGTGCATTGCATCATCATGACCGCATGCTCATGTCATCATGCCACCTTGCATTTGAGCATCGTCATGTCATCATGCATTTGTTTGTCTGAAACTATTTTTGAAACGCCTAGTTTTGTTTTCTAAATAGTCCCGTCTTTATTCAAATTAAAACCCGGGTCTCCGGAATATTTTGTTTCGTCTACCAACGGATTTAAAACGCCCCGTTTTAATTAATAAAATATTTATTTTATTTTTAGGGGGCAGCCAAACCGGGCCGATCCGACCCAGTCGGCCACCCCCAAAAATTCCCGGACCTTTTCTTGCCTAAACCCTTTTCCAACCCCAACCTATTCTACCCACTCTGCCTCCACCTCACCCCACCCAATCCCCTCTCGCCACCTCATCTCTCCCCCACCCAATCACCCACTGCCACCTCACCTAACCCCACCTCTCTCACCCCCACTCCCCTCCACCTCACCCGCTGGCCCCACCCACACCACAGCACTCACACACACACACAGCAACACACCCAGGCGCACCCCACACACTGCCACCACGGGCCCGCTTCCCCACCTACCACGCCTGGCCCACCTGCCCCAATCCCCACCTCCCCACTCGCCCCGCTCCTCCTGGAACCCACCCCGCACGCGCCTTCCTCGCGGACCAGAGACGCCGCCGCCCACGCGTTTCCACCTACCATCCCGAGCGCCTCCCTGCTTTGATCCATGGCGGTGCTGCCGGCGCCCTCGCTCCCTCCCGCGGCCGCACACCTCTCCACCCTGGCTGCCGTCCAGGACGCTCTCCACGCCCCGGCACCGTCGCCGTCAACCCCTTCTGCTGCGGAGCTCGCCGGCCCGCCCCTGAATCGAGGTCAAGCACCACCGCCGCTGCCCGAGCTCGCCCAGGCCGCGACGCCATCGCCTTGGCGTCGCGCCTGGCCCACCGCTGGCCTCGCCCTGGCCTCATCGCCGCGGCCGCCCTCCTTCGCCCTGCCATTGCCCGCTCCGGCCGTCCTCCGTGATGGCCAGCAGCATCGCCGCCCTCCTCTCCTCCCGGCAGTGCCACCTTCCTCCCCGTCGAGCCACCTCCGCCCCTACGCGCCTTCCTCCTCGCCTGCAAGCCCGTCGAGCGCCTCCTCTCCGTCGCCGCGGCGACCCCTCCCTCGCCACCATCCTTCGCCGCGCTGGCCTCGCTCGTCCTCGCCTGCGTCCGACCGTGGCCAGCCTGAGCCGCCTCTGCGCCGACCGTCCTGGTTCCGTCTGCCTCGTCTTCTGCACGTGCGCGTGCCTCTGCTGCTGCGTGCGTCCATGAACCTGGGCATCCGCGTCGTCTCGGAGCTCCTTGTCGCCAACTGCCCGCTAACCCTGCTCCGACCGTGTTCCCCTGCACACGCCTGAACGCCCAGGAGGCCTCCTTATGTCCCTGCCTACCTCTGTGTGAGGCCTTGTTGTTTGCTCGTTGTCGGGTGAAGTGTTGGGCTGGTTCAAGTCAACAGAAGTTTGCTCGTTCCCGAGTTTCTCTCAAGATCTTCGGTGAACCTGCTACGTCTGTCTCGGGACTTTGTGCGTGCGAACCAACTCGTGGACCCCAAGACCGGCACGCCAAGATCGCCCACACGGATCTGAAGCCCGATCCGAAGACCCCTGATTCGAAGATAGATTCCGTCGAGACCGAACCCGGGCATGCCAAATTCTTCGACCCGAAGGACACAGATGCGACAAGTACTTCTTCCCGGATCGGATGCCCGAGAACCCGGACGCCAAGTTCTTCACCCCGAATGCCAAGACCGACCCGATACGACGACCCGACAAGACCTTCGTGACGACAAGATCGGCACCAACCAGGGCGAATCCGATGCGCCCGGCGCCGAACCAAGTTCTTCTTCTCGGATGCGACAAGATCTACTCCGTTGTCCGGGAATGTTTCTGCTGAGATCGATTCCGTCAAACCGTTCCCCCCGTCGAACCCTATCAAACCCCGAACCCCCCGGAACCAAGATCGCTGAACCCTTATGTGTGACCCCCTTTATCCGAGACCCTATTTTATAATATTACATTATCAAACTTGTTGCATATAAATCATTCTTGGCGCATGCATATTTGTGTGGTTTGGGGTCCTTATGCCGATTCACCTTATAATTAAATATGGGATCCATATGCGGGCAAATCTAGTCGTATATTGGTCCCATTTAAATTTGTGTAGCGAACCGGTGCTATCTTTTGCCATGTTAATACAACATTTAAAATGTGGGGTATCTAAACAACATGAACCTAGTAAATAATTATCGGAACCCCGGTTCCGCTTAATATGACCTAATTGCATCGCAGCTTTGCCATGTCATACATCATACATGCATCATGCCCGATCTTTTGCCGTAGTATTAAATATTGCATCCGGTGTTTATTCTAACGTTTTGGTTCTTCGCGGATAAGGCCGTTGAGTTGATGCGAGTGTCGACCCGATCTTCGGTTGAACCTTCGGCAATGTTTATCAGGCGATCATCTCCCCCTTTCTACCTATCTTACTTTTATAGTATTTATTCCCTCCTGTTGATCTATTGCTATCTGTGTTGCGATGCTCTAGTTTTCGTACCTGTGATATCCCTTGCAGCCTTATATTGCCTTGGACACATCCTATTACCTGTTGTTTGGTAGATAGTTGGACTTGCGTGTCGTGGTCGCTTGCTCAAGTGCTGTTGCGTGTCGTCCAGTACCACAGTTGTTGGAGTATTGCCGCATGTTTAATGTTGGAGATGATCAAGACTTTAATTATTGTTTAATAACTAAAATTGAAGTAGGTAAATGCAGAGGCACAGGTGGGCAATAGATGTTATTTGGTTTTTAACCATCCACCTGTGTCCCGTAGGACCCCGAGTACTTGATACCTGTTCCTTGAATATTCGCGCTATCCACATCCGGGAGGATTATGGGACCCCCTGAGCCAGAGCTTGATTCATTCTTATTTCTTGGGGCCACAAACTAGTTTGAGGTTTTATTTACTATCCTGTACTTATGCCATGCTTTACTGCTTTATTTAAATTGTGCAGTCGCACTGTCTTTAGGGAAGCGGAGTGTTTTGTGATCGACAATCCCAGTCACATTTTCGGGTTCGATCGTTTACAACCATTGACGCAAACCTTGAGTCCGTCTCGAGTCAGCTAACTTTATGGTACTCAATGGGGTGGCCCCGAAATATTTCGAATCCTGTGATTGCTTTGTCGTGAAGGCCTCGTTGGGTTTTGATTTGGTTTTTCCGAGGTTGATCGAGTGTGTGTTGCTATTTGTGCACCCTGCAGGTAAACTTTACGAAAGCCGTGTCCGCGGTTATGGACGACTTGGAGCACAGTATCTCGATCATAGACAACTATAACTAAAGTATTGCTATAAATTTGACTTTATAATGACTAGTAATCGGCTTCACTATAATGGAATGGCTAAATAAAACTGCCAACAATTGCTTGTTTGGGTTGTCGCTTGCGACCGTTGTATCTGACTAGTAAGTATTGCAACTATAACGGAATGGATAAATAAAAGTACCGACACCTGCTGGGTTTTGGGATATCTCATGCTAATTGTATTTGACTAGTAAGTGTCGCAACTACAACGGAATGGTTAACTAAAATTGTCCACTGCTTATTATATCAGGAGGATTATCTATACTTGACTAGTAAATGCTGCAACGATAACTGGATAAATAAAACTGCCAACTGTGTGAGTTCCTCGGTTGACTTCCTCGTTTGGTCTCGAGGGGGAAACACCCGGATGGGTTTTTTTGATGGTAGCATCAGGTTGGTGCGAATAGGTCTTTCTTATCCCTCTCTGATAGCCGACAGTTATATCGAGTCTCTATAGGTTGTTTAGTGCATCTTTGCTGCTCGATCCACCATACCTATGTGGCGAGGACCGCAATTCTAGCCTCGCCGTGTCTTGGCCTCGATCTTGACCGCTCTCTCTTTTTTCCTTTGCCCTTTGTCGGCACCCCTTTTGTTTAAGCAGGTTTTGAGATCGACGTCGTTAGCAGGGTTACCCTTCCGGTTTGGCCTGGGCAGGGTTATGGACGCCATGGGTTATTCTTCAAGGCTCTTAGCCCCATTTGCATCTTGTCCGTAGTTGGACGCTCTACCGTTTTCAAGGTGATTTGGATCTTTGTTCTGTATCTCTGTATTCTTGACTCATGGAGTCGTGTTGTATATATATCTGTTCTGTGGGTCCCATCGAGGACTGTTGTGTAATGTTATTACTTCGTTTTCCACCCGCACGAAAGTGCCTGGTGGGCACCTTTGAATCGTTTCTATGCGGGTTTGGCGGGTTTCGCTAAAACTTGCATAGGGCCGATTCTGAGGGTGTTACAACTATAGTGTGCCACAGATGTATAAACCTAGCCGTAGGGCACTCTGCCCTAGTGCCCTACGCCTAAGTGGCATGCACCAACTCCACACACCCCCCCCTTGGATCGCCTTTTTAGGGTTTGCAAAAAATAAACGAAAATGATAAACACTTCAAAAAATTAAATCCTTTCATATTGAGGTAGGTAATGTGGTATAACTTCTAGTAAAATTAACAAAAATGAGTTTCGACTTTATTTGCAAAAAAAAGTCATGCCACGGTAAAAAGGACGTAACTTTTGCATACGATATCGAAAAAAATCGTATAATATACCAAAATGACGAGAACGAGATTTCACATCTGCTCGCAATGACCTACGGTCGTTTAGAGATTTTTTAGATTTTCAAAATTCGAAAAGAGTAAAAAGTTACGGTCAAAAAACCGTTTTTTCCTGCAGAAAAAAAAACAGGGCAACTTATCCGTAGCGCACCTACACCTAGTGCGCCACGGATAAGCTTGGGCGGGATTCAAATTTGAATCCCCCCCGCCCTCCTCCCTTTTCCTTTCCCCTTTTCCCTTCCCCTTTTCCCTCTTCCTCTAACTTTCCCTTCTCCTTCTTCCTTCTTCCTCTCCCTTTCCCTTCTCCTTCTTCCTTCTTCCTTCTCCCTTCTCCCTTCTCCTTCTCCTCTCCTTGCAGTGACGGCGCGACGTCGACCTCCTTCTCCTCCTCCTCGCAGTGACAATGGGCGACGTCGACCTCCCTTCCTCCATCTCTTCCTACCTCCCTCTCTTCTTCTCCTCCTCCTCTTCTTCTCCTCATCTTCCTCCTCTGCCTCCTCTTCTTCTCCTCCTTTTCCTTCTCTGCCTCCTCCTCTTCTTCTTCTCCTCCTCTTCCTCCTCTTCTTCTCCTCCTCGTCTTCTCCTCCTCTTCCTACTTTGCCTCCTCTTCCTCCTATTCTCCTCCTCCTCCTTGCAGTTCCGACGACGACAACAAGGTGACGACGAGGAGGCGACGACGGCGACCTGCACCGACGCGCGACGACACTGACGACAAGATCCAGATCTGCTGCTTTTTTTTTGAATTTTGAAATTTATATCCGTGGCGCATAGCACCTAGTGCGCCACGGTTATCGTTTCATACGCGTGGCGCACCTTCCCAAACTTCTGTGGTGCACGGGCATGTGCGCCACGCCTGTATCTAAACTTCTGTGGCGCACTCGCCACGGCTGAGAGATAGCCGTAGCGCAAGGCCCGTGGCGCACTGCTAGTGCGCCACGGATGGGCATTTCGGGTGCGCCACTAACGGCCTGTTTCCTAGTAGTGTGTTGATGTTCAGAACCTAAAACACACATTAAAAACTAAGTTTTCTTTGCTACCAAAGTATTAGCGTTAGGTAAAGCTATAAAACCATCAAATCCAAATGAAAACTGTCGATAGAAACCATAAAAAAATGTCGAATATCACAACTATTAATTCCCCCAAGCTTAGATGATGCTCTCCCTCGAGTGACAAGGAAATAAGAAAGGATAGTGGAGATTTGAGACTTAAATAAAAGAACTTACAAGCTCGAATTGGTGTCAAATTCTTTTCTTCTCAATTCATGCAACCTTAAATATGATCATACAAATATTCACAAGATTGCACCGAGTTCACTTCCTAACCACGTATATCTTGCTAGCAAATAAATCATATGCCTGAGCAAGTGTAAAATTTTTAGCTAGGAAAGTGAAACAAATCTTTTTGGTTTCTCTCTTATTGAGAGATGAAAACTTTTTTGCTCTTGTTACTTTAATCAATTAAGAGTACTCAAGTTGGCACCAAGAACTTTTAATTTAAGAACAACTCATCTACTTCCACGTCAAAATTTCAAGACTCTGAAAGCACCTTTTTCCTTTCCTTGTTTTTAAAAACTTTAGCTCTTTCATAGAGAATTTATGCCACTATTTTTAACATATTAATTGGGACTATGTTGCGTACTCGTGACCATGCCAATAGATAGCTGTTGAGCAATAGTGGGTCAGAGGAGTACTAAAACTTCACTTGAAACATAAAACCATAAGGAGACTAAGATTTTACTCACCATAGCATTGCTACTACATACGTTTACATAACTTAATAGCCGAAATCAAGTGGTTTCCCATATTTAGTTCGTTCGTTGGCCAGCAGACTTAATAGTTCCCCATGGAGTACGACAGTGTTGTAGTGACACGCGTAAAGAAATATCCTACTGTAATTATTAGAAAAAGCAGTGACATAATATCTACTACTTTGAAGCATCCATTTTATCAGAGAATTTCATTAAAGGGTGCTATCGAGTCTATTTACATTAAGCTCAATGGGGTTGAGTAGTTTCTAAAATCAAATTCTTTGGGCTAAACATAGACTCAAGTCATCTCTTGGATACTTTTTCTTGTTGTAAAAATGTCGGAAATATTTCAACCAAGTTCATTGCTCATTGTTTCAAAGCTAAAAGAGGACACTGGCAAGGGAATATAATTTATAGGATACCAATCTAGGTGGGGAGGGACTCAAGTGCAAGCGAGTAAATAATTGTAGGATCAATTTAAAGTTGTAGAAGGGGTGATGAAAGGAATGTGATACCTCCTCTTGCTTGCTTCGTTCTCATACTTGAGTCGAATCACCTCTGTATTTCCTATTGCCAAGTCATCTGAAATTGAGCAATCTTCGAGAAAAAATAAAGAAACAAATTTGCAATAAAAGTTGCACTATTTTTTTTTGTGTTTTTAGGTTTAAGAATGCAAACTAAAAGTAAACATGATATTCTTGGAAGAAAACAAATGAAAAGAAGAAATAAAAATATGAATGTAAGTTTTGAGGTTTTCAAACCTCCCCCAAGCTTAGGATGTTGCCATGCTTAGTTGTTGCCATCATTTGGCGGCGGGTACGGATGATGCTGATAGTAGTCTGGGAAGTGGGCCATGAAGTGAATAAAGTTGTGAGTTAAGGCACTCACATATTCACTCACTCCATGCAGAGTCTGTTCGATCTCCCCAAAGCGCTGGTTGAGCTGTAGAAATTCTTGATAGGGAACATTGTTGAACCCCTGCTGCTGATGGGGCCATGCATCCCAAGGTTGCTCCTCCTCTTGTTGTTGTTGTTGTTGTTGTTGTTGTTGTTGTTGTTGTTGTTGTTGTTGTTGTTGTTGTTGTTGTTGTTGTTGTTGTTGTTGCTGTCCCTCCCAAGCAGGGTTGTACTCCTGCTCCTGCTGCTGCTCCTGCTCATCCTGCTTCTATCCTCCTTCCACTTCCTCGGAGTCAGGATAGAGCTCTGCCATGATCTTAGTCACTTGATCCTTGGTGAGGATCTAGTGGTCCCTCCTGATGGTTGTGAAATATAGCCATCCACGTCTCCATTTAAACTAGATATTATTCATATATTTGATAAAATATCTCTCTATTTCCTGCCACTAATGCCTAATGATCAAAGGGGTATGCAATCCTTTCTTATTATTTTTTCCTGCGTAGATAATGACGTATTATGATGGGAATCACTACATAAATGCCAATGATACGAGATTTCCAACACGTCAAAGAAACCAGGATCCGTGAAGTGGATCTAGAAGGCTTAACGACCAACTATACGGGCCGCCGCCGTATAGTTCCGGCCGTATAGTTTGCACTGACTTCATTAGATCAAACATAACAACTTTCGTGAAGGGACCCCTATATAAAGAGGCTTCAGGCAATGAGAAATAAGCCCCCGACTCCACAACATCACTTCTTTCATCCTCAACTCTCCCTGCCACCACGCCGAAGGAATAGTTCTAGATCTAAAACCTCTAAACCCTTCTCCACCACCATAGCCATCTTCCACCATTTGTAATAGTAGATCTCATCTCCAATTGGCGACATTGTAAGACTATTTGTTATCAACTCTATGATCGGTATTACAATGTTTATGATTGTCGATTTCATCTCTATGTGTGAGTAATTCTCCTTGGTCTAAGGGCTTCGACCTAACTATGTAGGTTTTGTGCATGTTATTTATCATAGATGGGATCATGTATTAGTTTGTATGACTTGATGATTGTAGTACCTTCTCTTGCCTCAATCTAAGGACTTTTTAGGTACCTAAGACCCGTAGTATGCATCCAGGTAAAGGGAGTGTGAGTAACGACTGATCTGCGGGATAGGAACCCCAGTGACAGAAAGGGTAGTACGGCTATATATGAGGAATTTACTTGGGATTAACGATGACATCACTATGCATATCATTAGTTCTCTGTCTTCTATGGATGAGACAAGTAGGTTATTGCCATAAGCGGTTGCGGAGGCGATAACATTTATGGATGCACTGCCCACATATAATTATCTTGCTCTAACAATTACATGAGTACTTTATTATTATCTGTTATTCCCTTCAGATGTTCTGCACAGCTACTGGTGAAAACCGAAGACCCTAGGCCCTCTCTCTCCATCGTCAACAACATCAACAACAACATGTTCACAAACTATTGGTCCGGTGAAAATGCAATAGGAATTCTAAAACTCTCGAAGGTCCGTTTAAGTAATCTCACTTTGCTTTCTGCTTCCCGAGGATTCGATAAACCTAGGTCTATTAGGGAAAAAGAGCTATACTACATCCGTAATCCGGATCGAAGGTATCAACCCTTTTTCTAGCGCCATTGTCGGGGAAGCAATAGCTACCCTGGTGAGGTCAGTAGGAACCTTGCTAGTTTTAAACTCTCGTTTTTAATTTTGTTAGTTTCCTTTTAGTTTTTATTTGAAAAACCAAAAATAATAGTTAGTATTTTTAATTCTTGCTTTATCATCATTAGTACTTGTTTAAGAAAATACAATAAGATAGGAAGTATGGCTGAAAAAAAGCTTGGGGAGTTTGCAGCTCCTAACAATGATTATTTATGTACTCCTATTAGTTAGCCAATAATGCTGCTGAAGATTATGAAATTAAGCCCCACTATTTAAGTTTGGTTCAACATAATCAATTTGGAGGCTCTGCTGTAGAAGATGCATGTATGCATTTAAATACTTTCACTGAAATATGTGATATGATGCGCATTAAAGATGTTGATCCCGATGCGGTCAAGTTGCGCTTATTTTCTTTTTCTCTTAGAGGAAGAGCAAAAGAATGGTCGCTATCTTTGCCTAGAAATACTATTGCATATGTTCGCAAAAAAAAAATACTATTGCATCATGGTTGGAATGTATTTTTTTATTTATGACTAAATTCTTTCCACTTGCAAAGACTATGCAACTCAGATCTAATATTACTGGTTTTAGACAGGAAGAGCGTGAGCCACTAGCGCTTGCATGGAAGAGAATAAAATAATGCATGAGAAATTGTCCCATGCATGGAATGGAAGACTGGTTAATTCTCCATTTATTTTATAATGCTCTTAACTATGTTTCTAAGTCCATGCTAGATACCGCAGCTGGAGGAAAATTTATGGGTAAACAAATTACCGAAGCAAAACAACTGCTAGATAATATGCAAGACAACCATGCCCAATGGCATGTAGAAAGATCAAATACAAAGAAGGTGAACTCCGTCACACCTCAAGATAATGAAGAACTCAATTCTAAGTTGGATGAGCTTATAGCCGTTAAAGGTAAGGAAACCCCGGTAAGAACTACTCCCGACCAACCATTGAAGAAGTAGACTTTATAGCTCGTAATGATTATAACCCTGCTTGGAAGAAGAATTATAATCCAAACTTTTAAAAACATTATTCTAGTCCTGCAGGTAGCTCTAATAATAATATGGCATCAAGCAATACTAGTCTCCAAGAAACTCTTACAGCTTTTATGGACTCACAGAATGAGCAAAACAATATTCTAGCAAAATTACGAAGAATCATGATGCTATGCTTGGTAAATTATCTAACCAAGCTGTTAGTTTGAGAAATGATTTTTAGGCCCTCCAAGAAAGAACAAGGATCGTTGAGGCACATCTAGGTAAGATAACCGAGAGTCAAACTCTCATTCTATCAAAATTTGTAGGTAAAGCTAAGCCCAACCCAGTTGAAGAGCTCAAGATGATAAGAATCCAAAGGAGGAGCCCGAAGAACTTTATTATAGCAATGCTCCTTCACCAAACTACACTGTTGAAGATCTTGTAAAAAGGATCAATGTCAAGATTCCGGTAAGTGAAGGAAATAAAGAAGCCATGTATCAACACTTCGTTTATCAGGTAGCAATAAAGGCACGTGAGCTTGAAGAAGAATACAAGAAAATTGCTGAAAAATTGCCTGTTAAGCTAGATGATATATTTGAGCCCACCATTAAGATTAAAATTGGGACTAATGAAATAGCTGCACTCTATGATCTAGGTGCAAGTGTTTCAACGATTCCAAAGAGTCTTTTTAACAAGTTAAATCTTGGATCTTTTGAAATCACCGAACTAAAATTACATCTAGCAGATTCTACCTATAAACCAGCAGTATGCATTAAAGAAAATACTTTAGTATACATTAAAGGTTGTCCTGCTTTTATTGATTTTGTTATTGTTGACATGCCTAAAGATGCTACTGCCCCTATCATATTAGTCCATCCTTTCTTAAGAACTATTAAGTCTTTGATTAATTTGCATGAAGGGAACGTGAAGCTTCAATTACGTTAGTGGTATCCTTTTGTTATTCATTTCCCGAGGAAAAAGAAAGCCAAGCAAGCTGATAAGGAGGCCATCACTTTGAAGGCCAATTACTTCGGAGTGGGTGTTCCACTCATATGGCCTAAGTGAGCAATATCAAGGTCAAGCTATTGACCATAAAAGAGAGCTGCATGGGAGGTAACCCATGTGAAATAAAGGTTTGAGTTAAGTTTTTAAGTTTTAGTTTAAGTTTTGTATAAATAAAGAGTGCTAGAAAACTCCAGTGAGAGGAAGAGATTCAACGGTACTAGAAATTCATGTTTAATATATGCCATAGTTGGTCGAAATTTTAGTCTGTCTTTTTCTGTCAAAACAAGGTATTTCGCTAAGTTTCAGTCTAAAAAGTAATCCTCGAAGAAATAGAATTTTTTTGATGTGTACAGAAAGGTTAACGACCAACTATACGGTGGAAATAAAAATTCCTGTCGTATAGTTATGTTACTCATCGACAATTTTTTATCCTAGAGTATAGAAAGTTTGACGACCAACTATACGGTGGGAACAAAAGTTCCACCCGTATAGTTGTCACCGGATAGTTACAACCGCCAGACAGAAACCCTAGGAAACCCAAAAAGTTTTCCGTCAAACCAACTATACGGACGGAACACCCTGTTCCCGCCGTATAGTTGCCACCGTATAGTTGCACCCGACCACTTAAACGCCCAGGTAGGTACCCAAAACATCAAAAACACAATCCTTTTTTCTCTCTTCTACCTCCAAACTCTCTCAAAACCTCAAGGGATCTTCACCCCTGCTCAATTTCGTTCGAATTCCTCGCACACAAGTGATCTACAGTATGTTTCTCCTCCAATCCTCCAATTACTTTTTGCAAATTCATCTCTGATCTATTGTCATTATCAATCTAGTGTGAGACTTGTTTTCAACTATTGCCATGATTATCTTGCCTAGATTAATATGTTGAGGAGACTCTTTAGTGTTCTATGATGAGGATTATGCTATGACTATTACTATTGGATAAAAAAGTTTTATATTTGTCTCTTTTATTATTTTTAGAAGATGAACACGAGGATCCAGACACGTGTTTTTTCTGCAGCTAGTTCTTCTCGGGCTGCAACTCAGGAACGCATGGGGATTCGATTCAAGAACGAAGCCCACCGTGATCATTTTGACAAGATCAAAAACCGAGAAGTCAAGGAAACCAAGTGGGCTTGCCCCGTCGCTTTGAACCAACTCGGTATTTATGATGATTTTAATTTACTTTGTAGTAGAGTTGGCCTGCAAACCTTTGTATTCCATGATGCACCAACCTATCGACGGTTAACCCTTGAATTTCTTAGCTCTTTGAGTAGCACCATCAAAGCATGGCATGGGGATGATAAGATTTCTTTCCGACTCATGAATAATAATTATTCTCTAACACTAGATGAATGGTGCAATTGATTTGATTTACCCAACAATGATCCTAATGCTCTGCGTGCAACTTTTACCAACATGGAACCTTCCCCTGAACTCTGCTATAATAGAATGAGCTTAACCTCTAGAGTCAGTAGGGGGAAGAATATTTAACATCATGTTATTCACTATTTGTTCTATGTCATTGCTAACACCTTGCAACCGCGCAATGAGTTTACAAGACTCAACGAGGAGGACATCTTAGTCCTTGCAAAATTTGCTTTCAACTATGAAAACTTGTCACTTCACTTGGGCGCAATACTTGTGCGCTACTTGGAGTACCAATCCCACCAAAGCCAACGACCAACCACTTGTGGAGGCATCATCACCGTGCTTGTGAATGCATTGGGCATCGACCTAGGTGAGTTACAACCGATTCTAGGTGAGCGACGCGTTGGTTACTCTACTTTGAGGGCTTGTGGAATGCTTACTAGGAGAGGTGATGTTTATTATCTGCATATTGCTGGAGCTAGGCGTATCTACCCCGCTCCTTTGCCTAATTATCTTTCTCTATTGAGGAAGGACGTGTGCTTTATGACTTGTAGGTTGAGCAACACCAACCCGAGGAGGAGATTCCAGAAGAGGATGATGACCAAGAGGAGGAGCAAGAAGTACCTCATCAGGAGCAGCATCCACCCAAACAGGTTCGCTACATATCAAGATTTCCAAGAACTTGGAGGAACTGTGGAGGGAATGCACAATCTCGCCCTGAACCTCCGAGAAACAACAAGTAACCTTTCAACTCAATTTGCGGACTGGAGTTACAACTTTTCCCCCCACCATAGTGATTTGAAGGGCTTGCAAAATCCTAAGCTTAGGGAGATTTTATATCTATTTTATAATTTGGGTTTCATTTGCTTTATCTTATTTTCGAGGTTATGATTTTATTTGAGTTTATAAGCACTCGTGTTGGTTTCCCCAACACTTTATCTTAGTTAGTTTATTTTGTTTGATATTTTCAAGACAAGCTTTGCCGCCAATTTTCTATTCTTTAATCCCCCTTCTTAAAAACCACAAAAAGATTTCTTCGTTTATCTTTATTTTCCCTCTCTCTCTTTTTAGTTCTGACTTGAAGTTCTCGATGATTTGCAGGAGAGTGATTGACTTCGAGTTCCCAAGAAACAAATAAAAAGTGAAGAGAGAAGTGGAACCAAACATGAGAGGTATGCCTTATGACTCCCCACTTTTGAAGTTTGAGAAATCCATGCTAGTTAGTAGTAATGTTGAGATGTTATATCAGTGGAGTGAGTCTCTATATTGAGGTAAAATCTTTGTTTGCATGGGTATTTAATTGGGTACATTTTGTTCCAGCTCTTGTAGTTAACCGAGTCTTTCCTAAAAAATTTGCTAAACAATTGAAATAAGAAAAAGTCTCACACATTGAAGACTTGGGTGTTGTAGTGTTTAGTCTTGAAAGCCTATTCCTAGAGACACTCAACATCACAGAAAATAATGATTGAAATGATAGCTCTCTTTGAAAAGATTTGTTCAATTGAATTAATGTTTAGCGGTTTTTGTGAGCATGCCAAAGTTTGACTTGTAAATCATAAGGATGATATAGCTTTATGCGTGTCAAACTTCATGGAATGCCAATAACTTTGCTGGCCTACGAACAATCTTCATGGACGAAACTCCTAGATATCGGCTATGAGTTGATTAAACATTTGTAGCAGCAATGCTATAATGGGTAAGATTCTTGGCACTCTCGGGTAACTGTAACATGATGGAATCACTCCTCTGGCTGATATGAGTAATCATTATGCAAAAGGAACAAAAACCTTAGTGATGCCATGAGTGTCCATCTCAGCCCGATAAACTAATGAATTTTTTTGGCATGCTCTCAATTACTTAAGAACTGAAATTCTTGAAGGACAATGAATAGAAAAGTAGTGCTTGAAAAGTCTTGTTTTATTGATGTGGGAGAATTGAGATACTCTAGTATATATGCTTTTCATGACAAACTCTCACATTCTTAATTCTACATGATTATACTTTATTGTGCAAAGGCAAGCCTATGAGTTAATTACATGACATGGAATAAAGTTTACTATTCTGGATCATCCATGCTTACAATAATTTCACTGCGCTATAAGGATTCATGAAACCCGTATGATATGCTTGCAATTACTCTATCTATGCTAAAGTTTTTTAGATTAATAAAGTGGAGGAAATATGAGACTACCAATCATGAGTAAGATCATCATCTCGTTATTTCAGTTTAAATGTTGAGTTCTCTTTTGATTTTGGTTTTCTTGCTCGAGGACGGTCAAGTTTAAGCTTGGGGAGGTTGATGGCTATAAAATATAGCCATACACGTCCACATTTAAACTAGATATTATTCATATATTGATGAAATATCTCTCTATTTCGTGCCACTAATGCCTAATGATCAAAGGGGTATGCAATCCTTTCTTGCTATTTTTGCCTGCATAGATAATGATGTATTATGATGGGGATCACTACATAAATTCCAAAGATACGATATTTCCAACACGTCAAAGAAACTAGGAGCCGTGAAGTGGATCCATGTAAGGTTCCCTTTAATAAGGTAGAGATCCCTGTGTTTACAATGCTAGTCCCTGGATCAATAGCTAGCATCCACAGTTAAGATGTAATATCAGGATACAAAGGTCATAATACAACTTTATAATCAGGAATAAAATAATTCATTACATCTTACATAGCTCATTTGGCTATTACATTGCAGCAGAATATCAATAAAGCATGGGTCCTTCATCTTCAAAGTGCCACAAGCAGACATGTTGGTTGTAGACTTGTAATTCTATTCAATAAACTTCACTAACTTCAAACAAACCTGCAACATAATAAGTTGCAGCCACAGGGGTCAATAAATTTGAATTGTATTGGCAAGTTTCACTACTATGTAGAAATAAGTAGATACTATCATTACATGCATATTTGGCTAAGTAGGGTTTAGGCTCATTTGCAGAAAGCAATATAGTTTTATCCTATCTTTTCAAAATAGTTTTGATCTTTTGTCAAATCTTTCTGAACTTCTTGGAAAACTCCAAGTGCTTCAAATCCCTTGTTGTCACCATCAAGTTTTACTTTGAGAAATTGGAATGTCGAGATCTTCCATAGCTTCAGGCCTTAGTTGCTCAGTATTGTCCATAACCGGGGACACGGCTAAGAACTTAGAATTTGATGTTCTGCAGAAGTTGTACACTTTACCCACATGACACAATCTCATATTGATTCCACCAGTGGCAGCTGGATAAGTGCTCACCAATATGGAGTACTGGCAGATTGAGAATGTGACAAAGTCTTTCCATAGAAGTCCTCCCAATACACAATGCTAGCTTGTCATCCAGGCACCAATGTAGGGTTTCAAGTTCCCTAGCACAAATCTAGTTAACCTGAAGATGCCAATGCATGGGTCTTCCACTATGTAGTGGACTAAGCCAGAGCCCATTTAGCATGTGGCTGTACACGGAAGCCACTGTACGAGAAACATGTTCAATCTCTAAGTCCCTGGGTGGTTTTCTTCTAGTGCACATACAAAAAGAGATAGCCATATAAACATGGTTCCTTTTGTTGCCACCTTGTCCAACCTTGAGTATCCTTGTCCACCCAGGTGGTTCATTGAGTACTTGTTTTATTATATAAAACATAAGTTTTTTTAACTCTTCATATAATCATAACATATATCCCATCCAATATATAGCAGGGCTAAGCATACTACAACTACAATGTTTCCACTAAGGAATATATAAGGGTATCCTATTAGGATTTAGCATAGCATAAGATATAGTAAACTTTTCCATGCATGTTACAAAAATCCACTAAGTGTAATGAAAATAGTAGGACTTGGATGATAGTGTCACTTGCCTTTTTAGTAAAGAATGTTGGTTCGCTTCTTGATCTTGCAAATATCACACTCTTCTAACTTCACTACAAATCAACCAAGCAAACACATATTCAACTAGCATTCCAACCAATATTCAAACAATTTATCACACATAAAATAATAGAAACAAGGTCATGCATGCAAGCATGCAAAAGTTAGTTTTATTTGCAAAAGTGGTTTCTATTAGGCTCTAAACATTATAAAGTTCAAAAGTGGTCATTTACTAAGGTGGTAAAACCATCTGTAAAAGGTTTTATCTATAAAACATTTTTAAATCAAATCAATATTTTATGTGATTGAAAATGCTTTTAACAAAGCAATATTCTTTAAAGGGTTCAACAAATATATTTTAATTCTCAAAACTTGGTGTTTAGGGTCAGAAGGTTTGAATCAAAACATTTCCCAAAGGTTTTACTCAAAAATCATTTCTAGAAATAAAAACAATATTTTTATTTGACTAGAAATGAGCTTATTCAATTATTTATTCCTAAACTTCGCAAAATACATTTTTAAATCCATAAGTTGGTTCCTAGGGTCATTAGGTTCAAAACAAACCATTTTGCAAAGATTTCACATTAAAATTATATCTAGAACAATTTTTATATTCATAATAAGCCTACACATGTTTCTGCAATTTCAATCAATTTTCCAGACGCAAATCATTAAACAAATTGCATGGTTGCAAAGTACTTGTTCTACTGATTCCATTGATATAAAATTTGCAATTTTTGGACGTGTGGATCAAAAGTTATGCAATTTACAAATTTGCAATTCAATCAGATTCTATTTCTGTTTTTAAACTAAACTAGTGCCACGCGTCTGTTTCTGATTCGCTGATACTGGTTCGCGTGGATTGTGTAGTTACAGCCATTGGATCTAAGTGATATGGTGCGGTTCAGATTAGCCCGTACCTCTTCGTTTAATGATTCTATCTAAGCCACCAGATGGAGACCTAATGGTGCAAAACGACTTGACCTAACTCGAGCGGCGCCGACGGTGGCTGGCGGCGGCACACGGTCAGACGGTGTGCTTGCCGACGAACCAGGAAGCAAGGAAGACAGATGAGGGTCTCACCGTGCTCAGGGGATCGTGGCGATGCTCGACGTGGTCGTGAGGAGGCAAGGGGTGCACAGGGGCGGGAGTAATCGCTCGTCGGAGTTGCTGCGGGCGGCGGTGCTCTCAGGTTGTCGTCGCTGGCGTCGTTTAGGACCGCGCTAAGGCAAAGTAGAGGCACGGTTAGGTGCGCATGAGGGTCGCGAGTAAGGGAGCATCACTGTGAGGTGCTGGGGCGGTATGAGCTTACCAGGGGGAGGTCGTCGGTGAAGGGACAGACGCGGCGGCGCGTTGAGCTTGTACTTGCCGACGCTTTGGGGCAAGCGCGGGTGAATGGAGCACACGGGCAGGTGCGCCTGGAGGTGAAGAACAGGCTCGCGTGCAGAGAAAAGTGAAGGGCGGCTGTGGTTTGCCGAAATTGACCGGGGAAGTCTTCGGAGACAGAGAAGGTTTGGACTAAAATTCCGGCAGCCTAGTGGCAGAGAGGAGGCGGTGTTTGGGGGGAAAGATAGAGGGGAGAGGGGCGCTTAAGGGGGCGTGATCACTGCAGGGAATAACTTCGGCAATAACGCGTAATTACACGAATTCATTCGCGGCAGAACGCCGTTGAGAAAGGGGGAAACGGCCGACGCGGTGGAGACGATGGTGACGGGGCAGTGGGGTCCGCTCGTCAGTGAGGTGGGGAAGGAGTGAGTGGGGTCCTGCTGTCTGTGACTCAGCGGGTGCGAGAATGAGTGAAAGAAAACGTTTCGCTGGGGGGATAGTTGGGCTGCGAGTGGGATGCTGGGCCTGTTGGGTTGGGTTGGTTCGTTTCACTTTTTTTACACAGATAGCTTTTTCTTTTTTCCATTTGATTTTCTGTTTTGATTTTCAAACAAACAATTCAAACACTCAAATGAATTTAAAACATTGCTAAACTTTGTATAATTTTTAGTTCTGTTTAACAACACAATTCAAAGTCCAAATAAAACAATGCATTTATTCTTTTAGGATCTATTTAATAATTAAATAAAATAGACCTTAGTCATTAATTCAAATAGGGTTTAATTTATTTAAAAACTCTATTTGAAATCTAAATAATATCAAAACTATTTCATTAGGTTTTATTTGAAAACACAAAACACTTGGAAAACTTATTTAAAATAAAATAACAAGTTTTAGTGTTTATTTAAAATGGAAAAACCTTTACTTTAATAAAATTGGATAATAATAAGTCCTCATTATTTTATTTAAATAAACCTTTACTCTTTTTATCAAATAGTAATATTTCATTTCAAAAGCTTGGCCAATATTTAATTTGGCTCTATAAAATAATTCCTTATTTATAATTCTACCTTTTCTTTTGAAAACCAAATCTTTTTATTAAAAGATCCAAAAATAGTGATTCCAAATATTTTAACTTTATTGTTTATTTATCTCTTTAAATCCCTTTAGGATTTTATTTGATCAAAATAGGTTTTGATATTTCCAATTGGAAATCAAAAAGTTTCTTCTCACCCTGAATTTCAACAAAGTTTTATTTTGTTTATTTATTTTTCACATTTCAAAATTTGGAAAATTTTGGGATGTGACAGGCTACCACCCTTAAAATAAATCTCGTCCCGAGATTTGGGAAGGCTAGAGGTTACAAGTTGGCTTCAAGGCAACTAGGGTACTACCACCCTTAAAAATAAAGTCTCATAGGATTACATTGATGGTTCACTTGACTATAGGTTCAACACTTAATATCCAGACAAGGAATCCTTATTTGACTCTTCTGAGTTTACTAATCCCTGACATCCACTTCTTCTATCTCTTCAAAGTTTCCATCCATGTCAATGTGGTTCACATGTCCTTTCTGGGTCACATTGGAGTCATTTCCATTGGCTCTTCTAGCATCCTTTTTCTTTTTCTTCTCAGGACAGTCTGATGCATAGTGTCCAAGCTCCTTACAATTATAGCACTGCAACTGGCTAATGTCCTTCTTCTTGAAAGTGTCATGTTGGTTCTGACCAAGGTCATATCCATTGTCAGTATCATTTCCATTATTCTCACTTCCATTGTTGTTGTGGTGATACTGATGTGGTTCAGAATCTTCATTGGTCTTTTTGAATGAATGCTTCTTTTTTGATGATCCTGAGTGATTCTTGAGTTTACGCTTCCTCTTTCTATTCTTAACTTGATTCATCTTGTTTTCCAAAATGGTGGCTTTGTCACAGAGTGATTGATAAGTTGGGACATAGGCAACAACTAGCTGCAGGTTCAACTCATCATTAAGTCCTTCAAGAAATTTCTCCTTTCTCTTAGCTTCTGTGCCAACTTTATCCGGTGCATATCGTGCCAGATTGTTGAATTCTTCAATATACTCAGCCACACTGAGGTGACGCTGTTTCAGATTGTGAAACTCCTTTTTCTTCAAGTACATAACTCCAGGTGAGATGTGAGTTGTTCTGAATCCATCCTCAAATATAGCCCAAGTCACATCCTCAAGAGGAGTAGTGATTTGAAAGTTGTCCCACCATGTTGTTGCTGGTCCTTCAAGCAAAAATGCTGCAAACCTAACTTTTTCTTCATCGGTGCAGCCAACAGTCACTAAGTCCTTATTCACTGAACGTAACCAGTCATTGGCTTCCATTGGATCATTTGTTCCAGAGAACCTTGCAGGCCTAAGTTTTAGAAACTTGGTGAGCATATCAAGCGCTAGAGGATTATTCTGGTTGTTGTTGTTGTTGTTGTTGTTGTTGTTGTTGTTGTTGTTGTTGTTGTTGTTGTTGTTGTTGTTGTTGTTGTTGTTGTTGTTGTTGTTGTTGTTGTTGTTGTTGTTGTTGTTGTTGTTGTTGTTGTTGTTGTTGTTGTTGTTGTTGTTGTTGTTGTTGTTGTTGTTGTTGTTGTTGTTGTTGTTGTTGTTGTTGTTGTTGTTGTTGTTGTTGTTGTTGTTGTTGTTGTTGTTGTTGTTGTTGTTGTTGTTGTTGTTGTTGTTGTTGTTGTTGTTGTTGTTGTTGTTGTTGTTGTTGTTGTTGTTGTTGTTGTTATTTGTTGTTGTTGTTGTTGTTGTTGTTGTTGTTGTTGTTGTTGTTGTTATTGTTGTTGTTGTTGTTGTTGTTGTTGTTGTTGTTGTTGTTGTTGTTGTTGTTGTTGTTGTTGTTGTTGTTGTTGTTGTTGTTGTTGTTCGATTACGTATGAATGTGGTCATCTCCTGCATCAACTGTGTCTGAACTGCCAACATCTGCTGCATCTCAGGAGTGATGTTGTTGTTTTGGTTGGGGTTGGCACGTCGGGGAGGCATCTGTTGGTTTGATAGGGATAAATATTGGTGGATAGGTTTTTAAGAGTTTTAACGCACAACTCAAAAACAACAAGTTCAATCAAACAATCAAACAATCAACAAGCAACTATCCACTTAACAACTTATGAGCTTAACTCATGATTT
The DNA here is from genome assembly GCA_030063025.1 of Avena longiglumis. Classification (NCBI taxonomy): domain Eukaryota; kingdom Viridiplantae; phylum Streptophyta; class Magnoliopsida; order Poales; family Poaceae; genus Avena; species Avena longiglumis. The sequence goes on from CP125975.1 coordinate 19,146,733, forward strand.
GAAGGAAACAACAAGTTTTCTTGAAAATAATAACTTAGTATAATCATACGTCATAGGTCAATATGATCCATACTCTAACTTGATATCAATGTCTTTGGTAGGCATTCTAATGTATTTTGGTTTTTTTCACTTGTAGTCCTTAGTGATGTCTAAGTTGAAGTCCTTGGTGAAACTAAAGTTGAAATCACTTGAAGATGTTGAAGTCATTAGAGTTGATGAAATCTTTTGCACATAGTGAAGTCTTTGTCCATGGGGTAGGATTTGTCCATCAAGTTGAAAAGGAAGAGGTGTAGAATCAAAACCAAAAGGTTGAGGAAAGAGTTTACAAGATTGTTTGTAAATAAGTTTTTTTGGAACAAATACAACTCCTATTTTTCTAAGGGGTTTTGTCCAATCCTAGGGTTACAATCCTACAGGCAACACAATGCTCTGATACCATCTGTAAGGTTCCCAACCTTTAATAAGGTAGAGATCCCTGTGTTTACAATGCTAGTCCCTGGATCAATAGCTAGCATCCACAGTTAAGATGTAATATCAGGATATAAAGGTCATAATACAACTTTATAACCAGGAATAAAATAATTCATTACATCTTACATAGCTCATTTGGCTATTACTATGCAGCAGAATATCAATAAAGCATGGGGTCCTTCATCTTCAAAGTGCCACAGGCAGACATGTTGGTTGTAGACTTGTAATCCTATTCAATAAACTTCACTAACCTCAAACAAACCTGCAACATGATAAGTTGCAGCCACAAGGGTCAATACATTTGAATTGTATTGGCAAGTTTCACTACTATGTAGAAATAAGTAGATCCTATCATTACATGCATATTTGGCTAAGTAGGGTTTAGGCTCATTTGCAGAAAGCAATATAGTTTTATCCTATCTTTTCAAAATAGTTTTGATCTTTTGTCAAATCTTTCTGAACTTCTTGGAAAAATCCAAGTGCTTCAAATCCCTTGTTGTCACCATCAAGTTTTACTTTGAGAAATTGGAATGTCGAGATCTTCCATAGCTTCAGGCCTTAGTTGCTCAGTATTGTCCATAACCGGGGACACGGCTAAGTACTTAGAATTTGATCTTCTGCAGAAGTTGTACACTTTACCCACATGACACAATCTCATATTGATGCCACCAGTGGCAGCTGGATAAGTGCTCACCAATATGGAGTACTGGCAGATTGAGAATGTGACAAAGTCTTTCCATAGAAGTCCTCCGAATACACAATGCTAGCTTGTCATCTAGGCACCAATGTAGGGTTTCAAGTTCCCTAGCACAAATCTAGTTAACCTGAAGATGCCAATGCATGGGTCTTCCACTATGTAGTTGACTAAGCCAGAGCCCATTTAGCATGTGGCTGTACACGGAAGCCACTGTACGAGAAACATGTTCAATCTCTAAGTCCCTGGGTGGTTTTCTTCTAGTGCACATACAAAAAGAGATAGCCATATAAACATGGTTCCTTTTGTTGCCACCTTGTCTGTGGCATCCCGCAAAACCACTACTAGAAAATCGCGTTGATTTTATGCATTGCATCATCATGACCGCATGCTCATGTCATCATGCCACATTGCATTTGAGCATCGCCATCATCTTGCATTTGCTTGCATAAAACTATTGCAGAAAAACCTAATTTGTTTTCTAAACGCCCCATCTTTATTCAAACGCAAAACCCGGGTCTCCGGATTATTTTGTTTTGTCTGCTATCGGTTTGCAGAGGCTTTGTTTTAATCAAATAAAATATTAAATTATTTTAGTGGGGGCAGTCGGATGGGCCGTTTCGACCTGAACGACCACCCCCAGAATGAAAATCGGTCTGCCTAAATTCCTAAACCTACCCAACCTAGTCTACCCACACCCCCTCCACCTCACCCCAGCCACTCGCGGCTCGCCACCTCATCTCAACTCTCTCCCTCACCCAACCACCTCCTGCCACATCACCCCCAACCTCCCCCACTCACCCCACCAACCGTAGCCACCTCCCCTGGTCAACCTCCCCACCGCCAGACCCGTCCCTGCCCCGGTCCCACCCGACCCCGCGGGTCCCACGCCCTGGCCCACCGCCCTACCTCCCCTGGCCGCCTCCCCCCGCTCCTCTTCCTCCTGCTTCCTTCCATCGCCGGCCTCCTCGCACCCAGGCGCCCGACGCCGCCCGCCACCTCCTCCTCCACCCGGCCGCCCGCCTCCTTCTCCAGCTGCCTCCTTCGCCGGCGCCGCCAACCCGCCACCTCGACCCGCTCCTGACGCCACCCGCTGGCCCGCATGAGCTCTCCTCCTCCCGCCTGCAACCTCGCTGGCAACCGCCGGCAGCCGGCCGCCTCGCCGCCTCGGCTTCGCCACGCGCCTGCCTTGGCCCGCCTCGCCTGCCCGGCCTCCACCTCCCGGTCCGGCCGCCAGTCCCCTCCTCCGCCCGCCACGCCACCCCGCTCGCCGCACCTCTCTTCCTCTCCCCGCCTCGGGTGCCGACCCCGCCGCCCGCGTGAGCTCTCCCAGGTCCCATGGCTCTCTGCTGCCCTCATGAAGGCGCGCCTCCGCCGCCTCCAAGCGCCCAGCGCCGCCTCCTTCCTCCGCCATTGCTGCGCCTCTGCTCGCAGCCTCGCGAGCTGGCCTGTCGCCGACCACCCCTTATGCCTCCATGGCCACGCCTGGAGCTCCTCCTTGCGCGCAGGTCTGAGCCTCTCTGGACGCCTGTGTCGCATCCGCGTCGACCTTCTCCGAGCCGCAGCCCCCGGCGCGTCCTGTCTCGTGCCCCGCGTGCGTGAGGTGCTCACCTCGCCGTCCTTGTCTGTCGTGCGCCCGACGCCGATCCTACACTGCCTCTGCGAGAGTCAGACGCGAGCAGTACCTGGCGGCCTTCAGTTCCCTACTCGTCTACTCCCAGCTACCAAGTACCAAGCTGCCACCTCTGAGGCAACCTCCTGTGCGTCTTCACCATGCGTGCCAGTACCAGATGAAACATCAACAAGGTTACCGACAGGAACCTGAAGACCCCGAATCCGAAGGTCATCTACAAGGAACGCCAAGGTCTCCTCGCTGAAACCTCCATGACCGTCTACATGGAATCCGAAGGCCGCTGCCCTGAAGACCGATCTAGAGCGCCGAGGCCTTCGCATGGAATCGCCAAGATCCACCGGCGCCAAACCCAAGACCGACATCATCACCCGAGAACTCTAACCTCGGACGCCAAGTTCGCCGAGAACCTAGATGCCAAGCTCTTCTCATCGACAGGATCGACCCAATCCGGAACGCCAAGTACTACCCTCGGACGCCAAAACCCGAACCGGGAGGACGCCAAGATCGCCACAAGTACGACAAGATCTACCTCCGAACGACAAGACCGGCCGATCCGTGGGCCCGACAAGATCGGCCGCTTGGAACCAAGATCTCCGGCACGTCACGACAAGTTCTCCGTCTTGTATCCGCTCCCGCCGATCCCGTCGAACCCTGAGCCCTGAGACCCGACCCCGAACCCCTCGGAGCCAAGTTCGCCGAACCCTATGTGTGACCCCTTTTCTCGAGCCCTATTTTATAAATGTAATAACAAATTGATGCATATTAAATTGTCATACTCGCATGCATATTTGTGTGGTTTGGGGGCCTTATGCCGATTCACTTCCTAATTAAATATGGGGCCCATATGCGGGCAAACCTAGTCTCATATTGGCCTCATTTAGATTTGTGTAGCGAACCGGTGATATATTTTGCCTTGTTAAACAACATTTAAATTGCGGGGTAGATAAATAACTTGAACCATCTAATTAATTGTCCGGACCCTGGTTCCACTTAATATGACCTAATCGCATCGTACCCTTGCCATGTCATGCATCATACATGCATCATGCCGATCTTCTGCCGTTGTATTGAATATTGCATCCGGTGTTTATTCTAGTGTTTTGCTTCTTCGCGGATAAGGCCGTTGAGTTGATGCGAGTGTCGACCCGATCTTCGGAGGAACCTTCGGCAATGTTTTCAGGCGAGCATCTCCCCCTTTCTACCTATCTTACTTTTATAGTATTTACTCCCTCCTGTTGATCTATTGCTATCTGAGTTGCGATGCTCTAGTTTTCGCACCCGTGTTTTCCCCTGCACCCTTATATTTGCCTTGGACACATCCTATTACCTGTTGTTTGATAGATAGTTGGACTTGCGCGTCGTAGTCGCTTGCTCAAGTGCTGTTGCGTTTCGTCAAGTACCACAGTTGTTGGAGCCTTGTCGCATGTTTGTGGCTGGAGATGATTATGGCTTTACTTACCGTTCACTTTAATTACTGTTTAACAACTAAAATTGAAGTAAGTAAGCAGAGGCATCGGTGGGCGATAGATAATATTTGGTTTCCGAACGCCCACTTATGTCCCGTAGGACCCCGAGTACTTGATACCTGTTCCTTGATTTATCGCGCTATCCACATCCGGGAGGATTATGGGACCCCCCCTGAGCCAGAGCTTGATTCAGTCTTATTTCTTGGGGCCACAAACTAGTTTGAGGTTTTATTTACTATCCTGTACTTATGCCATGCTACTGCTTTATTTACGATTGTGCGAGGAGCACACTGTACTGTTTAGGAATTGTGACCCGTTTACGCGGTATCGACAAGCCCAGTTTTGGGTTCCCAGTCGCTTACAGCCGGCCCCACAAACCTCGGGTCCGTCTCAAAGTCAGCTAACTTCGTTGCGGGTGTACTCCAAGGGGTGGCCCCCTGAAATATTTCTGAATCCTGTGATTGCTTTGTCGTGAAGGCCTCGTTGGGTTTTGATTTGGTTTTTCCGAGTTTGATTGAGTGTGTGTTGCTATTTGTGCACCCTGGCCGGGTTAAAACTTTCTGAAAGCCGTGTCCGCGGTTATGGATGACTTGGAGCACAGTATCTCGATCATAGACAACTATAACTAAAGTAGTGCTATAAATTTGACTCTATAATGACTAGTAATCAGTTTCACTATAATGGAATGGCTAACTAAAACTGCCCACAATTGCTTGTTTGGTTTGTCGCTTGCGACAATTGTATCTGACTAGTAAGTATTGCAACTACAACGGAATGGCTGAATAAAAGTACCAACAACTGCTGGGTTTTGGGGTTATCTCATGCTAATTGTATTTGACTAGTAAGTGTCGCAACTACAACGGAATGGATAACTAAAATGGCCCACTGCTTATTTTATCAGGATGCTTATCTACACCTGACTAGTAATTGCTGCAACAATAACCGAATAAATAAAACTGCCAACTGTGTGAGTTCCTCGGTTGACTCCCTCGTTTGGTATCGAGGGGGAAACACCAGGACGGGTTTGTTCGTTGGTAGTACCAGGTTGATTCTGATTAGGTCTTTCTTACCCCTCTCTGATAGCCGCCAATTGTACCGAGTCTCTATAGGTTGTTTAGTGCATGCTGCCGCTGCCGCTTCAGTCCACCATACCTATGTAGGCGAGGACCGCAGAATTCTAGTCTCGCTGCATCGGCCTCGATCTTGACGCCTCTTTTTCCTTTGCCCTTTGTCGGCACCCCTTTTGTTTAAGCAGGTTTTGAGATCGACGCCGTTAGCAGGGTTGTTGGGAATATGCCCTAGAGGCAATCATGTATGATGATATTTACCATTGTATTCATAAAGTTATTAAGTAGTCCTTGTATAAACATCTGATGTGTATCATTGAATATGTGATTCAGTTGTGGAACTATGCATTCATGTTGTTTGTACTAAATATCCTTGGTCATTGAGGTTGTGCTGGACACACAACTTAGACCAATGTGAAAGTTGGCTTGATGACTCGGTTCCACTTGTCATGGGCATGGAGATGCTATTCCAACTTACACAGACTAGGCTAAAGAGTTTAGCGAGTCGGATTGACCCATATTGAGGTACAACGAACTAAGTTGTCATTTGTATATCTCAATCAATGTAATCCTTAGACCTGAGGTTGTTGCATAGTCCGAGTTGAGGATCACCGACTTAGGTTCTGTCAAACGCTGATCCGTGAATCGCGCTTATAAAGGCGAGTTCGGTCGATCGAGAATCAAGCTGCGTGATGTGAATAACCAAGATGGGATTTTGCCCCTCCACTCGGAGAGATATTCTCTGGGCCCTCTCGTGAGATATGATTCGGAAAGCATGGCCATGCACGACTCGGTTAAGTGTTAACCGAGGCGATCGACTAAGAGTTAGTCGGGTGAGTCACTTATCTCGGATCGAGAAGAGAGTCAGACTATTTAAGGGATGACATATATTCGCCTATAGTCTGACAAGGTATATCGTGAGGCAAAAGGGACTCGGACGTAAGTCACATTGGAAAGGAAAGTCGTCATGACTCTTTGGTACTTGGGAGTCGGACGCGTGCTAGGAGCCGTGCCGATCGATCGACATGAGTCGGACTCTAATCGTGTCCAAGTAACCATGATCCCGGGTCACACACTTAAGAGCGGGAGCAAGTTCGGATTGGATCCGAACTGTAATCTGGTTGGGTTGGACCTAAACGAGTAGGACGAGTTAGTGAGTTGGACTCACGATGACTAGTGTTATATGGGCTTTAGTGAATGGGTCGCGCGAAGAGCCCACGCTCAGTTCACTCCTATATAGTGGAACAGGAGAACCTTCGAAAGGTTAATCGTTGTTCGGTTAGGTCATTCCATGTGTTGGAAACCCTAGCTCCACAGCCAGTCCAGCACGCCGCCTCGGATCGTGAGGCGCTTCATCGGTAATCGGCGTCTAGTGGTAAACCTCGTGGCCTTCTACCTCAGCTAGATCTTGGGATCACCACGTTAGAGGAAAATTTTATTTTATCTCCGTGCGTGATGGTATCAGAGCGATAGCTTCGGTTTTAGTCGAGATCTCGCATATGTGATATGCGGTAGGCTATAGATGAGATCTATGTGTTGTTTTGGTGGTCGATCTATGAGATAGATCGGTTTTGTATGAAGTTGATTGGATCAACTGCACTCGAGGAATGGTAGATCTGATTTCCGTGATCATACTGCTGAGGTCGTGGAGCGACATACCCTACTCGGCTTCCGCCATCGGGACCGCCGGCTTCATCGTCAGGCGCCTTAGATGTCGTTCGAGTTTCACAACGCCGTAGATATTGTATCTATGCATAACTTGTTTTTGCAGGAAGTTGTGAATGGTATGGTTCATGTGCATGTGATGTATGTGTGTAATCCATACGTGATCTGCAAATCACGTTTTTTGTCAGATGGCTGGAGCCTAGGTGCTGTCATTTTATTGTATAACGACCTGCGTGTCGGATTCTCTATGTAATTTACTTTACTAAGCTAGTGTAGCTGTTTGAGAACCCGGAAGGCATGCAAGGCGTTGTACATGTCGGCGACATGGAGTAAGACGGCAAGTGACAAGAGTTGGCACGAGTCGGATTACAGGCTTTGTGGAGATGGAGATCGCCATGAAGAGGGCCATACCATTTCACATTATAATTGCTTTGTTTTGTGTTATTGTTATGTCTCAGTTTTACCTCTATTAGATAGTCGGTAAAATTTAATCCCTCAAAGAAGGTCTAGTCGGTTTTCCCGCCAGTGTTTGCACCATCACAAGTCGGACATTTTTGGTAGTGGGCTCATAAAATTGAGGTGCTGCCAATTCTTTCCGACTAGGTGGGTTCGAGTCGGACTCTTACTGCAGAAACACTTGGTAAGCTAGACGGGTCTATCACAACGGTTGTGGGACTCGGGGAAAAGTCGGATGGTAGCCGGGGCATGTGATGCCACCCATCCAACAGGAGTCGCATGAGATGCGATTGACAAGGAGTTGTCTACCTAGATCACTTGGCGGCTAGCGGTGATGCTAAAGCTCACTAGCCGACTTGCTTATTTAGGATCCTGAATCACTAAGTAACCATCGAAGGGGTGTTGGTTCTAGTGGGAGCATAAAATATTAAAATGTTTAATATGCTTGCTCTTTTATGAATACATGTCTTAAGTGTTTTGCATACTTTCTGTTGTAGATCATGGCACCAAGTAGCAGTCACTCTCAGATATCCGGTTTTGCGTTGAGAACCATTCTTGAGAAAGATAAACTGAACGACACTAATTTTACCAACTGGTATCGAAATCTGAGAATTGTTCTCAAACAAGAAAAGAAGGACCATGTCCTAGACAACCCACTTCGGATGAGCCGAATGAGAATCATTTGCAGCCACCAATGCCTACCGTCGGGCTAAGGATGAGTCCACGGATATTAGCTGTCTTATGCTTGCTCACATGGAACCGGACTTGCAAAAGCAGTTCGAGCATGTTGAGGCCTACGATATGATCGAAAGCCTCAAAAGTATGTTCGAGCTCGGAAGACCGAGAGGTATCAAGTCTCTCGGGCTTTCTGAGTTGCAACAGGATGGTGATCCACCGAGTCCGCATGTGATCAAAATGGTTGGTTACGTGCAGTCTGGAAGGCTTGGCTACCCCATAAGCGAAGAGTTCGCTACGGATATAATTCGAACTCTCTTCCTAGTGCATATGGGCAGTTCATTTGAACTACCACATGCATGGTATGGATAAGAAGCTCCTTTGGTGCATGGGATGCTCAAGCAGAGGCGGATCTCAAGAAGGGCACCAGTCAAGTGTTGATGGTGCGAGAATAAGGCTAAGTTCAAGAAGAGTTCTTGGACTAAGAAGAAGGCTAAGTCAGAGGAAAGCGGCTCGGGACCTGTCCCAAGCGCCTCCTCGGGTACTAAGCCATCTCCTTCACCGGATCCACTTGCTTCTCTTGCAAGGCGGATGGCCATTGGAAGAGGAACTGACAAGTACTTGGCCGACAAAGCCAAGAGTGGAGGTATGACTTCCACTCGGTACACTTGTTTGCAATGTTATAGACATATATCTTCGATGCACCTAATAGTTCTTGGGTATATGATCGGATTAGTTATTCACATCGCAACTCGTTGCGAGGTAGTAAGAACTAGGAGCGTAGCAAGAGGCGAGTTGATATTCGAGTCGGCAACAAAGCAAGAGTTGCTGCGTTGGAAGTCGACGCGATGCAACTTCATTTACCTTCCGGATTCATTATGGAACTAAATAATTGTTATTATGTTCCGATTGCTCGATCGAAACATTATTTACGCCTCATGTTTGATGAGGCAAGGCTATGAGTCGAATATCAAGAATAATGGTTGTTCTTTGTATTTGAATGATATGTTTCACGGCTTTGCACCCGTCGGGCGGGTTATTTATTTTGAATCTTGATGGTGAGTCGGTTTATAACATAAATGTTAAAAGGTTGAAACCAAATGATCTGAATATGACTTACTTTTGGCCTTTGTCGGCTTGGTCATATAAGTTGGAAAGCATGAAGAAGCTCCATGATGATGGACTCCTAACCCGTTCGACTTAGAGTCGTTCGAGACATGCGAATCTTGCCTACTCGGCAAAATGACCAAGACACCTTTTGCAAAGAGTTGCGAAGGCGTCCGACTTGTTGGGACTATTACATAGTGATGTATGTGGACCAATGAGCACGACAGCCAGGGGTGGTTATGAGTACTTCATTACCTTCACTGATGATTTGAGTAGGTATGGATATATCTACTTGATGAAACATAAGTCGGAAGCCTTTGAAAAGTTCAAAGAATTCCAGAATGAAGCACAGAATCAACTCGGCAAGAAAATAAAGTTTCTTGATTGGACCGAGGCGAGTACATGAGCCATGAGTTTGATGACCATCTGAAAAGTTGTGGAATAGTTCCTCAACTTACTCCGCCAGGAACGCCACAAAGGAATGGTGTTTCAGAAAGGCGGAATCGGACCTTGTTGGACATGGTACGATCAATGATGAGTCGGACAGATCTACCTTTATCATTTTGGGGTTATTGTCTAGAAACAACGGCATTCACACTAAACAAAGTACCATCAAAATTGGTAGAGAAGACACCGCATGAGATGTGGACAGGCAAAAAGCCGAGTTTGTCTTTTCTTAAGATTTGGGGTTGTGAAGCTTTTGTCAAGCGACTTCAGTCGGACAAGCTTACGGCCAAGTCGGATAAATGTATTTTATGGGTATCCGAGGAAACCTTGGGTTACTACTTCTACAACCGAGAAGAGGGCAAAGTGTTTGTCGCTCGGGCGGTGTCTTCCTTGAGAAAGAGTTTCTCGGGGAGTAAGTGGGAGACTTGCAACTCGAAGAAATTCGAGAGGAATCGGCTAATAGCGAATCGGCAAAAACCTTGGAGGTTGAGCCGATCGTGGCATTGAGCCGACAGCACCTGTACTAAGATCGGCAAGATTATGAAGTGTTCGTGATGTGTTCTTGTTAGCAGGTGATGAGGCAAATTATTGAGCGATGGTGGGATCGATTACGAGTCATGGCTTGGAGCCATGAGATCCGAGATAAAGTCCATGGATGAAAATCAAGTTTGGAACTTGGTTGATCTGCCAGACGGTGCAAGACCCGTCGAGTGCAAATGGGTCTTTAAGAAGAAAACTGATATGGATGGAAATGTTTCAATCTATAAAGCACGCCTTGTTGCGAAGGGGTTCCGACAAGTTCAAGGAGTTGATTACGACGAGACTTTCTCGCCCGTAGCGATGCTTAAATCAGTTCGGATCATGTTAGCTATAGCGGCCTATTTCGATTATGAGATATGGCAGATGGATGTCAGAACGGCTTTCCTTAACGGAAATTTAACCGAGGACGTGTATATGATACAGCCCGAGGGTTTTGTCGATCCGGCTAATGCTGACAAGGTATGCAAACTTCAAAAATCCATTTATGGGTTGAAGCAAGCATCTCGGAGTTGGAATATTCGCTTTGATGAGGTAGTCAAATCGTTTGGCTTCATCAAGAGTGATCATGATTCTTGTTTGTACAAGAAGTTTAGTGGGAACAAAGTAAATTTTCTAATCTTATATGTGGATGACATATTACTGATTGGAAATGATGTCCAGATGTTGCAAGAAACCAAGGAATCATTGGAAAGGAGTTTCTCAATGAAAGACTTGGGTGAGGCAACATACATCCTCGAATCCGGATCTATAGAGATAGATCAAGGAGGCTCATTGGATTGAGTCGAGTACTTATTTGGACAAAGTGTTGAAAAGTTCAACATGGAATCGTCTAAGAAGGGGTTCTTACCGATGTCCCATGGTGTAAAACTTAGCAAGAATCAGTGTCCTTCGACGACTGATGAGCAAAGTAGGATGAGTGCGATTCCATATGCTTCTGTGATTGGATCCATCATGTACGCCATGATTTGTACTAGGCGGATGTTTCCTATGCTCTAAGTGTTGTGGCGATATGCAGGCTGATCACGAGAGATCCATTGGACGGCTAAAAATATCCTAAAGTACTTGAGAAGGACTAAGGATATGTTCTTGGTTTATGGTGGTGAAGATGAACTTAGTGTAAAGGGTTACGGATGCGAGTTATCTCACCGACTCGATGATTCTCGCCGCAATCCGGATCGTGTTTATTATAAATGGAGGTCTTTGTGAGCTGGAAAAGTTCCAAGCAAGTGGCGTATGCTGTCTAACAGATGCTGAGTATATTGTCGCCTCGGAGGCAGCAAAGGAAGCTGTTTGGATGAGGAATTTCCTCATGGATCTTGGTGTGGTTCAGGGCTCGTCCAATCCGTTGGACGTGTATTGTGACAACAATGGTGCTATTGCACAAGCCAAAGAACCTAGACAACACCAGAAGAACAAGCACATACTCATGCGGTACCACCTAATTCGCCAGTTCGTGGATCAGGGTGATATCAAGTTATGCAAGGTACACACGGATGCAAATATTGCGGATCCGTTGACAAAGCCGTTACCCCAGCCGAAGCATGAGGCGCACCTGAGAGCCATGGGCATTAGATGCTTAGACATGTGATGTCGGAAGATTGACTCTAGTGCAAGTGGGAGACTGTTGGGAATATGCCCTAGAGGCAATCATGTATGATGATATTTCCCATTGTATTCATAAAGTTATTAAGTAGTCCTTGTATAAACATCTGATGTGTATCATTGAATATGTGATTCAGTTGTGGAACTATGCATTCATGTTGTTTGTACTAAATATCCTTGGTCATTGAGGTTGTGCTGGACACACAACTTAGACCAATGTCAAAGTTGGCTTGATGACTCGGTTCCACTTGTCATGGGCATGGAGATGCTATTCCAACTTACAGACTGGGCTAAAGAGTTTAGCGAGTCGGATTGACCCATATTGAGGTACAACGAACTAAGTTGTCATTTGTATATCTCAATCAATGTAATCCTTAGACCTGAGGTTGTTGCATAGTCCGAGTTGAGGATCACCGACTTAGGTTACATCAAACGCTGATCCGTGGCGGCGGTTATAAAGCGAGTTGGTCGATCGAGAATCAAGCTGCGTGATGTGAATAACCAAGATGGGATTTTGCCCTCCACTCGAGAGATATTCTCTGGGCCCTCTCGTGAGATATGATTCGAAAGCATGGCCATGCGACTCGGTTAAGTGTTAACGAGGCGATCGACTAAGAGTTAGTCGGGTGAGTCACTTATCTCGGATCGAGAAGAGAGTCGGACTATTTAAGGGATGACATATATTCGCCTATAGTCGACAAGGTATATCGTGAGGCAAAAGGGACTCGGACGTAAGTCGCATTGGAAAGGCAAGTCGTCATGACTCTTTGGTACTTGGGAGTCGGACGTTACGCTAGGAGCCGCCGACGATCGATTGTGAGTCGGACTCTAATCGTGTCCAAGTAACCATGAGCTCTTGGTCACACACTTAAGAGCGAGCAAGTTCGGATTGGATCCGAATCATGTCTGGTTGGGTTGGACCTAAAGCGATTAGGGTGAGTTAGTGAGTTGGACTCACGGTGACTAGTGTTATATGGGCTTTAGTGAATGGGTTGCGCGAGCGAGACCACGTTCACTCCTATATATAGTGGAGCACGTAACCGAAGGTTAATCGTTGTTCGGTTAGGTCATTCCATGTGTTGAAACCCTAGCTCCACAGTCCAGCCGCCCGTTACGAACCTAGCGATTCGCCGGGCCTCCTCCTTATGCGTGTGGATACCAGCAGAGGTCTTGTGCGATCAGCACCGGGGCGATCGGATCGTGAGGACTGATCGCATCAAGCGATGCGCTTCATCAGTAATCCGCAACCGCGCGTCTAGTGGTAAACCTCGTGGCCTTCTACCTCAGCTAGATCTTGGGATCACCACGTTAGAGGAAAATTTTATTTTATCTCCGCGTGGCGCAACAAGGGTTACCCTTCCGGCTTGGCCTGGGCAGGGTTATGGACGCCATTGGTTATCCTTCAGGGCTCTTAGCCCCATTTGCATCTTGTCCGTAGTCGGACGCTCCATCGTTTTCGAGGTGATTTGGATCTTTGTACCGTATATCTGTATTCTTGACTCATGGAGTCATGTTGTATATATATTTGTTCTGTGGGTCCCATCGAGGACTGTTGTGTAATGTTATTACTTCGTTTTCCACCCGCACGAAAGTGCCTGGTGGGCACCTTTGAATCGTTTCTATGCGGGTTTGGCGGGTTTCGCTAAAACTTGCATAGGTCCGATCGAGGGTGTTCTGATGTATCAGAGCTCAGCAGTTGCGATACCCCACAAGTCCAGCCTGTAGGATAACCTAGCTAACGGCCGAAGTAGAGTGTCAAAAACTATTTTGCAAAATTGGTTGGATAGTTCTGATTTTACTCCTTACCCCTCTTCTATTCTCCTCTTACCTCTGCGTGTTTTGAATCCACCTCTTATCTTTCTTCGAGTCCATGATTTCTCGTGGTTGGGTTCCATCGTACCTTCAGGGTTTCGCTTCCTCCTTTGGTAACGGTGTTGCTACATCTGGTCTTCATGCTATCCGAGGAATCCTTCATCTGGTGGACTTCTCTTTGTTCCTTCTCGTGCCTTCCGGTGTTTTCCGACGCGACGACATCATCTACGCCAGATCTGATGCAGAGTCTGCATCACTCCTTTGTTTCCGAACCTCGCTTGTCGAGATCTTCAGTCTGATTCCGAGAGTTGGTTGCATAATCCGCCTATTCGTGTGCAGAGTAATGGTTTGGGTGCGCGATGGACTGATCACCACCCGACTACTCTTATCATTCGCTCTGGTACATCGAATCAGTGGATCCAGCAATTTTACTCCGTCCACGGAAGCTAGAGGTGGCTCTATTTGTTGAAACCTCTACCTTCGACCTGTTGTTCCCGGAGTGTTCTCTCGACGATCACGGACAACGACTTCTTGTTAGTGGTGTCGTGTGGAACTACACGAAGCGAGAAGATGCAGAACACCGACCTCCCTTCCGGTACCATGAGGCGGATCTCGAGGGCGAGATCCATTGTTAGTGGTGTCGAATTGTGGCATCCCGCGAAACCACTACTAGAAAATCGCGTTGATTTTATGCATTGCATCATCATGACCGCATGCTCATGTAATCATGCCACATTGCATTTGAGCATCGCCATCATCTTGCATTTGCTTGCATAAAACTATTGCAGAAAAACCTAATTTGTTTTCTAAACGCCCCATCTTTATTCAAACGCAAAACCCGGGTCTCCGGATTATTTTGTTTTGTCTGCTATCGGTTTGCAGAGGCTTTGTTTTAATCAAATAAAATATTAAATTATTTTAGTGGGGGCAGTCGGACGGGCCGATTCGACCCGAACGACCACCCCCAGAATGAAAATCGGTCCGCCTAAATTCCTAAACCTACCCAACCTAGTCTACCCACACCCCTCCACCTCACCCCAGCCACTCGCGGCTCGCCACCTCATCTCAACTCTCTCCCTCACCCAACCACCTCCTGCCACATCACCCCCAACCTCCCCCACTCACCCCACCAACCGCAGCCACCTCCCCTGGTCAACCTCCCCACCGCCAGACCCGTTCCTGCCCCGGTCCCACCCGACCCCGCGGGTCCCACGCCCTGGCCCACCGCCCTACCTCCCCTGGCCGCCTCCCTCCGCTCCTCTTCCTCCCTGGCTTCTCCCTTCCATCGCCGGCTCCCCTCCCCGCACCCCCTGGCGCCCGACGCCGCCCCGCCACCCTCCCCTCCTCTCCACCCGGCGCCCTTCTCTCCTCGGCCAGCTCCTCCTCGGCCGCCGCCAACCCGCCACCTCGCCCGCTCCTCGGCGCCACCTCGCGGGCTCATGAGCTCTCTCCTCCTCACTGGCAACCCCTCGCCATGGCCTGCCCTTCTCGCCCGGCGTCGCGTGCCTCGGCTTCCCCTCGCGCCACCGTCCGCCCGCCTGCTCCGCGCCTCGCCTCCAGCCCGGCCTCCACCCTCCGGGCCGGCGTCGCCGTCCCCTCCTCGCTCGCCTCGCCCACGCTGCCCGCCGCACCTCTCTTCCTCTCCCGCCTCAGGTCCCGCCCACGTGAGCTCTCCCAGTCCCCGCTGCCCTCTGCCGGGCCTTCATGAAGCGCCTCCGCCGCCTCCCCGCCGTCCAAGCGCCGCCGCGCGCCCGCCTCCTTCCTCCGCCACCGCTGCGCCTCTGCTCGCTCCTGTAGAGCGCCGCCGTCCCTGCGAGCTGGCCTGTCGCCGACCACCCCTTGGGCCTCCATGGCCACGCCTGGAGCTCCTCCTTGCGCGCAGGTCTGAGCCTCTCTGGCCGCCTGTGTCGCCTCCGCGTCTACCTTCTCTGAGCCACAGCCCCGGGCGCGTCCTGTCTCGTGCCCCGCGTGCGTGAGGTGCTCACCTCGCCGTCCTCGTCTGTCGTGCGCCCGACGCCGATCCTACACTGCCTCTGCGAGCCGCGGCGATGCAAGCGCCTTCAGTTCCCTACTCGTCTACTCCCAGCTACCAAGTACCAAGCTGCCACCTCTGAGGCAACCTCCTGTGCGTCTTCACCATGCGTGCGATGCGGATGAAACATCGACAAGGTTACCGACAGAACACGAAGACCCGAATCGAAGGTCATCTACAAGGAACACCAAGGTCTCCTCCCTGAAACCGCCATGACCGTCTACCTGGAATCCGAAGGCCGCTGCCCTGAAGACCGATCTAGAGCGCCGAGGCCTTCGCATGGCATCGCCAAGATCCACCGGCGCCAAACCCAAGACCGACATCATCACCCGAGAACTCTAACCTCGGACGCCAAGTTCGCCGAGAACCTAGATGCCAAGCTCTTCTCATCGACAGGATCGACCCGATCCGGAACGCCAAGTACTACCCTCGGACGCCAAAACCCGAACCGGGAGGACGCCAAGATCGCCACAAGTACGACAAGATCTACCTCCGAACGACAAGACCGGCCGATCCGTGGGCCCGACAAGATCGGCCGCTTGGAACCAAGATCTCCGGCACGTCACGACAAGTTCTCCGTCTTGTATCCGCTCCCGCCGATCCC
Organism: Avena longiglumis; assembly: GCA_030063025.1. Lineage (NCBI taxonomy): Eukaryota > Viridiplantae > Streptophyta > Magnoliopsida > Poales > Poaceae > Avena > Avena longiglumis. The sequence continues at coordinate 19,163,004 of CP125975.1, forward strand.
GTCGAACCCTGAGCCCTGAGACCCGACCCCGAACCCCTCGGAGCCAAGTTCGCCGAACCCTATGTGTGACCCCTTTTCTCGAGCCCTATTTTATAAATGTAATAACAAATTGAGGCATATTAAATTGTCATACTCGCATGCATATTTGTGTGGTTTGGGGGCCTTATGCCGATTCACTTCCTAATTAAATATGGGGCCCATATGCGGGCAAACCTAGTCTCATATTGGCCTCATTTAGATTTGTGTAGCGAACCGGTGATATATTTTGCCTTGTTAAACAACATTTAAATTGCGGGGTAGATAAATAACTTGAACCATCTAATTAATTGTCGGGACTCCGGTTCCACTTAATATGACCTAATCGCATCGTACCCTTGCCATGTCATGCATCATACATGCATCATGCCGATCTTCTGCCGTTGTATTGAATATTGCATCCGGTGTTTATTCTAGTGTTTTGCTTCTTCGCGGATAAGGCCGTTGAGTTGATGCGAGTGTCGACCCGATCTTCGGAGGAACCTTCGGCAATGTTTTCAGGCGAGCATCTCCCCCTTTCTACCTATCTTACTTTTATAGTATTTACTCCCTCCTGTTGATCTATTGCTATCTGAGTTGCGATGCTCTAGTTTTCGCACCCGTGTTTTCCCCTGCACCCTTATATTGCCTTGGACACATCCTATTACCTGTTGTTTGAAAGATAGTTGGACTTGCGCGTCGTAGTCGCTTGCTCAAGTGCTGTTGCGTTTCGTCAAGTACCACATTTGTTGGAGCCTTGCCGCATGTTTCTTGTTGGAGATGATTATGGCTTTACTTACCGTTCACTTTAATTACTGTTTAACAACTAAAATTGAAGTAAGTCAGCAGAGGCATCGGTGGGCGATAGATAATATTTTGTTTCCGAACGCCCACTTGTGTCCCGTAGGACCCCGAGTACTTGATACCTGTTCCTTGATTTATCGCGCTATCCACATCCGGGAGGATTATGGGACCCCCCTGAGCCAGAGCTTGATTCAGTCTTATTTCTTGGGGCCACAAACTAGTTTGAGGTTTTATTTACTATCCTGTACTTATGCCATGCTACTGCTTTATTTACGATTGTGCGAGGAGCACACTGTACTGTTTAGGAATTGTGACCCGTTTACGCGGTATCGACAAGCCAAGTTTTGGGTTCCCAGTCGCTTATAGCCGGCCCCACAAACCTCGGGTCCGTCTCGAAGTCATTAACCGTTGCTATGGTGTACTCAAGGGTGCCCCTGAAATATTTCTGAATCCTGTGATTGCTTTCTCGTGAAGGCCTCATTGGGTTTTGATTTGGTTTTTCCGAGGTTGATCGAGTGTGTGTTGCTATTTGTGCATCCCGGCCGGGTTAAAACTTTCTGAAAGCCGTGTCCGCGGTTATGGACGACTTGGAGCACAGTATCTCAATCATAGACAACTATAACTAAAGTAGTGCTATAAATTTGACTTTATAATGACTAGTAATCAGCTTCACTATAATGGAATGGCTAACTAAAACTGCCCACAATTGCTTGTTTGGTTTGTCGCTTGCGACAATTGTATCTGACTAGTAAGTATTGCAACTACAACGGAATGGCTGAATAAAAGTACCAACAACTACTGGGTTTTGGGGTTATCTCATGCTAATTGTATTTGACTAGTAAGTGTCGCAACTACAACGGAATGGATAACTAAAATGGCCCACTGCTTATTTTATCAGGATGATTATCTACACCTGACTAGTAATTGCTGCAACAATAACCGAATAAATAAAACTGCCAACTGTGTGAGTTCCTCGGTTGACTTCCTCGTTTGGTATCGAGGGGGAAACACCAGGACGGGTTTGTTCGTTGGTAGTACCAGGTTGATTCTGATTAGGTCTTTCTTACCCCTCTCTGATAGCCGCCAATTGTACCGAGTCTCTATAGGTTGTTTAGTGCATGCTGCCGCTGCCGCTTCAGTCCACCATACCTATGTAGGCGAGGACCGCCGAATTCTAGTCTCGCCGTGTCTTGGCCTCGATCTTGACGCCTCTTTTCCTTTGCCCTTTGTCGGCACCCCTTTTGTTTAAGCAGGTTTTGAGATCGACGCCGTTAGCAGGGTTACCCTTCCGGCTTGGCCTGGGCAGGGTTATGGACGCCATTGGTTATCCTTCAGGGCTCTTAGCCCCATTTGCATCTTGTCCATAGTCGGACGCTCCATCGTTTTCGAGGTGATTTGGATCTTTGTACCATATATCTGTATTCTTGACTCATGGAGTCGTGTTGTATATATATCTCTTCTGTGGGTCCCATCGAGGACTGTTGTGTAATGTTATTACTTCGTTTTCCACCCGCACGAAAGTGCCTGGTGGGCACCTTTGAATCGTTTCTATGCGGGTTTGGAGGGTTTCGCTAAAACTTACATAGGTCCGATTCTGAGGGTGTTACATTGTCCAACCTTGAGTATCCTTGTCCACCCAGGTGGTTCATTGAGTACTTGTTTTATTATATAAAACATAAGTTTTTTTAACTCTTCATATAATCATAACATGTATCCCATCCAATATATAGAAGGGCTAAGCATACTACAACTACAATGTTTCCACTAAGGAATATATAAGGGTATCCTATTAGGATTTAGCATAGCATAAGATATAGTAAACTTTTCCATGCATGTTACAAAAATCCACTAAGTGTAATGAAAATAGTAGGACTTGGATGATAGTGTCACTTGCCTTTTTAGTAAAGAATGTTGGTTCACTTCTTGATCTTGCAAATATCACACTCTTCTAACTTCACTACAAATCAACCAAGAAAACGCATATACAACTAGCATTCCAACCAATATTCAAACAATTTATCACACATAAAATAATAGAAACAAGGTCATGGATGAAAGCATGCAAAAGTTAGTTTTATTTGCAAAAGTGGTTTCTATTAGGCTCTAAACATTATAAAGTTCAAAAGTGGTCATTTACTTAGGTGGTAAAACCATTATCTATAAACCATTTTTAAATCAAATCAATATTTTATGTGATTGAAAATGCTTTTAACAAAGCAATATTCTTTAAAGGGTTCACCAAATATATTTTAATTCTCAAAACTTGGTGTTTAGGGTCAGAAGGTTTGAATCAAAACGTGTCCCAAAGGTTTTACTCAAAAATAATTTCTAGAAATAAAAACAATATTTCTATTTGACTAGAAATGAGATAATTCAATTATTCATTCCTAAACTTCGCAAAATACAGTTTTAAATCCATAAGTTGGTTCCTAGGGTCAGTAGTATCAAAACAAACCATTTTGCAAAGATTTCACATTAAAATTATATCTAGAACAATTTTTATATTCATAATAAGCCTACACATGTTTCTGCAATTTTAACCAATTTTCCAGAAGCAAATCATTAAACAAATTGCATGGTTGCAAAGTACTTGTTCTACTGATTCCATTGATATAAAATTTGCAATTTTTGGACGTGTGGATCAAAAGTTATGCAATTTACAAATTTGCAATTCAATCAGATTCTATTTCTGTTTTTAAACTAAACTAGTGCCACGCGTCTGTTTCTGATTTGCTGATACCGGTTTGCGTGGATTTCACAGTTACAGCCGTTGGATCTAAGTGAGATGGTGCGGTTCAGATTAGCCCATACCTCTTTGTTTAATGATTCTATCTAAGCCGCCAGATGGAGATCTAACGGTGCAAAACGACTTGACCTAACTCGAGCGGCGCCGACGGTGGCTGGCGGCGGCGCACGGTCAGACGGTGTGCTTGCCGATGAACCAGGAAGCAAGGAAGACATAGGAGGGTCTCATCGTGCTTAGGGGATCGTTGCGATGCTCGACGTGGTCGCGAGGAGGAAAGGGGCGCACGGGGGCGGGAGTAATCCCTCGTCGGAGTTGCTGTGGGCGGCGGTGCTCTCGGGTTGTCGTCGCTGGCGTCGTTTAGGACCGCGCTAAGGCAAAGTAGAGGCACGGTTAGGTGCGCACGAGGGTCGCGAGTAAGGTAACATCACTAAGAGGTGCTGGGGCGGTCTGAGCTTACCAGGGGGAGGTCGCCGGTGAAGGGACATACGCGGCGGTGCGTTGAGCTTGTCCTTGCCGATGCTCTGGGGCAAGCGCGGGTGAATGGAGCACACGGGCAGGTGCGCCTGGAGGTGAAGAAAAGGCTCGCGTGCAGAGAAAAGCGAAGGGCGGCTGTGGTTTGCCGAAATTGACCGGGGAAGTCGTCGGAGACAGAGAAGGTTTGGACTAAAATTCCGGCAGCCTAGTGGCAGAGAGGAGGCGGTGTTTGGGGGGAAAGATAGAGGGGAGAGGGGCGCTTAAGGGGGCGTGATCACTGCAGGGAATAACTTCGGCAATAACGCGTAATTACACGAATTCATTCGTGGCAGAACGTCGTTTAGAAAGGGGGAAACGGCCAGCGCAGTGGAGACGATTGTGACGGGGCAGTGGGGTCCAGTCGTCAGTGAGGTGGGGAAGGAGGGAGTGGGGTACTGCTGTCTGTGACTCAGCGGGTGCGAGAATGAGTGAAAGAAAAGCGTTTATTGGGGGATAGTTGGGCTGAGGGCTGACATTAGGTTGGGTTGGTTCGTTTCACTTTTTTTATACAGATAGCTTTTTCTTTTTTCCATTTGATTTTCTGTTTTGATTTTCAAACAAACAATTCAAACACTCAAATGAATTCAAACCTTTGCTAAACTTTGTATAATTTTTAGTTCTGTTTAACAACACAATTCAAAGTCCAAATAAAACAATGCATTTATTCTTTTAGGATCTATTTAATAATTAAATAAAATAGACCTTAGTCATTAATTCAAATAGGGTTTAATTTATTTAAAAACTCTATTTGAAATCTAAATAATATCAAAACCATTTCAGTAGGTTTTATTTGAAAACACAAAACACTTGGAAAACTTATTTAAAATAAAATAACAAGTTTTAGTGTTTATTTAAAATGGAAAAACCTTTACTTTAATAAAATTGGATAATAATAAATCCTCATTATTTTATTTAAATAAACCTTCACTCTTTTTATCAAATAGTAATATTTCATTTCAAAAGCTTGGCCAATATTTAATTTGGCTCTATAAAATAATTCCTTATTTATAATTCTACCTTTTCTTTTGAAAACCAAATTGTCACATCCCAAGTTTTTCCAAATCTTGTAATGTGAAATATAAATAAACAAAATAAATTATTGTTGAATTTTAGGGTGAAAAGAAACTTTTGTTTCTAAATGGAAACTTAAAATCCCATCTTGAACAAACTTTAATTAAAGTTTGAATCCAACAAAATCCAAATCAAAAGAAATGCATTCCTCATAAATGCATCTGGAAATTTAAACACTTGGAAAATAAAACCAAACCCTAAAATCCTAATGGAAAAAAATCATTTCCAAGTTATCTCCAAGCCTATGTATTTTATCCATATAAAATCTTGTCAACAAACATTTACAAATGATCAAGAAAGTCAATTAGAAATATTATAAGACCATAGAAATTGGTTTCACTTAATTTGGAACCATAAATAAAAACTTATGAATTTAATAAGATAAGGAATTGAATTTCCAAAGCTAATAAATCACTTATCTAAAATCCATACCAAAATGGTGAGCAATAGTCCCAAAGATATTTAAAAAGGATAAACAAATGTTAAATAAGATTTTATAAATTGAAATCACCAGGTCTGGATCTCTGAATAAAAAGATATGAATTTTATAAGATAAAGAGATAAATATTAAATAAAGAATATTTAAAGACCAAATAAATCTTGGCCTAATCCATTAAGTAAATGGAATGAATATAATCCAAATCTAAATAAAATAAAATGATAAACAATTTCCAAAGTAAAATAAAATGGCATTAACCATTCTATCCATATCTTAATAAAAACAAATCTTTAATAAGAATAATTATATAATTCATGAGAAAATAGTATTTTGGAATTTACCCAAATGAAATAAAAGTTGTTTCATTCGACTTAAATAAGATTAAAGAAAACTTTCAAATAAAATTATGGAAATAAAACTATATTTAAATTCCATTGGAATTAAAACAAATACCCAATCTTAAATGATTAATGAATCATATTAAATATCCTCCAAATAATTCAAGATGAAATTATTTGAACCCAAATAAACAAATAAAAACTTACTGGAAGGATTTGGAAAGTTTTAAGAATTTAAAAGGAGATTTAAAAACATTGTTAAATCCTATCTAATTAAAAACTAGAGCCTATTTGGATTAATTAAAAGACCTTAAAAAGTGTAACATCCCTAAAATCATAATTTCAAAGTTTGCATATCATTCATGCATGCATAGAGATTTGAGAACAATTTCAAACTCATTTTAGAAAAACAGAAGCACAAAGTGCTATAATTTTGTGTGAACAGATTTAAATCAAATGGCCATCCCCATTTGAAAAGTTTGATTGATTTTAAACCTAGCTTGTTTGCCTTTCCTATAGGAAGAATTGAGTGTGGTTTTGGACCAAGATTTACAAATTGGAAATGTTTCAAAAACCATTTCTCAAATTTTGCAAACCAAGTGCCAAGCCTCTGATATTTTGTCACCAAGCTTGGCCAAACCTTTGCAAAGCAACCACATGATTTTGTGCCTATATTTGAGACTACTGCTCACTACAAAAATCCCAAGAAGTTTTGAATTCAAATGAAACTTGAATTCATTTGAAAATCAATTCAGAAGATGGAAACAGAAAAAGAAAAAGGAGAAAGAATTAGAAAAGGGCCGGCGCCAGGATTCCAGCCCAGCAACAGATCAGGCCCAGCTAGCCCACCCAGGGCATCTCTTTTCTTCTCTCACGCGCGAGCACACCCATTCAGCCACTGACGGCCAGACCCCACGCCCCTTCGATTTATTTCGCTGACCAGCGGGCCCCGTCCACGTCGCCCTCGTCTTCCCCAAATCGCGCCCGCGACCACGTCGCCGCTGCAGTGAAGCCGGTAATGGCGCGGCGTAATTGGCCTTAATGCCGCAGGCGTTTCCTGTCGCGCCTGGGCCTATTTAAGCCCCTCTGCACCGCGAGCTTTTTCCCCCACTCTCCTCGCTCACTCCGCCACCAGGCTGCGCGCATTAGCTCTCGAAGCCCCGCGGTACCGACGACTCCGGCGTCCAATTCCGGTGAGCCTCGACCGCCCCCCTCTCTCTCGTTCAAACGAGGATGCTCAGCACGTTCTTGCGCACCTGCTGACACATTTCTTTTGCCTGCTCGTGACCCAGGTCATTGTTGGAATTATGCCCTAGAGGCAATAATAAAGATGTTATTATTATAATTCTTGTTCATGATAAAGTTTATATTCCATGCTAGAATTGTATTAAGCGGAAACATTAATACTTGTGTGGTTTGTGAACAACACCGTGTCCCTGGTACGCCTCTAAGGACTAGCTCATTGATCAATGATGGTTAAGGTTTCCTAACCATATACATGAGTTGTCAATTGATAATGATATCATATCATTGGGAGAATGATATGATGGACATACCCAAACTAAGCGAAGCAATTAGATCGTATCATCGTGTTCATCTTTGCGTAGATTTTCCTATGTCAAATATTGTATTCCTTAGACCATGAGATAATACAACTCCCTGGTATCGGAAGAAAGCTTTGAGGTCATCAAACGTCATCCTATGAGAGGGTGATCATAAAGATGTCTCTCAGGTGATCGGAAAGTATCTGTTGGGTTGTATGTATCGAGATGGAATTTGTCCCTCCCAAGTCGGAGAGATATACTTCGGGCCCACTCGGTAATCGATATCAACACCGCTTGCAAGCATGTGGTTAAGGAGTTAATCACAAAGTGATATCGGATTACGGAACGAGTAAAGTACTTCTTTGTGAGCGAGATTGAACTAGGTATGACGGCACCGACGATCGAATCTCGGGCAAGTAAAATATCGCGAGACGAAGGGAATATATATATGGGATTGTTTGAATCGACATCGTGGTTCATCCGATATGATCATCGATGAATGTGTGGAGTCAATATGGGTGCCTGCACCCTTGTTGATTATTGATAGAAGATCATGTACGCATATTCTCGAACCCGCAGGTCACACACTTAACGATCTCGACGCTAGGATAGATTGGATAATTGGTTTATGAATTTTTGTTCGGAGTCTCTGATGGGATCCGGGACAATGGTCCGGAGAATAAGATTCATATAAGGCAGTGCAGTTTTTGGAGTTCGAAATTGTTCCGGGTTAATCGGTATTGTACAGAAGCTTCTAGAACCTTCCGGAAGGGGACCAACGTGGCCCCACCTTCCGGGAGGGGCATGGGCCTATGAGGGAGTGTCCTGGCGCATTGGGCACAAGGCCCCATAGGGCCCACCGATCCTAGAGAGTTTAAATCGTTTAAACTAGAGATAGGGTTTCTAGAAGAGGGAGAGTCCATGCCCCCACTCCTTATCCTTTGGGCTTGGGGAGGGGCTAGGCTGCGCCTCTATATAAAGAGGGTGGGGAGCACCAACCCCACACACCTCTCCTCCAAACCCTAGCCGCCTTGCTAGCTCTCCTCTCTCCTCCCGATCGTTTATAGTGAAGCCCCGCAGAAATTCTCCACCATATACACCACGCCGTGTTGTAGATCCAATCTATCTCTCCACCATACTTGCTGGTCCGAGGAAGGAGGAGACGCCGAGGTGCTGCAGTGCATCTCACGGAGGCACCGCCACTTGTGGTGCTAGATCGGATCGGATCGCGAGGAGGAGAAGTGAGTACGACTACATCACCCACGTTCGATAACGCTCATTGTCCGAATCTTCAAGGGTATGAAGATCTAATCCAATCTCTCTCGTTGATTGCATCTCCTAGATTAGATCTTGGCTTTCCCTGCTCGCATCCGTAGAAAATTTTGATTTACTATGCCGCCAAACACTTCGGTGGTATCGAGCTAGATCTATGCGTAGATGTGTTTCACGAGTAGAACGCAACATGGTTGTTGCGGGCGTTGATGTTTTCTGTTGAAAGCCTCTTGTTTGTGTTCTTCTTATGATGCGGGTGAGTGAGATTGAAGCGGTCCATGCCAACCTGACGCGATGTCGTCATGAGACCGGCTCCGCACTTGACGTGTGGCTTGTTCCACACATGCGGCTGGTGGATGTCAGTTTCTCTTACTATAGTTGTCATGGGATTAACACCGGAGTTTGGCAACCATAATATCACCGTTGTGGCTTTCCGTAGGTAAGAATCGTTCTTAGCATCTACTCCCATAAGCCACGTAAAACATGCAACAACAAAGTAGAGGCGTCTAACTTGTTTTTGCAGGGAGTGTTTTCTGTGATATGGTATGGCCCAAGATGTGATGTGTATATTGTATGTGATGATCATGTTTTGTAATGTTTCATGACTTGCATGTCGATGAGTACACAACCGGCAGGAGCCATATGGTTGTGTTTATAATTGTGTATGACCAGCGAGTCAACTTCTTATACGCCATATAATAGCTTTACTTTATTGCTAAGTAGTTAGCAATAGTTGTAGTTGCTATTCGTGGTGGAGGCAATCATGGTGGAGTGATGGAGATCATGCCGGAACGCACAAGATGGAGATCATTGCGCGAGGATTGGCTATACCATGTCACATAAAGTTATATGCATGTGATGTTTATCCCTTTATGTATCTTATTATGCTTAGATCGCGACGGTAGCATTATAAGATGATTCCTCACTTAAAGATCAAGATAAAAACTGTGTTCTCCCCAAGTATGCACCGTTGCGAAAGTTCGTCGTGTCCAAGAATCACGTGATGATCGGGTGCTATAGACTCTACGCTCACATACAACGGGTGCAAGCCAGTTTTGCACACGCAGAAATACTTGGGTCTAGCTTGACGAGCCTAGCATGTACAGACATGGCCTCGGAACACAAGAACCGAAAGGTTAAACATGAGTCATATGAGTGATATGATCGACACTTTGTTTTCCACCATTGAAACCACATCTCTTCTCGTGATGATCAGATTAGGTGTGGTGAATTTGGATCGTGTTCACTAAACAACTTGAGGGATGTTGAATTTAGTGGGAGTTCATCTAGTAATTTGATTAAATTGAACTATTTATCATGAACATAGTCTAAATTGTACTTGCAAATACTGTAGATCACATGGCCAAGTCCAACTTCAACTTCAACGTTTTTGCTGAGAAGGAAAAGCTTAGAAACAATGGGTCTAACTTCACCAATTGGTTCCGCAATCTAAGAATCATTCTGTCTGGCGGACAAAAGGACTATGTCCTTGGGAAAGCGTTAGGTGACCCCCCTGCTGCAACTGCGCCGACTGATGAGAAAGCTGTCTATCAGTCGCGCAAAGATGATTATGGTGTGATTAAGAGCACCATGTTGTTTGCTATGGAACCGGAGCTTCAAAATCGTTTTGAAGAGTATCCCGGGCCCTTCGAGATTCTCGAGGAGCTGAAAACCATGTTTCAGACTCAGGCCCGTTCTGAGAGATATGAGATCTCCGAGAAGTTCTTTAACTGCAAGATGGAGGAAGGGAGTTCCGTTAGTGAGCACGCCATAAAGATGTCAGGCTACACTCAACGCCTTGAGCAACTGGAATGCACGATTCCAGAGGAGCTCAAGATTGACAGAGTTCTGCAATCACTCCCTCCCAGCTACAAAAGTTTTGTAGTGACTCATAATCAGATTGGCTCCATCGACGATCACCGAGCTCTTCGCAGTCAAGGCTGCAGAGGTGGACATCAAGAAGGATAATCATGTGTTGATGGTCAACAAGCCCTCCTTTAAGAAAGGTAAGGAGCAAAGAAACCCTTCAAGAAGGGTGGCGGCAAGTTGATGCCCTCGCGAGAAGAAGCTCAAGTCCGTCCTAAGCCCGACATCGAGTGCTTCTATTGCAAGGACAAGGGTCATCAAGCGAATCGTCCAAGTACTTAGCGGACAAGAAGGCTGGCACCATCAAAGGTATATTTGATATACATGTTATTGATGTTTTCTTACTAGCCCTCGTTGTAGTGCCTGGGTATTTGATACCTGTTCAGTTGCTAATATTTGTAACTCGAAACAGAGCTACTAATAGAATGAGCTTGCGAGGGATGAGGTGACGATGCGTTGGCAACGGATCAAGAGTTGATGTGATGGCCGTCGGCACGCTCTTCTTAGTTTTACCTTCGGGATTAGTTTTAAACCTTAATAAGTGTTATTATGTGCCTGCATTGAGCATGAACATTATTTCTGGATCGTGTTTATTGCAAGACGGTTATTCATTTAAATCGGAGAATAATGGTTGTTATATTTATATGAGTAACATCTTTTATGGTCATTCACCTCTTGTGAATGGTTTATTTCTTCTAAATCTCGAAAGGGATGAAACACACATCCATAACATTGAGGCTAAGAGATGCAAAGTAGATAGTGATAATACTACTTATTTGTGGCATCGCTGCCTAGGTCATATTGGTGTAAAGAGCATGAAGAAACTCCATTCTGATGGACTTTTGGAGTCTCTTGATTTTGAATCATTTGATACATGCGAACCATGCCTCATGGGCAAGATGATCAAAACCCCGTTCTCCGGTATGATGGAGCGAGCAACGGACTTGTTGGAAATCATACATACCGATGTATGCGACCGATGAGTGTTTCGACGATGGATATCGCTATTTCCTCACTTTTACCGATGACTTAAGTAGATATGGGTATATCTATTTAATGAAACATAAATCTGAAACATTTGAAAAGTTCAAGGAATTTCAGAATGAAGTGGAGAACCATCGTAATGTAAAGATTAAGTTTCTACGATCCGATCGTGGAGGTGAATATTTGAGTTATGATTTTCTCACGCATCTTAAAGCAACTGGAATCGTTTCACAACTCACGCCACCCGAAACACCATAGCGCAATGGTGTGCCTGAACGCCGGAATCAAACCTTATTAGATATGGTCCGATCAATGATGTCTCTTCTTGATTTGCTTATCATTTTGGGGTTATGCATTAGAAACCGCTGCATTCACTTTAAATAGGGCTCCATCTAAATCCTTTGAGACAACACCGTATGAACTGTGGTTTTTGCTAAACCTAAGTTGTCGCTTTCTTAAAGTTTGGGGATGCGAAGCTTACGCCAAGAAGTTGATGCGGACAAGCTCGAACCCAAAGCGAGAAATGCGTCTTCATAGGATACCCTAAGGAAACTATTGGGTATACCTTCTATCACGTAATCAAGGCAAAGTGCTTGTCGAAGAAACAGTTCCTTTCTTGAGAAGGAGTTTCTCTCGAAAGAAGTGAGTGGAGGAAAGTAGAGCTAGACGAGGTTATTGAACCTTCTCTTGAATTGGAGAGTAGCGCACACTGAAATTGTTCCAAGGTTGCACCAACAATAGAGGAAGCTAATGACAAGGATCATGAAGCTTTGACGATGTCATCGAACATCGCAGTCGACAAGGTCGCGTGCCCTCCCGAGTGGTACAACCTGTCTTGACTGTCTTGTTGGTAGAAGACAGTGAACCTACAAACTATGAGGAAGCGATGATGAGCCCAGACTCTGAGAAATGGCTGGAAGCCATGAAATCCGAATTGGGATCCATGAGCGAAAACCAAGTATGGACTTTGGTGGATCCTCCTTGCGACCGAAAGGCCGTTGAGTGCAAATGGATATTCAAGAAGAAAACGGACGCGGATGGTAATGTTACTGTCTATAAAGCATGGCTTGTCGCAAAAGGTTTTCGACAAGTTCAAGGTGTTGACTACGATGAGACTTTCTCTCCCGTAGCGATGTTTAAGTCCATTCGGATTTTATTAGCAATTGCTGCGTTTCATGATTATGAAATATGGCAGATGGATGTCAAGACTGTTTTCCTCAATGGGAACATTGATGAAGAGTTGTATATGATGCAACTCGAAGGTTTTGTCGATCCTAAGGATGCTAGTAAAGTATGCAAACTTCAGCGTTCCATTTATGGACTGAAGCAAGCATCTCGGAGTTGGAACCTTCGTTTTGATCAAGTGATCAAGAGTTTTGGATTTGTTCCAAATTGCTACGAAGCTTGTATCTACAAGAAAGTGAGTGGGAGCTCGGTGGCGCTTACGCATCTGTATGTGGATGACATATTGATTATCGGAAATGACATCAACATGCTTAACGATGTGAAGAGTTATTTGAACAAGTGTTTTCAATGAAAGACCTAGGTGAAGTCGCTTATATATTGGGCATCAAAATCTATAGAGATAGACAAAGACGCCAGATAGCTTTAAGCGAGTACATACCTAGACAAAGTTCAAAAGGTTCGAATGGATAAGGCAAAGAAAGGTTCAAAGGCCTATGTTGTCGTAATATATTGAGCAAGGCTCTGTCCACCACGGTAAATGATAGGGAAGCTATGAGCAAAGTGCCTTATGCCTCGCCATAGGTTTCATCATGTATGCCATCTTGTGTACTAGACCGGATGTGTCCAATGCTCTTAGTTTGACGAGCAGATATCAAAGTGATCCAGAGTGGAACATCGACAGCCGTGAAGAACATTCTAAAGTACCTAAATAGAACTAAAGAAATGTTCTTAGTCTATGGGGTGATGAAGCTTGTCGTAAAAGGTTACGTCGATGCTAGTTTCGACACCGACAAGGATGATTCCAAATCTCGTGATACGTTTATATTTTGAATGGAGGAGCTGTGAGTGGAGAAGTCGCAAGCAAAGCGTGATCGCGGGATCTACATGGAAGCGGAATACATGGCTGCCGAAGTGTCAAGTGAAGGAGTTTGGATCGAAACTTCATCACTAAGCTTGGCGTGGTTCCAAGTGCATTGGACCCATCGGAGATATTGTGTGACAACACCGCGCCATAGCACTCGCTAAGGAACCAAGATATCATCCAAAGACCAAGCATATCAACCGCAAGTTTCATATAATCCGAGATTATATAGCAGATGGAGATCTGAAGATTAGCAAAGTACATACGGATCTGAATGTCGCAGATCCATTGACTAAACCTCATCCACGTGTAAAACATGATCAACACCTCAGTGCCATGGGTGTGAGATTGTTGCCAGATGTAAACTAGATTATTGAATCTAGTGCAAGTGGGAGACTATTGGAATTATGCCCTAGAGGCAATAATAAAGATGTTATTATTATAATTCTTGTTCATGATAAAGTTTATATTCCATGCTAGAATTGTATTAAGCGGAAACATTAATACTTGTGTGGTTTGTGAACAACACCGTGTCCCTGGTACGCCTCTAAGGACTAGCTCATTGATCAATGATGGTTAAGGTTTCCTAACCATAGACATGAGTTGTCAATTGATAATGAGATCATATCATTGGGAGAATGATATGATGGACATACCCAAACTAAGCGAAGCAATTAGATCGTATCATCGTGTTCATCTTTGCGTAGCTTTTCCTGTGTCAAATATTGTATTCCTTAGACCATGAGATAATACAACTCCCTGGTATCGGAAGAAAGCTTTGAGGTCATCAAACGTCATCCTATGAGAGGGTGATCATAAAGGTGTCTCGTGTGATCGGAAAGTATCTCATGGGTTGTATGTATCGAGATGGAATTTGTCCCTCCCAAGTCGGAGAGATATACTTGGGCCCACTCGTGTCGATATCAACACCGCTTGCAAGCATGTGGTTAAGGAGTTAATCACAAAGTGATATCGGATTACGGAACGAGTAAAGTACTTGCTGTGAACGAGATTGAACTAGGTATGACAGTGCCGACGATCGAATCTCGGGCAAGTAAAATATCGCGAGACGAAGGGAATATATATGGGATTGTTTGAATCCTGACATCGTGGTTCATCCGATATGATCATCGATGAATGTGTGGGAGTCAATATGGGTGCCCAGACCCTGCTGTTGATTATTGATAGAAGATCATGTCTGCATATTCTCGAACCCGCAGGGTCACACACTTAATGTATCTCGACGCTAGGATAGATTGGATAATTGGTTTATGAATTTTTGTTCGAAGTCTCGGATGGGATCCGGGACATCACGGGAGGTTCCGGAATGGTCCGGAGAATAAGATTCATATAAGACAGTGCAGTTTTTGGAGTTCGGAATTGTTCCGGGTTAATCGGTACTGTACCGGAAGCTTCTAGAACCTTCCGGAAGGGGACCAACGTGGCCCCACCTTCCGGGAGGGGGCATGGGCCTATGAGGGAGTGTCCTGGCCGCATTGGGCCAGGGGCATAAGGCCCCATAGGGCCCAGCCGATCCTAGAGAGTTTAAATCGTTTAAATTAGAGATAGGGTTTCTAGAAGAGGGGAGAGTCCATGTCCCCCACTCCTTATCCTTTGGGCTTGGGGGAGGGGCTAGGGCTGCGCCCCCCCTCTATATAAATAGGGGTGGGGGCGCACCAACCCCACACACCTCTCCTCCAAACCCTAGCCGCCATGCTAGCTCTCCTCTCTCCCTCCCGACTGTTTGTAGGCGAAGCCCTGCAGCAGAAATTCTCCACCATATACACCACGCCGTCGTGTTGTAGATCCAATCTATCTCTCCACCATACTTGCTGGTCCGAGGAAGGAGGAGACGTCGAGGTGCTGCACGTGTGCATCTCACGGAGGCACCGCCACTTGTGGTGCTAGATCGGATCGGATCGCGAGGAGAAGCGTGCGACTACATCACCCACGTTCCCGAGCGTTCCGTGTCTGAATCTTCAAGGGTATGAAGATCTAATCCAATCTCTCTCGTTGATTGCATCTCCTAGATTAGATCTTGGCTTTCCCTCTGTTCGCATCCGTAGAAAATTTTGATTTACTATGCCGCGAAACCCTTCAGTCATCGTCTTCGTCCACGACGGAAACCACCTGCACCGCCGCTTGACTCCGGCGACCAATTCAGGTAAAACCCGAGCGCCCCTTGCCCCCTCCTCCACGGAAGTTTGTTCGCCTGCGTTTTGCGCAACTCCTGATGCCTCTGGCTCGTGTTAGGGCGATGCCAAACCTCGGCAAGCACCACGTCTGCAGCGGCCAAGCGCCGTTACTCGGCGAGCTCCACGAAGCGTGTAGCGCCTTCGCAAACCAACGCCACCTCGAGCATCAGCAGCCTCCTGCGGTTCTGGCAAGCACCTCCTTTCTTCCCCGGGCGACCTAGAGCGCCAGCACCGCCGCTGTCAGACGCGCCGCCGCCTGTCGCCGCCGCTAGCGCCGCTCGTTTTAGGTTAGATGATTTTTAGCCGTCAGATCTGGATCCTACGCGTAGAAATAGTTCACTTAACGAAGGGGTATAGACAGATCTGAGCCGTGCAGCGTTATTTAGATCCAACAGCACAGAAGGGTGATCCGGTGCGAACCGGTATGCGCCAGTAATATCGCGACGCGTGTCTAGGGTTAGATTTAAAAACAGAATTCAAACCAGATTTTGATCCAAATTTCAAATGGGTATAACTTTTGATTCCCACGTTAGATTTTTGCAAATTTTATACCGTTGGAATCAGGGAATCAAGGCCTTTCTGAATCTGAAATGTGTTTAACAAATAGTAGCTGTTAAAATGACTTTGTATGCAGAAACATGTTTAGGTCCATTTTGGGCATAGTTTTTGTTTAGCAAATTATTTTAGGGCTAAATGAGTTTGGTTAGCAAACTTTTGGCTTGGTTATGTTTATGTTTCATGCACTTGCTTGGTAGAGTTTTTCAAAAATCATCACTTAGCATTTTCTTGCATGCATGCATTCATATTTTTGCTTGTATATGAATTGTATGTAATTGTGTGCTACAAAATTTTTGTGTAGATTTTGCTAGTGACTGTGATTGTGAAGAGTGCTACTCTCCCCATTACCAAGGCAAGTGATACTACATGATATTTCCACCCTTTATTTTGAATAAGCATTAGAATTATTTTTGCTAAGTCTTGCATGCTACTTTTGCCAAATGCTATGTTGGGAAATCCTATGTAGTGTAGAATTGTAGAATTGCTAGGGAATTTTCCTAAGTTAAGTTACTATGCCATGCTTAGCCTAGCTAGTAGAAAACAAGGGTTGGTAAAGTATGTCCATGCTATGGTGATATAATTCTAAGTCCTTTGGGACTCATGCTTTTATTAATAAAACAACTAAGTCAATGAACTTCCTGGGTGGAATGGGACTTGAATGGTGGTTTTTGGTTGAGTGGTTACACAAGGCCATGGATTTGGCTTGTGTATCTCACTTGTGGTATGCCACCCAGGCACAAAGGGATTTGGAGGCCAAGTGTTGAGAAAGCTTACAGTGCAACCACTTGACAATATGGGCTCTGCCTTGATCATATAGGTTGCTAGAACTTAGTCATTTGGACAGTTGGTGGTAGTGGGATGATAGGTTGGAACGCGTCCATTTGACTAAGGAAAGGCTTCTGAAAGGTCCTGTCTTGGGAAACAAAGTCTGGTGGGGAAAGTGCACAACATCTGCAGATGGAAAATCTAAGTACTTAGCCAAGTCCATGGCAACGGACAACTTGAGCATCAAGACATGGAAGCTACAAGAATCTCATCACTCCAATTTCTAAGTAAAACTTGTGGGTGGACAAGGGTAAAGGACCCCAATGTCTATTGGTGGTTTCTTGGGAAAGTTTTTGACAAAGAAAAACTTAGTGATTTCAATTAATAGGGAAAATTTAATAGAGGTAAAAGAAAGATATTAGCCAAATAACCGAGAGGCGCACGCTTTCCGAGGCATGAGGCTCCTCTAAGGCGGCGGTCGGCCTCTGGCTCCCGCCGGCGCCTTACCGGCGCTGGGTCTGCATGGATTCCTCTGGAGGTTGCTGGAAAATCACCTACTCTGGTGTGACCACGGGTGGTAAGTTTCTTGAAGGATCGCTCGTCGTCTCGGCTGATTCTTGGCTCGTTCTTCTCAATGCAAAAGGCTCTCCTCTTGAGGGTCGATGTTTGGAAAATGGGGAGAAGATCTCTGTTGGATCTGTCTTGAGGTTCCCCTCTCATCTTTCTCGTGTTAATGATTCTTTGGATCCTTCTTCTGGATTTCTCGGTAGATCTCCTACCATTTCTGGATCGGATGAAGATACTGGTTTGAAATGGCAGGCCCTTTGTTACTCCTTGCCTGCTGATGATCTTGAGCCTTCCAAGGGTTTTCTCATGCTTTTTCCTAGTTCTAAACGGATTGTTCTCCTCAATCATAATGAGGTTGTGATTGATGCTCGATATTTGGTTCATGGTGAGGTGGTGGCCGCGGGTATTTCCATTGATTTACAGGTGAAGAGGGTTGTGGTCGGTTCTCAAATTTTACCAAGCCCTTTGGTTAAAAAGTTTTCCTCCAAGGTTGAAAGTTTGGCGCCCAGGTCTCTGGATTTATCGGATAAGCTTCCCTCAGGTTCCAATGTGGTTGCTTCCAAAGATGTTGCTTCCTGTCGACCGGCCCTTGATTTTTCTTTTCGGTGTTTTTGAGAAGAGGATCTATGATAAATTCAGGCATCAAGTTAACTTCATTGGTGGATTCAGGAAGAGACCTTTTATTTGGTGTGTTCTTTTGGGAGGCAAATTTCAAGTTGGATTTTCATCTTGTCGGTCTTGCTCTTCAAGCTTTGTTTTGTTGGTAATGCTTCTAAATTCCGGTGAAGCTTTTGCAAGATAGAACTTTTCGCTTCTCGGTTGCTTCTCGCGTGGGTTTTGAGATTTACAATATCTCCAAGTTTTCATGCCTCTCTTTTGTGATTCATGTAAATCTTTGGGGAAATGGGGGTCCCAAGGATTTATGAAGAAAAGGAATATTACAAAGAATCTGCTCAGAATGGAAAGTTGTCACGTACAAAAAGAAAGTGCAAAAAATCTCCTCCTTTAAAGCCTCCGGTAAAGGTGATTCGGTTTTCAAAGACTCAAATTCCTTCATCACCCAGGTCCTTCGCTGTGATTGCGCATCATTTTAATGAGGGTTTCAATTCTGCCATCAAGGCGATCCTATGCCAGTGCTTACCGATGGGGTTTTAAGTCAAAAGTAACGCCGGTCAAGGCGCTAATAGCGCTGCTTTTAATTTGCCTGGGCTCCTTCCTTTTCTGAAATTTCCCTCTTTCCCTATTTGTACTTGGCCCGATAAATCTTATGAGGGTTGGTTCAAGGCCCAGGTGGTTTCTCATTCCAGGCCCGTCATTCACGGTAGTTTTCACCAGTTCACTTCCTCGTTGAAAAAAACAACTTCCTCTTCCCCTGTCTCCTCAACTCCCCCGCCCGCTGAAACCCCATTCCCCTCCTGTTCGTCGCCGGCAAAGAGCATCGCAATGGCGAATATCCCGATCGACCCTGAGCCATTCTTGCCGAATGGCTTCCAGATTTTGCAAGTGGCAGGGCGGAATCGCGTTAAAAGGGTGGTGGTGCCTCGGAGGTCTCGAGCACATGAACAGTATGCTATTGCTAACATTTTTCCCCTCCCTCCTGGTCCGGTTCCGTTCGTAAATATTCATGGTGTCTTGGTTGATTTCTTCAACAATGAGGCTGGAGTGCACTTTAGAGATATACAGGATTGTCCCTTTGGGTCTGCGTATGTGCAGTTCAACCATGTCAGTGACCGTGATAGACTCATTGCAGCGAGTCCGATTCCGTTTCAAGATGTGCATGTATCTTTTGTCAAGCACAATGAGGGTGATAACTGGCGTAGGATGCAGTTTAATAATGAGTGCTGGGTGATGTTGGTTGGGCCTCCCCTTGATCACTGGCATACGGAGGATCTGAATGCTATCTTTGCTGACATTGGGAAGGTTCTCCTTTGGGAAAGGGACAATGATCATAAGGGTAGGATTGTTGCTAAAATTCGTGTGGTGATTTGGTGATATCCCTAAGAGTGTGCGGTTTACCATTGGTGACTGATGGAGACTAAGTCATGGACTTTCTCTGAAATTCTTGAGTCACTTGCTTGGTGGGGCCCACCAAGAGGACCCACGCGGATGATAATGTGGACCTCACCCTGTTCTCGCACATGGGCGATCTTTGGACCTCGGTGCCACCTCCCCATCCCCCCGCTCATGGGGGTGATTGGGGTCGATGGATGGGTCTGCTCGAACCCCTCCCGATCTGGGAATCTGAAGGTTGGGGTCCATGGGAAGCTGCGCTGCTCCTGTTCAAGGGCCTGTCATAGCTCCTGGTGAGGACATGCCTATTGACAATCTGCATCTTCCACCTCAGGATGTGAATAGTGGTGTTACTGGTATCATTGTTCAGGACTGGGAGTCTGATGATGAGGAATCTGTTAATGAGCATGAAGATGTGGAGGAGCATGGTGTTGCAGTTGCACCTCAGGGGGTTGGCATTGGGGAAGGTCTGCAAAATATCTTCCAAAACTATCTGGCTGATGAGGAGGAGCCTAATGAGGCTGCTGAGGAGGAGACTGGAAGTCCTATGGATTCTAGTGCTGTTGCCCCTGAGAATGAGGATTGGATGATGGAGGATCAGCATCTTCTTTCCCCAAATGAATCTCACCTTCAGGTTGGGATGGTGAGAACTTTCATTACCATTCCTGATGTGCATATTGCCAAACAGGGTTTCTCTCAGCAAGGCCTGGAGCTCTGGGAGAATTATTTTGCTCCCCATATCCAGAAAGAATCTTCTTCAAAAGGATCTCTTAAGTGTGATATCCCTGTAAGTTGGTTTAATTTCATCACTCTCATGCTTGCTACTCCTGAGAAATTTAATTGGGTCAAAGGATTTCTTACTTCTCCTTTATGGGAAATTATTAAAGAACCTATTGCTGAGGAAAGTTCAATATCTTTCATCATTCCTAATGAGAGTTTTTCCCAGATGGCCCCTTCTTGCCTGGGTATTGAAGTTAAAACTTCTTCAGTTCTCCTCTACCCACGCTAGAAAGAGAAAAGGCAAGGAACCTCTTGTGGAATCGAGGTGAGGAGAAGTCCTAGGATTGTTGAATTAAATGGGGTTTTAAAAGTCACTTACATTGTCAAATTGTTGATTGCCTGGTTTGTAATCTGCCCTCCTTTCTGAATGCCAAAGTGGTTAAAAATCTTGCGCTTCATTACGCAAGGTTAAAGATGGTGACCGGAGAAGAGGTTACTCAAGAAAGGGAAGATCAACGAGGTGGCTATTAAGGCTCTGCAAAAGGCAGCATTAAAGGTGGTCTCTCTTCCACTTGGGGATTGGTGGCAAGAAGAAGCACTGGGCTCTTTGGTACTGTGGACAAGCCAAGAAAACCTCCTCTTAAGTGTGCTAATGTGTCACGCTATATCTTTTGCTGGGTTCTTGTTGACCTCCTGTTATGTGTTCTGTGTTTGTGATATTGCAATATGGTTGGTACTTATTGTGGATCATATTTGTGGTACTCTATTATGGTTGAGCTTTGATCTATGTACCTGCTGTTCTCTCTTATGGGTGATTATATTATTTGCATCACCCCACATCTATATTTGCTCCTGGTTTCTTAATGATTAACAACAGAACTTGGAAGATCCTGAATTGGAATATCAGGGGAATTAATTCTGATAAAAAATGGTTTGCTCTTAGAAGCAAAATTGAGGAGTCTGGCTGTGACATTATCTGTCTTCAAGAAACTAAGCGTGAGGGTTTTGATAAATCCTTCATTAAAAAATTCTGCCCCTCCAGATTTACCAACTTTGAATTCCTTCCCTACAGAGGTGCATCTGGTGGTTTAATCATCATTTGGAATGGCTCCTTGTTCTCTGGACAACTTTCTTTCCTTAATGAGTTCTCTATCTCCATTACCTTGACTTCTTGCTTGTCCAATAAATCTTGGATTCTCTCTAACATTTATGGGCCATGTTTACCTGAAAAAAAGTCTGAATTTCTAGACTGGTTTGGTAGTATTGATATGCCAGATGATGTGGATTGGCTTATTGTGGGAGATTTCAACTTCTGTAGACAGCCCTCTGATAGAAACAAATTGGGAGGGGATGTGAATGGTATGCTTCTCTTTAATGAAGCTATTAATAATTTAGGTCTCATTGAGTTACCTCTTAAGGGTAGAAAATTCACTTGGAGTAATATGCAGAAGGATCCTCTTTTGGAAAGACTGGATTGGTTTTTTACTTCTGCTGTCTGGACTCAAAGTTTTCCCTCTACTTTTGTTGCTCCTCTTGCTAAGCCTACTTCTGATCAACTTCCCTGTGTCATTACCATTGGCACAATGATTCCAAAAGCTCAGGTGTTCAGATTTGAAAAGCATTGGTTACAACATAAAGAGTTTAAAGCTATTGTTCAAAATGCCTGGAACATTCCTGTGGGTTTCCTTGATTCTGCAAAAAAAATAAATGCCAAATTCAAAAATGTGAGAAGAGGGCTGAAGCTTTGGGCCAAACAGCTTCCTTGTTTGAAGACGCAAATCTGTAATGTTAATGCCACTATTGATTTGCTTGATATCATGGAGGAAATGAGAACTCTTAATGTTCATGAGTGGAATCTTAGAGATATCTTGAAGGATCTTATTATTTCTCTTCTTCAAAACCAGAATACTTATTGGAAGCAGAGAGGAAAAATCAAATGGGTTAAATTGGGGGATGAGAACACCAAATTCTTTCACTCCAAAGCTACCATTAGTTTTCGACATAATTACATTTCCATGCTCAAAGGTGATTCTGATCTTGAAATCTATGATCATGATGGCAAAGCAAATCTTCTTTGGAACTCCTTTAAAGATAGAATGGGTACTTCTGATAAGCCTGAAATGCATTTTAATCTTGATGACTTGGCTGGTGATTGCTTAAGCCAGGAGGAAAAGGAAGCTTTGGAAAAGCCTTTCTCTGATGAAGAAATTGAAGAAGTCATCACAAATTTGCCTAATGATAAGTCTCCTGGCCCTGATGGTTTTAATAATGAATTCATGAAGCTTTGCTGGCCTATTATCAAGGATGATGTGAAACATCTTCTTCTTGAGTTCTATGCAGGGAATGTCTCTTTAGAGAGCATTAATTCCTCTTTCATCACCCTCATTCCAAAAATTGCTGCTCCTTTGACTCCTGCTGACTTTAGGCCTATTTCCTTGCTAAATAGTGTCCTTAAGATTATCACTAAGATTCTGGCCAATAGACTGCAAAAAGTCATTCTTAAACTTGTTCACAAGAATCAATATGGTTTCCTCAAGCAAAGATCAATTCAAGAATGTCTAGGTTGGGCTTTTGAATTTCTTGATCAGTGTCACAAGTCAAAGGAGGAAATTTTAATTCTCAAGTTGGATTTTGAGAAGGCTTTTGACAGAATTGAGCATTCTGCAATCATTGATATCCTTAAAGCCAAAGGTTTTGGAGTTAAATGGATTTCTTGGATTCAGTTGATTTTTGGGTCTGCTTCTTCCTCTGTGCTTTTAAATGGTGTGCCTGGGAAAATTTTTTACTGTAGAAGGGGTGTCAGGCAAGGTGACCCTTTGTCCCCTCTGCTGTTTGTTCTGGCTGCTGATCTTCTTCAGAGCATCCTCAATAAGGCAATGTACCTGGGTCTGCTTTCTCTGCCCTCTGAGAATGTTTTTTGCCCTGATTTCCTGTGGTCCAAGATGCGAGATGACACTTTAGTAATCTCAAGGCTGATTCGAACAACTATTATGTCTTAAAGCAATCCTGCATACTTTTGCTATTTCCTTGGGCTTAAAATCAATTATTCCAAGTCCAAAGATAATGCCTATTAATATGGATTCGAAAGGCTTGAGCACTTTGCTAATACACTTTCTTGCCTCCTGGGTCCTTGCCTTTTACTTATCTTGGTACGCCTCGAGCTTGAATAAACCTCTGTGGAACATTTCTTGCCTATTGTTCAGAGAATTGAAAGAAGATTGTGTGGAATTGTTGACTTTTCAATTATGGGGAAATTACAGTTAGTTAAATCTGTTATCTTCCCTCCCATATATTACATGAGCTGTTTTGATCTCCTGTCTCTATCAAAGAGCTTGGTTAAATATATGAGGCAATGCTTGTGGAGAAAGAAAACTACTGATGTTCAAGCTAGAGGTTCTGCTCTGGTAGCATGGAAGAAAGTTTGTAGACCCAAGAGTCAAGGTGGATTGGGAGTTCTGGACCTTAATGTTCAAAATTCTGCTCTTCTCTTGAAGAATTTGGATAAATTCTATAATCATAGGGATATTCCATGGGTGCATTTGGTGTGGAACACCTACTATTGTAATGATAAGCTCCCTGGAAGAAGAGTTGAGGGATCTTTTTGGTGGAAAGCTCATCTGAAGCTAATTGACACTTTTAAAGGACTTGCAAAGTGCTTGGTTGGAAATGGGGAATCTACACTATTTTGGACTGATATGTGGAATAATAATTGCCTCCAACATAAGCTCCCTCATCTTCTTACATTTGCAAAAAATCCACACATTTCTGTCAGTGAGTTCATGCATACTGCAAATACTCAGGATCTCTTTTATCTGCCTTTGTCTCAACAAGCATATCAGGAATATCAAAGTCTTGAACAAATCCTTGATTATAGCAGGGAAGGGGAATCAGATTGTTGGTCTTATATTTGGGGTAGTAATTTTTCAGTAAAAAAGGCTTACTACTCTTTAGTTGGCTACCAACCAGTTCAGCCACATTTTTCTTGGATTTGGAAATCTTCTTGCCAACAGAAGCACAAATTTTTCTTCCGCTTCTTCTTGATAGACTCAACACAAGGAATCTTCGAAAAGAAAATGTTTTCTCTAGCATCTTATGATTGTGTCTTCCAGAACTGGCACAGTGAAGAAACTAGTTTACATTTATTTTGGGAATGCCCTTTTGCTAGAGCCTGCTGGGCTGGAATCTCACAGGTTAATATGGCTGATCAAAGCATCTTTGAAGTTCTAGCCAGTATTAAGAAAGACCTCAAGGTCCCTTTTGCAATGGAAATTCTGATACTTGGAACTTGGAGCATCTGGATTTGCAGAAATAATGAAATTTTCAACAATCAGCATACGTCGGTGGCGACCTGGAAGGCTATTATAGCCCAGGAATTAAGATGGGTCCTTTATAGAATTAAGAAAAAGTATTATCAGGGCCTTAAGGACTGGATTGAAACCAATTTAGACATGAGATAGCTGCTTTGAATGTTATCCCTCTTTTTTGAGGTGGAATATGCTTGTAAATAATCCTTTGTAACTCTACTTGATATATAAAAAGAAAAATTGCAGTGGGGTTTTTTTACCCTACTGTTTTACCCTCAAAAAAATTAATAGGGAAAACCTATTTTCAAGCAAAGCAAGCCAAGCTACACTTATCCAAAATGCATATAGTAATATAGTCCACTTAAAATTTACTAAGGTATCACTTGCCAATACTATTCCAAAGTATTGACCCACTGTGGTTGTAACTTGTGATGTTGCAGGTTACTCCGATGATGAGTAGGAGTCATGAGTCTACACTCAACATGCTTGCCTGTGGCACATGAAGATGAAGACTTATGTTTATTTACTTATTCCAAAACTCTTGTATTAGGCCTTTGGCCCAGAGTTGTAAAAGACTATGTTTTATCTCTGGAATGAATGTAATAAACGACCTTTGTATCTATGTACTTCATCTTAAACTGTGGATGCTAGCATTGATCCAGGGACTAGCATTGCAATCATAGGGATCCTTTCCTTTACAAAGGAGGGATCTTACAGATGGTATCAGAGCACTGTGTTGCCTGTAGGATTATGACCCCTAGGATTGGAAAACCACTAAGGAAAAAAAATTCAACTACTTCTACACTTGTCTATTCTTCTCGTAAAACTTTTCTAATCTTCTCATTCTCATCGCCATTTGTAGATGAACTCCATCAACGAAGCCGTGAAGAAAGGGCCACTCATGACCATGACCTTGGAGTGTGAAACTGAGTTTCTGTCACATCCCAAGATTTTCCAAATCTTGTAATGTGAAAATAAATGAATAAAATAAAACTTTGTTTGATTCTCAGAGCCAGAAGAAACTTTTGGAATTCAATTGGAACTTCAAACCCATTTGAATTATATAAAATCCTAAAGGGATTCATAAAGATAAACATTTAATAAAGGAAATTAAAATGTTTTGGAATTACTATTTTGGATCCTTTAATAAAAGATTTGGTTTTCAAAAGAAAAGGTGGATTTATAAATGAAGATTATTTCATAAAACCAAATTAAACCTTGGCCAAGCTTTTAAAATAAAAATGTTTTGTTTTGATAAAAATAATAAAGGATTGATTAAATAAAATAAAAAAGGAATTAATATCCAAATTTTATTCAAATAAAAAGTTTTACCCTTTTTATTAAAACATCAAAACTTATTAAATTATTTTAAATAAGTTTTCTAAGTATTTTATTTTCTCAAATAAAACCAAGTGTTTTGGATTTATTTTAGATTTCAAAATAAATAATTCAAATAAATCCTAATTGATTTAATAATGAAGATCTATTGAATTTAATCATTAAATGGATCCTAAAATAAAAGGTTATTTTATTTTATTTTAAAACAAGCTTTTCAAGTATTCTTTACTTTCAAATAAAACTTACTGATTTGGTTTTAGAAAAGATTGGGATTTAAATAAAAGCCTTGAAATAAATCAAATCCTATTTTAATTTAATAACCAAGGTCCAATTTTATTTTATTAATAATGGACCCTATATAACAAAATGTTATCTTATTTTAAAACAAGCTTTGCAAATATTCCTTAAATTCAAATACAACCTACTGAATGATTTAAAATTTATTTAGTTCTCAAGTGGAGCTTTGAATTAAATCCAAACCTACGGATTTAATAATTGATACATCTATTTAGTTAATTAATAATGGACCCTATTATTTAAATTTTTTTTTTTTTTGAATTTGGATTTTGGTTCATGTTACTGAACAGAAATAATTTCAATATTACAAAGTTTGGGTGTTGTTTGAATTGGTTTGAACATTGTTTGTTTGTTTGAAATTCAAATCAGTAAATAGGAAATAGAAAAAGATAAAACAAAGCAGACATAAAAAAATAGAGCAAACGACCTCGCCCAGCTGCCCCAGCCCAGGAAGCCCACCAACCAGCCCAACTTCTTTCCCCCGAAGAAAACGTTTCGCACTCCTTTTTGAACTCGCGGAGCAACTGACTAGTGGATCTCCTCCTCGCTTCTTTCCCCACTGACTGACCGACCCCACTTGTCACTGTTCTTCTTTTCCACCCGCACGACCCCTTCTTCCCCCTCGTCGCCGTTTCCTGCAGTAATCCCGCGGCTTCAATTCGTCTTAATGCCGCGTATTTACCTCGCCTTGACGACCACGCAGGATAAATCGCCAGCGTCCCTTCTTCATTTCCCCTCTGCCCCTCCCCAAAGCACGCCCCCAGGACGTCCCAATTTCTCCCCGAGCACCCTCTGTTCCGACGAAGTCCAGAGCCGATTCCGGCGACTCGACACCACCTCCTGCCTCCCCGAGCACACGAACACGCTCACCACACCCTGGCGCATCTTTACACCATTCATTCATCCATGGTACCCTCTGTAACGTCGACGACCTGCAGCGCCACCGTCTGCCCTCTTCTCCGACGACGTCCCCAGGTAGAACCTGACCTCCCTTCCTTTCCCCGTGGACACGATGATGATCTACAGGCTCGTGCGAACCTCACAGCATTTTCCATTTGTCCTAGGACGCCTCCTATCCTCGCCCTCGACGACCTCCTGAACCGCCCGAGGCGCAGCTCCACTCCGGCGAGCAATCAAGGACAGCCCCGTGCGCCCCTTCACCAACCAGTACCACGTTGAGCATCAGCGAGCGTCAGCGATTCCGGTGAGAATCTCCACTTTCTCCCTCACCTCCTGTAGCATCGGCACCGTCGTCGACCGACAGCTCCGCCGCCGGTAGCCACCGCAATACCCATCTGGTGGTGGTATGCCTAGCACCGTTAGATCGTAATCGGATGGCCACGATAGAACGTAACTGAAGCGGTAAGTAACCTCTGCGCGCCGCACGATTTAACTTAAATCCAACGGCTGTCGTCGCGTGATCCAACCGAAACGGTACCGACGAATGGGAAGTCGCCGCGTGTCACTGTTCTGTTTAAAAACTAATTTGAAAACAGATTTATTTGCAAACTTCAAACCCTTGTAACTTTCAAACCACACGTCCAAAAATTACAAATTTTATATCAATGGATTCAGGAGAGCAAGCCCTAGCCAACTGTGGAATTAGTTTAGCAAATAGTATCTGTTAGCTTGTTTGAATTTGCAGAAACATTTGTGTACTTATTTGGATTAGAAAAATTGTTTAAAAATGATTTTTGGATTAAAACTTTTGCAAAATGGTTTGTTATGACCTTACTGACCCTAGGAACCAACCCTTGGTGTTAAAAATGATTTTGGTAAAATTTAGGTTGAATTATTTGACTTGCCCATTTTCTAGCCAAATAAAATTATTGATTTTATTATGGAAATGTTTTTGCAAAGAAAACTTTGGGAAAATGTTTTGGACCAAACCTACTGACCCAAAACACCAAGCTTTGCAAATGTCAACTCACTTGGTGAAAAACATAAAGTTTTGCCTTGATAAAAATATTTTTCACATGAAATGATGGTTGGATTTTAAAAATGGTTTATGGACTAAAGCCTTTTGCAAATGACTTTGCCATTTTGGTAAATGACCAATGTGGACCTTACAAAGTTTATAAACCTAGTGGAGACCATCCTTGCAATAGAACCATCCTTTGCATACTTATGCATGCCTTAGATTCCATTGCTTTGTGAGTATGAGATTGTTTGTTTGACTTTGGTTTGGAATGTTAGTTGATTTTGTGATTGCTTGATTGATTTGTAGTGAATTTAGCAAAGTGAGAGACTAGCAAGATCAAGGAGTGAACCACCATTCCCTACCAAAAAGGCAAGTTACACTATCATACAAATGCCCTACTATTTCCATTTTACTTAGTGGATTATGAAAACATGCATGAAAAAGATATCTTTATACTTATGCTATGCTAAATCCTAATAGGATTCCCTATACACTCCTTAGTGAAAATATTGTAGTTGTACATGCTTAGCCATGCTTTATTTTGTAAAGAGATACATGTTGAGATTTTACAAAGGTTGAGAAAAGGACTTATGTTTTACATAGTAAAACAAGGACTCAATGAACCACCTAGGTGGTGGACACTTTAAGTTTTGGAGAAGGTGGCAACAAAAGGAACCATGTCTATGGGAATCACTTTGTGTTGTGCTCCAAAAGAAAACCACCTAGGAAACTTAGAGATTGAACATGTTTCTCCAATTGTGGCTTTCGTGTGCAACCACATGCTATTATGGCTCTGGCTTAGTCAACTACATTAGGAAGACCCATACATTGTCTTTAGTTACCGGACATGGGGATCTGGAATGCTTCATGGGGGCTGAAGACAAGCTAGCAATGATGTATGGGAGGACCTTTTGGAAAGACTTCGTCACACTCTCAGTCTGCCGGTACTCCATCTTGGTGAGCACTAATCCAGTAGGCCACTGGTGGCAACAAGATGGGATGGTGCATGTGGTTAAAGTGTACTCCTTCTGCAGAAGTTAATAAAATCTAAGTACTTAGCCGTGTCTCCGGTTATGGACAATACTGAGCAACTAAAGTTTGAACTATGGGAGATCTCGACATTCCAACTTCTAAAAATAAAAACTTGATGCCCTTGTGTGTCTACCAAGGAATTCAAAGAGATTTTGTAAAACTTGATGCACTTGGGGTTACCAAGGTGCTCAAGAGATTTTGATGAAAACATGAACACTTGGGGTTACCAAGGAACTCATGAGATATTATAAAACTTGATGCACTTGGGGTTACCAAGGTGCTCAAGGAATTTTGACAAGGACTTGAACACTTGAGTTTCTACCAAGGAGTTCAAGGAACTTGGAAAAGAGATTTGACAAAGGACCAAAACCCTTTTTTTTAAAAAAGATAGGATAAAATATTGCTTTATGCAAATGAGCCTAAAACCCTACCTAACCAAATTTGCATGTAATTATAGGATCCAATTATATTATACATAACAGTGAAACTTGCCAATACAATTCAAATGTATTGACCCTCGTGGATGTAACTTGTAATGTTGCAGGTTTGATTGATTTTAATGAAGATTGTTTGATTAGGATTACAAAGTCTACAAACAACATCTGCCTGTGGCACTTTGAAGATGAAGGACCCCATGATTATAATTATTCCGTTGCCATGTAATATAATAGCCAAATGAGCTATGTATAATGTAATAAAATTACGTTATTTCTGGTTATAAAATTATGTTATGACCTTTGTATCTTGATATTTCATCTTAAACTGTGGATGCTAGCTATTGATCCAGGGACTAGCATTGTAAACACAGGGATCTTTACCTTATTAAAGGTTGGGACCTCTACAGTTTCCCAAGATTCTCAAGGACCTCATGGTGGCAATGGAAGCACATGGTGCAGTTGTTTACAAAGGCTTTCCGGTGATGGATGAAGGAGTGGAGTATTGGTGGGTGCAACTTCACTTGTACAAAAACAAGGAAGACAACCACAAAGAAAGAGGGTTCTGCATGTATACCAACACTGTGATGCACACCACATTCTTTGAGTCAGCAAGAGAAGCAGCTTGGAGGACTATCAAAGAACTAAGTGCTAGAGTCAAGTGCAGAATGCTCAACCTCCAAAAAGACTTAGAGAAAGAGAAGGAGCTTACCCAAGAGTTGTAAGCCACCAACCAAGCCTTAAGGGGAGATATTATAGACTTAGTGATGGAATCATGTGAACAAGATAGGTGGATTGCCTCTAGGAACATTGTGTTAGCCAACAGATCCAGTGAGATAGGGTTGTAAACACATTTCGTTAGTTGGACCACCACCTATCACCTTATTTTCCAAAATGATACCTTAAATAAGTTTGGACCTTGATTGATGTAATGGATTCATGTATGCATGACTTGTGTGATTTTGTGTTCCAAGGATGTGTATGTGATGTTTGTCTTTGTTTATCTTAAATAGTGTTGTTCTAAATTTTCTATCTTATAAATAGATGTCTATTACCATCAGCACTGTTGAGGAGTTCCAGGTTACCCGTTTCGGTCCTCGTATCGTTGAGCTTACCACTTTGCTCGATCTCCCTCTTCCCACCATCATGGTGCATCCACTCACCAAGTTCGAGAGGAAGGACCTCTGGGGCTTCAAGGTGAACCAGCCCGGACGCCAGACGGAGCCTACTACAGAGGCCATCGTCTTCAAGCTGATGCACGACGACAGGGAGAGAGGCATGGAGGTAGTCATGCAGGACCTGATAGGACGTCTGTTAGGCCGTCACTCCCGACAGGTTAGGGGCACCCACTTCCACGTCTTCGGAAGACGTGATGACGATGGAGAGTCCATCGAATTTGAGGACGACTCGAGGGACGTAGCAGAGCCGATACGTCGCTATATCCAGGACTTAGAGTCTCTTATCAGGCACGTGGACACGGACAGGACCAACGTCATGCTCAATGGCGACGAAGCTCCAGTCTTGACTAGCGAGAAGGACAAGCTTTTCGCATGAGGATGAGATGGTCAAGGAAATGGAGACGAAGTTCGAGGCCCAGGAACGCAAGTTCAAGAGTCAGGAGAAACGCGTCCAGGATAGGAACAAGAAGATCCGGGACATGACCGAGGAACTGAAGTCCAAGGATTTCGAGCTAGAGCAGCAGCAGATGGTGATCGAGAGGCTTCGCTCCAAGAAGAGGGCTCTCAAGGCCAAGATCGATTCCTTGACCACTACTATTGAGGAGAACAAGACCGCGATGGAGAACGCAGGTCTTACTTTTGTCGAGGAGGAGATTGATGCTGATGAGTAGACTTGACTACTCGTTTATCTTTATTATCGTACTTGTTATTCTTGAACTTGTTATTGGACCATCCGACATGTGTATGGCTTGCCACTTGTGTGTTTTATTTCGAGAACTTTGTTATTCTGTTGTTGAGCTTTTATCCTTGAGTTGCATGCTATGTGTTTGCTTGTGATGTATTGTGCATAAAACATCTATGGGTATCTCATTCTTATCTATTTGAACAAACCACAGATGCCTCCCCGTCGCGCAAACCCCAACCCCAACAACATCACTCCAGAAATGCAACAGATGATGAATGCTCAGACGCAGCTTATGCAGATGATGACAACATTCATCCAAAACCAGAATAACATCAACAACAACAACCCCAATAACAACAACAATAACAACAACAACAACCCTCCAGGTTTTGATATGCTCACCAGATTTCTGCGTTTGAGGCCAGCTAAGTTCTCGGGGACAACTGATCCCATGGTAGCCAATGATTGGCTATGTTCTGTGAACAAGGACTTAGTGACCGTGGGCTGCACGGATGCTGAAAAGGTCAGGTTCGCAGCGCATCTGTTGGAAGGACCAGCCGCCACATGGTGGGACAACTTCCAAATCACCACTCCTTTGGATGAGGTGACTTGGGCTATCTTTGAAGATGGCTTTCGCACTGCTCATATCTCATCAGGAATGATGAGTCTGAAAAAGAAGGAGTTTCACAACCTGAAGCAGTGCCACCGCAGCGTGGCTGAATACATAGAAGAGTTCAACAATCTGGTGCGCTATGCACCGGATGAGGTTGACACAGATGCCAAAAGAAAGGAAAAGTTTCTGGAAGGCTTGAATGATGAGTTAAACTTGCAGTTGTCTGTGGCATATGTTCCAACTTATCCGTCTCTGTGTGACAAGGCTGCTATTTTGGAGAATAAAATGAAGCAAGTCGAGAGTAGGAAGAGGAAACACTCCGACAAGCACAACTCGGGATCGTCTCACAAACGATCTCACTATGATGACAGTGGAAGATCAGGATCCCATAAGCATGGAAAATTCAACAAGCACCACAACCACAACCGTCATGACAACAAGCATCACCGCAGTCATGACAATAAAAAGTACAAGAAACACAAGAGTGGACATAAGAGCCACCACAGTGGGAATGGTAGTGGAAGTGGAAGTCAGCCTGCAAAAAAGGACATCAGTCAGGTTGAGTGCTTCAAATGCAAGAAGCTGGGGCATTATGCTAATGAGTGCCCTGAGAAGAAAGTTGAAGGACCTGTCAAGCCCAATCCTTTCCAGAAAGGTCAGGTGAACCACATTAATGTGGAAGAGGTCTATGAGGAGCCTGACGCTGTTGCTGGTAAGTTCAGACTCAATTCCATTCCAGCATTTGTACTCTTTGATACTGGTGCATCTCATTCATTCATATCAAGAGCATTTGTTGAAAGAAATGAACTACCGGTAGAAACTATTGGGTGTCCTATAAAAGTAAGTTCTCCTGGTGGAGAAATGATAGTGAATTCAGGATGCCATGACCTAGTCATAGAATTTGGGAAGTATAAGTTTCCCGTTAACTTGATTATATTAAACTCCCAAGGTTTGGATGTCATTCTGGGAATGGACTGGATGACTAAGTACAAAGGAGTGATAGATTGTGCCATACTGTCTCACTCACCACTCCGGAAAATAAAAGGATCAGATTTAAGACCAGCTTTGGAGCAAAGAGGAGTATGCTTAATTCTCTTAAGGGGGTTAGCATGGACAGTGTGCCAATTGTGTGTGAGTATCCGGATGTGTTCCCGGAAGAATTACCAGGAATGCCACCAGATAGAGATGTGGAGTTTCTGATAGATTTGCTACCAGGTTCTGGACCAATAGCAAAGAGACCATACAAAATGTCAGTTGATGAACTGAAGGAGCTCAAGAAGCAACTAGGAGAACAGTTGCAGAAAGGATTTATTCAACCGAGTTCTTCATCTTAGGGAGCCCCGGTATTGTTCGTGGAGAAGAAAGATAGAAGCCAAAGGTTATGCATAGATTACCGTTCACTCAACAAGGTAACTATCAAGAACAAATATCCTTTGCCTAGAATCAATGACTTGTTTGATCAGCTAGAGGGAGCATGTGTGTTCTCGAAGATTGATCTCCGGTCAGGCTATTTTCAACTTAAGATAAGAGAGCAAGACATACCTAAAACAGCATTCACCACAAGGTATGGGTTGTATGAGTATACCGTGATGCCTTTTGGTTTAACCAATGCTCCAGCATACTTCATGAATATGATGAACAAGGTGTTCATGGAATTTCTTGACAAGTTCGTTGTCGTTTTCATCGATGACATCTTAGTTTACTCTAAGAGCAAAGAAGAATATGAGGGACACTTGCGTTTGATACTTGAAAAGTTAAGAGAGCATAAACTTTATGCCAAATTCAGCAAGTGTGAGTTTTGGTTAGAGGAAGTTGGTTTTCTTGGTCATGTTATGACAAAGGATGGTGTGGCAGTTGATCCTGCTAAAGTTTCAGCTGTGACAGAATGGGAATCTCCCAAGAACATGAAAGAAGTACGCAGTTTCCTTGGTTTAGCAGGTTACTACAGAAGGTTCACTGAAAATTTCTCAAAGGTTGCTAAACCAATGACTGAATTGTTAAAGAAGGACAAGAAATTTGCTTGGTCTGAAGGTTGTGAAGTCAGCTTCCAAGAATTGAAGAAGAGACTTGTAACAGCACCGGTTCTATGTCTGCCAGATTTGGAAAAGGATTTCCAAGTATATTGTGATGCGTCTCATCAAGGTTTGGGTGCCGTACTTATGCAAGACGGTAAGGTTTTGGCCTATGCCTCGAGACAACTCAAAACTCATGAAGTAAACTATCCTACTCATGATTTGGAGTTAGCCTCTGTCGTCCACACACTCAAAACATGGAGACATTACCTTTTGGGTAAGCGTTGCGAAGTGTTCACTGACCACAAGAGTTTGAAGTACATCTTCACCCAAAAGGAAATCAATATGAGACAAAGAAGATGGTTAGAGCTTATCAAGGATTATGACTTGAGTTTGCAATACCACCCCGGTAAAGCAAATGTTGTAGCAGACGCTCTAAGTCGTAAGGTATTTGTGAATGGCCTTACCAAAGGAGAATTGCCAGATGATTTGTGTGCTTAATTCAAAGAACTCAGATTGGAGATTGTGCCTGAAGGACATCTCATGTGTTTGGATATTCAACCCACTTTGTTGGACAAGATCCGAGAAGCTCAGAAGACCGATAAGGAAATTGAAAGGATTAAGGAAAATATTGGCCAAGGGAGAGCTAAAAATTTCCATTAACGAACAGGGTACTTTATGGCATGGGAAACGTATCTGTGTTCCACAAGATCCGGAGTTACGAAAACTGATTTTGCAAGAAGCGCACAACTCTCCGTATTCTATTCACCCGGGTAACACCAAAATGTACATGTACATGAAAGAAAGATTTTGGTGGAACAATCTCAAGAGAGACATCGCCGAACATATTGCTTTGTGTGATGTGTGTAGTAGAGTAAAGGCGGAGCATCAGAAACCAGCAGGTTTGCTTCAACCACTACCTATTCCTGATTGGAAATGGGACAAAATTGGTATGGATTTCATCACCGGATTACCAAAGACCAGATCAGGATATGATTCCATTTGGGTAGTCGTGGATCGCTTAACTAAAGTGGCACATTTCATACCCGTGAAGACAACCTATACAAGTGCCAAGTTAGCTAAAATCTACATGAGTAGAATTGTATGCCTTCACGGTGTGCCTAAGAGTATTGTGTCCGATAGGGGAACCCAATTCACTTCCCCATTTTTGGAGACAGCTACATGAGTCATTGGGAACGAGGTTGGAATTTAGTACTGCTTTTCATCCTCAAACCGATGGACAAACAGAAAGGACTAATCAAATTCTGGAAGACATGTTGAGGGCATGTGCCCTAGACTATGGAGCAAGTTGGGATGAAAGTCTGCCTTACGCAGAATTTTCTTACAACAATAGCTATCAAGCCAGCATTGAGATGGCACCGTTTGAGTTTCTCTACGGAAGAAAATGTACCACCCCATTGTTATGGAATGGTGTGGGAGAAAGAAGTTTATTTGGGCCAGATCTTATCAAAGAAGCCGAAGAGAAAGTCAAATTAGTTAAGGACAGGTTGAAGATAGCTCAGTCTCGATAGAAAAGCTATGCAGATCCTAAGCGTAGAGAAGTCACCTACGAAGTTGGTGATAGAGCCTATCTTAGAGTATCACCACTTCGTGGAGTGAAAAGATTCGGAGTCAAAGGAAAGTTGGCACCAAGATATGTTGGGCCATTCAAGATTACGAGCATAAGGAGAAGTTGCTTATGAAATTGAACTGCCAGCATCTCTATCAGCAGTCCATAATGTGTTTCATGTGAGTCAGCTTAAGAAATGTCACCCAGAAATGGAGGAAACTTCTTTGAAGGATACCATACCTTTGGAAGAAGTTCAACTAGAAAGTGATCTCACTTATGAGGAAAAGCCTATCAAGATTCTCGAGACTGCAGAAAGAGTCACAAGGACAAAGACTTTGAAGTTTTGCAAAGTGCAATGGAATCATCATTCCGAAGAGGAAGCAACATGGGAAAGAGAAGATGATCTTCGGAAAAACCACCCTCACCTATTTGCTAGCCAATCCGAATCTCGAGGGCGAGATTCACCTTAAGGGGGTTAGATTTGTAACAACCCTAAAATCATAATTTCAAAGTTTGCATATCATTCATGCATGCATAGAGATTTGAGAACAATTTCAAACTCATTTTAGAAAAACAGAAGAACAAAGTGCTATAATTTTATGTGAGCAGATTTAAATCAAATGGCCATCCCAATTTGAAAAGTTTGATTGATTTTAAACCTAGCTTGTTTGCCTTTCCTATAGGAAGAATTGAGTGTGGTTTTGGACCAAGATTTACAAATTGGAAATGTTTCAAAAACCATTTCTCAAATTTTGCAAACCAAGTGCCAAGCCTCTGATATTTTATTCACCAAGCTTGGCCAAACCTTTGCAAAGCAACCACATGATTTTGTGCCTATATTTGAGACTACTGCTCAATGCAAAAATACCAAGAAGTTTTGAATTCAAATGAAACCTGAATTCATTTGAAAATCAATTCAGAAATTGGAAACAGGAAAAGAAAAAGGAGAAAGAATTAGAAAAGGGCCGGCGCCAGGATTCCAGCCCAGCAACAGATCAGGCCCAGCTAGCCCACCCGGGGCATCTCTTTTCTTCTCTCACGCGCGAGCACACCCATTCGACCCACGGCGGACCCCACGCCTTGGTTTATTTTCACGACCGTGGGCCCGTCCATGTTGCCCTCGTCTTCCCCAAATCGCGCCCGCGACCATGTCGCCGCTGCAGTGAAGCCGGTAATGGCGCGGCGTAATTGGCCTTAATGCCGCAGGCGTTTCGTGTCGCGCCTGGGCCTATTTAAGCCCTCTGCAACGCGAGCTTTTTCCCCCACTCTCCTCGCTCACTCCGCCACCAGGCTACGTGCATTAGCTCTCGAAGCCCCGCGATACCGACGACTCCGGCGTCCAATTCCGGTGAGCCTCGACCGCCCCACTCTCTCTAGTTCAAACGAGGATGCTCAGCATGTTCTTGCGCACCTTCTGACACATTTCTTTTGCCTGCTCGTGACCCAGGTCATCGTCTTCGTCCACGACGGAAACCACCTGCACCGCTGCTTGACTCCGGCGACCAATTCAGGTAAAACCCGAGCGCCCCTTGCCCCCTCCTCCACGCGAGTTTGTTCGCCTGCATTTTGCGCAACTCCTGATGCCTCTGGATCGTGTTAGGGCGACGCCAAACCTCGGCAAGCACCACGTCTGCAAGCGACCGACGCCGCCCGTTACTCCGACGAGCTCCTGAACCCGTGCCAGCGCGCCCCTTCGCAAACCAACGCCACCTCGAGCATCAGCAGCCTCCTGCGGTTCTGGTAAACGCCTCCTTTCTTCGCCGGGCGACCTAGCCAACACCGCCGCTGTCAGACGCGCCGCCGCCTGTCGCCGCCGCTAGCGCCGCTCGTTTTATGTTAGATGATTTTTAGCCGTCAGATCTGGATCCTACGCGTAGAAATAGTTCACTTAACGAAGGGGTATAGACAGATCTGAGCCGTGCAGCGTTATCTAGATCCAACGGCACAGAAGGGTGATCCGGTGCGAACCGGTATGCGCCAGTAATATCGCGACGCGTGGCTAGGGTTAGATTTAAAAACAGAATTCAAACCAGATTTTGATCCAAATTTCAAATGGCTATAACTTTTGATTCCCACGTTAGATTTTTGCAAATTTTATACCGTTGGAATCAGGGAATCAAGGCCTTTCTGAATCTGCAATGTGTTTAACAAATAGTAGCTGTTAAAATTACTTTGTATGCAGAAACATGTTTAGGTCCATTTTGGGCATAGTTTTTGTTTAGCAAATTATTTTAGGGCTAAATGAGTTTGGTTAGCAAACTTTTGGCTTGGTTATGTTTCTGTTTCATGCACTTTCTTGGTAGAGTTTTTCAAAAATCATCACTTAGCATTTTCTTGCATGCATGCATTCATATTTTTGCTTGTATATGAATTGTATGTAATTGTGTGCTACAAATTTTTTGTGTAGATTTTGCTAGTGACTGTGATTGTGAAGAGTGCTACTCTCCCCATTACCAAGGCAAGTGATACTACATGATATTTCCACCCTTTATTTTGAATAAGCATTAGAATTATTTTTGCTAAGTCTTGCATGCTACTTTTGCCAAATGTTATGTTGGGAAATCCTTTGTAGTGTAGAATTGTAGAATTGCTAGGGAATTTTCCTAAGTTAAGTTACTATGCCATGCTTAGCCTAGCTAGTAGAAAACAAGGGTTGGTAAAGTATGTACATGCTATGGTGATATAATTCTAAGTCCTTTGGGACTCATGCTTTTCTTAATAAAAGGACTCATGCTTTTCTTAATAAAACAACTAAGTCAATGAACTTCCTGGGTGGAATGGGACTTGAATGGTGGTTTTTGGTTGAGTGGTTACACAAGGCCATGGATTTGGCTTGTGTATCTCACTTGTGGTATGCCACCCAGGCACAAAGGGATTTGGAGGCCAAGTGTTGAGAAAGCTTACAGTGCAACCACTTGGCAATATGGGCTCTGCTTTGATCATATAGGTTGCTAGAACTTAGTCATTTGGACAGTTGGTGGTAGTGGGATGATAGGTTGGAACGCGTCCATTTGACTAAGGAAAGGCTTCTGAAAGGTCCTGTCTTGGGAAACCAAGTCTGGTGGGGAAAGTGCACAACCTCTGTAGATGGAAAATCTAAGTACTTAGCCAAGTCCATGGCAATGGACAACTTGAGCATCAAGACATGGAAGCTACAAGAATCTCATCACTCCAATTTCTAAGTAAAACTTGTGGGTGGACAAGGGTAAAGGACCCCAATGTCTATTGGTGGTTTCTTGGGAAAGTTTTTGACAAAGAAAAACTTAGTGATTTCAACTAATAGGGAAAACCTATTTTCAAGCAAAGCAAGCCAAGCTACACTTAGCCAAAATGCATATAGTAATATAGTCCACTTAAAATTTAATAAGGTATCACTTGCCAATACTATTCCAAAGTATTGACCCACTGTGGCTGTAACTTGTGATGTTGCAGGTTACTCCGATGATGAGTAGGAGTCATGAGTCTACACTCAACATGCTTGCCTGTGGCACATGAAGATGAAGACTTATGTTTATTTACTTATTCCAAAACTCTTGTATTAGGCCTTTGGCCCTGAGTTGTAAAAGACTATGTTTTATTTCTGGAATGAATGTAATAAACGACCTTTGTATATGTGTACTTCATCTTAAACTGTGGATGCTAGCATTGATCCAGGGACTAGCATTGCAATCACAGGGATCCTTTCCTTTACAAAGGAGGGATCTTAAAAAAAGAATAAATTAATTATTCTAAAATGATTCCAGAATGTTTCACTAATCGGTGTTTAAAGCTACACAAAATTTGACAAAAGTTTGAATTCAATTGGGTGCTTGAATTGGGTAAATAAAATTAAACCAGAATTAAAGGAAAAGAAAAAGAAAAACAAACAGAACAAAAAAAATGTTAAAGGACTCGACCCAGTTAGCTAGCCCAACAAGGCCCAGTTAGCCTAGTTCCTCTCCTCCCTGCAGAAAATGATTCGAACTAGCAAACTCACCCGCAGCGTCACTGACAGAAGGACCCCACCGCACCCCTCTCTCTCTCTCGCTGCCAGACGACCCCACGCCCACGTCACCTTCTTCCTCCCCACGACGACCCCGCCCCTCATTCCTCCTGGGCCGTTTTCCTCGCGTTAATACGCAGTAACCACACCATTAAATGCCCCTGTGACCACGCCTACTTAAGCTCCAGCATCTCCTCTCCCTTTCCCATCCGTCACCTCACCTTAGCGCGCCCCCAGGCTACCAAATTTTCCTCTGCACCGTCCTCTGTCCGACAACTCTCCGGCGACGATTCTGGCAACCCCTCACCGCCCCTTGCCTCCTCGAGCACACATACGTGATCCCCATCTCCTGGCGAACCACCTCGTAGCACCAGCTCGTCCCCGCGCGCCCCAGAACATCGGCAACGACGACGAATAGTAGCGCCACCGCCTGTCATTTCCTCCGGCGAGATTTCCTGGTAAGCTCAGACCGCCCCGGTGCTATTCATTAATGCTCACATGTTCCCTGGTACCGTGCGCGTCTAACGCACCTCTTATTTTTCTTTGGCATGCTTTGTAGCCCCGCCCCCGTCGACGACCGTACGAACCCGAGGCACAGCGCAGCTCCGGCGAGCAATCCCCACAACACCAACGCGCCCCTCGGCAAGCAGAAGGCACGTTGAGCTTCCCCACGCCACGGCGAACCTGGTGAGCCACACCTCTCTCTCGTTTGCTTCCTGCAACCACCGCGACGCCGTAGCCAGACACGCCGCCGCCACCTGCCGCCGCTAGCGCCGCCCACCTCTGGTCAGTCGCACGGTAGCCGTTCGATCTGGATCCAACGAGTACGATAGATTCACTTAACTGAAAGGGTATGCTAGTTCCGAGCCGTATGATCATACTTAAATCCAACGGCTGCCATCGCTCGATCTGACTGAAGCGGTATGGGCGAATAGAAATAAGACACGTGTCTCTGTCGATTTGAATTAAAACAGATTTGAACTATTAGATGCTAGATTTTGTAAAATCTATAACTTTTAATCTACACGTCCAAATTTTGCAAACTTTATATCAATGGATTCAGCAAGACAAGGCCTAGCCAACCATGCACTTTATTTAGTAAAAAGCTTCTGGTAAAATGTTTGTTTTTTGTAGAAACTTGTGTATGCATGTTTAGGATACAAAAATTGTTTAAAATGATTTTGAGGATAAAATATTTTGCAAATGGAGTGTTTTTAACCTACTGACCATAGGAAACAAATTATGGTTTCAAAAAAATATTTGGTGAAGCAAAAGAACAAATCTTTGATTTAAATCATTTCTAGCCAAATAAAAATATGGTTTAATTATTAAAAATGGTTTTGGAAGAAAACTTTTGAGAAATGTTTTGGAAATAAACTCTCTGACCCTAAACACAAGGTTATATGGTTTGAAAACATATTTAGTGAAACCTATAGAATTTTGCCTTATTAAAAGCATTTCTACACCACATAAAATAATGACTTGATCTAAAAATGGTTTATGAAGTAAAATCTTATACAAATGATTTTGCCACTTTACAAAATGACCATGAGGTGTTTTCAAAAGTCTATTACCCATTAGAAACCACTTCTCCAAATAAAACAATCTTTAGCATGCTTGCATGCATTGCTTTGTTATTATTATTTTATGTGTTGAATTGCTTGAATGGTAGTTTGAAATATTGTTTGCTTGAATGAATTGTAGTGACTTGAAGTGTGTGAACATTGCAAAGACCAAGAAGTGAACTTATACTCTCTACCAAAAAAGGCAAGTGATGCTTCATACTTTTGTCCCATTATTTTCACTATGCATTAGTGATATTTCTAAGTAGGACTTGCATGGAATTTTGCTAAGTATAAACTATACCATGGGAAATCCTAATAGATGAAACCTTAGTAGAATTTCCTAAGTTAAGATTCCTACTACTACCATGCTTAGCTTAGCTAGTAGAAAACAAGGGTGGAATATATATATTCATGCTATGGAAAATTTCTAAGTCTGAGGACTTGTGTTTTTTTAATAAAACAACTAAGTGAATGAATCACCTGGGTGGAATGGAAGGATTGGTTTGTGTTGAGTGGTTACTCAGGGCCCATTTCAATGGACTACCCTGGTGTATCACACTTGTGGATGGCCACCCAGGAACAAAGAGATTTGAGATGTCAAATGTTGAGAAGCTTCAAGTGCAGCCACTTGGCATTATGGGCTCTGCCTGGATCATATAGGTTGTAATAACTTAGCCAAATGGACAGTTGGTGGTAAGGGTTTGATAGGTTGGAGCGCGTCCATTCTGGTCTAAGGGAAGGCTTCTGAAAGATCTTGTCTTGGTGAAACCAAGTCTTGTGGAGAAAGTGCACAACCTCTGCAGAGTGTAGAATCTAAGTACTTAGCCATGTCCCTAGCAAAGGACAATTTGAGCATCAAGACATGGAATCTATCAAGAATCTCATCATCCAAATTTCTAAGTTAAAAACTTGTGGTTGAACAAGGGTTGAAGGATCACCAATTTCTATTGGGAGATGCCTTGGGAAAGATTTTGTCAAGCAAAAACTTAGTGTTTTCAAATGATAAGGAAAAACTATTTTGATCAAAGCAAGCCTAACTCCACTTAGCCAAATGCATGTAGATGATAGACTCCACTATACTACCATAGTATCACTTGCCAATACAATTCAAATGTATTGACCCTTGTGGCTGTAACTTGTTATGTTGCAGGTTTGTTTGATTTTAGTGAAGTAGGATTACAAGTCTACAACAAACATGTCTACCTGTGGCACTTTGAAGATGAAGGACCCCATGCTATTGTTATATTCTGCTCCATTGTAATGAGATAGCCAAATGATCTATGTAAGATGTAATAAATTATGTTATTCCTGGTTATAAAGTTGTATTATGACCTTTGTTTATTGATAATACATCTTAACTGTGGATGCTAGCTATTGATCCAGGGACTAGAATTGTAAACACAGGGATCTCTACCTTATTAAAGGTTGGGAACCTTACACAAATCTTTTTATTAAAATATCCAAAAATAGTGATTCCAAATATTTTAACTTTATTGTTTATTTATCTCTTTAAATCCCTTTAGGATTTTATTTGATCAAAATAGGTTTTGATATTTCCAATTAGAAATCAAAAAGTTTCTTCTCACCCTGAATTTCAACAAATTTTTATTTTGTTTATTTATTTTTGACATTTCAAAATTTGGAAAATTTTGGGATGTGACAATCCAGAAGGATTAACGACCAACTATACGGTCCGTCGCCGTATAGATCCGGCCGTATAGTTTGCACCGACTTCATTAGGTCAAATAGAAGAAATTTCGTGAAGGGACCTCTATATAAAGAGGCTTCAGGCGATGAGAAACAAGCCCCCGACTCCACAACATCGCTTCTTTCATCCTCTACTCTCCCTTCCGGCACGCCGGAGGAATAGATCTAGATCTAAAACCTCTAAACCCTTCTCCACTGATGACCCACAAGTAAAGGTGGTGTATCGTAGTACATTCGATAAATAGGAGTGTCGAGCCCAACGAGGAGCAGAAGGTCTTGACTAGTGGTTTGGATCAGGAATTCTCTGTAAATACTTAGCAAACGGATTTTTAGGGGTTTTTAATAATGCAAAGAAATAAAGTGCAAGTAAATAAAGACAACAAATAATTGCAGCAAGTGGCCCAATCCTTTCTTAGCAAAGGACATGACGGTTGTATTACTTATGAGGACCAAACTTTCTCGAGGACACATGGGAATACTGTCAGGTGTTTTCGCTTCATATAGTTGATTAATCTTCTTTGGTTGGATAAGTGTTGTGTGGGTGAACCTATGCTAATGTACCGACCTTACTTGGACTAATACATACATGTGATTAAACCCCTTGCAAGTATCCTCAACTACAAGAAAGTAATTAAGATAAAAACCTAACCACAACATTAAACTCTGAGATCCTACACCCCCTCGTGCAAAGGTTTCCTAACGGGGGTTCAGGTTTCTGTCACTCTGGCAACCCAACAATCACTAGCCAAATACACAATGCATTATCCTAGGCCCATAAATGGTGAAGTATCATGTAGTCGATGTTCACATGACACCACTATAAGAATAGCACCACAACTTAAATATCAACCATTGAATATTACTCAACACAATTCCACTACTAACAACATGACTTCTCCCATGTCCTCAAGAACTAAACGAACTACTCACGAGACATCATATGGATCAAGGTCAGAGGTGATATAATGATGAATAACAATCTGAACATAAACAATGATTCAAAGGTTCCACTCAAAAGCATCAACTACAAAAGTAATCAACACCGGAAAAGTTTCCCCTAAGAACTATGCAAGATTCAACCCAATTGTTACAGCGGGATGGACTTGTGATGATGGTGCTAGTGGAGATGGTGGTGA
This sequence comes from Avena longiglumis, assembly GCA_030063025.1. Lineage (NCBI taxonomy): Eukaryota > Viridiplantae > Streptophyta > Magnoliopsida > Poales > Poaceae > Avena > Avena longiglumis. The sequence goes on from CP125975.1 coordinate 19,207,232, forward strand.
GGATGATGATGATCCCGATGAAGTCTATCTTGATGACGGTGTTGATGGCGATGATCTCCCCTCTCCGGTAAGGAATTTCCCCGGCAGAAATCTGCCTTCCGGAGAGCTCTTTCTCTCTCTATAGTTTCTGCCTCACAGAGGCGGTATAATCTTTCTATGGTCACTCCCCGTGTATTAGGGTTTTGGGAGGAAGTTATAGGCAAAGGGGCGACGCGGGAGATGGGCCAGGGTGGCCACACCCCCTGCTGGTGCTTCCCAGGGTGGGCCCGCACCAGGGGTAGTGTGGGCCCCCTGTGGCCCATCTTCGCCTCCCCTTCTGGCTTCCTTCATTTTCTGGAAATATAGATTTTTCCGTATATTTTCTGGAATTTTCTGATCTTCGCAAATATTGCATTTGGACACCGCTTTTTCCATCAGAATCTTGACTCCGACAGTTCATCCTCCAAAAGTCATCCAACCTGTAAAAATAGATGAAATAACATAAGTACCACCTCTTAATAAGAAATATATCAATGAATAACAGTAAATTATGATATAGAATAGTGATGCAAAATGGACGTATCAACTTCCCCGAAGCTTAGACCTCGCTTGTCCCCAAGCGAAAACTGAGCTCAGTAAACATGACCACAGGTTTATGGAGTGAAGTGTCGATAAAAAGAATACGGACAAGAAGCATCACATTCACCAATATACAACTCATAATAGAAAGCAACTCATCATTATATAACTTAACTTGCAACGAGCATGAGAGTCACAATAAAGATGCATAAAGACAATTCATAATTGGTAATGGCAAACTTTGTTCTTGGTCAGAGAATAGTTGACAAATCATACTTAGTTTTCAAGCAAAGCTTTTGTAATGAAGTTTATAACAGGAGTCCTTTTGCTCAAACATAAAGGGCTTTTCACAACAATAGCTTTCAAAGTAATATTCATTCAGATAAGAGCTTTGTGCCAAACAAGGAAGATAAGCAGCATGATTGAATAAATCATCTATGAATGATTGAATCGCAACAACTCAAATTCTTGCTGGAGATAGAAAGGAATAGGTTTACTGACTCAAATAATAAGTAAAAGAAAGGCCCTTCACAGAGGGAAGCAGGGATTTCAAGTTTCATAAAGAGCTTCCAAAATATTATGGCACTTACTAGCTTTGAGCTCTCATTGCACCTATCATAAGCATCTTGAGGTGGTTAAGGTTAAAGTGAACAAATATGGAGTATATGCTTGACAAATCATAAGTTGGCAATCTCATGTCCCTTGAGTACGAGGGTCATTCCTCATGCTACTCAAATTTAGTTACCGGTAAGTTCTTGTAAGTGTATGTGTATCATAAAGAACCGCCAATGGGGCACCCCTTGCCCCATGATACAGGAGCTATCCCATATCAAAATGACAAGGCAACAGATAGTGAGCATCTCGGAGATCTTTTTATTTGCTATTTGCATAAGTTTTTATTGAGGATGCTCCACAGATTGCTCACTATGGTTATGTTGCAAGTTTCCACCATGATTAGTCATGGCTTAGGCTATACGCCCAGGCGTTTCTCTAACACATATACATACCTTCATGGACTTATAAGCTCCCCTTTTATTTCACACCGCCGACATCCGCAAACAAAAGATCATGATATCAACTGGGTAGATATTTACAGGTGTTAAAAAGCGTTCCCCGTGACAACATGGTCCTGCTAATTCCCAACTTATAAGTGCAAGCATATACAACTTAGATGACACAATGGTTCAAGTTTATTAAGGGCAAGAAAATAAGGTGTTCCATCAAGTTTCTGAGAGCTTTACTAACTAGTTTTCACATAACAAAAGACTTTTTAATTTGAAAGATAGATGAAACTCGAGAATTTACTTGGAATAGCAATAATGCTAATAGGTAGATATGGTGGACACAAATTTCATAGGTTTAAGTTTAAAGGATTGGATGCACGAGAAGCATTCCCTCTCAGTACAGGTTTTTGGCTAGCAAGCAAAAGAGTTGAAGGAAACAAGCAAACATACATGTGATAGAAACAAACATGCAATCTTCCTTGAAAACACAAAAGATCTTAACTAAAGAATACTAAGCTTATGAGCTAATCAAGAAAGAAGGAAAAATGATAAAAATAACTGTAAGTGCTTTTCTCTTTTCCTTTAAAACCTCAAAAGTGTTGCTACTGACCAGAGCTCGGTTTGCCAAAACCAATTTAAATTTACTTGATGCTCCCAAAGTGATACCAATACTAATCAACAAGATCAATCATATAATAGAAGTTGCAAACTAAAATAAGAAGTGCAAAAAGTAAATGAAGAAACTTCTCATTAATATTCCATAAAGGCACTCACACCAAGGGACACATAGATAACCAACTAGAGGAGAGATACTTCCACCATTCAAACCATCCTACATGATAACTTCTGTATTCAAGATATGACTACTAAAAAGGTAAAAAGATGAAAGATAATGATGTGATCCCGCGACACTCCCCCAAGCTTGGAATAAGCCAAGGGGATGCCAAAACCTGATGACGAATTACTCCTTCGGTGGTGGTGTTCTCTCAATAAGATTTTCAATCAGCTTTCTCAAATCCTCAATCTCTAAGGTTAGAGTCTGAATCAACTTCAAATTATGCTCAATGCGGTTCATGATCATGTCGGACCGAGAATCCCAGTCCTTGTGAATATTTCCCCACTCTTCCTTCTTAGAGTATTCTTTCCATGCATGGTTAGAACGAGGCATATCCCAACTAGAGGGCAACTTCCCTTTGGGAAACTTTTGGAATTGCTGCTCATGTATAAGAGTATGGAAGGGGTTCTTGGTGCGTGGAGGAAGTGACCGTGGAGCTAGGCAATGGCGCGGGGTTTTCCCTCCTGTAGACATTTGTGCCGTCCTCTTGAGCTTGATAGGATTTTCCACTACTCCAATGCTCGCAATGGTGGCGCGGGTATCTGGACGCTTTTCTTCCTCCACTTCTTCTTCATCCTCAGCCAAGACCTCCTCGTCCTGCTTGGGGTCTTGAAGATCATCTTCAATGGGCTTCTTGCCCTTTTCGTTGGAGGAGACCATGATGACTCTAAACTTGAGAATATCCCTGACAGAAATAGATTGAAACAAAAAACGACGAGAACACGATATACGGACCTCAGGGGGTCCAGGGGATTATATATTATGAAGTTTTACGACATAAGGAAAGTATTGGGCAAAAACGGGACGAAGTCGGGATCTGGGGTGGTCACACCCCCTGGTGGCGTGGCCAGGCAGGGCCCGTGCCACTAGGTGGTGTGGGCCACCCGGGCTCCATTTCCTTCCCTTTTTCATTTGTTACCTTCCATATGGGATAAAAACTGCAAAAATATAAAGAAAAAAATTTCGGGAACCTTCTATTTTCAGCACTTTTACCTATTCAAACATGGATCCTGCAGGTTCCTGGGTTTGATCTCTGATAAATTCTAGGAATAATATCAACATCTTCATTATAAGAATCTCTAGGAATATAATGTTTGAGCCTTTGACCATTCTTCACTTGTGTAGTGTTGTCTCTCCCAATATTTGAAAATCTCTTTCATACAAAACTCCACACAATCTTCATTAGCAACATTAGTGTATGCAAAGACAATAAACCTTTGGGTTCAAATTTAAACTAAAATCCAAAAAAACATAGGCTAATATAGCAACTACTTTCCAAAAGCCCAAAAATAATCTAAAAGGAAATCGATTTGAGAGGCAAATGCAAATAATGGCAGAAATCTGTCAAAACAGACCAGCAGGTAAAGATTGATTTTTTTTAAAAAAATCTTTTGTTGCTCAAATAAAAAAGTGCAAAACTGACTAAAGTTGGATAACAACATGGGGCACAATCACATAAAATTACATCTCCATCCGACGTACTGGGATTTTTCACGAATTTTTATAGTGAAGCAAAAAAATCTGTCCCAGGACAACAACTTCCCACAACTCACCTACTTCTCAAAAAGAGGCAAATCTTGACAAAAAACCAAACAAAAAGGATAAGGAGAGGTTATTATAGAGGTAATAACTTCTAAGACTCAAAGAAACAAAAACCGAAAGCAAACTAAAATGGGTTGTCTCCCAAAAGCTCTTTTTAAAGCCATTAAGATGGGCATAATAATTTCAATGATGCTCTCATAGGAGATATGAATTTGAAGTGAAAGAGAGCATAATTAAGTCTAACTCTCTTCCTATACAAGGGAGTTTTGTGAGAAAACAAATTATTGAAACAAAAGGCTACTAGCATAGGAAGACAAAACAAGTGCAACTTCAAAGCTTTCAACATAAAGCAGGGAAACTTAATATTATTGAGATGCATAAAACCATGTTTCCCTCTCTCATAATAACTTTCAATATTAATTTGAATAAAGTTAACAACATAACTATCACAAGAAACATTCTTATCATCAGAATGAGCATACTTAAAATCATCAAAACGAGGTTTAAGGTCAAAAACTGGATCAACAGAAGCAAATTGTTCAACTCTAAAATCCTCATTAGGAAAATCATTTTCATAAGGAGCTTTAGAAAATTTGGAAAAGTTAAACTCATAAGATTCTCCATCAAACTTAGTTAAAACTTTCTCCTTCTTGGAATCTATAATAGCTCCACAAGTGTTTAGAAAAGGTCTACCAAAAATGATAGGGCAAGTTTTACTAGCAGCTGAACCAATCACTAGAAAATCAGCAGGATATTTAGTATTACCACAAAGAACTTCCACATCTCTTACAATACCAATTGTACAAATGGTTTCTTTATTAGCAAGGTGAATAACCACATCAATGTCAAGTTCACAAGGACCAATTTCATGCATAATTTCTCCGTAAAGCTCATAAGGAATAGCACCATAACTAGCACCAATATCACATAAACCATAATAGCAATGATCACCAATTCTAACAGATAGCACTGGGATGTAGGGTTTCGTAGCATGGAAAAACAAAATTTTCTATCGCATACAAACAAACAAGCCAAGATCTATCTACTAGATTGTAGCAATGAGTCGATGGAATAACTTACCCTCGAAGATTCCAAAGTGTTTAACGAGAGCGGATTCTCGTGGGTGATGTAGTCGTACTCTTTCCGATCTCAAGATCGCGTAGACGATCCTTCCGGCGCTGCGTTCCGGCAGCGCCCATGATCGGTCACACGTTCGGTACTCGACGAAGACCTTCCTCTCCCTTGTTCTAGAAGGCAGCGGAGGTTGTAGCACTCTCCTCGCGATTCCGGCAGCACAACGGCGTGGTACCGGAAGTAGAGGGGAGATCTTGCAGGGCTTCGCCTTAAGCCGGAGCGAGTATGGTGGAGTATGAGAGAGTCCTCGGTGTTCTAGGGTTTAGACACACCAAGGAGGGGATGCTAGAGCCGGTGGCTAGTGTTCCGGGGACCCCCAAGTCGGCGGCTAGGGCAAAACCCTAGGGGGCGGCGGCGTCTATGGTGGTAGGCGCCAAGCTAGGGTTTTAGGAGAGGTACTTGTGTGTGCTAGTATTATATAGAGGCTTTACTAGGGACTTCAAATTAGGTTTACAAATCACACAAGTATTAATGTTTCCTTGTTAATACTATTATAGCATGAATGTAAACATTTATCATAAACACAAAGATATAATAATAACTACATTTATTATTGCCTCTAGGGCATATCTCCAACAGTCTCCAACTTGCACTAGAGTCATCTAATCTAGATTACATGGTAATATACCGAACACCCATGGCAGTTTGGTGCTGGTCATGTTTTGCCCTCGGGAGAGGTTTAGTCAACGGATCCGCCACATTCAGATCTGTGTGTACTTTGCAAATCTTTATATCCCCATCTTGGATATGTTCTCGAATAGCGTGAAAACGTAGCTTGATATGCTTCAGCTTCTTATGTGACCTTGGTTCTTGCGCATTGGCTATGGCGCCCATGTTATCACAGTAGATAGACATTGGGTCCAGCGCACTAGGAACCACACCCATCTCTGTAATGAACTCTTTCATCCATATCACTTCTTGTGAAGCCTCCGAAGCAGCCATGTATTCCGATTCAGTTGAAGATTTCGCCACAACGCTTTGCTTTGCACTCCTCCAGCTAAATGCTACACCATTCAAAATAAATACGTATCCAGATTGTGATTTAGAATCATCCGGATCGGTGTTCCAACTAGCATCGGTGTAACCATTAACAACGAGATGTTCATCACCTCCATAAGAAAGAACCATATCCTTAGTTCTTCTCAAGTACTTAAGGATGTTTTTGACCGTTGTCCAATGATCCATTCCTGGATCACTTTGATATCTGCTAGTTAAACTAACAGCATATGCAATGTCGGGTCTAGTACATAGCATGGCATACATTAGAGATCCTATGGCTGAGGCATAGGGAGTCTTACTCATCCTTTCTCTATCTTCTGCCGATGTCGGACTTTGAGTTTTACTCAAGGTCGTATTGGGAAACATGGGCAAGAACCCTTTCTTGCTATCTTCCATTCCAAACCTCTTTAGAACTTTGTCCAAATATGTACTCTGTGACAATGATATTTGGCGTTTCGATCTATCTCTATAAATCTTTATGCCTAATATGTAAGCTGCTTCGCCAAGATCCTTCATTGAAAAACTATTATTCAAATATTCCTTGACACTATTAAGAAGGTCTACATCATTCCCAATCAACAATATGTCATCCACATATAGTATTAAGAATGCTACAAAGCTCCTACTCACTTTCTTGTAAATACAAGCTTCTCCATAAGTTTGTATAAAACCAAAACTTTTGATCACCTTATCAAAACGTTGATTCCAACTTCGGGATGCTTGCTTCAATCCATAAATGGACCGTTGAAGTTTGCATACCTTGTTAGCATCTTTAGGATCGACAAAACCTTTGGGTTGCATCATATACAACTCTTCATCAATGTCTCCATTGAGGAATGCTGTTTTGACATCCATCTGCCATATCTCATAATCATAATATGCAGCGATTGCTAACATAATCCTCACAGACTTTAGCTTCGCTACTGGTGAGAAAGTCTCATCGTAGTCAACTCCTTGAATTTGTCGAAACCCTTTTGCGACAAGTCGAGCTTTATAGATGATAACATTACCACCAAAGATCTGCTTTCTTATTGAAGATCCATTTGTTCTCGACACCTTCCGCCATCCGGTAAGTCCACCAAAGTCCATACTTGATTTTCGTACATGGATCCAATTTGGATTTCATGGCTTCTTGCCATTTATTGGAATCTGGGCTCATCATTGCTTCCTCATATGTCTCGGGGTCATCGGTGTTGTCCACCAACATGACACTCATAACGGATCATACCAACTGGAGTGGTACGAGTTCTCGTTGACCTCCGAGGCTCAGAGCAACTTCAACCAAGTTTCATGATCACCATCATTAGCTTCCTCTCTAATTGGTGCAGCATCACAGAACTTTTTGCGCTACTCGCAATTTCGAGAGAAGGTTCGACAACCTCGTCGAGTTCTACTTTCCTTCCAGTCACTTCTTTCGAGAGAAATTCCTTCTCTAGAAAGGATCCATTCTTGGGAACGAAGATTTTGCCTTCGGATCTATGATAGAAGGTATACCCAATAGTTTCCTTCGGGTATCCTATGAAGACGCATTTTTCCACTTTGGGTTCAAGCTTGTCCGGCTGTAACTTCTTTACATAGGCTTTGCATCCCCAAACTTTAAGGAACGACAATCTAGGTTTCTTCCCAAACCATAATTCATACGGTGTCGTTTCAACGGATTTAGATGGTGCCCTATTTAAAGTGAATGCGGCTGTTTCTAATGCATAACCCCAAAATGATAGCGGTAAATCTGTAAGTGACATCATAGAACGAACCATATCTAAGAGAGTTCGACACGACGTCGGACACACCATTACTGTTGTGGTGTTCCTGGCGGTGTCAACTGTGAAAGTATTCCGCATTTCTTCAAATGCTCGCCAAACTCGTAACTTAGATATTCACCTCCACGATCAGAACGTAGAAATTTAATCTTCTTGTTACGTTGATTCTCTACCTCACTTTGAAATTCCTTAAACTTCTCAAAAGTTTCGGACTTATGTTTCATGAAATAGATATACCCATATCTACTCAAGTCATCCGTGAAGGTAAGAACATAACGATAACCACCGCGCGATGCTACACTCATTGGACCACATACATCGGTATGTATGATTTCCAATAAGTCCATAGCTCGCTCCATCATACCAGAAAATGGAGTCTTAGTCATTTTACCCATCAGAAATGCTTCGCATCTATCAAGTGATTCGAAATCAAGTGATTCAAGAAGTCCATCGGAATGGAGTTTCTTCATACGCTTCACTCCAATGTGACCAAGACGACAGTGCCACATATAGGTCGAGTTATCGCTTGATTTCAACTGTTTAGCCTCAATGTTATTGATATGTGTATTTCCACTATCGAGATTCAACAAGAATAGACCATCTATCGAAGGTGCATGTGCATAAAACATATTACTCATATAAATCGAACAACCATTATTCTCGGACTTAAACAAGTAACCGTCTCGCAATAAACAAGATCCCGATATAATGTTCATGCTCAACGCAGGCACCAAATAACAATTATTTAAGTATAAAACTAATCCCGATGGTATATGAAGGGGTAGCGTGCCGACCGCGATCACATCAACCTTTGATCCGTTTCCCACGCGCATCGTCACCTCGTTCTTCGCTAGCTTCCGTTTATTCTCAAAGACTGCTTCGAGTTACAAATATGGGCAACCGAACCAAGATCAAATACCTGTGCACTACTACGAGTACTAGTGAGATACACATCAATAACATGTATATCGATATACCTTTCTTCTTGATGTTGCTGTTCTTCAAATCCGCCAAGTACTTTGGGCAATTCCGCCCAAAGTGACCTTCTCCTTGTAGTAAAAGCACTCAAGATCGTGATTAGGTCCATCCTTGGTCTTCTTCGCGTGGTAACTTTCTTACCACCCTTCTTGAAGTGTCCTTCGCTTAGACTTGCCTTTCTTGAATTTGGTGGTCTTATTGACCAACAACACTTGGTGCTCTTTCTTGATCTCCACTTCAGATTTTAACATAGCAAACAGTTCGCAACCTGCTTGTTCATGTTCGCATGTTGTAGTTCATCACAAAGTTCTTGTAACTTGGTGGTAGTGATTGAGGACACGGTAAATCCCCAAAGCATTAGGAATCACTATACCCAAGCTTTGAAGTTTGTTTTGCGTGCCCGGACATCTTAAGAACATGCTCACCGACGAGCTGCCCTCTTCCATCTTGCGCTTAAAGAACTTTTCAGAAGCCTCATAACTTTCAATTGCCGCATGAGTCTCAAAGATCAATTTGAGATCCTCGACAATATCATATGGGTCTGAATTCTCAAACCTTTTCTGAAGCTCCGTTTCCAAACCATACAAGATAGAACACTGAACTATGGAGTACTGATTCTTCCGAGCGAGGTAAACATTCTTTACTTCATCGGAAGCATCACCGCAGTGGGTCACCCAGTGCATCCAAAGACATAGGTCAAATTACCAGCTGTGAGGACAATCCTCAAATTGCGGAACCAATCCGCGAAGTTGCTTCCATTGTTTTTCAACTTTTCTTTCTCTAGGAACGCATTAAAATTGATGGTAGGGGATGCCATTGATCTACAACATATTTGCAATAGTTTAGACTAAGTTTATGACAAATTGAGTTCATATTAATAAAATTAATCTAGGTGAACTCCCACTCAAAACAATATCCCTCACATTGTTTTAGTGATCACACGAACCAAATCCACCACATCAACACCGATCATCACGAGAGTTGATATAGTTTCAATGGCGAACAATCGACATGTTCATCATATCTACTATATGATTCATGCTTTACCTTTCGGTGATCCGTGTTCCGAGACCATGTCTGTACATGCTAGGCTCGTCAAGATCAAACCTCAGTTTCCGCATGAGCAAATCTGGCTTGCTCACATTGTATACACTTGCGGAATCTAACACACCCGATCATCACGTGGTGCTTCGAAACAACAAGCTTTAGCAACGGTGCTAACTAAGGGTGAACACTTTATGACTTGAAATTCATGTGCATGAGGGATCATCTTATAATGCTACCGTCGTCTACTAAGCAATACAAGATGCATAAAGGATTAACATCACATGCAATTCATAATATGTGATATGATATGGCCTTTCTTCTTTGTGCTTACGATCTCCATCTTCAAGCACGAACATGATCTCCATCATCACCGGCATTGCATCAAGGTCAATGACGCTTCTCCATGGTTGTCGTCCACCGGCTTCAACTATTACAACTACTTTGAATAGACTTGCGGGTCTTAACATAAATTAAAGACAACCATATGGCTCCTGCCGGTTGCCAACTTACAATAAGGAACATTGCATACATCAAATATAATCACAATCATGGCCATATCACATCACTGCACACCCCTGCAAAACAAAGTTAGACGCCTCTACTTTATTTGCATGTTTTACATGGCTTGGGGCTTTCAATAAGTGTCGTTCTAACTTACGAACATGAACCACAACATTGATACTAGTATTGTTAATCACCCGTTGTAAATTGGATCTTAACTATGCTAGGAGAAACAGGCACCCGCAAAGCCACTTATGCAATACAAGTTGCATGTCAAGCGTGGAGCAAGTCTCATGAACGATGTCATGTAAGGTTAGCCCGGGCCGCTTCATCCCAACATACCGCAAGATGCAAAGTACACAAGAAGCAATCGACAATAAAAGCATCAACGCCCACAATGACCATTGTGTTCTACTCGTGAAACAGATCTACATATAGACACGCCTCTGATACCACTGTAGGGTTTCGAAGCATGGAAAAACAAAATTTTCTATCGCATACAAACAAACAAGCCAAGATCTATCTACTAGATTGTAGCAACGAGTCGATGGAATAACTTACCCTCGAAGATTCCAAAGTGTTTAACGAGAGCGGATTCTCATGGGTGATGTAGTCGTACTCTTTTCGATCTCAAGATCGTGTAGACGATCCTTCCGGCGCTGCGTTCCGGCAGCGCTCCCGCAGTCGGTCACACGTTCGGTACTCGACTAAGACCTTCCTCTCCCTTGTTCCAGTAGGCAGCGGAGGTTGTAGCACTCTCCTCGTGATTCCGGAAGACAACTGGCGTGGTACTGAAGTAGAGGGAGATCTCGAGGCCTTAAGCCGGAGCGAGTATGGTGCAGTATGAGAGAGTCCTCGGGGTTCTAGGGTTTAGACACACCAAGGAGGGGATGCTAGAGCCGGTGGCTAGGGTTCCGGGGACCCCCAAGTCGGAGGCTAGGGCAAAACCCTAGGGGGCAGCGGCGGCTATGGTGGTAGGCGCCAAGCTAGGGTTTTAGGAGAGGTACTTGTGTGTGCTAGGAGGGATCCCTGCCCCTCCTTATATAGGTGGAGGGGCCAGCGGCCAAGGGGAGGGAGGGGAGTCCCTCCCCAACTCGGCTTGGAGGGGACACCGCCGGTTGGAGGAGGGATTCCCTCCCCAACTCGGTTTCCCACTTCCTCCTCTTTTCCTCTTTCCAATTTTAGTCGTTTGACTTTTCAAACTAGCTATTTGACTTTTCAAACTAGGATTTGAATTAATCCTTTATTTGGAACAACGATGACACTTAGTACATGATGCAATCATTCCAACTTGCAATGACACATTGATGTACACCTTCCCTCCGGAGTGCCGGACATTCCGGAACCTTCTAGAACATTCCCGATGAAAACACCGGAATCATTCCCGAACTCCGAAACGGGACTTTCCTTATATGAATCTTATTCTCCGGACCATTCCGGATCTCCTCGTGATATCCCGGATCCCATCCGAGACTCCGAACAACATTCAGTCTCTTTCTCATCATACCATAACTACTCAAACAACGTCGAATCCTTAAGTGTGTCTCCCTACGGTTCGTGAATTATGCGGACATGATCGAGACACTTCTCCGAAAAATAACAAATAGAGGAATCTGGAAATTCATATGGCTCCCACATATTTCTACGATTACTTTGCGATCGAATGAACCACTTACATACGATACCAATTTCCCTTTGTCTCACGATAGTTTACTTATCCGAGGTTATGATCGTCGGTATCTCTGCATACCTAGTTCAACCTCGTTACCGATAAGTACTCTTTTCTTGTTCCCGTGATATGTGATCCCTTGTGAGCCAGTCACATGATTGCAAGCTAATTGGATGACATTTCACCGAGAGGGCCCAGAGTATATCTATCCATCATATGGATGGACAAATCCCACTCTTGATCCATGTGTTTCAACCAATACTTTCCAAACACTCAATGCCACCTTTATAGCCACCCAGTTACGGTGTGGTGTTTGATGTCATCAAAGCATCCATCCGGTAAAGGTGATATGCATGATCTCATGGTCGAAGGAATTAGGTTACTATGTATCAGAAAGCATATAGCAATTGAACTATTGAAATGACTTGATCTTTATGCTACGCTTATCTATAGGAGTATGTCCATCATATCATTCTCCTAACGATATGATCTTGTTGTTAATAACATCTCAATGTTCATGATAGGGAAACCACAATCATCTATTAACCAACAAGCTAGTATTATATAGAGGCTTTACTAGGGACTTCAAATTAGGTTTACAAATCACACAAGTATTAATGTTTCCTTGTTAATACTATTATAGCATGAATGTAAACATTTATCATAAACACAAAAATATAATAATAACTACATTTATTATTGCCTCTAGGGCATATCTCCAACATGGGACACTAGCTCTCCTAGTTTTACTAGGATGAGAGACAATATTAGAAGCATATTCATAAAAGATAATGTGCCCATCTTCTACATTTTTAGTGACAAGGTCTTTCACAATGACTACTACAGGTTCAATATTTATTTGTTTATCAGGTTCAACAGTTTTCTTTGTACTTTTTCTAACCACATTAGCTATAATAGAATGTTCCTTTACCTTAGAAGGAAAATGTATTTTCTCAATATAAGGCTCAGGAAAAATATGATCAACAGTACAAACTTCAGTGTTTCTAGCAGGAACATGATTAACAATATCTTTGTAAGGTGCATGGTACTTGTTCCACTCCTTTTTGGAAATTTCAATATAAGAGGCAAAAGCCTTAAAACAATTGGCAATACTTTGAGAATCAAGACCATACTCAGTACTAATATCATGAAAGTCATCAATTCCCATAAAATATTTAATGCATTCATAATCATAATTTATACCCGACTTTATTCCTTTGTCATTCTCCCAGGCTTCAGTATTTTCTTGAATATGGTCTAGAAGATCCCATTTAGATTCTTACTTCATACGTGTGAATGATCTAGCACAAGAAGCATCTAATAAATCTTTATCATGAAGATAAAGCCTTGCATAAAAGTTATTGATAATAATATTATTAGGGAACTCATGAATAGGACATTTGAGCATTAGTAACTTCAATCTCCCCCAAGTTTGGGCTGTACTCTCTCCATCAAGAGGCCAAAAGTTATATATTTTATTCCGGTCTTTATGAATCTCACTAGGAGGATAGAATTTATAATAAAAGAGAGGTATAATTTCCTCCCATTCCATAGCTTGTCCATTCTTCAGCAGCTTATACCATTCTTTAGCTCTTCCTTTCAATGATATAGAGAGTAACTTTTTCTTAACTTGTTCCGTTGTGATACCTACACACTTAAACAACCCGCATAATTCATGGATAAAAAGCAAGTGATCACCAGGATGGACAGTTCCATCCCCAAAATAATAGTTAACCATAACACGGTCAACAATTCTTGTAGGTATCTTAAACGGATCTATCTCAGTAGGTGGTGGTTCATCTACTACCCTAGGAGTGGTAGTAGCTTTCCCAAATAGTAAACCAAGTGGGTTATCCATATTGGAAACAAAGTAGCAAACAGAAATAAAAGCAATACTCACAGTAGAAGTTTCCTTTACAAGTTCCACTCTTCAATAGCGCTTCACTCCCCTGCAAAGCCGCCAGAAAATAGTCTTGATAACCCAAAAGTATAGGGGGTGTATCGTAGTACTTTTGATAAATAGGAGTGTCGATCCCAACGAGGAGCAGAAGGTGCTGACTAGTGGTTTGGATCAGGAATTCTCTGTAAATACTTAGAAAACGGATTTTTAGGGGTTTTGATAATGCAAATAAACAAAGTGCAAGTAAATAAAGACAACAAATAATTGCAGCAAGTGGCCCAATCCTTTCTTAGCAAAGGACAAGCCGTTTGTATTACTTATGAGGACCAAACATTCTCGAGGACACATGGGAATATTGTCAAGTGTTTTTGCTTCATATAGTTGATTAATCTTCTTTGGTTGGATAAGTGTTGTGTGGGTGAACCTATGCTAATGTACCAAACTTACTTGGACTAATACATACTTGTGATTAAACTCCTTGCAAGAATCCGCAACTACAAGAAAATAATTAAGATAAAAACCTAACCACAGCATTAAACTCTGAGATCCTACACTCCCTTGTGCAAAGGTTTCCTAACAGAGGTTCAAGTTTCTATCACTCCGCCAACCCTACAATTAGTATCCAAATACACAATGCATTCCCCTAGGCCCATAAATGGCGAAGTATCATGTAGTCGATGTTCACATGACACCACTAGAAGAATAGCACCACAACTTAAATATCAAACCATTGAATATTACTCAACACAATTCCACTACTAACAACATGACTTCTCCCATGTCCTCATGAACTAAACAAACTACTCACAAGACATAATATGGATCAAGATCAGAGGTGATATAATGATGAATAACAATATGAACATAAACAATGATTCAAAGGTTCCACTCAAAATCATCAACTACAAAAGTAATCAACACCAGGAAAGTTTCCCCTAAGAACTATGCAAGATTCAACCCAATTGTTACAGCGGGATGGAGTGTTGATGATGGTGCTGGTGGAGATGGTGGTGAGGATGATGAGGATCCCGATGATGTCTAGCTTGATTACGGTGTTGATGGCGACGATCTCCCCTCTCCAGGAAGGAATTTCCCTAGCAGAAATCGGCCTGCTGGAGAGCTCTTTCTCTCTGTATAGTTTTAGCCCCGCAGAGGCGGCGGAATCTTTATGTGGTCGCTCCCCGTGTACTAGGGTTTTGGGAGGAAGTTATAGGTGAAGGGGCGAACCAGGAGATGGGACAGGGTGGCCACACGCCATGTTAGCGCGGCCCAGGGTGGGCCCGCACTAGGGGGTGGTGTGGGCCCCCTGTGGCCCATCTTCGCCTCCCCTTCTGGTTTCCTTCGTCTTCTGGAAAAATAGGATTTTCCGTATATTTTCTGGAATTTTCCGATCTTCGCGAATATTGCACCTGGACACCACTTTTTCCATCAAAATCCTGACTCCGGCAGTTCATCCTCCAAAAGTCATCCAACATGTAAAAATAGATGAAATAATATAAGTATCACCTCTTAATAATAAATATATCAATGAATAACAGTAAATTATGAAATAGAATAGTGATGCAAAATGGACGTATCATCCACCACCATAGCCATCTTCCACCACATGTAATAGTAGATCTCATCTCCAATTGGCGACATTGTAAGACTATTTGTTATCAACTCTATGATCTATATTACAATGTTTATGATTGCCGACTTCATCTCTATGTGTGAGTAATTCTCCTTGGGCTAAGGGCTTCGGCCTAGCCATGTAGCTTTTGTGCATGTTAATTATCATATATGGGATCATGTATTAGTTTGTATGACTTGATGATTGTAGTACCCTCTCTTGCCTCAATCTAAGGACTTTTCAGGTACCCAAGACCTCGAGGATTGATCCAGGTAAAGGGAGTGTGAGTAACGAATGATCTGCAGGATAGGAACCCCAGTGAAGAAAGGGTAGTACGGCTGTATGTGAGGAGCTTACTTGGGATTAACGGTAACATCACTATGCATATCACTAGTTCTCTTTTTATATGGATGAGACTAGTAGGTTATTGCCATAAGCGGTTGCGGAGGAGATAACATTTATGGATGCACTGCTCACATATAATTATCTTGCTCTATCAAATACATGAGCACTTTATTATTATCTGTTATTCCCATCAGATGTTTTGCACAGCTACTGGTGAAAACCGAAGACCCTAGGCCCTCTCTCTCTCCATCGTCAATAACAAAAATATCGCAAACTCTTGGTCCGATGAAAACACAATAGGAATTCTAAAACTCTCGAAGGTCCATTTAAGTAATCTCACTTTGCTTTCTGCTTCTCGGAGATTTGATAAACCTAGGTCTACTAGGTAAAAAGAGCTATACTACATCCGTAATCCGGATCGAAGGTTTCACCTCCCCATAACCTCGAAGGCTTGCATGCAAGGCAATGGCACCTGATCATCCTGTGCAACATTAAGATAACCAAATTGATAGGCACAGAGCCTCCTGTTAGCTCGGTAAACACCGAGGAAACCATAAGTAGTTATATACTTGACATCCATAAGTATGGAGCCATCAACAGGTTGCACAATAGGAATTGCAATTGCAAGAGCGTGGACTAGGTGGGTTACCAGTCCACCGATGCGAATATCACCTTTCTTTTTGTTTCTTTGGTGGCGGAGGTGCTGGAGGAATAGGTCTATAGGAGTGGGACTCTGTGGTGCATTAGGGAAGAGTTCCTTGGTGATCATGGCCATGTCTGCATTGGCCAAAGAGCTGGTATCTCCTCTTCCTAGCAAAGTGTTAGCAAGAAACAAAGCAAAGTAATGGATGGTTGGGTTCTAAATGGTGGTGATCTTTTTCTGATAGAAGTCCCTGCAACCATTAACAAAAATAACCTCCCAAGTTGCTCCACTTGAGACGCTATACAAGTTTGTAACCGTTGATTCCCCTTCTTGAGGGAATCCATAAGTATCACAAAATTGTTGAAAATTAATTTGATACGGCCGTTGGTTAACGGTCAAATTTACCGTGCATGCATTACCTTTATCGTTGTAGTCGTCGTAGAAGGAGGCGAGGAACTCATGAGTGAGATCGGGGTAGGTGTGGTGGCCTGCATTAGCGAGGTTAAAGATCCCTGCATTTGCACACAAGTAGTCAAAGTTTGCCCTCAACCCTGCCGAGTTGAGAAAGGCGTCATCGGCCCATCGTGTGGGCAGCACCTTCCTTGCCAAAACAATGGAATACTTGTTGTCGAGCTCAGCCCGGAGCCCCGAGCCTTCACCATGTTGGCGCTTTCTCTTGCGAAAAATACCACTGAGCTTGTTCATCTTGATGCACTGATAAATTTCAACATAAAACCTTAGCCATATAGTTTCTACATGATATATGAACGATTCTATGTGGAGGAATTCAATCCTAACGTGAGAAATTAAAAGAGAAAATCAATAAATCTTGAGTTCATCCACTAATTCAATGTGAAGATTTCAACCATGTAATTCTAAAAATAAAGCATGGATAGGGAGAGAAACATATTGATCTATTGATTCCCCCACTCAAACGAACTAAATCCGCGAAGAATTGAGAGTTCTAGGGTTGTTTTGAGAGGTTTGGAGAGAGAGTTTGAGAGAAACAATGGTGAGAGGAAGAACTCTAGCCTTCCCCGACCCATTTAAGTGGTCGTGGCAAACTATACGGCGGGAGCTACACGGCCGGGTTAAGTAGCTCCCGCCGTATAGTTGTGGCGGCGGCGAGGGCTAGGGTTTCCCTACACCAGATCACAACTATATGGACGAAACTATACGGTCGGACCAAATGGTCCCGCCGTATAGTTGGTCGTCAAACCTTCTGTATCCGAGCCCCAAGTTTTTAGAATTTTGTCGATAACTATACGGCCGCACTATACGACTGGAATAAATATTCCCGCCGTATTGTTGGTCGGGAACATGCTTTTCACCCAAATTTTCAGAGATGCATTTTTTATCTGAACAATATTATTAAGCTAGTTTCTGTATATAAAAATCAAACTTTATTTTCTACTCTAAATCTATGCTTATTCAGTTGGTATTTCTACTACTTTTTGATAGCTGCATCTTTACGGGCGCGCTTCCGCAAGAATGTCTATGAAAAAGTTGTAGGAATGCGATGAACATCTTATTATTTAACTGTAGTTTATTTATATGATGGGTTGACTCCCATTAAGCATTTTATTTAGAATGGTTGAATATTTCAACCCCTTTTCTGTTCTCGAATTCTTACCTTGGGTTGCCCTTTATCAAAGGCACTTACCACATGAACTCGTTTTGCCGGTGGAACATACCTTTCTCCTACTTCTAGTTTATTTGGAAAATACCGGATTATTTCAGCATCATAAACATTGAAGATTATTTTGCCTTCAGCACAGTCAACTGATGCTCCTGCAGTGCTAAGAAAAGGTCTTCCAAGTATTATGGATAATTTTTCATCCTCCAACATTTCAAGGATAATAAAATCAATGGGAATAATATGCTCATCTATTCTAAGTAGAACATCCTCAATCATACCAACAGATTGTTTAGTATATTTGTCAGCCATCTGTAAAGTGATAGAAGTGGGGAAATATTCCCCTAATCCTAACCTTTTATAGAGGGAGTATGTCATTACATTAACTCCTGCACCTAAATCACATAAGGCATTATGAATATCATTTTTGCCTATTAAACATGAAATAGTTGGTATCCTGGAATCTCCTGACTTAGACAATAGCCTCCCATTAGCAGGGTAACTAGTCATCATGGCGACGGTTTCAGTTATCTCTTTATTTCTATTTAGAATATCACGAAGAAATTTAGAATAGGCAGGTACTTTTATTGCATCCGCAAATGGAATTTCTAGATGAAGATCTCTTAATGCCTTTTAAAAAGAATCATAAATTACCTCATACGGTACTTTATTTTTGCGGTCTGGATATGGAAGTTTCTTACTCTTATCTTTTACCTTTTGTGGAGGATCAGGCTCTTTAGTTGCTTTATTTTGTTGTTTCTTATCATTTTTCTTCTTTTCTATTGCAACAACATCGTCTTATTTGCTTGTGTCTTCTTCTTATCTTGGATCAACAGTCTCTACATCAGAGTTATAATTGTCATCTTGTGTATCTTTATGCTGCTCCAAGGTTTGATCTTGTGTGTCTTGAGCAGTCTCATCTTGAGGATCTACCAATGTATCATCTTCTTGGCTTGCTTTGAGAAAGGCTTTTTCCTTTCGATCTTTTTCAGCTTCATATTCTGGTGGTCCTAATGGTCCTTTAACAACTGCACCTCTTCTTGTGACAACATTAGTAGAAACAAGAATATTTATATCATCTTGAATAAAAATTTGATAACCCGATGCTATTTGTTCACATTGGGTTTCAATCATACTAAGGTACTTGTGAAATAATTTTGTTTCTTGGCCAATTTCCTCATAATTTTCTGTAAGTTTGGCCAAAATCTTTTTGTGTATTTGAAATTGCTTATGCAAGCTATTGTAAGACTTGGCTTGTCGATGTTTCAATTCTTGAAAAACCTTTCTAGTTTCATCCTCTTCATTAAAAACTTGTAACAAATCTACTTTGTTTTCCTTAACAAGTTCAGAAGCTATACCTTTTTATTTTATGGTTTTGCATACTTCAGGCATAAGATCAGGATTTATACGAAGTATTCCCTTTTCCGGCTTAATGCCAAAATCAGGATTATATAAAGAATCATTCTTAACCCTAGTAGACATAAATTCCAAACATGCTTTAATAGTTAAATTATTTATCGATCCTCCTGCTGATGATTCTAGCAACTCTCTGCATTGGGTATTAAGACCGTGGTAATATAAGTGGCAAATAGTTGACTCAGAATAGCCATGGTTAGGAATACTATTGATCATTCCAAAAAATCTTTTCCAGGCTTGTGGGTAGTTTTTTCCCGCGTTCTGACTGAAGTTTCCTATATTCTTTCTAAGTTCTATTACCTTTGCAAAAGGATTGAACCTGTTTATGAATTTAACAATGCAGTTTTCCCAACATTTAATATAATGACGAGGGAGAGAATATAACTAGTCTAGAGCTTTACCTTTGAGAGACCAACAAAATATTTTTAGACGAGAGAATTATCTAGGCAAACCTTTTGGTCCAAGTGATGTTATCACATCGTAGAACTCTCTAAGATGTCTTTCTGGGTCTTCATCTTCCCTTCTACTGAAAGCTTTTCCTACAAAATTTTAATAAACTCACCATCAAATCGATATTCTCTAACTCCAGGATTAGGAAATTCTATTGGTTGTTTAAGAAAAGTAGAATTTGGAGCACTGTATTCTCTGAGAGTCTTCTCAGGTTTCTTGGGAGTTGTCCTATGAATGGACATGATTTCCATGAAGTCACATAGGTTTTCAACTTCAATTTTATTCGACCTCAAAAGTTTTTCAATAATTTCTTTGCTCCTTTGAGCAGGTACGTGATCAAGATAATCTGGTAGATAAGCCCTACCAGAGCATGTAGACCCTTTGTCTCCTAGGGAGACCATCTTGTAACACTAACAGCTGAAATGTCAAGAGACAAAACACTTAGCGCTTAGCTCCTCGGCAACGGCGCTAGAAAATAGCTTGATGGCTGCAAGTGCACAGATCGTTTGTAGCTAGTTTCGAAGTTAAGATGTCGATCCCACATGGAGCCCAAAGGTAAGTGTTTATGGGTGAAGTCTCTGTCACACCCGAAGTTTTCATAGGTCTTCGAGTGAATTGACTGAATTGACTACAAGCATTGAAATATATGAATATGTTTTGGATTAAATGAAAGTATTTAAATAAAATTAAAATGTAAACTTCAGAAATAAAAAAGCATAAAAGTAAAGAATGATTTGTTTGTTGTTTTCTGTAGATGGCAAAGTAGGCGCGGGGAGATTCAGTTCATGGTGATAGTGAATGTGTCGGGTGGATGAGTGATAAGTGTAACAATTATAATCTTATAAGTATGTTTATAGGCGAGCAACCCATAATTAGCCGGAACTCCTCTTCGTAGATTTCATCCCAACTTCATTAATCCTACTAGCCTGTTTACCACAACCATGGTCAGTCACTAGACGATTAAGATCCTTCAGGTTGCTTAGCAATTAAGCTCCTCGGATCATACTAATGCAATAAGCTCAGTGGTTCCTCGTGATCCTAAAGTCAAACTAGTTTCCCATTGATATCCCCATGTCACTCGGGGGTCGTCGGTCTGCTAGCGAACAAAATTCTATCTATGTAGAACAAATCATCATGTTGTCTGGGCCCTTAATTGGACAATAGGCACTAATCATCCCACAGATAGTCAAGCACACATAATATAGTAATTAAAATCAACCACAAACTTAATGGAATTATATAGGAAAATCACATCTCACCAATCCCCTACAGCTCCCACGCCCAAGGTAACTTACTCAAACATGAGAGAACAAAGCATCAGCAATATAATTAAATAAAGGGAGTTCTTGATATTACAGTGGAGATTCACAATAAGAAATAGAAATAAATCCAACACAATTCAAGATGGGAAGAACAATCTCAAACCCTAGTCTTGCAAGGTGGAGATCTCTCTCTCTTAAGTACAAGTAATGGATATGGAGGTGTGGTGGCTAGGAGATCGAAGATCGTGGAGCGAGATGAAGAACGTCTCCCCCTTATTCTCCGAATCTCTTCTTTCTCCCTTCTGGATGGGATGACGGCTCGTGTGTTCTATTTTCGTCCTCTGCCTCTTCACAAAAGTTGTCCCTTTTAATAAGACGAAGGAGATGGCAGCTATACAGCGGGAACTATATGGCTGGAAAAATATTCCTGCCGTATAGTTGCTCGTTAAAGCTTCAGTAAACCCACCTCGATTGCTTCCAAAAAGAGACCTCCTTGTTTTCGTCTGAATATTGTGTTTTTGATAATAAATCCCTCTGTTGATGTTTAGAACCTGAAACACACATTAAAACCCAAGTTTTCTTTGCTACCGAAGTATTAGCGTTAGGTAAAGCTAGAAAACCATCAAATCCAAACGAAAACCATCGATAGAAACCATAAAAAATGTGTTGAATCTCACAGCTATCAAGGAGCATATGAGTGTTCATGACATGGCTAAAGTAATTTTTCTTCCTTGGTAGATGGATCAATTAGTTACGGAGACAAGGACCAGCAGCCCCCTCCACTCATCCCCCTCCCTAGCATTTTTTTCTTAGATCCCTCATTTGATTGACAATGGCAGTTAGAAATATGAAGGCTAACTCGGCCATTGGGCCTGATGGCCTTCTGGTTTCCTTCTTCTAGATTTGTGTGAACATTTAGGCGGTGAACATTTATCTCATTGATTAATTGGGTACCTATTTTAGACCATTGTGTGGAGTGAGAAAGGGGGATCCCATCTCTCACTTACTCTTTAACTCTGTAGTACATCTGTATTTGTCGGTGTGGTAGGGCATCTTATTCCTAGAGTAGGATTTACGCACCTCTAGTATGGAGATGACACCATGATCATGGTGTAGGGGTAGGAACTGCATATTTTCAACCTTAAGTTCCTCCTTTGTTTCCAGGAGTTGTCAGGGCCCATGATAAAATTTGATAAAAAGCAAGGTGGTCACTTTGGGGCATTCCCCAGCGGATCAATAGAGGCTAGCCGACAATCTTAATTTTTAGGCTGATTTCATTCCCCATTACTATCTTAGAATACCGATACAGGAAACCAGGATCCATATCGAGGATCTGAATCTTTAGTAGGGTGAGTTATTTCGAAGGCTGAACCCTATCACGACAGGTTCACTTCTAAAGACAGCAAGACCATCCTCATTAACTCTTTTCTTGTCTAGTCAACCCATGTATATGATGGGCTACATCTCCTATGGGAGGGAGTGCACACTGTCTTTGATAATGAGATGCCATGCTTCTTCTTCCAGGCTACCAAGGGCCACCGAAAATATCATAGGGTAAAATGGACTAATATCTACGCCCCCAAGGATCTTGTAGGCATAGGAATTCTTCCATCTTGTCACTTTAATAAGGCATTAATGATTAAATGGGTGTGGAGTATTCAAATAGATGGTGTGGTTGGTTGCGACTAGAGAATGCCAAATACTTGTGGAGCCACCTCTCATGGCATATGACTGTTGCAAGAGATCGCAATTTGTCGATCCATCAACACTAGAAGAAAACGGGTCTTTCGTCTGGGACATTAGTCCTGACCGTGGCTAGGGTCGGGACTAATGGTCAGGACCCAACGGCCCGAACCCGCCCCATTGTGTATGGCACCATTAGTCTCGGGCCGATTGGGACCATTTGTCCTGGTTTTAGATACAAATCGGGACTAATGGGTATGGGGCCTGCTGCATGCTGCGGGCACCCCCATTAGTCCCGTTTTGTATCTCAAATCGGGACAAATGGGCTGGCCCTATATATATGCGGCCCCTCCTGTCACTCCTATTTTTTTCCTTCGTGGGAGGTGGTATAGCTTTGTGCTAGTTTTTTTCTTCATATGCATTAGAGGTGTTCGGTGAAATGCCTGATAGAGCGATGCCACTTGAGTACACACAAGACAAAACATGATATAAGGTGCCCGAGCCACAGGATGAGCCATCTTTGTTTTCTCATCTTTGTTTCCAAGTGTCCTAAAAGGTTAGCAACTATTTTCTCGTTTAGACCGCGCGCTACTAATTTTAGCATCGTGATTGTGTTTGATATATAGTTGTATGATGCAGATGAACCATCCATGGATGTACGATGACTGAAGCTCTACCGCTTTCAGAGCAGGTGTGCGTTCTTTTCTCCTTGTGGCCGAGGCGAACAAGCGACGGGATGGTTTTATGTGTTGTCCATGTGTTGAATGTAGGAATGAGAAGGCTCACACTTCTGCAAGAGTGATTCAGAGCCACCTGATTCGGTCCGGTTTCATGTCCGGCTATAATGTTTGGACCAAGAACGGAGAAAGAGGGGTTATGATGGAAGACGGAGATGAATAAGAGAACGACGATGAAAACGTACCAACCTATGTTCCCTGAATACGCTGATACCGCAATCGAAGACAATGCATAAGAAGGGGGTGAAGAACGGGCACCAGATGAGCCCACTGATCATCTTGGTCGGGTCATTTCTGAAGCAAAGCAAGGCTGCAACACAGAAAAGGAGAGGTTGCAATTTGACCAGATGTTACAGGACCACAATAAATTGTTGTACCCAACTTGTGAAGATGGCCAGAAGAAGCTGGATGATGGCTCAGATATGTAGAGCTCGTTGGGAACAGCGAGAGGAAGGTATGATGAGCACAACAGCAAGTCTCCCTCAGTTATGAAACCAAGTTTATCGAACCAGTAGGATTAAGGAAACAACTCCAAGGTGTTACTAGCAACTTGGGACCTGCACAACACAACCACAAACTTTGCCCCAACTTATAGTGAGGTTGTCAATCTCACCGGTTTGCTAAAAACAAAGGATCAAACGTATAGTGTGGAAGATAGTAATTTCTTGTAGTAATTGTAAACAGTAGATGGTATATCAATGGTAACGAATGGACTGTTGGAGATATGCCCAAGAGGCAATAATAAAGTGGTTATTATCATATCTTTATGATTATGATAAATGTTTACATACCATGCTATAATTGTATTGACCGGAAACATTAATACTTGTGTGATTTGTAAACATACAAGAGTCCCTAGTAAAGCCTCTTGTTAAACTAGCTTGTTGGTTAATATATGATCATGGTTTCCTGATCATGAACATGGAGATGTTATTAACAACATGGTCATATCATTAGGAGAATGATGTGATGGACATACTCCTATAGTTAAGCGTAGCATAAAGATCAAGTCATTTAATATAGTTCACTTGCTATAAGCTTTCTAATAAATAGTAACCTAATTCCTTCGACCATGAGATCATGCTAATCACCATCACCGGAAGGATGCTTTGATGACATCAAACACCACACCGTAATTGGGTGGCTATAAAGGTGGCATCGAGTGTTCGGAAAGTATGTGTTGAGGCACATGGATCAAGATTGGGATTTGTCCATCCATATAATGGATAGATATACTCTGGGCCCGCTTGGTGGAATGTCATCCAATTAGCTTGCAAGCATGTGACTGGCTCACAAGGGATCACATATCACAGGAACGATAAAAGTGTACTTATCAGTAACGAGGTTGAACTAGGTATGCAGAGATACGGACGATCAGACCTCAGATAAGTAAACTATCGCGAGACAAAGGGAAATTGGTATCATATGTAAATGGTTCATTCGATCACGAAGTAATTGTAGAAATATGTGGGAGCCATATGAATTTCCATATTCCTCTATTGGTTATTGATCGGAGAAGAGTCTCGATCATGTCTGCGTAATTCACGAACTGTAGGGAGACACACTTAAGGATTCGATGTTGTTAGTAGATATGGAATGTGAGTAAAGAGACCAAATGTTGTTCGGAGTCTCGGATGGGATCCGGGATATCACGAGGAGATCCGAAATGGTCTAGAGAATAAGATTCATATAAGGAAAGTCCAATTTCAGAGTTCGGGAATGATTCCAGTGTTTTCACCGGAATGTTCTAGAAGGGTCTAGAAGGTTCACCGATCCGGAAGGGGAAGGGTACATGGATGTTTCATGACAAAGTGTAATGGTTGCATCATGTCCTAGTCACTTGGCTGGGAAGAGAGAAATCAAACTCTAATTTGAAAGTCAAAAAGGCAGTTTGAAAAAGTCAAATCTCAACATGGTTTCCGAGTTATGGAGGGTTCCTGAGTTAGGGAGGGTTTCCACCTGGGTTGGGAACACCCTTGGACGCCCCCCAACTATATAAGGAGGGGTAGGGGCGCACCCCAAGGTATCCCCCTTGCCCTAGGCGCCCAAGAAACCCTAGGTTGGCCGCCGCCCCCTCTCTAGTTGCGACTAATCTAGATCTCCTCTAAACCGCTACCGACTAGCTAAACTCTAGTTGCTAGCTACCTCTAAACCTCGGCCCTCTAAACCCTAGATCACCGGGGATCCCTCTACTCCACCATACTCCCTCCGGCTTAGGCGAAGCCCTGCGGGATCTCCCCTCTACTTCCGACACCACGCCGTCATGCTGCCAAAATCACGAGGAGAGAGCTACAACCTCCGCTGCCTGCTGGAACAAGGGGGAGTAAGGTCTTCATCGAGTACCGTACGTGTGACCGACTGCGGGATCGCTGCCGGAAGGCGGCGCCGGAAGGATCGTCTACGCGATCTTGAGATCAGCAAGTGAACGACTACATCACCCACGAGAATCTTCTCTCGTTAACCGCTAGGGATCTTCGAGGGTTAGTACTCTATCAACTTGTTGAACCGATTTAGTAGATAGATCTTGGCTTGATCATAGATTAGATCTTGATTGTGTGTTCATGCGGTAGAATTTTTTTGTTTTCCATGTTACGAACCCCTAAAGTGGTATCAGAGTCGTGTCTATAAGTAGATCTGTTGCATGAGTAGAACACAATGGTCATTATGGGCGGTGGTGCTTTTATTATCAATTGCTTCTTGTGTACTTTGCATCTTGCGGTATGGTGGGATGAAGCGGCCCGGGCTAACCTTACATGGCATCGTTCATGAGACTTTCTCCATGCTTGACATGAAACTTGTATTGCATAAGTGGCTTTGCGGGTGTCTGTCTCTCCCATCATAGTAAAGATTCAATTTACAATGGGCACTTGATAATTCAAGCATCAACGTTGTGGTTCTTGTTCGTAAGTTAGAACGACACTTATTGAAAGCCCCAAACCACGTAAAACATGCAAAGAAAATTAGAGGCGTCTAACTTTGTTTTGCAGGGGTGTGCTGTGATGTGATATGGCCATGATTGTGATTATATATGATGTATGCAATTTTCATTATTGTAAGTCGGCAACCGGCATGAGCCATATGGTTGTCTTTTAATTTCATCTAGACCTGCGTGTCTATTATTCAAAGTAGTTGTAATAGTTGATGCTGGTAGACGACAACCATGGAGCGGCGCCATTTACCTTGACGCCACGCCGGTGATGATGGAGATCATGTTCGTTCTTGAAGATGGAGATCGGAAGCACAAGAAGAAAGTCCATATCATATCACATATGATGTTAATCCTTTTATGCATCTTGTATTGCTTAGTTTGCGACAGTAGCATTATAAGATGATCCCTCTCAAAAAAATATCAAGTTATAGAGTGTTCGTCCTTAGTAGGCATCGTTGCCAAAGCTCGTTGTTTCGAAGCACCACGTGATGATCGGGTGTGCTAGATTCTGCGAGTGTATACAATGGGAGCAAGCCAGATTTGCTCATGCGGAAGCTAAGGTTTGATCTTGACGAGCCTAGCATGTACAGACATGGTCTCAGAACACAGAATACCGAAAGGTAAAGCATGAGTCATATAGATGATATGATGAACATGATGATTGTTCGCCTTTGAAACTATATCATCTCACGTGATGATCGGACTTGGTGTAGTGAATTTGGTTCGTGTGATCACTAAAACAATGTGAGGGATATTGTTTTGAGTGGGAGTTCAATAGCAATATGATTAAAAGTTGAACACTATTTATCATAAATTAAGTCAAAGTAAATTTGCATAGTTGTTGTAGTCATTGGCATCCGTTTACCACCTTGCGCTTAGTTATAATTGAGATATTAGAACTATAGAATTCTGGTTAGCTACTTTACGAACTAGTATCGTATTGTTTTGAAGTGTTAATCTAAAGTTTAAAAGTCCTATTGCAAACTTTCAGTAAGTTCCGGTTACTCTGTGAAGTTTAATAATTGGTATTAAATCAAGTGACAATTCCAGTGTTAGTATATAAGTGTCATGTTTGTCTCCATGATTCTTGATATCCAAAAGATTATTTTAATATCAAGGTTATCTAGGATCTGAAAGAGTTGTTTCAGAAACCATGATGTGTGGAAGATATTGTGATATCTGAAATGATGTTTTGGTTGCAACATGAGAGAGTATAATATGGCAAAGTTTATGTTCTCATATTTGATGAGAATTTGAAAAAGGTTGGAGATGCTTGTCGTCCTAATCCTCCAAAAGGTTTTGGAGAGCAACATTATACTCGCGATTCACCGTTATAAGCTAAAAGTAGCTTGATCATGAATAGTTCCATGATAAGGGTGAATATTTGATAAAATGTTTACTACACTAAAAGATTACTAAATAATGGAATTTGAAAGAACACCAAGTATTTGATGATGGTGATCTACTTCAAAGTACAAGTCCAAAGACATTGGTATTTAACTATACATGCTTTGGACTATGTGTCATGTGTATGGCTCCACTATTGATGTTGATAGATTCTTTCAATGTAAAAGGAAATACTGAAAGAGAATCTCAGAAATATATGGCAGAAAAGAAAAGACTAGAATTGTTCAGCTTAGGTATATAGAGGATATACATGTTATGGCTATATTATTTTCTTATTAAACAATGTGGTTCTTAAGTATTGGATACTGAATTTGTTGGTGTGAATCGTCATACGAAACAACACAATTCATAAACTATAATGGCCTAAGTAACTAGCAAAGTAATATGTGATGATGTTCATCGAGAACAAATAAAGGGTTGTTGTGTTGCTCGGTAACATCAAAGCTTTCCTTCAAGATTTGTTTTATCAGGTATTATGAGACCAAAAGGGTTGTTCAAATAATTGTCGTAATCCATAAAATATGGATGATTTACAGATCTCGTTGGATAAATCACATCCATAAAAATATTGCTAAAAATGTCGAAAGACAATTGATAAGAAAGATCACTTAGGAAGTGACATCGCCGTTTAAATTATATTGGAAATAAAACATGAAGAAACTCCATGTGGATGGAATATTGGAGTCTTTTGATTTTTGATCAAATGATGCTTGTGAAATTTTCCTAGAGATAATTAAAACTCCGCTCATAGGCCAAAGGGAACGGATGACTAGCTTATTGGAACTTGTACATATTGTTGTATGAAGTCCATTATGTGTAGTCAAGAGCGATAGATTTCAACTTCATATGATTTCTCCAAAAATTTGAGTGAATATATGAATATTTACTTAATAAGGATGAAGTGTGAAACATTTGAAAAGTTTAAAGACTTTCAAGATGAAGTGCAAAATCAATGTAACAAGAAAATAAACAATTTATGATAGGATCATAAAGGAAAATATTAGAGTTATAAAGTTTAGCATAACACCTAAGATTTGAGGAATCGTTCCATGGACTTGCGTTTCCCGAAACACCATATGAGTATGGAATAATCGAGATATGCAATGAAACCTTGTTTGACATGATAAAATCAAAGGTGTAATTGATAAAACTACCATTATATTTTAAAGATTAAAGCTTTAGAGACTACCGTTTTTTCACTGAAAAGAGCTCCATCATAATCCGTTGAAATGACACCATATAAAGTTATGGTTTGGGATAAAACCCAAGTTGTCCTTTCTTAAACATTGGTATGCTATGCATAAGAAATATGTTTGCAACCAAAATCGGATGAACATATATTTGTATGTTATTTTGAATAATCGTTGAGTATTCCTCCATAACACCAAAGACAAAAATGTTTGTCGCTTATAACGTCAAGTTTCTTTGAGAAAGGAATTTTCCATGAAAAGTTAAGTGGGAGGACAATAGAACTTTGATAAGGTTAAAAGAACCTTAGCTACATGTGCAAAGTTGCGCAGCGCTGAAAAGTGTTCCGGAGGCAACAACAATGCTCATGGCGCACGTGCCTCAAAGGTTGTGGTCACGGAGGTCTAAGTTCCTATTGAAACAAGTAGGTCGGGTAACCAATCAAATACCAAGATTTGAGAGTTAAATCATTATTTCATAATAATGATCCGACTACATGGAAAGAAGCGATGATGGGCCCTGACTCCGTCAAATGGTTTGAAGCCATAAAATCCGTGATAGTCCCATATACGAGAGATCAAGCTTTGAACTTGAAAGACCCTCTGAAAAGGTGCAAGACCTTACAGTCGTATTTGGATCTATAAAGAAATAGACATTGATGTTTCACATCTATGAAATTATAGACATGTCGGGGAAGAGTTCATGACAATGTTCAAAGATTTGACTATGACAAGAACTGATCTTTCATTAAGCGATATTTAGTCTAGACGGATTAATGTAGCAACCACTACATATAATTTTGTTATGTGGTAGTTGAATAAACAAAACAAGTTCTTCTAATAGAATGGTTACCTAGGATGTGTGCATGACACGGTCCAAAGGGTTTTGTTAATTCAAAGGATGCTAAAAGCATATGCAAACTTCAATGGTTGAAGTAAGCATCGCAGAGTTGGAATCTTCACTATGATGAAACTATTAAAAGAGTTTAATTTCATCGAAGACGATGAAGATTCTTGCATTTTCAAGAAATTAAGTGGGGGCGCTAAGACATATTTCTAATACATTATGTGGAAGACATATTGTTGATTGGAAATGATGTATCTTTTTATTGACACAGGTTAAGAATTTCATCTCGATGAAAGGCTTAGGCAGAACCTGAATATTTGGCATCAATGTCTATATGGATAAATTGAGATGCTAATATGGTTGTGCCAGAAGTACATAGATGAGATATTGAATGAGTTCAATATATAAACTACAAGAAAGGTTCTTGTTGCACAGGAAGGATTGAATAAATATTCAAGTATTTTTGATACTTGTGATATATAAAATCACAAAGAGTACTTTATCAATCATGTTGTGATGTCTACAAATCCAGATATGTCCTATGCTCTAAATGTTATGAGTGTATACCAGAATGATTCATAAGATGATTATTGTATGATAGTAAAGATATTTTGATGATCTTTTAGAAGAACTAAGAATATATTATTTTGTAGAAGTGACAAATAGATGGTTAGTTCATTGTAAAAGTATTACATTGTTACTAGTTTTGTCACAAAGTACAAATTAAGTTCATCTCTATCTAAACTAAGGGTGTCACAATATGATGGAAAGTAAGTTCCATAATGGATTTGGATGAGTTCCAAAGTTAAGACATTGTGACAGATACTACAACAAAAGGCTAAGTATATGAATGCTATAATAGCAACAAAAGAGGGCATTTGTGTCTAGTAGTTTGTTATCAAACTAGGTGTGGTTCACAGCAGGATAGTATTATGACGATATATTGTACGACAATATTATCAACATGTTTTAACCCCAAGGAACTAAATCTCTCATCAAAGGACCAAATTTATACAAAGCCATCTCATTAGAGAATGAGTGATGCGTAGAGACGCAAAGACATGCAATTACACACGGTCCTGAAAGTGTTGGATCCGGAGATCAGTTGACCACTAGCAATCGTGTAAATACAACACCGGCAAGCCACAGGTGTTGAATGCACAAAGGTTTGAAACTAGATTATTGACTCTAGTGCAAGTGGGAGACTGTTGGAGATATGCCCAAGAGGCAATAATAAAGTGGTTATTATCATATCTTCATGCTTATGATAAATGTTTACATACCATGCTATAATTGTATTAACCGGAAACATTAATACTTGTGTGATTTGTAAACATAAAAGAGTCCCTAGTAAAGTCTCTTGTTAAACTATCTTGTTGGTTAATATATGATCATGGTTTCCTGATCATGAACATAGAGATGTTATTAACAACATGGTCATATCATTAGGAGAATGATGTGATGGACATACTCCTATAGTTAAGTGTAGCATAAAGATCAAGTCATTTAATATAGTTCACTTGATATAAGCTTTCTGATACATAGTAACCTAATTCATTCGACCATGAGATCATGTTAATCACCATCACCGAAAGGATGCTTTGATGACATCAAACACCACACCGTAACTGGTGGCTATAAAGGTGGCATTGAGTGTTCGGAAAGTATGTGTTGAGGCACATGGATCAAGATTGGGATTTGTCCATCCATATGACGGATAGATATACTCTAGGCCCTCTCAGTGGAATGTCAACCAATTAGCATGTGACTGGCTCACAAGGGATCACATATCACGGAAACGAGAAAAGAGTACTTATCAGTAACGAGGTTGAACTAGGTATGCAGAGATACCGACGATCAGACCTCGGATAAGTAAACTATCGCGAGACAAAGGGAAATTGGTATCGTATGTAAATAGTTCATTCGATCACGAAATAATCATAGAAATAGTGGGAGCCATATGAATTTCCATATTCCTCTATTGGTTATTGATCGGAAAAGAGTCTCGATCATGTCTACATAATTCACGAACCGTAGGGAGACACACTTAAGGATTCGATGTTGTTAGTATATATGGAATGTGAGTAAAGAGACCGAATGTTGTTCGGAGTCTTGGATGCGATCCGGGATATCACGAGGAGATCCAGAATGGTCCAGAGAATAAGATTCATATAAGGAAAGTCCAATTTCGAGTTCGGGAATGATTCCAGTGTTTTCACCGGAATGTTCTAGAAGGTTCACCGATCCGGAAGGGGAAGGGTACATGGATGTGTCATGAAAAAGTGTAATGGTTGCATCATGTACTTGGTCACTTGGCTGGACACTTGGAAGAGAGAAATCAAACTCTAATTTGAAAGTCAAAAAGGCAGTTTGAAAAAGTCAAATCCCTACATGGTTTCCGAGTTAGGGAGGGTTTCTGAGTTAGGGAGGGTTTCCACCTAGGTTGGGAACACCCTTGGACGCCCCCACCTATATAAGGAGGGGTAGGGGCACACACAAGGTATCCCCCTTGCCCTAGGCTCCCAAGAAACCCTAGGTTGGCTGCCGCCCCCCTCTCTAGTTGCGACTAATCTAGATCTCCTCTAAACCGCTATCGACTAGCTAAACTCTAGTTGCTAGCTACCTCTAAACCTCGGCCCTCTAAACCCTAGATCGTCAGGGCTCCCTATACTCCACCATACTCGCTCCGGCTTAGGCGAAGCCCTGCGGGATTTCCCCTCTAGTTCTGACACCATGCCGTCGTGCTGCCGGAATCGCGAGGAGAGAGCTACAACCTCCGCTGCCTGCTGGAACAAGGGAGAGGAAGGTATTCATCGAGTACCGTACATGTGACCGACTGCGGGAACGCTGCCGGAAGGCGGCGCCGGAAGGATCGTCTACGCGATCTTGAGATCGGCAAGTGAACGACTACATCACCCACGAGAATCTGCTCTCGTTAACCGCTTTGGATCTTCGAGGGTTAGTACTCTATCAACTTGTTGCACCGATCTAGTAGATAGATCTTGGCTTGATCATAGATTAGATCTTGATTGTGTGTTCATGCGGTATAAATATTTTGTTTTCCATGCTACGAACCCCTACATGGACCGGGATCCACAGTTCACAAGAGGTGTTCTCCATAAGATAAATAGCATGCTAGGTGAACAAATTACGGCGGGGCAATTGACAGATTGAGAATGCATAACAATGCATATACTAGACATCTTGATCTTTATGAGATTTGATTGGGCATTACAACATAATACATATACCATAATCCAACTGCATCTATGACTAATAATCCAGCTTCAGGTTATCATCCGAACCCCTTCCAGTATTAAGTTGCAAGCAACATATAATTTCATTAAGCAAAGTGTGTAAGGTAATCAATACAATTTCCCTTGGACAAATGATTGTTGTTTTCTCCCTAGTAGCAACAACACATCTACAACCTTAGAGATTTCTGTCACTTCCCCAGATTACTAGAGGCATGAATCTGCTATCGAGCATAAATACTCCCTCTTGGAGTTACAAGCATATACTTGGCCAAAGTATCTACAAGCAATGGAGAGCATGAAAGATCACAAATAACATAGACATGATAGAATCAATAATCAATCTGACATAGTATCTCAATATCCATCGGATCCCCGCAAACACAACATGTAGTATTACAAATAGATGATCTTGATCATGAACGAAGCTCAGAAGATCTAAACATGATAGCACAAAGGAGGAGAAACAACCATCTAGCTATTGTATGGACCCATAGTCCAAGGGTGAACTACTCATGCATCACTCCGGAGGCTGGCATGGTGATGAAGAAGGCCTCTGGGATGATCTCTCCCCTCCGGCAGGGTGCCGGGAAGAGCTTCTGATCCCCCGATCTAGTGATGATGGTGGCGGTGGATATGGACTCTTTCGTCGATTTCTGATTGGTACTTCGGGTTTCTGCCTCGGGGTTTTTATATAGGCGAAGGGGAAAGGTCGGTTGAGGTCTGGGGGTCCCACACCATGCCCTGGCGTGGCCTAGGGTGGGCCCATGCCAAGGGGTGGTTGATGGCGCCTGAGAGAGCTTCATTGGGAAACCCCAAGAGCAAGGTGTGAAGAGCACAGCAGCAAGTCTTCCATCAGTAAGAAACTGAGGTTATCGAACCAGTAGGAGGAAGGAAACGTCTCAAAGGTGTTGCTAGCAACTTGGAGACCTGCACAACACAAACTCAAGACTTTCCCCAACGAACAGTGAGGTTGTCAATCTCACCGGTTGCTGTAACAAAGGATTAATTGTATGGTGTGGAAGGTAATAGTGGTTTGCAAAAAGTAAACAGTAACAGTGGAAGATGAATCAATGGTAAAGATTGGACCGGGGTCCATAGTTCACAAGAGGTGTTCTCCTTAGATAAACAAACATAGCATACTGGGTAAAAAAATTACAGCAGGGCAATTGACAGGACTGAGCAAGGCATAACAATGCAATACTAGACATCATGATCCTATGAGATTCGATTGGGCAATACAACAAGATACATAGACCGCCATCCAACTACATTTATGACAAGAATTCCACCTTTGGGTTATCATCTGAACCCCTCCAGTATTAAGTTGCAAGCAACAGACAACTGTTTTAAGCAAAGTGTGTAAGGTAAACAATCCACTTGTTCCATGAACAAGGGACCGTTGTTTTCTCCCTAGTGGCAACATCACATCTACAATCTTAGATATTTCTATCACTTCCCTTAGATTAAATAGAGGCATGAACCCACTATCGAATAAATACCCCCTCTTGGAGTCACTAGCTACTACTTGCCAAGATAGGTACTAACAACGGAGTGCATGGAAGATCACAAACAACACAGACATGATAGAATCAATAAGACAAAACCATCAATCAGTCTGACATAGTAATCTCAATATCCATTGGATCCCCGCAAACACAACATGCATGATTACAAATAGATGAGATCTTGATCATGAACGGAGCTCACAAGATCTAGACATGAAAGCACAAAGGAGGAGATACAACCATCTAGATACTACATGGACCTGTAGTCCAAGGTGGAACTACTCACGATTCATACCGGAGGCTGGCATGATGAAGAAGAAGGCCTCCGGCATGATCTCCCCTCTGGCAGGGTGCCGGGAAGAGCTTCAGATCCCCTCGATGTAGGTACGATGGTGGCGGCGGCTACAGACGGTTTCGTGGAATATTGATCGGGTACTTAGAGTTTAGGCGCCGGGGGCTTCTTTTAGGTGAAGAGGGAGGCCGAGGAGTTGCCCGAGGCGGCTACACCCCCCAGGCGCGGGGTGGGCCCACCCGCGTGGCCAGGGGGTGTGGCCCCCTCGAGGTCGTCCTCCATCTCGTCTTCTGTCTTCGTGTTCCCCACGGTAAAATATTGACCTTGGCTTTTGTCCCGTCCAATTCCGAGAATATTGATTTTCTGCCTTTCTGGAACCAAAAACAGAAGAAAACAAGCAACTGGCACTGTGGCATCTTGTTAATAGGTTAGTACCAGAAAACATATAAAACACCTCAAAGTGTAGACAAAGCAAAGCAAAGTAGATACTAGACAAGCATGGAACATCAAAAATTATAGATACGTTTTCGACGTATCAGTGGTGTGGCCGCCCTGTGGCGCCTCTTCGTCCCCCCTCTCGACTCCATATTCGCTCCGGTAAAATATTTACTTTGAGTTTTGTTCCGTCCAATTCCAAGAATATTTCTTTACTAACTTTTCTGAAACCAAAAACAGCAAAAAAAAGCAACTGGCACTGCGGCATCTTGTCAATAGGTTAGTTCTAGAAAATGTATAAAAATGCCTCAAAGTGTAGACAAAACATAAGAAAGTTGATACAAAACAAGCATGGAGCATCAAAAGTTATAGATACGTTTATGACGTATCAAGCATCCCCAAGCTTAACTCCTGCTCGTCCTCGAGTAGGTAAGTGATAAAAAGAATATTTTTTGAAGTGACA
This sequence comes from Avena longiglumis, assembly GCA_030063025.1. Taxonomy (NCBI): domain Eukaryota; kingdom Viridiplantae; phylum Streptophyta; class Magnoliopsida; order Poales; family Poaceae; genus Avena; species Avena longiglumis. Next base: position 19,243,265 of record CP125975.1, read on the forward strand.
TGCACCATCACAATCTTGATCAAAATATTGTAAAGCATTGATAGCTGGGATCATAGTACTCTAAACATGAGCATGAAAGATGTAGTTCTAACAATAAGACAAAACAACTAAGTTGTAACATGAAAAGGTACAAACAAAAGTCATGAATAACAACGCATTGAAAGACATTTGTTTGTTTCACATATAGAAAACATAGCATGAGTGGTATTCAGCTTGTCCCTCGTAGAATAGCAAAACATAAATGCATAGGACACCTTCAAAGTTCATAAGGGTGACTAGATACAAATAATTTAAGAACAAGAAATACCAAGATTATGAATCAATCAATAAGTTTTGGGACAATGCAAATTGAACTAAGAATGATACTATGCTCTCTTAATTGGTGCATAAATATAGAAGATGGAGACTCAACATAAAAGTAAAAACATAAAGGCCCTTCACAGAGGGAAGCAGGGATTTCAAGTTTCATAAAGAGCTTCCAAAAATTATGGTACTTATTAGCTTTGAGCTCCAATTGCCCCTATCATTGTCATCTTGAAGTGATTAAGGTTAAAGTGACACAAATATGAGTATATTCTTGACAAGTTATAAGTTGAAAATCTCATGCCCCTTGCGTACGAGTACCGAACCTCATGCTACTCAACTTTGGTCACAAGCAAGTTCTTGTCATTGTAAGTATATGTGTATCATAGAGAACCGCCAACGGGGTACCCCTTGCCCCATGACACAGGAGCTATCCCATATCAAAACGACAAGGCAACAGACAATGTGCATCTCAGCGATCTTTTTATTTGCTATTTGCATAGGTTTTTATTGAGGATGCTTCATAGAATGCTCATTATGGTTATGCTGCAAGTTTTCACCATGATTAGGCATGGCTTAGGCTAGTCGCCCAGGCGTTTCTCTAACACATATACAAACTCCATGAGCTTGCAAGCTCCCCTTTTATTTCACACCGTTGGGATCCATAAGAAAAATAACATGATATCAACTGAATAGAATAAGTGCAATGTTGAAAGCGTTACCCATGATAACATGGTTCTGTTAATTCACAACTTATAATTTGCAAGCATATAAGCAACATAGATGGGCACAATGGTTCAAGTTTATTAAGTGCAAGAAAATAAAATGTGCCATCAAGTTTGTGAGAGCTTTAATCACTAATTTTCACATAACAAGTTTAATTTGGAAGATAAATAAACACATGAATATACTTGGAATGGTGTAACACACCATGCATAGTAATTTATAGTGGACTCTTTGGAATAACTTTGTTTCTTGGGAGTTGGATGCACGAGTAGAGCTCATACTCAGTACAAGTGCATGCTAGCAAAAGACTGGGAGCGACCAACAAAGAGAGCAATAATGGCCATAATCATGCAAAGCAACAAAACATTATTAATTAAAGCATAAACTGATATCACATGTCAAAAAATAAATGACCATAGAGGCTAAGGTGACTGGTTCATAGTCTTAACATGGTGTGAGCATGTGCCAAGTCAACCCAAATAAAGCATCAAAGGAGAATACACCAATATTATTCTTTTGTATGCTAAAACAACGTATGATTCTTTCAAGGCACATTAAGCAATATCAATTGTTTGGAACAAGTCATGCTACAACAATAATCACTAAGCATAAGGTCAAAGCAACATCCAACATGACATGATAAAGTCCAAGTCACAGTCAAAACAAGCTTCCTTTGTACCATTATAAGCATGAAACTTTCTACTCTTTTCCAACACCAATCAACTTATTTGAAACAAAATAAGAATGTAGAGGTCCAACTAATTTATTGCAGAAAACCAAACAAAATAAAAAAAACAAAAACAAATATGCTCCAAGAACAACATAATAGTTCATGAAGCAATAAAAATAAAGTGTCTAGAAAGAAGACCTGAGATTTTTATTGATGAAGAAGGGGATGCCTTAGGCATGCCCAAGCTTTGACGCTTGTACCTCTTGAATATTTCTTGGGGTGACACGGGTGGCATCCCCAAGCTTGATATTTTGTCCATTCTTCATCCCATCATATCATTCTTCCCCTACACTTTAAAATTTCCTTCATACAAAACTTCACACAATCTCATTAGCAACATTAGTGTATTCAAGATAATAATCATTTGGGTATAGTTTAAACACAAATAAAACTTCCATTAAAACACAAGCTACTTTATCAATTCCTTTTAAAAGCTCAAGTGATCAAAGAGAACTCAAAAGAAACCAATTAAGAGGCAAATGCAAATAATGGCAGAAATCTATCAAAACAGACCAGCAGGTAAAGACCGATTTTTCTGAAGACCTTCTGTTGCTCAAATCTAAAAGTGTTAAACTCACGGAAGTTAGATAATAACCTGGGGAATATGCATAGAAAATACAGCTCAATCCGACATATTGGTATTTTCATGATTTTTTACAGCGAAGCACAAAAATCTGTTTCGGGATAGCAACTTCCCCAAATCTTACTTCTCTCTCATTAGAGGTTATTCTTGGCACAAAAACCACACAACAAGGATAAGGAGAGGTTATTACAGAGGCAATAACTTCCAAGACTCAACAAAAGAAAAACTTACTAAAAATAAAAATAATTTGGGTTATCTCCCAATAGTGCTTTTCTTTAACGCCTTTCAGCTAAGCATAGGAAGCAAAAATCAAGTATTTTCGAACGAAGAAGCATTAAGATCAATACCATAAATTTCTTGAACGAGGCAAGGTATATCATCCAAATAAGTTATAGATGATCCCCTCTCAATACTCTTGGGTTCACAGTTTTCATCAAACGGGTTTTCAGGAACAATCCAATCAAAATTCCTTTCTAAGGCTTCATGCATTCCTACAAGTTTAAAAGGTATTGGTATTTAAATTTCCTCTCCATTTTTGGGTTTGTTTTTGTCCAACTTTTCTATTGTGCCCATAACATCTACACATGAGCCTAGCATATTAAAACGATCAAAGACCTTTCTAGCTTCTTTAGCAAGATCATTGAATTCTTTAAGTAAAGTTTCCGTAATGAAATCTCTCTTTTCAGTATCCTCAATATCTTTAAGTTTAAGAAACATTACTTGCATCAGGGGGTTAAGGTTAACAAACTTAGCCTCCAACATGTGAACTAAAGTGGCTACAGCAATTTCATAATTTGGAACAAGTTCTGCTAAGGACGTATCCTCAATATCCTCATGTTTGCTAACATGATTAAAGAATTCTTCAATATTATCTTTCCCAATTATAGAGCCACTACCTATTGAAAGGTCTTTCAGGGTGAACTTAGGGATCAACATGGTGAGCTAAGAACAAGGTAACAACTAAAGAAAGAACTATTTTTTTATGTTTTTTGATAAAAAGAAACAAACTAGTACAACTAATTTTTTGTATTTTTGATAAAAATAAACAATTAAAACAAAAACAAAGTAAAGAGATTGGTTGTGAGAGACTCCCCTTGCAAGAATCTTCTTTCTCCCTAAAAAGTGATTGACGGGGAGGAAGAGATTGAAGTTGTCCTTAACTCCTCAGCAACAGCGCTAGAAAAGTGCTTGATGGCTCAGATATGTAGAGCTCATTGGGAACCCCAAGAGGAAGGTATGATGAGCACATCAACAAGTTTCCCTCAGTTATTAAACCAAGGTTATCGAACCAATAGGAGTAAGGAAACAACTCCAAGGTGGTGCTAGCAACTTGGAACCTGCACAACACAAACACAATAGTTTGCCCCAAGTTATAGTGAGGTTGTCAATCTCACTAGTTTGCTGAAAACAAAGGATTAAACGTATAGTGTGGAAGATAGTAATTGCTTGTAGTAATTGTAAACAGTAAATGGTAAACAGTAAATGGTATATCAATGGTAAGGAATGGACCGGGGTCCAAAGTTCACTAGAGGTGTTCTCCATAAGATAAATAGCATGCTGGGTGAACAAATTACAGCGGGGCAATTGACATATTGAGAATTCATAACAATGCATATACTAGACATCTTGATCTTTACGAGATTTGATTGGGCATTACAACATAATACATAGACTGTAATCCAACTGCATCTATGACTAATAATTCATCTTCAGGTTATCATCTGAACCCCTTCCAGTATTAAGTTGCAACCAACAGATAATTTCAGTAAGCAAAGTGTGTAAAGTAAACAATACAATTTCCCTTGGACAAAGGATTTTTGTTTTCTCCCTAGTAGCAACAGCATATCTACAACCTTAGAGATTTCTGCCACTTCCCCAGATTACTAGAGGCATGAACCTACTATCGAGCATAAATACTCCCTCTTGGAGTTACAAGCATCTACTTGGCCAAAGTATCTACTAGCAACGGAGAGCATGCAAGATCACAAATAACATAGACATGATAGAATCAATAATCAATCAGACATAGTATCTCAATATCCATAGGATCCCCGCAAACACAACATGTAGTATTACAAATAGATGATCTTGATCATGAACGGAGATCACAAGATCTAAACATGATAGCACAAAGGAGGAGAAACAACCATCTAGCTACTGTATGGACCCATAGTGTCACATCCCAAGATTTTCCAAATCTTGTAATGTGAAAAATAAATGAATAAAATAAAACTTTGTTGATTTTCAGGGTGAGAAGAAACTTTTTGAATTCAAATGGGAACCTTCAAACTTATTTTGAACAAATAAAAAAAATCCTTAAATGATTTAAAAAGATAAACATTTAATAAAAGGAAAATAAAATATTTGGAATTACTAGTTTGGATCTTTAATAAAAAGATTTGGTTTTCAAATAAAAAGAATTATAAATAAGGAATTATTTTATAATCCAAATTAGAAACTTGGCCAAGACTTTTAAATAAAATATTTCTATTTGATAAAGATTAGTAAAGGTTTATTTAAAATAAATAAATTAATAAGGATTTAATATCCAAGTTTATTAAAAATAAAGGTTTCACTATTTTAATTAAAACATCAAACCTATTTATTTATTTTAAATAAGTTTTCCAAGTATTCTTTATTTTCAAATAAAACCTACTGATTTGGTTTTGATAATATTTTAGATTTCAAAATGGAGTTTTGAATAACTCAAAATCTATTTGATTTAATAACAATGGTCTATTTATTTAATTAATAATGGACCCTAAAATAAAAATACTAATTTGATCTTTGGACTTTGGTTTATGTTGTTAAACAGAACCAAATTCAATTGCAATGTTTGGTGAATGTTTGAATTGATTTGAATGTGGATTAGTTGTTTGAATTTCAAAACAGAAAATAGAATTGGAAAAAGGAAAATCATTCATGAAAAAAAAATAGAGTCGGACTCAGCCCAGCAGGCCAAGCCCAACAGCCCAGTACTAGCCCAGCTTCTCTCCCCCACGCGCAAAGCGTTTTTCACCAGAACCCGCACCCGCAGAGTGACTGACCAGTGGCCCCTTCCTTCTCTCTCTCTCCCTCACTGACAGCATGGCCCCACATCGCCAGCCATCGTCTTCACTGCGACCAGCTTTCCCCCATTCATCGCTGTCGTTCTCAGTCGTTGAATTCCAGCGATAAATTCGTGTAAATGACAACGTTAAACTCGCCAGCGATCCCACGTACTTAATCGTCCCTGTTCCCTCAACCTTTCTCCCAAATGCCGCTCGCCACTTCCGCGCGAATCGCGAGCTCAAACACCACTATCTCGACGTGTTCCCCGACCAATTCCGGCCGACCAGCCGCCTCCCATCGCACACAGGCTTGCTCCCGTCTCTGGTGCATCTTCCAAGACCAACCGCTTGCGCCCGCCTACAACATCGGCAACAAACTCACTGAACGTCGCCGCTCGCCATTGCTCGGCGAAGTTCCCCGTGAGTACAAACTGCCCCAACACCTTCCAATGATGCTCCTGATATCCCCAGTACCATACGCAGCTAACAGTAGGGTCTGTTTGCCTTAGCGCGCCCTCAAACCTCACCTCCGACAACAGACAGAAGCACCCGACGCCGCTGCAAGCTCCGGCGAGCAATCCACCTCGTTCCCGTGCGCCCCTCGACGAGATACTGCCACGTTGAGCTTCCCCAGGCGTCTGCGAACACGGTGAGCATATTCTTTTCCTCCCTCGCTTCCTGTAGCATCGACTCCGCCGTCGTCTGACCGTCGCCGCCGCGTGCAGCCATCGAGCGCCGCCCGTCCTTGGTCTAGATACTTTGTGCCGTTAGATGTGAATCATGTGGTTGTGTTAGGTTCACTTAAACGAAAGGGTATGCGATGATCTAAGCCGCATAGGCCCCTTTTAATCCAACGGTCTGCATCAGTCGATCCGCCCGAATCGGTATCAACCAGTAGAATTGCGACGCGTGGCCAGTCTTTGTTTAAAACAGAATTTGAAAAACAGATTTAGATGCAGATTTGAAAACCCTATAACTTTTGATCCACACGTCCAAAAATTACAAACTTTATATCAATGGAATCAGTGAAACAAGCCCTAGCCAACCATGCAATTTATTTAGTAAAAAGTTTCTGTTAGATTGCTTGTTTTTGCAGAAACATTTGTATGCTTGTTTAGATTAGAAAAATTATTCCAAAATGTTTTCAAGGATAAAATATTTGCAAATTGGTTTGTGGTGAACTTACTGACCCTAGGAACCAACCCATGGTTTTAAAATGGATTTTGTGAAGTTTAGGATGGATTAATTGATTTAGCCCATTTCTAGCCAAATAAAAATATTGGTTTTGTTATGAAAATGTTTTTGGAGTAAAAACTTTGGGAAAATGATTTGAATCAAACCTACTGACCCTAAACACCAAGTTTTGAGAAACAACAACTTATTTGGTGAACAACATAAAGTTGATGCTTTGATAAAAATATTTTCCACCACATGAAATAATGAATGGATTTAAAAATGGTTTATGGATAAAACCCTTTTGCAAATGACTTTGCCACTTTGGAAAATGACCACTTTGGACTTTACAAAGTTTAGAGCCTAGTAGAAACCATCTTTGCAAATAAAACTATCTTTTGCATGCTTGCATGCATGACCTAGTTTCTCTTATTTTATGTGTGTGTTTGATTGATTGAATATTGGTCGGAATGCTAGTTGATATTGTGTTTGATTGATTGATTGTAGTGAAGTTAGAAAAGTGTGAGACTAGCAAGATCAAGAAGTGAACTATCATTCCCTACCAAAAAGGCAAGTGACACTATCATTCAAAGTCCTACTATTTTCATTATACTTAGTGGATTTTGAAACATGCATGAAAAGAGTTTCTATACTTATGCTATTCTAAATCCTAATAGGATACCCTATACATTCCTTAGTGAAAACAATGTAGTTGTTACATGCTTAGCCATGCTATATTTTGAAAAGAGATACATGTTGAGATTTTATGAGATTGAGAAAAGACTTATGTTTTATATAATAAAACAAGGACTCAATGAACCACCTAGGTGGACAAGGATACTTTGAGTTTTGGAGAAGGTGGCAACAAAAGGAACCATGTCTATGGCAATCTCTTTGTGTTGTGCTCCAAAGGAAAACCACCCAGGAAACTTAGAGATTGAACATGTTTCTCGTACAGTGGCTTCCGTGTACAGCCACATGCTAAATGGGCTCTGGCTTAGTCAACTACATAGTGGAAGTCCCATGCATTGGCATCTTCAGGTTAACTTGATTTGTGTAAGGGAACTAGAACCCTACATTGGTGCCTGGTAGACAAGCTAGCATTTTGTATTGGGAGGACTCCTATGGAAAGACTTTGTCACATTCTCAATCTGCCAGTACTCCATCTTGGTGAGTACGTACTTATCCAGCGGCCACTGGTGGCATCAAGATGAGATTGTGTCATGTGGGTAAAGTGTACAACTTCTGCAGAAGATCAAAAATTCTAAGTACTTAGCCGTGTCCCCGGTTATGGACAATACTGAGCAACTAAGGCCTGAAGCTATGGAAGATCTCGACATTCCAATTTCTCAAAGCTTAAAACTTGAGGGTGACAACAACGGATTTTGAAACACTTGGTGGATTCCAAGGTGTTCAGAAAGTTTTTACAAAAGATCAAAACTATTTTGAAAAGATAGGATAAAACTATATTGCCTTCTGCAAATGAGCCTAAACCCCACTTAGCCAAATATGCATGTATTGATAGGATCCACTTATATTCTACATAGTAGTGAAACTTGCCAATACAATTCAAATGTATTGACCCTTGTGGCTGTAACTTGTAATGTTGCAGGTTTGATTGATTTTAGTGAAGATTGATTGATTAGGATTACAAAGTCTACAACCAACATGTTTGCCTGTGGCACTTTGAAGATGAAGGACCCCATGCTTATAGTTATTCCGCTGCAATGTAATGTAATAGCCAAATGAGCTATGTAAGATGTAATAAAATTTTGTTATTCCTGGTTATAAAGTTGTATTATGACCTTTGTTTCTTGATATTACATCTTAACTGTGGATGCTAGCTATTGATCCAGGGACTAGCATTGTAAACACAGGGGACTCTACCTTATTTAAAGGTGGGACCCTTACAGATGGTATCAGAGCATTGTGTTGCCTGTAGGATTTGTAAACCTAGGATTGGACAAAAACCCTTAGAAAATAGGAGTTGGATTTGTTCCAAAACTTATTTACAAACAATCTTGTAAACTCTTTCCTCAAACATTTTTGTTTTCAACTCTACATCTCTTCTATTTCAACCTGATGGAAAAACCTACCCCATGGCCAAAGACTTCACCATGTGCAAAGGACTTCATCAACTCTAATGACTTCAACTTCATCAACTCTAATGACTTCAACTTCATCAACTCTAATGACTTCAACATCTTCAACTCTAATGACTTCAACATCTTCAGCATGTTCACCAAGGATCTCAACCTTGGATATCACTAAGGACTACTAGTGAAAAACCAAGAGACATTAGATTGCCTACCAAAGACATTGATATCAAGTTAGAGTATGGATCATATTGTCCTATGAGGTATGATTATACTAAGTTGTTATTTTCAAGAAAACTTGTTGTTTCCTTCAACTCATGAGTTAAGCTCATAAGTTGTTAAGTGATTGGTTGCTTGTTGAATGTTTGATGGTTTGATTGTTTGATTGAACTTGGTTGTTTTTGGGTTGTGTGTTAAAACTTCTTAAAAACCTATCCACCAATACTTATCCCTATTAAACCAACAGATGCCTCCCCGTCGTGCCAACCCCAACCAAAACAACAACAACTTCACCCCTGAGATGCAACAGATGATGGCAGCTTAGACACAGTTGATGCAGCAGATGACCACATTCATACAGAATCTGAATAACAACAACAACAATCAGAATAATCCTCCAGCACTTGACATGCTCACCAAGTTTTTGAAACTTAGGCCTGCAAGATTCTCTGGAACAACTGATCCAATGGAAGCTGATGATTGGTTACGTTCAGTGAACAAAGACCTAGTGACTTTTGGCTGCACTGATGAAGAAAAAGTAAGGTTTGCAGCATTTCTGCTTGAAGGACCAGCAACAACATGGTGGGACAACTTTCAAATCACCACTCCCCTTGAAGATGTGACTTGGGCTATCTTTGAAGATGGATTCAGAACCACTCACATCTCACCTGGAGTAATGTACTTGAAGAAAAAGGAGTTTCACAATCTGAAACAACATCACCTCAGTGTGGCTGAGTATATTGAAGAATTCAACAATCTGGCACGCTATGCACCGGATGAAGTTGATACAGATGCTAAGAGAAAGGATAAATTTCTTGAAGGACTTAATGATGAGTTGAACCTACAGCTAGTTGTTGACTATGTCCCAACTTATCAATCACGCTGTGACAAAGCCACCATTTTGGAAAACAAGATGAATCAAGTTGAGAACAAAAAGAGGAAGCATAAACTAAAGAATCATTCAGGATCATCAAAGAAGAAGCATTCATACAAAAGGAGCAATGAAGATTCTGAACCACATCAGTATCACCACAACAACAATGGAAGTGAGAATAATGGAAATGATACTGACAATGGAAATAACCTTGGTCAGAACCAACATAACACTTACAGGAAAAAGGACATTAGCTAGTTGCAATGCTATAATTGTAAGGAACTTGGACACTATGCATCAGACTGTCTAGAGAAGAAAAAGAAAAAAGATGCCAGAAGAGCCAATGGAAATGACTCCAATGTGACCCAGAAAGGACATGTGAACCACATTGACATGAATGGAAACTTTGAAGAGATAGAAGAAGTGGATGTCAGGATTTAGAAAACTCAGAAGAGTCAAATAAGGATTCCTTGTCTGAATATCAAATGTTGAACCCATATTCAAGTGAACCATCAATGTAACCCTATGAGACTTTATTTTTAAGGGTGGTAGTACCCTAGTTATTTTAAGCCTACTTATAACCTTTAGCCTTCCCAAATCTCGGGACGAGATTTATTTTAAGGGTGGTAGCCTGTCACATCCCAAGATTTTCCAAATCTTGTAATGTGAAAAATAAATGAATAAAATAAAACTTTGTTGATTTTCAGGGTGAGAAGAAACTTTTTGAATTCAAATGGGAACCTTCAAACTTATTTTGAACAAATAAAAAAATCCTTAAAGGATTTAAAAAAGATAAACATTTAATAAAAGGAAAATGCCTCAAAGTGTAGACAAAACATAATAAAGTTGATACAAAACAAGCATGGAGCATAAAAAATTATAGATACGTTTATGACGTATTACTGAGTAGCACACTAGAATTGCTGAAGTGGAAGGCAGGGACCGATGTGACTGACTCGGGATTTGAAAATTTGCTGGTACTAACAAATAAGATGCTTCCAAAAAAGAACGAATTTCCCGCCAGTACGTATGAAGCAAAGAAGCTTGTCTGCCCTCTAGGATTAGACATGCAGAAGATACATGCATGCCCTAATGGTTGCATCCCCTACTGCGGTGAGAAGTACGATCATATGGATAAATGCCCAGTATGCACTGGATTGCAGTATAAGATCAAAAAAGATGACCCTGGTAATGTTGAGGGCGAGCCACCCAGGAAGAGGGTTCTTGCCAAGCTGATGTCGTATGCTCCTATAATACCACAGTTGAAACATTTGTTAAAAAACAAAGAGCATGCTAAGTTTTTGCGATGGCACATGGAAGACCGTAACAAAGACGAGATGTTGAGGCACTCCGCTGATGGTCGATAGCGGAGAAAAATCGAGAGAGACTTCCTGAACTTTGATGGTGACGCAAGGAACTTATGATTTGGTCTAAGTACAGATGGCATTAATCCTTTTGGGAGCAGTGCTGCAATCATAGCACCTGGCTGATGTCTATGCACTTCTATTCTTGTAGACAGTTGTAGGGCCTCCAGGTGCAGAGGTTTGTAGAACAGCAGCAAGTTTCCCTCAAGTGGATTAACCAAGGTTTATCAAACTCAGGGAGGAAGTGGTCAAAGGTATTCCCTCTCAAGCAATCCTACAATCAAGATACAAGAAGTCTCTTGTGTCCCCAACACACCCAATACACTTGTTAGGTGTATAGGTGCACTAGTTCGGCGAAGAGATAGTGAAATACAAGTGGTAACGGTGCCATAAAAGAGCTTGACGGTGAGGTAAAAACTAAAGGCAAAAGGATGGAAGCAAGCAAACATGCAATAGATCTAGTTGTGAACGGTGTTTCAATGTTTAGAAACAAGGCCTAGGGATCATAATTTCACTAGTGAACACTCTCTCATATAAATATCCTCTCTTCATGATACTACTCTTAACTACTCTCCGGTTGGACACTCTAATCCATGGTAGGGCTATAACAACACTCCTCAAAGTACACCTTCCCCAATCTAGATAACCCCACACTATCACCTTGAGCGCTAGATGGTTCCAACAAACACCACAATTTCATAGAGACATCCAACTCCAAATATAACTCATAACAAATATTCAATCTATCCAAAGTGCCACACACGGTATGCACGCTGTCACTTTCACACACGTGGGGAAAATCATAGATCTATTAAAGCACAAAGATTATTTATGTAGACTCAAGCCTAAGTGCCACCATGGCATGCACGCTGTCACTTTCACACACATGGGGAGAGCAGAGATCTAACGAAGCACTTGAGTAGCAAGGTAGATCTACTTGACTACAAAGCTCATGACCACAAGATCATGCATAGAGAGAGAGAGCTGACCACATAGCTACCGGTAGATCCCTTAGTCCTGAGGAGGAACTACTCCCTCCTCATCATGGGAATTAGCAATGGTGATGAAGATGGTGATGGAGATCGATGGAGATGGCTCCGGGGCACTTCCCCGTCCCGGCAGGGTGCCGGAACAGAGACTTTCTGTCCTCCGAATCTCCCCTCCGGTGGCGGCGGCGCAACAGAGTTTTTCGTGGATTTCTTCTGGATTCCTTAGGGTTTTGTCCCCGGGAGCTTCTTATAGGCGAAGGAGGCAAGGTCGGTGGAGGGCCAGGGGGCCCACACCCTCCCCAGGCGCCGGCCAGGCTTGGCCGCGCCCAGGAGGGTCTGGCCACCCTCTGGTGCCTCTCCGTCCCTCCTTCTGGATTCGTGTCCCTCACGGAAAGTTATTGACTTTGGCTTTTGTCCCATCCAATTTCGAGAATATTGATTTTCTGCCTTTCTAGAACCAAAAACAGAAGAAAACAGGCAACTGGCACTATGGCAACTTGTTAATAGGTTAGTTCCAGAAAAGATATAAAAACACCTCAAAGAAATACTAAGCAAAGCAAAATAGATACTAAACAAGCATGGAGCATCAAAAATTATATATACGTTTCCGACGTATAAAGCATCCCTAAGCTTAACTCTTGCTTGTCCTCGAGTAGGTAAGTGATAAAAAGAATAATTTTTGAGGTGACATGCACCCTCACAATAAAGATCCAACCATTTGCAAGCATTGAAAGCTGGGATCAAAGAACTCTAAACATGTGCATTAAAGATGGAGTTCTAACAGTAAGACAAAGTAACTATGCATGCAACATGACAAGCTACAAACAAAGATCATGAATAACATGCATTGAAAAACGTTTGTTGTTTCACATATAGAAAACATAGCATAGTGGCAATCAGCTTGTCCCTCATAGAGTAGCAATATAGATGCATAGGAAACCTTCTAAGTTCACAAGGGTGACTAGAAAAAAATAGCACAAGAACAAGTAATATCACAATATGCATCAATCAATAAGCTTTGGGACACTGCACACAGAATGACAACTATGCTCTCTTAATGGTGCCTAAAAGTAGAAGGTGGAGACTCAATAATGGTGGAAGAAAGGCATTTTTGTAAAGGAATGAGGGATTACAAGTTTCAAAAAGAGCTTCCAAAAATTATGGTACTTGTTAGCTTTCAGCCCTCATTGCCCCTATCATAAGCATCTTGAAGTGGTTAAGGTTAAAGTGGCAAAGATGGAGTATATGCTTGACGAAGTATAAGTTGGCAATCTCAAGTCCCTTGAATATGAGGGCCAAACCTCATGCATACTCAACTTTGGACACAGGTAAATTCTTGTCATTGTAAGTATTTGCATATCATAGAGAACCCCCAACGGGGTACCCCTTGCACATGGTACATGAGCTTTCCCATAACCAAAATGACAAGGCAAGAAGACAATGAGCATCTCATCGATCTTTTTATTTAACACATGCATAGCTTTTTATTGAGGATGCTTCATAGATATCTCATTATGGTGATGATGTAAGTTTCCACCATGATTAGGCATAGCTTAGGCTAGTGGCCCAGGCGTTTCTCTAACACAGAATACAAACTCCATGGACTTACAAGTTCCCTCTTTATTTCACACCGATGACATCCATAGACAAAAGAGCATGATATCAACTGAGTACAACAAGGTACAAGTGCAATGTTGAAAACGTTCCTCGTGACAGCACGATTCTGCTAACTCCAACTTATAAGTGCAAGCATATACAACAAAGTTGTCACAATGGTTCAAGTTTATTAGGGGCAAATAATAAAGGGTGCCATCAAGTTCGTGAGGGCTTTAATCACTAAGTTTTCACATAACAAAATAGTTTTTAATTGGAAGATAGTTGAAAACAAGAATATACTTGGAATGGTGTAACACACCATGAATAGGAGTTTATAGTGGATACTTTGGAATAACTTGGTTTCTTGGGAGTTGGAAGCATGAGTAGAACTTGCTCATACAAGTGGAGGCTAGCAAAAGAATGGGAGCAACCAACTAAGAGAGCATAATGGACATAATCATGCAGAGCAACAAAGAATTACTAACCAAAGCATAGAGTGGTACTACAATTCAAGGACTAAATTAATCATAGAGGCTACTGGTGACTTGTCATAGTCATAACATGGTGTGAGCATGTGGCAAGTCAACCCAAGCAAAGCATCAAAGGAGAATACCACAATACTATGCTTTTGTATGCTAAAACAACGCATGATTCTTTCAAGGCACATTAAGCAATCCCAATTGTTTGGAACAAGTCATGCTACAGCAATAATCACTAATCATAAGGTCCAAAAAACACCTAGCATGTCATGCTAAAGTCTAAGTCACAGTCAATGCAATCTCTTCTTGCACTTTCAAGAAGGAACTTCCTACTCCTTTCCAACGCCAAGCAACTTATTTGAAACAACTCACAAAGATAATAATCAATAAATACCAGTGAGATTGTCTCACAAATCCACAAATAAGAACTAAAAAGTTGTAAGCTGAAAGCACAACAAAACTAAGGCTAAACACAGTGCTAGCAAAAGAGAACACTCACAAAACAATAAGAGTGAAAACTAGAGTGTTCTAGGCAATGAAAACAGAGTATGTATCTCTTCAAAAGAAGTGTGGTGTAACCAAAAAAATTACTCAAGCAAACTAAGAAAACGAAAACCAAAAACGAAAACTAAGATGCTCCAAGAACAACACAACAATGCATGAAACAATAAAAATGAAGTGTCTAGAAAGACCTGAGATTTTTATTGATGAAGAAGGGGATGCCTTAGGCATCCCCAAGCTTTGACGCTTGTACCTCTTTGATATTTATTGGGGTGACACCGGGATGGCATCCCCAAGCTTGAGCTTTTGTCCATTCTTCATCTCATTACATCATTCTCTCTCTACACCTGAAATTTTTCCTTCATACAAAACTTCACACAATCTTCATTAGCAACATTAGTGTATTCAAAAGATAATAGACCTTTGGGTTTAGCTTAGAACAGAAAAACTTTCACTAAAAACACAAGCTATTGTAGCAATACCCTCAAAAAGCTCAATTTTCCAAAAAGAATCAATAAGAAGCAAATGCAAATCCTGGCAGAAATCTGTCAAAACAGACCAGCAGGTAGAAACCGGTTTTTTCGAAGACCTTATGTTGCTCAAATCAAAAAGTGTTGAACTAACAAAAGTTAGCTAACATACTGGGGGATTTATTCGTAAATTTTCAGATCAATCAGACTTATAGAGACTCCTCACAAATGTTTATGGTGGAGGATAGAAATCTGTTTCGGGACAGCAACCCCCCAAATCTTACTTCCCTCTCATTAGAGGTCATTCTTGGCACAAAAATAAAACAAAAAGGATAAGAAGAAGTCATTACTGAAGTAATAACTTCCAAGAATGAAGGAAACTCTTGGGTTATCTCCCAAGAAGTACTTTTCTTTAATGCCTTTAAGTTAGGCTTGATAGTTTGAAAAGATGCTCACATAAGACATATGAATTGAAGTAAAAGAGAGCATCAAGAATAAAATTCAAAATACATTTAAGTATAACCCACTTCCTATGCATAGGAATCTTGTAAAGAAACAAGTCATGAAAGCACAAAGCAATAAGCATAGGGAAGCAAAACAAGTGCAACGCCAAGATTTTCAACATAAAGAGGGGAAACTTAATATTATTGAGATGCATAAAACCATGTTTCCCTCTCTCATAATAACTTTCAGTAGAAACATGAATAAAATCAACAATATATCTATCACATAAAACATTCTTATCATGAGCCACATGCATAAAATAATTATTACTCTCCACATAAGCATAATCATTCTTATTAATTGTAGTGGGAGCAAATTCAACAAAATAGCTATCACTATTATTCTCATCACCATAATCATCAAATATAGGAGGCATATTGTAATCACAATCAATTTTCTCCTCAATAGTAGGTGGACTGAAAATATCATATTCATAATTGTAATCATCATAAATTGGAGGTTTGGTATCATCATAAGCAATAGAATAGCTATCTTCCCAAGTGTGTTCATTTGTAAATATATCATCATTGGAAGGAACATGGATAGCACTAATAGAACAAAAACTATTAATATCATCATTTTCAAAATTGGTACCAAAGAGATTTTCAATATCAAAATTGGTGTGTTTTTCCCAACCATGATCACTAATATAGGCAACAGGCATAGGAGCATCATCTAGTTCAGACTCATCAGCAAAAACTATGATAGGAGCAACATCCTTAGAGGAAGATACCATTTCCTCTCTCATTTTACTACTCCTCTTCTTCTTGTTTTTCTTCTTCTTTTATCCTCTTTAGGAGGGAGAGGCTTGAAAGAAAGCTTCTCCACATACCCTGGTTTATTGTTAGAGAAAATAGAAGAAACTTTGGAGGATTACTCCTTTTCATTAATAAGATCAAAACTCAGATCAGTCCTGTCATAGTTTGGTAAAATATCATCTTTTACAAGATTTTGTATGTAAGTATTTGCGTGGCAATTATCAACACAATAAACATGACACCCATGCAGGACACAATTCATACCAAAAGCACTCATGTCGACCAAAGAAGTTTTTCTTGATAACTCTTCATACCCCAAAAACAATGTAAGTTCATCATGTTGATTATCAGTGATCGCGTTATCACAATACAAGTTTGCAGTACTCATTGGATTAGAAGAGTTATTATTATATCTAGATCATTGAAAATTGAAATGACCCACTTCATAGAAGAGTTCACAAATAAAAGGATAGAGGGCACAAACTTTTTTACCAAGATCATTTAGAGCCTTATAACACATTCTAGTTCTTTCATTCTAGTGGGTGATACAATAATATTCTTCATTTTGATTCTTTTCACAAGGTCTATGCATACCACAAAAATTAACATGCTTATAAGAAATAGTACTTTTAGAAGTTTGAGCATGTTTATTGCAATCACTAATAACATTTTCATTTTCCATGCAAGTGTCTTTAAAAGGTTCATGATACATGTCCCATTTTTCTTTAGGATCATTAATATGGTAAGCAAAGTCTCTATAATATCTAACAATAATTTGAGGATCAAGACCATATTTAGCACTAAGCTCTTGAAAATCAGCAGTTTCAGCGAAAGACTTAATGCAATCATACTCATAGTTTATACCTGTTTCTTTACCTTTATCATTATCCCAACCTTCAGTATTGCTTTGAATTGTTTCAAGAAAATCCCACTTAGCTTTGACCTCCTTACTTGTGAAGGATCCCTCTAAACAGGTATCCAGATAGTCCTTGTAATGTCCTGAAAGCCTTGCATAAAAATTATTGATAACAACATTACTGGGGAGCTCATGAATGGGACATTTGAGCATTAGTGACTTAAATCTCCCCCAAGCTTGGGAAATACTTTCTTACTCATGAGGATTAAAATTATAAATATAATTCCTATCTTTATGAGTTTCATGAGGAGGATAAAATTTAGAATAAAAGAGAGATTCAAGTTCCTTCCACTCCAAATGATGAGGATCATCTATTAGCTCATAACACTCCCTTGTTTTGTCCCTAAGTGAGAAAGGGAATAGCTTCCTCTTAACTTGGTCCATTGAAATACCTGCACACTTGAACAACTCGCATAATTCATGTATAAAGAGTAAATGATCAATAGGATAGACAGTTCCATCTCCAAAATAGCAGTTATTCATAACACGTTCAACAATTTCAATAGGTATTTTAAAAGGGACACTTTCAGTATGTGGATTTAAAATATCACAAGTATCATTAGAATTACCACATATGGGAGATAAAGTATCATAAGAGCAAATTTTCTTCCCTAAAGCTGGGGAACTAGAAAGATTTTTTTCATAAAAACTAGCTTCCCCAAGCTTAGACGTTTCCATACCATTAGTAACAATGGTGTTCAAAAAATTCATACTAATAACATTGCCATTAGCATGCAAATGAAGTTCCATAGGTTTTTAAATTTTCTCTTCAAACACTTCATGTCCTAACTCAAGATAAACACTATAAAGCTCTTTAATTTTGTTGTTGTTTTCCATTAAGCCTAACTAGTGAAAACAAGAAACAAAAAGACAAAATTGCAGAATCTAAAGGAAATAACTTCGAGCACTCACACCGGAGGATGTGATTACCTTTTACCTTACCTCCCCGGCAACGGCGCCAGAAAAGAGCTTTCTGGCTTACTGTGGCCGTGGGATAAGGTGTGTGAGTGCTTTTTACCTTTCCTCCCCGGCAACGGCGCTAGAAAAGAGCTTTCTGGCTTAATGTTTCCGTGGGGTAAGGTGTGTGAGTGATTTTTACCTTTCCTCCCCGGCAACGGCGCCAGAAAAGAGCTTGATGTTTATGCGCTTCTATTCTTGTAGACAGTTGTTGGGCCTCCAAGTGCAGAGGTTTGTAGAACAGCAGCAAGTTTCCCTTAAGTGGATTACCCAAGGTTTATCGAACTCAGGGAGGAAGTGGTCAAAGGTATTCCCTCTCAAGCAATCCTGCAATCAAGATACAAGAAGTCTCTTGTGTCCCCAACACACCCAATACACTTTTTAGGTGTATAGGTGCACTAGTTCGGCGAAGATATAGTGAAATACAAGTGGTAACGGTGCCAGAAAAGAGCTTGATGGTGAGGTAAAGACTAAAGGCAAAAGGATGGAAGCAATCAAACATGCAACAAATCTAGTTGTGAATGGTGTTTCAATGTTTAGAAACAAGGCCTAGGGATCATACTTTCACTAGTGAACACTCTCTCATATAAATATCCTCTCTTCATGATACTACTCTTAACTACTCTCCGGTTGGACACTCTAATCCATGGTAGGGTTATAACAGCACTCCTCAAAGTACGCCTTCCCCAATCTAGATAACCCCACACTGTCACCTTGAGCGCTAGATGGTTCCAACAAACACCACAATTTCATAGAGACATCCAACTCCAAATATAACTCATAACAAATATTAATTCTAGCCAAAGTGCCACACACAGTATGCACGCTGTCACTTTCACACACGTGGGGAAAAGCATAGATCTATTAAAGCACAAAGAGTATTTATGTAGACTCAAGCCTAAGTGCCACCATGGCATGCACTCAGTCACTTTCACACACATGGGGAGAGCAGAGATCTAATGAAGCACTTGAGTAGAAAGTTAGATCTACTTGATTACAAAGTTCATGACCACAAGATCATGCATAGAGAGAGAGATGAATACATAGCTACCGGTAGAGCCCTTAGCCATGAGGAATAAATACTCCCTCCTCATCATGGGAATCAGCACTGGTGATGAATATGGCGATGGAGATCGATGGAGATGGCAGGGTGCCGAAACAGATACTTTCTGTCCCCCGAATCTCCCCTTCGGTGGCGGCGGCGCAGCAAAGGTTTTCGTGGATTTCTTCTGGATTCCTTAGGGTTTTATCCCCGGGAGCTTCTTATAGGCGAAGGAGGCAAGGTCGGTGGAGGGCCAGGGGGCCCACACCCTCCCTAGGTGCGGGCCAGGCTTGGTCGCGCCTAGGGGGGGTCTGGCCACCCTCTGGTGCCTCTCCGTCCCTCCTTCTGGATTCATGTCCCTCATGGAAAGTTATTGACTTTGGCTTTCGTCCTGTCAAAAACAGAAGAAAACAGGCAACTGGCACCGTGGCAACTTGTTAATAGGTTAGTTCCAGAAAAGATATAAAACACCTCAAAGGAAGACAAAGCAAAGCAAAATAGATACTAAACAAGCATGAAGCATAAAAAATTATAGATACGTTTCCGATGTATCACTGGCCCGTGACTCTCTATATCTACAACCTTCCTCCTTGGTTGTGCATGAAGCAGAAGTTCATTATGATGTCAGTGCTCGTCCAAGGCCCAAAGCAATCCGACAACGACATTGATGTGTACCTAAGGCCATTAGTTGATGAACTTTTACATTTGTGTGCAAAACTAGGTGTACGTGTGTGGGATGATCACAAAAACCAGGAATTTGACCGACAAGCATTGTTATTCGTAACCATTATCAATGATTGTGCTGCTCTTAGTAACATTTCAGGACAAGAGAACAAAGGATACAATGCATGCACGCACTGTTTAGATGAGACTGAAAGTATATATCTGGATAAATGTAGGAAGAATGTGTACCCGTACAATCGGTCGTTTTCTTTCGCCCACGCATCCTTAAGGAAAAAAAGCAAGCATTTCAATGGCAAGGCAGAAACCCAGATGAAGCCTGTCCCCTATACTGGTTCTGATGTATTTGGTATGGTCAAGAATTTAAATGTAATCTTTGGAAAGGGTCCTAGAGGACACATGTTCCAAAAGATGTCGACGGACACGCACCCATGTGGAAGAAGAAATCTATATTTTGGGAGCTACCCTATTGGGAGTCCATGAGGTCCACTCTGCAATCGACGTGATGCACCTGACGAAGAATATTTGCGTGAGTATTCTAGGCTTCCTAGGCTTGTATGGGAAGTCAAAAGATACCCTGGAAGCATGGGAGGATCAGCAACATCATAAAGGATGAGATGACATGCATCCAAGACAATTTCAAGGGCCTGCCACATGCGCTCTTACCAAAGAAGAGAAGGAAATATTTTTTGAAGTCCTTTTCAGTATCAAGGTCCCGTCTGGATTCTCGTCGAATATAAAGGGAATGGTAAATATGAAAGAGAAAAAACATCCAAAAGCTAAAGTCTCATGACTGCCATGTGCTTATGGCATAATTGCTTCAGGTTGCATTGAGGGGAATTCTACCAGAAAATGTTCGACTAGCCATTGTGAAGGTATGTGCATTCCTCAATGCAATTTCTCAGAAGGTAATCGATCTAGAAAGTCTATCAGGGTTATAGATTGATGTGGTCCAATGTCTGGTCAGCTTCAAGTTGTTCTTCCTGCCATCCTTCTTCAATATTATGACGCACCTCCTAATTCACCTAGTCGAAGAGATTACAATTCTTGGTCATGTGTTTCTACACAATATGTTCCCCTTCGAGAGGTTCATGGGAGTCTTAAAGAAATATGTTCATAACCGTGCTAGGCCAGAAGGAAGCATCTCCAAGGGCTATGTAACAGAGAAGTTCATTGAGTTTTGTGTTGACTTTCTGCCTAACCTTAAGCCGATTGGTGTTCCTGAATCTTGGTAGGAGGGCAGGCTGACTACAAAAGGCACACTAGGAAGGAAAGCAATGGTATGTTGGGACGGGCATTAGTTCACTCAAGCACACTACATAGTTCTACACAATTCCACCATGGTGGCTCCGTATATCAAGAAACACAAGAATATTCTACAGTTCGAAAACCCGAGGAAGCCTGACTCCTGGATTAAAGGGGAATACCAGGCGACTTTCGGCAGTTGGTTGTAGACACATCTCATGAATAACACCACTATTGGGGATAAACTCTACTTGCTGGCTAGGTTACCATCTTCGACTATATGTACTTTCCAAGGGTACAAGATAAATCAGAATACATTTTACACGATCGCCCAAGATAAAAATAGCACCAACCAAAACAGTGGTGTCCTCTTTGATGCAATAGATGGAAATGGGCAGAAGGACACGTATTATGGGTACAAAGAGGAGATATGGAAACTTTACTATGGACCTACTTTTAAGGTCCCTTTGTTTCGGTGCAAATGGGTCAAGCTGACAGGAGACGGGGTACATGTAAACCAAAAATACGGCATGACAATGGTGGATCTCAACAATCTTGCGTACATGGACGAACCATTAATCCTAGACAACGATGTGGCTCAGTTTTTCTATGTGAAGTACATGTCTACCAAACCGAGAAAAAGAAATCAGCAAAAGAATACATTGTTCGATTAGCCAAAGCGCCACGTAGTTATTTCAAAGAAAAGAAACATCGTGGGAGTGGATGACAAGACAGACATGTCAGAAGATTATAGAAATTCCGCCTTCAAAGTGAAAACTGACCAAATCATCCTATTAAATGATGAAGATTCTCGATGGTTACGGCGCAGAATAAAACCACAACACTAGATAGGGATGTTAGTAATGTGTAATAATGTATTAAACTTTTTATGTAACATTGTTTGCCATCCCAAGATGCACATGCATGCACAATATAGGCACAGCATTACAAACTATGTCAAGATTCTTCACATAACATTGGTCTAGTATTTTTGAAAAATAGGGTGGTAGCATTTAGAAACATTATTTTGGTGGTTGCTTCACAAAACACCCTGTTTTTTACGCTCGGAAAATGGAAAATGGCTTTTCCGTGCGAAGAAAAGGAAAACTTCCTCCTGGAACATTATTCGCCATCCCAAGATGCACATGCATGCATAATATGGGCACAGTCTCACAAACTATGTCGCGATTCTGCACATAACATTGGTTATTTGGACCGAAAGCCATGAAACCTTGGACATGATAGGTCATTTTATGAAGGTTTTTTGAGACATAACCAATATACCAAGTTTGGTATTTTTTTCCTTGCAACTATGTCACATAATATGACACCACGTGAAGGATTTACATTGTTTGGACCATTTTATAATTTCTTATGCCCGTTTCAAAACTTTCCCGTTTCAAACTATGGTCAAAACGGCGGGCATGAAGATAGGGGATGAGCCTCATTAAAACTTGCATTGGATCTCTAAAGAAACTTCATATTGTGAGTATAAAAATGATTTTTTTTCTTCAAAAAATCATGAGCTTTAGATCATATACCTATAGTTCAAACCGGACACATTTCCTACCGATTCGGTAGACATTTGTCTTTTTCACCTAGGAAGGACGTAAAGGTTTGAGATCTCCCGGTTGGGATATCTTTCATGCAAGGTGGTCTAGTATTTTTGAAAAATGGGGTGGTAGCATTTTGAAACAGTATTTTGGTGGTTGCTTCACAAAACGCCCCGTTTTTTGCGCTCAGAAAATAGAAAATGGCTTTTCCGTGCGACGAAAAGGAAAACTTTCTCCTGTAGCATTATTTGCCATCCCAAGATGCACATTCATGCATAATATGGGCACAAACTATGTCGCAATTATGCACATAACATTTGTCATTTGGACCGAAAGCCATAAAACATCGAACATGATAAGTCATTTTGTGAAGATTTTTTGAGACATAATCAATATACCAAGTTTGGTATTTTTCCTTGCAACTATGTCACATAATATGACACCACACGAAGGATTTACATTGTTTGGACCGTTCTTGAATTTCTTATGCCCATTTCAAAATTTTCCTGTTTCAAACTATGGTCAAAACGGTGGGCATGAAGATAGGGATGAGCCTCATTAAAACTTGCATTGCATCTCTAAAGAAACATCATATTATGAGTCTAAAAATGATTTTTTCAGAAAATCATGAGCGTTAGATCATGTATCTGTAGTTCAAACCGGACCCACTTCCTATCGATTCGGTAGACATTTCTCCTTTGAACCTAGGAAGGATGGAAAGGTTTGAGATCTCTCAGTTGGGAGATCTTCCATGTAAGGTGGTCTAGTATTTTTTGAAAAATGGGGTGGTAGCATTTTGAAACAGCATTTTGGTGGTTGCTTCACAAAACGTCCCATTTTTAGCGCTCGGAAAATGGAAAATGGCTTTTCTGAGTGACGAAAAGGAGAACTTCCTCATGCAACATTATATGCCATCCCAAGATGCACATGCTTGCACAATATGGGCATAGTATCACAAACTATGTCGCGATTCTGCACATAACATTGGTCATTTGGACCGAAAGCCATGAAACCTCGAACATGATAGGTCATTTTGTGAAGGTTTGTTTTGAGACATAATCAATATACCAAGTTTGGTATTTTTCCTGGTAACTATGTCACATAATATGATACCACGCGAAGGATTTACATTGTTTGGACCGTTCTTGAATTTCTTACTCCCGTTTCAAAATTTTCATGTTTCAAACTATGGTCAAAACGGCGGGCATGAAGATAGGGATGAGCCTCATTAAAACTTTCATTGTATCTCTAAAGAAACATCATATTATGAGTCTAAAAATGTTTTTTTCAAAAAATCATGAGCGTTAGATCATGTACCTGTAGTTCAAACCGGACCCACTTCCTATCGATTCGGTAGACATTTCTCCTTTGAACCTAGGAAGGATGGAAAGGTTTGAGATCTCTCGGTTGGGAGATCTTCCATGTAAGGTGGTCTAGTATTTTTGAAAAATGGGGTGGTAGCATTTTGAAACAGCATTTTGGTGGTTGCTTCACAAAACGTCCCATTTTTAGCGCTCGAAAAATGGAAAATGGCTTTTCCGAGTGACGAAAAGGAGAACTTCCTCATGCAACATTATATGCCATCCCAAGATGCACATGCTTGCACAATATGGGCATAGTATCACAAACTATGTCGCGATTCTGCACATAACATTGGTCATTTGGACCGAAAGCCATGAAACCTCGAACATGATAGGTCATTTTGTGAAGGTTTGTTTTGAGACATAATCAATATACCAAGTTTGGTATTTTTCCTTGCAACTATGTCACATAGTATGACACCACGCGAAGGATTTACATTGTTTGGACCATTCTTGAATTTCTTATGCCCGTTTCAAAATTTTCCTGTTTCAAACTATGGTCAAAACGGCGGGCATGAAGATAGGGATGAGCCTCATTAAAACTTGCATTGTATCTCTAAAGAAACATCACATTATGAGTCTAAAAATGATTTTTTCAAAAAATCATGAGCGTTAGATCATGTATCTGTAGTTCAAACCGGACCCACTTCCTATCGATTCGGTAGACATTTCTCCTTTGAACCTAGGAAGGATGGAAAGGTTTGAGATCTCTCGGTTGGGAGATCTTCCATGTAAGGTGGTCTAGTATTTTTGAAAAATGGGGTGGTAGCCTTTTGAAACAGCATTTTGGTGGTTGCTTCACAAAACGTCCCATTTTTAGCGCTCGGAAAATGGAAAATGGCTTTTCCGAGTGACAAAAAGGAGAACTTCCTCATGCAACATTATATGCCATCCCAAGATGCACATGCTTGCAAAATATGGGCATAGTATCACAAACTATGTCGCGATTCTGCACATAACATTGGTCATTGGACCGAAAGCCATGAAACCTCGAACATGATAGGTCATTTTGTGAAGGTTTGTTTTGAGACATAATCAATATACCAAGTTTGGTATTTTTCCTTGCAACTATGTCACATAATATGACATCACGTGCAGGATTTACATTGTTTGGACCATTTTTGAATTGCTTATGCATGTTTCAAATATCTTTAGTACGGGTTGAAGAAACCAACCGGGACTTAAGGGGTTGCGGCAGGTTAGGGACGATGCGAGCATGTTTAGTCCCGGATGGTGTCTCCAACCGGGAATAAAGGTTCATGTTTAGTCCCGGTTGGAGACACAATCCGGGACTAAACATGGGTGGTGACACTATTTCAGTGGGTGGCGGCACTATGTCAGTGAGCGGCGACACTATGCCACTAAGTGATGACACTATTTCGGCTGGTGGCAGCACTATGACAGGGTGAGTGTCGACATTATGTCGTGATTGTCGACACTATGTCGTGCTGCTTAATCTATAAATAGGCATCCTTGTGAAGTTATCAACTGCAAACAAGATGGCGTGTGAGAGAATGGACAACACTATGGCCATTTCTATGGAGATGCCTAAGGATCCAGTCCTCGGGCATATCCATATTACTGGTCATACATGCACTCCCTAATATGTAAATTAGTTAGCTCCCAGGCATATTGATCTAGTTAGAGAAGTTATAAACTTTAATATGGTGTGTGAGAGCAGTGACAACACTATGGCCAGCTCTGTGGAGATGCCTAAGGATCCGGTCCTCAGGCATCTCCACATTGCTGGTAATAGAGGCACTCCCTAATATGTGAAACTAGTTAGCTCCCTAGCACAAGAATAGAACAACATATTCATAGTTTGGTAAAGTCGTAATAGGAAACGGTCCATTAGTCCCGATTTACTAACTAGGACTACAGAATCCGGACTAAAGGGCCCCCTTTAGTCCCGGTCCAGCCACAAACCGGGACTAACACTCAAGATATTTATTAATATTAAAAAACTAGGACTATAGAATCGGGACTAAGGGTGTGTTTGGATTGTGACCAAACTATACCTTACCAATTTTTTGTCTATGACCAAAAATTTGGTGTGTGTTTGGATGGTTGCCAATTTTTTGTTTTGCCAATACCCCAGTACCAACTTTAGTTCTGTTTTTTAGCCAATGTTGGCCAATTCATGGGCAAGCAAGACATCAACCAAAATTTTGGCTAGCCAAATATTTGGTAGGGCAAACCTGGGCATAAACCAAACAGACCCTAAAGACCCCGCTTAGTCCTGGTCCAGCTACAAACAGGGACTAACACTCAAGACATTTATTAATATTAAAAAAACAGGACTACAGAATCGGGACTAAAGGCCCCCCTTTAGTCATGCTCATATCTAGCCCTATAGTACATAGCTTCAGGGTCATCTTCGTCTTCGTTCCTAGGAGCACGCGGCTGAATCCTCAGCCCAGCCATAGCATAATCCAGGGGCACCTGCCACTCTGTCCTCGGATTCACGACACGTGAGGGGTGGAGATCCTGGATGATGACACCGCTATGCCCGCGGCCTTCACCACCGCCACCCTTCTTGTGACTCTATGGAGGGTCAAAGTGCGAGCACTACATGCGAGGATGATCTCCCTAGGCGATGTAGCGTACCATGCCGATGATAGTAGGGTTCGCCCACCACAGACGGCGGCCGGCTTTGTTGTGGTTCACCGGGGGTGGACCGTCACCCTCGTACTTGGCGAGCTCCATTTCCCTCCGATTAGTGAAGAAGGCATTCCAGGTGTCGTAGTTGTCGGGATCCCAATGGGATCCATCCACTGCTCCCACGTGAGCTCGAGGTAGAAGTGGACCACCTGGCGGGAGGAACCTTGAGGCACAGGAGGGATAGGAACCCCTCCAGCGCTCAACATCAAGTCAGTAGGCAGCCGATAGCCCAGGGGCATGGGTAGCTGGAGGCGCACAACGCCTCGATTTCCTCGAGAGTCAGAATGGCCCAATATGCGGTGTCCACTGTTGTGAGAGAGGAAGGTGTGGGTGTGTGGATATCCATGGCACGTCCGGCCTAGATATAGAGGGAAAGTGCGGGAAAATATGGCGGGAAATATCTTTAGTCCCGGTTAGTGGCTCCAACCGGGACTAAAAGCCCCGGTTAGAGGGAAAGGCGGGAAAACAAACGATTAATAGTTTGACAAGTTAGAATAATTATTTATAAAACAGAAAATGGATTTGTATTACTTATTCAAATTCAAGCACTTTTTATGTTGAAAGTTTAGTGAGATTCAAAAATATGCAAAATATAATAGTTAATGCATTTTTTAATTGAAATTGGCAAAAATGGTTAATAGTTTGACTAGTTAGAATAATTATTTTATAAAATATAAAATGGATTTGAATTAGTTGTTCAAATTCAAGCACTTTTTATGTTGAAAGTTCAGTGAAATTCAAAAATATGCAAAATATAATAGATAATGCATTTTTAATTGAAAATGGCAAAATGATTAATAGTTTGACTAGTTAGAATAATTATTTTATAAAACATAAAATGTATTTGGATTACTTATTCAAATTCAAGCACTTTTTATGTTGAAAGTTTAGTGAGATTCAAAAATATGAAAAATATAATAGTTAATGCATTTTTAATTGAAAATGGCAAAATGGTTAATAATTTGACTAGTTAGAATAAAAATTTATAAAACAGAAAATGGATTTGGATTACTTATTACATTTAAGCATTTTTCATGTTGAAAGTTTTCTCAAATTTATAAGTATGTAAAAACTGTATAATTCAAATGTTTAAAAAAACAGTACAGCGCACGCTAGTTTTGGCTGAGCGTGCCCAATTTTTGGGCTTTTGTCCCAGCCCAACTCATCATTCGGGACTAAAGGCTGTGCAGCGCACGCTGGTGCCCGAAAAGCCCCCTTTAGTCCCGATATGTTGCACCAGTCGGGACTAATGACCCTCTTTAGTCCCGACTGGTTCCACGCACCAGGAGTAAAGGGGTGTATTTATACGTGACCTCTTCCCCAGTCGAATCCACCGACTAGGACTTGGAGGCTGTCGACGAACTACAGCGCCCGCTAGGTTGCCCAAATTCCCCGCGACGGCCGCCACCACCACCGCGCCTCCTCGTACCATCGCGTCGGCCGACACCGCCACCTTCGCCGCGTCGGCCGGCACTACCACCCTTCCCGCACCCCTCCCCACGCTGGCTGCCACTGCCACCCTTTGTCACCAGCCGCCACCGCCCCTCTCTGCGTCGGCCACCACCGCCTCCCTGCAAATCGTGAGGTCCTTGCAAATATGCATTTTTAGAAAATAGGAAATATGAAATAAATAGGAAATAGAAAATAGAAAAATAGGAAATAGAAATATTTTTTAGTTGCATTTATGTTTCAAATATATGTGTAGCAATATTTGAAAGAAAAAGAAATAGGGAAAATAGGAAATAGGAACTAGAAAATTAGGAAATAGAAATATTTTTTAGTTGCAAATATGTGTGTAGCAATATTTGAAAGAAATAGAAATAACATTTTATTATTGCATAGGATTATTGCATTTTTAGTTGCAAATATATTTTAGTTGTGTATTTTAGAGTATAAAATAGGAAATTTAAAAATATATGTGTAGCAATATATTTATTGATCTTATTTTAGTGTAGAAAATTTTAAGTTGTGCATTTTTAGTGGCATTTTTAGTTGCAAATATATGTGTAGCAATATTTGTGTCCAAATATATGTGTAGAAATATTTGTGTTGCAATAGAAATATTGTGTGCAAAAGTAGGATTTTTTTTGCAAATGTAAATATTGTGTGCAAAAATATTGTGTGCATTTTGCAAATATTGTGTGCAAATACATTGGCAAATAGGATTTTTTTTGTTATGTTCAAATATTGTGTGCATTTTGAAATAATTGTGTGCATCTCGCATTTTGCAGAAACTATGGATCCACCTAGTCCAATCCGTAGAGACCTAGGACAAGAAGAAATTATCGAGGATATAATCCACGACGCTGATCCATCTAAATCTCCCTCGAGGTATATGAACCCATCCGGTGAGGGAGAGGAGGTCGAGCAAAGAGAGGGAAAGCCGTCGGCTCCCATGATGGAGGAGCCGACTCCGATGATGGAGGAGCCAACAACTACGATGATGGAGAGTTGTTGGAGAAGCCGATGGACCCTTAACGAAGACCGACGAGGTATATATATGATGTCCGGTGATCACTAGATATATGATGTCCGGGAGGAGATGTATATACCGAGTTGTATATATATATTATATTGATGAAATTTTCTTGTCTTAGGCCTCCACATCGATCAAAAATTCCAAACGAGGCCCGACTAAAAAGTTGGATGAACGTACGAATTATACAATTACGGCGGTATCAGTATAGGGCGAACCGTTGGAACCCGAAAAGGCTAGAAATGTATTTGTACAACAATACAGAGTTATGGTTAGGGATCGCATCTTGATCACCGTTCGAGAGTGGCATAAGCCCAAAGGGGCGAAAGAGAGTGAGTATGTCGCCGAAAGGTATAAAGAGGGTCTTTGGAATGACCTCGTGGCACATTTCACCCTGCCAGAATATGAGGATGACGCCGACATAGCTGCATTGAGAAATAAAGTCAAGGAGTGGACTCTTAAGAAGATGGTTGAAATATTCCGGAACTAGAATAAAGCATTATGGCTAAAGTATCAAAAGGACAAGACTTCTCCAAAATTTGAAGACTATCTAGCAAAGCAGCAGCCTTACTGGGATGCATTTGTGAAGTAGAAGAAGTCACAACCTGCTAAGAAAAAGTCAAAAAAATAAGAAAAATGGCTCGAAAAAGAAATATCACCATCACCTAGGGCCAGAGGGCTACGCGAGTGCCATGCCAAAGTGGGATAAAAAAGAGAAAGAGCTGCCTGCTAAAGGGATCACTCCAAAAACAATACGTGAAGAATGGGATTTGAGGGAAAAAAATTCGTTCCTTGGGCATGGGAGTGAGTATGAAGATATTATAGGAGACCTTGTTTGCAGTGACGGGATTAGGATACCTAGGGAGACATGGCAGAGAGTGGTGAAAGAAATTAAAGAGGGAAAAACAAAGTTCTATCCTGATAGAGAGAAGGACTTGCTGACAAAGGTCCTGGGGAACGATGAACACGGAGTACAAGTACAATGCCTTGGCCTAGTTATACGTGGGAGATTGGGTTTCCCAAAGACAAAGGTACTTACAGAAGCCGAGAGAGATCAAAGAGGCGACGGGAGGAGGAGGGAGACAGGTTCAACCGGTTGCTAGCAAGAATTGAAAAGCAGCAGCATATTGACGAACTTAGAGGAGTAGCGCGCCTACAAGATCATGCACTCGATATTACCGCCAGCCCATCTCAGCGGAGAAGCGGCATGGCTGAATCGGAGGTCCCAATCTGATGATGCACGGATGATATATGGCGGTCCCGGATATCCCGTGGATGGAATTAAGGAGCAGATATCTTGTGAGCTCCATCAGAAGGTGAAGAACATATCCGTGAAGGTGGCGGTCGAATGTGCTTTACCTTTTCCACCTAACGCATGATGGCATGGCCATGAGATTTCAGCTGGCTATGCTAAAGTCGGGGTGGATGAAATCGTAACGGGATGGGACTCAATGGAGCTTGACATTCCTGAACCTGAAGGTGCGAAGAAACTCGGAGAAGAACTGAGTGGTATCATTCTATGCGACAAGAAAAACATTAAGCTTTTTGGCTTGGCGCCAATGCCAACACCTTCTCCGAGTTGTCGCAGGTCACCTTCACCTCCATCATCTCCAAGAAGCCCACCCTATGACTACGAACACCACAACGTGAGTCCATCTCGATCTCCACCGTAGGTTGAGCCGTCTTCGCTACCCTCTAAGGACAATAAGAGGAAGCTTGCTCTGTCAATGAGTACTAACCGACGCAGCAACCCAAAATGACAAATTTTGCCTCTTCCAAGAGTACCTCATAAGAATCTTTCCATCAGACCTTACGATCGTACTGACGAGGAAAAGGCAGTGATCGCAAAGGCCCAATGTGATGCGCATTTTCAAAAAAAGAAACATGAGCCCGACCCAGTATACACCAAGAAGCAAAAGAGTATGCACTTGATTTTCTGAACACAAAATCGCAATATGAGTTGAACCATAAGCCAGATGACTATCTACGCATACTTCGGAAGGAAGTGAAGAAGAGCAAATCAAGTAGAAGTGCAAGCAAAATAAAATCAAGTAAAAGTGCAAGCAGGAAAAGAAGGGACGTTTCCTAGCTGGGAGAACAGTACGAACAATCGATCCCACCCATCAAGGTGTTATCAAAAGACGTTCCCCAGCTGATGTTGCAGGATATGGAAGAATCTATGAGGTTGGCAGCCTCTATGGGTGTGAGTGTTGCTAAATTGCTAGGTTCCCAAGACGACAAGTTACCCAAGTCTGATGTAGTCCCTAGATATGTCCCAGGGATGAATTTGGTCAGCAAGGAGAAGTTGCAACAACTACCAACACAAATGCAGAATCTCCATGAATGTTACTTGAGAGTCGTAAAGAAGGACAGAACAATGATCATAGCGAAAGTCCCAATTGAGTACTACTTCCGGGCCGAAGAGATCCATGTTGAGTTTCAAAAACTCTTCCAGTTATACAATTTTGACGCCCTCGACAAATCTCTCATGAGTTGTTGAATTCATTATCTACATATAAGTTGTTTAGTTCATTGCATGTAATTATCCTTATTATATCATTTTGCACTCTATTATTATGCAGAATGAAGATCGAGTAATGTAAACGAAGGACATTCTATGGTGTTGGGTTAATTGACCCATAGAGACGCTAACGCAAAAAAAAAACCTTCTAAGGTTTCTAATGGAGTAAAATTTCTGTGACCACATACTGTTTCCTTACAATTTCAAGCGAGGGTCTTACTCTGTTTTACACATCCACTTTTGCTTACTCGATGTTAAGTGTAACTGATGAGTTACTAGTGTATATATAAACGTGTATAGGTTTCACTGAATTTTACTAGACATTCAACTTGATAAGGGAATAGTTGAACTCATGGACCCATTAAAGAGACACATGGAAGAGTTCCGCAGTATGCAGGACATGCTCCAGAGGTATTTTTCGCGCTATATCAGTCTCTTTCGTTGATTTTCTGAGATATCAGGTAATGAATAACTCATTCATTTATTTTATTTCCCGAGCAGGATTTGGAACCTGTTCAAGTGTGAGGTTACACGTTCCTTTAGTGAGAAGCCGACGTTTACTCCGATCTCGGTAAGTAGTATGTGATATGTTCGTGCATCTCTTTACTTCTAGTTTTAATACAATTATGATGCTAGATTATTATTTTGGTTGAATTCTATTCTCGTAAAGTGCGCGAGACAGCCTCCAGGGATGAATCTATGTGGATACTATGTTTGTAAATTCATTCGCACGTTTACCACTGAGCATAAAGATTATAGAGTCAACGTAAGCAATACATTCGCAATATTATTTTATTATCGTCATTTTTTGTTATCATGATTGATATTTATATTGATCTTCTTTCTTTATATAGTTCAAGAGCATGCGGGATCATCTTCTAGCGGAGCAACGCGTACTAGTAATTGTAGAAAACTGGCAAAAAATTTATTAAAAGAGATGGTAGACGACGCCAGAGAATATAGTATGAATAGGCGCTACTGATCTCTATGTAATCGAGTAGACGGGCTCTAGTCCCGGTAATTATGATCTCTATTTAACTATCAAAATTGTATATATTTGTATACTCGATCGTAAGACAAGTTATATATCTTATATATGCACGAACGTCTATGGTATGTGTTAGCGTAGAAATATTTAAAAACTATTTTGAAATAAAAAAAAGAAAGAAATAAAAGAATACAAAATAAATTCTCTACCGCGGCAGATAATTATTTGTCGCGATCCGTAACACCAACCGAGACAACTAGGGGTGCACCCCGCGCGTCGCGACTGCCACGTGGAGGACCATTTGTCCCGACTGTTAACCGGGCCGAGACTAATGGCTAGGCCTTTAGTTTCGCTTGTCCAGTCTCGGTTTGCCAACCGGAACAAAAGCCCCTTACGGGCCGGGACTAGAGGCTCCTTTTTCACTAGTGCAAGAACATCAATCATGCACATACACTATTAGGAAAAGGCTTAGATCTGGCACCAAAAATGGCTACCACCATCCTGACCGAAAATTTGATCCAATTTGTGAATGTGCCGGCGACCATTGCGTTGGTGGTAATAGCATACCTTCGGCGCACAACCTTGATACCCCAGTGGTAGTTAGACTACCACCGGCTCATACCACCTTGGTGCACCGGCAATATCCTTGAATTAAGAATATAAAATATAAAATGCATAATTTATATATTTATATATTTTTCCAAAAATTTAAAATATTTGAATTGTTTCACCCTTTAATCGCACATGGAATGTCTTTAACTCCAAGCAGTCTTAATCTTAGGTCAAATTGCTCTCTGGTGATCAAATTTCCGGTAGGTCATAAATCCTCACATTGCTCTGATTCTAGCACGCTTAACTTCCGAGTTCCTTCCAAATGAGTTTTTGACAAATATATATTGTTAATATTAGTATCCTATCAATTCTAATAACCCTTAGGCCATGATGTCACATTTCTTTATTTTTTGAAATACAAACAATTATTTAAATAAATAACAACGATTAAGTAATAATAATCTTGAATTCAAATAACAATAAAATGAATTTTACTATTTTTTCCTTTTCCATTTAATATGGAATAATTCATATATTTAAATCCATAAATCGGAATTTGACAAATAATATGTATAAATCGATCAAAATATGAGAGAAATCTAAATATGAGATCCATATCATTTTTTGCATCATACATCATGTATTTCTAATAGTGTACTACAAGGTTTTCAAAATAAAATTCATTTAATAGTGTCAAAATATTTAAAAACTCATCTCAAAAAATCCCTTTTGAATTTCAGGATTCTAAAAATTTGGTAAACAGCCAAACGTTGTTGAAATTGGATATAACATTTCGCATAGATGATTTTTCATATACTTCTTTTCGATCCGATGTTGTATGCAAAATTTATGGACGTTTTACCGGAACATAAAGTTTTTTAAAAAAAATATGTCGATATTCGTGTTTGTTAATTTTCCTTATAACTAAATCATGCAACATAACTACATCACAAAGGATTTTCAAATTTGATGTTTTACCATTTTCTTATAGTTTTTCTAAAACTGAAAAAAGGTGATCCAACTTTGGTAACAAGTATACCGGTGGCGCTGAACTCATAAACCCTGGTGATACTTCTATTGGTGGCGCCGAAGTAGCATGCCGTTGAAAAATTGAAAGACCCAGCGGCATACGAAAATGAATCCCGAACAACTGATAGTCTTCACCAGTCAGACACATTGAATTCCTATCGAATCTTATTCAATGCGAAATATATTCAATTTAGAACATTTTATTCAAATCTTAAAACAGATTATAACTGATTAAAAATATTTAGCCAAATCTAATTCCTAATCTAATCTAACTAGGAACTGCAGGGACAGTAGTTGGCGTGTTCGCCGGCTGTCCCCTTGCAATTGTTGTTGCCGCCGGCGGGCGATCTATGGTGCGCCCGCCGCCGCACTGCACAAGTTCCTCAAGGCCCGAGCGGCATCGTTACCGTTGGCGCATCATCGTCGCTGAGCTCGACTACGGCCCTTCCAATCCCGTGACACCGACCCGTTGCGGCGATGTAGCTGAGTGCTCTGCCGTGGCTAACCGACACCCTCGCCGTGGCTGCTTGGACGACGATTGGTTGGCGAAGTCGTTCCTCCACGCGACTCCATGAGCTCGAACAATGGCCGCGGCATCCTCGCACCGGCGTCCGCCGTCGTTTTCCCTCTGAAAGGGTAAGATGGTTAACCTAGAGGGGGGCGAATAGGTTTGTAAAAAAAATCTTTTGCAAGCTGTAGGCTTTGCATAATATATGTTTTCCTAAATGCAAACTAAGTGAGGCGATCTATATGATGATGCAAGATACTTCAAGCACAAAGGCTATCACAAAATAAACAACACAAGTAAAAGGTTCGTTTTAGGAATAACTAAAGCATGCCGGAGACGAAGATGTATTCCTTTATTCACTTCCTTGGAGAAAGCTATGTCACGTTGGGGAGGTGTGAGATCCCATGAAGAAATTTCCAAAGCCATGAAGGGCACCTTATCTTCGAGCATATTCCGATAAAGAAATAGCTCACTTACTCATGGTAGATTTTAAAATAGTCTTCAAACCCTCACAAACTTTCCACGGGACAAATCACAAGCCGAAAGCCTCCGGACGACCCTAGCCTCCTAGGGTCTCCCAAGAACCCGAGAGTCACTAGTACCGAACCCTTACTTAGAGGCGGTTACGCCCATAGACCTCAACCGGTTTCTTATTCCGGCTTAAGCGCAGTCTCTAAGAGCGCATCAACCCAAGCCGGTTTGTCGTTTCCCCTCTAAAAACTACTACCTCAGGCGATCAAAATTTTCAACCGTCTTCAATATTTCTACTCTTTGAGACGTCTTGGTGTCTCCAGCTATCTCAAACTTTGTATGGATGTTATCGCCTCTAAGTACTACTACCTCGGACGATCGAAACTTACAACCGTCTTCAATATATTTCTACTCTTTGAGACGTCTTGGTGTCACCGGCTATCTCAAACTTTGTATGGATGTTATCGATTTGTCTTGGTGTCTCCAGCTATCTCAAACTGTCAGTTTATCTCTTCTGATTTGACCCCCTTGATAGTTTTTTCCTAGATCCGCCCCTGGGATTAGCTCTAGCTCACTAGAGGCGGTGACGGTGACTAAAACTGACAGAGATCGGTACTATGGAACCTGCTGTAAAAGGTCGGTTCTGTACTTCTGGATTTCGTAAAAAAAAAATTAGAGCAATTTGAAACGATGTACTCAATGTGCTACCCTGAGCACCTTGTGTTAGCCTAATACTGTTGCGTTATTTTTTTTTACATGGAACCATCCATATTTAATTTTGTTTTAGAAAAGAACCTTCCATGTTAATTAACAGGACACTGACATGGATGTTTGATCGTGTGCATGATGTGTCATGTTGAGGTCAGAGAACATAGAAGGAATGTACCTCACTCATTCCAGGAATATAATAATGTTCCCTTGTGAGAGCTGCTTGCTTGTGAAGTACTATATGAAGATAACAGGATAAGTCAGGGACGTCCCCCAACCTCTGTTGTTTCAGCTTTGAAACTGGTCATGGACGTACTTAATCTGTTTGGCATCTCTGTCTCTATTTTGACGACAGCGACGCACGAAAACAGGAACAGCAACAACGTCTCTTGGCCGAGGCTGAA
This sequence comes from Avena longiglumis, assembly GCA_030063025.1. Classification (NCBI taxonomy): domain Eukaryota; kingdom Viridiplantae; phylum Streptophyta; class Magnoliopsida; order Poales; family Poaceae; genus Avena; species Avena longiglumis. Next base: position 19,279,753 of record CP125975.1, read on the forward strand.
AGTAAGATACTCCTTATGTAAGATTTACTCATCAGCTGGCATCATCTCTGAGTGTCGAGATCATGAATTTCAGCCCGTTTTAGCTTGCTGCTACCTGCCCCGCTTCAGTGAGATCGATGGTCGAGCGACTTCTGTGTTGGCTGCAAGATCTTCTCCAATCGGACGCAAAGGTCAGAGATCAAAGGTTGTACCTACTAGCGTACTTATTCTATAGATCGAGCTGTCGCGTGTGTAGCTCCTTACAAGGAAGACTGGAAGACAGAGGTCAGTCAGTCGTCGGAGCCTCACAGTTTTGTGTGTGGATGCAAGTGGGATCCCCAAAGTCCCACTGCCAAAACTTTTAACAGGAAATAAAAAAAGAACTAATATAAGTAAGTGTGGTCTTAGTGGGATCCCACTTGAGAACGTTCATCAACCATAGAAACAACCGCAAGTATGTTCCGATTTAATGAGGACCGAAGGTCTTCGTCTTGGAGAAAAGCAGACGGCGGCTCTTTTATTTTAGATGAAGACGACGACTCAGCTTCACCTTCTTCAGAATTGCGGCGTATCTTCTTCTGAATCTTCAGGCTAAGACAATGCCCGACCGCGAACAACTGAGTTGTTCTCTAAAGTTTCCATTTTAAGAAAATCATACGGCCGTACATACGTAGTATATATGTTACAACAATGGTAAGAGAAGTGATTAGCATATCTTGACCACCAAAAAACATTGGCTGCTGCGACTTGGCGGGGCGAGGCGGAAAATGGGAGTTGCAGCGGTGGTGGCAGGCATCACCAGCCCCCACTCTACGCCGCCGGCGGCAGAGGTTTGAATTGCGGCAATTTTTAGTCGCCAAGGACGGGGTTCTAGTTCTCCGCTTACCATTGATCGATCATCGGTGCAAGTAAAGTCCTTTTGTTTCCACCGTGCAGTGAAAGAAGTGGGCAATTTTGTCCCATAGGAATGTAACAACCATATACAAATCATAGATGTAGAGAACATTTCTATAAAGACTATAACATGGAAACTTTCGTCAACAACTATAAATATTTATGTTGCTTATCTTTTTGTTTAGTGTCACAAATGCACAACTAAGGGGTAAAAAGTGGAATTCACTCTTAATTTTGTAACATATAATAATATTAGTTGTTAATTTTTTGTAGACTCACAACCCTTGGCGTATCTCATATTCATAGATTTTTTGAACTTTCTTGAACATCAGGATACAAAATCACCACAAGTTATTCGGGCATGGTTCTGATTTTTTTTTTTTGCGAAAACATATTTAAGTGTTTGTTGTCAGATTTTAATCGGACTCACAATACAAATCCACTTATCTGATAGGTTCATTTTAAACCACCTTACAAAATTTAGTGCTTGGTTTAGATGGTTTTGGAATTAGTATTCAAGTCAGATCAAACATGGATTTCTCTCTCACTACTGGTTCGTGACTAAGGTTAAGCAAGCGATCGAGCGGTGGCTTAAAAACCTCATATAGGGTTCCGTTCCCCTCATTGCTGATGTCGTTGGCCCGTCCGTCTTCGGTAGCCTTGGAGGTGTGGCGGACCATAGCCTCTCGCTGGCAGGGTTTTTGTTTTTTGTTTAGGTTGTTTTTATGTCTTTTTGGAATAATGAGGTGATGTCTACATCCGGAAGTTAGAATAAGGTCCTTCCCTTCCTATCCTCACTCCGGTTGTGTGTATAGCATCGGTGGAAGGTGTGTGTACTTGTGTGTCTGGCAGATCTCCTGGGGTATAGTAGGATTTCGTGTTCGTTTGTGTTATTTCAGGTCATTTTATTCCGATATACGGATATCATCAGAACCGACGGTTGTTGCCCTAGTGTGTTGGTCCTATGGGCTCATAGCACGGCGACTTCTCGTCTGTCTACCACAACAAGCTCTATAAAACTAGTTTTGTCCGGCTCCGGTGATGGAGGGGCGGGGATGGCGGCACGCCATCTGTTCGCATTAGTGTTTGTAGTTGTCACTAGGTTTTCAATGCACCTTTGCACTATTTATTATTTTTAGGTCTTTTTGTACTGATGTTAATGATTATTAATCAATAAAAGTCCTATTTCTTTTAGCACGTTCGTGATCTAGACGCTATACATGCTATAGCGTGCTATATTTGAAAATAGTGTTCTTAAAATAGCCCGAAAATAAAGGATTTCAACAAGAATAAAGGATATAGTAAAACATATAGTAGATGTTTTAGCGAGAGCAATTATGTTTAACAATCAAGATTTGCATCATATGATTGAGTACTCACACCCCCAATCACATGGTCTTTTAGTAACGAAAAAATAGTGTGTTATATTTGAAACAGCGCTAACAATATGATGTCTTATCACGATATAGCAATGCTACTTTACAAATAGCGTCATAGTGAGCAAAGTCGTGAAACTTTAGCGTGGACTCTCCAAATATACTATAGTGCGCTATTTAGTACGGTATTTTCTCTTTTTCTATTGTTATTAATGGATCGGTGGAATTTTCGTCAAAAAAATTGGACATTTCTCGAATTTATCATATAGCATACATAAGATAAGGTATAGTATGTATCTATGTAAAGTTGGGACTTTCATCCAAAAATTCTGTTATTTGTATATGATAACATTTCTGTACATACATGATGTATTGGACTACACAATTCTCAACAAGAATAAAGAAATATAGGTTTGGCAGGAATTACATTATTTTTTCGGCAGCCCTCATAATTAATGAACGAATATTCTATGTCTCGCTTCTAGCTCCCTCGACCGGTTCCTAGATATAGGCACCTACTCCACGGAGTAGCAACATTCCTTGAAGGACTGAAGATTGTGCTGGAAGACGGGCACAAATGCGTCCACGCTGCCGTCGCCGATGTAAGATGGCACGATGAAGAGCATCCCCTCCGTCGGAAAGTAGGACGGCATGAAATAGCTCGGGCTCCCCGTACCGAAGTCCAGCTCGTAGAACGGGAATGTCAGCCAGCTGTCCACCTCGACGTCCGGGCACAACACGTCCTTGCACACGGCGCTCGGCAATAGCCCTTCCTTCTCGGCGGCGCCGGAGGTCGCGAAGTCGATGAAGGACTTGAAGTAGGCGCCGTCCACCCTGGCCACCTCGTCGTGGATCACCTGCGCGGCGTGCTTCAGCGGCCGGTTCAGGAGGTCCCCCGCCGTGTCGCGCGGGAACGCCCAGAGCACCATGTTTCCGAAGTACTCCGCCGGCTTGCCGAGCCGGTGGCGCCCGTCCACCGACAGCCTGATCGCCGAGGTCTCGTCGGAGTTGAGGCCGCGGGCACGGGTCATGGTGCGCCAGAGGTGGGCGAGGATGGTCTCGAACCGGCTGAACGGCCGGCCGCGTCCCACCGACGCGTTGACGCGGAGACGGGCGATGAAGTCCTTGGTGAAGTGCGCCTTGTGGATGACGATGTTGTCGGCGGCGCCGTCACCGTGGTGGCCAACGACGTCGTCGGTGGGCGACGGCCAGTGGTACTCCCTGTTGCGGTGGTCATGCTCCGGGCGAGGTGGCGACCGGGGCTTAAAGAGGTCCTTATGGTGGTGCACGGGCGGGGGACCCATGTGCAGCCCCCTGGTTGCATTGCCCCAGGCGACGAGGAAGTTGCTGGTCGCGTGGCCATCGGCGGCGACGTGGTTTGACGTGAACCCGACGACGAGGGACCCGCACCGGAACCGCGTGAGCTGAATCAGCACCACCTCCTCCAGATCCCCCTCCAGGTCAGGGTGCAGCTTCAGCAGCTCCGGCGTGGGCTTGGCCGGCGCCATGTCCACCAGGTCTGCGTCCACGGATGCCTCCACGAGACGCACACCGCGATCGTTGAGGATGAATGAGGGAGCGCCGTCGTCGGGGTTGACGCCGATCTGGCCGGCGAAGGGACGGTACTGGGCGAGGACCGCTGCCAGTCCCTTCTGGATGGCGGCCGTGGAGGGGGCCGGCGCTGCGAAGGCGTAGATGATGGCCATCTGCATCCGAAACGTCACCATGTCGAAGATGGACAGAGGGATGTACTCGGTGGCTGGTGCTGCACCGGCATTGTACGCGGGTTTCACGAGCTTGGAGCTCAAAACCTTCACCTCCATTGCTGTCGTGTCGAGGTACCTCCGAGCCTGCAGCAGGTGGATGCGGTTGCTCTGTCGTGTGGATTAAGTGTGATCGGCGAGACAGGGAGATTAGGGGTTTTGCAACAAAATAAGCCAGCTAGGGGGGATGTTATTAGCTCTAGCTAGGGAGTGAGTGTCGATCGGGTCTTTGTTGCTTGTTCGAAGCGAGGTGTTGTGATATACGATTAGATTGTTTCGTGTGCTAGCTGATATATATAGAGGGCAGTTGGAAAGCGCGGGAACTGGATAGGTGAAACTGAACCACTTCCGTGACGAGTCGATGAAGTTTGCTAATTACGAGCAGAGGTTAGAAAGTTCGAAAAAGAAATTTTAAGTTCAGATAAAAAAAGATCATATACCAGGAGACTTCGTGACCTCGATCGCCGCCTATCATGCGGGTGACATTTGAACGGCTCCTGCCTACAGTGTATGTACCAATGGAAGTACAAACTGTGACACAAGTCTGAACTGCCATAGCTAGCTCATAGCTAATGTACGTGTGTCCAACTGCCTGCAGATGAACTAGATGCCTACTTCAAGTGCATTCGAATAGATTAAGTAGGTACTACCTCCGTCCCATATAATATAAGATTTTTTTAGCAAACTAAAACAGCTTGTTAAAAAAAAATTGTGGAACACAGTGAGTAGCAAGTAAATTGTACCTTTTCTAACTAGCAAGTCAATAGACTGTTCATGATCTCAAGATTGCAGACGGTTTTGCTTATTTCAATCGTGTGTCCAATCGACTTACTTCGTCGGCGTTTTGATTTTTGTACGACTTTTTTCAAGCATCTTCGATAGAAAGGCTCACCGCTCAACTTTTAATGGAGATGGTTTGGTATATAGTAACGACAAGCTGATCAAAAGATGTTTCAGCGCTTTCGACCAGCTAGCACTCGGAATTTAGCACGACCGACATATCGTGTTAAACTTAAGTAGCTACTGTGAGTGGAACCTACTTTCCCAGAAATGTCCGTGTGTGGTGAAGCGCACCAGCTGTGTTGCATGGGGATGTGTAGCGACCGATCACGACTTTGCATCCATCGTCAGTGCTGTCCCCAAGCTACTTGATACTCCGCCGAGATGCCAACGACAAACAAGCCTTGAGATATCCATGTTCAATGTCATTCAATGTCAAACGAAATTCCTCATTCAACTTGAGAAGAAACCTAGCTACTTCTTTCTACCCATATTAGTTGACTTGAATTTGTAAAAATTTAGATAAATCTATATACTAAATAGTGTTTAGATTCATCCAAATCTAGATAAATTTGAGTCAACTAATATGGGTCGGAGGAAGTACTAGAAGAGTATCATCTGTCAATAATTACCCTGGCAAACTTGTTTGACTGAGATCGATCGAGCGGCCGGTTGGTTTACGTGCTTGGTGACTAGCTAGTGAAAAAAAAAGTAGCTAGTGACATGACTAATAATATAATAATGTGCACATACGGCAAATATCGAAATTACCTTTGTGTCATGTGATCATAATATTTTCGTTTCCGTACATTTTACTTGTATTTAGACACGTTTTAATATATACTAGATACATATGAATTTAGATAAATCTTTGACATCGGACGAAAGGAGTACATATATATATCGGTTTGCTAGGGAGCTGCAACTTGTGTTAGTTTCAACATATCTCCTTTTGTTTCGTTCTCTTATGGATAACTAGTAAGAGCAAAGCTAATGAAGATCAACTCGTCCGGGGATTAATGACCGGGGAATGAAAATTCGTAAACTGCAGATTTTTTTCCTGTTTTACTTTTGAAGGTTTCTTATTGGATTGTTTATTGAAAAATACTTGTTAATTATGGTTAGGACATATATCATAACAACCACCAACTGCAATAGTTTAGGATGTTAGGTACATTATTCTATAACTTAAGCTTGAGCGCATGCAAGCGCTGTGAGCCATCGGAGCTGTGAGGTGTGTTGATAAACCCACGATTAGTTATGCAAGGAAGTATCTATTCTATTTCATGTCCATCTCTTAAGTACTGAAATACACGTATGCTGCTTATGCTGCTCACAGAAGATCCAGTTGAGTACATTTTTGACTTTTCATCACATTTTAAGTCTGCATGTCGCATGCAATTTTTTCCACGGTGTAAGCTCCCCCTTCCCTCTATTCTTCAATATTTAAAGCAACCAAGAGACCAAGACCCAGATTCACCCATGATCTTATTTTTTCTTCGATTTGGAGCACATGCAAGATGATATATATTTCACTTTGATCTCTGATTTGCAAGTCATTGGAGCAAGAGTGGTTTCTAAGAGATAGCTTGTTAACATACATCGTGAAAATGATTGCAATGCATTCTGATTGGAACTATTTATGAATTTGGTACGATATGCCGTGTGCAGTTCGACTAAAAATTGTTAGTTCTTCGTTATCGAAACGTATAATTTGTCTCCATGCTACCTCTTATTTTAGATGTCTAAATATGTTGTCAATATATATTGAGGGCATAATGGCTGTACGTATGTTGCTATGAGTTCATTGCAAAAAAAAACTATATAATTCATATAATTTTGTATTTTAGAGTCGTGTACAATGCTTTCCTACTTATGTGTTTTGGCTCCACCATGCATGCTGCCGCTGCTCTTGGGCCTCTCCCGTTTTGTCCCACTTCCTGTGGCCAGGGTGGGTGGAGCACGCTGGCGTGTGGGCGTCCACATGTGCCGCTTCGTGATCAATTCACTCTGCTCCAATCTCTTTTCAGTGGATATTTTTGTGGTTCCTGTTGTATGCGACCTTTTCAGGTTTGTTGTTGTCCTTTTTTCATCCGGCATTGGGGTTGCTTTTCCTTAGGTCTCTCCGGGGGTTGGTGGGGATTAGTCTGCCCCGTGCATGTGATTGTAGACAAGAGCCTTCAGGTCTTGCAAAGGCTTCACCTGCACAACTACAACGGGGAGGTTTAGATTTACGTGAGTCGATAAGGTGAAAATGTCCGAAAACCTGAAAGTGTTATACATAACGGTGGGGGTGCCACGAACAAAAATATATGAAATTTGACCGCTATAGCCACGCCATGCAAAACAAAATATAGACGGCGAGGCGAAGCTCGCCATACCGTCTAGTTGTCTATATACCTAAACCTACGTTACCCTCGAATAGATAGTTTGTAATTTGTACTTAGTGTTTGCCATTGTATGGGTTAACTATATAATAATTACGCTGGCCAGACAAGCTTTTACAGTTTTATTGTTTGCCTAACCAATACTATTTCTGCTTTCATGATTTTCCACAACAGATTATAAAATAATGAAGCATGAGTTCAGTTTACTGTAAGCCTGCGAAGAAGTCAACATAGTACTACACTACTAACCCGTGTGTGCGCTCCCCAGGGCGCTGTCCGGGGAGATCCCATCATACTGCCCAGCCGCACCCATCTCCTGCGCTTCTCGCCGTCGCTGTCGCCGGCCCTCGCCATGGCGGTGGTGGCGGGGCTGGCCGACGAAGGAGGCCTAGGCGTGGTGGTTTTCCGGAGACAGCCCCGTTGGGGCTGCTAGGACGGAGACGGTTGTCGTGTCGACGAGCAGCGGCCAGGGTAGCGCCCCTGGCCGGGGGGGTGGCAGAGGTCCCCTTGGCGGCGCGTGACTGGCGGTTAGGGATGGACTGCGAGTCGGCTCGGGATAAACCCTTGATCTCAATCTAGGTAGATCCCTATGTCGTCTCTCTATCTCCTCGCAGTGTCACAGCCGGTTCCAATGGTGGATCGACCCTACATTGTCGTCTCCTTGCACGCCGCTGGCCATGGCCGTTGGTTGGGCTCGGTGAGGTAGATCCCATAGGTCGTCGACGGGTGGCGTGGGGGCTACCGGTCTGGCTTCGCATAAAGGGGGTTTGGTCCTAGGATCCCTCTCACGCCAAGACGAGGATCTACGAGGATGTTGGTCTTCCTCCTACTGGCTGGACTACCGATTTAAGGAAGGCTCCCCTGGTGAACTCCAATGGACGACATGCCGGAGTTTGCCTGATTGGATGGATTTTGGTCGTGCGCAACCATGTTTTTATCTGGCCATTTGGTTTCAGAGGGAGTGATGTGAAGCTTTTCGGTCTGTTTCCATCAAGGTCATGCCTTTAGTCGCATGGTGAAGTCAGTCGAGGAGAATAACATGGAAGCCGAGGTCTTGGGACCGATAATGGTGGTTTTGAATCCTGGTGGTGATGAGGTTTTGGCTTGGTAATTTGTGTCTTGGTGACGAGGTCTGGGGACCGGTAGTGGTGGTTTTGAATCCTGGGGAGGAGGGTGATCGGTAATCCTAGACTTACGGACGACTTGGCTTATGGAAACGCTACGGAACGAACGTGGCCATGGTTCGTTGGTTAAATTTCTCTCTCTTGCTGAAAAAAGGGAGACGGTTTGAATTTCCACCCCTCTAGGCTATGCCACGATGTGAGTCCGTATGAGATTTATGTAAAATCTATCTGTAGGTGTTGCATTACTCTTCGGATTCAGTTATTTTTCAATGAATCACGGGACATGACCGCTAGCCAACTCATCGGTAAGACTGGTCCGTACTCCTGTAAGTATAGTATTAACTCACGCCTGCGTGTTGTCCGGCCGGAAATCCTATACCTACGGACTAGGCTTACGAAATAGACGTAGCCTGGTATGGTTGGTAAAATATTGGGAACGGTTGTTTTTTCAGCAAATCATGATTTGCCACCGTCCACCACTTCATCGCGTAACCAGTTCCGTAAACAATTTGTCCGTACGCGCATAGCATGATTTCCTGGCTGCTTCATGCTCCGTGGTCTTTCGCCTAATCAGATCGTGTGTATCCAAGGTCATATATATCTATGTATACCGCAGTTGACCTGGGACTGGGAGACCCCGGTCGATCGGTAAGTCCTTGTTTGAGTCTGAGTGCTGTGCTGTCCCATGTTATTGACTAAATGCACACGATTTATCTGGACGACGTGGAGTCCAGAACGGCAGCAGGTAACACTTACCTACTACCATGTGCTCGTGTACACACACTCACACAGGCACACTTTCTGTTGCACACACGCGCGCAACAAAAGGTCGTCATAGCAGGTCGGGTACTATTCAATGTGGTTTTATGGTCGGTAAGTGGTGGTTATAAAAAAGTGTCCATGCATGCTTACGTCCGAACGCGTCTCCTCATTGTCAACTTGCATTGGTCGATGATGATTTCACCGGCCGAGATGAGATGGAGCCAAAGTCGTCTATCCGTTGGCCCGCGACTTCGGCACCTGATATCACCTCATCATCATATATATACCCTCCCACCAATTTGTCTCCACCGAATCATGGAACTAGCTGCAGCGTACGTCAGTCAACTACTCAATTGGATGCGACATTCTATTCGCAAGATGGATATTTCTATTGAGTATTTTTACGGAATATTTCTATTAAGTATTTTTACTAAATGTTTTATCATGTTTAGTTACCAGGTCCATGTATAATAGATATTCTTAGTTCCGATGTGGACGAGAGACACACTACAGGAATGGCTGATCTTGACGTCGGCTACGCCGACGCCAAACGTCGGGGCCCGGCGTAAGACCGCACCGCCAGCCCAACTGGCCAGCCCTCGGCGTAGCCAAGCTGTCGGCGTAGCATACACTACACCGACGGTCACCCTCGGCGTAGTGGCGGCCCTCGGCGTAGCTAGCGGACGCGTGGCACATGCCGGCAGCACGGACGACGCGCTAACGGTGCCGTCGGTTAGGCCGACGGCGACCCTCGGCATAGCATACGCCGACGGCCACCCTCGGCGTACCAGAAACGTACGCCGACGGTCACCCTCGGCGTAGCCTTCTCTATTTTTCATATATTTTGTATTTGCATCTATTATTATTTTTTATTAATTGGATAATTTCGTACCCTCTGAATAGCAGTCTACACGTCCACATGAAATGTCGTTGCGAATCTTCTCACACCCCGAGAAATTTCTATATGTTTGTAAGTGTTATTATCGCATGTGGTTCTCAATAGCACTCACCACGACCACATGAAGTACTTGCATGTGTCCCCCCTCGCATGCATGCGCTCTAACCTAGAGGCGAAGGTTTCGGGCCCGTATAAGGGTGGAATCTCCCCGTCGAGGTGAAACCGGGTAGGATAGTGCCCCAACTTGTGAGCCAACATGGTTTGACATCACCCTATGACCTAAACAAACACAAAACAAGAGAGAGCTACTGGCTGCTACCCATGTCGAGGAACGTCTAGGGGGTAGACGATCCGAGTGTGCACAGAGATCGTGGTTTCACGGAGGAAGACCACGAACATCGGAATGAGATGAAAACTTGCATGTGCCCCTAGCATATGTGTGTGGGTGTGGTGAGAGGTTGATATAGGTGCTTGCATGTGTCCCCCTCGCATGCATGCGCTCTAACCTAGAGGCGAAGGTTAGGACCAGATGAGGGTGGAATCTCCCGTCGAGGTGAAACCGGTAGGATAGTGCCCCAACTTGTGAGCCAACATGGTTTTACATCACCCTATGACCTAAACAAACACAAAACAAGAGAGAGCTACGGCTACCTGTGGGAGGAACGTCTAGGGGGTAGACGATCCGAGTGTGCACAGAGATCGTGGTTTCACGGAGGAAGACCACGAACATCGGAATGAGATGAAAACTTGCATGTGCCCCTAGCATATGTGTGTGTGGGTGTGGTTAGAGGTTGGTATATAGGTGCTTGCATGTGTCCCCTCGCATGCATGCGCTCTAACCTAGAGGCGAAGGTTCGGACCAGTATGAGGGTGGAATCTCCCGCCGAGGTGAAACCGGTAGGATAGTGCCCCAACTTGTGAGCCAACATGGTTTGACATCACCCTATGACCTAAACAAACACAAAACAAGAGAGAGCTACTGGCTACCTGTCGGAGGAACGTCTAGGGGGTAGACGATCCGAGTGTGCACAGAGATCGTGGTTTCACGGAGGAAGACCACGAGAACATCGGAATGAGATGAAAACTTGCATGTGCCCCTAGCATATGTGTGTGGGTGTGGTGAGAGGTTGGTATAGGTGCTTGCATGTGTCCCCCCTCGCATGCATGCGCTCTAACCTAGAGGCGAAGGTTCCGGGCCCGTATAAGGGTGGAATCTCCCCGTCGAGGTGAAACCGGGTAGGATAGTGCCCCAACTTGTGAACCAACATGGTTTGACATCACCCTATGACCTAAACAAACACAAAACAAGAGAGAGCTACGCCGGGCTACCCCTGTCAGAGGAACGTCTAGGGGGGTAGACGATCCGAGTGTGCACAGAGATCAGGGTTTCGCAGGAGGAAGACCACGAGAACATCAGAATGAGATGAAAACTTGCATGTGTCCCTAGCATATGTGTGTGTGGGTGTGGTTAGAGGTTGGTATATATAGGTGCTTGCATGTGTCCCCTCTCGCATGCATGCGCTCTAACCTAGAGGCGAAGGTTCCAGACCCGTATGAGGGTGGAATCTCCCCGTCGAGGTGAAACCGGGTAGGATAGTGACCCAACTTGTGAGCCAACATGGTTTGACATCACCCTATGACCTAAACAAACACAAAACAAGAGAGAGCTACGCCGGGCTACCCCGAGGAACGTCTAGGGGGTAGAGGATCCGAGTGCAGAGATCGTGGTTTCACGAGGAAGACCACGAGAACATCGGAATGAGATGAAAACTTGCATGTGCCCCTAGCATATGTGTGTGGGTGTGGTGAGAGGTTGGTATAGGTGCTTGCATGTGTCCCCTCGCATGCATGCGCCTAACCTAGAGGCAAAGGTTAGGACCAGATGAGGTGGAATCTCCCGTCGAGGTGAAACCGGTAGGATAGTGACCCAACTTGTGAGCCAACATGGTTTGACATCACCCTATGACATAAACAAACACAAAACAAGAGAGAGCTACGCCGGCTACCCTGTCGAGGAACGTCTAGGGGGTAGACGATCCGAGTGTGCACAGAGATCAGGGTTTCGCTGGAGGAAGACCACGAGAACATCGGAATGAGAAGAAAACTTGCATGTGCCCCTAACATATGTGTGTGTTGGTGTGGTTAGAGGTTGGTATATATAGGTGCTTGCATGTGTCCCCCCTCACATGCATGCGCTCTAACCTAGAGGCGAAGGTTTCGGGCCCGTATAAGGGTGGAATCTCCCCGTCGAGGTGAAACCGCAGGATAGTGCCCCAACTTGTGAGCCAACATGGTTTGACATCACCCTATGACCTAAACAAACACAAAACAAGAGAGAGCTACGCTGGCCATGTCGAGGAACGTCTAGGGGGTAGACGATCCGAGTGTGCAGAGATCGTGGTTTCACGGAGGAAGACCACGAGAACATCGGAATGAGATGAAAACTTGCATGTGCCCCTAGCATATGTGTGTGGGTGTGGTGAGAGGTTGGTATAGGTGCTTGCATGTGTCCCCTCGCATGCATGCGCCTAACCTAGAGGCGAAGGTTCGGGACCAGATGAGGGTGGAATCTCCCGTCGAGGTGAAACCGGGTAGGATAGTGCCCCAACTTGTGAGCCAACATGGTTTGACATCACCCTATGACCTAAACAAACACAAAACAAGAGAGAGCTACGCCGGCTACCCCTCGGAGGAACGTCTAGGGGGTAGACGATCCAGGTGTGCACAGAGATCGTGGTTTCACGGAGGAAGACCACGAGAACATCGGAATGAGATGAAAACTTGCATGTGCCCCTAGCATATGTGTGTGTGGGTGTGGTTAGAGGTTGGTATATAGGTGCTTGCATGTGTCCCCCTCGCATGCATGCGCCTAACCTAGAGGCGAAGGTTCCGGACCAGTATGAGGTGGAATCTCCCCGAGGTGAAACCGGTAGGATAGTGCCCCAACTTGTGAGCCAACATGGTTTGACATCACCCTATGACCTAAACAAACACAAAACAAGAGAGAGCTACTGGCTACCCTCTCGGGAGGAACGTCTAGGGGGGTAGACGATCCGAGTGTGCACAGAGATCAGGGTTTTGCCGGAGGAAGACCACGAGAACATCGGAATGAGATGAAAACTTGCATGTGCCCCTAGCATATGTGTGTGGGTGTGGTGAGAGGTTGGTATAGGTGCTTGCATGTGTCCCCCCTCGCATGCATGCGCTCTAACCTAGAGGCGAAGGTTCCGGACCAGTATGAGGGTGGAATCTCCCCGTCGAGGTGAAACCGGGTAGGATAGTGCCCCAACTTGCGAGCCAACATGGTTTGACATCACCCTATGACCTAAACAAACACAAAACAAGAGAGAGCTACGCTGGCTACCTGTCAGAGGAACGTCTAGGGGGGTAGACAATCCGAGTGTGCACAGAGATCAGGGTTTCGCCGGAGGAAGACCACGAGAACATCGGAATGAGATGAAAACTTGCATGTGCCCCTAGAATATATATGTGTGTGGGTGTGGTTAGAGGTTGGTATATAGGTGCTTGCATGTGTCCCCTCGCATGCATGCGCCTAACCTAGAGGCGAAGGTTCGGACCAGATGAGGGTGGAATCTCCCGTCGAGGTGAAACCGCAGGATAGTGCCCCAACTTGTGAGCCAACATGGTTTGACATCACCCTATGACCTAAACAAACACAAAACAAGAGAGAGCTACGCTGGCTACCTCGGGAGGAACGTCTAGGGGGTGACGATCCAGTGTGCACAGAGATCGTGGTTTCGCAGAGGAAGACCACGAGAACATCGAATGAGATGAAAACTTGCATGTGTCCCTAGCATATGTGTGTGTGGGTGTGGTTAGAGGTTGGTATATAGGTGCTTGCATGTGTCCCTCTCGCATGCATGCGCCTAACCTAGAGGCGAAGGTTCGAGACCAGATGAGGGTGGAATCTCCCCGTCGAGGTGAAACCGGGTAGGATAGTGACCCAACTTGTGAGCCAACATGGTTTGACATCACCCTATGACCTAAACAAACACAAAACAAGAGAGAGCTACGCCGGGCTACCCCTGTCAGAGGAACGTCTAGGGGGGTAGAGGATCCGAGTGTGCACAGAGATCAGGGTTTCGACGGAGGAAGACCACGAGAACATCGGAATGAGATGAAAACTTGCATGTGCCCCTAGCATATGTGTGTGGGTGTGGTGAGAGGTTGGTATAGGTGCTTGCATGTGTCCCCCCTCGCATGCATGCGCTCTAACCTAGAGGCAAAGGTTAGGACCAGATGAGGGTGGACTCTCCCCGTCGAGGTGAAACCGGGTAGGATAGTGACCCAACTTGTGAGCCAACATGGTTTGACATCACCCTATGACCTAAACAAACACAAAACAAGAGAGAGCTACGCCGGGCTACCCCTGTCAGAGGAACGTCTAGGGGGTAGACGATCCGAGTGCACAGAGAATGTGGTTTCACGGAGGAAGACCACGAGAACATCAGAATGAGATGAAAACTTGCATGTGCCCCTAGCATATGTGTGTGTGTGGGTGGTTAGAGGTTGGTATATATAGGTGCTTGCATGTGTCCCCTCGCATGCATGCGCTCTAACCTAGAGGCGAAGGTTTGGGCCCAGTATAAGGGTGGAATCTCCCGTCGAGGTGAAACCGGTAGGATAGTGCCCCAACTTGTGAGCCAACATGGTTTGACATCACCCTATGACCTAAACAAACACAAAACAAGAGAGAGCTACGCTGGCTACCCATGTCGAGGAACGTCTAGGGGGTAGACGATCCGAGTGTGCACAGAGATCGTGGTTTCACGGAGGAAGACCACGAGAACATCGAATGAGATTAAAACTTGCATGTGCCCCTAGCATATGTGTGTGGGTGTGGTGAGAGGTTGGTATAGGTGCTTGCATGTGTCCCCCTCGCATGCATGCGCCTAACCTAGAGGCGAAGGTTCGGACCAGATGAGGGTGGAATCTCCCGTCGAGGTGAAACCGGTAGGATAGTGCCCCAACTTGTGAGCCAACATGGTTTGACATCACCCTATGACCTAAACAAACACAAAACAAGAGAGAGCTACTGGCTACCCCTGTCGAGGAACGTCTAGGGGGTGACGATCCGAGTGTGCACAGAGATCGTGGTTTCACGGAGGAAGACCACGAGAACATCGGAATGAGATGAAAACTTGCATGTGCCCCTAGCATATGTGTGTGTGGGTGGTTAGAGGTTGGTATATATAGGTGCTTGCATGTGTCCCCCTCGCATGCATGCGCCTAACCTAGAGGCGAAGGTTCCGGACCAGATGAGGGTGGAATCTCCCGTCGAGGTGAAACCGCAAGATAGTGCCCCAACTTGTGAGCCAACATGGTTTGACATCACCCTATGACCTAAACAAACACAAAACAAGAGAGAGCTACGCTGGCTACCTGTCGAGGAACGCCTAGGGGGTAGACGATCCGAGTGTGCACAGAGATCGTGGTTTCACGAGGAAGACCACGAGAACATTGGAATGAGATGAAAACTTGCATGTGCCCCTAGCATATGTGTGTGGGTGTGGTGAGAGGTTGGTATAGGTGCTTGCATGTGTCCCCCCTCGCATGCATGCGCTCTAACCTAGAGGCGAAGGTTCCGGACCGTATGAGGGTGGAATCTCCCGCCGAGGTGAAACCGCAGGATAGTGCCCCAACTTGTGAGCCAACATGGTTTGACATCACCCTATGACCTAAACAAACACAAAACAAGAGAGAGCTACTGGCTACCTCTGTCGAGGAACGCCTAGGGGGCAGACGATCCGAGTGTGCACAGATCAGGGTTTCGCAGGAGGAAGACCACGAGAACATCGGAATCAGATGAAAACTTGCATGTGCCCTAGCATATGTGTGTGTGGGTGTGGTTAGAGGTTGGTATATATAGGTGCTTGCATGTCCCCTCGCATGCATGCGCCTAACCTAGAGGCGAAGGTTCGGACCAGTATGAGGGTGGAATCTCCCGTCGAGGTGAAACCGGGTAGGATAGTGCCCCAACTTGTGAACCAACATGGTTTTACATGACCCTATGACCTAAACAAACACAAAACAAGAGAGAGCTACGCCGGGCTACCCCTGTCAGAGGAACGTCTACGGGGGTAGACGAATCGAGTGTGCACAGATCAGGTTTCGTCGGAGGAAGACCATGAGAACATCGGAATCAGATGAAAACTTGCATGTGTCCCTAGAATATGTGTGTGAGTGTGGTGAGAGGTTGGTATAGGTGCGTGCATGGGTCCCCCCTCGCATGCATGCGCTCTAACCTAGAGGCGAAGGTTGCGGCCCGTATAAGGGTGGAATCTCCCGTCGAGGTGAAACCGCAGGATAGTGCCCCAACTTGTGAACCAACATGGTTTGACATCACCCTATGACCTAAACAAACACAAAACAAGAGAGAGCTACTGGCTACCCCTGTGAGGAACGTCTAGGGGGTAGACGATCCGAGTGTGCACAGAGATCAGGGTTTCGCAGGAGGAAGACCACGAGAACATCAGAATGAGATGAAAACTTGCATGTGTCCCTAGCATATGTGTGTGTGGGTGTGGTTAGAGGTTGGTATATATAGGTGCTTGCATGTGTCCCCTCTCGCATGCATGCGCTCTAACCTAGAGGCGAAGGTTCCAGACCCGTATGAGGGTGGAATCTCCCCGTCGAGGTGAAACCGGGTAGGATAGTGACCCAACTTGTGAGCCAACATGGTTTGACATCACCCTATGACCTAAACAAACACAAAACAAGAGAGAGATACGCCGGGCTACCCCTGTCAGAGAAACGTCTAGGGGGGTAGAGGATCCGAGTGTGCACAGAGATCAGGGTTTCGACGGAGGAAGACCACGAGAACATCGGAATGAGATGAAAACTTGCATGTGCCCCTAGCATATGTGTGTGGGTGTGGTGAGAGGTTGGTATAGGTGCTTGCATGTGTCCCCCCTCGCATGCATGCGCTCTAACCTAGAGGCAAAGGTTCCGGACCCGTATGAGGGTGGAATCTCCCCGTCGAGGTGAAACCGGGTAGGATAGTGACCCGACTTGTGAGCCAACATGGTTTGACATCACCCTATGACATAAACAAACACAAAACAAGAGAGAGCTACGCCGGGCTACCCCTGTCAGAGGAACGTCTAGGGGGGTAGACGATCCGAGTGTGCACAGAGATCAGGGTTTCGCCGGAGGAAGACCACGAGAACATCAGAATGAGATGAAAACTTGCATGTGCCCCTAGCATATGTGTGTGTGGGTGTGGTTAGAGGTTGGTATATATAGGTGCTTGCATGTGTCCCCCCTCGCATGCATGCGCTCTAACCTAGAGGCGAAGGTTCCGGACCCGTATGAGGGTGGAATCTCCCCGTCGAGGTGAAACCGGGTAGGATAGTGACCCAACTTGTGAGCCAACATGGTTTGACATCACCCTATGACCTAAACAAACACAAAACAAGAGAGAGTCACGCCGGGCTACCCCTGTCAGAGGAACGTCTAGGGGGGTAGACGATCCGAGTGTGCACATAGATCAGGGTTTCGACGGAGGAAGACCACGAGAACATCGGAATAAGATGAAAACTTGCATGTGCCCCTAGCATATGTGTGTGGGTGTGGTGAGAGGTTGGTATAGGTGCTTGAATGTGTCCCCCCTCGCATGCATGCGCTCTAACCTAGAGGCAAAGGTTCCGGACCCGTATGAGGGTGGAATCTCCCCGTCGAGGTGAAACCGGGTAGGATAGTGCCCCAACTTGTGAGCCAACATGGTTTGACATCACCCTATGACCTAAACAAACACAAAACAAGAGAGAGCTACGCCGGGCTACCCCTGTCAGAGGAACGTCTAGGGGGGTAGACGATCCGAGTGTGCACAGAGATCAGGGTTTCGCCGGAGGAAGACCACGAGAACATCGGAATGAGATGAAAACTTGCATGTGCCCCTAGCATATGTGTGTGGGTGTGGTGAGAGGTTGGTATAGGTGCTTGCATGTGTCCCCCCTCGCATGCATGCGCTCTAACCTAGAGGCGAAGGTTCCGGGCCCGTATAAGGGTGGAATCTCCCCGTCGAGGTGAAACCGGGTAGGATAGTGCCCCAACTTGTGAACCAACATGGTTTGACATCACCATATGACCTAAACAAACACAAAACAAGAGAGAGCTACGCCGGGCTACTCCTGTCAGAGGAACGTCTAGGGGGGTAGACGATCCGAGTGTGCACAGAGATCAGGGTTTCGCAGGAGGAAGACCACGAGAACATCGGAATAAGATGAAAACTTGAATGTGCCCCTAGCATATGTGTGTGTGGGTGTGGTTAGAGGTTGGTATATATAGGTGCTTGCATGTGTCCCCCTCGCATGCATGCGCTCTAACCTAGAGGCGAAGGTTCCAGACCCGTATGAGGGTGGAATCTCCCCGTCGAGGTGAAACCGGGTAGGATAGTGACCCAACTTGTGAGCCAACATGGTTTGACATCACCCTATGACCTAAACAAATACAAAACAAGAGAGAGCTACGGGCTACCTGTCGAGGAACGCGTCTAGGGGGTAGACGATCCGAGTGTGCACAGAGATCGATTTCGGAGGAAGACCACGAGAACATCGGAATGAGATGAAAACTTGCATGTGCCCCTAGCATATGTGTGTGGGTGTGGTGAGAGGTTGGTATAGGTGCTTTCATGTGTCCCCCCTCGCATGCATGCGCTCTAACCTAGAGGCAAAGGTTAGGACCCGTATGAGGTGGAATCTCCCGTCGAGGTGAAACTGGTAGGATAGTGGCCCAACTTGTGAGCCAACATGGTTTAACATCACCCTATGACCTAAACAAACACAAAACAAGAGAGAGCTACGCGGGCTACCCTGTCGAGGAACGTCTAGGGGGTGACGATCCGAGTGCACAGAGATCAGGGTTTCGACGGAGGAAGACCACGAGAACATCAGAATGAGATGAAAACTTGCATGTGCCCCTAGCATATGTGTGTGTGGGTGTGGTTAGAGGTTGGTATATATAGGTGCTTGCATGTGTCCCCCCTCGCATGCATGCGCTCTAACCTAGAGGCGAAGGTTCCGGACCCGTATGAGGGTGGAATCTCCCCGTCGAGGTGAAACCGGGTAGGATAGTGACCCAACTTGTGAGCCAACATGGTTTGACATCACCCTATGACCTAAACAAACACAAAGCAAGAGAGAGTCACGCCGGGCTACCCCTGTCAGAGAAACGTCTAGGGGGGTAGACGATCCGAGTGTGCACAGAGATCAGGGTTTCGACGGAGGAAAACCACGAGAACATCGGAATGAGATGAAAACTTGCAGGTGCCCCTAGAATATGTGTGTGGGTGTGGTGAGAGGTTGGTGTAGGTGCTTGCATGTGTCCCCCCTCGCATGCATGCGCTCTAACCTAGAGGCGAAGGTTCCGGACCCGTATGAGGGTGGAATCTCCCCGTCGAGGTGAAACCGGGTAGGATAGTGCCCCAACTTGTGAGCCAACATGGTTTGACATCACCCTATGGCCTAAACAAACACAAAACAAGAGAGAGCTACGCCGGGCTACCCCTGTCAGAGGAACGTCTAGGGGGGTAGACGATCCGAGTGTGCACAGAGATCAGGGTTTCGACGGAGGAAGACCACTAGAACATCGGAATGAGATGAAAATTGCATGTGCCCCTAGCATATGTGTGTGGGTGTGGTGAGAGGTTGGTATAGGTGCTTGCATGTGTCCCCCCTCGCATGCATGCGCTCTAACCTAGAGGCGAAGGTTCCGGGCCCGTATAAGGGTGGAATCTCCCCGTCGAGGTGAAACCGGGTAGGATAGTGTCCCAACTTGTGAACCAACGTGGTTTGACATCACCCTATGACCTAAACAAACACAAAACAAGAGAGAGCTACGTCGGGCTACCCCTGTCAGAGGAACGTCTAGGGGGGTAGACGATCCGAGTGTGCACAGAGATCAGGGTTTCGCCGGAGGAAGACCACGAGAACATCGGAATGAGATGAAAACTTGCATGTGCCCCTAGCATATGTGTGTGTGGGTGTGGTTAGAGGTTGGTATATATAGGTGCTTGCATGTGTCCCCCCTCGCATGCATGCGCTCTAACCTAGAGGCGAAGGTTCCAGACCCGTATGAGGGTGGAATCTCCCCGTCGAGGTGAAACCGGGTAGGATAGTGACCCAACTTGTGAGCCAACATGGTTTGACATCACCCTATGACCTAAACAAACACAAAACAAGAGAGAGCTACGCCGGGCTACCCCTGTCAGAGGAACGTCTAGGGGGGTAGACGATCCGAGTGTGCACAGAGATCAGGGTTTCGACGGAGGAAGACCACGAGAACATCGGAATGAGATGAAAACTTGCATGTGCCCCTAGCATATGTGTGTGGGTGTGGTGAGAGGTTGGTATAGGTGCTTGCATGTGTCCCCCCTCGCATGCATGCGCTCTAACCTAGAGGCAAAGGTTCCGGACCCGTATGAGGGTGGAATCTCCCCGTCGAGGTGAAACCGGGTAGGATAGTGGCCCAACTTGTGATCCAACATGGTTTAACATCACCCTATGACCTAAACAAACACAAAACAAGAGAGAGCTACGCCGGGCTACCCTGTCGGAGGGCGTCTAGGGGTAGACGATCCGAGTGTGCACAGAGATCAGGGTTTCGCTGGAGGAAGACCACGAGAACATCAGAATGAGATGAAAACTTGCATGTGCCCCTAGCATATGTGTGTGTGGGTGTGGTTAGAGGTTGGTATATATAGGTGCTTGCATGTGTCCCCCCTCGCATGCATGCGCTCTAACCTAGAGGCGAAGGTTCCGGACCCGTATGAGGGTGGAATCTCCCCGTCGAGGTGAAACCGGGTAGGATAGTGACCCAACTTGTGAGCCAACATGGTTTGACATCACCCTATGACCTAAACAAACACAAAACAAGAGAGAGCTACGCCGGGCTACCCCTGTCAGAGGAACGTCTAGGGGGGTAGACGATCCGAGTGTGCACAGAGATCAGGGTTTCGACGGAGGAAGACCACGAGAACATCGGAATGAGATGAAAACTTGCATGTGCCCCTAGCATATGTGTGTGGGTGTGGTGAGAGGTTGGTATAGGTGCTTGCATGTGTCCCCCCTCGCATGCATGCGCTCTAACCTAGAGGCGAAGGTTCCGGACCCGTATGAGGGTGGAATCTCCCCGTCGAGGTGAAACCGGGTAGGATAGTGCCCCAACTTGTGAGCCAACATGGTTTGACATCACCCTATGACCTAAACAAACACAAAACAAGAGAGAGCTACGCCGGGCTACCCCTGTCAGAGGAACGTCTAGGGGGGTAGACGATCCGAGTGTGCACAGAGATCAGGGTTTCGACGGAGGAAGACCACGAGAACATCGGAATGAGATGAAAACTTGCATGTGCCCCTAGCATATGTGTGTGGGTGTGGTGAGAGGTTGGTATAGGTGCTTGCATGTGTCCCCCCTCGCATGCATGCGCTCTAACCTAGAGGCGAAGGTTCCGGGCCCGTATAAGGGTGGAATCTCCCCGTCGAGGTGAAACCGGGTAGGATAGTGCCCCAACTTGTGAACCAACATGGTTTGACATCACCCTATGACCTAAACAAACACAAAACAAGAGAGAGCTACGCCGGGCTACCCCTGTCAGAGGAACGTCTAGGGGGGTAGACGATCCGAGTGTGCACAGAGATCAGGGTTTCGCCGGAGGAAGACCACGAGAACATCGGAATGAGATGAAAACTTGCATGTGCCCCTAGCATATGTGTGTGTGGTTAGAGGTTGGTATATATAGGTTCTTGCATGTGTCCCCCTCGCATGCATGCGCTCTAACCTAGAGGCGATGGTTCGGACCAGTATGAGGTGGAATCTCCCGTCGAGGTGAAACCGGGTAGGATAGTGACCCAAATTGTGAGCCAACATGGTTTGACATCACCCTATGACCTAAACAAACACAAAACAAGAGAGAGCTACGCCGGGCTACCCCTGTCGGAGGGCGTCTAGGGGGTAGAGGATCCGAGTGCACAGAGATCGTGGTTTCGGAGGAAGACCACGAGAACATCGGAATGAGATGAAAACTTGCATGTGCCCCTAGCATATGTGTGTGGGTGTGGTGAGAGGTTGGTATAGGTGCTTGCATGTGTCCCCTCGCATGCATGCGCTCTAACCTAGAGGCGAAGGTTCCGGACCAGATGAGGGTGGAATCTCCCGTCGAGGTGAAACCGGTAGGATAGTGCCCCAACTTGTGAGCCAACATGGTTTGACATCACCCTATGACCTAAACAAACACAAAACAAGAGAGCTACGCTGGGCTACCCTCAAGACGAGCTTGACCGTCTCAAGGCTACCTACCCGAAGCGGCCCCTATCCCGCCGTGGCCAGCCTCGTCGCCGAGGATGTAAGTTTTTCGTTTCATCATCTTTATGACTTTTGTTCAAGCATGGCTAACATTGACGAGATTCCTTGTATTTGAAATTGTAGCTGAGTTAGACGCGCCCTCTGAGCCGCTTATGAGGAATATCAGTGGCCTTTCGGCAGCATCGGAGGCGAATCGATCTACATGCAATACGTAAATGTAAGTCCGAACCTTTATTTTTGCAAAAGATACAAGTCCCACTTCCCCGTTTGTTGTACTACGGCCTGACTTCTAAACTATCTTGCAGCCATGATGGTGAATATTCAAACTGGCGAATAGAGATTTAGGGCCCGTGCCTCCCATGCCGGTCCGATGCCATTTTGGCAATCGAAGGAAAGCTTCGCTAGGACCTACTACGCATCGACACCGGTAAGTTATTTGCGAACCCACTGGTTATCGCTTTACTTTGCCTCGCAAGTTGCTAACATGTAGGCAACATGTAGGGAACGGAGCTCGGGAACCGCACTTTGGCCACGCCTCGGATGGGCGTCAGATCACACCGCTTCATGACGATGGTCCATCTCCTGGCCATTCTGCAGGTGGTTCTCCCGAGCTTCACACTTCTCCTACTCCCTCGCCAGGTGGCTCTTCTTCTGCTTCTACTGGACGCAACCCTCGGCAGAGGTCGCCACTTTTCACCAGGGGAGATCTCGGGTACACCCCGTCTCCTCCAGAGTTGTAGGGATGTGTGATGATGTCGATGATCTTGTATGACTAATGTATGGATGATCTTGTATGACTGATGTTGATACATGTGTGGCTGTATGAATGATGTATGACTAATATGTGGAATATATATTGCATGGATGTATGGATGATGTATGGCTGTATGGATGTATGCATGGATGATGTATGGATGTATGCATGGATGATGTATGGCTGCTGTGAGTGCTGCTGAGAAAAATTCAAAAAAAAAACTGTGTATGTGATACGCCGACGGCAATGCCCTCGGCGTAGCCCTCTGCCATGTGCCATATGGTCAGGGCTACGCCGAGGGCACTGCCGTCGGCGTAGCGCCTGCTCCTACGCCGAGGGCAGGCCGTCGGCCTAGCGCCAGCCTGGAAGGCTCAGGCGGTGGACACGCGTCCACATACGCCGAGGGCGAGGCCGTCGGCGTAGCCCCCTCCTGGGGAGGCCCAGCGCGTGCCACGTGCTCCTCGTACGCCGAGGGTTGGGGCCGTCGGCGTACGTCGCCCCCTGGGAAGGCCAGCGCGTGCCACGTGTCGAGGCTACGCCGAGGGCGCGGCCGTCGGCGTACGTGCCGCGCCGTTAGCCGGCCGTGTAACGGCGAGGATGCCGTGCGCCGACGGCTAATACGCCGACGGGCCGCCAACGGCCGTCGGCAAAGCCATACGCCGACGGTGAGTGGATACGCCGACGGCCAGTGTTGCTCCGCCGAGGGAGACCTCCGCCGAGGGAGCTACGCCGACGGCAGCCCTCGGGGGTAGCGTACGCCGACGGCGAAAGGGGCTACGCCGAGGGCTTTTGCCGTCGGCCTAGCAGTCTGTTCCTGTAGTGACACTCCTATGTACTTAGTTAGAACTAAGGAGATAACACATGAAAATTTTAGACTATCTCTCATATTAAAATAAAAAATCAGAATTTATCTAGCTTTCTGATCATTTAATGCGTATCTGATCATTTTTCTACATGTGTACTTGCATTCTCATTTAAACCAAATCCTTATTGATCGGAGTAATAAAGTTACTTTGTCTATGAATCACAAAGTTACTTCACGCTGTAGAGATATAGGGGGACGCGTGAGGGTTGAGAGCCAAGCGCTCAACCAACCTACTTGGACTTTAGCTCGCTCTAAGGAGCATTTTGTTTCTGCTAGTTTTAAAAAGTCTCTATCTGAATTGTATTTGGCAGACAGTTTGTTATCTTATTCAATAAAGTGATGAGTTCTCTAAAAATAATTGCTCGGACTTGGGTTTACGGTTGAGATTAAGTAGTGTTTATAAGTTGAATAGTTACTCATTTCATTTGTATATTTTATTTTATAGACCTCGAGTGATTGTGGTCACCTTATCACGCACAAGGTTGACCGCCACCCACACATCCACGTGCGAGGTGTGCAAAGGGGATTCAACCGGGACAAGAACTTGCAGCAGCCCAAGAGAGAGTGCGCAAGCTCTTCTGACAGCTGCTCAAGCCTGACGACAGCGGACAGAAGTATATTTTCCCCGTAGAAGGATGTGTCTACAATGACATGAAGAGGGCCCTCTCCGACCCTAGAGCGAGCTAGCATTGCGCGTGCTACCGTGGCTACGCTGTCTAGTACAACATGAAGGCCACGTTAAGATATGCAGGTTACCTATTTCAGGAAGACTCGGTCCTCACTCCGCCACCACCCACATAAAATTTGAAACATGGGGGAGGGCAAATGCCCCCCCCCCCCCCACCCCACCCCCCCACACACACCTAAGTTGCACATAGCTCCGGCAGTATTTTTTGCTCTATGAAAATATCTTTTCATCTTGTATATATTGGCAGTCAAAATCACTACTACCAGACTTAGACATCCATAGCGTAATTGTCTTTGCAAATAAGATCCAGTAATATATATGTTAAGTCATATGTCTAAGAATAATATTATACAAGAATGTTAATCATGTCACTAGAGGAAAAAGGGCCATCCGTTCGCGACCCCTCGGAGCATTAGTCCCGGTTGCGCCACCAACCGGGACTAATGCTGGCACGCGTCCCGGTTGGAGCGGGCACAGGGCCAGGGGGCATGGGTCCCGGTTTGTAATAAGGAGGCATGCGTCCCGGTTGGAGCCACCAACCGGGACTAAAGGTTTGGCCACAGCCACGTGGCGTGGCACGCACCTTTAGTCCCGGTTGCTGGCTTCAACCGGGACTAAAGACCCCTTGCCCTCTATAAATGCAACGCCCCAGCCCCCTCTGCCTCCACTCTGTTTTTTCGAATGGTGTAAGGTGTGAGGGTGTGTGCTAGTTTTTTCTCATGCATGCATTGAAGGTGTTTGTTGAAATGTTTGAGTGAAAAATCCCGTTGAATTTCTCATAGAACAAAAATATAGAAGGTGTCCGAGACGCACTTGAGCTTTCTCCTCTTTATTTCCCTCGATCGAGGTTAGCAATCTTATCTTTTCTAGGTCATTGATACAATTCATGTGTCGGTGTGAATTGGTTATTTCACTATTTATGATGTCCTGTTTTTTGATAAACTTACTTATATGATGCGGATGAGCGGTCGGGAATGGATGTACGGTGACGGCGGTAGCAGGTATATCAAAGGCGTGGATAAATTTATCGATGTGGCTACGACAAACAAAGAGAATGGATTTATACGTTGTCCATGTGTTCAATGTCGGAACAACAAGGAGTACTCTTCCTCGAAAATCATTCGCGGCCACCTGATTATGAAAGGTTTCATGCCCAACTATAATTGCTGGACCAAGCACGGGTAAAGAGGGGTTATGATGGAAGATGGTGAAGAAGAAGATGATGATAACAACTATCATCATATGTTTCCTGAATACAGTGATACTGCAATGGAAGACAATGGAGAGGAAAATGGTGAAGAACGGGCATCAGATGAGCCGGCTGATGAACTTGGTAGGATCATTTCTGATGCAAAGCGAGACTGTGAAACAGAAAATGAGAAGTTGAAGTTAGAGGGCATGTTAGAAGATCACAAGAAATTGTTGTACCCAAATTGTGAAGATGGCAGCACAAAGCTCTCACTAGAGGAAAAAGGGCCATCCGTTCGCGACCCCTCGGAGCATTAGTCCCGGTTGCGCCACCAACCGGGACTAATGCTGGCACGCGTCCCGGTTGGAGCGGGCACGGGGCCAGGGGGCATGGGTCCCGGTTTGTAAGGGGGCATGCGTCCCGGTTGGAGCCACCAACCGGGACTAAAGGTTTGGCCACAGCCACGTGGCCTGGCACGCACCTTTAGTCCCGGTTGCTGGCTTCAACCGGGACTAAAGACCCCTTGCCCTCTATAAATGCAACGCCCCAGCCCCCTCTGCCTCCACTCTGTTTTTTTGAATGGTGTAAGGTGTGAGGGTGTGTGCTAGTTTTTTTCATGCATGCATTGAAGGTGTTTGTTGAAATGTTTGAGTGAAAAATCCCGTTGAATTTCTCATAGAACAAAAATATAGAAGGTGTCAAGGGCACTTGAGCTTTCTCCTCTTTATTTCCCACGATCGAGGTTAGCAATCTTATCTTTTCTAGGTCATTGATACAATTCATGTGTCGGTGTGAATTGGTTATTTCACTATTTATGATGTCATGTTTTTTGATAAACTTACTTATATGATGCAGATGAACGGTAGGAATGGATGTCGGTGACGGCGGGTAGCAGGTATATCAAAGGCGTGGATAAATTTATCAATGTGGCTACGACAAACAAAGAGAATGGATTTATCGTTGTCCATGTGTTCAATGTCGGAACAACAAGGAGTACTCTTCCTCGAAAATCATTCGCGCCACACGATTATGAAAGGTTTCATGCCCAACTATAATTGCTGGACCAAGCACGGGGAAAGAGGGGTTATGATGGAAGATGGTGAAGAAGAAGATGATGATAACAACTATCATCATATGTTTCTGAATCTGATACCGCAATGGAATACAATGGAGAGGAAAAAGGTGAAGAACGGGCATCGATGAGCGGTGATGAACTTGGTAGGGTCATTTCGATGCAAAGCGAGACTGTGAAAATGAGAAGTTGAAGTTAGAGGGCATGTTAGAAGATCACAAGAAATTGTTGTACCCAAATTGTGAAGATGGCAGCACAAAGCTCGGTACCACTTTGGAATTGTTGCGATGGAAGGCAGTGTGGTCTAACTGACTCCTCATTTGAAAAGATCTGAAAATAATGAAGCAAGTTTCCAAAACATAACGAACTTCCCGAGAGTACCTCTGAAGCAAAGAAGACTCTCTCCTCTGGGATTAGATGTGCAAAAGATACATGCATGCATTAATGATCGCATCCTCTACATGATAAGGAGTATGAGAATTTAGATAAATGTCCGGTATGCAACGTTGCGGTATAAGATCGAACGAGATGACCCCGATGATGTTGAGGGAGAGCCCCTCGGAAGAGGGTTCTGCTAAGGTTATGTGGTATGCTCCTATAATACCAAGGTTGAAACGCATGTTCGAAACAAAGAGCATGCCAGTTGTTGCGATGGCACAAAGAAGACCGTAAGAAAGACGGGAGTTGAGACACCTGTTGATGGGTCACTGGAGAAAAATCGAGAGACTTCCCGGACTTTGCGGTGACGCAAGGAACTTATGGTTTGGTCTAAATACGGATGGCATGAATCCTTTTGGGGAGCAGATGCACGATCCTGGCCCGTGACTCTATGTATCTACAACCTGCCTCCTTGGTTGTGCATGAAGCGTAAGTTCATTATGATGCGGTGCTCATCCAAGGCCCAAGCAACCGAACGCGACATTGATGTGTACCTTAGGCCATTAGTTGAAGAACTCTTACGGTTGTGGGGCAAACCAGGTGTACGTGTGTGGGATGAGAACAAACAGGAGCCATTTAATCTACGAGGGTTGTTATTCAGAACCATCAATGATTGGCCTGCTCTTAGTAACCTTCGTGATGGACAAACAAAGGATATAAGGCATGCACCCACTGTTTAGATAAGAACGAAGGTACATATTTGCATAAATGCAAGAAGGTTGTGTACCTAGCGAATCGACGATTTCTTCCGACCAATCATCCCGTAAGAAAGAAAGGCAACCATTTCAAAGGTGAGGCAGATCACCGGAAGAAGCCTGAACTCCCTGCTGGTGATGATGTATTTGGTATGGTCAAGGACATAGAAGTAATCTTTGGAAAGGGTCCTGGCGGTCAATCAGTTTCGAACGACGTCGCTACAGGACACGCACCCATGTGGAAGAAGAAATCTATATTTTGGGAGCTGCCATATTGGAAAGTCCTGCGTGTCCGCTCTTCAATCAACGTGATGCACGTGACGAAGAATCTCTGCGTGAACCTGCTAGGATTCCTAGACGTGTATGGGAAGACAAAAGATACACCTGAAGCACGGGAGGACCAAAAAATTATGAAAGACCCAAAGAACATGCATACAGATAACAAGACGGATAAAGGGCGTCACTTAAGTCGTGCCAGCTATGCTCTTAGCAAAGCAGAGAAGGAAATCTTTTTTGAAGTCCTTTACAGTATCAAGGTGCCGTCGGACTTCTCATCTAATATAAAGGGGATAATAAATATGGCAGAGAAAAAGTTCCAAAACCTGAAGTCTCATGACTGTCACGTGATTATGACGCAGTTGCTTCCGATTGCATTGAGGGGGCTTCTACCGGAAAATGTTCGAGTACCCATTGTGAAGTGTGCATTCCTCAATGCAATATCTCGAAGGTAATCAATCCAGATATTCTGCCAAGGTTACGAAGGATGTGGTACAATGTCTTGTTAGTTTTGAATTGGTGTTCCCACCATCCTTCTTCAATATTATGACGCATCTCTGGTTCATCTAGTGGAAGAGATTGCCATTCTCGGTCCGGTATTTCTGCACAATATGTTCCCCTTTGAGAGGTTCATGGGAGTCTTAAAGAAATATGTTCATAACCGTGCTAGAATGAAGGAAGCATCTCCAAGGGATATGGAGCAGAGGAGGTCATTGAGTTTTGTGTTGACTTTATTCGACCTTAAGCCGATTGGTGTTTCGACTCGCGGCATGAGGGAAGACTAAGTGGAAAAGGCACTGGGAAAGAAAGCAATGATATGTAGGGACGGATTCTTTCACTAAAGCACACTACAGTTCTACATAATTCCACCTTGGCAGCTCCGTATATCGAGGAACACAAGAATATTGTACGCCGAAAAACCGGGAAGCTTCGAATCATGGATTCTGAGATGAACACATGAAGTCTTTCGGTGGTTGGATGCGGACACATCTCTTGAATGACACCACTGTTGGAGATCAGCTATACTTGTTGGCCGCGTCACCATCTTCTACTGTATTGAATTTCCAAGGGTACGAAATAAATGGGAATACATTCTACCGAAATAAATGGGAATACTGTTGGAGATCAGCTATACTTGGTGACACCATCCGGGACAAGGTACAAGCCGCACGACATAATGTCGACACTCACCCCTATTATTAGTGTTGTCTGGCCCACTCTGCCGCAATCCCTTCAGTCGCGGTTGGTTTCTCCAAACGAGACTAAATATGAACCCTCTCTTTATATAGGCATTTCCCTCTATTTATTAGGTAACACTTAAGACATTTATTAATATTAAAAACCGGGACAAATCGGGACTAGCTAACACTCGGGCCTAAAGCCGCCCCTTTAGTCATAATCATGCCTAGTCCTATAGTACGCTTGAGGTCTTCATCGCCGCCGTCGTCATCATCGTCGCCGTCACCGCCACTCGGGGATCCTCGGCCCATCCATGGCATATACCAGGGCCATTCAGCCTCGGATTCACGGCGGGTGGAGAGGTCTCTGAAGACGATGCGCTACCGCCGGATGACAGGGGCCTGTATGTGGCGGGTGGACTCGTGGGCACCGTAGGCGAGGATGGTCTCCCCCGGCGATGTAGCGCATCACTTCGATGATAGTACGATTCTCCCACCACAGACGACGGCCGACTTCGTTGTGTTTCACCGGTGGCGGGCCATCACCCTCGTACCTGGCGAGCTCCCTTTCCCGCCTATTAGCGAAGAAGGCATTCCAGGTGTCATAGTTGTCGGGATCCCACTGGGGATCCATCCGCTGCTCTGGCGTGAGCTCGTGGTAGAAGTGGTTTGTGATGGCCGCCTGACGTGCGGAACCTTGAGGGACAGGAGGGACAGGAACCCCTCCAGCGCTCAGCATCCAGCCGGCGGGCAGCCGGTACCCCGGTGGACAAGGGTAGTTGGAGGCGCACAACGCCTCGGTCTCCTCGAGGGTCAGAATGGCCCAATAGGCGTTGTCCATTGTTCTAAGAGAGGAAGGTGTGGATGTGTGGATAGCCATGACACGATCACCCTAAATATAGAGGGAAAGGGCGGGAAAACTTGGCGTGAAGCTTTGGGAAATGGCGGGAAATATCTTTAGTCCCGGTTAGTGACTACATCCGGGACTAAAAGCTCTAGTAGAAAGGAAAGGGCGGGAAAACTTGGCGGGAAGAGGTGGGAAATGGCGGAAAATATTTTTAGTCCCAGTTATGATGTTCGAGGTTTCATGGCTTTCGGTCCAAATGACCGATGTTATGTCCTGAATCACGGCATAGTTTGTGATGTTGTGCCCATATTATGCATGTGTGTGGACATTGGTATGGAGAACAATGTTGCATGAGGAAGTTTTCATTTTTGCATACGGAAAAGCCCTTTTCCATTTTCTCCGAGCAAAAAAGGGTCGTTTTGTGAAGTAACCACCAAAATGCCATTTCGAATGCTACCGTCCTATTTTCCTAAAATACTAGACCACCTTACATGGACTATATCCCAACCGGTACATCTCAAACCTTTTCGTCCATCCTGTAAAAGGACAAATGTCTGTAGAATCGTGGGTCCGGTTTGTACTACATGTACATGATCTACCGCCGTGATTTTTTGAAAAAACATTTTAGACTCGCAATATGTGGTTTCTTCAGAGATCCAATGCAAGTTCTAACAATGCCTCCCCTATCTTCATGCACACGGTTCGACCATAGTTAGAAATTCGATAATTCAAGGGCATAATAAATTCAAAAAATCCGAACAATGAAAATCCTTGGCGTGGTGTCATATTATGTTACATAGTTGAAAGGAAAATACGGACTTGGTATATTGATCATGTTTTGAAAAACCTTCACAAAATGACCTATCATGTTCGAGGTTTCATGGCTTTCGGTCCAAATGACCGATGTTATGTCTTGAATCACGGCATAGTTTGTGATGTTGTGCCCATATTATGCATGTGTGTGGACATTGGTATGGAGAACAATGTTGCGGAGGAAGTTTTCCTTTTGTCGCATGCGGAAAAACCCTTTTCCATTTTCCGGCGCAAAAGCGTCGCTTTGTGAAGTAACCACCAAAATGCCATTTCGTAATGCTACCGTCCTATTTTCCTAAAATACTACACCACCTTACATGGACTATATCACAACGGTACATCTCAAACCTTTTCGTCCATCCGGGTAAAAGGACAAATGTCTGTAGAATCGGCAGGAAGTGGGTCCGGTTTGTACTACAGTACATGATCTACCGCCGTGATTTTTTGAAAAATCATTTTAGACTCGCAATATGTGGTTTCTTCAGAGATCCAATGCAAGTTCTAACAATGCCGTCCCCTATCTTCATGCACCGGTTCGACCATAGTTAGAAATTGATAATTCAAAACGGGCATAATAAATTCAAAAAAAATCCGAACAATGAAAATCCTTCGCGTCTTTGTCATATTATGTTACATAGTTGAAAGGAAAATACCAGACTTGGTATATTGATCATGTTTGAAAAAACCTTCACAAAATGACCTATCATGTTCGAGGTTTCATGGCTTTCGGTCCAAATGACCGATGTTATGTCTTGAATCACGGCATAGTTTGTGATGTTGTGCCCATATTATGCATGTGTGTGGACATTGGTATGGAGAACAATGTTGCGGAGGAAGTTTTCCTTTTTATACGGAAAAGCCCTTTTCCATTTTCCAAGCGCAAAAAACGGGTCGTTTTGTGAAGTAACCACCAAAATGCCGTTTAAGAATGCTACCGTCCTATTTTCCTAAAATACTAGACCACCTTACATGGACTATATCCCAACCGGTACATCTCAAACCTTTTTCCATCCCGGGTAAAAGGACAAATGTCTCAGAATCGCAGGAAGTGGGTCCGGTTTGTACTACAGGTACATGATCTACCGCCCGTGATTTTTTGAAAAAATCATTTTTAGACTCGCAATATGTGGTTTCTTTAGAGATCCAATGCAAGTTCTAACAATGCCCGTCCCCTATCTTCATGCACACCGGTTCGACCATAGTTAGAAATTCAGATAATTCAAAACGGGCATAATAAATTCAAAAAAAATCCGAACAATGAAAATCCTTCACATTTGTCATATTATGTTACATAGTTGAAAGGAAAAATACCAGACTTGGTATATTGATCATGTTTCGAAAAAACCTTCACAAAATGACCTATCATGTTCAAGGTTTCATGGTCGTCCCCTATCACTTCTTATGTTTAAAGTTTTTCTAAATTCCAAATTGATATTAAAAAATATAAGTTAATTCATTTTTATTGTAAATGGTTCATATTTTAAATGGTTACATTAATTATTTTTAAAAGCAGAAAATGTTTTTGAATTATTTATTTAAATCCAAACACTTTTTATGTTTAAAGTTTTCTAAATTCCAAATTAATATTCAAAAATATAAGTTAATTCATTTTAAAAGGTTACATTAATTATTTTTAAAAATAGAATATGTTTTTGAATTATTTATTCAAATCAAACACTTCTTATGTTTAAAGTTTTCTAAATTCCAAATTAATATTAAAAATATAAGTTAATTCATTTTTAATTGTAAATGGTTCATATTTTAAATGGTTACATTAATTATTTTTAAAACAGAAAATGTTTTTGAATTATTTATTTAAATCCAAACACTTTTTATGTTTAAAGTTTTCTAAATTCTAAATTAATATTCAAAAATATAAGTTAATTCATTTTAAAAGGTTACATTAATTATTTTTAAAAATAGAATATGTTTTTGAATTATTTATTCAAATCCAAACACTTCTTATGTTTAAAGTTTTCTAAATTCCAAATTGATATTAAAAATATAAGTTAATTAATTTTAATTGTAAATGGTTCATATTTTAAATGGTTACATTAATTATTTTTAAAACAGAAAATGTTTTGAATTATTTATTCAAATCCAAACACTTCTTATGTTTAAAGTTTTCTAAATTCCAAATTAATTATCATTTAAAAAACAATACAAATTTAAACCCCAAAATAAAAAATAAGTGAACAGAGAGAAAATACTGAAATTTTTTGAAAGCACAGGGAATATGTCGGTTGGAGCCACCAACCGGACTAAAGACCCTAAGGCCAACCCTTGGCTGAAAATATTGGAGTATAGGTCCCGGTTGGTGGCTCCAACCGGGACGTATAACCCTTTGGTCCCGGTTGGAGCCACCAACCGGGACATATTCTCCCCCCTTATACACGACGCCCGTTCCTCTCCTTCCCCTTCTCCATTCTCTGCAACTCCGACGTGCGCGCATAGGAAGACGTCGCCGCCCCGCCGTCAGGCTGCCCAGCGTCGCCTCTGTCCGCCGTCGTGCGTCGCGGTGCGTTCTCTCCCTCTTTCTCCCCCTCGCGTGCGTTCTCTCCCTCTCTGGCAAACGGAATCGTCGCCAACCTCGTCGTCTTCCCCGACCCCGACGAGCTCGCCGTCGTTGATTAGCTCACCTTCGGCCTCGCCTGGATTCCAAGACCCCACGTCGAGCACCGTGGTGAGCTTCTTGTGCTCAGGGCACCCTCCGTTTGCCTCCTAGATCTTTGTAGCCACCACGCGATTCGTTTGTGAGCTCCGTCGCCGCCGTCGCAAGCCTCACTCGGGTGACCCTAAAGGGGCGACGCCACCACTATGTGGTTCCCCTTGTCACGATCTTTCCAACGCACCTCTAGCGTCTGGGTGGCCCAGATCGTCATGGCGACCACCGCTGACGCCTCCAGGCCGCTGGCGTCGGCGTGGCGCCTATGTGGCCACGGGGTGGACCCAGATCGGCCTAGGGCCCCCTAGTCAGTAGTTGTGGGTAGGAGAAGCCCCGGTGTAGAAAGTTAGGGATAGGGTTGATGACGTCAGGGTGATGCAGTAATGGCTTAATCCTTTTCAGAAATGTTTAAAAATAGCAGAAATTAATATAATTTTGTAAAATCAATAACTAATTCATATTTAATCATAAAAATATGTATAATGTATCAAAATGTTCAGAAATTTGAGAGCCATGTGTCTAAGCAAAAATGTTTTATGTTTTCTGTTTTGTTTAAATTCAGAAATGGTTTAATTAAATCCGTAAATTGATATAATATTGTAAATTCAATAATTAATTATTTATAACTCAGAAAAATACAAATAATATATCAAAATGTTCAGAAAAATGAGATCTAACTATTTAACCTATAATCATGCATTGTTCAACAACTTTCAAGACAAGTTTAATTAGAAAACAAAATCAACCCCTCTCATATACTCCGGAGTTTCGCCGAGTTAGGGTTTTCACCCCTCGGAACCCCGTTTAAATTGCCGAGCATGTCTTAGGGTTACTTTTTAATACAAATTAACTTGTCATATCATTATCCTTGTCATACTACTAACCCTAACAGGTGATTCCGGAGTTCCTTGAGTTAGGGTTTGCGCCCCTCGGAACCCCGATTAACTTGTCGAGCATGCTTTAGGGTTACATTCCAAAGCACATTAACTTGTCGTATCATCATCATTGCTTGAGCATTGCATCGATGCCATGTGTTGATTGTTTCCCTTTCTTTCCGGTGATTTGGTTCTTCTCGGTAGAATACGATATCGAGATCGAGATCGATTCCAATATGGTATTTTGTTAGTATCTAGTGTTACCTATCTGTGGATAGTTTCCTTTGTAGCCTTATACTCATGTTCCCCTCATATGCATCGAGGTTTCTCAACTAGGTTTTACACCTCGGAACTCAATATTGATTTTAGTTGATTTTAGCTAGAGTTACCTACTACACGGTTTCCTTTTTGTAGCTAGGTTTAGGGTTTCTCTTCATTTTTATTATTATGTATGTATATATTAGGGTTTCTCTTTAACTTTCTCCTTTAGCCGCATTGACTTATTCGTTTTTCCACCTATGCAGAAAATATGGACCCACACGTCAGAGACGAAGAAAAGGAAGAGTTGATCCAAGGTGTGATCCGTGGGGAAGATAATTTAGACGTATCAACGTTTCTGAACAACTCCGGTGAGGGTGATCCTCTTTTTACCGGAGTAGACAACTTGTTTGAGGTTGAAGGTGTTGCCTTCATGAGAGAAGCGATGCCTTGTGTAATCGAGAAGACCGCTCCGTCAAGATGCATGTAATATAAATCAATTCATTAATTAATCATCTGCTATCTATATAGAAATAGTAACGGCGATCTTTCTTCTTTTAGCCCTCCGGATCGAAGGAATCTCGAAAAAGCGACGAGGCCCAACCAAAAAGTTGCAAGACCATGAGAGGTTCAGGATCGAAGATTTCGCTGTAGACGGCAGACCGACAACTCCCGAAGTTGTCGCAACCAAATTTGTGGCACAATGCGGAGTAATCGTTAGGGACTGTTGCCTGTCAAAACTCACCGGCGGGTAGCGACGAGCAACACGAAGAGCCGGGAGGCTCCCAGAACTGCTGGTGGGCCCTGGTCCCTCGGGCAACGCCATAAAACTCCAAACGCATACGGCTTGGTTCGAGATGTCACCTGACCTATACCTGGTCAGGAAGGTGAAGGATTGCTCCGATTGATTTCCTGCATGGTAAACAAGCATACGTAAAATTCGAGTCGTGACCGGCTCCCAGGTTTCCCTGTGAATCGGCTCCTAGAGCCGATTGCCCCATGGTTCTGCATTAGATTTACGATAACATGGGGTTTTGCTTGATCACTACAAGTTAAATCGATCTACGACAGTTTAATGTTTTCACTACGTGGCTGAACGTCCTACACGTAATTGAGCCTGGTATGTACAAAAGATGAAGAATATTAACCCTAGAGGAGGCCTAATAACCAACGTAAAGTCAATTACCGGAACAACTTCTCTAGAACGAATAAGCCACGTCCCTACGTACTACTGGATCGTTCAACCCGTTTGTAAGGCCTGACTACGTAGATATCAAACTAAACCTTGGCGAGCAAGGCACAACCATAACAGATCGAATTAGCTAAATAAAGATCAAGCAAGGTGCTACCTTTGCACTTGGGAAAAAGGTGCAAAGGTAGCGAGACAACTAGAGGTAGCAAAATCAAACGATTATAACGAAGAACACCGATGCTAACCTCAACAGATCTATGATAATAATGTTACTCGCCATCAACAAGGCTTCAGTACGAGTAACACCAAATAACGCATAAGTAAAAATCGCCTAGATCGCAAGATGCAATCTAGGCGACATGACTACCCGAAAGAAACCCTCGAAAACAAGGGGTGGCGATCTTGAGATTGTGTTTGTCGTGAACGTGATTGTCCTCCTTTTCTCAATAACCTTAGGTACATATTTATAGTCCGGAGACTCTCTACTTTTGGAATAACTCTACAACTCTATCTTTACCTAAACTGAAACGGAACTTAAACTAACACGAAGCCTACTATGATACAAGATACACGGGCAATTTAGCCCAAATCCACGCACTAGGCCGATCCAACAACACGTTGAATATACGCATCTTCCAAGCCCATCTTGGTCACGGCCCATCTCCTTCTTTGGCCAAAATATGGCGATAACACATGTCCCCCTGGTTTTGGCAATGATAATTCCAAAACCACTCTGCTGATATATATTTTTTTCTTCCCCCTCCCCCTTTTTTTTGTATCGGGTTGCGCGTTGACAGAATGCGTTGCAGAACAAGATCGTCACGCCACCCCTTCATCATGATGCCCTGTCTTCTCAACTCCTTCGCAGTGCATGATTTGACGATTTTGGCAGCACATTCTGGGAAACCGCTATGGCATTGAACCGTCTCTCTACTATTCCCCTTATTTAAATCCACCTAAGCAGTTCGCAATCCCTATCTTCCTCCAACAGCCAAAAAACCCTTCTTCCTCCGCCGAAAAAACCATGTTTCTTCGCCATGGCCTCCTCTGCTTCCGCTGTCCTCCCACGCCTCCAACTCAATGAGTGAGAGCCAACGCCGGAGCATCCGCCCGATGGCGGCGTACACCTCTCGCCCACAATGGTGGGACGAGAGGGTTGATTCGCCGTTTGGTCGGGAGGGCAGCGTCCTTAACCGACGGCGAAGAAGACCTGCAGTTCCTTGCGATGGGGAATCGGAGGCGACAGCATCGGCGATGCCATGTCACGGGGCGGCGTCGACTCCTCGAAGAGGAGGAGGAAGAGGAGGACACCTCCTCAGGAGTACCAGCCGGTGAAGTACTTCCGCCGGGTCCAGCGAGGACACCGACAGCGACGAAGGAAGCCCTGCGGCTTCTTCAGCGGCGGCGAAGACGACGCCGGAAGCAGCGCCGAGGATAGCGCACAAGACGGCGGCGACGACAGCGACGACGACCTCGGCCTAGATTAGGAACCAGTAGCAGTAACAGCAGTAGTCATAAGCTCCCTTTTGTAATCGATCAGTCCTTTTTGTAAGCAACCAACTTCTGAATGAAATGAAAAAATCCGTTCTCTCGAAGATTGCTCTTGTCGCCTCAATTTTGCCGATAACAAAAATAGGTCGATGCTCCAGAAGCCGATAGCAACGCATCGGCTTTTACCTTGCTACGTTTACTCAGTCAACCAGGCACAGCTTCAAAGAGTCGATGCATATCGGTTTTCCCAAAAACGTTGACAAGGTCTGACTTGGTCACACGCTCAAGCAAGCCTAAACGGTCACTTCTTAGTCTCAAACGGTAACCTGCGATCCTCTTCAAAAAAGGGCGACCTAGATCTCCAATTGCCCATCAAAATATGTGCCCTGAACAAACAGCTAATGACGGGCAAGAATGAAGATTTCTCCAGTAACTTGTATGTGGACACTGGCACCTGTTTGTAGCATATGTGAACCTCTAAAGTCGATGACCATGCATAGGCTATATATTATATTTTTTTTTTATTCGGCCGATTTTCAGTATCGGCCCCCTACATACTTTACTGTCCAACATCTCACGTGCTTTTACCTGGCCGATTTCATGTATCGGCCCCCATGTTTTTACTGTCCATCATCCCACATGCTTGGGAAATATTTCTTGAGATGTTGACCGTTGACCGCCACCGGGAATTTCACGCCGTCCAGCTCCTCAAGCATGTATGCGTTTCCCCTTAAAACTTGATCAACCCTGTATGACCCGTGCCAATTTGGAGACCATTTACCATATGTTGCATCCTTAGTCCCTAATGGAAACACAGCTTCCCATACCAGATCACCAACGTGGAATTCCTTTGGCCTCACTTTCTTGTTGTATGCACGAGCTACCTTGGCCTTGTTCTCTTTGATCTTCTCAAGCGACCACATCCTGAGCTCAGTTAAATCCTCCACACTGTCACTCATCAGGGTTGCATATTCTTCAGTTGTTAGATCGCCCTGAAAAGTGACGCGTCTCGATCCCGCCGTAATTTCCCAGGGCAATACGGCTTCTTGTCCATATACTAGATGATATGGCGAAGTTTTAATCGCCCCATGGCATGACATGCGATAAGCCCACAATGCCTCTGACAAAACCTCGTGCCAACGCCTAGGGTGCTCATCGACTTTTCTCTTGATCAGCTTGATGAGGCTCTGATTGGATGCTTCAGCTTGCCCATTAGCCTGAGCATAGTATGGAGATGATCTGATCAGCTTAATCCCCATGTCCTCGCAGAACTTTCTAAACTCCTGAGAAATAAAGACCGAACCCCCATCGGTCGTGATAGTTTGGGGAATCCCGAACCTATGGATGACATGCTCTTTCACAAAGTTGATAACATCCTTTGAGTTCACTGATTTCATTGGGACAGCTTCCACCCATTTAGTGAAATAATCAGTGATGGCCAAAATCCACATGTGGCCTTTGCTTGATGGAGGATTGATTTTGCCGATCATATCCATGCCCCAACCTCGGAACGGCCAAGGCTTGATGATAGGGTTCATTGCTGACGCGGGTACCATCTGAATTTTTCCAAATTTCTGACATGCTTGACACCCTTTGTAGTAGTTGAAACAGTCCTCAAGCATGGTGGGCCAATAAAACCCTGATCGCCTGATCAACCATTTCATCTTGTGAGCCGATTGGTGAGTTCCACAGGCACCTTCGTGTACCTCGTGCAGGAGCCTCTTAGCCTCGGCTGTCCCCAGACATTTGAGCAATAACCCTTCCAGAGTCCTGTAAAACATGTCATCCCCAATAAGTACATACTTCATGGCCTTGTACCTTATCCGTTTAGGTGCCCCCCGAGCCGAATCCTTCAAGTAATTGAAGATATCGGCTCTCCAGTCGTCAGCTTCCAGGAACTGTACCTGAATATCGGCTCCCTCTGCTACATCCTTGTAGCCTGAAGCCATCTGTGCAAGATCATTTGCCTCTATGTTCTGCGACCGCGGGATCCAGGTGAAGTTTAGGTACCGGAACTGTGTCATCAGCTCACGGCAGTGCAACCATAATGGGAAGAGGGACTCGCTCTCACACTTGTACTCCTCCGTGAGTTGGGAAATCACCAACTTGGAATATCCAAAAATTTCCACTCCTTCTGCTCTGGCTTCGAGGAGTAACTCCATTCCCCTGCGTATTGCCTCGTACTCAGCGACGTTGTTGGTGCGAGAGGTAGATAATCTGATGGAGAAGGAAAATGTTGCCCCCCGAGGCGACACAAGTAAAATGCCGATGCCGCAGCCATCGTCACAAACTGATCCATCAAAGAAAATAGCCCACGCTCTTATAGACAGTGCTGCTATGTTAGTGTTGATCCTCTCAGCGATAAGGTCGGCTAACGCCTGTCCCTTAACTGCTTTTGCGGGTTGATACCGGATGTCAAACTCTGATAATGCGAACATCCATTTGCCCAGACGGCCTTTCAACATAGGAGCCGACAACATGTGCTTTATGACATCTGATTTGCATATGATGATGATCTCTGTTGATAGCAAAATGTGGCGCAGCTTGGTGCAAGTGAAAAACAGGCAGAGGCACAACTTATCGATATCAGGATACCTTGTCTCTGCGTCCAGCATCCTTCTGCTTATGTAAAATACGACTCGCTCTAGCCCATCATAAACTTGTACCACCACCGAGGCGATGGACGTGTCAGCCACTGGCAAGTAAATGTAGAATGGTCTGTCCGGCTGGGGCGGAACCAACACTGGCGGCTTCGTCAGATATTCTTTGATCTCGTCGAAGGCTCGTTGCTTTATTCGCCCCAATGAATTCCTCGTCAGATTTAGTTTTCACCAGTCCCATGAACGGTTCTATTCTTCCTGACAGATTGGAGATGAATCTTCTGACGAAGTTGATCTTGCCGATTAGAGACTGCAGCTCTTTCTTTGTGGTAGGTGGCTTCATTGTCCGTACTGCCTCCTGACTTTTCAGGCCGATCTCAATCCCTCGTTCATGGACCAAAAAACCCAAGAACTGACCGGCCGTGACCCCGAAGGCACACTTCTTTGGATTCATCCGTAGCCCGAATTTTCTTGTTCGGTCCAGAACGCGCTGAAGATCGTCCAAGTGTCCGTGCACGGAAGCAGACTTGACCACCACGTCATCAATGTAAATTTCCACCAACTTGCCGATCAGATCATGGAAATTGTAATTCATGGCCCTTTGGTAAGTGGCGCCGGCATTCTTCAGTCCGAACGTCATGACTACATACTCGAACAACCCCACTGAGCCTGGGACTCTGAACGCCGTCTTGTGTATATCTTCTGGAGCCATAAAAATTTGGTTGTAACCGGCATTGCCATCCATGAAGCTCAGGATTTTATGACCAGCATTGCGTTAATTAACGTCTACGCCACGGCATCGGATACTCATCCTTTGGGGTAGCTCTGTTTAGATCCCGAAAATCTATGGCAACACGCCATCGGCCGTCCTTCTTCTCTCGGTACTATACTAGAAATCCACTCAGCATACCGCATGGCTCGATTAACTTGGTCAACATTTTCTCGACCTCTTTTTGACTTCTTCCGAATTTCGGCCTTCATTTGTCGTGCTCGCTGAAATGGCGAAATCCTTTTTAAGCGAGTCGATGCTCAATGATGCTCTGTCTAACCCGGGCATTTCTGTAGTCGGTGAAGCGATGCGGATATTTTCTCAACAGGGCTATCATCGGACCCCGAGACTGGTCTAACTTCTTGCGATAAATGTTGGTCATGGCTTATCCCGGGACCAATGTCGATCTCTTCTAGCTCATCGCCAGATGTAAACCCATACCCTAGCTTTCACTGTCAAATCGATGGTAAACACAGGGCAAACAGTGGGTGAGGGTAACAAAAATAATTTGGGCCGATCGCCTGAATCGGCCCCCTTTTTGCTTGCATTAGTCAGGGATGGTCTACACCTTATTGTTTTACAATGGCATGGCGTCTCCCTGCTACGACTGCATGATCCTCTTGTCGTCTGATTGGTGCTTTTCATTTTTTGTGGCCGATCGCGAGGATCGGCCGTACCACGCATGGTTGTGAACTTTCCTACTCTGTCAGGCCAGTGGATAAGACCAGCCTCACCCCGTTTTTTGTAGCTTCAATGCGCTCACAGCCGTCTAAACTAATTCCAGAGATCGGCTCTTGGTCTTCTGCTTCCCAGACGTTCATGCCAGCTATGGAAACCTCGATAGAATCGTCTGCATGGATGACCTCCACTTCATCTCCGTCCCACTGTATGAGGCACTGGTGCATCGTGGATGGAATGCAGCAATTAGCGTGAATCCAATCTCTACCTACCAAGACAGCGTAGGTACTTTTGCTGTTCACGACGAAAAATGACGTGGGTATGGTTTTCTGCCGCGTCGGATCCACGTTCGACGCCTTGTGTTTAGAAGACGCCGTTGAAGTCGCTTAACGTGGCGTTGGTTTTGATCGGATCTGCGGTAGAGCGCCCCAAGCGTCGTAGCATGGCGTGCGGCATGATATTGTTGCCGCCCGGTGTCTACCAACATCTTGGCAGGTTGCCCATTGATGTAACCTCGCAGTGCAGGCTTTCAGATGTTTGTAGCCCTTCTCACGTGGCTTCTCAAAAATAACTAGCCGTGGGCCGCAGTCGAACTATGCCACTGGTAGCTCATTGGTGCTTGGCGCGCAGAACTCTGACGGAAGTATGAACACCATGTTTGTACCAGCCGATGTCGTATCGGCTTTTATTTGTTGGGGCGCCACTCTTTCTTTGTCGGGCGGTCTCCGTTTCCAAGGTGCGCGACTCTGACGGCTAGATCGGGCCGCGCTTTCTTTAAAGCGTGGAGATACCGTGCTTCAGCTTCCTCCAAGTTACGCAGCCGCTGCACTCTACGCTTTTGGGTATGTCTGAGTCCGTCTGGACACCACCTTGGACGGTGATATCTGTCTTCTTCCTCGTCATCCCTTGGCTTCTCGAGGTCCTTTGCTCGAGCGGACTCCCTGTGACGGCTCTGAGGTGGGAGAGGCCCTAAACGTTTGAACACTGAAACTGGCCTCGTGTCCTCCCTCTGCTGTCCACACTCCGGGCAGTTGTCGACTGTAGGCAATCGGCTCATTCCCGCGTCCCAGCAGTACTTGAAGAAAGGACAATCCCAATGTTTTTCTGCGCCTTCCTTTTCTTTTGACGGTCCCCTAGTGAGGTGCTCATATCCTTTATCGTCTCCATCGTGCTGGCGCCGTTGGTCATACTGACGCTCATACTTGTTAAGGAGATGCGTGGAATGCGGCTTCTGATACCGCACTCTCCTCACATGTTCCTTTGTTAAGTACCTCCTGTCGTTATGGCCGGGCCGGTCGCATGGACCAGCCTCTTCTCTTTCTTTGCCCCGAGAGCGACCACCTTCCTGCTTGTACGTGTCCTGGTGGTACCCAGACCCTGCCATATTGACACCGAACGAAAAATCCAGCTGGCGCCTCGCGGAGCGACTAAGTTCTACCATGTTGACGCCAGGAAATGGGTTTGTGTCCACTTTCATGGCGAACTGGCCAAGGATCAGACGGCCTTGCTCTATCGCCATTTGGATTTGGCGACGTAGCTCTTTGCAGTCATTGGTGGTGTGGGTGAACGAGTGATGCCACTTGCAGTATGGTTTCCCGTTCATTTCCTGAGCCGTGGGGATTTTATGGCCGTCGGGTAACCTCAGCTGCTTCTCTTTCAGCAGTAAATCGAAAATCTGCTCAGCTTTGCTCCCGTCGAAGTCGAACCCTTTTGCAGGCCCTTGTTGTTTCACCCATTTGCAGGACACGGGGTCTGCCCCCCGAGCCCATTCAGCCACGTCCACCTCCTGGTCTTGCGTAGGATCGCCTTCTTCTGTATCGACCAGGCCTATCGGACGCTTGAACTTGTCTTGGTATAACTCAGGGTGGCGCTGTTCATACATCGTCAGTTTCTGGGCCATGTGCGCCAATGAGTTGTACTCCACTTGGAAAGCTAGATCCTTGATGGGTGCTGAGAGACCCAACACTGCCAGCTCGACTGCTTCCTTCTCAGTTAAACGAGCGGAGTAACATCGGTTCTTGACGGTCCTGAAGCGCTGGATGTACTCGGCTACTGTTTCTCCTAACTCGCTTTTGCTCCAGGTCTGCAATGCCAGCCTCAGTAGCCTCTGAATGGTACTGGATGTGGAACTGCTCTTCCAGTTGTTTCCAGGTCTGAATCGAATCAGGTGGCAGCGAGGTGTACCACCCAAAAGCCGGTCCTGTCAGAGATTGCGCAAAAAACCTTACGCGCATCTGATCCGATGCCGAAATTATGCCTAGCTGTGCCAGGTATCGGCTTACGTGCTCGATTGAGCTCGATCCTTCCGACCCGCTAAACCTCGAGAACTCAGGGAGTCGATACTTGGATGGCAGCGGAATCAGATCAAACTCGTTGGGGTACGGCTTTGAATAGCCGATTGTCCTTCTCTTCGGCACGAAGCCGAACTGGTCTCTCAAGATAGTACGGATTTGCTCCACTGTTTGAGCTGCAGGGGCTAGATTCTCATGGCTTGTTCGATGGCGTGCCAGCTATACGCTGTTTTATCGGCGTCCACCCTAGACATCGCTGCTCGAACGCTGTTCGGAGCTCCTGCCCGAGGAACCCCTGCCGCAGAAACTCCTGCGGTTGCAATCTGGTTGGTGCGTGGCAGGTTGTTGCAGTCCGGCACGTAGGTGCATATGTATCCGTGTGGGATTTCCTTAGGTGGCTCGAATAGGAATTGGTAGTCGCCTGGGTCGCCTCCAGCCTTATAGACGACGTACGCCGCTGCTCCTGGTGGCTCGGGGCGCGGCGTGAATGGCAGCTGGCCTAGTGCAGGCGGTCTTTCTCCTGGTGAGTCCCTAAAGTAGGCCCCGGAGAATCGATGTTTCATGATTTCTTGAACTACGCGAACCGCGACCCGCTCGAAAGCGTTCACCAGGCTTTCAGAATGGCGGTGAAGAGAATGAGCCACCATGTAGTTGACTTCCTGTCGTAGAGCTCTGGTGCGCTCCTCCGAAGGAACAGACAGGTTCACCTCATCAAGAGCACCCTCGGGGGAGAACCCCCTCCACTTGATGCCATGCTTACGGGTCCTCTCAAAAGAGCCGATGAGATCGGCTTCGAAGAGGTTTCTGATCTCGTCGTACTTCGCCTTGTGCTCTTCAGGAAGTTCGTCGTACGTGACTGGTCTGTTTTCCATTGCC
This sequence comes from Avena longiglumis, assembly GCA_030063025.1. Lineage (NCBI taxonomy): Eukaryota > Viridiplantae > Streptophyta > Magnoliopsida > Poales > Poaceae > Avena > Avena longiglumis. The sequence goes on from CP125975.1 coordinate 19,324,550, forward strand.
GCGTCGGATGTTGATGTAGACGTTGTTGAAGGTCCCACCGGGCGTGCCAGAATGTGTTGCCTGTCAAAACTCACCGGCGGGTAGCGACGAGCAACACGAAGAGCCGGAGGCTCCAGGAACTGTGGGTGGGTCCTCGTCCCGGCAACCGCTAAAACTCCGACGCAGCGCCTCGGCTTGGTTCGAGATGCCACCTGACCTATACCTGGTCAGGAAGGTGAAGGATTGCTCCGATTGATTTCCTGCATGGTAAACAAGCATACGTAAAATTCGAGCCGTGACCGGCTCCCAGGTTTCCCTGTGAATCGGCTCCTAGAGCCGATTGCCCCATGGTTCTGCATTAGATTTACGATAACATGGGGTTTTGCTTGATCACTACAAGTTAAATCGATCTACGACAGTTTAATGTTTTCACTACGTAACTGGAACGTCCTACACGTAATTGAGCCTGGTATGTACAAAAGATGAAGAATATTAACCCTAGAGGAGGCCTAATAACCAACGTAAAGTCAATTACCGGAACAACTTCTCTAGAACGAATAAGCCACGTCCCTACGTACTCTTTGGATCGTTCAATCCGTTTAAGGCCTGACTACGTAGATATCAAACTAAACCTTGGCGAGCAAGGCACAACCATAACAGATCGAATCAGCTAAATAAAGATCAAGCAAGGTGCTACCCTTGCACTTGGGAAAAAGGTGCAAAGGTAGCGAGACAACTAGAGGTAGCAAAATCAAACGATTATAACGAAGAACACCGATGCTAACCTCAACAGATCTATGATAATAATGTTACTCGCCATCAACAAGGCTTCAGTACGAGTAACACCAAATAACGCATAAGTAAAAATACTGCCTAGATCGCAAGATGCAATCTAGGCAGCATGACACTTACCCGAAAGAAACCCTCGAAAACAAGGGGTGGCGATGCGCCGAGATTGTGTTTGTCGTGAACGTGATTGTCCTCCTTTTCTCAATAACCTTAGGTACATATTTATAGTCCGGAGACTCTCTACTTTTGGAATAACTCTACAACTCTATCTTTACCTAAACTGAAACGGAACTTAAACTAACACGAAGCCTACTATGATACAAGATACACGGGCAATTTAGCCCAAATCCACGCACTAGGCCGATCCAACAACACGTTGAATATACGCATCTTCCAAGCCCATCTTGGTCACGGCCCATCTCCTTCTTTGGCCAAAATATGGCGATAACAGGGACTTAATCCCGATCACCATTAGAAATTGGAATAGGCCTGCTAATGCGGATGAAGAGGGGACATGTTTATTTGTCCCTAACCACGCCAAAGATTTACTGTGGAAGAGGCTCATGGTTAATTTCAAACTACCGAAGATAGAGCTGGATCCAAATGCGGAGGATCCAGTTGAGGACGCCTTACAACATGGGAGAGCCATGGAGGCTAAGGTCAGGGAGTGGGCTTTGAAGAAGATGGCCCAGTGTTTCACCAACTGGAAGAAAAGATTGCACCTTGACTATGTCTTGAAAAAGAAGACTCCTGATTTCAAGAATATTCAGTTTGAGAAGATAAAACCATTCTGGGATGAGTTTGTGGAATACAAGAAATCAGAAAAAGCTAAGAAAATGTCTGAAACGAATAAGCTGAATGCTGCTAACAAGAAGTATCACCATACTATGGGGCAAGGTGGCTGTGGCTGGCATTCCTAAGTGGGAGAAACTTGAGCAGGAACTGCGTGATAAAAATATCACCCTGCAGATGCGATTGGGTAGAAGGAAATTGGTTTTACGGGCATGGGGGCACGTTGGACTCGGAAGGAGGTGTATATACCATACGACATAAAGAAGACCCCTTGCCAATCGAGAGGATGAGAAAAGCAAGAAGGCTGTTACAGATGGGGACTTCATTCCCGATAGAGAGAATGATGAGCTCACACTCGCCTTGGAAATAAGGAACATGATGGACGAACACGAGGCACAATAGGCTCCCAATCATGGAGGACTGGGTTTCAAGAGAGGAAGAAATATCCTGATATAAGCTGTCAGAGGAGAAGGGACAGGGCGACGGTTGAAGCAGAAAGTCAGAAAGAGCGAATGCGGTGATTTGGAGAACGAGTAAAGCAACAACAAGGTGAAATTAACACACTTAAAGAGCAAAGTACTACGACGCCATCTCAAGAAGACACCGCATTCGATGCTACCGCCTATCGAATAATCGAAAAGCAGTGGCTTCCACCGAGGTCCCGGTGATGACAATGGCGACGATGATGCACCGACGATGGCTCCTGTTGGCTACCTGGATGATATCAGAGATGACACATCTGCGAGCTACATGTCAAAGTTGTGAACATATCAATAAAGGTGGCGGTCGGCTATGCCTTACCAATTGGACCCATACCAACTTACCACCGTCCGGTTCCGAGGGCTACGCTGTTGTCGGCGTGGATGAAATCATGCCCACCTTTGAGGTTTTGGATCTTCACTACCCCTTGGTGAAGGGATGATGATCGCTGGGTGACGCAAAAAACGTCACCATTCTATGGCCAAAGGATTGTATCGTGCTTCGAAATCACACGCCAAGGCCATCTTCGCCGCCGCCTCACCCGTCTCCAGCGAGGTCGTCGCCGCCGCGGCAGCCGTCTTCGTCGCCTCACCCGGCTCCGTCGCCTCACCAATCTCCGGTGCAGCCATCGCCGCAGGAGCCATCGCCGGCGCCTCAGGATAAAAAGAGTAAGCGTACCGCTACTGTGCGTCGTAAGCGATCGCCGAAACGTAAACAAGAGCCTCTTCCAAAAGTACCAACGGTTCCTCCCAAGAGAGCTTATGACTGCATCAAGAGGAGATCATGCGATCGTTGATGCGAAACGACGTTTTTTGCTAAGCCGAGGCGGCCGAAAGAGCGAGTTCCCAAAGACCAAAGAAGAAAAAGCCAAAGTGTTGAAAATGCTAAAGACTCTTCATCAACCCGAGCCAAAGCTGTCATCAGACTATGAGCGTTCTATTCTCAAGTCACATGCAGCACAAAAAGCCTCGAAGAGCAGTACTGATGCAAGCGGGAAATCTGTTGCCCAGCTCGGAGAACAAGCAAAACAGACTTGCGCCCCTCTCAAGGTGATTTCTCAAACCAATGTGGGGTCGAGCAAATATGGGGCCGAAGAGCAGTATGATCCAGAGGTAGTTGCACAATACGGAGAAGCTGTCGCTGCTCAAGGTATGAGTATTGCCCAGTACTTATCCCAGTTAGAGTTCTTCCCCGTGAGTGAAGTAGCATACAAATACCAGTACGGAAAATCTCTCGTCAAACCTGAGGAGGTAAACAATCTTCCAACAAAAATGCGAAGATTGCATAACTGGTACATGCATGCCACAAGGGCCGGGGCTAACTGGATAGTGCTGAGGGTTACAAAAAAGCATCATGGGAAAGATAAGGATGACATGATATCCATTGAATTTGATGAACTATTTCAATTATTCAATCAAGACGCCTTGGACAAATCGATCATGAGTGCCTATTGTCTGTAAGTACTAATTCTGTAATTAATTTAGTCTCCATCTATAATATTTTGTTTATTGCATGTATATAATCATACTTTAATATGCAGAATGAAGATTCTCGAATGCAGCAGAGGATAAATCTATGACATTGGCTTCATTGACCCATATTGGGTTCATGAAGCTAATCTCAAAATAAGCCCCCGGGATACGGAGGATAATATAGTACACGCGTTAAGGTTTCAAGAAATCAAAAGGGAAATACTATTTCCTTACAACTTTCAGTGAGTGTTATTGTCTTGTATACACTTTCTATTTCGCTTACTCGATGTTAAGTATATAATTGATTAGTTCTGCATTCGCAGGTACCACTATATTCTGTTAATCATTCAACTTGACAAAGGGCGTGTACTAGTCATGGACTCGAAACATAAACCCCTTGAGACGTGGAAGGACATGCAGATACTTCTCCAGCAGTAATTCTAATCATTACGACACTATATCGGCAACGTTCGTGAATTTTATGATATCAAGTACTTAATAACTTATTTTATTCGTTTTCTACGCCGGGCAGCGCTTGGAAACGGTTCACCAAGAAGGCTAGGGGTGTTTGGAAAGAGGAGCTTACATTTCAACCACTAGATGTAAGCACCACTAGCTATATCCGCGCATCTCTTTGATTCTAGTTTTGATACAGTTATTATCATGCTTGATTATTATTTTGATTGAACTCTGTTGTCGTAAAGTGCCTGACGCAGGGACCAGGTAACAATCTATGTGGATACTATGTATGCGAGTTCATCCGACAGACGTGCGATGAGAAGGGCAGAAATTTAGAGCAACTCCACGTACGTAAACAATTTCTATAGTTTTTAATTACAATCAAATTGTGTTTAGTTTCATATTCATATAGGCTGACTCCTTTTTTAAATCAGATCGAACGTCTACGGGACGGTCTTCTGCCAAAGGATCGCATACGAGCAATACATGAGGAATTGGCGGGATTCTTGGATGCAGAAGTCCTAAACACACAAGGGGAATACTACTCGGCTGTGTATAGACAATAGGAATTATAAAAATAGCAACTTTCAAGAAATTGGCCGGTAGCATCGAATAGCAACTTTTGTATGTAGTGCATGAACTCGATCCGTGTATTGAATGTAATGTTGTCATGATGATCTTGTGTAATATAAGGTTCCTTCATTGATAAGTGCAAAACACTAAATAAACAATAAAACAACCTAAATGAATTCTCTCCGCGCACAAAAGTGGCGAAAATGCTGTCATGGCAACAAAATGTGCCAAAATGAATTCTTCGCCGGCAGAAATGGGCTAAATCTCTGCAAGTAGCAGGTTATTAGTCCCGGTTCGTGTTACGAACCGGGACTAATGCTCCACCCCCCTCGCGCTCTGATGCCGCCACGTGTGCCCCCATTTGTCCCGGTTGATGGGGCAACCGAGACTAAAGGTTGGAGCTTTAGTCCCGATTGCCCCGTCCCGGTTGGGCAACCGGGACTAATGGCCCTTACCAACCGGGACGCATGGGGCGTTTTCTACCAGTGTGTAGCTCCTTAACCATATGTTTTAGGCCCACTTTGTGCACAAATGAAGCAAAACTATGCCTAAGAAGAATGTTATACAAGATAATTTTCAATAACATTTCCCAACCAATTAATAGTTCCGGAAGCAATAAAACATAGGTAAAAGACGTGAATATCATGACAAGTGCACACATAATTCCTATAGTTGGAATATGTATAGAAATGATATTTCTCGAGACCATGAACAACTACAGTGAACCAATGAGTATATATGTAGTACCAGCAGGAAACTCTCAATTCTAAACGAGGAATAATAGAAGCTCTAAAGTATCTAGAAAATTCTTGCTCCTAAATCAAGAATAACAGAATCTTTAAAATAGCTAAAAAAATCTCAATTCTAAACCAATAATAATAGAAGCTTAATAAAAAAAGATAAAACTACCCAGATTGTGGTTTGTCCAGCTCTCGGGCGGCGGCAGAGGAGGGGGAGGGGGGGCTAGGGCGACGCTGAGGTTAGCGCTACTCTGTCGCCTGCTGGGAAGCGGCGCGACACTCTTTATCTCTCTCTCTCTCACACACGATGCACACGAAAGTTAACACGAGACTCCCGAGTTATTGTTTTACTGACCCAAGTGTGCAACAAAAAGTCATAGCACGTCACGAACTATTGAGTGTGTGCTTTTGTGGCCGCTATTAAAAATGTGGACATACTTGAGTCCGGACGAGTTTCCTCATTGTCAACTTGGTCGACGATAATTTCACCGGACCGTTGGCACGCGACTACGGCACCTGATATCTCATCGTATACCCTCCAAGCAATTTGTCGCCACCGGATCATGGGACACAATCTATTCGCCAAAAAAGAGAGGATGCAACACAATCTAAATCGAGTTCTTACCAACCACGAACGGATCGATCGGATCGAGGCTTATCAATAGTATGCTGTTCCAAGTCACCTAAGCATGCATGGATCCGGTCGCATTATTCGGGCCAGGTGAGGTTCAGACGTGCGATCGAGCAGAGACAGAGCAGCATTATTTTGTATATTTCTTCAGTCATCGCACAAAGCCACGAAACGTTGCAATCTAGGTGCCGTCACAGCGCGGCTGCAGGCTACGACTAGGCGGCCGGTGACGAGCACAGCCAGCCAACAAGGGTTATTTCTCGCGCCGCCCAACAGGAGTCACGAATAAGCAAGGAATAATGTTACGAGGAGCAGCAATCTCGCTAAGGAGAAGACTGATACGCCAATAGCCAGGCCCGTCCGCGTAGCCCATCCTAATACTACTCTAGCCTCGGTATGTTTAGCTTGCCAATTCCTTTCACATGAGTTTTCGACAAAGAAATTAGAATTTATCGTGAATACTATCATATCAATTCCTTCCATATGTTAGACGTCTTTATTTTTTACATTCCATAAAATTATTTAAGTAAACAACAATAAATAATTAATAATAATCTTGAATTCAAATAAAAATAAAATAAATTTTATTTATTTTCCTTTTTCCATTTAAAATTGAATAATTCATAACTATAAATCCGTAAATCGTAATTCGATAAATAATATATCCAATTTAATCAGAAAAATGAGAGAAATCCAAATATGAAATCCCTATCATCTATTTAATTATGTATCATCACTTTTTAATACTAGACCAATTGAAACTATGTCAAGATTTATGAAACACCCCGTTTTTGGCACTCGAAAAATAGAAAATGTCTTTTTTGTGCGACGAAAAGAAAAACTTGCATTGAATATCTGATGAAATAGCATATTGTGAACCTAAAAATGATTTTTGCAAAAAATCATGAGCATCATATCATGTACCTGTAGTTCAAATCTGACTCACTTTCTACCGATTCGGCAGGAATTTGTCTTTTTCACGAGGGGTGGACGAAAAGTTTTGAGATATCCCAGTTGAGACATTGTCCATTAAAGATGGTATGGTATTTTTGAAAAATGGGGTGGTATCATTTTGAAACTTTCATTTGGTGATTGCTTCACAAAACACCTCTTTTTTGTACTTAGAAAATGAAAAATGGCTTTTTGGTGCGATGAAAAGGAAAACTTATTCCTGCAACATTGTTCGCCATCCCATGATACACATGTGTACACAATATGGGCACATTATTGCAAACTATGCCGCGATTCTAACCATTAGATTGGTCATTTGATCTGAAAGCCAGAAAACCTAGATTGAGATAGGTCATTTTGTGAAGGGTTTTTGAGACACAATAAATATACCAAGTTTGGTATTTTTTTTGCAACTATATCACATAATATGACACCACGCGAAGGTTTTGTATTGTTTCGATCATTTTTGAATTTTTTATGCCCGTTTCAAACTATCATCAAACTTTCTAAATCGGCAGGCAAGATGATTCTTAGCTCGGGGCTGAGCCTCGCTAAACTTGCATTGGATCTCTGATGAAATAGAATATTGTGAGCCTAAAAAAGTTTTTTGCAAAAAATCATGAGCATCAGAACATGTACATGTAGTTCAAATCTGACTCAATTCCTACTGATTCGACATGAATTTGTCTTTTTTATGAGGCGTGGATGGAAAGAGTTTGAGATACCTCGGTTGGGACATTGTCCATTCAAGATGGTATACTATTTCTTAAAAAGGGGTGGTATCATTTTAAAACTTTAATTTGGTGGTTGCTTCACAAAACACTCCGTATTTTGCACTCGGAGAATAAAAATATATTATACGAAAGTATTTGTATTATATATATTTTTTTGAACAAAAATAAGTAATATTTGAGTTTATATAGATATATCTTGTAATTCTGCAAATTTTTATATATTATATATATATTTCTAAATTTAAATGATTTAGTTATGATTTTTCTAAGGTTAATGTGACAAGAAGGAAAAATAGCTACGCCGACTTGACGCCGTCGCTCTGTCGTCGGCCTATTTCATCATACGCCGACGATAAAACTGGGCCAACAACCGTGTAGCCTGTCTGCCGAGACCGTCAAACTGTGCCGATGCCCCTGTTATTTTGCCGTTGTAAAATTATTCCCGTAGTGTCCGATGGCTTGAGCCACACGTTTGGTCCACGAAAGTCACGGACAGACGGTCTCCTACTGCCACCAATTTGGACTCAAAGCGTCGCCGGCGACGCCTAGGAAATAAGACAAATGACAGACGCGCAGTCTTTCACCTAATCAGATCGTGTGCATCCATCCAAGGTCACATTTGCGTACTACTGGGCTGCTCTATGTACAGCTGCTGACCTTGGGAGACCCGGGTCGGTCAGTCCTTGTTTGAGTCTCACTGTAGTGTGAGGTGTGAACCACTGTTATTGACTGAATTAATGTACGTACACGATTTATCGATCTGGACGCGCAATCCAGGTGAACGGCAGCTGGTACGTACATGCTGCCTCGTGCTAGCTAGTACTCCCTCTATTTCAAAATATGAGATATTTTAGTTTTATAAAGCAAATGCATTTAAATAATTTTAGTATATAGATTCACGTATGTCTAAAATGAATCTACACACAAAAATAACTCTAAATACATTTCTTTATAAATTTAAAACATCTTATATTTTAAAACGAAAAGATAAAACGAAAAGAGTACACACTCACACACACACACCAACGCACAGGAAAGGTTAGCACGATGAAATACTAACTAGGTTGATCTTATGCTCTTTTGCAAAAATAAAAGGTTGATCTTAAGCTCAGCTGGTGGTTAACTCAAGGTTTTAATTTCTATCCTATTCCACCAGGCCAATTGGTGATATCTGCTGCTATAATTTCAAGTCATTTTACAAAACGAAAGTATTTTATTTTTAGAGAATGAATTAAATTTAAGGGTCAAATACAAAGAGGTTTTGTTTTCTGCCAATCTACCACACTATGTCGCATCTTTTGTCCGACCCAATCGTCCACGCGGTTTTGCCGTTTGCAGTGATCCCGTCGCCACTTAGGGCGTGTACAACAGTACACAGTCAGCTGTCTATAAGAGAGGACATGTCAGCTGTTTGATGAGGTGGAGGGAAGTTAACGAAGAGAGAGAAATGTGTCGTCTGTAGAATTGCATACCGTCTAGTCCCGTAAGTATCGCTCCTTATCGACGATCTTTCTGCTATTGTATCAAAGGAGTCTGCAGTTGGCCGTTTTTCTACTTTGTGACCGATCCAATTTTCCCTTTTGCCTTCCCGTAATTGTAGTGCTTATATAGACAAATAATGGACATTGCATTGTACGAGTTGTCTCTACCGCAGTCTATGCGTGGCATGTACATGGATTACAGACGGAAGTTGTCTAGACTAATGTACATGCCCTTATTAGGCCTGCACTAATCCCGTCCGTATTAGTTACCTCTCTGGTAATCACGTACTCAATCCAACCACCACAAGCCATTCCCGTTCAATTCGCCCCTCCCGAGTAAAGACCTTCATCCCGACACCCACCTCCGTCCCCTGACCACCTGCGGTGCCCTCCTAGGCCACCGACGACGCCCTCCCAACTCGGCCACCGTCAGCATCCTCCCCTTCCGGCCACCAGCGGAGCCATCCCTTCCCAAGCCCAACAGTGAGCAGACGCGTACTGGTGCGAGATCAGACGACCACGAGAGGAGATGATCTCAATCGATCGATGTCGCCATGACTCCTGAGTAGTAAGTCGCCTCCTCCCTTCTCCCTTCCATCTCTCTACTTGAATTGGCCGGGATCTAGGAGCTCCTGGTCCCGGAAGGGCATCAGGTTAGGATGTAACCCTCTCTCCTAGAATTCGTGGTAAACTGCTTGTGGATTTCAATCACGGCTTCACACCGATTTCATTGTTGTCTGATCTCGCACCGGATTTCTATCATGGCGGTATCAAGCGGATTTTAGTACGTGAGTTTGCCAACGCCCAACTCAGGCCACCTATTAGGTTCTTCTGTATATATCGTCACTCTAGCTGTTTTACAACCGATGAACACTATCAGGCCACCTATCAGGTTCTTGATTATTTTGAAATTTTTGTGATCAGTAGAGTTATGCACTTACTCCTTTATATAAACAGATGATATGTATAATATAATATTTTTCGCAAACAGACGTTGATTGCTTCTTTAGGCAACTCAGTTTTTTCTGGTACTCATTGTGCTAATAGTTAGTTGGTTTGAGGCCTGCCAGTTGATTTAAATCAGAAGTGTGGAGATTTGAAGCTATACTAGACAGATACGCGCGCTTTGCCGCGCCGTCCATAATATGTTCTTTCACTATGTCGTATGGTGGGCTTGCCGGTGATTTAAATTAAATAGGTGGAAAAGCTCCCATGCATGTAATTTCTACTGCACCGTTGGCATTGTGAGATTTTAAGTACCAATGATTTATGTCAAAAACTATTACAAGTCGATCCTTTAAATCTCTGGAGTCATTCTTACTGATTATAGTAAAAACAATGCCACTTTACCAATACTACATTCTCTGGACATGCTGCATAACATAAACGCTGCAACGAGAATGGGATGCAACCTGTGTCGTCTAAGACCAACTCCACGGTGCTAAAGATGGTTGTTTCAAGTGAAGATTACAAACTTGCATCACTAGGGGGTTTGTTTCATGAAATTAAGTTTCAGTTAAATGTAGCTTTTGATGTTCTAAAACTCTCTGCTTGTCCAAGATCATGTAATATGGCAGAACACACTCTGCACATAGAATGGTTACTTTGAAACATGGCTGCCCCAGTTTCCTGAATTTGTAACAAACTCTTACTGGAGACTCTGCCAGCGTATTGTATAAATGGAATACATGATGTTCCTCTCAATAAAATAGTACATTCCTTGGCTCCATCTAAATTGGTAACGCAACATTGCTCCTTGTGACATTAAACATGTCAGCCTCAGAATACATCTCAGCCAGAAGGCACATACATAGATAAAGAAAGAAGAAAAACAATGGCGTCTCCTATCTGATCTGCACAAACAGAAAAAGGAGCATAAGAACAATGTGTAAAACTTGCACATTTCCATGGAAATAGAAAAATGAAATGAATACTACTCGTACGTTCTAAACAGACCAAGGTGACCATATAAACCAACCACAAGAGATGAAAAGATGAAGCAAGATTGCAATTTAATCTTGTAGCTAATGCTGTAACTTTGTACTGCAAATTGATCCATTTTATTTCAGAAATAAATCGATCCATCTGTTACAATATAATCTTGCGGAGTAATCACTCCAACCTTTCGAAACTCGATAACCATACCTCTGTGATGCTTCCCTCGCAATCAGTCCAACCTTTTGGACCAAATGCAAGCGAGCTAAGCCAGCAAGCTCACATTGCCAGTCTCAGGATCCCAGATTTTTTTGTCCAGCATCTTTGCTCTTACTTCTTAGCAGTAAAACAATTCCATCACAAACTGGTTCAAAAATCTATTGGGGAAAACACAGCAGATGCTCCACAGAAAAATAAGAGTGTGCGCGGCATATGACATGTCTGCACACAAAGCTACTATTGGTGATTTGAACGCCGGAATATCCCATGAGATTACGACATGATGCCAGCATGTCCATGCAGGAGTTGCAGCCGGCAATGGTGCAGTAAGACCCATGTGAGAAGAATCCATCAAAATTTTATTATAAAATAGGCTAGACAGAGACATGCTTGAAGGAGGGCTCTAACCTGAAATAGTAAGTAAAAAAACAAAATAAAACTTTATAGTAAAATTCATCAAAGATATGTAATCAAGTCACAGAAAGAGACATTTAAATAGTTTACAATGCGTAATTTGGTCATGAACATATTATGTAAAACCAGTGGTACAGAAATTTCTTGAGTGGAGTAAAGTATAAGGCGAGGATTTAATCCATTACTCAGTTCTTCCTGCGACTTCCCTAAATTCAGACAAATGAAAATTATAGGGATATAGAAGTACCGCACCTGCGATTTGGAGAGGGATATAACGCCTGCAGTTCACAAGCTTGTTCCCGATATCAGAAAGACACTCTAGATTAGCACAGGAAGATGGGCCCATTAGTAACTTAAAACAAAAACTAATAACAGATTGTCTGTTGTTGCTTTAACAGACAAATATCATACTTATAAATTTTCAGACAGAAGCGTTCTAAGCTCCAAATCCAAAGAGGCTATTTGCACATATGTTCCAATTCCAAGAGAATACTGTGAGACTCTGAAGCGTGATGTTGGCTAGAGATCAAAGCTTTTCTTATGTGTATTTTGGGGATATTTATCTTTGTAAGGGGCTAGTAAACAAGGCACGCATAAAGCTAAATGAAGTATGCTTGTTACATATTTCCTTACGATCAAATCATATTTTTGTGTATATAAAAATTATCTTGGAGAAAAAGCAATCATATGAATTTAGAGTGCAAGAACAAAAGAGGTTTGATCGGAATACTTGTACTGTACCGTTTTTGCGAATAAAAACTATCTGAAAAAATTCAAAATGCACATATGAAAGCAACCTACCATGAAACAAATACAAATTTATTAGTGTAGATGTGAGAGTGGAGGGGAAAGGGGGCCAAATAAACATACATTGCTACTACAATAGTGAAGGCATCCTGTAGTTTAATGGATTTCGGTAGTCACGGTCTCATTCAGTTGACTGCACTCAAACCGCGGAGAGAAGGCCACCCTATGACCACCCTATGACGCTGAATCACTACCCCAATTTTCTCTCTTAGATATGTCTAGACAACACACAGTGGTAAACAATAATTTTAATAAATCAGTTTGCATACATGAAATGAAGATGAATCTCTAAATATATACATTAAATTTTTTTATTTAATGAACACTAATAGCACCCAAGAGAAGTGACGGAAAGACAATAGAATAAAACGATAGAAATATTTGTCTCAGATGAGAAGTGGAATTAGTGTCTATGAAGTTTTTTAATGACAATTGCAACTGTCATATATTCTTTAACAATAAAATAAATTCACTTTATTTTTACTATTTTATGAGTAAAAAACATGGATATGTTTAATGATATTTAAAAATATAATCTAGGTTGCTAGAGACAGAGCTCACATACATAGATATAATAATTTTTGTGTGGCTATGCTGAACACAGAATGTAGCTGAAAACACCCATTCACTTAACAGAAAGAAATGGTCATTCGATTGATAGTTGAAGAACAGACTCTAAGTTGTTGGGGCTAGAGATATCGTATCTAGTATCAATATAATACTTGTCGCAGGGTACTTCCCATTTATTCCTATATCCATGATATCTCCCTAGTAGAAAACGAACAATTTTTCTGAGCACAAAACCAAGTAAAAAAAATATATACACTGATGCAACTGGGAAGAAATTGCTTCCTGTGCTAAAGGGATCAAAAAAATACTCCTCTAACTCAGAGGCACTCTGATTAGTGTTTTAGGTCATTCCAGATACACAATAAAATGCAATCGAGGAGGCACACCAAATTCCTATTATTATAACAATCAGTACAGTTCTATTCCGTGCTGAAAACATAGTACATTGGTTTTATATACATTATGGAAGCACATTAGCACAAAAAAATTGGCATCAAAACAGGTTGCACATGTTAATTCATTTGTCAATCATGTCTTGTGTCAGATAATTACCAACATCAGAATAATGAATTGGCTCACACTAAATTTCCTGCAGAGTACTGAAATAATTTCAATTCTTTGCTTGAGGTAAAAGATATGATGACATAGATGGAGTATCAAGCACTACTACACTAAAGTCTGAATACCAAATCTTGCAAATGACGCCTAAAGAAAAACTGGCAGAAATCCATCAGCTAACTCAAGCAGACTCTTTGCCACTGGCGCATTATGTTGCCTATTGGGATCGAGCAGCCAATCCAAAAGAAAGTCTACAGAACCAGTTAGCATCCTATATCAATTGATGATATATGAGAGGATTATCGATGGAACCTCTTAGAAAGAAAAGAAGAGGGACACGGACCTAGGCCTAAAGGTGTGGAGTGTGATGAGGTACGTCGTCTATGCCCTCGGCATCCCCTCTCTGACACGCCGGTGCTGCTCTCTCCACCATCACCGCTATCCCCCTTGGGTCTTGGAGTTGTCATCGTCAATTTCATATCGTGGCTGGAGCCGAGTCTGGTTAGGCCTCACACTTCCTTCATCCCCTGGTACTTCTCCTCCTAGAGGTAGAGAAAATGGCGATGTGAGAGAGACAACCAACCAGGCTTAAGCCTTTTGTTAATTATATTGTTGTAAACTTTTCAAATAAAGGGATGCCATATTACATCTAAAATTATATACATATCTAGAAAAACATTATATCCATCCAAAACACTCATATATCTTATTTGTCCTATTTAATGCTGAAATGCATATGCCTCCATTCAGGACTCACTATACGTGATGTATCAATATGAAGATTGAAGGAAAAATAAAAATTAAGATAGCAACACAAACAAAACGCTTGACCATGTGGTATAGTTCATGTGTCCATTTTTTTAGAACTTCTAGTTGGAAAAAGTTCCTAATAGATGCATCTCAGTCTTTGGCCTTTCATGCTCAAGACAACAACACTTCACTCGTATATATAGACCCTATATTTGAAGAAGCATTGATCACTTTCTGCTCAGGTTGTACATGTTGGCATCATGTATGTATGGCCCAAGTATCATGATGTCATGATCTTGTGTATCAAGCTAATGTATCAAAGGCACCATGCGGATTAAACTGTTATCGTTTGATAGAAGCAGTGAGAGGCACGAAACTGATATCAGATGGATACCTGGATGAGAATAATACTATACAAATCAAATGGACAAAAACTTTCTAGTTCAAATAACTATCGGTGCCAAGATTTATAAAAGACAATAGAACCCGCATTAGCATAACACATTAAGTGGAATGCTTGCTCCAATTGCTCCCTAGCACGACATATGCGTGAGTTTTTATTGATAAAACATCACTGTGATTTTGTTCATTGATCTGTATAATTTAAGCCTCAATTTTTTTGCATAACTTACATGAAACTTTCCTAGTTGTTCCTTGGTATTTCTGAAACTAAAACTTGTAGGTAGTTCCAAATAAAGTATGCTGAATATATGAGCTTCCATATAGGTTAATAAATGATCACCTAAAGTGAGAAGGATCTTTAACACCTACAGGGAGAAATACTCAAGTTTGGGAATAATTTCAAAACTAATTCTCATTACAATAACAACACCATTAGCTGATTGGTAAGTTTATTTCTATTGTCATATAACCGAAGATTTTAAGAGAAAAAATAGATCACTTTGTCTGAAATTATGCACAAACATCATAGATATTTTGGGCACTGCAAACCAACTAATCCACTCTTGAGTACTCAGTTCCCATAGGAAGTTGTACATACCAACTCAATCATTCTAACCCATTCTAAAAAATTGAGAAAAAAACTACCAGATCTAGAATCAGAACACGCAAGTGTATTGAAACCAAGCTGTGTCTGATGGAAGGCAAGAGAATGGAGAGGGGCAGCAGAGAGAGCAGTGTCGGTTTGGAGAAACACTTACCGGGGCCAAGGTGAGGTGAAAAGGGTGCTACCACCATGGACGTTGATGGAGGAGAGTGGCGACGTCCGCAAAAGAGAGCAGCGGCATCCACGACGGCAAAGGAATGGACGATAAAGGAGAGACCAGGGGAGGATAGAGAGAGGAGAGGAATCCATGGCCTTCCCCCATCGTTGCCCCTCAACTCCGTGTCTCTGTCGCGCCGCCCGATGCTCCGCCGCCAGGGAGGTGTGAGATGGGAAGAGAGGGCCTATGATAGAAAAATAAACGTGAGAGAGAGAGAGAGAGTTTGCAGCTTCGGCCGGGGGAGTTGCCGGAGAAGAAGGGACTGGATCCTCGCCTACCACCATGGACTCGGCTTGGATTCCTGATGTGGGGGAGGAGGGTGTCGACGGGGAAGAAGGCGGCGAGGGAGAGAAGGGAAGGCAGACGGCAGCGGCCGGAAACCCTAGAATGGGTTCTAGGGGAAGAGAAGAAGAATATTAGAGAGGAGAAAAGAAAAGGGATGTCCTTGCGGGGCTGGGTTTGGGGGGTGCGACCGTGCGAGGAGGTGTGAGTGGCTGAGTGCCGCCCCTGGCCCACAGTCAGCGGCAACAACCGGCTTAACGCATGGCAGATAGTCTGAAATCACTCGCTTTTACTCACGCTTAAGTTATAGAGTAATTTAGTGAAGGTGAACTTTGTATGTTTTTTATGTTGTACGTACTAGCTTCTTTATTGCATTCTTCCGTTAGTTTTGTTCAAGTCACGAAGTATATACATTTCTCATGAAGGATCCGAGTGGCCCAGTTCAGTTAAAATATCCTACATTTCAGGTTTTGTTTTGAAAATTGTCATTTCCAACCTGTTATAGGTAAGTGATATGCATTTGGTTTAACTTCAAACATTAAAATCTTGTAGAGTTTTACTGATGTTTTTTCTTCTATAAGGGCAAATAGCATTTTTGAATGGCTATGGATATAGCTCTAATGGACCTGATTACACCCACATGTTTTATCAAGCTCTAGACACACACATCATTGTAAACCTAAGACATGATATTTTGTAAATTCACCTTATTATCCATTTTATGTGAATATTAGAAAACCAACACATTGTGGCACCAAAACACGGACATGGCAAACAATGGCATGTGGGTGTGGTTGGGGGGAATCAGGTTCAGGATGGAGGCTTACCATGTTTTTTTTCTAAAATACTAAGATGGAGGCTTTAGCATGTAGGTCTCCATTTATTTACAGGTAGGTGTCCTGGAAGATACTAATCTATTGTCTTGATTGAAATACTTATAACGGGTAGAAAGAACACTTCTTCTAACCTAATGTAGCTGCACATGTTAGTTTTTTGAAGATTCTAGGTTTCCAATATATTTATATATTTTACTCTGCGGAAAGTTGCTATCATGTTAAATTCGTAGGTATAGATTATTTGAATTACTTACTTTGTTTAATGATAAAATTAGGTTACAGACTATCAGATTGGTATATTGTTCACTTTTTACTTTCCACCTACCATTATTCTTGTAGGTTGTTCCATTTCTCGGATGTTCTGAATCAGAACCGATCCGTAGCCATCTCATCTCAATTGTCACTCAAGGTATGGTGCGGTATCCTATGATTTTAATTACGATGCACAGTGGTGGCGGAACAGTGAAATAGGTGAAGCTAGGTGGCTAACGGGAAAGGAGGAGGATGGCAGATGCATCCTTTTCATGCCTTTCGGCACTAGGTTTTATGTGAGTGAGAATTGTGTAGATGGTCCATTTTTGTCATCAACAATTAAATTGAGGTTGAACCAGCTCTCGGTGTGGTTATCTATACAAAATTGTTACTCCATGTGCGGAACTAACATCAGAGCAAAAGCAACATGAAATCGAAGTGTTGTGAAACAGATCAAGAGTATGACCTGCCAGTTTCACTGATACAAATTGCATGCTCTCCCTTTGGGCAAAATTAGTGATGTTTATTAATAAGGTCTCTTTCGTGTGCCACTGGAAAATTTATTTGCATTATGTTTACATGTTTATTGTCAAAAAAATGAGAACCCGTAGCAACGCACGGGCACGTAACTAGTAGTAATGAAAAAGTAGCTGCCATGCTTTCGTCTGAACGCGTCGATCCTTCATTGTCAACTTGCTCGATGATGATTTCACCCGCGGAGAGATGGAGTCCAAAGTCGTGTAGCTATCCATATCCCGTTGGCAGGCGGCTATGTCACCCGATATGTCATCATGCATACAAAAAAGATATGTCATCATGCATACACCCTCCGAGCATTTTTGTTCGACCGAATCATGGAATTATATCAGGGAAGTATGTCAGTCAACGGGAGAGAGTAAATTAAAAAAAACCATTACAACTGGGACAAGGGTAACAACCCTTTACAAAAAAACCACCGAAAAACATGTATTTTGATGGGTGTTTGTTATCCTGGCTCTAATTGTGATGGTTTTTTGTAATTTACTCCAATGGAAGGCGGCATTCTTGATCGAGTTCTTGCCAGCAACAAAAGGAGGCTTGATCCTTATGTTCCAAAGTCAGCTAAGGATATGGATCCGGTCGCATTCGGACAGGTGAGGTGAGGTTCAGACACGCTCTCACTAGTGGAAACAGAGCAATGCGTCCCGGTTTATAAGGGGCTTTAGTCCCGGTTGCCGAATTGGGACGGAGCAATCGGGACTAAAGCCTCCATCCTTTAGTTCAGGTTTGGTCACGAATCGGGATAAAAAGGGCTCCACGTGTTACGGACCGGGACAGATTTGTCTCTATCGCGGCGGCAATTTGGCATATTTTTCTGTCGCGACAGAGGATTCATTTTGGCCACCTTTTTTTTCGTGGCAGTATTTTGACCACTTTTTGTGTCGCGGTAAATAATTCATTTATATTGTTTTCTTTTTTATTTTATGTTTTGCAATCATCAATGAAGGAACTATTATATTACACAACACCATCATGACTATAGAGATCCAAGTGTCGAACATATTACATTCGATACATGGGTTTCATGCACATATATACATACAAAATAAGCTCTTTGTATGGTCCATATTGCTTATACACCCAACTCCACATGGTATTCTCATTTTGGGTTTATGATATCTGCATCCAAGAATCCCGCCAATTCCTCCTGAATTGCTCGTACGCGATCCTTTGGCAGAAGACCGTCCCACATGCGTACGATCTGATTTAAAGGATTCGACCTATATAAATGAAACTAAACACAATTTGACAGTAATAAAAACTATGAAAATTGTTTACGTACGTGAAGTTGCTCTAAATTTCTTCCCTTCTCACAGCACGTCTGACGGATGAACTCGCAAACATGGAATCCACATAAATTATTCCCTGGTCCCTGCGTCATGCACTTTACGAGAACAGAGTTCAATCAAAATAATAATCAAGCATGATAATGGTATCAAAACTAGAATCAAAGAGATGTGCGGATCTAGTTAGTGGTACTTACATCTTGTGATTGAAATGTAAGCTCTTCTTTTCAAACACCCCTAGCCTTCTTGGTGAACCGTTTCCAAGCGCTGCCCGGCGAAGAAAACGAATAAAAGGAGTTATTAATTACTTGATATCAGAAAATTCACGAATGTTGCCGATATAGTGTTGTAATGATTAGAATTACCGCTGAAGCATCATCTGTATGACTGCACATGTCTTAAGGGGTTTATGTTTCGAGTCCATGACTAGCACCCGCCTTTTGTCAGGTTGATGATTAGCAGAATATAGTGAAAGTTGCGCATGTATAAATTATCAATTATACACTTAACGTCGAGTAAGCGAAATAGAAAGTGTATACAAGACAATGACACTCACACGAAGTTGTAAGAAAATAGTATTTTCCTTCTGGTTTCTTGAAACCTTAACGCGTGTACAATATTATCCTCTGTATCCTAGAGTCTTATTTTTAGATTAGCTTCATGAACAAAATATGGGTCAATGAACCCAATATCATAGATTTGTCCTCTGCTGCATTCGAGGATCTTCATTCTGCATAATATAGTATGATTATATACAATGCAATAAACGAGGTGATATAGTTGTAGATTTAATTACAGAATTAGTACTTAAAGACAATAGACACTGATGATCGATTTGTTCAAGGCATCTTGATTGAATAATTAAAATAGTTCAACAAATTCAATCATTACCATGTCATCTTCTTCCCCGTAATGCTTTTTTGTAACCCTTAGTATTATCCAGTTAGCCTCAACCTTTGTGGTATTCATGTACCAGTTATGCAATCTTCGCATTTTTGTTGGTAGATTCTTTACCTCCTCAGGTTTGACGAGAGGATTCCCGTACTAGTATTTATATGCTACTTCAGTCGCGGGGAAGTACTCTAACTGGGATAAGTAGTTAGCAATACTCATACCTTGAGCAGCGGTCGCTTCTCCGTATATTGTAACTACCTCTGGATCATACTGCGCTTCGGACGCATTTGCTCGACCCCACATTGGTATGGGAAATCACCTTGAGAGGGGAGCACGATTGTATTTTTTGTTCTCCGAGCTGGGGAACTGATTTCCCGTTGGCACTAGTGCCCTTCGATAGATTCTGTGCCACATGTGACTTGAGAATAGAGCGCTTATAGTCTGATAACAGCTTTGGATCGGTTTGGTAAAGACCCTTTAGCATTTTGAACACTCGGGCTTTATCTTCTTCGGTGCTGGGGAACTCTGGCTCTTTCGGCCGCCTTAGCTTAGCGAAAAACTCTGTCGTTTCCGCCTCGACGATCGCCGTAGTCTCCTATGGAGTATAGTCGTAAGCTCTCTTGGGAGGAATCTTTGGTACCTTTGGAAGAGGCTCATGTCTACGTGTCGGCGATCGCTTACCACTCCGCAGAGTAGAGGTGGTACGCTTACGCTTTTTTTTCCTAAGGCGGCGGTGATGGTTGGTGCGGCGGCGACGACTGCGCTGGAGACGGCTATTGCGCTGGAGACGGGTGAGGCGACGAAGATAAATGTTGTGCTGGCGGAGATGGGTGAGGCGGCGGCGAAGATGGCCTTGGCGTATGATTTGGAAGCATGATATATTTTTGGCCATAGAATGGTGATGTTTGTTGCTTCTCTCAGTTCAGTCACATCCCTTTCACCTGCAGGGTAGTCAAGCTTCAACTGGTGAAATTCGTGCATAACTTTATTCACCCCGATAATAGCGTAGCCCTACGGAACCGGACGACAATGGTAAGTTGGTTCAGGTCCAATTGGTAAGGCATAGTCGACCTCCACCTTCATTGTTATGTTCACAACTTTGACATGTAGCTCGTAATGTGTCATCTCTGTGATATCATCCACTGGGTAGCCAACATGAGCCATTGTCGGTGCACCATCATCGGCGTCATCACCCGGGACCTCGGTGGAAGCCACGCTGCTTTTCCGATTATTCGATAGGCCGGTAGCATCGAATGCAGGTTCTACCACCATGTTCTACTGAGATGGGCCGGTAGTACCTTGCTGGCTAAGTGCGTCAATTTGATCTTGTTGTAACTTTAATTTTTCTTCAATTTTAAGCATCCGGTCTGCCTGAATATTTGCTTCAATTTCCTCCTTGTCCTTTCTCCTCTTATGGCTTCTATCAGGATATTTTTTCCTGTCTGCGGGAAACCCAGTGCTCCATGGTTGGGAGCCTATTGAGCCTCGTGTTCGTACTTTGTGTTCTGGATTACCAAGGGCGAGTGTGAACTCGGCATTCTCTCTATCAGGAATGAACTCCCCCTCTTTAACAGCCTTTACTGGATTTCTTATGTTCTCGATGGACAAGGGGTTTTCTTTATGTATTATGTTATATATACACTTCCCTTCTGAGTCCAACGTGCCCCATGCCCGTAAAACCAATTCTTTGCACGTTCGATCCAATCGACTGTCTCTGGGATGCCCTCTTTAGCACGCATCTCTTCCTCAAGTTTATTCCACTTAGGAATGCCAGCCCTGTAGCCACCTTGCCCCATAGTATGGTGATGCTTCTTGTTAGCAATATTTAGCTTATTCGTTTCAGACATTTTCTTAGCTACCGCTGATCTCTTGTAATCCACAAACTCATCCAGGAATGGTTTTAACTTCTGATACTGAACTAGCTTGAAATTCGGAGTCTTCTCTTTCACGACATAGTCAATGTGCAATCTTTTCTTCCTGTTGGTGAATTGTCGGGCCATCTTCTTAAGAGCCCACTCCTTGACCTTCTTCTGGGTGGCAGTGGCATGTTGCTTGGCCTCCTCATCTGAATTCTCCTCTATCGTCGGTAGGGTGAAATTAAGCTTGAGTTTCCTGTCTAGATTTTATGTGAAACTAGCGCAGAAAACTTGTAGTTCAAGACATAGTTCACTAAAGTTGCTAGCTAGTGCAACATGAAGTTTAACATAGATGTTCAACTTAACAGTCTCCACTACACACCAGTATATAAAACAATGTTTTGGAATAAAAGTGATGTGATGTGCCAATGAGATTTTGTGGGGGATTGCTGGAATTTGGTGAGTTTTGGGCTGTTGGCCCATTAGAAAATTTTGAAATTCTATTTGGCCCACTTGTGCATGAGAGCATATGGTTTTGCTAGTTGTGCTAAAGTTTAGTCCCATATTTGTTGGAGATATGCCCTAGAGGCAATAATAAATGTAGTTATTATTATATCTTTGTGTTTATGATAAATGTTTTCATTCATGCTATAATAGTATTAACAAGGAAACATTAATACTTGTGTGATTTGTAAACTTAAATTGAAGTCCCTAGTAAAGCCTCTTCATAATACTAGCTTGTTGGTTAATAAATGATTGTGGTTTCCCTGTCATGAACATTGAGATGTTATTAACAACAAGATCATATCGTTAGGAGAATGATATGATGGACATACTCCTATAGATAAGCGTAGCATAAAGATCAAGTCATTTTAATAGTTCAATTGCTATATGCTTTCTGATACATAGTAACCTAATTCCTTCGACCATGAGATCATGCATATCATCATCACCGGAAGGATGCTTTGATGACATCAAACACCACACCGTAACTGGGTGGCTATAAAGGTGGCATTGAGTGTTCGGAAAGTATTGGTTGAGACACATGGATCAAGAGTGGGATTTGTCCATCCATATGACGGATAGATATACTCTGGGCCCTCTCGGTGGAATGTCATCCAATTAGCTTGCAAGCATGTGACTGGCTCACAAGGGATCACATGTCACGGGAACGAGAAAAGAGTACTTATCGATGTGAGGTTGAACTAGGTATGCAGAGATACCGACGATCAAAACCTCGGATGAGTAAACTATCGTGAGACAAAGGGAAATTGGTATCTTATGTAAGTGGTTCATTCGATCGCAAAGTTATCGTAGAAATATGTGGGAGCCATATGAATTTCTAGATTCCTCTATTGGTTATTGTTCGGAGAAGTGTCTCGATCATGTCCGCATAATTCACGAACCGTAGGGAGACACACTTAAGGATTCGAAGTTGTTGAGTAGTTATGGAATGATGAGTAAGAGACCGAATGTTGTTCGAAGTCTCGGATGGGATCCGGGATATCAAGAGGAGATCCAGAAAGGTCCGGAGAATAAGATTCATATAAGGAAAGTCTTGTTTAGGGGTTGGAGAATGGTTCCGGTGTTTTCATCGGAAATGTTCCAGAAGGTTCCGGAATGTCCGGCACTCCGGAGGGGAAGGGTACATGAATGTGTCATAACAAGTTGGAATGATTGCATCATGTACTAGGTGTCATCGCTGAACAAAATAAAGGGTTTAATCAAATCCTAGTTTGAAATGTCAAGCGCCAATTTGAAAAGTCAAACGACTATTTTGTGAGGTGGAGGGAGAGTAGGAAACCTACTTGGGGAGGAGTTCCCTCCTCCACCGCCGGCCCACTTGGACACCGAGTTGGGGAGGGACTCCCCTCCCCTTGGCGCGCACCCTCCACCTATATAAGGAGGGGCAGGGCTGCCCCTCCAAGCACACAACACCACGCCCTCTAAACCTAAACCCTAGCCACCGCCACCCACCATAGCCGCCGCCTAGGGTTTCTCCCCTAGCCGCCAACTTGGGCTGCCCCAAGCCCTAGACGCCGGCCCTAGCACCTCCTCCTTTGTGTGTCTAAACCCTAGATCACCGAGGCTCTTTCATAGTCCACCATACTCGCTCCGGCTTAAGGCGAAGCCCTGCGAGATCTCCCCTCTACTTCCGGTACCACGTCGTCTTCACGGGAATCGCGAGAGTGCTACAACCTCCGCTACCTGCTGGAACAAGGGAGAGGAAGGTCTTCGTCGAGTACCGAACGTGTGACCGACTGTGGAAGCGCTGCCGGAACACAGCGCCGGAAGGACCGTCTACGCGATCTTGAGATCGGGAAGAGTACGACTACATCACCCACGAGAATCCGCTCTCGTTAAACACTTTGGAATCTTCGAGGGTGAGTTATTCTATCGACTCATTGCTACAATCTAGTAGATAGATGTAACACCCTCAGAATCGGGCCTATGCAGGTTTGAGCAAAATTCGCCAAACCCGCATAGAAACGATTCAAAGGTGCCCACCAGGCACTTTCGTGCGGGTGGAAAACGAAGTAATAACATTACACAACAGTCCTCGATGGGACCCACAGAACAGATATATACAACAGCGACCCAAAGAGTCAAGAATACAGATATAATATACAAGATCCAAACCACCTTGAAAACGATAGAGCGTCCGACTACGGACAAGAAGCAAATGGGGCTAAGAGCCCTGAAGAATAACCAATGGCGTCCATAACCCTGCCCAGGCCAAGCCGGAAGGGTAACCCTGCTAACGGCGTCGATCTCAAACCTGCTTAACCAAAGGGGTGCCGACAAAGGGCAAAGGAAAAGAGGAGCGTCGATCGAGGCGATTACAGCGAGGCTAGAATTGGCGGTCCTCGCCTACATAGGTATGGTGGATCAAGCGGCAAAGATACTGTGAACAACCTATAGAGACTCGATACAAGCTGGCGGTTATCGAGAGAGGGTGAGAATGACCTATCCGGATCCAACTGAAGCTAACACCAAACAAACCCATCCTGGTATTTCCCCTCGAGACCAAACGAAGTCAACCGAGAACTCACACAGTTGGCGGTTTATTTATTGATTATCGTTGCAGCAATTACTAGTCAGGTTTAGATAATCGTCCTGATAAAGTAAGCAGTGGGCACTTTTAGTTAACCATTCCGTTATAGTTGCGGAAATTACTAATCAAATACATTTAACATGAGATAACCCATAAACCCAGCAGTTGTTGGTACTTTTAATCAGCCATTTCCGTTGTAGTTGCCATACTTACTAGTCAGGTACAATGGTCGCAAGCGACACTCCAAACAAGCAATTGTGGGCAGTATTATTTAGCCATTCCATTATAGTGAAGCTAATTACTAGTCATTATAAGTCAAATTTATAGCAATAAACTTTAGTTATGCTTGTCTATGATCAAGAAACTGTGCTCCAAGTCGTCCATATCCGCGGACACGGCTTTCAGAAAGTTTTACCGGCGGGTGCACCAATAGCAACACACGCTCGATCAACCTCGGAAAAACCAAATCAAAACCCAACGAGGCTTTCACGGTGAACAATCACGGATTCAGAAATATTTCAGGGGCCACCCTTAAGTAGAATCCATAGCGGAGTAAGCAAGCTCGAGACGGCCTCAAGGTTTGGCGGGACGGTGAGCATCGGGAACCCCAAACGGGGCTTGTCGACACCGCGGAATCGTGGTCCGATCCTAAACAGTACAGTGTGCAGTACCTCGCTCACTCGTACTTAAAGCATAAAACATGGCATAAAGACAGGATCGTAAATAAAACCTCAAACTAGGTTGTGGCCCCAAGAAATAAGACGAATCAAGCTCGCTCGGGGTCCCATATACCTCCCGGATGTGGATAGCGCGATAAATCAAGGAACAGGAATCAAGTACTCGGGGTCTTACGGGACACAAGTGGGCGTTAAACCAAATATTATCTATCACCCACCGATGCCTGCTTATTTCAATTTTAGTTGTTAAGCGAAAGCAAAGTGAACCATAAGTAAAACTAGGATCATCTCCAACATCAACATGCGGCAATACATCAGCAATCGTGGCATATGACGACACGCATAGCACTTGAGCAAGCGACTACGCCATAAGTCCAACTATCTTCCAAACAACAGGTAATAGGGTGTGTCCAAGGCAATATAGGGCTGCGGGAATATCACAAGTGGAAACTAAAGCATCGCATAGAGATAGCAATAGATCAACAGGAGGAAGTAAATACTATAAAAGTAAGATAGGTAGAAAGAGGGAGATGCTGCCGAAAACATTGTTGAAGGTTCAACGAAGATCGGTGAAGCTCACATCAACTCAACGGCCTTATCCGCGAAGAAGCAAATCGCTAGAAGGAACACCGGATGCAATATTTAATACTAAGGCAGAAGATCGGCATGATGCATGCATGATGGATGTCGTGGCAAAGGTGCGATGCAATTAGGTCAGATTAAGCGGAACCGGGGTCCCGGCAATTAATTACACGGTTCAAGTTATTTATCTACCCCGCAAATTATATGTTGTTTAGCAATGCAACAGATGGAACCGGTTCGCTACACATGTTTAAATGAGGCCGATATGAGACTAGATTTGCCCGCATATGGGCCCCATATTTAATTATTAGGTGAATCGGCATAAGGCCCCCAAACCACAGATATGCATGCGAGATGACAATTAAATATGCAACAAGTTGTTATTATCTTATAAAATAGGGTTCTCGGATAAGGGTCACACTTTAGGGTTCTCGACGATCTTGGGGGTTCCGGGTTGGTCGATCTCGTGGTCCAGTGGTTCGGGTCCGTTCTCAGCGGGATCGTTCTCTCGGGTTTCTGGGGGTAGTTCTTGGCGTTCCGGGAAGCCGGACTTGATTCGGTGTCGAGGCGCATCGGAACTTCCGGGCCGGTGTCGTTCTTGTCGTCGCGACGGTCTTGTCGGGTTCTCAACTCGGGTCGGTCTTGTCTTCGGGTGAGGTGCTTGGGGTCATGTTGTCGGCGGTCATGGCGTTTCGAGAGGAAGAACTTGTCGCGTCTGCGACCTCCGGGTCGAAGTACTTGATATGTCTGGGTCGGATCTTCGGGGTCCCTGTTGACGATCTTGAATAGGCACATGTGCCTTCGGCGAGGCTTGGTGCACAACTCTTCAGTAGAACTTGGCGAGGTCCTCGGAAGACTTGGAACGGCTTCGGCGTTTTATGTAGATGATCGACGGGTCCAGGGGTCTCGGCGTCTAGGCTCCGTGAAGATCGGGTATATCTCGTCGGTGGTCCTTCTTGTGCTGCTCACTGTCGGTCATGTTGTCGAGGTATGGGCTTCGGAAGATCTTGGCGAGGGGGTCAGTTCCGGGCTCCGAAGGCAGAACTTGGCGGCTCGGGCCCACGGGGTTGGGGTCGAACGGCGCGGAGGCGTCCTTCTCCGAAGCGACCGCACGCTCAACGAGCTCAGAGGCATCGGGGACGAGCTGGTCACCATGAGGGAGGCGGTCTCCGGCGGCTCGCAGTGGTCTGGCGAGGTGAAGGCGCGGGCGGGCCAGGTCGTGGCGGAGCTGCTCGCGAGGACCCGTGGAGGTCGTGAGGCGGCGAGATGCTGGCGGCGGGGCGACAGGTCGGCGGGAGGACCTGGGCGGGGCAGCGGAGGAGCACGCCGGGCGGCCTCGGCAGGCCTTGGGCGGCAGTGGAGCGGCACGGCGCCTTGGACGTCGAGGGAGAGCAGGGGCAGCGGAGAGCCTCGCGTCTGAGGGACGGGCGCGGCGGAGAGCCGAGGATGGCGTCCCGGTCTGGCCAGCTTAGCTTGGGCTAGGGGCGGAGGTTGGTGGCGGTGGTCGGCGGAGGAGTCTCGGAGGCGATGGGCGGAAGAGGGAGGGTGGCGCGGCGGCTCTTGGAGGGGGCGAGCCTGGGTGAGCAGCGCGAAGCGACAGCGGGCAGTGCGGTCTGTGTGGGAGGGTTCCGGCGGCGGGCGAGGCGCTCAGTGAGTAGGGCAGGCGGAGGAGGAGGGTGAGGGACAGGCGCGGTGGCGGGAGGAAAAGAGGCGGGGAGCCCGGAGGCGAAGAAGGGAGAGGCAGGCGGGCGAGGGCTGTGAGGAGAGGAGGTTGAAGAGGACAGGGGAGCGTGCAGTGGGTGGGTGTGTGGTGGGGCCGGCGGGGGTGGGGGCGTGTCGCGTGCGTGTGTGCGGTGTGTGTCTGCCGCGTGGGGCCACTTGGAGGCCAGACGGGCTGGGCGTGTGTGTCTTCTGGCGTGAGGGAGAGGGTTGGCTGCGGCGTGGGCTTGGGGGTCCCAGGACAGAGTGGGCCTGGGGAAAAAGAGAGGGGGTAGAGGTGCGGTGAGAAAAGAGAAAGAGGTGGGAAAGAGGTGGATAGCTGAGGTGGCAGGGTGGGTAGGTTTTGGGTGAGAGGGTGAGGTGGCGAGCTGAGAGTGGTGGGTAGGGTAGATTTTAGTGGGACTAGGATTTAGGGGGGCTGGTTTTATTATTTGTGTTTGTTTGGTCCCGTTCTAATTAAACAAACCACTTTGCAAAATAGTTTTTAAACAAAATAAAATGTCCGATGCGACCGAGGTTTTGTGTTAGAAAATAAGAGGGGTTTGGTACAAATCAAAACTGGGCTTTTCAAATAATGCAGTCAAACAATGCATGTTGATGGCGATGCAATGCACAAATTCAACGCGATTTTCTAGTAGTGGTTTTGCGGGATGCCACAATTCGACACCACTAACAATGGATCTCGCCCTCGAGATCCGCCTCATGGTACCGGAAGGAAGGGTCGGTGATCTGAATCTTCTCGCATCATGTAGATCTTCGCGACACCACTAACGAGGGTCCCTTCTTCATCTGGGAATCGGCGACACCACCAACAAAGGGTCGTTGTTCCTGATCGTCGAGAGAGCACTCCGGAGAAACAAAGGACGAAGGTAGAGGTATCAAACGATAAGGCCACCTCTAACTTCCATTAGAAGAGGGAAAAGTTACATTGATCCACCAGTTCGAAGTACAGAGCGAACAGTAAGAGTCGGGTAGGGTGATCAGTCCATCCCGGACCCAACTATCAACTCTATACATGGGTAGGAGAATCAGGCAACTCATCTCTCGAGATTTAGACTGAAGATCTTCATAGGCGGTATCCGGAACAAAGGAATGATGCCAGCAGAAGTCGCATGAAAGACACAATGATTAGGTTCCGCGATGGTTCCATTGGCATGAACAACACATGCTCAAGGTATACTCCAACTTCACCAAAGCTCGTCCTTCTCATATGTTTTTCAACGACACTGATATCCAGCAAGGGACACATATGGACAAAGAGCTCAAGAACAAGAGATTGGATGAAGGGTACAACAAACGAGTTGCAGATTGACGATCGTAGCACCTCCGTTACAAAAGGGAGAAAGCGAAGCCCTGAAGGTACGACGGAAAACCCAACCACGAGAATTCCTGGACTCGAAGAGAGAGAAGAGAGCAGATTCAAAACACGTCGAGGTAAGAGGAGAATAGCAGAGGGTAAGGAGTAAAATCAGACCTAATCAGAACTATCCAACCGATTTTGCAAAATAGTCTTGACACTCTACTTCGGCCGTTAGCTAGGTTATCCTACAGGCTGGACTTGTGGGGTATCGCAACTGCTGAGCTCTGATACCACTCTGTAACACCCTCAGAATCGGGCCTATGCAGGTTTGAGCAAAATTCTCCAAACCCGCATAGAAACGATTCAAAGGTGCCCACCAGGCACTTTCGTGCGGGTGGAAAACGAAGTAATAACATTACACAACAGTCCTCGATGGGACCCACAGAACAGATATATACAACAGCGACCCAAAGAGTCAAGAATACAGATATAATATACAAGATCCAAACCACCTTGAAAACGATAGAGCGTGCGACTACGGACAAGAAGCAAATGGGGCTAAGAGCCCTGAAGAATAACCAATGGCGTCCATAACCCTGCCCAGGCCAAGCCGGAAGGGTAACCCTGCTAACGGCGTCGATCTCAAAACCTGCTTAAACAAAAGGGGTGCCGACAAAGGGCAAAGGAAAAGAGGAGGCGTCGATCTTGAGGCAAGTACAGCGAGGCTAGAATCGGCGGTCTCGCCTACATAGGTATGGTGGATCAAGCGGCGTGGCATACACTGAACAACCTATAGAGACTCGATACAACTGGCGGTTATCAGAGAGGGGTGAGAATGACCTATCCGGATCCAACCTGAAGCTAACACCAAACAAACCCATCCTGGTATTTCCCCCTCGAGACCAAACGAGGAAGTCAACCGAGGAACTCACACAGTTGGCAGTTTTATTTATTCAGTTATCGTTGCAGCAATTACTAGTCAGGTTTAGATAATCGTCCTGATAAAGTAAGCAGTGGGCACTTTTAGTTAACCATTCCGTTATAGTTGCGGCAATTACTAATCAAATACATTTAACATGAGATAACCCATAAACCCAGCAGTTGTTGGTACTTTTAATCAGCCATTTCCGTTGTAGTTGCCATACTTACTAGTCAGGTACAATGGTCGCAAGCGACACTCCAAACAAGCAATTGTGGGCAGTATTATTTAGCCATTCCATTATAGTGAAGCTAATTACTAGTCATTATAAGTCAAATTTATAGCAATAAACTTTAGTTATGCTTGTCTATGATCAAGAAACTGTGCTCCAAGTCGTCCATATCCGCGGACACTTTGAGAAAGTTTTACCGGCGGGTGCACCAATAGCAACACACGCCGATCAACCTCGGAAAAACCAAATCAAAACCCAACGAGGCTTTCACGGTGAACAATCACAGGATTCAGAAATATTTCAGGCCACCCTTAAGTAGAATCCTAGCGAGTAAGCAAGCTCGAGACGGCCTCAAGGTTTTGGCGGGGCCGTGAGCAGGGAACCCCAAACGGGGCTTGTCGACACCGCGGAATCGTGGTCTGATCCTAAACAGTACAGTGTGCGGTACCTCGCACAATCGTAAATAAATCGATTTAGCATGGCATAATGACGGTATTGTAATTAAAACCTCAAACTAGTTTGTGGCCCCAAGAAATAAGATGAATCAAGCTCGCTCGGGGGTCCCATATACCTCCCGGATGTGGATAGCGCGATAAATCAAGGAACAGGAATCAAGTACTCGGGGTCTTACGGGACACAAGTGGGCGTTCGGAAACCAAATATTATCTATCACCCACCGATGCCTCTGCTTATTTCAATTTTAGTTGTTAAACAGAAAGCAAAGTGAACCATAAGTAAAACTAGGATCATCTCCAACATCAACATGCGGCAATACATCAGCAACTGTGGCATATGACGACACGCAACAGCACTTGAGCAAGCGACTACGACGCGCAAGTCCAACTATCTTCCAAACAACAGGTAATAGGGTGTGTCCAAGGCAATATAGGGCTGCAGGGAATATCACAGGTACGGAAACTAAAGCATCGCAACACAGATAGCAATAGATCAACAGGAGGGAAGTAAATACTATAAAAGTAAGATAGGTAGAAAGAGGGAGATGCTCGCCTGAAAACATTGTTGAAGGTTCAACCGAAGATCGGGGCGAAGCTCACATCAACTCAACGGCCTTATCCGCGAAGAAGCAAATCGCTAGAAGGAACACCGGATGCAATATTTAATACTAAGGCAGAAGATCGGCATGATGCATGCATGATGGATGTCGTGGCAAAGGTGCGATGCAATTAGGTCAGATTAAGCGGAACCGGGGTCCCGGCAATTAATTACACGGTTCAAGTTATTTATCTACCCCGCAAATTATATGTTGTTTAGCAATGCAACAGATGGAACCGGTTCGCTACACATGTTTAAATGAGGCCGATATGAGACTAGATTTGCCCGCATATGGGCCCCATATTTAATTATTAGGTGAATCGGCATAAGGCCCCCAAACCACAGATATGCATGCGAGATGACAATTAAATATGCAACAAGTTGTTATTATCTTATAAAATAGGGTTCTCGGATAAGGGTCACACTTTAGGGTTCTCGACGATCTTGGGGGTTCCGGGGTTCGGGGTCGATCTCAGGGTCCAGGGTTCGGCGGGTCCGTTCTCAGCGGGATCGTTCTCTCGGGTTTCTGGGGGTAGTTCTTGGCGTTCCGGGAAGCCGGACTTGATTCGGTGTCGAGGCGCATCGGAACTTCCGGGCCGGTGTCGTTCTTGTCGTCGCGACGGTCTTGTCGGGTTCTCAACTCGGGTCGGTCTTGTCTTCGGGTGAGGTGCTTGGGGTCATGTTGTCGGCGGTCATGGCGTTTCGAGAGGAAGAACTTGTCGCGTCTGCGACCTCCGGGTCGAAGTACTTGATATGTCTGGGTCCGATCTTCGGGGTCCCTGTTGACGATCTTGAATAGGCACATGTGCCTTCGGCGAGGCTTGGTGCACAACTCTTCAGTAGAACTTGGCGAGGTCCTCGGAAGACTTGGAACGGCTTCGGCGTTTTATGTAGATGATCGACGGGTCCAGGGGTCTCGGCGTCTAGGCTCCGTGAAGATCGGGTATATCTCGTCGGTGGTCCTTCTTGTGCTGCTCACTGTCGGTCATGTTGTCGAGGTCTGGGCCTCGGAAGATCTTGGCGAGGGGGTCGGTTCCGGGCTCCGAAGGCAGAACTTGGCGGCTCGGGCCCACGGGGTTGGGGTCGAACGGCGCGGAGGCGTCCTTCTCCGAAGCGACCGCACGCTCAACGAGCTCAGAGGCATCGTGGACGAGCTGGTCACCATGAGGGAGGCGGTCTCCGGCGGCTCCAGTGGTCTGGCGAGGTGAAGGGCGGGCCAGGTCGTGGCCGGGCTGCTCGCGAGGACCCGGTGGAGGTCGGGCGGCGAGATCTGTGGCGGGCGGGCGACGGGTCAGCGACGGAGGACCTGGGCGGGGCAGCGGAAGGCGGAGGAGCACTGGGCGGCCTCGGCCAGCGGCCAGCGGGCGGCAGTGGAGCGGCCTGCGACGCCGAGGGAGAGCAGGGGCAGCGGGAGAGCCTCGCGAGGGACGGGGCAGGCGGAGACGGCAGGGGATGGCGCGTCCCGGGCTGGCAGGCTTGGCGGCTAGGGAGGCGGAGGTTGGTGGCGGTGGTCGCCGGAGGGAGTCTCGCGAGGCGGTGGAGCGGGAAGAGGTGGCGCGACAGCGGCTCTTGGAGGGGCGAGCCTGGGTGAGCAGCGAGGCAGCGGCGGCAGTCTGTGTGTGAGGGTTCCCGGCGGCGGGCGGCCCGGGCGGGGTTGACGCGGGCAGAGGAGGAGGTGAGGGACGCGGGCGGTGGCGGGGAGGAAGGCGGCGGAGGCTGGCGGTGGCGGGCTCATGAGGCGCCATGAGGATCGTTGCTGCCGGGCCAGCTTGAGGAAGGTGGCTGCGTCGGGGTGGAGCGGTGGTGGAAGCCTTGTGAAGGAAGAGAGGGAGAGGGAGCGGCTGGCATGAAGCGAGCTAAGCGAGGCGAGGGAGCACGGTGAGGGAGAGGAGGTTGAAGAGGAACAGGAAGCGTCGGTAGGTGGGGTGTGTGGTGGGGCCGGCGGGGCGTGTCGGCGTGTGTGCGGTGTGTGTGCGCAGCGTGGGGCCATCTTGGGGCGGGCAGACGGCGTGTGTGTGTGTGCTGCGCGCGTGAGGGAGAGGGTTGGCTGCGACGTGGGCTTGGGGGGGGTCCCGCGGGATAGGGCGGTGGGCCTGGGGGGAAAAAGAGAGAGGGGTAGAGAGGCTGCAGGTGAGAAAAGAGAGAAAGAGAGGTGGGAAAGAGGTGGATAGCTGAGGTGGCAGGGTGGGTAGGTTTTGGGTGAGAGGGTGAGGTGGCGAGCTGAGAGTGGTGGGTAGGGTAGATTTTAGTGGGACTAGGATTTAGGGGGGCTGGTTTTATTATTTGTGTTTGTTTGGTCCCGTTCTAATTAAACAAACCACTTTGCAAAATAGTTTTTAAACAAAATAAAATGTCCGATGCGACCGAGGTTTTGTGTTAGAAAATAAGAGGGGTTTGGTACAAATCAAAACTGGGCTTTTCAAATAATGCAGTCAAACAATGCATGTTGATGGCGATGCAATGCACAAATTCAACGCGATTTTCTAGTAGTGGTTTTGCGGGATGCCACAATTCGACACCACTAACAATGGATCTCGCCCTCGAGATCCGCCTCATGGTACCGGAAGGAAGGGTCGGTGATCTGAATCTTCTCGCATCATGTAGATCTTCGCGACACCACTAACGAGGTCCCTTCTTCATCCGGAATCGGCGACACCACCAACAAAGGGTCGTTGTTCACGATCGTCGAGAGCACTCCGGAGAAACAAAGGACGAAGATAGAGGTATCAAACGATAAGGCCACCTCTAACTTCCATTAGGAGAGGAAAAGTTACATTGATCCACCAGTTCGATGAGGCGAAAAGAAGAGTCGGGTAGGGTGATCAGTCCATCCCGGACCCAACTATCAACTCTATACATGGGTAGGAGAATCATGCAACTCATCTCTCGAGATTTAGACTGAAGATCTTCATAGGCGGTATCCGGAACAAAGGAATGATGCCAGCAGAAGTCGCATGAAAGACACAATGATTAGGTTCCGCGATGGTTCCATTGGCACGAACAACACATGCTCAAGGTATACCCCAACTTCACCAAAGCTCGTCCTTCTCATATGTTTTTCAACGACACTGATATCCAGCAAGGGACACATATGGACAAAGAGCTCAAGAACAAGAGATTGGATGAAGGGTACAACAAACGAGTTGCAGATTGACGATCGTAGCACCTCCGTTACAAAAGGGAGAAAGCGAAGCCCTGAAGGTACGACGGAAAACCCAACCACGAGAATTCCTGGACTCGAAGAGAGAGAAGAGAGCAGATTCAAAACACGTCGAGGTAAGAGGAGAATAGCAGAGGGTAAGGAGTAAAATCAGACCTAATCAGAACTATCCAACCGATTTTGCAAAATAGTCTTGACACTCTACTTCGGCCGTTAGCTAGGTTATCCTACAGGCTGGACTTGTGGGGTATCGCAACTGCTGAGCTCTGATACCACTCAGAACCCTCGGGCCTATGCAGGTTTGAGCAAAATTCGCCAAACCCGCATAGAAACGATTCAAAGGTGCCCACCAGGCACTTTCGTGCGGGTGGAAAACGAAGTAATAAAATTACACAACAGTCCTCGATGGGACCCACAGAACAGATATATACAACAGCGACCCAAAGAGTCAAGAATACAGATATAATATACAAGATCCAAACCACCTTGAAAACGATAGAGCGTCCGACTACGGACAAGAAGCAAATGGGGCTAAGAGCCCTGAAGAATAACCAATGGCGTCCATAACTTGAAAGATGGACTTCTTGAATCACTTGATTTCGAATCACTTGAAAGATGCGAAGCATGTCTGATGGGTAAAATGACTAAGACTCCATTTTCTGGTATGATGGAGCGAGCTACGGACTTATTGGAAATCATACATACCGATGTGTGTGGTCCAATGAGTGTAGCATCGCGCGGTGGTTATCGTTATGTTCTTACCTTCACGGATGACTTGAGTAGATATGGGTATATCTATTTCATGAAACATAAGTCCGAAACTTTCGAGAAGTTTAAGGAATTTCAAAGTGAGGTTGAGAATCAACATAAAAAGAAGATTAAATTTCTGCGTTCTGATCGTGGAGGTGAATATCTAAGTTACGAGTTTGGCGAGCATTTAAAGAAATGCGGAATACTTTCACAATTGACACCGCCGGGAACACCACAGCGTAATGGTGTGTCCGAACGTCGTAATCGAACTCTCTTAGATATGGTTCGTTCTATGATGTCACTTACAGATTTACCGCTATCATTTTGGGGTTATGCATTAGAAACAACCGCATTCACTTTAAATAGGGCACCATCTAAATCCGTTGAAACGACACCGTATGAATTATGGTTTGGGAAGAAACCTAAATTGTCGTTCCTTAAAGTTTGGCGTTGTGAAGCCTATGTAAAGAAGTTACAGCCGGACAAGCTTGAACCCAAAGCGGAAAAATGCGTCTTCATAGGGTACCCAAAGGAAACTATTCGGTATACCTTCTATCATAGATCCGAAGGCAAAATCTTCGTTGCCAAGAATGGATCCTTTCTAGAGAAGGAATTTCTCTCGAAAGAAGTGACTGGAAGGAAAGTAGAACTCGACGAGGTTGTCGAATCTTCTCTCGAACTTGCGAGTAGCGCAGCACCGGAAGAAGTTCATGTGGTGCCTGCACCAATAAGAGAGGAAGCTAATGATGATGATCATGAAACTTTGGTTGTAGTTGCTACAGAGTCTCGCAGGTCAACGAGAACTCGTACCACTCCTGATTGGTATGATCCCGTTATGAGTGTCATGTTGGTGGATAACACCGATGACCCTGCGACATATGAGGAAGCGATGATGAGCCTAGATTCCAATAAATGGCAAGAAGCCATGAAATCTGAGATTGGATCCATGTACGAAAACCAAGTATGGACTTTGGTGGACTTACCGGATGGCCGGAAGGCTGTCGAGAACAAATGGATTTTCAAGAAGAAAACAGATGCTGATGGTAATGTTACTGTCTATAAAGCTCGACTTGTCGCAAAAGGGTTTCGACAAATTCAAGGAGTTGACTACGATGAGACTTTCTCACCTGTAGCGAAGCTAAAGTCTATGAGGATTATGTTAGCAATCGCTGCATATTACGATTATGAGATATGGCAGATGGATGTCAAAACAACGTTCCTCAATGGAGACATTGATGAAGAGTTGTATATGATGCAACCCAAAGGTTTTGTCGATCATAAAGATGCTAACAAGGTATGCAAACTTCAACGGTCCATATATGGATTGAAGGAAGCATCCCGAAGTTGCAATCAACATTTTGATAAGGTGATCAAAAGTTTTGGTTTTATACAAACTTATGGAGAAGCTTGTATTTACAAGACAGTGAGTGGGAGCTCTGTAGCATTCTTAATACTATATGTAGATGACATATTGTTGATTGGGAATGATGTAGACCTTCTTAATAGTGTCAAGAAATATTTGAATAATAGTTTTTCAATGAAAGATCTTGGCGAAGCAGCTTACATATTAGGCATAAAGATTTATAGAGATAGATCGAGACGCCTAATATCATTGTCACAAAGTACATATTTGGACAAAGTTCTAAAGAGGTTTGGAATGGAAGATAGCAAGAAAGGGTTCTTGCCCATGTTTCCCAATACGACCTTGAGTAAAACTCAAAGTCCAGCAACGGCAGAAGATAGAGAAAGGATGAGTAAGACTCCCTATGCCTCAGCCATAGGATCTCTAATGTATGCCATGCTATGTACTAGACCCGACATTGCATATGCTGTTAGTTTGACTAGCAGATATCAAAGTGATCCAGGAGTGGATCATTGGACAGCGGTCAAAAACATCCTTAAGTACTTGAGAAGAACTAAGGATATGGTTCTTTCTTATGGAGGTGATGAACAGCTCGTTGTTAATGGTTACACCGATGCTAGTTGGAACACAGATCCGGATGATTCTAAATCTCAATCTGGATATGTATTTACTTTGAATGGTGCAGCAGTTAGCTGGAGGAGTGCAAAACAAAGCGTTGTGGCGAGATCTTCAACTGAATTGGAATACATGGCTGCTTCGGAGGCTTCAAAAGAAGCGATATGGATGAAAGAGTTCATTACAGAGCTTGGTGTGGTTCCAAGTGCGCTAGACCCAATGTCTATCTACTGTGATAACATGGGCGCCATAGCCAATGCGCAAGAACCAAGGTCACACAAGAAGCTGAAGCATATCAAGCTACGTTTTCATGCTATTCAAGAACATGTCCAAGATGGTGACATAAAGATTTGCAAAGTACACACTGGTCTGAATGTGGCGGATCCGTTGTCTAAACCTCTCCCGAGGGCAAAACATGACCAACACCAATATGCCATGGGTGTTCGGTATATTACCATGTAATCTAGATTAGTTGACTCTAGTGCAAGTGGGAGACTGTTGGAGATATGCCCTAGAGGAAATAATAAATGTAGTTATTATTATATCTTTGTGTTTATGATGAATGTTTACATTCATGCTATAATAGTATTAACAAGGAAACATTAATACTTGTGTGATTTGTAAACTTAAATTGAAGTCCCTAGTAAAGCCTCTTCATAATACTAGCTTATTGGTTAATAAATGATTGTGGTTTCCCTATCATGAATATTGAGATGTTATTAACAACAAGACCATATCGTTAGGAGAATGATATGATGGACATACGCCTATAGATAAGCGTAGCATAAAGATCAAGTCATTTTAATAGTTCAATTGCTATATGCTTTCTGATACATAGTAACCTAATTCCTTCGACCATGAGATCATGCATATCATCATCACCGGAAGGATGCTTTGATGACATCAAACACCACACCGTAACTGGGTGGCTATAAAGGTGGCATTGAGTGTTCGGAAAGTATTGGTTGAGACACATGGATCAAGAGTGGGATTTGTCCATCCATATGACAGATAGATATACTCTGGGCCCTCTCGGTGGAATGTCATCCAATTAGCTTGCAAGCATGTGACTGGCTCACAAGGGATCACATGTCACGGGAACGAGAAAAGAGTACTTATCAGTAACGAGGTTGAACTAGGTATGCAGAGATACCGACGATCAAAACCTCGGATGAGTAAACTATCGTGAGACAAAGGGAAATTGGTATCTTATGTAAGTGGTTCATTCGATCGCAAAGTTATCATAGAAATATGTGGGAGCCATATGAATTTCCAGATTCCTCTATTGGTTATTGTTCGGAGAAGTGTCTCGATCATGTCCGCATAATTCACGAACCGTAGGGAGACACACTTAAGGATTCGACGTTGTTGAGTAGTTATGGAATGATGAGTAAGATACCGAATGTTGTTCGAAGTCTCGGATGGGATCTGGGATATCACGAGGAGATCCGGAAAGGTCCGGAGAATAAGATTCATATAAGTAAAGTCCTGTTTCAGGGTTGGAGAATGGTTCCGGTGTTTTCATCGGGAATGTTCTAGAAGGTTCCGGAATGTCCGACACTCCGAAGGGGAAGGGTACATGAATGTGTCATAACAAGTTGGAATGATTGCATCATGTACTAGGTGTCATCGCTGAACAAAATAAAGGGTTTAATCAAATCCTAGTTTGAAAAGTCAAACGCCAATTTGAAAAGTCAAACGACTATTTTGTGAGGTGGAGGGAGAGTAGGAAACCTACTTGGGGAGGAGTTCCCTCCCTCCACCGCCGGCCCACTTGGAGACCAAGTTGGGGAGGGACTCCCCTCCCCTTGGCGCGCCCCCTCCACCTATATAAGGAGGGGCAGGGCTGCCCCTCCAAGCACACAACACCACGCCCTCTAAACCTAAAGCCTAGCCACCGCCACCCACCATAGCCGCCGCCTAGGGTTTCTCCCCTAGCCTCCGACTTGGGCTGCCCCAAGCCCTAGCCGGCGGCCCTAGCACCTCCTCCTTGGTGTGTCTAAACCCTAGATCACCGAGGCTCTCTCATAGTCCAACATACTCGCTCCGGCTTAAGGCGAAGCCCTGCAAGATCTCCCCTCTACTTCCGGTACCACGCCGTCGTGCTGCCGGAATCGCGAGGAGAGTGCTACAACCTCCATTTTCTTTGGAACAAGGGAGAGGAAGGTCTTCGTCGAGTACCGAACGTGTGACCGACTGTGGAAGCGCTGCCGGAACGCAGCGCCGGAAGGATCGTCTATGCGATCTTGAGATCGGGAAGAGTACGACTACATCACCCACGAGAATCCGCTCTCGTTAAACACTTTGGAATCTTCGAGGGTGAGTTATTCTATCGACTCGTTGCTACAATCTAGTAGATAGATCTTGGCTTGTTTGTTTGTATGCGGTAGAAATTTTTTGTTTTCCATGCTACGAACCCCTACAATATTGCTAGTGGAAGGGGAGTTGGATCACCTTATATAGTAGAGTGTTGCACCACTCACTAAGGTGTGAGAAGAAGAGAATCTCTTGTGCACTCCTCCTCCGATGTCGCCCGCCTCGCCTCGCCTCATCACGACGCGTGCACGCGTCGCGTGTTGCGGTAATCTCGCCGAGCCGAGCTTTATTTTGCTGTTTGGGAAAATTAGTCATGGATTAACAATGATTCATTAATGGATACGTTAATTACAGCTGATTTCAGTTTTTATGGATCGTGGGCTGTTACCGACTTGGACGTGGGTTGTGTACCACGATCTTCCTTACCTGCACTATATAAGCGTATGTATTAAATCTAATCGGTGATCAATCCACATACACACACGCCTAACTCCAAAATCTTGCGCCGCCGTCTTCATCTTCCTCATCCCGGCTTGCGGCGTGCACCGCAGATCGGGACGGTAGATCTCCGGAACCCAGCCTCTCGTGAACTTGTATGTGTGAGGGGCGATCAGGTTTTTGGGAAGCTCTCAAGCGCGACTACTGGCAACCACGACGTCGTCCGACGACGAGTTCCTGAACGACAACTTCTTCTCGGACGTCAGCGACCTCTTCGGCATCCTCAACATGGGTGACAACTCTACTGCTGCTACCGCCGCGGCTATTGCCGCCACTGCACCCTCTGCTGCGGCTTCTGCCGCAACTGCATCGTATGCGATCTCACTTTCTCTCTTTCGGATTTTGCTAGAGTTTATAGTTCTAGCGTTTGGTGTTGATGTGATAGGTTTATCTTATATAGATGTAATATGTTCATCTACCTTGTTGATCTGCATGATTGGTTTTAGTACTGTTTGTGTGATCATGCTTTATCAGTTTATTATTCAGATTAGATCATATAGATTATTGCTTATATTTTAAAAAATTATGGTCACGTTATCATCCATAAGGTTGACCACCACCCACATATTCATGTGCGAGGTTTGCAAAGAGGGTTCAACCGGGACTAGAACTTGCAGCAGCCCAAGTGAGAGTACACAAGCTCTTCTGACCGTTGCTCAAGCGTGACGACACTAGATAGAAGGCGTATATCTTCCTAGTAGGAGGATGAGTTGAAGGGTTTCGCAGCATAGTAAATCAAAAATTTTCTATGGATGCAAACAGGAAAGCCAAGATCTAATCGAGGAGATGCAATCAATGAGAGGGATAGATGAGATCTTCATACCCTTGAAGAAATCGCACAGCGGAACGTTCAACAGAACGTGGTTGATGTAGTCGTACTAGCCTTCTCCTCCTCGCGATCCGATCCGATCCAACACCGCAAGTGGCGACGCCTCCGAGAGATGCACATGTATGGCACCGCGATGTCTCCTCCTTCCTCGGTCCAGCAAGTGGGGTGGAGAGATAGATTGGATCTACATCACGACGGCGTGGTGCAAAGGTGGAGAGTTTCTGCGGCAGGGCTTCGCCTACGCGCAGTCGGGAGAGAGAGAGGAGGGCAGCAGTATGGCGGCTAGGGTTTAAGGTGGGGGAGATTGCGCCCCCTGCCCACCTTATATAGGGGGCTGGACGGCCCCCTTTACCCTCCTCCAAGCACTAGGGCCGGCGGCCACAAGGGTGGAGTGGGGGGCAAGTCTTCCCCTCCTTCTAGAAGATCCCCTAGGGTTTCCCCTAGGGTTTTGGCCGGCTGGGCCTATGGGGCCTTGTGCCCCTGGACCAATGCGGCCAGGGCACTCCATCCTAGGCCCACGCCCCCCTCCGACAAGTGGGGCCACGTTGGTCCCACTCCTGAAGCTTCTAGAACCTTCTGGTACAATACCGAACATTCCGAAACAATTCCGAAATCCAAAAACTGCTTTCCTTTATATGAATCTTATTCTCCGGACCATTCCGGAACCTCTCGTGATGTCCTGGATCTCATCCGAGACTCCGAACAAAAACTCACAAACCAATTATCCATTCTATCCTAGTGTCGAGGTACGTTAAGTGTGTGACCCTACGGGTTCGAGAATATGCGGACATGATCTTCTATCAATAATCAACAGCGGGATCTGGAAACCATATTGACTCCCACATATTCATCGATGATCATAACGGATGAACCACGATGCCAGGATTCAATTAATCCCATATATATATTCCCTTCGTCACGCGATATTTTACTTGCCCGAGATTCGATCGTTGGTATCGGCATACCTAGTTCAATCTCGCTCACGCCAAGTACTTTACTCATTCTGTAATTCGATATCACTTTGTGATTAACTCCTTAACCACGTGCTTGCAAGCGGTGTTGATATCAATTACCGAGTGGGCCCGAAGTATATCTCTCCGACTTGGGAGGGACAAATCCCATCTCGATACATACAACCCAACAAGTACTTTTCGATCACCTGAGAGACACCTTTATGATCACCCTCTCATAGGATGATGTTTCATGACCTCAAAGCTCTCTTCTGATACCAGGGAGTTGCATTATCTCATGGTCTAAGGAATACAATATTTGACATAAGAAAAAGCTTCGCAAAGATGAACACGATGACACGATCTAATTGCTCTGCTTGATTTGGTTCTGTCCATCATACCATTCTTCCAATGATATGATCTCATTATTAATTGACAACTCATGTCTATGGTTAGGAAACCTTAACCATCATTAATCAATGAGCTAGTCCATAGAGGCGTACTAGGGACATGGTGTTGTTCATAAACCACACAAGTATCAAAGTTTCCACTTAATACAATTTTAGCATGAAATATAAACTTTATCATGAACAAGAATTATAACAATAACATGTTTATTATTGCCTCTAGGGCATAATTCCAATAGTCTCCCACTTGCAGCTTCTCCAACTCACAGCTCCCCCATTCAAAATATAAATGTATCCTGTCTGAGATTTAGAATCATCCCGGTTGGTGTCGAAACTAGCGTTGACGTAACCTTTTACAACGAGATGATCATCACCTCCATAGACTAAGAACATTTCTTTAGTCCTATTTAAATACTTTAGGATGTTATTTACGGATGTCCAGTGTACCACTCCTGGATCACTTTGGTATCTGCTCGTCAAACTAAGAGCATTGGACACATCCGGTCTAGTACACAGCATGGCCTACATGATAGAACCTATGGCCGAGGCATAAGGCACTTTGCTCATGGTTTCTCTATCATTTACCGTAGCTGGACAATGAGCCTTGCTCAATATCTTACCTGACAACATGGGCACTGAACCTTTCTTTGCCTTATCCATTCTAAACCTTTTCAAAACTTTTTCAAGATATGTACTTTGGCTTAAAACTATTAGGCGTCTTTGTCTATCTCTATAGATTTTGATGCCTAATATATAAGCAGCTTCTCCTAGGTCTTTCATTGAAAAACATTTGTTCAAATAACTCTTCACATTGTTAAGAATATCAATGTCATTTCCAATAATCAATATGTCATCCACATATAGTACTAAAAATGTGACCGAGCTCCCACTCACTTTCTTGTAGATACAAGCTTCGTAGCAATTTGAAACAAATCCAAAGCTCTTGATCACTTGATCAAAACGAAGGTTCCAACTCCGAGATGCTTGCTTCAGTCCATAAATGGAACGCTGAAGTTTGCACACCTTATCAGCATCCTTAGGATCGACAAAACCTTCGGGTTGCATCATATACAACTCTTCATCAATGTTGCCATTGAGGAACGCAGTCTTGACATCCATCTGCCATATTTCATAATCATGAAACGCAACAATTGCTAATAAAATCCGAATGGACTTAAACATCGCTACGGGAGAGAAAGTCTCATCGTAGTCAACACCTTGAACTTGTTGAAAACCTTTTGCGACAACCCGTGCTTTATAGACAGTAACATTACCATCTGCGTCTGTTTTCCTTTTGAAAATTCATTTGCACTCAACGGCCTTTCGGTTGCTAGGAGGGTCCACCAAAGTCCATACTTGGTTTTCGCTCATGGATCCCAATTCGGATTTGATGGCCTCTAGCCATTTCTCATAGTCTGGGCTCATCATTGCTTCCTCATAGTTCGCAGGTTCACTGTTGTCTACCAACAAGACAGTTAAGACAGGGTTACCGTACCACTCAGGAGGGGCACGTGACCTTGTCGACCTGCGACGTTCAGTAGTAGCATCGTCCGAAGCTTCATGATCCTCGTTATTATCTTCCTCTATTGTTGGTGCAGATGGCACTGGAACAATTTCAGGTGCTGCGCTACTCTCCAACTCAAGAGAAGGTTCAATAACCTCGTTTAGCTCTACTTTCCTCCCACTCACTTCTTTCGAGAGAAACTCCTTCTCAAGAAAGGATCCGTTCTTTGCAACAAACACTTTGCCTTCGGATCTGTGGTAGAAGGTATACCCAATCGTTTCCTTAGGGTATCCTATGAAAACGCATTTCTCCGCTTTGGGTTCGAGCTTGTCCGGCATCAACTTCTTGACGTAAGCTTCGCATCCCCAAACTTTAAGAAACGACAACTTAGGTTTAGCACCAAACCACAGTCCATACGGTGTCGTCTCAACGGATTTAGATGGTGCCCTATTTAAAGTGAATGCAGCGGTTTCTAATGCATAACCCTAAAATGATAATGGCAAATCTATAAGAGACATCATCGATCGCACCATATTGTTATCACCATATCTTGGCCAAAGACGGAGATGGGCCGTGATCGAGATGGGCTTAGAAGATACATATATTCAAGGAGTTGTTGGATCGGCCTAGTGCGTAGATTTGGGCTGAATTGCCCGTGTATCTTGTATCATAGTAGGATTCGTGTTTGTTTAGGTTCCGTTTGTGTTTAGGTAAAGATAGAGTTGTAGAGTTATTCCAAAAGCAGAGAGTCTCCGGACTATAAATATGTACCTACGGTTATTGAGAAAAGGAGGACAACCACGTTCACGACAAACACAATCTCGGCGCATCGCCACCCCTTGTTCTTAGGGTTTCTTTCGGGTAAGTGCCATGCTGCCTAGATCGCATCTTGCGATCTAGGCAGTATCTACTTATTTCGTTACCCGGTTTTACTCGTACTGAAGCGTTGTTGATGGCGAGTAATACCATTATCATAGATTGTTTGAGGCTAGCATCGGAACTGTTTCATTATTATCGTCGAAGTTATGCTACCTCTAGCTATCTCGCTACCCTTGCACCGTGTCCCAAAGTGCAAGGGTAGCACCTTGCTTGATCTTTATTTAGTCGATTCGATCTATTATAGTTGTGCCTTGTTCGTCAAGATTTAGTTTAATATCTACGTAATCAGGCCTTACAAACGGGTTGAACGATCCGGTAATGCATAAGGATGTGGCTTATTCGTTCTAGAGAGGATGTTCCGGTAATTGGCTTTATGTTGGTTATTAGGCCTCCTCTAGGGTTGATATTCTTCATCTTTTGTACGTACTAGGCTCAATTACGTGGGGACGTTCGATTCGTGGTGAAAACGTTAAACTATCGTAGATCGAT
Organism: Avena longiglumis; assembly: GCA_030063025.1. NCBI lineage: Eukaryota > Viridiplantae > Streptophyta > Magnoliopsida > Poales > Poaceae > Avena > Avena longiglumis. The sequence goes on from CP125975.1 coordinate 19,369,350, forward strand.
TTAACTTGTAGTGATCAAGCAAAACCCCATGTTATCATAAATCTAACGCAAAACCATGGGGCAATCGGCTTTAGGAGCCGATTTACTGGAAACACAGGAGCCGATTACGGCTCGAATTTTACGATACTTGTTTATCATGCAGAAATCAATCGGAGCAATCCTTCACCTTCGACCAGGTATAGGTCAGGTGGCACGCCTCGAACCAAGCGGGGCGTGTGCGGAGCTTTATGCGCCGTCGCCCGAGGACCAGGCCCACCAGCGATCACAGGAGCCTCCGGCTCTCCGTGTTGCCGATCGCTGCTCGGTGGGTTTTGGCGGCAACACATTCGCACGCCGGTGGGACCTTCAACAACGTCTACATCAACACCCGCTGCGATGGAGAAACAGACGATCACTTGACGATCCGCACTGGCGAGCACAAGGCCAAGTCGAGATCAAGGCCCTCTTGAGGAAGACCTCATCGCTCTTTTGAGAGGACCCGACGCATGGCATCGGTGGAAAGGTTCTCCCCGGCGCCCTTAATGAGGTAGATCTGCATTTCCTTGGAGGAGCGCACTGTGGCTCTCTGACGAAGTCAACTACATGGTGGCTCATTCTTTGCACCGCCATTACGAGCACAGTGAACGCTTTCGAGCGGGTCGCGGTCCGCGTAGTCCAGGAGATCATGAAGCATCAGTACTCCCCGTCGGGGCCTACTTTAGGGACTCACCAGGGGGTAAGACAGCTCCAGACCAGGCCGCAGATCCCGTTCGCACTTGCCGCTCCAGAACCGCCGGGGGTAGCGGCTTACGTCGTCTACAAGGCTGGAGGCGACCCAGGCGATTGCCAATTCCTGTTCGAGCCACCTAAGGAGATCCCACATGGATATATATGCGCCTACGTGCCGGACTGCAGTAACCTGACACGCACCAAACAGATCGCAACCGCAGGAGTTTCTGTGGCAGGGACCCTTGGGCCAGGATCTTCCGGGGCAGGCGTGTCCGGAGCAGCAATGGCTGGGATGGACGCTGACAAACAGGCGTGGCTAGCCAAGTATGCCACTGGAGCAAGTCATGAGAATCTAGCCCCTACAGCTCAAACAGTGGAGCAAATCGGTACCATCTGAGGACCAGTTAAACCGTGCGAAGAAGGACAATCGGCTATTCAAAGCCGTACCCAACGAGTTTGATCTGATTCGCTGCCACCCAAGTATAAGCTCCGAGTTCTCAAGATTTAAGGTCGGAAGGGTCAAGCTCGATCGAGCACATAAGCCGATACAGCACAACTAGGCATGATTTCGGATCGGATCGATGCGCGTGAGATTCTTTGCGCAATCTCCGACAGACCGCCTTTGGGTGGTACACCTCACGCCACTGATTCAATTCATACGGAAGCAATGGAAGAGCGGTTCCACATCCATTACCATTCGAGAGGCTCTGAGGCTGGCATTGCGGACTGGCGCAGGTCGGCGAAGCGAGAAATGGCGAGTACATCCAGCGCTTCAGGACTGTTAAGAACCGATGTTACTCGGCTCGTTTAACTGAGAAGGAAGCCGTCGAGCTGGCAGTGTTGGGTCTCTCAGCACCCGTCAAGGACTTGGCATTCCAGGTAGAATACAACTCATTGGCGCACATGGCCCAAAGCGGCGATGTATGAACAGCGCCACCCTGAGTTGTACCAAGACAAATTCAAACGTCCGATAAGCCTGGTTGATGCAGAAGAAGAAGATCCGACGCAGGACCAGGAGGTGGCCGTAGCTGAATGGGCTCGGGGGGCAGATCCTGTGGCCTGCAAATGGGTGAAACAGCAAGGGCCTGCGAAAGGGTTCGACTTCGATGTGAGCAAAGTTGAGCAGATATTCGATCTCTTTGAAGGAGAAGCGGTGAGATTACCGAAGGCCACAAAATCCCTACGGCCAGAGATGAACGGAGACCATACCGCAAGTGGCATCATTCGTTCACTCACACCACCAACGAGTGCAAGGAGCTTCGCCAAATTCAAATGGCGATAGAACAAGGTCGTCGATCCTTGGGCAGTTCGCCATGAAAGTGGACAAACCCATTTCCGGCGTCAACATGGTAGAACTCAATCGCTCCATGGCGTCAACTGGATTTCTCGTTCGGCGTTAACATGGCAGGGTCTGGATACCACCATGACACGTGCAGAGAGAACGGTGGTCGCTCCCGGGGCAAGGAAAGAAAGGAGGCTAGTCCATGCGACCGGCCCAGCCACAATGACAGGCGGTACTTAACAGAGGAACAAGTGAGGAGAGTGCGATATCAGAAGCCACATTCCACGCATCTCCTTAACAAGTATGAGCGCCAGTATGACCAACGTCGCCAGCACGACAGAGACGACGGAAGATATGAACACCTTGCTAGGGGACCGTTGAAAGAGAAGGAAGGCACCGCTAGGCATTGGGATTGTCCTTTCTTCAAGTATTGCTGGGGCACCGGAATGAGCCGATTGCCTACAGTCGACAACTGCCCGGAATGCAACCAGCATAAAAAGGACATGAGGCCAGTGTCAGTATTCAGACGCCTAGGGCCTCTTCCGTCCCAGAGCCGACACAAGGAGTCCGCTCGAGCAGGAGACCTCGAGGAGCCGAAGGATGACAAGGTCAAAGACAGGTATCACCGTCCAAGGTGGTGCCCCGACGGACTCAGACATACCCAGAAGCGTAGAGTGCAGCGGCTGCGTAACCTAGAGGAAGCTGAAGCGCAGTATCTCCACGCTTTGAAGAAAGCACGGCCTGATCTGGCCGTCAAAGTGAGACAGGATGTGGAAACGGAAGACCGCCCGACCAGGAAAGAGTGGCGCCCCAAACCGGTAAGAGCCGATGCAAAGACATCGGCTAGCACAAACATGGTGTTCGTGCTCCCGTCAGAATTCTGCGCGCCAAGAACCGATGAGCTACTCGTGGCACAATTTGACTGCGGCCCACGGCCGGTTATCTTTGAGAAGCCACGAGAAGGGTTACAAACATCGAAAGCCACAGCACTGAGGTTACATCAATGGGCAACCTGTCAGCAAGATGTTGGTGGACACCGGAGCGGCAGTCAATATCATGCCATACTCCATGCTACGACGTTTGGGACGCTCCACTGCAGATCTGATCAAAACCAACGTCACGTTGAGCGACTTCAACGGTCAGTCTTCGGGGACACAAGGTGTACTGAACGTGGACTTGACAGTGGGCAGGAAAACCGTACCCACGTCATTCTTCGTGGACAGCAAGAGCACTTACCTGTCTTGCTAGGAAGGATTGGATTCACGCTAATTGCTGCATCCGTCCACAATGCATCGATGCCGATCCAATTGGGATGGAGGAAGTCGAGGTCATCCACGTGACGATTCTATCGAGATCTCCATAGCTGGCATGAACGTCGGGAGGCGAAGACCAAGAGCCGATCTGGAATCAATCTACGGCTGCGGCGTATTGAAGCTACAAAAAGCGGGGTGAGGCTGGTCTTATCCACGGCCTTCAGAGTAGAAAAGCCCACGACCATCGTGGTACGGCCGATCCTGCGATCGCCACAAAAAAAAAGCAGCGATCATCGACAAGAAGTTCATGTAGTCGTAGGCAGAGATGCTCGCCACCGTAAAATAATAAGGTGTAAACCGTCCTTGATGCAAGCAAAAGGGGCGATTCAGCGATCGGCCCAAGTTATTTTTGTTGTCCTCACCCACCGTTGCCCTGTGTTTAGCGTCGATTTGACGGTGACGGAAAGCTAGGGTGGGTTTACATCCGCTGATGAGCTAGAAGAGATCGACATTGGTCCTGGGGATAAGCCACGACCAACATTTATCAGCAGAAAGTTAGAGCCAAGTCTGCGGGGCCCGATGATAGCCCTGTTGAAACAATATCCAGATTGCTTCGCCTGGGACTACACAGAGATGCCTGGATTGGACAGGAGCATCATCGAGCATCGTCTCCCGCTCAAAAAAGGATTTCGGCCGTTTCAGCAGCGAGCACGACAAATGAAGGCCGAAATTCTGGAAGAAGTCAAAAAAGAGGTCGAAAAAAATGTTGACGGCCAATTTGATCAGACCATGCAGGTATGCTGAGTGGATTTCTAGTATCGTACCTGTCGAGAAGAAGGGTGGCCAATGGCGGGTTGCTATAGATTTTCGAGATCTCAACAGAGCTACCCCAAAGGATGAGTATCCGATGCCGGTGGCAGAAACATTAATCAATGCAGCAGCTGGTCACAAAATTTTGAGCTTCATGGACGGCAATGCCGGGTACAACCAGATCTTCATGGCTCCAGAAGACATACACAAGACTGCATTCAGAGTCCCAGGGTCCGTGGGGTTATTTGAATATGTGGTCATGACGTTTGGACTGAAAAATGCCGGCGCCACGTACCAACGGGCTATGAATTATATCTTCCATGATCTGATCGGCAAACTGGTGGAAATCTACATCGATGACGTGGTGGTCAAGTCTGCTTCAACGCACGGACACTTGGATGATCTGCAACGCGTCCTGGACCGAACAAGAAAGTTCGGCCTACGGATGAATCCAAAGAAGTGCGCTTTCGGGGTGACGGCGGTCAGTTCTTGGGTTTTGGTCCATGAACGCGGATTGAGATCGGCCTGAAAAGTCGAGGAGGCAGACGAACAATGAAGCCACCCACCACCAAGAAAGAAGCAGTCCCTTATCGGCAAGATCAACTTCACGCGATTCATCTCAATCTATCAGGAAGGATTGAGCCGTTCATGGGACTAGTTAAAATCAAATCTGACGAGGAATTCCGCTGGGGGGCAGAGCAACAAAGAGCCTTTGACGAGATCAAAGAGTACCTGACAAAGCCACCAGTGTTAGTTCCACCTCAGCCTGACAGGCCATTCTACATTTACTTGTCAGTAGCTGACACGTCCATCGCCTCGGTAGTGGTGCAAGTTTATGATGGGCTGGGCGAGTCGTCTTTACATAAGCGGAGGATCTGGGCCTTGAGACAAGGTACCCTGATATCGATAAGTTGTGCCTCTGCCTATTTTTTACCTGCACCAAGTTGCGACACATTTTGCTATCAGCAGAAATCATCATCATATGCAAATCAGACGTCATAAAGCACATGCTGTCGGCTCCTATGTTAAGAGGCCGGCTGGGCAAATGGATGTTTGCATTGTCAGAGTTTGACATCCGGTATCAACCCGCGAAAGCAGTTAAGGGACAGGCCCTGGCTGATCTTATCGCTGAAAGGATCAACACTAACATAGCCGCACTGTCCATAAGAGCGTGGGCTATGTTTTTCGACGGATCAGTTTGTGATGATGGCTGCGGCATCGGCATTTTACTCGTGTCGCCCCGGGGGGCAACATTTTCCTTCTCCATCAGATTGTCTACCTCTCGCACTAACAATGTAGCCGAGTACGAGGCGATACGCAAGGGGATGGAGTTACTCCTCGGCGGAGCGGTGGAAATTTTGGAGACTCCAAGTTGGTGATTTCTCAGCTCACGGAGGACTACAAGTGCGAGCGAGTCCCTCTTCCCATTATGGCTGCCTTGCTGAGCTGATGACGCAATTCGATGCGTCAACTTCACTTGGATCCCACGAGCGAGAATACCGAGGCGACGATCTTGCGCAGATAGCTTCAGGTACAAGGATGTGGTAGAAGGAGCCGATGTTCGTGCAGTTCCTAGAAGCAGACGATCGAGAGCCGATATCTTCAATTACTTGAAAGATTTGGCTCGGGGGCACCTAAACGGATAAGGTACAAAGCCATGAAGTACGTGCTTATTGGGGATGACATGTTTTACAGGACTCTGGAAGGGCTATTGCTCAAGTGCTTGGGGACAGCAGAGGCCAATCAGCTCCTACACGAGGTACACGAAGGCGCCTGTGGAACTCACCAATCGGCTCATAAGATGAAATGGTTGATCAGGCGATCAGGGTTTTATTGGCCCACCATGCTTGAGGACTGTTTCAACTACTATAAAGGGTGTCAAGCATGTCAGAAATTTGGAAAAATCCAGATGGTACCCGCGTCAGCAATGAACCCCATCATCAAGCCTTGGCCATTCCGAGGTTGGGGCATGGACATGATCGGCAAGATCAATCCTCCATCAAGCAAAGGCCACATGTGGATTCTGGCTATCACTGACTACTTCACTAAATGGGTAGAGGCTGTCCCGATGAAGTCAGTAAACTCGAAGGATGTTATCAATTTTGTGAAGGAACATGTCATCCATCGATTCGGGATTCCCCAAACTATCACGCACCGATGGAGGTTCGGTTTTATTTCTCGAGTTTAGAAAGTTCTGAGGACATGGGGATTAATGATTAGATCATCTCCATACTATGCTCAAGCAAATGGGCAAGTAGGCCCAATCGAGTCTCATCAAGTTGATCAAGAGAAAAGTCGATGAGCACCCAAGGCGTTGGCACGAGGTTTTGTCAGAGGCGTTATGGGCTTATCGTATGTCATGCCATGGAGCAATAAAAACCTCACCATATCATCTAGTATATGGACAAGAAGCCGTCCTACCGTGGGAAATTACGGCTGGATCGAGACGCGTTACTTTTCAGGACGATCTAACAGCTGAAGAGTACGCAACCCTGATGAGTGACAGTGTGGAGGATTTAACCGAGCTCAGGTTATGGTCACTGGAGAAAATCAAAGAAAACAAGGCCAAGGTAGCTCGTGCATACAACAAGAAAGTGAAGCCAAAGGAGTTCCACGTTGGTGATTTGGTGTGGGAAGCTGTGTTGCCCTTGGGGACTAAGGATGCAACATATGGTAAATGGTCTCCAAATTGGCACGGTCAAATGCAGGTCGACCAAGTTTTAAAGGGAAACGCATACATGCTCGAGCTATTGGATGGAGTAAAATTCCCAGTGGCAGTCAACGGACAACATCTCAAGAAATATTTCCCAAGCTTGTGGGATGTTGGACAGTAAAATTGGAGGGGCCGATACATGAAATCGGCTAGGTAAAGGCACGAGAAACGATGGACGGTAAAAAAATGGGGGCCGATGCTGAAAATCGGCCGAGTAAAAAAAATATACATATATGTAGCCGATGCACGGTCATCGATGCTAGAGGTTCACACATGTTACAAAAAGGGCCACCTCGACGGTCTCAGCCTCGTCATCTTCATCTTTGCTTGTCACTAGTCGTCTGTGCGGGGCACGTTTTTCGGTGGGCAATTGGAGATTTGGGTCGTTTGTGTTTGAATCCACCGTGTTGAGGAAGGTCGCAGGTCGTCATTTGAAACCAAGAAATGGCCGTTGTGATGTGTCTATGGATGCGACTGAAGGTTGACCCTGTCAACGTTTTTCGGGAGAAGCCGATGGGTAGTCATCGGCTCTGTGCGATTTGACTTGTTTGACTGTATACGTGCAGCATGATGAAAGCCGATACGGTGTCATCGACTTCTGGAACATCGACCTGTTTCGGTTATCGGCAAAGTTGAAGCAAAAAGGATCAACATTTGGGAAACAGAGTTTCATTCATTCAAAAGATCATTGCTTACAGGATGATCGATTACAAAAGGGGCCTACTACTGCTACGGCCATTACTACTGATTCCTAATCTAAGCCGAGGTCGTCGTCGCCGCTGTCGTCGCCGCCGTCCTCTTCGCTGTCTTCGGCGCTGCTCCCGGCATCGTCCTCGCTTTCGCTGAAGAAACCAGCGGGGACCTCTTCGTCCTCGTCATCTTCAGTATCCTCGCTGGACCCGTAGCGGAAGCGCTTCGTCGGCGGATACTCGTCGGAGGAGGTGTCCTCCTCCGATTCCTCCTCCTCGGCGGAAGAGTCGACGCCGTCCCACGACCAGTTGTCGTCGCTGCTCTTCGCCTCCAGTTCCCCGTCGACGAGGAACTGTAGGCTCTCTTCGCCGTCGATCGGGACGATCGTCCTCGACCAGGCGAAAATCATCCTTCGTCCCACCATCGTGGGCGAAAATCTATATCGCCGTGGGCGGATGCTCTGGCGTTGGCTCTCGGTCGCTAATCGAGTTGGAGGCGTGGGAGGACACATCGGAGGAAGCAGAGGAGGCCATGGCGAGAAAGAGGGTTTTTCCGGCGATGGGAGAGGGTTTTCTGGCAACTGGAGGAAGATGGGGACTGCGAACTGTTCAGGCTGATTTAAATAAGGGGAATAGTGGACAGACGGTTCAATGCCATGGCGGTTTCCCAGATTGCACTGCCAAAATCGTCAAATCACGCGCTGCGCAGGAGTTGAGAAGACAGGGCATCATGATGAAGGGGTAGCGTGACGGTGCTGTTCTGCCACGCATTCTGTCGACACAGCCCGATAAAAAAAAAGGAGGAGAAGAGGAAAAAACGCACAGAGTGGTTTTGGAATTATCATTGCCAAAACCAGGGGGGCATGTGTTATCACCATATCTTGGCCAAAGACGGAGATGGGCCGTGATCGAGATGGGCTTAGAAGATACATATATTCAAGGTGTTGTTGGATCGGCCTAGTGCGTAGATTTGGGCTGAATTGCCCGTGTATCTTGTATCATAGTAGGATTCGTGTTTGTTTAGGTTCCGTTTGTGTTTAGGTAAAGATAGAGTTGTAGAGTTATTCCAAAAGCAGAGAGTCTCCGGACTATAAATATGTACCTTGGGTTATTGAGAAAAGAAGGACAACCACGTTCACGACAAACACAATCTCGGCGCATCGCCACCCCTTGTTCTTAGGGTTTCTTTCGGGTAAGTGCCATGCTGCCTAGATCGCATCTTGCGATCTAGGCAAGATATCTATTCGTTACCGGTTTTACTGTCTTGAGCGTTGTTGATGGCGAGTAATACCATTATCATAGATTGTTTGAGGCTAGCATCGCCTTTGTTTCATTATTATCGCCGAAGTTATGCTACCTCTAGCTATCTCGCTACCCTTGCACCGTGTCCCAAAGTGCAAGGGTAGCACCTTGATCTTTATTTAGTCGATTCGATCTGTTATAGTTGTGCCTTGTTCGTCAAGGTTTAGTTTAATATCTACGTAATCAGGCCTTACAAACGGGTTGAACGATCCGGTAATGCATAAGGATGTGGCTTATTCGTTTTAGAGAGGATGTTCCGTAATTGGCTTTATGTTGGTTATTAGGCCTCCTCTAGGGTTGATATTCTTCATCTTTTATGCGTACTAGGCTCAATTACGTAGGGACGTTCGATTACGTGGTGAAAACGTTAAACTATCGAGATCGATTTAACTTGTAGTGATCAAGCAAAACCCCATGTTATCATAAATCTAACGCAGAACCATGGGGCAATCGGCTTTAGGAGCCGATTCTGAAACAGGGAGCCGATTACGGCTCGAATTTTACGTATACTTGTTTATCATGCAGGAAATCAATCGGAGCAATCCTTCACCTTCCTGACCAGGTATAGGTCAGGTGGCACGCCCTCGAACCAAGCCAGGACGTGTGCCGGAGCTTTTGCGGGCCGTCGCCCGAGGGACCAGGGCCCACCAGCAGTCCTGGGAGCCTCCCGGCTCTCCGTGTTGCCAGTCGCTGCTCGCCGGTGGGTTTTGGCAGGCAACACATATCTAATAGAGTTTGATTCTGGCGTTCAGACACACCATTGCGCTGTGGTGTTCTGGGTGGCGTGAGTTGCGAAACGATTCCGCTTGCTTTAAGATGTGTGAGAAAATCATAACTCAAATATTCACCTCCACGATCGGATCGTAGAAATTTAATTTTCCTGTTACGATGGTTTTCCACTTCGTTCTGAAATTCTTTGAACTTTTCAAACGTTTCAGATTTATGATTCATTAAATAGATATACCCATATCTACTTAAGTCATCAGTAAAAGTGAGAACATAGCGATATCCACTGCGCGTCGAAACACTCATTGGTCTGCATACATCGGTATGTATGATTTCCAACAAGTCCGTTGCTCTCTCCATTATACTGGAGAACGGGGTTTTGATCATCTTTCCCATGAGGCACGGCACGCACGTGTCAAATGATTCAAAATCAAGAGACTCCAAAAGTCCATCAGAATGGAGTTTCTTCATGCGTTTTACACCAATATGACCTAGACGGCAGTGCCACAAATAAGTTGAATTATCACTATCTACTTTGCATCTCTTAGCCTCAATGTTATGGATGTGTGTTTTATTGCTTTCGAGATTCAGAAGAAATAAACCATTCATAGCAGGTGCATGACCATAAAAGATGTTACTCATATAAATAGAACAACCATTATTCTCCGATTTAAATGAATAACCGTCTTGCAATAAACACGATCCAGATATGATGTTCATGCTCAACGCAGGCACATAATAACATTTATTAAGGTTTGAACTAATCCCGAAGGTAAAACTAAGGAGAGCGTGCCGACGGCCATCACATCAACTCTTGATCTGTTGCCAACGCACATCGTCACCTCATCCCTCGCTAGCCGCCATCTATTCCATAGCTCCTGTTTCGAGTTACAAATATTAGAAACTGAACCAGTATCAAATACCCAGGCACTACAACGAGCGCTAGTAAGGTAAACATCAATAACATGTATATCAAATATACCTTTGATGGTGCCAGCCTTCTTGTCCGTTAAGTACTTCGGACAGTTGCGCTTCCAGTGACCATTGTCCTTGCAATGGAAGTACTCAGTGTCCGACTTAGGTCCAGACTTGATCTTCTTCTCAGCAGGGGCAACGCGCTTGCCGTTGCCTTTCTTGAAGGACTTCTTTGCACCCTTACCTTTCTTAAAGCTGGGGGGGCTTGTTGACCATCAACACATGATTATCTTTCTTGATGTCCACCTCCACAGCTTTCAGCTTAGCGAAGAGCTCAGTGATCGTATCAGTGGAACCAATCTGATTATGAGTAACTACAAAACCTTTGTATCTAGGAGGGAGTGATTGCAGAACTCTGTCAATCTTGAGATCTTCTGGAATCTTGCAGTCCAGTTGCTCAAGACGTTGAGTGTAGCCTGACATCTTAATGGTGTGCTCACTAACGGAACTCCCTTCCTCCATCTTGTAGTTAAAGAATGGGCTTATAGCTCCTATGCGACGTCTTTACATGGAATTGGAAGGAAAGCGACATCGTTGAAAAGAATAGCTCGCATGCGACGGTTGTGAGGCAGCTAATATCCCAGGGCCACACGGGCCTTAAAACGGTCGTAAGGACACATTTAACTTTGTTCCAATATTAGGGTTAAGCCAAACTGGTTGGTTGGGACAGCCAGTCAAACCAACCGCTTCCGACCGAGAGCGCGTAACACGATGTAGCTTCCCGACGGCGTGGCGGACCTCACCATCGTTCTCGGCGCCCGGCGGCACGGCAATTAATTTAGGCGGCGGCGCTTGTTCGACAGCGAAGGTGGTGAGTGCCATTTGAAAGCTAATTCCTCTCCCATTCTTCTCAATTCGAGATCTGGCGTGCCCATTGATGCTAGATTGTGGAGGCGAGGGTGTCTTTGAGCAGGCGAGGGGCGATATGGAGCATGGAGAGGGACTTCTAATCGGTATATCCCGTATCTCTTCACTTAATTTCTCTAAGGTTGAGCTCTCTGTTCGCTCGCTAGCTCACAGGCTTCGCCAAAACAGGGGGAGCGATGTTGCGCCAAACCTTCGAATTTCGCATCAATTTCTTTCCCTCTAGGGCTGTTTTAGTTGATGGAAGCACGCAGATCATTGAGAGAGACACGGTTGTTAAATGGGAGGTGGAATTAGAACATGTTGATCCCCAAGAGCTAATAAACATGGGAGAGGAGGCAGTAAGGAAAATGGTGGAAAAAATTGGGGATAGTGTGGTTTGGGGGCCAGAGCAAGAAGTTTCTTTGTTATGATTTGATGATTGCAAATGTGACTATGTTAGGGTTGAGACAGGGGAACATATAGTTGATGAAATTGATGAGCGAAACGGTTGGACAAGCAAAACTGTTCTGTTCTTAGCAGAGCTCATTGATCTGTAACCTGATTCGAGGGTTGGATATGTGGCCGCGAAGCTGGCTGCTCAGATGGTCGAGGATGATTGGGCTGCACAAAGGCAAGTAATGCCTATACTTACTGAGTTGGAAGTGTTAACAGTGGAGGCTGATGCTAATGCACAAGGGGAGGATGCATATGCTAATGCACAAAGGATTGTATGTTGATTGGAATTCATTGAGATACATGACCGCCGATTTGGTCATTGCACCAATAGATGACATTGAAATGGCAAAGCTTTTTGGCATTCCTATAGATGATGAGACAAGGAGAAGAAGAGGATGAAGCTGCAAATGATGGTGACAACCATTTAAGAGATGAAGAGGCGATATAGATCTAGAGTTGTTGGAAAATGCTGCAGTTCATGTAGATGATGCACATGATGATGAGCTAGTAATTTATGACAAAGAGGACCCAGTTATTGAAGTTGGGAGATTGTTTCCAAGCATGGATGAATTCAGGATGTGTTTAGGACATATGCAATCAAACGTGAGTTTGCTACCAAGACTATGTGGATCGATAAAGAAGTTCTATGCAAAATGCATAGGTTATGATGGTGGTGCCAAGCCTTGCAATTGGTATATATCGCTAGACGCCAACCCGATGGAAGGACAATAAGAGTGAATCAAATTCCAAAACCTCATACTTGCATTACAAGTTCTCAAACGATTAAAGATGACATCACAATTATGGGTTGCAGAAAGATCAAGCCCATTTTAGCCACAACACCAAACAAAGACGCAAAGAGATGAAAATAGACTTGGAAAGCGACCTATTAAGCTGAATTATACTACAATGTGGAAGGCAAAGCAAAGGGCAATGAAAGAGCTATATGGTGATTGGGCAAATACCTTTGAATGCTTTATAACTTCAAAGGTGTAGAGAAGAGGTCACTGGCAGTGTTGTGGAGATAGATACGAGGTAACGGTGATGGGAAAGTCTTCTTCTAAATTCTTCATGGCTTTAAAGCCTTGCATCGATGGCTTCAAAGCAGGTTGTCATCCATATTTGAGTATAGACTCATCTTTCTTGATCGGAAAGTGGAATGGTCAACTAGCAAAGATGCAATGCTTTAGATGGACACAATTGGATGTTCCTGTAGCTATTGGCATGTTTCGATGAGACAGAGGCATCATGGACATGGTTCATGATGCTTGAAAAGATGCATAGGGCGATCTCTCCATTGGCGAGGCACACGGATGCATGTAAAGGTTTAGAAAATGCGGTGAAGATTGTTTTCCTCATGCTGAGCAGAGGGAGTGCTTGCCATATGTGGATGAATTTGATCAAAAATTCAGAGGAGATGATTTTGACGCATGTGGCAAGCAAGATCTTACACCAGTGCATACATTCATATCACCTTGAGAAGATTAGGCGGCATGCTCGAGGAGGATAGGGTCAAGTTTTGTACATGGTTGAAACCTACCATTCTCTTTTATGGTACAGGTCTGGTTTTAACACTGCCATCAAATGTGATCATATCAACAATAATTTGGCGAAAGTTTCAACAACAAAGTGAAGGAGTTAAAAGACTTGCTGTCCATGACATGGTTGACCAGATGGATCATGATCATGAGGTTGTGGGAATTGAGAAGAAGGCTTGGTGATGTTCTTCAAGGAGATAAGCTTCCGATGTTGTGCAAACAGTGGTCAACAGAGAAGAAATCTTGCACATTTGCGTGTTGAGAAATCCTCATTGTGGTGTCTTTGAAGTCGAGATACAAAGATCGGCAGAGGCATGTTGTTGAAACTCAATTGCATGAATGCACATGCCTTGAGTGGCAACACACTGGGAAGCCTTGTGAGCATGCCATACTTTTCTTGGCCTCCAAACACAAGCTAAATATGCACCCATATTTGCATGAGTATTATTCTGTAGCAAAATTCAAGGCTGCATATGGAACACCAATTCCAGCACTTATAGATCAGTCTCAGTGGCCTGAAGTGGACATTCAGTTCTCCTTGTGTCCTCCTTTGATGAAAAGAAAGGCTGGCAGGCCCAAGCAGAGTAGATTCAAGGCTTGGTTTGAGAAAGGTGGGAGCAGCAAGAAGGGAAAGAAAGATGCACTGGTAGAAAACGCCCTATAGGTCCCGGTTGGTAAGGGGCATTAGTCCCGGTTGCCCAACCGGGACGGGGCAATCGGGACTAAAGCCCGAACCTTTAGTCCCGGTTGCCCCACCAACCGGGACAAAAGGCCACACACGTGGCATCTGCTCCGGCGAGGGGGCTTTAGTCGGTTCGTACACGAACCGACTAATAACCTTCGCCGCAGAGATTTGCCATTTCTCCGCCATGGCGAGAATTCATTTTGCACATTTTGTTGTCATGGCAAGATTTTCGCCACTTTTTGTGCCGCGCAGAGAATTCATTTAGGTTGTTTTATTGTTTATTTAGTGTTTAGCACTTATCAATGAAGGAACCTTATATTACACAAGATCATCATGACAACATTTTACAATCCTCGAAAGTTGCTATTTTTACAATCCCTATTGTCTATACACACCGAATAGTATTCTCCTTTTGGGTCTAGGACTTACGCATCCAAGAATCCCGCCAATTCCTCTGTATTGCTCGTATGCGATCCTTTGGCAGAAGACCCCGTAGACGCTCGATCTGATTTAAAAAGGAGTCACCTATATGAATATGAAACTAAACACAATTTGATTGTAATTAAAAACTATAGAAATTGTTTACATACGGAGTTGCTCTAAATTTCTGCCCTTCTCATCGCACGTCTTCGGATGAACTCGCATACATAGTATCCACATAGATTGTTACCGTCCTGCGTCGGGCACTTTACGACAACAATTCAATCAAAATAATAATCAAGCATGATAATAACTGTATCAAAACTAGAATCAAAGAGATGCGCGGATATAGCTAGTGGTGCTTACATCTAGTGGTTGAAATGTAAGCTCCTTTCCAAACACCCTAGCCTTCTTGGTGAACCGCTTCCAAGCGCTGCCGCGAGAAAATGAATAAAATAAGTTATTAAGTACTTGATATCATAAAATTCACGAACGTTGCCGATATAGTGTCGTAATGATTAGAATTACATTGGAGAAGTATCTGCATGTCCTTCCACGTCTCAAGGGGTTTATGTTTCGAGTCCATGACTAGTACACGCCTTTGTCAAGTTGAATGATTAACGAATATAGTGGTACTGCGAATGCGTAACTAATCAATTATATACTTAACATTGAGTAAGCGAAATAGAAAGTGTATACAAGACAATAACACTCCTCGGAAGTTGTAAGGAAATAGTATTTCCTTTGGTTTCTTGAAACCTTAACGCTGTACTATATTATCCTCCGTATCCTCGGGGCTTATTTTGAGATTAGCTTCATGAACCCAATATGGGTCAATGAAGCCAATGTCATAGATTTGTCCTCTTTGCATTCGAGAATCTTCATTCGCATATTAAAGTATGATTATATACATGCAATAAACAAAATAATATAGATGGAGACTAAATTAATTACAGAATTAGTACTTACGCACAATAGGCAATCGATGATCGATTTGTCCAAGGCGTCTTGATTGAATAATTGAAATAGTTCATCAAATTCAATGGATATCATGTCATCCTTATCTTTCCCATGATGCTTTTTGTAACCTCAAAGACTATCCGCTTAGCCCGCCCTTGTGGCATGCATGTACCGCTTATGCAATCTTCGATTTTTGTTGAAAGATTGTTTACCTCCTCAGTTTGACGAGAGGTTTTCCGTCTGGTATTGGTATGCTACTTCACTCACGGGAAGAACTCTAATCTGGGATAAGTACTGGCAATACTCATACCTTGAGCAATGGCGGCTTCAGACAGTGCAACTACCTACGGATCATCTCGCTTCGCCCCATATTTGCTCGACCCCACATTGGTTTGAGAAATCACCTTGAGAGGGGCGCAAGTATGTTTTGCTTGTTCTCCAGCTGGGCAATGATTTCCGCTTGCATCGATCTTGCTCTTGAGGCTTTTTGTGTCGCATGTGAGTTGAGAATAGAACGCTCATAGTCCGATGACAGCTTTGGCTCGGGTTGATGAAGAGTCTTTAGCATTTTCAACACTTTGGCTTTTTCTTCTTTGGTGCCGGGGAACTCTGGCTCTTCGGCCGCCTCGACTTAGCAAAAACGCTGCTTCAAGATCAACGATCGCCGCATCTCCTCTTCAAAGTCATAAGCTCTCTTGGGAGGAACCGTTGGTACTTTTGGAAGAGGCTCTTGTTTACGCTTTCGATCGCTACGACGCGACAAGAGCGTGACGCTTACGCTTTTTATCCCGAGGCGCCGGGCGATGGCTCCCGGGCGATGGCTGCACCGAGACGGGTGAGGCGACGGAGCCGGTGAGGCGACGAAGACGGCTGCAAGCGGCGACCTCGCCGGAGACGGTGAGACGGCGGCGAAGATGGCGTTTTTTGCGTCACCCCGCGATCACATCCCCTTCACCGGGGTAGTGAAGATCCAAAACCTCAAAGGTGGGCATGATTTCATCCACGCCGACAACAACGTAGCCCTCTGGAACCGGACGAATGTGGTAAGTTGGTGTGGGTCCAATTGGTAAGGCATAGCCGACCGCCACCTTCATTGATATGTTCACAACTTTGACATGTAGCTCGTGTGTCATCTCGTGATATCATCCACTGGGTAGCCAGGAGCCATCGTCGGTGCATCATCGGCATCGCCATTGTCATCACCGGGACCTCGGTGGAAGCCACTGCGCTTTTCGATTATTCGATAGGCCGGTAGCATCGAATGCAGTGTGCTGCTGAGATGGGGCGCGGTAGTACTTTGCTCTTTAAGTGAGTTAATTTCATCTTGTTGTTGCTTTAATCGTTCTTCAATTAAACGCATTCGCTCTTTCTGACTTTCTGCTTCAACTGTCCTTACTCCTCTGACGGCTTCTATCAGGATATTTCTTCCTCTCTTCGGGAAACCCAGTCCTCCATGATTGGGAGCCTATTGTGCCTCGTGTTCGTCCATCATGTTCCTTATTTCCAAGGGCGAGTGTGAGCTCATCATTCTCTCTATCGGGAATGAAGTCCCCATCTTTAACAACCTTCTTGCTTTTCTCATCCTCTCGATTGGCAAGGGTCTTCTTTATGTCGTATGGTATATATACACCTCCTTCCGAGTCCAACGTGCCCCATGCCCGTAAAACCAATTCCTTGCACGTTCTACCCAATCGTCTCTGGGGGTGATATTTTTATCACGCAGTTCCTCAAGTTTCTCCCACTTAGGAATGCCAGCCAGAGCCACCTTGCCCCATAGTATGGTGATACTTCTTGTTAGCGACATTCAGCTTATTCGTTGACATTTTCTTAGCTTTTTCTGATTTCTTGTATTCCACAAACTCATCCCGAATGGTTTTATCTTCTCAAACCGAATATTCTTGAAATCGAGTCTTCTTTTTCACGACATAGTCAAGGTGCAATCTTTTCTTCGAGTTGGTGAAACACTTGGGCCATCTTCTTCAAAGCCCACTCCGACCTTAGCCTCCATGGCTCTCCCATGTTGTAGCGTCCTCAATGGATCCTCCATTTGGATCCAGCTCTATCTTCGTAGTTTGAAATTAACCATGAGCCTCTTCCACAAGAATCTTTGGCGTGGTTAGGGACAAATAAACATGTTCCCTCTTCATCCGCATTAGCAGGCCTATTCCAATTTCTAATGGTGATCGGGATTAAGTCCCTAACGATTACTCGCATTGTGCCACAAATTTGGTTGCGACAACCGGGAGCTGTCGATGTCTCTGACATCTTCGATCATGAACCTCTCATGGTCTTCCAACTTTTGGTTGGGCCTCGTCCATTTTTCAAGAGATTCCTTCGATTTGGAGGGCTAAAAGAAGAAAGATCGCCGTTACTATTTCTATATAGATAGCAGATGATTAATTAATGAATTGATTTATATTACATGCACCTTGCGAGCGGTCGTCTTCTCGATTACACAAGGCATCGCCTTCTCCCTCATGAGGCAACACCTTCAACCTCAAACAATTTGTCTACTCGGTAAAGAGGATCACCCTCACCGAGTTGTTCGTAAACGTTGATACGTCTAAATTATCTTCCCCACGGATCACACCTTGGATCAACTCTTCCTTTTCTTCGTCTCGGCGTGTGGGTCCATATTTTACATAGGTGGAAAAGCGAATAAGTCAAAGCGGCTAAAGGAGAAAGTTACGAATAAGTCAAAGCTAATCGAATATTTTCCGGATCGAAGGTGAAACCTAATATATACATACACAATAATAAAAATGAAGAGAAACCCTAAACCCTAAGGCTATGAGAGGGAACATGAGTATAAGGCTACTGAAGGTCTTGATCTATCTATGGTCTTGATCTCGGTCTTCGATCTCGATCTCGATATCGTATTCTACGAGAAGAACCAAATCACCGGAAAGAAATGGAAACAATCAACACATGGCATCGATGCACTGCTCAAGCAATGATGATACGACAAGTTAATGTGCATTGGAATGTAACCCTAAAGCATGCTCGACAAGTTAATCGGGTTCAGGGGCGCAAACCCTAAATCAAGGAACTCGGAATCACCGTTAGGGTTACTAGGGTGTTCTAATTAAACTTGTCATTTAATTAGATCTATCTATGGTCTTGATCTCGGTCTTGATCTCGATCTCGATATCGTATTCTACCGAGAAGAACCAAATCACCGGAAAGAAAGGAAACAATCAAAGGGAGCCACCTCGCCACCTCGCATTGTCCAAGGGGAAAGAGGTGGGGCCACCTCGCCGCTGTCAAGGAGGACGCGGCCGCCGTGGCTGTGGACAAGGAGGACGCGGCGGTGGAGGAAACGGCGCCGGCGACGGTGCACCACCTGCTCAAGCCGCCGCCGCCAGCAGCGGAGCCAGAGCGACCGAGCTTTCCTACGTCGAACACAATGGTTTTGACCGCGCGACCCCTTCGCCCATGTCTCGCCCACGCGTGAGCAAACAGGGGAACTCCCATCGGCGCCGCCTCCACCCCCTCTCCTCACCTTCCCCGAGCAAACAGAGCTTCTGCCTCTCTCTTGCCACAATACACCCGCCCCACGCGTCCATGCACGCCTCCCATGTCCTGCGGAACCGGCCACCGACATCTCCTTTTCCCGAGCCTTACAAACCCGACATGAGGGAGTATAAATCTATCATTGAGTAAATGTGATACTCCTATAGCAAACGAGGATAGTCCGATGATAAGGATGCGATTAGGGATGGCAATGGGCCCCCGACGGAAACCGCTAACGCGCTAAATATGATTTTTTCCGCATCCGTAGTGTTTGTCGTGCAGGCGGCGCCAAGCATCTCTGCTTTATTCCTCGACCATGCAGCCGCCCCACAATTTCAGACTGATGGGGCCCACTGTAAGTGTTGATGTGTCAAGGCGGAGCTCAGATACATCTCATTTAGGTCTATTTGTGAACTTTTGTGGGCCGCGAAAACCGCCGCCTTTGCCTCTATTTTTTCCAGCGCCTCCTTGCTTCCTTGTTGCCGCATGACCCCGATGGCGCCTCCACCTCATGGCCTCGCCTCCCGCTTCCCTTGGCCCCGCGCCTGTGTGCCCACCACATGCCGCCTCAGGGCCACGCAGCCGGCCGTAATGGCCATGTGTGGCCGCCGCCACCATGCAGCAGCCGCCACACACAAGCAATGTGATGGGGAGGGAGGACAGAGGATGTACCGACGCGGTGGGGAAGGCGCGGCGCTTGTCGTCAAGGCGGAAGAGACGCGCGTGATCGTCAGGCAAGCTGGTCGTCGAAAGCAGTCAGGCGGTCGTCGAGCAAGGCTGGCAGTGACGTCGATGAAGCAGAAGAAGAGAAGCGAAGAAGAAGAAGAAGTTATATAAAGGGAGGAGTATCGTCCGGTTGGTGGCTCAACCGGACTAAAGGCATACGTCGGTTGGAGCCACCAACCGGGACCTATAATCAATTTTCAGCGGTGAAGAAGCGCGCGGGGTCTCTTAGTCCGGTTGGTGGCTCCAACCGGGACGTATTCCCCTGTTTTCAAATTTTTTCAGTTATTTTCTCTCTGTTCCCGCCTTTTTTTATTTTGGGGTTTAAATTTGTAATGTTTTTTAAATGATAATTAATTTGGAATTTAGAAAAACTTTAAACATAAAAAGTGTTTGGATTTGAATAAATAATTCGAAACCATTTTCTGTTTTGAAAAATAATTAATGTAACCATTTAAAATATGAACCATTTACAATTAAAAATGAATTAACTTATATTTTTTTAATATCAATTTGGAATTTAGAA
This sequence comes from Avena longiglumis, assembly GCA_030063025.1. Taxonomy (NCBI): domain Eukaryota; kingdom Viridiplantae; phylum Streptophyta; class Magnoliopsida; order Poales; family Poaceae; genus Avena; species Avena longiglumis. The sequence continues at coordinate 19,389,475 of CP125975.1, forward strand.
AAACTTTAAATATAAGAAGTGTATGGATTTGAATAAATAATTCAAAAACATATTCTATTTTTAAAAAATAATTAATGTAACCTTTTAAAATGAATTAACTTATATTTTTGAATATTAATTTGGAATTTAGAAAAACTTTAAATATAAGAAGTGTATGGATTTGAATAAATAATTCAAAAACATATTCTATTTTTAAAAAATAATTAATGTAACCTTTTAAAATGAATTAACTTATATTTTTGAATATTAATTTGGAATTTAGAAAAACTTTAAATATAAGAAGTGTATGGATTTGAATAAATAATTCAACATATTCTATTTTTAAAAAATAATTAATGTAACCTTTTAAAATGAATTAACTTATATTTTTGAATATTAATTTGGAATTTAGAAAAACTTTAAATATAAGAAGTGTATGGATTTGAATAAATAATTCAAAAACATATTCTATTTTTAAAAAATAATTAATGTAACCATTTAAAATATGAACCATTTACAATTAAAAATGAATTAACTTATATTTTTTTAATATCAATTTGGAATTTAGAAAAAATTTAAACATAAGAAGTGTTTTGATTTTGAACTTATATGCCGGGTTTTTTTGAATTTATTATGCCCGTTTTGAATTATCTGAATTTCTAACTATGGTCGAACCGGTGTGCATGAAGATAGGGGACGGGCATCGTTAGAACTTGCATTGGATCTCTGAAGAAACCACATATTGCGAGTCTAAAAATGATTTTTTCAAAAAATCACGGGTGATAGATCATGTACCTGTAGTACAAACCGGACCCACTTCCTACCGATTCGGCAGACATTTGTTCTTTTTACCCGGGATGGACGAAAAGGTTTGAGATGTACCGGTTGGGATATAGTCCATGTAAGGTGGTCTAGTATTTTAGGAAAATAGGACGGTATCATTCTGAAACGGCATTTTGGTGGTTACTTCACAAAACGACCCGTTTTTTGCGCTCGGAAAATGGAAAAGGGCTTTTCCGTGCGACAAAAAGGAAATCTTCCTCCTGCAACATTGTTCTACATACCAATATCCACACACATGCATAATATGGGCACAACATCACAAACTATGCCGTGATTCAGCACATAACATCGGTCATTTGGACCGAAAGCCATGAAACCTCGAACATGATAGGTCATTTTGTGAAGGTTTTTTCGAAACATGATCAATATACCAAGTCTGGTATTTTTCCTTTCAACTATGTAACATAATATGACACCACGCGAAGGATTTTCATTGTTCGGATTTTTTTTGAATTTATTATGCCCGTTTTGAATTATTTGAATTTCTAACTATGGTCGAACCGGTGTGCATGAAGATAGGGGCGGGCATCGTTAGAACTTGCATTGGATCTCTGAAGAAACCACATATTGCGAGTCTAAAAATGATTTTTCAAAAATCACAGGCGATAGATCATGTACTGTAGTACAAACCGGACCCACTTCTGCCGATTCGGACATTTGTCCTTTTACGGGATGGACGAAAAGGTTTGAGATGTACCGGTTGGGATATAGTCCATGTAAGGTGGTCTAGTATTTTAGGAAAATAGGACGGTAGCATTACGAAACGGCATTTTGGTGGTTACTTCACAAACGACCGTTTTTGCTCGGAAAATGGAAAAGGGCTTTTCCGTGCGACAAAAGGAAAACTTCCTCCGCAACATTGTTATCCATACCAATGTCCACACATGCATAATATGGGCACAACATCACAAACTATGTCGTGATTCACATAACATCGGTCATTTGGACCGAAAGCCATGAAACCTCGAACATGATAGGTAATTTTGTGAAGGTTTTTTCGAAACATGATCAATATACCAAGTCTGGTATTTTTCCTTTCAACTATGTAACATAATATGACACCACGCGAAGGATTTTCATTGTTCGGATTTTTTTTGAATTTATTATGCCCGTTTTGAATTATTTGAATTTCTAACTATGGTCGAACCGGTGTGCATGAAGATAGGGGACGGGCATTGTTAGAACTTGCATTGGATCTCTGAAGAAACCACATATTGCGAGTCTAAAAATGATTTTTCAAAAATCACGGCGATAGATCATGTACTGTAGTACAAACCGGACCCACTTCTGGCGATTCTGGACATTTGTCCTTTTACGGGATGGGCGAAAAGGTTTGAGATGTACGGTTGGGATATAGTCCATGTAAGGTGGTCTAGTATTTTAGGAAAATAGGACGGTAGCATTCGAAACGGCATTTTGGTGGTTACTTCACAAAGCGACCCGTTTTTGCGCTCGGAAAATGGAAAAGGGCTTTTCCGCATGCGACAAAGGAAAACTTCCTCCTGCAACATTGTTCTCCATACCAATGTCCACACACATGCATAATATGGGCACAACATCACAAACTATACCTTGATTCAGCACATAACATCGGTCATTTGGAACGAAAGCCATGAAACCTCGAACATGATAGGTCATTTTGTGAAGGTTTTTGAAACATGATCATTGTTCAAGACACATTTAGTCCCGATGTAGTCACAACTGGGACTAAAAATATTTTCCGCCATTTCCCACCTCTTCCCGCCAAGTTTTCCCGCCTTTCCTTTCTACTAGAGCTTTTATTCCCGGATGTATTCACTAACCAGGACTCAAGATTTTTCCCGCCATTTGCCAAAGCTTCACGCCAAGTTTTCCCGCCTTTCCTCTATATTTAGGGTGATCGTGTCATGGCTATCCACACATCCACACCTTCCTCTCTTAGAACAATGGACAATGCCCTCTTGGCCATTCGACCCTCGAGGAGACCGTGCGGCGCCTCAACTACCCTTGTCCACCGGGTACCGCCGGCCATTGCTGGATCTTTGGCCGGAGGGTTCTCCTCCCCTCCCTCAAGGTTCCGCACGCCAGGCGGCCATCACAAACCACTTCTACCACGAGCTCACGCCGGAGCAGCGGATGGATCCCCAGTGGGATCCCGACAACTATGACACCTGGAATGCCTTCTTCGCTAATAGGCGGGAAAGGGAGCTCGCCAGGTACGAGGGTGATGGCCCGCCACCGGTGAACCACAACGAAGTCGGCCGTCGTCTGTGGTGGGAGAACCGTACTATCATCGAAGTGATGCGCTACATCGCCGGGGGAGACCATCCTCGCCTACGGTGCCCACGAGTCCACCATACAGGCCCACTGTCCCGGCGGTGGCGGCATCTTTCCAGAGACCCTCTCCCACCGCCGTGAATCCAAGGCTGGAATGGCCTGGTATATGCCATGGATGGGTGAGGATCCTCGAGTGGCGGTGGCGATGGCGATGATGATGATGACGACGATGAAGACCACGAAGCTGCATACTATAGGACTAGGCATGATTATGACTAAAGGGGCGACTTTAGGCCTGAGTGTTAGCTAGTCCCGGTTTTAATATTAATAAATGTCTTAAGTGTTACCTAATAAATAGAGGAAATGCCTATATAAAGAGAGGTTCATATTTAGTCCCGATTTGTACGGTTGGGATATAGTCCATGTAAGGTGGTCTAGAATTTTAGGAAAATAGGACGGTAGCATTCTGAAACGGCATTTTGGTGGTTACTTCACAAAGCGACCCGTTTTTGCGCTCGGAAAATGGAAAAGGATTTTCCGTATGCGAAAAGGAAAACTTCCTGCAACATTGTTCTACATACCAATGTCCACACACATGATCATTGTTCAAGACACATTTAGTCCCGGATGTAGTCACAAACCGGGACTAAAGGGATTATTGCAGTGGGCAGACAACACTAATAATAGGGGTGAGTGTCGACATTATGTCGTGCGGCTTGTACCTTGTCCCGGATGGTGTCACCAACGGGACTAAAGATGAACCTTAGTCGGTTGGAGACACCAACCGACTAAAGATGAGTCGACTAATAATAGGGTGAGTGTCGACATTATGTCGTGAGTGTCGACATTATGCCGAGCTTGTACTATAAATATGCATCCTTGTGAGTCCAGTCCTCCACCAGTTTGAGGCATCTCCAAGATGGTTTTAGAGAGCAGGACACCACTACGGCCGATTGGGAGATGCCGACGGAGCCCAGTCCTCCGGCATCTCCGAGAAACTGGTCATAGAGGCACTCCCTAATATGTGAAATTAGTTAGCTCCGAGGCGTATTGATCTAGTTAGTGAAGTTACAAGCTGCAAGATGGTTTTCGAGAGCAGGGACACCACTGCGGCCAGTTTCAGGGAGATGCCGACGGAGCCCAGTCCTCCGGCATCTCCGAGAAACTGGTCATAGAGGCACTCCCTAATATGTGAAATTAGTTAGCTCTGAGGCGTATTGATCTAGTTAGTGAAGTTACAAGCTGCAAGATGGTTTTCGAGAGCAGGGACACCACTGCGGCCAGTTTCAGGGAGATGCCGACGGAGCTCAGTCCTCCGGCATCTCCGAGAAACTGGTCATAGAGGCACTCCCTAATATGTGAAATTAGTTAGCTCCGAGGCGTATTGATCTAGTTAGTGAAGTTACAAGCTGCAAGATGGTTTTCGAGAGCAGGGACACACCATGCGGCAGTTTGAGGAGATCGACGAGCCTGATCCTCCCATCTCGAGAAACTGGTCATAGAGGCACTCGGTCCAGCCACAAAATGGGACTAACACTCAAGACATTTATTAATATTAAAAGCGAGACTACAAAACCGGGACTAAAGGCCACAAACCGCGAAAGATATCCTTCGGTCAAGCCACAAACCGCGAAAGACATGAACTAGAGTTACATAATATGAGCATGAACTTCTTGGCATATGTCATTCCTTATGACCGCTTGACGTAACCATGGAGCATCTTATTTACTTAACGGAATGCTTGGGTGGTTTTTCACCGTGAAGGAGGAATTTCATCAAACTTATTATAATCTTACGACATGTCTGCATCTTGCCCTCGATTCCCACGATGTTTCTTTTCCCGAAAGAACTATGTGACGCTTTGGATCATCATATGATGTATTCGTTTGCATATTTTTTCTTTTTTTCGATGCGGAGGACATGTCCTTCACATAGAAAACCCGAGACACATCATTGGCTAGGACGAATGGTTCATCTCTATAACCAAGATTGTTGAGATCCATTGTTGTCATTCCGCATAACTGGTCTATCTTTACCCTTCCCCATTCAGGTTGACCCATTTGCAATGAAACAAAGGGACCTTAAAAGAGACTCCATAGTCTAGTTCCCATATCTCCTCTATGTAACCATAATATGTGTCCTTTTGTCCATTCTCTATTGCATCAAAGCGGACACCACTATTTTGGTTGGTGCTCTTTTATCTTGGGCGATCGTGTAGAATGTATTCCCATTTATTTCGCACCTTGGAAATTCAATACAGAGAAGATGGTGACGCGCCAACAAGTATAGCTGATCTCCAACGTGGTGTCATTCAAGAGATGTGTCCGCATCCAACCACCGCAGACTTCATGTGTTCATCTGTAATCCATGATTCAGCTTCCCGGGTTTTGGGCGTACAATATTCTTGTGTTCCTCCATATCGGAGCTGCCAAGGTGGAATTATGTAGAACTATGTAGTGTGCTTTAGTGAAAGAATCCCGTCCCTACATATCATTGCTTTCTTTCCCAGTGCCTTTTCCACTTAGTCTTCCCTCATGCATGAGTCAAACACCAATCGGCTTAAGGTCGGAATAAAGTCAACACAAAACTCAATGACCTCCTCTGTTCCATATCCCTTGGAGATGCTTCCTTCCAGTCTACGGTTATGAACATATTTCTTTAAGACTCCCATGAACCTCTCAAAGGGGAACATATTGTGCAGAAATACGGACCGAGAATGGCAATCTCTTCCACTAGATGAACCAGGAGATGCGTCATAATATTGAAGAAGGATGGTGGGAACACCAATTCAAAACTAACAAGACATTGTACCACATCCTTCCGTAACCTTGGCGAATATCCGGATTGATTACCTTCCGAGATATTGCATTGAGGAATGCACATGACTTCACAATGGGTACTCGAACATTTTCGGTAGAAGCCCCTCAATGCAATCGGAAGCAAGCGTCATAATCACGTGATACCATGAGACTTCAGGTTTTGGAACTTTTTCTCCGCCATATTTATTATCCCTTTATATTAGATGAGAAGCCCGGCACCTTGATCCGTAAAGGACTTCAAAAAGATTTCCTTCTCGCTTTGGTAAGAGCATAGGCACGACTTAAGTGACGCCCTTTATCCGCCTTTGTTATCTGTATGCATGTTCTTTGGGTCTTTCATAATTTGTTGGTCCTCCGTGCTTCGTGTATCTTTTGTCTTCCCATACATGCCTAGGAATCCTAGCAGGTTCACGCAGATTCTTCGTCACGTGCATCACGTCGATTGAAGAGCGGACACGAGGACTTTCCAATATGGCAGCTCCCAAAATATAGATTTCTTCTTCCACATGGGTGCGTGTCCTGGCGACGTCGTTCGAACTGATTGACCGGGACCCTTTCCAAAGATTACTTCTATGTCCTTGACCATACCAAATACATCATCACCACCGGGAGTTCAGGCTTCTTCCGGTGATCCGCCTCACCTTTGAAATGCTTGCCTTTCTTTCTTACGGGATGATTGGTGGAAGAAATCGTCGATTCGCTAGGTACACAACCTTCTTGCATTTATGCAAATATGTACCTTAGGTCTTATCTAAACAGTGGGTGCATGCCTTATATCCTTTGTTTGTCTGTCCTGAAAGGTTACTAAGAGCAGGCCAATCATTGATGGTTCTGAATAACAACCTCGTAGATTAAATGGCTCTGTTTGTTCTCATCCCACGACGTACACTGGTTTGCCCCACAACCGTAAGAGTTCTTCAACTAATGGCCTAAGGTACACATCAATGTCGTTGCCGGTTGCTTCGGCCTTGGATGAGCACTCGGCATCATAATGAACTTACGCCGCATGCACAACCAAGGAGGCAGGTTGTAGATACATAGAGTCACGGGCAGTCTTTGTGACTGCAGCTCTGCTCCCAAAAGGATTCATGCCATCCGTATTTAGACCAAACCATAAGTTCCTTGCGTCACACCGCAAAGTCCGGAAGTCTCTCTCGATTTTTCTCCACTGTGACCCATCAACAGGGTGTCTCAACTCCCCGTCTTTCTTACGGTCTTCTTTGTGCCATCGCAACAACCTGGCATGCTCTTTGTTTCTGAACATGCGCTTCAACATTGGTATTATAGGAGCATACCACATAACCTTAGAAGGAACCCTCTTCCGGAGGGGCTCTCCCTCAACATCACCAGGGTCATCTCGTCTGATCTTATCGCAACGCTGCATACCGGCATTTATCTAAATTCTCATACTCCTTACATGGTAGAGGATGCGATCATTAATGCATGCATATATCTTTTGCACATCTAATCCCAGAGGAGAGAGTCTTCTTTGCTTCAGAGGTACTCTCGGAAGTTCGTTATGTTTTGGAAACTTCGCTTCATTATTTTCAGATCTTTTCAAATGAGGAGTCAGTTAGACCACACTGCCTTCCATCGCAACAATTCCAGGTGGTACCGAGCTTTGTCCGCCATCTTCACAATTTGGGTACAACAATTTCTTGTGATCTTCTAACATGCCCTCTAACTTCAACTTCTCATTTTGTTTCACAGTCTCGCTTTGCATCGAAATGACCCTACCAAGTTCATAAGCCGCTCATCCGATGCCCGTTCTTCACCTTTTCCTCTCCATTGTCTTCCATAGCAGTATCACCAGATTCAGAAACATATGATGATAGTTGTTATCATCATCTTCTTATTCACCATCTTCCATCATAACCCCTCTTTCCCGTGCTTGGTCCAGCAATTATAGTTGGGCATGAAACCTTTCATAATCGGTGGCGCGAATGATTTTCGAGGAAGAGTACTCCTTGTTGTTCCGACATTGAACACATGGACAACGATAAATCCATTCTCTTTGTTTGCCGTAGCCACATCGATAAATTTATCCACGCCTTTGATATACGGCTACCCGCCGGTCACCGTACATCCATTCCCGCGTTCATCCGCATCATATAAGTAAGTTTATCAAAAACAGGACATCATAAATAGTGAAATAACCAATTCACACCGACACATGAATTGTATCAATGACCTAGAAAAGATAGGATTGCTAACCTCGATCGAGGGAAATAAAGAGGAGAAAGCTCAAGTGCGTCTGGACACCTTCTATATTTTTGTTCTATGAGAAATTCATGGATTTTTCACTCAAACATTTCAACAAACACCTTCAATGCATGCATGAGAAAAAACTAGCACACACCCTCACACCTTACACCATTCAAAAAAGCAGTGGAGGCAGAGGGGTCATGCATTTATAGAGGGCAAGGGGTCTTTAGTCCCGGTTGAAGCCAGCAATCGGGACTAAAGGTGCGTGCCAGGCCACGTGGCTGTGGCCAAACCTTTAGTCCCGGTTGGTGGCTCCAACCGGGACGCATGCCCCCTTACCAACCGGGACCCATGCCCCTGGCCCCGTGCCCGCTCCAACCGGGACGCGTGCCAGCATTAGTCCCGGTTGGTGGCGCAACCGGGACTAATGCTCCCAGGGGTGGCGAACGGATGGCCCTTTTTCCTCTAGTGATGAAAAGAAAGATGCCAAGCCAAAAAGGGCCCAAAAAGGTAACAAGAATAGATGCAAACTCTGTGAAGAACTTGGACACCGAGCTGGCTCTACCAAGTGCAGATACACTGCTGAAAAGCCAAAGTATGTTCATCCAAAATCTATCCCATTTCTTGTTGATGATTTTTCTCCCCCAGCTAACTTGCTTGTTTTCCCCTTGTTTTCAGGAGGAAGCGTGGAGAAAAAGGCCCACCTCTTGTTGTTGACGAATGCTGGCCAGTGAAAAGGGCAAGAATCAATGGCCAAAGAAAGAAGAGAACTAACCAGATCATGTTTGGTGCTGCTGAGGTGCAATCTGAACTTGTTTTGGAGGATGATGTGCAAACTGTTGAGGCTTTAGGGCACAGCTTCGATTTGGAAGCTCGTGCAAAATGAGGGCAAAATGAGCTGTTGTTGAGGCTCTAGTGCAAAATGAGCCTGTTGTTGAGGCTCTGGTGCAAAATGAGCCTGTTGTTGAAGCTCTGGTGCAAACTGACCAAGTTGTTGAGGCTCTGGTGCAAAGTGACCATGTTGTTGAGGCTCTGGTGCAAAGTGACCATGTTGATGAGTGTAACACCCTCAGAATCGGACCTATGCAAGTTTGAGCAAAATCCGCCAAACCCGCATAGAAACGATTCAAAGGTGCCCACCAGGCACTTTCGTGCGGGTGGAAAACGAAGTAATAACATTACACAACAGTCCTCGATGGGACCCACAGAACAGATATATATATATAACGGCGACTCCATGAGTCAAGAATACAAATATAAGGTACAAAGATCCAAATCACCTTAAAAATGACAGAGCGTCCGACTACGGACAAGATGCAAATGGGGCTAAGAGCCCTGAAGAATAACCAATGGCGTCCATAACCCCGCAGCCAAGCCGGAAGGGTAACCTATAACGGCGTCGATCTCAAACCTGCTTAAACAAAAGGGTGCCGACAAAGGGCAAAGGAAAAAGAGGAGGCGTCGATCGAGGCCAAGACACGGCGAGGCTAGAATTCGGTCCTCGCCACATAGGTATGGTGGATCGAGCGGCATGCCTAACAACCTATAGAGACTCGATACACGGGCGGTGATCGAGAGAGGGTAAGAGTGACCTAACCGGATCCAACGAAGCTAACACCAAACAAACCCATCCCGGTGTTTCCCCTCGAGACCAAACGAGGAAGTCAACCGAGGAACTCACACTAAGCTGGCGCTTTACTTATTCAGTTATCGTTGCAATTACTAGTCAGGTTTAGATAATTGTCCTGATAAAATAAGCAGTGGGCCCTTTTAATTAACCATTCCGTGATAGTTGTAACACTTACTAATCAGATATGAATAGCATGAGATAACCCTTAAACCCAGCAGTTGTTGGTACTTTTATTCAGCCATTCCGCTAGAAGTTGCAGACTTACTAGTCAGGTACAATGGTCGCAAGCGATAACTCAGAACAAGCAATTGTGGGCAGTATTATTTAGCCATTCCATTATAGTGAAGCTGATTACTAGTCATTATAAAGTCAAATTTATAGCAATAAACTTTAGTTATGCTTGTCTATGATCGAGATATTGTGCTCCAAGTCGTCCATATCCGCGGACACGGCTTTCAGAAAGTTTTACCGGCGGGTGCACCAATAGCAACACACGCCGATCAACCTCGGAAAAACCAAATCAAAACCCAACGAGGCTTTCACGATGAACAATCACAGATTCAGAATTATTTCAGGGGCCACCCATTGAGTAGACCATAGCAAGTAAGCAAGCTCGAGACGGACTCAAGGTTTGGGTATACTGTGAACATCGGGAACCCAAAATCGGGCTTGTCGACATCATGAATCGTGTCCCGACCCTAAACAAGACAAAGCAGTGTGCTATCTCGCACAATTTAAATACATCAGTAGCATGGCATAAGTACAGATCGTAAATAAAACCTCAAACTAGTTTGTGGCCCCAAGAAATAAGATGAATCAAGCTCGCTCGGGGGTCCCATATACCTCCCGGATGTGGATAGCGATAAATCAAGGAACAGTATCAAGTACTCGGGGTCTTACGGGACACAAGTGGGCGTTCGGAAACCAAATATTTTCTATCACCCACCGATGCCTCTGCTTATTTCAATTTTAGTTGTTAAACAGAAATTAAAGTGAGCGATAGATAAAACTATGATCATCTCCATCATCAACATACGGCAATACATAACAACTGCGTGGCACTTGACGACACGCATAGACTTGAGCAGCGACTACGACGCGCAAGTCCAACTATCTACCAAACAACAGTAATAGGATGTGTCCAAGGCAATATAGGGCTGCACGGTATATCACAGGTACGGAAACTAAAGCATCGCAACACAGATAGCAATAGATCAACAGGAGGGAATAAATACTATAAAAGTAAGATAGGTAGAAAGGGGGGGATGCTCGCCTGAAAACATTGCCGAAGGGTTCAACCGGAGATCGGGGCGAAACTCACATCAACTCAATGGCCTTATCCGCGAAGAAGCAAATCACTAGAAGAAACACCGGATGCAATATTTAATACTACGGCAAAAGATCGGCATGATGCATGTATGATGTATGACATGGCAAAGGTGCGGTGCAATTAGGTCAGGTTAAGCGGAACCAGGGTCCCGACAATTAATTAGATGGTTCGAGTTATTTATCTACCCCGCAATTTAAATTGTTGTTTAACAAGGCAAGATATGACAACGGTTCGATGCACAAATTTAAATGAGGCCGATATGAGACTAGATTTGCCCGCATATGGGCCCCATATTTAATTATTAGGTGAATCGGCATACGGCCCCCAAACCACACAAAGATGCATGCAAGTATGACAATTTAATATGCAACAAGTTGTTGTTATGTTATAAAATAGGATTTCGGGAAGGGGTTCACACATTAGGGTTCTCGACGATCTTGGGGTTCCGGGGTTCGGGGTTCGGTCTCAGGGTTCAGGGTTCGACGGAATCGGTCTCGGCAGGAACATTCTCGAACAACGGGGCAGATCTTGTCGCATCCGGGTTCTCGGCGAGCTCGGCGTCGGGGCGCATCGGACTCGCCCTGGTCGGTGTCGATCTTGTCGACGATGGCGAACTTGAGTGGATCGGGTACCGGGGTCTTCGGATCCGTGAAGTAGATCTTGTCGCACGGTGCGGGAGATGAACTTGCGTTCATGGCGAAGTGCTTGTCGTACCGGTGGCGTTCTTGGCGGTCATCGGGTCCGGGAGCGGTTCTCGGCGAACCGGTCGGGTCCATGTTGGCGTACTCGGGGTCTCGGCATCCGGTAGGAAGAACATGGAGTTCCGGGAACAGGGTCTTGACGTTCCGTGGAGGCGACCTTGGGGCATCGCGGTTACGTTGTTGGTGCCGAATTTCGTTGGTGACGATCTTGTCTTTGGGAGTGCAGTTGCATCGCATCAACATTACCACAAAATCTTCATCTGGCCAAACCACTACTATCATCAACTCAGCAAAGGAATAAAGCCGAGTCTGGGGTCGCAGGACTCTGGAGGTCGCAAAAGAGGTGGTGCTCGGCGCCAGCAGAGGAGGACGCAGCAAAGGGGGGACGACGGACGGAGGTTGGGGAAAGCGCCGAGGAAGAGGCCACGAACACAGAACCGAGGACGACTAGGGTGGGGGCGAGGACACATCGCTCGGTCAGGGCAACGACGAGGAGGAGGGTCACGGACAAGGAGCGCAAGGCGTTAGGCGGCGGAGGCGCCAAGGGAGAGGGCGTCGGGCCACGTGGCCGGAGGAGAGCGGCGGAGAGGGAAGCTGGGAGGGGCTCATGAGGCGGCTCAAGGTCCAAGCGGAGGGCGGCGGAGGGATAGGACGGGCGGCGGGGTGCGCGCGGGGTCGGTGGAGGCCGGAGGGCGTGCTGGAGGCGGGCGTGGTCGGAGCAGCTGGTGGAAGCGGCCAAGCGGGCGAGGTGGTCCGGCGACGAGCGGAGGCGGAACGCGCGCGGGGGGGGCGCTGGCGGCGGTGGGAGGTAGCAGAGGCGGCGAACTCGCCGGGGACGCTCTGAGCGGCGGAGAGAGGGGGGATACGCCGGCGGCTAAGGAGGAAGGGGCGACCGCGGGCTTGGCGCTGCGGGCGGGGAGAGCGAGCGGCGAGGGAGGGTGGAGCGCGGCCGGGGAGGCAAGCAGGCGATGGGGAAGAGGGGACCGCTGAGGGCGCGGCTCGGGGTGTTGCGGGGTGGAGGAGAGGGAGAGCGGCGGGTGGTGGAGATGGGGCCTGGCGGCGGTGGGGCGGAGAAGATGAACAGGGGCGGGGAGGAGCCGACGGGGCAGGGACGGTTGTCGGGGCGCGTGGGAGTGCGTGAGTGGGGTGGGGGAGAGGTGGTTTTTCCTGGGTGGGTCCACGCGGCAGGGAGAGGGGCGCCGCGTGAGTGCAGTGTGTGCGTGTAGCGTGTGGTGTGTGTGGGGGCAGGGCTGGTGGAGAGAGGAAGTGGGGGTTGGGTCTAGTCTAGGTGGCAAAAGGGGATTGGTTGAGGGAGAGGAGTGGGTGAGGTGGCGTCCAGCGATTGGTCCGGGTGAGGTGGAGGCTGGGTGTGGGTAGTTTAGTTGGTAGGTTTAGGAATAGAGGTGGACCGTTTGTAAAAACCTGGGGGTGGTCGTTCGGGTCAAAACGGCCCGTTCGACTGCCCCGCTAAAATAACTAAAATATTTTTATTTAATTCAAACAAGGCTTTCGCAACCCGATAACCGACAACAAAATAATTCCGGAGACCCGGTGTTTGGCGTTTGAAATAAAGATGGGGCGTTTCAGAAAACAAAATAGGTTTTTCTGAAATAGTTCTATGCAAACAATGCATGATGATGACGATGCGATGCACAAATTCAACGCGATTTTCTAGTAGTGGTTTTGCGGGATGCCACAATTCGACACCACTAACAAGGGATCTCGCCCTCGAGATCCGCCTCATGATACCGGAAGGAAGGTCAGCGATTTGCATCTTCTCGCTTCGGGTAGATCCTCGCGACACCACTAACAAGGGGTCGTTGTCCGTGATCGTCGAGGGAAAACTCCGGAAACAAAAGGTCGAGGGTAAAGGCATCAACAAATAAAGCCACCCCTAACTTCGATGGAAAGAGGGAACCGATGCATTCTCATCCACTACAATGTACAAAAGCGAATAGAAGTGGTAGTCGGCATGGGGGCCAATCCATCACGCACCCAAACTATTACTCTGCACAATCAGTAGAAGGGAGTGCAACCATTCTCGGAATCAGACTGAAGATCTCGACAAGCGAGGTTCGGAACAACGGAGTGATGCAGACTCTGCATCGGATCTGGCGTAGATGATGTCGTCGCGTCGGAAAACACCGGAAGGCACAAACAAGGATCAAAGGATGGTAACACCGTAGACGGATTCATCAGGCAGCTTGAACACCGGGTGATAGATCACCGTTATCAGAGGAGGAAGCGAAACCCTGAAGGTACGACGGAAACCCAACCACGAGAATTCCTGGACTCGAAGAAAGAGAAGAGAGCGGATTCAAAACACGTCGGGATAAGAGGAGAATAGCAGAGGGGTAAGGAGTAAAATCAGACCTAATCAGAACTTTCCAACCGATTTTGCAAAAATAGTTTTGACACTCTACTTCGACCGTTAGCTAGGTTATCCTACAGGCTGGACTTGTGGGGTATCGCAACTGCTGAGCTCTGATACCACTCAGAACACCTCGATCGGACCTATGCAAGTTTGAGCAAAATCCGCCAAACCCGCAGAGAAACGATTCAAAGGTGCCCACCAGGCACTTTCGTGCGGGTGGAAAACGAAGTAATAACATTATACAACAGTCCTCGATGGGACCCACAGAACAGATATATATATATATAACGGCGACTCCAAGAGTCAAGAATACAAATATAAGGTACAAAGATCCAAATCACCTTAAAAATGACAGAGCGTCCGACTACGGACAAGTTGCAAATGGGGCTAAGAGCCCTGAAGAATAACCAATGGCGTCCATAACCCTGCCCAGGCCAAGCCGGAAGGGTAACCCTGCTAACGGCGTCGATCTCAAACCTGCTTAAACAAAAGGGGTGCCAACAAAGGGCAAAGGAAAAGAGGAGCGCCAAGATCGAGGCCAAGACACGGCGAGGCTAGAATTCGTCCTCGCCACATAGGTATGGTGGATCGAAAAGATGCACGAACAACCTATAGAGACTCGATACAACGGTGTGATCGAGAGAGGTAAGAGTGACCTAACCGGATCCAACTCAAGCTAACACCAAACAAACCCATCTGGTGTTTCCCTCGAGACCAAACGAGGAAGTCAACCGAGGAACTCACACGCTTGGCGCTTTTACTTATTCGCTTATCGTTAAAGCAATTACTAGTCGTTTAGATAATTGTCCGATAAAATAAGCAAGGGCCCTTTTAATTAACCATTCCGTGATAGTTGTAACACTTACTAATCAGATATGAATAGCATGAGATAACCCTTAAACCCAGCTTGTTGGTACTTTTATTCAGCCATTCCGCTAGAAGTTGCAAGACTTACTAGTCAGGTACAATGGTCGCAAGCGACAACTCAAACAAGCAATGGTGGCAGTATTATTTAGCCATTCCATTATAGTGAAGCTGATTACTAGTCATTATAAAGTCAAATTTATAGCAATAAACTTTAGTTATGCTTGTCTATGATCGAGATATTGTGCTCCAAGTCGTCCATATCCGCGGACACGGCTTCGAAAGTTTTACCCGCCGGGTGCACCAATAGCAACACACGCTCAATCAACCTAAAAACCAAATCAAAACCCAACGAGGCTTTCACAACGAACAATCACAGATTCAATTATTTCAGGGGCCACCCATTGAGTAGACCCAACGGCAAGCAAGCTCCAGACGGACTCAAGGTTTGGGTATCTGTGGAACGATCGGGAACCCAAACTGGGCTTGTCGACACCGCGGAATCGTGTCCCGACCCTAAATAAAGACAAAGGTGCTATCTCGCGACAATTTAAATACATAAGTAGCATGGCATAAGTACAGATCGTAAATAAAACCTCAAACTAGTTTGTGGCCCCAAGAAATAAGACTGAATCAAGCTCGCTGTGGGGTCCCATATACCTCCGGATGTGGATAGCGATAAATCAAGGAACAGTATCAAGTACTGGGTCTTACGGGACACAAGTGGGCTCGAAACCAAATATTTTCTATCACCCACCGATGCCTCTGCTTATTTCAATTTTAGTTGTTAAACAGAAATTAAAGTGAGCGATAGATAAAACTATGATCATCTCCATCATCAACATACGGCAATACATAACAACTGTGGCACTTGACGACACGCAACAGCACTTGAGCAAGCGACTACGACGCGCAAGTCCAACTATCTACCAAACAACAGTAATAGGATGTGTCCAAGGCAATATAGGGCTGCACGGTATATCACAGGTACGGAAACTAAAGCATCGCAACACAGATAGCAATAGATCAACAGGAGGGAATAAATACTATAAAAGTAAGATAGGTAGAAAGGGGGGGATGCTCGCCTGAAAACATTGCCGAAGGGTTCAACCGGAGATCGGGGCGAAACTCACATCAACTCAACGGCCTTATCCGCGAAGAAGCAAATCACTAGAAGAAACACCGGATGCAATATTTAATACTACGGCAAAAGATCGGCATGATGCATGTATGATGTATGACATGGCAAAGGTGCGGTGCAATTAGGTCAGGTTAAGCGGAACCAGGGTCCCGACAATTAATTAGATGGTTCGAGTTATTTATCTACCCCGCAATTTAAATTGTTGTTTAACAAGGCAAGATATGACAACGGTTCGATGCACAAATTTAAATGAGGCCGATATGAGACTAGATTTGCCCGCATATGGGCCCCATATTTAATTATTAGGTGAATCAGCATACGGCCCCCAAACCACACAAAGATGCATGCAAGTATGACAATTTAATATGCAACAAGTTGTTGTTATGTTATAAAATAGGGTTTCGGGAAGGGGTTCACACATTAGGGTTCTCGACGATCTTGGGGTTCCGGGGTTCGGGGTTCAGTCTCAGGGTTCAGGGTTCGACGGAATCGGTCTCGGCAGGAACATTCTCGAACAACGGGGCAGATCTTGTCGCATCCGGGTTCTCGGCGAGCTCGGCGTCGGGGCGCATCGGACTCGCCCTGGTCGGTGTCGATCTTGTCGACGATGGCGAACTTGAGTGGATCGGGTACCGGGGTCTTCGGATCCGTGAAGTAGATCTTGTCGCACGGTGCCCGGGGAGATGAACTTGGCGTTCCGCGGCGAAGTGCTTGTTGTACCGGTGGCGTTCTTGGCGGTCATCGGGTCCGGGAGCGGTTCTCGGCGAACCGGTCGGGTCCATGTTGGCGTACTCGGGGTCTCGGCATCCGGTAGGAAGAACATGGAGTTCCGGGAACAGGGTCTTGACGTTCCGTGGAGGCGACCTTGGGGCATCGCGGTTACGTTGTTGGTGCCGAATTTCGTTGGTGACGATCTTGTCTTTGGGAGTGCAGTTGCATCGCATCAACATTACCACAAAATCTTCATCTGGCCAAACCACTACTATCATCAACTCAGCAAAGGAATAAAGCCGAGTCTGGGGTCGCAGGACTCTGGAGGTCGCAAAAGAGGTGGTGCTCGGCGCCAGCAGAGGAGGACGCAGCAAAGGGGGGACGACGGACGGAGGTTGGGGCAAGCGCCGAGGAAGCGGCCACGAACACAGAACCGAGGACGACTAGGGTGGGGGCGAGGACGCATCGCTCGGTCAGGGCAACGACGAGGAGGAGGGTCACGGACAAGGAGCGCCGCTAAGGCGTCTGAGGCGGCGCAAGGGAGAGGGCGTCGGGCAAGGTGGCCGGAGGAGCGGCGGGGAGAGGGAAGCTGGGGAGGGGGGCTCGCGGAGGCGGCTCGCGCGGTCCAAGCGGAGGGCGACGGAGGGATAGGACGGGCGGGCGGGTGCGCTGGGTCGGTGGAGGCCGGAGGCGCTGGAGGGCGGGGCGGGAGCAGCGGGGAGCGGGGCAAGGCGGGCGGCGGGCGAGGTGGTCCGCGACGAAGCGGAGGCGGAACGCTGGGAGGTAGCAGAGGCGGCGAACTCTGGGGGACGCCTGAAAGCGGAGAGGGATACGCCGGCTAAGGAGGAAGGGCGACATGCTTGGCGCTAAGCGGGGAGAGCGAGCGGCGAGGGAGGGTGGAGCGCGGCCGGGGAGGCAAGCAGGCGATGGGGAAGAGGGGACCGCTGAGGGCGCGGCTCGGGGTGTTGCGGGGTGGAGGAGAGGGAGAGCGGTGGTGGAGATGGGGCTGGCGGTGGCGGAGAAGATGAACAGGGCGGAGGAGCCGGCAGGTGGACGGTTGTGGGCGTGGGAGTGCGTGAGTGGGGTGGGGGAGAGGTGGTTTTTCCTGGGTGGGTCCACGCGGCAGGGAGAGGGCGCCAAGGTGAGTGCAGTGCGTGTAGCGTGTGGTGTGTGGGGGCAGGCTGGTGGAGAGAGGAAGTGGGGTTGGGTCTAGTCTAGGTGGCAAAGGGATTGGTTGAGGAGAGGAGGTGAGGTGGCGCCCAGATTGGTCCGTGAGGTGGAGGCTAGGTGTGGGTAGTTTAGTTGGTAGGTTTAGGAATAGAGGTGGACCGCTTGTAAAACTGGGGTGGTCGTCAAAAACCTGCTCGACCGCTAAAATAACTAAAATATTTTTATTTAATTCAAACAAGGCTTTCGCAACCCGATAAGCGACAACAAAATAATTCCGGAGACCCGGTGTTTGGCGTTTGAAATAAAGATGGGGCGTTTCAGAAAACAAAATAGGTTTTTCTGAAATAGTTCTATGCAAACAATGCATGATGATGACGATGCGATGCACAAATTCAACGCGATTTTCTAGTAGTGGTTTTGCGGGATGCCACAATGAGGCTATGGATCATGATCATGAGGTTGTTGAGGAGGTGCAGGAGGTTAAGGAGACTCTTGGACGTGCTGTGGGGAGGCCAGATGGTAATGGTAAGAAAAATAAGAGCATAAACCTATTGTGTGGTGTGAAACTTGTGAAGGAGAAGAAAACGAGGGGTAAGAAGAGCCAAAAGAAATAGACATTTGTTATTGTAAACATTTGTTATTGTTGTAAACATTTGACACTTGTTGTTGTAATAATTTGGCACTTGTTGTTGTAAACATTTGTTATTATAATAATTTGTCACTTGTTGATAATTTGGACAAAATTCAAATATGATGATAAATTTGAATTTCAACATATGTAGCTATGTCACTTTTCTATGTTTGTATGAGCTTCCAACGTTTTTCTCATATATACAATACAACTCATCCTCACCCTGATCCCTTTTGTGAAGTACAACTCACCCTCACCCAAAATGGGGTAGAAATGGGCTCCAAAGCTAGGGTAAACCACCCCATTTCTAAGCAAGTTTTTTTCGACCATTTCTAAAACCAAGTTAGATATTTTTCCTCAGAACTATGTCACATAACATGACACCATGCGAAGGTTTTGTATTTTTTTGATTTTTTCAATTAGTTATGCACATTTGAATGTCCGGTCAAACTTGAAGGGTTTTCATAAATATTCTTAGATAGGGCCGAGGCTCGCAAAACTAGCATTGGATCTCCGATGAAATAGCATGTTGTGAACCTAAAATTATTTTTACAAAAATCATCAAGATGAAATCATGTACTGTAGTTCATATCTTACCCACTTCCAACCGATTCGCAGGATTTGTCTTTTTCACTGTGGATGGAATAAAAGGTTTGAGATACTCAGGTTGGGAAATTGTACATTATAGGTGGTCTAGTATTTTGAAAAATAGGATGTTACCATTTTGAAACTTCAATTTGGTGGTTGCTTCAAATCCCCCTCTTTCGGCACTCGAAAATAGAAAATGATTTTTCCGTATGTTTAAAAGGAAAACTTTGTGCTACAACATTGTTAGTCATCCCATTATAGACATGCATGCCAGATATGGGCACATTATCACAAACTATGCCTTGATTCTAGCCATATCATTGGTCATTTGACCAAAGCCGAAAACCTGAGGAGATAGGTCATTTTGTGAAGGGTTTTTGAAATATGATCAATAGACCAAGTTTGATATTTTTCCTCACAACTATGTGACATAACATGACACCATGAAGGTTTTGTATTTTTTGATTTTTTGAATTAGTTATGCACATTTGAATGTTTGGTCAAACTTGTGAAACCCGTGATCGCATCCTAAACCCCGCTAACCCTAAGCCGAATGAGGACCGTAGATATAACCCTAGCGCGACACTGTGGCCGTCCGATCGCGTCTTCTAGAAGGATTCCGCGGGTGGCTCTAGGCGATCCGTGGAAGGGCTTGTTCTGCAACCTGATTGGTTGGCGTCTCTTAGAAGGATTTCGTGGCTAGCTCTTGGCGATCCGTGGGATGAATGATTCTGGAATCTGATTGGCTTCATCGTTTTTACGTGCAACAGCGTGGCATGCGAGGGCGCTGGGCGGGGCGGGCTGCACCATGCGGGCATGCAGCTGCCCCTAGCGTCGCAGTCTAGCTATTTTACGTCCAACAGCGCTGCAGCGTATTTATTCCCTCCGTCGCATTAAATAAGTTTACATGTAACAACTTTCTCCAATCAAACTTACTCCCCTCAGGTTCATTGTAATAAATGAGACTTTGCATGATACCACATCTATGTTATTTTGCACTATGTAGTAGTAACTTAGACTAGTAACATATGCATGATACCACATCCATGTTTATTGCTTGTGGGCAACCCATAAGCTTGTAGGTCACCCTTAAGGAAAATCTTCTAAAGTAAACCTCCACTATGTATATGGATAGCCATATGGACTACTTTTTGGCTTGTGAATAGCCTTATGGACTACATAGTGGATGCCCAAGTGCATTGGAAAGGTAGAAGTACATTTTTGTGGACAAATTTTGAAGCCAAACGTACACTTATTTGTGGACAGAGGGAGTATGCATGTCACTATGACCAGCAGAAAAAATATCAAAATCTAAAATATGTAATAAATATAACGTACAGCGTTGGCACACTCCAGACCATTGGACCGAGCGTGGCATGCGAGGGCGCTGGGCGGGGCGGGCTGCACCATGCATGCAGCATATGTGGTCGGGGCGCGGTGCAGTTACAGACGCATCCTAGCCATTTTTTTTCTCTCTTTCGCATTGATCACGCCCGCTTCCGACACGCAACGCAGCGCAAGCGTCTCGTCTCGGCGTCTGGGCGGGCTGCACCATGCATGCAGCAGCTGCCCCTAGCGTCGCAGTCTAGCTATTTTGCGTGCAACAGCGCTGCCCCATTAAATAAGTGTACGTCGAACTTTCTTCAGTCAAATTTACTTCCATCTGGCTCATGCGCCATACAAAAAGTCAATATTACTACCACCTATTTTTCTTGCGTGTTTAAAAACGAACGAGTACCTTGGTACTAGATTCCTGCATTTATTACCGAAGTAAATCAAGGACAAATTATATTTCCCTTTTATTTTTCAGTGCCAATGAACAAGACGTTTTTTTCTCTCTTTCGCATTAATGCACATGCATGCATGCAGGGGCGGGGGCGTCGCATCCTAGCTATTTTTTCTCTCTTTCGCATTGATCACGCCCGCTGCCCCGCTTCCCGTCTCTTTCGCATTGATCATGCATGCAGGCAACGCAGCAAGACGCTGCGTCTCGTCTGCGCCAACGCGATGCTGGATTCCCACGCCGCCCTTCACGCTCCGCCCTCAATAAATAGGCAAAACGCCTTTGCCTCCTCATCTCATCTTGCCCCTCATCTCTTCAACCTCGAGCCCGTCCCTTTGCCTCCTCCCAGCCGCCCCCCAAACACTCCGACCATGGCGACCTCCCTCTTCCGCCTCCCTTCCGACACCGAACTAAGCAACGAGGACAACCACCCGGACCACAAGCAGTGGTGGGAGCAGCGGGCGCCCACGCGCCCCAAGCGTGGCAAGAAGAAGGAGAAGAAGAAGTCCCCGCCCTGCCCCTAGGGAGACCAGGGCCCCATCGTCCACAACCCCGTCCCCAACCTCCCCGGTGGCGACGAAGGAGGAGGCAAGGCAGGAGGCTGCCATCGCCAGGTGGGAGGAGAAGGAGGCCCAGCGCACCTTGAAGAAAAGGCGCAGACGGCAGGAGGAGGAGCAACGAGAGGCCAATGGTCGGGCCTTCCGGGAGGAGCAACGGAAGCGGGACCAGCGGGAGAGGTCGGCGGAATGCGGGCTGCACTGCACCGCCTCCACCGCCGATGGAGTAAGGGGTCAGGGTTTAGGGGCTAGCCCAGGGTTTAGGCGGGGCGCCTATTCCGCCCCTTCTATATTATTGTACCTTTTTATTTTTATTGTAATGTTATCGATCCCCCCTATCTAATATAAGTAATGTTATCTGTGTTTTATTGTAATATTATTGCGCCTATTCCATCCCTTGTTTCATTGTAATCTGTGTTTTATTGTATTGTCATTTGTCAAAACACCCAAAACAACAAGTGTATAAAACAAAAGACACAAAAACAAGTTCATATAATACTCGTGCAATATTTATATATTTACAAGTGTATAAAACAAAAGACACAAAAACAAGTTCATATAATACTCGTGCAATATTTATATATTTACAAGTGTATAAAACAAAAGACACAAAAACAAGTTCATATAATACTCGTGCAATATTTATATATTTACAAGTGTATAAAACAAAAGACACAAAAACAAGTTCATACAACACATGGTTCATTTTCAAATAAGACATTTACATATTTACATAAGTTAAAGGAGCGCCCAAGTTATGTTAGTTAAATGGATGTCCTTGAACTTCATTTATATATTTACTTTTGCAAAAAAAATATTGCAACCTAAGCACGAGTATCTGCAGATCCACACGTTCCTATTTAGATCGTAACGTGAGTACCTTTTTTTTTGCCCAATCAACATATAGTTACTATTGGGCCTGGATACGTCCATTTTGGCATGGCTAAGTTATATTTGGGCCTGGCCTTTTTCAATCCTCGTCAATTGTTTTTTTTTACTTTTCAACCCCCTCCTCGCACACTGCCCCGCACACTGATAAAAGGAACACTGACGAAACTGAAGAAACACTAATTTCGAAAACAGAGCAGCTCAAAATTAGCCCGAATTTGTGTTGCATTTTATTCAAGCCAAAGACATAGACCATTATATCCATTACAAAGCATCACTCGAACACTGACTGCGCTGTCTAATGACTAACGATGAGGAGATAAACTAATCCGAGAGAAATTACACAAAATAAAAAACGCCATCGATTGTCCCGCTTCAATTCGATGATTTGCCTTAGCTGCTTGTTCATCTTCTTTAGCTCAGCCTTCACTTCCGCATCCACCGTAGTACCAGCGGAAATGGGGTTG
This sequence comes from Avena longiglumis, assembly GCA_030063025.1. Lineage (NCBI taxonomy): Eukaryota > Viridiplantae > Streptophyta > Magnoliopsida > Poales > Poaceae > Avena > Avena longiglumis. The sequence goes on from CP125975.1 coordinate 19,412,412, forward strand.
CCACATCCCAATTGCTCCACCAGACGGGTTTTCGAGCTCCCGGATGCTACCTCCACCCCAATTCGCTCGATGTACTCATCAAGCCACTCAAAATGCCCACATTTTGGCAGTTCCTGAAATCACAGAGATGAACCCTAAATCCCAAATTCGATGAAATGCATGAAATTTCGAAAGAAAAGCGAGAAATTGGCGCTCGGAACACTCAGATCTCACCTTTCCGGGCTTGCTCTCACACTTCACAAATTCCCGACCAATGTTGCCGTTCTTGGCGGTGGATGTGACAAGCCGCTTCAGGGGTGCGGTACGGGGGCAATCGGGGCACCTCCTCATCGGCACCGCACCATACCGAGGCCATGAGCGGTGGGAGGAAGCAGAGCTCGACATCCTCGCCGCGTTGCCGCACTTGCTCGCCGGAGAAAAACAGAAGGGGATGAGATCTCGGAACGGTGGCGGGAGTGCTCAAAGGGGACGGATCGGGCCAACGGCTCTCTTCAACCATAGGGTGGGTCCCACGATATGAGGTGGACATCGTGAGTTCCGCCGGACGTGAGAGCTGTGGGTCCTACTATGCTCAGCTGATTCGAATTCGTTGACGGTCTCGTGGGGTTAAGTGGAAGTGTCGCACGGGAGCTATTTGCCGCTTCAGAAGTGTCGCGTGCGAGCTATTCTTTTCAACGATGTCGTGTTCCTTCCAATTACATGTAAATACGTCGCATAGGAGCTATAAGCCCGTTAAAGAATTTCTCAGAGATCTCATATCTCTCAGAACAGGCCTGAGTCTGAAACATGGTTTTCAGTTCCTCAAGAATCTCAAAGGGCCCGGCGAACTCCTCAAAACGATTTTGAAGGTACGATTCCATAGCAAACAACATGGTGCTCTTAATCACACCATAATCATCTTTGCGCGACTGATAAACAGCTTTTTCATCAGCCGGCGCATCTACAGCAGGGGCGTCACCTAGCGCTTTCTCAAGGACATAGTCCTGTTGTCCGCCAGCGAGAATGATTCTCAGACTGCGGAACCAGTTGGTGAAGTTAGACCCATTGTTCTTAAGATTTTCTTTCTCAGCAAAAACGTTGAAGTTGAAGTTGGACTTAGCCATTTGATCTACAAAATTTGCAAGTACAATTTAGACTATGTTCATGATAACTAGTTCAACTTAATCAAATTACTAGATGAACGCCCACTAAATTCAACATCACTCAAGTTGTTTAGTGAACATGATCCAAATTCACCACACCTAATCCGATCTTCACGAGAAGAGATGTGGTTTCAATGGTGGACAACAAAGTGTCGATCATATCATTCATATGACTCATGCTTAACCTTTCGGTTCGTGTGTTCCGAGGCCATGTCTGTACATGCTAGGCTCGTCAAGTCAAACCCAAGTATTTACGCGTGTGCAAAACTGGCTTGCACCCGTTGTATGTGAACGTAGAGTTTATAGCACCCGATCATCACGAGATGCTTGAACACGACGAACTTTCGCAACGGTGCATACATGGGGAGAACACAAATTTATCTTGATCTTTAAGTGAGGAATCATCTTATAATGCTACCGTCGCGATCTAAGCATAATAAGATACATAAAAGGATAAACATCACATGCATATAATTTTATGTGACATGGTATAGCCAATCTCCGCGCAATTGTAGCATCCCAGTTGTCTAACACCTGTAATGCTACTTGTTCTAGTAATAAAAAGGGCCACTTCCAACATAATTGTTGCATCATCATCATATCATGCTCATGTCATCATATCCCCTTGCATTTGAGCATCATATAAAACCTATTCTTGTTTGGTTCTTATCTCATGTGCACTATTAATTGTATTTCCCTCTTGATATTGTATTTGGCTCTTGATATATTGTTAAATGCCCAAGTTGAGTTGGGGGCATATCTCTTTTTGACTCCACCACCTTGTCTTCACCACCTTTTTAATTCCACCATCCAATTAATATGAGCTTAGCATTTTATTGAGTTTGCCTCTAGCTCATGTTGGTTGGTTGGGTTCCACCATAATCTCTTGCTTGGCCTTACTCCACCTTTGGGGATGCACATAAGTAAATGCCATGGGGTTATATGTTGTTTTCACAAGGATAAAACCAGGCATTTAATATGGATGCATGGCCCATGCAAGGACCACCTTTGGCTTGCCCTTTGAGTTTTGTTTGTTTTCGTTTGCATGGATCACCTCTTGCTTGAGCTTGTTTGTTTTGTCCAAACAAACCCATACCTCACCAAAACCTCCTTTTAACCTAGACCTACCCTAGTCACCATCCTCATCCATGCTTACACATGTGATCATGTGGTGAGCATAAGCCTAAGCCCATCCTTCTCCCTACCTCTTTTCTTCTGGATCTTGCTTGGTCTTCTTTCGAAGCATGTATGATTCAAAGCAAACTTTTCCATCTCTCTCTCTCTCTCTCTCTCTCTCTCCAAAACCCTAATCTACCATACCCCCTCTTTGCTAAACCCTAAAACCTAACCCATGCCACCTCCCCATCCTAGCTAAACAAACCCTAAACTACACCTCCCCTAAACAAATCCTAAGTACCCCTTCTCTTCTCTCTACTTCCTAGCTTGGCCACTTAGCCACCTCGACCACCTGGCCCTCTCCCCTGGCCACCTAGCTGCTACCCCACCTCAAACCCTAGCTCTCCTTAGACCCGAGCCTATGCCCCTTCTCCCTCTTTTCTCTCTCCCTGCCCTAGGGGCCCATCTAACTGCCACCCCAGCCTCACAGATCTGCCCCACCGGCAGCCTCCTCCCCACCGCCCCGCCTGCCGTGGCCCGCTGCACGTGAGGTGCAAGGTGGCGCCAGCGGGTTCACCCTCCCCACGCAAGCCCCACCTCCTCTTTCCTTCTTATCCTCTCCGTCGCATCTAGCCGTCCCAGATCCACCGAGGCTCGCCGCCTCTGCCCCTCTTTCTCCACCGCAGCTGCCCCGACGCCAGCCACGCCAGAGGCTCGCCGAACGCAGCATCCAGAGGCGGGCGTGGTGCGGAGTCGTGGAAGCTCGAGGTCGCCGCCGCCTGCACCAGCGAGGAGGAGGAGCCCAGACGCCGGAGCGCCGCCAGACGAAACCCTAGCTGGCCGGCGTCAGCCCGTCGTCGATCGCTTGCACCTCGAGCCGCACGCCCGACAAAGATCGCGGTGAGCCCCTCCCTCCTGACAAGGTCCCTCGCCGCCGCTTCTAAGCGCCGCATGCGTTGCCGAACAATCTCGGTGCGCGGTGGACGACGTCGTCCTCGCGTCTCTGCGCCGCGCAGCGACCATCTAGCCGCCTACGCTTCCCTGTCAACAACCACGCAGCCTACCGCAGCGGTTCCGTCCCACCGCGCGCACGCTGGCCGCTGGTTCAAGCCTGCCACGCACGCTACAAGGCCGTGTCAGGTGGTCTGGAAGAAAAACAGTGGCGCGGCGCTGTTTTGCACTTGCCCCCTCACCTTTTTGGTGCATCAGTCCGCGGTCCCTCGGAACCCCACCTGTCTGTGTCTATGGGTTTTTGCAAAAAGGCTCTCGGTTTTAGTTAAAAACAACCCGCGGTCCCTAGCCAACCCGCCTGGCAGCCGCTGCCGTGTCCCGCTGGCACGTGGGCCCGTGGACCCCTGGCCCCACCGTCAGCCTCAGTGGCTGGCAGCACATGTGTCCACTGTTCTTCACAGGGCTGTACAGCTCAGGTCCCACCTGTAAGCGGCTGGGGTTATTTTTGGCTGAGTGCAAAAAGTATGTCCGAGTCTGTTTCAATCCAAATCTTTTTCTGAATATTTCAAATTCAAATATATTTCAAATTTAAACAAATTTTCAAATATTAATCCAAATAATATAAACAATATATGTTTCTGAACCAGAAAAATGCAAGGATTTCAAATATGCCATTCAAATTGCCTTTTGCACATGTAAATTTCCAAGTTTAATTAAATTACACCAAATGCCACTAGAACTTAAATAATTAATAACTTTTGATTTATAATTCCAAATTTAACAAATGATATGTCTAAAATGTTCAGCTCGACGAGACCTCTCTGTTTATGCTATCCATGACTTCCTTTGCAGCATGCATCATATGAATATATAGTAAACAGAAATTGTTATGACAACAAAATGTGATCCAAAACCCCATCAAAATGTTATTACTTGTCTTCCACACCTCACCATGCCATGCTACCTTATTGCCATGTAAATTGTGCATCATTCATCATGGCATGATTGTTTGCTTGACGCATCTTATTCATATGCTTGTGATCTTTATTCATGTTGGCCTTGTTTGTTTGGTTTTTCTCGGATAGACACTGAGCAGGGGTTATATCAAGAGAACCAGGAGCACTACCCAGATCCGTCCCTCGCTTCAACTGAGTTGTCAGGCAAGCACTTCCACATGCTTGCATACATACAGTACCTATTGCCTCTATCTTATTCCTGCATCATTGAGTCGCGATTGTATTAAATTGAATCCCAAGTATGCATAGCCTTTACTTTTAAACCCCACCAAGCTTGTTCCTCCATCCCATGAGCCATTACTACAGGAGTTGTTTGAGCCATGCGAGTCGTAGAACAGCATGTGTAGGGTATGTGAGAGTCTGTGGTATAACGAGGTACCTAAACAACTTAACCTGAGTAGTAATGGGATAACTAATGAAAGTGGCATCGGTGAGCAACATCTGCTATTTGGTTTTTCCTGCTCACTTGTGTCCCGTAAGACCCCGAGTACTTGATTCCTGTTCCTTGATTTATCGCGCTATCCACATCCGGGAGGTATATGGGACCCCCCTGAGCCAGAGCTTGATTCCGTCTTATTTCTTGGGGCCACAAACTAGTTTGAGGTTTTATTTACTATCCTGTACTTATGCCATGTTACTTTCTGTATTTAAATTGTGCGAGGAGCACACTGTACTGTTTAGGTAAGCGGAGTGATTACGCGGTATCGACAAGCCCAGCCACACTTTCGGGTTCCCAGTCGCTTACAGCCATTGTCGCAAACCTTGAGTCCGTCTCGAAGTCAGCTATCTTCGTTGCGGGTCTACTCAATGGGGTGGCCCCCTGAAATATTTCTGAATCCTGTGATTGTTCAGTCGTGAAAGCCTCGTTGGGTTTTGATTTGGTTTTTCCGAGGTTGATCGAGCGTGTGTTGCTATTGGTGCACCCCGGCCGGGTAAAACTTTCTGAAAGCCGTGTCCGCGGATATGGACGACTTGGAGCACAGTTTCTCGATCATAGACAAGCATAACTAAAGTACCGCTTTAATCTGACTAAGTAATTTGACTAGTAAATAGTGCAACACTCATGGAATGGTTAATAAAATTGCCAACGGATGGGGGGTTGTTCGTCCGCTTCCTTGTTGGTAAGCAGGGAGGAGGATGGATCTGATGAGATTACCATTATAACTGTTGTTCTTAATTCACGGACATCCGTCTATCATTGGTTAGGCGGATGGTTAGCGTTTATCTGTAGAACTGCTAGGGTTTATCTTTCGCTGCAATTGCGTCACCCCAGGTTGTGTCCCCTTTAGAGGCATTAAGACTTGCTGAGTACCCTTAGGGTCTCACACGATAAATTATTTGGTTCAGATGAACAGGTACCCTCGCAGGACGGATACTGGGTGGAAGAAGCCGAAGATGTGGGCAACGATCGTTCGGTGTAGAGATTCCGGGAACGGGGATCCATGAGACCTGTAGTTGGGATGTGCTTATTTCTATGGCATCTTATGCCGATTTGCTTCTTATCCGTACTCGGATTTTGTTTGCCGCTTCCGCATGATACTCTGATGTGTGTTGTATGAGGAAGTATCCTAAAATATTAGATCTATCTAGGTCATTTGAATCTTGCCGTATGGCGTTGCTATATTTCCTTTCTTTCTAGATGGTATGGCTCTGATGTACTCTTGTATGGTGGCTTGCATACATACCCACTTGTGTATGTAGTTGATCCCTTCGCCGACACGCCGCCAGACAGTCCCGTTGAGATGGTAGTGGTTGGGACGGACGAAAGGTCTACCCGTGAGTGGCTTTTGGGGCCCCACCATACTATTTCAACCACTACCGCTCATCCAGGCTTGTATCTAGGAGCGTAATTCACCGAGGTAGTTACAATTGGTATCAGAGCCATCCCGACCTTCAGGGTTTCAGCCAAACGGTCGTTGTCAGTCTAGCAAATATTTTGGTAGTTATGTATATTAAGGAAAAACAAAACGCGAGAGTAGGACTGCTTCTACTTTTCTTCTTACCCTCCCACCCACCCTTTTCTGGTAAGGAAGTGCAACGTTTTCAATCCTCTTCTCAAAGTTCAAACTAGGATTCACGTGTTCTGGGTTTCCGTAGTACCATAGGTTGTGTGTGTGTGTGTATTCCCTTGTCTATCTGTTGCATCCAAGTTGTTATCTTATCTGCCTTTGGTTATCAACTGTTGGTACATTCCATACCGACAGGCTTTTGCAAACCGACGCAATCTATCTTCCTCTTTGTATCCGACGCTTTCTTGTTTGGGGTGTTCGTTTCCGTAGTTACCAATCTTTAGGTTTCACGTGAGAAGAAGGGGTTAGGATATGTGTTCCACTTGTTCATGTGCGGAGTAATGATTTGAGTGCGGGATGGAGTCGCGACCATACCACTACTCTTATCATTCGCTTTTGTATATTGAATCGGTAGAGTCACTAATCTTGATTCGTTAAGTAATTTTGCGCATCTATTGGTATTGTAATGCCGAAAATTGTGGAAAATTTTTCTTTGATATATTTGTGTACCACACTCCTTTTCAGTCGTGTGCGATATGCTTAATATCTTTTAGGTACTATGAACTTTGTTGATATTTTAATATCATCTCAGTAAATTGTATCCTTTAATCTTGGTTAATTCCATCTTGGTACTATTTTGGATTATTATCATTCTCCATTATAGTACTGACTTGATTTTTATATCAATGACAGGATGGCTCCACCACGCCGTACCGAAGAGGACATACCTCCGAACTGGCTCACATTGTCAAACATAGCTAATGCTTTGGCAGCAATGCAAGAGAACCATCAGCGCTTTGAGGAGAGTGTCAGAAGAAATGAGTTTGCTCCACTTCCTCCACCTCCCAAGCGAGGAGACATCAAGAGCTTCCTCAAGTTCAACCCTCGTCAGTTTGATGTTTCTGACCGACCTCTGGACGGATGATTGGCTGCGTGAGATCTCAAGGTTGCTCAAGACTGGCGATGTTCGGAGTGGGTCAAGTGTGCTACTCACCTTCTCAAGGGAGATGCAGCTCTTTGGTGGGAGAACTACTTGAAGGCAAGCTGCACCGGTTCCAGCCAACTTGGGAGAGGTTCACCGAGCGTTCAAGGAGCAGTTCATCGAGATTGTAATGGAAAGGATGAAGGAGGCTTTCCTCAACTCAAGTGGAAATGATAACGCCAACACCTATATCAGAACTTCATGAATCTCTCTCGTTATGGTGGTGATGAGGTATCGATGACAAGAAGAAGCGAAAAGGTTCGTGCAAGGGCTCAATGCGCCGATCAAGTATGCAATCACCCATGCAAGGCCGGCAACTTTCACGAACTCCAACACACAAGACTGCAAGAGGAGGCAAGCAAATGTTTGAGGAGTCCAAGAAACACAACATGGATGCATCAAGCTCGCAGCTATGGCAGCTCCTTCTAAGCGGCGTGTCCGGGTTCCTAACACCCCACCGCCGCTCCGGCTCCACCAAGACCGCAAGTTACGCCAAGGCCACCAAACTTCACCATGCGGCTCCGTGGGCTACAACCACCACTACCCCGAGCGCTGGCGGAGTCCTCGCTACTCGCTCCACGCCCACATGGTGCTTGTTTCACATGTGGAGATCATGGACATCCCAATCGAATCGCACAATGAAGAACAAAGCTCTCCTCCACCCCGCCAAGATCGCAACAAGCTCTCCTTCGGTTCGTGCACCACCGCCTCGGGCTCTCAACATCAACACCAAGCCCGGGTCTGCGGTTGTTCGTGCCAACTGCGTCAACGCCTCTCAAGCTGAGCTCGCACCTGGAGTTGTGATGGGTATGCTTTCCGTTAACTCAGTCCCTGCACGAGTTTTGTTCGATTCTGGTGCATCGCATTCTTTTGTTTCTATAAAGTTTGCAAGTGAGAATGGGTTAGCGTCAGATCCTCTTCCCAAGCGGTTAATGGTTCTTTCTCCTGGAGCAACAATGGCAGCTTCTAAAATCAGTCATGGCAATCAAGTTGAGATTGGTGGTTCTTCATTCTTGGCTTCTTTGATTGTTCTGGGCAACTCTGATATTGATGTCATCTTGGGCATGGATTGGTTGACAGCAAATGCAGCTGTGATTGATTGTGCTGAACGCTCAGTGTCTCTGAAGATTCCTGAAGGCCATATAGTCTTTTCTCCAAGTCTGACTCCTGCTGTCCAGCTCTTTTCCTTGGCGGCTCTGAATAATGATGCTATGGAAGCTATTCAGAGTGTACCGGTGGTCTGTGAGTTCCCAGATGTCTTTCCTGAAGAGTTGCCGGGTATGCCTCCGGATCGCGAGGTTGAATTCGTGATTGAGCTTGAACCTGGAACGGCTCCTATCTCCAAGAGGCCATATAAAATGGGTCCTTCTGAGTTGGCTGAACTCAAACGATAACTTGATGAACAAGAGAAGTTGGGTTTCATTCAACATAGCACTTCTTCTTGGGGTAGTCCAACAATCTTTGTGAAGAAGCGTGACAGAACCGATAGACTCTGTGTTGACTACCGGGCTCTCAATGCTAAAACCATCAAGAACAAATATCCTCTCCCACGGATAAATGATCTTTTTGATCAGCTAGCAGGAGCTGTGGTGTTCTCTAAGCTGGACTTGAGAAGTGGTTATCACCAAATCAAGATTCGCAAAGAAGATGTGCCCAAAACAGCTTTCACCACCCGCTATGGCCTGTATGAGTACACGGTCATGTCTTTCGGTCTCACCAATGCACCTGCTACCTTCTCGAGGCTGATGAACTCCGTTTTCATGGAGTACCTGGATAAGTTTGTTGTGGTATATCTGGATGACATTCTGGTCTATTCCAAGTCTAAGGAGGAGCATGAAGAACACCTGCGGTGTGTCCTAAACAAGCTTCGTGAGAACCGCTTGTATGCAAAGTTCTCAAAGTGTGAGTTTTGGCTGCCTGAAGTAACATACCTGGGTCATGTTATCTCTGCCAAGGGCATTGCAGTCAACCCGGAAACGGTAAAGACAATAGTTGAATGGCTTCCTCCTGTGAATGTCAAGGAAGTGCGGAGTTTTCTTGGTTTGGCTAGCTATTGCCGTCGCTTTGTTCAGAACTTCTCGAAGATAGCGAAGCCTCTTACCGATCTCCTCAAGAAAGGCAAGAAGTACCTGTGGACTCCTGCATGTCAAGAAAGTTTTGAGACACTCAAAGAGAAGCTCACTTCCACCCCAGTCTTGGTTCCTCCGGATACATCTAAGCCTTTCCAGATATTCTGCGACGCCTCTTTGCAAGGATTGGGTGCGGTCCTTATGCAAGAGAAACAGGTGGTTGCTTATGCCTCGCCGATTGAAGACGCATGAGATCAACTATCCCACATGACCTCGAGCTAGCAGCATTGTCTTTGCTTTGAAGCTATGGAGGCACTACTTGCTTGGTAACCGCTAGAGATCTTCTCTGACCACAAGAGTTTGAAGTATATCTTCACACAGCCTGATCTCAACCTTCGCCAGAGGAGATGGATTGAAGCAATCAATGACTTTGATGTGACCATCAACTACACTCCAGGCAAAGCAAATGTCATGGCAGATGCGCTTAGCCAAAAGCTTATGTCAACAACCTCATGGTGGAAGAGCAACACCTCTCTTGTGAGAGGAATTCCGTCACTCAACTCAGTAAATTGTGGAACAAGGGCATCTCCGAACCTTCTCCTCTCTCTTGGAAGAACAGATTCGCTCGTCACCTTGGTGATCCGACACCAAAAAGCTCATCTCTAAGCTTGACCTTCAAGTATGAGTCCTTCCACGTTGATGATCAAGGCACGCTCTTCTTTGAACACGGATGTTTGTTCCAAACTACCCGGTCCGAGAGACCAAGTTCTCAAGGAGGCACATGATTCGGTTCTTTCTATCCATCCCGGCAGCACAAAGATGTACATGGACTTGAAAACACAATCTTGGTGGCACAGGTTGAAACGGTATTGTGCCAAGTATGTCTCAGAATGTGATGTCTGCCGCAGAGTGAAGGCTGTCCATCAGAAACCATTTGGTCTTCTACAGCCATTGAAACCTCCGGAATGGAAATGGGAGAAAGTAGAGATGGACTTCATCACTGGTTTTCCAAGGTCGCAGAAGGGCAACAATGCAATTTTTGTTGTCATCGACAGGCTTTCTAAAGTGGCTCATTTCTTCCCAGTCAAAGAAACAATTTCTGGAATTCAGTTGGCTGAGCTCTATATCAACAGAATTGTCTCTCTGTATGGGGTTCCACTGGAAATCAGTTCAGACCGTGGGAGCATCTTCACCTCAAAGTTCTGGGAAAGTTTCCAAAAAGCTTTGGGAACAAAGTTGAACTTCAGCACTGCTTACCACCCTCAGTCGCAAGGACAAGTGGAAAGAATCAATCAGATTCTGGAGGATATGCTTAGAGCTTGCGTCATCTCTTTTGGCATGAAGTGGGAGGAATGTCTTCCATATGCTGAATTCTCCTACAACAACAGCTTCCAGAAGAGTCTGAAGATGGCACCATTCGAGGCTCTCTATGGTCGCAAGTGCAGAACTCCGATTGGTTGGTCAGGTGCAGGAGAAAGAATCTGGTTTGGCCCTGACATTGTAACCCAAGCAGAGGAGAAGGTGCATATCATTCTGGAGAACCTGAAGATTGCTCAAAGTCGTCAGAAGAGCAACTATGACAGGAAGCACACGGATATGGTATATGCCCCTGGTGATCTCGTGTACCTTCGTGTCACTCCCATGAGAGGAACACACCGCTTCGGTATCAAAGGAAAGTTGGCTCCTAGATACATCGGTCCTTTCAAGATACGTGGTAGAAGAGGAGAAGTTGCTTATGCCCGGAGCTTAGAAAACTCAAAGTCCATGATGTTTTCCACATCTCTCACCTCAAGAAGTGCTTCAAAGATCCCGGCAGACCGTGGATCATGAGCTAATCGATCTCCAAGAAGATCTGTCTTATCAAGAACACCCCACCAAAATTCTTGAGACCTGAGCAGAAGGACTCGCAACAAGTCCATCAAGTTCTGCAAGGTGCAGTGGTCACACCATTCCGTTGATGAAGCCACATGGGAGCGTGAAGATGAACTCCGTGTCAACCATCCTTCTCTCTTTGTGTCCTCTTCTTCTTCCTAGAATCTCGGGGCGAGATTCCTGTTTAGTGGGGGAGAGTTGTAGCATCCCAGTTGTCTAACACCTGTAATGCTACTTGTTCTAGTAATAAAAAGGGCCACTTCCAACATAATTGTTGCATCATCATCATATCATGCTCATGTCATCATATCCCCTTGCATTTGAGCATCATATAAAACCTATTCTTGTTTGGTTATTATCTCATGTGCACTATTAATTGTATTTCCCTCTTGATATTGTATTTGGCTCTTGATATATTGTTAAATGCCCAAGTTGAGTTGGGGGCATATCTCTTTTTGACTCCACCACCTTGTCTTCACCACCTTTTTAATTCCACCATCCAATTAATATGAGCTTAGCATTTTATTGAGTTTACCTCTAGCTCATGTTGGTTGGTTGGGTTCCACCATAATCTCTTGCTTGGCCTTACTCCACCTTTGGGTATGCACATAAGTAAATGCCATGGGGTTATATGTTGTTTTCACAAGGATAAAACCAGGCATTTAATATGGATGCATGGCCCATGCAAGGACCACCTTTGGCTTGCCCTTTGAGTTTTGTTTGTTTTCGTTTGCATGGATCACCTCTTGCTTGAGCTTGTTTGTTTTGTCCAAACAAACCCATACCTCACCAAAACCTCCTTTTAACCTAGACCTACCCTAGTCACCATCCTCATCCATGCTTACACATGTGATCATGTGGTGAGCATAAGCTGCCCCATCCTTCTCCCTACCTCTTTTCTTCTGGATCTTGCTTGGTCTTCTTTCGAAGCATGTATGATTCAAAGCAAACTTTTCCATCTCTCTCTCTCTCTCCCTCTCCAAAACCCTAATCTACCATACCCCCTCTTTGCTAAACCCTAAAACCTACCCCATGCCACCTCCCCATCCTAGCTAAACAAACCCTAAACTACACCTCCCCTAAACAAATCCTAAGTACCCCTTCTCTTCTCTCTACTTCCTAGCTTGGCCACTTAGCCACCTCGACCACCTGGCCCTCTCCCCTGGCCACCTAGCTGCTACCCCACCTCAAACCCTAGCTCTCCTTAGACCCGAGCCCATGCCCCTTCTCCCTCTTTTCTCTCTCCCTGCCCTAGGGGCCCATCTAACCTGGCCACCCCGAGCCCTCACATCCGGCCCCACACAGCCTCCCCACCGCCCGCACGCTGGTGGCCCTGCCGTGCACGTGAGGTGCAAGGGTGGCGCCGCGCCGGTCTACCCCTCCCCCACGCAAGCCCCCACCTCCCTCTTTCCTTCTTATCCTCTCCCGTCGCATCTAGCCGTCCCCAGATCCACCTGAGGCTCTGCCTCGCTTCCCCTCTGCCCCCCTCTTTCTCCACCGCAGCGCGTCCCGACGCCGGCCACGCCGTAGGCTCGCGCTCGAACGCAGCATCCAGGAGGCGGGCGTGGTGCGGTAGGAGTCGTGGAAGCTCTGGAGGTCGCCCGCGTCGCCCCCGTACCCAGCAGCGAGGAGGAGGAGCCCAGCACCGCCGGAACCGACGCCGCCAGACGCAAACCCTAGCTGCGCCGGCGTCAGCCCCGCCGTCGATCGCCTGCACCTCGAGCCGTACCGCCGCCTCCGACAGCATCGCGGTGAGCCCCTCTCCCTCCCTGACAAGGTCCTCCTCGCCGTCGCTTCCTAGCGCCGCCGTGCGTTTCGTCGAACAATCTCGGTGCGCGGTGGACGACGTCGTCCTCGCGTCTCTGCGCCGCGCAGCGACCATCTAGCCGCCTACGCTTCCCTGTCAACAACCACGCAGCCTACCGCAGCGGTTCCGTCCCACCGCGCGCACGCTCGCGTCGCGGGTTCGAAGCCCAGCGCCGCGCGCGCTTGGCGGTGGTCCGGAAGAAAAAAGCGATGGCGCTGTTTTGCACTTGACCCCTCAACTTTTTGGTGCATCAGTCCGCGGTCCCTCGGAACCCCACCTGTCTGTGTCTATGGGTTTTTGCAAAAAGGCTCTCGGTTTTAGTTAAAAACAACCCGCGGTCCCTAGCCAACCCGCCTGGCAGCCGCTGTGTCCCTGCACGTGGGCAGGGGACCCCAGCCCCACCGTCCTCGGTGGCAGCAGCCGCGGTGTCCACCGGTTCTCTGCGCGCGTGGGCCTGTGCCAGCTCAGGTCCCACCTGTAAGCGGCTGGGGTTATTTTTGGCTGAGTGCAAAAAGTATGTCCGAGTCTGTTTCAATCCAAATCTTTTTCTGAATATTTCAAATTCAAATATATTTCAGATTTAAACAAATTTTCAAATATTAATCCAAATAATATAAACAATATATGTTTCTGAACCAGAAAAATGCAAGGATTTCAAATATGCCATTCAAATTGCCTTTTGCACATGTAAATTTCCAAGTTTAATTAAATTACACCAAATGCCACTAGAACTTAAATAATTAATAACTTTTGATTTATAATTCCAAATTTAACAAATGATATGTCTAAAATGTTCAGCTCGACGAGACCTCTCTGTTTATGCTATCCATGACTTCCATTGCAGCATGCATCATATGAATATATAGTAAACAGAAATTGTTATGACAACAAAATGTGATCCAAAACCCCATCAAAATGTTATTACTTGTCTTCCACACCTCACCATGCCATGCTACCTTATTGCCATGTAAATTGTGCATCATTCATCATGGCATGATTGTTTGCTTGACGCATCTTATTCATATGCTTGTGATCTTTATTCATGTTGGCCTTGTTTGTTTGGTTTTTCTCGGATAGACACTGAGCAGGGGTTATATCAAGAGAACCAGGAGCACTACCCAGATCCGTCCCTCGCTTCAACTGAGTTGTCAGGCAAGCACTTCCACATGCTTGCATACATACAGTACCTATTGCCTCTATCTTATTCCTGCATCATTGAGTCGCGATTGCATTAAATTGAATCTCAAGTATGCATAGCCTTTACTTTTAAACCCCACTAAGCTTGTTCCTCCATCCCATGAGCCATTACTACAGGAGTTGTTTGAGCCATGCGAGTCATAGAACAGCATGTGTAGGGTATGTGAGAGTCTGTGGTATAACGAGGTACCTAAACAACTTAACCTGAGTAGTAATGGGATAACTAATGAAAGTGGCATCGGTGAGCAACATCTGCTATTTGGTTTTTCCTGCTCACTTGTGTCCCGTAAGACCCCGACTACTTGATTCCTGTTCCTTGATTTATCGCGCTATCCACATCCGGGAGGTATATGGGACCCCCCTGAGCCAGAGCTTGATTCCGTCTTATTTCTTGGGGCCACAAACTAGTTTGAGGTTTTATTTACTATCCTGTACTTATGCCATGTTACTTTCTGTATTTAAATTGTGCGAGGAGCACACTTGCTTTAGGTAAGCGGAGTGATTACGCTGTATCGACAAGCCTAGCCACACTTTCGGGTTCCCGCTTCATGACCATTGTCGCAAACCTTGAGTCCGTCTCAAGTCAGCTATCTTCGCTATGGGTCTACTCAATGGGTGGCCCCTGAAATATTTCAATCTGTGATTGTTCAATGTGAAAGCCTCGTTGGGTTTTGATTTGGTTTTTCCGAGGTTGATCGAGCGTGTGTTGCTATTGGTGCACCCGCCGGTAAAACTTTACGAAAGCCGTGTCCATGGATATGGACGACTTGGAGCACGTTTCTCGATCATAGACAAGCATAACTAAAGTACCGCTTTAATCGACTAAGTAATTTGGCTAGTAAATAGTGCAACACTCATGGAATGGTTAATAAAATTGCCAACGGATGGGGGTTGTTCGTCCGCTTCCTTGTTGGTAAGGGAGGAGGATGGATCGATGAGATTACCATTATAACTGTTGTTCTTAATTCACGGACATCCGTCTATCATTGGTTAGGCGGATGGTTAGCAGTATCTATAGAACTGCTAGGGTTTATCTTCGCTGCAATTGCGTCACCCCAGTTGTGTCCCTTTAGAGGCATTAAGACTTCTTGAGTACCCTTAGGGTCTCACACGATAAATTATTTGGTTCAGATGAGCAGTACCCTCGCGGAGACGGATCTTGGGTGGAAGAAGCCGATGATGTGGGCAACGATCGCTCGGTGTAGAGATTCCGGAACGGGATCCATGAGACTGTAGTTGGGATGTGCTTATTTCTATGGCATCTTATGCCGATTTGCTTCTTATCCGTACTGGATTTTGTTTGCCGCCCGCATGATACTCTGATGTGTGTTGTATGAGGAAGTATCCTAAAATATTAGATCTATCTAGGTCATTTGAATCTTGCCGTATGGCGTTGCTATATTTCCTTTCTTTCTAGATGGTATGGCTCTGATATACTCTTGTATGGTGGCTTGCATACATACCCACTTGTGTATGTAGTTGATCCCTTCGCCTGCCGATTACACGTCTGAGGTCCCGTTGAGATGGTAGTGGTTGGGACGGCCGAAAGGTCTACCCGTGAGTGGCTTTTGGGGCCCCACCGTACTATTTCAACCACTACCGCTCATCCAGGCTTGTATCTAGGAGCGTAATTCACCGAGGTAGTTACAGCAATGATCTCCATCTTGTGCGTTCCAGCATGATCTCCATCACTCCACCATGATTGCCTCCACCACGAATAGCAACTACAACTATTGCTAACTACTTAGCGATAAAGTAAAACTATTACATGGCGTATAAGAAGTTGACACACGGGTCATACACAATTATAAAGACAACCATATGGCTCCTGCCGGTTGTGTCCTCATCGACATGCAAGTCGTGAAATATTACAAAACATGATCATTGCATACAACATACACATCATATCTTGGGCCATACCATGCATATCACAGAAACACTCCCTGCAAAAACAAGTTAGACGCCTCTACTTTGTTGTTGCATGTTTTACGTGGCTTATGGGAGTAACAAGATAAGCACGATTCTTACCTACGGAAAGCCACAACGGTGATATTATGGTTGCCAACATCCGGTGTAAATCCCATGACAACTATAGTGAGAGAAACTGGCATCCACCAGCCGCATGTGTGGAACAAGCCACACGTCAAGTGCGGAGTCGGTGAACGAGGTCGCGTAAATTGGCTGGACCGCTTGATCTCAGCATGCAGCGTCATAAGAAGTACACAAAAAGAGGCTTGCAACAGAAAACATCAACGCCCGCAACAAGCATGTTGCGTTCTACTCGTGAAACACATCTACGCATAGATCTAGCTCTGATACCACTGAAGGGTTTCGTAGTATAGTAAATCAAAAAAATCCTACGGATGCGAACGGGAAAGCCAAGATCTAATCTAGGAGATGCAATCAACGAGAGGGATGGATGAGATCTTTATACCCTTGAAGAAATCGCACAGCGGAACGTTCAACAGAACGTGGTTGATGTAGTCGTACTAGCCTTCTCCTCTTCGCGATCCGATCCGATCCAACGCCTCAAGTGGCGACGCCTCCGAGAGATGCACACGTACGGCACCGCGACGTCTCCTCCTTCCTCGGTCCAGCAAGTGGGGTGGAGAGATAGATTGGATCTACAGCACAACGGCGTGGTGCAAAGGTGGAGAGTTTCTGCGGCAGGGCTTCGCCTACGCATAGTCGGGAGAGGGAGAGGAGGGCAGCAGTATGGCGGCTAGGGTTTAAGGTGGGAGGAGGTTGCGCCTCCTGCCCACCTTATATAGGGGGCTGGCCGGACCCCTTTCCCCTCCTCCAAGCCCTAGGGCCGGCGGCCACAAGGGTGGAGTCGGGGGCAAGTCTCCCCCCCCCCTTCTAGAAGATCCCCTAGGGTTTTCCCTAGGGTTTTGATCGGCTGGGCCTATGGGGCCTTGTGCCCCTGGCCCAATGCGTCCAGGGCACTCCCTCGTAGGCCCACGCCCCCCTCCGACAAGTGGGGCCACGTTGGTCCCATTTCGAAAGCTTCTAGAACCTTCTGGTACAATACCGAACATTTCGAAACAATTCCGAAATCCAAAAACTGCTTTTATTTATATGAATCTTATTCTTCGGACCATTCCGGAACCTCTCGTGATGTCCTGGATCTCATCCGAGACTCCGAACAAAAACTCACAAACCAATTATCCATTCTATCCTAGCGTCGAGGCACGTTAAGTGTGTGACCCTACGGGTTTGAGAATATGCGGACATGATCTTCTATCAATAATCAACAGCGGGATCTAGAAACCCATATTGACTCTTACATATTCATCGATGATCATATCGGATGAACCACGATGCCAAGATTCAATTAATCCCATATATATATTCCCTTCGTCACGCGATATTTTACTTGCCCGAGATTCGATCGTTGGTATCGGCATACCTAGTTCAATCTCGTTCACAACAAGTACTTTACTCGTTCCGTAATCCGATATCACTTTGTGATTAACTCCTTAACCACGTGCTTGCAAGCGGTGTTGATATCAATTACCGAGTGGGCCCGAAGTATATGTCTCCGACTTGGGAGGGACAAATCCCATCTCGATACATACAATCCAACAAGTACTTCCCGATCACCTGAGAGACACCTTTATGATCACCCTCTCATAGGATGACGTTTGGTGACCTCAAAGCTTTCTTCCGATACCAGGGAGTTGCATTATCTCATGGTCTAAGGAATACAATATTTGACATAAGAAAAAGTTTCGCAAAGATGAACACGATGACATGATCTAATTGCTCTGCTTGATTTGGGTCTGTCCATCATATCATTCTCCCAATAATATGATCTCATTATTAATCGACAACTCATGTCTATGGTTAGGAAACCTTAGCCATCATTAATCAATGAGCTAGTCCATAGAGGCGTACTAGGGACACGGTGTTGTTCATAACCACACAAGTATCAAAGTTTACGCTTAATACAATTCTAGCATGGAATATAAACTTTATCATGAACAAGAATTATAACAATAACATCTTTATTATTGCCTCTAGGGCATAATTCCAACATGTGTCTACAATGAAACGATGATGGCTCTCCCCGATCTCACAGGGATCAAGAACCACCTCGTGAAATGACACTGGGCCAAGAAATGGCATTGCGCGTGTTGGCCGTGACTACGTTGTTCAATCCAACATGAAGGTGCACAACATGATATGCAAGTTACCTATTTCAGCACAAGCTGCATCGTGCCTCCCGACGAAAACAAACCCTCATTTGTCCAGCTCACCAGCATGACGAGCTCCTCTCCAGGTTTCAACCCAGAATAATTAGCATGGATTTTTCAGGGAGACTCGTTCCTCCCTTTGCCACCGCCCACATCAAATATGAAACTTGGGAGGGGGTGTGGAGGGGGGCAAATGCCCCCTGCATGAGTTGCACAAAGCTCCGCCAGTGTTTTTTCTCTATGAAAATACCTTTTTCATCTTATATATATATATAGGTATTCAAAATCACTACTACAAGTTTAAGGCTCTGTTTGTTAGTGTTTTTTGTCATGCTTCTGTGTTCTAGAATCGCTATGTAAAACAAACAGAGAAATTCTCGACCGTGATGGCGAAAAACGGGCCAAAAATTTCACTTGAGACCGCAGCGCGCGAGAATCTGGGCGAGAGCAGCTTCCCGCGATTCTCCAATTGCCGCTGACTCGAGTGCCCTCCCGTGTTTGCCAAAATTACAGCAAACTGCCATCGCATCCAGCCCCTAGGCTGAGTCGAATCCCTTCTTGTCCTCCCGTCACCCGTGTCCTCCCGTCGCCATGGCCTAGCCCCGATTAGGGTTTCCCGCCACCTCCCTACCCCGCCGCCGTTCTGCCACATCCCTTTCCTGCCGCCGGTCTACCTCCTTGCCTCCCTTCCCCACCACCATTCTGGACCTCACTTTCTCACAATCGACGAGGAGGATTAGGCGTTATCCTGGCAGCCTACCGCCGGAGTCCGGAGTTCGAGCAACTGCCCCCTCTCCGTACTACGTCATGCGGTGCCCCCTCCACCTTCTCCAACACGCCTCCTGTTTCCTTCAACCCTGGTGCCTCTTCGTTGAGGACGGCTGCAACAAGGTAAGCAAGTCTCTCCCCTTTCCTTTTTGTCATTTTGGATGTGTGTTCTATTGAATTATTTTGGATATATGAATATAGACATTTAGTGAACATGGTCCGTTTGTTGTATCTAATGAACATGGACATTTCGAACAAATTGTTTGTGATCAATCGGTGGTATTTCTTTGAAATAAAACATGAGACCAGATTGTTGTATTGATAGACATGGTCTTGAATCGATGCACACAAATGTGTGTTTACGTGGACAGATTGGTGTATATATATTTAATATGGACAAATTGTTTACATATCTTGGTACATAATACATAGAAAGGAATCGGAAACTTGATACGTCTACGTCTACGTCTACGTCTACGTCTACACTAATATAAAAAGACCCAGAGCGGCTTGAAGCCATCCAGACCGTCCAATCAACAAATCGATCGGTTTTGATTACCGCTAAAGCAGAGTTAGACGCCCACGCTCCCTCGCCTAATCCACGTCCACGCCAATCCCCCCGCACCCGCACCCATCGCAACTCCCAGAGCACCGACGCCGCGACGCACGCCCCGGCCGCACTTCCCTGGACGCCGACCTGCACATCGCCGCTCTGTTGGGAGATTTTATAATTTGCCATACATTACTTAAAACCTTTATAATTTACCACACAATACTTTATCTTCTACTTTTTGCCACACATTAGACTGATTTCTTTATCATCTGCCATATTTCTTCCTTTACACGCATATTTATTTATTTTTATTCTGAAATACATTGTGATATACACTTACCCGGCTGGACCTCCATCAATCAACCAAATTAGCCAGCTCCAGTTCCCCTTTATGTCGGAGGAAAAACAGAGGAGCTATGCTAGGAGCGCCGTCGTCGGCACCGGCCAGACGATAGGAGGCGGGAGCGCTGCTGCCGGATGGACTACGAGAGATGGGAGGCGGGACCGCCGCTACCGGCCGGACTACGCCGCTCATCGATCAGTCGCGGCTATTGTACGACTCCTTAATACGTCTCCGAGACAACACGGGTCGAGCTCCATGTCGACCTGCACGTATAGTTGGTGAACTAGGAAGCCCTCGCCCCTCAATGACAGGGTAGCGAGGGAGTGGATCTCGCTTGTACCGAGGCCTTTTCCTAGTCTTCCACACGCAGCATGGCATTTTCTTGCCGTGTCCACATAACTAGCGAAGATTCTTCCTGAATCCAGGTAAATTAGTGTTTCCCGTCCACATCCGAAACATTCATACAAAACTGTTGCAGCTCAAATGCATTTTTTCCCACGACTCATGTATGCATTATGTTTTGAATGCAGGAGCATCTGGAATGTATCTATGACACCTGATGTACTTCAGTTTTGCAGGCTTGATGATCTAATTAGCCCTAATACACAAGCGTACATGTGGGGTTTCTTTTCGACAGGACGCTCTTCTCGTGGCTAGCTAGGAGACCCATCGGGACAGCTGCTTCTGTGCTTCGACTTGCAAGAAACAAGGAAGCACACACGCAAAATTCTTCTTAAATCTTTTGCAATATTTCAATCCAGTTTGCACAACCCTGCCAGGTCTGCTAATCCATGTCGTCCACCTCCAGGAGCAGGAAGACGTTGCCTTCGCTCTTGGTCTGGTCGGTATCGTCTGAGTGGCTGGTGGCGGCGCTCCCGTCGTCCAGCCGCTGCTGCCGGCGGTGTTCCTACCGCAGCTCCTTTGTTTCTCCTCCAACACATAAGGGGAAGTGGAGCTGGCTCCTTTGGTTGATCGATAGAACACATCTGGTTAGGTCCAAGCATGTACCGGTATATTACAATGTACTATATCAGAGTTTAAAAAATCAATATACGTGTAAAGGGAGAAATATGGCAAATGATAAAGGTATCTATCTAATGTGTGGCAAAAAATAGAAGACAAAGTAATGTATGGCAAATTATAAAGATCCTAAGTAATGTGTGGTAAATTATAAAATCTCCCCGCTCTGTTCGACCCCGCCTCTGACACCACCTCACGCCGCTCTGTCCGACTCCGTCGATCCCATCTCTTCCGCCGCTGCAATGGCCCGACCACATGTCCACATCCCAGAGCACCCCCACCTCCACCCCCCGCCGACGCCCGGACCGCGCGAGATCCTGCCTGCCAGCCCGCCGCCGCCTGCTACTCGCCGTCGTAGCCTGCAGGGAAGGCCGCCCTGCATGTCACCTGCGCGCGCCGGCCGCCATCACGTCCCTGCACGTGCCAGGCCGCCCGTCGCCTGCACTTCATGGTCGTCGTCGTCTCAGTCAAGCAGCCAATGCCCTCCTTATTTAATCAGGAGATGAAGCACGAAGACACAACTCCATGACGTCAAACGCAGCAAGGAGAAGATTGGATGAACGAATTCAGGGTGAGTAGAAATTTTTTTTTGTTAAAATTTCCCCTGTCCGTATTGCATTTTGAACTAAGGCTACTCCGTGATCTGTTTGAACGTAAACCGAAGGCCACTATTTCTTTTCCTGTAGGCGCAGGTTATGGTTGTGGATTCACATCAATTTCAGACCAATTTCATTGCAAAGCATACTGGATTAGGCCTGCTCTCCATGGTATGCCATGATTCATAATAATTTATATCCAGTTGAACACTATTCCTCGACTATCTCACTGTTATCGTTATTTTGCATTGAGGTTTTCAGAATATGTATTGTTTATCATTATGGTGAGCTGAAACGGGAAGCTATAACTTGCAGATGATATGTATGCTAGACCAGCCATGGAATCAGAATATTTTATCGTTTGCTAACAATTTTACAATCGCTTACTGAGAAACTGAATGAAAACACCCCACTAAGAAATGTTTTGTTGTTAAGTGGTTTGTCTTCCATTATGTCTTCGCTTTTCTGGTCACTCTAAGAGTAACTAATATCAACTTTTGGCGAATCTACGTCAATATTGATTCTGAATTAATTTGTACTCTTCACTCTGTTAAGAGTGCAAGATGTTGTTAAAGTTCTCACAATATAGTCATCTTTCATTGTAGTTTCAGCTTCAGAATCATATAAGTTGTCCATTTTGTTTAAATAACTCTTATTAGTATTTTGCATTTATCCTTCCCGCTTATATGCTTTCTGAGGATAATATAATTATAGTCACTTCCAGCGGGGCTTATGTTGATCATCAACAACTAATTTCTAGGTGTTTCCCATGTTCTAAATAATGCTAGGCTTTCAGGGGGGTATTCGAAAGTTATCTGCCTAAGATGCAAAGCGATATCATAGGCATCACAACTCTATGTAGTCTTGTTAGGAGGTCATGTTTTTCGGACCATGCACAACATTTTCTTCTGAACTCTTTATTCTTTGTGAACTGTGAAGTGCATATTTTCTTTTATGTTTTTAGTGGAGGATGACTATAGCTAAGTATTGAATCCTCATTTTTCCTTTCACAGCTCCCATGTGGTCGACTTGATCTTTCACATGCAGAACACCAACTAAATGATCGCAGGCCTGAAGATATAGGGGAGTCGTGGTTTACCGTAGAGATGAGAAGGGTGAAAAAGTCTCTTCGAAGATTACGTTTTTGTTAGCCATGTGACATGTGATTGTTCGCTGTAGAACCCGAGTTTCTCATACTAGATTATTATCTTGTAAGATATGCCATGTGTTTACTAATATCTATGATCTGAAATGGTTCTTATTTCCATATGAACTCTGATAGTGCTAAACTGACCATTTTTCAGTTTGCAGCGGCGTAATCGTCCCCCCATGGCTGGAGGGTGAGCACAACTCGGCTGGTACGACGCACGATACACGGATGGAAGTTTGGAATATCAGTGATACATCTTTAGCCAGAGTTATAAATTCAGAAGAATTTTTTGGGCAGGTGGGGTGGAAGAAATAGAATACTTGTCATATGTACAATTTTCTCTCAAGATTTAAGTGGCACGATCTGATTTTTCTACTACAGTTATGTAATAATTTGCAATTTCTGTTACTGGGGATCTACTTTTTATATTAATATTGTTATCATTGAAGTTGTATTTCCAGATATTAGTTTTTTCACATGAGCTGGGGCACCCTTTTAATTTGAAACTAATTTCTTAATATTTTTTAATAGACTGTGTGATGTTTCCTACATCTGAATTGTACTGTAGATCAAATAGGAGAGCACGGTGCAAAGCTGCCCAACAAATGAAGGAATTTATTGTATGCTTTCACGAAGTAGCTTTGGTGCACTGCAAGAGGAACCACTAGCAACATTTTGTCTCCTGAAAGTTTTTTCTTATCATTTCTTTTTCTATATCTTTTAGAGAAAGAGTAAAAGCATTGAGTTTTTGCCTTCGGTTACCATTTATTACTACAATATGTGAATTTGCCATCGGTCTGGTCGATTCTCACCAGTTAATCTATGATTTATTCATCTAATCGGCAAACCTATCATCCTGAAAATAAAAAAAAATAAAAACATGTGCATTGCACGTGCCCAATTACTAGTTCCTTTAAAATTGTCCGCATCTCGTGACCGTTCAGCTTAGCATATTTAGGACATTGCAAAACATTGTGTGTACCATTTATCATGGATAGAATTATTTATATTTTGAAAAAAAATGCATTGTCCATGGCAATATTGTTGCACAAGTGGTCCATATATGTCGAAAGTGCTTGGACATTTTGGATAATTTTCCAAGCAAAGGAATTAGGGTTCTTTGGAAAATGAAATATTATGGTTTTAGTTCCCAATATTTCGAATTAGGGTTTTATTAGTTTAAAACTATAGTGAATGATATCAAGATTGGCAAATAGATAGGATATGAACTGACATTATTCACGAGGAGATAAAGATAAAAATCAATTAAATCCGAAGAGATTGAAATAAAAAATCAATGTTCTTTTGTTCAATGATATTCATGCTTACTTCAAGCCAATCACACTTGTTGAGAGGAAATGAACTCTGGGAAAAGATGGATCTTGTTTATATCGGCAGTGTTATCAATCCTTTTAATCTTTTGGCTAGAATATCACATGGATGCAATATCACTAAAATAGGAAGAACTACATCGTTGATTTCAGGAGTAAAATGCAATTAGTAGTGTCTTGAAGGATGAACGCCACAAAACAAGAAAAACACACCCGCAGGACACTCCGTGATAAACATTATCACCAAAAACTCCTTGTAGAAAAATACCTTCAGTACTAACTAAAAAAACTACCCAGGTAATCACAAGTTCCATCTCCTCTCAAAAATCTTGTTGGGTTGTTATTCTGATCGACAATCTCCACTGGCACTGAAGATTAATTGCCCTTAGCCATTGAACCCAGAAGAACTTGGTGTGCATTTCTTCTTCTACAAATTAACCAACACAAACATCAATCTTGTGTACAAAAATCCGTTGGCAATCTTTTTCTAAGCAACATATAATTCTTGTTTATGACACCGACTCCATACAACCCATGCACTGGAACTGGTAAAACACCAATGGTGATTAAGAGATATATCTAAAAGGGTTGTGAAAGATATCTAACTTAACCCGAAAACGGTTGATGACGATGCAAAAATAAATCATCCTATGACTCGTTAGAGCTCAAAAGATAAGTGATTAAGTTGCTTTTGTTGTACTTAATTAAGAGCATTTTTCTCTAGCAAGTTCATTTTTTAGATTGTACAGTGTGCTTTGATTTTACGTAGAATTTGTTAAAGCATAGAAAACCATGCAAAAAAAACATGAAAATTTTAGATGGCTTACCGTCAGAACTCAGATTGCTTGTTAATTAGATCATACGTATACTAACTTTACTGCTAGGTATTCCCGAGTCCGTGAAGCACTTCAAAATTTCCTGATCCCTTGTGTCTTTCCTGATCCCTTGTGTCATAATATGGACAGTGCCTCTCGATTTCCACTGTTTTCAGGTTTTCAAGTGTAGGAAGTAACTGTTGTGATGTTATATAACTTCCTTCTGTTTTTTCCTCGAATGCATCATGTTCCTGCAAATAAGAAAAAATATAGCATAATTTATTTTCTTGCTAGTGCATATGAGGATTCATATCTATCTCAAAAGTTTGCATGCACAAAGTAATTCATCTGAAAACATGAACAAATTAGTTACCTCAAAATCAAGCCGCAGAATTAGTCTCTCTATTGTTGGCGTGTAGCGCAGAAGGCCACAAAGCACACTTACGTTGGCATACACACACCACTTGTTAAGTATCAAAGTCTTTAACTTTGTGAACGTAGGGCACCATGTCAAGTCCCTTTGTACGATTTCCTGGATAGAGTGCACATGAAAGGTTAAGAACAACATGTGAAATATATATAGCATACTAGCTGATATGTGCGCAAAATTTCAACTAGCATTATTCCCAAACTTTGTGTTAGCCTAGTGATTAGTGTATTGACTATCAAATCTAGTTTCATCCTTATAAATGACACGGTTTACCAAGTTAAAGCTATACTATATTCCATGGTAGTATTCATTTGTCATCGAGTTATCTACCCTTGATAGCGACCGCAAGTGTATGTTGTAAGAAACAAGGTTTTAAGAATGATGAATAAATACAGTGTACGTGTAAAGAAATTATTCAAATATTAGCATCTTTTATTTGTAAATATCATAATTAAGCTCTATCGCTTGCTTGCTGAGCATATTAATTAAATACACTCGGGGCTCACCCTAGCCTAATCAAGCACGGCCCAGTTTTTAATTCAGGCCTTGAGCATATTAAATACAGGGGGTAGCTAGTGAAAATTGCAATATTATAGTGCAATGCAGACTGAAAAGTATTGGAAAACTTAGTATAAAATGAAATGAGTGGCAATCTACCAGTGCAGTACAAAGTTCATGTTTATCTACCCACTCTAAATTATCCATTACTACTACTATTTAGTTAATGATGAAAATGAAAATAAAGAAATGTTGCATTTGACAAACCATTGTGTCTTGAGTCGAAGCTATGAGCTCCAAGGTGGTGGCCTCTGACAAGCCGTGCAGAAGCGAGCAGCCGTCACGGTTATTGCCGGGGTACATCCTGGTGGCGCCGGTAAGCTGGATGTTGGCCGTCTTCAACCAAGGCATTATGTCCAGGGACGGAGCCGTCTGCTCCCCGTCGTAGCCATCGGATATGTTGAGATGACGGAGGTTCGGCGTAGTGATCCTCATCGTCTTGATCCCACCGTCGGTGTACCGACCGATGGGGATGTCGCAGTGGATGATGCTGAGACGCTCCAGCGAGGGCGACAGGAGGGCGTCGCCGTCGAGGCGGCAGCCGCTGAGGGTGAGGCTCAGCAGCGCCGGGCAAGGCGAGAAGTCGAGGAGGACGCCGGCGAGGTAGACGAGTTCGAGGTGCATCGTGGTGAGGTGGTGGGACGCGAAGGCGTTGGGCCGAGGCTGCCACGGCACGCCGATGCCCTCGTCGAAGCGCGCCGTGAGGGAGGTGGCGCGGCAGGTGGACAGGGCGTGCTCGATCCACCGGTCGACGCTGGGGTCGATCTTCTTGCTCTTGCAGGGGATGAGCAGTTCGTCATGTTCCCCATCTTCGAAGTCGTAGCCATAGTCATAGTCATAGTCATAGTAGTCATAGTAGTCATAGTCATAGTCATAGTCGTCGGAGAACAATCCGTCGTCGACGTGGTCGATCTCGAACGAGCGCAGCTGCGCGGCGTCGTTGCGGTGGAGAAGCAGGCTGTCCACGAAGAGGCGGAAGGCTTGTCCCTTGCCGGTGACGCGGACGGCGGGGGCGGATTTCCAGAGGTCGCGCCAGCGCCGGGAGAGCAGGGAGGACTGGACGGCGTCGCGCGATGGCAGGAGGGAGAGCACGTGCTGGAGGAGCTCGTCCGGCAGCCTGCCGATGAGGTCAGCGCCCCGCCTCATGCCTTACAGATCGATCGGCGCGCGGCTGCCGGCCTTGGGGTGTAGGGTTTGGAGGCGGAGGGAGGCGCAATCTTATAGGAGGATCTGATGGCTGGGAGTCCGAACGGTATCCGGTATGATTTCGCGGACATTATGCTCTTTCCTTTTGTAATTTACATTCCTATAAGTTAGCCACCGATATGGGAGTCGGAGTTGAGGTTGCCAGGTCATCAGTATCGCAGACTTGGAATTGATCCAACTCTTAGGAGAAATTTTTTTATGGACAGGTTCAGATATCTTCCTTCTGACTTTCATTCCGTTTTTGCTATATTTTGTCCTGCTTTTTCTATAAATAGTTTCTCTTTCGTTACACGTATCAGAAAATGGTTTGGTCTAGAAAAAAGCACATAGACAGACAAGTAAACCTCGTCGGAGACCGTTTAGCAAAAACTTTACGCTATTGTAGCAAAACCACAAAACTTATGTAGCAAATCCGACTTCGCCGGTAGACCTCGCCGAACACCGCATAGCAAAAACTTTATGCTACCGTAGGAAAATCACAAAACAGCTATAGCACAAAAAAACTTATACCTTAGCAACCCCTGACTTCGCCGGAGATCTCACCGAAAAACCCAAGTCACCCTTATAGCATCGCCGTCGGCCGCATGTAGCAAAACCCGACGCTCCTTGTAGCACTACCGCTGGTCGTAGCAGCGTCGTCAAACCCTTGTAGCAAAACCTCGGTGGCAGTAGGTAGCAGCACTGTTGGCAGTAGGTAGTAGCGCCATTGACCTTTGGTAGCAACGCCGGTGGCCTTCTTGTAGCTAGGGCGGCAGGGGAAAACACCACCAAAGGGAGGCGGCGCTTTGCCGATGTGCAGGGAGGCGCGGCCCTTATGAGGTGCAGGCAGACGACGCTCCGATGAGGGCACGGAGGCTCGACTCCGGTGAGATACGGGAAGGCGGCTCTCTGGCGAGCTAGTGGGATGGCATGGTGGCACCCAGGTGGTGTGAAGGCGCAGCAACAGCCCGACGGCACGGAGGCGTGGCGACTCGCGGTGTGTGGCGACACAATGCTGCGGGTAGCATAGCAGCAGCACGAAGGTGCGTCGGTGCGGTGATGTGCGTGGCGGAGAGGCAGTAGCCCGGAGGCGCGGCGGCGCGACATGTCTTAGAGCATCTCCAGAAGAGGGTCTATTTTAGCGCTGCGCTAAAATAACAGAAAAATTTACCCCGCATGCGCGCTCGAAACCTCTCCAGTAGTGGCGGGAAAATAGCGCGTGCTGGATATTTTGCCATGTGCGCCGCTTTGCGCTATCTCGCGCGGGAGATTTACCGCGCCAACTCGAGCACAAGCTATAAACTGCGCGCGGCACACACGCCTAACTGCCACGCGCGCATTTTCGAAAAGTTCAGCGCCGCTCTTCTCCCTTTCTCTTCGGCCACGCGTGTGCTTCCCCTTCACCGCTCCGCCGATATGCTGCCTCGCCACCGCTCCGCTTCGGGCTTCCGCGGCGTCCGCCCGTGTCCGAATGGCACCTTCTACGTCGATCTGCGCACGTACAAGTCGCTGGAGGAGACCGCCCGCGTGTATGACGCGGCGGCGTGGCGCGTCGGCCTCCCGCGGCACAACATGAACTTCCCAGACACGGAGTCTCTTGCGGAGGCGGAGTTCCTCGCGCCGACGCCCGCGCTCATCATCAAGGAGTACCTCCGTCGACACCGCGCGCTGCAGCGGCGCCTCGCCATCGTGGAGCGCGATGAAAACGCCATGGCGGAGTGGCGCCGCCAGTTCCTGCAGGACATGCAGGCGAAAGTGAACTTCTATGCCGCGAGGAGGGCCGAGCGGAGGGCGTCGCGCGGAGCGCCGCGGGCGCAAGGAGTTCATCAACGCGCAAATCGAAGGTCTGCAGACCACCCCGGACGAGGATCTGCGGTGGGACGACATGTGGTTGAAGTCCAACGACACCACCACCAACGGCGAGGACGACGAGGAGTAGTTCTAGTATCTGTAGCGCGCGGCGCAGATGTCAGTTTTAGTTTTAGTTTATTTTCTGTCCGTCCTAAATGTTTTATGAATATTTTCTAGATCTTGCAATGTCTGTGTTTCTGTGTGCGCACGGTTTTTGCGTGCTGTATTTTGCAGCATCGAGTGAGGCGCGTTTGTGCGCTGTATTTTTGTAACATCCTAGTATTTAGGCACTAACGAAGGGTAGATTTAGGAATATGGATTGTTGCATGCAATCATCTGTGAAAATATGGGTAAAATTTTCGCCAAATAAAAAAACTTAAGTGATCAATGTTCCTTTCATACTTTGAGATTAGGTTTAGTCTTAAAGGATGATTGTTATAAATTTTGAGATGATCTAAAGGAGTTATGTGTTTTCAAATGAATTTGAAATATTAGACTTGAGTGTTTGAATTAAAATTCAAATGAATTAGATATAAGTTTTGAATCTTAATTCAATTAAGAGATAAATATTACAACTTGAATTCTATCCAAAGAAAAACAATAATGAATATGAAATTTAGTTCTTATCATCAATATATATAATCAAGTTATAAAATTATAACTTATTTGAATCATCCACATAACTTACAAAAGTAAATATACAAATAATAGGAATATTCTTTATTAATAATAATATAATCTTTATTACAATTGAACAAAATAAAGATTACAAGAATAATAAAAGAAAATTACAAAAGAATAAGAAAATTACATTAGAATATTTACTAACTAACCTATATCTAAATCTAAACTAAATATTCATCTTTATCTTTGTACCTGCACAACAAAGACTAAATAAAAACAAAAAAAGATTAGTGTTTGTATTATTTCTCTCAGACATGTCAGTGAAATGCACTTGACAAATTCATCATTGAGACATTTATAAAAGGGGCAAGTTTCACCAATATGAAAGAATTCATCTTTCATAAATTTAAAGCCAGAAGTCAAATGACAGCCAAGAGGGAAAAATCACCACACAGATGAAAGTAACCAGGTAAAAGTAAATATCCAGATTTTGAACATATACACAAGTGCATAGCAGGACCACAAGCAGGACACACACCAGCATGCATATGGTGTGCTGTCGACCTCACAAGCACAGCCCAATCTCACCAAACCACAAGCACAGCCGTGGGAGGTACTAGTGCATTACTCCACTGCATAGCAGACAAGAACAGCCAGTGTAGACAGCAGCTAAACCAAGCACCACAGCCAGCAATCAAACCAACTAAGGATCAATAAAACATCACCAGGATGGTGACATAAGGAGGGGGATGGATCAGGTGGATAGCAAGATCAAGCCCAGGAGCTAGGAGGAGCAGGGTCATCTCAAGATCAAGCACAGGAGTCCAGCAAAACCAGATCAAGATCATCATCACCAACTTACTACACCATCATCAGATTTTGTGGTGAGTTTCATAAAACCTTCACATGATCTAATCATCTTATTCAAAGAGAAACATGTGTTGTTTTATAAAACAAAACCTCATAAAACACCCAAGTGGGGTGAATCCATCATAGGGATTTTTAAAAACTCTGAAAGGCAAAAAGCACAATACCAGGATCCAACCAGAGATCAGAGCAACATCCTTGCTCTGGTTGTCCAACTATATTTTACAATTCAATCATGCATATACCTATGATCTATTTCTAGGCACATCCCTAAAGGAAGGGTACCACCTTAGGAACAAATCCTTAGGATCCATAACATGATCAAGATCACTATCATTTTTCCAAGCTTTGATTCAATCAAGAATAACTGGTACCACTACCAGGACTTTCTAGATGAACCCATTAGATAAAATCTAAATCCCTAAGCCTCAGACAAACATCATTGGTCTTAGAGAATTTAGAAAAGAAACATCTATGTTTATCCCTCAAAGCCAACTTTGTCATTAAGTATCAAACAACCCAATCAATGGATTAGAGTTATTCTTGTGTGCCATACCATGATGGTGACACAAGGACAGTCCAATATGAATCAGGAAAGACAGTAAATCATCATAGATTCAGACAATCAACAAACTAATCATCTTCATGTTAACACAGGAATCATAACTAGGAGATTCATATGATACACTTAACTGTTTGAGATCAACCACATGCTAATTCCCAAGCTAACAGCACTAAGACAGTAGTTGTATCATGTCATAATCATGACTATGAATCAAATAAATAGTGTAAAGCTATCAGATCATAAGCTTAACCAAGCATGCTTCCCAAACAATTACATCATCTGAATCAGATGCAATCTAAGCATCAAATCATCTAGTAAGCCACCAGAAACATCATCTATCATTTTAAGCAACAAGCCTCGGGCCAATAATCATTTAGCATATATACAAATCAACCAAACACGATTCAAATCATCCAGTACATGATCAATCACATAACAGGAACCCTAAATGGATAATCATCCTAACTGAATCAGACAATAGACAGAGAGGACACTGCCAACCTCTAGCATCGACTCAACAAGCACAGAAAGCACCAGGGGGGAGGAATCAAACTCACCGTTGGTCCTCGCTGAAGAAATTGAAGAGGAAGCAGATTAGCCGACGAACCGCGGCGGCACAGGGAGCACCCAGGGGCGCTGCAACCTGCACCAGCCACGGTGGCGGCCACAGCAGCACATGAATCCACCACATCACCACAGGAGGAACCACGGCGATGGCGGCAACACTTGAACGCATGCCAAACCCCAAACCCTAGGGATTCGGTGTGGCATTGATCCATTGCAGGAGAGCCCTAGGCTCAAATCCAATTGGATGGAACGAATGAGCATCGTCGACAACCCCCTAGTACACCACGGCGGTGACCAGATCGACCTACAGCGGCGGGAATCACCGGTGGCTGCATCGCCGGCCACAGGGTCGGGGTCAGAGGAGGAGAGGATAAGCTCGAAGGAGAGAGAGGCAGTGAGGAGTGTGCCGAGATGGGCCAGACCCTTCGGGGTGGTCCTTTTGTCTAAAACTAAATGGGCCACTAGGGCCCAATAAGAATAACCAGCCCAGAAACAATTCCAGGCCTGTTTTAATAAACAGGAAAAGACCAAAATACCCCTAGACTTAAATAAATTCTAGAAAATAAAATATAAGTCCAAAAATTATAAATTAAATACTTTTGGATTCACAATAAGCCACTCTATCCAAATAAAATAAGATATAAAATTTTTGGACATTTAAATTTTTATAAGAATTTTGTAATTTATATATTCCTTATGGAATTTTACAAAATTATTGAAAGATGATAAAAATAAATAAAAAACACTTTAATTATATAATAATATTATGGTATTTTTGAAAAATACTAAATAAATATTTAATAACATTTTTTAATGTATAATTAATAATTCTTCAAAAGAATTATTAAATCAATAAAAGTCAAATAAAAAGGAAATAAAATAAACTAATTAAATATATGTTATAAATATTATAAAGTAATATTTATAAATGCTTTATTAAAAGGCACCTTATATAGGGAAAATTCATATAGAATTAAATAATGCATTGCAATATTTGCATAATCATTTTGCTTCTAAATATTGTCCTTACCGGGCAATAATTATGTTTTTGTAGACATTGAAGCTCAAGGTCCAGTGCAAGCATCAGACTTCACTACCTTGCCATCACAAGGCAAGTTCATCACTTGCCCATGTCCTTTGAAGAGTCTTTATCAAAGTATTTGCAAATTGTGTGTTATCATATATGCTATAAAGAGAAGAAAATATTACTTTCACAAATAAAGAAATCATTGATATCATCCTAAGTGATGATATAATAGAGCAATGGAACTTAGGGTTCTAATTGAAAAACAATGATGATCAATTAGGGACTTAATAACCCCTGACATCAGTGATTCTAGCATCGTATATTACGCGTTAGCCATGAGATTTGGAATGGAACAGAGAAGTTAGCTGTATCTTCTTCCTCTCGCATGAAGACGGATGTGCAGGTCGTGACTGTTATCCTTGTAGCGTGCATATTAATTGGTAATTCATAGAGGATATGCAGCACATGGGTGGGAATCCTCATCGTCCCATGATAGTTCTGGCATCTAACGGTTTGTACAAACCATTGCCGTAATTCAATATGTGGGTATGGTGTACACCAAGGAGGCATGCGGGGTCGCGAAGGGGGCAGCGATTGACTTGGACCAACTACTAGGCCCCACATCATGTAATTGTGGACGGGAAAGTACGCCCGGTCGTGCAACAAGGAGTTGATCTCTCATGGGTAAAGTAACGCACCTCTGCAGAGTGTAAGAATTGTAACTTGTTACTCCCTGTTCCGGGAAGGAGCTACGAACACGGCAGGAAAGGAACTCCAGGAAAGTTCTGGTCAACTTGTGAAGGCTGATGGTCATAGTTTTTTTAATAATAAAACCAATATTTGAAGAAAGCTTTACAAAAATTGCATAGTGCCAAGGATTTATAATCTGAGGTGGTAGTTAGAGCATCAAACTTCCCACCTTGAATTTAATGAACTTGTTGGGTAACGCTGTTACTCATTATTTCCTTTGATCCCTTGCTTAGACTCTGAGGATTCCGAAGACGTGCCAATGTATGCAGCAGAATGCCAAGAAGATGTGTTCTACGAGGAAGCTGATCTATCCGGAGGAGTTGAAGGAGTTGATTACGAGATCTGCTACGGTGTCGATGATAACGAGTCCAACTAAGTACTCCTAGTTAATAGTAACCAACGAAGCCGAGCAGCATGAACTATATAGAATAAGCTGTTGAGCTCAACTCCCAGACGGAGTTGTTACTTTTAAATTCCGCTGAAACACTTTATATTTTGGTTTGTAAGTTGGATCTTTTGGAAGTCTTGAACTTCCGGTATTGTAATAATAATAATGTGTGTACTTTTGTAATATGGACCCGCAATGTTTCTGTTGTACCACTCTGAGGGATGTGATATTTACGGAACGGTGTTCTGTGGATGTCATGTCAACGACTATAGTGTACTACACATGCAGTGGTATGCTGGGTCACCACAGTTGGTATCAGAACAAATTGCTTTGACCTTAGGTTGGAAACCTAGTAAATGGTATTGCCTGTAGGAAAAATTTAGCAACGATAAAGAATTCTCTAAAAAGAGATATAATGGGTATTCAAATGAGAATATACTGTTATATATTTTAGTGCGACAATTCTTTGTTATGATGTAATATGTTATTGGATAGTAATCAAAATTATTTTTCTGATATATAGAGTTATGGCACCAAAGTTTCCAAAATAGCTTTGGTAAGGAAAGAGGAGACTCTTGATGATTATCAAGGATCATTCACTGACCAACTTCGCCAACTTTTAAAGCTTTTTAGTTGTCCTACTAGAATTCCAGTAAACACTATCACTTACCTGGATGGTCGGATGTTATACTAGTACCGTGTGAGTATCCAACTTCTAGAGAAGCTTGGATTATATCATGATCTACATATAGGAGAAGGTAGGAGTCATTTAGCATCATGTCATGTTGCTGTTGTGGAGGCGATAGCTAATATCAGGGAACATAAAACCAAGGAGCTAGAAGGTAGCACATTCTCTGTGATACCTCATGATTCTATAGACTCGGAGCCTATACCGGATCATCTTACTTTGGTTAAGAAGCATCCCAAGTTAGCTTCCAAGTTTATGGATAGATATCAAACACTCGTTGCGTCTTTTTATAAGACCCATCAAGTGATTGTTGAAGACAAAAATGATAAGTTAGAGGATCTAAATGATCCAAAAAGGAGGAAGCAGTTAGCATTCCAGTTAGAGAAAGAAGAAAGTAGTAGTGTAACATCAATCTTTAAATATATACCTATAGATCCTGAATCTTTTATACCATATCCTTATTCACCAAGACATGAACCTATACATGATCCTACTATGGATATGCGGTATGCAGTACCACAGGGCTCAGAGGATGGTTCTGACTCAGAACTTCCTATTGAGAACTCGGATGGTTGGAGGATGGGATCATACAATGGATCTCATGAACACCAGATGTCCACAGATGGTTCTGACAGAAATGTTGGACAATCTAGTTGGATGGGTGTAAGGATGAACCCTAATAACAGTAGTAGGAATACCATGTCATTAGATAATCAGGATGAGGAAGAATATCCTGAGGAGAGTGTTTGAATCATCAACATCTTCTCAAAACCCAGGGAATATACATTATCCAGTGTTTAACTATCTTGCCCACGAGAGCACCCGGGAAGCAGCCGGATCTGCGTATCCTGTTGACGACTCAAGAAATGAAGCTCAGTAGATGCAGGTTGGAGATAATGTTGAATATGTTTCTGAAGACTTTTCAGCTGAGATGGAGGGAGTCAATACGCTCAGGTTGAGTAATGACTCAAGTACTAACACTTCAGATACAGAGTATATTCCCTCTGGAAGGCCATATGTTCCACAAACTGTGCGACGAACAACACGTCATCATGGTTGGACATCAGGCATGTACGATGAGCGTAGTTACTACTAGAAGGTGACAATGAGTTAGTAGTATTTAGTATCGTGTATTGTACCCAAGTAATAAGGTAGTTTTGTGATTATACCTATATGGTATATGTTGTAATGACTTTGCATCATTATGATATTATGTGAAATATGTGAAATGCATATTCGTATTTTCTTTGGATATTCATTGTGTGACTAGTTCTGTGCGTAAAGTCGAGCTCAGAACACATGTGCATGATGTAATTATGAGTATTCGCTTTATGTTGCAGGACTAGAGGGTCATGGATACGGGTGTAGAATTGGAAACTGAGCAGCAGTGGATGGAGCGAGAGGCCAAGGAAAAGGCCGATGCAGATACAGCAAACCAAGAAGCATTACCACCACCACCACCAATGAGGTCGTTAATGGACCAGAACTTTATGCAATGCATGCAAATGATGCAAGAGACCCAGAACAAGTCCATGGAAGAGCTGCTGGGACGAGCAAATCAAAGGGCACCTGAAGGTGGAGGAGTGAGTCTATCTGATTTCCAGAATGCAAGACCGTTACCTTTTGCATCAGCTCCTGAACCAATGGATGCAGAAGACTGGCTAGCAGATACTGAAAGGAAGCTGAAGACTGTAGGTTGCAATGATGAGGAGAAATTGAGGTATGCAACTCATCTGCTGACTGGACCTGCAACATCATGGTGGGAAAATCAGTTAGCCATGCAATAGCCATGAAGGGAGTTTACCTAGGAGGAGTTCAAGCAGAGATTCCGTGAATATCATGTTTCGGAAAGTGTCATGGAGTTGAAGAGGAGAGAATTTGAGGAGCTTCAGCAAGGATATACTAGTGTCATGAAGTACATCTGGGAGTTTAGCCAACTGTCTCGTTATGCTGAGGAGGATGTCAACACTAAAGAGAAACGGAAGAAGCGTTTCTTGCATGGATTAAATCCATTTGTGAAGATCCAGCTAAGGTTATCCAATAAGCAAACTTATCAGCAGTTGTTGGATGCAGCCATTACTTTTGAAGATGACTACAAAAATGTCCAAGAGGATCAGAAGAAGAGAGCCAAGAAGGAAACCAAGAGGATTCGGGCAAGCAAACCTAAACCTAACCTGGAGTTCAAACCTCGGAATAGGAATTATGGCAAGAATAACAATAACAATAACAACAACAATAACAAGGGCAGCGGTGGAAATCAATCCAATCCGAGAAGGAATGTTATATGTATCAACTGTGGAATTCCAGGGCATTTCCAGAGGGAATGCAAAAATCCTGTAGTGATTTTTTACGGTTGTGGTTAGAAGGGGCATATCAAGCCAGATTGTTCGAGCAAACCCCCAGGAGGATGGCCTACCAAGGGAGGAGGACAAGCCAGTGGAGGAAATGGACAGCCCAATAAAGGAGGAAATAATGGCAAGAACAACAATGGCAAGAGAAACTGACCTACAGGGAAACTGAATTGTGCAACCCTCGAGGAGGTGGATAATTCGAAGCATGCCGTGATAGGTACGCTCAATATCCTTACCAATCCCGACAAAGTTCTATTTGATACCGGTGCAACTACTTCATTCATTTCTGAAGAATTTTGTGATAAGTTCGGGATTAGAAGGGCAACGTTAGAAAGTCCTATGACCGTAATTACGGCAGGAGGGAATGTGATTGTACGCCACATAAAACAAGATCAGGTTATCTCGATATGTGGTTGTATATATTTTGTAGACCTTTATGTGATTCCTTTGAAGGGAATTGCAGTAGTGTTGGGGATGGATTGGATGATGGAACACGGAGCTCAGATAAATTGTGAGGAGAAAACTGTCTCAATCAAAACTCCAAGTGGAGCAAGGATAGTTTACCAAGCAGATAAGCACAGTCATATCATGGTGGATCTGCAGTTGAATTCAATGAAATAAGTTAAATTGGAAGATATTCCTATAGTTAATGAATTCCAAGATATTTTCCCAACAGAGCTACCGGGAATGCCACCAGACCGGGAGATAGAATTCACCATTGACCTAATTCCTGGTACAACACCAATAGCTCAAGCACCATATAAGATGGGACCCAAAGAGTTGAAAGAACTCAAAGAGCAAATTGATGAGTTAGCCAGAAAAGGATTTATTCAGGAAAGTGTATCTCTATAGGGAACACCAGTAATCTTTGTGGATAAGAGAGATGGTGGAAGACGGATGTGTGGTGATTATAGAAATATGAACAACGTGACTATCAAGAATAAATATCCTTTACCAAGAATTCAAGATTTGTTTGATCAGGTAAAAGGGGTTGGGGTATTTTCAAAGATCGATTTAAGATCTGGATACCATCAAATAAAAATCAAGCCATAAGATGTTCCAAAAACAACATTTGTCTCAAGATATGGACATCGTGAGTATCTGGTAGTACCATTTGATTTGACCAATGCACCGGCAATATTCATGAATCTGATGAACAAGATCTTCATTCCATATTTGGATAAGTTTGTCATAGTTTTTATTGATGATATTCTGATATATTCCAAGGATAAGGAAGAGCATGCTGACCATTTGAGAGTAGCATTGCAGACCTTAAGAGAACATAAGCTTTATGCTAAGTTCAGTAAGTGTGAATTTTGGCTTGATGAGGTAGAATTTCTCAGTCATGTGATCAGTAAGGATGGAATTTCTGTAAATCCATCTAAAGTTCAGTCAGTACTAGAGTGGACTGCACCAACCAATGTGAAGCAAATTAGAGGTTTCTTAGGAATGGCTGGTTATTATCGGAGATTCATTGAAGGTTTCTCCAAAATAGCTGGACCTATGACCAAATTATTAAGGAAGAATACACAATTCAAGTGGGATGAGAAATGTGAAGCAAGTTTCCAAGAGTTGAAGACTAGATTAACCACAGCTCAAATCTTAGCAGTTCCTAAAATAGGAAAGGACTTCACCGTATACTGTGATGTATCTAAAGAAGGTCTAGGTTGTGTATTAATGCAAGATCAGAAAGTGATTGCTTATGGTTCAAGACAATTGAAACCACATGAAGTCAATTATCCAACTCATGATTTAGAGTTAGGAGCAGTAGTTTTTGCACTGAAAGGATGGAGGCATTTTCTTTATGGAGCCAGATGTGAGTTATACACAGACCATAAAAGTCTCAAATATTTCTTCACTCAAAAGGAGTTGAACATGAGGCAGAAGCGTTGGTTGGAACTAATCAAGGATTATGATTTAACAATCAACTACACCCCAGGGAAAGCAAATGTTGTGGTAGATGCTTTAAGAAAAAAGAGTGCATGTATTCAGCCTAGCAATAGGGAGCTACCAAAGGAGTTACAAATGGACATGGAAATATTAGAACTTCAATTCATCAGAACAGAGGTTCTTGGAGGATTAGCTACTATGCAGGTAGTTACAGAGCAGGACAGTGATCTTAAACAAGAAATTTTTAGACATCAAACAGAAGATCCTTTCATTGCTGAGGAAATTCGGAGGATATGTCAAGGGCAAAAATCAGTTTTTCGCCTTGGAGATTATGGGTCTTTATGGTTTCAAGACCGTCTATGTGTTCCAGATGTGACGGAGATTAGAGATGTCATACTCAGAGAAGCACATGAAACACCATATTCTATACATCCAGGGAGTACTAAGATGTATATGGATTTGAAAGAACTATTCTGGTGGAATAACATGAAGAAAGATATTGATAAATATGTATCTGAATGCCATACTTGTCAAAGGGTGAAAGTTGAACATCAAAGTCCAGCAGGACCATTACAACCCTTGGAAATTCCTGAATGGAAATGGGAGGAAATTGGTATGGACTTTCTTACAGGATTGCCTATGACACCAAAAAGGAAGGATATGATATGGGTAATTGTGGACAGACTCACTAAGAGTGCACATTTTATTCCAGTGAATCAAAAGGATAATGCCGAGAAGTTAGTTGAAGTACATGTCAAAGAGATAGTAATTAAGCATGGAGTACCCAAAAGGATCATAACTGGTAGGGGATCAGTGTTTACTTCAGCATTTTGGAAGCAATTGCATGAAGCACTTGGTTCAAAATTAGATTTCAGCATGACATATCATCCTGAGACAGGAGGTCAAAATGAAAGAACAAATCAAATACTAGAAGACATGTTGAGAGCTTGTGCACTAGATTTTGGAGGAACATGGTAAGATCACCTACCATTGGCAGAATTTTCTTATAATAATAGCTATCAGAGTAGTCTGAAGGCAGCTCCATATGAAGTTCTGTATGGAAGGAAGTGTAGATCACCAATATGTTGGTATGAACCTGGAAGCATCAAAGAATTTGCGCCATATTATATCAAGGAAAGACAAGACATCATTGATAAGATCAGGGATAGACTGAAAATAGCCTAGAGCAGGCAGAAAAGTTATGCGGATCAAAGTCGAAGATCATGGCATCCAGAAGTGGGAGATATGGTCTATTTTAAAGTAAGTCCAATGAAAGGGGTGAAAAGATTCGGAGTTAAACGGAAATTGAGTCCAAGATACATCAGACCATTCAAAATACCGAGTCAAAATAGAACTATAGCTTATGATTTAGAGTTACCATCAAGATTGGCTCAAGTGCATAATGTTTTCCATGTGTCACAACTTCGTAAATGTTTGAAAGTTCCAGATGATGCAATCACACATCAAGAGATAGAACTACAAGCAGACCTGACTTATATTGAAAAGCCCTGTAAGATTCTGGAATAAAATTGGAAAAGATTAAGAAACAGAGCAATCAAATATTGCAAGGTACAGTGGGAGCATCACCCTGCAAGGGAAGCCACATGGGATAAAGAAGAGGATTTAAGAAAAGCCTATCCAGAATTATTCGGGTACATCTCCACAAACTTCGGGACAAAGTTTAATTTAAGGGGGGAAGTCTGTAACATCCCAGTATTTAGGCACTGACGAAGGGTAGATTTAGGGAATATGGATTGTTGCATGCATTCATCTGTGAAAATGTGGGTAAAATTTTCACCAAATAAAAAAACCTAAGTGATCAATGTTTCTTTCATACTTTGAGATTAGGTTTAGTCTTAAAGGATGATTGTTATAAACTTTGAGATGATCTTAAGGAGTTATGTGTTTTCAAATGAATTTGAAATATTAGACTTGGGTGTTTGAATTAAAATTCAAATGAATTAGATATAAGTTTTGAATCTTAATTCAATTAAGAGATAAATATTACAACTTGAATTCTGTCCAAAGAAAAACAATAATGAATATAAAATTTAGTTCTTATCATCAATATATATAATCAAGTTATAAGATTATAACTTATTTGAATCATTCACATAACTTACAAAAGTAAATATACAAAGAATAGGAATATTCTTTATTAATAATAATATAATCTTTATTACAATTGAATAAAATAAAGATTACAAGAATAATAAACGAAAATTACAAAATAATAAGAAAATTACATTAGAATATTTACTAACTAACCTATATCTAAATCTAAACTAAATCTTCATCTTTATCTTTGTACCTGCAAAACAAAGACTAAATAAAAAAAGAAGATTAGTGTTAGTATTATTTCTCTCAGACATGTCAGTGAAATGCACTTGACAAAT
Organism: Avena longiglumis; assembly: GCA_030063025.1. Classification (NCBI taxonomy): domain Eukaryota; kingdom Viridiplantae; phylum Streptophyta; class Magnoliopsida; order Poales; family Poaceae; genus Avena; species Avena longiglumis. The sequence goes on from CP125975.1 coordinate 19,453,482, forward strand.
TCATCATTGATACATTTATAAAAGGGGCAAGTTTCACCAATATGAAAGAATTCATCTTTCATAAATTTAAAGCCAGAAGTCAAATGATAGCCAAGAGGGAAAAATCACCAGACAGATGAAAGTAACCAGGTAAAAGTAAATATCCAGATTCTGAACATATCCACAAGTGCATAGCAGGCACACAAGCAGGACACACACCAGCATGCATATGGTGTGCTAATGACCTCACAAGCACAACCCAATCTCACAAAACCACAAGCACAGCCGTGGGAGGCACTAGTGCATTACTCCACTTCATAGCACACAAGAACAACCAGTGTAGACAACAGCTAAACCAAGCACCACAGCCAGCAACCAAACCAACTAAGGATCAATCAAACATCACCAGGATGGTGACATAAGGAGGGGGATGGATCAGGTGGATAGCAAGATCAAGCCCATGATCTAGGAGGAGCAGGGTCAGCTCAAGATCAAGCACATGAGTCCAACAAAACCAGATCAAGATCATCATCACCAACTTACTACACCATCATCAGATTTTATGGTGAGTTTCATAAAACCTTCACATGATATAATCATCTTATTCAAAGAGAAACATGTGTTGTTTTATAAAACAAAACCTTAGAAAACACCCAAGTGGGGTGAATCCATCATAGGGATTTTTAAAAACTCTAAAGGCAAACAACACAATACTAGGATCCAACCAGAGATCAGAGCAACATCCTTGCTCTGGTTGTCCAACTATATTTTACAATTCAATCATGCATATACCTATGATCTATTTCTAGGCACATCCCTAAAGGAAGGGTAGCACCTTAGGAACAAATCCTTAGGATCCATAACATGATCAAGATCACTATCATTTTTCCAAGCTTTGATTCAATCAAGAATAACTGGTACCACTACCAGGACTATCTAGATGAACCCATTAGATAAAATCTAAATCCCTAAGCCTCAGACCAACATCATTGGTCTTAGAGAATTTAGAAAAGAAACATCTATGTTTATCCCTCAAAGCCAACTTTGTCATTAAGTATCAAACAACCCAATCAATGGATTAGATTTATTCTTGTGTGCCATACCATGATGGTGACACAAGGACAGTCCAATATGAATCAGGAAAGACAGTAAATCATCATAGATTCAAACAATCAACTAACTAATCATCTTCATGTTAACACAGGAATCATAACTAGGAGATGCCTATGATATGATTATCTCAAACCACTTTCTAATTCCCAAGCTAACAGCAATAAGACAGTAGTTGTATCATGTCATAATCATGACTATGAATCAAATAAATAGTGGAAATCTATCAGATCATTAGCTTAACCAAGCATGCTTCCCAAACAATTACATCATCTGAATCAGATGCAATCTAAGAATCAAATCATCTAGTAAGCCACCAGAAACATCATCTATCATTTTAAGCAACAAGCCTCATGCCAATAATCATTTAGCATGTATACAAATCAACCAAAAACGATTCAAATAATCCAGTACATGATCAATCACATAACAGGAACCCTAAATGGATAATCATCCTAACTGAATCAGACAATAGACAGAGAGGACACTGCCAACCTCTAGCATCGAATCAACAAGCATAGAAAGCACCAGGGGAGGAATCAAACTCACCATTGGTCCTCGCTGAAGAAATTGAAGAGGGAGCAGATTAGAAGACATGGCAAAGACAGGAGCACCAGGGGCGCTGCAACCTGCACCAGCCACGGTGGCGGCCACAGCAGCACATGAATCCACCACATCACCATAGGCGGAACCACGACGATGGCGGCAGCACTTGAACACATGCCAAACCCCAAACCCTAGGGATTCGGTGTGGCATTGATCCATTGCAGGAGAGCCCCAGGCTCAATTCCAATTGGATGGAACGAACGGGCATCGTCGACATCCCCCTAGTACACCATGGTGGCGACCATATCGACCTACAGCGACGGGAATCGCCGGTGGCGGCATCACCGGCCCCAGGGTCGGGGTCAGAGGAGGAGAGGATAAGCTCGAAGGAGAGAGAGAGGTAGTGAGGAGTGGGCCGAGCTGGGCCAAACCCTTCGGGGTGGTCCTTTTGTCTAAAACTAAATGGGCCACTAGGGCCCAATAAAAATAACCAGCCCAGAAACAATTCCATGCCTGTTTTAATAAACAGGAAAAGACCAAAATACCCCTAGACTTAAATAAATTCTAGAAAATAAAATATAAGCCCAAAAATTATAAATTAAATACTTTTGGATTCACAATAATCCACTCTATCCAAATAAAATAAGATATAAAATTTTTGGACATTTAAATTTTTATAAGAATTTTGTAATTTATATATTCCTTATGGAATTTTACAAAATTATTGAAAGATGATAAAAATAAATAAAAATCAGTTTCATTATATATTAATATTATGGTATTTTTGAAAAATAATAAATAAATATTTAATAACATTTTTAATGTATAATTGATAATTCTTAAAAAGAATTATTAAATCAATAAAAGTCAAATAAAAAGGAAATAAAATAAACTAATTAAATATATGTTATAAATATTATAAAGTAATATTTATAAATGCTTTATTAAAAGGCACCTTATATAGGGAAAATGCATATAGAATTAAATAATGCATTATAATATTTGCATAATCATTTTGCTTCTTTAAATATTGTCCTTATCGGGCAATAATGATGTTTTTGTAGACATAGAAGCTCAAGGTCCAGTGCAAGCATCAGGCTTCACTACCTTGCCATCACAAGGCAAGTTCATCACTTGTTCATGTTCTTTGAAGAGTCTTAATCAAAGTATTTGCAAATTGTGTGTTATCATATATGCTATAAAGAGAAGAAAATATTACTTTCACAAATAAAGAAATCATTGTTATCATCCTAAATGATGATATAATAGAGCAATGGAACTTAGGGTTCTAATTGCAAAATAATGATGATCAATTAGGGACTTAATAACCCCTGACATCAGTGATTCTAGCGCCGTATATTACGCGTTAGCCATGAGATTTGGAATGGGACAGAGAAGTCAGCTGTTTCTTCTTCCTCTCGCATGAAGCCGGATGTGCAGGTCGTAGCTGTTATCCTCGTAGCATGCATATTAATTGGTAATTCGTAGAGGATATGCAGCACATGGGTGGGAACCCTCATCGTCCCATGATAGTTCGGGCATCTAACAGTTTGTACAAACCATTGTCGTAATTCAATATGTGGGCATGGTGTACACCAACGAGGCATGCGGGGTCGCGAAGGGGGCAGTGATTGGCTTGGACCAACTACTGGGCCCCACATCATGGAATTGTGGACGGGAAAGTACGCCTGGTTGTGCAACAAGGAGTTGATCTCTCAAGGGTAAAGTAACGCACCTCTGCAGAGTGTAAGAATTGTAACTTGTTACTCCCTGTTCTGGGAAGGAGCTACGAACGCGGCAGGAAAGGAACTCCAGGAAAGTTCTGGTCAACCTGTGAAGGCTGATGGTCATAGTTTTTTTATAATAAAACCAATATTTGAAGAAATCTTTACAAAAATTGCATAGTGCCAATGATTTATAATCTGAGGTGGCAGTTAGAGCATCAAACTTCCACCTTGCATATAACGAACTTGTTGGGTAACGCTGTTACTCATTCTTTCCTTTGATCCCTTGCTTAGACTCTAAGGATTCCGAAGACGTGCTAATGTATGCAGCCGAATGCCAAGAAGATGTGTTCTACGATGAACCTGATCTGTCCGGAGGAGTTGAAGGAGTGGATTACGAGATCTGCTTCGGTGTCGATGATAACGAGTCCAACTAAGTACTCCTAGTTAATAGTAACCAACGGAGCCGAGCAGCATGAACTATATAGAATAAGCTGTTGAGGTCAACTCCCAGACGGAGTTGTTACTTTTAAATTCCGCTGAAACACTTTATATTTTGGTTTGTAAGTTGGATCTTTTGGAAGTCTTGAACTTCCGGTATTGTAATAATAATAATGTGTGTACTTTTGTAATATGGACCCGCAATGTTTCTGTTGTACCACTCTGAGGGATGTGATATTTACGGAACGGTGTTCTGTGGATGTCATGTCAACGACTATAGTGTACTACATATGCAGTGGTATGTTGGGTCACCGCAATTTTGCAGCACCGGTTTAGCGTTTCCGGCGAAGGACGCGACAAAATAGCGTGTGCATTTCATCGAGCGCGCTGTATCTGACATTTGCAGCGCGCTAAAATAGAGCCTCCGCTGGAGATGCTCTTACTTAATAAGGGAAACATAAATGGAATTGTATGGCTAGACAAGGCATAATAACAGGTTTTACTTTTGTGATTATAACCATCTAAAACAAGATCCATTAAGATTTTCATGATGGTGTGACATGACGGATCTGAAGCGGTATTTGACACGAACTTTGATGATGAGTATAATCTTTTTTGACAAAAATAGTGGGGAAGGCCTCCACTGTGTCATTTTTAATTTTATATAAATATGGAAATATACATAGGATTACAAGGATGTCAGCTCAGAACACATCAAGAACACATGTACTTGTTCGAAACAGTTAATGCATACGTAGGAGGATTTTAAAAGATCTAAGATGTTTTTTTTCTAAAAACCACATATTTCCATGGAATTTCTTAAATAAACAACTTACATGAATCATGGAAAATATCCTAACATATATATATATACAAAGGAAGATGCTAGAAAAACTTAGCATGTATGAGCAAATCGTTATGGGTAGTTCCACTTGACACTAATCCAATGGTAATTTATAGGTACATGTAACATTCAAGTGGAATTAAAAATTATGCTAGAGTATTAGAATGACTACGAGAAATCCACAATAGAGATTATGAGCAAAGTATACTTGTTAAACTCTCCCTAAGAAGAGGGTATGGTAGTTATCATTTCTTACTAAGGTAGCGTTGGTATACTTCTAGTAATTATGCTTGAGTTCTAGTTCACATTAGTGACTCGATCGTCCTCAATATGAATCATGCTTTAACATGAGTGGATTGGTTGTCCTTAAGCTGATAGTCTGCTAAGCAATAGAAGACGCCACAAAAACCTTGCAGAATAAATCGAACAATATGTGGAGAAGTAAGAAGACAAAAGATGAATGTGTGTAACTAATGACTATTTAACACACTACATAAGATAGACATGAACTTTCAAATCATCAAGTTTTGCTTTCCTAAAGTCCTCATTCAAATAAAGTTAAACAAACTTTTACTTTCGAAGTTATGCCTTCTTTAAAGTCACATAGTGCAAAGAAAATTCCAGATTGCGAGAGTATCACCTAAAATTGTATTAGATGGAGAAAACATATTAATAAATACTAAGATGATATTAACTAAATTAAAGTGGCTCCAAATTGCAAATGTGTGTTGAATTTTATTAATATGAACCATTTATATTTAGCCTCAAGATCTTCATATAATTAATTTAATTATTTCTGTGAACATGTGCTATATGCTATAGTTGGCCAATGCAATTTTAATTTAATATACTCTGGATAAATGTACTAATTTAGTTTTTAGCCTCAAAATTAAGCAAACAAAATATGAAAACAGAACTATGTTTGAATAAAATTGATGGAATATATTTACCCTAATAGGAATAATTAAAAATTAAAGTCACGGTTCATCAAAATTTGATTAAGGAAAATGCAAAAACCATGCATATGCTTTCCCCACATGTGTAACAACGAGGAAGATATACCGCCAACTATGGATGGAAACATTTCATGTGTTTACAAAATAAAAATTAAGTACGCAAGAATTAACATCACCACTAAACAAATTGAGAATGTTTTCTAAAACTAAATAAACACGATAAGATGTATGTATGTACGTCTTCTGTTCAGCAAAATTTTAATTTGTTAAAACATCTTATATTTGCAAACCGAGGAAGTAGTTGTTTGCACATGATTGTTGGCATTTTCTATTGCTGGTACACGCTGGAATTGTATGGTGTAGTTTCCCAGCAAAAGAATGCAAACTTCCTTTTTTTATGAAATTTGATCGATTCATTAATAATCATCAACAGAAGTACAAAGAGTTTTAAAAGTAATAAAAATTACAAATAGATCATTGGACCAACTAGGGATGACTACATACACTAACACGAGCTGAAGTCACGTTGTCTTCCTTGCCCCCTCGTCACCAGAGCTAAACAAAGCTTGAGGTAGTAGAGTTTATTATAGTAGACAAACATGAAGTCGTCATGCTAATATAAGATCACAAACGACCAGCGCACCAGAGCAGCAAACATTGCCGAAGATGACAAACGTAGATCGGAAGAGACTAACCTCAAACCACACCAACGAATACGAAAAACGGCAAGATCCCAAGAGATGTGCCAGATACACGATTGCACACACCCGCTGTCGATGCTAGACGTACCAACAGAGCGAGTATAGGATGGAGATGACCTTATTTTTTACTTCAGGACACAACCACTGTCTGAACATCCCCTCCTCCCCCTTCCCCCCCCCCCCCCAAAAAAAACACTGAAAATAGTCTAAATAAAACATGAGACCTCCCGCCGACAAGGGGCCATGGTCTGCCATGCCTCCAAGTCCCTAAGGCCACGGTAGGAGGGACGGACTGGTGGCATGGCGGAGGAAAGAAACCCTAGATTGGTTTTAACCGCCGCCTCATGAGCGCCTCTCTCTCCTCTCTCGCGTATCGGTTTGGTATTCTTTTATTTCTTAAAAATAATGCAAACTATATTTTGAGATCATAATAAAGCACTTGTTCTGCCTCATATATTGTATAAAGTTGGTTCATTTTACATGTTCGAATCCTTCTCCTGAGTGACAAAACTATCCTTTCTCCGGCGAAAATCAATCTTCATTGGTGCACAAGTGTAATTTCGTCAGCTTTTCGCGAGTGCGTATCCATTTTTTGAAAACGAGGCGACAACTGCAAAAAGTTCCACAGTACTACAAAACACATCAAAAGTGCACTCGAATTAAGAACAGACTACTCGTGCACATATTCGACTTTTGTTTGACCAGACGCAGGAGTCCCGGATCTAGCTACTCCCTCCATCCGCAAATAAGTGTATATCTAGCTTTTGTCTAAGCCAAATATAACCAAATTTAACCAACATTTTAGAAAAATATAGAAACAAATGTTATATCAAATTAATGTATTATGAAATATGGTAACAATTTAATGTCATAGATACGTTGTCTAAAAAGTTAGTTAAACTTTATTACGTTTAACTTAAGACAAGACTAAAAGTACACTTATTTGCGAAAGAAGGAAGTAGCCAGCTAACAATGCAAGAAAGGAAGAGAGACCTCGAACGAGCCGGAAGAAACGACGACTCGTTGGGCCGCACAACCCGCCGTTTCAAAAAAGGAGACGTCGATACCGATACCCAGCGAGCTCCACTACCTACCGCAGTCCGCAGTGGCACACACACCTGCCGCTGCGTCGCACGCCCTCTGACCCCGCAGCCACAGCGGCACCACCTAACCCGGTCGCTTCCAGGCTCATCACAACCGAGCCGGCCGGCACCGGCAGCGCCACTATATAGCCCGCCCGACTTCGCCGCAGCTAAGCCGCACACACGCCAAGAAAGCGCCCACCGGAGCAGCCGAGCTAGCTTCGCACTGTTTAAGTGTGATCTCGCATCCATACCACCGTCGCCGCCATGGTCGGGAGCAGCCCGATGCAGGCGGTGCTGGTGGCGCCGGGGGTGAAGGACAGGAAGGTGCTGCGCTTCAAGCGGGACGCGCTCAAGGAGAAGGACGCCGTGCCCGCGCTCATGCGCTCCATCGCCGGCCCCGGCAGCGGCGTGCGCAGCGCCTTCTACGTCTTCGACCTCGCCAAGGTCGTCGACCTCTACCGCGGCTGGCGCCGCGCGCTCCCCACCGTGCGCCCCTGCTACGCCGTCAAGTGCAACCCGGAGCCGGCCCTCCTCGGCGCGCTCGCCACGCTCGGCGCCGGCTTCGACTGCGCCAGCCGCAGGGAGATCGAGGCCGTGCTCGCGGTCGGCGTGGAGCCGCGCAGCATCGTGTACGCCAACCCGTGCAAGCCCGAGGCGCACCTCGAGTACGCGGCGGAGGTCGGCGTCAGCCTCGCCACCTACGACTCCGAGGAGGAGGTGGCCAAGATCAAGCGCTGCCACCCGACCTGCGACCTCGTGCTCCGCATCAAGGGCCCCGACGGCGGCCACGTCAGGGTGGACCTCGGCACCAAGTACGGCGCGCACCAGGACGAGGTCGTCCCGCTCCTGCAGGCCGCCCGGCGTGCGGGGCTCAACGTGGCGGGGGTCTCCTTCCACGTCGGCAGCGGCGCGTCCAACACGGACGTCTACCGCGGCGCCATCGAGGCGGCGCGCGGGGTGTTCGACGCGGCCGTCGCCCTCGGCATGCCGCCCATGCGCGTGCTCGACATCGGCGGCGGGTTCATGGCCGGCCCCGCGTTCGACGAGGCGGCCGCGGTCATCAACGCGGCACTCGAGCGCTACTTCGGCGAGCTCCCCTGCGTGGAGGTGATCGGCGAGCCGGGGAGGTACTTCGCCGAGACGGCCTTCACGATGGCGGCGCGCGTCATAGGGAAACGCACGCGTGGCGAGGTGCGCGAGTACTGGATCGACGACGGCCTCTACGGCACACTCAGCTGCATCCCCATGGACCACTACGTGCCGCACCCGAGGCCGCTCGCCGCGCCGTCCGCCGGCGAGAAGACGTACACATCCACGGTGTTCGGCCCGACGTGCGACTCCCTCGACACGGTGGTGACCGGGTACCAGCTGCCGGAGATGAGCGTCGGGGACTGGCTGGTGTTCGACGACATGGGCGCCTACACCACCGCCTCCGGCTCCAACTTCAACGGCTTCTCCACGTCGGACATCAAGATGTACCTGGCGTATTCCAGCTGAGCAAGACACGGAACATGTGACGTGGACACGTGTACGTACTACTGTACGTAGCTAGCACACGCTGCTTTAATTTGTTGGTTCTATTGTAGGACAGCTTTATGTGTATCCAATGTCAAATAAAAATTATTATTTTCCTGAAACGAGGTTCTAGATCGTGACTTCTGTGTATATTGGGTTCTCTCTGTTGTACTAAAAATATAACAGTACGGCACTTTATAGTAAAGCAGAGTGTGCTCGGCTCCTTGGCATATACGAATAAAGGGATTGTCTAGGAGGTGACTAAAAAAAAATTCAGGAGTTTCAATCATTTATGTGCCAATAATTCAAATGACAACAGATAACACAAAGTGACTAAAATATTACTCACTCTGATCCATAATAAGTGGGGATGATTTAGTATAAACTTTGTTTATCTTCTTTCATTTGTGTTGTTTGCACCGCAATGATTGAAACTTCTAAAATTTGGGTTTTACTAAATTTGCGACACTTATTATGCATCGGAAGGAATTACAACATACTTGAAACTACATTTATGCACCACTCAAAAAAAAAGTGGCTATAACTTCAACAAAATTTAGGGTCCCATGTTTATGGCGATTATTCTTACCAAAAACATATTTTTCTCCCAACGCATTCCAACATTTTACTTTTTCTACTCCCTCGATGTCCACTAAATGTCGGAGATTTGTATAGATTTCCATGCATATGTACCCGACATGTAACTCTAGATAGAGGGAGTAAGAGAAATTGATGGTCCATTGCCCCCTCCCTAAATGTTTTCCTAATGATATTTCCAATCAAATTATATTTTAACAAATAAGGTATCCACGTGTTCATGTCCTTTGTTTAGTTGTAAATTTTCATGGGAAAGAATACAAGTTCAGTGTCCTTTGTAATAATAACAAGTTTTTTACCTAGAAAATCTCCTCTTGGAGCATTGATTTTTGGTTCTATTCCATCAAATTACAACCTTTTCTTTTTTGCAAGAGACTTTGTGAAACTACAAAAAGACATGAAAATGTACACGTAAAAAATGATAAATGTTTCGCATGCTATCTACTCTTTACAATGTTACAACTCAACTCATCCAGCACTAAGGATGCTCTTGGAAGCTGTTACTCTGTCCAGGGGTTAGATCTTCATCCCTCCCCGTCTAGGAATTAGGCACCCTTATGGTGTATGTATGTGGAGAATTCTTCGAGGGACATAGATAGAGAGATAGAGGGTTGCGCCTTATGGAGATAATAACTTGTTTGTTTGGGGGCAGCGCTTTGGCAATTTATATAAGAGGAGAGGAGAGGGATCAACTTGCGAGAGGGTCAAAGGGTAGCCGCCTCCTAGCCTTGACCACCACCAGCCTTAGGGTTTCCAACCCTAGGGTGCCTACCCCCTCCCGCCATCGCAAGGAAGGTATGGGGCAGCCTCAAGGTTGCCCCCTTATGGCAGGTACAAGTTCCCTCCTTTATTGCAATAACTAAAGTTCTATTTCCTTGTATTCCGTACAAACCAAATCTAGATAAATCAATATAAAGAAAGTTCTGAATAATTAAATTAAGGAAGTTATTCATGAATATAATATATGGAAAGGTTCAAGGCTTTACAAAATCAATTTGGCCATTATAACTAAGGTTTTGGTCATCCCTTAGAGTCCCATGCTCCACATATATGAGAGCACGGAGACCACGCCGTGGTGAACTGACTCTTCCGGGCTTCATCTCTGGAAAAAACCCTAATGCATATATAACTCAGATAAAATTCTGAAATCGAACCTTTTGACACATTCCAAAAGTATCATTTATATCTTTATGTAAACGTATATAATTCATCAGAATGATTCTGGCACATACCGAATCACTTCCGACAACTTAGGAACATTACAAATACATCTATGAAACAATTTTGGCGTTCTCTCTATCCACCACATAACATAAAGGGAAATAACTCACAACTAATTAAATAACATTAAGCGTGTGACACAGCGGATTTGCTAATATATGGACATGACTCTCAAACACTTCCGGATCAATAACCAACAATGTGATCGTGAAAGCCCTTGATGGCTCTCATGAATCACACGAATAACACCAAATGAACATGTTCTTAATACATATGTTAACCCATTTGTTTCACAATACTAATGAACACCCGAGGTGAGACTCTGGTATCCTCATGATTCATCTCATGATCACTAAACCCATTATCCTCTTTCTAGTTTCATTCTCTTTAGTCTTACATATTTTGATGTCCTTATGATCACTATCATAAACTGTATGTGCAAGCGATTAGATGACATCACAATATCAAGAGCGTCCAGAGTGTATCTCCCCATCATCAGGAGAACACGGTCCCATTATTGAACTATCCAAATCCCCAAGTCATACTATCCAATATACATGAAAGCTACTTTTTATGATCACCCTTTGCAGGTGATATTTTGACGACAATCAAAGTATATCTTCTAGTATGTTGGTATTTTATATTAACAATACCATGATCAGGAAATAGGATCACGAAACAACACATGAGCTAGTCATAGAGGAGGGACTATGAACATCTTGGTGTTTAGTTCTTTACATGTGCTAATGAGTTTTCCTCTGAATCTCATATTCGAGACACATAACAGTTGTAGCATAAAAATGATTGTTAATGATAAACTTGGATTTTATCAATAATAATCAAATATTATTTCTTATGGAGCATCAACTCCTTCAACTCTAAGCCAGCATGATGGTGATAGTTTTACCATCATCCATTATTTGAGTCGAACTCTTAATGAGACTCGGAAGAATTATCACATGGTTGAGAAAAACGTTTTTTATGTTGTGTTTTGCTGTGATAAATTTAGATCTTATATAATTGACTAAAAAGTAAAAAAATTCATATGATCGCCTAGCCTTAAAAGATATTATTGAAATAAAAGATGTTAAGCCTAGATTGATCTACTGGGCTTTATTATTTATTGCAATAATTTGAGTTGTGGATTGTTGAAAGATTGAGAAAAATCGCATTCGGGACCGATTCAAGAAAATGAAGGTGACGATTCAAGATTAATTCCCCTCAAAAAAATGAAGGTGACGATTCAAGATTAATTCCCCTCAAAAAAATCTATAATTAAAAAAACAAGAAAATGATGGTGACGATTCAAGATTAATTCCCCTCAAAAAAATCTTCGCATGATGAGATGTCATCTTACCAAAAATTTACATGGGTGACGATTTGCAGTTATTTTTTCCACGAAAATTCACATGTTCTATATGGTTTGTTATCTAAGTGCTTCTAACTTTTTCATGTAGCTGCAAAAATGTTTGGCTAAGCACCGTGGTATAGATCCATAATATAGGATTCTCTTTATGGTAGAGTGTTTGCAGCTATTTGGTCATTTTGGCTATATAAAAAATCATCTGATTTTTAATATTAATTTTTTTCCTCCTTTATATGTCATATATCGGTGCATTAGTTTGCTTCGTTATGGTTATCTCTTCAACGTATAGAGAACAAAGGTGTGTTTCTCGAGGCTTGTACACGATGGTCGGAATAGATGGTAACGGATATGTTTACCCCCCACATGGATGATAGCCTAGCCTATGAATCAACTCTCCATCGATATCGCCTTACGTATTGCTATTAGTTTTCACTTGTTTGTTTTACACTATTTTTTTATTTCTAATTTTGATTAAATATTGTGTGTTCACCCTATGGAGTGGTAGGCGTAAGCTCATATAATTTGTATCATCGTGATGCTTACTTGACTTTTAATAAAATGTTTTTTAATAAAACATCAAAAGTAGCAAGAAGGAAAAAGGAAAAGGACTCGGGCAATATTTCCTTCATGATTCTCGTCTAAATTTCCTCAACATGTCCAGTTGGGCTAAGTCGTTACTCGATAACTAGATAGGCAGGGCCTATCAGTTTCTCACGCGGAACCTGGGCCTAGTCTCTGCGTTGCAAAGCGGAAGGCTGCACATTTCTAACTCCAATAACTTATGAAGGCGCGGCCCATATCAAATATATGGGCACACCCGGGCCTTAACGTGTCCTGAAGGAAGCCGAAGCCGGTATGAACCCGGGCTCGTTATTATTTTTATAGAGTTTTATTTGCCTCCCAGCTCAAAAAAGGAAAAACAAAACCTCGCTTGTTCGATCGATCTCACACGTTGCCCAACTTGCAGTGCACCGGCCGATCGAGCGCCATGAGAAGGCCAGGCCACCGGTCTCGCCGGATTGAGCATCTGTCCACGCGCGAACGACGACTCTCCTGCTTTGCCAGGAGCTCCAGACCCTCCCCGACGACGTCCTCTGCCGGGATCTCCGGCGAGGAGGAAGAGGATTGCCTCAGCGCCCTCCCGGATGACGTGCTCCGCCTCGTGCTCCTCCGCCTCGACACCCGCTCCACGCTCGCCACCGCCACGCTCTCCCGCCGCTGGGCGCGCCTCCGGCTCGAGCTCCCCGCGCTCGAATTCAAAGTCGGCGACGTGCTGCCGGGGCGCTACCGAAAGCACCTCCGTCGCCGCCTCCGCGCCGCGGACCGCCCCAGGGCCAGGAACAAATTCCTCATCGACCGGATCAAAAAGCTTGACCTCGTACTCGGCCGGTACGAGCGCCACGGGATGCGCTCGCTGGCCGACTCCCTCGAGGCCTTCCTCCACGCCGACGCAGGGCGTCCTCGCCGGCGAGTGCGCAAGGTTAGCCTGGAGATCTTCCCCACCCACAACACTGGCAGCCTGGACCGCCTCATCACCACGGCCGTCGGCGCCTGGGGAGCAGAGGACCTTGAGGTCGTCGTCCTCAAATCCCACAGACGTCAGTCTATGAGCGCCACGAGCTACAGCTTTCCCCACCGTTCCTTCGAAACCCTCCTCCCCGCCGGCGCCGGCCAAGTCCGCCTGAAGAAGCTGAAGCTCAGCAACTGCGCCCCACACGTGCTCGCGGCGAACCCGTCCCCGGCACCGGCGCGCGCGTTCGGCGCGCTCGCCGTGCTCGTCCTGCAAGACCTGCCGAGGAGGACGCGTGGCCACGTTTACGGTAGCGTCATCCGGGCTTGCCCGGTGCTGGAGGTACTGCACCTCCGATCATGCGGCTGCCGCGGGAGATCCTTCACCGTAGACGCGCCTGACTCGAGGCTCACGGAGATGATCGTGGAGCTCAACGGCCTCATACTCGGGAAGGTCGAGCTGCGTGCCTTACCGAGGCTGGAGAGGCTGGCGTGCATGGGCGCTCCGGTGGAACTCAAGTTGGGCGCCGTGCCGCGCCTGGCGCGCCTCAATCTCACCTACGACGAGGACGCGAGCCGCTGGACTCCGCTGTTCAAGTTGATGGGCATACGGAACCTGTACCTTCTCAGCAGCTTCCTGAGCGGCGGCCTCACAGGCCTCCAGGACCTCGTGCTCCGGTTCACCGGGCCTGAGATGTGGGTCAGACCACCTCACCACGACATGCCGCCGTTGGCCAAGCTGACGAGGCTGCTCGTAGCGGATATGCCGCCGTCTTGGGACATCGCATGGACATGTTACATCCTTGAGGCCGCGCCTTTCCTCGAGACGCTACACATTCACGTCGCCGACGATGACGACGATGTTGGGTCGGTGGCCGGCGAGCTGATCTGGTGGCCGCCGTCCTCGGAGTTCAGGCACCAACGGCTGGGAGAGGTGGTGATAGGAGGCTTCCAGGGAACGCCGAGGCAGGTTCACTTCGTGAGGTTCCTGACGGGATCGTGCACGGCGCTACGGGAGGTCGTGCTGCTCAGACATGGGGTTGTCCGGGACAATGGGCTGTGGGACTGGGAGAAGGTGGTGCCGCGGCAGGAATGGCAATGGAGCGAGGAAGACAGTGGAACGGTGCTGAGAGACATAGAGGATGGCATGGCGTGCTCGTCCGCTCATATTGTTTTCGGGTGATTTGACGCTCAGTTCGTCGACAATTTCTGTCAGGTTGAAAAAAATGCAATTAGCCTATCAACCACTCATCATATTTTTTTTACTTTCTTCTGTCCATATTAATAGTCTTAATTTTATCTAGATTCAAATGTATCTAGTTAAATATTTAGACTAGATGCATTCTTATCTACTTTTAATAGACTAGAATTGAAGGGAGTATTTAACTAAATATTTAGACTAGATACATTTGAAGACAGGATTGAAGGGAGTATCATTTTTATCATTTGAATCGAATGTCCCATACCCATGGCATGTCAGTTACCAAGGGCCAATTTTGAATGGCGATGCTCGAGAGCAGAGAGCAAATGCGGCTGGACGTCCGATGCCACGGCATCCCGACATATTAATGCCACACATGGCACATAAGGATGGCGATGGAGCTGGTCTGAACGGATATATCAAAACCAAATTCAAATCCATGAACCTCACTCTAGTCCATCCACAAAGATATCCATGGTATGGATGTTGCCAGATCCAAACCCGCTGAATGGCTTACATGCTATATACATAATCATAACAACATTCAGCATAACTGCGATATTATAGCAAATTTCGACATTATTTCAAAAAAATATTATATGGATAATACATAGAAATATTAAAGCAAAAATATTTTAACCACATAGTACATAAAATATGTCGAATCTCACACGATAACACCATAAAATACATAAATGTCTCATAACAGTCTCACGGAGTAAAAGTTTCCATGTGCCAGCTAGGTCTCACGTATAAAAAACAATGTCTGACTGACATGTGAGTCCCACGTGTCAGCCAGGTATCCGTTGGATATCTATGAAGTGAAACCACTACCCATGTACTTCCTATAAATTAGAGGATATCCGCCCATAAAATCTGTGGAAGTAATTAGCCCTCCATACCCGTATCCATCGGGTCGAATATCTGTGGATTCCGAGACCCATGGATAAAATTGCCATCCTTTGGCACGTGGTGACTTCCCTCTACTTGCTAAGATATTCACCTCCAAGGGTCTCAGTTAAGAAGAAGATTTTGCCGTGAGAATCCAACATATGCTTCCTCTCTTTATATATCAACAAGACATCGATTAGGACGTGTCATACAAGAACATGACATCGCCAAGCCATGTCATACAACGATGGGTCATGATCACAACCAACCGGCCCATATACACCTATCCAAAGTTCTAA
Source organism: Avena longiglumis (assembly GCA_030063025.1). Taxonomy (NCBI): domain Eukaryota; kingdom Viridiplantae; phylum Streptophyta; class Magnoliopsida; order Poales; family Poaceae; genus Avena; species Avena longiglumis. The sequence continues at coordinate 19,469,467 of CP125975.1, forward strand.
ACCGGTACTATACTTAACATTTCCCCTCAATCTAAACCGTTGTGTATAAGGCTGAGATTGGAACAAAATCTATGAAGTATTAGTCGGCTAACTAGTTTAGTAAATACATTGGCAATCTAGTCCACAGAGGCAATGAACCGAACAGATAGAGATCCCAAAGCGACCTTCTCGCGAACAAAATGAAAATCGATCTTAATATGTTTGGTATGAGCATGAAACATAGAATTGCCAGACAAATAAGTAGCGCCAAGGTTGTCGCACCATAACACAGGCGGGCAAGACTGATAAACACCAAGTTCCTTGAGAACAGGCTGAATCCATATTACTTTAGCAGTTTCATTTGCCAACGCCTTATATTCAGCCTCAGTACTAGAGCGGGAGACCGTAGGCTGCTCCCAAAAACTCCAGGAGATCAAGTTATCTTCAAGAAAAATAGCAAACCCTCTAGTGGAGCGACGATCATCTGGACAACCAGTCCAATTGGCATCAGTATAGATGTCAAGAAACATAGATGTGGTCGGGTGTATATGCAGACCGGTAGAGGTTGTACCTTTTATATAGCGAAGAATCCTCTTGACGGCCTCATAATGGACTGTTGTGGGCTGCGACAAGAACTGACAGACTTTGTTCACAGCAAAATCCAGATTGGGTCTTGTGAGAGTGAGATACTGCAGGCCACCAAGGAGACTCTGACGAGACTCCGGTATTTAAAAGCATCATCTGTACTGAGAAAATCGCCAGCATCACAGCAAAGTTTATTCGTGGAGGACATATGTGTGGTGACTGCAGGACAATGCTCCATATTGGCACGATGTAACAAATCCAGAGCATACTTATATTGAATGAGAACCATCCCACGAGAACTAAATGTAGCCTCAATGCCGAGAAAGTACTCTAGCCGGCCAAGGTCCTTAATAGGAAAAGTGGTTGAAAGAGTCTGAACCACACGGTCGACATCAGACTGAGATGAGCCAGCAATAACAATGTCATCAATATAAACAAGCATATAAACCTGGACCCCGTGTCGATCAAAGATGAAAAGTCAGGTGTCTACCTTACTGGATACAAAACCAAGTTGAAGCAACCGATCACTAAGACGAGCATACCAAGCTCTAGGAGACTGTTTAAGACCATATAAGGCATGTTGAAGATTGTGGATAGCGAGAATTCTCAAAACCAGGGGGCTGCTGCATATAAACATCTTCGTCAAGATAACCATGAAGAAAATAATTGCTTACATCAATCTGACAAAGACACCAACCGCGTGTAACACCCTCAGAATCGGACCTATGCAAGTTTTAGCGCTTCCCGCCAAACCCGCATAGAAACGATTCAAAGGTGCCCACCAGGCACTTTCGTGCGGGTGGAAAACGAAGTAATAACATTACACAACAGTCCTCGATGGGACCCACAGAACAGATATATATAACAGCGGCTCAAAGAGTCAATAATACAGATATACAATACAAAGATCCAAATCACCTTGAAAACGATAGAGCGTCCAGCTACGGACAAGATGCAAATGGGGCTAAGAGCCCTAAAGAATAACCAATGGCGTCCATAACCCTGCCCAGGCCAAGCCGGAAGGGTAACCCTGCTAACGACGTCGATCTCAAAACCTGCTTAAACAAAAGGGGTGCCGACAAAGGGCAAAGGAAAAAAGAGGAGCGTCGATCGAGGCCGACACGGCGAGACTAGAATTCGCGGTCCTCGCCTAAAGGTATGGTGGATCAAGCGGCAGCATGCACTAAACAACCTATAGAGACTCGATACAACTGGCGGTTATCAGAGAGGGATAAGAATGACCTATCCGGATCCAACCTGAAGCTAACACCAAACAAAAACCCATCCTGGTGTTTCCCCCTCGAGACCAATCGAGGAAGTCAACCGAGGAACTCACACAGTTGACAGTTTTAGTTATTCGGTTATCGTTGCTGCAATTACTAATCAAGTATAGATAATCATACTGATAAAATAAGCAGTGGGCACTTTTAGTTAATCATTCCGTTGTAGTTGCAACACTTACTAATCAGATACAACTAGCATGAGATAACCCAAAACCCAGCAGTTGTTGGTACTTTTATTTAGCCATTCCGTTGTAGTTGCAATACTTACTAGTCAGGTACAATGGTCGCAAGCGACAACTCAAACAAGCAATTGTGGGCAGTATTATTTAACCATTCCATTATAGTGAAGCTGATTACTAGTCATTATAAAGTCAAATTTATAGCAATAAACTTTAGTTATGCTTGTCTATGGTCGAGATACTGTGCTCCAAGTCGTCCATAACCGCGGACACGGCTTTCAGAAAGTTTTACTCGGCCGGGGTGCACCAATAGCAACACACGCTCGATCAACCTCGGAAGAACCAAATCAAAACCCAACGAGGCCTTCACGACAAAGCAATCACAGGATTCAGAAATATTTCAGGGGGCCACCCCATTGAGTACACCCGCAACGAAGCTAGCTGACTCCGAGACGGACTCAAGGTTTGCGTCAGTGGCTGTAAACGACAGCAAATCCCCAAACGGGGACTGTCGATACCGCGAAAACACTCCGCTTACCTAAACAGTACAGTGTGCTCCTCGCACAATTTAAATACAGAAGTAGCATGGCATAAGTACAGGATAGTAAATAAAACCTCAAACTAGTTTGTGGCCCCAAGAAATAAGACTGAATCAAGCTCTGGCTCAGGGGGGTCACATATACCTCCCGGATGTGGTATCAAGTACTCGGGGTCCTACGGGACACAAGTGGGCGTTCGGAAACCAAATATTATCTATCACCCACCGATGCCTCTGCTTACTTCAATTTTAGTTGTTAAACAGGAATTAAAGTGAATGATAAGTAAAACTATGATCATCTCCAACAACGACATGCGGCAATACATCAACAACTGTGGCACTGGACGACACGCAACAGCACTTGAGCAAGCGACTACGACGCGCAAGTCCATCTATCTACCAAACAACAGGTAATAGGGTGTGTCCAAGGCAATATCAGGCTGCAGGGGATATCACGGGTACGAGAACTAGAGCATCGCAACACAGATAGCAATAGATCAACAGGAGGGAATAAACACTATAAAAGTAAGATAGGTAGAAAAAGGGGAGATGCTCGCCTGAAAACATTGTCGAAGGTTCGACCGAAGACCGGGACGACACTCGCATCCACTCAACGGCCTTATCCGCGAAGAACCAAAACACTAGAAGAAACACCGGATGCAATATTTAATACAACGGCAGAAGATCGGCATGATGCATGTATGATGTATGACATGGCAAGATGCGATGCGATTAGGTCATATTAAGCGGAACCAGGGTTCCGACAGATAATTAAATGGTTCATGTTATTTAGATACCCCGCAATTTAAATGTTGTTTTAACAAGGCAAAAGATAGCACCGGTTCGCTACACAAATTTAAATGAGGCCAATATGAGACTAGATTTGCTCGCATATGGGCCTCATATTTAATTATAAGGTGAATCGGCATAAGGCCCCCAAACCAATGATATGCATGCGAGATGAATGGTTTAATGTGCAACAATTCATATGGTTGACCATTTATAAAATAGGGTTCTCGGAAAAGGGTTCACACATTAGGGTTCGACAGATCTTGGATTCCGGGGTTCGGGGTTCGGTCTCAGGGTCCAGGGTTCGACGGGGTCGGTCTCGGTCAACGGGAGGTCGATCTTGTCGCACGGCGCCCGCGTAGTAGATCTTGTTGTTCTGTGTCGGCGACCTTGGCGTCCGGGTTCTTGGGCATCGCATTCGGGAAGAAGTGCTTGTCGCATCTGTGGTCTTCGGGGTTGCTTCGATCGGATCCCTGGCGAAGTACTTGTCGTCCCGCGTAGGAGTCCTTGTCGATCCGCGGCGACGATCTTCGGGTCATCGGAAGGTCTCGGCGATGTCTCCACTTTGCAGTCTCGACCATCAGGTACGAGTCGAAGGTCTTGGCGTTTCCCTGTTCACGCGGCAGATGACGATCTCGGGGTCTCGGAGCAGTTCTGGGTTCGGTGTTGGACGATCTTGGCGCGGCACCGGGTACGGGATCGGCCTTCGGGTTCGGGGGTCCCGGCGTCCGGGGGAAGTACTTGGCGTTCCGGATCGGTCTCCGATCCATGTTGACGATCTTGGAATGTAGAGTCGGTGGTTCATCGGATGCGGTCAGATCGATGTTGATCTCGTAGTGGCTCCATCTATGCACCCACAGAGTGATCTGGTACATGCTTGGTTAGCGCACGAGCACACAATGTCACTCATCCACACATGTGCACAGAAGCAAACGATCAAACGGCACTAAGTTGGCCCACAAGGACATCAACTGGGCTGGACCCGCGCAACTGAAACAGGAGCTTGGATAGAGTCAAAACGGAGTGGCGTTGCGGTCTCGACAAGGAGCGTTGGGCGGAGAACGACGTGCCGCCGGTGTGGCAGCACCCGCAGGAATAGGGTCGACGAGGAGCTGACCAGGCCTGGATGCAGCAGCAGAGAGGAACTCGGCGGCGGTTGGTTCCTGGCGAGAGGAAGAGGACGGGGAGGCGCGCTTGGGGCGGTGCCCGCGATGGGGTGGAGCGGGGCCGGAAGAGGCGGCGGTGGGGGGCCCTGCTGGCGGCGGGGACGGAGACGCCGGCGGGGCGACGCGGCAAGGCCCCGGGAGGCGGGAAGGCGGCGGGCGAGGGACGGCCCAAGGAGGAGAGGGTGGGGCCGGAGGGCGATGGCGGGAAGGCGGAGGAGGCGGTCGACGACGGGCGGAAGAAAATCTGGCGGCGCAGCCTCGGGGAGCGGGCGAGCTGGCGGACGGGGTTCCGGGCGGCGCTTGCTCTGCCGACGAGGAGAGGAGGCCGGCAGGAGGAGGAAGGGCGGCGGGATCGGAGGCGGTGGAGGCGGCCGGCGAGGGGATGCGGTGGCCGGCAACGGGGAGCGGGAGCATCGGGCTCGGGGAGGAACGGGGCGAGCGAGGCCGGTCGGAGGCGGCAGGAGCAGCGGAGAGGAGGCATGGCGCGGCAGGCCATGGAGGCGGAGCTGGCGCCGAGCGGAGGCTAGCAGAGGAGGTGGACGGAGCGGCAGAGGGAGGCAGCGGGATTGCTTCGCGAGGACGGAGGCGGGTTGAGGACGAGGGGAGCGGGTCGCGTGCGCGAGGAGGACGGGGCGCCTGGGGAGGTTGCTATCGTGGTGGGGCCAGGCTGGGGTTAGAGATAGGTGGGGTCGGCGGGTTGGTTGACTGGGTGAGGCCCAGGGCGTGGGGCCCGGCGGCAGGGAGAGGGGCGCCGCGCGTGGGTGTGCTTGTGAGTGCGGTGTGGCCGGCTGGGTGAGTGGGTCCAGGGAGGGAGTGGATTGGCTCGGTGGGTGTGAGTGTGTGTGGCTGTGAGGGGTGGTTGGTTGGGGCTGGGGGTGTGAGGGAGTGGAGTGAATTAGTCTAGGTGGCATAGTCTGATTGGCTAGGGGGAAAAGGTAGGTGAGGTGGCGGTCACGGATTGGTCCGGGTGAGGTGGCCAGAGGGGTGGGTAGAATAGGTTGGGTAGGAATAGGATTTAGAGGTGGACCGTTTGTATTTTCTGGGGTGGTCGTTCGGGTCATTCGGCCCGTTCGACTGCCCCACTAAAAATAATAAATATTTTTATTTGTTTTACACGGGCCGTTTGCAAACCGATAGCAGCCAACACAAAATAATCCGGAGACCCGGGTTTGGCGTTTGAATAAAAGACGGGGCGTATAGAAAACAAAACTGGGTTTTTCCGAAATAGTTTTATACAAGCAAATGCAAGACGATGCCGATGCTCAAATGCAATGTGGCATGATGACATGAGCATGCGGTCATGATGATGCAATGCACAAAAACAACGCGATTTTCTAGTAGTGGTTTTGCGGGATGCCACACCGCGAGACATAGCTAATGAGAGCGCAAGATAAATAGTAACTGGCTTGACCACAGGACTAAATGTGTCATGATAGTCAATACCATATTGATGCGTCAAACCATGAGCCACCAAACGAGCCTTGTGTTTATCTGGACGGTACTTGGTTTTGAAGATCCATTTACTGCCAACAATATTTTTGCCAGAAGGTCAAGGTACCAAGGACCATGTGTGATTGCTGATCAACGCATCATATTCAGCTTCCATGGTTGTCCTCCAGGCAGGTTTGGAGAGGGCGGTACGATACGTCGCTGGCTCGACTAAGAACGCACCTCGCTGATAAGGGTTATACCCCACATTACCGTTCGTGTATACTTTTTCACGTTGAACATCATGACATCGTCGAGTCACCATAGTGTATTGTATGGGAGGATTGTGTGCATGAGATTGCTCCAAATCACCACTTATTGCAGCTTCGGCGGAGGAGAGCTCGGGCGGCCCAGCAGATGGCCCGGATAGAGTGGCTGCAGATGCCCCAGGAGGCACAGACGACGATGGGCTGGCACATGACCCAGCCATAGTGGTCGGGGTGGCAGAAAGAGGCCCGTGACGAGCCGCATGCGCCATTCCATGGCATGGGCGACGAGACAGGAGAAGCATGCACGTCGATTAGGGGTACGTCGATCGGGGGGCATCTGATCCTGAGGCGCAACGACGAGAGTTCCTGGACAAACACAATAGAAGAAGAAGTCGGGGATCAACTTGTAACATGGATATGTCATAGTTGCGCATGTTAGTATTCTGAATAGATGGTTCGTGCGCAGGAAAGTGACAGGATGTAATTGTGAGACATCAATGGTGACACTAGGTGTGGCATAGGGAAAAACCTTCTCGTCGAAAATCACATCACGAGAGATATATATATGTGACCCATACTACAGTCTAGGCACGTGTTGCCTTTATGCATGGGGCTATACCCAACAAACACATCTTGGACCGAAACTCTAACTTATGAGAGTTATATTTTCTCAAACTTGGCCAACAGGCGCAACCAAAAGTGCGCAAGGAGTAGTCATGAGCGAGTTGGAGAAGGCAAGAGATTGGGGTGTCATTGTCGAGGACTGGAGAGGGCATCCTATTGATAAGATAGCAAGCGGTAAGAAAATCCTCATCCCGATACCAAAGAGGGATAGGTGAATGAGAAAGAAGGGCTAAACCAGTTTCGACAATATGTAGATGCTTGCGTTCGGCAATACCATTTTGTTGAGACGCGTGTGGACATGAGACATGATGGGATATGATTGTGCGTTGAAAGTGAGCATGAAGACGGTGGTATTCCCACCCCAATCGGTCTGAATAGCACGGATTTTTGTGTTTAGAAGATGCTCAACATGATTATGGAACATGTAGAAAATTCCCTCAACATATGACTTATGTTTAATGAGATATATCTAGCAATGACGACTAAAATCATCAACAAAGCTCACATAATACTTAAAACCCCGGGAAGAGGATAAAGCAGGACCTCATACATATGTGTGAACAAGCTCAAGAGGAGTATGAGAAACACGCGAGGAATTATTATAAGGTAACTGATGACTCTTAGCACATTGGCATGCATCACACACGGATGACTCAGAACTAGACGAACAAGATAACTTGGTTGACCTAACATTGCTTTGGACTACTTTATTTGACGGATGACCGAAACGTTGATGCCATTGAGATAGCGACACTTTGACACTTGATGACGCATGTTGTGCATGGGAGGGGACTAGATCAAATGGAAGAGGATAGAGGTCACCTCGACTTCTACCTTGTAGGATGATGTTCCTCGTGATCTTGTCCTTAACAAAGAAAAAAAGTTTATGAAGATAGAGACAAGGCGATAAACGGAGAGATTTTTTTTTACTAATATTAGGAACATGGAGAATATTTTCCAAGGAAATAGATCGTTAAGAACTAGCTAAATTAGAATGACCAACATGTGCAATAGACAAACCTGTACCATTGGCGACCTAGACTTGATCCTTGTCGTGGTAGCGCTCGTGGACGGCCATGCGCTCCATGTCATTGGTGTAATGGTCTGTTGCACCCGAATTCATTATCCATGGGCGATCATCATGGAATGAGGAAGAAGCAGAGTTGCTGGACCGCTGATAATCAGCTTGATACACATGGTTGAAACGATTGCGGCACATAAAAGCCTCGTGCCCCCAGATCTTGCAAATTTGGGATTGGGGCCGGAAGCGACCCCGGCCACCATTGTCGTTTCTGCCCCCATTACCATAGTCGTTGCCTCCATAACCGTTGGCACTGCCTCCATGGTTGCCACGGTTGCCTTGGTTGCGTCCACCACAGGAGGTGTTGCCTCCGCCGCTGCCATAGTGGTTGCCACCGCCGCCGCCAGGGTGCTGCTGATGTCCGCCATACAGACGGCCAGAGGGGTTGCTGTTGTTGTCGAACGAACGACCGCCTCGTCCTTGATCACCACGTCGGGCTGCAGAGTTGGCCGAGGAGGTGAAATCATCGTCTTGAGAGTTTTGCTCGTGCATGGACTCACACGAGAGGAGCATGGAGTAAAAGTCGTAGACAACGACGGCCTGGCCAGTGTTGTTGAGGACGTTTAGAAACGACTGTAGCCCCTGAGAAACGACTTTAGCCCATTGAACTGCGAGCCCAGCCCCATGACCATATAGTCGACTAGCTCGTCATCAAAGATGGGGTTGCGGACCATGGATAGGGCATCATCCCACACTTTCATATTGTTGAAGTAATATGTCCTTATTCGTCGTCGTCAACTGGTGACGAATTTGGCGGATGCCGGCCCTATTTTGGGTGGAAAACATGGAGGTGACGGTGCTCCAGACGGCGGCGGACATGGTCCGGCGAACCATCTGTCCGAGGACTTTCTCTGTCATTGATCCGAGGAGGATTCCCAAAACCCTCTGATTGGTATACCACCATATGGCATACGTGGGGTTGGGCTGAGTGGCAGCGCTCGCCCCTTCGCCGTTGGTGATTGTATGTGGCGGGGCGACGCAGCTGCCGTCGAGGAAGCCAAACCATCCTTGGTTGGCGATGTTGGGGACAACTTGTGTCCTCCACAGCAAGAAGTTCGTGCGGTCGAGACGTACGGTGATGGTATGGGTGTAGGAGGTAGGAGCGGAGGTTGGAAGAGAGGAGGTGATCGCGCCGGTAGAGAGGGATTCGGAGAGGGTGTTGGTGTCACCGACAGAGGTGGATATCTGCATCACATAAGACATCACGGCATGTAGGCTCGAGATCGGAAACGTTGCTCTGATACCAAGTTAAAAAAGAAGATTTTGCCGTGAGAACCCAACTTGGGATTCCTCTCTTTATATATCAATAAGACAATGATCAGGACGTGTTGTACAAGAACATTACATCGTCAAGCCGTGTCGTACAACGATGGGTCATGGGTCATGATCACAACCGACAGGCCCATATACAGCTATACAAAGTCCTAAACTGGTACTATACTTAATAGTCTCTACTTCGAAGATGTACTGCGTCGTCCTCTCTGATGTGGCGGGCGATGCCCACATGCTTGGCACCACGCACTAGCCTTCCTACACCGACCGACAATGGTCTAAGTTTCACCTATAACTGAAGCTTCGGTAAGAGAAAAACACCCAGCATTTTGATGTTCATGACTTCAGCTACTTGATTATGTACCAAAAACACTATCATCAATTGGTAATAGTTATAAATATTATCATGCCATTGTGTAATAAACAACCATGGTAGTTCAAGTAATCAATGTTCAGAGAAACGGAAAATAGATAGCTCAAACCATCATTTACATGAAAAAGCAAACTAAATAGTTGATAGAGCAAGGGGAATATCATTTCTTTAAGAATTTTGATAGACCTATCTTGCTGAAAATAGCACAAGGCCAATAAATACCAGGATAACAACACATGGCCAAAAATCCACAAACATACACAGCTTAAGGTAACTCTGATATGCAAGCCTTTAAGTCTATAAGAGTCTATCATACATGCATAAAATAAATTGAATCGAAAGAAAATAGTTATAATTACACATCCAAAATGTAGGGGAGACTTTACCTTAGGTTTTTACTAGCATACACACAAAATAATTGGGTGCAAATTCCATAAGAAAACCAAAGGGCTCACTACATTCTAAATTCTTTGGGGGCATATGTGAAGGCATAACTCACATGCTACTTGATCAGGATTAATCAATTGATCACCTAGTATCTCATTTAGCAAGAGATTTGTCCAGAACCCATGTTCTTTCTTTATACTACAAAAATGATTAACCTTTTCTGGTTTGTGCTCGAATTTAAGTCACTTTGGCATTGAGCTTGGTGTAACCGAGTCAACTGGAAAAATAATTGAAACCACTCATGTGCCTATGTTTCTACTACTTGAATATATTTCCATTACGAGAAATTGACATGGCACCTTAGGTCTTACCTGCCTAGCTACAACGTATGACTCCTTTACAACCATGGAGGTGTACAGTTTTTATTAAAGTCCTAAATCTATGTGAAGTAATCACCAATCCGCTAGACTACAAAATCATAAAAGTGAGGGCACCAACGAATTCACTGATTTGGTTGCATCTAATACCACCTTTATAAGTCTATGTAATAAGCACAATCTTTGCTTAGGTAAACACATACACCATTATCATTTTTCTGCAAGCATGGAGCATATGTTTATGGCCATACATAAAAGGAATTAAATGTAGATTATGAAGTAACTCACATCACATGGACCTAGGTCCCAACTCTACCAAGCTTGTACGGTTGCACGGACAATGTCCTTAACTAAAAGAACAATAGCGAGGTAACCAAGAGAAACAAAAAATTGTTGGCCATGGTCTTAGAGAAATTGGACATCTGATAACAATCATAAGCCATTTACTTCATAGGAAAAAATTCCTTTATGGAAGAGTAGATTCACAAAATCACAAATAACTTCATTGACTGCTTGAATCTTTGTTGTTCGAGACCATCATCTCACCACCTCTTCAAGCTTCCCCTTCAGAATTAGAATTTCCTCTCATAGTTCTGACCCCGCGTCACCAACCTCCGGTGCTCCCACTCCCCTAGAACTTGAGGGTTTTATCTCCCCATTTATGCCACCAATATTCTAGTCAAAATAATAGTCAAATGCACTGATATTGGCATCACACTAAATAAAATTATTCATTAAGTAATATAAGCATAACAAATAAACCAATCTCCTGATTAGAACCATAAAAATGAGAGAAATATATCATTAGGAGCTAGTTTTATAGAAGGCCACATTAACCTACATAAACATGTATCATCTATGCTCTTTCTTCCATAATAACTCATGAACAAACCATAAACGGGTAGAGTGCAATGTACTGATTAGGATATATTTTGACATCTCCATATACAATAATTAAATGTACATACAACAATGGTGCAAAAGAAACCCTACTTTAACGAGGCTAAACTCCATACCTCCATCCTATTGTATCTCCTTTTTTATTCTTTTACTACACTGCAAGAATGAGTTCCTCAACCTAGAACAGGCCGGAGGACATTATAACAAAAAAAAGCGGAGTGACACACTCATAGCAACAACCTAGGTAGTATATGTCACACAATCTCTTGAGAACTCACATTTTATATGTAACTATGTCAACATATCTTCAAACTTAATAATCTTAAGATATCAGTACATTAACATCTCATATCATAGTTTACACACACATTGCTACATTAGTCTATAATACCCTAGAAAATTAAAGATGCGATGAGACTTATGCTACTCCCTCCCCACATTAATTAAGGTACCAACCACAAGCTCCAAATTATAGATAACCATTCAAATCAAACTAAGTATGTATAATGTCATCCATACTCTTACATCAGAAATGCTTCAAGAGTTATGAATGCTTCAAGATTTTCATTTCAGTTGAGTACCAGAAAGATTGTTAGATGAGCTTCCATATGGCTTAAAAAAATTATCACCAACAAATGAAATAAATCAGAAGAAGAGGAAGATGGTAACACAAAAGAGGCACTTAGATCAAGCTCCTTCAATCCAAGTGTCACAATTAAGCTGGCGTGTGTTAGGAGACGTACCGGGGAGCGATATCCGCTTCCAAATCCGGCGCCGCATTTTTTTTTGCTAAACCTACAGATAGCTTCTACCCAAGATCCTATGGGCAGGAAAACATGCGCGGGAGTTCCCACAACTAGCTAGGTCATCACCAGGCTTAAGCTTATAAATAATTTTTACTACCTTAAAAACCTAAAACAGCTATAATTTCAAGCCTTTCCACCCTAGTGGCACATGCCATCCTACACCGACGGATGCCCTAACCCTCCCCCGAGCCGCCACTCCTGAGCCGTCCCCAGGCGACTCCGGCGGATCCAGGGATCTCCTCTCCATCCTACCCTAAGAACCCCCAACCCTCTCCGTGTCGGCCGCCGCTGCTGTCGTCTTTGGCGGCGGTGGCGGCGGCGGTGCCCTGTCCATCAAATATTGGGGAAGGATAGGGGTCTGTGGCGGCATTCACATGGGGAAGGTGCGGCGCTGGTTGTGGGCTTGATGCGGCGCGATCGTCTTAGCCGGGGCCTGAGGTTCTCCGGCGGCCGACGAGGGGATGGAGGCTTGCCGCCGCCGGGGGTGAGGTTGTGGCGTATCCATGCCGATCTCCTGCGGTTGTTTCCCTCTCCTCCTCTGTTGGTGCTTCATGGAGACGACAGGCGGCATGGGGGCCTGCTCGTTTGCTGAATAAAGGCGACGATCCTAGGATTCCTCTCATGCCAAGATGAGGATCTACTTGTTGCTTTCCCTTTCTGATCTGGTCGAAGTGGCGAGTTCCGGAAGGCTTAGCCGGTGAACTCCCATGGACGAATAGTGACTCGAGATTGCCGGATTGGAGGGATTCGGTCGGGCGCACTCATGTTTTACTCTGACCATTTGGGTTCAGAGGGAGCGCTTCGAAGCTCTGTTGGTTGTTAATATCATGGGGCATCTTCTCACTCCATGGTGCTTACGGAGAATGTCATGGAGACCTAGATCTGAGGATTGACAATGCTAGTTAGAGTCTGGGTGGTGATGAGGAATTGGCTTGGTGACTTGTAACTTGGAGCAGTGTCATGCAAGTGGGGGTGACTGCACGAGAGAGGTTCACAGTCCTACCTTTCAGGATGAAAACTCAGGGTCTGACCTTAATTGGTTGTGTCTGGCAATGACCTTGTTGAATGTATTGTTTTGAGAGCGTGGACTTTTTTCAGGGTGAAAATCTAAGATCTATGATCGGGCGATAATGGTGTTTGTGCACTGTTCCCTTCTTGGAGGCGTCGCTTTTGAAGAAGCTGGACTTCTGGTGCCATCTTGGTGGTGGTAATACCGCCGTTTCAACGAATGGGTCACTGTAGTGGGACTTTTCTTTTTTATAATTCTTCTTTTTTTTGGTTGTGTGCATTCGTATGGCCGCTAGAGCAATACGTTGTTGAAGAAGATGAGTGTAATTAGTATCTTGTGATATTAATATATGCTTCTTTCAAAAAAAAAAAAAGGCATCCAACACCAACACAAAATACGTCCCATTTTTTTTACGCTGATGCTTGACATGAAATTTTGATTGAACAACTGAAAGCTTCTCTATCTGTAGTTCACTCCTAAAAACTGAAATTAAACTGAAATTATGAGATGGAATTTCTTTAACCTGACTCTATACATCAGCCCTAAATAAAATAAAAAAAGGCTTTGGTGAATTCGGCCCATAGGCCATTTGTACTGATTCGGTCCTAAACTTGACTGAAGGGAACACTATGGTATCAGACTGAACAAAGTAAAAACAACCACAGCTGATCTCAGAAAAGAAATACGATAGTACCGATCAAAGTCTGAAACCCCACCACCACGCGAGGGCAAACCTAGAAGCGAAGTTAGAACAACAAGAAAACCAAACCTTCCAACCGCCAACCACAAAGAGCGTGGCGGCACCCCATGGTGAGCTAACCCGGCTGAACCGAGATTTCGCCGAGCCGGCGAAAGAACCACGGAGAGTCCGCCATAGACAGAATCACCACACCGGCACCGAGAAACCCGCCGCCGCCAGAAATCCAACAGAGTCGCCCCAATCAAAGCATTGGAGAGAACCAGGAAAACTACTCCCCACACCTATGAAATAACCGAAGAACGACAAATTGACCGAAATCACGGGACATTGACAGATACAACCCAAAAACAACGGGCCACCCGTCAGTCAGGCGTTAAAAAAAATAGCCGCACACCTAACCTGCCCCTGGTTTTGATGGTTAGACCACCCTCACACCGCCGCAACTAAAAGGATCAATCTGCCATCAGTGTGGCGTTGTGCGTTGGCGGCGCCTTTGGCAACCATGTTCGGATGGTTAGACCACCCTCACACACACACGCTGCCATATTCAGCTTCAACATGACCACTGTTATGAAATATGACCCCCCTGCTACATGGATCAATCTGATCGTCACCCTGGCATGCAGAAATCGAGCAATTTTTGTTCAACAAACGATCAGGCACACCAAACCAGCTGATCAAGAAGATTAATTTCTGGGTTTGAACCTTTACATCCTCGGGGCCACATGTGCCTGTTCCTGATGAAGATTTCATTGGCATCCCACACATGACAACAAATAGAGATTTGTTGCACTGGTATATATAACAGATCCACCCATGCTATATGCACATAAATAAAAGTTAATGAATTTAGGCTAACAATAAAAAGATCAAGATCCCCTAAGAAAACAATATATTCACACCTTACAAACAAATCATGTCAAAGATTCAGACCATAAAATGCATACCTGCGGTATGGACATATGAAGAATTGAAACAAATTAATTGGCACACGTAAAACATAGCAGAAGTGGATGGGTCATACTTGGTAGGTAGGCATAGATGCACAGATGTAGCGTAACTTGGATGCCTCCGTGTAGCCTCACCGGTGGACGGTCGATGCACAGGTCAACTCATGGTGGCACCTGGAGGTACCGGAGTCGGTGGATAGGAGGTTTGGTGCCGCCATGGTTCCATTCCACCAGCTCGAAGAGGTGGAGGTCAGCTTTGGAGATTAGATGGCAGGAGAGAGATGGAGGGGAACCATGGAAGAGGACACAAGGAAGAATGCCATGTGCCCCACCCTCCTGCCATGGACCAGCTCATCGCCCTGAGCCTCTCCTGCCTCGGAGCAACCCGACTCTAGCGCCCCTCCTGCCCCCGCCGACCGCGTCGCATGGCTTGAGTGTCGCGAGCCCCTATTGCGCCCAACCGACAACCAGCGAGGAGATCGGGTTGCCGAGAGGTCGGGAGGCTCAGTTACATTCTCCTCATGGATGTCGTCGGCGTCTTCATCTGCATCAGCGGGCCTGGCAACTTTGACGTATAGGGAGGCAAGGGAGAGGACGGGAGAGACGACTCGATCGGGCACTGAACGAAACCGTCCACTGCCCTTGGGCCAACGCGTGGACAAGCTGAATCACCGCATCCACCGGCCTGCAATGATAGATGGGAGCAGGCCCACAGGCCATCGCATAGGAACAACAATACTCACATGCAGACCAACACGCTTAAACTTTTAAAGAATATAGGATATCCTCCTGGCTCGTCATTTTGACACCCTTTTATTTATTTATAGCCTAACCTCTTTGACAAAGTTTGTAAGAAGGAAAAGTAGAGATGGTTCCCAATCAATGAGGCATATTTTAATTCTTCCCACATGGTTTACCTTTTTAAGCAAAAATTAAGCCTAGAAGAGCCTAACTCAAAATATTTGTTCATGATTAAAATGAGGGCGCTGCTACCTGGCAACCGTTCTACAAATGATAAAATCTGGCGGGCGTTTGGACGAATCCATCACGATCGGCATGCAAAGCATGCATGCGTGAAGATATATGTGCAATGCATGGAGGTGGTCCAGGGTTTAATAAGAGCCTATTTAGTTATTAATCACAAACGACAAAATAGATAACGTGTGATTAATTTTGAAAATCTAAAAATTTAAAATGATTTGTAGGTCAATCCGTATATTCGATTTTAGATCCGTTTTTATCGTTGGGCTAGTCGCGATGAGATCTTTGAAACTAGATCCCATATTGATATGTTTTGAGAACTTTTTTTCAAACCCAAAAGTTATCCATCCGTAACACAAAAGTTATCCATGCTAAACTATTTAAGTTATCCATCTGATATTACATAAGTTATCCGTCCTATGAACATATCATGTGTTTGAGTTTTTTATGCATTAGTAAACATAAATGTAAACTTCTACGATTTAAGATTTGTTTCACGCCGACCACGAAGACTCGGTATCCTGACACCAAATATACCATGTTCAAATTAAGTAAGTCTATCGCATATGTAATTAACTAAGATGGAAGTAATTAGGACTTAAAAATTATGGTGACAACAAAGAGAATTAAAGCTATCCTAAAAAATATACAAAGTTATCCACATAGATAAGCAAAAACTTATCCATGACATTATATAATAATTATCCACTAGTAACACAAGAGTTATCCATACTTCAGCATTTAAGTTACCCACCCAATAACACATAAGTTATCCACCACTACAAAAATTAACCACAGATAGAATACAAAAGTTATTCTAGCGGCTTGAACTCGTCTCCCATCGACGAAAGGGGCGTACTCAACCTCAAAAGTCTACTGCGTCAAACATTAAGCATATTTTTTAAAAGAAACTAAATCTAAGTTTTTTTCACGATATAATAAATGAGATGTTATGTCTCATACACCTTCCACCCTAAGTTATAGTGAACAAATATAATGGGCAACAAGTAGTCTATTGGCTCGGTTTTGCCCGTCGCCGCTATCATGGCATACGGACGACAAAGCATCAAAGGGTTTTAGGGTAACGAGAGTCGAGGTTTTAGGGTAACGAGCATCAAAGTAGATTCAAGCTTAAGATGAAGCCCGAGCTCGATCCAAACTAAAGCCTGGCCTATCCGACTGGGAAAACCGGGCTGGGCTGCCCAGACCCGGTCCAATTCGGTCCACTGAATCGCATTGAACGGCTCAGATCACTGGGAAACTTGGTGGCACCGACTAGGCGACTACATGTTCTCTCGCTCCTCTCCCTACTCTGCCTCGATCGCCGCCGTCAGACGCCAGTTCCCTCGCCACCGGCCCCCGTCTTCCCCCGCACGCACCCGCCGACGACCCGGACAGCATCCGACTGTAGTTCCTCCCTCGCCACCGGTCCCGCCGCATCCCGCGTCCGTCCCTTTATCCGCCGAACCCCAGCTCTTCTCGCACGTTCCCATTTACTAGCTCCGGCTGTAGCTCCTCCGCCTCGAAGCCGTCTGTACCTAGCTCCTCCCGCCGCCACCCGCCGTAACCCAGCGCCTCCGCCTCGACCTCGCCAGTCCGAAGCTCACCACCTGCAAGTCAGCTTTCTGCTGTAAGTGACTGAATAGAGTAAACCACACTGGCGGTCCCAATTCTTTCCCCGCATCTTCAGTTTGGTCCTAGTTTTTTGAAATTGCATATTTAGGTCCTAAATCTTTTGTAAGTGATTCACGCAAGGTCCTAAAAGGGTTTGACCGGCGTTGACTAGTGCCACGTCGACATTGGGGCTAGGAAACAGACAGTCTGGCGTGCATATTTGCAAATACCCCCTTGAAATTGTATTTGTTCCAAAACACGATCCCCCGCTCCCTCATGTTAACCTACTACTCTCTCTGTCAATCGATGTCGCTTCGGCGGTTGCAGATCCCCATCGCACGCGTGCCTTGGCCACGCTCTCCTCGGTGGCTGCTCACCACCTATTCGTCAGCTCCCGCCTAAACAACAACAACAACAACAGCAGCACACCTCCCGCACCCCCTGCGTGGGCCATCCCGCCACCTGCTTCCCCTTTGTATTCTCAGCCGCCGTCGCGTTGTTCGGCCAGGCCGCCCTCCCGGCATTCCATGCGCTCACCTTCACCTCCGGCCTCAATGCCTTCGCCTCCGTGACCAACTCCGTCGCTGCCCGCTATGCCCGGCTCCTTCCCCGCGACCGTCAGGGTGTTCGACACCGCACGGGCATGGGATGTCTGTTGGAATTATGCCCTAGAGGCAATAATAAAGATGTTATTATTATAATTCTTGTTCATGATAAAGTTTATATTCCATGCTAGAATTGTATTAAGCGGAAACATTAATACTTGTGTGGTTTGTGAACAACACCGTGTCCCTAGTACGCCTCTAAGGACTAGCTCATTGATCAATGATGGTTAAGGTTTCCTAACCATAGACATGAGTTGTCAATTGATAATGAGATCATATCATTGGGAGAATTATATGATGGACAGACCCAAACTAAGCGAAGCAATTAGATCGTATCATCGTGTTCATCTTTGCGTAGCTTTTCCTATGTCAAATATTGTATTCCTTAGACCATGAGATAATACAACTCACTGGTATCGGAAGAAAGCTTTGAGGTCATCAAACGTCATCCTATGAGAGGGTGACCATAAAGGTGTCTCTCAGGTGATCGGAAAGTATCTGTTGGGTTGTATGTATCGAGATGGAATTTGTCCCTCCCAAGTCAGAGAGATATACTTCGGGCCCACTCGGTAATCGATATCAACACCGCTTGCAAGCATGTGGTTAAGGAGTTAATCACAAAGTGATATCGGATTACGAAACGAGTAAAGTACTTGCTGTGAACGAGATTGAACTAGGTATGACGTGCAAACGATCGAATCTCGCAAGTAAAATATCGCGAGACGAAGGGAATATATATATGGGATTGTTTGAATCTGGCATCGTGGTTCATCCGATATGATCATCGATGAATGTGGGAGTCAATATGGGTGCCTGGACCCACTGTTGATTATTGATAGAAGATCATGTATGCGCATATTCTCGAACCCGCAGGTCACACACTTAACGTGTCTCGCTAGGATAGATTGGATAATTGGTTTATGAGTTTTTGTTCGAGTCTCGGATGGGATCCGGGACATCACGATAGGTTTCGAGTGGTCCGGAGAATAAGATTCATATAAGGCGGCAGTTTTGGAGTTGAATTATTCGGGTTAATCCAGATTGTATCTAAGCTTCTAGAACCTTCGGAAGGGACCAACGTGGCCCCACCTTCCAGGAGGGGCATGGGCCTATGAGGGAGTGTCCTGCGCATTGGTCCAGGGGGCACAAGGCCCCATAGGGCCCAGCCGATCCTAGAGAGTTTAAATCGTTTAAACTAGAGATAGGGTTTCTAGAAGAGGGGAGAGTCCATGCCCCCCACTCCTTATCCTTTGGGCTTGGGGGAGGGGCTAGGGCTGCACCCCCCCCTCTATATAAATAGGGGTGGGGGCGCACCAATTCCACACACCTCTCCTCCAAACCCTAGCCGCCTTGCTAGCTTTCCTCTCTCCCTCCCGACTGTTTGTAGGCGAAGCCCTGCTGCAGAAAATTCTCCACCATATACACCACGCCGTCGTGTTGTAGATCCAATCTATCTCTCCACCATACTTGCTGGTCCGAGGAAGGAGGAGATGTCGAGGTGCTGCACGTGTGCATCTCACGGAGGCACCGCCACTTGTGGTGCTAGATCGGATCGGATCGCGAGGAGGAGAAGCGAGTACGACTACATCACCCACGCGTTTAACGAGCGTTCACTGCGCGAATCTTCAAGGGTATGAAGATCTAATCCAATCTCTCTTGTTGATTGCATCTCCTATATTAGATCTTGGCTTTCCCTCTGTTCGCATCCGTAGAAAATTTTGATTTACTATGCCGCGAAACCCTTCAGTGGTATCAGAGCTAGATCTATGCGTAGATGTGTTTCACGAGTAGAACGCAACATGGTTATTGCGGGCGTTGATGTTTTCTGTTGCAAGCCTCTTGTTTGTGTTCTTCTTATGACGCGGGATAGTGAGATTGAAGCGGTCCAGGCCAACCTTACGCGACGTCGTCGCGAGACCGCTCCGCACTTGACGTGTGGATTGTACCACACATGCGGTGGATGCCGTTTCTCTCACTATAGTTGTCATGGGATTAACACCGAGTTTGGCAAACATAATATCACCGTTGTGGCTTTCCGTAGGTAAGAATCGTTCTTAGCATCTACTCCCATAAGCCACGTAAAACATGCAACAACAAAGTAGAGGCGTCTAACTTGTTTTGCAGTGGAGTGTTTTCGTGATATGGTATGGCCCAAGATGTGATGTGTATATTGTATGCGATGATCATGTTTTGTAATGTTTCACGACTTGCATGTCGATGAGTACACAACCCGTGAGCCATATGGTTGTCTTTATAATTGTGTATGACCTGAGTCAACTTCTTATACGCCATGTAATAGCTTTACTTTATCGCTAAGTAGTTAGCAATAGTTGTAGTTGCTATTCGTGGTGGAGGCAATCATGGTGGAGTGATGGAGATAATGCTGGCACGCACAAGATGGAGATCATTGCGCGAAGATTGGCTATACCATGTCACATAAAGTTATATGCATGTGATGTTTATCCTTTTATGTATCTTATTATGCTTAGATCGTGACGGTAGCATTATAAGATGATTCCTCACTTAAATATCAAGATACAAATGTGTTCTCCCAGTATGCACCGTTGCGAAAGTTCGTCGTGTCCAAGCATCACGTGATGATCGGGTGCTATAGACTCTACGCTCACATACAACGGGTGCAAGCCAGTTTTGCACACGCGGAAATACTTGGGTCTAGCTTGACGAGCCTAGCATGTACAGATATGGCCTCGGAACACAAGAACCGAAAGGTTAAGCATGAGTCATATGAATGATATGATCGACACCATGTTGTCCACCATTGAAACCACATCTCTTCTCGTGATGATCGGATTAGGTGTGCTGAATTTGGATCGTGTTCACTAAACAACTTGAGGGATGTTGAATTTAGTGGGAGTTCATCTAGTAATTTGATTAAGTTGAACTATTTATCATGAACATAGTCTAAATTGTACTTGCAAATACTGTAGATCACATGGCCAAATCCAACTTGAACTTCAACGTTTTTGCTGAGAAGGAAAGGCTTAGAAACAATGGGTCTAACTTCACCAATTGGTTCCGCAATCTAAGAATCATTCTGTCTGGCGGACAAAAGGACTATGTCCTTGGTAAAGCGTTAGGTGACCCCCGCAATCGCGGCCGATGAGAAAGCTGTCTATCGATCAAGAAAGATGATTATGGTGTGATTAAGAGCACCATGTTGTTTGCTATGGAACCGAACTTCAAAATCGTTTTGAAACCTATCCGGGCCCTTTGAGATTCTCGAGGAGCCGAAAACCATGTTTCGAGACTCAAGCCCGCTCGAGAGATATGAGATCTCGAGAAGTTCTTTAAGCGCAAGATGGAGGAAGGGAGTTTCGTTAGTGAGCACGCCATAAAGATGTCGGCTACACTCAACGCTTTGAACAAGCTGGAATGCACGATTCGAGAGGAGCTCAAGATTGACAGGTTTCTCGCAATCACTCCCTCCCCTACAAAGTTTTGTAGTGACTCATAATCGATTGGTTCCATCGATACGATCACCGAGCTCTTCGCAGTCAAGGCTGCAGAGGTGGACATCAAGAAGGATAATCATGTGTTGATGGTCAACAAGCCCTCCTTTAAGAAAGGCAAGGAGCAAAGAAACCCTTCAAGAAGGGCGTGAAGCTTAATGCCCCCGCCGAGAAGAAGCTCAAATCTGGTCCTAAGCCCGACATCGAGTGCTTCTATTGCAAGGACAAGGGTCATCGAAGCATAATCGTCCAAGTACTTAGCGGACAAGAAGGCACCATCAAAGGTATATTTGATATACATGTTATTGATGTTTTCCTTACTAGCCCTCGTTGTAGTGCCCGGTATTTGATACCGGCTTGCTAATATTTGTAACTGGAAACAGGAGCTACGGAATAGACGGCGGCTTGCGAGGGATGAGGTGACGATGCGCGTTGGCAACGGATCAAGAGTTGATGTGATGGCCGTCGGCACGCTCTCCTTAGTTTTACCTTCGGGATTAGTTTTAAACCTTAATAAGTGTTATTATGTGCCTGCGTTGAGCATGCACATTATTTCTGGATCGTGTTTATTGCAAGACGGTTATTCATTTAAATTGGAAAATAATGGTTGTTCTATTTATATGAGTAACATCTTTTATGGTCATGCTCTTGTGAATGGTTTATTTCTTCTAAATCTCGAAAGGGATGATACACACATCCATAACATTGAGGCTAAGAGATGCAAAGTAGATAGTGATAATACTACTTATTTGTGGAACTGTCGTCTAGGTCATATTGGTGTAAAGCGCATGAAGAAACTCCATTCTGATGGACTTTTGGAGTCTCTTGATTTTGAATCATTTGACACATGCGAACCATGCCTCACGGGCAAGATGATCAAAACCCCGTTCTCCGGTATGATGGAGCGAGCAACAGACTTGTTGGAAATCATACATACCGATGTATGCGGACCGATGAGTGTTTTGACGCGCGGTGGATATCGCTATTTTCTCACTTTTACCGATGACTTAAGTAGATATGGGTATATCTATTTAATGAAACATAAATCTGAAACATTTGAAAAGTTCAAGGAATTTCAGAATGAAGTGGAGAACCATCATAACAGAAAGATTAAGTTTCTATGATCCGATCGTGGGGGCGAATATTTGAGTTATGATTTTCTCACGCATCTTAAAGCAAGTGGAATCGTTTCACAACTCACGCCACCCACAACAACAAGCAATGGTGTGTCTGAGCAGGAATCGAACCCTATTAGATATGGTCCGATCAATGATGTCTCTTACTGATTTGCCGTTATCATTTTGGGGTTATGCATTAGAAACCGCTGCATTCACTTTAAATAGGGCTCCATCTAAATCCGTTGAGACGACACCGTATGAACTGTGGTTTGGTGCTAAACCTAAGTTGTCGTTTCTTAAAGTTTGGGGATGCGAAGCTTACGTCAAGAAGTTGATGCCGAACAAGCTCGAACCCAAAGCGGAGAAATGCGTCTTCATAGGATACCCTAAGGAAACTATTGGGTATACCTTCTATCATAGAATCGAAGGCAAAGTGTTTGTCGCAAAGAACGGTTCCTTTCTTGAGAAGGAGTTTCTCTCGAAAGAAGTGAGTGGGAGAAAAGTAGAGCTAGACGAGGTTATTGAACCTTCTCTTGAATTGGAGAGTAGCGCGACACTGAAATTGTTCGGTGCGCTGCACCAACAATAGAGGAAGCTAATGACAAGGATCATGAAGCTTGGACGATCTTGCTCTTGAGCGTCGCGGTCGACAAGGTCGCGTGCCCCTCTGAGTGGTACGGCAACCTGTCTTGGTCTTGTTGGTAGAAGGCGGTGAACCTCTGAACTATGAGGAAGCGATGATGAGCCGGACTACGAGAAATGGTGGAAGCCATGAAATCCAATTGGGATCCATGAGCGAAAACCAAGTATGGACTTTGGTGGATCCTCCTAGCGACCGAAAGTCGTTGAGTGCAAATGGATATTCAAGAAGAAAGCGGGCGGATGGTAATGTTACGTCTATAAAGCACGGCTTGTCGCAAAAGGTTTTCGACAAGTTCAAGGTGTTGACTACGATGAGACTTTCTCTCCGTAGCGATGTTTAAGTCCATTCGGATTTTATTAGCAATTGTTGCGTTTCATGATTATGAAATATGGCGGATGGATGTCAAGATCGCTTTCCTCAATGGGAACATTGATGAAGAGTTGTATATGATGCAACCCGAAGGTTTTGTCGATCCTAAGGATGCTAGTAAAGTATGCAAACTTCAGCGTTCCATTTATGGATGAAGCAAGCATCTCGGAGTTGGAACCTTCGTTTTGATCAAGTGATCAAGAGCTTTGGATTTGTTCCAAATTGCTCTGAAGCTTGCATCTACAAGAAAGTGAGTGGGAGCTCGGTGGCGTTTACGGTATTATATGTGGATGACATATTGATTATTGGAAATGACATCAACATGTATGATGTGAAGAGTTATTTGAACAAGTGTTTTCAATGAAAGACCTAGGTGAAGCTGCTTATATATTGGGCATCAAAATCTATAGAGATAGACAAAGACGCACGATAGCTTTAAGCGAGTACATACCTAGACAAAGTTCTGAAAAGGTTCAGAATGGATAAGGCAAAGAAAGGTTCAGTGCCTATGTTGTCAGGTAAGATATTGAGCAAGGCTCAGTGTCCAGCTACGGTAAATGATAGGGAAGCTATGAGCAAAGTGCCTTATGCCTCGGCATAGGTTCCATCATGTATGCCATGATGTGTACTAGACCGGATGTGTCCAATGCTCTTAGTTTGACGAGCAGATATCAAAGTGATCCAGGAGTGGAACACTGGACAGCCGTGAAGAACATCCTAAAGTACCTAAATAGGACTAAAGAAATGTTCTTAGTCTATGGGGGTGATGAACAACTTGTCGTAAAAGGTTACGTCGACGCTAGTTTTGACACCGACAAGGATGATTCCAAATCTCAGACAGGATATGTTTATATTTTGAATGGTGGAACTGTGAGCTGGAGAAGCTGCAAGCAAAGCGTGATCGCGGGATCTACAGTGGAAGCGGAATACATGGCTGCTGCAGAAGCGTCAAGTGAAGGATTTTGGATCAGAAACTTCATCACTGAGCTTGGCGTGGTTCCAAGTGCATTGGACCCACTGGAGATATTGTGTGACAAGACTGGCGCCATAGCACTCGCTAAGGAACCAAGATATCATCCAAAGACCAAGCATATCAACCACAAGTTTCATATAATCCGAGATTATATAGCAGATGGAGATCTGAAGATTAGCAAAGTACATACGAATCTGAATGTCGCAGATCCATTGACTAAACCTCTTCCACGTGTAAAACATGATCAGCACCTCAGTGCCATGGGTGTGAGATTGTTGCGGATGTAAACTAGATTATTGCCTCTAGTGCAAGTGGGAGACTGTTGGAATTATGCCCTAGAGGCAATAATAAAGATGTTATTATTATAATTCTTGTTCATGATAAAGTTTATATTCCATGCTAGAATTGTATTAAGCGGAAACATTAATACTTGTGTGGTTTGTGAACAACACCGTGTCCTCGGTACGCCTCTAAGGACTAGCTCATTGATCAATGATGGTTAAGGTTTCCTAACCATAGACATGAGTTGTCAATTGATAATGAGATCATATCATTGGGAGAATGATATGATGGATGAGACAAACTAAGAAGCAATTAGATCGTATCATCGTGTTCATCTTTGCGTAGCTTTTCCTATGTCAAATATTGTATTCCTTAGACCATGAGATAATACAACTCCACGGTATCGGAAGAAAGCTTTGAGGTCATCAAGCGTCATCCTATGAGAGGGTGATCATAAAGGTGTCTCTCGGTGATCGGAAAGTATCATTGGGTTGTATGTATCGAGATGGAATTTGTCCCTCCCAAGTCGAGAGATATACTTGGGCCCACTCGTGTCGATATCAACACCGCTTGCAAGCATGTGGTTAAGGAGTTAATCACAAAGTGATATCGTATTCGGAGCAGTAAAGTACTTGCATTGTAACACCCTCGATCGGACCTATGCAAGTTTAGCGAAACGCCAAACCCGCATAGAAAGCGATTCAAAGGTGCCCACCGAGCACTTTCGTGGTGGAAAACAAAGTAATAACATTACACAACAGTCCTCGATGGGACCTACGAGCAGATATATATACAACGACTCCATGAGTCAAAAATACGATATAAGGTACGAAGAGCCAAATCACCTTGAACGATAGGCGTCCGACTACGGACAAGATGCAAATGGGGCTAAGAGCCACGAAGAATAACCAATGGCGTCCATAACCTGCCGAGGCCAAGCGGAAGGGTAACCACGCTACGCGTCGATCTCAAAACCTGCTTAAACAAAGGGTGCCGACAAAGGGCAAAGGAAAAAGAGGCGTCGATCACGAGGCCGATACAGCGAGACTAGAATTTGGTCCTCGCCTACATAGGTATGGTGGAGGCGGCGTGGCAGCATGCACTAACAACCTATAGAGACTCGGTACAACTAGCGGCTTTCAGAGAGGGGTAAGAAAGACCTATTCGGAACCAACCTGATACAACCATCAAACAAACCCATCCTGGCGTTTCCCCCTCGAGACCAAACGAGGAAGTCAACCGAGGAACTCACCACGTTGGCGTTTTATTTATTCGGTTATCGTTGCAGCAATTACTAGTCGGTTAAAGATAGTCGTCACGATAAAATAAGCGATGGGCCTTTTAGTTAACCATTCCGTTGCGGTTGCAACAATTACTAATCGAATCTGAGATAGCATGATATAAACCCAAAACCAGCGGTTGTTGGTACTTTTATTTAGCCATTCCATTGTAATTGCCATACTTACTAGTCAGGTACAATGGTCGCAAGCGACACTCCAAACAAGCAATTGTGGGCAGTATTATTTAGCCATTCCATTATAGTAAAGCTGATTACTAGTCATTATAAAGTCAAGTTTATAGCAATAAACTTTAGTTATGCTTGTCTATGGTCGAGATCATGCTCCAAGTCGTCCATATCCATGGACACGGCTTTGAGAAAGTTTTACCCGGCCGGGTGCACCAATAGCAACACGCTCGATCAACCTCGGAAAAACCAAATCAAAACCCAACGAGGCTTTCACTGAACAATCACAGGATTGAGAAATATTTAGAGGCCACCTTAAGTAGAACCCATAGCGAAGTAAGCTAGCTCGAGACGGTCTCAAGGTTTGGGTGGGCCGTGTGGTGGTTGGGAACCCGAAAGTGTGGCTGGGCTTGTCGACACCGCGTAAGCGTGTCCCGATCCTAAGCATGCAGTGTGCTCCTCGCACAAATTAAATCTGAAGTAGCATGGCATAAGTACAGGATAGTAAATAAAACCTCAAACTAGTTTGTGGCCCCAAGAAATAAGATCGAATCAAGATGCTCGGGGGTCCCATATACCTCCGGATGTGGATAGCGATAAATCAAGGAACAGGTATCAAGTACTCGGGGTCCTACGGGACACAAGTGGGCGTCGGAAACCAAATGTTATCTATCACCCACCGATGCCTCCTTACTTCAATTTTAGTTGTTAAACGAATTAAAGTGAGCGATAAGTAAAACTATGATCATCTCCAACAACAACATGCGGCAATACATCAACAAGCTGTGAGCGACCACATGACACTTGAGCAAGCGACTACGACGCACAAGTCCAACTATCTACCAAACAACAGGTAATAGGATGTGTCCAAGGCAAATATAAGGCTGCAAGGGATATCAAGGGCACGAAAACTAGAGCATCGCAACACAGATAGCAATAGATCAACAAGAAGGAGTAAAATACTATAAAAGTAAGATAGGTAGAAAGGGGGAGATGCTCGCCTGAAAACATTGTCGAAGGGTTCAACCGAAGATCGGGGCGAAGCTCACATCAACTCAACGGCCTTATCCGAGAAGAAGCAAAACACTAGAAGAATTCACCGGATGCAATATTTAATACTACGGCGAAAGATCAGCATGATGCATGTATGATGCATGGCATGGCAAAGGTGCGATGCAATTAGGTCATATTAAGCGGAACCGGGGTTCCGACAATTAAATAGGTGGTGCATGTTGTTTAGCTACCCCGCAATTAAATGTTGTTATAACAAGGCAAGATAAGATACCGGTTCGCTACACAAATTTAAATGAGGCCAATATGAGACTAGATTTGCCCGCATATGGGCCCCATATTTAATTATGAGGTGAATCGGCAAAAGGCCCCCAAACCAATGATGTGATGCGAGCATGACAATTTAAGATGCATCAGTTGTATTATATTATAAAATAGGGTTTCGGGAAGGGGTTCACACATTAGGGTTCGGCGAGCTTGGGTTCCGGGGTTCGGGGTCGGTCTCAGGGTCCAGGGTTCGACGGAAACGTTCTCGGATAACAGAGGTAGGTCTTGGCGCATCCGTGGTCTTCGGGTCATGTTGTCGGTCTTGTCGTCTCTCGCGGGGACCTTGGCATTCCGGGAGGGCGTACTTGGTCTGGCGTCGGGGCATCGGACTCGCCCTGGCCGGTGCCGTTCTTGTCGTTGCGCAGATCTTGTCGGGTCCTCGAGTCGGGACGGTCTTGGCGTTCGGGGTGAAGTACTTGCCGCGTTGGGGTCTCGGTGGCCGGGGTGAAGCACTCGGCGTCCTCGAGGAAGTACTTAGCGTTCCGGGGAGGGCGACCTTGACGTCCAGGGCAGTACTTGGCGTTCGCGTCGGTGTCTCTACCGTCCGGGTTCTCGAGCATCGCATCCGGGAAGGAGAGCTTGTCACGGCACCGGTTCAGGATCTATCTTCGGCTTCGGGGAACGGTCTTGCGGTTCGGTTTCGCCGGGATTGATCTCCGGTTTCCCACGGGTTCGGGCTCAACAAACGGACTCCGGGAACGGGGCCTTTGGTCCGTGAAGCTCTTGTTGTTCCCGCTTCGAGAAGATTTTGTCGGAGCCGGCACGGGGTCTCCGCATCAAAGATCTTGGCGACCTTGGGGTTAACTTCGTACCTGTGAGCAGCATGCACTCGCGGTGGCGGCGGGCTCCTGGCGGCGGAGGCGGAGCCGGAGGCAGCGGCGCGTGAGCGGAGAAGCGAGAGCGCGGAGGCAGCGAAACTGCGGGCACGCAGTTGAGGCGGGCGGCAGCAAGCGAGCATGCAGCGGCCGGGAGGCGGGAGCTGGCGGCGGGACTTCGCGACATGACGGCGGCGAGGGGCAGCGACATCGGCGTCGCCGAGGCGTGGGTACTGGCCGGACCATGGCGCGGACGGCGGAGAATGAGGCCGGGGCAGCAGTGGAGGAAGCATATCGGGGAGGGAGGCGACGCAGGGGAGGCGGCGGGCCAGCGGCAGGCCGGAGGTAGGGAGAGGTTCTTGGCGCCGATGCTCGGGGTGGCGGCGCGGCGCAGCTGTGGACGTGGCGGCAGCCGAGGTCGGTCCATGGAAGGAGGTGGGGAGGCGGCGCTGGCCGCGAGGCGAGGGGCAGGAGGCAGGCCGAGGCGAGAACTCAGGCGGTTAGCGGGCGAGGGCATGGATGTCGGTGGAGGGGTGGTGAGGGGAGGTGGGGGCGCGAGGTGGGAGGAAGGGAGCCTGAGGAGGAAGACGCGACGGGGGAGAGGAGGGCCAGGGGTGGGACCGCTGGGCAGGCGCGGGGTCGGGTGGGGCCAGCTGGCAGCGGGTGTGGGGGAAGGGGGTGTGTGTTGGTTGACTGCGTGCGTGTGTGGTGTGTGTTGTGTGTGGCCCAGGGTGGGGCTGCTGGGAGTGGGGAGAGAGAGGAGAGAGAGAGGGTGGACCAAGTGGCAACATGGGAGTGGTGGAGGCTAGGGAAAAGGTGAGGTGGCGAGAGGGGGTTGGCCAGGGTGATGTGGAGGCTGGGTGTGGGTAGATAGGTTGGGTAGGAATAGGATTTAGAGGTGGACCGTTTGTTTTGTACGGGGGTGGTAGTTCGGGTCGATTTGGCCCGTTCGCCTCACTAAAATAATAAATATTTTTATTTACTTTAATTGGACCGTTTGCAACCCAATAGCAACAAAACAAAATAATCCGGAGACCCGGGTTTGGCGTTTTGAATAAAAGACGGGGCGTTTTCGAAAACAATTTGGGTTTTCTCGAAAATAGTTTTATGCGAACAGATACAAGACGATGACGATGCTCAAATGCAATGTGGCATGATGACATGAGCATGCTGTCATGATGATGCAATGCACAAAAACAACGCAATTTTCTAGTAGTGGTTTTGCGGGATGCCACAATTTCCCTCGCAGCCTTATATTTGCCTTGGACACATCCTATTACCTGTTGTTTGGTAGATAGTTGGACTTGCGCGTCGTAGTCGCTTGCTCAAGTGCTGTTGCGTGTCGCTCGATTACCCGCGATTGATGTATTGCCGCATGTTGTTGTTGGAGATGATCATAGTTTTACTTATCGTTCACTTTAATTCTGTTTAACAACTAAAATTGAAGTAAGCAGAGGCATCGGTGGGTGATAGATAACATTTGGTTTCGAACGCCCACTTGTGTCCGTGAGGACCCAGTACTTGATACTGTTCCTTGATTTATCGCTATCCACATCGGGGAGGTATATGGGACCCCGAGCCAGATCTTGATTCAGTCTTATTTCTTGGGGCCACAAACTAGTTTGAGGTTTTATTTACTATCCTGTACTTATGCCATGCTACTTCTGTATTTAATTTGTGCGAGGAGCACACTGTACTGTTTAGGATCGGGACACGTTTACGCGGTGTCGACAAGCCCAGCCACACTTTCGGGTTCCCAGTCGCTCACAGCCGTCCACCCAAACCTTGAGACCGTCTCGGAGCTAGCTTACTTCGTTGCGGGTTCTACTTAAGGGGTGGCCCCCTGAAATATTTCTGAATCCTGTGATTGTTCAGTCGTGAAAGCCTCGTTGGGTTTTGATTTGGTTTTTCCGAGGTTGATCGAGCGTGTGTTGCTATTGGTGCACCCCGGCCGGGTAAAACTTTCTGAAAGCCGTGTCCGCGGATATGGACGACTTGGAGCACAGTATCTCGACCATAGACAAGCATAACTAAAGTTTATTGCTATAAACTTGACTTTATAATGACTAGTAATCAGCTTTACTATAATGGAATGGCTAAATAATACTGCCCACAATTGCTTGTTTGGAGTGTCGCTTGCGACCATTGTACCTGACTAGTAAGTATGGCAATTACAATGGAATGGCTAAATAAAAGTACCAACAACTGCTGGGTTTTGGGTTTATATCATGCTATCTGTATCTGATTAGTAATTGTTGCAACTGCAACGGAATGGTTAACTAAAAGGGCCCACTGCTTATTTTATCAGGACGACTATCTTTAACCTGACTAGTAATTGCTGCAACGATAACCGAATAAATAAAACTGCCAACTGTGTGAGTTTCTCGGTTGACTTCCTCGTTTGGTCTCGAGGGGGAAACGCCAGGATGGGTTTGTTTGATGGTAGTATCAGGTTGGTTCCGAATAGGTCTTTCTTACCCCTCTCTGAAAGCCGCTAGTTGTACCGAGTCTCTATAGGTTGTTAGTGCATGCTGCCGCTGCCGCTCAGTCCACCATACCTATGTAGGCGAGGACCGCCAAATTCTAGTCTCGCCGTGTACTGGCCTCAGTACTGACGCTCCTCTTTTTCCTTTGCCCTTTGTCGGCACCCCTTTTGTTTAAGCAGGTTTTGAGATCGACGCCGTTAGCAGGGTTACCCTTCCGGCTTGGCACAGGCGTTATGGATGCCATTGGTTATTCTTGGGGCTCTTAGCCCCATTTGCATCTTGTCCGTAGTCGGACGCTCTATCGTTCAAGGTGATTTGGCTCTGTACCTTATATCGTATTTTTGACTCATGGAGTCGTCTTTGTATATATATCGCTCATGGGTCCCATCGAGGACTGTTGTGTAATGTTATTACTTCGCTTTCCACCACGAAAGTGCTGGTGCACCTTTGAATCGTTTCTATCGGGTTTGGCGGGTTTCGCTAAAACTTGCATAGGTCCGATTCGAGGTGTTCTGAGTGGTATCGAGCTCGGTTGCGATACCCACAAGTCCAAATTTCAGGATAACCTAGCTAACGGTCAAGTAGAGTGTCAAAACTATTTTTGAAAATCGGTTAGATAGTTACGGTTAGGTCTGATTTTTACTCCTTACCCTGCTATTCTCCTCTTACCTCGTGTTTTGAATCCGCTCTCGTCTCTTTCTTCGAGTCCAGAATTCTCGTGGTTGGGTTTCAATTACCTTGTGGTTTCGCTTCCTCCTTGGTAACGGTGTTCTACCATCCGTGTTCATCTTTCGAGTGATCCTTTATCGTGGTACCATTCTTTGTCCCTTGTTTGTGCTATCCGGTGTTTCCGACGCATTGACATCATCTACGCCAGATCCGGTCTGATGCGCATCACTCCTTTGTTTCCGAACCTCGCTTGTCGAGATCTTCAGTCTGATTCCGAGAATGGTTGCACGCTTTTCCACTGATTGTGCAGAGTAATAGTTTGGGTGCGTGATGGATTGGCCCCCATGCCGATTACCCCTTCTATTCGCTTTTGTACACTGAAGTGGATGAGAATGCATCGGTTCCCCCGCTCCATCGAAGATAGAGGTGGCTTTCTTTGTTGATACCTCTACCTTCGCCCTTTTGTTTCCGGAGTGTTTCCTCGACGATCACGGACAACGACCTCTTGTTAGTGGTGTCGCGAGGATCTGTATGAAGCGAGAAGATTCAGATCGCCGATCTTCCTTCCGGTACCATGAGGCGGATCTCGAGGGCGAGATCCATTGTTAGTGGTGTCGAATTGTGGCATCCCGCAAAACCACTACTAGAAAATCGCGTTGTTTTTGTGCATTGCATCATCATGACAGCATGCTCATGTCATCATGCCACATTGCATTTGAGCATCGTCATCGTCTTGTATCTGTTCGCATAAAACTATTTTCGAGAAAACCCAAATTGTTTTCGAAAACGCCCCGTCTTTTATTCAAAACTCCAAACCCGGGTCTCCGGATTATTTTGTTTTGTTGCTATTGGGTTGCAAACGGTCCAATTAAAGTAAATAAAAATATTTATTATTTTTAGTGGGGGCAGTCGAACGGGCCAAATCGACCCGAACGACCACCCCCGTACAAAACAAACGGTCCACCTCTAAATCCTATTCCTACCCAACCTATCTACCCACACCCAGCCTCCACATCACCCTGGCCAACCCCCTCTCGCCACCTCACCTTTTCCCTAGCCTCCACCACTCCCATGTTGCCACTTGGTCCACCCCCTCTCTCTCCTCTCTCTCCCCACTGGGCCACACACACACACACCACACACGCCTTGATCAACCAACACACACCCCCCCACACCTGCCAGTGGCCCCACCGACCCGCGCACCTGTCCCACAGCCTCCTCTCCCTGTCGCGTCTTCCTCCTCAGCTCCTTCCTCCCACTCGCGCCCACCTCCCTCACCTCCTGCCATCTCGCGGCCCTGCCATGTGCTGAGCTCCGCCTCGGCCTGCCTCCTCTCGGCCCCTCGCCTCCCTCGAGGGCGGCAAACGGGGATGTCTGGCGTCTCGGTCGGTGGTGATCGTGTGTGCACGGTGAGGCGGCGCGCGTGTCGTGGCGCTGGTCGAGGTGGTGCTCGGCCGCGCTCGGCATGCTCTCTGGCGGTGCAGGCGCGGCTTGTCGCGTGGTCGAGGCTTGGCAGCGCTGGGACAGGGAGTGGCGGTGGACGGTGGGCTGCCTCCCAGACATGCTGGCTAGGCTTGCTGCTGCTCCTAGCTTGCTGTCGACTATGGGGTGGCAAGAGGGTGCTCGGCTATTCACCATTAATGACAATGGCAAGCTCACAGTGGTGCTAGTGTCTGACTAATCTTCCTAGATGATCTACTGAGTTGTGTGTGAGCTAAATGGGGAACCAGTTAGGCAAGAATCACTGCTCACAATAGTGTTTGATGTTTGTTTGATTTGTGTCTGCAACCTGTTTGATGAAATGGCCGCATGAGATCAAGTTTTGAATTTTGAAATGAATTTTGGTGGGTTTGCTAGATTGGTGCTGGTGAGTCTGCAGATGCTTAGGTTTTGAAAGTTGAGCTTGTTTGAGTGGTTTTTGAATAAGTGGGATCTTCTCATATGATAAAGATTCAATTTTGAATTGTCATTTAAACTATGCATTTGAAAGTTTCTGGATGATCACAAGGTGGGCCTTGATACCTTGTTATGAGTACATTCAAGGGGTGCAAAGATCCAGAAAAGTTTCTGTTAGGTTTTGAAAGTTTGAGACCTTAATGTAGGCATGAGAGTTAAATTGGTCAAAGTGACCATTCATTTAATATATGTGTTTTGATTTACTTGTCTTTAGGAAGAGTGTGGGAAATGTTTTAGATGATGTTTATTTCACCTAAGAAACATTTTACAAGCAATGAAACAAACAAACAAGGTGGGTTTAAAAGAATTCAAA
Organism: Avena longiglumis; assembly: GCA_030063025.1. Taxonomy (NCBI): domain Eukaryota; kingdom Viridiplantae; phylum Streptophyta; class Magnoliopsida; order Poales; family Poaceae; genus Avena; species Avena longiglumis. The sequence goes on from CP125975.1 coordinate 19,503,259, forward strand.
ATCAATGCATACACATATGCATGCATTCATAATTTTATTTAGAAAAGTTTTTGTTAACCATAAATGTGAGGATTAGAATTTGATGATCCAAGTTTAGTATTTTTGGGATGTTACACCACGTGACGTCTACCTCGGTGCTGAGCTGGATGCATGCTTACAGGGATCGTGTTTTGGAACAAATACAACTTCAGGGGGCTATTTGCAAATATACATGCTAGACTGTCCGTTTCCTGGGCCCCAATATCGACGTGGCACTAGTCAACACCGGTCAAACCCGTTTAGGACCTCGCGTGAATCACTTATAAAAGATTTAGGACCTAAACGTGCAATTTCAAAGAACTAGGACCAAACTGAAGGTGCGTGGAAAGAACTGGGACCGCTGGTGCGGTTTACTCGACTGAATATGCGTGTGAGATGCTGCATTCCTGCCTACCAACTAGTAGTACTCCCTCCGACCCATATTAGTTGACTTAGATTTGAACAACTAATATGGGTCGGAGGGAGTAGTAATTTTGCACCTGGGTCTAATGAGGTGCCTACTCTTGGATCTGACTGCCTAGTTGGTACACTTTCAGTTTGCTTGTCTCTAGGTTAGTATCACAGCGCTTAACCAACTACTGGAGATGTGATACGTTTGGAGAAGCTGTGATAACATCGGGTGAAGGGTTTGTAGCAAGTAACGTGACTAACATGTTGATTCTTCAGTTAAAGAATGGGATATAAAGGGTAAATGTTTGCTAAATGCTTTTGTAAATGTTTGCCGCATTTTTTTATATTTTTTTTTTGGTTCAAATTCATATAGATACCATGGTGCCCCTGCTGGTTTATGTGGTCCGTTTGTGCATAAGGAAACATTATACCTTGTGAAACAAGAAAGTTAGCAACAAACTCGTGTTGAGTTCAAAGTTCATGCCATCTGAAATAATTGATTGTGGTTAACTCCAGGTTGAGGAAACTAGTGTAATAACACCTAATTTCAAAAATGCAAAGTCGATTTCATCATCTCAGCCAGTTTGGAGGGTCATCATTCCCTCCAAAGTTTTCTACAAGTGTTGAAGCATATGTATATACAAAGATGTATGACTGTCTCATTGCTGAGATTTTAATAAATCTATTCATTATCTTTGTTTAGGGCAATGCCCAATGCAGTCGACCTGGCTTTGCCCTTAAATTCTCAAGACTGTTGTTTTTTTGAATCTGCTACTTTCTTGCATTATGTTCATATAAGTATCTGTTTGGTATATGCATTTTATTTTATTTATCACAGGCTGATTAGCTTTGAAACTGACAGTCCAAGCTAATAAACTGACTTTTATGTTGCTGCAGGGATCATCTGACACTTCAAGTACCGATTGACCTCAGACTGGGCTGCTTGCTACAATGGCGAAGGCATCTAGCAGGAAGAGGCATCGTAAAAGAAAATCTAGCAGGAGGAATGTGAAGACTGTCATCACTGACCTCCATGACACCCTCATCATCGAGATCCTATCACGTCTTCCACCTAAATCATTGTGCTGCTGCAAGTGTGTCTCAGCTAACTGGCGCTACCTCATCTCCCACTCTGATAACTTCAAGAAGTTCCCACAGACCCTCGATGGCTTCTTCTTCGACACCAAAGACAAAGGACGCTCTCCCCAAGTAGCTCGTCATTTTGAAAATGCCAGCTGGCTCCAACAACCTCTGATTGATCCCAGTTTCTCTTTCTTGCCACCTGAGTTTGAACATGTTAGCCTGATGGACAGTTGCAATGGCCTTCTCCTCTGCTCTTGTCAAAGTCCTTTCCGCCTTTTTGTTTGCAATCCTGCTACCAAGGGTTTGGTCATGGTGCCTGACCCCGGCTCTGTTGATAAGACAAACCCCCTATGCTTGGCTTTCGACTGCGACGTTTCCTCCAAGTTCCATATATTTCAAATTGTGGGAACTGAGGAATTTAATGCGGTAGGCACAAAGATCTACTCGTCAAAAACTGGGGAATGGAGTTACAAGGAAGTTGGGTGGGACCATAGTGAAACGATTATCATTTGGAGACATGTCTTTCACCATGGCATGATGCATTACATCAGTTCTTCTGCGATATTGGCTGTAGACACGGAGGGGGTGACGAGGACAATTCCACTGCCAGATGATATATTCACGTATGATTTTGGTTATGTTGGCCAGTCCCAAGGGCATTTATACTACATGTCGAAGAGAGGGAATGTTTCCACAGTTTCAGTATGGTTTCTTGAGAACTACGATACAGATGAGTGGACACTGAAGCACCGCGTGACCCCTGAACAACTGTTGAACGCAGGAAATCGGGGTGTCTATGACTATCAATCTCAGGTCATCCAGACTGAAGCGCCGCGTATCATCTCAGGTCATCCAGACTGTAGCTGGATTTACTATGCTAATCTCCGAGAGAACTTTTTGATGGCATATGACATTGGTCGCGAGGAAGCGCATGAAGCTCATGTTTTGTGCTCTCTTGGACGAGGCAAATTGACATCGGTGTTTCCCTATGTTCCGCTGTACCAGGAAACCTTGGTTTAGTCTGCTGATATTTGGCTGAAACTGTAAGATCAGAGCTAGTAGTATTTAGTATGTAACCAGAGATAGTACTATTTAGCATTGTTGCTCTTTGATCTTCTTCAGAACCCGAAACAGCAGGCTCTCATCATTAAAAAAAAGGAAAATGAAACTATTTTCAGTGTTCATTTCAGAGTAAACCCCATCAACTTTTTCCTTTTTTTCTTTCTGAAGAAAGCCCAGGCTACAATTTTCCTTCCAAGTGGTCCGTGGCTTGCTATTCTTACCCATCTTTTTTTGTCATACACTCATACTCACCATGATGTTGTGCACATTTCGGCTGAGATGGCAGCCTGAATGAATGAACACATCTTCTGTTTCTTCAGAACCTTGCGTGCATGGCTGGGCTCCTCGCCAAGCAGTTAGCATCGCCTATCTCAACAATCCACACATTTCCTGCTCATTTGGAATTGCTGACGAGCAGGACCATTTCGTGTCGTCGCTTCTCTTCGATCGAATCATCACTTTATATAAAACGGCGGAGTGCAGTCGTGAGGAAAATAGAAACTACGTAATTGGGTGCCTTGCTCTCAAGCTTTTGACGGGATGGTTTGGTTTGGTAACTGATATAGATCCATCACAAATGGAAAGCAATGATGTGGATCCGACGATTAGCACATCAGAACTAAATCAGGCATTTACAGGTGAACTCATGGGAAGCATCTTGATAGTACAAAAATCAACTCACCCATTCATTCATGCAGGGAAAATCTAGTAATCAGGCACATATAGACCATCTAGATTAATGACATGGATTAAAAAAGGAGGAACACATGAGAATATGGCCAGAGTCAGCACATTTGGCCTAGCTATTCTTCGAACAGAAACGACGGTGCGGGGTCTCAGAGGTGACTCTTGGACAGATTCAGCTTGCCAATATAACATATCCTGATTGCTTACATATGCTTAATGCGGACATACATCAAACTACACGATGACAGATTCCTGATAATAATAATAATAATAATAGTAATACCAAGATAAGTAGTAGTACATCTAACTAGCAGATTTGCATCACCGTGGTCTTTGAACATCCTCCATCCAACTCCAGATGTGGATGCTTCTGTGGTCTTGCTTGAGACACAACATCTGGAGTTTGATGGACAATGTTCAAGAACAGATGACTCCTTGATGGCATCAAACATTAAAACATTCTTGAACACAAGCATTAGCTCACTTGAGTGAATGATGTGTAAACAGAGAATATCTTGTAATCAAGTACAGACAGAGCATCTAGATTGATGGCATGGATAAACAGAGTGAACACATGAGAATATGCCAAAAGTCAGCACAATTGGCCTAGCTATTCTTCGAAAACAAACAAGCGGTGCCAGTCTTAGAAGCCACTGTTTGGCGAAGTCAACTTGCCGACAGCATATGCTGCTTACATACATACATACATACGCTTAATGCAGACATACATCAAACTACACGACGACTAATTGTCTAATTCCTGATGATATTAATACTACCAAGGTCCGGTACTATATCTAACTAGCCGATTTGCAGCACCGTCATCTCGATCATCCTCCATCCAGCTCCAGATGTTATAGCCCAAGCAAGACCACAGAAGGAAGCCAGTTCAGATCTGCATACGTTAATTTAGCTGTTAAGAATATGGAAGCAACTGCTGTGGATGCGATACACATCTTTGCTATCCCAGTTTCTTAATAAGGAGGAAAGTGCCAAACTGTAAGAACTTGAATGAAGCAACATTATTCGTGCTTTCCAAAAATCACGCCATCTTATTGCACCTTGGAAGCAATATACACAAAAAATAGCAGTCTGTAACACGCGAGACTATGTGTTTGAAAACACAGCATCGTAAAAATAAAGAGCACTGGTTAACAGAAGACTCTTAAGGCTATTAAACATTAACTTACCAAGAATATTTGGTTTCAACGTCATTGGTTCACTTGAGTGAATGAACTGCAAATACCAAGCACGACCAATGATGTACTATATGAATTTGCAAGCCCAAAAGCCATTTTCTCTCCTAAGATATATGGAACAATAAAATACTTAGCTTTTCCAAACTAGTATGTATGTTTATTAATCTTCCGAGCCACAGATTCATCTTACTACTAAAGTTTGGAAGCAACGTACACAAAAATTAGCGGACCATGTAGACTCTATGTGCTTCGGCATGGTAAAGAGTCTCATGAACAGAAAACTCAAGGCCTTCAATCAGTAACTTACTGGTTAGGCAACACCCTTGATTTGAACAACATTAACTCAAGGCCTTCACATGCTAAGAATGACTGAAGATGTACTACATGAAGTTGATAACCAGAAAGCCATTTTTATCCTAAGGGTTCGTAACAATAAAATAATTAGCTTCCCAATCACAATGTGTTAACCATGAGTTGACTGCCTTCCCAATCACAATCAACATACCAATAATTAACCAACTTCTACGTAACAATTCAATTAGGACCAACAAAGCATGCAGCTAGTGGTAACATGAAACAAACTAATTAGGTGAGAGATTGAATACAATTTCAGACAAAAGAAGCAGTCATTTTCTCATTTACACATGGCAGCTGGCAAACTTACCCATTGATCAATCAGACGGTTCCGATAGCAATGTCGGGAAGCTAAAGTAGGGGAGTGCATGTTTGGGATTGCAGAAGAGCTCCCTCTTGCTACAGACCTTGGTGATTTCATATGTCTTGACTTCCAGCGAGTAATAATCAACATTCTTATTATTAAGGCCTTCTGGAGCGCCTCGAAAGAACAAGAATCCCTCAGCTGCACCCGCTGTGGAAATGGAGTAGTCCTCATACTGGCCAGGCAGCGGTATGATCTTCTCCAACTTCCATTCATCGGAACCATTCTGCAGAGATGTATGGTGTAGAGTAAAGGAGTCTTTCTGACCGACAAGAGAAAACATCTCAATGGCTCCTTCTCTGCCCACAACAACAGCACTCAGACGCCGATGGCCAATGCTCTGTTCTCTGAGCTGCACATGGTATCCAGTAAGGTGGACATATGAAAACCTCATAGTGCGCGTGTCCAGCACAAGGAGGTAGTCTCTCCACTCCGTTTTTGTCCAGTAGAAGTAGCCACACACACAGTCGAAGCAGGGCAAGCCACCCGGGGGAATCATGATTGGGAAATGCGGCCATGCGCCATTGGCTAGTTGTGGGAGTAGAAATGAAGACAAAGAGGACGAGCTTGGTTTCGTATCTTGCCATGCATATCACCTTGATGGGCTCGTCCTCGGTCGTGGGAGCGAGCATGGGCACGAACTCAGTGAGGCGCTCCTCCGGCCGGGCGGCGAAGTCCTCAGGTATGGTGGGAACCAGCTCGTATCTGCGGGACAAGGGGTCGCAGAGAGCGAGGTGGAAGTAGGCGGCGTTGCAGCGCTCCCGTTTGGTCCAGGTGGCGCGCGCGCCGGGGTCGTGGTCGGCGAGCTCGTTGGCGTCCATGAGGACACTGACGTCGGAGCCGTCTTCGGGGTCGCCCCACATCTGGACGAAGCGAGGGTTGAGGGAGACCCAGTCGAGGAGGACGCGGCCGTCGCGGGCGTCGCGGGGGCGCCAGCGGGGGAGTTCCTCGTCGTCGGGCAGGAAGCCGACGGGGAAGTAGGAAGCTGAAGGGGAAGCTGAAGATAAGTAGGAAGCTGAAGAAACAACGGGCGGGACGAAGGAGAAATCCTCGGCGCACGGGGCGAGGACGGCGGCGAGCGGGGCGGAGGGGTGCGGCGCCTCGGCGGGATGGAAGCCGCCCGCATCCATGAAGCCTAAGAGGGGAGGCTGGTGCAGAGAGCGGAAGCGGCGGCGAAAGGCACGGCCTTTGATGGTGCGGCGAAAGGAGGTGCACACGGCGGCGGCGCGGGCAAGTGCGGCCGGGGTTGGAAGGCGGAGGAAGATCTCCACCAGGAGGTCCTCGGGGATGGTCGCCAGTGCCGGCGAGGCCATGGCCGCCGGGGTGGAGGAAGGGGATCGGGGCTAGGGTTGGGGGGTGACTGACCAGTGGGAGGGCCGGAGGGTGGAGGAAGGGGATGTGTAGTGGGAATTCCTGTGTAGTGTACTAGCACTGAGCAGTTGGACGAATAGTCTGTCCTAGTCGTGAGTCGTGAGTCGTGAAGTCGTGAAGTCGTGACCGACCAGCTAAATTCAGAAAATGTAAACTACAAAACCATTTAAAAAGTAATTTGTACTGTATTCTATATATGTCCAAAAATTCGTATGGAATTTTCGTCAGGATAACTCGTGTTTGTGGGATGGATAGGGAAGGAAATAAACGGAACAATAACGGAGACTATCCCTGAAAAAAAACGATAGCCAAAAATTTAGAGGACTTTCTTTTTTTTTCGGGTAAAATTTAGAGGACTTTCGATCAGACTAAAAGTTGGACTTAAAATTTAAGTCCTCCAAAGGTGGCCGCGAGATTGGAATCCCAATAACTTGAAAGAATAAACATAAATTTTGATAGATTTCGACGGTTTTCAAACCAATTTCATACATAGTTTATATAATTTAACTAAAACATAGACAAAATTTAACCTAAACTTAAACTAAAGCTAATACTAGCCTCCATTCGGTGCCATTGCCGTCGAGGTTGTCGCCGCCATCAGCAGTCGCCTAGCCACTTCTTGATCTCCTTGTCGGTGTCGATGACGACTGGAGCCGATGAGGAGGACGTTGGGCGGCCGCGAGCTGAAGATGAAGACGAGGCAGCCTTTGACTGGTAGGTTCCCAGCCAGATGCGTCAGACGGTGTTTTGGTCGGTGATTTTGGCGATCCAGGTGCCCCATTCCCGTCGTCGGACGTTGTGGTAGCGCGATTGCGGTGGCGGCGGAAGGCTTACGAGGACGGCAGATCGGCGCGACCCGCCACCCCGACGGCTGGCGCTGCAGATGGAAGGTGGGGAGCAGCTGCGCAAAGATTCGACCATCTTCCGGCGTGCGGTGGCGGTGGGCGATTTGGCGGCAGCCGAGCTCGGCTGGGCGCTGGGGGATTTTTTGTCACCGCTCGGCGGTCGAGCAAATATAGGAGGGGGTGGGTGGACAAATTTTATTATCGATATCATAAATATAGGCCGCTGAGTGGTTTTAGGGTTTCGGTCTGAGACCGCTATAACCGTTAGAGGAGACAAATGGGCCTCTAAAGCTTTTTTCGGCTTGGGTGGTTAGAGATGCTCTTAGAGAGAATAAATAGTCTACTTGGGCGGCGATTGAGTATGGCCTATTAACTTCCGAAGAGAGGGGACATATGGTGGGTAGACACGGGAGCCAATATTCGAGCTTGGCGTGACATGTGGATCCCGAGGTATACTATCATGACGCCGAGGATGCAGGTACAGATGGGTTTAACATGCAGCGACTGAGGAAGCATTTCTTGCCCATTGACGTCCAAGAAATAGTTAAGATCAAGACCTCGACACGCCACGAACCATAACAAAGTCATTATGGATGGCACCCGCCGGGTATGGAGGCGGGTATGGCACCTCCATACCCGCCTCCGCCACCTCTCCCCTCCACCACCACCCGCCTCCATACCCGCCGTCGGGTCCATGTATCCACCAGACCCTCCACCCGGCGGGTACCCACGACCTGATGGGTACTCACCAAGGTGCACAAACCGGCCTCCCACCTAGTCACCAGCGGCAAATTGGCGCGCTGTTGGCCGCCTTCTTGAGCTCCCCCGCAGCTCGACGGCGAGGGCTGCACGCCGAGGAGGAAGCCAAGCCATGCCACACTCCCATGGAGCGGGATCTCCGGGAACTCCTCGATAGACGGTGGCGGTGTGGAGTTGTGGGATGTGCGTATGCTTGCTGGTGCGGTTCGTCGCCAGAGTCGCCGCCCTCTCAACCTCGAGTGCCGTCGTCAGAGTCCATCGCTTGGAGCCTTGGCGGTGGCGATGGCGGCGCGGCCTGGGCCTCCAGGGAGCGAGCGGAAGAAGAGGCATGGCGACGGGGGCAGGGCAAGTCACGACGCGGGGTGGGAGTGTTGGTTGGACGCGGGGATGTGAAATTAGGATTTAGGTTAGCTCCTTAGGGTTTCTCCTAGGCACCGACATGCGGGGTCTACATGTAACTGACGGGTCTGCGGGTTAGTGGGTTTGGGTTTACCACCTCCAGACCCGCACCCGCTAGACCCGATGGGTTTCTTTTTCAACCAAACCCTCCTCCATCTGATGCGGATACCCGTCAGGTTAACGGGTGGCGGGTACCAATTGCCATTCATAGAAGTCACACATACTCCCTCCATCACAATTTAGATTGCATATAAGATTTTAGCAAAGTCAAACTATACAATGTTTAACCAAATAGTTTAATATAACTATAAACTTATACAATTTCAAATTAATATTATTAAATTTGTTTTGAAATATATTTTCATAATATATATATTTATATTATTTTGTATACCCTTAGTTAATTTTTACAAACTTTGACTTACACGCAAAATTATGCGCATCGTAATATGGGATAGAGGGAGTAATGTAGATGGTTCCTTAATTCGCCCGTGATGGATCGGCAGGTACACGGATGGTGCTCCGTGATCCTAATAGCCAGGTTATCTATGCAGCGTGTAAGGGCATCTCCACTCGGCTACCTAAGATGCTGATTCGGACGTTAAAATTTTGTTCGGACTTCGAAAATCGTTCCAGTCATGTATCCAGGGACATGTTTTTTGCCGGATTTTTGCCAATTTCGGTCCGGACTACCCAGGCCAAACCCAGGTTTCCGGATAGCCCTGGGAACGCCGGACGCAGCGAATTGGCCGAGTGGACCAGCCTGTCAGCGACAAAAGCCGAGTCGTCGTCATCCTTCCCGCAGTTTCCCTTTCCCGCCCTCGCCGCTGAACTCGGCCTATAAAAGACGTACATCTCGCCGTCTCTCTTCACAGTCTCTCACACCACTCGCAACTCCGGCGAACTTCGGTCGTTCGCACATTTCTTCCTCCTCAACTCCGTCGAGAAGCCATGGTCGAGGGATTTCCCGGCCGACGCACGATGCCGCCGTGGGAAGCCCGGCTGCGCGCCGAACACTCGTCTCCCCTTCGGCTGGCAACTCAGCGCCGGCGGGATCCCTGTTCCGTCGGTGCCGACCGAAGAGGACATCGTCGGAGAGATCCAGTCGGCTATCGCCACCATGCAAGACCCGGATCTCGCCGAGGATCCTGGCAACCTGGTCTTCTGGAGGCGGTTCTTCGCCGACAGGCGCCTTAGGAGCTCGACCGACACGACGGACCGCCGGATTCGCCGCCGCTGGTGGAGCGTTCCAGGACGAACTCTCGCCGACGTCATGGAGCACATCCAGGCCGGCAACCACCCCCGCCTCAGCTTGTAGATGCGGCGTCCGGCATCGACCACGGCGGCGACGGTCTTTTCCTAGTTATTAAATTCGATGTAATATGTGCGTCCTTGCTCTAGTTAATGAAATCCGCCTATATTCGCATATATTTCACCGAGTTTAACCGAATTTCGCCGAACCTGAAAACTCGTACTGGGTACGCGAGTGGGAATCTCGGCGTTTCGTCCGGCTAAAAAAAGTCTGGATCTTGGCCTGTATTCGCCCAACGAGTGGGATGCTTAATGTACGGTAGGCAGCTGTTCAACTGTGCATATGCTATCGAGGCTGAGCTAGCTGCACTAGAAGAAGGGCTCAATCTGGCGTTGCATTCGCCCGTTTTCATTTCGTGAAAGTCCCCGGCAGAGGAAAGGGCTATAGGTTGGACTCCACTCAACTTGGTAGCAGAGATGGACTGCCTAGAGGCATGCGAGCTGATCAAAGAGAAGCGACCCCTAATACTTCAGCCCCGTTTGGAACAAAGGAAAAGCGATTCCTATGATGCCGTTTGGAATAAAGGAATAGTAGGAATCTAAGTTTCCTTTAAAATTCATGTGGTATAGGCTATTTCATAGGAAATTTGTAGAGAAACTAAAATGAGGTCACGCCTCATTTTTTTTCATCTTCTTGTGTGTACAATTCTTGCGGTTTTCCTGTGTGACATCCAAACGACCCCCTTGAAGTTTTTCTGAGGTTTTGGTTCCTATAGGAATCGAGCACACATGACATCTCAATTCCTATATTTTTTCTATCTATAAGTGGTGTATGTATATGCCATGTACCATGGATACTCCAGGGCTATCTATAAGTGGCACATATAGATGGTGTCGCCTTATCTATAACACATGGATATGTGATGTGTCACCGATAAGTTTTCAAAAATTCTACGCACGCCCTGGATCGTCTTTTTAGTCTTGCAAAAAATAAAAGAAAATGAAAAACACTTTAAAATTTAAAATCTTTTGACATGCAGGTAGGTAATGTGATCTAGTTTGTAGAAAAATTAACAAACATCAATCTCGAAAAAAATTCATGACATGGTAAAACGATTATAACTTTTTGCATACAATGTCGGAAAAAAATCTTTAATATATCAAAATGACGAGCACGAAATTCTACATCCGCTCGCAAGAACTTTAGGTCGTTTAGCAATTTTTTAGATTCTCAAAATTCAAAATAGATAAAAAGTTACGACAATAAGAAGCTTTTTTCCTACAAAAAAAAAGTTGGAGCCCACTTATTTGGTGCGTCCATTTTTTCCCTTCTCCTTTTCCTCCCCTTCGACGACCCTCCTTATCCTTCTCCTTCTCCTTCTCCTCCCCTTCGACGACCCTTCTCCTTTCCTTCTCCTTCTCCTCCCCTCTCTCCTTCTCCTTTGCCTTCTTCTCCTCTCATCTCCTTCTCTTCTTCTCCCATTCTCCTTCATCTCTACTTCTCCTTGTCCTCCACCTCTCCGTCCTCGAGCTCCTCCTCGACCCCCACCAAAGTCATCCTCGAGCTCCTTCCTAACCAACACGGCGCCGTCCTCATGCTCGGCCCCGAGCGCCTACTACCGGTGCGGCCACAGCCTCCCGCACCTCCCTGTGATCGTAGGTTGTGGTCGCGATGAGGCGACGACAACAAGTAGATGGTTCTCTCTCTTCGATTGCCCGACAGTGTTCGATCTCTCCAATTTGCTTGGTGGCCTCCCATGCGTGGAGGACATGGTGCTCAACTTCGCTGGCCCCCGGATGTCAATCGAGCGGGGCCGCATCATGTCGCTGCTGGCCAAGCTCACGAGGTTGCTCGTGGCGCCCATGCCGCCGACCTGGGACATCACGTGCACGCACTCCCTCCTGGAGGCCACACCTTGCCTCGAAACGCTGCACGTCGCCGATGACAACGGCCTTATGGCATGTCGGTTGCTTCCACCACAGCCATCATCGACATCTGAGTTCAAGCACCGGCATTTGTGGGAGGTGGTGGTAAGCGGCTTTGAGGGGACGCCGGCGCAGGTGCATTTCGTGATGTTCCTTAGGCGCGCATGCACCGTGCTGCGAGACATCGTGTTGCTCAAGCATGGCCACGAGGGGCTGAGCAGAAAGCCATGGTGCTGACAACAGCGATCAAGGATGATGAGACCGATGCCATTGTTTGCTCGACAACTCGAATAGTTTTCCGAGTGATCTTTTCCTCAGTTCGTTTTCATGGGCAGACATCCTTACGCTATCAATGATTGTTATGCCATTACAGACTAGTAAAATAAATCAAATGAAGAACACTATATACGATCATGTCGTGACTGTCCAACGCTATCAGTGATCCTGTGGCGTTTCATTTACGGACTGTAGAAAATCTTACAAAGGCAACACCTCTACAAACACCATTAGCAACCCCAGCTTTTCCCTACTTCGCACACTACAGGTGGTGACAGATTACGTACACTTTCAACTCTCTTCCCGCGCCAAGAAACAAACACACACACAACAAAAGAATCATATGGTTTTTACAGTGTGGAAAAAAGAACCAGCCTGCACCCCGAAAAGGTCGATATTTTGCGCTGGGACCATGTTTACATTGTCAGCGAATCAGGAAGTGAGGTTGGAGCTCCGCAGATCTTGCCACCAACATCAGGGAAGCATTCTTGGTCAGGCAGTGGGCCGATGTTACCATCATGCTCTATCTTCACCGGGTATCTGAGGAGGTGCCCTTGCAACGTTTTCATCTCCTCTGATGTGAATCTCTCCCAGTTCCCTTGAGCTATTTGGTTCACTAATCTTACACAGTCCAGACTCGAAGGTTCCTTGAAGCGGTCATCGACCATCCCAAGGTGCTCAGCCCAGAGAGAAGTCCTATACCCATATACCTGCAAGCAAAATATGGAATATGCAGCGAATTAGCTAAATACTGAAGACTACTTTTAACCAGGCCTTTGTTGTTAACCTGCAAATGAAAAGTTTTGGAGGTGGTTAAAGTCGATCGGCAAACCTGGCCATGAGGATGATCCCCCTTTTTAGACCATGAATGATGAGGTTGGTAGGCACCCATTGCAATTTCAGTATCTCTCGAACCAGCCAAAGATCTTTGATTGATGTTCGCTGAGCCCAAAATGACGTATTCGTCGTCTACAATCATCCCTTTTGCATGAACATAGATCATGAACCGCCGATATTTTTTAGCCAGGCCCTATGAATTTAAATAGGGGGATTAACACAAGTGTTAATTCATATTAAAATTCTGCAAAAGGAAAGGCTGGAACTGTGCTCATGAATTCATGATTAGTAAATCATATTTGCCAATTCTTCAGCCATATATCCACTTGTTCAGACAACAAGAGTAGGTTCAAGTAAACATTAAAGAAAAAGTGTAGTTTTTTTAAAGAAGCTCATACAAAAGAGATAAGCATCCCTTGCATTGATTCCATGGGGGCTTGAAATGTATTCCCTCTGTCCAGAAATAAGTGACTTTGATTCGTTTAGATTCGCGTGTATCTATTCGCATTTTAGGGTGTAGATACATTTGAGTCTAGACAAATCCAAGTCACTTATTTTCGGACGGAGGGAGTAGTGTAATTCTCTATATTCAGTTCCCATGTGAGCAATCTATACGTACACAAACTTTGTAACCCTGTTATGAACTTCAATTAAAATCTGGCCGTTGGGCCAAACGCCTAAAAAATATATATGTACCTTATGCATCATAAATTACAATAATCACGACCAGAATCAATCAACACATATGGCAAGCACTAAGTAATTCAGACTTTTGGTAATAAAGATCTTACCAGACAAACAGTTGTCTCAATCAACTATTGGTACTATATGGTAAGAAGAAACTTTCAAAGATATATCTCTACCTATATATACGTTAAGACCTTCATCACTAGCACCTTAGCATCTTTTTTGTTTTCCTTAGTTAAGGCAGAAATACTAATCTTACTACACAGGCATGGAGTATGTTAGACAAGCTGCTGACACGCAAGGCTTAACACTGATACAAGCGATCAATTTCACACAATGTTCTTTCTTACGAAGGAATGAAGTACACAACACATTACCGCTGCACTTTTATCTGAAGATTTGTCTGAATCAGGACTATCATTTGTTGATGGTTCTTCCCGATTGCCAAGACAGTAGAAGTTCAAGTAATCTTGAAGGTTAGCATTCTCAATATTCATGGCCTTGAGCTCTTGTGCAATAACTCTATACATCATCTCCATTGTCTGAGCCTGTGAGATAAAAGAATAAAACATTAATAATTTTGCTTTCCGACGAAGGTGAAAATACTTTATTCAAGCCTACAAGTAAGCTGTCACACTCCATTTGCAGACTTCACAAACACAATGACAAACCTACCAAATACTTCGTAAATAAATATAAATAATCATACCTCGCCCTAAAACCTCTTGCAAAATCAAGCATTAAATTATCAAGTATCAGCAGCCATCAGGCATACAACCAAGAGTGTAGATTGTAGATTTTGATGAATCGTGGGTGAAATGTTCCCAGCTGAAGAACAGAGCAGTGTCGGAAGGATGATGAAAAAGCATAGATGAGACCATGGCATCCCTGTCTCATAAGTAAGCCCCCGAGGGATCCAGGTTCCTATAGGATACTTCAGGTGCTAGTTAATGAAAAATGTTTGAATCCTTAGTGCTGTTGTAACCCCTAGTTTCATATTCAACTGAGGTGTGTTCTATTCTCGCATTTTGAAATGTGCCAGATCATGTTTTTCTGTTCTGATAAGATCTTTCAAGCTGCTTGTGGGAGCATAAGTTTGAACTCTGTAGACCGATATCATGAATAGTGGAATCCAGGGGTACCCCTCTCTTATAAAATGTGTGGAAGTGTTCCCCCAGTATAATATTCCCAGGCCCCAAATCCTGATTCAGTTACGTGTATGTAAAAGTTAAAGTTATTGTATCATCTTCCTTAGATTTTAAGTACAGGTATTATCTGCTTTTAGTGGCATGGACAATGAAGGTTTACAATTTACAAAGGGGCACAAGAAAGATACAATTTATAGTACGGTGGTGTTAATATTTCAGTACAATTAGCATTATGTTTCTGCAACTTTCAGGCTATAACGACACTACAGTGTTGCTCTATGAAATTACTGCAGCTTAGCGAAAGAACCAGAGGAGGTCACCAAAACCAAGGACAAGCATAAAATGGTGTTGAACTAAACAAAGGGAAGTGAGCATATGTTATTAATGTGTTAAAAATAGCCTACACCACGAAATATGCCAATGTGCAATCAAGAGCCAGATCTTTTCCAAGGGCAGAGACTGAAGTTGCAAGGCACAATGGGATTTCCATATATCAATATCAGATTGGTATTTCCCTTTCTTCATAAATCTTAGATTTGGGGGTTTCCTAGTAGCTGCTATAATGGTTTTACAACATAAAGCTTACCTGAAAGTAGAGAATTTCTTGCACAGAGGCTGCGGTAGGGACTCCTTCAGGCCACATTGGTATGACTACATAAACCGCAAAACGTTCACCAGCTCTAATCTTGCTTGCAATTTTGAGGGCCAGTTCCATTGGTATCAAATTGTCAGCACCTGCAACATCCTAAGGGATCAAAATTCCAGTTTGTGTAAATCACGTCGTCTCATGAACATCAATGTTGAATTTCCACAACAGTACCACCAGAAACAAAAGATGGACGAAACAAAAAACAATGTGACCTAGCTAATGAAAGTGAAAAGAGAAAAACAAATCTATGTTCTCTCTGCTCTGCATCTGCACCTGTTTTCCCCTGTTTTAGCAGCAAAAAAAGAATATGCATGCTAGCTATATACCTAACAATCAGCATGCAAAATTACAGACAGGATAAAGAAGAAGAACCCCAAACCTGAATTCACATAGGACGGCCATGCGTACGAAGAACCAAGAAAATATTGATTTTCTATATAAATGAAATGTTGCGCTGATCTGATTGCCCGGACATATGCTGTGTGGATGCTCTTATCGATTATGAGGTTCTTTCGGCACACAAGATTCTGCAGAAGTCCATTAAATGATCAAGAACTGTATACCAAAACATATTTTTGTATGGCACAGGAAAAGAGGATGGAGAATTTTACGAAAAATCAGCACCACAAACTTCAGCATAGCTATAGATTTACTGAACATTGTGAGGAGTATATTCCCAATGTTGCCACAATAGAAGTAAAAGTGAACATGGAGCAGACTAACCTGCTTTGAGGCTTCTTTGCTCTCACTAGGAAATCCTTTTAGAGAGCCCGAGTCAATTGACCGGAATACCTGAAACATTCACATATGTTAACCAGTGCCTAGAATTCACAAGTACTTAAGCAGAACTTACAAGAGCAGTGCTAAGACCTGAACATGCCAATTTTCTGGATCTTCTTCTTTTGAAACCCGCAAACTAATATGGTCATTTGGAACATTAGCCGAAGGGCTGAGTATCCATGAGATACGCTCCAGCTTTATCAGGGCATCATCTTTCCAACGAGATACTTTCCTAAATCGATCACGGAATTTGGATGCCTTTCTCCAGCGTTGCTCAAAATTTTTTAAGACATCATAAGAAGCTGGTCCATCAATCTTACAGTGCAAATCATGCCATGGTTGTCTCGGTCCTTTCGCACTTGCCTGCATCAAGGGAACATATATGATGCTAGAAAGATAAAAATTCAATGAGATATAACATGGTGTAAGAAAAGCATTGGCAGTCAGGTATTCATCCATTGCACTAATTCCTAGAAGTTTACTTTTTCAACTCCAGTTTGATGAGCATAGAGAAGTTACATAGAACATATTGGCAAAAATGAACTCACCGAAAATGTTGGGTTATGGTAATCATTTTCAAATACTGTGTCAAGATCTTTAAAAAGCCTATGTTGAGGAGTATCATAACGCCCATCACAAAGATCTAGGCCCCCAATGAAAGAAGTGACTTTCCGCTTGTTTCCCCAGGCTTGTGTATCAACCAGCACACATTTTTGGTGGTGAGTAAACAATGTCCCAACAACCTGCACGATAGAAGTTCAAGATGGCCAAATGTGGCAAAAGAGAGAGCATGAGTAGCTTGCATAATACAGAGGCCATAAGAATGAGATAATGCTTATTTAGAACTAAACATAACTGTCGCCTCCTGTGTATAAAGGTACTTTTAAAAGAAGTTGCACATTTGCTATATATGTGGCACCAACACATCATGGTAAATATTTATTTACTTGCTAAAAGGTTTATCGGTTAACCATTATTTGCCACTAATTAATAAACTACCTAAGAAACATATTGCCTGAACTTGCCTGTTGTTTGAAAATGCTCAGCTTACTGCTGGCATATCGAGGTGACAGAACACAAATGACTGAAGAATGCTTGAAAAACTTTCTCGTTTCCTCATCATGGGTTCCCATGACACCGCCCTGGAAAAGCATAGAAAGGAGTACTTACTCTTAAACATTAACACAAAGAACCCCTTAAAGGAACAAACACCAAAATGAACAGGGTGTATGAATTATGGTTGGGATGATAAACTGTGCAACCTGTTTAGTAGATTCAGAACACAGACGAAATGTGAATTAGTTTATGGCAAACTGAAAACAGAGAGAACACCACCAAGACAAATATCCAGGTTAAGAGAAATGCTGTAAGTCTAGAACAGACATCAATTCATCATTACTCCTGATTTCTCATGATGTTCATACGAATATGGAAACTACTTATGAACAAGTACTGCTTGCAATAATGAATTCGTATCTATGGAGCAACATCCAAAGAATTTCTTACATTAATAAGCGGACATCAAATGCATCAGGAAAGTTCCCAAAACTAAGCAGTAAAACTAGTACAGTAGCGGCTCACCGTTTTGATGAATAGCTTGTCATGGGACGTCTTGTCGTCCCAGACGAGCAGGCACACTCTGACACCCTCCTGCGACTTGAACTTGAGCAGCTCTCCGAGCGTGAGGTCGCCGCCCTCCGGCAGCGGCCTGGAGGAGGAGCGCTCGCGCACAAGCTTGACCTTGTCGTAGATGGACCATCCGACGATGTATATCATGTGGTGCGCCTCGAGTATGGCGTGGCAGATGTCCTCCCAGCACTGGTTGTGCTGGAAGATCTTCCCCGGCTCGAGCTCGATGTCCGGGAGGTCCCCGTCGTTGACGTGCGCGTCCTGGTAGAGCGTGACCTGGCCGCCGTGGCGGAGCGGGAAGTAGGAGTCCTGGACGCCCCGCTGCTCTGGGTCGCCGGGGATGCCGCGGCGGTACATCGGGTTGGTGGCGAGCGGGCGGAAGCGGAAGCGGAGGTGGAGCGCGGTGCGTGGCTTGTACGGCTTGCCGTTTGGCCCGATGACGGGGAACCAGCCGTCGACCTCGTCCTCGCAGGCGGCGACGACCTGGTCGGCGGGGACGGTCGCGGTCCCGATGAGCTGCGCGCCGAAGGTGTCGTTGTCCTTGACCTGGAACTCGAGCACGGCGGCGCGGTGCGCGAGCGGCACGAAGAACTGCTCCTTCCAGCGCGGCTCCTCGGTGTTGGGGATCACCGCGGTGCGCGCGACGACGGCGCCGGCGACGGAGAGCGTGACGTAGGGGTCGCTGGTGATGATCTTCCGGTGGTGGCGGCGGCCTCCGCCTTCCTCCCCGCGGTCGCCGCCGCGGTTGGCGGGGTGGGCCTGCCTGGGCGCGCAGGAGGAGGGGGTGCCGCAGGAGGCGAAGCAGCGGCGGATGTGCTCGGAGAACATGTCCATGTTGGGGAGCAGCCTCGCCTCGATGATCCACAGGTCGAGGTCCCCGTGCAGGAGGATGGGCTTTGCCGGGGAGTCGTCGCCCCCCGCCGACGACGCCATGGCCGGCGACGTGGGCGGGGGAATGGCGGCGGCGGCGGCGGCCAGCTTGGATTTGGAGGCGGGCCTCCGACGTGGGAGGCCACCGGTTTTTTGTAGTGGCTCTCCGCAACGGGCCGACGACCCCCGGTACCCGGCGGGGATTCCGGTGGGGGCGTCAGGCGAGGCGTGGCCACGCTCCCCGTAAACGGCAAAGCTGGAGGGGGAGGTGGGGGGTGAGGTGGTGGAGGATCTCGGAGTTGGCAATCTAGCCTAAAATAGTACTATGGGGTTTACTCGTCTATCTAGAAGAAAAAATTAAAGAGGGCATGGGGTTTACGTTTCCACTGCAGATCTTCTTCTTATTTTATTTTAATATAAGGCATTCGCTAACAGAGCTTTTCTTCTATACTATGAACAAACAAACAAACAAACAATCCACAGATATGTTTTGGACGGTAGGATTGGTCCCCTTTCAGGTAAGAACCCTTTGCATCCACTCCAAGGTCTCTCTTTTAGCTCAAATCAGAAAAAAGTCCAAAATGAGCATATCTAACCGATGGCGTAAAATTAATAACCGTAAAAGTTATTTACAGTAGTCTGCTCTCTCGGACAAGATAAGATTAAATTGGCATCGCAAACGAAAATGTGCCACCTGGCCCATTTTTTTAGTCTTCTTCCTCGGTCAACCTAGTTCGCCGTCCGTGTCCCTCCCCAATCCCGCGCCTCCTCCCCGCTCCCGCATGAGCCACCATCGGCCCCTGCTCCCATTCGCCGCATGAACCATCCACGTTGAACCCCACATCAACCTTCTTCTGCGTTGCTCGTAGCCGGCGACGCCTCTAGTCACGCCTCCTTCGCCGGTTCTGTCATCCTCCGTGTGCAGTGCATATGCAACTCCGACCTTTGCGATGTTCTTATCGAGGCAGTGAAACACGAGGCGGTGGACCTCGGTGCGAACCACGAACTGGTTGAGTGTGGCTCACCGAAGACGAATTTCGCGAGCCACCAAAAGAGGAAGCTACCGTGTATTTGGTCGTCTCAAGCTGGCGAGATGCACGCTGTCTGCCTGAGCAGGCTCGTATGTATGGCACCGAAAACCAGTGTTTTCTATCGACGACATGGTGCCACTAGAGTTCACCCCGCCGTGAAATTTCCGTCCGATCATCAGAATTTTCATTTAACGATACGCCAAAATACGCAACCCGGAACCAGCCGGTAGTATTCATCACGGGAGCTCGATTTCACGATCTGCATTAAGAAAAAAAAATACGGTACATCAGGGTTGTGTGGCATGTAGGGTAGATATTTTTTTTCGGTAATAACTGATGACGGTGATTTTACAGTTTTTTTTTTTTGCTCCAACTAGAATTGGCGACATCTAATTTGGATAGACCGAAAAGGGGGTAGACTTGGATTTTTTATATCCATATGTGGATCTACAGATCTCTAAATCGTTTATTTGTGGACGGAGGAGGAGGAGGAGGAGGAGGCAGCGGTTAGGTTAGGTTATTTTGTTTTCCGTTTGTGTGTGTGAGTGAGTGCGGACGAAACGGCTTTCCTCGGCGTGTGCTGGTGGAACGGAACGCAACGGTCGCATGTACGGCTCGGAAAGACCGAATCCCACACCCCCGCAGGCGCAGGCAGCGAGAGCGGTGGAGCCCCGGCCGCGAGATCCAGATCCGGAAACCCGGGCCCAGCACCCAGCGGCCATGCTCGCGCGTGGTGGGGTGGGGTGGGGTGGGGATATGCGTTGCTTGCGGGCAGGTTCACACTGAGGTACTACTACTGTAGTAGTAGTTAGGGAGGTGCCGTGCGCGGTGGGGTCCTCCAGGTCCAGGGTAGGGTGGTGAGGTGGGACGATGTGGTGGGCGGCGGGGCACGTCGCGGGCGTGGGCGTGGGCGAGGAAGAGCTGGGTGGATCGATGATGGCGTCGGCGTGCTGGGTGGCGTGGCGCCGTGCGAGGCGGGGCGGGGCGAGCCAGCCAAGCTATCGCGGCGCCAGCCCGAGAGGTAGGAGTAGGTCAACAACAAACGAAGAAACGAACGCGCGCGAGGTGGCCCTCTGCGCTGGCGCGCGTACGGCGGACGCGCCGAGCGAGAGGGATGCACGAGCTGGAGCGGCGGGTCCGGCCGTTTTTGGCGCCGGCCGGGACTCGGTGGCTGTCGACTTGTGTGCTCCCCAATTCCAAGTTCCCCAACGCTAGCGGCTGCTTGCGTGGATTTCTTTTCAGACGGAAAAAAAAGGCTGTGTGGATTGTCGGGGGACAAGAAGATTAGCAAAAGCGAGAAGAATATTACGGAGTACGTGCTTGGATCTTACTGAAGAATTTTCTTTTCGAAAGTTGCTTTCTCCAGCCGTTTTTCGAAAGTTGCTATCTCATGTGTCGTCACTGCCAACATGATTTCGATCGTCCCTTGCCGCAAGATTTCAATTCGTCGCGCGGGATGCCTTGCTGCCGTCTTCCCCAGCCGTCCCCGACCTGATTTTGCTGATTCCTAGGCCCTCTCGTCACCATGAACAACCCCTGCCTGAGCTCATCCATCGTACTTGCTATGCGCCTCCTCCTTATCTTCGTCGGGCAACACCGTTGAAGCTACGCCCCTGATTCATAATATGATAGTTCTAATTGATATATTCTACAAAATATTTTTCTTGTACGATCTACAGTAAATTATGAGACTAGATTAACATAATGTAACCATTCATTTTTTTAATTGGTTTGATATGTTTTGGTACGGAGAATTAATTCTGCGGAGATAGTGTGTGGGCATAAATTTGGTGATGCACATACTAGACTACCTTTTGGATCATGCATATATCATGTGTAAACTTTCTCTTAGACTAGGTTATACATCAATGCATGCATATATCATGTTACTTCTCATTGCCAATTGTTTGTTTTAGCAAAGATCATAACGTCTTTTATGTGCATCTAGCCTTCGAGACGGCTTGCAAGCTTCGTCGAGCTAGCTTGTCGAGCCTCGAGCCTGGGTAGAAAGGTTTGGGCTTGGCTTTGCCCAATCTTCGAGCCGAGCCAAGCTCGAGCCGAGCCGAGCTTCAAGCCTCGAGCTTTGTGTCCACCCCTACGCTGCAGGATGATTTGGTTTAGCACTTATGAAGGCAACATGTAGATGTCGACCATGAACTGGCCCTACTCGGCCGAACTATGTTGTATTGCCAATTTTATGTTGAACTATGTTTAATTCTATGTCGAACTATGTTAAATTATTGTCAAACTAGGCCGAACTTTGTAATCATATTATGCCGAACTATGCCAAAAGCTGATTGAATTTGAGCCGAATTTAGGCAAGAAAAGCCGACCTAAAAACTCGACCGGGAACGCGGGTGAAAAAGTTGGCGTTCCCTAGGCGAAAACTAGCTCCGTTCAGTGCTATTTTGGTCTGAATTTGGGCTAAGAACGTCCGACGAGTAGAGATGCTCTTAGCAAAAGCGAGAAGAATATTACGGAGTACGTTTTTTTTGTGTGGGGGGTGGGGGACTCATGCATCTTTTTCATCTAACCGCCAACCGCAGCAAAAGCAGAGGAAGGATCGGCGGGCAAAGCGTGTGCGTAACCGTGAGGCTGACGGTTAGGTCCACGGTGCGCATCTCGGGCTGTCAGCGGTAGTACAACTCACACACTTTCAGTGTCCACCCGCCCGCACGTTTAGGCAGCTCGTCGTTAGGCTGTCAGTTACCTACCGAAACATCCAGGGGTTGTCAGAAGAGGGTCCTGGCATGCCACCGAGCTTGTTCTCCCTGATGTTGACCAAAGAAATGGTGCGCACGCAGGACGCACGATCGATCGAAATATTCTTCGACCGTTTCAAGGTTGAGGCAGATGATTAAAGTGGCCAGCGCACGCGTCCGTTCCAATCCACCGGTCACCAGGATACAGCGACGCCAGGTTTGACATGACAGGATCCACAACTCATTTTTTTTCCTTGGAAAATACCGTGCGTGGCAAGCATTTTTTTTTTTTGAAACGGAGGTTTGACTCAATCTATTAATTAAGCAGAAGAAAATTGTTCAGTTCATTAACGAAAAACCGTCATGACAAAACAACATGCGGACAATATCGAACGTGCGTGGCAAGCATGATACCGCAGCAGGTCAACTGCAGGGCAGGGAGGAGGATGCGCGGTGGAGCACCAGCAGGTGTACCTGGACCTGGACCTGGACCTGGAGAATGCTAAACTAAACTAACCGCGATTGGTGGATCTCAGGCCAGGAGCAAAGGGAGCTACTATACCAGTGTTATCTTCACGACTAGGCAGCCCGCGCAGGTTTAGCTAATGAAGCAGCGTGCATAGTGATACATCCGGGATCTCTAAGTCAGACGCCCTCCATTATTTTGATGTTTTTTTTTTCACAGATGAGAGACTACGAAAGGGGCTAGAAGCCTTTCATTAAAATAAGACGGTGAAGATATAAATTTTCGCGCAGGACCTTATATGAAAGGAAACTACAACCATGTTCGTGCGCTTTACAAAATGAACCCTACAGATAAACAAGAGAAAGCAATCAGGTCCTCCTTCCAAACCGCCTCTGCAAACGTTGGGCCTCTCGATGGAGGTTGAAGATACGCCGGAACTTATCGCCGGCAAGCTCAAAGGCCTCTTGGCCAGGATAATCGATTGGCTCACTGTCTTCGATTTGGAACTGCAGAAGATGTTGGCTTCACTACTCCAGGACCAATCATCATCACTGCTGCTCGGAGGACCTTCCCTTCCAGATGCAACCTCAACAACTATGTAGACAAGATGATCCGAAGAGCAACCACAACAATTAGCCAGAATCTGTCGACACTGCTCAAGGAAACCAAGCTCCCTCCTTAGAGCTCCTGCCCGAGATGAGGAGGAGAAGCCGCAGAAGATACAGTAGCAACGAATCTAGAGTCTACAGCACCATCACCAAGAAGTAGAGGTGTTTCAAAGAAGAGCCTCTTCCCATCGCCTCCACGGCCGACCAGGAGAGGCTTCTTCACCCACACCTCGATGCAGTACCTCTCCCCCTCGCCGCCTCGGCCGGCCAGGAGAGACATCACCGCTTCCAGTCTCTGCAACCGAAGATAGTGCCTAGACTCAGGGACACACCACTTGTTGAAGGGGATCCCGCTCAGGACCGCATCCACAACATTCTACCACCGGAGGAGCTCGCCGGAGTACATACAAAGCGGCTCTCTGTCGCCATGCCGACACACAATCCCCTCCTCCCTCGCCATCATGGATGGCCGAGGAGATATGCAGAAGCCACCAGAACAACGTCGCCCCAAAAGCCGGCTTATTTGTGGAGATCTGCGGTGACCCAGCATACCACTGCATGTGTAGTACACTATAGTCGTTGACATGACATCCACAGAACACCGGTCCGTAAATATCACATCCCTCAGAGTGGTACAACAGAAACATTGCGGGTCCATATTAAAAAAGTACACACATTATTATTATTATTACAATAACGGAAGTTCAAGACTTCCAAAAGATCCAACTTACAAACCAAAATATAAAGTGTTTCAGCGGAATTTAAAAGTAACAACTCCGTCTGGGAGTTGAGCTCAACAGCTTATTCTATATAGTTCATGTTGCTCGGATCCGTTGGTTACTACTAACTAGGAGTACTTAGTTGGACTCGTTATCATCGACACCGTAGCGGATCTCGTAATCCACTCCTTCAACTTCTCCGGACAGATCAGGTTCCTCGTAGAACACATCTTCTTGGCATTCGGTTGCATACATTGGCACGTCTTCGGAATGCTTAGAGTCCAAGCAAGGGATCAAAGGAAAGAATGAGTAACAACATTACCCAACAAGTTCATTATGTGCAAGGTGGAAAGTTTGATGCTCTAACTACCACCTCGAATTATAAATCCTTGGCACTATGCAATTTTTGTAAAGCTTTCTTCAAAGATTGGTTTTATTATGAAAAACTATGACCATCAGCCTTCACAGGTTGACCAGAACTTTCATGGAGTTCCTTTCCTGCCGCGTTCGTAGCTCCTTCCCGGAACAGGGAGTAACAAGTTACAATTCTTACACTCTGCAGAGGTGCGTTACTTTACCCATGAGAGATCAACTCCTTATTGCACAACCGGGCGTACTTTCCCGTCCACAATTCCATGATGTGGGGCCCAGTAGTTGGTCCAAGCCAATCACTGCCCCCTTCGCGACCCCGCATGCCTCCATGGTGTACACCATGCCCACATATTGAATTACGACAATGGTTTGTACAAACCGTTAGATGCCAGAACTATCGTGGGACGATGAGGGTTCTCACCCGTATGCTGCATATTCTCTACGAATTACCAATTAATATGCACGCTACGAGGATAACAACCACGACCTGCACATCCAGCTTCATGCGAGAGGAAGAAGATACAGCTGACTTCTCTGTCCCATTCCAAATCTCATGGCTAACGCGTAATATACGGCGCTAGAATCACTGATGTCAGGGGTTATTAAGTCCCTAATTGATCATCATTGTTTTGCAATTAGAACCCTAAGTTCCATTGCTCTATTATATCATCACTTAGGATGATATCAATGATTTATTTATTTATGAAAATAATATTTTCTTTATAACATATATGATAACACACAATTTGCAAATATTTTGATAAAGACTCTTCAAAGGACATGAGCAAGTGATGAACTTGCCTTGTGATGGCAAGGTAGTGAAGTCTGATGCTTGCACTGGACCTTGAGCTTCTATGTCTACAAAAACATCATTATTGCCCGATAAGGACAATATTTAAAGAAGCAAAATGATTATGCAAATAATGTAATGCATTATTTATTCTATATGCATTTTCCCTATATAAGGTGCCTTTTAATAAAGCATTTATAAATATTAATTTATAATACTTATACATATATTGAATTAGTTTATTTTATTTCCTTTTTATTTGACTTTTATTGATTTAATAATTCTTTTAAATAATTATCAATTATACATTACAAATTATTATTAAATATTTATTTAGTATTTTTCAAAAATACTATAATATTAATATATAATGAAAGTGATTTTTATTTATTTTTATCATCTATCAATAATTTTGTAAAATTCCATAAGGAATATATAAATTACAAAATTCTTATAAAAATTTAAATGTCCAAAATGTTATATCTTATTTTATTTGGATAGAGTGGATTATTGTGAATCCAAAAGTATTTAATTTATAATTTTTGGACTTATATTTTATTTTCTAGAATTTATTTAATTCTAGGGGTATTTTGGTCTTTTCCTGTTTATTAAAACAGGCCTGGAATTGTTTCTGGGCTGGTTATTCTTATTGGGCCCTAGTGGCCCATTTAGTTTTAGACAAAAGGACCACCCCGAAGGTCTGGCTGACTCGGCCACTCCTCTCTCTCTCTCGAGCTTATCCTCTCCTCCTCGACCACAGTGGCCGTGATGCCACCGGCGATTCCCGCCGCTATAGGTCGGTCTGGTTGCTGCCGTGGTGTACTAGGGGGTTGTCGACGACGCCCGTTCGTTCCATCCAATTGGATTTGAGCCTGGGGCTCTCCTGCAATGGATCGATGCCACACCGAATCCCTAGGGTTTGGGGTTTGGCATGAGTTCAAGTGCTTTCGCCGTCGTCGTGGCCCCGCCTGTGGTGATGTGGTGGATTTGTGTGCTATTGTGGCTGTCATCGTGGCTGGTGCAGGTTGCAGCGCCCCCTAGGTGCTCCCTGTGCCGCCGCGGTTCGTCGGCTAATATGCTTCCTCTTCAATTTCTTCAGCGAGGACCAACGGTGAGTTTGATTCCTCCCCCCTGGTGTTTTCTGTGCTTGTTGATTCGATGCTAGAGGCTGGCAGTGTCCTCTCTGTCTATTGTCTGATTCAGTTAGGATGATTATCCAGTTAGGGTTCCTGTTATGTGATTGATCATGTACTGGATGATTTGAATCGTGTTTGGTTGATCTGTATACATTCTAAATGATTATTGGACTGAGGCTTGTTGCTTAAAATGATAGATGATGTTTCTAGTGGCTTACTAAATGATTTGATGCTTAGATCACATCTGATTCAGATGATGTAATTGTTTGGGAAGCATGCTTGGTTAAGCTAATGATCTGATAGCTTTCCACTTTTTATTTGATTCATAGTCATGATGATGATAAGATACATCTACTGTCTTAGTGTTGTTAGCTTGGGAATTAGCATGTGGTTTGAGATCATCAGTGAAGTGTATCATAGGCATCTCCTAGTTATGATTCCTGTGTTAACAGGAAGATGATTAGTTAGTTGATTGTCTGAATCTATGATGATTTACTGTCTTTCCTGATTCATATTGGACTGTCCTTGTGACACCATCATGGTATGGCACACAAGAATAACTCTAATCCATTGATTGGGTTGTTTGATACTTAATGACAAAGTTGGCTTTGAGAGATAAACATAGATGTTTATTTTTTGAATTCTCTAAGATCAATGATGTTGGTCTGAGGCTTAGGGATTTAGATTTTATCTAATTGGTTCATCTAGATAGTCCTGGTAGTTGTACCAGTTATTCTTGATTGAATCAAAGCTTGGAAAAATGATAGTGAGCTTGATCATGTTATGGATCCTAAGGATTTGTTCCTAAGGTGCTACCCTTCCTTTAGGGATGTGCCTAGAAATAGATCATAGGTATATGCATGATTGAATTTGTAAAATATAGTTGGACAACTAGAGCAAGGATGTTGCTCTGAGCTCTGGTTGGATCCTGGTATTGTGCTATTTGCCTTTAGAGTTTTAAAAATCCCTATGATGGATTCACCCCACTTGGGGTGTTTTCTGAGGTTTTGTTTTATAAAAACACACATGTTTCTCTTTGAATAAGATGATTAGATCATGTGAAGGTTTTATGAAAATCACCACAAAATCTGATGATGGTGTAGTAAGTTGGTGATGATGATCTTGATCTGGTTTTGCTGGACTCATGTGCTTGATCTTGAGCTGACCCTGCTCCTCCTAGCTCCTGGGCTTGATCTTGCTATCCACCTGATCCATCCCCCTCCTTATGTCACCATCCTGGTGATGTTTGATTGATCCTTAGTTGGTTTGATTGTTGGCTGTGGTGCTTGGTTTAGCTGTTGTCTACACTGGTTGTTCTTGTGTGCTATGCAGTGGAGTGATGCACTAGTGCCTCCCACGGCTGTGCTTGTGGTTTTGTGAGATTGGGCTGTGCTTGTGAGGTCGACAGCACACCATATGCATGAAGGGTTTCGCGGCATAGTAAATCAAAATTTTCTACGGATGCGAACAGAGGGAAAGCCAAGATCTAATCTAGGAGATGCAATCAACGAGAGAGATTGGATTAGATCTTCATACCCTTGAAGATTCGCACAGCGGAACGTTCGTCGGAACGTGGGTGATGTAGTCGTGCTCGCTTCTCCTCCTCGCGATCCGATCCGATCTAGCACCACAAGTGGCGGTGCCTCCGTGAGATGCACACGTGCAGCACCTCGACGTCTCCTCCTTCCTCGGACCAACGAGTATGGTGGAGATAGATTGGATCTACAACACGGCGTGGTGTATATGGTGGAGAATTTCTGCTGCAGGCTTCGCCTACAAGCAGTCGGGAGGGAGAGGAAGCGGCGGGGCTACTAGGGCTTGGAGGGAGGTGTGTGTGGGGAGGAGGCGCACCACCCCTCTATATATAGAGGGGGGGCGGCCAGCCCTTGCCCCTCCTCCAAGCCTATATCTAGTTTAAACAATTTAAACTCTCCCTTATCTAGAAATCCTATCTCTAGTTTAAACGATTTAAACTCTCCCTTATCTAGAAATCCTATCTCTAGTTTAAACGAGTTTAAACTTATCCAGGATCGGCTGGGCCCTATGGGGCCTTGTGCCCTGGCCCAATGCGTGAGACACTCCCTCATAGGCCCATGCCCCTCCCGGAAGGTGGGTCCACGTTGGTCCCCTTAGGAAGGTTCTAGAAGCTTAGGCAATACCGATTAACACGGAACAATTAGAACTCCAAAAACTGCACTTGCCTTATATGAATCTTATTCTCCGGACCATTCGGAACCTCTCGTGATATCCCGGATCCCATCCGAGACTCGAACAAAAATTCATAAACCAATTATCCAATCTATCCTAGCGTCAAGACACGTTAAGTGTGTGACCTGCGGTTCGAGAATATGCGACATGATCTTCTATCAATAATCAACGGGTGCAGGCACCCATATTGACTCCCACATTCATCGATGATCATATCGGATGAACCACGATGCGAGATTCAATCAATCCCATATATATATTCCCTTCGTCTCGCGATATTTTACTTGCGAGATTTGATCGTCGCACCGTCATACCTAGTTCAATCTCGTTCACGGAAGTACTTTACTCGTTCGTAATCCGATATCACTTTGTGATTAACTCCTTAACCACATGCTTGCAAGCGGTGTTGATATCGATTACCGATTGGGCCCAAGTATATCTCTCGACTTGGGAGGGACAAATTCCATCTCGATACATACAACCCAACAGATACTTTCCGATCACCGAGAGACACCTTTATGATCACCCTCTCATAGGATGACGTTTGATGACCTCAAAGCTTTCTTCCGGTCAGGAGTTGCATTATCTCATGGTCTAAGGAATACAATATTTGACATAGGAAAAGCTTCAAAGAAGGCGAACACGATGACACGATCTAATTGCTCTGCTTTGTTTGGGTCTATCCACCATATCATTCTCCCAATGATATGATCTCATTATCAATTGACAACTCATGTCTATGGTTAGGAAACCTTAACCATCATTGATCAATGAGCTAGTCCATAGAGGCGTACTAGGGACACGGTGTTGTTCACAAACCACACAAGTATTAAAGTTTCCGCTTAATACAATTCTAGCATGGAACATAAACTTTATCATGAACAAGAATTATAATAATAACATTTTTATTATTGCCTATAGGGCATAATTCCAACAATGCATGCTGGTGTGTGTCCTGCTTGTGTGCCTGCTATGCACTTGTGGATATGTTCAGAATCTGGATATTTACTTTTATCTGGTTACTTTCATCTGTCTGGTGATTTTGCCCCTCTTGGCTGTCATTTGACTTCTGGCTTTAAATTTATGAAAGATGAATTCTTTCATATTGGTGAAACTTGCCCCTTTTATAAATGTCTCAATGATGAATTTGTCAAGTGCACTTCACTGACATGTCTGAGAAAAATAATACTAACACTAACCTTCTTTTGTTTTTATTTAGTCTTTGTTTTGCAGGTACAAAGATAAAGATGAAGATTTAGTTTAGATTTAGATATAGGATAGTTAGTAAATATTCCAATGTAATTTTCTTATTCTTTTGTAATTTTCTTTTATTATTCTTGTAATCTTTATTTTATTCAATTGTAATAAAGATTATATTATTATTAATAAAGAATATTCCTATTCTTTGTATATTTACTTTTGTAAGTTATGTGGATGATTCAAATAAGTTATAGTTTTATAACTTGATTATATATACTGATGATAAGAAATAAACTTTATATTCGTTTCTTTGGGTAGAATTCAAGTTGTAATATTTATCTCTTATAATTGAATTAAGATTCAAAACTTATATCTAATTTATTTGAATTATAATTCAAACACTCAAGTCTAATATTTCAAATTCATTTGAAAACACATAACTCCTTAAGATCATCTCAAATTTTATAACAATCATCCTTTAAGACTAAACCTAATCTCAAAGTATGAAAGAAACATTGATCACTTAGATTTTTTTTATTTGGCAAAAAATTTGCCCACATTTTCACAGATGAATGCATGCAACAATCCATATTCCTAAATCTACCATTCGTTAGTGCCTAAATGCTGGGATGTTACAAGATCCCTACCACCTGCTCCACCACAGGAGGCAGCCACCACCGCGGCGACGAACAGGTGCAGGCTGCTCCAGATCTCGCCGAAAAAGACTGGAGCCTTACTCCAACTACACGGGACAGAGCCCGAGCCTACAACTACCTACAAGCGGCCGACGGCTCTCCCCATCCCTCCAGTGGCAAGGCCAGAAGAGGGAGGCGTCGGAGATGGAGGGGCGACTCTCAAGGAGAGAGAACGGAAGAGCAGGAGGAAGGGGAAAAGAAAACGCGTGTTAGGGATTCAACAAAGGTAGTAGATCCATTATTATTTTGATGTGTGCCCACCTTTTTGCTTGTAGTAGCTTTATGCTGATGGATGCTGCACATTCGACAGGGACAAGTGTAGGAGAAGAGAAAGAGCACTGAAAAACCTAAGTGTAAGAACAAGTGAGCAAATCTGAGGAATCCTATTCTTATTCTTCTTCTGGCTGCTGCAATCAACCAGGCCAACGCGATTGGCTGCCCCTATCATATCATACGTTAAAAGCAAGCAAGTCTTCTCTCCACTCCGCCGGCCCTTTTCCAACTTAAATGGGACAGCTGCTCACAGATCTATCGTCCATCCATCTGAGCAGGGCGACATCAACAATGTAGCATGGCGGAAAGTTCAGGCAACGCGAAGACGGCAGAGATTTAGACGAAAAAAAAAAACAGACAGCAGCTACAAACACCTACGTGCCATGGACTTGATCGACATACTCCATGTTATAGTCCGTCGTCCCGAAACACATGTGCCATCATCGAGCGAGTCTGATCCAATCCACCGCTCACGAGAATGATTAGGGATGGGAAAGGATCGCTAACCAACACCCGCACCGCTTCGACCCTTAGGCACTTGAAAGTCTGTTAGCGCTAATCTTGATTAGTAGATTCAGTTAGAGTTATGGATGCGTGTTTGTTAGTACTGCTGCATGCATGTATCGTGTGGTGTGTACGTGTCCAGATCTAACTAGGTTTCTTAGTTAGGTAAGTGCCATGTAGGTGATCAGTACTAGCTCGGTTAGGATTTTGTTTCGGTGTCAGTTCAAACTAGGTTTTTCTTGTCCATGTAGGTTTAGTGTAGGTTTAACATTAGTCATCAGGTCGGCTTGTAAGTTGCACCCCATGGTTAGGTTTAGCGTGCATATATAAGCAATGATAGACCGTGAGTTTTGTAACAGTGTAAGATATTGAAAAAAATAAAGAAATAAGACGGGGCACGATACGTGACCTTGGCCATAAGATTTTTTTGAGTGTTCTTGTTTGTCTAGTTTGATGTAGTCGATCTGTGGGCAAATTCCAACAGAGTCCACCCTCCCCTCCCGGGCCCCTCCCATGCCTCCCTCGCCGGACTAGCCGGTGAGTGGCGGCGGGAGGTTGGCGCCGGCGTAGTTTTAGGTTGTAGTAGTAGTAGTAGTGGTGGTAGATGTAGTGTTTGTCCTCGTGCTGTGTGTGGGCGTCTTGCCCTGAAGAATAAGCTTCTAGGTCCTCGCAGCTGGATCTGGATTTGCTTTCTCCCATGGCTCCTTGCGGTGGTACTCCGGTGGCGGAGTCGGTGGCTGCGGGGGGTGATATGGAGAACTTCTTTGCCAATAAAGCCGTGGGGTGTATATGCTATCTCTAGATGCGGGAGCCCCGCCTCGTTTTTCCTATCCTGGCCGGCCGTGGCGGTGAGAAGGAGGGTCGCTGTGCGGAGTCGCGTCTCGAGGCTTAGAGTTGGTTTTGTACTAGTCGTCGGATTCGCTCCGTCTGCATCTTCTTTGGTTTCCCTTCCTCATCTCGGGCAGGAGCTCTGAGGAAGGAACTCGGTTTCCTCGAGCAGATTCAGCGGATCCTGGTGGTGAGTTGTCGCTGTTCTTCGATCTCTTTTTGTCTTCTTGAGCACAGAGGTGGTGACTAGAAGGGGGGGAGATCTGAGGAGCGGTGGTGATGATCGACCAAGGAGTTGCGAAGCCACTTTCTGCTGCAGTTCCAAATCGGAAGCAAGATGCCACCCGATTATCCTGGCCAAATCGAGGCTTTCAAGCTCACCGGTGAAGAATCCCGGAGCTTCTTCAACCTCCATCGCTTGACCATCAGATGCAGAGGCGGATTGGAAGAAGGACCCGATGGCTTTCTCCTAGATAATTTTAGGGTCCTTTTTGTAGAAAGCGCGTGGATCTAGTTGCAATTTCAGCTTTTTTAGGGTCCACGGGCAATTCAGTTACTGAATCATCCACGGGCAATTCAGTTGGACAGGAACCAGTAGGGACGACCCCTGAATCCCTGATGCCAGACCAAAGAAATGGTGCGCACGCACGATCGAAATATTCTTCGACCGTTTCAAGGTTCATTCAGGCAGATGATTAAAGTGGCCAGCGCACGCGTCCGTTCCAATCCACCTCTCACCAGAATACGTACAGCGACGCCACCGCTATGTTTGACAATGACATGATCCAATCAGCCCAGGACCCACAACAGCTCCTATTCATTTTCTTTTTTGCAAAATCCCGTGCGTGGCAAGCATGATACCGCAGCAGGTCAACTGCGAGGCCAGCATTCTTAAACTAACTAACTAACTAACTATAACCGCGATCGGTGGATCTCCTGGCCACCAGCGCCCGCCCGCCCGCCCGCAGGTTTAGCTTCCCTACTGATTATAAGCAGCGTGCATAGTGATTCAATCAGCAGCTTCAAGTCAGAAGCTCCATTATTCCGATGTGTGCGCGGCGCGGCCCACCTTTTTTTGCTTCTAGCTTTACGCTGATGCTGCACACACATTGGACAGGGACAAAGGGCGAAGATATGCTATAAACCTCTGAAAAAACAAGTGTTGAGATCTGACGAATCGTATTCTTGATTCTTCTGATGCAATCAATCAGGCCTACGTGATTGGCTGCCCCTATCATTCATCCGTGAAAAGCAAAAAAAAAGTAGTCTTTTCTGGTTCATGTGTAAAGTCGAAGGTGAAAGATTGTGTCACACGCCACGGGTTTCCGTTTTCGTCTACTAGCGCGGACGAAATAAAAGCATCTCCACTCGTTAGGCGTATCTGCGCAAGCCAAATTTTGGTAGGACGAATTGTTTTCGTGTGGATGCGTCAGGTTTTTTCACTGCGTCTGGCGAGTTCCAAGTTAAACTTAATTCACTTAAACTCGGCGAAATATGGACGAATATATGCGGAATTTCATTAAAATAGGCAAGGAGGCACATAGTACATCGGAATTTATAACTACAAAAGACCGCCGCCGTGGTCGACGCCGGACGCCGCAACTACAGACCGAGGCGGGGTTGTTGCCGGCCTCGATGTGCGCCATGACTCCGGCCAGAGTCCGCCTTGGAACGCTCCACCAGCGGCGGCGGTAAGCCATGTTGTTACGCGGCGGCGGCGGCGGCGAGCCCGGCGGTCCGTCGTGTCGGGCGAATTCCTCGAGGCGTCTGTCGGCGAAAAACTGCCTCCAGAAGACCAGGTTGTCCTGATCCTCGGCGAGATCTGGGTCTTGCATGGCGGCGATTGCAGCCTGGGTCTCTCCGGCGAGGTCCTCTCCGTCCGGCACCGGCAGAACGGGGATCCCGCCGGCGCTGGGTTTCCAGCCTAGGAGGAGACAAGTGTCTGGCGGGGCCGTATAGCTCGCCTCCCGAAGCAGCCGGGCTTCCCAAGACGACAGCGTGCGTCGGCCCGCAGCCATAGTTCGCCGGAGTTGAGGAGGAAGAAAGGTGTGGACGTCCGAAGTTCGCTGGAGTTGTGGTGGTGTGAGGAACTGTGAAGAGAGACGGCGAGATGTACGACTCTTATAGGTCGGAAGAATGGCGGGAGGGGTGTAGCGGCGAGGGTGGGAAAAGGAAAACGGCGGGAAGGATGGCGGCGGGTCGGCTTCTGTAACTGACAAGCTGATCCATCGCCGAATTCTCTTCGTCCGGCGTCCCTACGGCGTACCCGGAATCCTGGGTTCGGCCTGGATAGTCCGGATTTTAGCAAAATTAATCCAAATCCGGCCGAAAAGAGGTCACTGGGTACGCGACTGGGCCAATTTTTGGCGTCCGGACCAAAATTCGGCATCTGGATCGGCCTCCTGGGTAAGCGAGTGGAGATGCTCTAAGATTGAGGGGAAAATAAGATTGTGTTGTTTATTTTCTCCACTCCGCCGCCCTTTCCATCTTAAATGGGACAGCTGCTGACAGATGTATCGTCCATCGCAGCAGAGCGACATCAACAATGTGGCAACCCGAAGAAGACGGCAGAGTTCAGACAAAAAGAACAAGACAGCATCTACAACACACGTGTCATGGACTTGATCCATACACATGTAGTATAGTCCGTCGTCCCCAAACACATGCTGTGCCATCTTCGATCAGACAAAGTGGTTCGATCTTCAAAATGCACAGAAACATCCTTTTCAATAAATAAATAAAAAGTACCACAGAAACTAGACCCATGACTGCAAACCACACACGAAACAAAAATGGTATACCAACACACGCGAGCGTACGGCCTTAACTCCAGCCTTCCGAGGAGCACGCTGACGCTGAGCATGAAACCCCAGAGAGCAGCATCGTCTGCTCCGTCCTCCACCAACGCTAGCTCACCGGAGCCGTCTCTCGTCGGCCAAGCACTCAGCGACGCGAAACCAACGTCGCATCATGTCGTGATCCGGGATTAGATAAATGGATGGTGGTGGTGGATCTTGCCTTTAGACGTGCGCAGTTTGGTCTCGCAAAATCAGGACGCACACGTCGTGCCCGGATACTTGAATAATCGAGTTTTTTTTTTAGATTATAATCGACTTTTTTAGGATGTTCGGTTTGCAGCCAATACAAATAGCTAAGCGTGCTAATTTTTTTAAAATAATACATTTTTAAATTAATTTCACGAATAATACATAGAATTGGTAATTTTACAATCTAGCGTGGCCTGGAGGAATTAACTCCCGACCAGTACCTTTCAGGGGTTGAACTCTCGACCAGTCCAGTCGGAGGTTGAACCCACGACCAGTTGGTAACTAGGCCTAGCTTTTCACTGCAAGATTCCAGTCGGGACACAACTGGTCGAGGCCTCAAACCCCGACTGGACTGGTCGGGAGTTAATCCCCCGAGGCCACGCTAGATTTTACATTCTTCAAATTTGAGTATTATTCAAAGAATTTAATAAATAATTTGTATTATTTAACTTTTTTTACTTGGATGGCCATGGCTACCAATTTGAGGTGATAATTCAAGAACTCGTCAGCCGCGTACAAACTTATCTAGTAACAGAATTTAACTTGCAAAGTGTGATCCCATGGTTAAAAACAATAGATTAGGCCATGATGGTTAGAGCAAGTACTCCCAGGGCTGGCCCATAGGGCGGGGCAGAGGGGCGCTCGTCATGGTCCCCCATGGTCTAGGAGCCCTGTCCCATGACTTATCTATATCCATATTTGTCTAATATACTTTTGAGTTCAACAATGTACAATAATTCTTGAAAATATAAATAGTTGTCTAAAAAAGAAAATACAGATGGTTTCAGCTATAGCCTATTATGACTCTACTCTTACTCATATTTCTCAAAATATGCTCTAACATTATCAAATAACTTTTACTTGATGACATGATTTTGTTGGTCTCTCCAAATGTGAAGAATAACACCGGTCCTCACATTCCTTTACAAGTTTCTGAGTATATTTATCAATCGCGTAGCTATATTATTCTGGAACCAACTCTCCACTGATTCCCAACAATTCTACTTGCCCCATCTTATATGTTTGAGAAACTATTCCATCTTCTTACTAATGCAGTGCCTAATATATTTACTCATCAACTCATTTTTTGCATAGGCATATGTATACATGTAGAAATTGATAAATAACTATCATGATATATAGTTTGATCGATCAATAGAAATAAGTGGTTTCGAATGTCTTCGCTTATATTTCAAAGATCATGGATCTATCAAATGTATAGATTATTTAATTTGCTATTGCATTACAATAATTTCTCATACAAAATACTAATATTTTGAAGTCTTTTAAGTGTGAACAAGTGGCGAAGGTTGCATGCATCGTTGAGACGCCTAAGATTTGTTGGCCTATATTGTGAACCGCACGAGCCCAACACAACTTAACGAATGTTGTTTGAGTTTTTTTGAAAAGAAGGTCGACACCCCAACCTCTGCGTTGAAGAAATGCATATGGCCCCTATTATAAATAGGAATGCTCATGTGTGTTGCTACGGGTTTAAAAAAGACTCACTATGTTTTCAAAATCGCCTGTCTAACTTATTTAATGTTAGCAACTCATGTTTTAAGTAATCAGAAGAGTTTAGTATACGATGTAAATATAGGTCTGAA
Source organism: Avena longiglumis (assembly GCA_030063025.1). NCBI lineage: Eukaryota > Viridiplantae > Streptophyta > Magnoliopsida > Poales > Poaceae > Avena > Avena longiglumis. The sequence continues at coordinate 19,540,050 of CP125975.1, forward strand.
AAAAAGTTGGGATCGACATCTTGGACATGACTCTTCTCCAAAAAAAAATCTTGGACATGACTCCCATGAGGTACTGATACTATTGTGCAACTAAAACTCTTAAACCAGTACTGCATATAAGATTTTGTTGCACTGTTATCAAGATATGATGCAGTTCAGAATCAGTATACCACCCATTCGCAAAAAAAAAGCATACCACCAAATGGTTGTGGCTTCTGAATTTTTACGATGTAGATACAATAGGCAACAGCTAGCATCACATCCATCGCAAGGGATTCGGTATTTTTTTTATTGTAAAACAGTAGGTTCCGGCTGAGCGAAAAAATGTGCAGAGGCACTGCCCTCCTGCTTGTGCAAGCTACCTGCAGCACTTAGCTCTTGGGGATTCTGTACTTCAACAGAGAAGCCAACACCTTGGTTGTCGACGGAGATAGCTGGGCTCAGCCGGAAAATTGGTCTCCACACGGTCGATACTCTCAGCGGGTTCTAACAGTACAAGTGTATCTTTTAGACACATCTACTCCAAAATATGCATAGGCATCCTCTCATCTGTCATTTTCTTTGGACAAATAGTTCTGCAAGTAGCCAAACAATAATTGAATTATATATTTACAAATAGTTCTGCAAGTACACACAAGCATCCCTTGATATTTTTTGTGTGTGTACCAATGTTGTTTTATCCTTGAAACATGCCGTTGAGTTGTAATGGGAGAAAAAGAAAACAAATTTTGGTCGAAAAACGATCCAAATTTTGGCCCAAACTCGATCGACCCCATAAATCTAGCCACAATTCACCCTTTCGTCCAAATATTGAATGCTGCTGATCTACTCTTTTGTACTTTTATTGTTATTTTGTTTTTATTTAATAAACTATTTCAGACTCCATTTTTAGATTATATTTTTCAGGCTATGGAGAAATTAGCATCTGAAAATCATTTCTTTTTCTCGATGTGTCCGCCGGAGTAACTAATACTAACCGCTAAGAATGATCTATTTGATCAAAGTTGATGGCAATTGGATAGGGGTTCGAAGATTTTGCTCACCATAACACTAAATCGATCTGACTAACCGAAGACCAGGGGCGGAGCCAGGGGGGCTAGCAGGGGCTAGACCCCCCTAACCATCGGCTCCCCTCAATATATAGGTGCAGATTTTAGTAGTAAACTAATAGCGTCATAGGATGAATTAATACTAAGCCCAAATTTAATTGATTTGTCGTGCTTCTCTATATCGAAAGTCAAATGTAGCCAATGAATTCGTTTTATTAATCAACCGTAGTAACATGTCCCAATATTCTTCGTTTGTGTAACTAGACCTAATAGCTAGCATCATATGCAATCATTCAGATCAATTAACTGGATGCCTGCCACCATTGCTCGCTCCTACTCAGTAGCTAGACGCCATGTGATGCCGCGGCCGCGGCGCCATGCTAGTCAGCCATGTCGTTTGGCAGTTTCTACCTTTATTAATCATGCTGCAACGCCAATGTTGTGCCATCGAGTACAAGAACCAATCTTCCTCACTTTGATTAAAGGTACCAAATCGTTATTATTTTGTCAGTAGATTGCATAACCTATAGTCTAATTGATTAATTTACAAAAAATATGCGTTTTTTGTTTAATGTTTGCTCGGTGATGACGACAACTTAATAATTGGAAAATAATAATAGGAAGATCAGCTGCAATGGAATTATCACTCGTAGAGATAAAGTTGATCCAATATAAACTAATCTTTTGTTTTGTATTGTCTAAGATTTAGAGCTATATATTAATATCAGTTCTATGCCGATACTTTGATATACTGTTATGTTTTTTATTCAAACAGTTCTTCCAACACAAAATGATAGATAGTTGATGTCTTCATGAGAAAAAAAATCTTGTATATGATTATCAGTATCTTCACCCCCCCCCCCCCCCTCAATGTCAAATCCTGGCTCCGCCCCTGCCGAAGACACCGCAGCAATAATCGGTGAACAGATTCAACTCAGTATCAATATATCCTCTCAGTGATTGGTACGAGGTGGTACATAATTTTGATTGATTTGGAGCTTCATTCAATATCTGAATGTTCTTTGAACAGTAACTGAATCTGAAATTCTGAAAAGGTGGTTGGGTCGGGGCAGAGGAAGCACCGCAGTCGTCCTCGTGACTATCTAGATACAACAGATCGAAAGAGAAGCTATGGGAGGTGGAGAGTGTTGGAATTATGCCCTAGAGGCAATAATAAAGATGTTATTATTATAATTCTTGTTCATGATAAAGTTTATATTCCATGCTAGAATTGTATTAAGCGGAAACTTTAATACTTGTGTGGTTTGTGAATAACACCGTGTCCTATGCGCCTCTAAGGACTAGCTCATTGATCAATGATGGTTAAGGTTTCCTAACCATAGACATGAGTTGTCAATTGATAATGAGATCATATCATTGGGAGAATGATATGATGGACAGACCCAAACTAAGCGAAGCAATTAGATCGTTTCATCGTGTTCATCTTTGCGAAGCTTTTCCTATGTCAAATATTGTATTCCTTAGACCATGAGATAATGCAACTCCCTGGTACCGGAAGAAAGCTTTAAGGTCATCAAACATCATCCTATGAGAGGGTGATCATAAAGGTGTCTCTCAGGTGATCGGAAAGTATCTGTTGGGTTGTATGTATCGAGATGGAATTTGTCCCTCCCAAGTCGGAGAGATATACTTCGGGCCCACTCGGTAATCGATATCAACACCGCTTGCAAGCATGTGGTTAAGGAGTTAATCACAAAGTGATATCGGATTACGGAACGAGTAAAGTACTTGCCGTGAACGAGATTGAACTAGGTATGGATGCAAGCGATCGAATCTCGGGCAAGTAAAATATCGCGAGACGAAGGGAATATATATATGGGATTGATTGAATCCGGCATCGTGGTTCATCCGATATGATCATCAATGAATGTGTGAGTCAATATGGGTGCCTGACCCGCTGTTGATTATTGATAGAAGATCATGCGCATATTCTCGAACCAGCAGGTCACACACTTAACGTGTCTTGGCGCTAGGATAGATTGGATAATTGGTTTATGAATTTTTGTTGAGTCTCGGATGGGATCCGGATATCACGAGAGGTTCGGAATGGTCCGAATAAGATTCATATAAGGCGGTGCAGTTTTGGAGTTGAATTGTTCCGGGTTAATCGGTATTGTCAGGAAGCTTCTAGAACCTTCCGGAAGGGGACCAACGTGGCCCCACCTTCGGGAGGGGCATGGGCCTATGAGGGAGTGTCCTGGACGCATTGGGCCAGGGGCACAAGGCCCCATAGGGCCCAGCCGATTCTAGAGAGATTTGACTCGTTTAAATCTCGGGATAGAATTTCTAGATAAGGGAGAGTTTAAATCGTTTAAACTAGAGATAGGATTTCTAGATAAGGGGGAGTTTAAATTGTTTAAACTAGAGATAGGCTTGGAGGAGGGGCAAGGGTTGGCCGACCCCCCTCTATATATAGAGGGGTGGTGCGCCCCCTCCCCCCCCACACACACCTTCCTCCAAGCCCTAGCAGCCTCGCTACCTTCCTCTCTCCCTCCCGACTGTTTGTAGGCGAAGCCCTGCAGTAGAAATTCTCCACCATATACACCATGCCGTCGTGTTGTAGATCCAATCTATCTCTCCACCATACTTGCTGGTCCGAGGAAGGAGGAGACGTCTGTAGGGGTTCGTAGCATGGAAAACAAAATTTTCTATCGCATACAAACAAACAAGCCAAGATCTATCTACTAGATTGTAGCAACGAGTCGATAGAGGAACTCACCCTCGAAGATTCCAAAGCGGTTAACGAGGCGATTCGTGGGTGATGTAGTCGTACACTTCCGATCTCAAGATCGCGTGAGACGATCCTTCCGGCGCTGCGTTCGGCGCTTCATCGGTCACTGCGATTTTCGACGAAGACCTTCCTCTCCTTGTTCCAAGTGACGGAGGTTGTAGCACTCTCCTCGCGATTCCGGCAGCACAACGGCGTGGTACCGGAAGTAGAGGGGAGATCCCGCAGGGCTTCGCCTTAAGCCGGAGCGAGTATGGTGGATTATGAGAGAGAGGCTTATTAGTGGTCTAGAGATTAGACACACCAATTAGAAGGCTCTAAACCGCAGGCTAAAGCAATTAGAAGCTCTAAACCAGAACGGCTCTAAACCGGAGATTAGAGGTAGGAACTTGTGTGTGTCTAGGAGGAGCCCTGCCCCTCCTTTTATGGGAGGGGGGTCTTGGCGCAGGAGGGAGGAGTCCCTCCCAACTCGGCCTAGGGCTGGGCGCCCGCTGGAGGAGTCCAACTCCTCCTCCGGTTGGTTCCAACTCCTCTTGCTTGTTTCCCACAGTTTCCTGCTTTCCCACAGTTTCTGTTTTAGCCGTTTGACTTTCAAGCGCCAATTTGACTTTCATGTTTTTGGAACAGCAAGAACACTTAGTACATGATGCAATCATTCCAATATGTAATGACACATTCATGTACCCCTTCCCCCCCGGAGTGCCGAACAATCCGGAACCTTCTAGAACATTCCCGATGAAAACACCGGAATCATTCCCGAACTCCGAAACGGGACTTTCCTTATATGAATCTTATTCTCCGGACCATTCCGGATCACCTCGTGATATCCCGGATCCCATCCGAGACTACGAACAACATTCGGTCTCTTTCTCATAATATCATAACTACTCAAACAACGTCGAATCCTTAAGTGTGTCTCCCTACGGTTCGTGAATTATGCGGACATGATCGAGACACTTCTCCGAACAATAAACAATAGAGGAATCTGTAAATTCATATGGCTCCCACATATTTCTACGATTACTTTGCGATCGAATGAACCACTTACATACGATACCAATTTCCCTTTGTCTCACGATAGTTTACTTATCCGAGGTTATGATCGTCGGTATCTCTGCATACCTAGTTCAACCTCGTTCGATAAGTACTCTTTTCGTTCCGTGATATGTGATCCCTTGTGACCAAGTCACATGCTTGCAAGCTAATTGGATGACATTCCACCGAGAGCCCAGTATATCTATCATCATGAGGATGGACAAATCCCACTCTTGATCCATGTGTTTCAACCAATACTTTCCGAACACTTAATGCCACCTTTATAGCCACCCGATTCGGTGTGGTGTTTGATGTCATCAAAGCATCCATCCGGTAAAGGTGATATGCATGATCTCATGGTCGAAGGAATTAGGTTACTATGTATCAGAAAGCATATAGCAATTGAACTATTGAAATGACTTGATCTTTATGCTACGCTTATCTATAGGAGTATGTCCATCACATCATTCTCCTAATGATATGATCCTGTTGTTAATAACATCTCTATGTTCATGATCAGGAAACCATGATCATATATTAACCAACAAGCTAGTTTAACAAGAGGCTTTACTAGGGACTCTTATTTTAGTTTACAAATCACACAAGTATTAATGTTTCCGGTTAATACAATTATAGCATGGTATGTAAACATTTATCATAAGTGTGAAGATATGATAATAACCACTTTATTATTGCCTCTTGGGCATATCTCCAACAACGTCGAGGTGCTGCATGTGTGCATCTCACGGAGGCACCGCCACTTGTGGTGCTAGATCGGATCGGATCGCGAGGAGGAGAAGCGAGTACGACTACATCACCCACGTTAACGAGCGTTCCGTGTCTTGAATCTTCAAGGGTATGAAGATCTAATCCAATCTCTCTCGTTGTTTGCATCTCCTAGATTAGATCTTGGCTTTCCTAGAGTCAATAATCTAGTTTCAAACCTTTGTGTATTCAACACCTATGGCTTTACGGTGTTGTATGTACACGATTGCTAGTGGTCAACTGATCTCCGGATCTGACACTTCCAGGTCCGTGTGTAATTGCATGTCTTTGCGTCTTCACGCATCACTCATTCTCTAATGAGATGGCTTTGTATAAATTTGGTCTTTCGGTGTGACCTTTAGTTCTTTGGGGTTAAAACATGTTGATAATATTGTCGCACAATATATCTTCATAGTATTATCCCACTGTGAACTACACCTAGTTTGATAACAAACTACTTGACACAAATGCCCTCCTTTGCTTGCTAAAATAGCAGTCATATACTTAGCCTTTTGTTGTAGTATCTGTCACAATGTCTTAACTTTGGAACTCATCCAAATCCATTATGGAACTTACTTTCCATTATATTGTGCCACCCTTAATTTAGATTGAGATAAACTTAATTTGCACTTTGTGACAAAACTAGTATCAATGTAGTACTTCTACAATGAACTAACCATCTATTTGTCACTTCTACAAACAATATATTCTTAGTTCTTCCAAAAGATCATAAGAATATCCTTACTATTGTCCAATGATCATCTTATGAATCATTCTGGTATATGCTCATAACATTTAGAGCATAGGACATATCTGGATTTGTACACATCACGCATGATTGATATAAATACTCTTTGTGATCAAGTATCAATCTATACTTGAATTTTGTTTCACTTGCCAAATGTCAACACACTTGAATATATCATCAACATTGAACTTGTTCAATCCTTTACATCTTGACAAGAACCTCTCTTATAGTTTCTATATTGAACTCATTCAATATCTTGTCTATGTACTGGCACAACCATATTAGCGTCTCGATGCCAAATATTTGGGTTTTGCATAAGTCTGTCAGCGGTATGAAATTCTTAATTGTGTTAATAAAAGATACATTATTTCCAATCAACAATATGTCTTCCACATAATGTATTAGAAACATGTCTTAGCGCTCCCACTTAATTTCTTGCAAATGCAAGCATCTTCATTGTCTCGATGAAATTAAACTCTTTTAACGGTTTCATCATAGTGAAGATTCCAACTCCGCTATGGTTACTTTAACCATTGAAGTTCGATATGCTTTTAGCATCCTTTGAATTAACAAAACCCTATGGACCGTGTTATGCACATGTCCTAGGTAATGATTCTATTAGAAGAACTTGTTTTGTTTATTCTACTACCATATAACAAAATTATATGTAGTGGTTGCTACATTAATCCGTCTAGACTAAATATCACTATGAAAGATCAAATCTTATCATAGTCAACATTTGAACATTGTTGTGAACTCTTTCCCAACATGTCGACTATTTCATAGATGTAAAACATCCATGTCTATTTCTTTATAGATCCAAACACAACTGTAAGGTCTTACACCTTTCTTGAGGGTCCTTCAAGTTCAAAACTTGATTTTCGTGTATGGAACTATCACGGATTTTATGGCTTTCAAGCCATTAGACGAGTCGGGCCCATCATCGCTTCTTTGCATGTAGTCGGTTCATTATTCTTAAATAATGATTCAACCCTCAAATCTTGGTATTTGATTGTTTACCCGACCTACTTGTTTCAATAGGAACTTAGATCTCCGTGACCACAACCTTTTGAGGCACGTGAGCCATGAGCATTGTTGCTGCCTCCGAAACACTTTTCGGTCTTGCGACTTCTGCACATATAGCTAAGGTTCTTTCAACCTTATCAAAGTTCTATTGTCCTCCCACTTAACTTTTCACGAAAAATTCCTTCTTAAAGAAACTTGACGTTCTAAGCGACAAACACTTTTGTCTCCGGTGTTATGGAGAAATACTTAACAAAGACAGATTCATCCGACTTTGGTTGCAAACATCTTTCTTATGTATAGCATACCAATGTTTAAGAAAGGACTACTTGGGTTTTATCCCAAACCATAACCTTATATGGTGTCATTTCAACGGATTATGATGAAGCTCTTTTCGGTGAAAAGGTAATCTCTAAAGCTTTTAATGTTTAAAAATATAATGGCGGTTTATGAATTACACCTTGATCTTACCATGTCAAACAAGGTTTAATTACATATCTCGAACACTCCATACTCTTATGGTGTTTCGGGAAAATGCAAATCCACGGAACGATTCCTTTAAATCTTAGGTATTATGCTAAACTTGTAAATCAAATATCTTCCTTTATGATCTTATCATAAACTATTTATATTCTTGTTACAATGATTTTGCACTTCATCTTGAAAGTCCTTGAACCTTTCAAATGTTTCACACTTCATCCTTATTAAGTAAATATTCATATATTCACTCAAATTTTCGGAGAAAGCACATGAAGTTGAAATCCATCGCTCTTGACTATACATAATGGACTTCATACAACAATATGTACAAGTTCCAATAAGCTAGTCTATCGTTCCCTTTTGGCCTATGAACGAAGTTTTAATTATCTCTAGGAAAGTTTCACAAGTCATTTGATCAAAATCAAATAGACTCCAAAATTCCATCCATATGGATTTTCTTCATGTTTTCTTTCCAATATAATTTAAACGGCGATGTCACTTCCTAAGTGATCTTTCAATCAATTTGTCTTTCGACATCTTTAGCACTAGTTTTATGGATGTGATATCTCCAGCGAGATTTGCAAATCATCCATCTTTTATAGATTATGGCAATTATTTGAACAACCCTTTTGTTCTCATAATACGATAAAACAAATCTTGAAGGCAAGCTTTGATGTTTAACGAGCAACACAATAACCCTTTATTTTGTTCTCGATGAACATCATCACATATTCTTTTGCTAGTTACTTAGGCCAGTAGTTCATGAATTACATTGTTTTGTATGACGAGTCATACCAACAAATTCATTATCAAATACTTAAGAACCACATTGTTTAATAAGCAAAGAATATAGCCATAACATGTATATCATATATATACTTAAATTGAACAATTCTAATCTTTTCTTTTACGCCATATATTTATGAGATTCTTTTCAAGATTTCCTTTTACATTTGAAAGAATCTATCAATATCAATAGTGGAGTCATACATATGACACATAGTCCAAAGCGTGTATAGTTAAATACCAATGTCTTTGGACTTGCAGCTTGAAGTAGATCACCATCATAAAATGTTTGGTGTTCTTTCAAATTCCTTTATTTAGTAATCTCTTGGTGTAGTAAACATTTTACCTACATCAAATATTCATCCTTATCATGGAATCGTCCATGATCAAACTACTTTTAGCTTGTAACGGTGAATCGCAAGTATAATGTTGCTCTCCAAAACCTCTTGGAGGATTAGGACAACTAGTGTCTCCAACCTTTTGCAAATTCTCATCAAATATGAGAACATGACTTTTGCCATATTATACTATATCATGTTGTAACCAATACTTTGTTTCAGATATCACAATATCTTCCACATATCATGGTTTCTGAAACAAAGCTTTCAGATCCTAGATAACCTTGATATTAAGAGAATCCTTTGAATATCAAGAATCATGGAGACAAACATGATACTTATATACTAACACTTGGAATTGTTACTCTTGATTTAATACTAATTATTAAACTTCATGGAGTAACCGGAACTTACTGAAAGTTTGCAATAGGACTTTTAAATTTTAGATTAACACTTAAAACAATACGATACCAGTTAAGTAAAGTATCTAACCAGAATTCTATAGTTCTATCATCTCAATTATAACTAAGCGCAAGGTGGTAAACGGATGCCAATGACTACAACAACTATGCAAATTCACTTTGATTTAGTTTATGATAAATTGAGTTCTAATTAATAATTAAATTAATCTTGGTGAACTCCCACTCAAAACAATATCCCTCACATTGTTTTAGTGATCACACGAACCAAATCCACCACATCAAAACCGATCATCACGAGAGTTGATATAGCTTCAATGGCGAACAATCAACATGTTCATCATATCTACTATATGACTCATGCTCTACCTTTCGGTAATCCGTGTTCTTGAGGCCATGTCTGTACATGCTAGGCTCGTCAAGATCAAACCTTAGTTTCCGCATGAGCAAATCTGGCTTGCTCACATTGTATACACTTGTAGAATCTAACACACCCGATCATCACGTGGTGCTTCGAAACAACAAGCTTTAGCAACGGTGCTAACTAAGGGTGAACACTTTATGACTTGAAATTCATGTGCATGAGGGATCATCTTATAATGCTACCGTCGTCTACTAAGCAATACAAGATGCATAAAGGATTAACATCACATGCAATTCATAATATGTGATATGATATGGCCTTTCTTCTTTGTGCTTCCGATCTCCATCTTCAAGCACGAACATGATCTCCATCATCACCGACATTGCATCAAGGTCAATGATGCTTCTCCATGGTTGTCGTCCACCGGCTTTAACTATTACAACTACTTTGAATAGACACGCGGGTCTTAACAGAATTTAATGACAACCATATGGCTCCTGCCGGTTGCCAACTTACAATAAGGAACATTGCATACATCATATATAATCACAATCATGGCCACATCACATCACAGCACACCCCTGCAAAATAAAGTTAGACGCCTCTACTTTCTTTGCATATTTTACGTGGTTTGGGGCTTTCAATAAGTGTCGTTCTAACTTACGAACAAGAACCACAACATTGATACTAGTATTGTCAATCACCCGTTGTAAATTGAATCTTAACTATGCTAGGAGAAACAGGCACCCGCAAAGCCACTTATGCAATACAAGTTGCATGTCAAGTGTGGAGCAAGTCTCATGAACGATGTCATGTAAGGTTAGCCCGGGCCGCTTCATCCCAACATACCGCAAGATGCAAAGTACACAAGAAGCAATCGACAATAAAAGCATCAACGGCCACAATGATCATTGTGTTCTACTCGTGCAACAGATCTACATATAGACACGGCTCTGATACCATTGTAGGGGTTCGTAGCATGGAAAAAAAAATTTTCTATCGCATACAAACAAACAAGCCAAGATCTATCTACTAGATTGTAGCAACGAGTCGATAGAGGAACTCACCCTCGAAGATTCCAAAGCGGTTAACGAGGCGATTCTCGTGGGTGATGTAGTCGTACACTTCCGATCTCAAGATCGTGAGCGATCCTTCCGGCTGCGTTCGGCAGCGCTTCCCGATCGGTCACACGTTCGGTACTCGGCGAAGACCTTCCTCTCCCTTGTTCCAAAGAAAACGGAGGTTGTAGCACTCTCCTCGCGATTCCTGTGGCGTGAGGTACCTAAGTAGAGGAGATCCATGAGCCGCCTTAAGCGGAGCGAGTATGGTGGATTATGAGAGAGAGGCTTATTAGTGGTCTAGAGATTAGACACACCAATTAGAAGGCTCTAAACCGCAGGCTAAAGCAATTAGAAGCTCTAAACGAGCGGCTCTAAACCGGAGATTAGAGGTAGGAACTTGTGTGTCTAGGAGGCCTGCCCCTCCTTTTATGGGAGGGGGTCTTGGCGCCAGGGGAGGAGTCCCTCCCCAACTCGGCCTAGGGCTGGGCGCCGGCTGGAGGTCAACTCCTCCTCAGTTGGTTCCAACTCCTCTTGCTTGTTTCCCACAGTTTCTGTTCCCACAGTTTCTGTTTTAGCCGTTTGACTTTCAAACCGCCAATTTGACTTTCATGTTTTTGGACAGCAAGAACACTTAGTACATGATGCAATCATTCCAATATGTAATGACACATTCATGTACCCTTCCCCGGAGTCTTGGGACAATCCGGAACCTTCTAGAACATTCCCGATGAAAACACGGAATCATTCCCGAACTCAAAGCGGGACTTTCCTTATATGAATCTTATTCTCCGGACCATTCCGGATCACCTCGTGATATCCCGGATCCCATCCGAGACTCCGAACAACATTCGGTCTCTTTCTCATAATATCATAACTACTCAAACAACGTCGAATCCTTAAGTGTGTCTCCCTACGGTTCGTGAATTATGCGGACATGATCGAGACACTTCTCCGAACAATAACCAATAGAGGAATCTGGAAATTCATATGGCTCCCACATATTTCTACGATTACTTTGCGATCGAATGAACCACTTACATACGATACCAATTTCCCTTTGTCTCACGATAGTTTACTTATCCGAGGTTATGATCGTCGGTATCTCTGCATACCTAGTTCAACCTCGTTACTGATAAGTACTCTTTTCTCGTTCCCGTGATATGTGATCCCTTGTGACCAAGTCACATGCTTGCAAGCTAATTGGATGACATTCCACCGAGAGGGCCCAGAGTATATCTATCCGTCATGAGGATGGACAAATCCCACTCTTGATCCATGTGTTTCAACCAATACTTTCCGAACACTTAATGCCACCTTTATAGCCACCCAGTTACGGTGTGGTGTTTGATGTCATCAAAGCATCCATCCGGTAAAGGTGATATGCATGATCTCATGGTCGAAGGAATTAGGTTACTATGTATCAGAAAGCATATAGCAATTGAACTATTGAAATGACTTGATCTTTATGCTACGCTTATCTATAGGAGTATGTCCATCACATCATTTTCCTAATGATATGATCCTGTTGTTAATAACATCTCTATGTTCATGATCAGGAAACCATGATCATATATTAACCAACAAGCTAGTTTAACAAGAGGCTTTACTAGGGACTCTTATTTTAGTTTACAAATCACACAAGTATTAATGTTAGTTAATACAATTATAGCATGGTATGTAAACATTTATCATAAGTGTGAAGATATGATAATAACCACTTTATTATTGCCTCTTGGGCATATCTCCAACAACGCCGAGGTGTCTTGCATGTGTGCATCTCACGGAGGCACCGCCACTTGTGGTGCTAGATCGGATCGGATCGCGAGGAGGAGAAGAGTACGACTACATCACCCACGTTAACGAGCGTTCATTGCGAATCTTCAAGGGTATGAAGATCTAATCCAATCTCTCTCGTTGTTTGCATCTCCTAGATTAGATCTTGGCTTTCCTTCATTCGCTCCGTAGAAAATTTTGATTTACTATGCGAAACCCTTGATGGTATCGAGCTAGATCTATGCGTAGATGTGTTTCACGAGTAGAACGCAACATGGTTGTTGCGGCGTTGATGTTTTCTGTTGCAAGCCTCTTGTTTGTGTTCTTCTTATGGCGGATAGTGAGATTGAAGCGGTCCAGGCCAACCTTACGCGACGTCATGCTCGCGACCTGACGTTGCGTGTGGCTTGTACCACACATGCGGCTGGTGGTTGTCTGTTTCTCTCACTATAGTTGTCATGGGATTAACACCGGAGTTTGGCAACCATAATATCACCGTTGTGGCTTTCCGTAGGTAAGAATCGTTCTTAGCATCTACTCCCATAAGACACGTAAAACATGCAACAACAAAGTAGAGGCGTCTAACTTGTTTTTGTAGGGAGTGTTTTCTGTGATGTGGTATGGCCCAAGATGTGATTTGTATATTGTATGCGATGATCATGTTTTGTAATGTTTCACGACTTGCATGTCGATGAGTACACAACCGGCAGGAGCCATATGGTTGTCTTTATAATTGTGTATGACCTGCGAGTCAACTTCTTATACGCCATGTAATAGCTTTACTTTATCGCTAAGTAGTTAGCAATAGTTGTAGTTGCTATTCGTGGTGGAGGCAATCATGGTGGAGTGATGGAGATCATGCCGGAACGCACAAGATGGAGATCATTGCGCGAAGATTGGCTATACCATGTCACATAAAGTTATATGCATGTGACGTTTATCCCTTTATGTATCTTATTATGCTGAGATCGCGACGGTAGCATTATAAGATGATTCCTCACTTAAAGATCAAGATAAAAACTGTGTTCTCCCCAAGTATGCACCGTTGCGAAAGTTCGTCGTTTCCAAGCATCACGTGATGATCGGGTGCTATAGACTCTACGCTCACATACAACGGGTGCAAGCCAGTTTTGCACACGCGGAAATACTTGGGTCTAACTTGACGAGCCTAGCATGTACAGACATGGCCTCGGAACACAAGAACCGAAAGGTTAAGCATGAGTCATATGAATGATATGATCACTACAAGGAATCTGGCTATATATGACCCTCCATTTTCGTCACAGAATCGTCATAGTAGTCCGTTTATGACGATTCTATGACGATTTTTAGATCGTCGAAAGCTGGGCGTCGCAAATGAACTATAACGACGTTTTTATAAAAATCGTCATAATACTCTATGACGATAATGGATCGTCATAAGCGTTATGACGATCCAAAATCGTCATGAGCAAACTGGCCTGGCCAGGTCAGATCCCACGTGGCCGATCCAACGTGGCAAAGAATCAGCCCGGTCCATTTCAAAATTTATATGGGCCAAGCCCAACAATTCAGTCCATTAAGATTTTCCTATCAATTCGTTCTTTGCATGGGCCAAGCCTAACATTTTGCCCTTTTATTTTAGGGCCATGGCCTTTTTACTATCCAACTCTTTTTATTTGAACCATTTTCCGTGAATTGTAAACTACTCCAGACCAATATTTTTTCAGGCCGTGGCCTTTTAACAGCCCAAGAGTAGTATTTGGATGAACACAAAATCATTACACAAATAATATTTCGTTAAGCATAGCTCAAATCACATTCAATAATGGTAACCAAAATTGTAACATATATTACAATCAGAGACATAATTCACACAAAATATATTACAATCAGAGACATAATTCACATATTACAAACATTCCATAGTCCAAATCACCCATGGCCACATAAATATGAATATTAAATCTTGGCTAAGTATTAAGCCTTGCTTTTCCATCTTGACTGGAGCTCATGTAAAAGAGAGGAAATTTGGTTATGCCTATGGCTATCAATGACTTTCTTTACCTATTCATGGAAATGGAGGATATTAGTGTAGTTCATATCGACTTCAAGAATATGATAACAGAGTCTCGGAATGAATACAAAATGAACAAGAGGACATGGCACAATATCGATTACATCCGCCATGACCACTAAATCTCTATATCCCAAGTGCATGTTTGATATCAACAGCTCATAGGTGTTCTGGAGAAGACAATTCAATGGAAACCTATTTTACAATAGGAGAGCTACCATACCCAGATCCAAGCTTATTGTTGACTCTTTTACAATGTACTTGTTGCAAACCTAACTAATCTTTGTCAACAACATAATGACAATTGACATGATGCAGTAAACTATGAATGTGCTTCAAGCAACAAGTGCAGATCTGGTTCTCTAAACAAAACAAACTATATCAAGAAGTGCAACAAGCACTTATGATTAGACAGTGGCAGAAATATTAATCAAGTTAACTCGAGCAAGATAACAGTAACTATATATGTAAAGCAAATAAATTTTACTAATTTTTGTCACACGATACATGCATCAAGCATCCGTAATAAAGCATCGACACATATCTATTTAAGAGGACAAGTAGATACGACTTCGTGTTGATTCGGTGGATGTGGCGTAGTTAAAGATATGGTCTACATTGTTGTCGAACAACTTGAAAGGTTCGAAGTTGTTACAACTATAGAAAAGGTATTGTTCTGACATAAGGCACCTTGAACATATAAATGTTTCATGTAAATGTGTCATCTAAACACGCATGAGGTACTAGATACTAAAAGCAAACAAACACCATACCACCTATTCAATGGATTTAGTGATAGAATTCAATGACACCATACCAAGCATCTGGCTGACAACACATATGACAGTACTTAATTATCTTATCAGTACTAATTGCCTACTTCCAGCAATATTGAAAATAGACCATGCTCATAACTCAGCAATCGGGTGACTAGTGAATGTGACTTGTAGAGTGTCTTTAGTATTACAGATGCATACAACAGACCTAGATTGGAATCAACCTAGTGCAAAGCATACAACACTATCTTTGTCGGCGATTGACACCAACAACCGAACCCATTAGATCGCAACTAGTAGAACTTGACCATATTCTACATAATTCATCTAATTAGACATGTAGGATAACAGCAAGTCAAAGAATAAGCTAATTTAGCAAGGTGAACATCAGGTAAACAAGATTCTGCTTATCAACTACTAGTCCCAATCAACAATACTAACTACTAAAACAACCATTAACTCAACCAGAAAATCACAAAACGCTGGAAGCGAATCTAGATAAACTTGCTTGATGAACATATTTCATACCAATCAACCACAGTTCCACTCACCATGAATCTTCAAAACAGAAATAAAGAAATTCTACAGAATTTCAAACCTCCATGGTGAGGAACAGCTTCACAAAATTTTGTGTCAGCAACCCAAGTGACTTCTCCTTCCTATGATCTGAAAATAAAACAACCAAAATTCTAAGCCTGACTTGACAAAATATGTGACTGAAGACACCAACATTAAAATAGATAAGCAGCTATACCAAATCTAAGCCGGCAGCGAGGTGCATCAGGCTTGTCAGAAGGATTGTCAACAGTCTGGCTCAGCTTTTCACTCACAGTGTCTCCCTCGGGATCACCCAACTTATCATCGTCTTCGTCATCGGACATATTTACAACATCAAATGGAGAACAGAATAGTCAGGAACTACATTCTGCACCAATAGTACTTTGATAGTTTCAAAGACAAGATGCAGAGTAACAAATCATACATTGGCAGTAGAGTGCTCCTCCACCGGCAGAGGAACGGGCAGACTTCTCTTAATGCCCTCTCCTGGTGAGCAAATAAAGGGAGACAATGGAGATGCTTGAGATGGATTGGATTGGTTGTTCTTGGTTGAATTATGTCATGGGAAATGCAGATGCAAACCTTGAGTTCTCGCAGCGCCATTGGGACCCCTGCGAAGCCTATCCGGGAGTATCGGTTCTTGGCCTTCCTCACAAGGATCTTCAGTTCTCACACGGGATTATAAGAAGTAGAAGTTAAAACCCCATCGATGAAGATGGACCAAGAGGTCGTCTATACAAGAGAACAGGCAAAAGAATAAACAAGAAAGAAAACAAGAACTGACCCCGATGCTCTCAAGCATGTTGACAATGTCGTAGATCCGTCGCCTCTCGACGCAGAGGCGCTTGGCCACGTCGTCTAGGCCGATGGACTCCACGTCGTCCCGGTGTACAAGCCCACGAAGCTGCGAGGCAGATCAAGAATTTGGTAAGGAAAGGGGAAAACGCGGATCTCCGGAATGCGCTAGGGCCGCAGCGGATCTCACTCACTTGGAGCAGAGGAGACCCAGTGGAACTGTGGATCCAGGAAGTAGCCGTCAAGGACGTCCTCGGGATCGAGCAGGGACATGGTCACTGGGACGCGCAGCTAGCAGTGTGGATCCCCCACTATCGCTCCATGCCTTTAACGAGGTGGCGATTAAGTTAGAGCACTAGATGAAAAAAAATACAGAAAAAAATCCGAGGCTAGTTAATCAATTCGAACACACCGTGCCGATGTCGCCGGTGTTGATGAGGAACGAGATGAGGAGGGGATCGATGGGGGACAAACTCATTTGGAGGGAAAGAGTGCGAGGGAAGAGAGCATGATGGCTGCGACGGGAGAGGGTTGGCGATGGGGTGAGAAGAACAGAGGAGTTGGCGGCGGGGATAGAGGCGGACGGAGGTGTAGGGAAGAGAGAATCGGCGGCGGCTTGGATTGGATCAGGCGAGCCGAGATGGGCGCGTTGTGGCGGCGGGGAGAGATGGGTGCGCGCGATGGGTTAGGGTTAGATAAGGTTCCAGGTGTGCGCACGATGGGTGCCAGGTCATCGATCCACAACAGGTGTCCACAAATCATCATCTGATCCGTTCATTTTGATCACATCCAACGGTCGATATTGCCCTTCGCTTTTATCTCTATCTGTCTAGCGGTTATGACGATTTTGTCCACAGAAATAACGACGTTTTTTAGTTACATCGTCATAGTTTAATAAGGTTTTCTCCCTACCAAATGGCTCATGACGATCTGGTACAGAATCGTCATAACTCTATGACGATTTTGTCCACAGTCACTATCAAAAGGTCATAGGTTGACACATTTCTTGTAGTGGATCGACACTTTGTTGTCCACCATTGAAACCACATCTCTTCTCGTGATGATCGGATTAGGTGTGGTGAATTTGGATCGTGTTCACTAAACAACTTGAGGGATGTTGAATTTAGTGGGAGTTCATCTAGTAATCTGATTAAGTTGAACTATTTATCATGAACATAGTCTAAATTGTACTTGCAAATACTGTAGATCCAATGGCCAAGTCCAACTTCAACTTCAACGTTTTTGCTGAGAAAGAAAAGCTTAGAAACAATGGGTCTAACTTCACCAATTGGTTTCGCAATCTAAGAATCATTCGTCATGACAAAAGGACTATGTCCTTGAGAAAGCGTTAGGTAACCCCCTACGCAAGCTAGGGTACCGATGAGAAAGCTGTCATCGATCAAGAAAGATGATTATGGTGTGATTAAGAGCACCATGTTGTTTGCTATGGAACCGGATCTTCAAAATCGTTTTGAAACCTATCCGGGCCCTTTGAGATTCTCGAGGAGCGAAAACCATGTTTGAGACTCAAGCCCGCTCGAGAGATATGAGATCTCGAGAAGTTCTTTAAGCGCAAGATGGAGGAAGGGAGTTCCGTTAGTGAGCACGCCATAAAGATGTCGGGCTACACTCAACGCCTTGAGCAACCGGAATGCATGATTCGGAGGAGCTCAAGATTGTGGTTCTGCAATCACTCCTCCCGCTACAAAAGTTTTGTAGTGACTCATAATCGATTGGTTCCATCGATACGATCACCGAGCTCTTCGCAAAGTCAAGGCTGCGAAGTGGACATCAAGAAGGATAATCATGTGTTGATGGTCAACAAGCCCTCCTTTAAGAAAGGTAAGGAGCAAAGAAGCCCTTCAAGAAGGCGGCGGCAATGCCCTGCCGAGAAGAAGCTCGTCCGGTCCCAAGCCGGACCGAGTGCTTCTATTGCAAGGACAAGGGTCCTTTGAAGCATATGTCCAAGTACTTAGCGGACAAGAAGGCACCATCAAAGGTATATTTGATATACATGTTATTGATGTTTTCCTTACTAGCCCTCGTTGTAGTGCACAGGTATTTGATACCGGTTCGTTGCTAATATTTGTAACTCAAAGCAGGAGCTACGGAATGAGCGGCTTGCGAGGGATGAGGTGACGATGCGCGTTGGCAACGGATCAAGAGTTGATGTGATGGCCGTCGGCACGCTCTCCTTAGTTTTACCTTCGGGATTAGTTTTAAACCTTAATAAATGTTTATTATGTGCCTGCGTTGAGCATGAACATTATTTCCGGATCATGTTTATTGCAAGACGGTTATTCATTTAAATCGGAGAATAATGGTTGTTCTATTTATATGAGTAACATATTTTATGGTCATGCACCTCTTGTGAATGGTTTATTTCTTCTAAATCTCGAAAGGGATGAAACACACATCCATAACATTGAGGCTAAGAGATGCAAAGTAGATAGTGATAATACTACTTATTTGTGGCACTGTCGTCTAGGTCATATTGGTGTAAAGCGCATGAAGAAACTCCATTCTGATGGACTTTTGGAGTCTCTTGATTTTGAATCATTTGACACATGCGAACCATGCCCCATGGGCAAGATGATCAAAACCCCGTTCTCCGGTATGATGGAGCGAGCAACGGACTTGTTGGAAATCATACATACCGATGTATGCAGACCGATGAGTGTTTCGATGCGCGGTGGATATCGCTATTTTCTCACTTTTACCGATGACTTAAGTAGATATGGGTATATCTATTTAATGAAACATAAATCTAAAACATTTGAAAAGTTCAAGGAATTTCAGAATGAAGTGGAGAACCATCGTAACAGAAAGATTAAGTTTCTACGATCCGATCGTGGGGGCGAATATTTGAGTTATGATTTTCTCACGCATCTTAAAGCAAGTGGAATCGTTTCACAACTCACGCCACCGGAACACCACAGTACAATGGTGTGTACGAGCGGAATCGAACCCTATTAGATATGGTCCGATCAATGATGTCTCTTCTTGATTTGCGTTATCATTTTGGGGTTATGCATTAGAAACCGCTGCATTCACTTTAAATAGGGCTCCATCTAAATCCGTTGAGACGACACCGTATGAACTGTGGTTTGGTGCTAAACCTAAGTTGTCGTTTCTTAAAGTTTGGGGATGCGAAGCTTACGTCAAGAAGTTGATGCCGGACAAGCTCGAACCCAAAGCGGAAAAATGCGTCTTCATAGGATACCCTAAGGAAACCATTGGGTATACCTTTTATCACAGAAGGCAAAGTGTTTGTCATGAAGAACGGTTCCTTTCTTGAGAAGGAGTTTCTCTCGAAAGAAGTGAGTGGGAGGAAAGTAGAGCTAGACGAGGTTATTGAACCTTCTCTTGAATTGGAGTAGCGCAGACCTGAAATTGTTCCAAAGGCTTCGCACCAACAATAGAGGAAGCTAATGACAAGGATCATGAAGCTTGGACGATGTCTCTTGAACGTCGCAGGTCGACAAGGTCGCATGCCCCTCCTGAGTGGTACGGCAACCCTGTCTTGACTGTTTTGTTGGTAGAAGACAGTGAACCTACGAACTATGAGGAAGCGATGATGAGCCCAGACTTTGAGAAATGGCTGGAAGCCATGGAATCCGAATTGGGATCCATGAGCGAAAACCAAGTATGGACTTTGGTGGATCCTCCTAGCGACCGAAAGGCCGTTGAGTGCAAATGGATATTCTAGAAGAAAACGGACGCGGATGGTAATGTTACCGTCTATAAAGCACGGCTTGTCGCAAAAGGTTTTCGACAAGTTCAAGGTGTTGACTACGATGAGACTTTCTCTCCCGTAGCGATGTTTAAGTCCATTCGGATTTTATTAGCAATTGCCGCGTTTCATGATTATGAAATATGGCAGATGGATGTCAAGACTGCTTTCCTCAATGGGAACATTGATGAAGAGTTGTATATGATGCAACCCGAAGGTTTTGTCGATCCTAAGGATGCTAGTAAAGTATGCAAACTTCAGTTCCATTTATGGACTGAAGCAAGCATCTCGAGTTGGAACCTTCGTTTTGATCAAGTGATCAAGAGCTTTGGATTTGTTCCAAATTGCTCTGAAGCTTGTATCTACAAGAAAGTAAGTGGGAGCTCGGTGGCGTTTACGGTACTATATGTGGATGACATATTGATTATCGGAAATGACATCAACATGCTTAACGATGTGAAGAGTTATTTGAACAAGTGTTTTCAATGAAATACCTAGGTGAAGTCGCTTATATATTGGGCATCAAAATCTATAGAGATAGACAAAGACGCTGATAGCTTTAAGCGGAGTACATACCTAGACAAAGTTAAAAGGTTCGAGAATGGATAAGGCAAAGAAAGGTTCGGTGCCTATGTTGTCGTAAGATATTGAGCAAGGCTCGGTGTCCACTACGGTAAATGATAGGAAGCTATGAGCAAAGTGCCTTATGCCTCGGCCATAGGTTCCATCATGTATGCCATGTTGTGTACTAGACGGATGTGTCCAATGCTCTTAGTTTGTGGCGAGATATCAAAGTGATCCGAGTGGAACATTTGGACAGGTGAAGAACATCCTAAAGTACCTAAATAGAACTAAAGAAATGTTCTTAGTCTATGGGGGTGATGAACGACTTGTCGTAAAGGTTACGTCGACGCTAGTTTCGACAATCGACAAGGATGATTCTAAATCTCAGACAGGATACGTGTATATTTTGAATGGAGGGAGAAAAAGCAAAGCAAAGCGCGGATCGCGGGGATCTGATGAAAGCGGTCGCGAGAAGCAAAAAGCAGCGAGCGGATGATCAAAGAGAAGCGGAATACATGGTCTGCAGAAGCGTCAAGTGAAGGAGTTTGGATCGAAACTTCATCATCGAGCTTGGCGTGGTTCCAAGTCGTTGGACCCATTGGAGATATTGTGTGACAACACGGCGCCATAGCTCGCTAAGGAACCAAGATATCATCCAAAGACCAAGCATATCAACCGCAAGTTTCATATAATCCGAGATTATATAGCAGATGGATATCTGAAGATTAGCAAAGTACATACGGATCTGAATGTCGCAGATCCACTGACTAAACCTCTTCCACGTGTAAAACATGATCAACACCTCAGTGTCATGGGTGTGAGATTGTTGCCAAATGTAAACTAGATTATTGACTCTAGTGCAAGTGGGAGACTATTGGAATTATGCCCTAGAGGCAATAATAAAGATGTTATTATTATAATTCTTGTTCATGATAAAGTTTATATTCCATGCTAGAATTGTATTAAGCGAAAACTTTAATACTTGTGTGGTTTGTGAACAACACCGTGTCCCTGGTACGCCTCTAAGGACTAGCTCATTGATCAATGATGGTTAAGGTTTCCTAACCATAGACATGAGTTGTCAATTGATAATGAGATCATATCATTGGGAGAATGATATGATGGACATACCCAAACTAAGCGAAGCAATTAGATCGTTTCATCGTGTTCATCTTTGCGAAGCTTTTCCTATGTCAAATATTGTATTCCTTAGACCATGAGATAATGCAACTCCCTGGTACCGGAAGAAAGCTTTGAGGTCATCAAACGTCATCCTATGAGAGGGTGATCATAAATGTGTCTCTCAGGTGATCGGAAAGTATCATTGGGTTGTATGTATCGAGATGGAATTTGTCCCTCCCAAGTCGGAGATATATACCGGGCCCACTCGTGTCGATATCAACACCGCTTGCAAGCATGTGGTTAAGGAGTTAATCACAAAGTGATATCGGATTACGGAAGTAAAGTACTTGCCGTGAACGAGATTGAACTAGGTATGACGGCACCGACGATCGAATCTCGGGCAAGTAAAATATCGCGAGACGAAGGGAATATATATATGGGATTGATTGAATCCGGCATCGTGGTTCATCCGATATGATCATCGATGAATGTGGGAGTCAATATGGGTGCCTGCACCCGCTGTTGATTATTGATAGAAGATCATGTCGCATATTCTCGAACCGCAGGTCACACACTTAACGTGTCTTGACGCTAGGATAGATTGGATAATTGGTTTATGAATTTTTGTTCGGAGTCTCGGATGGGATCCGGATATCACGAGAGGTTCGGAATGGTCCGGAGAATAAGATTCATATAAGGCGATGCAGTTTTGGAGTTGAATTGTTGGGTTAATCGGTATTGTCGGAAGCTTCTAGAACCTTCCGGAAGGGGACCAACGTGGCCCCACCTTCCGGGAGGGGGCATGGGCCTATGAGGGAGTGTCCTGGCCGCATTGGGCCAGGGGCACAAGGCCCCATAGGGCCCAACCGATTCTAGAGAGATTTGACTCGTTTAAATCTCGGGATAGAATTTCTAGATAAGGGAGAGTTTAAATCGTTTAAACTAGAGATAGGATTTCTAGATAAGGGAGAGTTTAAATTGTTTAAACTAGAGATAGGCTTGGAGGAGGGGCATGGGCTGGCCGCCCCTCTATATATAGAGGGTGGTCGCCTCCCCACACACACACACCTTCCTCCAAGCCCTAGCGCCTTGCTACCTTCCTCTCTCCTCCCGATCGCTTGTAGGCGAAGCCTGCAGGTAAATTCTCCACCATATACACCACGCCGTCGTGTTGTAGATCCAATCTATCTCTCCACCATACTTGCTGGTCCGAGGAAGGAGGCGCCGAGGTCTGCATGTGTGCATCTCACGGAGGCACCGCCACTTGTGGTGCTAGATCGGATCGGATCGCGAGGAGGAGAAGCGAGTACGACTACATCACCCACGTTCCGACGAACGTTCCGCTGTGCGAATCTTCAAGGGTATGAAGATCTAATCCAATCTCTCTCGTTGTTTGCATCTCCTAGATTAGATCTTGGCTTTCCTTCTGTTCGCTCCGTAGAAAATTTTGATTTACTATGCCGCGAAACCCTTCAGAGAGGTGACGCCGAGACGGTACCGCAGAGGAGGGGCGGCAGCGGCTACAGGAAGGGTTCCCACGGGGTGGACCTGGCGTAGAGCCAAGGTGGCCAGTTCGACAGCATCGGCGGCTCCCAACCTGGAGGATCTTGGGCAGGAAACGACGTGGTGAAGAGGGAGCACATGGCGTGGCGGCCGGCGGCGGCGGGGGCGAGGTGTGGCAGCTGCGACCCATGGCCAGCGTTGGGAGCCCGACTGGCCTCCACGACACATGACGGAGGCGGAGGCGCGAGGCAGGCGGCGAAGGTGCGTTCGAGAGCTTCAAAGGGGACAAACTGTTTGATTTCTAGAGGGCCATTCGTTCCGCTATAGGTGGGAGGAAGGAGGCACTCGTGGAGTCGTGGATCCGTTTTGTTCTCCTCGGGTGGCCCCTATCTTAAACTGAAACGAACGCGGAAGAACGACGGACAAAAACCACCCCGAACGAAACGAATGCGGAGAAACGACTGAAGAAAACCACCCCGAACAAAAACCACCTCAACATAAATTATATAGTAGAGATATCTCTTTTTTTGGAGTAGGAGGGCAATGGCCCCCTTAACCTTAGGAAGCATCCGACACATTAAATAAGGGACCCTTGATTCAATATTGCCTTATAGCCTCTAAAATCTATACTCCCTCAGTCCGCAAATAAGAGTACATCTAGCTGCCTAAGTCAAATATAACCAAATTTGACTAACTTTATAGAGAAATATAGAGATACATATTACATCAAATTGACATATTATAAACTAGATTTAAAAATAAATCTAATGATATCGATTTAGTGTCATAAATATTGGTACGTTGTTTTAAAAAGTTAGTCAAACGTAGTAATGTTTAACTTAGGACAAAGCTAAAAATACACTTATTTGCGGATGGAGGGAGTAGACCGGTCCTTAAGTACTCCTTGGACCTAGTATTGCACTCGCGTTGTAGGTCGTCTGCCCCGAGACTGCTACCCTGGTCGTATAGAAAAACACAACACGTACATGATCTCAACAACAAATGATGAAACGAAACCGCGGTGACGTGGCCTCTGCGCTGGCTCACGGCGGACGCGCCGAGAGCGGCACGATCGAGCTGGAGTGGCGGGTCCGGCCGACGTACGCCATTTTGGCTGTCGGCTTGTGCTCCCCAGTGGGCAAATTCAACCTATACAATCCTACTAGGGCAATGCTAGGTGTTCTTCGGTGATGGAAACTTTCTATCTCCGGATTTTGGGCCGTCAGATCTGGACAGATCAACGGTTAGATCTGATTTTCGTCCTTTTATCTTGTTTTTGTTACAAACGGTTCCTTTTTGCTACATATAGTCCCGTTTTTGCTACTAAATGTAGCAAAAAATGATTTGGCCAGAAAATATAAAAACAAACTGGCCTTGCCGGAGATTTCGCCAGAGACCTCGCCGACGATCGTGTAGCAAAAAGGTTGTGCTAATGTAGCAAATCCGATCTCACCGGAGACTCGCCGGACATTTTGTAGCAAAAAATTTGTCCTAATGTAGCAAAACCGATTTTGCTAAACCAGGAGACCTCGCTGGAGACATTGTAGCAAAAACTTTACGCTATTATAGCAAAACTTGAAAATAGATGTAGCAAAAAAAAGTTTAGCACCTGTAGCAAAAAACACTTCGCCGGGTACATCCCCGGAGACTCGCCAGACACTTTGTAGCAAAAAGTTCGTCCTAATGTAGCAAAACCGATTTCGCTAAACCGGGAGACCTCGCTGGAGACATTGTAGTAGAAACTTTACGCTATTGTAGCAAAGTTTGAAAATAGATGTAGCAAAAAAAGTTTAGCACCTGTAGCAAAAAAGACTTCGCCGGATACATCGCCGGAGACTTTCACCGGGGACCCCGTAGCAAAAACTCTACGCTATTATAGCAAAACCAGTAAAAGTTTGTAGCAAAAAAATCTACTAATTTAGCAAAATCTAATTCCGCCAGAGGCCTCGTCGAAGAACATGACCACATGTAGTAATGCCGCTCGCCGTAGGTAGCAACGCTGATCGCCGCAGGTAGCAACGACACCCGCCGTATGTAGCAAAGTAGCACCGTGCAGGACATACATCCGAGGAACTTGGCTAGGCGGAGGAAAAATTGGTCGACGCAAGACGATTTTGGGGGCTAGACGGAGGAATTCGTCGGGGAAGGAACCGGCGGAGGAAGACCTGGCGTCGGAAGCCTATGGGGTGTGGCAAGGAACCTCACCACGGCAAGGAATCAGCGGTGGTCGACACCGGCGCCGAGTAAGGGACCTCACAGTGTGGCAGCGGGGTCCTATGGGCGTGGCAGCGTGAGCCTATGGGGGCGGTAGCGGGAACTACCGGGGTGAGCGAGGCGGGGCCGGTAGCCACGGGAGGCTGCTGCTGAGAATGCGCAGCACAACGACGCAGAAGAAGCCCGTGCAGAGCTAATTTTTTAAAATAATATATTTTTTATTCAATTTCACAAACAATACACGAAACGAGGAATTTGCGAAACTAACGAGTCGTCTTCTTTTCAAAAGATGACCGGAGCCCTTCTTTGTTTGAAAAGACGACGAGTGTCTTCTTTAATTAAAAAGACGACCAAGTTCTGATCTTTATTCCAGAGGACGACCGACGCCGTCGTATTTCGAAAAGA
The DNA here is from genome assembly GCA_030063025.1 of Avena longiglumis. Lineage (NCBI taxonomy): Eukaryota > Viridiplantae > Streptophyta > Magnoliopsida > Poales > Poaceae > Avena > Avena longiglumis. The sequence goes on from CP125975.1 coordinate 19,566,366, forward strand.
CGACCAGGATCTGATCATGCATGGTACGTGCTATGCTAAAGAAGCTCTTAGGCGTCGTCTTTTCAATTAAAGAAGCTCCTAGATGTCGTCTTTTCAATTAAAAAAGCTCCTAGTCGTCTTCTCAAATGAAGACCAGGTTCGGTCGTCTTTCCAAAAGATGATGACCCTTTAGATTCGCAAATTACCCGATCCGTGTATTATTTGTGAAATTTATTTAAAAAGGGTATTATTAAAAAAAAATAGCCCGTGCAGGAGATACATCTGAGGAAGAGGAAATGATAAGGCGGGGCCATATACGGAGTGGACTCGGTCGCGAGTAAAAGAGCGATTCGATCCTCAGAAGAAATAGTACTCCCTCATATCCATATTAATTTACTCACATTTGTTAGATTTGGTTAAATCTAGACACCATTTCGTATATAGATTTATCCAAATTTTAACAAATTCAAGTCAATTAATATGGGGCGGAGATAGTATCATTTTTCATCCTACTAGCTGTGTGGACTGGATTTTCAGGGGACTGAAGATATAAGAGAAAGACAGAATATAGGCGCTTGGATTTTACTGCCGAGGTTTCTTTTCCGTGTCGTCTTGTTTCAACCCCCCAACAATTGCAAAGCAGGCAAATCGGGAGACGGTTAGGTCGCCCATACATACGTGCGCATCTCGGGCTGTCAGTCGGTCACTCACTACATGTGCAACTTTCATAACCGTCGAAGTTTAGCTCGTGGTCAGTCCGACGGTTACTGTGACATAAAGGGGGATAGGAAGGGCTGTCAGCCCAGCTTTTGTCCGCGATTTTTTTAAAATAATATGTATTATTTAATTAATTTGAGTTCTGTTATATGTTTTTTGTAATATATAGATCTAGCACTTTGTTGGTCTGGGGCAAGCCGACTGGGCAGTCGGCCAGGGCCAGGTGGCACCATGTAGTCGGTTTAGTCCCACACATGCAATCGGCTTGCTCCAGGCTGATTAGGTCAATCGGTCTGGCCCAGGCCAATTAGTGCAATCGGTCAGACCGAGACCGACAGCCTAATCGTCCTGTCCCTGACCAAATCTTGCATGATCAATGCAACCCTGCCTCTAAATAATCGTCCGCCGCTGTTTCTCGCCAATCATTTCCGCCGATTTTTCCCGCCAGTACTCCCCGCAGATTTTTCCCGCCATTACTTCCCGCCACTACTTCCCGCCCCTTTTTTCTCGCCACTACTTCCCGCCCTTTTTTCCGCCTATTCGGTTCGGTGCCTCTATAAATCCGGGCATGAGATGTATCTTTTAACCCAGTTCATGTCTTCCTCCTCTTACTCTCTCATTTCCCTCCTCTCCTCTTGCTCTCGCATTTCCCTCCACTCCTCTCCACTATGACCGACGCGTCTCCCTGGACGACAGATATGTCCATTGGGATTCTTCAAACAGCCAGAAGTGTTATGATAGGCGATGAACCAGCCCACTGGGATACGTTGGTAACGAACTATGATGCTCTCGTTATGCCTGGTAAGTCACTTCATCGGAGAGGGTGGAAACTGAAGACCCCAAATCAGGTACGAGCAGAGCTTATCAGGATCCAGGCAAGGTGGGAGAAGCTCGACTTCAAGAGTGAAGCTCACATGATGGAGCGGGCTGATGCACCTTGGTCCTAGATAGAAGAGAACGAAGATGAGGATGATATCTTCATGCCGCCACCCGTTGGAAGCAAGGCAAGAGATGAGTGGGACAAGAATACCTTCGACTATGGCTGTCAGTGGAAGTGCCCTGTTACCTCTGAGGACAAAGTTATATGACTCAGCTAGGTTTGTAGTCATGACACCGTACCTAGCTCCATGTGTGTCGTGTAGCAAAGACCACCTCTCCAAAGGCTCGTGCTCTATCCACTGTTGGAAGTTCTTGATCGATCTGCCAAGCCTTCTCCTTGTACCAGGTGGATCAAATCCAGGCAAGTCACAAAGCCCTACAGGATCTTCCTCCACAGGCGCAGCTCCAGTAGCTACATGTGCAACTACTGTTGCTTGATGTGCAGCTACGGCTGCGTTTTGCGTAGCTTTCCTTGCCCTCACATGTTTCTGAGTAAATTCATCGAGCTTTGCGCGTATGAAATCGTGCTTCCATTCTTGGTTCTGCTTGCACAGTTTTTTGAATAGATTCATGAGGTTCTTGTTTCTGAACTGTGAGAAGAAATTAGCACCCAAATGGTGCATGCACCACCGGCTTTGCATGTCAAGCCAAGGTGTTTGCTCTTCCGGCCCTGGCTATGTCAGCCGTTTTACGACATTGAGTATACCTACATGCCTATCATGAATCATGCACACATTGGGCTTGTCTTTCACAACTGATATTTTGAGCTGCCTGAAGAACCATGTCCAACTTTCAGTGTTTTCGCCCTCCATGAAAGCAAATGCGATTGGGACAATCTGATTGTTGCCGTCTTGACCAATGGCGGTAAGGATCTGACCCTTGTACTTGCCAGTTAGAAAAGTACCGTCTACACATATCACTGGATGACAATAAGTGAAAGCTTGGATGCATACAGCAAAAGAGAAGAACACTCGATGAAGCACCTTCACGGATGGATCCTCGGGTATCACATAATATTGTATGTCGACATAGGTGCCTGGGTTTCTATCCTGCAGTGTCTGAAGTTGTCGGACCACGGAGTCATACGAGTCTCTAAACGAACCAAACCTCTCCTCAAGAGCCCTTTGCTTTGCCCTCCAAGCCTTGCCATACGAAATGGAGTACTTAAACCGGGTCTTTACTTTCTTCTATATACTGGGTACCGTCATCGCTTTGCACTCTACTAAGTCCGTGTAAAGCAGCCGAGCTAGAAGTGTGGAGGAGAGGTCAAGATGATCTTCAGGAACACTGTGTAGCTCACATGTGTGCTGCACAAAGTCGCTCACCAACCAAGTTGTGTCATACGTCGGGACATAGGTATGCACCCTGCCTGGACAATTTATATCCACGCATTCCATTGTCAAGTATTTCTTAGAGGACACCGTTGTTTTCAAAACCCTGTGTGTTGACATTGCCCAAGCAACGACTGCATCTTGCAAATGTTGCTTGTCTTGATATCCGTACCGGAAATTTTGTTGTGATATTCCCACGTAATCATGACCATCATCAACGGTCATTCCGGTTGACATGTTTTGATTCCATGAAGGGAATCGGCATGTCCTTCCACCATTGCCTTCTCCATCGAATCCTCGGTCATGTAATCACCACTCTCGCCATCCATGTAATCCTCCTTCCATCATGTTCGCATGCCTCCATCTTCCTCGTCCGCATCCGCCTCCACTATAGTCTTCTCCACCTCCGCCGACCGCTTTGCCCGATTCATAACCACGCCTCCTCCTATCCGATCGCTTCGATTCATAACCACCGCCCAAAGATCGGGACATAGAGTACATCCCGTAACTTGAATCAACACTATGGCGTCCACCATCGATCTCCTTCAAGACAGGAAGCACTAATGCGACAGGGTTTACATGCCTATCTTCGCAGCCTTTTAACCACTTAAACCAGTCTCTATCAGTATCTACATGCCTTATAGTCCAGAAAATATTTTTTCTTGACTTTGTCCACAATGCTTGCACGCTGACGGTGTATTTCTCGATGTTATAGCCTAAACATCCTGTCAACCATTCCTTCAAATGACTAACACTTCAGGTTTGAGGGGCAGTCAAATCTATCTGTGTACACATGAACTCTTCCAGATCTGCTCCAAAGTCATTTGTTCGAACATTCCCAGGAACGTAATAAAACACGAACTTCACTAAATTGGTCATCTCTGCTGATATAAAATAAACAACCTAATCAATTAATTATCGACAACGCGTATAACTTGGGGCAATGCTTGCAAATATTCTAAAAATATGATATTATTTCTACCGGACAAATATTGCTACTAATCCACCGGCCAAATATTTGTGTCTAACCCATCGGTCAAATATTGTTACTCATCCACTAGCCAAATATTCTAAAAAATATGATATTACTGCTACCGGTCAAATATTGCTACTAATCCATCGGCCAAATATTTGTGTCTAACCCATCGGTCAAATATTGTTACTAATCCACTAGGCAAATATTTTAATAGACTAAGCATACGCTCGTACGTAACCATATACAATAACCGTGATTATCGAGGGATTAGAATTTATCCTTGAAGCGAGAGAAACCACTCAGTCCACCACCACAGCTCCACCACAGACAGCCTCAGCTCCTCAACCACGGCTCCACCACCAATGCCATTGCTCCACCACAGCTCCACCACCGTTCCTCCAACAAACCAACACCAAATCGAGCTATGAGCTAACCCATCCGTAGATCGGGCTTCCACTATCTCTCTACTGGTTTTGGATTGAAGTTTTTGTGGTCAAATCAAGCCAAATCGGGCAAAAATGGCGATTTTTGAAATTGGGACGACGAATAGGAGAGAGAGAAAGGAGCGCTCTCGGTCGCGTGGAGAAGAAAGGAGGTGCTGGCGTCGCGGTGTCGCGTGGTCTTTATCCCGCCCCGGCTTCGGCTCGGCCGATCAAATCGGCTGGGTGATCGAACCTATCGACCTAGGTCGGTCTCATCGCCGACTGCCCGGCCGCCCACCGCCGGACGAATGCTAGTCTGTCGGCCAGGGCCTGGCCGATTGGTCCAATCGGCTTGCCACAAACTGACAAAGTGCTAGATCTGTAAATTACAAAAAACATATAATAGAACTCAAATTAATTAAATAATACGTATTATTTAAAAAAAATCGCCTTTTGTGCCACCGGCTGCAATTCAGTTGGGCACTTCCCGTTCAAAAAAAAAAAGGTTGGGCACTTGGCCGGAACTGGTGGGCACGATCCGATCCTTGAACGAAATTCAGTGCGCAGGCGAGATGATTGAGCAAACAAATGATTTCTCAGGCTGGCGAGCGCGTCTGATCCGATCCACCGGCTCACGAGAATACTAGTACATGTGACAATGAGCCAATCATTATGACTCCCATGGCACCGTCAGCTCGACCACATGGATGATGGAGCACAATCGAGCAGCTGTACGGGATGCGAGCTAAACTCACGGCGACCGATGGCCAGCAGCGGGACACGAGCCGCTCTTGCTGCCAGGGAGCTAGTGTCATTAACACTACTAATTAGGGTAGCTTTTTAATGGGTATTTCTTGGTGGTCCAACAGAAGATGTCATCTTATTAAGATCGCATATAATAACGATACGATCTAGTCGTGCATTTATATGTCTTTAGTGATCAGATCATAGTATCATAGTAGTGGTATATTTATTGATTTCTAGAATCTCTATGTAAAATGTGTGTATAAGATTTACTTGCCATTATACTTTCTAGCTTTACGTGCTATGATACGGTATACACCTATGATACACTAACCACCTCTCACTTTATTAATTATGGCGCCATATCAGATTTTTTCCAACTTAGCGTGCATGATACACCTTATGATACTAGGACCAGGCTTAGCACAGTATCATAGGCAAATTGTTTAGGCCTGTCATAGTGACAGTACTACTAGTTGTTTCTTATTAGTATCACTACTTCCTAGAAGCTAAGAGACAACTTATTGTGAAAGGCCTAAACACTGTGCAATAAGTTAATGACACAGCCAGAAGCTTTAATAAGTCAGCTGGCTCCATTATTCCGATGTGTTCCCCGCCAGCCATTACCCGTGACTGTCTCCGTCTGTGTACGGCCCTTTTGCTTGCAGATTCACGCTGATGCTGCGAGCTGGACTGGGATCATCTCTTTCCCCCTTCTTCCTGGCCAGAAAACTACTAGTATTAGCTTCTTCCTGGCCAGAAAACTACTAGTATTAGAGCATCTTGGCCGAATCCAAGCAAAAAATCTGTACGTTTTTTGGTTATGTCCATTTCCCACTCGCGTATCCAAGCCGAGTTTCCAAGTTTGACTAATTAAAGATGGGCGAATTTTATTAAGTTGGGCGAATATAAGATTACATCAAATTTAAATTAAACTAATACATAGTAAACTTAAAAAAGGCGCCGCCGGTTCTTTCGCCGTCCTACATGCCGAAGTTGCTGTAGAACGTCTTGTAGCCGGGGTCAGCACGGTCGTCATTCTCGCCGCCGCCGCTGCTGCCGCCATAAGCGGTTTCGCGGGAGCTCCTCGCCGTGGTCGCCGCACCTCTAGGGATGGTAGGACGGGCCTTCGTCCTCGTCGTCGTTCAGACGTAGTGGGCGCGCCTGTAGACGAGCTCACGCCGCATAACGCCGACACCGCGGCCGGCCGCATGCCAAGGATGCGCCGCTGCCCGCTTTCTCCTACCCATCTCGACCACGCTAGGATGTCCGGCGAGATGGCTCCATCGCGGCGGGCGGGCGCTGCGAGCGAGATCGCCCGCCGCGCCACCTTCAAGGCGCGTCTTGGCCGAAGTCTTGTCTGGAGACGCGGCGGATGGCCGATTGGCGTTATTCGCCGATGACGATGCTGCCATGAAAGACGCTTGGCGGCAAGCGCACATGCGAGACCGCCTCACGCTTGACTGCTATCGGCGTGCGCAGAGGCGCCGAGCCGGAGGAGTGGGACGCCGACACGGAGGAGGACGAACTCATGCTCGCCATCCTCCTCGGCCCGTCGATTGGAGCCGCCGACCCGACCGCCACGGTCGGTGTGCGCGGAAAGCCGAGCAGGCGTGTTCCCGCGTTGATGTGCATCACCGCGCCAGCGTCGCCCGGGCGCTTCCACTAACGCCGTGCCACCGAAGTTGTTGCGCTTGGCGGCAACTTCGTTGCGGCTCGTCGTGGCGAAGCTCGCTCACGCCGGTCGGCGAAGAATCGCTCTTGAGACAGAGGTTGTCGGCGCTCTCGACTTCGGAAGGGTCGTCCATGCCGCTAATGTACTCTTGCACATCGTACGACAGCTCGTCGGGCGTCGGCGCCGGCGGGATAGGGATGCCGCCGGCGCTCAGCTTCCACCCCGGAGGCATCCACGTGTCCGACGACGCCATATAGTCGGCGTCGTACAACGTGCGCGCCTCCCAGGCCTGGAGGGTGCACCGGCCGAAGCCGTTCGTCGCAGCGCCGTCGCCGAGGTACCGTTCGGCCATGGCTGGGAAGGGGAAACGGGGAGAGGGTTCGCCGGAGTTTGGGCTTGTGGGTGGGTGAGCTATGAGAGAGTGTGAAGATCTCCGGCGAGGGGTATGGCTTATAAAGGTCGAGGTAGGCGGCGAGGGCGGGAAAATGGGAAACGGGGAGAGGGTTCGCCGGAGTTTGGGCTTGTGGGTGGGTGAGCTATGAGAGAGTGTGAAGATCTCCGGCGAGGGGTATGGCTTATAAAGGTCGAGGTAGGCGGCGAGGGCGGGAGCGGTGTAGCGGCGAGGGCGGGAAAATGGGAAACGGCGGGAATTTGCCTTGGTATGTATGGTGTTACAGTAACATAGCTAGTTACTCAATCCATCTCTCTGTTCATTAAATCATTGTCACATAAGCAAAAATGCTGACTTGCACTCTTAGTTATTAGTGAAGTTACTTCCACTATGACCAGCCTGATGGAGCACAATCGAGCAGCTGTACGGGATGCGAGATAAACTCACGGCGACCGATGGCCAGCAGCGGGACACGAGCCGCTCTTGCTGCCAGGGAGCTAGTGTCATTAACACTACTAATCAGGCTGGTCATAGTGAAGAGTAACATAGGTATAGTAACATGCACAAGTTACTACTCTATGTTACTATCTTCATAGTGGAGAGTAACATATAAATGGTGTCATACAAAATATTATTTATTATGTGATAGATTCATCTTGCATTGATACGTGTGATGTTACAGTAACCAAATATGTTACTCCATCCTTCTCTCTTTTTATTAACTCACTGTTACATAGGCAATTTTGCTGAGTTGGACATTTAGTTACTTTTGAAGTTACTTGCACTATGACCAGCCTTAGGGGTAGCTTTCTCGCCGTGCAATAAGCTCTCGTTATTAATGACACAGCCAGAAGCTTTAATAAGTCATCTGACTCCATTATTCCGATGTGTTCCCCTTTTGCTTGCAGCTCCACGCTGATGCTGCAAGCTGGACAGGGATCATCATCCTTTAGTACTAGTATTAGCAACCGAAAAGAAGGCACTGAAACAAACCGGACAAAGCGTACTCTTCGGCTCCGGTCAGGCTTGATCAGAATAGTCGTCTGCGAAAAAGCCACGAGACCTTTCTTTTCCCTGCCTTTGCTGGTAGCCATGTGTAATGTCAAGCGTGGCTGGGTCACACGCCAGGGATTTCCCGTTAGACCAAGCAATATCGTGCTATCGTTTTCTCTGCACTGTCACTTCTCCAGATTAAAACGGGAGAGCGAGGATCGGGATCGTCCACCACTGGCTGGCGCCGGGTCTATTATCGGAGCAGCATGCCGAAAGATTCAGACAAGAGGAGGACTGGACTGCAGGTTGGTTCCGGACGAGACAGACAACAGTTTCAGAGAATCGTGTTTGATACTCCTTATTTGGAAGACGGAAACTGCATCCACGTGTATATATATAGCTTCTGAACGTGACGGCGTGTTTCTCTCTAGCAGCTAGAACCGTGCGCTGTCACGCTAACAATGGCCGCTGTGCCACTCCTGCTTAATTAGGAGACACCCGGAATCCCGGAGGTACCATCCATCCTGACAATTCGTACTGCTCCACTCAATAGCGACGGACGGCGACGCGTGAGGACAGTGCCCGGCCGTCGGCATCGAGAGCTCCGTCCCCCACGGACACAAACGCTCACCGGAGCTGTCTCTTGTCGGCCAGACAGCGAGTGTCCCCGATTCGATGGTTAGTACGTCCAAATTGCCGGTATAATGGACAAAAATAACCATTTTTTGTAAGGATTTTACTAACCGGCCCCTTTGTGTAATAATTTCACATTTCACTGGACTAATCATTTGGGTAATGCCTAACAGCGTGGCACCGCCTGGCCCGGTCCTAGCCCCACCCGATCGTGTGACGCTTAGGCGCTATGCCCTAAGTGTAGCGCCCATCTGATAGGCGCTATGCTCTAATGTGTGGCACCTAGCAGAAAGACGCTACAATTTGGGGCTTAACCTGTCGCGCCCAGGCCCCCTCCCCACCCCGATCCATTCACTCCTAGGCGCCAGGAAGAACGGCAAGGAGGCGCCCTGCTGCTCCCTCATCCCTTCCTCAAGGTAATCCCCTCCTTTCCCCTCTCTTTCATCCAATGAATCTTGCACATTATCCTCAAACCCTAGGTCTAGTTGGATTCATAATATGGCATATGTGTACATATTTTTGGTTACTTGGTAGTTATATATTAGTTGTATTTGATGGGGAATGGAAGTGTGTTGTTGATTTGCATTGTATATGGATTTGTACGGATGTGTGAATAATATGCCCATATTCTTTGAACTTTATTGTATAAATTGAAACAATGGCCACGTACCACACACATTTTAAATGTATTGTTTAGAATCTAATCAAATACTGAGAGTGCCGAAAGTGTAAACTCTGGCCCTATACAAAATTTTCTAGCTCTAGTAATAAAACCAAAAAAATATATGTGTAGTGACATACTCTTATGTTGGTCGTTTGATATGGGTGGAATTGTATTATAAGCAAAAACAAACACATGCTTCACACACGGGACTTCATTGGTGGTTTGCTCCATTATGCGAAGAACGGCTGCTAGAATCTTTTTTGTATTCGTTCATGAACAAGGATAACTCGTAGGGAGTTTGATTTTTTGCTCCTCCCATCTATTTTTTGTCTTATTCATTGAGAACTATTGGCAAAGTCATTAGCTCTATGTTTTAGTCTGTTCGAGTGCTTGGAAAATGGTTTTGATGAGAAGACAATTATTGTAGTTTGTTGTTTCCTTGCGATCATTTTTTGTTAGTAGTAAGGCGATCGACGTTTCTACCCTGGATTGCTTTTACTAGGACTTTCTATTATGTTCACCCTCCCTATCTTTTCTATGCGATAGTTTTCAAAGTCGTTTGTTGTTTATGTTTAGTTCAGATTTTTTTCTTTTATAATAGTTCATTTTCTCGTATGCATAATTTTATTTCTAGATTTGTTGAGTTGAGAATTTCAGGCACATTTTAGAATAATTGTGTTCTGAACATTGACGCCCACGGGCTGAACATGCTCACCCCAGTCACCCGACCGCCTTTTAGTTTTAAATTTCATTATTTCTTTCCTCGTGACTTTTCCTCATTTTATTTCTTACACTTTTTCCACTTTATTTTACATTTCGTTTTTATTATTTGTAGGTAAGTACATGGCCATTATTGTTATAAAAATTTGATAGCAACTGGGACTTTCCCTACAGATCAAATTCTACCCCATGTCAACATATTCTTTCTTATCTTGTTCGTCCAAGGGTTAGTCAAAAGTTGCCACCTCCCCCGGCATCGGAGCAAGCTCATGTAGCCCGAACCTCTCTTCATCGAAGAAGGTCATTTGCACAAACCACCTGCCGATGAAACACCCATCCAGGTCGACCGGCGTGTTGTTCGACTCCTCAGTCCACTCAAATAGCACAAGCATCCAAACCGCCTCGTATGTGGCAAGCTGGCCTAGATGATCTCGAATATTCACACGCGCAACACCGATCTGCGCATGTTTCATGGTGATGGTTAAGTTAGAACATCCCATACTAGACCAAAACCCTCTCCCTAACTAAAAACAAATCACGTACTCCCCCCGTCCCAAATTAGTTGTCGCAACCTTTTTTCTTCTTCAAAATGAACGATTGAAGCGCGTCTAGTTACGCATCGTATCTAGACCAAATTTGAGACCGAGGAATTACTAGAATGATGCAGCAACATTTTGTGTTATCATCTCTATCTATTTCAGCGTTACATGGCCCCGGCTTAAGCAGTCCTAGCATTGGAAGCATCCAACTCTTGAAAAATAGACGTGCAGTTCAACAACACGGTAGGTCAGCACTCGCCAGTCATCGGTCAGCAAGCACCGTGCATAAGGATGCATTCAGAATCAGGAACATTTACGCCAGTGGATTTAAATTTCACATGTCACTGTGTGCTCCGATCCCCTTTACGCTGCTGCTTGTGGGCGTTGGACAGGAAGCATCTTTTCTCTTTCCCTGGTGGCCAGAAAAAATAGCACCCGGAAAGAGCACGGAAACAGATTAGACATGTCGTATTCTCTCCTGCTCGGATCAGGCCGACGCGATTGCTCATCTGCGGAAAGCAAGCAAAGCCATTTTTTGTCTTTGCTGATAGAGATATGTCGAGCTTGGTTGGGTCACACGCCACCTTGCCACGGACGTCCAGACCAGATCGTGCCGTTGTTTTTTCTTCATTGTCATTTTTCCAGATTAAAACGGGACAGCGAGGCGGCAGATCTATTCTCTGTCGAAAGTTTCAGACAACATGAGGACAGCAGGTTTCAGACGGCCAAAAACAAATGCAGACGTCCGTGCGTCCATGATCGATATCTCTTCTCTATCTAGAGGTGGTTTTCGTTCTGCCAGTTTTTCGTCCGTCGTCCGTCATTGCATGTGTTCGCGTCCGTTTTGGTCTCCAGCCAATTGCTCCAGCGATACAGACTCCTGGATGAACTCGGCCCGGATTTCTTTCCCGCATGCCTAGATGGCTAGCCACGCTCGGGATCACCTCCGACTCCGAGGCCGGCCCAGCGTGAGCGTGCTGCCCTGCACGACTAGCAAAGCTCGTGGACAGGACCTCCACGGAATCTCCTCTGAGCGCGGAGACCGGCAAAGCTCGCGGCCAGGACCTCCAAGGTGTCTCCTCCGAGCGCCGCGCTGGCCGCCTATGCTGTCTGCGACAAACTCCCACCGCGAGTGTCGTCCTCTGTGGCTCTTCCCACCCGAGAACATGGCGAGCCTCCTCTACCGATCTCCCGCTCCTCCTCTCTCCGAGCTGCCACGCCTGTAGCCGCGAGCCCGAAGTCCTAATCTGGCCCGCGAGGCCGCGACCTCGCCTCCCGACCATGGCCCCGATCTACAACCTGGCTTCCATCCCCGTCGGTTCCTCGAGCACCAGCCCTGCCCCTGCTCGGTCTCCTCCACAAGCTCCTCTCAAAGTCCCAGGTTCGGCGCCCCTCCGTGCTCCTCTCTGCTAGACATTCAAGGGATACAGACCAAAGGGAAGGGTGGCAGTGGTGCCGCGCCTCGGACCTTAAGGTCGTCAGAACGACGCGCAACGTTCGTAGACGGAAGGGATACGGCGACTACCGGATGTCTCAGCCGCCAAGGGAACGGAAGGTAGGAAGCGACTGCCAGCAATGGAAAGGCGGCGGCAGCCGACGACGGAAGGACGCGGCTACGCCATGTCACCTAGGAACCTTCCAATTATTTCTACCTAAAGATGAGGCCGCTGCTGCAGAGTGCAGAGGAGCGACCAGGGCCGCGTCGTCGCGAGTCTTGGCCGCCGAGCTCCAGGAGCTGAAGCGGGAGGATACTCAGCGCCTCACCGTGCTTCCGCTAGACATCACCGACAAGAGTACCATCCAGGTAATGAATGGCAATCTCTTCCGCTTTTAGTTTTTCCCAAAATTTGCATGCTGATTTAGTGGTAAGACCAGTTGAATCACCCGAAATGCTTTTCAGTTGTATCCAGGTTACCATTTTCTGCCAAGTTTCATGGAACCTATGCAAGTGTTTGTCTCTCTTCAGTCTTCATGTCACATTTTTGTAAAATGACCAACACTCCTTTTTGACCTAGATAGGTTGTTTACGATAGCTTGATTGGAGTGGTCAACGATGTCCAGCCGCTCTACACCACAGGTGATGTGATGTTTTGCCTCTGGACATGTCAGATATGAATGTTGCTAATGCCTCAGCCATGAACTATAGCACGCTCAGCAGCAGTGATTTCTGAAGTGTGAACGGTCCAAGTTCAAATCTTAAGTTTCTGTTACGAACCATGGACCGGTGTTACTTTCCGCAGAAAATTTATCCTGTGCCACGCCGATTATAACACGTTTAAAAGCTGATGTTCCATGATAATTACAATTGTACGCTACAAAAGCAGGTAAATTAAAGAAATTTTCTTGTTGTGGCTAAGAACTAGAGGATTATTCAGCCCTTGTGAGCAGCATATCTTGTGTCAACTTGCAACAATGCTCACTCTTTGGTGTATTCATTTTTCTCTCAAGTTTTCTTATGGAAGGGATAATCGTTAGATTTGGCAATGGCTGGTCGTAAGTTATGGAGGATGAAGATGAAGATGCCATGCATTTCTCCTAGAAGTTGAAACTCCTCTTGGTCCATAGCCCATTGACCAATGCAAAGTTTATCTTCTTTGATGCGATAGTCTGGCGGTTGCCGTCGCAGGGTGAGGGCCATGCTCCATCCACTTGTACTAGCGGCGGTGTCGACATAGGGCAAGTGCCAAGCTCCATCTGGATGTACTAGCATCAAGAGATGTTGAGTGTTAAGAAGAAGGATTTACAAGTGGATTACCCGGAAGGAGACGGCCCTGGTGGTTTTGTCCGGGTGAAAGGTGCGACGGGATTGAAGTAGGCATATGGAGAAAGGGCAGAAAATCATATTAAATAGGTCTCCTAGATATTATTGTATCTCCTATTTTCTAACCGTAGCAACGCACGGGCACTCTGCTAGTATGTATAATCAGCACTACGGAACGGCGGAGGTCGCGCTGTCTGGGATTCGGCGCGGAGGGCTGCAAGGCGGCGTGGTGCTGGTGGCGCGTCCTGAGCTGCTGCGGCGGCGGCTTCGCGTGGATCTGGCGGGCAGTGGTGGGTGGGTCAAGGCTGCTCGGCGACCTTGGGGGTGGCGGCAGGGTCGGCGGCTCGGCCCTTGGACGTGCTGGCGGCGTTGTGGTGCTGGCGATGGCCGGCAGGTATGTGCCCGGCTGGCCCGTTCCCCTGCAGCTCTTGCTAGCCTAGATCTGGGCCCTCTTGGGCCCAATATAGGGTTGGGGCGAGCCTAGCACGGGGTGACTTCTCTCTGGAGGTGGTGGGGCGGGTGTGGGGAGTATAGGAGGGCGGTGATGGCTGCGGTGGCTCTGCTGCAGCGTGGTGGCGGGGTCTTTACGGGCCATTCGAGGCCCGGTCGGGCCGAGTAACTGGTGTGCCCCTGTGGCCGCGGCCGGACGGCAACCGCCATTGGCGGTGGAGGTCGAGCTCCTCCACGCTGTTACCACTAACCTGGGTCGGCCAGCCCTATCCCATCCGCCTCATAGGTCACACAAAGAACCCGTCTCAGTGGGTGCGAGTCCGTGGATCTCGGGGCGGCGGCCCCGAAAGATGGTCTGCAAGGCGTCCCTTCGGCAGAGGTGGCTCTGGAAGGCGACTTGAGTTCTTCGGCAGGCGGCGTTCCGGCGATGTTCTGGATGGAGGCGACTTGTCCGTAAGGAAGTTAACTAGCATAGAAAGAGGGGGTTAACTTGTACACACGGGACGGCTAAAATGTTTATGGAAGCTAACTTGCATGGGAGGGGTTGCCTATCACCCAGTACACAATCTATGTGCAATGTTTACTCTCACAGGATACAACTCATATGCCATGTTCACACACAACAAACACACAACCTATGTGTGCTATTCACACTACACCCTGCACACAACCTATGTGTGCATATCACACCATGACAATATTACATTCGGGCTAACAGAAAGGATATCAAAGGAGAAGAAGGGTGAAATCAAACATTTGAAAGGTTTACTAGAGAAGGTATTATCAATGTAAAAGCAGTTTTCCCGAGTTAATGTGTGATTACCTAAACTCCATGCCCTGCGGTTGGTTCTGAATCATTTTTTTTTAGTTTTGACTATATAATACTTTAGTTTACCCCAACAAGGCACATGCTTCTCTAGCACTCACTGGAGTCCAAAGGAACATGCTGCTGTGTAGCTTTTTGTGTGGTTGTAGAATGGAAGTTGATCGAGGATCCAATGGTGCTATGTGCCATGCAGAAAACAACCAAATTCTAGTGTGATTTCTAAACGAAAGCCAGATGAGAGTATTGCCAATTCCGATCCCTGAACAAATTGGGAACCGATTTCCCTGAAAAATGGGAGTGGGTTTCCATTGATCCTTACATTTTTACACAGATTCTCATTCTGAAACTAATCCTTGGACCAGATAAATAAATGTTTTAAACAAGAGCAAAACAATCCAATGGACTGAAGTAGTAAACGATAAAGACTGAAATTGTTTGCCACTTATGCATGCGCGCCTACAGCATCAAATTGAAGCAAGCGGTTGATGATATGCACACATAGACATATACTCCCTCCGTTTCAAAATATAAGATGTTTTAGGTCTGTGAAGAGAATGTATCTAGTTTAGATACATTCTTAAACGAAGGGAGTATATAAGTGGCTCTAGCCTCATCACGGTAAAAGGAATTAAGAACCTGGGACGCTGCTGCCATGGCCGTCGATCTCCATACTCACCGATCGAGGCAGCTAGGATAAACATGCTCGGATCGTAGGTGGCCACGGCAGCTTGTAGGTGTACACTGGTGGCCCGCTGCGCTTGCCCCAGAGCCCCATGTACTCATAGAAGCTCGGCACAGAGGACGCGGCAGAGGACGCCGAGAGCTCG
The DNA here is from genome assembly GCA_030063025.1 of Avena longiglumis. NCBI lineage: Eukaryota > Viridiplantae > Streptophyta > Magnoliopsida > Poales > Poaceae > Avena > Avena longiglumis. Next base: position 19,581,893 of record CP125975.1, read on the forward strand.
GCAGTCTCTTTGTCAAGAGAAAGCAGAACGTAGAAACCTCCAGTTGTCCAGGAGGCCACGGACCCGTCATCGCTGCAGCTTGCGAAGTGGATATTGTCACGTTTGGCCAAGTAGTCGCCACATATGGCTGCGCCCGAGGTCCAATAATGGCTGCCACCGACGGATGAGAAGGTGCTGGCCTTGGCGACGCAACTGCTATGGCAGAGCACGCACGTCACCCGGAAGTTTGACAGACTTACCGGCGTGCATGATGCGTCGTCCTCGCCGTCGCCGTCGCGGAGGAAGGCACCAAGGCAACCGGATTCGTGGAACCATGTAGGGAGAGGGATATCCATGTAGCGCCGTGCCAGGGGATCACAGACTAGGAGACCCCACGCCGGCGACGGCGACCGCGACGGGTAGTTCCTATTGCTGAAGAGGGAGAGGAGCAGGAGGCCGCCCCGGATGTCGGAAAGCTCCCAGCATGAATTGCTGAATTCAGGCGGCGGGGGCGGGAGGAAGTCGAGCGCGAGATCCCGTGCAGCTAGCGAGGATGTCCGCCCATGGCGAGAAGGAGGAGGGAGCGAAGAAGGGGTTACGGCCAGGCGGACGTGAGCGTGGCCAGTTGTCTTCGACGATGTAGTGGCCGACGACGTGGGAGGAGGTTGCACCGTGGAGGGAACGGATCAAGCCGCCGTCCGCTGCGATGATGCGTCTCCATCGCTTGCAGGTGCACGCGGCGCGGATAAGGTGGAGAGGCGAAGGGAGACGCAGGAACACCAGCTCAAGAAGCTCGTCCGGGACGGCGTCAACCTTGGCCGCTAGCGCGGCTCTCCTGCGAGCAATCTTGCGGCGGCGCCTGCGGCCGCGGCCGTCCCCCTTGGCCATGTAGGGTTTCGTCACTGATTGATCACGTGATCACGTCGAGATATTGGGAACGTACACGTTTGGAACTCCTTTTTTTAAGGGAAAGCCATCATGCAGGGCCCTATTGTCAGCTATGACATAAAAAAAAGACAGCCCTACGCGTCCCCGCGGGAGATTTGTGTTTTTTATTCCCGGTCCCCAGCCAACCACGCCAACCACGTGTTCTCTTTTTAGATCAAAATCCCACTTTTACAGAAAGTTTCTTTTTGCTACAACTAGTCCTGCTTTCTACATGTAGCAGAAAACGGTTCGGCCTAAAAAATAGGAAATTAGACTGGACATCGCCGGAGATTTCACGAGATCTCGGCCATGAAAACTATGTAGCAAAAGAATTGTGATAATGTAGCAAAAACCAGAAGAGAACAAAGCAAAAAAAAAAAGCGCTATTGTAGCAAAACCGGAGAACAAGTGTAGTAGAACTAACTTTTCACAGACATTGTAGCAAACACTTTGTATAATTATAGCAAAAGCATAGAACATATGTAGCAAAAGAATTATGACATCATAGCAAAAATTCGACGTCGTTGTAGCACCATCGACGGCCACGCCTGTAGAAAACCTCGACGACATATGTAGCAGCACCTGTGTTCTTCGGTAGCACCGCCGGTGGTCGCTTGTAGCAAAACCGTGAGAATACTACTGTTGTCATCTACAAGGGCGGACACACGCCGGCCGAAGGTTGCATATGGCAACACAGTTGGACGAAGCTTTGCAGAGAGGCGCGCTCGGGGTGGAGGCCGGGGCTCCCTGGGGACGGTGTCCATGGCGGGTGGCCTTCATCAACAGGAGCAGGCGGGGCTGCTATGGATTGGAGGCGGAGCAGCGGGACGTCCTAGGCGGCGGCCATGGCCGGTGGCCGCCATCTCTGGCGAGAGGAGTTCGGCGGCATGGTGGCGTTTTCCTCGACGGAGCGACGCCCATGGCTGATGGCCTCCATCAACGGGGGTGGGCGGTGCTGCTGCGGGTTAGAGGCGGAGCAGGCGAGCAGCGGGGATGCCCTAGGCGGCGGCCATCCGCGGCGAGAGGAGCACGGCGGCGCGGTGGCTGCGCCGTATGGGTCCACCTTACGTGTGTAAGCGCGACGGAGAGCGACCCGAGGGATCGTTTCGTTCGATCCCCAGGAGAACTAGTATCATTTTCCAAAAAAAATCAGGAGGATCCTCAAGCCAAACAATCTCCCGAGTACTCTCTGATCGACTAGCTAATACATGTGCAGCCACATTAGCTTCCCTAGGATAATGACTAAAACATACTTCAGAGAAATTACGTCTAAGAAAAGAGCACTCTTCGCAAATTGCAGCCGTCGGGCCAAGTGAATTTCCACCATCTTTCATCACGTCAGTACAGTCTGAATTCACCTCGATCTTGTTGCAACTCAATTGACCAGCTAGCAGTAGACCATCACGCATAGAGTGTCAAGTGGGATCCCACCTAAATCCCATTCGTAGTTCATTTGCCAAATTCTAGTGTAAATTTTAAACAAAAATTTGTACTAGATTTTAAGAAATGAACTAGAAGTGGGATTTAGATGAGATCCCACCTGACACCCTAATCACGCAAGGCTTGCGCTTCTGCGGTTGAAGGATCTGAGACAAAAGGAATACCACGGTTACTTGCCGCCAGAAATATGCCTCTGTCATTACTTATGATAGCATCCGTTGATCCAATCCCCGAGTCATAGCTGAAGCTAGCATCGCCATTTAACTTTGCATAGTCAACCCTCGTTTAGTCCATCGATCCATGCCGAACAATACCTGTACTCTTCTTTGCATGGGAATAATTCAGAACTAAGGTAGAAATTGCTTGTGTTGTTCGAGCTGGAGACTGCACTGTTTCACCATGTACTTGTTGCCTGACGGCGTTCCCACCAAATATATCACACCGCAGTAGCAATGAGATTATTCTTATCCACTTTAGGTAACAGAGACGCCTTAGCCGATCTATCACGTAAGAGGGCTTCTAGTGCTGAACTGCCTTCAGACTCTAAACCGTAGACTTGTGAAATTAAGTCTCCCATGCCAAGTCAAGACCATATATAATAGACACGAGGGCATGCAAAGAAAGCTTCTCCTATACTTTCACAATCCATAAGACACAATTGGCATTGAGAGCTTGGCTGCAAGTGCCTATTCGCTAGAACACCATTGCATGGTATAGCACTTAGCAAGGACTGCCAGCAATGTATTTTAATTTTTGCTGGTACATTCAAACCTCAAAGTGTCTTCCACACAGGCGACGTTGATGAATAGCCAGAAGGACTATTACATCTCAATTTATTTCCATGTTGATGATCCCACTCCACATAGTAACAAGATCTTACCGAGAAAATGCCAGCTTTTGTGATGTGCCATGAGATAAAATCTTCCATCATACTTATGGCCAAAGGAATGTTCAGAATACGTTGTGCATCAGTTGGCCAAAAGATCTCCCTAATGCAGGAGCTGGTACATGCCTGGAAACTTTACATAGTCTATCTAGATGGGTTCGAGATTTCGGCACGTAGTTTCCTTGTCTTGTCTGGAAACTTTGCCCACGGTTGTGTACTACAGTATTACAGTATTAATAGTATTTCTGTTCGGTTAGAAAAAAGTTAGAACTAGTCACTATAGGAAGAAAGTTCAACGCTAAGAGGAAAAAAGCACGACATAGCCCAGATAACCCTTGGCTTTAGTCAAGGTTAAGGGTGACCCTTGGTACTAAGCCCTCGGCTTAGATGGTCCTCGGCACAGCTCGATAACATCAGCGTTGCTTCGGCCCTCGGCATAGAGGCTTGTGCCGACGGTTTATCCCGCCCTTCGATACAGTTCGGCCGTCATCTTAGAAAGTTAATGGCACGCAGAAAACGGCGTACAGGAGCAACGCCGATGGGGAAACACTCGGCGTAGAGATGGCCACGTGGAACACGCTAGAGGGCTGGTGTGGAGGAGCAAAGCCGTGTCGGAAACGCTTGGCATTGGTGGAGCTGTGCCGACCTCGGCATAGGTGGCCACGTGGAAATTTTTGTTTTTTAAAAGTTTCAAAATATTTGAATTGTTTGAACGTTTAATTTCACAAGAAACACATTTGAATTGCTTGAACTTTAATTGCACAAGAAACATTTTTAACTCTAAGCACGTTTAACCTCAAGTCAAATAGCACAATCAAGGTCACTCATCCTTAGACTACTCCACTTTTAGCACGCTTAACTTTTTCATTCCTTTTATATGAGCTTCCAAGTTATCACATCATACCTAGTTGATAATACTATACTATCAATCCTATTAACCCTTAGGTCATGATGTCACATGACTTTATTTTATGAATTCGAAACAATTATTTAATAAGTATAAACAAAAGTGAGTAATGGGAAAGTAAAAGTGATATATTACTAGAAACTAAAATATTATGCAACCAAAAAAATCAAATACAAATATATTTAATTCACACACATATATATAGAAAATCAAAGGTCTAAAATAATGGGAAAGGAACAATGCCGAGGGGAATACCCTCGGCGTAGGTGGAGGGGATTCCCCTCGGCGAAGGTACTGCTATGTTCACAGGTGCATGCTGGTGGCAACGCTGACGGTCACCTCTTCGGCTTTGCTATGCGCCGTTAATTATGTGTACACAGAGCTACGCCGACGGTAAACCCCTCGGCATTGCCCTACGCTGTGAACTGTACGTCCGGCGGTCATCCCAACGCTCGAATATGACGCATGCTCAGCCTGTGTCGACGGTGTCCCTCGGCGTTGCTCTATCTATGCCGAGGGTTTTCCTACGCCGGCGTTCCCCCTCGGCGTTGCTCTTCTATGCCGACGGTTTGTCTACGCCAAAGGTTTTTTTGGCCATGGGCACTGCGCGAGCTATGCCGAGGGCCCTGATATTTCCCCCTCGGCGTCTATGTTTGTTCCCGTAGTGAGTACTACGGTATTATAAAATCACTCCCTCCATTCACTAATGTAAGACCTGTTAGATATTTTAAAATAAACTAGATTTAGCCTAAAATGGATAAACCTAAACAAGAAATCGGTCTTGATACATACACTTTAAAAAAATGCTAGAAGGTCTTATATTAGTAAATGGAGGTATACTTTTTTCTGACAGAAGACCCACACTTGTGTAAGGTTTGATCAATGTCTTTGTTACTTCCTCGGATCCATATTAATAATGGTTTCAACCTTATCTAGATTGCGTATGTATCTTGCTAAGTATTTAGCCTCGATGCATTCAAAAAGAGCACGTGCAACACCAACAAATACCCTATTTGTGTACCACTAAGGGGAGCAAACGGATCAATCACTAGAGACAGTTTAGACAAAATTGATGCTATTAATATGGACAGGAGATAGTAATACTAGTTTTATTCGTTCGTTCAGACCGTGATGATGATTAAAGCATGCACGCAAACGGGTTCAACGTGCACATTTCAACAACCGGGAAAAAGATTGCGCAAAACGTGACGGGGACAGGAAGACAAATCGCATCCTTGTCCCCAAAAGCATGTGCTCAAGCTCTCTCACCATGGATGCATGTCGAGACAGGTTTAAACTCACATCCATCCTTAATTTGTGAAAAGAGTACGTACGAAACTACACAGTATTCAGGTGTGCACCGCATGCGTTAGCGTTAGCGATGACCTCGTGCGTAAATAAACTCTACTCCGCAGCGAATCATGCATGATTACCTTGTGCTAATTAAGACGGCACGAGCATTTGATGTTGCGCAAGGTGAATCATGCATGCAGTGTAGCGCAAAGGTTTGGTAACCCCTCAAGCAGCTTTTGTCACCTACAATTTTTTTGCAAAGAGGTTGTCTTAGCAGATCTTTTTCTTAGCCAAGTGAGGGCCTGTTTGTTTAGGCTGTGGCTGGCTGGCTGTGGCTGGATGTCTTCTATGAAAACCATTGTCGTGGAAAAGCTACTTCGAGTTTGTTTTAAGAACCTGGATTGGCTGTCTGGCTGTATGTTGAGCAATTATCGCAATTGTCTAAAGTACCCTCTAAGTTTTGTGAACATGTATATTTGCTAATTAATTGTCCTTATATACTTCTCATTAATCTCAATACAAAACCAAACAAAAAAAAGAAAAACCCAGCCAAGCCCCACGGCCTCTCTCTAATTAAAATTTTAGTTAAAGAAAAAGAGAGAAATAAATAAGAAAAGAAAAACCCAGCCAAGCCCACGGTCTTCTCTCTCCTTTATCCTCTCCTCTTCCTCACGTATTTCTCCCAGTTTCTATCATGTTCTCCACCCGTCGACTACTCGACTGCCGCTCCCACACCTACCTCCGCCGGCGGCCATCTCTCCGCCTCTCCCACCTACTCTGCCACCGCCGCCTCACCCCCACCTACCTCCGCCATGGTCGTCCGCTGTGTGCTCTCTGGCCATCCCCGAGCCCAGATGACCGCGTCTACAGAGAAGCTAGAGCTTGGAACTGCTTGGGATGGCGAGGCCGGCCGGGGACGAGGTCGTGTGAGGCGCCAATCTGGGGCTTCGGGAGTCGGGCAAGGACATCGAGGAGGAGGGAGGTCGGCTGATGTGGTGGTGATACGGGGGCGAGGCCGGCCGGGGACGAGGTCGGAGGGCGTCAATCTGGGGCGGCGGGAGTCGGGCAAGGACATCGAGGAGGAGGGAGGTCGGTCGATGTGGTGGTGACACGGGGGCGAGGCTCAGGATGGCAGTATTCTCGTAATTTTCTTAAAGCAAATGTCCGAAGCAGAAAACGCTTCGCTCGCAGCCTCGGGAAGCCGTGGGAAGCACCTCTGGACGTGCTTCCCAGGATTGCCTATTTGCCAACCACTTCGGTCGAAGCCCACAGCGCAACTATGCCGTTTGGTTCTTTTTTTTGGCTTTTTCCACTGGAAAACCACCAAAAGCCCAAACAAATACCCCCTGAGCCATTTGATGTTCCGCTTTTGTTCAGTCAGTACTAGTCCCTTCATTCCCTCATACGGTGTATATATCACATAAATGTAGTCAAAAACTATGAACATGAACAATACTTAATCCATATCAATAGGCCCGTCATAAGGTGTATTCTCGTAGTGTACTTATCCACTATATTAATATTTTGTGTATATCTTAAGTCAAACATTAAAAAAACGTGATATGTTTTGACTTTTGATATTCCCTCCGACCCATATTATTTGACTTCAATTTGAATGTATCTAGACATCGAAGTCAACTAATATGGGTTAGAGGGAGTATTAAAAAAAATTGGTGTGTGTTTTTTGGAGTTGAGGTATAGTAAGTAAGTATGCGGTCCATCTAACTAGGCTAGAACTTTCGGCCCATATTTTCGTTATCTCCGTTGGAAACTTTGCCCACGATTGTCTGTATTGTATTTCTTTTCAGATTCACAGTAGGCCCATAGTATAGTTATGTAAAGTCTGACCAATGTCGACTCACCTTGTTATTTTTTTTCTTGGTTCGTTCCGACTGTAATGAGTGAAGCATGCGTGCAACGGGTTCAATTGAAAATTTCAACCACCGGAAAAGAATTAAGGCGCAAAACGTGCCGAGGACACGATCGAAAGACAACCGCATTCTCGTGCCTAAAAAGCATATGCTCAATTTGTCTCAGCGTGCCTTACAAAAGACAACCGAGGTAGCTACTGTTTATTTCACGAAACAAAAGCAGTATGTATTCAGGTTGCATGCTCGTGAGTTGTGCCCTCGTGCGTAAACAAACTCTACGGATCATGCATGGTTTACCTCGTGCTAATTAAGACAACATTAGCTAGTACTTTCTCCGTTTTGAAATATAAGATATTTTTGTAAAAAACAAATCTAGACGCATTTTAGCGTGTAGGTTCGAAATGAATCTATACACTAAAATACATCTATATACACTCTTTTCACAAAAATTGAAATATCTTATATTTTAAAACGGAGGGGCTAATATTTTAGCGCGAGATGAATCATGGCTTGTGGATACCGAATAATACTCCCTATAAATGTCTAGAAAATAAAGTTATTTGGATTTGTCTAGATTAGCACGTATATATCTACACATTAAACATATTTAGGTACTTGGTAATCTAGACAAATGAATTAACTTATTTTCTGATAGAGAAAATATTTAAATTAGAATTAAGCACGTACGGTAGTCAAACATACAGAAAATTCTCGAAACCGACCGAGCCATTTTACGCCTTGTTTTTATAGTGGTGGTAACTTCGGTTGACCAAACTTCTCAGAATCCAACAAGCACTGATAATAATTAATTAAGCAGACTTTCTAGAGAAAACGTGCCCAGAAAACTGCTGAATATTAACGGGAGAGAGTGACCCAGCCATGGTAGAGAGTGACCGTGTGTCATCTTTGACAGTTTCGGCCACCACACCACACATCGCGAACAAGTCAAAATACTTCTCAAAGTTGGAGGCTATATATGTTTTCAAATTGGAAAAAGGGAGAAAAAAAAACGACGAATGAAGGCGCCAGGATATGGACGCATGGTAGGATGAGTACGGCCAAGGAAAGACGCCGTGTAGGTCAAAGTATATATAAATGCTTGTTCATCTTTGTACTCCTGCGATATCTATCGTAATTTAACGTGTTCCCACTTCGCACCTACTCTTATTGAATTTTGAATTGACGTCCATGCATGCATATCCGATGATCAAAATGGGATTGTTTTTTCAAAGAAACAGCAATATATTGTTACATTATGAAACAGATTTTGTACTGTATTTGTTTCCTGGATCTTTAATTCCTCTATCTTTGGCAAAAATCTTCAATTGATTTGATTCCCACTAAAAACTACGATCACACATTTACAGAACCGATCTCTACGATTTATATAGAACGAAACTGTACAAACCGACGAAAAGAAGAGACAAATTTGGCAAAACCTGCATGCGCATGACATGCAGGAGGTTCGCTAAATTTGAGATGATGATCAAGGGAGCTGCAGCGGCTTGGGAGGCGACATGGGGCGGCGGCGCCAGAGGTTGACCTCCTTCCTGGGCTCCGACGCCACCACGCCGCCGCCGAGCACCAGCGGCGCCGAGTGCGCCACGAACCCGTCGTCCTCGTACGAATCGTAGCCGTCGCTGTCGGAGCCCCTCGTCTCCGCCTGATCCGCCGTCCAGTCGAAGTCCTGGAACGCGGCGCGGCCGCTCGTGAACCGCTTCATGTGTCCAAGCCCGGCTGCGGGAGCGGCGGCCACGGAGCTGCCCCTTCCTCTGAAAGCATCGGCGGCAGCGCAGCTCGGTTTGTTTGAGGAGGAGGAGGAGCGCGACCTGCTGCGCCGGAAGAGCATCCGCTTGACGAGGGAGGTCTTGGCCTTGGGCCTGGAGGCCGCTGGCTGGGTCGGCGGGCGCGGCGGGAGCGGGCAGGCGCCGCCGTCCATCCCGCACGTCGAAGCCTTCGCCGCCTTCTTGGCCTTGCAGGACGACCTCGTCTTGGACTTGCTCCGCTTGATCTGTCCTATGCAGGACACCTTGGGCGACGAGGCCTCGGGTGTGCGGTCCCCTCTCCCGCCGCCGCCGCGCGCGTCATGCTTGTTCCCCCTCCTCCTCCCGCCACCGCGCGCCTCGGGCGGGACGATGGAGACCATGGGGCCGGAGAAGGCGTTGCGGTGGTTGAAGGAGGACTTCCCACCCCGTGCGCGGGCGGCGAAGGTGGTGGTGGTGGAGGAGAAGGAGGCCGCGGTGGAGCGGAGGAAGGAGGCCAGGGCGCCGCTCCTGGTCCGCGCGTGCTTGCTCGGCTTCCTCTCCATCGCCGCACGCTAGCTGTGTACGTACGTAGGTCGGTAGGTAGATTGCACCTTACGTGCGTGGCAGCTAGAGTAGCTTGCTTGCTCTGGTAAGCTTCTCGCCGGCCGATTGATCTCGGATCGGCTGCGCCGATGAGGGAGACGACTGGTGGTAGCTGGATGGATCGGCCGCCGGTAGCTTTGCCTTTTCAGCGAGCCTTGTCCCTTCCGACTCGAGCTGTCCGGGTTTTATACCACGGACGGGAATGGTTGGTGGCGAGTGGTAGTAATTAAAATTATGAATCCTGATTGGATGTCGCAGCTGCTGATCGCGTGCGTGGTCAAAGGCCGGGGAACGGGTGGGGGACGATTGAGTCGGTCCCGTTCCTTCCGGGCGCGCGCCGGAGCCGCAGCTCACACTCACCGCGGAGAAACCGCGCTCTGTCCTGGGCTTGCCTTCGTCGTTGAAAACAACGGGCTACGGTATCCGTTCGTTTTTTAATCAGCGATCGACCACTTCCGCGTCGTGAAATGAGATGTGACGAGGACGACCCGGTTTTGGCCGAGACCGGATCACGTCAGACGCCGGGCGCGCCCGCCGTCGTCGTCGCGGCTGGTGGCGGCGCTACGGCGCCCGCCTCGTCATGGCTAGGCGCGCGGACGACGTGGCGGTGGACAACGGACTTGCTGGCGTACGGTACGCATCCAGCCATCGATCGATCGATCGTCTGGCGCGACGCGGACTCGATTGTCAGCCATCTTCACCGGCTCGACCCAGCCCATTCTGGCTTTATCTAGGCGGATAAAAACGCGTCCGGCACGATCCATCAGGACGAACACGTCCAGTTCGACTCATCCATAAATCAAATTTACACAATGATGCATCGGCACGTACGCCCGTAGACCGTGCGGGTGTCCTGCCAATTACACAATGATGCATCGGCACGTATGCCCGTAGACCGTGCGGGTGTCCTGCAAGTCGGCCACTCGGGTACATATGTAAACGAAACATTAGTATACTTAAATGATAGTTTTTCATTAGATTAGCCCTGCCCGCCGTTGCCACTGCCCTATCGATTGCCCGCCGGCCCTATCGATTGCCGCCCTAGTAGATCAGATGGCCCGCTGTTGAGGCGTTCAAAGAAACGTTCGCGCGCCTGACCGTGAACCACCGCTTTGCCGGTCGCCTTCTTGCAGTCCTCCGCCGCCCGGTTCACCGGGGCTTTCTACATCTCAGCGGCCCCGTGGTCTTTCGCCTCCTTCTCCGTCGCCGCAGCCAAGGCAAACGCCCGGCGCTGGGCTTCTGTCTCTGCCGCGATCAACTTCGCCGGAGCCGGAGCCTAGCGCCTGCGATCTGCAGGGGGATGGCGATCGCCTTCTCCCCCTACTCCTCCTCCTCAACCTAAGGCTGCTCCACCTCCCCCCCTCCACGTCGTCCTCCTCCACCTTCATCTTGTTGCCGTCGACGAGACCCCATGCGACAGCCACCTCAGCAGCAGTATCCACGCGCTCCTCCTCCGCCGTCATGTTGGTGTCGTGCTCACGCTGCGCCGCTTCTGCCTCACTGTGCGCTTTGGCGGCGTGGCGAAGCTCGCGAACGGCAACCTTGGAATCCTCCCTGGCCACCTCCTCGAGCGTGGTCATGGCCGCCTCGTAGCGGATCTCGCGGAGAACCGCTAATGCGGCCTCCATGGCCATCGTCTCCCCCACCTCCTTGGCGGCGACGTGGTGTATGTCGTGTGCCGCCCATTGGGCAGCCGCCTCCACCACCCGCTCCAGCGTCTCCTCGGCCACACGGCCTTCCTCCTCGAAGACCAATACCCGCGCCTCGCTCATGCGCCTAGCCAGCAACGTGGCCTCGAGGTGGACCTCGTTGACCTCCATCCCCGAGAAACGGGTGCGACACATCTCCCGGATCTTGGTCTAGTTGGCGATCTTGCGGCGACGCATGACTATTGCTGGCTGGCGCTTTTTTGGTTGCTGATTTGCTATTGCTTGGGCTTGTTGTCTCCGTCGCGTCCGCGGCTGTCTTTTATAGACTGTGACGAAGGCGGAAAACGGCAGGGGAGACACGAGATGTTTTCTGACCGTGTAAAGCGAGGCGCCCACGAGAAATGATGGCGGGAAACGCCGGCCACGCGGGAAGTCACCGACTCTGATAGCCGACGTCGGGTCGCTATTAACGTCTCATCGCGATGATGTCAAGCAGTGAACAGTGGGGGAGGGAGAAGACGGATAGATGAGTCGGACCGCTGGACGCGACTGGACGGACCTTGACCAAAAACGACCGTAGCCCGATTTAATTGGATAGAAACGGTCCATTTGAATCGACGGATTGGATCTGCACGATGCCCGATTTGTACTCTCGCGAGGGAGAGCGGGCAGATGCTGCCTCCGCCGTCCGTCGCTGTGCGGATTCAATTCGGCAGCAGCAGCTGTCGCGGTCCGATCAGATGTTTACGCCACCGGAAAAGGCCCGTACGTACGACTCAACCGGTGGAGAAAACGTCTCCTCCTCCTGTAATGAATGAATGAATGGATGTCGGGCTTGACCCGGTGGGCTCGATCATGGCAATAAAAACGTGTGTTTGTTCGCTGAGCTTACTGTGCACACTGATCTCGTTTAGTCAGTGTGACTCAGTAGTCAGTATAGTACCCTGCTCGCTGGTGGTAGGTTAGCACTCTACCACCAAACATAAAACATGCCTTTGCCCTAGTAATCGACAACAACAACCATGCATGGGCCCTCTTTTACCCACGACGCTAGCTGCGTCTGCGTGGAAGATTGATCCGCACAGCACAGTCATATCTTACGCATGCAGTGTCTGAACATTGAACATGCAGCCCTAATCCTCTGATAAAAGTTCCTGGACGCCGGAAAAATATACATCTCCGACTCGATTTAACTGTCACAGGTTTAGGCCCATGATGATTAAATCGCATTCACTACAGGAATGGGAAGCTACGCCGACGGCCAGTCGCTACGCCGCCGGCCAAACATCGGGACCGTCGGCGTAGCCATCGTCTAGGCCAGATCCGCCAAGCAGCCGTCGGCGTAGAATTGCCCTCGGCATATCCTATGCTACGCCGACGGCTGCCCTCGGCGTACGCCGACGGCTGCCCTCGGCGTAGCTATTTTTTATTTTATCTCATTAAACTTTAAAAAATCATAACTAAATCATTCTAATTCGAAAAATACAAATAATATATCAAAATTTGAGAAAAATAAGACCTATCTATCTACACTCAAATATTACACATTTATAAATAAAAATTAGGTAAAACATAAGACATTATATATAGTTTAAAACGGGCATAAAAATTTCAAAAATGATCGAAACAATGCGAAACCTTCGCGTGGTGTTATGTTATGTGACATAGTTAGAAGGAAAAATATCAAACTTGGTATATTGATTATGTCTCAAAGAAACCTTCACAAAATGACCTATCTCATTCGAGGTTTCTTGGCTTTCAGGTCAAATGACCAATGTTATGGCTAGAATCAAGGCATAGTTTGTGATAATGTGCCCATATTGTGCATACACATGCATCATGAGATGGCAAACAATGTTGCAGGAGAAAGTTTCCTTTTTGTCGCACCAAAAAGCCATTTCCTATTTTCTGAGCACAAAAAACGGACGATTTTGTAAAGCAACCACCAAATGGCTAATTCAAACTGGTACCACCATATTTTACAAAAATACTCTACCACCTTATATAGACAATGTCCCAACAGGGGAATCCGAAACCTTTCCGTCCACCTCTGGTGAAAAAGACAAATTCCTGCCGAATCGGTAGAAAGTGGATCAGATATGAACTACAGGTACATGATCCGATGCTCATGTTTATTTACAAAAATCATTTTTAGGTTCACAATATGCTATTTTATCAAAGATCCAATGCAAGTTTAGCGAGGCTCGGCCCCGAGCTAAGAATCTTCATGCCCGCCGTTCGACAAAGTTTGACGATAGTTTAAAACGGGCATAAAAAATTCAAAAACGATCGAAACAATGCGAAACCTTCGCGTGGTGTCATATTATGTGACATAGTTATAAGTAAAAATACTAAACTTGATATATTGATTATGTCTCAAAAAAAACTTCACAAAATGACCTATCTCATTCGAGGTTTCTTGGCTTTCGGATCAAATGACCAATGTTATGGCTAGAATAAAGGCATAGTTTGTGATAATGTGTCCATATTATGCATACATATGCATCATGGGATGGCGAACAATGTTGCAGGAGGAAGTTTTCCTTTTCGTCGCACCAAAAAGCCATTTCCCATTTTCTGAGCACAAAAAACGGGCGATTTTGTGAAGCAACCACCAAATGGCTAATTCAAAATGGTACCACCACATTTTACAAAAATACTATACCACCTTATATAGACAATGTCCCAACAGGGGAATCCGAAACCTTTCCGTCCACCTCTGATAAAAAAGACAAATTCCTGCCGAATCGGCAGGAAGTGGGTCAGATATGAACTACAGGTACATGATCCGATGCTCATGTTTTTTTACAAAAATCATTTTTAGGTTCACAATATGCTATTTTATCAAATATCCAATGCAAGTTTAGCGAGGATCGGCCCCGAGCTAAGAATCTTCATGCCCGGTTCGACAAAGTTTGACGATAGTTTAAACGGGCATAAAAAATTCAAAAACGATCGAAACAATGCGAAACCTTCGCGTGGTGTCATATTATGTGACATAGTTATAAGTAAAAATACTAAACTTGATATATTGATTATGTCTCAAAAAAAACTTCACAAAATGACCTATCTCATTCGAGGTTTCTTGGCTTTCGGGTCAAATGACCAATGTTATGGCTAGAATCAAGACATAGTTTGTGATAATATTCCCATATTGTGCATACACATGCATCATGGGATGGCGAACAATGTTGCAGGAGGAAGTTTTCCTTTTCGTCATACCAAAAAGCCATTTCCCATTTTCCGAGCATAAAAAACGGACGATTTTGTGAAGCAACCACCAAATGGCTAATTCAAAATGCTACCACCATATTTTACTAAAATAATATACCACCTTATATGGACAATGTCACAACAGGGGGTTCCGAAACCTTTCCATCCACCTTTGGTGAAAAAGACAAATTCCTGCCGAATCGGTAGGAAGTGGGTCAGATATGAACTACATGTACATGATACGAAGCTCATGTTTTTTTACAAAAATCATTTTTAGGTTCACAATATGCTATTTTATCAAAGATTCAATGCAAGTTTTCCTTTTCGTCGCACCAAAAAGCCATTTTTCATTATCCGAGCGCAAAAAGGGAATTTTCTAAAGTAACCACCAAATAGATAATTCAAAAACGGAGGGTTTGTGATTACTTGATATGGACATCATATTTGGATTCCTCTCATTTTTTGATCAATTTAGACACATTATTTGTTAAATTCCGATTTATAGATTTAAAGATATTAATTATTCCATATTAAATAGAAAAATATAAAAAAGTAAAATTATTATATTTTTATTTGAATTCAATAATATTTTTACTTATTCATTAATGTTTATTTAAATAATTGTTTGTAATTTCAAAAAATACAAACATGTGACATGTTGATATAAGGGTTAATAGGATTGATATCATAAAATTGACAACAATGTATGAATTACTTTGGAAAATGATTTAAGAAGGAGGGAAGTTAAGCGTGCTGGAGCTAGAGTAGTATTAGGATGGGTGACCTTCCGGGAAGTTCGACCAAGACTGCAATTTAATTAAATATTAAGTGTAATTAGTGTTAAAAATGTTCAAAGTGAGAGATTAACGAGTCAAACAATTCAAAGATTCAAAAATTAAGAAAAAAAATAAAATAAAAAATTTAATTTTTTTTTAAAAAATATTTTTGCAACCTGTCGACAAGCTATGCAGACGGCCGCTACGCCGACGGCATTGCCCTCGGCGTAGCATACGCCGACGACATTTTGATACGCCGACGGCCTCCACGTGCTCCGCCGAGGGAGCCCTTTGCCGAGGAGGCTACGCCGAGGGCAGCCGTCGGCGTAGCATACGCCGATGACATTTTAGGCTACGCCGACGGCTTTTTGCCCTCGGCGTAGCGCACGCGTCCTGTAGTGATTGAAAAGCGAGGGTGCACAAACCTTAGCTGTACCAAGTCAAAGTATATATACTCGTTTGTCAACATGATATAGGACCGCTGTATACGTACGAATGGTCCTCTTCACTCTGCTAACCCATGGTTTATTGGGTGGTAATAATAAGGTCGTAACATTCGCACGATCCAGAGATGTGCCCACGTCATGATTTAGGACTTTTTTTTTTGAGAAAGATAGTACAATCAAAGACGCTTAGCCAAGCAAAAGAAAAAATAAGAATGACGCAAGCATCGGGACTCTTCCAACCGGAGGTATCGCTAGCGCTAGCCAAGCAAGTTGTGCGGCTGTCCAACTCTTGTACTTCCTACAACCCATATTTATTGACTTGGATTTTTCAAAATTTGGATAAATCTAGACACCATTTAGTATATAGGTTCATCTAAAATATGACAAATCCAAGTTAATTAATATGGTCGGAGGAAGTATTTTCAAGCGCATATATATCGCTAGCTCCCGTCATTCCGTGTTGCCAGATCGTGCGAAAAAAATATTAGCGACCGCTGCCGGAATTTTCGTCAAACTTTTAAAAGTACTCCCTCCGTTTTGAAATATAAGATGTTTTAAGTTTGTGAAGAAAATAAATCTAGACTTCTTTTAGTATGTATGTTCATCTCAAAATTAAGTGAACCTATATACTAAAAGAAGTCTAGATTTATTTTCTTTACAAACCTAAAACATATTATATTTTAAAACGGAGTGAGTCACTGTCGATCGTTACGAAATCCACCGATACGGGAAACGGGATTTCGGCTAGCGCTCCGTGTAAACGCCCGTGTTGTACGTGCCCTAAGAGGCGTTTACCTAACAGTCGTAAGGCACAATCGGAGCACCAAGCCCAATTACAGCTTCACTCCTGCAATGATAGTACCCCATTCTCCTAGTCCTATATATTCCTGACTACCTTTTTTTGTTTTGTTTTGAGAATTGTTAACCGGGTAGCTCTATTGCTCAGTGCTATAAATCATAGGATAGAAGCTATGCCCAAGGGGTAGCCAGCAAAGTATGGCGCCGACCGTGGCCACCAGGGCCGGTCCTGAGATTTCGGGGGTCCGGGACGAAACTAAAATTTTGGGCCCCTTATTATTATTATTATATAAGATAATGTAAAATAAATATTATAAGTAAACTCCAACTATAATATTTATATAGAAATAATAATGTTTACATGGTACCTTAAAATTTCCTCCAAAAATTTCTGGAAGCAAAGTCCAAAAATTACAATGGAACTTAAACGGGAAAAAATTTAGAAACATAAGAAAACAATCATGATTACTGCTGAAACACAACTTTAGTCTGGAAGAAAATTCGCAAAAGATATATTTTTTAGAATAAGCAAAAACAATGTTTAGAGACATGAGGTACAAAGTCATAAAAAAATAAATCTAATTTAAACATGATAGAAGGTAAAGATAATTGAAAGGAAAAGGCGTGAAAGAAATATACCAAAGAAAAAAAAAAGGAAAATGATGAAAGGGAATGAAACAGAAAGAAAATAAGTAATGGAACTTATGTAAGAAAAATAAAAATAAAAAAGAAAGAGACATGCGTTGATGTGTTGAAAAGAACCCGTCTCATATGTCTCTGATCGGTATGCCGATACCTTTTCGAGTGGATACGAGGATCGATAGTCTGACAACACCTGAAGCTACATGCTCTAAACAGGCCCAGCCTACTACAGATATTCTTTAGCGAAACCATACTAGAAAACGCGCGCGCTAGCGAGCAGTTTCCTAGGACTCGAAGCAAATGGGGCGATAGATGAATCGATCAATGTCTAGGATTGCACCCCCAAGGGCTGGCCCTGGTGGCCACTTTAGCCAAAACATAGTCTTTAATTATACTACTTAAGCTGTTCGTGATTGAAAGATGCGCATGGAACGTAATCTTCTCTTCTTCGGTAGAGCATCTCCACTCGCCGATCCAGACGCCGATCCGGACGCCGAAAATCGGCCCAGTCGCGTACCCAGGAACCTGTTTTCGTCCGGATTTCGGCGTGTCTTGGTCCGGCCTACCCAGGCCGAACCCAGGTTCCCGGGTACGTCCTGGGGACGCCGGACGCCGCAAAAAAGGGCGTGGGACAGCTTTGTCGGTGAGACAGTCCTATTCCCACCCAGTCCACTCGCACAGACTGCCGCGAAGAGCTCTGTCGCTATGACTTCGACGACGGAGCTCCCTCACGCCGAGACATGCCCACGCCTCTAGCTACGCTCGCCGTTGTTGCCGCCCACCTCCACGCCTTCTCCGCCGCCGCTTTCGCCGACCTAGCCTCGCCGTAGCTCTGTTTCGCTGCGTGCGCCCACCACCACGCCCTCCAGGTGTTCAACATTTGGCCGGATTCGGCCATGGACTCCGACGTCGATGAGGTATTGTCCACTGACTCTGACGAGGACGAGATACTCGCCATGGATTCCGACGACGAGGAGTTGCTCGCCGTACTCCTAGAGGAGGAGAGCGCCGAGGTCGCCGAAGGTGAAGAGCACTTGCAGATCCCCGCATCGCTCGCCCAGCTGTACATGCAGATGGCGAAGCCGAAGCGCGGTGGTTTGGCGCCAGGTCGCATGAAGTGCAAGGCGAGACAGAGGATAGAGGGCTACTACATGTTGTACACCGACTACTTCGCCGACCAGCCACTCCATGAAGAGGACGTGTTTCGCCGCCGTTTCAGGATGAGCCGGAAGCTCTTCCTCAAGATCGTGCATGCCATCCGGGAGTTCGACCCATATTTCCTTTGCAAGAAGGACTGCACCGGCTTGGTTGGATTTTCCTCGCTTCAGAAGTACATCGTGGCGATGAGGTTGCTTGTATATGGAGCACCGGACTTTGGTCTTAAAGTGTTCTGTGGACGAACTATGCCGAAATTTGGACGAACTTGAGCCGAATTTGAGCGGAAACGAGCGAGTCGGGAACTCGGCTTGGGTACGCGAGTGGGAAACTGGGCGTACCCAGGATGAAAACTTGTGTCGTACGCACTAGTGCACCCCCCCCCCTCTAACACCGGTTTGGAGGGGCCTCTAACAGCGGTTGTAGAACCGCTGTTGAGGGTTCGGTGTTAGACCGGTTCTTATACGAACCGGTGTTAAAGGGTGGTGCACGTGGGGCTGGCGCAGCGCTCAGGGACCCCCCCTTTAACACCGGTTCGTGTTAACACGAACCGGTGTTAAAGGTTTTCTGTCGCGGCAGGAAAATGGCTTAAATCTCTGTCATGTCTACCCGCCCGTTGGCGTATTTACTGGCGGCGGGGGGAGGGGGGGGAGGGGGAATCGATCGGGAGCGGTATACACATACATCGTCATCGGTACATACGAGTACATGAATAATTAAGCAACTATTATTATACACAACATCGTCATTGTGTGGTATTCTCCGTAAACGTTGAAGCATCAAGTACAAGACAAACACGTTCAAGCATATATACAACGTTTATTTTGGTGGATATCTAAAGAGTTCTCCGCCAGGCGTGACGACCTCATCAAGTATGAACCCCGCCAATTCCTCTTGAATGGCTCGTATGCGTTCAAATGGTAGGAGTTGGTCCCGCATCCGTTCGATCTGAATATATATGAAGAATGGGGTCAATATATATATAAGAATAAAACTCAACACAATTGATGGTAATAAAATAATGTTGTGTACTTTGTTTACTTACTCTAAGTTGTTCTAGTGCGGCTTGGCCCGTCGCACATATCGTGTTGCGAATGAACTCGCAAACATAGTACCCACATAAGTTATTGCCGTGTCCCTGATGCGCACACTTTACGAGAATAGAGAGTTCAATCAAAATAATAATCAATAAAGCATGATATAATGGAATTGGAAGCAGAATCAAACATATATGCAGACCTAGCTAGCTAGTATTACTTACATTTTGGTCTACAAATTTTAGTTCTTCTGACCATTCACCCACGGTCCTGCCCGTGAACCTTTTCCAAACCCTGTCCCGCAAAGAAAATGGATAAAGGAGTAATTAATTACTTGTTGTCACGAAAGTTGCCGATCTAGTGTGATAATATGATTGATATTACCTCTGGAGCATCTCTCTAAAGTCTACCCATATCTCTTTTTCTTTTCGTAACGAGTCCATGACAAGTACTTTTCCTGAGTCGGGTTGAATGACTAGCATAATAAAGTGGAACCTACGCACGGTTTGGAGGGTAACAGTACTCATATTAACCCCCCCTCTGGAGCATCATCAGTTACACTTAACATCGAGTTAGTCGAAACAGAATGTGTACAAGAGAGGGTAACAGTACTCACGAGAAGTTGTAAGGCAATAGTATTTCCCTTTTGGTTTGTTGTCTCAGTAAAGACCTTAGCAAGTAATCTTCTGTTTGCCTGGGTTTGGTTCTTACCACTTCTTCGTGAACTCTATTTGGGTCAACGAACCCAATGTCAAAAGGGCCTCCTTTCATGCATTCCATAACCTTTTTCCTGCATAATAGTATGTACATATATGGTGAGCATATATATATATATACATGCAATTAATGAAGTGACTGAGATGAGATAGAAATTACAGAAATAGTACTTACACACAATAAAGGTTGATGTCAGCTTTGTCGAGTTCCTTCTGATTGAATAGAAAATGCAAGTCTTGAATGTTGAAGTCGATCTCGTCGTCTCCGCACAAGAAAATCTCATCTCTTATATGCGCCGTGATCCATTCTTCCTTTCTCGTCTTGCAGAAATCAAGGTACCACTTGTGCAATCTTCGTATCTTTGTTGGTATATTCTTGAGCTCCTCTTTCTTGACGAGATTCTTCCCATACTTCCATGGCTGTATGGGGTTGGCATCGCATTTGGGCAAGTTGTCTCCCATGATGTTCAAGTATGCAATGTAAGTCATCCCCATCTCATTGGCCTTTCTTTATATCTCTGCTGCGTAATCATTTACGGGAGGAGCGTCTCGTGTGTCGAACACTTGGAGCGGGCGCATGATTGGTTTTCCTGCTCTCCGAGCATGGGAACTGTTTTCTGGGGTGCCGCACGACTGCTATTTTCAGTCTCCCTACGGCGCCTTGCATCCCCCTTCAAAATCTGGCGCTCGTAGTCCGGCACAAATGGGGTTTCAGGTTTCAAAAGATTATTGTAAAACTTCTCCACCACCGCCGGATCTATTTTCTCCTTTGGCTTGGCCCGTCTAGGTGCAAAGAATTTCTTGACCTCTTCTTCCGAGATCCTATTGGTCTCCTCGTCGCTGCGATTCAACGGTAAAACCGGCAATGGCTTGGCGGAAGGCCGCGGGACGTAGTTTTTTGAACTCTTTGACGTACGGTTTCCTGCGTATTTCTTTGTGGCGGTGCTAGTGATGCTCTTCGTGGCAGTGCACTTCCGCTTACGCTGAGGAGATGGCTGAAGCGCCGGAGATGGATGATGGGCAGGAGATGGCTACGGAGGAGATGGGCTGGCCTTGGAGATGGCTGCCAGCAGAGATGGCTGAAGCGCGGAGATGGGCTGTCGCGAGAGATGGTCAAGCGACTCGGGCAGCGATGTCATGGAGACGAGGGTGCCAGTGGCCTCCAATTTGGAAGCACGATGTGTTCCTTCTTTCAAAGAATGGTTGTTTTCACTGCAAATTTGAGTTGAGTTTCCCCTTTACCTGTAGCATGGTCAAGCTGTGCTTCCTCATATTCCTTCACAACCTCATCCGCCCCGACAATAGCATAGCCATCTGGAATCGGTCGGGAGTGGTAAGTTCCACCAGCTACATGAGGTAAGGCATAGCCGACAGCCACCTTAATGGATAAGCCCATTAATCTCACATGCAGCTCAGCATGTTCGCTCTCCGTGATCTCATCTACGGGGTATCAAGGACCCGCCATTTCAAGCGTGGGCTGCACGTTCTCCGTGGAAGCCACGCTGCTTTTCCGCGCAAGAAGTCGGCGGCTGACTTCCAATCTGGCTCTTCGTCACCGAGATGGGCCGGTAGCTTGATGGCTCTGTTGTGCATTCACTTGCGCCTGCAGCGCCACAAGTGCATGTTCTATCTGTGTCATCCGCTCTGTACGCTCTTTTTTCTTTTCTACCGCGCCATCTGTAAGAGTCGCTCCACTCGGCAAACCCATCCTTCCACGTCATACCCCCTATGCCTCGTGCATGTCCAGGGTGTTCTTTTTTATCGATGGCGCGTGTGAGCTGGTCATTCTCTCTGTCGGGATGGAAGGTCCTGGCGGCTGTTTCCTCGTATGCCATGATGAGTTCAGTGACGGGTTTGGCAAGGAGTGTTGGGAAGATACACAATCCTGTTTCTGGGTCCAACCTTGCCCCGATTCCGTAGAACCAAGTCTTTGCACGTAGGTCCCACCCATCTGTCTGGGGTGTGATCCCTCTAGCCTTGAGGCCTTCTCAGCTTCCTTCCACTTAGGCCTCTGAGATATGTAGCCACCTGACCCCGTCCTCTGGTGATATTCCTTCTTCTGGGAATTTAGCGTATTGGTTTCTGACCTCTTTTTAGCTATAACACCTTTCTTATATGCCACAAATTCGGGCCAGTGAGGTCTTATCTTCGCATAATATGCGTCTTCGAAATCTGGAGTCTCGCGAGCTTTGACAAATTTATTCAATTTTGTCTTCCAGTTGCGGAAAGCGTCAGCCATCTTCTTCAGAGTCCACTCTTTAACCTTTTCCTTTATAACCGGTTTGTTTTCATCCTCCTCTGGCGGAAGGGTGAAATTTACCAACAACGAATTCCAAAGCGTTTCTTTGGATCTTTCATCGACAAAGGTACCGTCGCCCTTCTTTGGCTTATTCTAATATTAAATTATGATTGGGATTTGGTCCCTAACAAGAACTCCAGCCAGATGTACAAATTTGTCTGCAGCCTTCTTGGGCTCCATCGTCCTGCCATCAACACGGACTGCTTCGATCGTGAACTTTGCACGATCTTTCAACCGATGGCTCGCGCCTCGCTTGCTCTTTTTCGTAGAAGAAGATTGTTGCTGGCTGGTCGATCCAGAGGGCTAAAAGAAGAAAGAAGCGTTAATTAATACATATACATATATATACAAATCAATCGGTGCAAGTCAGCAGAGGCTTAATCCATGCATATACCTCGACGGACTTTGCAATCACTAAAGTGTGTTCACCGGAGTCGTCATCTTCTCCATGACTACTTGAGCTGTCATCATGTCCCTCCAAGTTCACATATTGTGAGGTGTCCTCGTGGATCATGTTCTCCATTATTTCTTCCTCTTCAAAGTTTCTACTGAGTGGATCCATAGTTTCTAAAACAATAATATTATCACACAAATATCAGTAATACATCTATTGAAATGCTCGAGCAAAAAACCTAAAGCATACACATACACATACAAAAAATATATACATGAAAACACTAAAGCATGCTCGACAACTTAATCGGGGTTCCGAGGGGTGAAAACCCTAATTCGGGGAAACTACGGATGTATATGAGAGGGGTTACTATGTTCTCTAATTAAACTTGTCTTGAAAGTTGTTCAACAATGCATGATTATAGCTTAAATAGTTAGATCTCATTTTTCTAAACATTTTGATATATTATACATATTTTTATGACTTATAAATCATTAGATATTAAATTTACAAGTTTTATTCATTTTCTGAAATTGTTTAATCAATTTAAATTGAATTATTACATCACTGTGATGTCAGCTGGGCGGTTTAACCTATTTACACCGCTACCGGTCCTCTCCATTGTGGTGATTTGTGGGCGGCTGTCATCGCCACCTAAGCGGCCCTTTTGCCATGTCATCGCCACCTCGGGGTCGACGACAGAGGCCACGCCAGCACGCAGAACTGAGCTCGTTCGAACGGGCGCGATGTGGGGATCCTAAAATTGGCGGCGCTGCTGGCTTAAGGTCATCGGAACAGCGACTCCGGCAAGCGGTGGTGGCGGCGCTCATAGATGGACATGGGGGAAGCGGACTAGAGCGAGAGAGGTCCCATCGAGGACTGTTGTGTAATGTTATTACTTCGTTTTCCACCCGCACGAAAGTGCCTGGTGGGCACCTTTGAATCGTTTCTATGCGGGTTTGGCGGATTTCGCTAAAACTTGCATAGGTCCAATTCTGAGGGTGTTACAGAGTGGTATCAGAGCTCAGCAGTTGCGATACCCCACAAGTCCAGCCTGTAGGATAACCTAGCTAACGGCCGAAGTAGAGTGTCAAAACTATTTTTGCAAAATCGGTTGGATAGTTCTGATTAGGTCTGATTTTACTTCTTACCCCTCTGTTATTCTCCTCTTATCTCGACGTGTTTTGAATCCGCTCTCTTCTCTCTCTTCGAGTCCAGGACTTCTCGTGGTTGGGTTCCGTCGTACCTTCAGGGTTTCGCTTCCTCCTCTGATAACGGTGTTCTACCATCCGGTGTTCAAGCTGCCTGAGGAATCCGTCTACGGTGGTACCATTATTTGTTCCTTATTTGTGCCTTCCGGTGTTTTCCGACGCGATGACATCCTCACGCGATCCGGCGCAGTCTGATCACTCTTTTGTTCGAACCTCGATTGTCGAGATCTTGATCTAATTCTGAGAGTTTGTTGCATAATCCGCCTATTCGTGAGCAGAGTAATGGTTTGGGTGCGCGATGGACTGATCACCATCCGACTACTCTTATCATTCGCTCTTGTACATCGAATCAGTGGATCCAGCAGTTTTACTCCGTCCACGGAAGTTAGGGGTGGCTTTATTTGTTGATACCTCTACCTTCGACCTTTTTGTCCCCGGAGTGTTCTCTCGACGATCACGGACAACAAACCTTGTTAGTGGTGTCGCGAGGATCTACACGATGCGAGAAGATTCAGACCGCCGGTTTTTCTTTCGGTACCATGAGGCGGATCTCGAGGGCGAGATCCATTGTTAGTGGTGTCGAATTGTGGCATCCCGCAAAACCACTACTAGAAAATCGCGTTGTTTTTGTGCATTGCATCATCATGACCGCATGCTCATGTCATCATGCCACATTGCATTTGAGCATCGTCATCATCTTGCATTTGCTTGTGTAAAACTATTTACAGAAAAACCTAGTTTTGTTTTCTAAACGCCCCGCCTTGTTCAACACGCAAACCCCGGGTCTCCGGAATATTTTTGTTGTCTGCTATCGGTTTGCAAACGGTGCATTTAGAATTAAATAAAATTATTATATTATTTTAGTGGGGCAGTCGAACGGGCCAAATGACCCGAACGACCACCCCAGAAAATAAAACGGTCCACCCCTTAATCCTTTTCTACCTAGTCCTATCCTACCCACACCCCCGGCCACCTCACCCCCTCCTATCATGAGCCGCCACCTCACCCTCTCCCTATCCCCCAACCAACCAGACAATGCCACATCACTCCCTCACCTCTCTCTCCCTCCCCACCCACACATGCACTCACGCACACCCCAGCAGCCCTGCCGCCGACCCCACCAGCTTTTCCCGCCCAGCGCCCACGCCAGCCCCCGCGTGGCCCCCACCCCGCAGCCCCCTCTCTCTCTATGCCCCGCACCCTGCCCCACCTCCCCGATCCCGAGTCACCCCCTGGGCCCCACCTACCGCGTCCCCACGCTCCCCACGCGCCTGCCCCGCGCCGTCCCCAACCTCCTCCCCTCCTCACCACAGTCCCGCTGCCCGCCTGCTCCTCTCCGGCCCGGCCCCGCCTCTCCTCCTCGCAGCTGCGCCATGGTCCCTCCTCTCGCGTCTCCCGGCGCGCCCTCAACCTCACCGGCTCGCCCACATCACGCGGCAGCCCTCTCGGCGACCTCCGCCCTCGCCACCTTCACTCACACCGTCCGCCGCAAGCCGCCTGCCCCTTCCGCCCGCCCGGCGACCCTCCGCCTGCGTCTGCCTCATCTCCAGCGAGCCAGCTGTCCCTCCTCGACCGCCTCCGCCGCGTCCGCCTCGCCTCGCGGCCTCCTCCGCCTCCTTAGCTGCCGCCTCCTCCGCCAAGCTCGGCCGCCTAAGCCCGCCCAGCTCATGGTCAACCTCCGTCGACCACCCCGCCCACTGCGCGCCGCCGCTCGCCCCTTCGCCGCCCGCCAGGTCCCACCGCTGGGCTTTGTCCGGCGTCTTGGCCTTCGCCGCTGCCCTCCGTGACGCCGCCTCGAGGCCGAGCCCTGCGACGCCGCCTCGAGGCCGAGCCTCCGCTGCCTGGCCCAAGAGCCCAAGACCGAGCCACGGCCCGCAGGCTGCGCCGCTTCTCCGTCACCGCCATTGAGCACCTCCGTCGCCAACCAGCCATCCGCCGTCGTGCCGAGGCCATGCCCCGCGCTCCGCCTCGCCAGCCTTGCAAGACCTGCTGTGCGGCCGACGCCGGAGCCCACGACAAGTTTGGCATCGGCAAGACCAAGAGGGACCCGGATCTTCGAGAAACCTCGACTCTAGACCAAGTCGCCAACCACGCCGAGAACCCGCGGTACTGGAGGGCGACATCAAACCAAGCGCCAAGACCTACTACGAATGCCGAGACCCCGAACCCAAGGCCGATCCGCATCGTGCACGCCATGATCTCCTCACGGAATCGAAAACCGTACCGATTCCTCAAACCCCCCTCCGAGCCGCCAAGATCGCCATGGAACCGACAAGTTCTACATCACGGAGCACCAAGGAACCCTTCATGGATCCGAAGACGGACCCTCGACACGCCAAGATCTACCCGGACGCCAAGACCAACCGGGAGGACGCAAAGATAGCCAAGAGAACAACAAGCCCATCAACCCGAAGCCAAGACCGACCCCACTTGAGGAGCCGACAATAGCTTCTCGACAACAAGAACGGCACCGACCCAGAAGAATGCGATGCGCCCCTGACACCGACCCAAGTCCCGCTTCCGGGCGACAAGAACTACCCCGATATCCGAGAACGATCCCGAAGTCCGAACGTTTCCGTGAACTCGACCACGAGACCGACCCCAACCGGAACCCAAGATCGCCGAGACCCCTAATGTGTGAACCCTTCCGCAAACCCTTTTTATAAATGAAATATAACCTTGTCGCATATTAAATTGTCATTCATCTCGCATGCATATCATTGGTTTGGGGGCCTTATGCGATTCACCTCATAATTATATATGGGGCCCATATGCGGGCAAATCTAGCCTTATATTGGCCTCATTTAAATTTGTGTAGCGAACCGGTATCTTATCTTGCCTTGTATAACAACATTTAATTGCGGGTAGCTAAATAACATGAACCACCTAAATAATTGTCGGACCTCGGTTCCGCTTAATATGACCTAAATGCATCGCACCTTGCCATGCCATGCATCATACATGCATCATGTCGATCTTCTGCCGTATTAAATATTGCATCCGTGTTTATTCTAGTGTTTTGCTTCTTCACGGATAAGGCCGTTGAGTTGATGCAGTGTCGACCCGATCTTGGTTGAAACCTTCGACAATGTTTTCAGAGCATCTCCCCTTTCTACCTATATTACTTTTATAGTATTTATTCCTCCTGTTGATCTATTGCTATACGTTGCGATGCTCTAGTTTTCCGCCTCGGATATTCCTCGCAGCCTCATATTGCCTTGGACACATCCTATTACTGTTGTTTGGTAGATAGTTGGACTTGCGTAGTCGCTTGCTCATCTTGTTGCGTGTCGTCAAGTGCCACAGTTGTTGATGTATTGCCGCATGTTGATGTTGGGGATGAGCATAGTTTTACTTATCGTTCACTTTAATTCCTGTTTAACAACTAAAATTGAAGTAAGCAGAGGCATCGGTGGGTGATAGAAAATATTTGGTTTCCGAACGCCCACTTGTGTCCCGTAGGACCCCGAGTACTTGATACCTGTTCCTTGATTTATCGCGCTATCCACATCCGGAGGTATATGGGACCCCAGGCGAGCTTGATTGATCTTATTTCTTGGGGCCACAAACTAGTTTGAGGTTTTAATTACGATCCTGACGTATGCCATGCTTTATCGCTTTATTTAAATTGTGCGAGATAGCACTGTCTTTGCTTAGGATCGGACACGATTCCGCGGTGTCGACAAGCCCTTTTGGGTTCCCGATCGTTCACAGCCGTATACCCAAACCTTGAGTCCGTCTCGGAGCTTGCTTACTTCGTTGCGGGGAGACTCCAAGGGGTGGCCCCCTGAAATATTTCTGAATCCTGTGATTGTTCAGTCGTGAAAGCCTCGTTGGGTTTTGATTTGGTTTTTCCGAGGTTGATCGAGCGTGTGTTGCTATTGGTGTACCCCGGCCGGGTAAAACTTTCTGAAAGCCGTGTCCGCGTATATGGACGACTTGGAGCACAGTATCTTGATCATAGACAAGCATAACTAAAGTTTATTGCTATAAATTTGACTTTATAATGACTAGTAATCAGCTTCACTCTAATGGAATGGCTAACTAATACTTCCCACAATTGCTTGTTGGATTGTCGCTTGCGACCATTGTACCTGTCTAGTAAGTATTGCAACTACAACGGAATGGCTGAATAAAAGTACCAACAACTGCTGGGTTTTGGGTTTGACTCATGCTAACTGTATCTGATTAGTAATTGTTGCAACTACAACGGAATGATTAACTAAAAGTGCCCACTGCTTACTTTATCAGGATGATTATCTAAACCTGACTAGTAAAGTGCCGCAACTATAACGGAATAAGTAAAACTGCCAACTGTGTGAGTTCCTCGGTTGACTTCCTCGATCGGTGTCGAGGGGGAAACGCCAGGATGGGTTTGTTTGATGATAGTATCAGGTTGGATCCGAATAGGTCTTCCTTACCCCTCTCTGATAGCCGCCAGTTGTATCGAGTCTCTATAGGTTGTTTAGTGCATGCTGCCGCTGCCGCTTCAGTCCACCTTACCTATGTAGGCGAGGACCGCCGAATTCTAGTCTCGCCGTGTACTGGCCTCAGTACTGACGCTCCTCTTTTTCCTTTGCCCTTTGTCGGCACCCCTTTTGTTTAAGCAGGTTATGAGATCGACGCCGTTAGCAGGGTTACCCTTCCGGCTTGGCCTGGGCAGGGTTATGGACGCCATTGGTTATTCTTCAGGGCTCTTAGCCCCATTTGCATCTTGTCCGTAGTCGGACGCTCCCTCTTTTCAAGGTGATTTGGATCTTGTACCGTATATCTGTATTCTTGACTCATGGAGTCGCTGCTATATATATATCTGTTCTGTGGGTCCCATCGAGGACTGTTGTGTAATGTTATTACTTCGTTTTCCACCCGCACGAAAGTGCCTGGTGGGCACCTTTGAATCGTTTCTATGGCGGATTTCGCTAAAACTTGCATAGGTCCGATTCTCGAGGGTGTTACAGTGGTATCGAGCTCATCGGTTGATACCCCACAAGTCCAAATGTCAGGATAACCTAGCTAACGGCCGAAGTAGAGTGTCAAAACTATTTTGCAAAATCGGTTGGATAGTTCTGATTAGGTCTGATTTTACTTCTTACCCCTCTGTTATTCTCCTCTTATCTCGACGTGTTTTGAATCCGCTCTCTTCTCTCTCTTCGAGTCCAGGACTTCTCGTGGTTGGGTTCCGTCGTACCTTCAGGGTTTCGCTTCCTCCTCTGATAACGGTGTTCTACCATCCGGTGTTCAAGCTGCCTGAGGAATCCGTCTACGGTGGTACCATTATTTGTTCCTTATTTGTGCCTTCCGGTGTTTTCCGACGCGATGACATCCTCTACGCCAGATCCGATGCAGAGTCTGCATCACTCTTTTGTTTCCGAACCTCGATTGTCGAGATCTTCAGTCTAATTCTGAGAGTTTGTTGCATAATCCGCCTATTCGTGAGCAGAGTAATGGTTTGGGTGCGCGATGGACTGATCACCATCCGACTACTCTTATCATTCGCTCTTGTACATCGAATCAGTGGATCCAGCAGTTTTACTCCGTCCACGGAAGTTAGGGGTGGCTTTATTTGTTGATACCTCTACCTTCGACCTTTTTGTCCCCGGAGTGTTCTCTCGACGATCACGGACAACAAACCTTGTTAGTGGTGTCGCGAGGATCTACACGATGCGAGAAGATTCAGACCGCCGGTTTTTCTTCCGGTACCATGAGGCGGATCTCGAGGGCGAGATCCATTGTTAGTGGTGTCGAATTGTGGCATCCCGCAAAACCACTACTAGAAAATCGCGTTATTTTTGTGCATTGCATCATCATGACCGCATGCTCATGTCATCATGCCACATTGCATTTGAGCATCGTCATCATCTTGCATTTGCTTGTGTAAAACTATTTCTGAAAAACCTAGTTTTGTTTTCTAAACGCCCACCTTGTTCAACACGCAAACCCGGGTCTCGGAATATTTTTGTTGCTATCGGTTTGCAAGCGGTGCATTTAGAATTA
The DNA here is from genome assembly GCA_030063025.1 of Avena longiglumis. Taxonomy (NCBI): domain Eukaryota; kingdom Viridiplantae; phylum Streptophyta; class Magnoliopsida; order Poales; family Poaceae; genus Avena; species Avena longiglumis. The sequence goes on from CP125975.1 coordinate 19,611,874, forward strand.
AATAAAATTATTATATTATTTTAGTGGGCGGTCGAGCGGGCCAAATGACCCGAGCGACCCGGAAAATAAAACGGTCCACCCTTAATCCTTTTCTACCTAGTCCTATCCTACCCACACCCGGCCACCTCCCCCTCCTATCATGAGCCGCCACCTCACCTCTCCCTATCCCCCAACCAACGACACAATGCCACATCACTCCCACCTCTCTCCCCACCCACATGCACTCACGCACCCCAGCCCTGACCCCACCCATGACTTTTCCCACTTAGCGCCCGCCCCAAGCCCCCCCAGCCCCTCTCTCTCTATGCCCCACACCCTGCCCCACCTCCCCGATCCCGAGTCACCCCGTGGGCCCCACCTACCGTCCCACGCCCACGCGCCTCCTCGCCTCCCACCTCCCGCCTGCCTCCGCCCTCCCTCTCGCGCGGCCCGGCCGGCCTCTCCCTCCCACCGCGCTGGTCCCTCCTCCTCGCGTCTCCCGGCCGCGCCCCCGCCGCCAACCTCACGGCTCGCCCTCCATCACATGTCAGGCCCCTCTCCGGCGACCTCCATCGCCTCGCCACCTTCCACCGCCACTGCCGCCCGCGCAACGCCTCCCAGCCACCGCCGCCGCCTCCGCCTCCTCCTCCGCCGCGGCCTCCGCCGTCGCCTCATCTCCAGCGAGCCCGCCTCCCTCGACCTCGCCTCGCCGCGCCCGATCGCCCCTCGCCTCCCGCGGCCTCTCGGCCCTCTTAAGCGCCGCCTCGCTCCTCCCAAGCTCGGCCTAAGCCCGCCTCAGCTCATGGTCAACCTCCGTCGACCACCCCGCCTCCGCTGCCGCCTCGGGCCCTTCGCCGCCTCGGCCAGGTCCCACCGCTGGGCTGCTGTCCGCCGGCGTCTGGCCGCCGTCGTCCTCCTCCGCGCCCGGCCACAGCGCGTCGCCTCGAGCCGAGCCTCCGCCCATTGCACCGGCCCAAGAAGGCCGAGCCACAGGCCCGCAAGGCTGCGCCACTTCTCCGCCCACCTTGAGCACCTCCGTCGCCAACCAGCCCCGCCGCCATCGTCGTCCGTAGGCCATGCCCGCGCCTCCGCGCCAGATCCTTGCAGCACGTTGCCGTGCCGACGCCCGAGCCCCACGACAAGTTTGGCATCGGCAAGACCAAGAGGGGACCCCAGGATCTTCGGTAGAAACCTCGACTCTAGCCCAAGTGCGCCAACCACGCCGAGAACCCGCGGTACCTGGAGGACGACATCAAACCGAAGCGCCAAGACCTACTACGAACGCCGAGACCCCCGAACCCGAAGGCCGATCCCGTACCCGGTGCCACGCCATGATCTCCCTCACGGAATCCGAAAACCGTACCGATTCCTCAAACCCCCCTCCGAGCCGCCAAGATCGCCATGGAACCGACAAGTTCTACATCACGGAGCACCAAGGAACCCTTCATGGATCCGAAGACCGGACCCTCGACACGCCAAGATCTACCCTCGGACGCCAAGACCCGAACCGGGAGGACGCAAAGATCGCCACGAGAACGACAAGCCCTTCACCCCGAAGCCAAGACCGACCCGACTTGAGGACCCGACAAGACCTTCGCGACGACAAGAACGGCACCGACCCGGAAGAATGCGATGCGCCCCTGACACCGACCCAAGTCCTGCTTCCCGGAGGCGACAAGAACTACCCCCGATATCCGAGAACGATCCCGAAGTCCGAGAACGTTTCCGTCGAACCCTGGACCCTGAGACCGACCCCGAACCCCGGAACCCAAGATCGTCGAGACCCCTAATGTGTGAACCCCTTCCCGCAAACCCTTTTTTATAAATGAAATATAACCTTGTCGCATATTAAATTGTCATTCATCTCGCATGCATATCATTGGTTTGGGGGCCTTATGCCGATTCACCTCATAATTATATATGGGGCCCATATGCGGGCAAATCTAGCCTTATATTGGCCTCATTTAAATTTGTGTAGCGAACCGGTATCTTATCTTGCCTTGTATAACAACATTTAATTGCGGGATAGCTAAATAACATGAACCACCTAAATAATTGTCGGGACCTCGGTTCCGCTTAATATGACCTAAATGCATCGCACCTTGCCATGCCATGCATCATACATGCATCATGCCGATCTTCTGCCGTGTATTAAATATTGCATCCGGTGTTTATTCTAGTGTTTTGCTTCTTCACGGATAAGGCCGTTGAGTTGATGCGAGTGTCGACCCGATCTTCGGTTGAAACCTTCGACAATGTTTTTCAGGCGAGCATCTCCCCCTTTCTACCTATCTTACTTTTATAGTATTTATTCCCTCCTGTTGATCTATTGCTATCTGTGTTGCGATGCTCTAGTTTTCCGTTCCCTGGATATTCCCTGCAGCCTCATATTGCCTTGGACACATCCTATTACCTGTTGTTTGGTAGATAGTTGGACTTGCGCGTCGTAGTCGCTTGCTCAAGTGCTGTTGCGTGTCGTCAAGTGCCACAGTTGTTGATGTATTGCCGCATGTTGATGTTGGGGATGAGCATAGTTTTACTTATCGTTCACTTTAATTCCTGTTTAACAACTAAAATTGAAGTAAGCAGAGGCATCGGTGGGTGATAGAAAATATTTGGTTTCGAGCCCACTTGTGTCCCGTAGGACCCCGAGTACTTGATACCTGTTCCTTGATTTATCGCGCTATCCACATCCGGGAGGTATATGGGACCCCCCTGAGCCAGAGCTTGATTCAGTCTTATTTCTTGGGGCCACAAACTAGTTTGAGGTTTTAATTACGATCTTGTACTTATGCCATGCTTTACTGCTTTATTTAAATTGTGCGACAGATAGCACTGCTTTGTTTAGGATCGGGACGATTCGATTCGGTGTCGACAAGCCCAGTTTTGGGTTCCATGCTCACACCGTATACCCAAACCTTGAGTCCGTCTCGAGCTTGCTTACTGCTATGGAGACTCAAGGGTGCCCCAAATATTTCTGAATCATGTGATTGTTCACCGTGAAAGCCTCGTTGGGTTTTGATTTGGTTTTTCAGAGGTTGATCGGCGTGTGTTGCTATTGGTGCACCGCCGGTAAAACTTTCGAAAGCCGTGTCCATGGATATGGACGACTTGGAGCATGATCTCGATCATAGACAAGCATAACTAAAGTTTATTGCTATAAATTTGACTTTATAATGACTAGTAATCAGCTTCACTCTAATGGAATGGCTAACTAATACTGCCCACAATTGCTTGTTGGATTGTCGCTTGCGACCATTGTACCTGTCTAGTAAGTATTGCAACTACAACGGAATGGCTGAATAAAAGTACCAACAACTGTTGGGTTTTGGGTTTGACTCATGCTAACTGTATCTGATTAGTAATTGTTGCAACTACAACGGAATGATTAACTAAAAGTGCCCACTGCTTACTTTATCAGGATGATTATCTAAACCTGACTAGTAAAGTGCCGCAACTATAACGGAATAAGTAAAACTGCCAACTGTGTGAGTTCCTCGGTTGACTTCCTCGATCGGTGTCGAGGGGGAAACGCCAGGATGGGTTTGTTTGATGATAGTATCAGGTTGGATCCGAATAGGTCTTCCTTACCCCTCTCTGATAGCCGCCAGTTGTATCGAGTCTCTATAGGTTGTTTGGTGCATGCCTTGCCGCTTGATCCACCTTACCTATGTAGGCGAGGACCGCCAAATTCTAGTCTCGCTGCATCTTGGCCTCGATCGACGCTCTTTTCCTTTGCCCTTTGTCGGCACCCCTTTTGTTTAAGCAGGTTATGAGATCGACGCTTAGTGGTTACCCTTCCGCTTGGCCGGGCAGGGTTATGGGCGCCATTGGTTATTCTTGAGGCTCTTAGCCCCATTTGCATCTTGTCCGTCGGACGCTCCCTCTTTCAAGGTGATTTGGATCTTGTACCGTATATCGTATTCTTGACTCATGGAGTCGCCGCTATATATATCTGCTCTGGGTCCCATCGAGGACTGTTGTGTAATGTTATTACTTCGTTTTCCACCCGCACGAAAGTGCCTGGTGGGCACCTTTGAATCGTTTCTATGCGGGTTTGGCGGATTTCGCTAAAACTTGCATAGGTCCGATTCTGAGGGTGTTACATCGGCGAAGCGAACGGCGGCCGGAATCAAAGGCGACATCGACGGTCGGAGCTCGGGAAGGGGCGGTTGATTGCGTCGACTGGGGGCGGCCACAGCGAGGGCGGCCACGGCGAGGGCGAGGGCGGCCACGACGAGGGCGAGGGCGAGGGTGGCCACAGCGAGGGCTAGGGCGGCGACGGCGAGGGCTGGACGACGCCGGCGGCTCTCCCTCTCTGTTTTTCTCTACGCGGCTTTCGATCTGGCTCTGGGAGGAAGAAGGAAGGGGAAGGCGCGCATTTAATACCCCCCTTTAACACCGGTTCGGGGCTGGAACCGGTGTTAAAGGAGGGGGGATTCGTTTCGCGCGCGCACCCCCCTTTAACACCGGTTCCAGCCACGAACCCGTGTTAAGGGGGGGGGGGTGCTAGCGCGAAACGAAATAAATGCGCCCCTCCTTCAACACCGGTTTGTGGCTGGAACCGGTGTTAAAGGGGGGCATTTATTTCATGCATTAAAGGGGTGGGGGCATTTATAATTCAAAAAATAGGATATGAATTTAGAAAATTCATATCTTATTCATTTCAACTCAGAAAAATATGAATAATATATCATAATTTTCAGAAAAATAATATCTATCCATTCATGTAAAAACATTTTATATTTACTTTAGATGAAATTTTTCAAAATGATTAAAACACTTACATATAAATTTTGATTATTCAATTCAAACAAAAATAAATTGTCAAATCCTAAAACTTTGAACATAAGAAATATTAAGCATCTAAAAAGGAATCTAACCCAATTTTATTAGAGCAAATCATATTTTATTTTGTATTAACATTTTTGAATCGATTGGATATTTAAATGCCGCATCTTATGCTCGGAAAATGGATAATGCCTTTTTGGTGCGATAAAAAGGAAAACTTCCTCTTGCAACATTGTTTGCCATGCCATCATGCACATGTATGCACAATATGGCCATGTTATCACAAACTATGCCTTGATTCTAGCCATAACATTGGTCATTTGACGCAAAAGCCAAGAAACCTCGAATGAGATAGGTCATTTTGTGAAGGAGATAGAACTGGAATTAAAATACAGAATGCAACTAATAGTAAGCTACATAAAGCACGACTGAAAATTAAGATACATAAAAGAACTGAAAATTAAGATACATGGCCAGATTAAGTAACAATCGGTCGAACTTGTTTCGGAATGTTGGAGTGATTCAGTCATGCTCCTGCCTACACCTGTAATACTCGCCACTATAGTCGTCGTACTCGCCGCCGCCGTCATCGTTGTCGTCGTCGGGGTCGCCGTAATTGAACCTTGAAGGCTGAGTACGCATGGGCTGGACTTGAGGGTAGCGCAGACGGGGGTTAGAGTCGGCGGCAGTGTCATAGGCCATGACGCTCTGGAGAGTCCGACCGCGCCACCATAGCCGATGGCCGGCCTCGTTGAAGTTCGGAGGAGGTGGGCCATCCTCCTCGTGCCTGGCGAGCGCCCTCTCACGCCGATCCACGAAGAAGGCTTCCCAAGTAGGGAAATAGTCGGGATGCCATCTGGGATTCCTCCGCTGCTCCGGCGTGAGCTCGAAGTAGTAGTGGTTCGTGATGGCCATCCGGCGCGCCACACCTAGAGGGACAGGAGGAACCGTCACGCCTCCGGCGCTCAGCATCCAGCCGACGGGGACACAGTAACCCAACGGGCAGGGGTTGTTCGAGGCGTAAAGCGCCTCCGCCTACCTGGGGGTTAGTGCTACGGTGGAAGCCATGGGAAAGAGTGATGAGGTTGCAGATATGAGTCTAGAGATATGCAATGACAATGTAGGCCAACCCTACATATATATATAGTGAAGAACTAGCGGGAAGAACTGGAGGGAAGAACTGGCGGGAAAAATTGGCGGGAAGAAAAATGGCGGGAAGAAAAATGGGGGAAGAAAAATGGCGGGAAGAAAAATGGCGGGAAAAAATGGCGGAAAGAAAATTGGAGGGAAGAAATAGAAGGAAGAAAAATGGTGGGAAGAAAAATGGAGGGAAGAAAAATGGATTTCAGGCTGGGCCAGGCAACACTAATGATAGGGGTGAGTGTCGACATTATGTCGTGCGGCGTGTACCTTGTCCCGGATGGTGTCACCAACCGGGACTAAAGATGAACCTTTAGTCCCGGTTGGAGACACCAACCGGGACAAAACACGAGTCAGCACTAATAATAGGGGTGAGTGTCGACATTATTTCGTAAGTGTCGACACTATGTCGAGCTGCTTGTACTATAAATAGGCATCCTTATGAGTCCAGTCCTCCAGCCAGTTTGAGGCATCTCCAAGATGGTTTTCGAGAGCAGGGACACCACTACGGCGTTGGAGATGCCGACGGAGCCTGGGCCCTCCGCATCTCCATGAAACTGGTCATAGAGGCACTCCCTAATATGTGAAATTAGTTAGCTCCCAGGTGTACTGATCTAGTTAGAGAAGTTACAAGCTGCAAGATGGTTTTCGAGAGCAGGGACACCACTACGGCCAGTTTCAGGGAGATGCCGACGGAGCCCAGTCCTCCGGCATCTCCAAGAAACTGGTCATAGAGGCACTCCCTAATATGTGAAATTAGTTAGCTCCCAGGTGTATTGATCTAGTTAGAGAAGTTACAAGCTGCAAGATGGTTTTCGAGAGCAGGGACACCACTACGGCCAGTTTCAGGGAGATGTCGACGAAGACCAGTCCTCCGGCATCTCCAAGAAACTGGTCATAGAGGCACTCCCTAATATGTGAAATTAGTTAGCTCCCAGGTGTATTGATCTAGTTAGAGAAGTTACAAACTGCAAGATGGTTTTCGAGAGCAGGGACACCACTACGGCCAGTTTCAGGGAGATGCCGACGGAGCCCAGTCCTCCGGCATCTCCAAGAAACTGGTCATAGAGGCACTCCCTAACACTCAACACATTTATTAATATTAAAAACTGAGACTACAAAACCGCCCCCCCCTATATATAGTCCCGGTCAATCCACAAACCACGAAAGATATCCTTTGGTCAAGCCACAAACCGCGAAAGACATGAACTAGAGTTACATAATATGAGCATGAACTTCTTGGCATATGTCCTTCCTTATGATCACTTCAGACGTAACCATGGAGCATCTTCTTTACTTAACAGAATGCTTGGGTCAGTTTTCACTGTGAAGGGCGGAATTTCATCAAACTTATTATAATCTTCTGACATGTCTGTCTTGTCCTCGATTCCCACGATGTTTCTTTTCCCTGAAAGAACTATGTGACGTTTTGGCTCATCATATGATGTATTCGTTTGCATATTTTTTCTTTTTTGGTCTGAGGACATGTCCTTCACATAGAAAACCTGAGCCACATCATTGGCTAGGACGAATGGTTCGTCTAAGTTCTTATCTACCTTCATAAGATTGTTGAGATCCACTGTTGTCATTCCGTACTTCTTGTCTACCTCAACCCCTCCTCCTGTTAGCTTGACCCATTTGCATCGAAACAAGGGGACCTTAAAATTAGGTCCATAGTCAAGTTCCCATATCTCCTCTATGAACCCATAATACGTGGTCTTTTGCCCATTGTCTTCTGCTGCATCGAAGCGGACACCACTATTTTGGTTGGTGCTCTTTTTATCTTCGCCTATCATGTAAAATGTATTCCCATTTATCTCGTACCCTTGGAAAGTACATACAGTCGAAGATGGTGTCCTGGCCAACAAGTACAGCTGATCCCCAACAGTGGTGTTATTCGTGAGAAGTCTTTGCGACCACCGCCAAAACTCGCCATGTGTTCACTTATAATCCATTCATCGACCGCCCGTGTTTGAGGCGTATTATATTCTTGTGTTCATTGATATACGGGCAACCAAGATAGATCTTTGTAAAACCGTAGTGTGCTTGATTGAGAGAATGCCCGTCCCTACATATCATTGCTTTACATCCTAGGGTGCCTTTTCCACGCAGTCTCCTCATGTCGTGATTACGAAAACCAATCGCCTTAAGGTCGGAATAAAATCAACACAGAACTCAATGACCTCCTCTCATACATAGCCCTTGGAGATGCTTCCTTCGCCTATACGGTTATGAACATATTTCTTTAAGACTCCCATGTACCTCTCAAAGGGGAACATATTGTGTAGAAATACAGACCGAGAATGGCAATCTCTTCTACTAGGTGAACCAGAGATGCGTCATAATATTGAAGAAGGATGGTGGGAACACCAACTCAAAGTCGACAAGACATTGGGCCACATCTGTTGTAACCTGGTAGGCTTTACGGATCGATTACCTTCGAGATATTGCATTGAGGAATGCACATAGCTTCACAATGGGTACTCGAACATTTTCGTAGAAGCCCCTTAATGCTATCGGAAGCAATTGTGTCATAATCACGTGGCGGTCATGAGACTTCGTGTTTTGGAATTTTTCTCGCTATATTTATTATTCCCTTTATATTCGATGAGAAGCCGACGAGACCTTGATACGCTTTCGGACATTCAAAAAGATTTCCTTCTGCTTTGGTAAGAGCGAATGGCAGGAGTTAAGTGGCATCGTTATCCTTCGCTCTCGGGATGCATAGGTTCTTCGTGGTCTTCGACGTTGCTGGTCTGTCGTGCTTCCGTGTATCTTTTGTCTTCCCATACACTAGGAAGCCTAGCAGGTTCACGCAAACATTCTTCGCCACGCATCACGTCGATTGAAGAGCGGACCTCTAGACTTTCCAATAGGGTAGGTCCCAAAATATAGATTGCTTCTTCCACATGGGCGCGTGTCCGGCATCGTCATTCGAAACAGATAGACTGCCAGGACCTTTTCCAAAGATTACTTCTAGGTCCTTGACCATACCAAATACCTCCTCACCGGTACGGAGGACAGGCTTCCTCCGGGGTTCTGCCAGACGTTTGAAATGCTTGCCTTTCTTTCTTACTGGATGCAGGTTCGAAAGAAATCGGCGATGCCCTAGGTACACAACCTTCTTACATTTATCCAAATATACACTTTCAGTCTCATCTAAACAGTGTGTGCATGCATTGTATCCCTTGTTTGTCTGCCCCAAAATGTTACTAAGAGCAGGCCAATCATTGATGGTTACGAAAAGCAATGCTCGTAGGTCAAATGGCTCCCATTTGTGCTCATCCCATATACGTACACCTGGTTTGGCCCACAGCCGTAAAAGTTCTTCAACTAATGGCCTTAGGTACACATCAATGTCGTTGCCGGGTTGTCTCGGGCCTTGGATGAGCACTGGCATCATAATGAACTTCCTCTTCATACACAACCAAGGAGGAAGGTTATAGATACATAGAGTCACAGGCCAGGTGCCGTGACTGCAGCTCTGCTCACCAAAAGGATTCATGACGTCTGTACTTAGACTAAACCTTAAGTTCCTTGCGTCACGTGCGAAGTCCGGGTACTCTCGCTCGACTTTTATCCACTGTGACCCATCAGCGGGGTGTCTCAACATCACGTCTTTCTTACGGTCTTCCATGTGCCATCGCAACAACTTGGCATGCTCTTTATTTTTGAAGAGACGTTTTAACCGTGGTATTATAGGAGCATACCACATAACCTTGGCAGGCTAGGGGCCTCGCCCTCAACATCGCCAGGATCGTCTCGTCTGATCTTATACCGCATTGCAGTGCATACCGGGCATGCATCCAAATTCTCGTACTTCTCACCGCGATAGAGGATGCAGGCATGTATCTTCTGTACGTCTAATCCTAGAGGGCAAACAACCTTCTTTGCTTGGTATGTACTGTCGGAAAACTCATTATTTCTTGGAAGAAGATTCTTCATTTCTACCAACAACTTTGAAAATCTACCGTCACACTGTTTCCGCCTTCCATTGCAAAGAAATCCAGTGTGGTACCTAGCTTTTGTGGCCATCTTCGCAAGTTGGATACAACAATGTTTTGTGATCCTTTAACATCTGCTCCAGCCTTCTCCTTCTCCTTTTCAGTTCACATTCTTCCTTTGCATCAAGAATGGCCCGACCAAGATCGTCATCAGCGGGCCCATCTGCTGCCTCTTGATCTTCATTATCTACCCCGCTTGATATCATCATATTCGGGATACATATTATGATAGTTGTCATCATCCTCTTCTTCTTCGTTGTCTTCCATCACAACCCCTTTTTCTACGTGCTTGGTCCAACAATTATAATCGGGCATAAAACCGGATCGAAGCGGTGGGCGTGAATGGTTACGGTATTTGAGTAGTCTTTCTTGTTCGACGGTAAACACACGGACAACACATAAAACCATTGTGACCACGGTTTGCATTAGCCACAACGATGAAATTTTGGAGGCCCGTAATGTACTCGGAAGTGCGGTCACCGTACATCCATTGGTTCATCTGCATTAATATATAGTATATATCAAAAATAATAGGGAGATGACCATTTATATATATAGTACATCAATGACACATGAAAGGATAGTTGCCGACCTCGACCAAGAAGGAAAGAGCAACGAAAACTTATTTTGAGCTCTCGGGCATTTCACGAACACCTCTTGTGCATATGAAAAAACACAATCTAGCACTCTTCACACCCTCTTGCTAGGCTCCAAAATGAGATAGTGAAAAAATGGAAGAGTGGGGTGTGGCTGCGTGTCTTATATAGCCCCTCCTCCTCGTTAACACCGGTTCAAGCCACGAACCGGTGTTAAAGGGGCTCTTGAACATCGGTGCAGGGTCCTTTAACACCGGTTCGTGCCACGAACCGTGTTAAAGGCTCTTTTGCCAGACGGCCACGCAGACCCCTTTAACACCGGTTCGCGAACAGGTGTTAAAGCCCTTTTCGAGGATCAACAAAAGGCCTCGTTTCCACTAGTGCCGGCCAAAGTTTGGTCCGAATTTCGGCCTGGGTTCGGCCAACGAGCGGAGATGCTCTTATATCCTCGAATGATCATCCCATGCACATAGGGGTTGTCGGCCCCGTAGATCGCTAACAACCAGAGTACACTAGTCCAAGGCCACCTACACCATCTACATGCTGCAACGCTTCCAAAATCGCCCGATTGTTGGACACATCATTTTTTATGAAAACTAGGAAACATGCCCGTGCGTTGCTACGGGCTTTAAAGTGTTTGTTGCCTCATCGCACATGTAAATATCATGCACGTGACACTTCTAACTCACATTGTACATTTGTACTACATGTGAATATACATACCCTGGCATTTACCATTTAATTTCACTACAAATGTTGGAACAAATGTCATGAAGTCATCATAATTTTATTTTTATTTAAGGCTCAACATATTAAGTAACCATATCTTTATTTGTGGTGCCATTAATTCGTCAACATCTTGGTAGCGGAAACTCTTAAGCGCGGAATAGACTTCCACTACTATTCATATTTTTGTAAGTTATACAATGTACAACCATGATGGAATGAACATACATAATATGTGAAGTGGAAAAAAAATAGACTCTAACATTTCCTAGAAATTGAGATGTACGGAACTTCTTTTGAAAGGGAAGAAAGTGAACAATAAACTGGAGGTTATAATTACTTTAGCATTTTAGGAAATAGCCGAAAACATCATTTTCTACCTTGCGAGCAACTTCTGAAAAATAAACATTGAAGTGAAAAACATTAAAGTGAAGTGGATTAGCTAGAAGATCTTTACCAGTAAAATAAATGAGTTTTTTATTTTACATAGTCAGACAAATGAAAGTGGAAAAATCCCAATGATAAAACAACATGTGCAAAAAATGCTCTTTCTCAATTGTAATTAAAGAAACGTTTGTGTTATTAAACAGTTTGTAATCAAGAAAATCCCAATGATAAAGTTTATGTCATCAGTGGCATCAAAAGCCATATATGTGCCAAATGATAATCCCTGATATATGTCTGCTCACACGGGATACAAATATTCGATGACCATGGAAAAATAGGGTGACTGATCTTTAAATCGTAGGGAAAAATCAAAATTGAGATAAACAATATGATTCTCATATATTAAAGCATGTTCATCTCTTAAAATACAAAAACTACAATATATTGCAAGGTCATTTCTTATAGAAAGTAATCAAACTAAAATATGGTCGTAAAATAACAACAAATTCTTTTCAATCTACAACTGAGCTTACAACAAGTAATTTCTTAAAATGTCTATAACAAAATAAATAATTAACAACATCGTTGTACAAACAAAAAGGGACAAATTTGATTTTGATTTTGATTTTTGTATAAATATAAGAAATCACCGTCCTCCTGTAGGTTCCCTCTCACTACAAAATGCCTAAGAAATATAAAATGAGAGGCTCTCATGTTCCAGTTTCTCTCAGCCTCTCCATTGTTGGTGCATTGTCTCTCAATTTTATTCCAAACCGAGTCTGCATGCACTTATTATGCATTCATACTGCTGCATCTAATTTTCTTGATTCGAAACTATCAATTTAAGGAGTTGTTTTGGGTTTTCATACATAGACTAATGCTAGAGGACGCTGAGTTAGTTACATCTTGGACTATCCATACAAGTAAGTTTATTTCTACGCTAATGAAATGCAGTACTAATGCTACTTTCATTGGAAATAAAATAGTTCCTTACCTTTATGAGTTGGAGTTTTATGAGTTGGGGTGAACGGGAAGGAGCGTTGAAGCATTAACATGATCTGTGCATAGAACTCATATATCTTTGCATCTATAACGTTTGAGACAAGAAGGTGGCAGTATTATTTGATCCTGAAAAAGTTACACTATATCGGTCTAGAAATTGCTAATATATAAATTTAGATAAGTTCTCCTTTAGATTTAAGAGCACTCACAAGTAACAAAAAAATATGAAAATGAAATTAGCATTAAACTACATATTCTATTCTAAATAAGCTAATCAAGAATGTTGTAAGCATGTAAGAGAATTGGTAGTTCTAAAAGTGGAAACTACCTTGGAGCTCCCATCCAGAATGAGGACTGTGTGATATAAGAAAACCAGTCAATTATTAACAAAGAGATTGGTGCAGTCAGCTTCTTGTCAAGACAATTATCATGTATACTCAATATATTACCATACATGCAGTGACTATTATTTAGAAAACAAATGTAGTAATTATTTGCTTATTCATGCACAATCAAACACAGGAAAACATATATGATCGTCTATGTAGTTGAATATATACCTGTCTCACAATGAAGTCTAATCTGCCAAAGCTGGCTGAAGATGAAATTCTAATAACTCATATGCGGAAGATAGTCGGTGGATCATGGGCCATTGAGAAAAGTGAAGCATCCGAACCTCCATGACCTGATGGGATTTTGAACAGACACGTGTACAACCGTAATAGCAAATAGTTTTTTGAGAAAACAACAATATTAGCAATAGTTAGCGACAAAATGAGAAGAAAATTTACTATAAAAATTAATATGGACGTTTACTAAACAACATTCTAAAGAACATCTTTTGAGCAGAACCTACGTCCTAGTAATAAGCATCCCACCTTATTTTCTGCTGGACCATGTCATCAATGTCAAAACGTCTTGCCTTTTACAAGCTACCACACAACAACCTAACCTCAGATGTCGCTTATTAAGAAGTTCATTCTACCTTGCCTCATCGATCCCTACATCACAAATTGAGAGCTTATTAAAGCAGTTTTAGAAGCACTTGCCAGTCACAGATTAAGAAATCAACTAACTGATTGGACTGTTAAGCTTTTGCGCAAACCTGCAGTTCGTTCCTACTTATAAGGAATAGAGGTGGATCTCAAGGATGTGTGGTAGTCAGATAGACATGGTACTAAGAAAACAAATTTTCTAGTAACTCAAATCCTAAATCCAAGAATGTTCTAGTCTGAAGAACCGCTAGTTACTCAAATCCCAGATTCAACAATGTTCTAGTCTGAGGAACTAAACAACTTATTGACCAGAATCCTTGGATCATTGAAATAATATCCTGGGAGATTAAGGTATTTCCTCTAACCCATATTACTTGACTTGGATTTATTAAAATTTGGATGAACCTATATACTAAATAGTGTCTAGATTCAATTAAATTTAGACAAATTTGAATCAACTAATATGGATCAGAGGAAGTAGATGAATACTTGTATAAGGCGAACCCGGTAGCTCCGACGCGTCACCGTCCACCCCGACACTGACGCGTTCTTCCCTATGCAGGTGTCTTGGTCCATGATGTACACAAGGTCGTCTCCTTGCACCTGTAGTGGTTCCGCTCCAGGTATTCCTGCAGGAGCAGTGCGGGCAAGAGCATGCCACATTTGCTAGCCATCAAGTGAAAAACATGCCATTCTAGTGCGATTCTTGCACTTCAATTGGAAAGTTGCAAATGGAAGGAAGGTGGAGGCCAAATACGAACCTTGTTAGGTGAACTCGTCACCAATTAACCCCCGTGGGCACGTGCATCTTCTCAGCGATTCGGAGCCCGCCTAGGCGGAGAAGGTCTTGACGTGCCTCGTGTCAAACCTGTCGCCCACGTGCTGGATGCCCTCTACCATGGGTTACTCGCTCATCCTTCCGCTGCACGTGCGGGCAGGACGATGGACCAAGGCGGCAAGGCCCGCGCGGAAGGATGGTGACCTAGGCGTGGTGGCGGCGGCGCGGGCAGGACGTGAGAGCACAGGTCTTTGCCTCCCTAGGCGTGATGCCGTGATGGGCGAGACTCTCGGGAGAGAGGAGCGGGCGGGCGGTTTTTCCTGAGAGAGGCAAGCGTAAAACAGGGTGATGTGGGTTAACTAACTTGATGAAGCGAAACGCTCGTTCAGGGAACGCTCGTTTGACGGAGCGATCAACGGATCGTGGTAGGCGACGAAGCGACGACGACGACGACGTATTGGTCGACAACGGAACACGACTTCTTTTTTAGGTAGTAGAGATTCCGCCGATTCATCAATAAATCGTGGAGCACTGCAATCAATCTGCAATTCAAACTGTTATATCCATTTTTTTTCTGCTTACTCGGTAGGTTCACCGTGGGAACATGTTCGTCCAGTCCTGGCTGGCTATAGCTACACTACACGCCCGCAATGAACTGCACGCGAATTCCTCGCCGTACGTCGCTGTAGTGGCTAGCTAGCGGCTGTTGCCGTCGATGAGATATCATGGCTTGGAAACGGCCGCACCCGCATGCGTCATCCATGGAGGAATATGTCTCGCGTAAATTGTAATGAATGGCTGGGTTTGACTTGAGAGGGGGGCTCCATCGTCCATTTCTTTCCCTTTTTTTTGAAACCGTCGAGGGGTAGTTCTCCCCGTTTGGGCGCAATGAAAACGTGCCGGAGTACCCGTACTGGTTCAGTGGTTTGTTGAGCTCTACTGTGCACACTCGTTAGTCAGCACTACTTTGCAGCATCTCCAGCCGATGGAGCCCTCACGAGGAAACACCGGACAAAAAGATGTCTTTTGGGGGGTCTCACTGCTCACGGAAAATTGAGAGCATTTCTCTGGTTGTGCTCCCTCACCCCAAACGAAGGGACGAAGAAATAGTATTTAACATGTTATATGTTGATCCAAATTTTACAAAGTATAGATCAACTTCTGACGGTATGGATCGTCGAAGACCTAGGAAGGCAGCACGAAGGCCGTGCTGGAGGAGGACGCGGCGAGCGGCGAGTGGCGTACGGGGCCAGAAGGAGAAAAGATGAACATGTGGGTAGCGTGGGAAAGTGATAGGATGGCCAGGTCATGATTAAGGGCTTTCTCGCCATGACACACGGGCCAGGATGGCATCACTTCTTCTGCCAACGTCCCAGTTACTCTTGGACTGGATTTTTCATAGGATTGTCGGATGAATTTTAGGCGATTTTTTGATACTTGGGGGCTCTAGGAGGCGTGGCTGGGCGAATTTTCTGTTGGCCGACGCGAAAAGGGCCTTGGGAGGGCTGGGTGGAGAAAGCCTCAAATCCGGATGCTGGATCGGGCGACGATGGTGTCGTTTACACCGTTCCCTCCTTGGAGGCATCATCTTGAATCCACTGATTTATTGTTAGTTTGTACATTGATGTCAAGTCTGGAGCATGGGTGGCCCTCTTGAGGTCCATGACAGTGGTTGGTGTTGGTGCGGAGGTGGGTTTTCTTCTAGGTTTCATTTCTCTATTACAGTCATCTTGAAGCCAAGGTTGGCAGAACTGCCCTGATCTGTGTCCTTCTGTCGTCTAGGCCTGCTATGCCTTTCGGCCATGATGCGGGCCTCGATTGACCTATGCCTTTTGGTCATGCCTGAGGCTTTCGGCGCCGTTCTTCAAGATGATGTTCTGTGGTGCTTTCTCGTTGTGGGATACCTTTCGTCCACTCCGATGGCACATCGATGTCATGGGCGGTCTCGGTGGCACGTAGCACTTCGACTACGCAGTGGTGACACTTTGGTGTATTGTTGTGTACTCGGTGGCTCGCTACCGTTCGACCTCTCCATGAGACTCTTGTTTGTGTTTTGCTCTTGCCATGAGCATGTTGTCTCTACATCTTTGGTGGTGATTGTGATTATAGTAGGTGGCTACGACTACCAGAGTCTCGATCTTGGTGTTCTTGGTGCGGTGGTTGTTCTGTCGTCTACTTAATTGTATCTTGTTGTTCCTTTTCTTTCATAATAAATGAAAATGGCTCAGACAAGCTAGATTTCCTCAAAAATAAATTGATAACGCTGTCTCACGCCAAAGCATATAGCGACGGGTCCGCGACCGCTTGGATCAGTCCAGCGACCGCTTGTGCATGCGGTCCAGCCCAAGCCCACAAAGGCCTCAACGGCTCGGATGGTTTAGAGGGCATGGTTCACGGGCCTAACTGGAAAGCCCAAAGATTTGCCTCATGGGTAAGGTGGGCCGGAACTACTCAAAGTAAACCTCCTGCCAAAACTCAACCAACCTTGTTCTAGTGGAAGCCGAAACCCAGAACCCTACCGCCCCCACGTCGCCGGCAACCGCGACAGACCAGCCACCGCCGCCGCCGCCATGGCTCTCCTCCTCAAGCCCAAGCACCACCTCTCTGCGACTTCCCGCTTCCTCCTCCGCCGCCTATGCGCCACCGAGTCAGCCACAGAGCCGGCGCCTGCTACGCCTCCGCCACCGACCCCCAACGAGCCAGCCGCAGAACCGGCGCCCGCCACGCCTCCACAGCCGACCCCCACGGAGCCAACCGCAGAGCTGGCGCTGGCTACGCCTCCACCACCGACCCTCGATTCGACTACGCCCCTGTCTCCCGCGGAAACCAAGCTCCTGGACTCGCTCCACGCGGCAATCCTCGACCACCGCCGCGCCCACCCGTCGACCACGCTCCCTGCCTCCCTGCCGTTTGAGCCCCTCCCCACCTTCTCGTCAACCCTCGCCAGCCTCCTCCCTTCCCCGCCTGCGCCACACCTTCCGCTGCAGCTCCTCGGCCGCCTCCTCGCGCTCAGCCGCGGCGTCCCGTTCCCCGAGGCTCTCACATTCTTCCACCACGTCCTCCCGTCGCTCCCCGCCGACTCCCTCCCGGCGTTCTACGCCGCTATGATCGACCTGCTCGCGAAGCACCACCATTTCCCGCTCGCCCGCCACCTGCTCGACGAAATGCGTGAGCGCTCCATCCCTGTCTCGTCACAGGTCATCCTCGCCCTGATCCGCCGGTACGTTCGGGCGGACATGTCGTCGGAGGCTTCCGAGCTGTTCCGCCGCATGGAGGAGTACGGCGCGGGAGTCCCCGACCCTACTGTGCTTGCTTCTCTCCTCGGCGCCCTGTCCAAGAAGCGCCTTGCCAGCGAGGCCCAGGCACTGTTCGACAGCTACAAGTCTGTCTTTCCGCCGGATGTCGTGCTCTACACGACCCTGGTGCACGCGTGGTGTCGTGCCGGATGCCTGGAGAAGGCAGAGCGGGTGTTCGCTGAGATGCAGCAGTCAGGGATCATGCCGAACGTGTACACCTACACGTCGGTGATTGATGCCATGTACCGTGCGGGTCAGGTGCTGCGTGCACAGGAGCTCCTGTGCCAGATGATCGACAACGGGTGTAACCCGAACACCGCGACTTTCAATGCCATCATGCGGGCTCATGTCAAGGCTGGGCGTTCCGAGCAGGTGCTGCAGGTACACAACCAGATGCGGCAACTTGGATGTGACCCCGACATTATCACATACAACTTCCTGATGGAGACGCATTGCGGGAAGGGGCAGAGCAACCTTGAAGCGGCGATGAAAGTGCTGGCCAAGATGATTGCCAAGGGGATTATTCCCGACTGCCACACGTTCAATCCCATGCTGAAGCTGGTCATGTGTACTGGCAATGTGGACGCTGCACGGAAGCTGTATGAACGAATGGAGGAGCTGCAGTGCAAGCCAAACGTGGTGACCTATAATCTGCTCATGAAGCTATTCAACAAGGAGAAGTCAATGGACATGGTGCTGAGGATAAAGAAGGACATGGAATCACAAAGGGTGGAGCCGAACGCGAACACCTATGGAGCTCTAATTGAGATGTTCTGCGGGAGGGGAAACTGGAGACGCGCGCACGCAACGCTGAGGGAAATGGTCGAGGAGAAATCCCTGAAGCCCGCGAAACCGGTTTATGAAATGGTGCTGAGCCTGCTAAGGAAGGCCGGCCAGCTCAGGAAGCACGAAGAGCTCGTGGAAGCGATGGCTGACCGGGGCTTCATCAAGCACCGGTCGGAGGATGCCTTATGGAAGGCAGTAGCTGCTTCCTGATCAATATATGCTACTAGATTGTTGCAATCTGATAACACAATTACCTTTTTTTTCCTGATCTGTTGTTTGTATCCTATCTCATAAGAGTAATAGTGCTTCATTGGTAATATTGATAGAGGTATATCGTTCGAATGTGCTCACTGCATTTTTTGAATATTTCCATGGCCTCAGTAGTCAGTACTTGATTGACTGGTTCTTCCATCAGTTATGTTTGATAGACTAGTTCTTTCGTTGGTTTGACGAGCAGTTTTGCTTTCAAATCCATCTTTACCATTTTTTTATCACCAAGCGCACCTGATTCACTGGTTCTTCTTTGTTCGGTTATGTTTGGGAAAAACTGTACTACACTACTTTGGTGAGGCAAGCAGTACCTTGGATGTCTGTACCATGCAATTTCTGTGACCTTTAAAGAAGATTGTAGGTTAGGATGCACTAATCTCTGGGTTGTTAGTATTTGATGATCAACGTCTTGGCATTCATCTGACATGCTGAAACATAGCATCCAGAAGAGAAGACAGTAGTCCTTGGTCCATATAATTGGAGCTGATTTGAAATGAATGCCAATCATGGGGTAGCTTACCTGTCATTACAGCAGAAATAATATGGATACAGTCTTTACTTAGCAGGCGAGGCCATGGCCGTCGTCTTCGTGTTTGGTTCACGCCACCCTACATAGCGTTCCAGTATGTCTTTTACTTCTTATATGCAAAGGTAATGCTCCAAAGGCAAGTTCCTCGGTAGACTAAAAATATTCTGTTTCATTTATGCTCTGCAGAACACTAAGGGGAGAAAACAAAAGCGCCAAAGGGATAGGGAAACTCATTTCCATTTAGCTGCTGCTCCAGTTGGACAAAATGACGAGCTCAGTGGTGAGTTTACTTTAATTTCACTTCAGCATACTTCATTACAAGGGTTAAAGGACACACTTTGAAGTGTAAAGGATGCATGTGAATGAATGGTTTCAGCTTCACTGGTACCATTATTTTAGCACTGGGCTATGGCCTTCTCTCTGAAAAAGATCCAGCGCTAACCAGCTGGAGGACCTGACCCTTCAATCCTGCATAGTATTGTTGGCCTTAGCCTTGCCCTTGATCCAGTTGTGTCCACACTCCCTAGTTGGCAACACGGTGCACTTTATGATTACCGTGATTCAGTCCAGGATGAGTGTTCGTGAGTAAGGTTGATGCATTATGACTTATGAGCTAATCTTGTGTGAGTTCAGTTGATGACAGTCTGTTTTTCAGTGGTTTTAGATAATCTGTTTCAGTGTTTGTGGAACCATTTACACCATCAGGCTCAATGTGCCAGAGAGCAAGAACTGGAACGACAGTTGATAAGGGATTGTTTGCTGATAGTTGACAACTCGGTCTCTAAACTGAATAGAACCTTCCCTTCCCCCCCCCCCCCCTGGGACATCACCTCACTCTATCTTTGTTGGATACTTGTGCCTGTCTTGAGAACTCTACCCCAGGATAAAAGCAAAAGAGATGTGTGATCCATATCAATCGGGCAAGCTGGGTTGTGGGCAAGGCACTGAGCCCACTGTCCAGCGGTGTGCTGGAGGCATGGGGTGCCAGCTCCATGCTCGGATCCAACATGGATAATTATCAATCCATACTGCCATATTTTGCATTCACTGTTTGGATAAAAATATATTGTTGATCTGCATTTTGTTGTTCTGATTTCCTGGCTTTTCGCTTCATGTGTTGTTTTGAACTTCTGAGTATTAGAGTTCAAATTCAGAAAACATGTCATTGTTTCCATACATCCACAAGCCCAACCATTACCCTTGTTTTGCCCTTACCTCACACACACCTAATCATTTTTCGCAGTTTGATTTACATTGATGTGAGTAGAGTGTGTTTCAATTTACTGTGCTTGGCTCGTCCATGGAGTTGTATATCTTTCCATCCTTTTAGAATTATCTGCATAAAAGCACCGTTTGCACATCATAGCTTTCAGTTCTACCTCCCTCTGAGCCTAAATTGATGGTACATGTATGCAATGTCGCTTCTTTCTAATCGCATGGGTCAAATTAAAATTATCTCGCTTGGTTTACGCCATTACTTCATAATTCTGAAGTCTGGGTGTATCTTTATTTTGTTTAATGTGCAGGGCTCCATCTTGGATTTGTACATTCTCTTAGCCTTGCATTTATAGTGGGAGAAATGTGATTTAGTGTTTTCCTAATGAAAAAATAAGGTTTGCCTTTTCAGTTCAGTGCTACATTGATTCCGAAACAAGGTGTTCTTGCATCTCTCATAATTGTTATTGATGAATGAAGTTTAATGAATTACAGGAACGTTACAAGAATACCCCTTATCATATCAATGTTCGAGTGGAGCCAATTCAGAACGTGGTGTGTCATTGATTGGTATGCCCAATGTTCTCCCTTTGCATCCAAATCGAATTCAGATTACTTGTGTAATTGTTGTAAGTTCCAAAATTTCAGACTCAACTATGGTTCTTGGGTTCTTAAATGTGGTCTGTGGAAAAACTTCGGCAATAAACATTGCATTACAACATGTTTGCGAAGGTATAACTCCAGTTTGTGCCTTCAAGAGAGGGAAGGTTAGTGAACCCTGCTGAAATTCATGATCGCTTTAGCTATGATAGATTGTATTCAGTGGGCAATTGCCAAACTCTTATTGCCTCATGAGACCTATGTTAGAGAACTTGTTGCTTTCTTTTGACAAGTTGGTTTTCTAGCTTTTGAGCACACAGACAATCTCTGAATTCATTGCCACGCTGAATTAAATAACATGAGAGTTTTCAGTTCATAGATGTATCTGTTAAGGTAGAGAATACTTGTCCCCTGATCCCCTCTGAGTTAAGTCTAGTGAAGTTGATTTCATTCTCTAATTGATCCAGAATATTATATGTCCCACCAATGCCAAAATCAAAGCATATTTCTATAGCTTTGATTATTGCAATCTGAATATTTGATGCGTATTATTAAGTTTGATGTTCCTCTCCTCTGAAATCTTTCAAGGCCAGTCATTCTTTTTGTGTAAACTTATCGCTAGCCTCTTAGACATTCAGCCTTGCATTCCTTCATCATATCACATACTCCGCCTGTCTACATATATAAATCCAAGAAATTAAACTATTTCTTCGATGTGTTCGCACCATACCTACCTATATAGTGCATCTCTCTCTATCCCATAGTAATTAATTATGCCTTAAGCACACTCTTCAAATTCGAGGAGATTCAAAAGCACTATTGGCATCGTCATCAGACCTGTAAATTTCTTCATCATGAAGAAGCTATATTAGTCAACATTTTTTTTTTGTGGGTGCTATATTAGTCAACATTGATGCCTCTCTCATATACAAATGGAAAAAAGAGAGAGGGGGCTCCATTCAAAAGATGAAAGGTTGATCCTCAGGCAGCAATAAATAGTCAACAGTACTTCCATATTCATGTGCAGAATGGCTAATCAAACTACTACCTTTGCAATATCGATAACAGGAACACATCCTGGGATCACTTGACATTGCATTCTCTCAACCATTTCTTTTGTGTGAGTCCATTCTCTCCTACATCCCCTGGGCACTATTTTTTTCCAATGACTGGAATGTGAAGACTTCTTCTTAATGGAGTTGAAATCTTATTTAGCTTTACAATCTGGATTTCAGTTATGTTCATTCTTTGAATTACCTTACCAAGCTCCAGATAAGCTTTCCAAAAATTTAAAGTAGGTAGAAAACACTTCGGTCATTGACCAGCGTGGACTATTATGATGCGATGAGAGTATTTTCGGATCATGATGAGGTAGTTTCACTAGATACCTGCTCTTGGAAGGTTTACGGGGGAATAAGATTGTTGGCTAGTCTTGTTTCCTGTTGTTCCTGACATAGAAGTCGATGGGCCTATTAACTTGGTGTTCAAAAACTTTGACAGCTATATTGTTGATGCTGTTCAATCATAAAATGAAATCCATTCGATTCTCTAAGCTTGTGCTCAACTGTTAGCTTACTGCTTTGATAAGCTTGTGGGAGCGTCTCGACCCGACGTTTATGTGGATTCTAATAATTGTTTGCGCACAAGCACCTGTTTGCAATCTCTCTATGCTAAGCTTTCAGGTATTTTACAAGCACGCGGGGAAGTTGAATCAGGACCCTAAAAGCCTGTGAAGAAATCTGCTCTGCCATTTACTGAAATTTGAGACATTTTTCTCGACGTTGTAACCGGTGATGGAGAAGACCGAGATGAATGAATCATACCTTGTATTTCTCTATGTCACCACTTATTAACATTGCTGCACTGAAGACGGAATGGGTTTTTCGCATGCATTGCTTTCCGTCTCGCTTCTGTAGTAGGTTTTCTATGAATGCTACTAAAATAATCCAATTTTTCCATTGGTTCTTTCGAGTATGAAGATCCATTTCAGTGGAATCTTTGCTATATATCTTTGTATCTGAACCTACGGTTGGATGTCACTGTGGTTACCCGTGCTGAAACAATAAAGAAAGCCCCTGTAGTTGTTCACTGTAAAATTCAGCCTTTCTCGTTGCCTCTTATATAGTATCGCCTCTCGAAGAATTTCGTCGGTGCGATGTCACGCCCATTCTTTGCCACGTTTATCTTCTCTGAGAAACAAAGCATCTGATTTGTGTTCAGCAGCACAAGAAGAGAAGCTGGAGACAAACTGCATGCTACAAAACGCACCACAAACCTGAAACACTGAATCCATTGGCATTGCTCAGGACAGGAACATGTCCTCCTTTTTTTTTTGCGAGATTATGGAACTAATATCTTCCAAATAACTTTCATCAAGCGCTCGTCGGAATCGGATGATGCCTTGTGGAAGGCGGTATCTGCTTCCAGAACTTTGCATTTGTTAGTTTGTTAGATTGACGTGACAAGACCCGGGCATTTTGTGATGTGTTGTCTGTATCCTATCCTGTCTCAAAGAGCAATAGTGCGTGTGTGTGGGAATAGTAAAGCTTCCTTGGCACTAACATTAATAGAGGTTTCCGTTCGACTTTCCAAACTGCAAATTTTGAAAATAAATAAATATCAGCTTCAATCACCAACCGTACCTGACTGGCTGGTTCAGTTTTATGTCTGGGAAAGTTGTACTAGTACTGCACACTGATGATTCGGTGAAGCAGGTTGCAGTACCATCTTGATCTGTACCCGTACCATGCGATTTGTTAGGCATACAGAAGATTTTAGGTCGGGGCGCACCAATCTCTGGGTTGTTAGTGATTGATGATGATCGACAGTTTGGCGTTCATCATGTAAAACTGCCGTGCGTACGTACCCTCCAGAAGGGAGACAGTCAGACAGAAGTCCTTGGTCCATATAATTGGAGCTGATTTGCGATCGATGTCTGTCACGGAGAGGGGAGGGGTTAGCTTGCCTATCATCTGATCATGGTTTCCTTGGGAGCAAAGTGCTAATTATTTACTTCAATCCCGTACATTTCCTGTAGCAGCGCACGTACGTACCATGAGGTCAGCCTGAAAGTGAGAGGTTCGTGTTCTCTGGATTCACGGGGCAGTGTCCGGTGCGTGCGACTCCGCCTTCGTTAATAAGCCTGTTTGGTATCGGGCGGCCTCTTGTAGATTTGGCACGCACGGATCTTAAACCACCTCTCATCCTGACTCCGAAAGAACACCAAAATTGAGCGTTTTCACCGAGACAGGCCTTTACGAGCGCAAGGGAAGGAACGGCGTGCATGGGAAGATGACGAGAGCCGAAAGAATCGCAGCGCCATATGGCGCCAAAAGTAGGCTCACCTCCCTCTTATGCTACCATCTCCTGATAAAAGACAAATCTCTTCTCATTTTCCTCTTGTGCGGCGGCGGCGATTTAAATCTTCGGCAGCAGCTGCTAAGCACACTCCGGCACCGGCTGGCGTCTTCTACCCGACTTTGGCATCTGCTGGCTCGCAGATCTGTGGCGTCGACTTCTCTCCCGTCTTCTTCTCCGCCTGCGCAGGTCCTCGACGGCCACCAACATGAAGGTAAAAACCATGACTCATCTCCACCATTTTTACCAAAGTAGTTAGCTCGACATTAGGGTAGTACGTACACCATGCTTACGCAATGCCACTATGTTTAGGGCCAACAACTGAAGGTTATCATCTAAGCAGCTGCTCTAGTCATTGCGATTCAGGCATATATGTTTTTGATCTACAGAAGAGCGGCTGGTAGGCATAACATGCCGGCCATGAAGTATGGTCCCCTAATGCAGCACCACAGAGAGAGGATGGCAAATTTGAACTATATCTACAACAACAACGATGTGGAGGCTATCACCATGCTCAGGATGAGAAGAGCCCCATTTAACCATCTCGTACAGACTTTCAGGTCTAGCGGGCTGCTCAAGGACATCATCAACTGCTGTATCGAAGAACATATGGCTCTGTTTCTTCATGTTCCAGGAAATAACCAGAGATTACGAGTGATCCAAAACACATGGAGGAGATCAACCGAGACAATTTCCCGGTATTTCCATCAGGTGTTGTATGTTGTTGGAGAACTCAGAGAAAAGATGATCAAGCCACCATCTGGTCAATTTCCCGTGAAGATACATGGCAACGGTCTATGGTTCCCATTTTTCAAAGTGAGCAACTCTAGCATATTCTTCTTTGGATGATTGTATTGGACAGCCGACTAACATTCTTATAATGCCAGGATTGTATTGGAGCAATTGATGGTACTCATGTGATGGCTAGAATGTCGAAATATGAGCAGGCTGCATATAGGGGGAGGAAGCACTACCCCAGTCAAAATGTGATTCCCGCCGTTAATTTCGACATAAAGTGTAGGGGTTCGTAGCATGGAAAACAAAAATTTTCTATCGCATACAAACAAACAAGCCAAGATCTATCTACTAGATTGTAGCAACGAGTCGATAGAGGAACTCACCCTCGAAGATTCCAAAGCGGTTAACGAGAGCAGATTCTCGTGGGTGATGTAGTCGTACACTTCCGATCTCAAGATCGCGTAGACGATCCTTCCGGCCATCCTAAGCGCCCCAGAATCGGTCACACGTTCGGTACTCGACGAAGACCTTCCTCTCCCTTGTTCCAAAGAAAATGGAGGTTGTAGCACTCTCTTGGCGATTCCTAAAGACAACGGCGTGGTAAGTAGAGGGAGATCCCGCAGGCTTCGCTTTAAACCGGTGCAGTATGGTGGAGCTTATGAGAGAGGCTATTAGTGGTCTAGTAATTAGACACACCAATTAGAAGGCTCTAAACCAATTAGAAGGCTCTAAACCGGCAAGCTAAAGCAATTAGAAGCTCTAAACCAAAACGGCTCTAAACCGAAATCTAGAGGTGAAACTTGTGTGTCTAGGAGGGAGCCCCGCCTCCTTTTATAGGGGAGGCGCCAGGGGAGGAGTCCCTCCCAAGTCGGCCTTGGGTGGCGCCGGGGAGGAGACTCCTCCTCAAGTCGGATTCCAACACCTCTTTCTTGTTTCCCACGTTTCTTGTTTTGGCGCTTGACTTTCAAACCGGATATTTGACTTTTCTGCTTTTAGGATTCAATTTAATCCTTTATTTGGGACAGCAAGAACACTTAGTACATGATGCAATCATTCCAATAAGTAATGACACATTCATGTACCCTTCCCCGAGTCTTGACAATCCGAACCTTCTAGAACATTCGATGAAAACACGGAATCATTCCCGAACTCAAACGGGACTTTCCTTATATGAATCTTATTCTCGGACCATTCCGGATCACCTCGTGATATCCGGATCCCATCCGAGACTCAACAACATTCGGTCTCTTTCTCATAATACCATAACTACTCAAACAACGTCGAATCCTTAAGTGTGTCTCCCACGGTTCGTGAATTATGCGGACATGAACGAGACACTTCTCAACAATAACCAATAGAGGAATCTGAAATTCATATGGCTCTACACATTTCTACGATTACTTTGATCGAATGAACCACTTACATACGATACCAATTTCCCTTTGTCTCACGATATGTTACTTATCCGAGGTTATGATCGTCGGTATCTCCGCATACCTAGTTCAACCTCGCATCGATAAGTACTCTTTTCTCGTTCGTGATATGTGATCCCTTGTGACCAAGTCACATGCTTGCAAGCTAATTGGATGACATTCCACCGAGAGGGCCCAGTATATCTATCCGTCATGTGGATGGACAAATCCCACTCTTGATCCATGTGTTTCAACCAATACTTTCCGAACACTTAATGCCACCTTTATAGCCACCCGATTCACGGTGTGGTGTTTGATGTCATCAAAGCATCCATCCGTAAAGGTGATATGCATGATCTCATGGTCGAAGGAATTAGGTTACTATGTATCGTAAAGCATATAGCAATTGAACTATTGAAATGACTTGATCTTTATGCTACGCTTATCTATAGGAGTATGTCCACCATATCATTCTCCTAACGATATGATCTTGTTGTTGATAACATCTCAATGTTCATGATAGGAAACCACAATCATAAATCAACCAACAAGCTAGTGAAGTATAGAGGCTATACTAGGGACTTCAAATTAAGTTTACAAATCACACAAGTATCAATGGTTTCCTTGTCAATACTATTATAGCATGAATGTAAACATTTATCATAAACACAAAGATATAATAATAACTACATTTATTATTGCCTCTAGGGCATATCTCCAACAGCCTCCACTTGCACTAGAGTCATCTAATCTAGATTACATGGTAATATACCCAACACCCATGGCGGTTTGGTTGGTCATGTTTTGCCCTGGGAGAGGTTTAGTCAACGGATCCGCCACATTCAGATCTGTGTACTTTGCAAATCTTTATATCCCCATCCCGGATATGTTCTCGAATAGCGTGAAAACGCAGCTTGATATGCTTGACTTCTTGTGTGACCTTGGTTCTTGCGCATTGGCTATGGCGCCCATGTTATCACAAGAGATAGACATTGGGTCCAGCGACTTGGAACCACACCCAGCTGTAATGAACTCTTTCATCCATATCGCTTCTTGTGAAGCCTCAAGGCAGCCATGTATTCCGATTCGATTGAAGATCTCGCCACAACGCTTTGCTTTGCACTCTCCGCCTAATCGCACCATTCAAAATAAATACGATCCGATTGTGATTTAGAATCATCCGGATCGTGTTCCAACTAGCATCGGTGTAACCATTAACAACGAGTTGTTCATCACCTCTATAAGAAAGAACCATATCCTTAGTTCTTCTCAAGTACTTAAGGATGTTTTTGATCATTGTCCAATGATCCGCCTCGGATCACTTTGATATCTGCTAGTTAAACTAACAAAGATATGCAATGTCGGGTCTAGTACATAGCATGGCATACATTAGAGATCCTATGGCTGAGGCATAGGAGTCTTACTCATCCTTTCTCTATCTTACCGCCGATGTCGGACTTTGAGTTTTACTCAAGGTCGATTGAGCAACATGGGCAAGAACCCTTTCTTGCTTTCTTCCATTCCAAATCTCTTTAGAACTTTGTCCAAATATGTACTCTGTGACAATGATATTTGGCGCTTTGATCTATCTCTATAAATCTTTATGCCTAATATGTAAGCTGCTTCACCAAGATCCTTCATTGAAAAACTATTATTCAAATATTCCTTGACACTATTAAGAAGGTCTACATCATTCCCAATCAACAATATGTCATCCACATACGATTATTAAGAATGCTACAGAGCTCCCACTCACTTTCTTGTAAATACAAGCTTCTCCATAAGTTTGTATAAAACCAAAGCTTTTGATTACCTTATCAAAACGTTGATTCCAACTTCGGATGCCCGCTTCAATCCATAGATGGACCGTTGAAGTTTGCATACCTTGTTAGCATCTTTAGGATCGACAAAACCTTTGGGTTGCATCATATACAACTCTTCATCAATGTCTCCATTGAGGAATGCTTTGACATCCATCCGCCATATCTCATAATCATAATATGCAGCGATTGCTAACATAATCCTCACAGACTTTAGCTTCGCTACCGTGAGGAAGTCTCATCGTAGTAAACTCCTTGAATTTATCGAAACCCTTTGCGACAAGTCGAGCTTTATAGATGAACATTACCATCAAGATCTGCTTTCTTCTTGAAAATCCATTTGTTCTCGACAGCCTTCCGCCATCCGGTAAGTCCACCAAAGTCCATACTTGGTTTTCGTACATGGATCCAATCTCGGATTTCATGGCTTCTTGCCATTTATTGGAATCTGGCTCATCATCGCTTCCTCATATGTCTCGGGTCATCGGTGTTGTCCACCACCATGACATTCATAATGAATCATATCAATCCGCAGTGGTACGAGTTCTCGTTGACCTCCGAGACTCAGAGCAACTTCAACGAAGTTTCATGATCATCATCATTAGCTTCCTCTCTTATTGGTGCAGCACCACAGAACTTCTTCCGGTCTGCGCTACTCGCAATTTCGAGAGAAGGTTCGACAACCTCGTCGAGTTCTACTTTCCTTCCAGTCACTTCTTTCGAGAGAAATTCCTTCTAGAAAGGATCCATTCTGGCAACGAATGTCTTGCCTTCGGATCTATGATAGAAGGTATACCCAATAGTTTCCTTCGGTATCCTATGAAGACGCATTTTTCCGCTTTGGGTTCAAGCTTGTCCTATCAGAACTTCTTTACATAGGCTTCAGATCCCCAAACTTTAAGGAACGACAATTTAGGTTTCTTCCCAAACCATAATTCATACGGTGTCGTTTCAACGGATTTAGACGGTGCCCTATTTAAAGTGAATGCGGCTGTTTCTAATGCATAACCCCAAAATGATAGCGGTAAATCTGTAAGTGACATCATAGAACGAGCCATATCTAAGAGAGTTCGACTGACGTTCGGACACACCATTCTGTTGTGGTGTTCCGGGTGTCAATTGTGAAAGTATTCCGACTTCTTTAAATGCTCGCCAAACTCAGAACTTAGATATTCACCTCCACGATCGTAACGTAGAAATTTAATCTTCTTGTTACGTTGATTCTCTACCTCACTTTGAAACTCCTTAAACTTCTCGAAAATTTCGGACTTATGTTTCATGAAATAGATATACCCATATCTACTCAAGTCATCCGTGAAGGTAAGAACATAACGATAACCATCAGCGATGCTACACTCATTGGACCACACACATCGGTATGTATGATTTCCAATAAGTCCGTAGCTCGCTCCATCATACCGTAAAATGGAGTCTTAGTCATTTTTCCCATCGACATGCTTCAGATCTTTCAAGTGATTCAAAATCAAGTGATTCAAGAAGTCCATCGAATGGAGTTTCTTCATACGTTTCACTCGATGCGACCAAGACAGTGCCACATATAGGTCTAATTATCGCCGATTTCAAACGTTTAGCCTCAATGTTGTTGATATGTGTATTTCCACTATCGAGATTCAATAAGAATAGACCATCTATCAAAGGTGCATGCGTAAAACATATTACTCATATAAATCGAACAACCATTATTCTCTCGACTTAAACAAGTAACCGTCTCGCAATAAACAAGATCCCGATATAATGTTCATGCTCAACGCAGCACTAAATAACAATTATTTAAGTATAAAACTAATCCCGATGGTAGATGAAGGGTAGCGTCGACCGCGATCACATCAACCTTTGATCCGCTTCCCACGCGCATCGTCACCTCGCTCTTTGCTAGCTTCCGCTTATTCTCAAAGACCTGCTTCGAGTTACAAATATGAGCAACCGAACCAAGATTAAATACCTGTGCACTACTACGAGTACTAGTGAGATACACATCAATAACATGTATATCGGATATACCTTTCTTCTTGATGTTGCCGCTTCGAGATCCGCCAAGTACTTTGGGCAATTCCAAAGATGACCTTCTCCTTGCGAAAAGCACTCAAGATCGTGCTTAGGTCCAGCCTTGGTCTTCTTCGCGGTGGTAGCTTTCTTACCACCCTTTTGAAGTGTCCTTTGCTTAGACTTGCCTTTCTTGAATTTGGTGGTCTTATTGACCAACAACACTTGGTGCTCTTTCTTGATCTCCACTTCGCAGATTTTAACATGGCAAAGAGTTCAGCAACGTCTTGTTCATGTTCGCATGTTGTAGTTCATCACAAAGTTCTTGTAACTTGGTGGTAGTGATTGGAGGACACGGTAAATCCCCAAAGCATTAGGAATCACTATACCCAAGCTTTGAAGTTTGTTTGCGTGCGGACATCTTAAGCACATGCTCACCGATGGAGCTGCCTCTTCCATCTTGCAGCTTAAAGAACTTTTCGAAGCCTCATAGCTTTCAATTGCCGCATGAGTCTCAAAATCAATTTGAGATCCTCGACAATATCATATGGGTCCGACTCTTCAAACCTTTTCTCAAGCTCCGATTCTAAACCATACAAGATAGCACACCGAACTATGGAGTCTCGATTCTTCCGAGCGAGGTAAACATTCTTTACTTCATCGGAAGCGGTGCGGTGGGTCACCCAATGTGCATCCAAAGACATAGGTCAAATTACCACCGTGAGGACAATCCTCAAATTGCGGAACCAATCCGAAGTTGCTTCCATTGTTTTTCAACTTTTCTTTCTCTAGGAACGCATTAAAATTGATGGTAGGCTGCCATTGATCTACAACATATTTGCAATAGTTTAGACTAAGTTTATGACAAATTGAGTTCAAATTAATAATAAAATTAAACTAGGTGAACTCCCACCAAAACAATATCCTCACATTGTTTTAGTGATCACATGAACCAAATCCACCATATCAACACCGATCATCACGAGAGTTGACATAGTTTCAATGGCGAACAATCGTCATGTTCATCATATCTTACTATATGATTCATGCTTTACCTTCGGTGATCCGTGTTCCGAGACCATGTGCGTACATGCTAGGCTCGTCAAGATCAAACCTTAGTTTCGCATGAGCAACTGGCTTGCTCACGTTGTATACACTTGCGTAATCTAACACACCCGATCATCACGTGGTGCTTCAAACAACAAGCTTTAGCAACGGTGCTATCTAAGGGTGAACACTTTATGATTTGAAATTGATGTGCATGAGGGATCATCTTATAATGCTACCGCGTCTACTAAGCAATACAAGATGCATAAAGGATTAACATCACATGCAATTCAATATATATGTGATATGATATGGTTTTTCTTCTTCGCCTCCGATCTCCATCTTCAAGCACGAACATGATCTCCATCACCACCGGCATTGCATCAAGGTCAATGACGCTTCTCCATGGTTGTCGCCCACCGCTTCAACTATTACAACTACTTTGAATAGACACGCTGGTCTTAACATAAATTAAAGACAACCATATGGCTCACGCTGCCGACTTACAATAAGGAACATTGCATACATCAAATATAATCACAATCATGGCCATATCACATCATCACACCCACCGCAAAACAAAGTTAGACGCCTCTACTTTCTTTGCATATTTTACGTGGTTTGGGGCTTTCAATAAGTGTCGTTCTAACTTACGAACAAGAATCACAACATTGATACTAGCATTGTTGATCACCCTGTAAATCGGATCTTAACTATGCTAGGAGAAGCAGACACCATAAAGCCACTTATGCAATACAAGTTGCATGTCAAGCGTGGAGCAAGTCTCATGAACGATGTCATGTAAGGTTAGCCCCGCTTCATCCCAACATACCGCAAGATGCAAAGTACACAAAAAGCAATCTACAATAAAGCATCAACGCCCACAATGACCATTGTGTTCTACTCTGCAACAGATCTACATATAGACACGGCTCGATACATCAGAGGGGTTCGTAGCATGGAAAACAAAAATTTTCTATCGCATACAAACAAACAAGCCAAGATCTATCTACTAGATTGTAGCAACGAGTCGATAGAGGAACTCACCCTCGAAGATTCCAAAGCGGTTAACGAGAGCAGATTCTCGTGGGTGATGTAGTCGACACTTCCGATCTCAAGATCGTAGACGATCCTTCCGGCGCCACGTTCCTAGCGCTCCCCGATCGGTCACACGTTCGGATTGACGAAGACCTTCCTCTCCTTGTTCCAAAGAAAATGGAGGTTGTAGCACTCTCTTAGCGATTCCAAAAGACAACGGCGTGGTACCTAAGTAGAGGGAGATCCCGCAGGCTTCGCCTTAAGTGCAGTATGGTGGAGCTTATGAGAGAGGCTATTAGTGGTCTAGTAATTAGACACACCAATTAGAAGGCTCTAAACCAATTAGAAGGCTCTAAACAAGGCTAAAGCAATTAGAAGCTCTAAACCAAAACGGCTCTAAACCGGAAATCTAGAGGTGAAACTTGTGTGTCTAGGAGGGAGCCCCGCCTCCTTTTATAGGTGGGAGGCGCCAGGAGGGGAGTCCTCCCCAAGTCGGCCTTGGTGGCGCCAAGCAGGAGGAGACTCCTCCTCAAGTCGGATTCCAACACCTCTTTCTTGTTTCCCACGTTTCTTGTTTTGGTTTGACTTTCAAACTGACATTTGACTTTTCTGCTTTAGGATTCAATTTAATCCTTTATCTGGGACAGCAAGAACACTTAGTACATGATGCAATCATTCCAATAAGTAATGACACATTCATGTACCCTTCCCCTTGAGTGCCGGACAATCCGAACCTTCTAGAACATTCGATGAAAACACGGAATCATTCCCGAACTCGAAACGGACTTTCCTTATATGAATCTTATTCTCCGGACCATTCCGGATCACCTCGTGATATCCGGATCCCATCCGAGACTCCGAACAACATTCGGTCTCTTTCTCATAATACCATAACTACTCAAACAACGTCGAATCCTTAAGTGTGTCTCCCTACGGTTCGTGAATTATGCGACATGAACGAGACACTTCTCGAACAATAACCAATAGAGGAATCTGGAAATTCATATGTCTCCCACATTTTCACGATTACTTTGCGATCGAATGAACCACTTACATACGATACCAATTTCCTTTGTCTCACGATATGTTACTTATCCGAGGTTATGATCGCCAGATATCTCTGCATACCTAGTTCAACCTCACATCGATAAGTACTTTTCTCGTTCCGTGATATGTGATCCCTTGTGACCAAGTCACATGCTTGCAAGCTAATTGGATGACATTCCACCGAGAGGGCCCAGAGTATATCTATCCGTCATGTGGATGGACAAATCCCACTCTTGATCCATGTGTTTCAACCAATACTTTCCGAACACTTAATGCCACCTTTATAGCCACCCGATTACGGTTGTGGTGTTTGATGTCATCAAAGCATCCATCCGTAAAGGTGATATGCATGATCTCATGGTGAAGGAATTAGGTTACTATGTATCGTAAAGCATATAGCAATTGAACTATTGAAATGACTTGATCTTTATGCTACGCTTATCTATAGGAGTATGTCCACCATATCATTCTCCTAACGATATGATCTTGTTGTTGATAACATCTCAATGTTCATGATAGGGAAACCACAATCATAAATCAACCAACAAGCTAGTGAAGTATAGAGGCTATACTAGGGACTTCAAATTAAGTTTACAAATCACACAAGTATCAATGGTTTCCTTGTCAATACTATTATAGCATGAATGTAAACATTTATCATAAACACAAAGATATAATAATAACTACATTTATTATTGCCTCTAGGGCATATCTCCAACATAAAGTTCACATATGTGCTTGCCCGGGGGGGGGGGGAGGGGAGGATCTGCCCACGATGCGACGATTCTGGCAGACAGCCTTAGCAGACCTGATGACCTGAAGCTCCCTAACAGCAAATTCTACCTTGCAGATGCCGGGTATGCCCGTCGTCCTGGAATTCTGCCACCCTTCAGATCAACAAGGTACCATCTCAACGAGTTCTCTGCTAGGAACTACCTAAGGACTCCGGAAGAACTTTTCAATCTTAGGCACTCTAGTCTTAGAGTCACGGTTGAGAGGGTCTTCGCTGCTTTGAAGAACAGGTTTAAGATCCTTGATTAGAAGTATTTTCACTCTTTCCCCATCCAAGTTAAGCTTGTTCTTGCATGTTGTATTTTGCACAACTGGATCTTGAAATTTGACGCTGATGAGTACTTCTCGGCTGAAGAAGATATAGTTTCTAACGACAACTACACTGATAATGGCCATGGTGTTGCCCAAAACGATTGTGCTGCTTAGAAGAGCAGGAGACAATAATGGGTGCTCGACTTGTGGACGACAAGAGGCAACTATAGGATCTAAAGAAGATGGTTTGTTGATGAAGTGATGCCTTGTGTTCCATGAACAATTCCTGATGTGGGTGTAAAATGTTCATTCGTAGTAGCTAGTTAATATTATGGTAAACTATCATTTGCTATTAGCTAGGTAACATTATTGTGAACTCATAATTGCTAGTAGGTAGGGTGGTAATTTGGTACTATGAGTTTAATTTGCCGCTTCATTGAAATTGCTAGTTCACTTTGCTGCCTATGTGCTCTTAGAGCATGACTAACGGCCAGAAAGCGGCGGTTGCCGATTAACCGCTTTTTACGGGTGCGGGCGAGCGCGCAAACAGCGTCCAGAACGCCGAAAATCCATAAAAAGTTCTCAGGTCCGACCCCGGAATCTTTGTCCAGCCCCTACATACCAGGGCTCCGCGGGTGACCCGAGCTCCACCATGATCGCATCGGTCCTAGCGCCGAACCTTCAGGACGGAACCGCTCCTCCCTCCACGCGTGCCGCCGCCCGCCACCACCCACCAGCCGATCCCGCCTTCCCCATCGCCACCTCCCACGTTGCCGCCGGTAGGAACCTTTCCCGGCCGTCCACACTCACTGCCGCGCTTCACCCTCGAAAGCCGCCGCCGCCGCTCGGCCCACCGAGGATGAACGCGGGCGAGCACCTCGATCTCGATCTGTCGGACTGGTCGTCGTCGGACGATTCCGACATCGAGGACCTACTCCACGACGATGACGACTGCGAGTTAGGCCTTCTCCTCCTGGCCGCGAAGGAGCACCAGGACCGCGTCAAGCTGATGGATCGGAGGCGTGGATCGGTGATGGGCCGCAAATTCATCTTCCGCAACTGCGCCCTCGGCCACGCGACCCTCATGGACGATTACTTCGCCGAGGTACCTACATATCCGCCCAATCTTTTCCGTAGGAGGTATCGAATGCGCCGTAGCTTGTTCGTCAAAATAGTTGAAGATATCAAAGCCAATTCCAACTACTTCAAGCAACGTCGCAACTCTGCTGG
The DNA here is from genome assembly GCA_030063025.1 of Avena longiglumis. Classification (NCBI taxonomy): domain Eukaryota; kingdom Viridiplantae; phylum Streptophyta; class Magnoliopsida; order Poales; family Poaceae; genus Avena; species Avena longiglumis. The sequence goes on from CP125975.1 coordinate 19,647,705, forward strand.
CGACCTAGGATTTAGTGCCTACCAAAAGTGCTCTGCTGCTATGCGAGTGATTGCTTACGGCGTCCCAGATTACCTCGATGAGTACCTTCGCATAGGCAAAGACACAACCACCGAGTCGGTGCGTCGATTTGCGAAGATGATAATCAGGTTGTATGGGGAAAAATATCTCCGAGCTCCCAATGAGGAAGATACCAAGAGGTTAACGGAGATGAATGAAAAAAGAGGGTGGCCGGGCATGCTTGGTAGTATAGATTACATGTATTGGACATGGAAAAATTGCCCGAAGGCATGGCATGGCATGTATTGCGGCAAGAGCAAGGATTCTACCATTGTGCTCGAGGCTGTTGCTTCTCAAGATTTGTGGTTTTGGCACTGTTTTTTTGGGCTGCCTGGGACCCTCAATGACATCAACATTTTACAAATATCCCATTTGTTTAAAAAACTTGTTGCCGGAGAAGCACCTGCATGCAACTACAAGGTCATGGGTCATGAGTATTCCATGGGATACTATCTAGCCGATGGCATTTACCCTGAATGGGCTACTTTTGTGAAGTCCATTAAAGATCCCTAAACTCCAATAGAGACAGTATTTGCCAAGGCACAAGAGGCAGCCAGAAAGGACATAGAGAGGGTAGTTGGTGTTTTACAAGCAAGGTTTGCTATTGTTCGAGGCCCAGCTAGATTTTGGGACAAGGAAACCCTTGTCAACATCATGACATGTTGTGTCATTCTATACAACATGATCATAGAGGATGAGAGAGGGTTAAGCTTGCCATGCTTCTATAACAATGTTGGCACTCGAGTGCGGCCAGCAAGGGATGCCAGTCGAATTGAAGGTTTTCTTCAAATCTATCGGGAGATTGAAGACCAATCAGCCCATAAGGAGCTTAACACCGATCTCATGGCGCACCACTGGCAGCTGTATGGCCAAAGGGTTCAAGCTCGTGCTACGTCATGATGTACCATTGTTTTCCTTCGGCTTGTATGTGTGAGATGAACCATTTAATGTGAAAATTTGTTGTAATTAGATTAAGACATTGTTGTAATAATTTGGATGATATTTGATTGATCCTGTGATTGTTTCATGAACATTTGATTGATGAACTATGTGCTGTCAGTTTGTATGAATGTGTGAAAATATGCAAAAAAAACCTCCGTTTACGGATAAGGGCCACATGGCGCGACTACCAGTGCCCTTATTCAAACGGTAAAAGAGAATATTCTCTTTTAAGGGTTTGAATAAGGGCACTGATCTCCGCCGCCTCCTTTTCGGTCCTTAAATTCTTTTTTGGGAGCCCTTACTCGCGTTTTAAGGGTCGCACGAGTAAGAGTGTTGTTAGTCATGCTCTTACGTGGTAATATCACCAGCTTTGAGAAGCGGTGAACACATCACTATGACAGAGCAACCAAATATGTAGAAATTTGCATCAAATGACAAAATCAGTTATCTTGGCAACCAAACAACTTGCTAAAATTACAAGAAAAAATAGATATAGACAACCAAACAAACTGTCAAACTTGGCTCAAAAATACCGAATTCTGTCTCCGCTTCGCCAGCCTTTTGCGGTGCCAAAGTTTTACTACTAACAGGAAGCAACATGTTCCGTGTCCGTTTTCTTGGTAAGCATACAGGATACGTTGCACCATCTTCCAAAAAGAGCACTTTTCACCTGGAGTCACCCTGCGTACGGCATCGAATCTACAGAACCCCTTTACACCTCCTGTCACTCACGGTAAGCATGAACAGCTCTACGAAACAAGCAGTCGACACCCAGATCAGCGAAAATACTATCCGTGCAGAGGACAAGGACCCACATGTCCAAGGCACGCTGCACGCACATAGAATACCGCATGCATATTTTGAAGAGAAGAAAATCTCGGCTACAATCACCAGCCGGACCTGATTGATTGGCTGGTCTCTTCTTTGTTTCTTTATTTCAATTCTTGGTTTTATGTCCGGAAAAGCTGTACTACACTAATTCGCTTTAGCAGGTGCAGTACCATTACCATGCAATTTTTTTTGAGGATTTACAGAAGATTTTAGGTTAGGAGACACCAATCTTTGGGTCGTTAGGCCATCTCCACCGGCAGGGGCGGAGCCAGGATTTGATATTGAGGGGGGCGAAGATACTGATGATCATATATATAGGATTTTTTTCTCATGAAGACAAAAACTATCTATCATTTTGTGTTGGAAGAAGTGTTTGGATAAAAAAACATAACAGTATATCAAAGTATCGGCATAGAACTGATATTAATATGTAGCACAAAATCTTAGACAATACAAAACAAAAAATTAGTTTATATTGGATCAACTTTATCTCTATGAATATAAAGCCTGATAATTCCATTGCAGGTGACCTTTCTATTATTATTTCCCAATTATTATGCAATAAGTTATTGTCATCACCGAGCAAACATCAAACGAAAGACGCATATTTTTTGTAAATTAATCAATTAGACTATTATATAATCTATCGATAAAATACTAACGATTTGGTACCTTCAATCAGAGTGAGGAAGATTGATTCCTATACTCGATGGCACAACATGCTTGTTGTTGACGTTGAGACATGATTAACAAAGGTAGAAACTGGCAAACAACATGACTAGCTAGCATGTGCCACGGCCACGGCATCGTGTGGCATCTGACTACTGAGTAGGAGCGAGCGATGGTTCAGTTGATCTGAACGATTGCATATGGTGCTAGCTATTAGGTCTAGTTACACAAATGAAAAATGTTGAAACATGTTACTGTAGTTGACTAATAAAACGAATTTATGGGATACATTTGACTTTCAATATAGAGAAGCACGACAAATCAATTAATTTGGACTTAGTGTTAATTAAGACTATGAGGCCATTAGTTTAGTACTAAAATCAACACCTATGTATTGAGGGGCCCGATGGTTAGGGGGGGGTCTAGCCCCTGCTAGCCCCCCCTTGGCTCCGCCCCTGTCCACCGGGCCGTACGAGGCGTTACAGTAGCCTAACCTATTCGGACAAACGCGTCCGACTCGATCCATCCATATATCTAATATGTGGCTTGGTTGCATCGGCACAGACGCGCGAACATCGCGGGATGTCTTGCCCATTGGCCACCCGGGCTCATATGTAAGAGAGATATTAGTACTTAACAATAGCTTTTCATTAGATTAAGCTCTGTCAGCTATAAAAGGGTCATTCAAACTAATTAGGGGGCGCTACTGCTACTGCTGGTGCTGCTCATGCGGCTATGACTACTGCTGAAGGAGGGCGGCGTGGCGGCTACTCGCCGCCGTTGCCGCGACCACCTCCGTCGATAGCCGCCCTAGCGGCCCAGATGGCCTGCTACTGGATAAGGCCCAAATCAACCGCAGTCCGACCCAAACTAACAGAAACGGACCCTTTGGATGACTGGATGGATCGGCCGGTGGAGATGCTCTTATTACTTGATGGTCCACGAGCTTGGCGTTCATCATGTAAAGCTGTCGTGACGAAACGTACCGTGCGTCCAGAAAGGGAATTCAGCGGTGTCCTTGGGTCCTCGGGTCCATATTATTGGAGCTGATTTGAGATCGATCGACGTCCACCACGCATGGGGTAAATGGCCTATCATTGGATCATGTTTTCCTTTGGGAGCACGTAGGTAGCATGACGCAATCTCGCCATGTTTGCGTTCTCTGGATTCACATCCGAGTCACCGCTCCTCAACTTCCTGGATCCTCGCTCCTCTGAAACCGCAACCTCAGCAGAGAACATATATTCGCAATCCGATCATCCTGCCGGGAAATGTACCATCGCGGTTGGGTTGCTGGTATTTGATGATTCACGGCCGGGCCTGGCATTATTAACCATGTGAAATGACGTTATGCTGAACCATCTATTATCCAAGCCAGCAGTACTCTCTCCGTTTGAAAATATAAGATGTTTTAGGTGTGTAAATGAGATGTATCTAGACACCTTTTAGTGTCTAGATTCATTTGAACCTATACACTAAAAGATGTCTAGATACATCTCCTTCACAAACCTAAAACATTTTATATTTCTAAACGAAGGGAATACTAGTAGAAGGCAAGACATCAGTTCTAAATTTGCTCGTTTAATTAACTCGATCTGCTGCTTTGTAGTATATCACCGTTTCCCTGGGGAGAGAAAGCTAGAGCCGTTACGCTGCATGCGCGCGTGCACTTCCATCCTGTAGCTAGCTAGCATAGCATGAGTCCTGCTCGATCGACAAGATTGTGTTCTCTGGACTGAATTCACTGCTTGCATTGTGCCCCGTGACTGCATGTAGAGCAAGTTGACGCCAGAATATACCCAACTCTGTCGCCACATCGATCGGCAGCTTTTTTGGGGTTTGCCAAGTTAACTAGCCACACGCACTTGCTGCATCATCTTCCAAAAAGAGCACTTGCATCTCTTGTCTCTAGCTGCCGGCCTGACGGCATGTCAGGCTCATGGAATCTACAGAACGCCTTTTTACAGCTCCTGTCACCCACGAGCCGATCCATCGTAGGCAAACTCACATGTAAAAATACCCAACGACGATCACCACCATATCCGTGACTCTCATCCAAACGGCAATCACCAACATCTCTGAGTTACTTTACTGGATCATCCACACAACAGGAAGTCGAAATTGCGACCTCTGGGCTAGCTGTTAGTGATTGATGATCCACGGTTTGGCATTCATCATGTAAATATGCCTCCCTCCGTTTTAAAATATAAGATGTTTTAGGTTTGTGAATAAAATGAATCTAGACTTCTTTTAGTGTGTAGATTTATCCCAATGTTGAGTGAACCTATATACTAAAACAAGTCTAGATACATTTGCTTTACAGAGCTAAAACATCTTATATTTTAAAACGGAGGGAGTACGTACCATCCAGAAAGGGAGACAGTCAGACACAAGTCCTTGAATTGGTCCATATAATTGGAGCTGATTTCAGATCAATGTCTGTCATGGGGAGGGGTTAGCTTACCTATCATGTCATTATGGTTCCCCTGGGAGCAAAGTGCAAAGTAGTACGGAGTAGTTCAATCCCGTGCGTTTCCTGTAGCAGCTAGCCCACTACGTAGCATGAGGGCGAGACAAGATTATATATATTATTTCAAATAAAAATATGGGCATGCTTGCTTGCAAGTTCAACAAAAACTCATACTTTCAAACTACATAGTTCATACAAAAAAAATTAAAAAAATTATCTTGGTTGAGAAAAGAACTAATTCTAAGTCAGTAAGGATATAACGACCCCATTTATTAGATGCTTATGTCTATAAACCACTATCAACAATGTAATCTTGTTTAGGGATGACCGTAGGTAGGGTCAAGCTAAGGTAAAAGAACAAGGCCCTTAAGGATCTGGACCGGGTCAAAGAATAACCCGGCCGAGTTATAAAAGGGCCGGCCGAATAAGGTCCGGCTTATCTCGAATCAGATAGCAAGGACCTAACTCGGCCGACATATAAGTTATGTCGGTGTACCATTATTACGCTTCGTATCTACATGTTAGGGCTTGACCGAGTCATATAGAGCGAGGCCGAGTCATGGGAAAGCTTGCTCAAGAAGGAGAGGGCAAACCCCGAAGTCAACACTGTGCACTGTCTCTCTCACGTGAATCTATACAATGACAAGCGCTACAGATAAGAGCCAGAGGGACAGAGAAACAGAAGAGGATCACGGAGGTGACAGTCTCCAAGCCCGAGGCTCACATGTCGTGGGCTCTAGGCAATTGCCGCCGATAGAAGGGAGACACGGAAATGCTGCCGCCGAGTTACTAATTTCGGACAAGCATATTCCACGAATATGATGTCCACGTCAGCCCTAAGTGTAACCTGACCACCTCTTTATAAGGTGAGCCAGGGCCTCCTGAGAGGGGGATTGATTCATTTTTACTTAGAACTAGCAGTGCTCTTATTCTTCCTCTCGCTCATATAGCTCGAGGGGCCATTGTAGCATCTGTTAAGCCGAGTAAAGATCTAGCTCTTGTTTCTTGTGTGTAGAAATCACTACAGCTTCCCTCTCTGGATTCCACTAGTACACATTGGCCCCAACTTAAGCCTACCTATGGCATTTGCTGTGTCACCACCATGACATAATCACTTACAACAAAACTTGGAAGCTTATGCTCTAGAAACAACTAGCAAAATACTTCTTCACATTGAGATGCTCCAAATCACCATGCCTAGTTATTAGATATTTAAGGACACTGTAGACAACTACAAACATTATGCCACAATTAATTTGTCTTGTAATGTTATAGATTGTTTTTTTTAATTTAGAATGAAATCTTTTGCAACAAATGTTTTATTAAACATCCCCACCTAACTATAAAAGTAAAATAACTTTTTAATAAACCTAGTTCCAGTTCACCATGCTAACATTTCTTTCTAATCACTCATATTATATTTAACAAAAGACATTTTTCGAGAATGTGTATAGCATGAGTCTCAATTTTTCTAGCTATAAATGAAAATAAAAATACTATTTAAGATAGTCCATTTCTATATGTACCAATAACGACATTTATTTTTTGGCAGTGACATTAGTTAGGAAAAAATGTTTAGTATAAATTTGAAGAACTTGCAACAATGTAATCACTCTTACAACAAAACTTGGAAGCTTATGCTCTAGAAACGACTATCAAAATACTTCTTCACATTGAGATGCTCCAAATCACCATGCCTAGTTATTAGATATTTAAGGACACTATAGACAACTACAAAAACGTTATGGCACAATTAATTTGTCTTGTATTGTGATAGATTGGTTTTTTTTGAATTTACAATTAAATGTTTTACAACAAATGTTTTATTAAATATCCCCACCTAACTATACTAGTTGAGCCCGTGCGTTCCTACAGTTTCTCAAAATATTTATTTCTTGCCGCACATATAAATATATAGTTATTTAAATAATAAATAAAATAAAACCAAAGTTTGTGTGTATTGTCAGAGATAACCCACGTATTTTTATTTTTCCAATGTCATATCCTCTCTAGCAATCACGACTACCAACGTCCCACATTTTATGTGTATCTTTTCCGTCTATATCCCGCGGGAAACCAATGTGTTGCCTTACTCCTATTGTTCTTGCTCCGATCTACCATTGGCTCCACCATACCATTCTCGGTGCTGCTTTGTCGTGGCACACGACCATATTGTCCTAGTGTTTTGGAAAGCAAAACATTTATATGAGCTATAAGTATATTAATAAAAATTAGTATTGTTAGTTAACTTGAGAAAAGAAATGAAAGACATGGAAACAAAGTGGCATGTCGGAATGGATAGACCTTCTCACTAGTATAGTACAACAATCAATGTACTTGTTTATTAGGGCATAGAAGATCAGATTTTTAGGGCATGTTATTGGTTTGTGCTCGAGGCGCTCGTGCGGATGAGAGAGATTCTATCCACGAACAATGCACCGAACGTGAAATTAGGTATAATACATGATAATTCACCTTGATTGAGAATTTTGCAATGAGGGTCAATCAACTTGCTCTGGTAAGAAAACCTTCATTTACTAAGAGAGCCTGCAACAATTTGCAATTTAGACATGTTTGAGAAAGTGCAATGATATACCAAAAGTCAAGTTAAAAGCATGTGTTATGTACCTTTGTCCTTGCTCCAAATTATGTGGGACGTTGTTAGAAATAGGTCTGGCTATCAACTATTCAACATGGACCAAATGCAATTTCAAATTGCATTGTGCTAATCAACATGCCCTGCTACTAATTCATGAGTAGGATTCCAGTAAAGGAATCACACTTGAGTGTGTCATCTATGCAAAGAGAATCAATAGCAGCACACCACAATGTCACAATTGTCTTTGTCCTACATAAAACACAAGTACCAACATGAACAGTCAAAAAGACTAACTCGAGCTTACAACCCAAGCATATGCTTGACCAAAAATATTGTCTCCTATAATAGTAAATCGAAGGAACACTTAGGATTTTCAGTACACTAGATGTAGAGGGGCAATCAAAACAAAGTTGGTAAAATGCTGACTCCTCCCAAAACTTTTATCCAATCAAAACCAAACAGAGCATGTTGAAAATCATAGCTACTCCACCAAGTCCATAGATAGATACTGCCTAGAGTGTTGTTTCTGAATTTTGTACCGACTTTTTTAATAACAGTTCCAACATTAGCAGAAAAAACAATGATCAGACACAACAGAAGGTATTTGGAGAGAATACAAAACTATAACCAAGTGGAACGGCCTATGAGGCAACAAGTGATAAATCCTAAAATTGTGCTACCCTATTTGACATACTCCCTCCGTCCATAAATATGTGTACTTCTAGCTTTTGTCTAAGTCAAACTTTATCAAATCTGGCCAACTTTATAGATAAATATAGCAATATATATATATTGCATCAAATTGACATATTATGAAACTCAATTTAAAAACATATCTACTTGTACCAATTTAGAGCTATAAATATTGCTACGTTTTTCTATAAATTTAGTAAAACCTTACTAACTTTGACTTAGGACAAGGCTAGAAGTACACTTATTTGTGGACGGAGAGAGTATATGTACATTGAGAGGGTTCAAAACAAGCATGGGACTTGCCATTTGATTGTGAACATTGCTCAAAACAGTTTCATAGGCTCAAGGTGTGGGGAGATGTCGGGCAAGCCCACTGCGTCTACTACTTAGAACACATGCAGTAACACACCTCAGAGCCATTCATCTTGTCACACCTTTCCACGCTGTCTGCACCTACTAATATTTTATAAGTAGGTGAATGTGTCATACGTGATCTTGAATCTTGATGCAATATATATAGTATCAACCTAGGTAGGCAGAAAATAAAGAAAAAAGAAACTGAACCATGATACTTTGATGGATCTTCTTGTGAGGTTGCTCAGAAATTGTATTATTACGATAACTGGTCATGTCAAGCTTCCATAGAATCGGAAGTAAGCAAAGATGAAAACAGTATCACAACATACTTGTCCGCTGATAAATTAATAGATATATTGGTAAACTGAGCAGAAATAATCACATAATAGAGATAAAGATCACAAAAAGACACAAGCAAATGTGTTGTTGTGTCTTGAAGCACATAACATCTATGGAAAAATAAAATCCGTCTAATTACAACATAGAACATAGATGCTACCGGAGAGAAATAAGGAAGGGGATGAAAATGGAGAAGAGGAGGCGACTCTCAACATGGCAGGGTAGGTAAGACGTGGGAGGGCACCTTGTTCTCATATACATTTCTATATTATTTTAATGGATATTTTGATTTTGCCAGACAAGAAATGCAAGCCAGAAGAAAATCCATGTATGAAACGGACAAACGAAGGTATTGAACTGAACCAACAAATTCCGCGTCACACCTTGACAGTATACATATTGAGTGTTCACAAAATATAATAAATTTTCCTGACAAACCAAAGACCAATCTCATATGCAGATGATACACTGGGGCGTCCTGCATAGAAAGGTAAAACAGTGCTTCAAGTTACTGTAGTAACTAAGGATTATGAACCTGACCAATCGATGATCGTCTTGTGCTACATCAAAGCTATTAAACACCAAATTTTTACCACTGTCACTATTGCCGCAGCAGCTTGAATGTCTCAATTTCTGTGACTGGAGACATCATAGGAATCATCAATCTTTCTAGATTTTCTTACTTCATGTTCACCAAGATGATCCTGGAACCATTTCTTTATCATGAATGCAATTGATTCTGGGCTAGCTGCAATGACAAGATCCCCTTCATCTCATCGTTTGGTCATTTACAACAATAGAAATAAAAACTGGAGAAGAATGAATAGTATAGTTTGTAGTTAAAGTCGACCACATTTGAAATAGTGATGATGCGTTCATTCATCTAAAGTCCTACTCTGAATTTGTATGTAAGAAAAATAAACTTGCTTCATGAAAATGCGAGAAACCTGAATTTGTTCATCCTATCATTTTGAATTACACAAATAAATTTGCTCCCTTGACATGTAAAAGAAATGCTAGTCCTTTTTGGGAACCTTGAAAAATCCAAAAAAAATCCAAGCAAAGTTTAGAGTCTGTGAATGTACTCCACTACTGATAGTAGAACTACGGTTCCTTGGCAGAATAGGTAAGTGTGATTCACCTTGCAATCTACAAAATAAGTGATTCACCTCTTACCTTTCCTTCGTGTGAAGAATTTATAGGATCTTCGATCAATGAGAAACCTTTTATAGATTTGTCCACCTCATCTTTGGCATTTTTGACAAAGGAATCTACCGTTATCATTTCAATACCAATAGTTCGTAAGAAATCGGCATATCCGCTTAGACCTTTCAAAATAGGCCAATTCTCTTGAACAAGAAGAATCATTCAGTAGCCTAGCATCACCAATTGTGTACCACCTTAATCATGAGAATCCATTTCTGATAACTCCAAATCCTATATTGTTGAGACTAAGCCTTGCTGAAACATGCAAAAGTATAATTCAGGCTAGATGACAGATTAGGGAGATAATTTATGAAACTCTCTATCCCATCAAAAAGAATTCCATTAAATTCTGCAAGAGAAAAAGGAAGGTGGAGAACCTGACCCTGCGTATAACAGTAGTATGGGATGGTAATACATTTGCTGATCCCGATTAACCCGTCCATGGAAATCAGCTCCAAAATATGGTTACATAACCATAAATCTATCACTTGCATGGTCACGCCACCAATTATTTGGATATATCTAGTCATGCAAATTCATACAAGGTTTAGTCAAACTGACTACATATTTTTAACCTACAAGATAACATCAGCACACATCACATGGTTCAGGTGGTGCCAAGATAGGCTTGCCGAAACCGCAAAATATAATTGAACCGAGACCTAAAATAAGGCATAGGATAGTAGCATCTGCTAGAGGATGTAGACGACGACGCTTGCACACGGACGAACGAATCACATCACCCCTACCCTTGTGTGTCAAGCCCTTGCCGCAGCACACCCTGCTGGTGCAGCTCGCCATGAGACGCCGCCACCTACATGTTTCCTTGGGCCAACGCCTCAGAGTCCACGTATGGCGCCGCCGAATTCGTGGCCCTTGCTAGCGCCGCCTACACATGCAGGAAGATCTTGGCGGAGGGACTCGTGGGAGAACCAGTGGCAACAGCGGTGTTGGAGATGACCCCAGGTAGGGTCAAGCTAAGGAAAAAAGAAAAATCCCTTAAAGATATTTACCGAGTCAGGGAGTAACTCGGCCGGGTTAAACAAGTACCGGCCGAGTGACAACCGAGTCAACCCGAGTCAAGGAGGCCTAAGCTTGACTCGACCGACATATAAGGTATGTCGGCACATGACCTACTATGCATTGAACTTACAAGTGAAGGTTTGGCCGAGTCATAGGGAAATTTGCTCAAGAAGGAGAGAGCGAACCCCGAAGTCAACACTGCACACTGTCTCTCTCTCTCAGGAATCTGCACGGTGCCAAGCGCTACGGACAAGGGTTAGAGGGACAGAGGGGCAGAAGAGGCGTCACGGAGGTGACAGTCCTAGAGCCCAATGCTCACATGTCATGGACTCTGGGTCACTACCGTCGATAGAAGGGAGACATAGAAAGGCTCCCACCGAATTACCTCTTTGGGACAAGCATATTCGAGGAATATGCTGTCCATGTCAGCCCTAAATGTAACCTGGCCACCCCTTTATAAGGTGAGCCAGGGCCTTCTAGTGGGGGGATTGGTTTCATTTTTACTCTCAGATCTTACACAGAGCTTTTTCTTCCTCTCGCTTGTACAACTCGAGGAGCAAGTGTAGCCATTGTTGAGCTGAATAAAGATCGAGTTTGAGTGTTCTATGTGTAGAAACTATTATATTATTCCTCCATGGATTCCACTAGTGCACATTGGCCCCAACTTTAGCCTACCCATGGCATCTGTCGTTCCACCACCACGATAGTTGGCGCCCACCGTGGGACCAACAACGGTGTTAGCTGGAGTCAAGATCCGAACGGGAAACTTCATCGCCATCGGCGAGCGCATCATCTTTGGGCTCGTTCAGCGCTTCGACATGTGGGACTACGTCAGCGACAACGCACACCACTTCGTCAGACGCTCTCCTCCGTGCAACGGAGTCTTCATCAACCTAGGCACGCACAAGGTGTACGTCGGCGTCGATGTTTCCTGCGTCTACCCGCAGCGAGTCATCCTCGCGGGAGAGCCTCCCCTCAGCGTTGCTAGCGGTCCGTGTACCACTCGCCCCGCAGGCAACGTCGAGGTGATGACGACCGCGCCCGCACCAGCAGCAGGCTGATGATGGCGCTTCGTTGATGTGGGAGCGCTTCGTCGGGAAACCCCAAGAGCAAGGTGTGAAGCAGCACAGCAGCAAGTTTTCCCAGTAAAAAACCGAGGTTATCGAACCAGTAGGAGGAAGAAAACGTCTCAAAGGTGTTGCAAGCAACATGGAAACCTGCACAACACAAACTCAAGACTTTGCCCCAACTAACAGTGAGGTTGTCAATCTCACCGGTTGCTGTAACAAAGGATTAACTGTATGGTGTGGAAGGTGATGATGGTTTGCAGCAAGTAAACAGTAACAGTGAAAGATGTATCAATGGTAAAGATTGGACCCGGGTCCATAGTTCGCTAGAGGTGTTCTTCTTAGATAAACAAACATGACATGATGGGTAAACAAATTACAGCAGGGCAATTGACAGGACTAAGCAAGGCATAACAATGCAATACTAGACATAAAGATCTTATGAGATTCGATTGGGCAATACAACAAGATACATAGACCGCCATCCAACTGCATCTTTGACTAAAAGTCCACCTTTGGGTTATCATCCGAACCCCCTTCAGTATTAAGTTGCAAGCAACAGACAACTGCTTTAAGCAAAGTGTGTAAGGTAAACAATCCACTTGTTACATGAACAAGAGACCGTTGTTTTCTCCCTAGTGGAAACATCACATCTACAACCTTAGAGATTTCTGTCACTTCCCTTGATTAAATAGAGGCATGAACCCACTATCGAGTATAAATACCCCCTCTTGTAGTCACTAGCAACTACATGGCCAAGATAGTTACTAACAATGGAGAGCATGCAAGATCACAAACAACACAGACATTCAATAAGACAAAACCATTAATCAATCTTACATAGTAATCTCAATATCCATCGGATCCCCGCAAACCTAACATGCATGATTACAAATAGATGAGATCTTGATCATGAACGGAGCTCACAAGATCTAGACATGAAAGCACAAGGAGGAGATACAACCATCTATCTACTACATGGGCCCGTAGTCCAAGGTGGAAATACTCACGCTTCATACCGGAGGCTGGCATGATGAAGGATAAGGCCTTCGGAATGATCTCCCCATCGGCAGGGTGCCGGGAAGAGCTTCAGATCCCCCGATCTAGGGATGATGGTGGCGGCGACTACAGACGGTTTCGTAGAATATTGATCGGGTCCTTAGGGTTTAGGCATCGGGGGCTTCCTATAGGCGAAGAGGCGAGGCAGGAGGCGGCCAGGGGGGCCACACCCTGCCCAGGCAGCCGCCCTGTGGCGCCCATCCGTCTCTCCTTTGTACTCCCTGTTCTTCTCGGTGAAATATTAACTTTGGATTTTGTCTCGTCCAATTCCTAGAATATTTCCTTACTAGCTTTTATGGAACAAAAAATAGCAGAAAACAGGCAACTGGCACTGTGGCAACTTGTTAATAGGTTAGTACCAGAAACCATATGAAAAGCACCTCAAAGTGTGTACAAAGCAAAGCAAAATAGATACTAAACAAGCATGGAACATTAAAAATGATAGATACGTTTCCGACGTATCATAGACGCGGGAGCCGGGCCAAGCAAAAACCCGGCGGCATCAGATCCGGCAGCAGCAAAGCAGGCAGCGGCAAATCTGGCGGTTGCGGATGCACCCAAGGTTCGTGATGTAACACCTAAGGCAACTCGAATTAGAGGGACGCCCTAGAAAGGCCAGAGAACGTATTGCAGGAAGCGATAGATAACTTAACCACTCTTGTAGCTCCCATTCTAAACCCGGCTCGTGCACATGCTGAATTAGAGGAAACTCGGTTGAAAATGTTAGAGGAGGCTAAGAGGGTACCAACGTTGCAACAGTCACTAAACATCAGTCTGCGCTAATATGCCAGGGTACACAAGCTCGACACTAGCCCAACTTGGCTAGATGGTATTAGAATAAGGGAAAATAACCTCCTTAGTGATATCAACAAGGAACATGAGTCCAGACAAGGTGATTCGGCTAACCTAGGGCCGCTGAGATATAGCACTAAGACAAAGAACCTTAGGGCGGCAAATGCGGCAACTTCCGAGTTAGATGGCCTGACCAGTGAAGCCCGTCAAAGGCAACATGAAAGAGTCATAGAGCTGGTGCGTATAGCAAACCAGCAGAATGAGGAACTACTCAAGAACAACCCGGCGAGACCCGGAGGATCACGTGTGGTTCATTCTGCTGGAGCAGCCCCGGCACTCTCAGTTGCCACGGCATCTTCACCCGGCGGAGGATCAAGAAAAGACAAAGCGGTGACTTCGGGAAGAAGGGATAAACAGATGGCCCATATGACCCGGTAGTGGCTGGGAAAGTAAATGTGAACCATGACAATGCAAGTCAAGATAACAATGGGAATAGAAACCCGGATCATGGCAATGGTGATGAAAAAAACCACGAGCGGGGAAATCTTGGCCAAAATCATTCAGCGGGAGGAAGGCAGTACCCTCCACAAGATCGCCAGCCGAGGTATGAACCTCGGCAAGGAAGAGATGCAAGACCAGTTCCGCATAACCCGGCACAGAACAGGTACACTAATGGTTATTCGGAAATGAAGAATGTCGGATTTTCTAGGCCAAATCATCATGGGAAGGAAGAAGAGCAGCAAACAGAAACTTGCAACCGGTCGCTTGTGAAGAAGGTTTGCAACCGGACGATGCAAATTGCTTATCAAGAACAGATGCACTGTTCCTTTCTTGTAGGCATCGCTTGTGAAGAAGGTGAGCTTCTGATGTTGTATTGGTGGTGTTAGAGCTGATGTTGCTTCAAAGAGTAGGTCACTAAAGTGGGACTTTTTTTTAGGAGGGTGTGCATCTGTAATGCCGCTAGGAAAATGTGTTGTTGCAGAGATTGAGTGTAATTGATATCTTTTTTATATTAATATATACTCTCTCCGTTTCAAAATATAAGATGTTTTAGGTTTGTGAAGAAGATGAATGTAGACTTATTTTAGTATGTAGGTTTACTCAATTTTGAGATAAATCTACACACTAAAAGAAGTCTAGATTCATTTCCTTCACAAACCTAAAACATCTTATATTTTGAAACGGAGGGAGTACTCTTCATCGAAAAAATATTAATACAGCTTTGCGGTTCAAATTTGCACACGATTTTATTTTTTGGAAAACAAATCTCACACTACGGCATACAGGCTCTTTGCCGTGTGGGCAAAAGACACGGCAAAGGCCTTTCGGAACACGGCAAAGGCTTTGCCGTGTGTATACACACGGCAAATGCCACACGGCAACGTTCGCCACGGCAAAGGCCTTTCCCGTGTGTTTTCTAAATAAGACACGACAAAGGCTTTGCCGTGTGTCTCATGCGTAGACACGGAAAAGTAAAGTAAGATAACGGTTCCCGCGGAGATGACGGTGTCTATTCTTTGCCGTGTGTCTTCTTAAAAAGTACACGGCAAAGAATTTGTCTTTGCCGTGTGTCTCCTTGAAAAGTACACGGCAAAGAAGCTGTCTTTGCCGTGTGTCTCGTGGAAAAAGTACACGGCAAAGAAACTGCCTTTTTTTAAAAAATAAAAAAATAATTTTGTTTCAAACTTTTTTGAATATTATTTACTTGATAATCTCATATAGAATATTTGAACCCTTTGTATGTTAAATATTATGTCAAATTGCACTCATAATCAAACTTCCCCTGTGGTCACCCATCCTAACACTACTCTAGGCCTAGCACACTTAACTTCTTCGTTCCTTCCGAATGAGCTACCAAGAAAGAAATCATACCTTGTTGCTAATACTTCCATATCAATGATATTAACTCTTGGACCATGATGTCACACATCTCAGTTTTAGATTCCAAACAATTATTTAAGTAAATAATAATGAAAAGTAATAATAATCTTGAATCGAAATAAAAAATAAAATGGTTTTATTTTATTTCCTTTTTCTATTTAATATGGAATAATTCATATATTTAAATCCGTAAATCGGAATTCGACAAATAAAATGTCTAAATCGATCAGAAAAATGTGAGGAATCCAAATATGACATCCATATAATCTTGTGAAAATGGGGTGGTATCATTTTGAATTATCCATTTGGTGGTTGCTTCATAAAACCCCCCGTTTTTTGTGCCCGGAAAATGGAAAATGGCTTTTTGGTGCGAGGAAAAGGAAAACTTCCTTCAGCAACATTATTCGCCATTCCATAATGCACATGCATGCACGATATGGGTATATTATCACAAACTATGCCTTGATTCTAGCAATAATATTGGTCATTTGACTCGAAAGACAGGAAACCTCAAATGAGATAGGTCATTTTTTTAAGGGTTTTTTGAGACATATTCAATATAACAAGTTTGATATTTTTACTTTCAACCATGTCACATAATATGACACCATGCGAAGGTTTTGCATTGTTTTGATCGTTTTTGAATTTTTTATGACTCTTTTAAACTATCGACAAACTTTTTCGAACGACGGGTATGAAGATTCTTAGCTCGGAGCTGAGTCTCTCTAAACTTTCACTGTATCTTTGATAAAATAGCATATTGTGAACCTAAAAATTATTTTTGTAAAAAATCATGCCCATCAGATCATGTACTTGTAGTTCATATCTGACCCACTTCCTACCGTTTCGGCAGGAATTTGTCTTTTCACCGGAGTGACAGAAGGTTTGAGATCCCCGTTGGGACATTGTCCATTTAAGGTGGTCTAGTGTTTTTGAAAAATAGGGTGGTAGCATTTTAAATTAGCCATTTGGTGGTTGCTTCATAAAATCTCTCGTTTTTTCGCTCGTAAAATAGAAAATGGCTTTTGGTGCATTTAAAGAAAACTTCCTCCTGCAACATTGTTCACCATTCCATGAGGCACATGCATGCACAATATGGACAGATTATCATAAACTATGCCTTGATTCTAGCCATAACATTAGTCATTTGACCCGAAAGCCAGGAAACCTCAAATGAGATAGGTCATTTTGTGAAGGTGTTTTTGAGACATATTCAATATAACAAGTTTGATATTTTTCCTTCCAACCATGTCACATAATATGACACCGCGCGAAGGTTTCGCATTGTTTCGATCGTTTTTGAATTTTTTATGACTCTTTTAAACTATCGACAAACTTTGTCGAACGACGGGTATGAAGATTCTTAGCTCGGAGCTGAGCCTCTCTAAACTTTCACTGGATCTCTGATGAAATAGCATATTGTGACTAAAAATGATTTTTTTAAAAAATCATGTCCATCCGGTCATGTACCTGTAGTTCATATCTAACCCACTTTCTACCGATTTATGAATTTGTCTTTTTCACAGGAGGACGGAAGGTTTGAGATCCCCTTGTTGGGACATTATACATTTAAGGTGGTCTAGTATTTTTGAAAAATGGGGTGGTAGCATTTTAAATTATCCATTTGGTGGTTGCTTCATAAAATCTCTCGTTTTTTTCGCTCAGAAAATTGAAAATGGCTTTTTGGTGCGACGAAAATAAAAACTTCCTCTTGCAACATTGTTCACCATTCCATGAGGCACATGCATGCACAATATGCGCAGATTATCACAAACTATGCCTTGATTCTAGCCATAACATTGGTCATTTGACCCGAAAGCGAGAAAACCTCGAATGAGATAGGTCATTTTATGAAGGTTTTTTTGAGACATATTTAATATAACAAGTTTGATATTTTTCCTTGCAACCATGTAACATAATATGACACCACGCGAAGGTTTCGCATTGTTTCGATCGTTTTTGAATTTTTTATGCATGTTTAAATCTATGGTCAAAACGACGAGCATGAAGATTCTTATTCAATATAAATAGCTAATTTTTGAGTGTACATAGATAGATCTTATTTTTCTGCAAATTTTGATATATTATTTGTATTTTTCTGAATTAGAATGATTTTTTTATGATTTTCCTAAGAGTAATGTGATAAAAGCCAAAAAAAAAGAAAAAAAGACTTTGCCGTGTGTACTGCGAAATACACACGGCAAAGGCCCTTTGCCGTGTGTACTACAAAATACACACGGCAAAGGGCCTTTGCAGTGTACTACGACACACACGGCAAAGAGACCACCGCTCACCGTTAGCTCCTCCGTTAAATGGACTTGTGGGGTCACGGGTCCCACCGCCGTGATAACACCTATGCCGTGTGCCGTTGTCAACTTTGCCGAATGTATTTTCTTTGCCGTGTTCCTTTATGGGTCTTTGCCGTATATTTCTTTGCCGTGTTCTTTTCGAAATTTGCCGTGTCACGCATTTCCGTGTATTTTCTGAGTTACACACGGCAAAGACTGTCTTTGCCGTGTTCCGTTGCGTTTGACACACGGCAAAGACGTGTCTACACGGCAGCGACATTTTTTCCCGTAGTGTCAGCTTCAATCATCAGACCTGA
Source organism: Avena longiglumis (assembly GCA_030063025.1). Classification (NCBI taxonomy): domain Eukaryota; kingdom Viridiplantae; phylum Streptophyta; class Magnoliopsida; order Poales; family Poaceae; genus Avena; species Avena longiglumis. The sequence goes on from CP125975.1 coordinate 19,666,296, forward strand.
TTGGCTGGTTTAGTTACTTATATCTTTGGGAAAGTTGTAGTACTGCACAGATTCGGTGAAGCAGGTTGCAGTACCGTCTTGATCTGTACTGTACCATGCGATTTGTTAGGCATTTACAGACGATTTTAGGTCGGAGCGCACCAATCTCTGGGTTGTTTGTGATTGATGATCGACGGTTTGGCATTCATCATGTAAAACTGCCGTGCTAAAACGTACGTATCATCCAGAAGGGAGACAGAAGCCCTTTGGTCCATATAATTGGAGCTGATTTGAGATCAATGTCCGTCATAGGGTGGGGTTAGCTTACCTATCATGTGATTATGGTTTTCTTGTTAGCAAAGTGCCAAGTAGTGTGGAGTACTAGCAGTGGCGGACCCAGGAAATTTTTAAATCCCGGACAAACTCTTAATTTAGAGGCTAATTTTACTAATTTTTAGCTTTGATGAACAATAATTAGGCTTGCCGGCCGGGTCCGAAGCCCGGGTGTGCCCGGGCCTGCAGGGGTGCTGCGTCCGCCTATGAGTACTAGTACTAGTAATTCTTTACTTCAATCCCGTATATTTCCTGTAGCAGCGCAAGTAGCATGAGGTGAGCCTGAAAGTGAGAGGTTCGTGTTCTCTAGATTCACGGGCAGTGAACGGTGTGACGGTGCGTGCAGGTGCAGCGCATATACGACGACTCTGCCTCCGTCCAGATTCCAGAGACACAGCCAGTTGCCCTCAGAATACCGAATTCTGTCTCCGCATCGCCAGCCTTTTTTGTGATTCCAAAGCTAACCGGGCGCAACAAGTTCCATGTCCGTTTTCTTGGTAAACTTGCAGGATATCTGGAGTCACTCTGTCGGGCTCACGGAATTTACAGAACCCCTTTGCAACTCCTGTCAGTCACCGTAAGCACGAACAGCTCTACAATCACCAGAGCAGCGAATATTTTGAAGAGAATTTTTTTTCTCGGCTACAATCACCAACCGGACCTAATTGATTGGCTGGCCTCTTCTTTCTTTCTTTCAATTCAGATCTAGGCCAAGATATGTTGTGGATGAGCACGCCGGCAACGTTCTGCGACGGCTTTCTGGTTTGTCGTCTTCTTTATATGCTCGGTTTGAATAAAAGGTGGTGGTCCTAGAGTTCTTACTCGTGGCTTAGGTGAAGATCTGTCGGTTGCCTGTCGTTATCGATCTGGCTAAAGCGTCGTGTTTCGAAAGGCTCCACCGACGAACTTCACAGTACGCATATGTCGAGAGATCGCTGGATCGGGTGGAATTCGGTCGTTTGCACCCATATTTTTACTCTGGCCGTTTGGGTTCAGAGGGAGTGCTTCAAAGCTATGTTGTCTGTTAATATCATGGGGCATGTTCTCGTCCCATGGTGCCGACGGCGAATGTTATGAAGACCGAGATCCGAGGACTGACAATGGTGGTTCGAGTCCGGGTGGTGATGTGAATTGTCTTGGTGACTCGTGACTTGGAGCGGTGGTATGCAAATAGGGGCGACAGTACAGGAGAAGCTCATCGTCCTATCTTTCAGGGTGAAAATACATGGTCTGGCCTTAATTGATTGTGCTTGGCAATGGCCTTGTTGAATGTATTATTTTGAGAGCGTGGACTTTCTTCAGGGTGAAAATCTTTGATCGGGCGATGACGGTGTTTATGCACTGTTTCCTTTTTGGAGGCGTCATTTTTAGAGATGGACTTCTGGTGCTGTCTTGGTGATGGTAGTACTGTTGTTTCAATGAATAAGGAACTGTAGCGGTACTTTTTTTGTAATATTTTTTTTTTGTTGTTGTTGTTGTATGCATCCGTATGCCCTGTCTGTTAGGGCAATGTTGCAGAGGCTGGATGTATCTGGTATATTTTGATATTAATACGTGCTCCTTTAAAAAAATGTATGCAGAAGCTGTAGTACACTAATTTGGTGAAACAGGTGCAGTACCATCTTGATTTGTACAATGCATTTCATTTGGGATTTAGAGAAGACTGTAGGTTAGGACGCATCAACCTCTCTGGGTTGTTAGTTATCTTGATGATCCACGGTTTCGATCGGTGTTCATCATGTAAAGCTGTCCTAGGTACTGCATGCCTAATTATTGGAGCTGACTTGAGATAGCTGACCTATCAGTGGATCATGTTTTCTCTGGAGCACGTAGCATGACGTCATCTCGATATGACGAGATTCCATAGAGGGGCGCTCCTTGCGCATAGCTTCGCACTAGCTAGAGGAAGCGCTTGGTAAGCAGTCGACGTAGTCACAAAAAACGTCGGCGTACGCTACGACCGTTTGTGTACCGTCTCGTTGGGTTGTCGGTATTTGATGACTCACTCACTGTCTGGCATTATTCGTCATGTGAGATGACATCAGTACTTTTAGCTCGATCTGCTTTCTGCATCACCATTACCTGATTTGTGGTTATGTTTTCCTTGGGAGAGAAAACCAGAGTCGTCGTTAATTACGTTGCGCGCGGGCACTTCGATCCTGTACGTAGCTAGCATTGCATGAGACGAGGTCGTCTGTACGACCAGCTTTTGTTCTCTGGACTGAATTCACTGCGTGCAGCTTGCGTGCCCCGTGATGACTCTGCCTGTTGAGCAAGTTGACGCTAGAATACCCCCCAACTCTGCCTCCGCCACCGCAAGCTTTTTTTTTGGGTTTGCCAGGTTAACTGGTTGCAACATGTTCCGTGTCTGTTTTCTTGGTAGTATCTAACAAGGGCAACGTACTTTTTTTTTTAACAGATCTAACAACGTACTTGCATCATCATCTTACAGAAAGAACACTTGCATCACTTGTCTCTAGCTGCCGGGCTGACGCCTGACGCCATGTCGGGGCTCATGGAATCTACAGACAAAACAGCTAGCTCCTGTCACTCACGAGCCGATCGTAGTCGTAGGCACACTCACATGTGAAAATACTCGATGATCATCCCATCTCACGAGCCGATCCCATCGAATCTACAGAACCCCTTACACCTCCTGTCACTAACAGTAGGCACGAACAGCTCTACGATACTCGATCATCCACGAAACAAGACGTCGCACAACCAACCAGAGCATCGAAAATACTATCCGTGCGGAGTACAAGGATCCACAAGTCCAAGGCACGCACGCACACAGAATTTCCAAAGTGCATATTTTGAAGAGAGAAAAAAGATCTCGGCTACAATCACCAACCGTACCTGATTGATAGACTGGTTGGTTGGTTCTTTCTTTCGATTCTTCGTTTTATGTTTGGAAAAGCTGTAGTACACTAATTCGCTTTAGCAGGTGCAGTACAATCTTGATTTGTACAATGATTTTTTTTTTGGGGGGGAGGGGATTTACGGATGATTTTAGGGTAGGACGCAGCACCAATCTCTGGGTTGTTAGTGATTGGTGATCCACGGCTCGGCGTTCATCATGTAAAGCTGTCGTGACGAAACGTACCGTGCGTCCAGAAAGGGAATTCAGCAGTCAGTCCTTGGGTCCATATTATTGGAGCTGATTTGAGATGGACGTCTACCATGCATGGGGTAGCTCATAGCTAACCTATACTACATCATTGGACCATGTTTTGCTTTGGGAGCACGTAGCACGACGTCATCTCGCCATGTTTGCGTTCTCTGGCTGGATTCACTGGCAATAGCGGTGTAGTACATGTGACTATGCCTTCTCGATCGACCACACTGCAGTCAGTCACGACCTCACGAGCTGATCGTAGCCAAGAATAGAATTGTTCACTCCACAGATCGGAGTCACCACCTCAGCCAATCTCTTGTCTTGTTTAGTACCATTTCATGATGATCCACGTTTCGGCATTCGTCATGTAAAGCTGTCGTGCTGGATTCACTGCTTTGCATTGTGCCCCGTGACTCTGCGTGTAGGGCAAAGTTGACGCTAGAATATACCTAACTCTGTCTCCACATCGATCGGCAGCTTTTTTTGGGTTTGCCAGGTTAACTGGCCGCGACATGTTCCGCGTCAGTTTTCTTGGTATCTAACAACGTACTTGCATCGTCATCTTACAGAAAGCGCACCTGCATCTCTTGTCTCTAGCTGTCTGCCGGGCTGACGCCTGACGGCATGTCGGGCTCATGGAATCTTCAGAACGCCTTTGTACAACGTAATAACTCCTGTCAGTCACGAGCCGATCGTAGGCACACTTGCCTGTAAAAAAATATTCGATGATCATCCCCCATCTCTCTCACTCTCATCCAAACGGCGAGCACCAACAGCTAGCTCTGAATTACTGGATCATCCACGTAACAAGAAGAAGTCGAAGTTGCGGCCCCGGCCGTGCATGCATGCAGAGGACACGGACCCAGAAGTCCAAGGCGCGACATGCAGATACTAGGTACGGACGGTTAGTTTCCCTTTACGCTCATTAATTAGAGTACAATCTTTGCATTAATCGATCCTGTGTCGTCGCCAAAACAAACAAAAAAATGAACGCAGATGGTCGGTGCAGATTGATAGATACGGACACGGTTTCCATTTACGGCCATTACGTGTTCGTCAATCAAGCGGGTCGGAGCATGATGATGAGTGGTGGTACCAGTACAGCTTTGCACCGATTCGTCCTCGCCGAAATGCATATGCGCAGGCAAATGGTCGGCGCGTCTCGCCCGGCCCGATCGATCCGATCGGCATGCATGGCCGTATCCCATCGGACCATCCCGTCCGTGGGTTGGCTTGTTGCCTGCTTGCCGAGGTTCGTCGCGAGCTAGCGCACATGGCGCCGCGCGCGGCATCTTTTGGTCGGACGCGCGCCCGTGCTGCCGGCGCCCGGGGCCACACGGCAAGCGGACACACGCCGGCCGGGAGAAAATTGTGAGCAGGATAATTGATTCCTTGCAAAGTGGTATCGCCAATCCATGGGCGACATGTGAACCCTTTTTCCTCCGGCGCCTCTCGCGCTGCTACAGTGCCGCACGATCGCCCCAGCCAGTCCATGATCGATCGAGCCAAGAAGATCTAGCCGAAGAACCTTTTCCTCCGCCTCTCGAAGAACCTCTTCCCTTCTGGGCCTTGGATCCCGATGACTGATTTTGTTCACTACTTGTCTTTCTCTGCTAGACGCTAGTAGAACGATGGGTGCATGCAACCCGAAATTACGTGATGGACTTTGGGCACTCCTGCTCAAAGGTAAACAAAGTAAAAATTTAAATAAATATTTGCATGTGAAAACCGTAGGTATGTTTGTGCGTATTTTCTGGCACACCGATGCTCTAAACTATGTAATTTAGGCAAACATTTTTTAAAAATATATTCTGGAAGAAGTATCAGTTTCATAAAAGAATAGATCAAGATGGCCAATACCACGCCAAAAGGCTATAAGATACAAACACAATGCAAAAACAACACAAGTAAGTTAGACAAACATGACAAAGTACCAAATGAATAGTGAGACGGAACGGCTAAGTTACAATCTTTTCTAGTATAACTTAAGATCGAGATAACTATTTAATTTAATGATACGGTACGTAAATTCGAGTTCAGAGTACCCATGTTCAACTCGATCTCCAACAAAAACAGCCATCTTTTTAATACTCGTGTTCTCTTTTGGAATTTTAGGCATATTTGATGTTGGGCTTTTGGTCCATAACAAATACAAATTCTGAAATTCTCTTTGGCCCATTATCATGGCAGCTCATGTGTGTGCTAGTGGTGTCAAAGTTTATCTCACATTGCTAGTGAAAGGAGAGTTGGACCACCTTATATAGTAGAGTGTTGCACCACTCACTAAGGTGTGAGAAGAAGAGAAGCCCTCGCGTACTCCTCCTCCGACGCCGCCCGCCCCGCCGCGCCGCGTCGCGCGCGCGGGAATCTCGCCGAGCCGAGCTTTATTTTGCTCGTTGGGAAAATTATTTGTGTATTAATTATGAGTCATTAATGCGTCATTACGGACGCGTTAATTAACCGGCCGTTTCCATATCGTCGTGGGCTGGCACTGACTCGGTCGTGAACTGTTGCCCCACGTCCTACCCAACCCGCATTATATAGCAGGCAGACGCAAACCATAGCAGTAACCAGCAATTAGATTGCATCTGCCTACCTGCGCATCGCTGTTCCATCTCTCTGTGCTGCCCTCTGCTACTCCATCCCGCCGGCTGCGTACACGGTCGTCCGGGAGAGCAGGCCTCCGGAACCCCGTCTCTCTGATCCTGCACCGGGAGAGAGGCGATAAGGTTTTTGGGGAGCGTCTAGACGCGACTGCTCAAGCTCTTCCTCGACTTCACCGCCATGTCTAACGACGCTGCTACTGGTGGTGGCTCCACTTCTGTTGCGCCGTTGGTCATACCATCGACGAACTCGTACGTGTTCTTTGCCCTCCTGCTTTTCCTATAATGATCACTAGTATTGCAGTATGCGTAGATGTGCTAGATTTTCACTTGCCTGTATGGTGCATGTCTACTATGCGTATGCTAGTTAGTCTTGAAAATTGTTTTGTCATGATTTATACTTGGATTAAATTAATGCGAAAACTGCTAATTATTTCAACATTCTCCACCATCTCTCCGGCCTACACTACACAGTACGTTCTATTTGTTCTTTTTTCCTCCGTTTCAAAATATAATGTGTTTTAGGATTGTGAAAAAAAATATTTAGACTTCTTTTAGTGTGTAAATTCATTTTAAACCTGAGTAAACTTATATTCTAAATCTAAAAAAAATCTAAATACATGTGCTCACGTAACTAAAACATATTATATTTTGAAACGAAGGGAGTACTTGAGTGCGTTGTGTCTTTTTTACTTTGTTGGTGTTTGTAGAAAGGAGGAAACGATCGTTGCCCACTAGGGTCGATCGGATACGTGTTATATTGAGGGTGGAAAAGCCCCATCCATAGCTTACAAGAAACAAACTCTAACACTCCCCTTTAATCTAAAGTTTGGAAAGATTTAGATTACGCTTAAACTCATCTGGTTTTCTAGAACACAGTGGTTTAGTAAAACCATCAGCTATCTGATCCTTGCTGGAGATGAACCTGACATCAAGTTGTTTGTTAGCAACCCGTTCTCGAACAAAATAGAAATCAATCTCAATGTGTTTAGTCCGAGCATGAAACACTGGATTTGCTAACAAGAAAGTAGCACCAAGATTATCACACCAGAGAGTGGGTTTTTCACGAAGTGTAACTCCCAGTTCTCTGATAAGAGCTTCAACCCAGACTAACTCAGTTGTAGCATTAGCTAGAGCCTTATACTCAGCCTCATTACTGGAACGGGATACGGTAGGCTGTTTCCTGGCACTCCATGAAATAAGATTAGAGCAAAAAAAAACAGCAAAACCTCCTGTAGAACGTCTGTCATCTAAATCTCTAGCCCAGTCAACATCTGAATAAGCACTAAGCAGTGTAGATGATGACCGACAAAAATTAAGTCCTACTATGCGAGTACCATGGATATACCGTAATATTCTTTTTACCGTTATCCAGTGTGTGGTAGTAGGAGCATGAAGAAACTGACATACCTTACTACAAAACACAAATCTGGTCGTGTCAGAGTCAAATACTGAAGAGCTCCTACAATACTCCTGTAATGAGTGCTATCCTTAGAACCAAGAGGGATTCCATCATGCAGTGACAAAGTGTCAGTAGTGTACAGTGGTGTACGACAAGTGGTACAATCCTGCATGCCAACACGTTTCAGAAGATCTGTAGCATATTTTTCCTGATTCGGGAGAAGTCCATTGTCTTGTTTGTGAACCTCTAGACCCAGAAAATAATGGAGATCTCCAAGATCCTTGAGAGCAAATTGATGACCCAAGTCCCTGAGAAGAGTTGTGATTGCATCATCAGAGGAACTGGTAACAATGATATCATCAACATAAATTAGAAGAAATATCTGAACACCTGAGTGATTGAACAGAAATAAAGAAGTATCTCCTTTGGAAGGTATGAAGCCAAGAGTATGGAGTTTAGCACTGAGACGTGAGTACCATGCTCTTGGTGCCTCTTTTAGTCCATAAAGAGCTTTATCAAGTTTACAAATATGTTTTGGAGTAGCGGAAGACTCAAAACCAAGTGGATGTTTCATGTACACCTCCTCTTCCAGAACACCATGTAAGAACGCGTTCTTGACATCTAGCTGCCTTAGACTCCAGCCTTTTGAAACAGATATGGATAGAACAAGTCTAGTTGTAGCAATTTTAACCACGGGACTAAAAGTATCCTCATAATCTATTCCATACCTTTGTTTAAATCCTTTGGCAACAAGACGAGCTTTATACCTGTCAATTGTACCATCAGCATTTTTCTTGATGCGATAAACCCATTTGCAATCAATAATATTCTTGTTTGAGCTTGATGGAACAAGATGCCATGTATTATTGGCCATAAGAGCATCATATTCCTCCTGCATAGCATGCCTCCAATTTTGATCATTCGTTGCCTCGCGTAAGTTTGCCGGTTCCCCTGTAGAAGTCAACAATGCCCAGCGAATTGTACCGTCAGTGCGAATTTTAGGTTGTTTTATACCTTTCTGCAGGCGAGTACGCGGTTCAACCACACGACTAGAACTTGCAGAATTGTTTGTCGCAGAAGATCCTGAGGAATTTGGGCCACCGCTGGTAATGTTCTCAGATATGATGTCCTTGTTGATGGAGACAGAGCAAAGCGAGCGTAAGATCCAGCAACGTGGGCGCTGTCAATGACAGGACCGCGGGGTCCCAGCCAATCATTGATCGACGCCACGGTCGCGGCCGATTCGTATCTCGCGTGGCGACTGGACTCCCATCGACGCGCGCTGCACCAGTGAGAGCGACGGGACAGGGTGATCCCCAGAGGACGATGTGGCGGGAGTAGGCCGGACATGACGGGGAGACAGCTCTCCTGTCGCCAGCGGTGACGGATCCAAGGCAGATGCTTCCCCAGAATCAGCACCGAAGACCGTGTCAGTTTGGCATGTAGCTGTTTTTCCCGCTGATTCAGTATTTGATGTGCTGGGGGACGAATTTGCTGCAGAATTTGACGGCGTTGCTTCCAGAGGACTGGCATCGGGGCGAGCAGCAGAAACCTGTATAGGATCAACAATAGGAACAATTTGCACATATGGATCTTTAGCATGCACACCCTCATGTGTATCTACCGAGGAGGATATGTTGGAAGGAAGCAAGAGAATTTCTTCTCGGGGACGACGTCCAGCATTTGGATGAAGAGCAGCAAAGGGGAACACATTCTCATCAAAAACAACATCCCTGGAAATATAAACACGACCAGTGGAAACATCCAGACATTTTACTCCTTTGTGAAGAGGACTATAGCCAAGAAACACACATTTTTTGGAATGAAAAGAAAGTTTGTGTTTGTTGTAGGGGCGTAAATCGGGCCAGCAAGCACAACCAAAAACACGAAGGGAATCATAATTTGGTTTGGTGTGAAGCAGTTTTTCTGTAGGGGTCTCAAAATTTAGAACCTTGGAGGGAATAATGTTGATGAGAAAAGTGGCTGTAAGAAAAGCATCATCCCAATATTTTAGAGGCATAGAAGCATTAGCTAGTAAATAAAGTCCAACTTCAACAATGTGGCGCTGTTTGCGTTCAGCAGAGCCATTTTGTTGGTGGGCATGAGGACACGAGACATTATGAGTGATGCCCACCTTTTAAAAAAAACTGTTGAGTTTTTCATATTCACCACCCTAGTCAGTTTGCATGGTAATAATTTTCCTATCAAATTTTCGCTCAACAAATTATTGGAAATTAAGAAACACTTGATACACATCGGAGCACTTTTTGAGAAGATATATCCAAGTATACTTGCTAAAATCATCAATGAAGCTTGCATAGTATGCATGTTTGCTTAAGGATAAGGGAGCAGGACCCCAAACATCAGAAAACACTTGTTCCAAAGGAACAGTTGAAACACTAGTGGAAACATTGTAGGGTAACTGATGGCTCTTAGCTTGCTGACATGCATCAAATGTGTAAGAATTTATTTCTGGAGTATATGAGAGATTGTTTTTCCTAAGAACTTGCTGAACAATGAAAGTAGAGGGATGTCCTAGGCGAAGATGCCATGTGGAGGATGAAGGCTTGACGGTGACCAAAGCATGCTTGGAGGAACCCGTGGACACTGGAACAAGTGGGTAGAGGGCATCACAACATGGAACTTTAATCATGATTTGCTGCGTGGCCTTGTCCTTAATCAAGAAAAAGAAGGGGTGAATTTCAATGAAGGCATTGTTGTCTAGAGTAAGTTTATGAGCAGAAATTAAATTCATGGAAGAGCTAGGAACATGTAAGATATTGCGAAGTTGAAGAGAACTATGAGGGGTGTGCAAAGTAGAATGACCAATATGTGAAATTTCCATACCTTGACCACTAGCATTGTGAATTTGATTGTGTCCTTGATATTGCTCATGAACTTGGAGCTTGTTCATCTGTCCTGCAACATGATTGGTATCTCATGTGTCCACAATCCAATTGGTATCAACACCATAGGCACCCTTGTGTTCATGAGGAGTGTCATCATCATCATCATCGTCGTCGTAGCGCCACCAACACTCATTTGCAGGGTGTCCTTCCTTCTTATAGATTTGGCAAGAGACCCCAGGCTGCCATGCACTAGCAACACGATCAGGGCGACACTGACCCTTTCCACGCCCACCCTTGGGTCGGTGATCCTGGCGTGGTTGATTGGGGGCACCACGCGGCGGCTGCGATGCAGGAGGAGGCAGACGCTACGGTTGCTGCTGCATAGAATATAGCGGCGGTGGAGGTGTATAGGAGTACGGGGAATAGGTAGGGTGAGTGTATGGGGAAGGATGGTTGTAAGGAGCAGGGGCATAGCTGGGTGGTGTAGCATGGTAAGGGGGTGGAGGAGTATGGTATGATGGTGGTGCGGCATGGTAGGATGGTGGTGTAGGAAGGATGGCTCGATTCGGTATGGGGTTAGTGGGAAAATTTGGGCGACGAGGAGCAACATTAATGGAGGATGTAAAAGAAGTGTTGGTTTGACCCGTAGCAGCAAGCATGTTTTCACGATTCTCGAAAGATAAAAGCTGGGAACACATGTCACCTAAGGTTGTAGATGGATTAGCATTGATAGAAGCAACAAGAGGCGTATAGGTACCATCAAGACCATTGAGGATGTAGTCTTTGAGCTCATCATCATCAACCATTTTTCCTGCAGCAGCTAATTCAGCGGCAAATCCTTTCATCTTGGTGAGAAATTGGGAGGCAGACAGATCAAGTTTTTTGTGTTTGTAAGAGCACCACGGAGGGTAGAGACTCGAGACTTGGATTGGGTGGAGAAGAGATCAGAAATAGCGCTCCACACATCCTTAGAATGGACAAGACCATACACATGAGAGAGCATATCATCACTAAGGGAATTGACAAGAAAGCTCACCATAGCTTGATCTTTGGTAACCCAAGTATCATACTCAGAATTGGGGATGCCGATCTTCTTCTGATTGGCATCCTCAGCATCCAGAAACTCAGGGGGCGCCACGATGGTTCCATCCAGGAAACCGAGAGCACGGGCACCTCAAAGAGTCGGCATAATTTGCGTCTTCCATGACAGGAAGTTTTCACGGGTGAGTTTTGTGGCTGGTGGAGTGTCGATGGTGACTGGCGTGGTGTTTGTCAAGGTAGACATGACCGATACTGATACACATATCGATCCGATCTAGGTTTTTGGGAGGGTGGGTGTTGAGAGAAAAAGAAGTAGGGTAATTGGTAGGCCTTGGCTTGATCTATGAGGGAGGAGGAGTTTTGGTTGTTTTGGGGAGGAGAGAACTGGCCGGTGGTGGTGGAGAAGAAGCTCCTGAGGCGGCGGCTAGAGAGGGAAGAGGAAGGCTCGTGATACCATGTTGGTGTTTGTAGAAAGGAGGAAACGATCGTTGCCCACTAGGGTCGATCGGATACGTGTTATATTGAGGGTGGAAAAGCCCAACCCGTGGCTTACAAGAAACAAACTCTAACATACTTGAGTGCCTTTGTGTTGATGAGGTTAGAGCATCTCTAGCAATGCCCGTAAACAGCCCGAATCGATAGAATAACTGTCATTTCTCCGTTCCTAGTTATCGTAAAAGAGGCCGGCCTGTGAAATATTTTAGGAGGAGGGGAGGGGGAGGGCTTCAGAAATCGTGAGCCGAACTGTTCATGCACGAGCCGAACTGTTCCCCTTGCCCCCGCCTTTTTCTTTCTCGCCTCCATTTCTCCCGCGCGAAGTGTTGGCGCGCTGAAGTTTTACCATTCCCCTTGCCCCGCCTTTTTCTTCCTCGCCTCCATTTCTCCCGCGCGAAGTGTTGGCGCGCTGAAATTTTACCATTTCCCTTGCCCCCGCCTTTTTCTTCCTCGCCTCCATTTCTCCCGCACGGAAGTGTTGGCGCGCTGAATTTTTAGCATTTCCCTTGCCCCTGACGTTTTCTTCCTTGCCTCCAATTCCCCCGCACGGAAGTGTTGGCGCGCTGAAGTTTCCGCATTCCTCTCGCCCCCCATGTTTTCTTCCTCGCCTCCATTTCTCCTGCGCGAAGTGTTGGCGCGCTGAAGTTTTTACCATTCCCCTTGCCCCCGCCTTTTTATTCCTCGCCTCCATTTCTCCCGCGCGAATTGTTGGCGCGCTAAAGTTTTACCATTCCCCTTTCCCCCGCCTTTTTCTTCCTCGCCTCCATTTCTTCCGCGCGGGAAGTGTTGGCGCGCTGAAGTTTTACCATTCCCCTTTCCCCCGCCTTTTCTTCCTCGCCTCCATTTCTCCCAGGCGAAGTGTTGGCGCGCCGAAGTTTTACCATTCCCCTTGGCCCCGCCTTTTTCTTCCTCGCCTCCATTTCTCCAACGCAAAGTTTCAGCATTTCCCTTGCCAACGCTGTTTTCTTCCTCGCCTCCAGTTCTCCCACGCTGAAGTTTCACCATTTCCCTCGCCCCCGACGTTTTCTTCCTTGCCTCCAGTTCTCCCGCGCGAAAGTGTTGGCGCGCCGAAGTTTCAGCATTCCCATCGCCCCCACCATTTTCTTCCTCATCTCCATTTCTCCCGCGTGGAAGTGTTGATGCGCTGAATTTTTAGCATTCCCCTTGCCCCTGACTTTTTCTTACTCGCCTCCATTTCTCTCGCACGGAAGTGTTGGCGCGCTGAAGTTTCAGCATTCCTCTCTCCCCCGACGTTTTCTTCCTCGCCTCCATTTCTCTCGCGCGGAAGTGTTGGCGCATTGAAGTTTCAGCATTCCCATCGCCCCCAACAATTTCTTCCTCGCCTCCAGTTCTCCTGCGCGGAAGTGTTGACGCGCTGAGTTTTTAGCATTCCCCTTGCCCCTAACGTTTTCTTCCTCTCCTCCATTTCTCCCACACGGAAGTGTTGGCGCGCTGAAGTTTCAGCATACCCCTCGTCCCTATGTTTTCTTCCTCGCCTCCATTTATCCCGCGCGGAAGTGTTGGCGCGCTGAAGTTTCAACATTCCCCTTGCCCCGACATTTTCTTCCTCGCCTCCATTTCCCCCACGCGGAAGTGTTGGCGCGCTGAAGTTTCAGCATTCCCCTCGCCCCCGATGTTTTCTTCCTCTCCTCCATTTCTTCTACACGGAAGTGTTGGTGCGCTGAAGTTTCAGCATTCCCCTTGCCCCCGCTGTTTTCTTCCTTGCCTCCATTTCTCCCGCTCAGAAGTGTTGGCGCGCTAAAGTTTCAGCATTCCTCTCGCCCCCGTTGTTTTCTTCCTTGCCTCCATTTCTCCCGTGCTGAAGTTTCAGCATTCCCCTCACCCCCACCGGTTTCTTCCTCGCCTCCATTTCTCTCTCGCGGGAATGTTGGCGCTGAAGTTTTAGCATTCCCCTCACCCCCGCTGTTTTCTTCCTCACCGCCATTTCTCCAGCGCGGCTGCTGCCTACCGCCATCGATTTCAGCCACAACCGCCACACTCCGCCACGTCCGACGGGCTCACACCTCATCGCGTCCGTGCTTGGTAGAATCTCACGTAGGGGAGCCATAAATCCGTCATGGCGGAAGATTTGGATGGCGACGGCCATGGATGCACCGCGGAGGTTCGATTCGGCCATGCCCTCGACCTAGGCGACTGGATTCGGCCATGATGCCGCCGTTTCGTCGCCCTCTTTCGATTTGGCGGTGAGTTTTGGTCGGAATCGTTCGTGGTTTGTCGAGTCGACATTTTTTTACCTCCGTTTTGCGTACATGTCTACCTCGCTTACCGAATTCTTGTAATTTGATTCTATGAATATTGTAATCTTGATGATTATTGTAAAACATTTGTTATATTTGGTTTATGCTTCAATTATATATAACATACTTCACCATACGCGAAAAACACATTTTGTGGGCTTGTCCTGTGCTCTGGCGCCGAGCAGTACCAGCATATGCAGCCCGTAAAACCGAATATTGGAGGCACTGGCATAGGTTGACGCGCAAAAGGCGTTTACCATGTCCTATACTAGCCGGTATACGGTTCAATTTTTGCGGGAACCGCTAGAGATGCTCTTAGGGAAACATCTCCAATGGTCCTCCATTTTAGACATTGATTCTGTTCGAAGGCCAGCGATGACACCTCCCATTTGGTAGCGTCCAGGCAATTTTTGAGGCTTTTTGCCCATCTTTGCACATACATAGATAGTGAGAATAAAATATAGGCATCATAGTTCGTAAAAAGTTAAAAAAAATGTTGGTCATACATAGTTGAAGCATAGTTCATTACAATTATTTGAATTCAAACAGAAATAAAAGAAAGGACCAGTGGCTTCCAACATGATTCCACATATGAAATCTTTTTAGAGTTGGTTGTGAGTTGCATGGTCTCGTATTTCACTATAAGAAAATTTATAAAATCATTCGGTGGACCGGGATGGGGTGCAACCAATTCACCCTAAAATTTCCATCCTTGGTCATTTACATTGTTATCGCTCTCCTCATCAACGGTCATGTTGTGCATGATCACACAAGCATTCATGACCTTCCACATATGCTCACTGCTCCATGTCCTAGTAGGATGTTGAACAATGACCCAACGAGATCGGAGGAAACCAAATGCCCCCACTTCCTTCCTAGCGGGCTCCATCCCGACATCGAGCCCTAAACCGTGGCTTTTGATTCTCCTCGTTGTCATGGACAAGAAGAGCCACGGCCACCCGGAGCTTGGGGCCATCATCGGAATCGTCTGATCATGTGTTGATGACATGGTTGAAGAAGAAATAGTCCGAACTATCCATGATATACAGGCGCGGCAAACACCCGAACAGGTTGTGGGCGGCGAGGACAACGTGCGCGCACGAGTCGGTGGTGGCCAGGACATAGGCAGCCATGAACGGGACCAGACGGTGGCAGCCGGGGAGGGTGAAAAAATCAGGTGGAGGGTTTCCCTCTCCCCCGGTGAGCACCCAAAAAAAAAACCAAGCATGGATCCTTGTCTTAAACTTTCAGCAAAGCTAATTAGAACCACCTACTCACGGCCTATTCGGGCACATTAAGCAGGGAATCTCTTGTGCGAGCATTGGAGGAGTGAGTGACCTTTTAGCCGGACGGCTGGTACGTATCTTTTCATCCATGCATGCATGTTCACCACCACCAGCTCCGTTCGATGGTTTGGTGCGGCGAGGCAGGCAGTACGTACTAGGAGCATGCAGCTACCCAGCCCAGGCCGTCCTAACCGCACCGTTAATTGGCACGCACTGCCTGCCTACCCTCTCCGCTGCGTGCCACGACAAACGACGTAACCTGGGTCCACTTACGACGGTGGCCTCTCAACTGTTGTGTCAACCCATAATACATGATGGCTGCTGTGAGTCGGCACGGTCAACATTGGATTTGCATGCATGTGCCTGCGCGCGTGCATGCTCTGTCTCGGTCTCGCTGCCTCCCTGCTCACTGTGAACCGAGCGGACCACGGCCAGCCTCGCCCGCTCACATGCGCGCCATCGTCTCGTCTCCATCGGCGCAGCTAAATCCTACTTACCTCCGTTTCAAAAAAAATTAAACTCGGGAAGCCCGCGAAAGGGCTAGGGCCCAGTTTTTTTCTTCTTCGAGAAGCCGTCCTCTTCTACCTTTCTTGAAAAAGCCGGTCTAAAAAAAATACGAAGGTTTTAAAATAGTTATATCTAAACAAATTTTGAAGCCTCGTTAAATTTTTAAACCGGCTTTTCCGGAAAGTTGAGTGTAGGACAGCTTCTAGGAGAAGCCGCCAAAAAAAAACTGGTTCTAGAAGCCTTATCATTATATCAACCTAGAAGATTCCATAAAATAGAAAATATTACATGGGTCCCTAGAATATGCAAAAAGGACCTTGCTAAAGGATGAAGAATTACAATCAGGCCCTTCTCTTTCCCCACCGTCAAGCCAGAGGCTCAGCTTACCGTTGCCGAACATCGCCGCAAGGACTTCACCACTTGCTTCAACGCCGACAAGGACTACAGCAGCAGCTAGCTTCGCAAAGGGCCTCCAAATGGAGGCTGAAATGGGGCTAGAGCATACCAGCATAGTCGGGGCGCTTTGGACCAGCAGAGTAGAGCTTGAGATGTTGAAGGCTTCATCAATCCCACGCCTTCGGCAATCATATCGGAGGACAGCAACCCTACTCCAATCACCAGCTCCACCTAGGAGAGGAGAGGAGGAGAGCATGGCCTTGCTCCAATCGGGATTCCTCCGGCAATAACCATCTTCCAAAGACTGCTTCGGTGAATTCCGGCATCCCACAAACTCCAGGGATCTGCCACAATCCGGAGTGGGGAAGCCAAGAAGATAGCATCCGAGGAAGACAAGACCTAGGACCTTATTTGGGGAGCCAACAGTCCCTTCTTCCTGTCATCGCCATAGGCTCACTCCACCGGAGCACAGCGACGAGAAGAAGAAGCACCACCATGCACCGAACTATAGGCCCCAATAGTTCGACCATAAGTTCCAGGGGCACACCTTATTGAGAGGGATGCGAGGGCCTGCTGAATCCTTCTGCCTCGCCGCCTGCCACCAACACAAGGAAGAGGGAAAGTAATGACCCAGGACGCGGTGGCTCCGTCCGCCAAGGGCCACCGGCCTACCCTCAGACTCCACAAGGAGAAACACGGGAATCACACAAAGATGTAATCCTAAACCTAAAACTATTGCTAGGAGAAGGAAGCCAGCCACCTGATCCATCCTTTCGCCAGTGGCCGGAGCTACCAGAGAGAGGGGAGGAGAGGGGCAGCGACGGAAGGAGAGAGAGAGATGACTCTTAAAGCCTAGAAGGGTCGTGAGGAGAGGGGAAAATGTCTGATTTTCGAATTCCCCGTTTCCGTTCCATATTAAGGGCATGTTTGATTCAAAGAATTTTAAAAACACAGGAATAGGAAAAACCATAGGAATGTATGTCATGACATGTGAAATCATATAGAAACGAATAAACGCGGGAATTTGCTGCAGAAGCCGTTTGATTGCATCACAAGAAAAATACGGAAAATTTGTAGGTAAATTGAGTACATGGCATAGTTGTCATAGACACATAGAATTCTTTTGAGAGGTCTAACCTCTTGCTAAAAATCATATGGAGCTGTACTATAGGAAAGGAATCCATATGAATTACATGCACTAAAAAATGATTTATAACTGATAGCGAGAATTAGGGTTTCAAATTTGGCAAGTAAAAGTTGACTCATAGTTGACATGCGAGAAGAGATTAAGTAGATGTGCACGCAATTATGTTTCTTCTAGTTATTTTCTTTTCAAATTTTCCCGTCGCGATTGGCTGGTGCCGATGCTCCCAATGTTTGGCAGGCGTGTAATGATTTATTTATAATTTTTTATCTTTATAGGGTCCTTTTCATATATTATACCTCCACCACTCAAAGTTAATGAAATATATCTCAGTACTTCGGGACCAATCCCTGTCAAAAAAAAAAGAGAGCATCCATGACCGTAAAGTCAAGAGCCATAGCAGCGAAATTACAGCCCGTACGTAGACACGACAAAGGACTCGGAGGGGCCGGTACGTCCAAGGCATGCACGTACACGTACAAATAAGCACGCTTGCACTTCATTGCGTATCCCTCAATCTAGCGAAGCATGAATCATGATCCGACCGGGACCGGGACCGGCAGGTGCAACGCGTCGTGTTGCATGGCCGGGTCCGTTTTGGTGCGGTCGAAAATCCGCGTCGTCATTCCTTCCGTTGCATGTGCGTGCGTGCGTCGCGTTGCATGCATGGCCTAGCTAGGTTCGTTGGCGAGTGACATGGACGCACGCACATGCACGCATGGCGTGGCGCCGCGGCTGTCTTTTTGGTTGGATGCGCGCCCGTGCCCGTGGATGCCGGCGGCGGCGGGGGCCACACGGCATGAGCTGCTACCGGACACACACCGGAATGAAGGAAACTGCCACTTGCAGTGTCGCTGGCTCCGGCCCGTGATCGAGCAAATGGCCGTGGGAGGAAGATCTAGGTCGGTCGGTCGAACCTTCCCTTCTCGGCCTCGGATCCCGTTGAGCGATTGGTTCTTGACTTGTCGCCGCTAGAGATCGGTGCAAGCAAATCATCTTTTGTTATCGGGAAACTTAAGCAATCATCTATGTTTTGCCATCATCATCTCCCCTAGCTACACTACACTGCGCCCTATGTGGTTTTCTTCTTTTCTTTTCTTTACTTTTAGTTGAAAATGTTATTATAGGTCCAGGCCTAGATACCACTCTGCCTTTTAAACCGAGAAAAAAAATTATATCTCATGTTACTAATCGTGAATAATAGAATTGTCCCAATTATTATGGAAAACCGAACAAAAACCATTATAGACGGTCAAAACCACTCCTCACGGAGTATATATGGACACATCTGGCAACACCATCTGACCTGGTTTTCCACAAGGAGCACACATACTCGTCGAGATAATGATAATCAAGCATCACGTACTCGCTCCTCGAGCCAGCGACCACTGACGAGCACTGGAAGCAACAACAGACGCCAGAACCCATGTTGGTCCTAGCCAAGAAAAAGACGACCTTCGTGAGCCACACTACGACTCGAGCGTCAGGAATTGTAGGAGATACTATAAAAATACCCAACTTCAACCCTACTCAGCTTGTCACCCAACCGTTTCTAAATAAAAGAAGCCACACGTGTTGAATCGATCCAGGGTTGTCGTCCTAGAATCCCCGTAGCAAGCATTCATTCATTGATCTCGAAAATCAAGAAACTCCAACACGATGTCTTCAAGAAGGACCATACCGCAAGATACTTCATCATTTCCCATCTCACCATAAACCCTAAACACCTCCAAGGAGGTGAGCGTGCACCCACAACCGTTGTCGTTGCAAGCTCCGACCAAGTCAGAGGAAGGCCTTTGTGACTTTGTCATGATGCCCCTCCCATCCATATCGGTTCACAAGAGGACCACAACCCGCCTACCCATCATACTACCACGCCACCATAACCGGGATTTAGGCTAGGGCCACCCCGCTGACATTACACGCACCATCCGGATTTGCCAGGACGAGCCGCACGACAAGAACTGACCATTTCGAGCCATATCTCGCATCTAGGTGCACCATTGCAGCAACCAATCTCCTTGCTGCAACAAACAGCACCCGGCCCTCTTCGGGGACGCATACACCACGGCGATCTAGGTTAGGCATCGCAAAGATCGCTTCTTGTCGTTCTCCCAATTCTGGTCCTTGTGCTGCCCACTCAGCCACCATGACCGCCACCACCTCCATGTCATGAAACCCATACATAAAAATTAGGTGGCCCATTGTCGTCGACCACCTCACGGGCTTTGTCGGACGTCGATAACGGGAGTAGAGGAGGGGCGAGAGGTGGTGCGTCAAAGCTTAGCGCTTAGGCTCGCCCTTGCCGCCCCTCTGATCTCCTCGATTCGGAAGGTAGTAAAAGATTATCGGTCAATTTTCATCGTCCTTGTATTTTCAGTTACATGGGTTTGAAAGAAAGGCATGAATTTTAAAGAAGGAGGAGCATCGAAGCATAATTGGTTTGTTGCTACCGTTGTCACTTGCTGCCATTTGTGCTGCCACGACGGGTCACGACAATGGCGTAACTGTTGTCTGCTTATGTCAACCCATCGTCCGTGATTCAGTATTTCATCGTCGCAAAAAAAAAACGGAACTTGCACTGCAGTCGATCAGCACGGTCAACAATGGCTTGACATGCTCTGTCAGTCTGGGTCACACACACGCTGTCACGCGCGCTCTCACTCGTGAGGCAAGCGGACCACGACCTCACATGGCACAGGAGCAGCAGCGCAGCAGCATCCACCGATCCAGCTAAATCCAACGCCATGGATTTTCCCTCGCCGGAAGCGGACAGCGACGGGTCCAGAATCCAGACGCTAGCCGCCAGCGCCCGCGCATCGGTTCTGTCCCCCGCCCTATAAGAGCCAGCCTTGACCCGACCCTGCGGCCTTGCCTAGCAGAGCGACAAAGGTGACGGGACGAGGCAGAGAGGCAGCTAGCCTGCGTCGCCTCCAAAGCTCGGCCCGTCGCTACCTTGCGACCGCGCAGGGAAACCATCGCCGCCGTTTGGCCGCTTCCTCGCCCGCCTCCTCGATAAGGCCGGCCCCGTTCCTAGTCTCTCTCGTGACCACATCCACTCCGCATGCGACGCCCGTGTCAGACAGCGGGCTAAGCAGCTGTCCGTCACCGTGAGAGGGTGCTGCTCGATGGGCGCGGAGGTGGAGGTGGTGCGGGCGCCGGCACCGCCGGCGGTCGGCAGGAGGAAGTCCACCACGCTGCTGCACCTGCTCAACCTCGAGAAGCCCGCCGGCGTGTTCGTCTTCACGGCCGCCGCCGGCGCGGTCAAGCTCCCGCCGCCGTCCCCGGAGCCCGAGGCGGAGAGCCTCATCGACAAGATCGCCTCCTGCTGCCGCGTCTTCACCTTCGCCGCATCCGAGCACTGCGCCGACGAGCGGGACCTCAAGCGCGCCCGCCTCGCCGAGATCCTGGCCGCCGTGCGGTCCAGCGCCAAGCCGCCGGGGCTGGTGCTGGACCACCGCGTCATGTCGGCGCTGGTGAAGATGCTGGCGGCAAACCTGTTCCGCGCGATGCCGCCGCCGCCACCGTCCGCGTGCCCGCTCTCCGTCGAGGCGGGCGGCGCCGACGCCGTGGGCGCGGAGGACCAGTTCCAGGCGGGGGCGTCGTCGCTGCTCCCTTCCTGGCCGCACCTTGGGTCCGTCTACGACGTGCTCCTCGCGGCCGTCGCCGCCGCCGACGCCAAGTCCCTGCGCGCGCACGTCGACCGCCGCTTCCTGACCTCCCTCCTGGCCCTCTTCGCCTCCGAGGACCCGCGCGAGCGGGACCGCCTGAAGGCCGCCTACCACGCGCTCTACTCCAAGCTCACCCCCGAGCGCGCCTTCATGCGCCGCTCCATGGCCAACGCGCTCCTCCGCTTCACGGACGAGGCCACCTCGTCATCCCCGTCGTCCTGCTCGGGAGGCGTGGGCGAGGTGCTGGAGATTTGCGGTAGCATCATCAACGGCTTCGCGGTGCCGCTCAAGGAGGAGCACCGCGGGTTCCTGCTGCGGGTGCTGCTGCCGCTGCACCGGACGCGGTGGCTGCACGCGTACCACCGCCAGCTCGTCTACTGCGTGCTGCAGTTCCTGCACAAGGAGCCCGCGCTCGCCGGCGCCGTCGTGCAGGGCGTGCTGAGGCGGTGGCCCGTGACCAACTGCCAGAAGGAGGTGCTGCTCATCGACGAGCTGGAGGAGATCGTGGACGCGCTCGACCAGCGCCACTTCGACGCCCTCGCCCTGCCCATCTGCAACCGCATCGCGCGCTGCGCCACCAGCTCCTGCTCCCAGGTTTGTTCATCTGCAGCTCTCGGGAGTACTATGAAATTCAATCATAATTTCTCAGGCTCAATTCAGAATCACGATGCATCGTGCATAGTTTTTGATGGAATAACTATGATGCATTTGTGTTATATAGTACGTAACATTGATCACAATTAGACAGAATATACCGTTAAAACGCATCGCTTTGCTTAAACTTTTCGAGTAGATTCAGTGATGCGTCATTTCTATCCCAATATAGTTAGTTGGGCACATGTGGGGAAGAAAGTTTGCTGCCGGTGAACAGTAGCTGTTCGAAAGTTACGGTGACAAAGTGGCTTTATAAAGTGATGTCACTTTGTCGACCTGATTGCACGTACACGGCGCCATTTGGTTCGTGCAATTCGGCTCCAAAAATCAATCAAAGCCCCACCTTTCCGGCACCACCTTCCCACACACTCTTTCAATTCCAAAGCAAACCGATTGAACATGGCCGTCACGTGGCAATGCACCGTGTGTACCCACACCTTTCACTTAAATCTCGTGGAGAAAAAAATATGGCCTTGCACTGACGCGGAGAAGAAACTGACCCTCCACATGAGCTCTGAATTTGCATGCTAAAAAAAACCTGAATTCAGAAATGTAATAGTAGTACCAGACCAGCTATATGTTGGTCCAAAGTTTATAGCCAAAGCAGCTTTGCCAAGCGATGATTCCACCTAGATCAGCGTTTCTTGTCGTGTAATCCAGCCATGGATAATTCCCCCTATGCCTAGTACTTCTAGTAATCATATTGAGCTGTTCGATTGTTTTGCTGAAAATCGTTCTGTCGTGTACTCGTGTGTGGCACTTTTAAGTTTTAACAACAGTGGGGGTACGTTTTGATGGGTTTTCCAGGTGGCGGAGAGGGCGCTGTACGTGTGGAACAACGAGCGGTTCCTGGAGATGGCGTCGTCCGGCGAGGGCACCATGGAGCGCATCCTGCCGGCGTTCGTGGCCAGCATCGAGGCCAACCTGGAGCAGCACTGGAGCAAGTGCGTGCAGCAGGTGACCGCCAGCGTCAAGGCCCTGCTCCAGCAGGTGGCGCCCGACCTCTACGACCGCTGCGCCGCCGACCTCGCCGCCAGGCGCGCGGAGGCCGACGCCGAGGCCGCCGTGCGGGCGGCAAGGTGGCGGAGGCTCGAGCTGGCCGCCGACGCCGCAAACAGAACCGAGGCGGACGGCGAGCGGAGGGGTAGCTAGCCTAGCGCGCTGCTTGTGTGCTTGGCAAATGTCTGTCTGTTTTTGGGCTTGTACATTGCGTGCCGATGCCGGCGTACGTGGCCGCGCCCGCTGACGCCGTGACTAATGGAGCGGCGTCGTCGTGGGTGGCGTGGCAGAGTGCCGTTTTGGTTTCGGCCGCGACATCGACACGGTGTGAGTGTGATGTGTGTTGTGTGTGTGACCGTGTTGTTTTTTCGAGACACTAATTTCGGGCCGAGATAACTGGATTCGTTGATATACTACAGAAAAGCATGTCACATACTCACATTTTTTTTCCTTCAGTTTGCACGAAACGACCATGGAAAATAAATACAGAAGAAACTACTGTGGTAGTACATTGAGTCTCGGCATCTCAGGCAGTACTAGTATATCAAAAGCTCGAAATTTCATAGCCATCATTTTGCGATTGCGAGCACTGAGATCAAATTACACGCAAAAAGTTCAGAACAGAACTCCAAGCTTACAGAGGACGACGATCGAGTGGAGTAGTCGCTGGCCTCGCCACTTGTTTGTTTTGGGATTGGACATTGCCTGCCGATGCCGGCGTGGGGAGCCCGCCCGCGGACGCACGCCACAACTGACGGCGCGGCGTCTAGCCAAGTGCCATTTTGGTCCCGGCCACGAGGATGTGTTACCGTGTTTTTTTTTACGAGGCACTGGTACCGGATTGAGTTCGTTGATGGAGTAAAAAAATTAAGGCTGTCAATTGTTTCCCTTCAGTTTGCACAAATCCAACAGAAAATACCTTGTAATCAAAGGCATGAAATTCATGTTCAACATCTGCAATCAAGGTTCTAAACTCAACTCCCCAGCACGAATTACACTGTTTCATCATACCATGCAAATTTCTGTGTTCCTTCAATGACAAATAGAACCTTCTGAAAGAGTAACAGGTAAATGATAAAAAAAAAAATAACTGTCATGGACCAGTACCACATTCAAGAGCAGACTGCAATTCACACGAGGTAGCAGGAGCTATTACATCCAAGGAGCTCACAAAGGAAAATATAAGCATCTGCAACTGCAAAATGCTACAGCAGAGGGTAATCCTTACATACAGAAGGAAAAAGGACGCTGCTTACAGGACCACTTGGTCATGTTCAACTTTGGATCGACATGGCTTCTCGGGAAATCATCCCTCAAGTGCAACGAGTACACACCAAAAGAGAGCAATAAACAAGGATTGGCTAGGTTCGTCTTTGGATCGACATTCGGAGTATAAACCAACTCGAAATGATCCACCATGATCGAAAAGGATACCAGTGAGTCAGCGGGCACCTAGACATGGTGGTTCACATGTTCGTATAAGCCATTAGATTATGCTACTTCTCAAAAGAAAGGGAGTACGACCCCGTGTTCGGATCTTTAACAGCTTTGAAATTGTCCACGCTCATTCCAAAGCGCCCCAGCACTGAGTTGCCCAGATCTTTCAGCTTTGCTGCAACAGATAAGGTGGGTAACATAATTTTAGGTAAGGAGAAGATGAGCCAAACATCACAAGATCAGGGTGCATAATCCACATAAAATGGGGGCATTCCGTTTAACAAAACCATAATGTCTTCTATATATGTTTAGGAACAATTGTAAGAGCCTATGAGCAATGTAAAGCGTTGGTATATTCCCTGCACACATTCTGATGCACTTCTAATCACTAAAAATAATTGTGCTAACACAGCTCTGCATGTCCTGCAACCAGATAGTGTCACTGAGACTTGAGGGCACCACTTCATTATAGATGCATAGAATGTGTACTACAGTAAAATCAGAAATGCAGATAATGCTATATGATAAAAGTCTCAACAATTGTGAAATGGTCTACCAGTTTATGCAGATAATACTACTCTAAATTCTAAGCATTTGCAGAACAAAATTACCAAGCATTTCTTCCTTCATCTTTTCCTTTTTCTCTGCTGCCAGTGGCTCAAGTCGGAACAGTGATCTCTTAGCTTGTGCATTTGAAGGATCTAGCTCAATGATTTTTTTCATGTCTGTGAAGAGGAACAGATAGACAAAACTCAGAACTGGTGAACTTCAAAAAAGGCATCAAAACTAATGTGCAGGTAGAGTGCAATGATCTGTAATTGATAATATCATGGACATAATGAGGAAAGAAACCAACCAGCTATAGCCTCGTCATAATGTTCGAGCTTTTCATGTGCTTCTGCCCTCCGAAGCAGGGCTTTCACGTATGAAGGATTCAGCTCAAGTGCTCTGCTGCACTCCTTAATTGTTTCATCATATTTCCCCTAGATTACAAGAAGTCAGCACTGGGGTTTTCATGTAATTAGATTTGACCAAAATAAAAACTTATTTGATAGGAAACGTTGGTCCAAGTATACATAACACACATTTGAAATTATACTAGTCCTGCAGAACGTTTTTATCAGATTAAACAGGTTAGCAAGTTTACGCAGCAAAGTTCTTAACAGTGCTTTACATTAAGATAATGAAATTGTATAATAATATACTATTGCAGAACTACTACGCCATGCTCACATCAACGAAATGAACAACAATGGCTAGCAAACATGGATAATATTCTTCTATGTCCTCCAAAGTTGTGAACCAATCAGAAAAAATGTCTTACCAATTTCAAGAAACATACAGCACGATTAGAATGGCATGCAGAGCATATATCTTCAGCAGATTCCAGCTCAGAAGCAATTTGCAATGCAATTTGATATTGGGATAATGCCTCCTCATATTCTCCAGCTCCAAAATGTTTGTTCCCTTCTGCTTTTGCATCATTTGCTTGGCTTCTAGCTTTCTGCAGCAAGTAGAGAGGGGAAATAGATTTCAATACAAGGCAATAAATCTCTTGAACTCAACATGACGCTCGTGATACCCAGCCTGACACTAGCAAGAAATCAAACGGCATACAATCTGAAGTTCCGAATAACAGCTTCTACAAGGCTGCTAAAACCTAGTAAACCAAATTGCTGTTTACTATGTGCAAGCTCTTTGTCTCCGACTCTCGGTTCATTAATCTATCAAAACAATACATTTAGTTAATCGTTGCTACCCATAATTGCATTGTTACAGATCACTAGATCAGAGTAGTTCATACTATCTTGCAAAAGGAAACACAGTACAAAAGTAAAACAGAATGTAAAATGTCCTGGCAAGCACCTAGCACCTACCGCTTGAGCAATCTATAAATGTCAGTTCTTCATACACAACATGCATATCTTCGTTTTCTTGTAGACAACAATCATGTATTTCATTCAGTTAAGCCTCCCTTCAACTTTGCTTAGCCAATTATGCCTGATAAGGCTAGGCAGCCAATTATGCCTTATAAGGCCCGAGGAGTAAGAACAGCAAATCATGATACTAACCTATGGTTCCACATGCATACTAAGAATTAAACACAATACCAGACAGGTTTTAGATAATATCTCCTAGGAAGGCAGAAAGTACACTTGCTTTCCAAGGAAATCTGAAGACCCCCAAATTAGCGAACCTAAGTTCATTCGCTCAGCAAGTGATTGGTCATCAATTATCACAAACCACTTACTAATCTTCGCATCATTTGTTAGCTGTTCGTAGTTTCAAAATCTAAAAGGGCAAACTGGATGTTCTGGTTTGGTCCACGACTATCTACAGCAGAAACTAACCCTAAGAAATCAGGCTAGAAGCGGAATCCTCCGTCCCTCCACTCGACACAGAAATTCACGAGGGCAACAGAAGAAAAGGCAACGGATTAGGTGGATGGGGTGCTCGAGGGGCTTACCTCCCGCAATTGCTCGTCGGTGAGCGCGTCCTCGAAGGCCTCCTCGTCCTCCTCCGCCGTCGTCGGATCCACGGCAGCCACGTACTCCGGCGGCAAGGAGGGGCTCGTCGTCTCCTCGCTCTCCGGCTCCGGCTCCGGCTCGAGCTCGATCACCACCATCTCTCGTCTCCGGTGGTCGCCGCCGCCCGCGCCCGAGGGTTCGCTTCAAGTCCAATCGCCACAGCAGTCAGCCCACAGGAAGAGTGTAGAAGATGGGTTAACGTGCGGACGGCAGATCCGAAACATCCAGAACGTGCACATACTTTCGGCCCAGAAGGACTGGACGGTGGGAGGGAAGAGGCCCTGGCGGCGAAAGAGGGGAGGCCCAGTTCGGGAATCTCTTCTGTAATCCGAAACTTCTGTTAGGATTTAATTAATCTTGTAATTAAAAGGGTAATCCCCTACCTGCTTGTAACCGTTCTCCACTATGTGGCCGTGCCGACCGGGGCCTCCATCTTCACCCTCGGCTCCGGCATGAGGATCGTAACGAGTGTTGGGGATATGCTACCATATGTCGGTAGCATGGCCGGCTAACCCGTGTGGCCCATAGTCGGTAGCATGGCCTATGGCCTGCTGGGCGCCCCAGTTAGTTGGATCCAGAGGGGAGGCCCATGCCAGATAAAGGAAGGCTACGGTGGAGTTACCAGTGTATCCGGAGCTTTGGAGTACAAGATACACAAGACTAGTAATAGATGGTGTAGGACTCTGTAACATGTCCGGCTAGGACTTTTCCCTGTAACCCTAGGACCTGGCGACTATATAAGTCGGGCCTATGGGAGCCTTTAGGACACAACTTTAGACAACCTAGTATCAATTCATACAACCTCGCACAGCGAACCTATCTCTATAACTCGGCGTATTGCCCTTATAGTGATTTATAGCAGGAGTAGGATTCTGTCACCGTTGTGGGATCTGAATCTGGGTAAGCTGTGTTACCTCGTACCCATCAACCGTCCGCCTTACCCCACATCTCTAAACACGCGCTGTGAGAACCCCTCCATAGCGTACTCGTCGGCAATACCACGACAGTTGGCGTCCACCGTGGGGCAAGAGGCGCTTCAGGCTCTTCAGCGGGCGAGGACCAAGATCTTCGCGGGAATCGGCGAAACCGTAGCCATTGGCCGTGTTCTCTTCTCAAGAAGCGTTCGATCGTCCCGACGAGTTCTGGATCCCGGCGAAGACGAACCCTACGCGGTGTTCGATCGTTCCTATCCGAGACATCCACCTCTTCATCGGCGAAACCGACTCGGGCACTAGTTCCCTGGGAGTCGGAGGAGCATCAAGACCCACACGGACCGCCTACGGGCAGGTTCCATTCGCGGAAGGATCGATGTCGGATCTCTCCTCGGAGTTTGCCGGCAAAGATCAGAAAAATTCAAGGCCCACCCAAACCGCCCCTGTGCAGGATATAAAGGTGGAAGATCACTTCAAATTCGCCGGCTTAGTCTATGCGTCTGGACAGCAGAGATCCAAGTTCGTCGGCGTGGTTACCATCTTCGATCTGGCGCGCTGCGTTCAGAGAGAGGGCGAAAACCCCCGCGATTACCTGGCCAGGTGGCTCCGTATACGAGCCAACCTAGCCCACTACCCCGATGATAACACTCTGTATCACTTCGTGGAAGGACTGGACCGTGGCAGGCTTCTCCGACATTCTTTAAGACGGCAGCAGGCAAAGGACGCCTTACCCTCGACGAGATGGTGAGCACCGTCAACAACTACGTGGAGGCCAAAGCGGCAGCTCAGACAGCGCTTGCGCTCATTGACGGAGCCCCTCCGATTCAGCCACCGCCACCACCGCCTCCGGCCGCCATCGTCGCAGCAGCACCACCACCTCCAGTCATCGTCGATCCCGTTGCACCTCCACCGCCCATCATCGAGGAAGTCCCGGCACCCTCCGACTCTGTCATTGACGCGCTTTATGCTGATTTCAGTGCAGATTCAGAGGAGATAGACTTCAGTCCAGAAGAGCTAGACTCCGCTATGCAGGAGATGGAGGAGGAGTACTCGCGCGACGAGCAGGCCAACAACGTCGTCGCGTCCCGAGGGGTGTTCGTCACCATTGGGACGGCGATGGATGAAGATCAACTCGGACGAGCTCCGCCTACGGCACTGGAAAAGGGTAAGGCGCCACTTATTGCTGCTGACGATGATCGCGCAAAAGACATGCCTCCTCCGCCCAACCCAGTGCAGCAGCCGCAGGAACTTGGCACCGACCTGAGTAACAACAACACCGCAAACTTGTCGCCTACAACATCTACGTCTGCAGCAGCCCAAGTTACTCCAGTTGATAGAGTGATGTACGGCAATCTCCTCGTCGAGCCACTGACCATTGCTCATATCCGGAACATGACCCAGCTTGATGAGAAACGCCAGCAGCTGCTGGAGGAGGCGCAAGCCATCGCGGAGCAAGGCGCTAAGCTAGATCGAGATCTGGTCAACGCGCAGAAGTCCATAGAAAAAGCTAGAGCAATGGAGGTCGAGTACAAGACTCTGCTACAGCAGCAAAAGGTTAAGAAAGCTCCGGCTCGCGTCATCAACGATCCTGGTGTACGACACAACCTAGGATGGGCTCCCTCGAAGCCGGCACAAGACAAGCCATACATTAACAGTGAAGGCAGGCAGGTGATGCCCACCCCACTCCTTAACCTCGCCGTCGCCAAGACCCTTCTGGAGCAGGATAGATCGCCTAAGGCAGTGGAACATGTCTATGACCTAGTGGCCAAGGCGGTGAAGCAGCAGGAAAAGGCCACCTCCCAGAGGCTTGAGTCTAACCCAGCGCTCTGCCAGTCTAGCCAGTACAAGCCACCAAGGGACAGATCTCCTCTTGATGTCGGGTCCCAGACGGGTTCCTCAGAACGAAGACGGAGGGATGCACACAACAGGAAGGATGCTATCCCAATATCCTCCGACCACGGAGAAAAGGCCCGACCTCGTCGCCCATCGCCACCGCCCAGGTCTCCCCGACATCGCGAATATTACAACGCTCACCATCGTATGGATATGCCCCCACCAAAGCAGTGTGGCATCGTCATCCGCGACAACGCGGAGCAGACCCGTCATAACGGAAAGCGCAACGAAGGACATAAGAGCAGGTCGTGCCATGACCCTCCGCGTCCGACAAGCAACCGTGGCAGACGTGAGGCGTCGCAGGAGGGTAACAGCAAGAAGGCTAACCCACTGCCACCTCCGCCTCCGTCACCACCAAGCAGTCACCATGGCGGAGGAGGCCCGCGTCGTTCATGCAGCCCATCCCCTGTTGACAAGAAGAAAAAGAAGAACCTGGAGCCATACGATGCACGTTCGCGAATCGATAAGATCCACGAGGCCCGGGAAGGACCATACCTGGGACCACGTTGCTTTGGACCTGCAATACGGTCCGCAACTTACCCCAAAGGCTTCCGGATTGACAAGACCATCAAGCCCTATGACGGCACCGCCAAGCCAGCCACATGGTTGCAGGACTACGACAACGCGGTGGAGATTGCCGGAGGCAACCCCAACGTCGCCGTCAAGTACCTCCCACTAATGTTGGCGGGTACGGCCCGTCAATGGATCGACGACTTGCCGGAGAAATCTATCTACAACTGGTTGGACATGCAAGAAGCGTTCACCAAGAACTTTGAGGTTACATACAAGCGTCCCTGCACTGTGGGCGATCTACAGCGGTGCATGCAAGAGAAAGACGAGACATCTCACTCCTACCTCTCCCGCTGGCTGGACATGAAGAATTCCTGCGCAGGAGTGCACGCTCAGACCGCCATGGCCACCTTCATCGATGGGTTGGAAAGGGGAACGTTGCTCCAACATAAGTTGAAGCACTTACAGGACAATCACCAGCTTGACTTGAACCAGATGATTCATATGGCCAGTGAGTTCGCAGCTGCCGATGACGATGCTCGTGGCTCCTTGCCGGCAACGGCCGTTCCAACTCAAACTCGGAGAAACGGCAGTACAAAGTAGAAAATCAATCTACTGACATGGTCGCTATGACTTTTGCAGGACGAGGAGAGGGCGGACAACGTGGCCGAGGAAGGGGAGCTGGTCGTGGGCAGCACCGAGGAAGTGAAACCACCTCGGCGCCGATCCGCGTTCCCCAAACTATGAGGAGTACCGCGATATGCCATGCCTCGTACACCTCGACGTCAACGACAAATCCTACCAATCGACACTGCAAGTTCGTCAACAACCTCAAGGAAGACCCGAAGTCCGGCTACAAGCAAAGTCGGAAGAACAGACCGCGAGGCAAGGGCAAGGGGAAGAAGAAGGAGGAGGAGTCCAAGTATTCAAGTGACATGGACGAGGACGTTGACCCCAAGCACGCCGCCAAGAGCGACGACAAGGGCAAGAACCCCTTCGCAAAGAAGGCCCCAGTCTACCACACTTTCCTTGGCACCCCCACCGTCCGACAACAGAAGACCTCTCTAAGGATCCTGATTGCCACTCTCCCCGTAGTTCCCCAATACCTGCGCTGGTCGGAGGTTCCAATCACTTGGGACAGGACGGACCACCCAGACCTTGTGCCCACGGAGAACCAGTACGCCATGGTCATCAACCCATTGATTGACGGCGTGGAGTTCACCCAGTGCATGGTGGATAGTGGAAGCTGCATCAACATCATGTACCTGGATACACTGCAGAAGATGAACTTGACGGAGGCAAACCTAAGGCGGACCAACACCATGTTCCATGGCGTAGTTCCTGGTCGGGAAGCTCGGTCCCTTGGATGCATCACGCTTCAGGTAGCCTTTGGCGACGTTAATAATTACCGCCAAGAGCGCATGACCTTCGAGGTGGTCCCCTTCAAGAGCGTGTACCATGTCATATTCGGACGCGACATATTCCACACGTTCATGGCCAAGTCATGCTTCGTCTACAACAAGATCAAGATACCCGGACCAAACGGCGTCATCACCGTATCCGGAAGCTTTACCAAGGCAAGGGACTGCGAGATTAATGAAGACCATTGCGAAGTCGCCCTCTACAAAAAGAATTCAAGGAGATCGAGCAAGGTCAATGACTCGAGATGCCCGTCGAAGAAGCGGATCTCCGACTCCGCTCATGCGTCAAGGCCGCCATCGAAACCAAGCCGGTGGAACTTGTGGTGGCGATGCCTCCAAGACCGTCGCCATTGGGACAAACACGGATCCCAAATAGGAAAGCTGTCGAGTTCCTCTGTGAGAATAGGGACATCTTTGCACGCAACTGCCGACATGAAAGGTGTACCTAGGGAACTTGCCGAGAACAACTTAAACATAGATCCAAAATGTAAACCAGTGAAACAACCTCTACGACGCTTCGGAGATGAGAAGAGACGCGCCATTGGCAAATAGATAGCTAGGTTACTTAAGGCTGAGTTTATCCGAGAAGTCCTTCACACCCGATGGTGGCCAATCATGTACTTGTCCCCAAAAAGGGAACCAATGAATTAAGAATGTGCGTTGATTA
The DNA here is from genome assembly GCA_030063025.1 of Avena longiglumis. Taxonomy (NCBI): domain Eukaryota; kingdom Viridiplantae; phylum Streptophyta; class Magnoliopsida; order Poales; family Poaceae; genus Avena; species Avena longiglumis. Next base: position 19,698,419 of record CP125975.1, read on the forward strand.
CACCGGCTTGAACAAAGCATGTCCCAAAGATCCGTTTGCTTTGCCTCGCGTTGACCAAGTCATTGACTCGACGGCTGGCTCGAAACTTTTGTGTTTTCTCGATGCATACTCAGGATACCACCAGATCAAGATGAGGAAGTCAGACCAATTGGCCACTTCGTTCACTACCCCATACGGCACGTTTTGCTATGTCACAATGCCCTTTGGGCTGAAAAACGCAGGTGCTACCTACTAGTGGACAATGCAACACTGCCTTCATGACCAAATTGGTCGGAACGTTCACGCCTACATGGACGATATCGCGGTGATGTCTAAAAAGTCAAACGACTTAATCTCTGACTTAAAAGAAACCTTCGATAATCTCCGGAAATATAACATGATGCTTAACCCTAAGAAGTGCGTCTTTGGGGTTCCAGCCGGCAAATTGTTGGGCTTCATCGTTTCCCAGCGTGGAATCGAGGTCAACCCGGAGAAAATCAAGGCCATCTTGAACATAAACCGTCCGACATGCCTAAAGGACATTCAACGGCTAACAGGTTGTGTTGCAGCAGTTAGTCGGTTCGTCAGCCGACTTGGAGAGAAGGCTCTACTTGTACAAGTTCTTTGAAGAAGGCGGACAAATTCACGTGGACGGACGAGATGCAACATTGAAGCAGCTCAAGGAGATTCTTTCCTCGCCCATCCTTGCAAAGACTGAGCACGGAGAGCCCCTGTTAATTTACATGGCGGCAACCAACCGGGTTATCAGCATCGTCGTCGTGGTAGAGCGGAAGGACCCAGGCCATGAGCACGGAGTTCAACGACTAGTTTACTATGTGAGCGAGGTCTTGACGGAGTCTAAGCAGCGTTACCCGCACTACCAAAAGATAGCTTATGGAGTATTCCTTGCTTCTAGAAAGCTGAGGTATTACTTTCAGGAGCACCAATCACAGTGGTGAGCAAGACTCCACTGTCCGACATCATCAATAACAGCGACGCTACAGGAAGGTGAAGGGTTTCGCGGCATAGTAAATCAAAATTTTCTACGGATGCAAACAGAGGGAAAGCCAAGATCTAATCTAGGAGATGCAAACAACGAGAGAGATTGGATTAGATCTTCATACCCTTGAAGATTCAAGACAATGGGACGTTCGTTTAACGTGGGTGATGTAGTCGTACTCGCTTCTCCTCCTCGCGATCCGATCCGATCTAGCACCACAAGTGGCGGTGCCTCCGTGAGATGCACACGTGCAACACCCCGACGTCTCCTCCTTCCTCGGACCAGCAAGTATGGTGGATATTCGGATTGGATCTACAACACGACGGCGTGGTGTATATGATGGAGAATTTACGCAGGGCTTCGCCTACAAATCGGGAGGGAGAGAGAGGCGGCAGGCTAGGGTTGGAGGGAAGGTGTGTGGGTGGTGCCCAGCCCTCTTTATATAGAGGGGTGCGGCTGCCCTAGCCCTCCCCAAGCCAAACCGGCCACAAGGAGGAGGAGTGGGGGCAAGGAAACCCCTTCTAGAAGGTCTAGATTAGGGTTTTATCCTCTTGGGCTGGGCCCTATGGGGCCTTGTGCCCGGCCCAATGCGCCAGGCACTCCCTCATAGGGCCATGCCCTCCCGGAAGGTGGGGCCACGTTGGTCCCTTCCGGAAGGTTCTAGAAGCTTAGACAATACCGATTAACGGAACAATTCGAACTCCAAAAACTGCCGCCTTATATGAATCTTATTCTCGGACTACTTGGAACCTCTCGTGATGTCCGGATCCCATCCGAGACTCGAACAAAACTCATAAACCAATTATCCAATCTATCCTAGCGCCGAGACATGTTAAGTGTGTGACCTGCTGGTTCGAGAATATGCGACATGATCTTCTATCAATAATCAACAGCGGGGTCTGGAAACCCATATTGACTCCCACACATTTATCGATGATCATATCGGATGAACCACGATGCCAGGATTCAATCAATCCCGTATATATATTCCCTTCGTCTCGCGATATTTTACTTGCCCGAGATTTGATCGTCGATGCATCATACCTAGTTCAATCTCGTTCACGAAGTACTTTACTCGTTCGTAATCCGATATCACTTTGTGATTAACTCCTTAACCACATGCTTGCAAGCGGTGTTGATATCGATTACCGAGTGGGCCAAGTATATCTCTCCGACTTGGGAGGGACAAATCCCATCTCGATACATACAACCCAATGATACTTTCCGATCACCGAGAGACATCTTTATGATCACCCTCTCATAGGATGACGTTTGATGACCTCAAAGCTTTCTTCCGATACCGTGGAGTTGTATTATCTCATGGTCTAAGGAATACAATATTTGACATAAGAAAAGCTTCAAAGACGAACACGATGACACTATCTAATTGCTTAGTTTGGATTACATCCACCATATCATTCTCCCAATGATATGATCTCATTATTAATTGACAACTCATGTCCATGGTTAGGAAACCTTAACCATCATTAATCAATGAGCTAGTCCATAGAGGCGTACTAGGGACACGGTGTTGTTCACAAACCACACAAGTATTAAAGTTTCCGCTTAATACAATTCTAGCATGGAATATAAACATTATCATGAACAAGAATTATAATAATAACATCTTTATTATTGCATCTAGGGCATAATTCCAAGTCTCCCACTTGCACTAGAGTCAATAATCTAGTTTACATCTGGCAACAATCTCACACCCATGGCACTGAGGTGCTGATCATGTTTTACACGTGGAAGAGGTTTAGTCAATGGATCTGCGACATTCAGATCTGTATGTACTTTGCTAATCTTCAGATCTCCATCTGCTATATAATCTCGGATTATATGAAACTTGCGGTTCATATGCTTGGTCTTTGGATGATATCTTGGTTCCTTAGCGAGTGCTATGGCGCCCGGTTGTCACACACAATATCTCCGGTCGTCCAATGCACTTGGAACCACGCCAAGCTCGATGATGAAGTTCTGATCCAAACTCCTTCACTTGACGCTTCGGCAGCCATGAATTCCGCTTCATGTAGATCCCGCGATCACGCTTTGCTTGCGGCTTCTCCACTCAGCTCCTCCATTCAAAATATACACGTATCCCGTCGATATTTAGAATCATCCTTGTCGATGTCGAAACTAGCGCGGCGACGTAACCTTTACGACGAGTTGTTCATCACCCCATAGACTAAGAACATTTCTTTAGTTCTATTTAGGTACTTTAGGATGTTCTTTAGGGCTGTCCGATGTTCCACTCTTTGGATCACTTTGATATCTGCTCGTCAAACTAAGAGCATTGGACACATCCGGTCTAGTACACAAGATGGCATACATGATGGAACCTATGGCCGAGGCATAAGGCACTTTGCTCATAGCTTCCTATCATTTATCAGTGGACCTCGAGCCTTGCTCAATATCTTACTGACAACATAGAATTTGAACCTTTCTTTGCCTTATCCATTCGAACCTTTTCGAACTTTGTCTAGGTATGTACTCGCTTAAAGCTATCAGCGTCTTTGTCTATCTCTATAGATTTTGATGCCCAATATATAAGCAGCTTCACCTAGGTCTTTCATTGAAAAACACTTGTTCAAATAACTCTTCACATCGTTAAGCATGTTGATGTCATTTCCAATAATCAATATGTCATCCACATATAGTACCGTAAGCGCCACCGAGCTCCCACTCACTTTCTTGTAGATGCAAGCTCAGAGCAATTTGGAACAAATCCAAAGCTCTTGATCACTTGATCAAAATGAAGGTTCCAACTCCGAGATGCTTGCTTGATCCATAAATGGAACTGAAGTTTGCGTACTTTATCGCATCCTTAGGATCGACAAAACCTTCGGGTTGCATCATATACAACTCTTCATCAATGTTGCCATTGAGGAACGATCTTGACATCCATCCGCCATATTTCATAATCATGAAACGCAATTGCTAATAAAATCCGAATGGACTTAAACATCGCTACGGGAGAGAAAGTCTCATCGTAGTCAACACCTTGAACTTGTCAAAAACCTTTCGCGACAAGCCGTGCTTTATAGACGGTAACATTACCATCCGCGTCCGTTTTCTTTTTGAAGATCCATTTGCACTCAACGGCCTTTCGGTCGCTAGGAGGGTCCACCAAAGTCCATACTTGGTTTTCGCTCATGGATCCCAATTCGGATTTCATGGCTTCTAGCCATTTCTCAGAGTCTGGGCTCATCATCGCTTCCTCGTAGCTCGTAGGTTCACTGTCTTCTACTAACAAGACAGGGTTGCCATACCACTCAGGAGGGGCACGCGACCTTGTCGACCTGCGACGTTTAGTAGAAGCATCGTCCGAAGCTTCATGATCCTTGTCATTAGCTTCCTCTATTGTTGGTGCAAAGCACCGAACAATTTCAGTCTTGCGCTACTCTCCAATTCAAGAGAAGGTTCAATAACCTCGTAGCTCTACTTTCCTCCCACTCACTTCTTTCGAGAGAAACTCCTTCTCAAGAAAGGAACCGCTTCATGACAAACACTTTGCCTTGATTACGTGATAGAAGGTATACCCAATAGTTTTCTTAGGGTATCCTATGAAGACGCATTTCTCCGCTTTGGGTTCGAGCTTGTCCGGCATCAACTTCTTGACGTAAGCTTCGCATCCCCAAACTTTAAGAAACGACAACTTAGGTTTAGCACCAAACCATAGTTCATACGATGTCGTCTCAACGGATTTAGATGGAGCCCTATTTAAAGCGAATGCAGCGGTTTCTAATGCATAACCCCAAAATGATAACGGCAAATCAGTAAGAGACATCATTGATCGGACCATATCTAATAAGGTTCGATTCCGGCGTTCAGACACACCATTGCGCTGTGGTGTTCCGGGTGGCGTGAGTTGCGAAACGATTCCGCTTGCTTTAAGATGCGTGAGAAAATCATAACTCAAATATTCACCTCCAGATCGGATCATAGAAACTTAATCTTTCTGTTACGATGGTTCTCCACTTCATTCTAAAATTCTTTGAACTTTTCAAACGTTTCAGATTTATGTTTCATTAAACAGATATACCCATACCTACTTAAGTCATCGGTAAAAGTGAGAAAATAGCGATATCCACCGCGCATCGAAACACTCATCGGTCCGCATACATCGGTATGTATGATTTCCAACAAGTCCGTTGCTCGCTCCATCATACCGGAGAAAGGGGTTTTGATCATCTTGCCCATGATGCATGGTTCGCATGTGTCAAATGATTCAAAATCAAGAGACTCCAAAAGTCCATCAGAATGGAGTTTCTTCATGCGCTTTACACCAATATGACCTAGACGACAGTGCCACAAATAAGTAGTATTATCACTATCTACTTTGCATCTCTTAGCCTCAATTTTATGGATGTGTGTTTCATCCCTTTCGAGATTTAGAAGAAATAAACCATTCACAATAGGTGCATGACCATAAAAGATGTTACTCATATAAATAGAACAACCATTATTCTCCGATTTAAATGAATAACCGTCTTGCAATAAACAAGATCGAAATAATGTTCATGCTCAACGCAGCACATAATAACACTTATTATGGTTTAAAACTAATCCGAAGGTAAAACTAAGGAGCGTGCGACGCCATCACATCAACTCTTGATCCGTTAACGCCAAGATCGTCACCTCATCCCTCGCAAGCCGCCGTCTATTCCGTAGCTCCTGTTTCGAGTTACAAATATTAGCAACTGAACCGGTATAAAATACCCAGGCACTACAACAAGGGCTAGTAAGGAAAACATCAATAACATGTATATCAAATATACCTTTGATGGTGCCAACCTTCTTGTCCGCTGAGTACTTCGGACAGTTGCGCTTCCAGTGACCCTTGTCCTTGCAATAGAAGCACTCAGTGTCCGGTTTAGGACCAGACTTGAGCTTCTTCTCAGCAGGGGGCAACGCGCTTGCCGCCGCGTTTCTTGAAGGGCTTCCTTGCACCCTTACCTTTCTTGAAGGGGGGGGGGCTTGTTGACCATCAACACATGATTATTCTTTTTGATGTTCACCTCCGCTACTTTCATCTTAGCAAAGAGCTCAGTGATCATATCAGTGGAACCAATCTGATTGTGATCAACTACAAAACTTTTGTAGCTAGGAGTGTCAATCTTGAGCTCCTCCGAATCTTGCATCCAGGTTGCTCAAGGCGTTGAGTGTAGCCCGTCATCTCAATGGCGTGCTCACTAATGGAACTCCTTCCTCCATCTTGTAGTTAAAGAATTTCTTAGAGATCTCATATCTCTTAGAACAGCTTGAGTCTCAAACATGTTTTTCACTCCTCGAGAATCTCAAAGGGCCTTTAACTTTTCAAAACGATTTTGAAGTTCGGTTCCATAGCAAACAACATGGTGCTCTTAATCACACCATAATCATCTTTATGGTGATAGACAGCTTTATCATCGGTAGCTTGATTGCAGTAGGGTCACCTAACGCTTTCCCAAGGACATAGTCCTTTTGACCGCCAGAGAATGATTCTCAGTTGCGGAACTAATTGGTGAAGTTAGACCCATTGTTTTTAAGCTTTTCCTTCTCAAAGAAAACGTTGAAGTTGAAGTTGGACTTGGCCATGTGATCTACAATATTTGCAAGTACAATTTAGACTATGTTCATGATAAATAGTTCAACTTAATCAAATTACTAGATGAACTCCCACTAAATTCAACATCCCTCAAGTTGTTTAGTGAACACGATCCAAATTCACCACACCTAATCCGATCATCACGAGAAGAGATGTGGTTTCAATGGTGGAAAACGAAGTGTCGATCATATCATTCATATGACTCATGCTTAACCTTTCGGTTCTTGTGTTACGAGGCCATGTGCATACATGCTAGGCTCGTCAAGTTAGACCCAAGTATTTCCGCGTGTGCAAAAACTGGCTTGCACCCGTTGTATGTGAGCGTAGAGTCTATAGCACCCGATCATCACGTGATGCTTGGACACGACGAACTTTCGCAACGGTGCATACTTGGGGAGAACACAGTTTTTATCTTGATCTTTAAGTGAGGAATCATCTTATAATGCTACCGTCGTGATCTAAGCATAATAAGATACATAAAAGGATAAACATCACATGCATATAACTTTATGTGACATGGTATAGCCAATCTTCGCGCAATGATCTCCATCTTGTGCGTTCCGGCATGATCTCCATCACTCCACCATGATTGCCTCCACCACGAATAGCAACTACAACTATTGCTAACTACTTAGCGATAAAGTGAAACTATTACATGGCGCATAAGAAGTTGACACACAGGTCATACACAATTATAAAGACAACCATATGGCTCCTGCCGGTTGTGTACTCATCGACATGCAAGTCGTGAAACATTACAAAACATGATCATCGCATACATTATACACATCACATCTTGGGCCATACCATATCACAGAAAACACTCCTTGCAAAAACAAGTTAGACGCATCTACTTTGTTGTTGCATGTTTTACGTGGCTTATGGGAGTAGATGCTAAGAACGATTCTTACCTACGGAAAGCCACAACGGTGATATTATGGTTTCCAAACTCTGGTGTTAATCCCATGACAACTATAGTGAGAGAACGACATCCACCACCGCATGTGTGGAACAATCCACACGTCAAGCGGAGCGGTCTCACAACGGCGCCACGTAAGGTTGGCCTGGACCGCTTCAATCTCACTATCCCGTCATAAGAAGAACACAAACAAGAGTCTTGCAACGAGAAAACATCAACGCCCGCAACAACCATGTTGCGTTCTACTCGTGAAACACATCTACGCATAGATCTAGCTCGATACCTCCGAAGGTTTGGCGGCATAGTAAATCAAAATTTTCTACGGATGCGACAGAGGGAAAGCCAAGATCTAATCTAGGAGATGCAAACAACGAGAGATTGGATTAGATCTTCATACCCTTGAAGATTACGCGATGAACGTTCGTCGAACGTGGGTGATGTAGTCGTACTTCTCCTCCTCCTCGCGATCCGATCCGATCTAGCACCACAAGTGGCGGTGCCTCCGTGAGATGCACACGCAAAGACTCGGCGTCTCCTCCTTCCTCGGACCAGCAAGTATGGTGGAGAGACGGATTGGATCTACAACACGACGGCGTGGTGTATATGGTGGAGAATTTCTGCAGCAGGGCTTCGCCTACAAACAGTCGGGAGGGAGAGAGGAGGGCAACAGGGCGGCTAGGGTTGGAGGGGAAGGTGTGTGGGGGTGGTGCGCCCCCAGCCCTCTTTATATAGAGGGGTGGGCGGCTGCCCTAGCCCCTCCCCCAAGCCAAACCGGCGGCCACAAGGAGTAGGAGCGGGGGGCAAGGAAACCCCCCCCCCCTTCTAGAAGGTCTAGATTAGGGTTTTATCCCTCTTGGCCGGCTGGGCCCTATGGGGCCTTGTGCCCCTGGCCCAATGCGGCCAGGGCACTCCCTCATAGGCCCATGCCCCCTCCCGGAAGGTGGGGCCACGTTGGTCCCCTTCGAAGGTTCTAGAAGCTTTTACAATACCGATTAACCCTAACAATTCGAACTCCAAAAACTGCATCTTGCCTTTATATGAATCTTATTCTCCTGACTACTCGAACCTCGTGATGTCCCGGATCCCATCCGAGACTCAACAAAAACTCATAAACCAATTATCCAATCTATCCTAGCCAAGACACGTTATGTGTGACCTGCGAGTTCGAGAATATGCAAACATGATCTTCTATCAATAATCAATAGCGGTCTGAAACCCATATTGACTCCACACATTCATCGATGATCATATCGATGAACCACGATGCCAGGATTCAATCAATCCCATATATATATTCCCTTCATCTCGCGATATTTTACTTGCCCGATATTCGATCGCTTGATGCAATCATACCTAGTTCAATCTCGTTCACGCAAGTACTTTACTGTTCCGTAATCCGATATCACTTTGTGATTAACTCCTTAACCACATGCTTGCAAGCGGTGTTGATATCGATTACCGAAAGGGCCCAAGTATATCTCTCGACTTGGGAGGACAAATCCCATCTCGATACATACAACCCAATGATACTTTCCGATCACCGAGAGACCCTTTATGATCACCCTCTCATAGGATGACGTTTGATGACCTCAAAGCTTTCTTCCGATACCAGGGAGTTGTATTATCTCATGGTCTAAGGAATACAATATTTGACATAAGAAAAGCTTCGCAAAGACGAACACGATGACACGATCTAATTGCTTCGCTTAGTTTGGGTCTGTCCACCATATCATTCTCCCAATGATATGATCTCATTATTAATTGACAACTCATGTCCATGGTTAGGAAACCTTAACCATCATTAATCAATTAGCTAGTCCATAGAGGCATACTAGGGACACGGTGTTGTTCACAAACCACACAATATTAAAGTTTCCGCTTAATACAATTCTAGCATGGAATATAAACATTATCATGAACAAGAATTATAATAATAACATCTTTATTATTGCCTCTAGGGCATAATTCCAACAGAAGGGTCGCGAAGTGGGGCATTGAACTTGCCGCCTTCGAGATCACCTACAAGAGACGCGATGCTATCAAATCACAAGCCTTGGCGGATTTTGTTGCAGATTGGACGGAGATGCCAGACGCTACTCCGTTGCCAGAACCAGAGTACTGGGTGATGCACTTTGATGGATCAAAGCTGCTCAATAGCTCGGGGGCTGGTGTATTGCTATAGTCACCAACAGGAGACAAGCTACACTACGTTCTGCAGATCCACTTCGAGGCTACAAACAACATGGCGGAGTATGAAGCACTCATTCATGGACTACGTGTACCCAAATATATTGGCATCAAGCGCATAGTTTGCTGTGGAGATTCCGACTTGGTTGCCCAGCAGGTGGCTGGCACCTGGAATGCGCGGAACCCTATGATGGCGGATATCGAGACGAAGTGGATGAGATAGCTAGGGAACAAAACGAGGCGGCCGATCTGCTGTCTAAGCTAGGATCAGGGTGCAAGCGAATTCCGCCAGGAGTTTTCCTAGAGCATCTGCGCACACCATCCGTGAAGGGAGCCGACATCGACAACCCGGATAGAGCTGACTCTTTCGTCAACATGGTGACTAAGGTCCCTCCGGCTTGGACAAAACCGTTCATGGAAAACCTCGAAAACGGAACTTTGCCCGATGACGAAGTCGAAAGACGGCAAATAGTACGACGAGTTAAGGGTTATACCATAATCAATGGGCAACTCTACAAAAGGAGCACTACTGGTGTATACCTAAAGTGTGTTTCCCAGCTAGAAGATATGGAAATCCTACGCGAAATCCATCTCGGAGATTGCGGGCACCACGCCGCTCCTCGATCGTTGGTCGCGAAAGCCTTCCGGCAAGGATTCTCTTGGTGGCCGAAGACGCCGACAAGCTGGTTGAGACATGCATGGGATGCCAGTATTATGCCCAACAACCACATGTTCCTGCTGAAGAACTGCAAACAATACCAATAACTTGGCCGTTTGCGGTCTGGGGGCTAGACATGGTGGGACCGTTACAGACGGCACCTTGTGGGTTTACACATCTGCTCGTAGCAGTGGATAAATTCACTAAATGGATAGAAGCTAAACCCGTTAGAAAGCTTGATGGGGAAACTTCCCTCAGGTTTGTCCGAGATCTAGTGGTGAGATTTGGTCTCCCACATAGCGTTATCACCGACAATGGCATCAATTTATCACTCGGAGAAGTGGAGGCATATTGCTGGGAGAAAGGCATCCGACTTGATCTTGCATCTATTGCACACCCACAGTCCAATAGACAGGTCGAGCGAGCCAATGGATTAATTCTGCAGGGAATCAAGCCACATCTTGAGGCACCGCTACATAGAGCAGCTGGAGCCTGGGCGGAAGAATTACATCTGTGCTATGGAGTTTACGAACTACACCCAACAGATCTACCGGCTACACCCCTTACTTCATGGTATATGGAGCAGAAGCCATCCTGCCTTCCAACATCCTCCACGATGCACCAAGAGTTGCCGCCTACGACGAGGATGACGCTGAAGAATCCAGATGCCTGGATGTGGACCTTCTCGAGGAGGAGCGCGTTTTGGCATGCCAAAGATCCTCCATCTACCAGCAGAAGCTACACAGCTACCATAGTCGCCGCGTTCGGCATCGCTCGTTTAAAGAGGGGGATTTGGTGCTCCGACTTAAGCAGAAGAAGTCACACAAATTATCCCCGCCATGGGAAGGACCGTTCATCATAAGCAAGGCGCTGATCAATGGGTCTTACTACCTTGTTGACAATCGTGAACTAAAGGATAGACCCAACGAGGATCATAAGCATAAGCGACGTGACCCGGATGATGACTACCCGGAGCTTGATCGGCCATGGAACATAGCACAGCTACGTCCGTTTTACACTTAGCATCTTTTATCTTATTGTGTATCTCTTATATGATCAATGAAATAAAGCTCTTTGGTTCACTCATATTCCTGAGTCTTTTACCCCCTTTAGTGTTCATTTTTGGATCATGTAAAACCTTTATGCACAAGCTTTGCGTTTGCACTTGTGAAAATTCCGCCTACGGGCGTTAGCTTAAGTTTTATGGTCTACACGTTCTTTGTTGTTTTTATGTGGATTCTGGAGTAGTGACTTTTGGCACTTATTGTCGGCGATTTTGTGCTCAGGTTATTGACGGCGCCATTGGGCATCATCACCTAAGCGCATGGTTCCGACAACGAGTCTTCCGACTCACGAAAAGTCAAGCATAAGAACCAAAGTAATGGATAAGCCAACACTTGCTTAAAAAATATATACATGTTGGGAACTAAGTTCTTAAGTAGCAGGAAATAACAACCATTGTTTTCCGCCTTAAGTTACATCATCAAGTTTTTTCCGTGCATATACCAAAGGCCAAACAAATATTACATAGTGTTTTTCACTCTTTGGGCACAGGAGACTTGGAAGAAGCATCGTCCCTAGCTGGAGAATCACGCTCAACGTCGGCGCTATGATGAGACTCGGAGGAATCTTGGTTGACGCTGTCAATGGTGTTCATGGGCACGAAGACATCAATGTCCACCAACTCGATGACTCTGGCGTCATAACCCGCGAGTGATGACAAGATGGCTTCGTGATCAATCTCTTTGCCGTCATCATCAACGTCGGGGATGCCGGAGGTCACCGTGTCGATGTCGGCATCTTCGTAGTGTGCCCTCACCATTGAGAGCGCCATCCTCGCGCCAGCCCGTGCACATGAAGCTTTCCAGCTTGTAACACGCTCGGGGGCTCGGTGCAGAATCTCCGAGTACTTCGTCACGGAGTCCGAGGCCTTGATATATATCTGGAGGGGCTTGGCAATCTCCTTGGCTTGGGTGATGGCGGTGTTGATGAAGTTGCCGGCAAGAACCATGCATTCCTTCTCCGAAGGAGGCGAGCGGGTTAAACCCATAGGAGCTGAAGATTTCGACAATGAGTGCATGAGTTCAATAAACTCTAAGTATCCAGACTACAGACATACAAGGCGGAGGAAACTTACTGAAGATGCTGGCCTTGGCCTGCCAGATAGTGTCCGCCAAGGATTCCTTCTCTTTTTGGGGGAGCTTAAACGCCTCGATGTGGCGTTGGTTTTGCTCATCAACAACTTGCTTCTGATCTTTTAAGATCGCAAGCTCCTCCTTCAAGCGGTTGATTTCCACGGAGGCGGAATCCTGCAGGGCTTTCATGAAATCCTCGTGCATCTTCAGCATCTCTTCCCTCTCCTTCTTAAGGATTCTGTTCTCGCTGTCCAGCTGTTGGATGTGCTTGGACTGCTCAACAATATCCTTGGCCTTGGCGACATGTTCTGCAAAGTCGGAGAAAACGAAAGTACACAATGAGTACTCGGATAATGAAGGCATAAAACCAAGACGGAATGCGCAAAAAAGAAAACAGACTCTTGTTTTTGATGATCTGTTCCTTCAAGATGGCAGTTTTACCCTTTTCGGCTTCAAGATCTGCGTGCATCTTCTGGTACTTGTCGTTGGCCATGCCCCTCCGAGCATTCTCGTTCTATGAAACAAAGGAAAAAGTTAAACTGTTGTTTAGTCTGCTTGGAGCACCTAGTCGGAAACTTTCCATCTAGGCGCTCGGGGGCTACAGCAAAAGTTTTTCAACTTAGCAATATGCTTAGCTTTTCTTTAAGCATCTAGTCGGAGCTACTTCAGTTCTCGATTAGAAGATTGGGGGCTACAATATAAAGTTTTAACTTGGAAAATGCTTAGCTTTTCTTTAAGCATCTAGTCGGAACTAATTCAGTTACAACTAGAGGCTTGGGGGCTACAATATTGAAAATTATAAACACTGTGTATGCTACTCTTAAAGCATCTAGTCGGAATAGTTTCTTCCATCTAAATGCTTGGGGGCTACAATGAGAGTTCTTTCTAACTTAGTCACTCTTAGAGCATATAGATGCAAAACCTATGGTTTTCCGTCTACATCCTCGGGGGTTACAGTGGGATACTCATATGAAATGCAAAAGGTAAAGTAAAACTTACAAGTGCAATAATCTTGAGGTTTGTATCACTCTCGGCCAGCAGCTTGCCAAAGGAAATGCTATTTCCCCGCAAGATATCTGGTTGTCGGAGAAGCTCCTCAATACCACACGTCGGAGATGACGGCACTCCTCCAGGAACCAGAGTTGTGTTACTCGGCATGAGCATCGGGTAAACTATCTTCGGGAACTCGAAGGGCTTCTGGGGAGAGGGGGCGCCGCCTTCGGCAGAGGTACCAGCTTCCACTATTGCCTTGCTGCTATCGATGGCATCCTTAGCCGGAGCTTCATCCATTTGTAGAGCAGTGCTCTCTTGTGTCGCCTGCTCGCCGACAATAGCGAGTTTGGTAGAGGCGCCAGAATCCACTTCCATGGCGGAAGGGCCTGGTGCCTCCTGGGCTTGAGAGCTTGTCGGGGCAGTGGAAGGCTTGACGGCAGGAGTAGCAGGGGCGATGGCGGGGGAGGAGTCGCGATGCAGCATATCCTTGATATTTCTAGAAGCCCCCAAAGTCTTGGAGGTCTTCTTGAGGTTGGTCGCGGCTTTCTTCCTGAAACGTGCAAAATGCATAAGTACAGGAACAAGACAGATAAATAAGACAATGTCGGAGAATGAGAAGTTCACACTAATGGGGGTGCTTTGGCAAAAATCCCGGTGGATCTTTTCTTTTCCGCCTCCAGGGCGGCGGTAGTCTTTTTGGAGGCTCCACCCTCCGTCTTCTTCTTCTTCTTGCCTCCGTCGGCAGCGTTAGAGGTGGATCTCTTCCGCTTTCGCGCCAACGGGACATCGTTGTCGGACACGACCGTGACTTCCTTCATCTTTGGATCGTAGATTTGGGCAGCCAGGTTGTCCTCATCTAGATCGCTAAGGTGTTAAGTTAGAAATCACCGTGTCAGGTGGGGTGGCAATGGCAAGACGGAGAAACTGGAGCATATGTCGTACACAGAAAATAAATAACTACCTTTGGGCACTAGCCGTCTACGAACATGTCGTAGGAGATGGTGAAGCCACGCTTCTTATCCTTCACCTTGACGATGTCCTTCAGGCGGAGCTTGACGGAGTCGCTCGAGAAGTTATCCACGGAGATCCGGAGGGTATCCCTTCGATCCCTGGTATACTCGTGCATGAACTTCGCGCGGTGCTGCAGAGGTTGGATTTTCCTGATGAACCAGCACATGGCAAGGTCCAAGCCGGTCAAACCCGTCTCTACGAACCATTCGATCCGCCTTATTGCGCGAGAAGCGTCGAGGTCGGAGGGAAGGGAGGCATGGGATCTCCATGTCGAAACTTCAGCGGCGGCCCCATCCGCGAAGTCCGGGTACGTTACTTCTCGGCCCGCCAAAGGAATGTCGGGGCCGTAGAAGTACGTCTGCTGCCAGTTTTTGCAGGACTCGTGGCCGACGATGTCGGGGAACCGCCGACCAGGTCGAATCTTGAAGCTTATGGTGCCGCAGTTCCTAAGCTCCTCCCTACTATGTCCGGATTCACGTTTGACGGTAAAGAAGTACACGGACAAATATAACCTAGGACAAATCCCTAGGTAACCCTCACAAAGTGCCGCGAAGTTGCTAAGCACTAAGATGCTATTGGGAGAGAGGTTATGGGGTTGGACCTTGTAGTGATTCAAGACGGAAAGAAAGAAGTGGGAGATGGGCAGGGAAACGCCGCGTACCAGCCGAGCCTTGAGATACACCTTTTCTCCGGCTTGGGGAGAAGGTGTCACCTCGCCGGCCGGCGCCACAAAGAGCCCCTCCGTCATGAGGTATCCTTCGGCGACCATCTCTTGGATGTCGCGGTCGGTGATGTCCGAGCCGCGCAAGTCGCCCTTGTGCGAGTCTGGCTCTTCTTCCAGAGGCTCTAGCGCCGCCAGATTATGGTCGTCGCCGGTGGTTTCGATCACCGCCGATGCGGGGATGACCAGGCCCTCTGGGGTCACGACGACGGGGCTCGCCGGCTTCGCCGTGGCTTCGCTCGACGCCGCCATCGATGGGGAGGAGCTGCTGCTGGCCATGGAGTGCTGGAAGGATGCGACTGACGCAGAGGGAGGCTAGGGTTTTTGAGGTTTCTTACGGAGAGCTCGAGGAGGCGTGCGGCTGGAGGAAGAAGACGATGACGCGAGAGGAATGAGGTAAAAAGTGGAAAGTGTCCCACGGTTACTATTTATCATGCTCTGCGTCAATATTCGTGCAGCTGATCGGACGGTTGCCGCGTAGATGACGTGTTCGTGAACGTGCGCGGTAATTTCGCCACGTCTCCAACCGTCGCCGCCAACGGTTCGTATCGCTCGCGCGGGAAAATCGGATATGATTGCATTCTCTGCATGTGTGAGTTACGAGGTGTCGCTGACCTAAGCCTACGTCGTCCTAGCTGACACGGGTAGATGAGCCGTCGCATCGAAGATTCCGGCATGGACGGATTTAATCCGACTACGGAAGAGTACGATGGAATATTCAACATTTCTCTGGCTTACCATTTGAAGACGGAGAAAACATTGCAGGGTTCTTTGGGAGGACTACAAGATATTACTTGACGGTTTGCCAACATCCATCTGGACGGAGCATTTAACGTGAAGAGGCAAGACGGCGCAAGATCTCGGAGTTCTCCGGGGGCTACTATTGGGGATATGCTATATTGGTATCCTTATAGCATGTCTCTTATCCGACTAACCCGGGTGGCCCATAGTCGGTAGCATGGCCTATGGTTCTTTAGGCTGCCATTAGGTGGATCCAGAAGGGAGGCCCATGCCGGATAAAGGAAGGCTACGGTGGAGTCACCAGCGTACCCAGAGCCTTGGAGTGCAAGATACACAAGACTAGTAATAGATGGTGTAGGACTCTGTAACCTGTCCGACTAGGACTTTTCCCTGTAACCCTAGGACCTGGCGACTATATAAGTCGGGCCTATGGTAGCCTTTAGGACACAACTTCAGACAACCTAGTATCGATTCATACAACCTCGCACAGCGAACCTATCTCTCAGAACTCGTGTGCCCTTATAGTGATTTATAGCAGGAGTAGGATTCCGCCACCGTTGTGGGATCTGAACCTAGGTAAGCTGTGTTACCTCGTACCCATCAACCGTCTGTCTTACCCCACGTCTCTAAACACGCACTGTGAGGACCCCTCCATGGCGTACTCGTCGACAATACCACGACAACGAGCGCCCCCACGGCACCTCCGTCCTTGCCGCACGACGCGCGTAGATGCCGATGCCCCGTGCCTGCCGTCCCAACACCGGCCACGCCGCCCCCTTCGCTTCCACGTCTGGCCACGCCGCCTCACGACCCTCGGCCTCCCGCTGTCCATCCCGTCGGCGGACTCGCCAACGAGCAGCCGCGGCCGCCGCGCCGGCACCAGGAGCCCGACCGCTCTCGGGATCACGAACGGCGCCTCCAACGGCGTCGCCCCTAGGACACGGAACCTTGGAGGATCCCCCGACATGGAAGAGGGCAGCCGGGCGCCGCTCGTCGCTGGTAAACTCGGCCGCAACAGCGGTCCCGGAGGACGTCGCGTGTGGTTTTCGCTGGTGTTGTTTCGATAGAGGATTTGGGATTGATTGATTTCGCTCCTTATCCTCTCATTCAGGACAAGAAGACTAATCTATTACTAGTATTGGGCAGCCCGTACAACACACAACCCGACATTTTTCTGCTAAATAATTTAGTTGATTTATTTCGGCATATTAGTAGATTATACGTTTATAACAACAAGTGCTAGCAGTATTTTACTTTCTGTTTTAGACACCGTTGATTTCAATACATGTTTTTAGTACTGTTTGTTAGTTTGAGTACTATATGTATTCTTGAAAATGTTGATGTAATATATTTCCATGTGTGCACCTGTTAAGATTCATTACGTCATTATTTACGATTGATATTTTTTATTTCTCGCAAATGAATCAATTCATCGTCTTAATTGAGTCTTTTTTGATTCGATACGAGTACGAATTGGTATGCAAAATTCAAAGTGGTTCTGTCAAATTGATATTTTGGGACCACAAGGTAGTGTGTTGATCTACTATTGTTATAGATTATCATCACTACTGCTTAAGCCTACATTTTGTTATATCGACATCATGATTTCTTAACAAGTGTTCTCCCATATATTTTATTAAGTTTTGACATAAGGCACTCTACATATTGAGTATCGAGTGCTGAGAGATGGAGAGTATTTACAATGTGTTAAACTTAACAATTTGAAATTCGCACTAATGATTTCGAGCCCACCACTTGAAGTATTCATTAGTTTTGTAAAGTTTACTACAAAATAACCATGATGGTTTGTGGTTTGCCGAAGCGTAAATAATAACCTATTGTTTACCCATGGAGGTAATCGATGGCTTGAAAATTTGAGGTGTCCACCCTCAATGACCACAACTACCATACATGGGCCATGGACACTAAGATCAATCTCGTGTCCCATGGGATTGCGCGTGCAATCCAGGCCACCTCCGGTCAGAGTCACGATGCTGACGGAACAGTAAAAGTTTGTTGCCTTGTACATCATAAGGCACAGTATTCTTCCAGACTTGAAGTTTGAGTACTTGGAGGAGGAATTCCCAAGTACCTTGTTTCAGGCCCTCAAAATGAGGTATGAGCAGCAGAAGGCAGTTGTCCTGCACGAAGCACTCCATGATTGGACTCACATTCGTCTCCAGTACTTCAAGTCCATTGGGGATTACAATCATGAGGTTCATAAGATCAGTTCTAAACAACGTTTTTACGGGAAGGAACCTACTAATACGGAGAAGGTAAAGATAACTCTCTCTACTATGATCCCATCTGAAATGCTTCCCCAACAACACTATTGTGCTGCCAACTACCAGGTCTATTCCGACCTCATTCATATCCTACTTCAGGCTGAAAAGCACGATGAGCTACTCGCTAAGAATGGCTCTTGGCACCCGGTTGGTTCCCGACCTTTGCCTGAAGTTCATATGAACGTCGCGAACGAACATAAGTTTGATGGTTCTTTCAAAGGCATGCCATCGAACTTCAATGGTAAGCAAAAGCGCAACCGGAACAAAAAGCCTAGAAACTCATACAATGAGGAAGGCACCACAAAGCTCATGTTTGACAAAACTAAGCTTTGTGACAAGTATGGATGCTACACGCACCTTATTAACAAGTGCAAGACACCAAAGCATCTGATAAATCTCTGCCAGCAATCCCAAGGACACAAAGTACCTCAAGGGAAAAGGTTTGAAACTAACTTCGACCTTCATCTGGATGGCACCAATGGATCTTGTTGTTCGCAAGATGTTCCTCTTGGACCTAGCAACAACATGAATCTCCAGCAGTCTGAAGATCCTATGAGCACGGATGACATGATCGTTGAGTATTGATGACCGAGACCCCACGACGGCAGTAAAACCTGGCATAAAACTAACCGAGAATCAAGACGGGGAGAGGCGGCGGACGGTTACCATATCCCGTAAGACCTCCGGTCGTGGCGGAGAATCAGGACGACGACGGCGAGCGGATCATAACAGAACAAATAAGGAGAGTGCCTGCCTCTCTTGTAACTACTCCACCGTACGTGGGAGGGCGTATTTGTGAAATAAAACAAAATGAGAGGCCTTTTTGCAAAATTGCCTACATGACCAGGTGTGTGATTAGCCAGTGTGGCGTGCCACACGGCGAGCTCCGAGCGACCGGGACTGATTGTGCACTTGTTAGCAAGTTTTGGGACTGGTCTACCACCATTTGCAAGAAGTGGGACTAAACTACTTCTATAAGATAACTATTTAGACTACTGGTGTTATTTTCTCTAAAATATAGTGAGTTAGAAAAAGTCGTTGCATATGTCATTGTGAAGAATATTGTTTATAAAATACATCAAAGAATAAGTAAAAAGATTATCACCCAAATCATGCAAGGAAAACAAGAGAATCTATACCTAATAATAAAGGAAGGAACGTTTCTTGTAGTATCTACATTTTTTTGAACGGCTTTATTCCTATCAGTCCAAATATATTAACCACCGTACCACATAAGTCGGTAACTGTTTGTAGGATCACGTCCCACGAGAGGAGAACAAAAGATACTATATATCCATGAGCAAGACGGCATGCACGGTGCCAGGGAACGAACGGCCGCATCTTCTCGATATCAAATCAGATCAAAACCAACAGGCTTCGGCAAATTAGAGTACAAGATTAGTGTGAATTGAAAATTTTAGTCTGGTCAATTAATTTCCGTCATACGCGGAATAAAAAACAGTAGCAACGCAAAGACACATGTGCTATGATTTCATAATTTGGATACACATGATGTAGATAAAATAAAAATAAAAAGTAAGTGGTGAGTTTTTTCATTTGTGTGGGATTGTTGTGTCTCGGGACATTTAAGATAATGATATAACCAAAAACCATGGTATGCTTTAAATTTATCATATTTAATTTATTTTAGACCCGTTGCAACACAAACTTGCAACGCCAGGGAACACTAACAGTGTTTGAGGTTAACGCAGCTTTCAGATTTATAAAAAAGCCACGCGTATATGTCATACGCGGAGGTAATAAGGTGACAATGATTTTGTCATTGATCATTGGTTTGAGTTGCTTATTGTGCAGTGCCGCACAATCAGCCACCGTATCACCAATTGGTGTGCTCAGTCAAGAGCACGTACACATTGTCATCTCCCTATATTATAAGCAGGACAAAATATTCTTAAATCCACGATGTGGGACTAAATACTTCTCAATAAACATAGCTCCTGGTCCTGGAGGGTGAGGAGCTGAGCAACGTGATGGGCTGGCTCCTGGGAACGGCCGCTTCCTGGGTTCGTGGAGCACGCGTCCCTCTCGCACAGTCCGGCCCGTCTCCACTCATGTGTTTCCGTTTGGTAGCTCTATATTCTTGGGAACTTGAGACTTACGGTTTAGAGCATCTTCACTCCTTAGGCGAACCTAGGCCGAAATTTAGATCTTTTATTGGCTAGACGGAACTTGGATACGTTCAGTTTTTCACTCGCGTACCCAGACCGAGTATCTAGACAAACATAAAACGGCGATATATTTGAATCTTTATCGTTCCCGCCGACGAGTACTCGGTCACAAGGTGTTCGACACAAACAACGGCCACAAATTTGGCGAAATACAGCGCAGAGCGGGGCCTGCGTACACCAGAGAGGTGGAGTAGGGGAGGTTGATGTCCACGTTGAAGGCCGAAGGAGGGCGCGGCGCCGGGCAGGGGAAGATCACGTTGGGGTTGAACCCGTCGTCCAACTCGGGCGACGAGGAGTACCTTTGCCGAGCAGTCGCCTGGCTCTCCTGAAAGCCGGCCGGAGAGATCGGCGAGAATCCGGCGGGTGAGCCGCCGCTTGGCTGGCTTCCCCAGTAGGGTTCGTACGGCGCCGCCATCAAAGCCGACCTCGTCGCCGCCACCTATTTCGCCTTCACGATCGCCTGCTCGTCTGTCGTTGCCTTCTCTTGTAGTTCACTCGTGCCTATTAAACTATAGAAGTATATATGTATTAGGTTACCATAAAGCATTGGCCAACACACATTTTTATTAACAAAAATAAATATAGAAAAATGAATTGTATATGTTTTGAAAAAATAATTTTGTAGACAAAATAACAACAATGTTTAACAAATAACTCTCTCTTGGTTACCATCATGGTGGCAAGAACCGATGATTATATTACATTTCAAAATATTATCATACTCATTATCTAAACCTCTAAGAACATTGTTACAAGAATTTGTTGTCCAACTGATTACTTCATGGCGACACATTTTTACTCAACAAAAATGACTAGACTGCTTTGAGGGCCTGCTATAGGTTATCACATGAGACATTCGTAGATTACAAACTAGTAAGGCCATCATGTCATTAAGTGGTTATAATTGAGCTGAGTACTTGTAACATATAAAGGATCTTCAGGAAATATTGAGATGTGACATAATGTAGGAGAATATTCGAGTTCTGAAGCTTGTTGTGAGATTTCATTTGTGTGAAAATGTGTGTTTGTCATGTAGAAGCATCTTAGTGTGTAACATGAGAAATAGTACCGTTTATTTTAGTTTTCAATGTTTTCAATATTTGTTTTATATAGATAATAGATCAATGCATATTTTATATGTTTTGTTCATATACACCCATTGGCGAGTTCGTTAAACCTGTAGAACTAGCCACATCGCTCCATGTTGAATCTTTAGACCTGGTACGCGAGTTGCTCCTAGAAATTCATTCTTTACACCATATGAGTAAGAAACAAAGGGCACGTGGTGTAAGAGTGGGTCGATGTCATGATATGCACATTAGGCGACAAATCAAGAACCTGGCAATACAGGAGGTGGCCTAATGGATTCACAAACCTACTTGACAAATATTGTTAACCACTAGGCGATTGGGTGGCGGTGCTGAAACCCATCTAGGGTTTGGTACTTCTGCCAGCGACGTCGTCGGTCTGCTCCGCCTCCGGTGGCCTCGGGGTGTGGCGAACCATGGCCCCTCGCGCGGTGGGAGGTTTCTCGTTCTTTATTTAGGTCTTTTTTCAGTGTCTTTCTTGAAATGTGGAGGTATCGGCTAGAACTTGAAGTCAGAACAAGCTCCTGCCCGCTCTATCCTCGTTCAAGTCATGCATCTAGCGCTAACAGAGAGCGCGTGGAGTCATGTGTCCGGTAGGTCTCCTAGGATATCTGATTCGTTTTTGTGTTCGTTGGTGTGAGTTTGGGTCAATATCTTCCGATATACGAATGTCATCATTGGCGATGGTTGCTGCTGTTTTTTGGGGTCTTAGCATGACGACTTTCTGTCTGTCTACTACAACAAACTCTACTACGACAAACTTTACACGGCTCCGGTGATGGATGGGCGAGGACGCGGCAGCGCGCCTTCGGCTCGTGCTAGTGTTTGTAGTTGTCTCTAGTTGGTTTATTTATGAACCTATTTGTAATTTTTACTGATTTTAAGATTATTTATATACTGATGTGTGATGGTGATGATTTTAATAAATCGGTAAAATTTTGAAGGAAAAAATGTTAACCAGTGTGCATAGGCTTATAGTCTATACGTGTAGGCGAGATGTTCTTTTTGTCACGTGTGATTGCATATGCCTAGGTAGGGAACTTGTTGGTCGTCCGAAATAGGTACTATATGGACCTATCATTTCTATCGTGTAATAATTAACTTCTCTGCACATCTCACGTATTCCAATCAGCAAATCCAGTGCTTCCGGAACCATCTGCCCGCAGGGTCTCGATCGATCACCGGCATCATCAACGAATGTGCCTTCACCGACATGGACATCGACCCACGAACGCAAACGTGCCCCTCGTTTTTGCCGCCTCCCGCGCGGTCCCCGGCCGGCCGGCAACGCCCAGCGACGGGGAGAGGTAGTCATGGTGGGTGGGTGGGTGGGTGGGCTCTGTCTCGTCTCTGCCCGCTGCCCCATGCTCTCCCGGCTGTTTGTGCCGTCCCGCGCCCTCGCTCGCTCCGCTTGAAGGCCTACCCCGATGCCGTCCTCCATCCGTTCGCAGGGTCCGGCTCGTCGTTCCCCGACGTCGACGCGGAGCGGCCGGCGCAATGACATTTCGCTGCCTTTGCCAACCATCACAGTACGTACATGTCGCATGTGTGTTAATGTGTCATCCATCCACGTATTGATGTGTAGCTTCTCCTCTGTTCCTGATCAGGCGATCAGCCTCGCTCCGTGTATATATATATATAGAGCAAGTCTGATACGACGTCGTCCATCGCGATTATATTTGGTCCGTACGTCCATCGTTCCCGGCAAACTCCGGCGCACTACAGTGCACCCGGCAGAGTCAGACGGCAGAGCAAGATGCTCTCGGCAGCCACCAGAGCCGCCGGCGTGGTGGCGCGCTCCCTCGTCGCGGCCGTCGTCGGGGCAGGTGCACACGCGCGCGCGGCCATACATCTTCACCACGTACTAATCTTATCTCTCCACCGCGCCAAAGTCTTACCGCGATTGCTTCGATTCACTGCGTGCGTGCAGCCGGCACGGTGATCGGCGCCATGGTGGGCCTCCTGAGGGGCTTCGTCGAGGAGAACGGCCTGCTGCAGGGCGCGCTGGTCGGCGCGGTCACCGGCGCGCTCGTCTCCGTGGAGCTCGCCGACTCGCTCCTCAGGATATGGACCTGCGACGACTGCCCCATGGACGCGCGGGTCAAACGAACGGTACCTACATTTTCAAAGTTCCCAAGAAAATCAGAGTAGTAATTTTTCTCGCCCATTCGCCGTCAACTGATCAAATTCTCCTTCTTTCTTGCAGCGGCTGGTGCTCCGGAGCTTCGCGGCCGGCCGCCTCCTGCGGGGCTCCGTGTTCCCGGCCATCAGCGGCGCGCTGGACGCGCAGATGGACGCGCTGCGGTACCAGGCGCACCACTACTCCGCCGGTGCCCGAGACGACCTCTTCCAGCCGAGCTCCGCGGTGATGGCCGCGCGGAAGGCCGCCGTCGAGAGCCTCCCGGCGACCACGCTCACCAAGGAGACAGCGACCGCGGGGCAGCAGACCACCTGCCCCATCTGCCTCCATGTCAGTCAGCATCCACACATTCGTCTCTGCTATCTCCATCGATCGATACACCGCACCTACTAATCGACTTCGACTGACGCATGCCTTCTTGTTTCCTCTGTCAGGAGTTCCAAGCGGGCGACAGCGCCAGGAGGCTGCCGGCCTGCCGCCACGTGTTCCACCTGGCGTGCATCGACAGCTGGCTCCTCTGGAAGCCCCAGTGCCCGATGTGCCGCCACGCCGTCTACTAGCAAGCTGCTACCGCCGGCGGTCGCCGGTCGCCGGTCTCACGAACGAACGACAGAGGATCGAGAAATGTGTTCGTTTTTTATTTGTACAGAAAGTTGCAGATGCTGAGGTGCGCGTTACTGGAATAGTTTTGATTGTGTAATGACAGTTCGGAAAAAATTTAGCAGCGATTAATTAGTGGTAACAGAGCCTGGGCCGACCGAGCTTTCTCGTGGGCTCCAGTTTCATTTTGCTTCGTCATATCCGCCAAGGATCGTGCTAGGCGAATGCTATTTATCGCTCAACGCGGGCGTTTATAGTCTCCGCTCATGCGGGCGCTCGCGTTGGGCCGGCCCAATTAGCGTTCTTCCTTTTTTCTGTTTCTTTTTTCTGTGTTTCTTTTTTTTATTATTTCCTGGTTTTTCTTTTCTATTTCTTTTGCTTTTCTCTGTTTTCTGAAAAAATTGCAGATGTGAATTTTTTTTAAATTGGAACACTTTTCGAATTTTAACACCTTTTGAATTAGAACAATTTTTAAAATTTGAACACTTTTAAGTATGAATAAATTCCGAATCTGAATATTTTTTTAATATGAACAGTTTTGGAATTTGAAAATTTTTAACAGCTGCGAAAACTGTTAAAATTCTAAAA
Organism: Avena longiglumis; assembly: GCA_030063025.1. Taxonomy (NCBI): domain Eukaryota; kingdom Viridiplantae; phylum Streptophyta; class Magnoliopsida; order Poales; family Poaceae; genus Avena; species Avena longiglumis. Next base: position 19,723,243 of record CP125975.1, read on the forward strand.
CTGTTTAAACTAGAAAACTGTTAAATTTGGAAAAACTAAAAATAACATCCTTATTTGTTTGGGCCGCTTTGGGGACGGCCCATGGGAAGAAAGCTGTGTGCGGAGCGATGGTTCGGCGCGCGTATAGCAGCTCCCATCGTGCTAGGCCTCCCGGCATCAAAACTTTTGATTTTGGGTTCAAGAACGGATGCGCTGTGGTAAGAGCATCTCCACGAGATCATTCCTAGATATCTTTTATTCGAATTGCAAAAAAAAAGGGCTTGAGTAGCGTCGGGAGAACGTTTCCAAGCTGCTTTTTTGTTTAATTTACATTCGGTGTTCTCGGTCCATTTCTGAGAAGCTGGAAACGCGCTGGAAACGCTGGATGAAGCCGTCCACCAATCCCTCTCTCCCATGTGTCCCCTCTCTCCCCATATCTCTTCCCATCGATTCCCCTTACCAACATTTATTATATTGTAGCATCAATTGTATAATTTTTTCTCGGTGGGTTAAAAACATTGCATCACTTCGAGAACAACAAAGTACAAAAACAAATGAGTTTTTAGCAAGAAAAATATACGAAACTAGCAACTGTTGTCATCCGTTGTAGCAACCTCATACACCTATGGTATCATCTCAGGCATCCCCTTGCACCATTAGCACGAGATCATGCGTCAGCGGTTCGTGGATGGTCAGGAGGGACACTCGCGTCTAGAGAGGTCAAGCCGAAGTCAACCCTTATCGTCCTCGACGCCAGCCTGCATGTAGGAGAGGGATGCAGACGGGAGAAGGAGCTATGCATGGCAGTGAAGGTAGGTGGCCGCGGTGGCCACGATGCGTGGCTTGGACAACAACATACATGTATGTTTACCGGAGAGCACATGAGGATAGAGGATGGGAAATGGGGAAAATATGTTGCTGAGAGGAGAAAGGGTTCGCAGGGCCCATCCACGATATGATGTCTTAGAGACGGACCTGTAGGACACGCTTTTGACGTGGGACCCGGACGGTGGTAGTCAGGGGACCTGGGGGAGTAGTATCATTTCCTTTTCCCAAAACATGCACGCCCACTTCCGCAGGGCCGACCCCATAGGGCGGGGCAAAGGGGCGCTCGCCCTGGGGCCCATGGTCTAGGGGCCCTGGCCCACTATTTATTTGTTTATCCATATTTGTTTAATGCTTTTAACATGCAACATTGTAGAATAATTTTAGAAAATATAATTTGTTGTCTAAAAAAAGAATATATATATATATATATATGGTTCAAGCTATGGCCTATCATGACTCTACCCTTACTCCTATTTCTCAAAAACAAACACTAACATTTGTGAATATGTTTTCTCGATGCCACATTTTTTTGTTGGTCTCTCAAGATGTGCATAACATCGGTCCTCGTATTCCTTTATAAGGTTGTGAATATTCATTAGTGAACACTAAGGACACAATCGCATGACTATATCATTTTGCAAGCAACTATCCTCTAATTCGCAACAATTCTACTCGTCCCCATCATATATGTTTGAAAGACTATTTCATCCCCTTCTTAATTTAGTGCCTAATATGTTTAGTCATCTACTTACTTTTTGCATAGGCATATGTACACAAACATCAATTGATAAAATAATTACCATGGTATATAGTTCGCTCAATCAATAGAAAATAAATGGTTTCGAATGTCTTCATCGAGATTTCAAAGATCATGAATCTATCAAATGCACCGATTATTTAATTTGTTATTGTATTATAGTAAAAAAGTTCTTATGGGATACTAATATTTATAAGTTTTTTGTGTGAACAAGTGGCGGAGCTTGACAGATATTTTTGAGACAGTCCAAGAGCGTCAATCATGATAAACTTTAAGTATCCTTTAAAATTTTAGCATAAATATTAAATATATCTCTAAATAAAAATTAAGTAGGGGGGCATTGCCCCCCTTAATCATAGGAAATCTCTGACACATTAAACAAGGGGCCATTGATTTCATGTTGCCCTGCACCTCCACTAATGTCGGCTTCGATGACGGTGGCCTAGAGCACCGAGGGTCAAGAGCACATGCATTCCAATCCAAGACTCTATTAAACACAAATCTTTTCGATTTTTCGTTGGACACACATAACAACTGCATGGATGGAATTAGTCACGTCCTGTTTAAATTCACTAAGCTAGAGCCAAGCAGTGCTCTCAAAAGTGGGAAAATTATCAACCTGGTTATTCGACTAATTTCTTGCGAAACCACAATAGCAATGGTTCAACATAACAACAAGTCACTACAAACATGCACTTAACAAGATCGACATGTTTGATCATCCGTAGTTTGTCTCTTACATATGTTATCTACATTGGGAATCTTACATTCTTATTACGGGAGACGAACCAAAGGAAGGAATGAATTTTTGGAGATACTTTCATTTTCTAAACCGCATGTGCATGAGTAGGCATAATTCCCATAAAATTGGTGACGACATACATGGAGTTAACAAGGAAGATGCCTTACCCGCAAAAAGAAAAAACAAGAAAGATGTCTTAATTTGATTTTCCAAATGATAACATCCTCAACCACACTAAGGTGCAGAGAACTATCGATCTGAAGGACCTCGTACTGTTAAAGCATGAGTTGCTGATCAAACACCCTAAAGGATTATTTTTTGGGACGGGCAGTTTTCTGTGATCTGAGACGCTCCTATGCATCCGTTATTTTTTTTTAGGAAGCAGCTCGGACTCCGTCCTGCTGCGCGCTTTATTAATCATCAACCATTATTATATCGTTCATCAGTTTTTTAAAATAAAGTTAGGGGATTCATCGACCCAATTACAAGAAATCTTAGTAGAAAAACAAGACCTAGCTAGTTCATGCGTAACTCCGTTTGCAAAAAATCTCCGTTTTTCCCTCAAACAATGCTGAAAAATAATAGTCCCAATTATAGATGCTTCGTCTATACAATCCGCCAAAATAGCTGAGAATTCACCCCACCATGCCTCTTCTCCGTTGCAAGCCTCAACAATCTCCATCGGATCCGATTCAACAATCACATTATTACATCCAAGACGATTTGCTAGAGCAAGACCTTCCCGCATAGCCACGGCTTCGGTTGCCGCCGGAGACAAAGCATTTTCGATATAAAGAGTAGACGCCGCTATAAATCGACCCTTGTGGTCACGAGCAACGGCTCCCGTAGATCCTGAAAAACTATCATAATGAAAAGAACCATCAACATTAATCTTTACTTGCCTCACATTTGGTTTAATCCACTTGACAAGTCCAGGAACAGGAACCGAAGCTGATTTACGTGCATTAGCTGCACAGACATGCGACATCTATAAATCGAAGGCACTGACGCGCCATGTGTATGTCTTCTTATTAGCCACCATAAATACCAACATCCGATAATGATCACCTCTTTCAGACCCAAGCTAGCAAAGCCTGGCATGTCGTCACTTTGTAAGGTTAGGAGCACCTCCATCACAAATGAGCCGGAGCGGTCCATAGTAGCTGGACCATCAACAATATATTTCAATCCCAAAGCTTCCCATAACTCACGAGCTGGTAGACACTTGAACAGAAGATGCAAAATATCCTCAGCATCCAGCGACACTGGTAGAAAAAGGCCCATGCATCCCGGTTGGTAAGGGCCATTAGTCCCGGTTGCCCAACCGGGACGGGGCAATCGGGACTAAAGCTCTAACCATTAGTCTCGGTTACCCCACCAACCGGGACAAATGGGGCACACGTGGCGGCATCAGAGCGCGAGGGGGGGGGGTGGAGCATACCGGGACTAATAACCTGCTGCCGCGGCAGAGATTTGGCCTATTTCTCTACCACGGCAGAGAATTCATTTTGGCATATTTTGTTGCCGCGGCAGCATTTTCGCCACTTTTTGTGCCGCGGCAGAGAATTCATTTAGGTTGTTTTATTGTTTATTTAGTGTTTTGCACTTATCAACGAAGGAACCTTATATTACACAAGATCATCATGACAACATTACATTCAATACACGGATCGAGTTCATGCACTAGATACAAAAGTTGCTATTCGATGCTACCGGCCAATTTCTTGAAAGTTGCTATTTTTACAATTCCTATTGTCTATACACAGCCGAGTAGTATTCCCCTTGTGTGTTTAGGACTTCTGCATTCAAGAATCCCGCCAATTCCTCCTAATTGCTCGTATGCGATCCTTTGGCAGAAGACCGGCCCGTAGACGTTCGATCTGATTTAAAAAAGGAGTCAGCCTATATGAATATGAAACTAAACACAATTTGATTGTAATTGAAAACTATAGAAATTGTTTACGTACGTGGAGTTGCTCTAAATTTCTGCCCTTCTCATCATCGTCTGCGAATGAACTCGCATACATAGTATCCACATAGATTGTTACCGTCCCTGCGTCGGGCACTTTACGAGAACGAGTTCAATCAAAATAATAATCAAGCATGATAATAATTGTATCAAAATAGAATCAAAGAGATGCGGATATAGCTAGTGGTGCTTACATCTAGTGGTTGAAATGTAAGCTCCTCTTTCCAAACACCCCTAGCCTTCTTGGTGAACCGTTTCCAAGCGTGAAAACGAATAAAATAAGTTATTAAGTACTTGATATCATAAAATTCACGAACATTGCCGATATAGTGTCGTAATGATTAGAATTACGCTGGAGAAGTATCTGCATGTCCTTCCACGTCTCAAGGGGTTTATGTTTCGAGTCCATGACTAGTACACGCCCTTTGTCAAGTTGAATGATTAACAGAATATAGTGGTACCTGCGAGTGCAGAACTAATCAATTATATACTTAACATCGAGTAAGCGAAATAGAAAGTGTATACAAGACAATAACACTCACTGGAAGTTGTAAGGAAATAGTATTTCCCTTTTGGTTTCTTGAAACCTTAACGCGTGTACTATATTATCCTCCGTATCCTGGGGGCTTATTTTGAGATTAGCTTCATCAACCCAATATGGGTCAATGAAGCCAATGTCATAGATTTGTCCTCTGCTGCATTCGAGAATCTTCATTCTACATATTACAGTATGATTATATACATGCAATAAACAAAATAATATAGCTAGAGACTAAATTAATTACAGAATTAGTACTTACAGACAATAGGCACTCATGATCGATTTGTCCAAGGCGTCTTGATTGAATAATTGAAATAGTTCATCAAATTCAATGGATATCATGTCATCCTTATCTTTCCCATGATGCTTTTTTGTAACCCTCAGCACTATCCGATTAGCCCGGCCCTTGTGGCATGCATGTACCGATTATGCAATCTTAGCATTTTGTTGGAAGATTGTTTACCTCCTCGAGTTTGACGAGAGGTTTTCCGTCTTGGTATTGGTATGCTACTTCACTCACGGGAAGAACTCTAACTGGGATAAATCTTGGCAATACTCATACCTTGAGCAGCGGCTTCTCCGTATTGCAACTACCTCTGGATCATCGCTCTTGACCCCATATTTGCTCGACCCCACATTGGTTTGAGAAATCACCTTGAGAGGCGCAAGTCTGTTTTGCTTGTTCTCCGAGCTGGCAACAGATTTCCGCTTGCATCAATCTTGCTCTTGAGGCTTTTGTGTCGCATGTGACTTGAGAATAGAACGCTCATAGTCCGATGACTTTGGCTCGGGTTGATGAAGATTCTTTAGCATTTTCAACACTTTGGCATTTTCTTCTTTGGTCTTTGGGAACTCGCTCTTCGGCCGCCTCAACAGCAGCTGTCGTTTCGCATCAACGATCGCCGATCTCCTCTTCAAGACAGTCATAAGCTCTCTTGGAAGGAACCTTTGGTACTTTTGGAAGAGGCTCTTGTTTACGTTCGGTGATCGCTGACGGCCTTGATGGCGCTTACGCTTTTTATCTGAGGCGCCGCGATGGCTCCATGGCGATGGCTGCACCGGAGATTGGTGGCGGCGGGCGGGTGAGGCGACGGCGGCTGCCGGCGACCTCGGAGACGGGTGAGGCGGCGGCGAAGATGGCCTTGGCGTGTGATTTGAAGCACGATACAATCCTTCGCCATAGAATGGTGACATTTTTGCGTCACCCAAAGTACCACATCCCTTCACCAAGAGGGTAGTGAAGATCCAAAACCTCAAAGGTGGGCATGATTTCATCCACGCCCAACAGCGTAGCCCTCTGGAACCGGACGACGTGGTAAGTTGGTGTGGGTCCAATTGGTAAGGCATAGCCGCCACCTTCATTGATATGTTCACAACTTTGACATGTAGCTCGCAGTGTGTCATCTACGTGATATCATCCTGGGTAGCCAACAGAGCCATCTTCGTGATTGCATCATCGGCATCGCCATTGTCATCACCGGGACCTCGGTGGAAGCCACTGCTTTTCGATTATTCGATAGGCGGTAGCATCGAATGCGGTGTCTTCTTGAGATGGGCGGTAGTACTTTGCTCTTTAAGTGTGTTAATTTCATCTTGTTGTTGCTTTAATCGTTCTTCAATTAAACGCATTCGCTCTTTCGACTTTCGCTTCAACTACCGCCTGTCCTTTCTCCTCTGGCGGCTTCTATCGGATATTTCTTCCTCTCTTGAAACCCGATCGTCCATGATTGGGAGCCTCTTGTGCCTCGTGTTTCGTCCATCATGTTCCCTATTTCCAAGGGCGAGTGTGAGCTCATCATTCTCTATATCGGAATGAAGTCCCCATCTTTTGACCTTCTTGCTTTTCGATCCTCTCGATTGGCAAGGGGTCTTCTTTATGTCGTATGTTATATATACACCTCCTTCCGAGTCCAACGTGCCCCCATGCCCGTAAAACCAATTCCTTGCACGTTCTACCCAATAAATACGTCTCTGGGGTGATATTTTTATCACGCAGTTCCTGCTCAAGTTTCTCCCACTTAGGAATGCCAACCACAGAGCCACCTTGCCCCATAGTATGGTGATACTTCTTCTTAGCGATTCATTATTCGTTTGGACATTTTCTTAGCTTTTTCGATTTCTTGTATTCCACAAACTCATCCCGAATGGTTTTATCTTCTCAAACTGAATATTCTTGAAATCGAGTCTTCTTTTCACGACATAGTCAAGGTGCAATCTTTTCTTCAGTTGGTGAAACACTGGGCCATCTTCTTCAAAGCCCACTCCACGACCTTAGCCTCCATGACTCTCCCATGGTGTAAGGCGTCCTCAACTGGATCCTCCGCATTTGGATCCAGCTCTATCTTCTAGTTTGAAATTAACCATGAGCCTCTTCCACAAAAATCTTTGGCGTGGTTAGGGACAAATAAACATGTTCCTCTTCATCCGCATTAGCAGGCCTATTCCAATTTCTAATGGTGATCGGGATTAAGTCCCTAACGATTACTCGCATTGTGCCACAAATTTGGTTGCGACAACTTCGGAGCTGTCAGATGCCGTCTTCATGACATCTTCGATCTGAACCTCTCATGGTCTTGCAACTTTTGGTTGGGCCTCGTCGCTTTTCGAGATTCCTTCGATCCGGAGGGCTAAAAGAAGAAAGATCGTTGTTACTATTTCTATATAGATAGCGAGATGATTAATTAATGAATTGATTTATATTACATGCACCTCACGAGAGCGTCTTCTCGATTACACAAGGCATCGCCTTCTCTCCTCATGGAAGGCAACACCTTCAACCTCAAACAAGTTGTCTACTCCGGTAAAGAGGATCACCCTCACGGAGTTATTCGTAAACGTTGATACGTCTAAATTATCTTCCCACGGATCACACCTTGGATCAACTCTTCCTTTTCTTCGTCTCGTGTGGGTCCATATTTTACGCATAGGTGGAAAACGAATAAGTCAAAGCGGCTAAAGGAGAAAGTTAAATGCGGTGTTGAGAGATATAAACCCTAATTGAGAAACCCTAATATATACATACACAATAATAAAAATGAAGAGAAGGAAACCGTGTAGTAGATAGGCACATCGTCGAACCCACATGCACCTAAGTTGCTTGAAAATGTGAATCGGTGCAGGGCTACCCACAGGATCGACCGGTGGGGCGAAGACCAATAATACCAAACTAATTAATAAACCTAATAATACCTAACTAATAATAAACCTAATAATCCAAACACCAAAAAGAAAGGGAAACAATCAACACATGGCATCGATGCAATGCTCAAGCAAGTATGATGATATGACAAGTTAATTTGCATTGGAATGTAACCCTAAGAAATGCTCGACGATTTAATCGGGGTTCAGGGGTGAAAACCTAACTCGGAGAAACTCGGAACACATGAGAGGGGTGGATTTGTTCTTCTAATTAAACTTGTAATTTAAGTTGTTGAACAATGCATGATTATAGCTTAGATAGCTAGGTTTCATTTTTCTGAACATTTTGATATATTATTCATATTTTTATGACTTATAGATTAAAAGTTATTGAATTTATAAGATTATAATTATTTCTGAAATTATTAAAAGTTGGTTAAACTTTTTACACCGTAGGCAAACCTACCCACAGTGACTGACAGAGGGGCCCGGAGCCACCTCAGCAGCCACACAAGCAAAAGTGGTTCAGGGGGGCATTTTTCACTCGAGTGGGCTAGCCAGGAGCCGACACATGGGCCAGAGGCCACATAGGAAAGCCATGCAGGCAAAGTGGCTCCCTGGCTGGGTCGCGCTGATGCACGGGTGACGTCACGCCAGCGGTGGCTTGCAGGACGGTGATCGGGAACGGTGTTAGTGGGCGATCTAGGGCGCGTGCGTGCGCGCGTTAGAGAGAGGAGGTTGAGGCGAGCCAAAGAGTAGCGGCGCCGCCTCCAAAATGTCACCGGAGAGCACGGCAGCGGTGGCGGTGGTGGCGGTGGTCGACGGGAGGATGAACCAGCGAGAGGAGGCGAGAGAGGTCCACGAGGACCAGCAGCATACCAGTGTGCGGTGGTGGTGTCGGGGAGGCGAGGTCGAGCCGACGAATCGGCGGTGATCGTCGGCTCGAGGGTCGTGGCGGCGATTGGGAGCGGGCCGATTCCTTCAGGAGAAGCCTCGGAGGCGAAGCTTCCTGCACGCTTGGGCGGGCGAGGGCGTGCGGCGGCGGGGCATCTGGCGTCGTCTGCGCGAGAAGAAGAGGAGGAGAGATGGAAGAAGAAGAGGAGGCACCGGTTATAACCAAAGGACCTTTAGTCGGTTGGTGGCTCCAACGGGACTAAAGGTTATACGTTCCGGTTGGAGCCACCAACCGGGACCTATACTCCAATATTTTCAGCAGACCAAGGGTTGGCGCGCAGGGGGTCTTTAGTCCCGGTTGGTGGCTCCAACCGGGACATATTCCCCTGTTTTCAAAAAATTTCAGGTATTTTCTCTCTGTTCCCGCCTTATTTTTTATTTTGGGGTTTAAATTTGTATTGTTTTTTAAATGATAATTAATTTGGAATTTAGAAAAACTTTAAACATAAAAAGTGTTTGGATTTGAATAAATAATTCAAAACCATTTTCTATTTTAAAAAATAATTAATGTAACCATTTAAAATATGAACCATTTACAATTAAAAATGAATTAACTTATATTTTTTTAATATCAATTTGGAATATAGAAAAACTTTAAACATAAGAAGTGTATGGATTTGAATAAATAATTCAAAAACATATTCTATTTTTAAAAAATAATTAATGTAACCTTTTAAAATGAATTAACTTATATTTTTGAATATTAATTTGGAATTTAGAAAAAATTTAAACATAAAAAGTGTTTGGATTTAAATAAATAATTCAAAACCATTTTACATTTTAAAAATAATTAATGTAACCATTTAAAATATGAACCATTTACAATTAAAATGAATTAACTTATATTTTTTAAATATCAATTTGGAATTTAGAAAAACTTTAAACATAAGAAGTGTATGGATTTGAATAAATAATTCAAAACATATTCTATTTTTAAAAATAATTAATGTAGCCTTTTAAAATGCATTAACTTATATTTTTGAATATTAATTTGGAATTTAGAAAAATTTTAAACATAAAAAGTGTTTGGATTTAAATAAATAATTCAAAAACATTTTCATTTTAAAAATAATTAATGTAACCATTTAAAATATGAACCATTTACAATTAAAAATGAATTAACTTATATATTTTAATATTAATTTGGAATTTAGAAAAACTTTAAACATAAAAAGTGTTTGGATTTAAATAAATAATTCAAAACCATTTTCTCTCGCAACATTGTTCTCCATACCAATGTCCACACACATGCATAATATGGGCACAACATCACAAACTATGCCGTGATTCAAGACATAACATCGGTCATTTGGACCGAAAGCCATGAAACCTCGAACATGATAGGTCATTTTGTGAAGGTTTTTGAAACATGATCAATATACCAAGTCGGTATTTTCCTTTCAACTATGTAACATAATATGACACCACACGAAGGATTTTCATTGTTCGGATTTTTTGAATTTATTATGCCGTTTTGAATTATCTGAATTTCTAACTATGGTCGAACGGTGTGCATGAAGATAGGGGACGAGCATCGTTAGAACTTGCATTGGATCTCTGAAGAAACCACATATTGCGAGTCTAAAATGATTTTTTCAAAAATCACAGGCGATAGATCATGTACTGTAGTACAAACGGACCCACTTCCTACCGATTCGGTAGACATTTGTCCTTTTTACCCGGGATGGACGAAAAGGTTTGAGATGTACCGGTTGGGAGATAGTCCATGTAAGGTGGTCTAGTATTTTAGGAAAATAGGACGGTAGCATTCTGAAACGGCATTTTGGTGGTTACTTCACAAAACGACCCGTTTTTTGCGCTCGGAAAATGGAAAAGGGCTTTTCCGTGCGACAAAAAGGAAAACTTCCTCCTGCAACATTGTTCTCCATACCAATGTCCACACACATGCATAATATGGGTACAACATCACAAACTATGCCGTGATTCAGCACATAACATCGGTCATTTGGCCGAAAGCCATAAAACCTCGAACATGATAGGTCATTTTGTGAAGGTTTTTTTGAAACATGATCAATATACCAAGTCTTGTATTTTTCCTTTCAACTATGTAACATAATATGACACCACGCGAAGGATTTTCATTGTTCGGATTTTTTTTGAATTTATTATGCCCGTTTTCAATTATCTGAATTTCTAACTATGGTCGAACCGGTGTGCATGAAGATAGGGGACGAGCATCGTTAGAACTTGCATTGGATCTCTGAAGAAACCACATATTGCGAGTCTAAAAATGATTTTTTCACAAAATAACGGGCGATAGATCATGTACCTGTAGTATAAACCGGACCCACTTCCTGCCGATTCGGCAGACATTTGTCCTTTTTACCCGGGATGGACGAAAAGGTTTGAGATGTACCGGTTGGGAGATAGTCCATGTAAGGTGGTCTGGTATTTTAGGAAAATAGGACGGTAGCATTCTGAAACGGCATTTTGGTGGTTACTTCACAAAACGACCCGTTTTTTGCGCTCGGAAAATGGAAAAGGGCGTTTCCGTGCGACAAAAAGGAAAACTTCCTCCTGCAACATTATTCTCCATACCAATGTCCACACACATGCATAATATGGGCACAACATTACAAACTATGCCGTGATTCAACACATAACATCGGTCATTTGGACCGAAAGCCATGAAACCTCGAACATGATAGGTCATTTTGTGAAGGTTTTTTTTCGAAACATGATCAATATACCAAGTCTTGTATTTTTCCTTTCAACTATGTAACATAATATGACACCACGCGAAGGATTTTCATTGTTCGGATTTTTTTTGAATTTATTATGCCTGTTTTGAATTATCTGAATTTCTAACTATGGTCGAACCGGTGTGCATGAAGATAGGGGACGAGCATCGTTATAACTTGCATTGGATCTTTGAAGAAACCACATATTGCGAGTCTAAAAATGATTTTTTCAAAAAATCACGGGCGATAGATCATGTACCTGTAGTACAAACCGGACCCACTTCCTGCCGATTCGGCAGACATTTGTCCTTTTTTACCGGGATGGACGAAAAGGTTTGAGATTTACCGGTTGGGAGATAGTCCATGTAAGGTGGTCTAGTATTTTAGGAAAATAGGACGGTAGCATTCTGAAACGGCATTTTGGTGGTTACTTCACAAAACGAGTTTTTTGCGCTCGGAAAATGGAAAAGGGCTTTTCCGTGCGACAAAAAGGAAAACTTCCTCCTGCAACATTGTTCTCCATACCAATGTCCATACACATGCATAATATGGGCACAACATCACAAACTATGCCGTAATTCAGCACATAACATCAGTCATTTGGACCGAAAGCCATGAAACCTCGAACATGATAGGTCATTTTGTGAAGGTTTTTTCGAAACATGATCAATATACCAAGTCTTGTATTTTTCCTTTCAACTATGTAACATCATATGACACCACGCGAAGGATTTTCATTGTTCGGATTTTTTTTGAATTTATTATGCCCGTTTTGAATTATCTGAATTTCTAACTATGGTCGAACCGGTGTGCATGAAGATAGGGGACGAGCATCGTTAGAACTTGCATTGGATCTCTGAAGAAACCACATATTGCGAGTCTAAAATGATTTTTCAAAAATCACAGGCGATAGATCATGTACTGTAGTACAAACCGGACCCACTTCCTGGATTCTACAGACATTTGTCCTTTTACCGGGATGGACGAAAAGGTTTGATATGTACCGGTTGGGAGATAGTCCATGTAAGGTGGTCTAGTATTTTAGGAAAATGGGACGGTAGCATTGTGAAACGGCATTTTGGTGGTTACTTCACAAAGCGACCCGTTTTTGCGCTCGAAAATGGAAAAGGGCTTTCCGTGCGACAAAAGGAAAACTTCCTCTGCAACATTGTTCTCCATACCAATGTACACACACATGCATAATATGGGCACAACATCACAAACTATGCCGTGATTCACACATAACATCGGTCATTTGGACCGAAAAGCCATGAAACCTCGAACATGATAGGTCATTTTGTGAAGGTTTTTTCAAACATGATCATTGTTCAAGACATTTAGTCCGGATGTAGTCACAAACCGGGACTAAAAATATTTTCCGCCATTTCCACCTCTTCCCGCAAAGTTTTCCGCCCTTTCCTTTCTACTAGAGCTTTTAGTCCGGATGTAGTCACTAACCGACTAAAGATATTTCCGCCATTTCCCAAAGCTTCACGCCAAGTTTTCCGCCTTTCCTCTATATTTAGGGTGATCGTGTCATGGCTATCCACACATCCACACCTTCCTCTCTTAGAACAATGGACAACGCCATCTTGGGCCATTCGACCCTCGGACCGAGGCGTAGACGCCCAACTACCCTTGTCCATCGGGTACCGGCCGCCTGGTGGATCTCGAGCGCCGAGGGTTCCTATCCTCCTGCCCTCAAGGTTCCGACGCCAGCGCCATCACAAACCACTTCTACCACGAGCTCACGCCGAGCGGATGGATCCAGTGGGATCCCGACATCTACGACACCTGGAATTCCTTCTTCGCTAATAGGCGGGAAAGGGAGCTCGCCGGGTATGAGGGTGATGGCCCGCCCCCGGTGAACCACAACAAAGTCGGCCGTCGTCTGTGGTGGGCGAACCATACTATCATCAGAGTGATGCGCTACATCACCGGGGGAGACCATCCTCGCCTACGGTGCCCACGAGTCCACCCGCCACAGGCCCCACATCGTCCGGCAGTAGCATCGCCTTCCAGAGACCCTCTCCCACCCGCCGTGAGTCCGAGGCTGGAATGGCCTCGGTATATGCCATGGATGGGCCGAGGATCCCGGAGTGGCGGTGACGGCGATGGCGATGATGATGACGACGATGAAGACCTCAAGCTGGTACTATAGGACTAGGCATGATTATGACTAAAGGGGCTTTAGGCTGAGTGTTAGCTAGTCCCGGTTTGTCCCGGTTTTAATATTAATAAATGTCTTAAGTGTTACCTAATAAATAGAGGGAAATGCCTATATAAAGAGAGGGTTTATATTTAGTCGGTTGGAGAAACCAACCGCGATCAAGGGATTATGCAGTGGGCCAGCAACACTAATAATAGGGGTGAGTGTCGACATTATGTCGTGCGGCTATACCTTGTCCCGGATGGTGTCACCAACCGACTAAAGATGAATTTTAGTCCGGTTGGAGACACCAACCGACTGATGAGTCAAGACTAATAATAGGTGAGTGTCGACATTATGTCGTGAGTGTCGACATTATGCCGATGCTTGTACTATAAATATGCATCCTTGTGAGTCCATCCTCCAGCCAGTTTGAGGCATCTCCAAGATGGTTTTAGAGAGCAGGACACCACTACGGCCAGTGTGGAGATGCGACGGAGCCGGGCCTCCTCGGCATCTCCGAGAAATCGGTCATAGAGACACTCCTAATATGTGAAATTAGTTAGCTCCGAGGCGTATTGATCTAGTTAGTGAAGTTACAAGCTGCAAGATGGTTTTCGAGAGCGGACACCATCGCGGCGTTTCGAGGAGATGCCGACGAGCCCGGTCCTCGGCATCTCCGAGAAACTAGTCATAGAGGCACTCCTAATATGTGAAATTAGTTAGCCCGAGGCGTATTGATCTAGTTAGTGAAGTTACAAGCTGCAAGATGGTTTTCGAGAGCAGGGACACCACTGACCAGTTTGTGGAGATGCCGACGAGCCCATTCCTCCGCATCTCAAGAAACTGGTCATAGAGGCACTCCGGTCCAGCCACAAACGGGACTAACACTCAAGACATTTATTAATATTAAAACCGAGACTACAAAACCGACTAAAGGCCACAAACATGAAAGATATCCTTCGGTCAAGCCACAAACCGCGAAAGACATGAACTAGAGTTACATAATATGAGCATGAACTTCTTGGCATATGTCATTCCTTATGACCGCTTGACGTAACCATGGAGCATCTTCTTTACTTAACGGAATGCTTGGGTGGGTTTTCACCGTGAAGGCGGAATTTCATCAAACTTATTATAATCTTCGACATATGTCTCTTTGTCCTCGATTCCCACGATGTTTCTTTTCCCCGAAAGAACTATGTGACGCTTTGGCTCATCATATGATGTATTTGTTTGCATATTTTTCTTTTTTTTCGATCCGAGGACATGTCCTTCACATAGAAAACCCGAGACACATCATTGGCTAGACGAATGGTTCATCTCTATAACCAAGATTGTTGAGATCCACGTTGTCATTCCGCATAACCGGGTCTATCTTTACCCCTTCCCCATTCAGGTTGACCCATTTGCGGTAAATAAAGGGACCTTAAAAGAGACTCCATAGTCTAGTTCCCATATCTCCTCTATGTAACCATAATATGTGTCCTTTTGTCCATTCTCGTCTATTGCATCAAAGCGGACACCACTATTTTGGTTGGTGCTCTTTTATCTTGGGCGATCGTGTAGAATGTATTCCCATTTATTTCGCACTTTGGAAATTCAATACAAGAGAAGATGGTGACGCCAACAAGTATAGTGATCTCCAACAGTGGTGTCATTCAAGAGATGTGTTCGCATCCAACCACCGAAAGACTTCATGTGTTCATCTGTAATCCATGATTCAGCTTCCCGGTTTTGAGCGCATAATTCTTGTGTTCCTCGATATACGGAGCTGCCAAGGTGGAATTATGTAGAAGCTGTAGTGTGCTTTAGTGAAAGAATCCCGTCCCTACATATCATTGCTTTCTTTCCAGTGCCTTTTTCCACTTAGTCTTCCCTCATGCCATGAGTCGAAACACCAATCGGCTTAAGGTAGAATAAAGTCAACACAAAACTCAATGACCTCCTCTGCTCCATATCCCTTGGAGATGCTTCCTTATGGTCTAGCACGTTATGAACATATTTCTTTAAGACTCCCATGAACCTCTCAAAGGGAACATATTGTGCAGAAATACGGGACCGAGAATGGCAATCTCTTCCACTAGATGAACCAGAGATGTCATAATATTGAAGAAGGATGGTGGGAACACCAATTCAAAACTAACAAGACATTGTACCACATCCTTCAGAACCTTGGTAATATCTGGATTGATTACCTTCGAGATATTGCATTGAGGAATGCACACAGCTTCACAATGGGTACTCGAACATTTTCCAGAGAAGCCCCTCAATGCAATCGAAGCAATCGCATCATCATCACGTGAGTCATGAGACTTCAGGTTTTGGAACTTTTCTCGCCATATTTATTATCCCTTTATAATAGATGAGAAGCCCGATGGCACCTTGATACCAGAAAGGACTTCAAAAAGATTTCCTTCTCGCTTTGGTAAGAGCATAGGGCACGACTTAAGTGACGCCTTTATCCGCCTCTTGTTATCTGTATGCATGTTCTTTGGGTCTTTCATAATTTGTAGGTCCTCCTGCTTGTGTGTATCTTTTGTCTTCCCATACACGCCTAGGAATCCTAGCAGGTTCACGCAGAGATTCTTCGTCACGTGCATCACGTCGATTGAAGAGCGGACACGCAAGACTTTCCAATATGGCAGCTCCCAAAATATAGATTTCTTCTTCCACATGGGTGCGTGTCCTGTAGCGACGTCGTTCGGAACTGATTGACCATGGGACCCTTTCCAAAGATTACTTCTATGTCCTTGACCATACCAAATACATCATCACCAGCAGGGAGTTCAGGCTTCTTCCGGTGATCTGCCTCACCTTTGAAATGCTTGCCTTTCTTTCTTACGGGATGATTGGTCGGAAGAAATCGTCGATTCGCCAGGTACACAACCTTCTTGCATTTATGCAAATATGTGTAGGGGTTCATAGCATGGAAAACAAAAAATTTCTATCACATACAAACAAACAAGCCAAGATCTATCTACTAGATTGTAGCAACGAGTCGATGGAATAACTTACCCTCAAAGATTCCAAAGCGGTTAACGAGAGCAGATTCTCGTGGGTGATGTAGTCGTACTCTTTCCGATCTCAAGATCGCGTAGACGATCCTTCCGCGCCACGTTCCTAAGCGCCCTCATGATCGGTCACACGTTGCATCGACGAAGACCTTCCTCTCCCTTGTTCCAAAGAAAATGAGGTTGTAGCACTCTCCTCGCGATTCGGCAAGACCTGGCGTGTGGTACCTAAGTAGAGGGAGATCCGCAGGCTTCGCCTTAAGACGAGCGAGTATGGTGGAGTATGAGAGAGCTATTAGTGGTCTAGGGTTTAGACACACCAATTAGAAGGCTCTAAACCAAGGCTAGTGCAATTAGAAGCTCTAAACCAAAACGGCTCTAAACCGGAGATTAGAGGATAGGAACTTGTGTGTCTAGAGGAGGAGGCCCCGCCTCCTTTTATAGGTGGGAGGCGGCCAAGGGAGGAGTCCTCCCAAGTCGGCCTTGGTGGCGCTTGGCTTGGAGAGGAGGACTCTCAACCAAGTCGGTTTTGCCTCCTCTTGCTTGTTTCCCAGTTTCTGTTTTTAGCCGTTTGACTTTCAAACGCCATTTGACTTTTCTGCTTTTAGGATTCAATTTAATCCTTTATTTGGAAACAAGAACACTTAGTACATGATGCAATCATTCCAATATGTAATGACACATTCATGTACCCTTCCCCGGAGTGCCGACATTCCGTAACCTTCTAGAACATTCCCGATGAAAACACCTAATCATTTCCGAACTCAAACGGACTTTCCTTATATGAATCTTATTCTCCGGACCATTCCGGATCACCTCGTGATATCCCGGATCCCATCCGAGACTCCGAACAACATTCGGTCTCTTTCTCATAATACCATAACTACTCAAACAACGTCGAATCCTTAAGTGTGTCTCCCTACGGTTCGTGAATTATGCGGACATGATCGAGACACTTCTCCGAACAATAACCAATAGAGGAATCTGGAAATTCATATGGCTCCCACATATTTCTACGATTACTTTGCGATCGAATGAACCACTTACATACGACACCAATTTCCCTTTGTCTCACGATAGTTTACTTATCCGAGGTTTGTAGGGGTTCGTAGCATGGAAAACAAAATTTTCTATCGCATACAAACAAACAAGCCAAGATCTATCTACTAGATTGTAGCAACGAGTCGTTTGGAATAACTTACCCTCGAAGATTCCAAAGCGGTTAACGAGAGCAGATTCTCGTGGGTGATGTAGTCGTACACTTCCGATCTCAAGATCGTGAGAGACGATCCTTCGGGCGCCACGCTCGCAGCGCTCAATGATCGGTCACACGTTCGACTGATTAAGACCTTCCTCTCCTTGTTCCAGGCAGCGGAGGTTGTAGCACTCTCGCGATTCGCAAAGACAATGGCGTGGTACCTAAGTAGAGGAGATCCCAGGCTTCGCCTTAAGCCAGTGCAGTATGGTGGAGCCCATGAGAGAGCCTATTAGTGGTCTAGTAATTAGACACACAAATTAGAAGGCTCTAAACCAATTAGAAGGCTCTAAACCGCAGGCTAAAGCAATTAGAAGCTCTAAACCCAACCGGCTCTAAACCGGAGGTAGAAGACAGAACTTGTGTGTCTCTAGGAGGAGCCCCGCCCTTTTTATGGGAGGGTCTTGGCGCGCCAGGAGGAGGAGTCCTCCCCAACTCGGCCTAGGGCTGGCGCCTGAGGAGTCCAACTCCTCCTCCGTTGGTTCCAACTCCTCTTGCTTGTTTCCCACAGCTTGTTTTGGCGCTTGACTTTCAAACCGGACATTTGACTTTTCTGTTTTAGGATTCAATTTAATCCTTTATTTGGGACAGCAAGAACACTTAGTACATGATGCAATCATTCCAATAAGTAATGACACATTCATGTACCCTCCCCGGAGTCTTGGGACAATCCGAACCTTCTAGAACATTCCCGATGAAAACACCTAATCATTCCCGAACTCAAACGGACTTTCCTTATATGAATCTTATTCTGGACCATTCCGGATCACCTCGTGATATCCCGGATCCCATCCGAGACTCGAACAACATTCGGTCTCTTTCTCATAATACCATAACTACTCAAACAACGTCGAATCCTTAAGTGTGTCTCCTACGGTTCGTGAATTATGCGGACATGATCGAGACACTTCTCGAACAATAAACAATAGAGGAACTGGAAATTCATATGGCTCCCACATATTTCTACGATTACTTTGCGATCGAATGAACCACTTACATACGATACCAATTTCCCTTTGTCTCACGATATGTTACTTATCCGAGGTTATGATCGCTGGTATCTCCGCATACCTAGTTCAACCTCGTTCTTGATAAGCACTCTTTTCTCCTCGTGATATGTGATCCCTTGTGAGCTACCACATGCTTGCAAGCTAATTGGATGACATTACACCGAGAGGGCCTGAGTATATCTATCTGTCATGTGGATGGACAAATCCCACTCTTGATCCATGTGTTTCAACCAATACTTTCCGAACACTTAATGCCACCTTTATAGCCACCCGATACGGTGGTGTTTGATGTCATCAAAGCATCCATCCGTAAAGGTGATATGCATGATCTCATGGTCGAAGGAATTAGGTTACTATGTATCGTAAAGCATATAGCAATTGAACTATTGAAATGACTTGATCTTTATGCTACGCTTATCTATAGGAGTATGTCCACCATATCATTCTGCTAATGATATGATCCTTTTGTGAATAACATGTCTGTGTTCATGATGATGGAACCAGGATCAGATATGAACCAACAAGCTAGTTTAACAAGAGGCTATACTAGGGACTCTTATTTTAGTTTACAAATCACACAAGTATTAATGTTTTCGGTTAATACAATTTTAGCATGGTATGTAAACATTTATCATAAGTGTGAAGATATGATAATAACCACTTTATTATTGCCTCTTGGGCATATCTCCAACAGTCTCCCTCTTGCACTAGATGCAAGAAGCTAGTTTCGAACCTTTGTGTATATAACACCTATGGCTTTCCAGGTTGTATGTACACGATTGCTAGTGGTCAATCGATCTCGGATCCGACACTTCCAGTCCGTGTGTAATTGCATGTCTTTGCGTCTTCACGCATCACTCATTCTCTAATGAGATGGCTTTGTATAAATTTGGTCTTTCAGTGTGACCTTTAGTTCTTTGGGGTTAAAACATGTTGATAATATTGTCGCACAATATATCTTCATAGTATTATCCCTCTGTGAACTACACCTAGTTTGATAACAAACTACTTGACACAAATGCCCTCTTTTGTCGCTATAATAGCAGTCATACTTAGCCTTTTGTTGTAGTATCTCACAATGTCTTAACTTTGGAACTCATCCAAATCCATTATGGAACTTACTTTCCATTATATTGTGCCACCCTTAGTTTAGATTGAGATAAACTTAATTTGTACTTTGTGACAAAACTAGTATCAATGTAGTACTTTTACAATGAACTAACCATCTATTTGTCACTTCTACAAATAATATACTCTTAGTTCTTCCAAAAGATCATAAGAATATCCTTACTATTGTCCAATGATCATCTTACGAATCATTCTGGTATATGCTCACAACATTTAGAGCATAGGACATATCTGGATTTGTACATATCACAGCATGATTGATACTCTTTGTGATTTCATACATCAAGTATCAATCTATACTTGAATCTATGTTTCACTTTACCAAATGTCAATACACTTGAATATATCATCAACATTTGAACTCTTTCAATCCTTTCTGTGCGACAAGAACTTTTCTTGTAGTTTCTATATTGAACTCATTCAATATCTCGTCTATGTACTTCTGGCACAACCATATTAGCGTCAATTGATGCCAAATATTTGGGTTTTGCCTGAGTCTTTCATCGGGATGAAATTCTTAATATGTGTTAATAAAAGATATATTATTTCCAATCAACAATATGTCTTCCACATAATTTATTAGAAACATGTCTTAGCGCTCCCACTTAATTTCTTGCAAATGCAAGCATCTTCATCGTCTCTGATGAACTTTTAAACTCCTTTAACAGTTTCATCACAGTGAAGATTCCAACTCCGCGATGCTCACTTTAACCATTAAAGTTTTGCACATGCTTTTAGCATCCTTTTGAATTAACAAAACCCTATGGACCATGTTATGCACATGTCCTAGGTAACGATTCTATTAGAAGAACTTGTTTTGTTTTATTCAACTACCATATAACAAATTATATGTAGTGGTTGCTACATTAATCCGTCTAGACTAAATATCGCTATGAAAGATCAGATCTTGTCATAGTCAACCTTTGAACATTGTTGTGAACTCTTTCCCAACATGTCAACTATTTCATAGATGTAAAACATCTATGTCTATTTCTTTATAGATCCAGACACAACTGTAAGGTCTTATACCTTTCTCGAGGGTCCTTCAAGTTCAAAACTTGATTTTCTCGTGTATGGAACTATCACGGATTTTATGGCTTCAAGCCATTTGACGGAGTCAGGGCCCATCATCGCTTCTTTGCATGTAGTCGGTTCATTATTCTCAAATAATGATTTAACCCTCAAATCTTGGTATTTGATTGTTTACCCGATCTACTTGTTTCAAATAGGAACTTAGATCTCCGTGACCACAACCTTTGAGGCACGTGAGCCATGAGCATTGTTGCTGCCTCCGAAACACTTTTCGGCGCTGCACAACTCTGTACATATAGCTAAGGTTCTTTTAACCTTATCAAAGTTCTATTGTCCTCCCACTTAACTTTTCACGAAAAATTCCTTCTCAAAGAAACTTGACGTTCTAAGCAACAAACACTTTTGTCTCCGGTGTTATGGAGGAATACTTAACAGTTATTCAAAATAACATACAAAGATAGGTTCATCCGACTTTGGTTGCAAACATCTTTCTTATGCAAAGCATACCAATGTTTAAGAAAGGACAACTTGGGTTTTATCCCAAACCATAACTTTATATGGTGTCATTTCAACGGATTATGATGGAGCTCTTTTCAGTGGAAAAACGGTAATCTCTAAAGCTTTTAATCTTTAAAATACAAAAGCAGTTTTATGAATTATACCTTTGATCTTACCATGTCAAACAAGGTTTAATTACATATCTCGAACGCTCCATACTCTTATGGTGTTTCGGGAAAATGCAAATCCACGGAACGATTCCTTAAATCTTAGGTATTATGCTAAACTCTGTAACTCAAATATCTTCCTTTATGATCTTTATCATAAACTGTTTATATTCTTGTTACAATGATTTTGCACTTCATCTTGAAAGTCTTTTGAACTCTTCAAATATTTCACACTTCATCCTTATTAAGTAAATATTCATATATTCACTCAAATTTTCGGAGAAAGCACATGAAGTTGAAATCCATCGCTCTTGACTATACATAACGGACTTCATACAACAATATGTACAAGTTCCAATAAGCTAGTCTATCGTTCCCTTTTGGCCTATGAACGAAGTTTTAATTATCTCTAGGAAAGTTTCACAAGCGTCATTTGATCAAAATCAAATAGACTCCAAAATTCCATCCATATGGATTTTCTTCATGTTTTCTTTCCAATATAATTTAAACGGCGATGTCACTTCCTAAGTGATCTTTTAATCATTTTGTCTTTTGACATTTTTAGCACTAGTTTTATGGATGTGATTTCTCCAACGAGATTTGCGAATCATCCATCTTTTATGGATTGCGGCAATTATTTGAACAACCCATTTGTTCTCATAATACCTGATAAAACAAATCTTGAAGGCAAGCTTTGATGTTTTAACGAGCAACACAATAACCCTTTATTTGTTCTCGATGAACATCATCACATATTCTTTTGCTAATTACTTAGGCCACTGTAGTTCATGAATTCTGTTGTTTCGTATGACGATTCATACCAACAAATTCAGTATTAAATACTTAAGAACCACATTGTTTAATAAGCAAAGAATATAGCCATAACATGTATATCATCTATATACTTAAGCTGAACAATTCTAGTCTTTTCCTTTCTGCCATATATTTATGAGATTCTCTTCAAGATTTTCCTTTTCTGTTTGAAAGAATCTATCAACATCAATAGTGGAGTCATACATATGACATATAGTCCAAAGCGTGTATAATTAAATACCAATGTCTTTGGACTTGCACTTTGAAGTAGATCACCATCATCAAATATTTGGTGTTCTTTCAAATTCCTTTCTTTAGTAATCTCTTGGTGTAGTAAACATTTTACCTACATCAAATATTCACCTTTATCATGGAATCGTCCATTATCAAGCTACTGTTAGCTTATAACGATGAATTATGAGTATAATGTTGTTAACCAAAACCTTTTGGAGGATTAGGACAACAAGTGTCTCCAACCTTTTGCAAATTCTCATCAAATATGAGAACATGACTTTAGCCATATTATACTCTATCATGTTGCAACCAAAACTTCGTTTCAGATATCACAATATCTTCCACAAATCATGGTTTCTGAAACAACTCTTTCAGATCCTTAGATAACCTTGATATTAGGAGAATCCTTTGAATATCAAGAATCATGGAGACAAACATGATACTTATATACTAACACTTGGAATTGTTACTCTTGATTTAATACTAATTATTAAACTTCATGGAGTAACCGAACTTACCAAAGTTTGCAATAGGACTTTTAAACTTTAGATTAACACTTCAAAACAATACGATACCAGTTCAGAAAGTAACTAACCAGAATTCTATAGTTCTATCATCTCAATTATAACCAAGCGCAAGGTGGTAAACGGATGCCAATGACTACAACAACTATGCAAATTCACTTTGATTTAGTTTATGATAAATTGAGTTCTAATTAATAATTAAATTAATCTAGGTGAACTCCCACTCAAAACAATATCCTCACATTGTTTTAGTGATCACACGAACCAAATCCACCACATCAAAACCGATCATCACGAGAGTTGATATAGCTTCAATGGCGAACAATCGACATGTTCATCATATCTACTATATGACTCATGCTCTACCTTTCGGTAATCCGTGTTCCGAGGCCATGTCCGTACATGCTAGGCTCGTCAAGATCAAACCTTAGTTTCGCATGAGCAAATCTGGCTTGCTCACGTTGTATACACTTGCGTAATCTAGCACACCATCATCACGTGGTGTTTCAAACAACAAGCTTTAGCAACGGTGCTAACTAAGGGTGAACACTTTATGATTTGAAATTCATGTGCATGAGGGATCATCTTATAATGCTACCGCGTCTACTAGGCAATACAAGATGCATAAAGGATTAACATCACATGCAATTCATAATATGTGATATGATATGGTTTTCTTCTTTGTGCTTCCGATCTCCATCTTCCAAAGACGAACATGATCTCCATCATCACCGGCATTGCATCAAGGTCAATGACGCCTCTCCATGGTTGTCGCCCACCGGCTTCAACTATTACAACTACTTTGAATAGACACGCGGTCTTAACATAATTTAAAGACAACCATATATTCTGCCGTTGCCAACTTACAATAAGGAACATTGCATACATCATATATAATCACAATCATGGCCATCACATCACAAAGACACCCCGCAAAACAAAGTTAGACGCCTCTACTTTCTTTGCATGTTTTACGTGGTTTGGGGCTTTCAATAAGTGTCGTTCTAACTTACGAACAAGAACCACAACATTGATACTAGTATTGTTAATCACCCGTTGTAAATTGGATCTTAACTATGCTAGGAGAAACAGCACCATAAAGCCACTTATGCAATACAAGTTGCATGTCAAGCGTGAGCAAGTCTCATGAACGATGTCATGTAAGGTTAGCCCGGCCGCTTCATCCCAACATACCGCAAGATGCAAAGTACACAAGAAGCAATCGACAATAAAAGCATCAACGCCCACAATGACCATTGTGTTCTACTCTGCAACAGATCTACATATAGACACGGCTCGATACCACTGAGGGGTTCGTAGCATGGAAAACAAAATTTTCTATCGCATACAAACAAACAAGCCAAGATCTATCTACTAGATTGTAGCAACGAGTCGTTTGGAATAACTTACCTCGAAGATTCCAAAGCGGTTAACGAGAGATTCTCGTGGGTGATGTAGTCGACACTTCCGATCTCAAGATCGCAGAGACGATCCTTCCGGCCACGCTCGCAGCGCTCCTGATCGGTCACACGTTCGACGAAGACCTTCCTCTCCCTTGTTCCAAGAAAATGGAGGTTGTAGCACTCTCCTCGCGATTCCTAAAAGACAATGCTGGTACCAAGTAGAGGGAGATCCCAGGCTTCGCCTAAGCTGCAAGTAGTATGGTGGAGCTTATGAGAGAGGCTATTAGTGGTCTAGTAATTAGACACACCAATTAGAAGGCTCTAAACCAATTAGAAGGCTCTAAACCGCAGGCTAAAGCAATTAGAAGCTCTAAACCAAACGGCTCTAAACCGGAGGTAGAAGACAGAACTTGTGTGTCTCTAGGAGGAGCCCCGCCTCCTTTTATGGGAGGGTCTTGGCGCGCCAGTGAGGGAGGAGTCCCTCCCAACTCGGCCTAGGGCTGGGCGCCCGAGGAGTCCAACCTCCTCCAAAGTTGGTTCCAACTCCTCTTGCTTGTTTCCCACAGTTTCTTGTTTTGCTTGACTTTCAAACGGACATTTGATTTTCTGCTTTTAGGATTCAATTTAATCCTTTATTTGGGACAGCAAGAACACTTAGTACATGATGCAATCATTCCAATAAGTAATGACACATTCATGTACCCTCCCCCAGAGTCTTGGGACAATCCGAACCTTCTAGAACATTCCCGATGAAAACACCTAATCATTCCCGAACTCAAACGGGACTTTCCTTATATGAATCTTATTCTCGGACCATTCCGGATCACCGCGTGATATCCCGGATCCCATCCGAGACTCAACAACATTCGGTCTCTTTCTCATAATACCATAACTACTCAAACAACGTCGAATCCTTAAGTGTGTCTCCCTACGGTTCGTGAATTATGCGACATGATCGAGACACTTCTCGAACAATAACCAATAGAGGAATCTGGAAATTCATATGGCTCCCACATATTTCTACGATTACTTTATGATCGAATGAACCACTTACATACGATACCAATTTCCCTTTGTCTCACGATATGTTACTTATCCGAGGTTATGATCGGTAGATCTCTGCATACCTAGTTCAACCTCGCATCGATAAGTACTCTTTTCTCGTTCCCGTGATATGTGATCCCTTGTGAGCTACCACATGCTTGCAAGCTAATTGGATGACATTACACCGAGAGGGCCAGAGTATATCTATCCGTCATGTGGATGGACAAATCCCACTCTTGATCCATGTGTTTCAACCAATACTTTCCAACACTTAATGCCACCTTTATAGCCACCCGATTCACGGTGTGGTGTTTGATGTCATCAAAGCATCCATCGTAAAGGTGATATGCATGATCTCATGGTCAAGGAATTAGGTTACTATGTATCGAAAGCATATAGCAATTGAACTATTGAAATGACTTGATCTTTATGCTACGCTTATCTATAGGAGTATGTCCACCATATCATTCTCCTAATGATATGATCCTGTTGTTAATAACATCTCTATGTTCATGATCAGGAAACCATGATCATATATTAACCAACAAGCTAGTTTAACAAGAGGCTATACTAGGGACTCTTATTTTAGTTTACAAATCACACAAGTATTAATGTTTCCGGTTAATACAATTTTAGCATGGTATGTAAACATTTATCATAAGTGTGAAGATATGATAATAACCACTTTATTATTGCCTCTTGGGCATATCTCCAACAAGGTTATGATCGTCG
The DNA here is from genome assembly GCA_030063025.1 of Avena longiglumis. NCBI lineage: Eukaryota > Viridiplantae > Streptophyta > Magnoliopsida > Poales > Poaceae > Avena > Avena longiglumis. The sequence continues at coordinate 19,749,856 of CP125975.1, forward strand.
GTATCTCTGCATACCTAGTTCAACCTCGTTACCGATAAGTACTCTTTTCTTGTTCCCGTGATATGTGATCCCTTGTGAGCCAGTCACATGCTTGCAAGCTAATTGGATGACATTTCACCGAGAGGGCCCAGAGTATATCTATCCGTCATATGGATGGACAAATCCCACTCTTGATCCATGTGTTTCAACCAATACTTTCTGAACACTCAATGCCACCTTTATAGCCACCCTGTTACGGTGTGGTGTTTGATGACATCAAAGAATCCATCCGGAAAAGGTGATATTCATGATCTCATGGTCGAAGGAATTAGGTTACTATGTATCAGAAAGCATATAGCAATTGAACTATTGAAATGACTTGATCTTTATGCTACGCTTATCTATAGGAGTATGTCCATCACATCATTCTCCTAATGATATGATCCTGTTGTTAATAACATCTCTATGTTCATGATTAGGAAACCATGATCATATATTAACCAACAAGCTAGTTTAACAAGAGGCTTTACTAGGGACTCTTATTTTAGTTTACAAATCACACAAGTATTAATGTTTCCGGTTAATACAATTATAGCATGGTATGTAAACATTTATCATAAGTGTGAAGATATGATAATAACCACTTTATTATTGCCTCTTGGGCATATCTCCAACAGTCTCCCACTTGCACTGGAGTCAATAATCTAGTTTCAAACCTTTGTGTATTCAACACCTATGGCTTTCCGGTGTTGTATGTACACGATTGCTAGTGGTCAATCGATCTCCGGATCGACACTTCCAGTCCGTGTAATTGCATGTCTTTGAGTCTCTACGCATCACTCATTCTCTAATGAGATGGCTTTGTACAAATTTGGTCTTTCGGTGTGACCTTTAGCTCTTTGGGGTTAAAACATGTTGATAATATTGTCGCACAATATATCTTCATAGTATTATCCCATCGTGAACTACACCTAGTTTGATAACAAACTACTTGACACAAATGCCCTCTTTTCTCGCTAAAATAGCAGTCATATACTTAGCCTTTTGTTGTAGTATCTGTCACAATGTCTTAACTTTGGAACTCATCCAAATCCATTATGGAACTCACTTTCCATTATATTGTGCCACCCTTAGTTTAGATTGAGATAAACTTAATTTGTACTTTGTGACAAAGCTAGTATCAATGTAGTACTTTTACAATGAACTAACCATCTATTTGTCACTTCTACAAATATTATACTCTTAGTTCTTCCAAAAGATCATAAGAATATCCTTACTATTGTCCAATGATCATCTTACGAATCATTCTGGTATATGCTCACAACATTTAGAGCATAGGACATATCTGGATTTGTACATATCACAGTATGATTGATATAAATACTCTTTGTGATTTCATACATCAAGTATCAATTTATACTTGATTATTTGTTTCACTTTACCAAATGTCAATACACTTGAATATATCATCAACATTGAACTCATTCAATCCTTTCTGTGCGACAAGAACCTCTCTTGTAGTTTCTATATTGAACTCTTTCAATATCTTATCTATGTACTTCTGGCACAACCATATTAGCGTCTATTGATGCCAAATATTTGGGTTTTGCCTAAGTCTTTCATCGGGATGAAAATCTTAATATGTGTTAATAAAAGATACATTATTTCCAATCAACAATATGTCTTTCACATAATGTATTAGAAACATGTCTTAGCGCTCCCACTTAATTTCTTGCAAATGCAAGCATCTTCATCGTCTCTAATGAACTTTTAAACTCCTTTAACAGTTTCATCACAGTGAAGATTCCAACTCCGCTATGCTTACTTTAACCATTGAAGTTTGCATATGCTTTTAGCATCCTTTGAATTAACAAAACCCTATGGACCGTGTTATGCACATGTCCTAGGTAACGATTCTATTAGAAGAACTTGTTTTGTTTATTCAACTACCATATAACAAATTATATGTAGTGGTTGCTACATTAATCCGTCTAGACTAAATATCACTATGAAAGATCAAATCTTGTCATAGTCAACCTTTGAACATTGTTGTGAACTCTTTCCCAATATGTCGATTATGGATGTGAAACATCCATGTCTATTTTTTTATAGATCCAGACACAACTGTAAGGTCTTACACCTTTCTCGAGGGTCCTTCAAGTTCAAAACTTGATTTCTCATGTATGGAACTATCACGGACTTTATGGCTTCAAGCCATTTGACGGAGTCAGGGCCCATCATCGCTTCTTTGCATGTAGTCGGTTCATTATTCTCAAATAATGATTCAACCCTCAAATCTTGGTATTTGATTGTTTACTCGGCCTACTTGTTTCAATAGGAACTTAGGTCTTCGTGACCACAACCTTTGAGGCACGTGAGCCATGAGCATTGTTGCTGCCTCCGGAACACTTTTCGGCACTGCGCAACTTTGCACATATAGCTAAGGTTCTTTTAACCTTATCAAAGTTCTATTGTCCTCCCACTTAACTTTTCACGAAAAATTCCTTCTCAAAGAAACTTGACGTTTTAAGCGACAAACACTTTTGTCTCCGGTGTTTATGGAGGAATACTTAACAGTTATTCGAAATAACATACAAAGACAGGTTCATCCGACTTTGGTTGCAAACATCCTTTTATGCATAGCATGCCAATGTTTAAGAAAGGACAACTTGGGTTTTATCCCAAACCATAACCTTATATGGTGTCATTTCAACGGATTATGATGAAGCTCTTTTCAGTGGAAAAACGGTAATCACTAAAGCTTTTAATCTTTAAAATATAATGACAGTTTTATGAATTACACCTTCGATCTTACCATGTCAAACAAGGTTTAATTACATATCTCGAACGCTCCATACTCTTATGGTGTTTCGGGAAAATGCAAATCCACGGAACGATTCCATAAATCTTAGGTATTATGCTAAACTTTGTAACTCAAATATCTTCCTTTATGATCTTTTCATAAACTATTTATATTCTTGTTACAATGATTTTGCACTTCATCTTGAAAGTCTTCGAACTTTTCAAATGTTTCATACTTCATCCTTATTAAGTAAATATTCATATATTCACTCAAATTTTGGAGAAAGCATATGAAGTTGAAATCCATCGCTCTTGACTACACATAATGGATTTCATACAACAATATGTACAAGTTCCAATAAGCTAGTCATTCGTTCCCTTTTGGCCTATGAATGAAGTTTTAATTATCTCTAGGAAAGTGTCACAAGCGTCATTTGATCAAAATCAAATAGACTCCAAAATTCCATCCATATGGAGTTTCTTCATGTTTTCTTTCCAATATATTTTAAACTGCGATGTCACTTCCTAAGTGATCTTTCAATCAATTTGTCTTTCGACATTTTTAGCACTAGTTTTATGGATGTGATTTCTCCAACGAGATTTGTGAATCATCCATCTTTTATGGATTACGGCAATTATTTTGAACAACCCTTTTGTTCTCATAATACCTGATAAAACAAATCTTGAAGGCAAGCTTTGATGTTTTAACGAGCAACACAATAACCCTTTATTTGTTCTCGATGAACATCATCACATATTATTTTGCTAGTTACTTAGGCCATTGTAGTTCATGAATTGTGTTGTTTCGTATGATGATTCACACCAACAAATTCAGTATCAAATACTTAAGAACCACATTGTTTAATAAGCAAAGAATATATCCATAACATGTATATCATCTATATACTTTAAACTGAACAATTCTAGTCTTTTCTTTTCTGCCATATATTTATGAGATTCTCTTTCAGTATTTCCTTTTCTGTTTGAAAGAATCTATCAATATCAATAGTGGAGTCATACATATGACACATAGTCCAAAACATGTATAGTTAAATACCAATGTCTTTGGACTTGCACTTTGAAGTAGATCACCATCATCAAATGTTTGGTGTTCTTTCAAATTCCTTTATTTAGTAATGTTCTTGGTGTAGTAAACATTTTACCTACATCAAATATTCACCCTCATTATGGATTTATCCATGATCAAGCTACTTTTAGCTTGTAACGGTGAATCACAAGTATAATGTTGCTCTCCAAAACCTTTTGGAGGATTAGGACAACTAGTGTCTCCAACCTTTTGCAAATTCTCATCAAATATGAGAACATGACTTTTGCCATATTATACTCTATCATGTTGCAACCAAAACTACGTTTCAGAGATCACAATATCTTGCACACATCATGGTTTCAAACAACTCTTTCGGATCCTAGATAACCTTGATATTAAGAGAATCCTTTGAATATCAAGAATCATGGAGACAAACATGATACTTATATACTAACACTTGGAATTGTTACTCTTGATTTAATACTAATTATTAAAACTTCATGGAGTAACCGGAACTTACTGAAAGTTTGCAATAGGACTTTTAAACTTTAGATTAACACTTCAAAACAATACGATACCAGTAGAAAGTAACTAACTGAATTCTATAGTTCTATCATCTCAATTATAACTAATTGCAAGGTGGTAAACGGATGCCAATGACTACAACAACTATGCAAATTCACTTTGATTTAGTTTATGATAAATTGAGTTCTAATTAATAATTAAATTAATCTAGGTGAACTCCCACTCAAAACAATATCCCTCACATTGTTTTAGTGATCACACGAACCAAATCCACCACATCAAAACCGATCATCACGAGAGTTGATATAGCTTCAATGGCGAACAATCAACATGTTCATCATATCTACTATATGACTCATGCTCTACCTTTCTAATCCGTGTTCCGAGGCCATGTCCGTATACATGCTAGGCTCACAAGATCAAACCTTAGTTTCCGCATGAGCAAATCTGGCTTGCTCACGTTGTATACACTTGTAGAATCTAACACACCCGATCATCACGTGGTGCTTCGAAACAACAAGCTTTAGCAACGGTGCTAACTAAGGGTGAACAATTTATGACTTGAAATTCATGTGCATGAGGGATCATCTTATAATGCTACCATCGTCTACTAAGCAATACAAGATGCATAAAGGGTTAACATCACATGCAATTCATAATATGTGATATGATATGGCCTTTCTTCTTTGTGCTTCCGATCTCCATCTTCAAGCACGAACATGATCTCCATCATTACCGGCATTGCATCAAGGTCAATGACGCTGCTCCATGGTTGTCGTCCACCGGCTTCAACTATTACAACTACTTTGAATAGACACGCGGGTCTTAACAGAAATTAAAGACAACCATATGACTCCTGTCGGTTGCCAACTTACAATAAGGAACATTGCATACATCATATATAATCACAATCATGGCCATATCACATCACTGCACACCCCTGAAAAACAAAGTTAGACGCTTCTACTTTCTATGCATATTTTACGTGGTTTGGGGCTTTCAATAAGTGTCGTTCTAACTTACGAACAGAACCACAACATTGATACTAGTATTGTTAATCACCCGTTGTAAATTGGATCTTAACTATGCTAGGAGAAACAGGCACCCGCAAAGCCACTTATGCAATACAAGTTGCATGTCAAGCGTGGAGCAAGTCTCATGAACGATGTCATGTAAGGTTAGCCTGGGCCGCTTCATCCCAACATACCGCAAGATGCAAAGTACACAAGAAGCAATCGACAATAAAGCATCAACGCCCACAATGACCATTGTGTTCTACTCAGGCAATGATCTACATATAGACACGGCTCTGATACCACCGTAGGGGTTCGTAGCATGGAAAACAAAATTTTCTATCGCATACAAACAAACAAGCCAAGATCTATCTACTAGATTGTAGCAACGAGTCGATGGAATAACTTACCCTCGAAGATTCCAAAGCGGTTAACGAGCAGATTCTCGTGGGTGATGTAGTCGATTCTTCCGATCCGAAGATAGCGTGACGATCCTTCCGAAGCGCCTCCATGATCGGTCACACGCTCGATTTCGACGAAGACCTTCCTCTCCCTTGTTCCAAAGAAGCGGAGGTTGTAGCACTCTCTCGCGATTCAAGAAGACAACGACGTGGTACCGAAGTAGAGGGAGATCCCGCAGGCTTCGCCAAGCCGAGCGAGTATGGTTGAGTATGAGAGAGCTATTAGTGGTCTAGGGTTTAGACACACCAATTAGAAGGCTCTAAACCAAGTCTAGTGCAATTAGAAGCTCTAAACCAAAACGGCTTTAAACCGGAGATTAGAGGATAGGAACTTGTGTGTCTAGAGGAGGAGGCCCCGCCTCCTTTTATAGGTGTGAGGCGGCCAAGGGAGGAGTCCTCCCAAGTCGGCCTTGGGTGGCGCTAAGCTTGGAGAGGAGGGACTCCTCAACCAAGTCGGTTTGCCTCCTCTTGCTTGTTTCCCACAGTTGCTTTTAGCCGTTTGACTTTCAAACTGCCATTTGACTTTCGCTTTTAGGATTCAATTTAATCCTTTATTTGGAACAGCAAGAACACTTAGTACATGATGCAATCATTCCAATATGTAATGACACATTCATGTACCCTTCCCCCGAAAGTCTTGGGACATTCCGAACCTTCTAGAACATTCCCATGAAAACACCAAATCATTTCGAACTCAAACGGACTTTCCTTATATGAATCTTATTCTCCGGACCATTCCGATCACCTCGTGATATCTCGGATCCCATCCGAGACTCAACAACATTCGGTCTCTTTCTCATAATACCATAACTACTCAAACAACGTCGAATCCTTAAGTGTGTCTCCCTACGGTTCGTGAATTATGCGGACATGATCGAGACACTTCTCCTAACAATAACCAATAGAGGAATCGAAATTCATATGGCTCTACATATTTCTACGATTACTTTGCGATCGAATGAACCACTTACATACGACACCAATTTCCCTTTGTATCACGATAGTTTACTTATCCGAGGTTATGATCGGTATCTCTGCATACCTAGTTCAACCTCGTACCGATAAGTACTCTTTTCGCTCCCATGATATGTGATCCCTTGTGAGCCAGTCACATGCTTGCAAGCTAATTGGATGACATTTCACCGAGAGGGCCCAGTATATCTATCCGTCATATGGATGGACAAATCCCACTCTTGATCCATGTGTTTCAACCAATACTTTCTGAACACTCAATGCCACCTTTATAGCCACCCTGTTACGGTGTGGTGTTTGATGACATCAAAGCATCCATCCGGAAAAGGTGATATGCATGATCTCATGGTCGAAGGAATTAGGTTACTATGTATCATAAAGCATATAGCAATTGAACTATTGAAATGACTTGATCTTTATGCTACGCTTATCTATAGGAGTATGTCCATCACATCATTCTCCTAATGATATGATCCTGTTGTTAATAACATCTCTATGTTCATGATCAGGAAACCATGATCATATATTAACCAACAAGCTAGTTTAACAAGAGGCTTTACTAGGGACTCTTATTTTAGTTTACAAATCACACAAGTATTAATGTTTCCGGTTAATACAATTATAGCATGGTATGTAAACATTTATCATAAGTGTGAATATATGATAATAACCACTTTATTATTGCCTCTTGGGCATATCTCCAACAATATGTACCTTCGGTCTTATCTAAACAGTGGGTGCATGCCTTATATCCTTTGTTTGTCTGTCCTAAAAGGTTACTAAGAGCAGGCCAATCATTGATGGTTACGAATAACAATCCTCGTAGATTAAATGGCTCTTGTTTGTTCTCATCCCACGCACGTACACCTGGTTTGCCCCACAACTGTAAGAGTTCTTCAACTAATGGCCTAAGGTACACATCAATGTCGTTGCCCGGTTGCTTCGGGTCTTGGATGAGCACTGGCATCATAATAAACTTACGCTTCATGCACAACCAAGGAGGCAGGTTGTAGATACATAGAGTCACGGGCCAGTGGATGCAGCTCTACTCCCCAAAAGGATTCATGCCATCCATTTTAGACCAAACCATAAGTTCCTTGCGTCACCGCAAAGTCCGGGAAGTCTCTCTCGATTTTTCTCCACCGTGACCCATCGCCAGGTGTCTCAACTTCCCGTCTTTTTACGGTCTTCTTTGTGCCATCGCAACAACCCGACATGCTCTTTGTTTCGAACATGCTTTCAACCTTGGTATTATAGGAGCATACCACATAACCTTAGCAGAACCCTCTTAGGAGGGGCTCTCCTCAACATCACTGTGGTCATCTCGTCGATCTTATACCGCATAGCGTTGCATACCGGCATTTATATAAATTCTCATACTCTCATCATGTAGAGGATGCAGTCATTAATGCATGCATGTATCTTTTGCACATCTAATCCCAGAGATGAGAGTCTTCTTTGCTTCAGAGGTACTCTCGAAGTTCGTTATGTTTTGGAAACTTCGCTTCATTATTTTCACATCTTTTCAAATGAGGAGTCAGTTAGACCACACTGCCTTCCATCGCAACAATTCCAAAGGTGGTACCGAGCTTTGTGCTGCCATCTTCATAATTTGGGTACAACAATTTCTTGTGATCTTCTAACATGCCCTCTAACTTCAACTTCTCATTTTATGTTTCACAGGTCTCGCTTTGCATCGAAATGACCCTACCAAGTTCATCACCGGCTCATCCGATGCCCGTTCTTCACCTTTTCCTCTCCATTGTCTTCCATTGCGGATCACCAGATTCAGGAAACATATGATGATAATTGTTATCATCATCTTCTTCTTCACCATCTTCCATCATAACCCCTCTTTCCCGTGCTTGGTCCAACAATTATAGTTGGGCATGAAACCTTTCATAATCGGTGGCATGAATGATTTTCGAGGAAGAGTACTCCTTGTTGTTCCGACATTGAACACATGGACAACGATAAATCCATTCTCTTTGTTTGTCGTAGCCACATCGATAAATTTATCCACGTCTTTGATATACCGGCTACCCGCGGTCACCGATATCCATTCCCCGTAGTTCATCTGCATCATATAAGTAAGTTTATCAAAAAACAGGACATCATAAATAGTGAAATAACCAATTCACACCGACACATGAATTGTATCAATGACCTAGAAAAGATAAGATTGCTAACCTCGATCGAGGGAAATAAAGAGGAGAAAGCTCAAGTGCGTCTCGGACACCTTCTATATTTTTGTTCTATGAGAAATTCAACGGGATTTTTCACTCAAACATTTCAACAAACACCTTCAATGCATGCATGAGAAAAACTAGCACACCCTCACACCTTACACCATTCGAAAAACAGAGTGGAGGAGGGCGGGGCGTGCATTTATAGAGGCGGGGTCTTTAGTCTGGTTGGAGCGATGCGAACTAAAGGTGCATGCCACGCCACGTGTGTGGCAAACCTTTACGCGGTTGGTGGCGCCAACCGATGCCCCTTACCAACCGGACGCATGCCCCGTCTTCGCTCAGCCCAGACGTGCGGCATTAGTCCTGGTTGGTGGCGCAACCGGGACTAATGCTCTGAGGGGTCGCGAACGGATAGCCCTTTTTCCTCTAGTGCGAGCAGATAGGACACTGGCCGCTGGTCCCGATGTGTCTATTAACCAGAAAAGAATTCATAGGTAAAATGCCATGAAGAGCACGCGAAGCAAAAATAATAATTTTGCTTGGGATCTTGAGTTGCCACAATGATTTCCAAACAGGATTAGTTGCTGACGATCTTGGTAAGGCCAACTGACCAGCCGAAGGACCGAAGCTATGCTTCCATTGTATATGACAGTAAAGCGTCCATGCGATAAAGTCATCAAATCCTTGGCTATTAAGAGGAATTTGCAGGATCCGGCTTGCATCCACAGGGCAAAACAGGCTGTTGATAAGCTGATTGTCCCAAGAACCAGTGACCGGGCTGATTAACATCCCTGCACCCGTAGCGGTCCATCCTCCCCGTCTGCCCGCAGGGGCAGGGTCACCGGCCGGCACCAACGATCCGCCGTGACACTGACACACATGGACCCACGAATGCAAACGTGCGCCTCGTTTCTTCCTTGGATCCGCGCGGCGCTGTCCTGGCCGGCCGACAACCCCCAAGGACGGGAGGGCAGAGGTCGTCATGGTGGGTGTGGGTGGGTGGGTGGTCTCTGCCCTCCAAGCACTTTGTCCCGTCCCGTGCGCTCGCGTAAACAAACCTTGAACACCCGGATCGATGCCCTCTTCCATCCGTGCGCACGAGCCGACTCGCACTCGCCGGCCCCCGACGTCCACACGGAGCGGCCGAGGCAACAACCACATTTCGCTGCCGCTAGCTAGCTAGTTCTGCCGATGTGTGTGTGCATAGCGTCTATGTGCCATACTACGTCCCTCTTCCCCTGCAAACTCAGACGGCAGAACAAGGTGCTGTCCGCGGGAGGCCACCAGAGCCTCGTGCGGTGATCGGCGCCACGGTCGGCCTTACTTACTCCCGATCCGGTCATAATCGTGCTTATTTACGTGTAGCCGGCGCGGTGATCGGCGCCACGGTCGTCGGCCTCCTGACGGGATTCGTCAACGAGGACTCCAGGGCGCGCTGGTCGGAGGGGTCACCAGCGCGCTCATCTCCGTGGAGCTCGCCGACTCCCTCCTGAGGATATGGACCTGCGACGACTGCCCCATGGACGCGCGCGTCAAGCGCACCGTACGTACATTACCACGCTGACCACAAGGTCGCGGTGATTCTGTTACCGCGGGTTCGCCACGGACCAAGTAATGGAGTTCAATTCCTGCACGCAGCGGCTGGTTCTCCGGAGCGGCGTGGCCGGCCACCTTCTCCGCGGCTGCGTGTGCTCGACCATCGGTGGCGCGCTGGACGCCCAGATGGACGCGCTGCGGTACCAGCCGCACAACTACTCTGCCGACCGAGCCGATGACCTCTTCGGGCCGAGCTCCCCGGTGATGGCCGCCGTCGAGAGCCTCCCGGCGACGAGATGCTGTCGTTCCTGTCCTGAATCCTGATCAGGAGTTCCAGGCCGGCGAGAGCGCCAGGAGGCTGCCGGCCTGTCGCCACCGATGACATAAGTTCTTTTGTCCAAGGAGTTCCAAACGTCATATCTATGTTGATTGCAAATAGATTGAAAAGGCTTCTTCCTGAAATTATATCGTCAACACAAAGCGCTTTTGTTCCTGGAAGATTAATTACATACAGTGCGCTGGTGGCTTATGAGTGTTACCATTCTATAAAGAACAAGAAAGTGGGGAAGTATGGCACATGTGCTGTAAAACTTGACATGCACAAGGCCTATGATAGAGTCGAATGGTGATACTTTGAGGTTATTCATCAAATTGAGATGTAATAGTCCTTCTGGTTATTCATCAACATCACCTGTGTGGAAGACACTTTGAGGTTTGAATGTACCAGCAAAAATTAAAATACATTGCTGGCAGTCCCTGCTAGGTGCTATACGACATGCAATGGTGTTCTAGCGAATAGGCACTTGCAGCCAAGCTCTCAATGCCAATTGTGTCTTTTGGATTGTGAAAGTATACGACACGCTTTCTTTGCATGCCCTCGTGTCTATGATATATGGTCTCGACTTGGCATGGGAGACTTAATTTCACAAGTCTACAGTTTGGAGTCTGAAGGCAGTTCAGCACTAGAAGCCATCTTACGTGATAGATCGGCTAAGGCGTCTCTGTTACCTGAAGTGGATAAGAATAATCTCATTGCTACTGCGGTGTGATATATTTGGTGGGAACGCCGTCAGGCAACAAGTACATGGTGAAACAGTGCAGTCTCCAGCTCGAACAACACAAGCAATTTCTACCTTAGTTCTGAATTATTCCCATGCAAAGAAGAAGAGTACAGGTATTGTTCGGCATGGATCGATGGACTAAACGAGGGTTGACTATGCAAAGTTAAATGGCGATGCTAGCTTCAGCTATGACTCGGGGACTGGATCAACGGGTGCTATATCATACGTAATGACAGAGGCATATTTCTGGCGGCAAGTAATTAACCGTGGTATTCCATTTGTCTCAGATCCTTCAACCGCAGAAGCTGCTAGCTTGTCAATTGGGTTGCAACAAGATCGAGGTTAATTCAGACTGTACCGACGTGATGCAAGATGGTGGAAATTCACTTGGCCCGACGGCGACAATTTACGAAGAATGCTCTTTTCTTAGTCGTAATTTCTCTGAAGTATGTTTTAGTCATTGTCCTAAGGAAGCTAATGTGGCTGCACATGTATTAGCTAGTCGATTAGAGAGTACTCAATGGATTGTTTGGTCCTCCTGAATTTTTTTTTTGCATGTACTCACTCCGTTCGGTAATTTTTTTTAGATCGAAAGGGACTCTGTCCCCTGTTCCATTAAGCATAATGAAACAAACCAGTTCCACAAGTACGAAGAAAAAGGAAACGACAGTTAAGAGCTCTGAAACGCTCCACCCTACACGACTGAAGAACTATTCGGCTCAGAAACAAAGCCAGCTGCTCAAACAAAAACTATCTCCGACAGCCAAAAAAGCTCAAGGAAAGGTCGAAAGAGAAATTAGAACACCACATGAACATGCTCCTCCTCATCAGGATGATCTTGGAGGTGCTTCAGCGATGCTCTCCCTCCATAGCTTGATGACGCAGTAGTCTTCCTAGTGGAAATCCACTCGAACCCGGTACAGATCATCTCGCCATGAGCGTTAGAGGGTTTCTCAGTCTGTCGATCATCCTCTCCATGAAAAGGCGATCTTCCCCCTCCGTGTCCTTGAATGGTTTTGCCATATCTTTAGGAAGGAAAGGACCACGCCAAACCTGTTTCATATTAATCCAAGTTGTCTTGTTAAAGACAAGGCTATTCCTATTGTTCCAAATACTCCAAAGAAACGTGAAGAAACCACATTCAAATGAAGATGTTTCTTATTAGCAATCCATTTCAAGCAAGGGACTCAAAATCTACAATACTAAAACCAAAAATATCATGCACATCCTTCCAAAGTAAGCTAGAAACCAAGCATTCAAAAATAAATGATGCATGATTCTATTTCTTTGCGAGATTGCATTCTAAAGGTTTTGGAATACCTCGCTCTAAGATTATCTCTAGTCGAATCTTATTTTGAGAAAATAACCAAAGGAAAATCTGTATCTGGGTGGGATAAGTAATTTCCAAACAGCAGGAAGATAAACACGAGAGATACCTCTAAAATTGACCAGAGAATACATAGAACTTGAGGAATATTTACCCTTAGATTCATCTTGCCAAATTAGTGATCATCTTGTTGAGAATCTAATCGGTGAACAATGCCCGAAGCTCATGCCATTGCAGCATTAAATCCTCGGAAAGGTTCTTCTAAAGTCACATCTAAGGTGTGTGCCATCCCATAACTCAGCTAACGTTTTAGTTCTTTGGTTAGAAATCAAATAAATTTCCAGGCGGGTGGCTAAATTAGAATTTCCAAACCGGACATCTTCCCAAAATCTAATAGTTTTACCATTCCCCATGCCATTTATATCCAATCTCAACGCCCTAGATGCCCACATCACCCCTTTCCAAAAGGTAGATGGATGGACATCATGGCAACAAAGGATATTAGGTGACTTAGTCCTATATTTAGCATCTATCACTTTTTCCACAGAGCCCCTCTCCTGGATATATCTTTTAATCCAGAGCCAAGGAGGCAAAGATTCAAATCATGCAGATTGGGAATACCCAAACCTCCAAACTCTTTCTTCATGCAAACTGAAGGCCGGTTAGCAAGATGCAACCTATGATTACCTTCTTCATCATTCCGAAAAAGTTAGCTAAATGTGAATCTAGGAGTTTCAAAGCCCATTTGGGAAACTTAAAGAAAGAAAACAAATAGATAGGGATACTAGAGAGACAGGCTTGAATAAGCACCTTTTAGCGACATAAGATAAGAGTTTGCCCTCCAACCTGTGATTCTATTCAACAAGTTTTCTATCGAGGTCGCAAATCTTCTCTTTTAGCTTTTCAAAGTGAAGAGGAATTCCCAAATATTTAACAGAAAGTTACCCTAATACATTCAAAAATGTCTAGGAAAGGTCTAGTATCGACTCGACATGTTAATAGGAATGAGTTCACTCTTATGATAATTAATACGCATCCCGAGATCTGCTCAAAAGCAGTGAGGATCCATTTAAGATTATGACTATTGACTCACTAGGCTCCAAGAAGAGGAGTGTATCATCGCATATTGCAAGCAGACAATCCCTCACAGGAAAAAATTAGGACAGAGACCTTTAATGGCCCCACAACCAACTCCCTTAATTAACATCCTAGAAAAACATCAATCATCAGTTAAACAACAAAGGAGCAATGGGATCACCTTGTCGAGACCTTTACCATCAAGAAAAATCACTCTCAAAATCATTGACTTTAACCCCACGACCCCCTAAAGTAATCGCTTAATAAATCTAATAAAGATAGGGCAAAAGCCTCTTAGCTCTAAAATCTCAAACAAAAATCCAAATTAACTCTATCATAGGCTTTCTCATAGTCTATTTTGAGCACTAGGCCTGCTCCTTATTCCTATGCACCTCATGCACAACCTCATGTGCGATAACCACACTTTCCAAAATGAACCTACCTCTAATAAAAGCAGATTGACTAGGAGAAATTAATCTACCAATGGCGTGCAAGTCTATTGGTCGAACCTTAGTAAAGATTTTGAAAGAAACGTTCAAGAGACTAATTGGCTGAACTTTTCATTGTCCTAGCTTCATTTTCTTTAGGAATCAAAGTAATCATAGCAAAATTGAGCCTAAAGATACTAAAGCGATCTTCATACCAGATCGGAACATAGCAATAAGATCGGACTTCAAGATATCCCAAAAGATTGATAAAACATAAAGAGAGACCATCGGGGGGGGCCCCATCAATAAGAAGTAAAGATAGCTAATCTAATTTCTTCCTCGAAAAACTTGAGCCTAAGTTCAAATTTTGCCTCATTGACCTTTTCTTCCTCGGAGAAAAGTCCTGTTTCATTTGAATATTGGGCCTAGGTTCCCAAGCAAACGACTCCCTATAGTAATCGTTGCCACTTTAAGCATATCTTTGATGTATGCATATGGGCCCATCGGGACCATCAAGAACATTAATCAACTTTTTCCTTCTCTGTTGATTGTCCCTTTGCATGGAAGTAAGCGTGTTTCTATCTCCTTCTAACACATTCCTATCTCTAGACCTTTGTCTAGCCTTAGTCTCCTCTAAAATCCAATATTTATGGAGCTCGGAAAAAATGAAATCTAGTCTGTTTTTCTCCTCCTCAGACGGGGGTTGAGTCTCACCTTAATATCTAAAGTATCATATTCCTCCATCAATTCTCTCCTATTTTTCCTAACAATGACCTCTATGTTAATGTTCCAACCTTTGGCCAATTTCCTAAAGAATCTCACTTTTTTTGCCAAACCTCTATTGGATCATCACCTTCTACTTTTAAAGACCAAGCTTTTAAGACAATCTGTCTAAAGTCAGGCCTACTAAGCCACCATTTTCAAACTTAAATCTATTAGGCTTCAAAGAAACTTTTCCCCAGAATCCCAAACAATAGGAGTATGGTCACTCCCAATTCTAGTTAAAGCTTTAGCACTAGCTAAAGGAAAATGATTATCAAAACCAGAGTACAAAAATTCTATCTAGCTTACACATAATAGGTTCAACTTGGTTATTACCCCAAGTATAAGCTCTACCAAGAAGACCAATCTCCATAAGGGCCCACAAGTCAACCCGGATGTTAAACTTGTCCACCCACTTATAATCTACATTCCTAGAGGATTTATCTTGAGGATCTAATAAGGTTGAAATCACCCCAATCATAGTAGGGCCATCCCAGAGATAAAAGATCATGAAGTTGAAATGAAATCCTGTTTCTTTTCCTCATAAGGAACCCATATCTGTAGTAATTCTACAAATGAAAGCGATAACTTTGTTTTAAGCACTACACTAACAGAGAAGGATCTAATATCCCAAGACACAACATCAAAAATATCTAAATTGACCCCAACTAAAATACCACCAGGTTCCACGAGAAGGAGAAAATTCCAAGCAAAATTTCTATTCCCTAACAGTTCTTCAAAAAGAGTTGCTAAAACTATCTTTCTTGGTTTCACGAAAACCAATGTAATCTACTTTAAGAGGTGAGATATTCTCGAAATGAATTTTTGTCTACCAGAGCATTAAGGCTCCTACAATTCCAAAAGACTAATCATAACTATTTTTCTTGGGGTGCTTGCCCGAGATTTATTCAAAACTTCTATCCAACCCTCGCCACATCCTCTTGAAGGAGAGTTTGTACCTAGAGGTGAACTATGTAAAACATCACTAGAACTATCTAAATCATCGCAGGAATATCAACTCCTACACTATCGCCTAAATTTTCTAAAGTAGAAGCAGAGCACGAGAGAAAGGATTTGTAGACATTATACCTTTCATGCTCTTAGGAATTTCCAAATTAGTAACTTTCTTGATTCATAGCCTTCTCAAGAATGGTTTTGGATCTATCCACCTGAGCTCTGCCTTGTTGGTTGCACAGTCCCCACTTTTTACATTTCTTGGCGACTTTCGAAACCAGACAAATCCTCTTTTTCTCTCACAACTAACTCCTTGAAGCTAGGCATGATATCATCAGGGAGAGCACCCACTTGATCAAGCAATTTCTGAGGGGACCCCCTAGCTACCTCTTGAGAGAACTCCAATTCTTCAGACTGACCATCTAGCCAGAATCTCTGAGCTTCTTCTTCAGCACCAGGAACCAGAGGAGATTTATCCCAAATGAAATTACCTTCAAGATCCACAAGACCTCTTTGCACAAGCGGTTGGAACACTGACACTAGAGTTGTTAGGAGAATCGGAGCCATCCTCACCTGTTAGAAGACCCCTCTCTAATGAAAGGTTCCCACTTAAAGATGAGTTAGCACAGTTCAGCAGGTCCCACATTACTACCATTACCCGTCATCCGAGAGGTTCATCCTCAAGATTTTTGTCTTGCCCACCTTGATCATCAACACCTAAATTCCAGTCTCCTCAACCAAAGGAGCGAACATCTAAAGTGAATCCTAGCGAAAAGTTGATCCGAAATTGAAGAGCCTACTAGCAGGGAGCTTAGATGGATCTTTGCACTTGATACATACTCTAACTTCCTTAGCATTGTTCACGAAAATCTTGAGCCAGTCAACTTCCTCTAGAATGCCACAAGTGGAAACAGCCTGATCCAAAGTATTCCATTCACACCACTTAGCCTGCAAGCCAGTGATAATCACCCAAGCCTTCTTCAAGACCTCAACAGGTTCAGGATCATCACACCAAGCTTCCACCTTGACCCACACCCCTGGTTTGGAAACCCCAAACTTAGGATATCCAATCACCTGCTCCACCACAATGTGTGGGGGGAATTTGACCAGAAAAGTATTCTCGAGCCTAGTTCCCTAATTTGCGGGGCAGTTGGTCTTGTAGATCTTGGAGAACTCAACCTAACTCTTGTTCGAGACAAAGATCCTTCTTCCACCAGAACAATCCCACAGTTCTTAGTAGAGGCAATTGGGTTCACCACATTTTCAGGCATTTCAATGTGATAGAAACCCAGGCCAGGAGCACCACTACCAACATATTTAGCCACCTGATGTGGTCTCTTCCTCACAGGGCATTTATCCACAGAATGGGCAGCACTTTTGCAAATGAAACAAACCAGAGGCTTCTTCTGACTAGTTTGCACATGTCCAGGCTCCCCACAACACAAGCAAAAATCATTAACATAGTTCCACTGAGCATTAGCACTTTGACCTGAAATATTTTCCTTATGAGCAACAGACAGTTTCTTCTTGCTTTTCTGCTGACCCAAAGACTTAGATTTCACACCCTGCTCATTACTCAGAGTCTTTGTTGAGGAGGGCAATCCACTGATTGACCGCACCCCAAATTGTTCTTTGAGGTGGGAAAGGAGGAAAAGGGTTGGAAAAACCCCAAGGAGGTGGCATATTACGGTGGAAAGCCAAAAGGAGTCAGTGAGGGAAGAACCGAGGATTGAAACTCCCAAACTCATAAGGATTACATTTGTCGCATCGAAATTTCTTCTTTGCATCTCGAAATTTCTTCTTGCATCTGAGGCCGACTTCGCCCGCCCGATTGTCTTGACCATTGTTCCCTCCCCTTTTCCTTTGCCTCCTCGACCTCTATCTCCCATCTCCAAAAACCCGATCTTCAATGAGAAAAATCTACAAGGCCTAAGCCTGAGTCGGAAGTGAGCTCAACCACGCCGCCACCAAGAGGGAGGGAATAAGCTCTAGGGTTTGCACCCCAGGTCTTATAAGCGAGGCCATGTGGCTCAATTGGAGTGAGTGGTCTGTTGCTTCTCAGTGGCACATGGGTCAAAGGGGATTCCACATTTGGGAAAAGAAGCCCCCATGCTTTCTTCAGACAGCAAATCCTCCACCCATCCACCTCCAACACCCCACTTTTCCATAGACTAAACTTTCTCCCTGTCCTTTTTCGACCTTGGGAGAAAAAGCTCCGCCAACCTCTGAGACTCTGTGAGCTGCTTGCTTGCACCGATTCGAACTCGATCGAAGAGGATTAGTTGCAGATTCAAATCCAAAAACCCACTGCGCCCTAGTTCCTTCCTTGAAAAATCCGCACCATCGAGACTGGTTGCAAACCTTCAGAGAGAGGCTGAAGCTTTTGCTCCAATCTCGAGAAAGGGAAGATGCTCTTCTCGGTCTTCCCGCTTCATCCCCTCTCGCCTCTCTTCGCTGCTGGTTGTAATGGTCTTGCATCAGTTCATTGACCGCTCAGAGATTTGGATTTCAAGGCACCGCCTCTCCTCTTCACAGACAACTCCGCCCTTCCAACGGTGATAGGAGCAAAGGCAATCTGAGGTCGAAGCAATTGAGCCGGATGGCCATGGGATTCCTTACCGAGCGTTGTCGAGTTCCCCACGCAGTAGAAAACCTCCCGAGCATTTCTCCTCTCCTCGTTCGGGCTCCTTCGGCGATTCCACCCCGATTCGTTCGCCCTTCTCAACGGAGCATCCATCCACGGGGATCGCCAGAGTCAACCGCCGAGCGGCCCGCGCGCGGATTCCGAGGTGATGGGTTATCGGCGGAGTACTCGGAAGCTCACCGGAAACGCGAGTCGGCGAGGTAGGTGGAGTGGACCAGGTTTGTCGACCGGCCAGCACGTGCTCCCTGGGTAGGGGCTCGCGGGACCCGCCATGAGGGGGAGGGAGGCCCCCGCCATGAACAGGACCTTCATGCGCCACGCGAGGGAACGTGTCGGAACAGTCCATCATCCCCAATTTCTCGGATGATTGAGCTATAGTTAGACAGACTATTGTCTCGTATGTCCTGCCTCCGTTCGGTAATATAAGACGTTAAAGGATTTTCAGACAATACACAAATTCAACAATATGGACAAAGGTACCCCCGTGACATGTCGGAAACTAAGATCGATCATTTGAATTCTGAATCGAGTACTCCGTCGGGATCATCCCCCTCCCGACGCCCAGCTTGCCAGCCGCGTCCACCTTGCTCAGGTGAGCACGGGATCGATCCGCCGCCCATCACCGCGTCGACCTTTGATCAGCACGGTATCGATCCCCAACCCCCATCACCGCTTCAACCTTGCTCAGCACCGGATCGATCCCACCGCCGGCCGTGATGAAAGATGGTGGAAATTCACTTGGCCCGACGGCGGCAATTTACGAAGAGTTCTCTTTTCTTAGACGTAATTTCTCTAAAGTATGTTTTAGTCATTATCCTAGGGAAGCTAATGTGGCTGCACATGTATTAGCTAATCGATCGGAGAGTACTCAGGAGATTGTTTGGCTTGAGGATCCTCCTGATTTTTTTTTTCATGTCATAGCTGACAATGGGGCCATGATGGCTTTCCCCTTAAAAAAAAGGAGTTCCAAACGTGTACGTTCCCAATATCTCGACGTGATCACGTGATCAATCCCTGATGAAACCCTACATGGCCAAGGGGGACGGCCGCCGCCGCAGGCGCCGCCGCAAGATTGCTCGCAGGAGAGCCGCGCTAGCGGCCAAGGTTGACGCCGTTCCGGACGAGCTTCTTGAGCTGGTGTTCCTGCGTCTCCCTTCGCCTCTCCACCTTATCCGCGCCGCGTGCACCTGCAAGCGATGGAGACGCATCATCGCAGCGGACGGCGGCGGCGGCGGCTTGATCCGTTCCCTCCACGGTGCAACCTCCTCCCACGTCGTCGGCCACTACATCGTCGAAGACAACTGGCCACGCTCACGTCCGCCTGGCCGTAACCCCATCTTCGCTCCCTCCTCCTTCTCGCCATGGGCGGACATCCTCGCTGCACGGGATCTCGCGCTCGACTTCCTCCCGCCCCCGCCGCCTGAATTCAGCAATTCATGCTGGGAGCTTTCCGACATCCGGGGCGGCCTCCTGCTCCTCTCCCTCTTCAGCAATAGGAACTACCCGTCGCGGTCGCCGTCGCCGGCGCGGGGTCTCTAGTCTGTGATCCCCTGGCACGGCGCTACATGGATATCCCTCTCCCTACATGGTTCCACGAATCCGGTTGCCTTGGTGCCTTCCTCCGCGACGGCGACGGCGACGGCGAGGACGACGCATCATGCACGCCGGTAAGTCTGTCAAACTTCCGGGTGACGTGCGTGCTCCGCCATAGCAGTTGCGTCGCCAAGGCCAGCACCTTCTCATCCGTCGGTGGCAGCCATTATTGGACCTCGGGCGCAGCCATATGTGGCGACTACTTGGCCAAACGTGCCAATATCCGCTTCGCAAGCTGCAGCGATGACGGGTCCGTGGCCTCCTGGACAACTGGAGGTTTCTTCGCTCTTCTTTCTCTTGACAAAGAGACTGCCGAGCTCTCGGCGCAGTCCCCTGTCTCGGCGTCCTCTGTGCCGAGCATCTATGAGTACATGCTGCTCCGGGGCAAGCGCAGCGGGCCGCCGGTGTACACCTACCAGCTGCCATGGCCACCTATGATCCGAGCTTGCTTATCTTAGCTGCCTTAATGAGCATGGCGGCGTCCCGATTCTACTGGTCACTGACTGTGACAAGGCTAGAGCAACTCTGGAAGTTGATGAGAATTCGTGCAAAAAATGTAAGGATTTCAGTTTCCTAATTTGTTCAGGGAAATTAGTCTCCTAGTTTGTTCAGGGATCAGAAGAGGCAACACTCTCGTTTGTTTTTCATTTAGTAAACCTTTCAAATGTTCGATTTCGTCTTTCTTCTCCTTCGACATCCTTTCTTTGACGTCTTCAATGCTAGTCCTGTTAATGAGTGAGCTATCAACCCAAGTAAACGTTTCGCATGACTTTAAACAAAAACTAAGAAGTTTGCTGAATTTCCAGAAAGAACGTATTCAGGCATTTATATACATTTATAACTTAATGAGTTTTTATCCCAAGGTAATTATACTGTGTAACCCTGAAGAAAGGACAATTCAAGAAAAATTCTGCTGGATTTCTGGAAAGAACATGTTCATGCATTAATATAGGTTTGAGTAATGAGTAGCATACAAACGAGAATCTTGACTTGCGACAATCCTAACCAGCCAATTTGTAACATGCGTGATCGTAATTCTTAGAAAAGTGAACACTATTTAGAACCCCGAAATCCCACAATATGGTGTTCTCAAAGGCAAAGGAAACAACTCTTACTTGTCTGCAGATAACACATCAAGATTTTGTTCTTCAACAAACTGATCTACCTTGTCAAGGGCAGTAGCAACCTAAAATAATCGATATGGCATGGCATAAAATATTTAAAATGCTACCACAGATCGTAACATTCATCGCAGGGTGTTAAACAAACTTGAAGCTGACGAGGTTGAGCCGGAAAGTGATCAGAATCTATCCTCATTGCGAGGGAACTACTGCTCAAGAAATTACCTCTATTTCGCTGCAGAATTTTTGGAACTCCTCCTGCAGCATGAAGAACAGGTATCAGTACAATAGAGTGGCATTAATACAGTGCTAGCGCATACAAGAAATAAATAAAAGGACATCATCAGGTTCAACAAACATAACATAAAAATAAGATATACAAAAAAAGGAAAATAAAAAATTCTGTCCAAGACTGCTCAAAATATTGTGACCAGGCACATTGGCGACCAAATAATAACGAATCTCCCACTGCAATATACTAACAACGTTCCTAAATATAGTTAATGGAGGTAATAGTTAATAGCTCATCGTTTGTTTTAATCTGTAGCAGCCTAGCCGTCGAGTATGTATTGTCATGCCTAAGACACACATATAGTAGGTTAAATAAAACATGTGTGCAAGTAATCATACAGCTTGCAAGTAGCACGACGTCATAAAAAAGAGCACACGAAAAACAGTTGGATATTTCTGTTTCTGAAAATGAGGTTGCGTCGCCCACCAGTTAGCATCGTACACATCTAGGAACACACACACATACCATTTGGTTTCCTCGACATGTACAAGAACTTGATGAGGCAAGCAACCGCGGCGCAATGTGTTAAACTAAAACCTGTGCTCAAAACTAAGCTTACAGGCGCAAAGCAACCATAATTCCTTTGCATCACTGTAGGAACCAGCTTGTTGAGCACAGAAATCGTACCTCAATGTTTCCATGCAGAGATTTGATCACCTGGAGAAAAAAGGGAAGGATAACAGATGAAGAGTTATAGGAGTCACCACATTCAGATAAGAGACACGCAACACCCGAACTCGTAATGACATTTGGATTGCACGTATGCAGGGCAAAGATCGACGGGCTTAGCATCCAGTAGTTGCAAAGTAAGGAGTTCAGATTAGAACGCTCACATGGATGAACATCTGGTACAGGCGCTCCCTTTCGGCGTCAGAAAACGATGGGAAAGCTCTGTTGACATCCTGAAATGCCAGGACAACACGAGTCAAATCTGTCTCAAGAGCACGGATCCCCCCTTTCACGGAGAGGACACGAAGCATTCCACTGGGCACCTGCGCGCATAGTGAGACCGGCGGGCGTCGTCGAGAGCGGAAACAGGAGCCGTGAGGAGTAGGGGGAGATGGAGGAGGGTTGGGAAGGAACCGAACCTAGCGGGAGAAGGCGGTGAGGAGGGATCGGGCGGCGAGCTTGAACGACCTGTCCAGGTTTCCGTGCCTCCCCGCCACCGTAGTCGCCATCGGCGGTGAGTTTCCGGCGAGGTGGAGGGGCGTGAGTGTTCAAATCCCCTCTTTTCTTCTCCGGCTCTCCGCTCGTAGGTTTCAGAAACGCGCTACGATTTTCGCAGAAATTACCTTCCACCTGCCACCGCGTGCCAGGCTGGCCCCAAAGGCCCAAACCGCACGCGCCCGCGCCCGCACCCGCACGGTCTCTCTACCAAACGGCTAGGGTATTGACCCGCGCTCCCACTCCCATCCCCGCCGTCGCCGCCTCCCACCTCCCGCCGTCGCCGCCCCCACCCCCACCGCCGTTTCTCGCCCCGCCTCCGACCACGTCCTCCTCCGTCGCCGCCTGCCACGTCTTCCGAGCTCCTGCGCCAGCAGATCGACGCCCTCGGTATCGCCTCCGCTCAGATTCCGGCTCGCCGCCGACTAGCTTCCGGATCTGAGACAAGGATTGGGTCCCTGGGTGTCCGCCCTTATCGCCCGGCCGGCTCTGGATGGATCTGAACCTCTACCTGGGCCTACCTCCGTTGCCGCGGCCTCCAGGTCGGCTGGGTGCAGCCATGGACTGCCCGGCGCCGGCGGGAAGTCCCGTGCCGGAAGCTCCAAGACCGGGCGATGAGCCAGCTACAGGACCGCCGGCACCGCCTCCGATTCCCCCGGTGTTCTCGCCGTTCAACGAGCTCTCCACGCCGGAGATCCCGCTGATCGATCCGATCCTCGTTGATTGGCTGGACGGCCTGGATACGGACAGTGAAGATGACACTCTTGATGCCGGTGAACTCGCCGAGGCGCTTGGTGTACCCTCAGAGTATGGCCTGAGCACGGACAGTGAAGAAGACACTCTTGAGGCTGGTGAACGGGCCCAGGCGTCCGATGCATCCTCTGATGATGGCCTTAGTTCGGAAAGTGAAGATACTCTCGATGCATCCTCCTCACATGATGATTACATGCCGCTGCCGGATTTGGTCATTCCGGAGCCGGAAGTTCCCTCCTCACATGATGTGTACATGCTGCTGCCGGATTTGGTCATTCCGGAGCCGGAAGTTCCAACAGTGGATGAGCCAGAAGGATTGCTGGCAGAAGAGGAGATGCTGGCACTGCCCCTGGATGACTGGGAACCAGATGCGCCCTCCACGACGGATATATGGGGGGCACATTTTCCTATGATCTTTGCTCAGTCTGATATCCTGAGTACGGACAGCGAAGAGGCTCTTGATGCTGGTGAACCGTCTGTGGCGTTTGATGCACCCTCACATGATGCCAATACCTCACCACCACCGCCACCGCCACCGACACAACTGCCTCTTGCTGGGTTGGAAGGGGTTCGCCTTGAATGGGTGGAAAGGCTTTCGCACTCTGATCGGGTGGCTCCTGCCGCCGCAGCAGAAATGGTCAGCACGAGGCAGTCTGTTGAGGGTGCAATTGAGGACACGACACCTGAGCTCCGCTTTCAGAGGTTGATCCAGGTGAGCGAACAGCACCGCATTGCGCGGCCAGGGCCAGTGAGCCGCAGCCAGCGGGCGACTAGTCCAGAATTCGAAGCCGAAAGACTGCTGCACGCCATCCAGCGGTCTCATAGTTCTCTAGATGCATCAAGGCGGCTGAATCTCAATGCTAATGGCAAGATGGGAGGAACGGGTGCTGTGAAGAAGGATGCGAACTGCGGATGCAACGGCAATTTCGAGTGCAACATCTGTCTTGATGCAGCAAAAGAGCCCGTGGTCACGCCGTGTGGCCATCTCTTCTGCTGGCCATGCTTGTACCAGTGGCTCCATGGGCATTCTGTCCACTCTGAGTGCCCTGTCTGCAAAGGAGAGGTACTCGAAGTAAACGTCACACCGATCTATGGACGAGGAGGCGGCGAACGGGACGCTTCCAGCAGTGATGTCCCTCCCAGACCAAGCGGGAACAGAAGCGAGGGCATGAGGCAGCAGCTGCAGATGCCAGACCCGAGAGGCATTGAGAGCATGGTCAGGCGGTTGATAGAAAACCAGGATCACTTGAGCGGCCAGGCAGCTCAGCCTGCAGGCGGAGTTGAGGTGACAGTGCTTCCTGAAGGCTTGAGAAGGCTCAGCAGGATTCATAGACAGCAAAGAACTCCTAGTCTTGTTTCACCCTCCCCAATAGTGCGGCCTGTGCCGCGCTATGCAGCCCGTGAGAGTGGCAGTCCGGCTCAACTGCCATCTTCTAATTCTGATAATGCTGCACCGTCAGTTCCTCAGCAGTCATCATCTATGGAGCAGGCATCGACTTCTAGCACGGTGGCTGTTATAGTGGGGCAGGCAGCCCAGAGTAGGAGGTCCAGGCCGCCTTCGGAGCCCACAGCCACAAGAAGAACGAGGAGGAGGCAGCAGCACTAGGTAAAAGTGGCGCTGCCATTTCCTCCAATAAAACCTATAGATCGTGCTCTACTGTTGTTACAATGGTTAGCTTCAAAAACATGTCAACGTTTTTATAAGTTATAGGGATGTGTATATGCTATCGCTTTGCACCTATATGTACATTCGTGGAAACTTTCAGTTTCAGTATCTTTATTGACATGTATGCGGGGCTAAATTTCCCTAAAATCGTGCCCTGTTTATTTGGAGTGTGTTGGTTAAGCGTCATCGTTGTACCGTGTGCCATTCTGTTTCCTGATGCTGAAGCTCGCCATTTGACATGGTCAGCTGTGCGTTCGTTTGCTCAGCTCCAGGTTTTGAACTGTCAAGACTGATGAAGGTCGCAGCAGATGAACCGCTCATTTTCTGTTTCAAGGGTTTCTTCTTGTTTAAATTGAATTAATCAAGTGTCAACAAAGACCATTTCGCCATCCAGATCTTGGAATGCATTTCTCTCTTTCGAGTGTGTTCTGAAATGCTAGTCCAGTATGAATAGCAGCAGAATTTGCAATTTATTATCATGAGCCACTGCCGATAATGCAAAACGTGAAGAGTCGTTCCTGGTCCTGGATTTGCTACACAGGCCTCTCTCTGCACCTGAGTAAGTTGTCATGTTGATCACAGGCAGTGTCAGCCCTAGTATACTTCTGTCCTAATAAACAAGCAAACAGTTGCCTCGTGCCGTTACATTTGCGGCCAAATTTGTTTGTCAGATAACATTTACACTAAGTTTTAGTTGCGACGACCATTTTTTTATTCGAACGGATGAAATTTTTATGGGTTATCTCTCAGCATCTGATCATTCAAAAAGAGAAAAAAAGACGGTATCACTACCACATGTACTTCCAAGAGGATCAGCATTGGCAATGATACTATTCAGGGTCAGAGGGAAGCCCTGACGCCTCTCCTCGTGGCGTTTACCAGCTGCCGCTGCTCAGGGGTGACATCCTACGGCCTGGCCGGCATCGCATACTGCTGCTACTACTGTACGTATATGCAGCAACAGTTTCAGCATTTCGAGGGTGTCCTGCTGTCTAAATAATGGACTAATTAATCTAGATTTCTAGTGTCTTTTGTCTTAATAACGGACTAATTAATCTAGATTTCTAGTGTCTTTTGTCTTAATAACGGACTAATTAATCTAGATTTCTAGTGTCAACAAAGACTGGCATCCAGATCTTGGATGAATCTGTCTTTTTTTTTTTTTTTGATACTGCAGCCTCAGGTTTGCAACTGATAATCGCTGTCAGCACCAGAGTAGTGTACTTCTGTCCCTGACAAAGCAAAGCAGTTGTCGAGTTTAAGCCGAATCTCTCATGTGGCATTATCATTTTACTGGAAGATAATCTCACAGTACGAGTAGAGATAAGTTTTGGTTAAACGGATGGATTGTTTGCCATTTACATTTCAGGGCTGTAAGTTGATTATTATTCAGAACACACTGGAACATACCCACGTAGATCACAGATGCCTCCAGAAAGATCAACATTGGCAGTGAAACTATTGCCCAGATTCCCCGTGTCGTTCGCCAGTTGCTGCTGCGCGTGAACACTTCTGCTGCTACTGTACGTATGTGTAACAACAGTTTCAGTATTGTGGAGTAGATAAATCATCACGACAGCAGGTCTGCAACAGGAGCAAACTGCAGCAGAAAAGCGAATCCTCACTTGATATCAGGCTAAAAGAATAATTACAAGCAGCAGCAGAAGATGCAATGCACGCCCACAACAATGGCGAGACGCTACCCCCCACCCCACCCCACCCCACCCACCCAGCATCCATTCCATGGTGCTGCTGCTACTCTACAGGCTAATTCCACATCAGAGAAAACATTCTAGGGGTCCAAAAAACCAGGGGGCAATGCAACAACACAACAATGTCCTAATTGAAACAGATCATCATAATACCGGTTGCTGGCTCAGAGTCAGTCATCTCGCGTCGACGGTGGCCTGGTGGTGCGGGTACGAGCGCTGCGGCAGCCCTTCGCTCTCGGCGCAGGCCTGCTGCTGCTGCTCGGGGGCCGAAGGGGCCTTCTCCAGGCGCTGCTCCTTGGGGGGGCCGGCGCGCGCCAAGAGGTCCTCGTAGAGCTGCACCGAGTCCCTGGAGAAGTCGGCGAGCGACTCGAAGATGCTGGCGAGGCCGATCTTGAAGCCGTTGAGGGTCACGTCGTGGGTGTCGCGCATGCAGTGGTGGTGCCGCGCCTTCTCCGCCTCCACGCGCCGCCGCAGCGCGTTCAGCGTCTCCTTGCGCTCCGACAGCTGCTCCACGCGCTGCCTCGCCTCCGCCGCCGAGGCCTGCGCCTCCGCGGCGGGGCGGTGGTGCTCCAGGAGCAGCTTCGTCTCGACCACCTTGTTCTCCGCCCGCTTGTAGGCCGTCACCTTCTTGTCCAGCTCCTTGGCCAGCCCGTCCACCTTCCGCTTCTGCTGCTGCTCCTCCCCTTGCTTCAGCCACAGCACCCGCACGCTCCGGTTGAAGTTCTTCATGGTGAACGAGACACGCTTGTAGGGGAACTGCGACAGCGTGGTGTACCAGTCGTGGCAGATCACGACCAGAGGCGGCGCGCCAGCCCTGTCGGGCGCGATGGAAGATATCCCCCGCGAGTAACGGATGGTGTCCGTTAGGATGAACTTGGACAGCCAGCCGTCGAGAGCTTCGATGTAGGCTTTCTGTGTGCTGACATAACTCACGAAGCAGGACCTCCAATTGCTCAGTTCAACCTCCAGCTTCAGAGTGGCATGCCGCTGGGCGTTGTTGCAGAACTTCCCGTAAGCAGGGCAGGTGAAGGAATTCACCTCGAACATTATCTGTCTCTGAGTTTCATGCGAGTCCACCATCACTTTCCATGTGCTCGTAAAGCTGCCAAAAGAGCAGGCAGATCATGAGTAATGATTCAACTAGACTACATCATTCATATATCCTATTCCTATGCATGAACATGAGGAGGTCAGCTTACCCATGTAACAGCTCTACAAGTTGTGGTTGCAGCTCCTCATCCCGTAATTTTTGTATTCTATCGGATATCGATTCTGCTGCTCGAAGAGAAACCCAGATCCTTGTGTACAAGTCTCTCACATTTGTCCTAATTTTTTCAGCACAACGCAGATCTGAACCTTTGGCGTCTTGGTTCCTCAGCTGTACACATTTCTTCTCATATGTTTGTCTGATTTGATCTATAGCCTGCATCCAAACCAAATCATTTAAAATAGATGTACAAAGATGCAATACAGTAAAAACATATTGCATGAAAGGCAAATAAATACAGAAAATCATGGGCACAATTAGTATGCAAAGTGACTATAGTACATGGAAAATAAGCATGTTGCTGTAGATATAAGATCACCATGCTAGGCTTCCAAACAGAGGTTTTCAGACTTGGACACCCAAGACATGTCAATACAAAAACAAGACTCAATTTCATTTCAAGGTGGTTCCTAGAAGAATTAATTGCTTCCGCTTTCAATGAGACAAAATCTTATACCTATGCAATCACATTATCTCAGGAAATATCAAATTACTCCAGCAGATATATAAGGTTTACAACCTCAACAAGATTTAAGTACTGAAGTACACCAAACATGATTACATAGCCCACCTTAACTTCTTCATAAAGTTTCTTCTCCCAAGCATACAACCGCCCTAAAGTCTGGGAGTGACTTCCTGACTTCATCCCACCATAGTCATCGAAAATATCGTCGCTCTTATTAGTTTCGCTCTTCTCTGTCCAAGACAAACTGTTAGAGCTTGTTCCCAGCTCACTCCTATAGGAGGATGAGGATACAGATGATGGAGACCGATGCCACGCAATGGCATGAATTATCTTCGACGAGTTCTCTGCACCAAGAAATAACTAGCACTGTTAATTCCATGAATCAAAGACACAGCAGCAAGCAATAATAACACCCAATCTGTAGTCTGAAGTGTGTGAATACTATCAAGCAAAAGCTACTCTTTGTAAGGCTGTTCTAGGAGAACTGAAAGTGCAGATTCATGGTGCCAATCATGAAGCAGGCTGCCTTTAGTCATTTGTAGCACAAAAGGACCACCTTGGCAATGAAGAACCACAAGTAGTAGCATCAAAAGGGCTAAAACAATTGGACCATGACATGACTGCAAAGTGGGTAAAAGGAGATATAACAAATTGACCCTGTGGCGGATATTGCATCAGCCGAGAATATTTAAAGTAACTTTTTTAAGAGATGTGCTCTGTCTAATCTCCAGGGGCACAAGTCCGTGTGTGAGTCCTAAACAAAGAACAGTAAATTCCATACCACCCAGAGTATAAAAAAAAGTGCCCAAATCTATCCAGCAAAATAACACAAGGCCTTCTTTCACTGATGAAGAAGAACAGCTTTCTGCCCAAATCTTGCATTTTTCCCAGGAACAGCAAAAAGGGCTTCGACCACATTCGCGGCAAAGATTGGGCAGGTTGCAGTGGGAGAGAGAGAGGGAGATCGAGGCAAAGCAAGAAGAGTTGGGGGAACGGGAAAAGGCCGGACCTTTGAGCTCCGGGGCACGGGCAGCGGCCTCGAGCATGCCGGAGACCTCTTTGCCGGCCTCGGCGGCACGGGAGAAGAGCTCCTCCACATCCTTCAGCGCCGCCAGCAGCTCGCGCCCCGGCAGCACCATGGACACCTCCAGGCCGCCGCCGCCGCCGCCGCCGTTGTTCCCCGCCACCTCGGCTACATCTTTGGCCTCTTCCTGCTTGGCTACTCCGAGCGAAGACTCTGTTTTAGGGTTTATTGGCGCCGCCGGCGGCGCAGCCTTCTCCCCCTCTTCGTCGTCGTTGTCCTCCTCCTCCTCCAGGTCCGGGATCCCCTCCCGCTCCCTGACGGCGCGCATCTCCTCGTCACTGATGGCCGCCGCCACCTCCTCTGTTCCATAAAATGGGTTGAAGAAGTCCCACCCGCCGACCGCGGCCGGCGGCGGCGGCGGCGTCGCGGGGGGCGTGTAGTAGTACGGGCGCCCCATCTCCGGCGTCTGCGCGCCGCAGCTGTCCTCCTCCTCCACCGGCGCATCCGTCTGCTTCTGCGGTGGCGACGGGCTCGATGGCGTGGGGGAAGATGGCGGCAGCGCGGGCGCCGGCGCCGGCTTGGGGGACCCGGGAGGCGAGTTGGTGGGGGTGGGGAGCGTGATGAGAATGGGCGCCGGCGCGGTGTGGCGGGCCACGAACACGTCCAGGGCGTCGGCGACGGACCGCAGGGCCGCCGCGTAGCCCGCGTGCGCCGCAGCCAGCGCGAACCGCCGCTCCGCCGCCGCCTTGATGAGGCGCTTCCGGTCGCGGCACACCGCCACGGGGTCGCCGCCCGCACCACCACCCATGCCGCCGCCGCCGGCGGCGAGCCGGGAGGCGGCGCAGTTCCCCATCGGAGGCTACCACCCTAGCCTAGCCTAGGCAAGGTTTATTAGAGCAGGGTTTAGCGTAGAGTACAGGGGATGGAGTGAGGAGTGAGTGAGAGGGTGGGGGAGTCAAAGTCAAAGTGGGAGAGTGTGCGGTGCGGGAGGTGGTAGAAAGCAGAGGAGAGAAGGGGAGGGAGGGGGGTGGTGTTGGTTGTTGTCAGGTGGAGGTGGTGGTGGAGAGGGGTGAAATTTTGTTGGTTGTGGAAGTGGGCTTGTGGTTGTGGGGGAGAAAGGTTGGAGGACCTCCTAAATTCTGATGATGATGGCAGGGAATCTTTGTGTGATTTGTTTATGTGGGGCTGTAGAGTTGGGTCATGTGAGGGTTTTGGGACTTGAGAGCAGTGACTGATGACTACTGTTCAGACTTGAAAAAGAACTAGGCTAACCTGAAAAAAATTGCTAAGAAAATTGTTGTTTGCTATTTTTATTTTCAAAGAAAAGTGTATGAACTCTCTATTTATTATTGACCTTCAGAAATAGCTAGCTCAGAAATAACTGTGCAGTAAATTAATAATGTCATAGTTTGTGGCTACATAATTGGATAAGCAAGAAGGTATTAAATGGGTATTATTTGGTGAAAATGAGAGGATGTTTCGCAATTAAAAGAGTACTTCGTGACCACATAAATGGAGTATATATTATTTGATAAAGTTAGATGATATTGCAGAATTAATAGAGTTATTTGTGCCTAAAGAATTGAAATATCGAGAAGATATACTAAAAGATATTACCTTGGAAAATATTGAGACAATCATTGTGCAATTAAGAGATTAATTAATATGTTGGTAACCATAATGGTGAAATGTTCTAAATCACTTTTGAACATTGGATATGCTTGCCTTTAACGGTGTGAATCAAATAAAACAAAGACTACATGATTTGTGTTCTACTTCTATAGACAAATGTTTATATTATTTTTGTGCGCTCCGGTCAATCTTTTATCTTGCCACATGCCCCTTTATATATTCGTCTTCCACTATGACAATATCGAGGATGCAAAGTGAGAGTCGGTGTGGAGGTGGCAAAAGGAGAAACAAAGATGAAAGGGTTAAGGTTGGAAGTCATGTGAGGGTTAGGGACAGTGATCGGGTGTTTAGTCACTAGGGGTGAAAATAACTAGTCTAACTATAAAATAAATTGTCAAGAAAATCTTACTATTTCCTATTTTATTTTTTATTAAGTTTGTAAACTACATGTGCCATTGCTCTATTAATTATTGAAATCATGAGAATATTGTGGAGTGAATTAATAGTGTATTTTTTTCGTACTAACATAGTTGGGTCAGCAAGAAGGATTAAATTGATATTATTTGGTGAAAATTGCAGAACCTTCCGCAATTAATAGAGCACCTTCTGAGCACATAAATGAGATGGAGAGAATATATAGTATAAGATATCAATTGGTATTGGTAAAAGCAAGATACTGATGCACAATTATGAGAGTTATTTGTGGCTCTAGAATTGAAATGTCAAGAAGATACATAAATAGATTTTATCTAGGAAAATACTGAGACAATAGTTGTACAATTAATAATCAACGTGTTAGAAACCATAATGATACAATGTTCCAACATACTTTTCAAACATTCAATCTATTCTTTTGATATATGAATTTTGTTTTTTGATGGTATGAATTGATAATTCGAACAATGCGTGTGGGTTTCTATTCATATAGACAGTTGGCCAGTCAATCTTTTATGTTGCCCATGACCCTCTCTATCTTCTCTTCCACTCTCACAACATACAGAATGAGACAAATCGAGAGTCGATATGGGGTAGCAAAAGGCTAAAACAAGATGACATAGTTGAGTTTGAAGTCATGATGTTCAACATCTCGAGAGAGAGAAAATAACCCATTCTTCTAACTTCCAAGGGATGGGAAAGGGGGTACACCATAGGTGAGTTTGAGAAAATACAAGTGAACATAAGGACTCGGACTTATGTATACTTTTGTCATGAAAAGACCTTTGGTGTTACAGGTCTAAATCTCGTAGAAAAAAAGGGGTCCTTCAAAAGTGATTTTGACGTTCTCCTCCAATCTTATAACTCAAAAAGTATAATGGTGGAAATTTTGAATTCTCGTGGAGCAAAGGAACACTAGAGATTGTGCTCCTAGCATAATTGTAAGGAGGCAATGTCTTAATTTAGCAAAGAAGTTTCAACAGATGAAAAAAATCGAGACAAAAGCGGTCAAAAAAGAACATTGAAAAATTCTTGATGGACAACAAAGCACTCTAAAGCCACCATTTTTAGCTCACTCAATCGCTTCTCGGTGTTCTTTCGTGCACCATGCAAAGAATTCACATTGACATATATATTGCTATGACCTTGACTTACCTCATGCTGATTTGAATTATTTGTTCACTATAATGGGTGACAACATTAGACATTTGAACATTATGACCAATGCACACACTTGTCACAAGGGTATCTGTCGGACAACTACTTCATCGTCGGGTTCCCAAATAAGGAGAGCACATACACAGATGAAGAAACCAAAACACTGCTAGCTCGCTGCAAAGGCGATGCCAAGACGGGTGTATGAGATGAACAAAGGGAAAAAAAAGAAGAAAGAACAAGATACCAAGATCTATGGTTGTACAATAAAGAGCTTAATCAATGTGTTAGAAATCATAATAGTACAAGGCTCCAACTTAGTACTTTTGAAACATTTGAACTATTCTCTTTTTACGGTATGAATTGAGTAACTCGTACACTACACAGTGATTTTCTATTCGTATTGACAGTTGATTTTTGTGTGTGCGCCGTCAATCCTTTTCTTGCCACATGCCCGTCTCTATTTTCTATTTCACTATGATAACATAGAGAATGACTCAATGAGACAAAGCGAGAGTCTATATAGAGGTGGTAAAAGGAAAAAAAACAAGATGAGAGGGCCGAGGTTAAAAGTCATGGTTTTCAATGTCCTTGGAGAAAAATCCATTCGTCTTAATTCTAAGGGGTGTCAAAGGGGTATACCATAGATGAGCTTGAGAAAATGAAAGTGAACATAAGGATATTTCCGTTATTTGCCAAAGAAAAACTTTGTTTGAAGTAAGGCGCGCAAGCAACACAAAAATTAGCCATGAGCTCGTCTTGGCGTTTAGCCGAACTTCTAGTTATGAAAAGCCCTTTGGTGTTAGATGCCTGGATCCAATAGAAAAAAGTGGGTCTTTCAGAAATGATGTTGATGCTTGAAGGAAAACGGATAGGCTACACTAGCGCAAATTAAAATTTTCTACCGCGTAAACCAGGAATACTATTGTCATAGATCACGGGATTACCACTAGACGCGCAGTTGCGGAACTTGATGAAGCGCGTCGAGGCAGTGTAAACGTTCTTTGTCTCCTCCTTGTCCTCGTCCCACGAGCATCTCCCTTTGCACGACTCGTCCAAGTGCTACGGTTGCAACACCTCTGAGGTACACATACAGGGTGGAAGCATTAGACGCCGGACTGCTAGGTCCGCGCGTGCAACACACAGGCGTGAGGAGTGGCGGCTGGGTGGAATGGTCTAATGATGGCGCCCAGCACTTGTCGTGGAACGCTTCGTCAGAAACCCCAAGAGCAAGGTATGAAGCAGCACAACAGCAAGTTTTACTCAGTAAGAAACTGAGGTTATCGAACCAGTAGGAGGAAGGAAACATCACACAGGTGTTGCAAGCAACGCGGAGGTCTGCACAAAACAAACTCAAAACTTTGCCCCAACGAATCAGGAGGTTGTCAAGCTCACCGGTTTGTTGTAACAAAGGATTAAACATATGGTGTGGAAGGTAATGGTTTGTAACAAGTAAACAAGTAACAATGGAAGATGTATCAATGGTAAATATTGGACCGGGGTCCATAGTTCACTAGAGGTGCTCTCCTTAGATAAACAACATGGAATGAATGGTAAAAAAATTACAGCAGGGCAATTCACACGAACTGAGCAAGGCATAATAATGCAATTACTAGCCAGAAAGATCCTATGAGATTCGATTGGGCAATACAACAAGATGCATAGACCGCCATCCAACTGCATCTATGACTAGAAGTCCATCTTCAGGTTATCATCCGAACCCCCTCCAGTATTAAGTTGCAAGCAACAGACAACTGGTTTAAGCAAAGTGTGTAAGGTAAACAGTACACATGTTACATAAACAAGAGACCGTTGTTTTCTCCCTAGTAGCAACAACACATCTACAACCGAAGAGATTATTGTCACTTCCCTTGGAAACTAGAGGCATGAACCCACTATCGAGCATAAATACTCCCTCTTGGAGTCACTAGCAACTACTTGGCCAAGATAGCTACTAACAACGGAGAGCATGCAAGATCACAAACAACACAGACATGATAGAATCATAAAGACAAAACCATTAATCAAACCAACATAATAATCTCAATATCCATCGGATCCCCACAAACACAACATGCATGATTACAAATAGATTAGATCTTGATCATGAACGGAGCTCACAAGATCTATACATGAAAGCACAAAGGAGGAGATACAACCATCTAGCTACTACATGGACCCATAGTCCAAGGTGGAACTACTCACGCATCATACGGAGAGAAGGCCTTCGGGATGATCTCCCCTCCGGCAGGGTGCCACGAAGAACTTCATATCCCCCCGATCTAAGGACGATGGTGGCGGCGGATATACAGGGTTTCATGGATATTTGATCGGGTGCTTAGGGTTTCTGCATCGGGGGCTTTTTATAGGCGAAGGGGGAGGCTGAGGCGATGGCTAGGGGCCCTACACCCTAGCCAGGCGTGGGCCCACCTGTGGCTGCGTCTGGGAGGGGGGTGTGGCCCCTCTGGCTCGCCTCCCTGGCTCCCCTCTGGACTTCTTGTTCCCCACGGAAAGTAATTGACTTTGACGTTTGTCCCGTCCAATTTTGAGATTATTTCTTTACTAACTTTTTTGAAACCAAAAAAAGCAGAAAACAAGCATCTGACACTGTTGCAACTTGTTAATAGGTTAGTACCAGAAAATATGTAAAAAGCACCTCAAAGTATAGACAAGTAAAGCAAAGTAGATACTAAACAAGCATGGAGCATCAAAAATTATAGATACGTTTCGGACGTATCAACATCCCCAAGCTTAACTGTTGCTCGTCCTCGAGTAGGTAAGTAATAAATAGAATAATTTTTGAGGTGAGCATGCACCCTCACAATAAAGATCCAACCATTTTCAAGCATTGAAAGCTGGGATCAAAGAACTCTAAACATGTACATGAAAGAATGGAGTTCTAACAATAGGACATAGTAACTATGCATGCAACATGAAAGGCTACAAACAAAGATCATGAATAACATGCATTGAAAAACGTTTG
This sequence comes from Avena longiglumis, assembly GCA_030063025.1. Lineage (NCBI taxonomy): Eukaryota > Viridiplantae > Streptophyta > Magnoliopsida > Poales > Poaceae > Avena > Avena longiglumis. The sequence continues at coordinate 19,785,897 of CP125975.1, forward strand.
TTTGTTTTACAAACAGAAAACATAGCATAGTGACAATCAGCTTGTCCCTCATAGAGTAGCAAATAGATGCATAGGACACCTTTAAAGTTTACAAGGATGAGTAGAAAATATATGCATCAATTAATAAGCTTTGAAACACTGCACACAGAATGACAACTATGCTCTCTTAATTGTGGCTGAAGTTAGAAGGTGGAGACCCAATAGTGGTGGAAGAAAGGCTTTTTTATAAAGGAAGTAGGGATTACAAGTTTCAAAAGGAGCTTCCAAAAATTATGGTACTTGTTAGCTTTCAGCCCTCATTGCCCCTATCATAAGCATCTTGAAGTGGTTGAGGTTAAAGTGGCAAATATGGAGTATATGCTTGACAAAGTATAAGTTGGCAATCTCAAGTCCCTTGAATACGAGGGTCACACCTCATGCATACTCGACTTTGGGCCCATGTAAGTTCTTGTCATTGTAAGTATTTGCATATCATTGAGAACCGCCAACGGGGTACCCCTTGCACATGGTACATGAGCTTTCCCATAACCAAAATGACAAGGCAAGCAGACAATGAGAATCTCAACAATCTTTTTATTTACCATATGCATAGCTTTTTATTGAGGATGCTTCATAGATAGCTCATTGTGGTGGTGCTGCAAGTTTCCACCATGATTATGCATGGCTTAGGCTAGCGGCCCAGGCGTTTCTATAACACAGGATACGAATTCCATGGACTTACAAGTTCCCTCTTTATTTTACACCGGTGACATCCATAGACAAAAGAGCACGATATCAACTGAGTACAACAAGGTATAAGTGCAATGTTGAAAACGTTCCCCGTGACAGCACGGTTCTGCTAATTCCAACTTATAAGTGCAATCATATACAACAAAGTTGTCACAATGGTTCAAGTTTATTAGGGGCAAAGAATATAAAGTGTGCCATCAAGTTCGTGAGGGCTTTAATCACTAAGTTTTCACATAACAAAATAGTTTTTAATTAGAAGGTAGTTAAAATAAGAATATACTTGGAATGGTGTAACACACCATGCATAGGAGTTTATAGTGGAAACTTTGGAATAACTTGGTTTCTTGGGAGTTGGAAGCATGATTAGAACTTACTCATACAAGTGGAGGCTAGCAAAATACTGGGAGCAACCAACTATGAGAGCATAATGGTCATAATCATGCAGAGCAACAAAGCATTACTAATCAAAGCAAAGAGTGGTACTACAAGTCAAGGACTAAATGATCATAGAGGCTAATAGTGACTTTTCATAGTCATAACATGGTGTAAGCATGTGCCAAGTCAACCCAAGCAAAGCATCAAAGAAGAATACCACAATACTATGCTTTTGCATGCTAAAACAACGCATAATTTCTTCAAGACACACTAAGTAATCCCAATTGTTTGGAACAAGACATGCTACAACAATAATCACTAAGCATAATGCTAAAACAACACCTAGCGTGTCATTCTAAAGTCTAAGTCACAGTCAATGCAAAGCTCCTCTTGCACTTCAAGCAAGAACTTACTACTCATTTCCAACACCAAGCAAACTTATTTGCAAAACAACACAGTGAGAACGGGGGTCCAAACTACTTTATTCAAGCAAACTAAACAACCTAAGCAAAGCAAACGAAAACTAAGACGCTCCAAGAACAACAATACTATTCATGAAACAATAAAAACGAAGTGTCTAGACAGACCTGAGCTTTTTATTGATGAAGAAGGCGATGCCTTGGGTATCCCCAAGCTTTAACGCTTGTACCTCTTGGATATTTTTTGGGGTGACACCATGGTGGCATCCCTAAGCTTGAGATTTTTTCCATTCTTCATCTCATCACATCATTCTCTATCTACACCTGAAGTTTTTCCTTCATACAAAACTTCACACAATCTTCATTAGCAACATTAGCTTATTCAAAAGATATTAGACCACTGGCAAAGCTTTGAAACAACAAGGCTTTTCACTAAAAAAACAAGCTAATATAGCAACTCCTTCAAAAATCTCAATTCACCTAAAGAGAACTCAAAAAGGAATCAATAAGAAGCAAATGCAAATAATGGCAGAAATCTGACAAAATAGACCAGCAGGTAGAAACCGATTTGTTCGAACATCTTTTGTTGCTCAAATCAAAAAGTGTTGAACTCACGAAAGTTAGCTAACATACTGGGGGGTTTATTCTTTAATTTTGAGCTCAATCCGAGTTATAGAGACTCCTCACGATTTTTTTTGTGGAGGATAGAAATCTGTTTCGAGACAGCAACTCCCCAAATCTTACTCCCCTCTCATTAGAGGTCATTCTTGGCACAAAAGGAAAACAAAAAGGATAAGGAGAGGTCATTACTGAGGTAATAACTTCCAAGTCTCAAGGAAACTCTTGGTTATCTCCCAACAAGTATTTTTCTTTAACGCCTTTAAGTTAGGCATGATAGTTTGAGAAGATGCTCACATAAGAAATATGAATTAAAGTAAAAGTGAGCATCAAGAAGCAAATTCAAAACACATTTAAGTCTAACCCACTTCCTATGCATAGGAATCTTGTAAAGAAACAAGTCATGAAAGCACAAAGCAACAAGCATAGGAAAGCAAAACAAGTGTAACTTCAAAACTTTCAACATAAAGAGGGAAAACTTAATATTATTGAGATGCATAAGACCATGTTTCCCTATCTCATAATAACTTCCAGTAGCATCATGAATAAACTCAACAATATAACTATCACATAAAGCAGGCTTTTCATGATATACAAACACATAATTTCTATCAAGCTCAAAAATAGTGGGACTAAAACCTTCACAGGTTTTACCCAAAGTAGAAATTTCAAAAGGATCCATAGGAACATAACATTCATCCTCCTTTGGTAAGCATGGGGGACAATCAAATAATGTAAGATATAAAGAGTTACTCTCATTAGAAGGTAGGAATGGGTAGATAATCCATTCTTCCTCCTTTTGCTCATCACTCTCCTCCTCCTTTTCATCTAAAGAGCTTCTAGTTTCAACAATTTCTTCTTCCATAGACTCCTGTAAGGCATTAGTCTCTTCCATCTGTGAAAAGCATCTATTAAAATATTCAAGAATATAACTATTTCCTTCCTTGTAATTATCAAAGCAGAATTTAAGTATCTCATAAACCTCGTACTCATAAGGTGCATCATCAGTATTTTTAAGCAAACTGGCAAGTTCAAATGCACCCTTGAAGGCAATAAATTCTTCAATTTGTTCCACATCATCAAAGTCATAATTTCCTTTAACATAAGAGGATATGGTAACATTATCATTGTACTCACATTGAAAAGTCAGGTGTTTATACCTCCTACAGCAACAAGACTTATCAAAGCAACAAGTAACATTATAAGTAGAGCACACGTCTCTAGCAATAGTATTCAACTTATCAATTTGTTTCCGTAAGTGTTTCCCTTTTTGTGACAAACGATGTTCCTTATAATAATACTTTTGTTCTTCCGTGAACCCCCCTTGCCAATAAGAACTAGTTTCAAAGAAACCATCCATTGATAGAAAGCATGACCAAGCAAGGCAATAAGAGACCAACAACTAGAGTAGGAACTAATTTTTTTGTGTTTTTGAATAAAGAAAGCAAACCAAACTAGACTTTTTTTTTGAAAAGAGGCAAAAAAAACCAAGGAAAAGAAACAAAGCAAACTAAAAACAAAGTAAAGAGAAAGGAAGTGAAGGACTCCCTTAGTGAAGACGTCCTTAGCCTCCCCGGTAGCGGCGCCAGAAAATAGCTTGATGGCGCCTAGCACTTGTCGTGGAACGCTTCGTTGGAAACCCTAACAACTGTTAGATGTATATATCTGTATATTGTATTTCCCCATATGTTAGGGGGCTTCCTGCATATTTTCCATGTACCTGTACTATATATTGTGGCCTTTGGCCCCCAGAGGAATACAAGTTGCATATTCCTGACATGGTATCAGAGCTAGGTTAGCCTCCTCCTACTTTCAACTTCGTCGCTCTAGCCGCCACCGTCCCTGTCGCCGACAGCCTTTCCGTCGTCGCTGCCGCCGGTTGCTGCCTATCCACGTCCAGTTTCTGGCCGTCTGCCGTCGTCGCCTGTTGTCGTCGTTTGTTCTGTCTTGCAACCTAGATCCGATCGGTCTTCAGATCAATCTCGATCTAGTCTTCGCCGACGCTGCGTGAACCACGGATCGACCGCCTCTGCCTCTCGACGCGGATGCGCCACGCGAGATCCGTCGTGGAGCTCCTCGAACAAGAGCTCGACGCGCTAGGACCCGCCGCACTTCGCCGCACGCTGCGTGACCGCTTCGCCTCGCCGCCACACGGAGCTCCTCCGGTAGCGTGACCGCCCGCGTGACCACCTGCGTGGCAGGCGTGGCGCCGCCGCGTGATCGCTTCGCCCGTGGCCGCTGCCGCTCGTGGCCACCGCCTGCCCGCCATCGCCACTCCCGCTCGGTCGCCTCGTCTCCACTCTGCCTACTCCGTTCGTCTACGGCTCTGCCGCCGTCGTGCAGTTGGTCCTTCGTCGGATCTGAGATTAAAAAAAAGGAAGAAAAGATATGTCTTTTGCATCGGGCTATGTTGTGATTCCTCGCTACCCGGTGATCTTTGATGGCGCGAATTATCCTGATTTCGCTGCCTTCATGCGTGCTCATATGCGTGGTCTCCGTCTTTGGGGTGTGCTCTCCGGCGAGGTCTCCTGTCCGCTGTGTCCCCCTGCTCCTATGGCTCCTCTTCCGCCGACGCTGATTGTTCTGGGTGCTGATGCTTCTCAGGAGGCCAAGGATGCTGCTCAGAGTGCCGATGATAGTCTTGTCGCTTATGACTGAAGTTCAAACAAGATCTGCTGATCTCGAGACCTATCGCCACGCCCGACCGCCTACACTCTGGGTCAATGAGGATGCTCGTCTTCTTGTTATCACCTCAAGTGTTACGCCCAAGATGTCAGCTTGAGTTCATGAGTCTCCCATCTGCCGCCGGTGGCACATCTTCGTCGCTATCACCGTCTGGGATGCTCTTTACCTATCGTGGGTTCGCCAGAGCATGCTCTTCACGAGGTGATTCCACTATTGATGAGTTTTATACTCGAGTTACGCTATCTCGCGTCGCCTTGATTCTCCATATCTTGCTTTGTGGCACATGCTCGTCTGCCATATTGTGCTTCGGACTTGGAGTTTCACCGCATCTATGAGTTTACGTCTCGGCCGCCAGAGTTTGAGCCCCGTGCTGCTTTGAATGCTCGTGGTGGTTCCGCCTCCGAGGTGTTTCGAGCCGGGCCGGAGACCCGTCTCAGGCCGTGGTCTTCTTGCGGTTCCATCTGCGCTACTCGTGGTGCTTCTTTGCCGCTCCTCGACTCACCGCGGTCCCCTCATGCGCCGCGATACTACCCACCTCCGTGGTCGTGGTCGTGGTCAGCCAATGACCTCGTGGTCGAGTCGACCAAGAGCTCGTGGTCGTGGTCGTGGTTCTCTTCACCGCTTCATCGAATGGACGGTCACACTTGGGCCACCTGTTATACACGGGACCCCAGTTTACGTCAGCAGCACCAGGCTCGTGGGCAGTCGGCTCCTTCCGGATCTTCAGTAGTTGCTCTCTCTGATCAGGACATTATCAGGAGTCTTCATGGTCTGCTTGCTGCTACAGGCTCTTCTTCAACGGGCACCGTGATCCGGTCAAGCATGAGCTTACCAAGCATATTGGTGTTGATGCTTTCTATACACGTGCTCAGGTGCAGGCTCAGGTTGTTGCTTCAAGATGCCTTGATTCTGATTGGCGGATTTCTTCACGAAGGCCCAAACCAGAGCGCAACATGATTTCTTACTCTCCAAACTCAGTGTTGTGGATCCACCATGAGTTTGTGTGTGGGGGGGGGATGTTAGATGTATATATCTGTATATTGTATTTCCCCATATGTTAGGGGGCTTCCTGCATATTTGCCCTGTACCTGTACTATATATTGTGGCCTTTGCCCCCCAGAGGAATACAAGTTGCAATATTCCTGACAACAACAAGGTATGAAGCAGCACAACAGCAAGTTTCTCTTGTAAGAAACCAAGGTTATCGAACCAGTAGGAGGAAGGAAACGTCACACAGGTGTTGCAAGCAACACGGAGATCTGCATAACACAAACTCAAGACTTTGCCCCAACGAATCAGTGAGGTTGTTAAGCTCACCAGTTTGCTATAACAAAGGATTAAACGTATGGTGTGAAAGGTAATGGTTTGCAACAAATAAACAAGTAACAATGGAAGATGTATTAATGGTAAAGATTGGACCGGGGTCCATAGTTCACTAGATATGCTCTCCTTAGATAAACAACATGGCATGAAGGGTAAAAAAATTACAGCAGTGCAATTCACAGGAACTGAGCAAGGCATAACAATGCAATTACTAGCCAGAAAGATCCTATGAGATTCGATTGGGAAATACAACAAGATACATAGACCGCCATCCAACTGCATCTATGACTAGAAGTCCATCTTCAAGTTATCATCTGAACCCCTCCAGTATTAAGTTGCAAGAATCAGCGTTGGGATCACCACGATTCTCCTATGTATCTTCCTATTGTTGTGGGTTATGATTGCATGTGATTTGTGCATTGTTTTCTTCAGCGTTTGAACTCAAACTTTCACTAGTTTCTTCTCGAGTTTGTACAGTAGGTGCCTGCAGAAGATCAACAGCAGGTACAACTTGCAAATAATTGTCATTGGCTTGCACACCACTAGTGTTAGATGATGAAGGGATACCATTTTGAGAGAGAAAAAGAATATCTTCTCAAATACGGCAACTATCATTGGGGTGGAGTCCAGTAAAAGGAAAAAACGTTTTCATCAAAAACCACATTACGAGAAACATACACACGGCCAGAAGAGACATCTAGGCATCAAGCTCCTTTATGTTTGGAACTATATCCAAGAAAGACACATCTCTTTGAGCGAAAAGATATTTTTTGTTTGTTGTAGGGGCAAAGGTTTGGCCAACAGGCACACCCAAAAACACGTGGAGATTCATAATTGGATTTAACATGTAATAGTTTTTTGGCAGGTGTCTCTAAATTTAGAAATTTTATGGGGAGCAAGTTTATGAAAAAAGTGGTTGTAAAAAAGGCATCATCCTAATATTTGAGAGGCACAGAAGCATTGTCAAGTAAGGCAAAACCCACTTCAACTATGTGACGATGTTTACGCTCGGTAGAGCCATTTTATTGATGAGAATGAGGACATGAGACATGATGAACAATGCCTACTTGTTGAAAATATCCATTCAATTTTTCATACTCACCAGTTTGCATGGTAAGAATTTTCCTGCCAAACCGATGTTCAACATATTGTTGGAAGTCAAGAAAGACTTGATACACTTCAGAACGTTTCTTAAGCAAGTAGATCCAAGTATATTTGCTAAAATCATCAATGAAGCTTACATAATATGCATGTTTGCCTACAGAAAGGGGAGTTGGACCCCATACATCAGAAAATATCTGTTCCAAAGGAGCTGAGAAAACACTAGTGGAAACAAGATATGGTAGTTGATGACTCTTAGCCTGCTGACATGGATCACATATGTAAGCATTTATTTCAGGTGAGTAAGACAACTTATTTTTTCTAAGAATCTATTGAACAATGAAGGAAGATGGATGCCCTAAACGATGATGCCAAGTTGAATATGAAGGCTTGATGGTGCGAAGAGCATGCTTGGATGATGACCCCGTTGAAACAGGAACAAGGGGTAGAGACCACCATGACAGGGGCCTCTAAACAGGATGTGCTACATGGGATGGTCCTTTATCAAGAAAAGGAAGGGGTGAATTTCAATAAAGGCATTATTGTCTAGAGCAAGTTTATGTGCATAAAGTAAGTTCATGGTTGATGAAGGAACCTGAAGCATATTTTTGAGTTGCAAGGAACAATGTGGGGTGTGCAAAACTGAATGACCAATATTAGCAATTTCCGTACCTTGTCCACTGGCATTGTGTACTCGATCACACCCCTGGTATGTGTAGGGGTTCATAGCATGGAAAACAAAAAAATTCTATCGCATACAAACAAACAAGCCAAGATCTATCTACTAGATTGTAGCAACGAGTCTATGGAATAACTTACCCTCGAAGATTCCAAAGTGTTTAACGAGAGCGGATTCTCGTGGGTGATGTAGTCGATTTCTTCCGATCTCAAGATCGTGTAGACGATCCTTCAAGGGCCAAGGTTCGTTAAGCGCTCAGCGTCGGTCACACGTTCGATTGACGAAGACCTTCCTCTCCCTTGTTCCAAAGAAAATGGAGGTTGTAGCACTTCTCGCGATTCCTGAAGACAACGGCGGTACCTAAGTAGAGGGGAAATCCCGCAGGGCTTCGCCTTAAGCCGGAGCGAGTATGGTGGATTATGAGAGAGGGCTATTAGTGGTCTAGAGATTAGACACACCAATTATAAGGCTCTAAACCGTGGGCTAAAGCAATTATAAGCTCTAAACCAAACGGCTCTAAACCGGAGATTAGAGGTAGGAACTTGTGTGCCTCAAGGAGGAGGCCCTGCCCCTCCTTTTATAGGTGGAGGGGCTAGGCGCGCCAGGAAGGGAGGGAGTCCCTCCCCAACTCGGCCTAGGGCTTGGCCGCTGGCTTGGAGGAGAGTGACTCCTCCTCCAAGTTGGTTTCAACCTCCTCTTGCTTGTTTCCCACAGCTTCGCTTCCCAGCTTCTGCTTTTCCAGGTTTCTGTTTTAGCGTTTGACTTTCAAACCGGCAGTTTGACTTTAAAGTTTTGGAACAGCAAGAACACTTAGTACATGATGCAATCATTCAATGACACATTCATGTACCCTCCCCGGAGTGTCGGACAATCCGAACCTTCTAGAACATTCCCGATGAAAACAGGAATCATTCCCGAACTCAAACGGACTTTCCTTATATGAATCTTATTCTCGGACCATTCCGGATCACCTCGTGATATCCCGGATCCCATCCGAGACTCAACAACATTCGGTCTCTTTCTCATAATACCATAACTACTCAAAACAACGTCAATCCTTAAGTGTGTCTCCCTACGGTCGTGAATTATGCGGACATGATCGAGACACTTCTCAACAATAACCAATAGAGGAATCTGGAAATTCATATGGCTCCCACATATTTCTACGATTACTTTGCGATCGAATGAACCACTTACATACGATACCAATTTCCCTTTGTCTCACGATAGTTTACTTATCCGAGGTTATGATCGCTTCGGTATCTCTCGCATACCTAGTTTAACCTCGTTACCGATAAGTACTCTTTTCTCGCTCCGTGATATGTGATCCCTTGTGACCCAGTCACATGCTTGCAAGCTAATTGGATGACATTCCACCGAGGGCCCAGAGTATATCTATCCGTCATATGGATGGACAAATCCCACTCTTGATCCATGTGTTTCAACCAATACTTTCCAACACTCAATGCCACCTTTATAGCCACCCGCCACGGTGTGGTGTTTGATGTCATCAAAGCATTCATCCGGTAAAGGTGATATGCATGATCTCATGGTCGAAGGAATTAGGTTACTATGTATCAGAAAGCATATAGCAATTGAACTATTGAAATGACTTGATCTTTATGCTATGCTTATCTATAGGAGTATGTCCACCATATCATTCTCCTAACGATATGATCTTGTTGTTGATAACATCTCAATGTTCATGATAGGGAAACCACAATCATTAATCAAACAACAAGCTAGTGAAGTATAGAGGCTATACTAGGGACTTCAAATTAAGTTTACAAATCACACAAGTATTAATGTTTCCTTGTTAATACTATTGTAGCATGAATGTAAACATTTATCATAAACACAAAGATATAATAATAACTACATTTATCATTGCCTCTAGGGCATATCTCCAACAGTATGTATTATGAGCTTGCAGCTTGTTGAGTTGTCCAGTTGTATGATGGGTGGCTCCTGCATCCATCACCCAATTCCTATGTGTAGGGTTCACAGCATAGAAAACAAAAAATTTCCTACGATGTGAACTATATACCAAGATCTATCTACTAGATACAAACAACGGGCGGATGTTTATCCGTAGAGAACATACCCTTGAAGACCGACAAAGCTTAACGAGTTCAACTCGTGGTTGATGTAGACGATCTCTTGCCGATCTCAAGATCGAGAGGAAGTCCTAGCGCCGCAAATCAGCAACAGATCCGTTTCGCACACACGTTCGAGGCACCGAGCAACCTCCGCCTCCTCGCTCCAGCGATGCAGCGGAAGCATAACTCTTTCTTGCTGAATAGCCACCGGGAACATGTATCTCGCTAGTCCTAGACCATGGGGGATAAATTCTAGAGGGGGAGAGAGATCCTTCACGAGGAGGTGTGTGAGACAAGTGAGGAGGGGGGCTACTTTTATAGGAGGAGGGGGGAACCCCAAGGGGGTGGCCGGCGCATGGGGGCTTCCCCCTTGCCCTCCTTCATTCATGTGGGTGGACACTCCACTCACAAAATGCCCTTTAAAATCCCTCCACTCAAAAGTCCACTCAAATTCCCATTAAATTTCCACCAAATTTAATGCAAACTCTCATTAAATAAAACTATTTTATTTTATTAAGAATTTTTTCAATTACTTTAATGAAAAACATTCACAAATAACCCCTTGCTAGAATTCTATTTCACATGCATAACCACTTTATGCAATTTCACCCGAAAACCTGTTTCGGTATCTAGTGAAATAAATTCCTGCGCTTGTTCATTCTTTCGGCATGAAACATTTGATCCAATTGGATGTCGATGTCTCTTAAGTGTGTCACCCTACGGTTCGTGAATAATGCGGACATGATCGAGACTCCTCTCGGATCAATAATCAGAAGCGGGATCTGGAGACCCATACTGACTCCCACACATTCAACGATGACTTTCTTGTGACCGTCGGAACCTTTTATGCTAGTATCTTAATACCTTTGTTTCACGATATATTACATGTCCGAGATTCGATCATCGGTATCTCCATACCTAGTTTGATCTCGTTACCGACATGCACTCTTTTCTTGTTCCTGTGATATAACATTCTAGTGATCAAATCACTTGCTTGCAAGCTAATCAATGTGATATCACCGAGGGCCCAGTATATCTATCCGTCATCGGATGAACAAATTCACTCTCGATCCATGAGCCTCAACATAACACTTTATTAGTTACGAATCCATCTTTATAATCACCTCGTTACGGTGTGACGTTTGATGTTATCAAGAAACTCTTCCGTGTTAGTGATTGACATGATCTCATGGTCTAAGGATTAGGATCACTGTAAGTTTTTATAGCAATATAAACTCAATGACTTTGATCGTAATGCTATACTTCGATGAATGTTCATGACACCATTACACTAATGTTGTGATCCCGTTATTAACAACATCCAATGTCCATGATCGTGAAACCTTGATCATCTTGTTAATCAACGAGCTAGTTTATGAGAGAGGCATAACTAGGAACTTTCATTGCTTGTTTATTAAACACACATGTATTAACGTTTCAGTATTAATACAATTATAGCATGCAAAATAAACATCTATCATATACTTGGAATACACATAATAAACACTTTATTATTGCCTCTCGGGGCATATTCCTTGAGCCTCCCACTTGCACTAGAGACAATAATCTAGTTACATAGTGATAAATCTAACACCCATTGAGTTCTGGTATTGATCATGTTTTGCTCTAGGAGAGTTTTAGTCAACGATCTGCTACATTGAGATCCGTATGTACTTACAAATCTTTATATCTCCATCCTTGACATGCTCATGGATGGAGTGAAGTTTACTTAATATGCTTGGAATGCTTGTGAGATCTTGGCTCTTTGGCATTGGCAATGGCACCATTGTTGTCACAATAGATCACCATTGGGTCCAACGCTTGCCACCACTCCTAGTTCGGATATGAACTCCTTCATCCAAATCGCTTCTCGAGCCGCTCAAGCAAAGAACATATTCGCCTCCGTTGATCCCGCTACCACAGGTTTTGGAGCTCCTCCAACTAACCGCTCCGCCATTCATGAGAAATACGATCCGGATTGAGACTTAGAGTCATCCGGATCGGTGTCAAAGCTAAGCGTCGACATAACACTTAGCATTTAGCTCTTCTTCACCTCCGTATACAAGAAACATATCCTTAGTTCTTCGTAAGTACTTAAGGATATTCTTGACCGCTATCCAGTGTTCCGAACCTGGATCCGAATGGTACCTACTAGTCAAACTAATAGCATGTCCCACATCCGGTCTTGTACATAGCATGGCGTACATTATAGAGCCTATGGCTCAAGGATAGGGGACTTTGTCCATTATCTCTCTTTCTTCCGCCGAAGCAGGACTGAGTCTTACTCAATGTCTTGCCTTGCAACATAGGTAAGAACCCCTTCTTACTTCCGTCCATTTTAAACTTCTTTAAAATCTTATCAAGGTATGTACTTTGCGATAGCCCTATTAGGCGCCTAGATGTATCTCTATAGATATTTATGCCTAATATGTATGACGCTTCACCTAGGTCCTTCATCGAAAATTTGCTGTTTAGATAACTTTTAACACTGTTTAAAAGATCTATATCATTTCCGATCAATAATATGTCATCCACATATAATATCAGAAATGCCATATTGCTCCCACTCACTTTCTTGTAAATACAAGCTTCTCCATAAGTTTGGACAAATCCAAACTCTTTGATCACCTCATCAAAGCGGAGATTCCAGCTTCGTGATGCTTGCTTCAATCCATAGATGGATCGCTGAAGCTTGCACACCTTGTTAGCATCCTTAGGATCGACAAAACCCTTTGGTTGTATCATATACAACTCTTCTTCAATATTACCATTGAGAAACGCGGTTTTGACATCCATCTGCCATATCTCATAATCGAAATATGCAAGAATTGCTAACATAATCCTAATCGACTTTAGCATCGCTACGGAGAGAAAGTCTCATTGTAGTCAACTCCTTGAATTTGTCGAAACCCTTTGCATAAGTCGAGCTTTATAGATGGTCACATTACCATCAACATCGCTTTTCTTTGGAAAATCCATTTGTTCTCCACGGCCTTTCGGCCGTGAGGTAATTCCACCAAGTTCCAAACTTGATTTTCATACATGGATTCCATCTCGATTTCATGGCTTCTAACCATTTGTTGGAATCGGGCTCATCATCGCTTCTTCATACGTCGCAGGTCATCATTTTCATCAACCATGAAATTCATGACAGATTTCCGTGTTTCGAGCCGCACTTGTCTGCTTTGACTGCGAGGTTCGGAGTACTCTCTTTCTGAGTTCCATGATCATTATCATTAGTTCCCTCTTCAACAGTGGAGCCAACTCGGAACAACTTCCTGCAAGGCTACTCGCCATACTTTGAAGAGAAGGTTCCACAACCTCTTCGAGTTCTACCTTCCGACTACTCACACCTTTCGCGAGAAACTCTTTCTCTAGAAAGGATCCATTCTTGGCAACAAAAACCTTGCCCTCGGATCGTGATAGAAGGAATACCCAATAGTTTCTTTAGGGTATCCTATGAAGACGCATTTTTCCGCTTTGGGTTCGAGTTTATCCGGTTGAAGTTTCTTCACATAAACATCGCATCCACAAACTTTAGAAATGACTTAGGTTTGTTTCAAACCACAATTCATACGGTGTCTTTTCAACGGATTTAGATGGTGCCCATTTAAAGTGAATGCAGCAGTTTCTAGTGCATAACCCCAAAATGACAACGGCAAGTCCGTCGGAGACATCATAGATCGAACCATATCTAATAAAATACGATTACGACGTTCCGACACACCATTTCATTGTGGTGTTCCGGCGGTGTGAGTTGTGAAACAATTCCACACTCTTTCATGTGAGTGCTAAACTCGTAACTTAGATACTCACCTCCACGGTCGGACCGTAGAAATTTGATCTTTCTATTACGATGATTTTCCACTTCATTCGAAATTCCTTGAACTTTTCAAAGGTTTGGACTTGTGTTTCATCAAGTAGATATAACCGTATCTACTCAAATCATCCGTGAAAGTAACAAAATAACGATATCCACCTCGGCCGACACACTCATTGGACCACATACATCGAATGTATGACTTCCAATAAATCACGCCTGCTCCATTGAACCGAAAGCGGCGTTCTAGTCATCTTGCCCATAAGGCATGGCTCACATGTATCAAATGATTCATAATCAAGTGATTCCAAAAGTCCATCCGAATGGAGCTTTTTCATGCTTAACGCCAATATGACCTAGACGGCGATTGCCACATATATGCGGATATATCATCATTAAGTTTAATCCTTTTAGCATCAACATTATGAATATGTGTAACATTATCATCGAGATCTAATAGAAATAAACCATTCATCATCGGTGCATGACCATAAAAGATTTCATTCATATAAATGGAACAACCATTGTTCTCGGATTTAAATGAATAACCACTTCGCATCAAACACGTTCCAGATACAATGTTCATGCTCAGTGCAGGCACCAGATAACATTTATTCAAGTTTATAACTAATCCCGATGGCAAGTGGAGAGGCAGCGTTCCGACGGCGATCACATCAACGCTTGATCCATTCCCGACACGCATCTTGACCTCACCCCTTGCTAGCGGTCGCTTGTTCCGCAGCCCGTGATTCGAGTTACAAATATTAGCAAGCAACGGTATCAAATACCGTGTGCTCGCAAGCACTAGTAAAGTACACATCAATAACATGTATATCATATATACCTTTGTTTGCCATGCGGCCTTCTTGTCGCCAGATACTTGGGCGATTGCGCTTCGATGGCGATCCTTACAATAGTAGCACTCGGAATCGGACTTAGGTCCAACTCGGGGTTTCTTTTTCAGGCAGCAAAGCTTGCCGCCTTACTCCTTCCGTTTTCCCTTCTTGTCTTTCTTGAAACCGGTGTTCCTATTGATCATCAACACTTGATGTTCCTTTTGATCTCCACTTGCGGTTTTAAGCATTGATAGAAGCTCGGGGAGACTTCTTCATGCCTTGCATATTATAGTTCATCACGAAGCTCTTATAGCTAGGTGGCGAGACTGCGAACACGATGGATGCCTAAGTCAATGGGAATCGATATTCCCAAGGACACAAGCTTATCAAGTAACCCGACATCTTGAGTACATGCTCACTAACGGAGTTGTGCTCTTCCATCATGCACTAAAGAACTTTTACAAGCATTGTAGCTCTCTACTGACATGTGTGTCGAAAATCATTTTCAACTCACCCATGTATCAAATGCATTGCCGTTTTGAAATGCTTTGAAGTTCGCTCTAGCCCATACAATATGCCGCAATGAACTAAGTTGTGGTCCTCCGACGAGTCCGATAGACATTCTTCTCCTCGTCGGGGCATCATCTAAAGGTGGGGGCCTAACGGCGCTTCTAGCACATATTGCTTTTGTGCGTGAGAGGAGAATCCTCAAATTCATGGCCCATTCGGTAAAGTTGCTACCGCTCGTTGCTAGTTTCTCTTTCTCCATGAACACATTGAAATTAAAAGCGGTGGTGCCATCTACAATGTAATTTGTAAATTTTAGACTAAGTGTATGATAGATTGAGTTCAAATAATCCATATTATGAATGAACTCCCACTCAAAACGACATCCTCGTGCCTTTTGGTGATTACATGAACCAAATCCACTATACCAAGTCCGATCATCACGTGAATCAAGATAGCTTCAAAGCGAGCATCAAATGGGCATCATATCAACTATATGACTCATGCTTAACCTTTCGGTCCGTGTTCCGAGGCCATGTCTCAGACATGCTAGGCTCGCCAAGTTAGAACCTTAGTATTCGTGTGTATCGCTTTTACACCCGAAATATGGTCGTGGATCCAAGAACACCCGATCATCACGTGATGTCTTGGAGCGACGAAAACATAATCGGTGCATACTAAAGGAAGAACACATTCTTATCTTGATATTTAAATGAGGGATCATCTTATTATGCTCACAAAGCGCTAAACAAGCAATATAAGATGCTATCAAACATCATATGTTTATTAGTGAAATGATATGTTCCCGCAGATGATCTCTATCATGTGCATCGTGGTATGATCACTATCATACCTATATGTGTAAATCCAAGGTCTATGGATTTTACACGCTATGTGTGTTGTAAGATTATCATCTCATACTTCTACTTACAATACTACCATATCATAACACTAGCCCAGCAACAATCTAAACTAGACGCCTCTAATTTATCCATTGCAAGTTTTACGTGGCTTAGGGCTTTCGAGATAGAACCGTTCTTACCTACGAACATGAACCACAACGAGGATAATCAAATTGTTGACAACTCGCTTGCAAAATAGATATTGACTATAGTAGGAGAGATAGACACCCGCTAGCCACTTATGCAAACTAGTTGCATGTCAAGCGTGGAACAGGTCTCATGTGCGAGGACATATAAAGTTTGTCCGGGCCGCTTCATCCCACTATGCCACCAATATCCAAAATTACAACAAAGGAGCAACAACATGATCATCATTGTCCACATACTCATATGTGTACTACCCGTGTAAAGTATCTACGCATAGATCCGGCTCGATACCCTTTGTAGGGTTCGCGACATAGAAAACAAAAAATTTCCTACGATGTGAACTATATACCAAGATCTATCTACTAGATACAAACAACGGGCGGATGTATATCCGTAGAGAACATACCCTTGAAGACTGACAAAGCTTAACGAGTTCAACTCGTGGTTGATGTAGACGATCTCTTGCCGATCTCTCTCTCGAGAGGAAGTCCTAGCGCCGCAAATCAGCAGCGCATCCGTGCTCGCACACATGTTCGAGGCACCGAGCAACCTCCGCCTCCTCGCTCCAGCGATGCAGCGGAAGCACAACTCTTTCTTGCCGAATAGCCACCGGGAACATGTATCTCGCTAGTCCGAGACCATGGGGGATAAATTCTAGAGGGGGAGAGAGATCCTTCACGAGGAGGTGTGTGAGACAAGTGAGGAGGGGGCTCCTTTTATAGGAGGAGGGGGGGAACCCCAAGGGGGTGGCCGGCGCATGGGGGCTGCCCCCTTGCCCTCCTTCATTCATGTGGGTGGACACTCCACTCACAAAATGCCCTTTAAAATCCCTCCACTCAAAAGTCCACTCAAATTCCCATTAAATTTCCACCAAATTTAATGCAAAATCTCATTAAATAAAACTCTTTTATTTTATTAAGAAAATTTTCAATTACTTTAATGACAAACATTTACAAATAACCCCTTGCTAGAATTCTATTTCACATGCATAACCACTTTATGCAATTTCACCCGAAAACCTGTTTCGGTATCTAGTGAAATAAATTCCTGCGCTTGTTCATTCTTTAGGCATGAAACATTTGCTCCAATTGGATGTCGGTGTCTCTTAAATGTGTCACCCTACGGTTCGTGAATAATGCGGACATGATCGAGACTCCTCTCGGATCAATAATCAGAAGCGGGATCTGGAGACCCATACTGACTCCCACACATTCAACGATGACTTTCTTGTGATCGTCGGAACCTTTTACGCTAGTATCTTAATACCTTTGTTTCACGATATATTACATGTCCGAGATTCGATCATCGGTATCTCCATACCTAGTTTGATCTCGTTACTGACATGCAATCTTTTCTCGTTCCTGTGATATAACATTCTAGTGATCAAATCACTTGCTTGCAAGCTAATCAATGTGATATCACCAAGAGGGCCCAGAGTATATCTATCCGTCATCGGGATGAACAAATTCCACTCTCGATCCATGAGCCTCAACATAACACTTTATTAGTTCTGAATCCATCTTTATAATCACACTGTTACGGTGTGACGTTTGATGTTATCAAGAAACTCTTCCGGTGTTAGTGATTGACATGATCTCATGGTCTAAGGATTAGGATCACTTCGTAAGTTGTTATAGCAATATAAACTCAATGACTTTGATCGTAATGCTATACTTCGGATGAATGTTCATCACACCATTACACTAATATTGTGATCCCGTTATTAACAACATCCAATGTCCATGATCAGGAAACCTTGATCATCTTGTTAATCAACGAGCTAGTTTATGAGAGAGGCATAACTAGGAACTTTCTGTTTGTTTATTAAACACACATGTATTAACGTTTCCGTATTAATACAATTATAGCATGCAAAATAAACATCTATCATATACTTGTAATACACAAAATAAACACTTTATTATTGCCTCTCAGGGCATATTCCCTTCACTATGAACTCCATATGCACCTTTATGTTCTGTGGGTGTGTCGTCCTCGTCATCATCATCGCCATAGCGCCACCAATAATCACTGGCATCATGTCCTTCTTTCTTGCAAATCCGACAGATCACACCTTCCTTCCTGGAAGCAGACGAGGTCCTGGCGGCGGCAGCAGCTCGGTAAAGAAAACCGGCTGCGGCAGCTAGAAGGAAAGAAAAGGAGCTCCTGATACCATATTAAATTTGTTAGGTGGAACGGTGTAACCTCTTTCAAAACACCGGCTGCGTGTTATATAAGTGAGGACAGTGATTCAAGGGGTCCGGTCCGGTTTGGACCTGTTACCGGACCTCTGCACCTATAGTAAAATTGCAGGTTAAAGGGTCGGCCCGCACCTCTCTAGTCAGGGTAACGGGTAACCACATGTTCGACCCTAATCTGACTATTGCCATAATGATGCGCAGCTGATGGCTCCCTAACCTGACTGCTGCCATAATGATGCGGCTAGCCAGCTTGTTGTTAGATCAACTATTAGCTGGTCATACAATGAAAATTGTACTCCCTCTAACCAGTTGACTCAAATTTGTCTACATACGAGTATATCTAGCCAAAACTTGACTAAAACATTTATTTCTAGACAAATCTAAGTCAACTAATATGGGTCGGAGGGAGTAATAAAATTTAGACAAAGTCATCTCACAAATATGATATATCATCAAAAATCTTCCGGTAAAACAAAATAAAAAATAGCATAATATCATGGATGCTAGCCAACACATAATTCATCCCATAAATTATGCATAGGAACAACTTCGACTCCCTGTTCCTAAGCCGCGGGATGTGACTGGTGTTATTGGTAACATCTTGTCTACATAAAGTCTTGAACTCAACATGGAACAAGCAGCAGAAGAGCATGCTTCACGACCTGAAGCAAACAAACATCAAGATAATCAATACATGTAAGAGGCCTAGATAGTACATGAAAAGTAGAAGAGCAGTACATGTAACATGCCAGAAAAAGGAAACTAAATTCTGAGTATATAGACCTTTTTCGTTTCAATAGAACATAAACTAAGGACACTAGCTTCTTATTATTGCTCTAGAACCCGAGAGAGTGTACTCTTAAATTTGTCAAACTAAACAATAATATGTTGTCAGAATGTTCAGTTCACAATACACTCAACTGCACCTTATTATGTACGCTCAACAGACAACGCTAGAATTTTTACAACTCAATAAGGTACCAGCCTAAATGCTAAATGCAACAAGGCTGGAGATAACAAACGTGTATAGATATAGACAAACTGCATCAGCTTTTCTTTACATAAATTCCCATGTGAATCCACTAGAATAACAAAACGATAAAACATCATAAGGAAGTAGCAAGTTGTTGTGCAACTTCCATTCCTAGGAGATTAGCAGCACAAGTAAAAGTCAGTCTAAATAGAAAAAGTCAGTCTAAATGAGATTTGTTGTTGCTTGCACAAGCAAGAAAAAAAATCAGCAACTATTGGTATTTAAACTGAGTTATTAAACTAAGCAAAATTTCTGTGCGACCAAGATTGTCCTTGCATACGTTACCTGGGGGAGTCGGGGACGGCCTATGCTAAGGGTGAGTCAATCTCAGTATCTCTTAGGTCAACTAGGTCAGTGATTGCGCCCATTCGCCGCCGGTGAGAATCTGAAATACAAGCACATTAGTTTCAACAAAATGAAATTATATCAGACAATGAAGTTGAGTGTGTTAGTATTACCAGATCCTCGATACCAATCCTGCGAACAGATAAGGGCCTCAACACTCTTGACGCTCAACCTGCTATGGAAGTCTGTCAAGATTCTCCCTCCCATGCTAAAAGCAGATTCAGATGCAACCGTAGACGCGGGCACTGCTAGCACATCATGCGCGATTGCAGCAAGTGTGGGATAGGATGAAGAATTGGCACTCCACCATTTTAGTATGTCAAATTCTCCAAATCTCTAAATCGGGCTCTCATTCAAGTATCGATCAAGTTCTGTGGTTACTTGATCTTTCCTATGCTCATTAAGGTGGTAATCCTAGTCACCAAAGATATCATCATCTGCAGTGATCGTTTGACTATGATCTTGTCCTGATTCTTGTGAGAAGTTGTTGTCATTATTGAGTTGAGAAAAATATTCATTGAAGAGACTCCTGAAAGTTTTTCTCACTCTGTCTATCTGTGGTTGAGGATCATTTATGAAGGCCTGTTTGAGACGAAACTCTACATACTTAAACTTGAAACGTGGGTCAAGTATTACCGGAATTGCAAGGTTCATGTAGATGTCATACCAATACTTATTGAACTTTGTTTTCATGACAGCGACCATCAGTCCAAGATCATCATTAGAGGCTTCGTTGTGCAGGGTGATCTTTATTTTCCACATCTCATGGAAGTAAAGATTTGATGTAGGGTATGATGTACCAGAAACTACCATGATACCTTCAACACCTTACAAAGAACTGCCGCCTTTTCCCAATCTTTCACAGACGGAGCATATGTGCAATTTGAGTCTTGCTTGACCAAGGAATCAAATGCTCGAATATACTCCATGGCCTTCTCAATCATCAAGTAGGTGGAGTTCCAACGAGTGGGAGTATCCATAGTGGGCCAAGGACCAAGAGGGAGCCTAGCTTTAGCAATTACAATCTTGAATTTTTTCTTTCGACCCTCTGATGATCTGATATATTTTACACTCTCCCATATGTTGCTGACAATCTTTTTCACTTCCTCTTCGTGTAGACCATCATGAGCAACGAGATTTATTACATGTGCTGAACAACGGCTGTGTAGCAACACTCCACTCACTAGAAGAGCCTTCTTGTCAACCAGATTGCGCTTTAACTCAAATACCATTGAATCATTTGCTGCAGCATTATCCAATGTAATCCCAAATATCTTATACTCAATGTTCCATTCTTGGATGGATTCAAGAACCTGATTGAACATCTCAATTCCAGTGTGAGGTGTCTCCACAACGAAAAACTTGATCACTTTCTTCTTAATTTTCCAATCTGCAGTGATATAGTGGCAAGTGATGCACATATAACCAAGAGTCTGGTTCAATGTCCACATATCTGCTTTCAATGAAAACCTGGACTGGGCATCCTTAAACACCTCTTGTAGTGCCACCTTCTGCTCTTGAAATGCTTTTATGTAGTCATTTCTGATGGTTGTCCGACTTATTGGCTTGAACAATGGGTTTATACTTGCTAAAAATCTTCTAAATCCATCATATTCCACAAGGATAAATGGTAGTTCATGTAATGCGATCATCCGGGCAAGCTCCTTTCTTGCAATCACTGGATCAAAGTTCCAATCTTTCAAACGACGACCATCCGGAGAGCGAAGTGTTGAATTCAGGCCTTGCACGATCCTTAGTGCAACATCTCATTTCTTGCATCTGTCCAAGTGCTTCAACAAGGCGCTGGTCCCTGCATGACGTTTTGCACTGATCGTATTGTCACAATGCTTGCATCTTGCTTCTGAAATTTGTCCATCCACAATGACTGGAACATATTCCTTCCATGCTTTGGATCTAAATTTGCTTGTCAAAGATCGAATCGATGCACTCGCAGCAACATCCTCAACATGTTGCTCGTCACCCTCGACATCAAGATCAAAGTTGTCCTCAGCATCGCGGTTAGAGTCATCCTCGGCATCGCGGTCAGAGTCATCCATAGGTTCCGGAAACTCTACATATCGTTCAAAGTGATCATTAGTAAACTGTTGCATTAAAAAATGAGCCACCAAGGACATAACCGTGCTCACCAGAATATGGGACATAGTCGTTGTGGATAAACGTCGGTGTTCGGAGTGACTCGAGAACTGCAGCAGCTTGTGGCGTTCCTGTTGGAGAAGCTTTCCTTGCAGCCGGAGAAGCTCGCCTTGCAGCCTGGGACCTTGACACCAAAGAAGCCACCACATGATGTCTCGAAACAGGAGACCACATCTTGTTCTTCTTCCTCTTCTTCTGCCCGGGACCTTGACCCTGTCGACTCCGCCTTTCTCCTTCGCTTCCCATGACGGGGAAATGTTCTCGTGCATCTTGTTGCTCTTGCTCTTGGATTGGCATCCGTAGATTTAATATTCAAGATCAATTTAGCATCCAGACTGCAATGAACTTCCGATAATGAAAGATAGTACAGGAACAAGATACAGGCCCTTCGACATGCTCTTGTGATACAAGCCAGACATGCTCTTGAAAGATAGTACAAGATAATGAAAGATAGTACAGGATAGTACATGAACAAGATACAGGCCCTTCGACATGCTCTTAAAAGATAGTACAACAACCAGACTGCAATGAACTTCCATTTTATTCAAGAATTAGTGTTGAAACTGCTGGGCTTAGACATGCTCTGGAATTTTCTAAAATCCCAGGAGATCATTCCAGATATCACAAACAAAGCTAGTACTATCTTGCAAGTATAACCATAACCACTTAGGAGAGCACTATAGAAACTATGCAATTTTGATTGAATATCCCCAAATTAAACTGAGCAAGCAAGCAGCGTTGAAAAGACAGTGATAGCAGCAAAATTTCAGTGCGACCTTAGGAGATTACAATAGCAGTGACAACAGCAAGTAAAATTTCAGTGCGACTTCAGTGCAAAATTTCTGTGGGATTGTAGCAAGTAAAATTCAGTCTAAATAGAACAAGTCGGTCTAAGGCCCTGTTCGTTTACTAACGGCGTTGGTTTGGATTATTTCTATAGCAGTGACAAGTCAATCTAAGGTTCCACGCATGGTGAACGGGGCCTAAAGAAATAAGACAGTGACAGCATGGTGAACGGGGCCTAAAGAAATAAGACAGTGACAGCAGCAAGGGATTGTTTGCATACGTACCTGGGCTTGCGATTTCATTTAGGAGTTGGGGATGACCTGCTTCGCGAGCTCGAGGCGCTCCCTGGCTTCGAGCGCACCCCGCAGCTTCTCGGTGTCCTGGCGGCCGGCAAGTTGACCTGCTCCGGCGTCGCGGATAACTTGATGACAAGCGGCAAAGGAGACTGGAGGAGCCGGAAGGAGGGGGAAGGGGAAGGGCGACGTGTTTCTGCCAGCAGCGCGACTCGGGTGCCGGCGGCTCGCCTTCTCCTCTGGCGGCGCGGCGGCGCTCTGTGCGTGAGGTGCGGTTCTATCCTAGGGTCAACAGGTCAGGTTCGTGTTTGGACCTGTTTTTTTATGGGTCGGCCCTTTACCCTATTGGTAACAAAATTTAGGTCCGGTCCAGTGGATCACTGGGACAAACCGGACCCCCTGCATCTTGAAGTGAGGAAAAGCCTCTCACAGCCTCTCACGTGACATGTACAAGAGATGGTACATGCACATTACCAGATATAACATGTCTAATATCATGCTCACTTCTTGATCGACTTAAAAATAAAAAATAAAACTCTGGTTTATGCGTCCCAGAGAAAAAACAGAACCGGGCCTCGCCCACGAGAAGAAGACGTGACGAAACGTAGTACATGGACAGTCTCGGAGTTCCAACTTGAGAGAGAGAGAGAGTGAAAAAAAGGGCCGGTTTATCCATCCAATCCACCCCACGTGACGCCACACGATAAACCTCGCAAATCAGATCAGTAGTACGTCGAAAGGGGATTTGGGGCAGGCGCTGCTGCTGCTGCTGATTCGCGGTCGCAATGATGACGCGGTCCAGGGCCCAGGGCCTCCAGCAGTCCAGCTCCATGATACGAATGAATCTGCATGCAGCTGGAGCAGACCACAGGGCATCGAAACCGGTCGACGACGTTGACTGAGAGCATCCTGCGATGCCACGCCAAATTCCGGATCAATTTTTCATCTAGAAATATCGGGTTTCTCAATCGTCGTCTTTAGACCGAATTCCTGCATTGTTAAAATTTAATATTATTTTGATAAATTTAGACGAATTTTATTGATTATGGATGAATATAGACGGATTACATCAAATTCGAGCAAACACCCTAATTTAGGCTAGATAATAAACTAAAAACATAAAAAAGGCCGCTGCCACCGCTTCTACATGTCGAGGAGGAGAGGCTAACCATCCTCCTCGGCAACCAGTTGGCCGGAGGATGGGCCCTTGCCCTTGACGCCGGCGTCACGTTGCGGGGGAAGCCGAGGCTGGGAGTGTTGCCGACGTGGATGTGCTCCAGCACGGCGACGAGAGTTCGCCCGGGGGCGCTCCACCAGCCGGGCGCCGTGTTATTCTGCCGGCGGCGACCGGCATCATCGTGGGGCGAGCTCGAGTCGCCGGCGCAAAAACTCCCGGTAGAGCAGATTCCCCGAATCCTCGGCGATATCCGGGTCTTCCATGTCGGCGATGGCCGCCTGGATCTCCTCGACGGTTTCATCGTCCTTGGGCACCAGCGGAATCGGAATCGCGCTGGCGCTGAGCTTCCAGCCGGGAGGAGACGAACGCCGGGCGACGCCATGTAGCCGGCGTCGTACAACATGCGCGCTTCCCACGGCTGGAGCGTGCGGCAGCCGAAGCCGTTCGCCGCCGCGAGGTCGCCAGAAAATCGCTCAGCCATGGGGAGTGGGGGAGAGTGGTGAGTTTGCCGGAGTTGGGAGAGCTGAGGGGTTGTGAGAGAGTGTGAGGAGTTCCGGCGAGGGGTACGGCTTTTAAAGGCCAAGGTGGGTGGTGAAGGCGGGAGGGGAGTAGCAGCGAGGGCGGAAAAAGGGGAACGGCGGGAAGTTATTGCTTCTCGGTCCGTCGCACGAGCCGAGGAGGCGGCGGTGGCGAGGCATTATGGCAACACGTGGCCAAAGCGACGCGCAGTTATTGTCTGATGGTCCTCCGTGGGGGTCCGAGGCGGAAGGATAACGACGACTCGGCTTCCGCCGTAGGTGGGTCCACTCGCCGTCTCTTTTTTTTTTGCCGAATTCGCTTCGTTCGGCGTTCCTAGGGCATTTCCGGAATCCTGGGAGTAGACTGGGAAGTCTGAACCAAACTTGGACCAAATCCGGATGAAAACAGATTCCTAAGAACGTGATTGGGCCAAATTTCGACGTCCGAACCTAAAATTCACGCTGATATGAGGGTACTGGAAACATGAGTGGAATGCTCCGATGAACATGTCACCACTAGACCACTCCCTCCTCGTCCGGCTCGGTTCGTTCGCCAACAATAATCCAGATCTTTTGCCAAAAAAAATCGTTACCATCAGCATACCGTGATTGGCACTCCCCGAGTCCGCGTCACGGGTACACCAAGAGGAGGAGGAGGAGGAGGAGCAGCAGGGTAGATTTTCTGGGAAGTTCTGTTTTTCTTCTTGTGGGATGATGGAGATTTTTTTACAAATATGAACTTCTGCAATTTACCATCATCAAAAATACCCTCTTCACACCGCAAAAGCAAAAAATGCCCTGGCGGGAGGCTGGAAAGGTGACACGTGTCACCTCCCGCCATGGGGGTGGCGGGATGTTCCTCCCGCCATGGGGCGGCAGCGGAATGACGCTGTGGGCCCCACCAGCGCGAGCACGAAGTCGAACCTCCCGCCAGCGCCTAGTCGAACCTTCCTGCTGGGCCGACCGTGGGGCCCACCTCATCCCACCATTCCCCTGTGGCGGAAGGAACATCCCACCACCCCCGCGGCGGAAGAAACATCCCGCCACCCCCCGTGACGGGAGATGACACGTGTCGCCTTTTCAGCCTCCCGCCAGTTTTTTTTTGTTTTTTCGACGACGCGGGTGGTGTATTTTTGGAGATGACAAATAGTAGAAGGTCGGATGATGATGGATGGATGCATCGCGTGGCAGGTGTGCTTAAACAATTGGACTACGACATGGGTGGTGGTACTAGGCTTTTGTTAGGATAATCGGGAGAGCCCAAGTTACAAGGGTAACGAGCGTTTTGTTTTGTTTTGTTGTTACCTAGGCGAATCGACGCGACGCGAGACACCGAGCCTCGCGGTGGTTGATTCGGAGCAGCCGGCAGCGAATCGTGCTGCCGGACTATAAACATTGCGGCTAGGGTCCGTCCGGCTTTCCTGGATCTCAAAAATGTCACCCTGTCGTCCCTCTGCCTCTCCGTGCTCCTCCTGCTCCTACTAGTAAGCTGGGAAAGGAGGAACAATGGCCGGGATACCAGCGAGATGGATCGATGGATGGACGGATGGGGGGCGAGCACGGACACGCCTTTCGTACTAGTACCGTGCAGTCTGCAGTGATCGAGTGCACCACACACACATGACCGGACCTGACGCTGACTGACGGGCGCTGCTGGACCTCCTGGCGACGGCCGGGCCGGACTTGGGCAGTGGTGGCGAATTCGCTGGCCTGCATGCGCCTCCTCCTCGTCGTGGTACTACCCCCTTCTGCCCTGTCGCTCCGTTTCATCCATCGATTGATCGATCGATCCTGCAGTGGCCTGTGTGGGGGTGAAGGAGACCTGGCAGTCGCAGCGAGTTTAATGAAGGAGGAGTGGAGTACCACCAACTTGGTTTACTACTACTCCACTGCTCACTTCATTTACTACTGTAAGATGCCGCCGCTGGTACTACTACTAAGATGGGGATCGGGATCGGGATCGGGATCGGGAGAGACGGATCTTGCGTCGGCGTAAAGCCTGCTGCTAGGTCCTCACGGTGGCGAGGAAACCCAATAAGTTTCGACCCACGCTGCGTGGCTGGCTGCGCCAACCTGCTGCTGCTGCTGCTACTGCTGCTACACACGAGAAAGAAAGATGGTGACAGTGTGTGTGTGGCAGCGCCATGCTGATGGCCTGATGCGGTTGCGTGTGCGCGTGCGCGTGCACCTCACCGTGACCGCTGCCCACGCCTCACGCCGTGCTCCGCCCCTATGTGGACCCGTGCCTGCTTCTACTTCTCGTCTTTTCCTTTATCTCGTCTAGCCGCTGACCTTTCCGTCCAATTTTGCCGGCGTTCACCCGGCGCAACCATCGGTTCCGATTTCAATCAGGATGGATCCGTGAGTCTCATCTGCATCCCTGCCGGAGTTTTCCGTCGGCTCTACGCCGCCGAAATCAACCGGCGACGTGGCTCCTTTGCCGTCGAAGAGGCTAGGCAACACCGGCGTGGTTCAGGCCGCCAGGGCGGCGGAAAAGGCCGCCAGGAAGAGCGCAAAGGGCACAGTGACCGCGGGGCGACCTCCTCTAGCTCCGGTGGTCAGCGGACCTCCGGCGAACAAGAAGACACCAGCCATGTAGGCCCTCTCCGAGGCGACGACGAAGCAGCAGCGGAAGAAGGCCACGGGGTCGACGCCGACGCCTCCAGCTCGTCCGGCGGCTCGCAAGACAGCAGCTATCGCGCTTGCGCCCAGTCCGGCATCCCGCACCGGTGTCGCAGCACGCGTCCGAGCCCCCGGTCGCGAGGTGCTCGACGAAATGTCGCGGCCGAGGTAAAGATTAAAATTTTGGTGGCACACTGTCTTGAACGAATTCGTGCTCACAAATTGGGTACAATTGATGTTTGTTGGTCAATGTAGTGCAACCGAAATGGCTGTGGCCGAGTTCATAACACCATTGGACCTCGGCCATGTGGCGAGCCTCAACGGTCTCAACTATGATGGTGGCATCGGTGGCAATGGAGATGGTGGCATTGGAGACAATGGAGGTGGCAGCATTGGAGGTGTTTGATCATGGCATTTAGTAAATGGTGATGCTTGCAACATATGAACTTGCTATGTTGTGTTTTTTTTGGATCAAACTTGATCAATGTGGTGCATTTGGATGAGCACTACGGTTGTTTTAATTCGATTTGGTGAACATTTGGACCTATTTGTAATGAATTCGTAAGTAGTTTCTAGTGCTCGAATTTGAACCATTTGAAAGTTTCATTGATATGTGATGCAATGATCTCAATTTTATGGTCGTAGTTTGAAAATTGAGAAAAAAAATTAGGTATCAACTATAGTCGGCCACCGTTTAGCAGAGCAAAATTTTGCTCGGCTAGTTTAGCAGGCTAGATAGGAGGCCAAGGTTTAGGTGATCGGCTAGAGTTGCCCTTATGTGGAAAGAATGAGCTTGTTGTATGGACCCTATAGGGGAAGAGTATGATGGCGTTCAAAAAAATAGTGAGAACATAAGAAATTTAAAAGTATGTGAAAGGGCATGTATGCCCCCATGTGTGGTTTTGGTAATTATTGACAATCTTTATGGACTAATGTGTAAATTGAGTTTCACTTGTAGGTTTGTCCATTGGCATCGCTTGGGCCATGTGTTGGTCTCGAGGTTGGAAGATGAAGAAATGTACAAGGGCTTTGTGCCCATTGGAATCACGTAGAAAGAAGGAGCTTGAAGGTCGATCAAGGAATGTGCAAAGAGTTGCATCAAGATGGATCAACCTCAAGTAGGGATGAAGAAGGGCGAGCTCAAGATGTGCCATCTCTAGAAGATCTCATGCTTGAAGCTTGCCATCCTCGCCCTCATGGAATGATGAAGACAAGTTCAAAGAAGAGGTTTCCCCGTGGAGTATGGGGGAGCAATTTGCAAGTCTTCATCTTCATCAAGCAAGAGCAAACAAGAAACGTGTTCCCACTATAGAAGAACAAGACGGTCTACATCGAGTTCAAGTGGGATACTCAAGGCAAAGGTATGTTGATAGGGCTTCTCTTTTGCCGTCTCGTGTTGTTAGTTGGGAGACCGGGTTTAGGATAGATAGCCGTACTTCAAGAGGGGCTCTCAAGCAGGTGTCTCGTTTGCATTGTTCGGAGAGAGCTCAAACCTTTGCATTCATAGCATCATCTTTCTTGGTTGTTATTTGGTTCTTGTCCATGAGAGGATCTAGAGCTTGTGGTCACCATCATAACAAGCTCTAGCTCATCATCTAAGGATTTCACTTGCATATCTTATTGCGGTTTTTGATCTTGCGAGTTTTCCGGCTCCACACCTTGGGGGATAGTTCACATATATATTCATGATATTTTCTCCCAAGGTGATACCTTATTACGGTTTTTGATCGTCGTTATCTTTCCAACAAAATTGGTTTCATCTCGTTTGGAGTTCGGATGCAAAAGTTATTGCGTTTCTGGTTTTCTGGTTTCTGAAATTTCCCTGACCAGAAGTTCCGGCTTCCCACCTGAAGTTCCGCTAGGGCTTTTTTGGCCGCCGAAAGTTCCGGTGGAAGTTCTGGGTCTTGTTCCGCTCACGTTCAGTAACCTTCTGTTTTGAATATGTCTATTTGACAGAACTTCTGTCGGAACTTTCACCGGAAGTTTCGCTCCCACCGGAAGTTCCACCAGATTCTTTTTTTCTCGCTCATGATTTTTGACCGTTGGCTGTGTGCCACCGGAAGTTCCGGCCTCCCACCGGAAGTTCCGGCCAGGAGTCGCGAATGCCCATAACGGGCAGATCTGAGAGCCCTTTAAAAGGGGCTCCTCTCCCCCTTCGTGGTAGCTAGCTTTTCTTCTTGGTTCTTGGCTTTCTCTCTCTCCTCCATTGTCAACCTTGAAGAAGCTTTCCCTCTCCCTTTCCCCTCCTATGATTCTTGCATCTTTTTGAGGGATTTGAGAGAGGAGATCTAGATCTACACCCCCCCAAGTCAAATCCCTTCTTTGTGAAGGAATCATTGGGATCTAGATCTTGGAGAGTTTTGTGTTCTCCTCTTGTGTTCTTCCTCCCTTATTCCCCCAATAGCTTTTGTAGCTTTGTTGGAATTTGGGAGAGAAGGACTTGCCCTTGCATTTGGTGCATAGGTTTGAGTTCTACTCTTGTGTTCTTCCTCCCTTATTCCCCCAATAGCTTTTGTAGTTTTGTTGGAATTTGGGGGAGAAGGACTTGCCCTTGCATTTGGTGCATAGGTTTGAGTTCTCCTCAGAGATTCGGCGAGTTCAAGCTTGTGAGCTTGTTTCTCTTGGGTTCCTTGGAACCCTAGATGGTTATGTGGTTGGATTGTTGACCTTTTGTGGTCTTGTAGCCTTTTGTGGCGTTGTTGGCCTTTTGTGGCATTGTTGGCCTTTTGTGGCTTTGTTGTTGGGAGCCTCCAATTGAGTTGTGGAGTTAGCCCCAATCTTGTACGAGTTAGGTGACCGCCCTCAAGCGTCCCATAGTGGAGCAAGTGCCCGACTTTTGTGGTGCGCACTTGGGAGAATAGGGTGAGCCTTTTGTGGCGTCGGTGAGTTGCGTGCTTCCGCATCCGGGGTGAGGCCTTGTGTGGTGTTGGGTGAGCATCGAGCCACCACACCTCGAGGTGAGCCATTTGTGGCGTTCGGAGAGCATTGCGCCATCGCACCTCTCCAACAGAGACGTAGCTTATTTGGAAGTGAACTTCGGGAAATAAATTTTCGTCTCCGCGTCCATCGGTTATCTCTCAACCGAACCCTTTACTTATGCACTTTACATTGTGATAGCCATCGTGCTTAAAATATTTATACCTTGCTTTCACCTTGTTGCTTGTATTGCTTAGCATAGGTTGTTGGTGCCACCTAGGTGAACTTAGTGGCTAGGTTTTGTGCTCAATAAATTAAACGAAGTTTTATTCCGCATTTACTTGAGCCTAAACCGTAATAATTTTAAAAGCCTATTCACCCCCCCTCTAGGCGACTTCCTTTGTACTTTCAGTATGCTATAGTTCTAAAAGTAGTGGAAAAATAAGAAAACATTAAGTGTGATGTAGTTCCAAAAAAATATTGGGAAAATAATAAATTTAAAAATAAGACATAGTTCTTAAAAAAATGGGGAAATAAGAAAGTTAGAATGATCACATTTAATGATAGTGCCAATTGTGGGGTGCAAATGATATTTTCTAGATCAAAATACAATATCAGCCTACCTAATTATTTCGCTAATATTTTATAGTATAACTGGCGGGCCATATAAATCATATAATATCGTGCATATAATCATGCATAAGTCTATATAGCCGATTCACCGAAAAAACATTATAGAGAAAATTCACTCTCAAGCCAAAGCAATCTTAGAGCAATATTTTAGATCTTAAATTAAAATAGAAAAATTAAAGGCAAAGATAGCTATCAAATTCCAGCCCACGAGCATCCATTCTGTACACTAATTAAACCAAAATATAAAGAACATACTTCCTCCGTCCTAAAATAGATGTCTTAGATTTATCAAAATTTGGATGAACATATATACTAAATAGTGTCTAGATTCATTTAAATTTTAACAAATCCGAAACATCTATTTTGGGACGGAGGGAGTACAAAGAGTTGCACGAGGCGTTAGAGCATCTCCACTCGCCTACCCAGGAGGCCGATCCGGACGCCGAAAACTGGCCCAGTCGCGTACCCACAGACCCGTTTTTGGACGGATTTGGGTCATTTTTGGTCCAGACTACCCAGGCCGAACCCAGGTTTCCGGGTACGCCCTGGGAACGCCGGGCTCAGTGAAATCGGCGAAAAAAATCAAAGCGGCGCGTGGACCCGCCGAGTCAGTGACGGAAGCCGAGTCGTCGTCGTCCTCGGAACCACGCGGCGACCGTCGGGCAATAACTGCACGTCGCGTCGGCCACACGTCGCCGATTTACGGTGCCACCACCGCCGCCTCGGCTCCCGCGACGGACCGGCGGTCACTAACTTCCCGCTGTTTCCACTTTTCCCGCCCTCGCCGCTACACCCCTCCCGCCCTCGCCGCTCACCTCGGCCTTTATAAGCCGCACTCCTCGCCGGAGATCTTCGCACTCTCTCACAGCTCCCCCACCCACAAGCCCAACTCCGGCGAACCTTCTCTCACCTCTTCCCCTTCTCTCACCATGGGCAAACGCTACCCCGGCGACGGTGCTGCGGCGAACGGCTTCGGCCGACGCACCCTCCAGACCTGGGAGGCGCGCATGCTGTACGAGGCCGGGTACATGGAGCCGTCGGACACGCGGATGCCTCCGGGGTGGACGCTGAGCGCCGGCAGCATCCCAATCCCGCCGGGGCCCACGCCGGACGAGCTGCCATACGATGTACAAGAGTACATCGCCGGCATGGACAACCCCGCCGAAGCGGAAAGCGCCGACAACCTCCTCTACTAGGGGAACTTCTTCGCGGAGCAGCACGAACATGAGCTCAACCGCCACGAGGGGCCGCCGAACGAGTCCCCGCCGAAGCGCAAAAACTCAGCAGGGCGCCGAAGTTGGTGGAGTGCACCAGGGCGGACGCTCGCCGCCGTGCTGGAGCACATCAACCGCGGGAACACTCCGCGGCTCGGCTTCCCGCGCAACCCGACACCGCGGCGGGGCGGGTCGGCGTGCTCGCGAATCGGGCGCCGAGGAGGATGGCGAGCATGAGCTCGTCCTTCTCGCGTCGCTCTTCTGGCAAGGCCGCCGCGACGCCGACGGCCGTGAAGCGCCAAGTCGTCTCGCCGCACGCCACGCGCGACACGCTGCCACGTATCGTCATCGGCGAAGCCGCTTACGCCGCCAACATGCCACCGCGCCACGTCGTCCCAAGACGAAGGCTCGCCAAGACGCCTTTGAAGATGGCGCCGAGAAGTCGCCCGAAAATGGCGCGCCGACGCCGCCGGTGCCGCCGAGCCTTCGCCGGATATCTGGAATGGTCCAGAGGATCGATAAGGCGGAAGCGGCAGAGCGAGCGAGAGCGCCCGGCGTCGGGCGCTATCGGGCGTGAGTCGCCTACCAGGCTTCGCCTACGCCGGACGACGACGACGAGGACGCAGGCCGTCTACCACCATGGAGGTACGACCACAGCTAGGGGCAGCTCAGAACCGGCCGCGGCGGCATTTACGGCGGCGAGGATGAAGGCCGAGCCTACCCGGGCTACACGTCGTTCTACGACAACTTCGGCATGTAGGACGGCGAAGGCACCGGCGGCAGCCTTTTTTAAGTTTATCATGTATTAGTTTAGTTTTAATTTGATGTAATCCGTCTATATTCGTCCAACTTAATGAAATTCGCCCATATTTAACGAATTTTAGCCGAACTTGGGAACTCGGCACGGAGTGCTGAGTGGGCGATCACTGTGCCAAAAAAACTTGTTCCATCCGGCCAAAAATCGGTCCGTTGGTCTGGGTTGGGCCAACGAGTGGAGATGCTCTTAGCAATTTTGCCATAGATTAAGGAGGCGTGGCCGTCGTGGGCCTCCATGGTATGCTTTTGTGGGTCCATAATTATTGAGTACATATCTAGGACTGTATATAGATGTCTATGACAAGTTTTAGGACTGTTCTGAGTAAGCCTGTACAAAATGTGAAACCAGTCAAACAGCTCAAACCGGCCAAAACTTCTCTAGTGCAATTTCATTCACAAATCCAATCTAAACTTTAGAGCAGGTTTGCACAGGTTTAGTTTGATACGTTTTCTGTGTTCCAGGATTATTTTAGATATAGCCAATGAGTTCGAGGACTGCTTATGCATTTTACTGGGGAGGATGCCGGCCAGCCCACCCGCTACAACCCGTCATGCCTCCGTTCCACGGGCTACGGCCCATGCTCTGAACGAGAAACAACCGAAGACGCTGAATAATAAATGACGAAATCGAAAGGCAAACTATTTCTCTTCAAATGTTGTTGAAAACCGCTCCATCACAATGATAACTTGAAGACGACGAATGACGAGGCTCCAACTAATAAACCGAGGTAAAAAACGTGGTCCTCTCAAGATATCTGAGACGACGACAATGAGGAATAACTACCCGTCCGCAAATAAGTGTACTTATAGCCTAGTTCTAAGTTAAACTTTATTATGTTTGACTAACTTTTTAGGACAATATACCAACATTTATAACACTGAATTGTTATCATTAGATTTATTTTTAAATCTAGTTTAATAATATGTCAATTTGATATAATATATGTTCCTAAATTTCTCTATAAAATTGTCAAATTTAGTTATGTTTGACTTAAGCAAAAACTAGATATACACTTATTTGCGGACGGAGGGAGTATATAGGAAGATAACACCAACCAACACAACACTTACACAGGTGGACTATAGCTGTCATGGCCGCTGTCAAAGTGCTTTTAGCCGAAAATTAGTCCGATTCATAATGTTGTGATCCAAAAGTTGGTACCAACTCACCAAAATTATCAATGTTGGTACTAACTCATAGTAAGAGCCCGAATTATGATAGTTTTATCAAATTAACTCTATTGTTGGGCCCCCCGTTTCGAGGTGGGGGAAAATAGTGACGTGGCGACTCACCGCTAATTTGTGCGTTACTTTTCTTAAACACGTCGCCATGCGGGTTCCACGCGACCTGAACCATCCCACCGTGGCCCACACGCCCCACCCTACCCCGCCCACCCTAGCCTCACCGTCGATCCGCTTTGCTTGGCCGCATCCACTCTCTCTCTCACCGTTCCTCTCTAACTGGTGCTCGTCTCTTCCCCGTCCACTCCGTTCTGCCACCGCCTCCTACCCCGGCCACTCTGCTCCATTGTAGCCTGCCTCGTCCCGGGCGCCTTCACGGTTCAACCGCCGCCGCCGCCCGCCTCGTCCCTGCCGCACCATCCATCTCGTCCTCGGCCATTTCGCTCCACTCCACCGCACTCAAGGTGAGCGGCGCCGCGCCTCATTTTATATACATGTAACCTAGATTTAGATAGAAATTTTAGGTTTATTTTAGATAGAACTTTAGGATGATTTTAGAGATAGAAATGATAGGATGATTTTAGATGAATTTAATTTGTGGATGACTTAGTTTATTAGTTTAGAAATGTTAGAATAAATGTATAGATATAGTATAGAAATTAATAGTATGAATTTGTAGAAATCATTTGTATAGATGTCTATTGGTGGGATTATGTTTTGTGTATCTCCGATGTTTATGCAACTTGATGCTAAATAATTAAGATTGTATATATATGCAAAATACGAATCAGCCGTGCGTCACCTATGATTACTCATCGTGCATTGACAAGACATTCCACATAGTGCTCTCTTAGAATTTTAAAACAAAAACCGTATATTTTTTGAACTATATATATTTAATCTACCTTCTTCAAACTATATGCTACGATGGTTGAAACTAACTATATTATTTCTGATGATTTTACTCAGAATATTCTATACAAGACAAGCCATGGTTTTTTGGAGCATGTCTTCTGAAGAGAGCAGTACTATAGAACATGTGCAGTTAAAATTATGTCACACAAATAGTCTGGACCCACCTGCACGGTTCAACTCACCAACGAGCCCTTCGTCACCTATTTTAGTGGAGCGATTTGGACATAATTTGTCACTCTTTACGAGATGAACATTGGTGATCTGATCATCTTCACCCTTGACCATATGCATCGCATCTTTTACTTTGATTGCATCAACCCTGATTGGTCACGGGAAGAGGATGAGTATGAGTAGCATGGATGTTATTAAAATCACTCTAACTAGTTCTGCCTACTAATAACTACTGGTGCACCCTCTGTTTGAAAATATAAGATGTTTTAGGTTTATGAATAAGATGTATCTAGACACATTTTAGTGTCTAGATTCATTTGAACATATACACTAAAAGGTGTGTCTAAATACATCTCGTTCACAAACCTAAAACATCTTATATTTTTAAACGGAGGGAGTAGCATGCATGTTATTAAAATCACTCTAACTAGTTCTGCCTACTAATAATAACTTTGGACGATGCAATACTGCATTGAATATTGAAGTTCTTGATATAAAATTGCATACAGTTTAAAACCTTCTAAAACCATTTTAGCCTAGGTACTCTGTTCTTTAAACAGTCGGATAGATTCGGTTCCATTTAGAAGAGAATTTTTTTTCACCTAGACAGTTGGAGCGTAACGTCACTACTGGGAGTAG
The DNA here is from genome assembly GCA_030063025.1 of Avena longiglumis. Taxonomy (NCBI): domain Eukaryota; kingdom Viridiplantae; phylum Streptophyta; class Magnoliopsida; order Poales; family Poaceae; genus Avena; species Avena longiglumis. The sequence continues at coordinate 19,821,752 of CP125975.1, forward strand.
GACCCACGTGTCATCTGAGAACCAGAAGGAAAAATTATCTATCTTCTCTCCGATAAATAAGTTCGACGATGGCGACGACCGCATCGTGTCCCCCTTCCGCTCTCCCCATTCGCATCACCACCACCACCACCGGAGTGCGATTGACTTCTTCACACGGGAGCAGAGCCAGCCACGCCACCAGCAGCGAGCCCGGCGCACGTCGACAACTACCCTTCACGGCCATGGCGAGGTCTCCTCCGCTGCTGCCGCGTGCGCCGCTGCTCCGGCGGCTCCTCCTGGCGGGCGCGCTCGCCGCATCCTGCTCCTACTTCCTCCTCGTCCTCCAGGCGCAGGCCTCCGCGCCGGCGCGCTACGACGGCTTCGCCTACGGCGGCGCAGGGGCCGGCGCCGTCGCCTGGAAGGACGCCGTCCTCGTCGAGGCCTTCCTGGACCCGCTCTGCCCCGACAGCCGCGACGCCTGGCCCCCGCTCAGGCTCGCCGTCGAGCGCTACTCCCCGCGGGTCTCCCTCATCGTCCACCCCTTCCCGCTCCCGTAAGATCGCTTCTCACCTGTGCCTCTGCACTTTAATCCGTCTCTTCCCCTCTCCTGCTGCTCTGTTGCAGTTATCTGTGCTCCGAGGTTTCCGGATCGTATCAGTCTCGCAGTGCTCCAACTTCAGTAGTGTTTGCTTTAATTGTGAAAAAATTAGCGTTTTTGGAGCAGTGTACCACTGCAGGGCTCCATGGAGTGTCGTCTGAGGTTGCGAATTCGGCCGACCGAAGTCTTGTACGAGTGTAATTATGGCAACCACGGGTAGTCTTGAATTGGCAAGTCTGAGTAGCTGAGTGACTCATAGAGTGATTCGAAATTTCGTAACTTTGTGAATGGAAATTTGTCGGACAGTCTCCAGGGGATGCGTGTACTCCGGGTTTTGAGATTGGTCCATGAGACTAAAGGCTAGAGTTACAGTCAACATAAAGAGAGCTATAGTGCCACTGATTATATGTTGTTGAAGGGGCTGTGAGTGGTCAATTTTTTTTTGGAGCTGATGGATAGTTTTGGCATTGACACTCGAGAATTAAAGAATTGGACTGAATCTTCCCTAGTATCTGCCCTGTAATGGTTTAGATGTGTGTTATTTTGTTCAGATGCTGGTCCAGTTTGGCCTTGTAGGATTTATACTTAATTTTCGACTGAACATATCATGTTTTGTTGGCTGGCTGCATTCCACGTCCACAGCAGAGGGTTGTGTATGGGGCTTGCTATTTTTCCATGGCTCTTGCATTTTCAGCATAAAATCTGGCACTAGATGCGATTCTTACAGCAGAAGGTGCCATACGCCTCATTCTAACACCATTTTATTATACTGCGAAACTGCAGGTACCACACCTATTCGTTCATGGCCTGCCGTGCCCTTCATATAGCTAACAAGTTGAATTCGTCGTCAACCTATCCGCTGCTGGAGCTATTTTTCAAGAACCAGGTCTGTTGCATTTTGTAGTTTAACACTTACCTTTTTATTCTAGTTCCATCATGGTAACTCATATGTTGCCTATGCAAGCACCTTTTGAAAACAAAATACCTATGCAAGTTATGGAATACATTTGAATAATGCTGCTCTAGGGGTATGTCATCGAATAGTTCATGATTTCGAAACTGATAGCTATGTAACAAAATCGTATGATTTTTATTGTGTAGATTTGGTATCCATGTGTTTTATTTTATTTTGTAACATGCCAGACTTTTTTTTTACCTGAACTACGATGAGCAAACTGCCAGCCTGAACTTTTATAACAAAAGCCAAGAGGAGCACTATAGCGTTTAAATATAACATCCCTAATTTATTTAGTTAATGAATCATAGTCGAGTTATGATTAGGTATATCACTGCATGCTCGACGTGGCCTTGTACATCTGTGTGATGTAGGGTTTGCCAATTTATGCGCAGAACACATATGAGAACCTTCAAAGCTTTTTCTCAGTTTATTAATATCGTGGGGCACCGTGCGATGGTTTAGTATTGTCATGCTCGAATGGCAGTTTCTGTCAGAAGTCGATTAGAACCTAGAAATTAGTTTCAAGCACTACTCCTTGAATCAATCCCTTGCGCCGATTCAAGTATGTTCACGAATAATCATTGTGGCTACTTGATTAGTCGTAGGTACATTTCTTTCTCCTGGTGTGATAGTTCGTCCACTGAAGCCTTCATCGTGCTCACTTGTACTAATCTTTTTCATTTTTAACCGAGAGGGCACCCCTTTCCATTTTCCATTACTCCCTCCAACCCATATTACTTGACTTGGATTTGTCAAAATTTGGATGAACCTATATACTAAATAGTGACTAGATTCGTCCAAATCTAGAAAAATTTGAGTCAACTAATATGGGTCGGAGGGAGTACTAGAAATCACTAGTAGTCTCACGGAATTAAGGTTTAAGCCAAACTGAAATGCTGCAAACAGCAATCACAAGCCAACATCAGTCTTGCCTGATGTAAAAAAACATTGGCATTGCCTGTTCTGAAAACAAGAGGGCAAGAGAAATAGAAACCACCTCAGAAGCACTAGAGTTGCACACACAGGGTAGTCTTCCGCCGTCCTCCGCTGACCCCTGAATCATATGCCTCTTGCTAACATATTTCTGAAATTAACAACACCACACAGGGAAAATTCTCCAACTGCGCGACATCATCGGTGTCGAGCACCGAACCATCATTGTGGATACTTAAATTGAGTTGTACTCCCTCCGTTTGGAAATATAAGATGTTTTAGGTTAGTAAAACTAATGTATCTAGACACCTTTTAGTGTGTAGGTTCAAATGAATCTACGCACTAAAAGGTGTCTAGATACATTTACTTCACAAATCTAAAACATCTTATATTTCTAAACGGAGGGAGTAGTGACATAGCTTTATCCTGATGATATAATCCATCCACTGCAGCATTCTTCCTCGTGCTCAGTTCTACAACTCTTTTCATTTTAAATCACAGCATCTACAACAAGTAGCCTTACAAAATTAATGTTTAAGCCAAACTGAAATGCTGCAAACAGCAATCACAGGCCAACAACAGTCTTGCCTGATGTAGAAAAAACACCAGTCTTAGCTGTCCTGAAAACAACAGGGCAAGCGAAATGAAAACCATCTCAGGAGCACTAGAGTTACACATTCTTGGCCAGTATCCTTGCGCTCGCTCGTACAACTGTTGCTAACATGTTCTTGAAATTAACAACACCACACAGGGAAGATTCTCCAACCACAGGACATCATCGGTGTCGAGCACCGCTGTAACTGGCGAGATTTCGAAGATGGCAGCCCAGGCGGTCGGCAACTCGGTCTCTGAGTTCCAGTCAGGCTTCAGCGACTCGAGGACCGACTCGGCAGCGAGGGTTTCCTTCAAGGTCAGCTTTGCTTACTGCATCGAGTACACTGTGATAGCTTTTAAGCATCATTATTAGACATGTTTTCCTGTTGGTGCCATTGGCATAAACGTCTCTGAACCGCGGCTTCAATTCCTCCTTCTCCAGTACGGGTGCACGAGAGGGGTCGCCGGCGCGCCCTTCTTCTTCGTGAACGGGTTCCTCCAGCCCGGAGGCGGATCGCCCATCGACTACGACACGTGGACGCGCATCCTGGACCCCCTCGTCGCGCAGCACGGCCTGACGGTCGAGACGTTCACTTCCATGTAGGTGATGTCAAGGATGGCGCATGGCGGTGGTTGGAGATCATTGTTGTACAGACAGCCGGTGTCGCTCAGCGCTGATCAGTACTTGTCTTGTTATTAATTACTAGTAGGAGTACTTGTCTTGTCTGTGCTCTCACTCCGGTAGTACCGCGTCTTGTATTATGCAAACCCTGCGTCCAGAATATACAGATTTCGTGCAAAGCTAGTGAACCAAATGCGCAAGGTAAGATTGATCAGGGAGCTCAGTAGTAGTAGTAAGATTGATGAAGAAGAAAACGATTTCCCTTTCATTGTCAGGATCGGCCGATGCTCGGTCAGCTGATCGAATGGTGTTTCGCAGCCCCTACATATATACCTAGACGTGGTCGTGGATATTATTGTTGGCCGACAGATGTGAATATGTGATCGTTTCTCAACTGAAGTGCGTGGTTTCCTCTGATTCGATTAGTTGCTATCTTTTCTTTTTTGCGGGGAAAGAGAATTTCAATTATCAAATACTCCCTCCGTTTGGAAATATAAGACGTTTTAGGTTTGTGAATGAGATGTATCTAGACATCTTTTAGTGTCTAGATTCATTTGAACCTATACACTAAAATGTGTCTAGATACATCTCCTTCACAAACCTAAAACATCTTATATTTCTAAACTGAGGGAGTAGTAGGTAGAATACTATCGCATCGGTGATTTCTGGCGGGGAGTTTTTCAGCCAAGTGGCAGTTCGCTCGTGTACTCTACCTAAGAAAGCTAGACCGCACCATTGGCCTCATGGTTAATTTTTGTTATTACAGTGTCTTTCTCCTCAAGGCTCTCTCGAATACTACTAATTCGCATAACATAACGTGACAGGTTCGGTGTTTTTTCAGCGACGAGTTTGACTGCTTCTGTGCTATCCGTCTCCACCATGATTGGAGCCGTTGTCCGGTGAAGAGCAAGGCCGAGTCCTTCCTCCATTGCCACCAGCTCCGCCTCCAGGGGATCGGCAAACGCTCGCAACTGTCCCGCCCTGGCATCTTCAGTAAAAGCGCCATCGACATTTTAGTTTCGTCACACCCTCATCAGGGGGTCTCCATCTATGCTTCACCTGCGTCAGCTCGTCCAGGTGATGTTTCTTACTCTTTATTTATGCCGCGTCCCCATTCGACAACCTGCTTACCCTTGTCGACGTCAACCAGTGTGTGTTGTTGGTCAATAAGCATCAAGGATTGCGAGAAATTCCAACAAAGAATACTGAAAAATGAACCTCTGAATGTACCTACGAACGGAAATTATGGATCCATAGTAGTAGTATTATGACTTGGTGACTCATCCTTTCAGCATTGTGGCAAAAACTGCTCAGACTGAATTACATGTTCCAGAACATCTTGCACGACTCAACCTCTGGGTCCAGCAGCCGCTGGTTACTAGTACAACCGTACAACGCCAGCTTCCACATCATTAATCTAGGGGAGCATTCCTTGTGTAATAAGCAAAAGAACAAATTAACAGTGGTTTGAACTGACAGAATCACAGTAAGATCCTAACCACTTGATTCAGCGGAAAGCCAACCAAACAAACAACGGGATCCTACGGAAGAACCACCAATTTACCTTTTCTGCAAAAGCCTTCATTCAGCAAAGTTCTCACCACTTCACTCAGCCCCAGGGTTTTTTCTCGGCCGGTGTTTCCGGTATCCCACCGAAAACCGGTTATTCCAGATACCACATAGAAAACTTTCTACCGGACGAAATTCACCGGAAAATAGTTTTGACAAATTTATATGAAAATTTATGAATTCTTTTGACAAATCTCGGGCGGTATTTTGTCCGCATTGAGCAAAATTCAGAGTTGATTCGTACTCTGACCTTTGAGATTGAGGATTTGAGGAAGCTAATTGAGGAGCTTATCAAGAGAACACCACCACCGAAGGAGTAATTCGTCATCAGGTTTGGCATCCCCTTGGCTTGTTCCAAGCTTAGGGGAGTGCCGCGGTATCACACCATTATTTTTTATCTTTTACCTTTTTAGATTCATATCTTTTGGTAGAGAGGTAATCTTATAGGTTGGTTTGCATGTGGAAGTATCTCTCCTTTAATTGATTATCTATGTATCCCTTGGTGTGTGACGCAGCGCTGAGTTGATGTAGGAGCGCTTCGTTGGGAACCCCAAGAGCAAGGTGTGAAGCAGCACAACAACAAGTTTTCTCTCAGTAAGAAATCGAGGTTATCGAACAAGTAGGAGGAAGGAAACGTCACACAGGTGTTGCAAGCAACACGGAGACCTGCACAACACAGACTCAAGACTTTGCCCCAACGAATCAGTGAGGTTGTCAAGCTCACCGGTTTGCGGTAACAAAGGATTAAACGTATGGTGTGGAAGATAAGGGTTTGCAGCAAGTAAACAAGTAATAGTGGAAAATGTATCAAAGGTAAAGATTGGACTGGGGTCCATAGTTCACTAGAGGTGCTCTCCTTAGATAAACAACATGGCACGAAGGGTTTACACAAATTACAGTGGGACAATTGACAAGAACTGAGCAAGGCATAACAATGCAATTACTAGCCAAAAAAATATTATGAGGTTGATTGGGCAATACAACAATATACATAGACCATCATCCAACTGCATCTATGACTAGAAATCCACCTTCAGGTTATCATCCGAACACCCTTCAGTATTAAGTTGCAAGCAACAGACAACTGCTTTAAGCAAAGTGTGTAAGATAAACAGTCCACATGTTCCATGAACAAGAGACCGTTGTTTTCTCCCTAGTATCAACAACACATATACAACCGAAGAGATTTCTGTCACTTCCCTTGGAAACTAGAGGCATGAACCCACCATCGAGCATAAATACTCTCTCTTGGAGTCACTAGCAACTACTTAGCCAAGATAACTACTAGCAACGGAGAGCATGCAAGATCACAAACAACACAAACATAATAGAATCATAAAGATAAAACCATTAATCAAACCAACATAATAATCTCAATATCCATCGGATCCCGCAAACATAACATGCATGATTACAAGTAGATTAGATCTTGATCATGAACGGAGCTCACAAGATCTATACATGAAAGCACAAAGGAGGAGATACAACCATCTAGCTACTACATGGACCCATAGTCCAAGGTGAAACTACTCACGAATCATACCGGAGAGAAGGCCTCCGGGATGATTTCCCCTCCGGCAGGATGCCGGGAAGAACTTCAGATCCCCTCCCCGATCTAGGGACGATGGTGGCGGCGGCTACAGACGGTTTCGTGGATTTCTGATCAGGTCCTCAGGGTTTCTGCATCGGGGGCTTCTTATAGGCGAAGGGGCGAGACCAAGAGGCGGCCAGGGTGCCCAAACCCTAGCCAGGCGCGGGCTAGGGCCCACCCGCTCCTAGGGTGGGTCTGGCCCCGCTGGCTGGCCTTCCGGGATCCCCTTTGGACTTCTTGTTCCCCACGGAAAGTAAATGACTTTGTCCTTTGTCCCGTCCAATTCCGAGAATATTTCTTTACTAACTTTTCTGAAACCAAACACAGCAGAAAACAGGCATCTGACACTGTTGTAACTTGTTAATAGGTTAGTACCAGAAAACATGTAAAAAGCACCTCAAAGTGTGGATAAATAAAGCAAAGTAGATACTAAACAAGCATGGAGCATAAAAAATTATAGATACGTTTCCAAGGTATCAGTGTGAGTGCCTTTATGGAATATTAATGAGAAGTTTCATCTTTTACTTTTTGCACTTCTTATTTTAGTTTGCAATCTCTATTATATGACTGGTCTTGTTGATCAGTATTGGCATCACTTTGGGAGCATCAAGTAAATCTAAATTGGTTTTGGCAAGCCGAGCTCTAGTCAGTAGCAACACTTTTTAAGGTTTGAAATAAAAAGAGAAAAGGGCTTACATGTATTTTGTATCATTTATTTTCATTCTTGTTGGCTCATAAGCTTAGTATTCTTTATTTAAGAACTTTTGTGTCTTCAAGGAAGATTGCATGTTTAGGTTTATAACTTGTATGTTTGCTTATTTCTTTCAACTCTTTTGCTTGCTACCCAGCTTGCTAGCCAAAAACCAATTTTGATAAGGCATACTTCTCATGTTTCCAACCCCTTTGAACCAAAACCTGTGCCATTTGTGTCCCCCATATCTACCTATTAGCATTATTGCTATTCCAAGCAAATTATCAGGCTTTATCTATCTTTCGAATTAAAAAGTATTTTGTTATGTGAAAACTAGTTAGTAAATCTCTCACGAACTTGATGGCACACCTTATTTTCTTGCCCCCAATAGACTTGAACCATTGTGTCATCGAAGTTGTATATGCTTGCATCTATACGTTGGGATTAGCAGAACCGTGCTGTCACGGGGAACGCTTTCAACATTGCACATGTACGTTGTACACAGTTGATATCATGCCCCTTTGTTTGCGGATGACGACGGTGTGAAATAAAGAGGAAAGTTGTAAGTCTATGGAGTGATGTATGTGTGTTAGAAAAACGCCTAGGACGCTAGTCTAAGCCATGCCTAATCATGGTGGAAACTTGCAACATCACCATAATAAGCATTCCGTGAAGCATCCTCAATAAAATGTTATGCACATAGTAAATAAAAAGATCGCTGAGATGCTGATTGTTTGCTTGCCTTGTCATTTTAGTTATGGGATAGCTCCTGTACCATGTGCAAGGGGTACCCCGTTGGCGGTTCTTTATGATACACATGTACTTACAATGACAAGAACTTACCGGTAACTAAAGTTGAGTAGCATGAGGAGCGGCCCTCGTACTCAAGGGACATGATATTGCCAACTTATATTTCGTCAAGCATATACTCCATCCTTATTCACTTTAACCTTAATCATCTCAAGATTCCTATGATAGGGGCAATGAGGGCTCAAAGCTAGTAAGTATCATAATCTTTTGAAAGCTCTTTATGACTTGAAATCCCTGCTGCCCACTATGAAGGGACCTTTCTCCTATTTTTTGAGTTGAGTCAGTAAACCTACTTCCTCTCTATCTCCGGCAAGCATTTGAGTTGTTGTGTTGCATGTATTCATATGGTGATTTATTCAATCATGTTCTTTATCTTCCTTGTTTGCACAAGACTCTTATCCATTGAGTATTACTTTGAAAGCCTTCATCGTGAAAAACCTTTTTGAGCAAAGAGTGTTCCTGTTATAAAACTTCTACAAAAAGCTTTTTGTGAAACTGTTTGTCAGCTGTTCTCTGACCAGGAACAAAGTTTGCCAATTCCAATTATGATCTATCTTTATGCATATCTATTGTGACTCGTGTACTTGTTGCAAGCTAAGTTATATAATGGAGAATTGCTTTCTTCTATGAGTTGTGTAATGGTAAGTGTGATGCTTCTTGTTCATATTCTTTTATCGACACTTCACTCCATAAACCTGTGGACATGCTTACTGAGCTCAGTTTTCGCTTGGGGACAAGCGAGGGTCTAAGCTTGGGGGGAGTTGAAACGTCCAATTTGCATCACCTTTCTATATCATAGTTTGCCTCTATTCATTGATATATGTCTTATTATGAGGTGTTACTTATGTCTTTTCCTCTGTGTTTGCATGTTGGATGATTCTTGGAGGATGGACTGCCGGAGTTAGGTTTCTAATGGAAAAAGAGGTGTTTTGATGCAATTTCGTGAAGATCATAAAAATACCCTAAAAATATTGGAAAATAATATTTTCCCAGAAGACGGAGGAAGCCAGAAGGGGAGGCGTAGCTGGGCCATAGGGGGCCCACCCCCTAGGCGCAGGCCCACCTTGCCCCATGCCTAGGGAAGGTGTGGCCCACCTGGCCGGCTCCCGACTCCGCCCTCTCGCCCATATCTTCCTCATAGAACCCTAATACCAGGGGAGCGACCACAGAAATATTTCTGCCGCCTCTGCGGGGCGGAAAACACCGAGAGAGAAAGAGCTCTCCGACAGATAGATTTCTATCGGGGAAATTCCTTCCTGGAGAGGGAAGATCGTCGCCATCAACACCGTCATCAAGCTAGGCTTTATCGGGATCATCATCATCATCCACACCATCATCTCCACCAGCACCATCATCACCGCTCCGTCCCGTTGTAACAATCGTGTTGGATCTTGCATTAGTTCTTAGAGGAAACTTTCCCGGTGTTAATTACTATTGTAGTTGATGCTTGTGAGTGGAACCATTGGATTATTGTTTATGTTCAGATTGTTATCCATCGCCATATCATCTTTGATTTTGATCCATATGATGTCTTGTGAGTAGTTCGTTTAGTTCTTGAGGACATGGGAGAAGTCATGTTGTTAGTAGTGGATTTGTGTTGAGTTATTATTCAATGGTTTAGTATTTAAGTTGTGGTGCTATTCTTCTAGTGGTGTCATATGAACATAGACTACATGATACTTCATCTGATGTATTTCATAATTTGCCTCTATTCATTGATATATTTCATATTAAGAGGTGTTACTTATGTCTTTCATCTGTTTTTTCATGTTGGATGATTCTTGGAGGAGGAACTGCCGGAGTCAGGATTCTGATAAAAAAGAGGTGTTTTGATGCAATTTCGTGAAGATAAAAAAAACTATGGAAAATCCTATTTTCCCAGAAGACGAAGAATGCCAGAAGGGGAGGCGAAGATGGGCCACAGGGGGCCCACACACCCTAGGCGCGGGCCACCCCTAGGCCGCACTTATAGGGGGTGTGGCCCACCTGTCCCACCTATGGATCCGCCCTCTCGCTTATATCTTCTCCTTGATACCCTAATACACAGGGAGCGACCACAGAAAGATTCCGCCGCCTCTGCGGGGCGGAAAACACCGAGAGAGAAAGAGCTCTCCGGCAGACAGATTTCTGCCGGGGAAATTCCTTCCCGGAGAGGGGAGATCGTCGCCATCAACACCATCATCAAGCTAGACTTCATCGGGATCATCATCATCCACACTATCATCTCCACCAGCACCATCATCACCACTCCATCCCGCAGTAACAATCGTGTTGAATACTTGCATAGTTCTTAGGGGAACTTTCCCGGTGTTGATTACTATTGTAGTTGATGCTTGTGAGTGGAACCATTGAATTATTTTTTATGTTAAGATTGTTATCCATAATTATATCATCTCTGATCTTGATCCATATGATGTCTCGTGAGTAGTTCGTTTAGTTCTTGAGGACATGGGAGAAGTCATGTTGTTAGTAGTGGATTTGTGTTGAGATATTATTCAATGGTTTAGTATTTAAGTTGTAGTGCTATTCTTCTAGTGGTGTCATATGAACGTCGACTACATGATACTTCACCATTTATCGGCTTAGGGGAATGCATTGTGTATTTGGATACTAATTGTGGGGTTCTTGAGGAGTAAACACGAACCCCGTTAGGACACCATTGCATAAGGGAGTGTAGAATCTCAGAGTTTAAGGTTGTGGTTAGGTTTATACCTTAATTGCTTTCTTGTAGTTGTGGATGCTTGCAAGGGGTTTAATCACAAGTATGTATTAGTCCAAGTAAGGCCGATACATTAGCACAGGTTCACCCACACAACACTTACAAAATCAAAGAAGACTACTTAGCTATATGAAGCGAAAGCACTTGACAGAATTCTCATGTGTCCTCAGGAACGTTTGGTTCCTCATAAGTATTTCACCGGCTTGTCCTTTGCTAAGAAAGAATTGGGTCACTTGTTGCAGTTGTTTGCTGTTTTATTTACTTCTTTGCTTTATCAGAAAATCCCTAAAAATCTGTTTGCTAAGTATTTACAAAGATTTTCTGCTCCATACCACTAGTCAACATCTTTTGCTCCTCGTTGGGATCGACACTCCTATTTATCAAAAGTACTACGATACACCCCCTATAAAGGTTATCAACCCTTAACACTGGCAAAACTAATTGATCTGCTGGGAAAAAAGTTAAAGTTTGAAGGTTTGGGGGGTGGGGGCAAAAGGCTAAAAAAAGTTTCACCTAAGCCCTCCCTAAAAACATTCTTTAAGGATTGGTCCAAATAGGGGGAGGGGGCAGTGGCCCCCCTAGCATACACATAGATCTCATTTGGTAAATAAAAAGAATATGTGAGGTGACTGATTAAAATGGAATATCACCAACGAACAACCATAGTACAGGTGTCGTTGTTGTCTGGCGCTGCACCTGGGGGAGCGTCTACATGAGGGGAGGGGAGTGGGTGGTGAAAGACCAAGGAATGAGATGCGGGAGACGTTGGGTGTTCGTCGTCACGGCGGTCCTCGAGTGCACGGTCTCACGATCCTGTCAGTCCTACCCTAGTGATCCAACTACACTATTGTTTTTGACGTAAATGTGAAAGAAAAAATAGCTTCAACTTCAGAGACCGTGGATTCAGGCGTCTCAAGTCTTGTACAATTGTAAGTTTGGCAAGTCTAGATAGCCTCAACTTGGCAAGTCTAAGTATCGTGAGTGGCTCAGCACGTGATTACATTTTACTGTAGTGCAAAGCTGCAGGTACCACACCTATTCATCCATGGCCTTCTCGTGCGCTTCATATAGCTAACACATTGAATTTGTCATCAACCTATCCGTTGCTAGAGCTATTTTTTCAAGAATCGGGTGCATTGCATTTTTAAATTTGACCCTCCACATTTGTTCTATTACTTTCTCTTTCCAAAAATATATACCATATGCATGGTGGTTTATCTTTTAGCATATTCTGAAATCCATTCTGTTCCTATAATAAATGGATAATGCTGCTCCAGGTGCGTGTCATCAATTATTTCATGATTTCGAAATAGATAAGTTATACTACTCCATTCCAGATTATATGGCTTCAAGAAAATAGTTTAACCGTAAATTTGGTCAATAAAATATAAACTATATTTAACAAAAAATTATACCATTAGATTCATATTTAAAATACGCTTTCGATGGTATAATTTTTGTGACATATAATTTATATACTATTGACCAAATTTATGGTCAATCTATTTTCTCGAAATACGTATTAGCCATATAATCCGGAATGGAGGGAGTATATCCAAATTACAGGATTCTCTTTTTACAACCTTTGGTTTCCATGCCTTTTACTTACTTTTATTTTATCACATGTCGTACTTCATTTAATAAAGGAACCATAATAATCAAATAATAATGCGGTATATCCTTGCAACAAAAACTATAATGAGGCATATATAAGTGCATAATCGTCGTGGTCTTGCACAAACGCGTGTCGCAGTTGCGGGGCTTGCTAGTCTGTGGGCAGTGCACATTTCATAAAGTTAAATTTCTTCAAATCATTTGCTGAGTCTGTTAATCCTAGAGTGATGGTCATGGAAGATTCTTCCTGAAACCGATCCAGAGAACCTTGAAACCAAATCCGAGCAATCTGAGTTCAGAGACGATGGCATATTCACATCTGTGAGCGAATTAGATGTTTCAGGCAGAATCGTGCTCGACACTTTTCTTACACTCTGCCGTGAGCGCGTGACCGTGACGTGTTGACGCGCCCGTGGGTGGCTGGCTGGCTGGCTCCGGTGAGGGTTACGCATGTACGCTGACGGCTCGTCGTGTATGCGTAACGCTCACCCAACCAGACACGGCGAATCGAATTTCCGCACGCGAGGACAAAAAGGCTACCATCGTTTCGCCGTGTCTGGTTGGGTGGCTCAGGGGTCAAACTCCCGTCGATCGCTTCCCCTGCTATTCCCGTCCACACGAGATGTGTGATCCATGTAGAGCATGACTAACGGTGCCGGTAAACACAACTAATCCGTATTTTTCTGGCGAGTATACAGAGCCCGTATATGGCTCAGCTCGTAAAGAATTTTCACGTGCCCCCACTAAAAGTCCTCTCCGGACCCTACTAGTACCGGCCGACAGAGCGGACACGGGTCAGAACCTGTATCCCTCCGTCGTGTCCAAACCCTAACCTTGCGCCGCCGCTCACAGCCCTCTCCTCTGGTGAGCGATTTGCGCGGCTCCGGCGCCAGATCTGCCCCGTCGACGAGCAGATGTCCATCCTACGCCATGGATGCGGCCTAGGGGAGGGGGGGGGGGATGGTCGTAGCGGCGGAGGAGGAGGAGGTGGTGGTTGTCGGCCGTCTGGGAGGTCCTCGCCGCATCCGTGCAGCGACGAGGCGGCGAAGGCGCTGGTGAGGTCCATCGGGCCGCCCGCTGCTAGACCAACTTGGGGCTCCGTCCCCCGCTGTCGCTCGCCTCCTACGCGGACGGAGCTCGCAAGCCGGCACCGCGAGCTCCCCCTCAGCGAGTAGCTCCTCCACTTGCCATCAGCGAGGCTATTAGAGCTCGGATTTTGGCCATTTGAGGACACAGCGGCGTCCTTCGGCGAGCTCTCCACCTTTTTTTTTAGGTGTAATTTTGCTATACAACTATATGTATGAACGATGATCATCAGCACATGAGTTCGATCTTCCGGGAGAATTTTGAATTTCGATTTTACCGATTGTATTTGGAGATATGGTTCTACGCCGACGCGTTTGAATCCGCAAATCGCAAGTACAGACATTTGTACTCGTGTTTTACGGGTCGCCTGCGTTGTTAGTCATATGCTATAAGATTCGATCGATGCTTTGTCTCCTCGTCTAGTTTTTCTTTGTCGCCTCGGTCATTGTACCAGCTCCAATGAGTTTGAGATTTAGACTAACACCAAAACGCAGCGGACAAAAATCACGAGCCAACATGGGTCTTTGCCTGTCACGAGGAATAATACTCCCTCCGATCCAAATTAACTGACTCAAGGTTTTTTTTAGATTTGAATGTATCTAGCACGGAAACATATCTAAATACATTCGAATCTAGACCGAGTCAATTAATTTAGATAGGAGAAAAATAGAAGATGCAGGTTTTATGTAAGCTAGTAGTGGAACAAATACTCGCAAGGTGTGTATGTAAGGATCAGGGAGCTCAGTAGTAGTAAGATTGATGAAGAAGGAAACGATCTCCCCTTTTATTGCCAGGATCGGTTGATGCTCGGTGGTCAGCTGCTTGAATCGTGCTCCTCCCATCCGTGCCTCCCCTTTTATTGCCAGGAAACGATCTCCCCTTTTAGATTTGGTACGCCATCCTCGCTAGAGGAAGCATCTAGCACCATATACGCGCTTCGCGACGCGTACTCAATGTCTATCCCTTTCTTTTTTCAATTTACACCACCTATTTGTGAAACTATTTTTTCTCACCTTGCACATCACAAGCACAAGCAAATATGGAAACTTGTCATAGTTGGTCAGATCTATTTTGGTGATGTTCACAGCTTTTGTTTGAATCTTGGTTTGAAAACCTGTCAAAAAAGGTAATAGACAGCAGCTGAACGCAGTGGGCTGACTTCTGTCGACAGCCTGAGCTGTCAGCCGCTCTGCCTAAAGTACAGGCCAGTTTGAATTTCAAACAACGGTACCGAGCATGGGCTGACAACCTCCTGGTACTTAACGTGGTCCGAAACCAGTTTTGCACAGGGTACCAATCTGGCCCTAACTGATGGTCTTGAAGGCCTCGCGTTCCTAGATTGGATCGGAACCCGGGAGCCACGCTCGATCTCCTTCCTCCGACGACCGAATGACGCGTCTCCATCGCCCGCCTCCGTACTCCGTCGCCTCTGCTCGAGCTCTCCTCCACGCCTTCCTCCGTGACCGTCCCTCTCCCGTTCGCGGTCGTCCTTATCCTACACCCAAGATTTGCTCTGCCTTGACCTCTTGTCCTCTCCGCCGCCGCCGACGACGACGATGATCTACTCTGCCTTGACCTATTGTCCTCGTTTAGCTTCTCGAGTCCATGCCTTTTCCGTCCCCATGCTTATGAGTTGCTTCTCCAGATCTTGCAACACTGCTGACCGGAGTCACATCTTGACGATGTAGGTCTGTTCCTGCTATCGAATGTCATTCTTGTTGAGCAACTAGCACTACATCTGATCTAGGTAAAACATGTTCAGCACCTAACATGTTCGACTCCCACTGCAGATTAGTATTCTAGATCATGAAATACTTCTCTTACCTTATGCTATCCATATATGAATTATTTGAACAGACAAAATTATTTGGGGCAACATTTCGGGCATGCAGCAAAACTTAAGAGCAACTTGTCACAATATGCAAGTATCTTGGAATCAGGCTCAGCAAAACATAAACTTCTGCAGGGTGTCACTCAAATTATTCGGAACTGGTACCACAAGAACAACCACCAAGTTTGATGAAAAGGCTATAGCAGGCACATGCATTGCTCTGCACTACCATGTAATTTCAGTCATTCGAGAAATTAGAAGAGTCATTGTAAGGCAATATAAAAGAGTCATTGTAATAAACACATGCTCTGAACCAAGTAATTCCAGTCATTTGAGAAATCAGAACTAGGAAGCAAACACAACTTCACCACAAATGAAGTTATAAGTAGAGTACATTGATCGTGAGACAACAACCTGGCGGTGATAACATATATCTGTAGGTGTAAGTTATGTGGCAACTGTTTCAATTTTCATTCTAAGCCTCACACACATTCGATATGATCACTAATTTCTTGTCTGCAATTAGCCATCACTTAGCCAGATATAGGAAACAAGAAATGTGTCTAAGCTGTCTGTCCACTTATCCTGTCCAAAACTACAAATTACACTATGCAAAGATCAGATGGTCATCATCTAGATCTTACTTATTATGCTAATGTCATTTAAACAATATTTTCTCCTATCATATTCAATAGTGTGATTATCTAGGGATGTTTGTCGCATCGACATTTAGATTTTCATGTTGAGATTGCAAGGCTTGCTGATAAAAAGCACAGTAGCAACACAACACAGACGAGCCAAAAAGGGCTCACCCGGCAGACAAGAGCAGCATTGGCGCCGGCATCGTAAAGCGGTGATGTCCACGCTGCTACCAGCCATGGGCGCACGAACATATACAATGTGGGCACCTATCGCTACCCACTCGCCGTGAGGGCCGATGCCGACCATCATCCATCTACCACCACCTCCAGCAGCACCTCCGCTCTCCCCTCTTGTGGCTGCGACTGGTGTTGGTGCAATGATGGAGAGGGAAGGCGCACGACCCCATACCTTGATGTTTAGACCGAGGAGGCGTCAGAGGCTGTTTTGCTCTCCCAGTACAGCCTGCCCATGAAGCCACGAAGCAGGTGGCGTTGATGGTGATGGTGAGAAGCAGACCCAGTAGAACCCGGCCAATGCTCAATCTTGGTGGATTTGTCAGCATGCAGGGCTTTTCCTAGCACCTGCTCCTCCCACAAAATTCGTCTCCCATTCTCTATCTCCCCCGTCCCTTCCCTACAACACAAACACTGGCCATGGTCGTCTCAGAGGGAATTCATCGAACACCTGATGGAACCAAAACAAACTGCCCTGAAGAAAGGACGAGCGCTTACAAACGCGATGGTCAGGGCCCTCCTTGTCGAAGTGGACAGCGGTGAAGCCGTGGGCGACGGGCAGGGACCCATCCATGACGCCTAGGTGGATGTAGTCGTCCTGATCCAATTCCCCGCGGCCTAGGAATCAGGACCTAGACCCACAGAGGCGAGATGCAGGGGTCGAAGAAAGACAGGCGGTGGCTACGGCTGCGGTTGCGGTGGATGGCCAACTCCTAAATTGTAACACCCTTAGAATCGGCCCTATG
The DNA here is from genome assembly GCA_030063025.1 of Avena longiglumis. NCBI lineage: Eukaryota > Viridiplantae > Streptophyta > Magnoliopsida > Poales > Poaceae > Avena > Avena longiglumis. The sequence continues at coordinate 19,838,968 of CP125975.1, forward strand.
CAAGTTTTAGCGAAACCCGCCAAACCCGCATAGAAACGATTCAAAGGTGCCCACCAGGCACTCTCGTGCGGGTGGAAAACGAAGTAATATCATTACACAATAGTCCACGATGGAACCCACAGAACATATATATACAACGGCGACTCAATGAGTCAAGAATACAGATATACAGTACAAAGATCCAAATCACCTTGAAATCAATATAGCGTCCGAGTACGGACAAGATGCAAATTGAGCTAAGAGCCCTGGAGAATAACCAATGGCGTCCATAACCCTGCCCAGGCCAAGCCGGAAGGGTAACCCTGCTAACGATGTCGATCTCAAAACCTGCTTAAACAAAAGGGGTGCCGACAAAGGGCAAAGGAAAAAGAGAGAGCGGTCAAGATCTTGAGGCCAAGACACGGCGAGGCTAGAATCGGCGGTCCTCGCCTACATAGGTATGGTGGATCGCGGCGAAAGATGCACTAAATAACCTATAGAGACTCGATACAACTAGCGGCTAACAGAGGGGGGTAAGAAAGACCTATTCGGAACCAACCTGATACTACCACCAAACATACCCATCCTGGTATTTCCCCCTCGAGACCAAACGAGGAAGTCGACCGAGGAACTCACACAGTTGGCAGTTTTATTCATTCCGTTATAGTGGCGGCGATTACTAGTCAAATATAGATAGCATGAGTCATCCTGATATAATAAGCAGTGGGCACTTTTAGTTAACCATTCCATTGTAGTTGCAACACTTACTAGTCAGATACAATTAGCATGAGATATCCCAAACCCAGCAGTTGTTGGTACTTTTATTTAGCCATTCCGTTGCAGTGAAGCTGATTACTAGTCATATCGGATACAAGTCAAATTTTAACAGTAAAACTTTAGTTATAGTTGTCTATGATCGAGACCTGTGCTCCAAGTCGTCCATAACCGCGGACAAGGCTTCTCGAAAAGATTTAACCCTGCAGGGGTGCACCAAAGTATCCACACGCACTTCTACCCTTTTTGCCATATCAGTTAACATACACCCATCGGTATGTCGGTGGGGCCTAAGTCATGACGTTTCCCAGACCCAAAGAAAGTACATGGGGGCCACCCCACTAAGCTACCCGCAACGAAGTCGGCCGGTCTCCGAGACGGACTCAGGGTTTGAGCCAATGGCTGTAAACGACTGGGAACCCGAAAATGAGACTGGGCTTGTCGATACCGCGAAAACACTCCGCTTACCTAAACAGTACAAGTGCAGTACTTCGCACAATTTAAATTAAGCAGTAAAGCATGGCATAAGTACAGAATAGTGATAAAGCCCCAAACTACTTGTGGCCCCCGGTACAATACTTTGAAATCAGGTACTAATCGATGGGGGTGCCCATACTGTAGGGGTTCGTAGCATGGAAAACAAAAAAATTCTATCGCATACAAGCAAACAAGCCAAGATCTATCTACTAGATTGTAGGAACGAGTCGATGGAATAACTTACCCTCGAAGATTCCAAAGTGTTTAACGAGAGCGGATTATCATGGGTGATGTAGTCGTACTCTTTCCGATCTCAAGATCGTGTAGACGATCCTTCCGGCTAACGTTAAACGCGCTTCATTTCGGTCTGCGTTCGATTTCGGAAGACTTTCCTCTCCCTTGTTCTAGCAGGCGGAGGTTGTAGCACTCTCTCGCGATTCGGAAGACAACGGCGTGGTACCGAAGTAGAGGGAGATCTCGCAGGCTTGACTTAAGCCGAGCGAGTATGGTGGAGTATGAGAGAGAGCTATTAGTGGTCTAGGGATTAGACACACCAATTAGAAGGCTCTAAACCGAGGCTAGAGCAATTAGAAGCTCTAAACCAAAACGGCTCTAAATCGGAGATTAGAGGATAGGAACTTGTGTTTCTAGAGGAGGCCCTGCCCCTCCTTTTATAGGTGGGAGGGGCGGCCAAGGGGAGGGGAGTCCCTCCCCAAGTCGGCCTTGGTTGGCGCGCCGGCTTGGAGGGACTCCTCCCCCAAGTCGGTTCCAACCACCTCTTGCTTGTTTCCCACAGTTTCCTGTTTCCCACAGTTTCCTGTTTTCCACAGTTTCCTGTTTTAGCCGTTTGACTTTCAAACTGGTAGTTTGACTTTTCAGTTTTGGAACAGCAAGAACACTTAGTACATGATGCAATCATTCAATATGTAATGACACATTCATGTACCCTCCCCCCCGGAGTGCCGGACAATCCGGAACCTTCTAGAACATTCCCGATGAAAACACCGGAATCATTCCCGAACTCCGAAACGGGACTTTCCTTATATGAATCTTATTCTCCGGACCATTCCGGATCACCTCGTGATATCCCGGATCCCATCCGAGACTCCGAACAACATTCGGTCTCTTTCTCATAATACCATAACTACTAAAACAACGTCGAATCCTTAAGTGTGTCTCCCTACGGTTCGTGAATTATGCGGACATGATCGAGACACTTCTCCGAACAATAACCAATAGAGGAATCTGGAAATTCATATGGCTCCCACATATTTCTACGATTACTTTGTGATCGAATGAACCACTTACATACGATACTAATTTCCCTTTGTCTCACGATAGTTTACTTATCCGAGGTTATGATCGTCGGTATCTCTGCATACCTAGTTCAACCTCGTTACCGATAAGTATTATTTTCTCGTTCCCGTGATATGTGATCCCTTGTGAGCCAGTCACATGCTTGCAAGCTAATTGGATGACATTCCACCGAGAGGGCCCAGAGTATATCTATCCGTCATATGGATGGACAAATCCCACTCTTGATCCATGTGTTTCAACCAATACTTTCCGAACACTCAATGCCACCTTTATAGCCACCCAGTTACGGTGTGGTGTTTGATTTCATCAAAGCATCCATCCGGTAAAGGTGATATGCATGATCTCATGGTCGAAGGAATTAGGTTACTATGTATCAAAAAGCATATAGCAATTGAACTATTGAAATGACTTGATCTTTATGCTACGCTTATCTATAGGAGTATGTCCACCATATCATTCTCCTAACGATATGATCTTGTTGTTGATAACATCTCAATGTTCATGATAGGGAAACCACAATCATTAATCAACCAACAAGCTAGTGAAGTATAGAGGCTATACTAGGGACTTCAAATTAAGTTTACAAATCACACAAGTATTAATGTTTCCGGTTAATACAATTATAGCATGGTATGTAAACATTTATCATAAGTGTGAAGATATGATAATAACCACTTTATTATTGCCTCTTGGGCATATCTCCAACAGTCTCCCACTTGCACTAGAGTCAATAATCTAGTTTCAAACCTTTGTGTATATAACACCTATGGCTTTCCGGTGTTGTATGTACACGATTGCTAGTGGTCAATCGATCTCGGATCTTGACACTTCCAGGTCCGTGTGTAATTGCATGTCTTTGCGTCTCTACGCATCACTCATTCTCTAATGAGATGGCTTTGTATAAATTTGGTCTTTCGGTGTGACCTTTAGTTCTTTGGGGTTAAAACATGTTGATAATATTGTCGTACAATATATCTTCATAGTATTATCCCTCCGTGAACTACACCTAGTTTGATAACAAACTACTTGACACAAATGCCCTCTTTTGCTGCTATAATAGCAGTCATATACTTAGCCTTTTGTTGTAATATCTGTTACAATGTCTTAACTTTGGAACTCATCCAAATCCATTATGGAACTCACTTTCCATTATATTGTGCCACCCTTAGTTTAGATTGAGATAAACTTAATTTATACTTTGTGACAAAGCTAGTATCAATGTAGTACTTTTACAATGAACTTATCATCTATTTGTCACTTCTACAAATAATATACTCTTAGTTCTTCCAAAAGATCATAAGAATATCCTTACTATTGTCCAATGATCATCTTACAAATCATTCTGGTATATGCTCACAACATTTAGAGCATAGGACATATCTGGATTTGTACATATCACAGTATGATTGATATAAATACTCTTTGTGATTTCATACATCAAGTATCAATCTATACTTGATTATTTGTTTCACTTTACCAAATGTCAATACACTTGAATATATCATCAACATTGAACTCTTTCAATCCTTTATGCGACAAGAACCTTTTCTTGTAGTTTCTATATTGAACTCATTCAATATCTCGTCTATGTACTTCTGGAACAACCATATTAGCGTCTATTGATGCCAAATATTTGGGTTTTGCCTAAGTCTTTCATCGGGATGAAATTCTTAATATGTGTTAATAAAAGATACATTATTTCCAATCAATAATATGTCTTCCACATAATGTATTAGAAACATGTCTTAGCGCTCCCACTTAATTTCTTGCAAATGCAAGCATCTTCATTGTCTCTGATGAACTTTTAAACTCCTTTAACAGTTTCATCACAGTGAAGATTCCAACTCCGCGATGCTCACTTTAACCATTGAAGTTTGCATATGCTTTTAGCATCCTTTTGAATTAACAAAACCCTATGGACCGTGTTATGCACATGTCCTAGGTAACGATTCTATTAGAAGAACTTGTTTTGTTTATTCATCTACCATATAACAAATTATATGTAGTGGTTGCTACATTAATCCGTCTAGACTAAATATCACTATGAAAGATCAAATCTTGTCATAGTCAACCTTTGAACATTTTGTGAACTCTTTCCCAACATGTCGACTATTTCATAGATGTAAAACATCCATGTCTATTTCTTTATAGATCCAGACACAACTGTAAGGTCTTACACCTTTCTTGAGGGTCCTTCAAGTTCAAAACTTGATTTCTCGTGTATGGAACTATCACGGATTTTATGGCTTCAAGCCATTTGACGGAGTCAGGGCCCATCATCGCTTCTTTGCATGTAGTCGGTTCATTATTCTCAAATAATGATTCAACCCTCAAATCTTGGTATTTGATTGTTTACCTGATCTACTTGTTTCAATAGGAACTTAGATCTCCGTGACCACAACCTTTGAGGCACGTGAGCCATGAGCATTGTTGCCGCCTCCGGAACATTTTTCGGCGCTGCGCAACTCTGCACATATAGCTAAGGTTCTTTTAACCTTATCAAAGTTCTATTGTCCTCCCACTTTTCTTTTCACGAAAAATTCCTTCCCAAAGAAACTTGACGTTCTAAGCGACAAACACTTTTGTCTCTGGTGTTATGGAGGAATACTCAACAGTTATACAAAGACAGGTTCATCCGACTTTGGTTGCAAACATCTTTCTTATGCATAGCAAACCATTGTTTAAGAAAGGACAACTTGGGTTTTATCCCAAACCATAAATTTATATGGTGTCATTTCAACGGATTATGATGGAGCTCTTTTCAGGGAAAACGGTAATCTCTAAAGCTTTTAATCTTTAAAATATAATGGCAGTTTATGAATTATACCTTTGATCTTACCATGTCAAACAAGGTTTAATTACATATCTCGAACGCTCCATACCCTTATGGTGTTTCGGGAAATGCAAATCCAAACGATTCCTTAAATCTTAGGTATTATGCTAAACTCGTAACTCAAATATCTTCCTTTATGATCTTTATCATAAACTGTTTATATTCTTGTTACAATGATTTTGCACTTCATCTTGAAAGTCTTTGAACTTTTCAAATGTTTCATACTTCATCCTTATTAAGTCACTATTCATATATTCACTCAAACTTTCGAAAAAGCAAATGAAGTTAAAATCCATCGCTTGACTACACATAATGGACTTCAGACAACAATATGTACAAATTCCAATAAGCTAGTCTTTCGTTCCCTTTGGCCTATGAACGAAGTTTCAATTATCTCTAGGAAAGTTTCACAAGTGTCATTTGATCAAAATCAAAAGACTCCAAAATTCCATCCATATGGATTTTCTTCATGTTTTCTTTCAATATAATTTAAGCGGCGATGTCACTTCCTAAGTGATCTTTCAATCAATTTGTCTTTCGACATTTTTAGCACTAGTTTTATGGATGTGATTTCTCCAACGAGATTTGTGAATCATCCATCTTTTATGGATTACGGCAATTATTTGAACAACCCTTTTGTTCTCATAATACCTGATAAAACAAATCTTGAAGGCAAGCTTTGATGTTTAACGAGCAACACAATAACCCTTTATTTGTTCTCGATGAACATCATCACATATTCTTTGCTAGTTACTTAGGCCATTGTAGTTCATGAATTATGTTGTTTCGTATGACGATTCATACCAACAAATTCAGTATTAAATACTTAAGAACCACATTGTTTAATAAGCAAAGAATATAGCCATAACATGTATATCATCTATATACTTAAACTGAACAATTCTAGTCTTTTCTTTTCTGCCATATATTTATGAGATTCTCTTTCAGTATTTCCTTTTCTGTTTGAAAGAATCTATCAACATCAATAGTGGAGTCACACATATGACACATAATCCAAAGCGTGTATAATTAAATACCAATGTATTTGGACTTGCACTTTGAAGTAGATCACCTATCATCAAATGTTTGGTGTTCTTTCAAATTCCTTTCTTTAGTAATATCTTGGTGTAGTAAACATCTTACCTACATCAAATATTCACCCTCATCATGGATTTATCCATGATCAAGCTACTTTTAGCTTGTAACGGTGAATTGCAAGTATAATGTTGCTCTCCAAAACCTTTTGGAGGATTAGGACAACTAGTGTCTCCAACCTTTTGCAAATTCTCATCAAATATGAGAACATGACTTTTGCCATATTATACTCTATCATGTTGTAACCAATACTTCGTTTCAGATATCACAATATCTTCCACACATCATGGTTTCTGAAACAACTCTTTCAGATCCTAGATGACCTTGATATTAAGAGAATCCTTTGAATATCAAGAATCATGGAGACAAACATGATACTTATATACTAACACTTGGAATTGTTACTCTTGATTTAATACTAATTATTAAACTTCATGGAGTAACCGGAACTTACTGAAAGTTTGCAATAGGACTTTTAAACTTTTAGATTAACACTTAAAACAATACGATACCAGTTAAGTAAAGTATCTAACCAGAATTCTATAGTTCTATCATATCAATTATAACTAAGCGCAAGGTGGTAAGCGGATGCCAATGACTACAACAACTATGCAAATTCACTTTGATTTAGTTTATGATAAATTGAGTTCTAATTAATAATTAAATTAATCTTGGTGAACTCCACTCAAAACAATATCCCTCACATTGTTTTAGTGATCACGAACCAAATCCACCACATAAAAACCGATCATCACGAGAGTTGATATAGCTTCAATGGCGAACAATCAACATGTTCATCATATCTACTATATGACTCATGCTCTACCTTTCGGTAATCCGTGTTCCTGAGGCCATGTCTGTACATGCTAGGCTCGTCAAGATCAAACCTTAGTTTCCGCATGAGCAAATCTGGCTTGCTCACGTTGTATACACTTGTAGAATCTAACACACCAGATCATCACGTGGTGCTTCGAAACAACAAGCTTTAGCAACGGTGCTAACTAAGGGTGAACACTTTATGACTTGAAATTCATGTGCATGAGGGATCATCTTATAATGCTACCGTCGTCTACTAAGCAATACAAGATGCATAAAGGATTAACATCACATGCAATTCATAATATGTGATATGATATGGCCTTTCTTCTTTGTGCTTCCGATCTCCATCTTCAAGCACGAACATGATCTCCATCATCACCGACATTGCATCAAGGTCAATGATGCTTCTCCATGGTTGTCGTCCACCGGCTTCAACTATTACAACTACTTTGAATAGATACGCGGGTCTTAACAGAAATTGAAGACAACCATATGGCTCCTGCCGGTTGCCAACTTACAATAAGGAACATTGCATACATCAAATATAATCACAATCATGGCCATATCACATCATCAAGACACCCACGCAAAACAAAGTTAGACGCCTCTACTTTCTTTGCATATTTTACGTGGTTTGGGTCTTTCAATAAGTGTCGTTCTAACTTACGAACAAGAACCACAACATTGATACTAGCATTGTTGATCACCCGTTGTAAATTGGATCTTAACTATGCTAGGAGAAACAGGCACCATAAAGCCACTTATGCAATACAAGTTGCATGTCAAGCGTGGAGCAAGTCTCATGAACGATGTCATGTAAGGTTAGCCGGGCTTCATCCCAACATACCGCAAGATGCAAAGTACACAAGAAGCAATCAACAATAAAGCATCAACGCCCACAATGACCATTGTGTTCTACTCGTCTGTGATCTACATATAGACATGGCTCTGATACCACTGTAGGGGTTCGTAGCATGGAAAACAAAAAATTTCTAGCGCATACAAACAAACAAGACAAGATCTATCTACTAGATTGTAGCAACGAGTCGATGGAATAACTTACCCTCGAAGATTCCAAAGTGTTTAACGAGAGCGGATTCTCGTGGGTGATGTAGTCGTACTCTTCCGATCTCAAGATCGTGTGAGCGATCCTTCGGCGCTGCGTTGCGGCGCTTCCATGATCGGTCACACGTTCGATTTTCGACGAAGACCTTCCTCTCCCTTGTTCCAAAGATGCGTGGAGGTTGTAGCACTCTCCTCGCGATTCCGTAAGACAACTGGCGTGGTACAGGAAGTAGAGGGAGATCCATGAGGCTTCGCTTAAGGGAGGCGAGTATGGTGGAGTATGAGAGAGAGCTATTAGTGTTCTAGGGATTAGACACACCAATTAGAAGGCTCTAAACCGCAGGCTAGAGCAATTAGAAGCTCTAAACCAAAACGGCTCTAAAGGAGATTAGAGGATAGGAACTTGTGTGTCTAGGAGGAGGCCACCCTCCTTTTATAGGTAGGAGGGCGGCCAAGGGAGGAGTCCCTCCCAAGTCGGCCTTGGTTGGCGCGGCTTGGAGGACTCCTCCCAAGTCGGTTCAACCACCTCTTGCTTGTTTCCCACAGTTTCCTGTTTTCCACGGTTTCCTGTTTTAGCCGTTTGACTTTCAAACTGGCAGTTTGACTTTTTCAGTTTGGAACAGCAAGAACACTTATTACATGATGCAATCATTCAATATGTAATGACACATTCATGTACCCTCCCCGGAGTGCCGGACAATCGGAACCTTCTAGAACATTCGATGAAAACAGGAATCATTCCCGAACTCAAAGCAGGACTTTCCTTATATGAATCTTATTCTCCGGACCATTCCGGATCACCTCGTGATATCCCGGATCCCATCCGAGAGTCCGAACAACATTCGGTCTCTTTCTCATAATACCATAACTACTCAAACAACGTCGAATCCTTAAGTGTGTCTCCCTACGGTTCGTGAATTATGCGGACATGATCGAGACACTTCTCCCAAAAATAACCAATAGAGAAATCTGGAAATTCATATGGCTCCCACATATTTCTACTATTACTTTGCGATCGAATGGACCACTTACATACGATACCAATTTCCCTTTGTCTCACGATAGTTTACTTATCCGAGGTTATGATCGTCGGTATCTCTGCATACCTAGTTCAACCTCGTTACCGATAAGTACTCTTTTCTCGTTCCCGTGATATGTGATCCCTTGTGAGCCAGTGACATGCTTGCAAGCTAATTGGATGACATTCCACCGAGAGGGCCCAGAGTATATCTATCCGTCATATGGATGGACAAATCCCACTCTTGATCCATGTGTTTCAACCAATACTTTCCGAACACTCAATGCCACCTTTATAGCCACCCGATTACGGTGGTGTTTGATGTCATCAAAGCATCCATCCGAAAGGTGATATGCATGATCTCATGGTCAAGGAATTAGGTTACTATGTATCAGAAAGCATATAGCAATTGAACTATTGAAATGACTTGATCTTTATGCTACGCTTATCTATAGGAGTATGTCCACCATATCATTCTCCTAACGATATGATCTTGTTGTTGATAACATCTCAATGTTCATGATAGGGAAACCACAATCATTAATCAAACAACAAGCTAGTGAAGTATAGAGGCTATACTAGGGACTTCAAATTAAGTTTACAAATCACACAAGTATTAATGTTTCCGGTTAATACAATTATAGCATGGTATGTAAACATTTATCATAAGTGTGAAGATATGATAATAACCACTTTATTATTGCCTCTTGGGCATATCTCCAACACATACACCCCACCTGTGGTTAGCGTGCTCGATCTCGGAACAGGTGTCAAGAACTCGGGGTCCTACGGGACACCAGTGAGCGGTTAAAATCCACATAACATCTATTGCCCACCGGTGCCTCTGCATTTACCTACGTCAATTTTAGTTATTAAACAATAATTAAAGCCATGATAATCTCCAACAATAAACATGCGGCAATACTCCAACAACTGTGGTACTTGACGACACGCAACAGCACTTGAGCAAGCGACTACGACGCGCAAGTCCAACTATCTACCAAACAACAGGTTATAGGATGTGTCCAAGGCAATATAAGGTTGCAAGGGATATCACGGGTAGGAAAACTAGAGCATCGCAACACAGATAGCAATAGATCAACAGGAGGGAATAAATACTATAAAAGTAAGATAGGTAGAAAGGGGGAGATGCTCGCCTAAAAACATTGCCGAAGGTTCATCCGAAGGTCGGGTCGACACTCGCATCAACTCATCGGCCTAATCCGTGAAGAAGCAAAGCACTAGAAGAAACACCGGATGCACTATTTAATACTACAGCAGAATATCGGGCATGCTGCAAGTATGATGTATGACATGGCAAAGGTGCGATGCAATTAGATCATATTAAGCGGAACCGGGGTCCCGACATTTAATTAAACAGTTCAAGTTATTTATCTACCCCGCAAATTAAATGTTGGATTAGCAAGACCAAACATGGCTTCGGTTCGCTATGCCAATTTAAATGAAGTCCGGAATAAGACAAAGATATCCCGCATATAGACTCCATATTTAATTTAGGTGAATCCCCTAAATGCCCCCAACAACCTCAGACAAGTATGCATGCATGAACAATTTAATATGCATCAGTTGATAATGTCATATTATAAAATAATGGGGTCTCGGATAGGGAATCACATTAGGGTTCAGCAAACTTGGGCTCCGAGGGGTTCGGGGTCGGGTCTCAGGGTTCGACGGAAATGGTCTCGGACAACGGAAGTAGATCTTGTCGCATCCGGGAAGAAGGAACTGGTTTGGTGTCGGGGGCGCATTGGATTCGCCCGGGTCGGTGTCGATCTTGTCGTCGCGAAGACCTTGTCGTGTCCTCGTATCGGGTCGGTCTTGGCGTTCGGGGTGAAGAACTTGGTGTCCTCGACGAAGTACTTGGCGTATCCGTGTCGACAACCTTGGCGTCCGGGTTCTCGGCGAGCTCGGCGTCCGGGAAGGAGTACTTGTCGCACCGGGGTCTCGGCGAACTTGGGGGTCTCGGGATTCGACAAGGATCGGTCTTCGGGTTCCATGACAATGATCTTGTCGTTTCGATGTCGGGGTCTTAGAGGAGCGCCTTGTATATTCTTCGGCATCACGCCGGTCTTGTCGGTCTTGGACTTCGGCGCCGATGATACACAAAACATCCCACGGGAGCCAAGAGTAGCTATAACACGGGATATTCACGACAACGTGGAATGCACCACAACACAAATGCCTCATCGGCACATCACCAGGAACAGGCCAGCAAGGGCTCGGGGACAACTCGACGAGCAAGGTCATGCTCGCAAGGACGCAGGGACACGTGCGCTCGATGCGGAACCTGGAGGGGCCACAGGCGGCGAGCAGACGACGTAGGCTCAGCGGCAATGAACAGCAGAGCATCGGCGGTTGGAAGACGGCCTTCGAGGCCGGGAGAGGCTTCTGGCGAGGCTGGGGAAGAGGAAGGCGTGGCGCCGGTGTTGGAGGGACCAGCTCGCGAGCATGGGCGAGGCCAAGTGGCGGCGGCCAGCCAGAGAGGAGGATGGCACGGACGCAGGGCGAGGACGCCGACGGCCGGTCAAAGCGGCGCCGGGAGGAAGGAGGTGGGGGTCACAGCGACGGGACGGCCGAGCTTGCTGGGACGCTACTGGTGACAGGAAGGGCAAGGGCGGCGCCGAGAGCGGACGGGGGAGGAGCTTGGGGAGCTTGGCAGCGAGGTACTCAGGCGGGGAGGCAGCCGAGGCGAGGCCCACGCGGTGGACGAGGCCGGGCGAGCTCGAGGCATAGCGAGGCGCAGCGCCGAGCTGGCGCGTGGGGTTGGAGGCCAGGCGCGATGAGGCGCGGGGAACGCAGGCGGCCGGGCGGGAGGATCTGACGGCAAGGCCACGCTGGGATGGAGGCGAGAGAGAGAGGGGTGGTCGCGGGGATGCGAGAGAGGAGGGTGGTGGGGCCAGGGGATCAAGATCGGGGAGGTGGGTTGGGGTGCGGCAGAGGATGGCTGGGGTGGGGCCAGACGGAGGCAGTGGGGAGGGGCCCGTGGTGGCGGTGCAGTGTGTGGTGTGCTGGTGTTTGTGTGGGGTGGGATGGAGAGGAGGTGGGGCCAGGGGCTGATGAGGCTGCATGGGATTGGATAGAGGGAAGGGAGAGGTGAGGTGGCGTGCACCGATTGGTGCAGGTGAGGTGGAGGTAGGGTGGGTAGATTATGTTGGGTAGGAAAGGGTTTAGGGTTTCTTTAGATGGGCCGGGCGGTAGGTAGTCTGGTCAGGTTGGGCCTCTGGCCTGACCGATCGGACTGCCTCCCCGGATAAAACATTTTATTATTTATTTTATTTTTAAAACATTTTTGTAAATACTTTTTAGACAAATAAAAGATCTGAACAGACCGAGGTTTTAGTTTGAGATTAAAGGAGGGGGCTAATTAGAAAACAACTTAGGCTTTTACGAAAATAGTTTTTATGCAAAATAAATGCAAGATGACATGACGATGCTCAAGTGCAATGTGGCATGATGACATGAGCAAGCGGTCATGATGATGCAATGCACAAAAACAACGCGATTTTCTAGTAGTGATTTTGCGGGGCGCCACAATTTGACACCACTAACAATGGATCTCGCCCTCGAGATCCGCCTCACGATACGGGGAAGAAGGCCGACGACCTGAATCTTCTCGCTTCGTGTAGATCCTCGCGACACCACTAACGAGGGTTCCTTCTTCACCTTGAAATTGGCGACACCACCAACAAGGGTCGGGGCTCACGTGCATCGAGAGAAAACTGCGGAGAAACAAAGTAAGAAGGTAGAGGTATCCAAAAGATAAGGCGACCTCTAACTTCCACGGAATGAGTATAATTGCATCGATCCACCGACTCAATGTACAAGAGCGAATGATAAGAGTAGTCGGATGGTGATCAGTCCATCGCGCACCCAAAGCATTACTCTGCACATGGATAGAAGAATTATGCAACCAACTCTCAGAATTCAGACTGAAGATCTCGACAAACGAGGTTCAGAAACAAAGGAGTGATGCAGACTCTGCATCGGATCTGATGTAGATGATGTTGTCGCGTCGGAAAACATCGGAAGGCACGAGAAGGAACAAATAGAAGTCCACCAGACGAAGGATTCCTCGGATAGCATGGAGACCAGATGTAGCAACACCGTTACCAAAGGAGGAAGCGAAACCCTGAAGGTACGATGGAACCCAACCACGAGAATTCCTGGACTCGAAGAAAAGATAAGAAAGCAGATCAAAACACGTAGAGGTAAGAGGAGAATAGCAAAGGGGTAAGGATTAAAAGCAGACCTATTCAGATCTATCCAACCGATTTTTCAAAAATAGTTTTGACACTCTACTTCGGCCGTTAGCTAGGTTATCCTACAGGCTGGACTTGTGGGGTATCGCAACTGCTGCGCTCTGATACCACTCTGTAACACCCTCAGAATTGGCCCTATGCAAGTTTTAGCGAAACCCGCCAAACCCGCATAGAAACGATTCAAAGGTGCCCACCAGGCACTCTCGTGCGGGTGGAAAACGAAGTAATATCATTACACAATAGTCCACGATGGAACCCACAGAACATATATATACAACGACGACTCAATGAGTCAAGAATAAAGATATACAGTACAAAGATCCAAATCACCTTGAAATCAATATAGCGTCCGAGTACGGACAAGATGCAAATTGAGCTAAGAGTTCTGGAGAATAACCAATGGCGTCCATAACCCTGCCCAGGCCAAGCCGGAAGGGTAACCCTGCTAACGACGTCGATCTCAAAACCTGCTTAAACAAAAGGGGTGCCGACAAAGGGCAAAGGAAAAAGAGAGAGCGGTCAAGATCGAGGCCGATGCAGGCGAGGCTAGAATTTGGCGGTCCTCGCCTACATAGGTATGGTGGACTGAGCGGCAGCGCAACATGCACTAAACAACCTATAGAGACTCGATACAACTAGCGGCTATCAGAGGGGGTAAGAAAGACCTATTCGGAACCAACCTGATACTACCACCAAACATACCCATCCTGGTATTTCCCCCTCGAGACCAAACGAGGAAGTCGACCGAGGAACTCACACAGTTGGCAGTTTTATTCATTCCGTTATAGTGGCGGCGATTACTAGTCAAATATAGATGGCATGAGTCATCCTGATATAATAAGCAGTGGGCACTTTTAGTTAACCATTCCATTGTAGTTGCAACACTTACTAGTCAGATACAATTAGCATGAGATATCCCAAACCCAGCAGTTGTTGGTACTTTTATTTAGCCATTCCGTTGCAGTGAAGCTGATTACTAGTCATATCGGATACAAGTCAAATTATAACAAGAAACTTTAGTTATAGTTGTCTATGATCGAGACTGTGCTCCAAGTCGTCCATAACCGGACACGACTTCTCGAAAAGATTTAACCGCAGGGTGCACCAAAGTATCCACACGCACTTCGACCCTTTTTGCCAGATCAGTTAACATACACCCATCGGTATGTCGGCGGGGCCTAAGTCATGACGTTTCACAGACCCAAAGCAAGTACATGAAGGCCACCCCACTAAGCTACCCGCAACAAAGTCGGCCGGTCTCCGAGACGGACTCAGGGTTTGCGCCAATGGCTGTAAACGACTGGGAACCCGAAAATGAGACTGGGCTTGTCGATACCGCGAAAACACTCCGCTTACCTAAACAGTACAAGTACAGTACTTCACACAATTTAAATTAAGCAATAAAGCATGGCATAAGTACAGAATAGTGATAAAGCCCCAAACTACTTGTGGCCCCCGGTACAATACTTTGAAATCAGGTACTAATCGATGGGGTGCCCATACACCCCACCTGTGGTTAGCGCGCTCGATCTCTAACAGTGTCAAGAATGGGGTCCCACGGACACCAAAGGAGCTGTTAAAATCCAAATAACATCTATTGCCCACCGGTGCCTCTGCATTTACCTACTTCAATTTTAGTTATTAAACAATAATTAAAGCCATGATCATCTCCAACAATAAACATGCGGCAATACTCCAACAAATGTGGTACTTGACGACACGCAACAGCACTTGAGCAAGCGACTACGACGCGCAAGTCCAACTATCTACCAAACAACAGGTTATAGGATGTGTCCAAGGCAATATAAGGTTGCAGGGGATATCACGGGTACGAAAACTAGAGCATCGCAACACAGATAGCAATAGATCAACAGGAGCGAATAAATACTATAAAAGTAAGATAGGTAGAAAGGGGGAGATGCTCGCCTGAAAACATTGCCGAAGGTTCATCCGAAGGTCGGGTCGACACTCGCATCAACTCATCGGCCTAATCCGTGAAGAAGCAAAGCACTAGAAGAAACACCGGATGCACTATTTAATACTACGACAGAAGATCGGGCATGCTGCAAGTATGATGTATGACATGGCAAAGGTGCGATGCAATTAGATCATATTAAGCGGAACCGGGGTCCCGACATTTAATTAAACGGTTCAAGTTATTTATCTACCCCGCAAATTAAATGTTGGATTAGCAAGACCAAACATGGCTTCGGTTCGCTATGCCAATTTAAATGAAGTCCGGAATAAGACAAAGATATCCCGCATATAGACTCCATATTTAATTTAGGTGAATCGCCTAAATGCCCCCAACAACCTCAGACAAGTATGCATGCATGAACAATTTAATATGCATCAGTTGATAATGTCATATTATAAAATAATGGGGTCTCGGATAGGGAATCACATTAGGGTTCGGCAAACTTGGGCTCCGAGGGGTTCGGGGTCGGGTCTCAGGGTTCGACGGGGGAAACGGTTCGACGGAAATGGTCTCGGACAACGGAAGTAGATCTTGTCGCATCCGGGAAGAAGGACCTGGTTTGGTGTCGGGGGCGCATTGGATTCGCCCGGGTCGGTGTCGATCTTGTCGTCGCGAAGACCTTGTCGTGTCCTCGTATCGGGTCGGTCTTGGCGTTCGGGGTGAATAACTTGGTGTCCTCGACGAAGTACTTGGCGTATCCGTGTCGACGACCTTGGCATCCGGGTTCTCGACGAGCTCGACGTCCAGGAAGGAGTACTTGTCGCACCGGGGTCTCGGCGAACTTGGGGGTCTCGGGATTCGACAAGGATCGGTCTTCGGGTTCCATGACAATGATCTTGTCGTTTCGATGTCGGGGTCTTAGAGGAGCGCCTTGTATATTCTTCGGCATCACGCCGGTCTTGTCGGTCTTGGACTTCGGCGCCGATGATACACAAAACATCCCACGGGAGCCAAGAGTAGCTATAACACGGGATATTCACGACAACGTGGAATGCACCACAACACAAATGCCTCATCGACATCACGAGAACAGCCAGCAAGGGCTCGGGACAACTCGACGAGCAAGGTCATGCTCGCAGGACGCAGGACACGTGCGCTCGTCATGCGGAACTCGAGGGCTAAGGCGGCAGCAGCGCCGACGAGGGCTCACGGGCGGCCAGTGGAGCAAGCAAGCGGCGGAAGACGGCCTTCGGCGGGCCGGAGAGGCGGCTCGCGGCGAGGCTGGAAGAGGAAGGCGCGGCCGGCCGATGTTGCGAGGAAGGACCGGCGGCTCGCGGGCCTAGCAGCGAGGCCAAGTGGCGGCGGCCGGCCAGAGAGGAGGATGGAACGGACGCAGGGCGAGGACGCCGGCGGTCGCGGCCTGGCGCCGGGAGGAAGGAGGCAGTGGGGTCACAGCGACGGGACGGCCGAGCTTGTGGACGCGCCGGTGACAGAGAAGGCAAGGCCGACGCTGGCGCCGAGAGCGACGGGAGGAGCTTGGGAGCTTGGCGGAGGTACTTAGCGTGAGGCACCGAGGCGAGGCCCACGCGCGGTGGACGAGGCCGGGCGAGCTCGAGGCATAGCAGGCTCGTGAGCGCCGAGCTGGCGGCTGGGGTTGGAGGCCAGTGGCGCGAACGAGGCGCCTGTGAACGCAGGGTGGGAGGATCTGAGGCCGGCGGCGCTCACGCGGGGATGGAGGCGAGCGGGGGAGAGAGAGGGTAGGTGGGGGTCGCGGGCGAGGATGCGAGAGAGGGAGCGGGGTCGCGTGGGCGTGGTGGGGCCAGGGGATCGAGATCGGGGAGGGGGGGTGGGGTGCGGGAGAGGATGGTCAGGGCCAGACGGGAGGCAGTGGGAGTGGGCCTGGTGGCGATGTGAGTGCGTGTGGTGTCTTTGGTGTTTGTGTGGGGTGGGGTGGAGGAGGTGGGGCTGGGGTGATGAGGCTGCATGGGATTGGATAGAGGGAAGGAGAGGTGGCGTGCACCGATTGGTGCAGGTGAGGTGGAGGTAGGGTGGGTAGATTATGTTGGGTAGGAAAGGGTTTAGGGTTTCTTTAGATGGGCCGGGTGGTAGGTAGTCTGGTCAGGTTGGGCCTCTGGCCTGACCGATCGGACTGCCTCCCCGACAAAACATTTTATTATTTATTTTATTTTTAGAACATTTTTGTAAATACTTTTTAGACAAATAAAAGATCTGAACAGACCGAGGTTTTAGTTTGAGATTAAAGGAGGGGGCTAATTAGAAAACAACTTAGGCTTTTACGAAAATAGTTTTTATGGAAAATAAATGCAGGATGACATGACGATGCTCAAATGCAATGTGGCATGATGACATGAGCATGCGGTCATGATGATGCAATGCACAAAAACAACGCGTGAGATGCTTCCTCCGTAGAGGATGGACACACAAGTAGTTTTGTATATATATATATATATATATATATATATAGCTATCTAGGATGCTACCTATGCATACTAATCTAACCATTGAATATTCTATAGAGAGCATGAAGTTTAGCAGCAGGAGAATAAAATATCTAACGGAAAACATCACATCCCGTTACATAGAGAGCATTTTCTTGCATGCATTGCTAGTACATGCAAGTACACATGCAAGTACTAGCACCTGCATGTAAACTAGCAACAGCTTACGCATGCATGCAAGCTAGCAATAGTAGACCACTAAACTGACTAAAATTTCAGCACACATTTTAGCAATATATTCAGACCATTGAACCGGTCAAAATTTTAGCACGCATTCTAGAACCACATGTAGACCATTGAACAGACCATTTTTCTAGCATGTAAATTAACATCCCACATAGACCATTGAGCAGACCAATATTTTGAGCAACCCAATCAAATAATCTCGCTAGCACATGGCGGTTCATACAAAGCATAGTATTAGTTATTATGCATGGAATTGAATAGGAAAAGCACACATCATTTGTTCATACAGAGCATAGCACTAGTTATCATCCACACACAGAAAATCGAATAGTACTACTTTCGGCTAGCCCTTGTAAGTTATTTTTTGATTACCGATTCAACCGCTCAACTAGAGCGACCTCCCTTTTGCTTTTGATTTTTTATCTTGGTGGTTTACATCATATGGATGATTGGAAAAAAGGTACATATGACTCTTGTTTTCCTCTCTTCTTGTTGTAGATTTTAATTTTGTGTAAATCATAGGGATGATCAAAAAAGAGTCCCGCATGGCTTTTGTTTCCTAGTCTAAGTGCGTGTGGGGCAGTGCAATCTAGCTGATATGTATGTAAAAATTCTGCTACCCTCGTTCTTACAAATCTTTCATCTACTGATATGCAATATTTTTACTTCATCGCCAGCAGATTTTTTGTCAATTTGTTTTATACGGGGGTACACAAGTTTGGTCGCTACTAGCCATGATAGCATGGTCCGGTCTAGCTAGGACAGCACGATCAACTAGTGAGCACCCTTCATTTTTTGGTTTTTCGTTTTCATCTTGTTTACATATCAGGGACATCCGAAACGAACTCGCAATAAGCAACGGCAGTGCATCTTGGACGAGCAGAAGAGGACGCACACCCAAGAATCCGCCGGCTCGGGCGGACGATGAACGCAATGTCACTAAACAAGTGCCGTACGGCAACTCACACCTGCTGGTCCAGCACAACGACATAGTGGAGCAGTTTACAGAGCGACAGAAGGAATTGGCGGAATCAACATGGTTCAAGTATTTCGCCAAGCCCATACATTTGATTCAGTTTAATAGACAATTCACCATGTGGCTGCTCTCCAAGGTAGACACCATGGCTAGATTAATAGGCGAACCAGGCAGCAAAAAGATCATGATCTTTCAGGAAGATGTTGCCAAAGTTGGTATGCCCCTCAGTATAACGCAAACCTGTTCCGGGCTTATATTTTTTCGTCACCTCATCCCCACCTTGCACACCTCCTTTTTCAGAGGCACACCATGTGTTTAACATCTCCATTATTCATGTAGCCAACACCAGAATGTGCTACACATGCGGAGCTCCTTTTCGACGTACTTCACCTAAAAACAACACAGGAAGCCTCCCTCCATAGTTCATCCAGGAAATCGACGAATGAAGGCAACAATCACTATAGGAAAAAAAGAACGAATGATGCATGAAACAAAAGCAAGCATTTGTGTTGCACAAGCATCATGGGGTGGGGACGGGCGCCACCCTAGCCATGTTTTGTTACGGTAGTCTCCACCTTTTTCCGGGGGTCCCCCTTCATAAAATGGAATGCAATGTAATAAGCTTTGTATATTTTCAATCAACGGTAATATATTTCGAGTCGTCCCAGTCAAAGTTAGCAAATTCAAATTGCGCAATATAATGTTGGCGTAGCGGGAGAAGATGGCGAGGGGGGCTGGCGTAGCCGACCAGATGTTGGGCTAGTTTCACCCGAGTAAGGTCGGCCGACCCCTGCAACAGCCCGAGAGAAACCATAATTTTTTTTACAAATATGTGCGTAAATATTATTATTTTCCTTACAACCATACCAACATGATTAAATAAATTACCTAAGTGAAGTGGGGCAGATTTTCTTATCTGTATTTAATCTGAACCACCTAAGAAATTCATTTACGTGTATAAAAACAAACGTGAACATGAGAGACTGTCGGTCGGATTATAGACCGTGTATTCGCGTGAAATTCGGAACATACAGACAGTCTTTTCTCCCGCTGTACGAGCATGTCAGGCCGTGGGCTGACGAACTCATTTTTTTCGGCAGAGAAGTGGCCTGAATTAATTGTATTTTTCTTTTCATTGCAACTACTTAATCGTTTTACAGACTTTTGATAGTAGGGATATAAACTGTGTGCCATTTATTCCCGCATATTACATTTATCAATATTATAGTTCAAGAATTTTTTCTTCTTTTAAAAAAATAAACTAACGAGTCGAATAAACGGGAGTTGCGGCCACCGTTTAGCTGCCATTTACATCCCTATCACCATTCCAAAGATGCCAATAGCTTCTAGACTATTCTGCACGCCTTAACCGTCCGAAACCGCAAACATCTCGCAGGTATTTTGACCGCCAGAGACGGCCGTGAAACCGGACAATATTTCAACCGTTTATCCACCGTACACCACATCATTCCGATCTAGCCAATATACGTGAAAGGGGAGCTGCTAGGGAGAGTGGTCTGAAATCCCGTCTCTATATAAAGGAACAGATTTTGCTTTTGTACTGAAAAAATTTAGCGGGAACGCGGGAAGCACTCCCGCGCTAAAACGAAAACCAAGCGCACATATTGACATGCTAACTTGCTTGATATATTGGTCTACTCTCATGGTTGAAATTATTGCAGAAATTCTTGCATGTTTTCGTGTTCATATTGACACTAACATGCACACATCCCATCACCTAGTACAAGTTAGTAATGTCTAGTGCAAACAAGTACTACTGGCATTCCATATGCAATAGTTGATATATTTGGTCTACTCTCATGTTTGAAATTATTACAAATTTTTTTGCATGTTTTTATGCTCATATTGATACTAACATGCACACATCCCATCAACTAGTACAAGCTAGTAATGTCTAGTGCAGACAAGTACTACTAGCATACCGTATGCAATTTGTAGAAATTTTTGCAACAATAGATGCGGCTTGGTACGCTACAATAAAGGCTGGTCTTGCAATTCTACAAACAACAAATAACACCGTTAACTGCATGCAAGATTTTGGCTCTCTCTCATCTTGGCAGCTAATAATAGTACTCCCTGTATCCAACATCAATGCTTGCGTGCATTGGTAGCATCCTAGATAGCAAATCTGTCGGAGATCGTCTCTGGAACTGAAGAGTGGCTCCCTCTGATCCGATCACCGAAGGTTTTATTTTTTGCCTGCCTGATTGGACCTCGGCCGAACCGTGCTCAACAACACTTTTCTTCCCTTCTGCCGTGAGCGCGTGACCGTGACGTGCTGACGCGCCCGTGGCTGGCTGGCTGGCTCTGGTGACGGTTACGCATGTATGCTGACGGTTCGTCGTGTCTCGCCGCTAGAGAATGACGTGGACGCCATCAAGAAGGGTAACGTTTCTCTGTGGCATGGACGGTATGGGGTCATAATATGAGGGAAATGATATGCCTCCCCGGGGATAGCATCCTCCGGACAACTCCCCGCAGCACGCCCTCGCGGCTGCATCTCAGGCAAACGAATTAGCTTCCCTCGTCATGGTGCCCCTCGCGCGCTCCACCCACCATCCCCAACTCCGTCCTGCATCTCGACCCCCACCACCTTCCGGGCGCTCTCCTCCTGCTCGAGCAGCTCGACCTCGACTTCTCCAACGCCGCTCGTCCATCCGAGCGCAGCCTCCGAGGGCGGAAGCGGGCGAGATCGAGACCACCTCCGCCGCCGCTACGAGCAGCAGCAGCGCCGTCCTGTTGTTCCTGTGTCCGCTCCTCAAGTCCTTAGGGGTTTGACCATGTCAGTCTTTGCTAAGAACGTTTTGCTACCTTAGCACATATTTTTTGCTATGTATTCATATTTTTTTCTATTTTTGTGTAATTTTTTTGCTACAATTAATTTTTACGGTTTTGCTACGAGGTCTCCGGCGAGAGTCTCCAGTGTTGTCTCCGGCGATGTGCGTTTTGCTACATTAGAAAAAAATATTTTATTACACCGTTTTATGGTTTTGCTACAATATAATTTTTTTTGCTACGAGGTCTCCGGCGAGGTCTACCGGCGAAAGTCTCCGGCGAGGTCGCGTTTGCTACATTAGTACAACTTTTTTGCTACACGGTCGCCGGCGAGATCTCCGGCGAGGTCCAGACTAATTTTCTATTTTTTAGGCTGAACCGTTTTCTGCTACATTGTAGCAAAAACTGGGTATAGCAAAAACGGGATTTTCCGTAGCAAAAACGGGATTTTCCGTAACAAAAACGGGATTTTTGATCTAAAAAGAGGATACGTGGTTGGCTTGGGACCCGGAGAATAAAAAACACAAGCTCCCCGAAAGACGCGTGGGGCTGCCCATAATATGATGGGTATGGTGAGTGAGTCCCTAAGAGCATCTCCAAGAGCATTGGTATAACTAGCACCAATTGTTATTCTAGCAATTTAGGCCAAAAAATCAGCTCCAGCAGCCTTCCTATAAGTGGTCCCCCACCGATTTTTTTTACTCAGCTGAGTAAAACTACCCTCTGAATTGGCAAATATACAATGTCTGGAGCCAACACCTAAAACGCCTAAAACCGACGCGCGAAGAGCAACTGCTCGTGCGCGGATATTTCAGTGCGCGACTGCCGACGCCGGCCACAGCACTGCCGACTTGCCTCGCCGCCGTTGTCCCCTCCGTCGCTTCTAACGCATCCCAATGCGTCACCGCCGCCCCGCCCGTCCTTTTTTGGCCGCCGCGATGCTCCCTGGTACCGAATCGAGCTCTCCATCGCCGCCCCCAACCTCCCTAGCGGCGCTCGATTCCGGCCGGCTGAGGTCGATTCCGACCAGTTTGATGGCTGTCGGAGTTCGATCCGTCGATCCCGCCACTTGTTGCCGTCTCCCGCACTGCCTCCCGCCGGTTGTGTGTGTTCGATGCGGCCGCTTTGGAATTGCGTGGCCGTGGCGATGCGTCTTGGGCCGCCATGAAGCTTACAGGCTTTGGCCCATGAGCTTCGTGCAGGCGGCCAGCGAGCATGCGAGGTGCTGAGCGGCTGGCAAGCTTGCGTCTGCTGTGTGGCCGGCATGGTCGTGTGCTCGTGCTGGGAGGAAGGAGTAGAAAAGAAGAGCAGGAGAGGGGAAAAGACCAGCCCCACATGTCATTGTCTACACAAATAAATTTAGCAATCCACTTATAGGAAGGCTACAAAAGCTGAAAACATCTTGCCTTTCTATACCCTCTCTCTCCTCTTTGTATATGCAGTTTTTAGCAATCCAATATGCAAAGGCTTTTGGAGATGCTCTAACGGAGAATTTCTACACGCGAGGACGAAGAGGCAGCCATCGTTTCGCCGTGTGTGGGTGGGTGGTGGTGGGGGGCAAACTCCCGTCGCCTACGCTGCTATCCCGTCCATGTAGGCGAGATGTGTAATATTTCCTCCTTGGTCGTAGGCACTGAAGTTCTAGACGCCAACAACAAGTCCAGTTGACAGACCAAGTCCAAGTCCGCGGCACCTTTTAATCGGGCAGGCAGTACAGCACAGCACATCACGGTGTTCGTTTCATCTTGACTCCTGACACTGACTGACAGAACCCGACCGACCGTGTTCCGCGGGCCAAACCAGACAGAGACCGACGCCGTGCGGAGACCTCGAGAGCGAAGACCGCATGCATGATGAACGCGCATGGCTAGGCCGTAGGCTCATCACTCATCCCAGACCTGATTGATCGATCGATCGATCGATCGATTACAAACATGAATGAATAAACAAGGCGACTCAGACGAGAGAGACGACGCGAACCTAGGACCCGAACCATAGCAGGCAACCACCCTCGACTCCTTTTCCTCCTTCTGGTGATGGTGCGTGTAGGTTCAGGTTCCATACCAGACTGCTCGACCGGCCGGACCGCCACCCAGGTTGTTGATATTGTGGCCCCATGCTCCCATGCCACGTCACCATCTTGGAAAACCCAAAGACATATCATAATCGTCTCGGCAAACCAAAGATGTCTTTTTTATTTTATAAATATTTACTCCGTCCGATCCATATTAATTGTCAAGGACGAAAAATATTTGGTCATTTTTAATAGAGAAATATTCAAAATATATGAACTTATACAAGAAATGCAGTCAAATCATTTGCCCCCTCTCAAACTATTTTATAGGTCCGCACTTGTTTAATTGTTACTGGATTAGATGTATCTAGCACTAAAACATGTCTACGTGCATCCATTTCTACGACAAGTAATATGAAACGGATGGAGTATTACTTATAAATCTTAAAAACATACGGTCAATCAATATTAATTGTCCCCGGGAAGCCCGCAAGGTTGCCCACGTCCCGTGGGAGGCCGGATCCGTGCTGGGAGGCCGATGCCGAGAGCATCAACGCAACTTCTTCCCCCTCAAGAGAACAACATAACCAAGGATTTGATTGCAATTTTTACGACTTAGGGGTTGTTTGGTTCAGTGGATGACAAGGGACATAGACTTTTTTTTCTATAGTTATCCAGTGTTTGGTTTAGAGGCTGGAGGGGATATGGATAACCACTTTTGGCTCAAAATGATGGTTGAGCATATCCCATAAAAAGAGCTGGATGAGCTCAACCACTTTTGGATAGCTCTTCCGAAGTGTTTTCTTGTGGTAGGAAGGCTTGTAGATTTTTTTGAGGGAAAGGCTTGTAGATTTGACTGGCTATCCCTAACCACTTTTTATCCCACCTTAGCTAAAAAGAAAAAATGGCTACCCCTAACCAAACAGCCTCTTATTAGGTATAAAAAGATGAACTCTTTGTACTTTTTTGTTGACCGGTTTGCGTTTTGGGTTTTAAAAAAATTAGATAAGCTCTTGGAGCAAACAAAATTTGGTCTACGGATTACGTCTGTCTTCATAATCTATGCATACAACCTACCCAAATTATGGGTAAGGTCTTCAAAGTTGCTTTTATGCGGAGTAAGCTCGTTAGTCGTTAGGGTCCTTTTTTTTTTTGAAACATTAGTAGATCAAGAAGAAACCGTGTGGTTACGCGGCCGACTACCCACTCAATCGCCACGTACGACTGCACGAGCAACGCCGGGCCCGTGTAATTTTCGTGACTTGAAAACGAGACGACACGGGTCAGCCAGCCCCGGCCGTGTGAACCGACGACCCCGACCAGGCCCACCCTCGACCGACCGGCGTCGACACTTCGACCCGACCCGGTGTCACCAGTCATCGCCCCCAGGCGGAGGAGAAGGCCGCCACGGCAGGCCGGGGAGCGCCAGTCCAAGAAGGCGAAGCTTCCAGCTCACTTGACGTCTTCCCCCCCTCCCGTCACTGTCCCGCCGGCCCCACCCGCCCCTTCCCGCGGAAACCGAGCGGCCACCTCGCCCTCGCCCCCCGCTGCCGATCTTTCCAACTAGTATTCCTCCCCGTCGCCGTATCCACGATACTCCTAGCCAGATATATAGCGACGCCGCGGCCGAGGGCCAAGCGAAAAAAATCTTTCTTTCCTTTCCTTTCTTCCCTCCCTGTAAAGCTGCAAGTTCGTTTCCGCTTTGGGAGGAGGCGGAGCCGTGTTGCTTGCTTGCTTGCTGGTATGGGCGCCGCCGCGCGGGCTCTGCCGCTCCTGCTGCTCGCCGTCGCGGCCGTTGCGGGGGCGGCGGAGGCGCTGAGCCTCGACGTGCACCACCGCTACTCGGCGACGGTGCGGGGCTGGGCGGAGGCGGCCGGGCACCCCGGACACCGCGCGCCACAGGCGGGCACGGCCGAGTACTACGCCGCGCTGGCGGGCCACGACCTGCGCCGCCGCTCGCTCGCCTCCTCGGCCCCCGCGCCCGCCCCCGCCGCGGGCGGGCCGCTCGCCTTCGCAGACGGCAACGAGACCTTCCGCATCAGCGACTTCGGATTGTAAGCCTAGCCGCCCGCTCGCTCTTGATTCATTACCCTGTTCCTAGATTGATTGATTAGTAAAAAAGCACCAAAGGGTTGCTGTCCTCCTTCGTTCTTGCTTTTGGGCTAACTAAAGATGGTGATGGTGGTGGTGGTTGGCTGTGCAGCTTGCATTACGCGGTGGTGGCGCTGGGGACGCCGAACGTGACGTTCCTCGTCGCGCTCGACACCGGCAGCGACCTCTTCTGGGTGCCCTGCGACTGCGTCAAGTGCGCGCCCCTCTCCTCCCCGAGCTACGGCGTATGTACCCATTACCCCATCCTCCTTCTTCGACTCCATTGTTTTGCTTCTGTTAGTTACGATCCATGCTCGCTCTTGTTAGTTAGTCAGTTGCTCCCACGAGATATTTCGGGGGCTAATCAACAGATTATTACGGTAGGATTAATAGTAGTTACGCGCGGATGGAAAAAAAGGGATTAGTTGGTGGTAGACATGCTTCTGCGATGGAGTTGTTCGGGCATATTTCGTGGGGATAAAAAGGGGGGAAATCACGGAAGCACCGCACGTGCCGTCTTGCTCTGCCGAAACCTTTCTAGGAGCATGACAGCTTGAGCTGGGACCTGACCAAGCTTAAAAAACACTACTACTTCTGATTTTTGGCCCTTCCATGTGTGATCTTGTTGGAGACTGACATAAATTTGTTGCAACATGACGACTTAACTGTTGATTCTTGACAGTAAATGCTATTACTGTGCATGTTCTTGCTTAATTTCTGATGTGTAACTCTGTTTCTGCATACCGGGTATTTCGAACAGAATTTGCAGTTCGACATGTACAGCCCTGGGAATTCGAGCACCAGCAAGAAGGTCCCCTGCAGCAGCAGCCTGTGCGATCTCCAGACCGAGTGCAACGCCGAAACCAGCAGCTGCCCCTACAGCATCGAGTACCTGTCCGACAACACCTCGTCGAACGGGGTGCTGGTGGAGGATGTCATGTACCTGACGACCGAGTCCGGGCAACCCAAGATCACCCAGGCCCCCATTACATTCGGGTATGTCCCTCATGATTCTGTTATTACATGCTTATTAATTCTGAGGAATCGGTGCTCGATCGCTTTGTGTGCTGAGTTTGTGTGAATTGTTAGCTGTGGACAGGTCCAGACAGGTTCGTTCCTAGGCAGCGCCGCGCCCAACGGTCTGCTCGGGCTTGGCATGGCCAGCAAATCGGTGCCTAGTTTGCTGGCAAGCAAGGGAATTGCTGCCAACTCTTTCTCCATGTGCTTCGGAGAAGACGGTCACGGTAGGATCAGCTTTGGCGACACTGGGAGCTCTGACCAGCTGGAGACTCCTCTGAACATTTACAAACAGAAGTATGATTACTTTTAAATTCCACAGTTTCAGAAAGTAGAAATAGGTTTCTGAAACTCACGCTGCCATGCTCTGTTTCTGCAGTCCGTATTACAACATAAGCATCACAGGAGTTATGGTTGGAAACAAATCGTACAGTACCAAGTTCAGTGCTATTGTGGACTCCGGTACCTCGTTCACGGCTCTCTCTGACCCGATGTACACCGACATCACTAGCTCCGTAAGTAGTTTTTACCGCATCAGCCCTGGTTTGACCACATTTATATATTTTCACGACTGGTCTCATATGTGTTCATTCTTATTCAGTTCAATGCACAAGTTAAAGAGAAGAAAAATCCGCCTGATTCATCGTTGCCGTTTGAATTTTGCTACACTATAAGGTAAGTCTATTGACCGACAGGCCTTGAATATACATGTTCACAAACTTGTCTGTGCCTCACGGATATGCTGGTATGCTGTCCAGTTCCAAGGGAGCTGTTAGTCTTCCAAACATAAGTCTGACGGCGAAAGGTGGCAGTATATTTCCTATCTATGACCCAATAATTACCATAACGGATGCTTCTTCGGTAAGATAGAATTGATACTATGTAGTTTCTTCCAGCCAAGTAAGCTAGCTACTGAATATATAATCCTTCCTGCTGCTCTTTGATGGAACAGAAACCAATTGGCTATTGCTTGGCTATCATGAAGAGTGAAGGTGTTAACTTAATCGGGGGTGAGCTCTTGTACTCTGCACTGTTACATTCTTTAAAGATGTCCAATGCTCTGGAAAAAATTAGATTCTGTCTAAACCATTCTAGTGATGTTTGAGGTGTGTAAAGGTAACCTCATCTAGCTTTTATATATTCTTCATGTGAGTTCCTGGATGGAGTTGGTAGCATATATTAGTTGTAAAGAACCAATGATTAATGAATGACCATTACTTTTCAGATGTCTTGCTCATTGTCAGACCTGCTTTGCTAGCTTATTTGTCAGGTTTCTGTACTTCTTTATGCAAAAACCTCAGATATTCCAGCATTAATTATCCATGTGCAACCTCTTTGTTATAGCATTAGTTCTTATAAATGCTCTACTTTTTTCCGTGATGTGTCCCAAACTACTCCACTAAATCACCCCATTTGTCAATGATCGGCCTCATTGTTCTAACTGCTAGCTATTTCTGGTGCAGAAAACTTCATGTCTGGGCTGAAAATTGTGTTCGACCGCGAGAGGCTTGTCCTGGGCTGGAAAACATTCAACTGTGAGTAATTCAATATCCTACGAACTGGTTCTTCGTTTTAGTTCCATCGTTAATCCAAAATGTGCCCTTACACACTGTGCTTTCTATCATGTCAGGCTACAACGTTGACAATTCGAGCAAGCTTCCTGTGAACCAGAATCCTTCATCCGTTCCTACGAAACCCGCCATGGGGCCAAGCAGCTCTAATCCAGAAGCCGCAAAGGGCCCTTCGCCGAACATCACCCAGATCGATGTGCCCCAACCTTCATCCAGCTCGTCTATCCAGTGGCATTTGAGCGGGACCCTTGCTGCCATCATTGCTCTGTTATGCCTGGCCTCCCTTTGATCAGCTCAGCTGCCTGGCATTACCTTGTACTGATTAATCACATGCAGATACAGGATCACACACATTTTTTTTTGTAGTTACGGTAGGAGTTACAGGATAGAACACACAGGATGATCTGCATAGGTATAGCCATAGATAATTTTTGATTTTTAGTGTTGATATGTCTGGTAATAATGCAGTTTTGTGACGAGGTGGATGTGCATGTATATGTAGAGACATCTTGGATGTATTGAGTGAGCCACAGAATAAATGAAGAATAATACTACCTTTAGACTTGGGAGGTGTCCCTATCTACTGGTTTCACCAGCTGCAAGATTTACCAGGTTTCAGCATACATCTAGTTAATTTGAAGCATGAATCTCCAAAATGTGAGGGGCCATTTTTAGATTCCATTTCTTAATACCATGTCCAAAAATGAACTCATGCTTCTATTATCTTTCCAAACTTATGTTCCAATACTCAAGTACAAACTCTCTCAATTTAGTGTTGGAATCAATCGCTCATATCCACTCATACTAGGGAGGGGAGCCCCAGGTGTTTGCTAGTTGAGTGCTTACATGCACATAGTCCCATAACTCGTTATCTCAAAAGGATAACTCATGTCAAGCATCAAACACCACTACATCAATACATCAAACGCGCCTGAAGAATCGGGTTGATGAGTATGGTTCAAGAACTCAGGAAACAGTATCAATTGCATCATGGCAAGACTCAATTAACGTTTCCTGAGGTTTATCTGTTTCATCAACCAAAGGCTAAGGACAACATACATGAAGAACCCACAAGTACACCATCGACTTGATTCTGTTAGATAGATCTCAAACGTGACAGAGCCCAACGGCCTGTCACGCCCCTAATCGGGGGCGCCCAACCTTATCCATGGTTGTTGGGCCCCTGTTGCCAGCGCGTATATAAAGAGGCACCCACCGATTAGGGTTCGCGCTAGGCCGACGGGAAGCTCCGCCGCCACCACTCTCTACCACCCACGCTCACGCCATCGCCCCCCTTTTCCCATGGCTAACGACGACGGCTCCAGCTCCGGCACTAGCTCCGGCATCCCCTCTGGCTCGTGCTTGTCGAGCCAGGGCGCAGGTGGTACTCTCTCTCTCCCTCACTCTCTCTCTCGATCTGATCTACTAGATCCCTCGTGTATTGCCGCTATCGAGACTAGACTAGGTACAACAATGGTATCAGAGCTCTGTTCCAGGTTTTTTTCGGTAGAAACAGAAATCCGAGCAAAGAAACCCTAGATCTACAGTGCGCCTGCCCTTACGGCCGCGCCGTTCCGCTCGATCTAAGATGCGCATCCTATGAGAGGCATCTAGACGAAGAACACACCCCTCTGGGGCAAAGAGAAAGGAAAGAAACGCCAAAACCCCCTAGATCCCGAAGAGAGATGAACCCTAACCCTAGTTCAGCCCCAGATCTCACCCCAAATTCAAGGAAAACAAAGAGGAAAATCCCCAAAGCCCCAAATCCCCACAGAGAAAAACCCCAATTTTCGTTCCCAAAAGAAAAGAATCCGAAACAAAAATGGGGCGTATGCTGCCTTGGCAATGGGCGCTGTCATTGCAGCGGCGCCCACCCTGGTGGACGACACCGCAAGGTCAAGTCAGAACACCTCAGATCGGCCCTATGCAAGTTTTAGCGAAACCCGCCAAAACCGCATAGAAACGATTCAAAGGTGCCACCAGCACTTTCGTGCGGGTGGAAAACGAAGTAATAACATTACACAACAGTCCTCGATGGGACCCACAGAACAGATATATATATATACAACACGACTCCATGAGTCAAGAATACAGATATACGGTACATAGATCCAAATCACCTTGATAACGATGGAGCGTCCGACTACGGACAAGATGCAAATTGAGCTAAGAGCCCTGAAGAATAACCAATGGCGTCCATAACCCCGCCTGTGCCAAGCCGGGGTAACCCCGCTAACGGGCCGATCTCAAAACCTGCTTAAACAAAAGGGTGCCGACAAAGGGCAAAGGAAAAGGGAGCCAAGATCGAGGCCAAGACAGCGAGACTAGACCGGCGTCCTCGCCTACATAGGTATGGTGGACTGAAGCGGCAGCGCAGCATGCACTAAACAACCTATAGAGACTCGGTACAACTAGCGGCTATCAGAGAGGGGTAAGAAAGACCTATTCGGAACCAACATGATACTACCACCAAACATACCCATCCTGGTATTTCCCCTCGAGACCAAACGAGGAAGTCAACCGAGGAACTCACACGGTTGGCAGTTTTAATTATTCGGTTATCGTTGCAGCATTTACTAGTCAGGTGTAGATAATCATCCTGATAAAGTAAGCAGTGGACCGTTTTAGTTAACCATTCCGTTGTAGTTGCAACACTTACTAGTCAGATACAATTAGCATGAGATAACCCAAAACCCAGCAGTTGTTGGTACTTTTATTTAGCCATTCCGTTGTAGTTGCAATACTTACTAGTCAGATACAATTGTCGCAAGCGACCAACCAAACAAGCAATTGTTGGCAGTGTTATTTAGCCATTCCATTATAGTAAAGCTGATTACTAGTCATTATAAAGTCAAATTTATAGCACTACTTTAGTTATAGTTGTCTATGATCGAGATACTGTGCTCCAAGTCGTCCATAACCGCGGACACGGCTTTCAGAAAGTTTTACCGCAGGGTGCACAAATAGCAACACACACTCGATCAACCTCGGAAAAACCAAATCAAAACCCAACGAGGCCTTCACGACAAAGCAATCACAGGATTCAGAAATATTTCGGGGCCACCTTGAGTACACCAACGAACGGTTAGCCGACTCGAGACGGACCCAAGGTTTGGGTGGACGGCTGTGAACGACTGGGAACCCAAAACTGGGCTTGTCGACACCGCGAAAACGTGTCCCGATCCTAAACAGTACAGTGTGCTCCTCGCACAATCGTAAATAAAGCAGTAGCATGGCATAAGTACAGGATAGTAAATAAAACCTCAAACTAGTTTGTGGCCCCAAGAAATAAGACTGAATCAAGCTCTGGCTCAGGGGGGTCCCATAATCCTCCCGGATGTGGATAGCGCGATAAATCAAGGAACAAGTATCAAGTACTCGGGTCCCACGGACACAAGTGGACGGTTAACAACCAAATAACATCTATTGCCCAATTGCCTCTCGCTACCTACTTCAATTTTAGTTGTTAAACAGTAATTAAAGTAAACGATAAGTAAAGCCATGATCATCTCCAACATCATACATGTGGCAATACTCCAACAATGTAATCGATTTGACGCAAAGACTTGAGCAAGCGACTACGACGCGCAAGTCCAACTATCTACCAAACAACAGGTAATAGGATGTGTCCAAGGCAATATAGGGCTGCAAGGGATATCACGGATACGGAAACTAGAGCATCGCAACACAGATAGCAATAGATCAACAGGAGGGAATAAATACTATAAAAGTAAGATAGGTAGAAAGGGGGAGATGCTCGCCTGAAAAACATTGTCGAAGGTTCAACCGAAGATCGGGGCGAAGCTCACATCAACTCAATGGCCTTATCCGCGAAGAAGCAAAACACTAGAATAAACATCGGACGCAATATTTAATACTATGGCAAAAATCGGGCATGCTTAGGATATGATGCATGGCATGGCAAAGGTGCAATGCGATTAGGCCATATTAAGCGGAACCGGGGTCCCGACAAATATTTAGGTGGTTCAAGTTATTTAGCTACCCCGCAATTTAAATGTTGTAATAACAGGGCAAGATAAGTTACCGGTTCGCTACACAAGTTTAAATGAGGCCAATATAAGACTAGATTTGTCCGCATATGGGCCCCATATTTAATTATAAGGTGAATCGGCATAAGGCCCCCAAACCACACAAATATACATGCGAGATGAGTGATTAATATGCAACAGGTTTTATATTTAGCATTTATAAAATAGGGGCTCGGGAAAAGGTTCACACATTAGGGGGCCTCGACGAACTTGGGGTTCCGGGGGTTCGGGGTTCGGTCTCAGGGTTCGGATCTGGGGTTCGGCCTCGGCGGGTTCGTTCTCTGATAACGGAGGTAGATCTTGGCGCATCCGTGGTCTTCGGGTCATGTCGACGGTCATGGCGTATCGAACTTCTCGCGTCCTCGGTAGATCTTGTTGACTCCACTCCGAAGACCTTGTCGTTCTGCAGCGGAGATCATGGGGTCATCGGGGTCCGGGTCTTGGTTGGGTCGCCGGTAATTCTTGGTGTCCAGGGCTGCTCCGGGTCCGGGGTTCGCCGCTCCGTGAGGTGGATATTGTCGATTCGGCGTGGGCGGCATCAGGGTTCCGCGGGCTTATGCTCCGATAGAAGTACATGGCGCACCATATTGGAGGTCTAGGGTACCGTTCGTCTGCGCCGTTGGCACCCGGAAGATCTTGTCGATGTCGCGGAAGGACACACCATTAACCGAGACAGAGCATGGGCCCGGCATGGCACACGCGCGACCAAGAGGCCGACGTCAGCGAGCAGGAGGGGCCATGGCGCTGGCGACCTTGCAGGGGCGACGAGCTCGACGGGGTCCGGGGCTCGCAGAGGACGTGCGCGGGACATGGGCAGAGGCGGTGGCGTCCATGGCAGGGCGAGACCGGCCTGAGGCGCCGAGCGAGGCGGCTCCGGAGGCCGCGCCGGTGAGGGCGAGGGGCCATGAGGTGGGCTCGAGGCTGCTCGGCGGCGAGGAGGGTGGAGCCGGGAGAGGCGTCGGCGAGCGGGCGAGCGCGGCATCCGTCGGCGGCGAAGCATGCGGCCGTCATGAGGAGGCGGCCAGGGCCGACCGGAGGCGGCGGCCATGAGCCGGGAGGGCGGTCGGCTGCGAGGCGAGGCCGACGAGGCTCGGGCACGGCCGAGGCGCCGGGCGAGGAGTGGGGACGACGGAGAACGGCGGCGAAGGAGGTTCCGGTGGAGAGGGGCGGGTGGAGGCCGACGGACGGAGGCGAAGGACGGGCGAGGGCGAAGGAGGCAGGCGCCGAGGGACGATGGCGGCGAGGAAGAGAGGACGCGGGCGGGCGCCAAGGCCGATGGGGGCGGGCCATGGGACGCGACAGTTGTGAGCCGGAGGAGGCGAGCTCCGGAGGCGGGGCAAGCTTCATGAAATGGAGAGAAATGGGCGAGGGAGGAGAGAGGCCGAGGGAGGAGGAGGCGGTGGCGAAGGGCTGGCGACGCCATGGGAGGAGAGAGCAAGCGAGGGAGGGAGCTGGCCGAGGAGGTGGGAGAGACGCGAGAGAGAGGGCGAGCGGGGTGGGAACGGATGCAGGGGTGGGGCCGGGGTTTAACCGGACAGTGGTGTGTGTGGTGTCTGGTGGGTAGGTGGGACCGGGTGGCAGAGAGAGGGTTAGGAGGCGTGTGTCTTGATGGTGGAGGGAGGAGTGGGCTCTTGGGGAGGAGGGCGTGTGGGCATGGGTGGAGTGGAGGGGGTGGCTGAGAGGTGGGTCCAGGCTGGTGTGTGGTGTGTGTGGGGCTGGCGTGTAAGAGAGAGGGAGAGAGTGTGGCATCCCGCAAAACCACTACTAGAAAATCGCGTTAAATTTGTGCATTGCATCGTCATCATCATGCATTGTTTGCCAAAACTATTTTCGCAAAGCCCGTTTTGTTTTCTAAAACGCCCCACCTTAATTATCGCGCAAACCCGGGTCACTGAAGTATTTTGTTTTGTCTGTTGTCAGTTTGCAAAAACGCTGGTTGAGATAAATAATTTAATTAATTAATTTAGTAGGGGCAGTCGAACGGGCCGTTTCGACCCGAACGACCACCCCCAGGATTTTAATCGATCCACCTAACCCACCCTATTAATCCTAAGACTACCAGATAATCTACCCACCCCCCCTTTGGCCACCTCACCCCAACCTATCCTATGTCGCCACGTCGCCCTGTCCACCACCCCACCCAACCAGAAACCGCCACATGGCCTCCCTCTCTCTCTCCTCCCTCCCCACCTGGCCACACACCCCCCACACAACGCCCACACACACCACACCCATCCCCCACGCACACAGCCACCCCACTTCCCACGCTGGCCACCATGGGCCCCACGCCTGCCCCGCCCCCAAGACTCTTCCCTGCTCCTCTTCTTCCTCTCATCTTCCCACCCGTGCAGGCTCCCTCCCCCTCTTCCTGGTTCTCCCCAGCCCTCCCTCTCTCTCTCCCACCAAGACCCCTGCCCACCCCGCCACCGCCTCACCGCCCGCCTCCTCCGCCCCTCGCCACCCTCTCCTCCTCTCGCAGACCTCCGCGCCTCCAGCCTCCGGCGGCCGCACCAATCCTCCTCGCCGTGACGCCTGCCTCCGTTCCTCCGCCTCGCCTGCCCGTCTTCCGCCGCCCACCGACGCTGACGCCTCCTTCCTCTCGAGCTCAGAATCCGCGGCCGTGGCCTCCTCCACGCCGCCTGCCTCCCGCCGCCAGGCCTCCTCCCGAGCCTCCAACCACCGCCAGCCTCGCCTCCACCTCCTGTCTCACCAGCCGGGCTCCCTCTGCGGCCGCCGGCTGCCACGGCCCAGACGCCTCCCGGCGAGCCCACCTTCCTCTGACTCGCCGCTGCGCCAGTTCCTCTGCCACGCCACTGCTTCCGTCGTTTTCGCCTGCCTCCTCTGGCCAGACGCCCGGCCGCACACCCCTACCCACGCCGCTGCAGGCTCGAGCTAGTCCGCAAGCAAAGAACCCTCCGACGACCACGAGATCGACTCCTATGATGGAATATAAAGCTCAACGTCGTCACTATGCCAACGATCTGGCCTGCTTCACAGATGGGACTATGGGAGGGCGCAGATGGATCCTTTGTGACTCGATCCAAGGGAAATGACAAGGAGTGTCACTATAGTTTTGGTGTTGCCCTGTGTTGTGGAGGTAGAAGTGTTGCGAAGAGGAACCGATGCCATTCTAGGGGCGATAAAATCATCTCGTCGACAAGACCGATCCGATGCCGCAACCCCGATGATCGTGCCGCCAAGATCAACATCGACGACGGAACCGCGATACCCCAAGGTCTTCTCCCCGGTTCCGTTCCCGAAGACACGGATACGCCGAGTTCTTCATCTTGGACGTCAAGCACGTCGACAGGAAACCGAAGGACCCCGGACGCCAAGTCCGACCCGACCCGCGAACACGACAAGATCTTCGCGACGACAAGAGCGACACCGACTAGGGCTAGTCCGGTGCGCCCCGGACGCCGAACCAAGTCCTGCTTCCCGGATGCGACAAGATCAACTCCGCTAACCGAGAACGATCCGTCGAACCCTGAACCTCAGATCTGGACCCTGGACCCCGTCGGACCCCGAACCCCGGAAACCAAGACCGTCGAGACCCCTCAATGTGTGAACCTCTTATCCGAGAACCCTATTTTATAATATAATAACAACTTGTTGCATAATTATATTGTCATACTCGCATGCATAATCATGTGGTTTGGGGGCCTTATGCCGATTCACCTTATAATTAAATATGGGGCCCATATGCGGGCAAATCTAGCCTTATATTGGCCTCGTTTAAACTTGTGTAGCGAACCGGTGATATATTCTGGTTTGTTAAACAACATTTAAATTGCGGGGAATCTAAATAACTTGCACCATCTAATTAATGTCGGGACCCCGGTTCCGCTTTAATATGACCTAATTGCATTGCACCTTGCCATGTCATGCATCATACATGCATCATGCCGATCTTCTGCCGTTGTATTAAATGTTGCATCCGGTGCTTCTTCTAGTGTTTTGCTTCTTCGCGGATTGGGTCGTTGAGTTGATGTGAGCTTCGTCCCGATCTTCGGTTGAACCTTCGACAATGTTTTCAGGCGAGCATCTCCCCCTTTCTACCTATCTTATTTTATAGTCTTTATTCCCTCTTGTTGATCTATTGCTATCTGTGTTGCGATGCTTTAGTTTCCGTACCTGTGATATCCCTTGCAGCCTTATATTGCCTTGGACACATCCTATTACCTGTTGTTTGGTAGATAGTTGGACTTGCGCGTCGTAGTCGCTTGCTCAAGTGCTGTTGTGTGTCGTCCAGTGCCACAGTTGTTGGAGCCTTGCCGCATGTTTGATGTTGGAGATGATCATAGTTTTACTTATCGTTCACTTTAATTCCTGTTTAACAACTAAAACTGAAGTAAGCAGAGGCATCGGTGGGTGATAGATAACATTTGGTTTCCGAACGCCCACTTGTGTCTCGTAGGACCCCGAGTACTTGATACCTGTTCCTTGATTTATCGCGCTATCCACATCCGGGAGGTATATGGGACCCCGAGCGAGCTTGATTCAGTCTTATTTCTTGGGGCCACAAACTAGTTTGAGGTTTTATTTACGATCCTGTACTTATGCCATGCTACTTATGTATTTAAATTGTGCGACAGATAGCACAGATCGCGTTTAGGATCGTGGCACGATTCCGCTGTGTCGACAAGCCCATTTTGGGTTCCCAATCGTTCACTGGCCCCCACAACCTTGAGTCCGTCTCGAGCTTGCTTACTTGCTATGGGTCTACTTTAAGGGTGGCCCCGAAATATTTCAAATCTGTGATTGTTCAGTCGTGAAAGCCTCGTTGGGTGTTGTTTTGGTTTTTTCGAGGTTGATCGAGCGTGTGTTGCTATTGGTGCACCCGGCCGGGTAAAACTTTGTGAAAGCCGTGTCCGCGGATATGGACGACTTGGAGCACAATATCTCGATCATAGACAAGCATAACTAAAGTTTATTGCTATAAATTTGACTTTATAATGACTAGTAATCAGCTTCACTATAATGGAATGGCTAATAATACTGCCCACAATTGCTTGTTTGGAGTGTCGCTTGCGACCATTGTACCTGACTAGTAAGTATTGCAACTACAACGGAATGGCTGAATAAAAGTACCAACAACTGCTGGGTTTTGGGTTTATCTCATGCTATCTGTATATGACTAGTAAGTGTCGCAACTATCACGGAATGGTTAACTAAAAGTGCCCACCGCTTATTTTATCAGGATGATTATCTAAACCTGACTAGTAATTGCCGCAACGATAACTGAATAAGTAAAACTGCCAACGGTGTGAGTTCCTCGGTTGACTTCCTCGTTTGGTCTCGAGGGGGAAACACCAGGATGGGTTTGTTTGGTGTTAGCTTCAGGTTGGATCCGGATAGGTCTATCTTACCTCTCTCTGACTACCGCCAGTTGTATCGAGTCTCTATAGGTTGTTTAGTGCATGCTGTCGCTGCCGCTTCAGTCCACCATACCTATTTAGGCGAGGACCGCCGAATTCTAGCCTCATTGCATCGGCCTCAAGATCGACGCTCCTCTTTTCCTTTGCCCTTTGTCGGCACCCCTTTTGTTTAAGCAGGTTTGAGATCGACGTCGTTAGTGGTTACCCTTCCGCTTGGCGGCAGGTTATGGACGCCATTGGTTATTCTTCAGGGCTCTTAGCCCCATTTGCATCTTGTCCGTAGTCGGACGCTCTATCATTTTCAAGGTGATTTGGATCTTTGTATATTATATCTGTATTCTTGACTCATGGAGTCGCTGTTATATATATCTGTTCTGTGGGTCCCATCGAGGACTGTTGTGTAATGTTATTACTTCGTTTTCCACCCGCACGAAAGTGCCTGGTGGGCACCTTTGAATCGTTTATATGCGGGTTTGGCGGGTTTCGCTAAAACTTGCATAGGGTCGATTCTGAGGGTGTTACAGAGAGAGGGGTGTGTGGATGGCTGGGTGAAAAAGAGAGAGAGGGGGGAAAAAGAGGGGGATTGGTGAGGTGGCAAGGTGGGTAGGGATTGGGGGAGAGGGTGAGATGGCAAGCTGAGATTGGTGGGTAGATTAGGACTAGGTAGGAATAGGATTTAGAGTTTAGGTTTTATTGGTTTGTAAATATTTGTTTGTTTTGTTTTGTTTATTTTAAAACAAGGCTACTTTGCAATTAGTTTATAGGTAAATAAAATATCCGATACGATCGGGGCTTTGCATTTGAAATAAAGAGGGGTATTTGTACAAAGCAAAACTAGGCTTTTAGCAAATTCTTTTAGGCAAACAGATGCATGTTGAGGTCATGATGATGCAATGCACAAAAACAACACGATTTTCTAGTAGTGGTTTTGCGGGATGCCACACCGCTACCGTTCGTCGCCGTTCCTCTTCACTGCTGCGTCGCGGGGTGGGGGGTGGACGGGAAAGAAAGGGAGGTA
This sequence comes from Avena longiglumis, assembly GCA_030063025.1. Lineage (NCBI taxonomy): Eukaryota > Viridiplantae > Streptophyta > Magnoliopsida > Poales > Poaceae > Avena > Avena longiglumis. The sequence goes on from CP125975.1 coordinate 19,878,158, forward strand.
GGGGTGCTCGCGCTTGGACGTGGAGGGGCTGGCCGCCGGTGAAGGCCGGGCGCCGCCGCCTCACAAACCCATCGAGCACGGGGCAAAGCACCACCGCTGCTGCGAACGGTTTCTACACACAGAGGCTGAGGGGGAGTGGATGGCACGCTGGGAGGAGGGGGACGCCGGCGGTGCCGGGAGGCGCCGCCTCGCCTCGAACCAAGCGGCCATCGCCGCCAGACGCAGAGAGGAAAACAGGAGGAAGTGGGGGGAATGGACTAGGGTTTCTTGGGCGTCTGGGGGCGCCACTGTTTTGACCCAGCCGAAACCCACGCCTAGCCGCACGATCCAGTGTGCGGTCAGGATGGCTCCGCGTGAAGCAAGCGGTGACGGGTTGTGGGCCATAGTCGGGCTACAAGGGGGCGTTCTGGTGGGCGTCAGGAGGCGGGCGCGGTAGCAGGCCAAGCGGGCTGCAGGACGCTAACAGGCGCCGCTGCGTTCTGACGCGCATGCGACAGATAGGTCGCTGCATCGCGCAGCGGCAGGCAGGCCGCTGGGCCGCTAAGAGAACTGGCCCAATAGGGCATAACAGTGCAGTTCTCCGTTTTTTTTTTCAGAAGGTATTTTTGATGCTTTTTCATCAGTTTTGGAGATTTTTTTTGCACAGTTTTTTCTAGTCTATTTATTTCAAGTGAATATTTGACTAGAAAATGGAATAGAGGCAGTTTTTCTGTAAAATTTAAAAGTCTTATGAAATTCTTATGAATAATGTATTAATTGTTTCCGCTGCAAATAGTTGATTTAAATTGCTATAATGCAATAAAGTTTGTTTAAATTCTGTTTTAAAAGATGTGACAAAGTAATTAAAGATGATTGTGTCCCATATTATTAATTGACCAACGTTATTAATAAGCATGATCATGATCTTTTTCATTGAGTATTAAAGGTGCATTTAATTTTATTTTTGCCCAACGGTGATGTAATTTTAAATGGCACAAACAATTACATGCTTAATTTATACCAACGTTGGATTAATGCATACAGTTGTTTTTTTGGTTATCTCACATCTTTTGTGATTCGCAGGAGGTCTCAACCTCATGAGCTGCTTGAAGGACATACCACTGCTAAGGGGGGATAACTACTCCGAATGGAGGAAAAAGGTTGATCTGGCGTTTGTATGCGCCGAGGTGGACTGGGTGGTTGACACCAAACAACCAGTCAAGCCTGCTGACCCTGTGAGGGGTGATGCTGAGGAAAGTGCTGCATTTGAAAAGAGAAAGAGGGATCATGCTCCTTTGGAGCTGGCCTACTCGATAGACAATCAAAAGTGGGTGAACGCCAATAAGAAATGTTTGGCTTTTATCAAGAACTCAATTGAGAACGCTATAGTGGGCTCAATTGGAGAGTGTGCCTCTGTGGGCGAATACCTTGCAAAGATAAAGAGCCAGTTTACTGGCTCTTTAAAGATGTATGCAATCCAGCTGCTAAAACAGCTGGTGACAGAAAAGTACACGGGAGGGCCACATGGCATTAGAGAGCACATCTTGAGGATGTCCAACATGGCGGCCAAGTTGAAGCCCATGGATGAGGACCTCGAGCTCAAGCCTGCTCTTCTGGTGCACCTTGTCATGGCCTCTCTTCCCCAACCATTCGAGAATTTTGTAATCAACTATAACATGTCCCCTGAAAAGTGGGACATTGAAAAGACCATTGGGATGTGTTCCCAAGAGGAAGAAAGGCTGAAGTCTCTTCACGGTGGTTCCTTGAACTACGTGAAGGACAATAGGAAGAGGAACTTCACCAACAGTAACCATGGTGGCTCACCTTCCAAGCCACATGGCAAGGGCCCACAACAAAGACCAAGATCGCATCAGCAGTCCACCCACGGGAAAAGACCGGCCACCATTGCAAAAAGGTTGGCCACTACAAAAAGGATTGTCCAGTATGGCTGAAGTCCATAATGGCCAAAAACGGTAAAGATATAGTCTCTTTTGTTAATGAATCTCTGTATGAAAAGTTTTCTAGATCTACTAGGTGGATTGACTCTGGTGCAACTGTTCATGTTGCCAACTCTTTTAAGGGGTTCCATTCGACAAGGATTTTGCCAAAAATAGAAAGACTCATTAAAGTGGCGAATGGGATTGAAGCAGAAGTGGAGGCTGTTGGCGACATTCCTCTGGAGCTGGCTGATGGCTCTTCTCTTTTGCTTAAGGATGTTCTTTTTGTTCCTTCCATTCATAGAAATTTAATAAATGTGTCGTGCTTGGACAAAGATTCGTATGAGTGCTATTTTGGACATGGCAAATGTGTCATCTGGTTGAAAGATACTTGTGTGGGTGTTGCTACCCTACATGACAAGCTATATTTATTATCTTTGCATGAGAAAGTATTTTCGGTGTCTGATGTGAATGAACAAGTTCCCTTGTCGAACAAAGATCAAAAGAAAAGAAAGCGAACTCTTGACTCATCGAAGTTATGGCACTGCAGATTAGGCCATATTTCGAGGGAAAGAATAGAAAGCCTCATTAAAAATGACATTCTTCCTCCGTTAGAGTTCTCAGACATAGAACAATGCATATATTGCATTAAAGGAAAGTATGTAAAACAAATTAAAAAGGGTGCAAACCAAAGTATAGCTACACTAGAAATAATCCACACGGATATTTGTGGACCATTTCCGGTGAAAAGTGTGGATGGCTATGATTCATTCATAACATTCACGGATGATCACTCCCGATATGGTTATATTGATCCAATTAAAGAAAGATCTGAAGCATTGGATAAATTTAAAATTTTCAAAGCTAAAGTAGAAAATCAGCATGATAAAAGAATTAAGATAGTCTGGTCCGATCGGGGGGGGACTACGGTCGGCATACTCCATATTGTCAAGTACCAGGACCTTTTGCAAGGTTCCTGCAGGAAAATGGAATAGTCGCCCAGTATTCTATGCCGGGCGAACCTCAGCAAAACGGAGTAGCTGAAAGGCGTAACCGTACCCTTATTGATATGGTGCGCAGCATGATGAGCTATTCCACCCTCCCATTGGGATTGTGGATGGAGGCGCTTAAAACCGTCATTCACATTCTCAACAGAGTACCAAGTAAGTCGGTGCCAAAAACACCGTATGAATTGTGGACAGGCAGAGTCCCCTCTCTGCACCACTTGAGGGTCTGGGGGAGCCCAGCTGAGGCAAAAGTTTTCAATCCAACCATTGCAAAGTTAGACCTCAAAACAGTATCTTGCCACTTTATTGGCTATCCAGATAAGTCAAAAGGCTATCGTTTCTACTGTCCTGACAGATACACAAAGTTTGTAGAAACGAGACATGCAGTCTTCTTGGAGGACGAATTGATGAGGGGGAGCACGGTAGCACGGGAAATTGATCTTGAGGAGAAGAGGGTGCATGCACCTAATCCGATGACTCAGGAGCCATTTTTCTCGCTACCTGTTGTGCCACCATCTACAACCCCTGAGGTTGTGGTGCCGGAACCTGTTGTGATTCCACACGTGACAACAATGGGCGAAAGTTCGGAACCTGTCCATCAGGATCCACCTGAACCCACTGTTGAGCACGAAAGGGAGCCAGAACAGCCACATACTGTAAATGTGCCTGAACCCGAGGCAAGAAATGAGCAAGAGTCTGATGAACTCAGAAGGTCTAAAAGAGAACGAAGACCAGCCATTTCCAAAGAAATTTACAAAGTCTACAACATAGTTCATATGGAGGGCGATCCTACCTCATATGAAGAAGCCATGAGTAGCCCTCACTCAGCCAAGTGGGTGGAGGCAATGGAAGATGAAATGAAATCAATGAGTTCCAACAATGTTTAGGACTTAGAGGAAATTCCTAAAGGATCCAAAACAGTAGGATGCAAATGGGTCTATAAAACAAAGTATGACTCCAATGGGAATGTAGAAAAGTACAACGTTAAACTTGTGGCAAAAGGCTTTACGCAAAGAAAAGGCGTAGACTACAATGAGACTTTTTCTCCGGTCTCATGTAAGGACTCCTTCAGAATCATAATGGCACTAGTTGCACATTTTGATTTAGAGTTGCATCAAATGGATGTTAAGACGGCATTTCTAAATGGAGATTTAGAAGAAAATGTTTACATGAAACAAACCAAGGGGTTTTTCATGGAGGGGAAGGAACATATGGGATGCCGCCTAAAGAAATCCATTTATGGGTTAAAGCAAGCCTCTAAGCAGTGGTATTTAAAGTTTAATGATACAATTGAAAGATTTGGATTGAAGGAAAATGTTGAGGACAACTGCATTTATGCAAAGTTCAAAAGTGGGAAATATATTTTCCTAATTCTGTATGTGGATGACATCCTGCTTGCCAGTAGTGATGTTAGTCTACTACTAGAGACAAAGAAGTTCTTGTCATCAAATTTTGACATGAAAGACCTTGGTGAAGCTTCTTATGTTTTGGGCATAGAAATTCACCGAGATAGAAAGAATGGAGTGTTAGGACTGTCGTAGAAAGCATATTGTGAAAAGATTCTAAAGAAATACAATATGCATGCGAGTAATGCAACACCTGCTCCCATAGTCAAGGACGATAGTTTTGGGAAATCCCAATGTCCAAAAAACCAATATGAGATCGATCAAATGAAGTCAGTACCATATGCTTCGGCTGTTGGAAGCTTACAGTATGCACAAGTCTGCACTCGCCCTGACTTAGCTTTTATCACCGGGGTACTCGGTAGATATCAAGAGAATCCAGGCATAGAGCACTGGAAGATGGTAAAGAAAGCTTTGCGTTATGTGCAAGGCACAAAAGGCCTCATGCTAACATATAAAAGATCTGATTCCCTAGAAATAAAAGGGTATTCAGATGCGGATTTTGCGGGAGATAAAGACGACAGAAAGTCCACGACAGGATATGTCTTTACTCTCGCAGGAGGTGCTATTTCGTGGAGAAGCGCCAAACAGTCGATAGTTGAATCATCTACGATGTATGCAGAATTTATAGCATGTTATGAGGCCATGAGAGAGACGTTATGGTTAAAGAAATTTTTACCCGACTTGAAAGTGGTTGACTGCATCAGCAGGCCACTAAAGATGTACTGTGACAACGAGCCCGCAGTATTCTATGCTCACAACAACAAGTCGAGTAATGCTACAAAGTATATAGATATAAAATATTATGTTGTGAAGGACAAAGTCCAGGATCAAACTATAAGACTCGAGCATATAAGGACAAAGGATATGTTTGCGGATCCGCTAACGAAAGGCTTACCACCCAATGTGTTCAAGGAACACATAGCGGGCATGGGTTTAATGGAAAGTCTATGATTCCTGGACTACAAAGGCCAAAAAGTAACATGATTTGTTTCAAAACATAAAGGTATATAGTGGTTGTCTCATTCTATCGACAATTGAGCTGAGACGATGAAACATGCTCTATGTATCGATCTGTGATGAAATAAGTAAAGTACAAAGTTAAAAGTAAAGTCGAGATCTAGGGGGAGAATGTTAGATAGATCTCAAACGTGACAGAGCCCAGCGACCTGTCACGCCCCTAATCGCGCCCTAATCGGGGGCGCCCAACCTTATCCATGGTTGGTGGGCCCCTGTCTCCAGCGCGTATATAAAGAGGTGGGAGGGCCGGACGCACACGGTACGAGGTTTACCATGCGCCGCAGCCCCCCACCTACACACCCACCGATTAGGGTTCACGCTAGGCTGACGGGAAGCTCCGCCGCCACCACTCTCTACCACCCACGCTCACGCCGTCGCCCCCCTTTTACCATGGCTAATGACGGCGGCTCCAGCTCCGGCACTAGCTCCGGCACTAGCTCCGGCATCCCCTCTGGCTCGTGCTTGTCGAGCCAGGGCGCAGGTGGTACTCTCTCTCCCTCTCTCTCTCGATCTGATCTACTAGATCCCTCGCGTATTGCCGCTACCGAGACTAGACTAGGTACAACAGATTCAAGCAACTATTTGGTGCTTCTAAGGTCTATCTATTGTAGACTTTCTATGTTTTTTTTTCGAAAATTCCTCCTATCTACTAATAATCATCAACATCAGTACAAGAAGGCCTAAAAATAATAAAAAATTATAAATAGGTCCATGGACCACCTAGAGACGACTACAAATACTAGCGCGAGTCAAAGGCGCATCGTCGTCCTCGCTCCTCCATCACTAAAACTGGACAAAACTTGTCGTAGTAGAGCTTGTTGTAGTAGACACACGAGAATTCATTGTGCTAAGCCACCAAAGAACCAGCATACCAGAGCAGCAAACATCCCCAATGATGAGATCTATAGATCGGAAGAGACTGACCTAAAACTGACACCAACAAACACAAAGACCGACCAGAAGCTACATGCAGAACTCAAGGAACAATCAAGATGTCCCTTGAGATCTATCTGGTTGTACCAACAACAAAATTGACAGAAGACAACAATTCAACAAAGGCTTTAGGGTGCATACTCCAAATTTGCGTCAACAAAACAACGGCCGTCTTTGAAGACCATTTGTTGTGTCAATGGTAAGATAACAATCAACGAATCACTCAACTCGTATCATCTTGCCATGCAAGAACTCAGCAGAACACACTTGAAGCCTATATGTTGTCTCGATGAAGACGGCGACAAAAACAAAGCTGAAGAATCAAAGGTTGAAAAGTAAGTGTTCTAGCGCACACGAAGAATCATCGCAAAAGCTTCCTACTTGATGCATCAAGAAGATCCAACTTATCAGAAGATTTGAAGCATGAGCACATTGAAGATATAGCCTTATTTTATAGCTTTGAGCCATATGAAAAACATACTATTAAGGGGGGGGGGTCTAGTCTTAAAGGCATCATCATATACTTTTTGTGAGTACTCAAACAAAACTCATCCAATATATATACCTAAAACCTAGAAATCTTCTCATGTATCAGCCACTTATTCACTCACGGCACATTAGGTTTAACACATGGCTGAAGCACGACCGCGGGCTGAAGTAAATCATTGTGTTGAACCCAGTCCCTCAAGACATCATTAAGCTGGTGCTTGGAAGTTAGAACTCACAAGCCACCAAATTGACTTCTAGATGCTTGAACCACAATTACTTCTTCATCATACAGAGAGGACAACCTCCATGCAACAACTAGATTCTCCCACGCACCTATAAATAGAGCCTTAGACCCAATGAGTAGGGTTGGAGCATAACTCCAAAAGATCTCCACAACTTTATCTTCAAGCACCCCCTCCATCTCTCTCGTATCCAATTAAATGTGATTGGGAGTTTGAGAGCTTTGAGTTTGGTTAAGCACATCAAACAAGAGCAGGATGGGGCCAACGAGATCAAGCATATTACTTTTTGAGATTTCACTTCTGTTGGATGGTTAGGTGTCATAACCGTCGAGCGTCCAAGGTGTGGACTTGCCAAGGTTCCCTTAGGCATCTAAGGTGTGGATTGGCCACATAGAAGTCAGGAGATCACCTATAAAATATCCATCCATACTGACCGGACAGAGCCGCACTACTAGGAAAATGGTCGTTTGTGGCGCACCTGAAAGGCCCATCCGTGGCGCACCAGTAGTGCGCCACGGACTGCCGCTGACTATCTCGGTAGTGGCGCGCGCCAGTGCGCCACGGTTGTGTAGAGATAGGCGTGGCGCGCAAGTGCGCCACGAAGTTTGGCATGGTGCGCTACCTTGTATCTTACGTGGCGCCACCGGTGCGCCACTAAACATCCATGGTGCTTTGGGGTAGTGCGCCAGAAGGTAAAACATGTGCGCCACAGATGTATCTTACGTGGCACTACCAATGCGCCACTAAACATCCATGGTGCGCTTTAGGTTAGTCGCCACGAAGGTAAAACATAAAACAGATGTATTTTTTTTTTAATTTCCATGATTATATGCAATGATTATATACAATATTACAGAGATATACACACACAGATACAAGATATACAATTATATATATAAATACCGATATGAAAAACAAGATTGAAACAAATACATATAGATAAGTCTCATACATGAATACATAGTCCAAGTTACATTGTTTTGATCATGTTACAAAGTAGTAGTTGGTGACATGCGAATACATGTGTCGATCGAACAAGTTAGAGCTCTAAGCTCGCTAGACATCTAAACTAGCTAGCTAGACACAAACGCGGATAAATAACCAAAGAAGATAAGCATGATCACCGCATGACGAAGGTGTAGGTCTTCATCCGGTTCCTTGTCCTAACTCCCGCTAGATAGCGCGTGTATCTATCTTCCGCCCGCCATAGTGTTGTACCCTTTGTAGCTATTGCCGCTGAAACGGCACTGTCTCCGCAGTCTTCCCAATCATCGAGACTCAGGAACTCCGCCCTTGTACACGACGTACCACGTCATCTACAAGTTGACAATAATAACTAACCGGTGATTGAAAAAACATGTATAATTAAAGTCGCATATGAAGATACACTTATAGAAAGTACTCTTAAATCAAAAGAGCAAACTCAAAAGCATGCCTCATATATAACTAGCTAGGTCGTTGATTGGATTGCTTATGACGGACCGTTAGCCAAGTAGGATGCACAATTCACGGACTTGTGCATATCACAAGGCTAACAATCCCGCCATAGCACATTCACATATATATTGTGCCACGACATTTCAATCATCGGCATATTCTCGAAAAAGACAAAAATAACTCGAAAAGCATGCCTCATATATAACTAGCTAGGTCGTTGGACACGATTGCTTATGACGGACCACCAAGTAGGATGCACAATTCCGGACTTGTGCATATCACAAGGTCGACAATCCCGTCATAGCACATTCACATATATATTGTGCCACGACATTTCAATCATCGGCATATTCTCGAAAAAGACAAAAATAACTCGAAAAGCATGCCTCATATATAACTAGCTAGGTCGTTGGACACAGGAATTGCTTATGACGGGACTGTGAGCCAAGTAGGATGCACAATTCCTGGACTTGTGCATATCACAAGGCTCACAATCCCGTCATAGAACATTCACATATATATTGTGCCACGACATTTCAATCATCGGCATATTCTCGAAAAAGACAAAAATAACTCGAAAAGCATGCCTCATATATAACTAGCTAGGTCGTTGGACACAGGAATTGCTTATGACGAGACTGCTAGCCAAGTAGGATGCACAATTCCTTGACTTGTGCATATCACAAGGCTAACAATCCCGTCATAGCACATTCACATATATATTGTGCCACGACATTTCAATCATCGGCATATTCTCGAAAAAGACAAAAATAACTCGAAAAGCATGCCTCATATATAACTAGCTAGGTCGTTGGACACAGATTGCTTATGACCGGTTGTGAGCCAAGTAGGATGCACACCCCGGACTTGTGCATATCACAAGGCTCACAATCCCGCCATAGCACATTCACATATATATTGTGCCACGACATTTCAATCATCGGCATATTCTCGAAAAAGACAAAAATAACTCGAAAAGCATGCCTCATATATAACTAGCTAGGTCGTTGGACACAGGAATTGCTTATGACGGGACTGTGAGCCAAGTAGGATGCACACCTCGGACTTGTGCATATCACAAGGCTCACAATCCCGCCATAGCACATTCACATATATTGTGCCACGACATTTCAATCATCGGCATATTCTCAAAAAAGACAAAAATAACTCGAAAAGCATGCCTCATATATAACTAGCTAGGTCGTTGGACACAGGAATTGCTTATGACGGGACCGTTAGCCAAGTAGGATGCACAATTCCTGAACTTGTGCATATCACAAGGCTAACAATCCCGTCATAGCACATTCACATATATATTGTGCCACGACATTTCAATCATCGGCATATTCTCGAAAAGACAAAAATAACTCAAAAGCATGCCTCATATATAACTAGCTAGGTCGTTGATTGTGAATTGCTTATGACGGACTGTCACCAAGTAGGATGCACACCCCGGACTTGTGCATATCACAAGGTGACAATCCCGTTATAGCACATTCACATATATATTGTGCCACGACATTTCAATCATCGGCATATTCTCGAAAAGACAAAATAACTCACACTTGTCGTCCGAGAACCAAAGAGTAAGCAAAAACCAAAGAGTAAGCAAAAACCAAGCATTGATTGATATATAATAATAATAAGCAAAATAAGTAAGCGGTGATTCATAAACCTAATAAGATAAGTACACTTGTCGTCCACACACACACAAAGGTCATCTATAGTTTGCAACTACAACTAGGCCAACATCAAGCCTTCGCTCGGCTTAGGAACGGAGGCATACGCCTCGTCATGAACTTCCTATAGTCACCCCGCATCTCTAGGCGATCTTCTATGTCACGGTTATTCGGATATTTCCTCCGTAGAAGATCCCCGAAGTCATGACATCACGAAGATGATTGCCCCAAAGCTGCTTGAATGCGATACATCTCTTGTCTAATATCCGAATCATTGATCTTGGCCTTTGCTTCGCCCACTGCTTGAGATGATCCGGCAACAGAATTACTGGTCAAGTAGGAACGCCTCATGTGATGGAGTGCGAGTAGGCTTCCTTCTTCATGTTTTCCGCTTCACGCAGGGAACTCGTTACGTGGTTGAAGACGTGCTCGCCGAACTTGACCTTCTTACGCACAAGCCGGTGCCTTCCGTCGAGGCAAAGCCGTGAGAGCATCATCCGAACTTCCTTGATCTTGTCGTAGTTTTTCTTCTTTTCTAGACTCCCAGTCGAAATACGTATGGGAATGCTTGGCGATAAGGAGATGAGCGTGCAAAGGTTCATCTCTCAAGAAAAAATTCAAATGGAATGTGTTGAAAAAGAATGATGATGATCTAATAAAGCCAATCGACGGTGGCGATGAATAACGACTTACTCGGGAAAGTAAGGCACGAGAATGTATTCCTTTGTCTTGTTCGCCACGAGGATTCTTTTTTAGGTACGAGGCCACGATACGTCGCTCGCTGGGGAACCCAAGCAGCCACGCATGTAGTAGGGGTCCACTATAGCGATGCCCGGTGTTTCTCTCTAATGATCTGCGTGGCAGCCGAGAGAAAAGAGACGGACCATGGTATAGTGCAGCGGTATAGGTGGAACATATTGAAGATGTCCTCGAACCGCAGGAAGAACAGATCCATGGGGAAGTGTCGACGAAGCCCAAGCTCGGTGGCACCTTAACCACGAATACCGTGCGAGGGATCTTTCTCCGAGAAGGCGTCTCTATCGTCAAGACCGTCATGCACACTCTGCGTTCCGAATCGCAAGCTTCCGCAAATTCTTAGGTAGCATGGGCTCACCCGCCACATGAATCCTCCACATAATACCCTCGGGTCTTGGTGGCCCGTCCAAACCTGATCGGATTCGCAGTTGTTGACGCCACACCGGCTCGAGCTGCTAGATTTTCTTTTCTGCCTTTTTCCTTTTGGAGAGCGGGCAGGCACCGAATCTGAGCACCGCCGCCCTATGTAGTGTGTCGTGGCTTAGAATAAAGGGCGGTTGGTTGTATCACCGGCTCAGAAGGCGCAAGCCGGAGGCGTCTCGAGAACCAAACAGACGCTTGGTGATAGTGGCTTTCTCGTGGGGCCACCAGCTAGGTCTTCTTCGCTACAAACCGAGTCTCAAGAAGTGATCATTCCGATCTTGAAGTCCTCGGCCGGATCTCGCGCCATGTGCATATCATCAACATGATCATCCGACCCCGCGTGGAGGTGACGGCGAGGGCGGTTTTGCCACCGCTTGTCGCCGCACGACAGCGGTGTTGTCCGTGGCGTGATGGCCCCGCCCCCAAACGGATCATGCTCTTTGGCCATAGCATGAACAAGCAAGCAACTTCGAGACGTACGACTCTTCTTCATCCGCTCGGGGGTTGAATGGGAGGTTCCGTGTCGCCGCAGCCCCTTAGCACCCGACTAATTTTAACCCTGCACGCTTATCCGCATCGGATTTGAGTGGAACGGCGCCGCAAGGGTTGAACGATGGTACCTTGGCAACATCCTCACCGTTGTTCACGTAGCATAAGAGAGTGCAAGGAACATCCGTCTGCGAAAAACATGTACGGCGTCGTCGAGCGAGATGCCACAAGAGTAATATATAGATGGCATGAAAGGCGGTAATTAAAGCAATTTGTTTACCGTGATGGCGCCGAGATCGGCTAATGTCGACGCACCGCATACGGCGACGGCGCAAGAGACGGAAGGGTCGCTTGATGGCGCGGTGCTGCCGCCGTGTATTCTCCCTACCGACGGGTGCTTGAGCTCCGTGCCGCCGACGATGGCGGGGCACAAACATGTACTCCGGCCGCGGTGATGGCGGGAGTCACCAACACTTGCGGCGCCAGCGAAGCGGAGTCACGAACACGTAGTTCGCTGATTTCGGCCGCGTTGTTCGAGTGGTCACGACCATGCTTGAATCGCACGGCCCTACTCGACCACCCGCACTCCGCTATTGACTCCACCAAGGTAGGCGGAAGGACGTAGGGTGATTGCCAGTTGTCTTGGACGATCTGCGGATCCGCGCCACTTGTGCCTTAAGTTCTTGAACCTCTGCTTTCCTCCTCGCCTTCCCGACGGCGCCACATGCGTCTCGGTGGACCAAAATGATCCACCCAATTCTTACCCCGAGGCCGCCAGACGGCCACCGACGACGGCTTCTTCAGAATCGGCTCTATTTTCTTGGCCCGGTTCATCGCCTTAAAAGGGTTATCCCACCGGTGGCGCCGTCGACCTCAGGATGAGGAACCCCGATCCATGACTAACAACAATTTCCTCCTCTGCGGAAGAAGTAACAAAGAATCATTTAGATCATCGATTAGATTGCAATCGTGTTGATCACCGATAATTAGATTATACTTACCACAATTTCCTCGAATTCCTTCACCGCAGGATCCGCGGTGAGTTGTTTGGTTTTGGGTCCACATGGTAACGGCCTCGATGAAGTTTCGAACCTGCCGGGTTCGAATTTAGCAAAGGGTTTTCTATCCCTTGGATCTATACTCTTCGCCCTCCTTATTCCATTTGGCCTCCGCGGTTCTCAGATCCACCAGATCCGAGATGGTGATGACCTATATTCATCGCTGCAGCGCCTTTCCCCGATTACTATTGGCGTGGCTCTTCGATTCACACCTCTCCTTGAACTCCCGGAATCGATCTTCGGTGATCTGCGGTCAATCTTCCGGATCTCCTCGAGACTTTTGCCTTCTTTATAGATCTTCTTCTTTATCCGGGTTCTCCACCTGGCTGTATGCTCATCTTTGTGAGGGCGGATTTGTTTACTTGCTCCCATGATAATTTGTGTTCGATACTTAGGGAACTTGTATCCGCGGCTCGAAGAGGAGTGCAAGTGGCCATTATCTTTATGCCGAGATTCTCGGTGTTGATCGAGATGGTTGTGGGTGATCGCCGCCACTTGCCCACCGCACTTTTGACGACAAGGCGGGCTCCAAAGGAACCCCGATGGGCTCACTGCAATTTCCTCCCGACTGCGGCCGACCGTGTTCGGCCCGGGTCCTTCGGCTTAGGAGGGTTGCTACCACCTTGTGCCCTCGCCGCCATCGGTGGTTTCATCGTCCGCCTTCCCGCTTCTTCCTCCGCGTCTTCCATCTCATCATCCTCGGTCTCAAGGATGGTATTCTTCATCGCTTTCTAGCCGGGCCGCCTCCAAGAATGTCAATTGTTTATTCGAGGTCCGAGTTCTCCTTCACCGATGCGCTTAGAACATCCAAATGCCGTTGTCACACATTTTGCACTAATAAAAACAAATAATTGGTTAAATGCACGGAAAAATCCGCATGACCTTTGCTAATTTTCTTAAACTAGAGTGCCCGATTTACGCCAAAGGAAGTTAATCAACATTCCGCAAAATCGGGACTCATTTCATACAAGAACCTGTGACACACATAATAAAGTGCTTCATATACAAGCACAAGCACAATTGTCCATATGCACAAAAGGAAATGCACTTTCTTATACAACAAGAAAAAGGAACTTGGTTTCATGAAACCTTCAGTTACACAGGTTCATAGTTAGTGAGTGCAATGTTACATGTGTTTTGACTTGCGTAACAACAACTAGCTCAAGCTACAACTAGTACGAAACACGTAATGACTTGCGTAACAACAACTAGTATCTGAAACATTCAGTTACATGTGTTCAGATCGAACATTTCTCTTGAAACATAGGAGACATGCATTAAAAACACAAGTTTTACTAGTGCATATCTTTGTTCTACTATTGCATTTTCATCTACTCAACCTAACCTAAACCTAACTCGAATCTGAACCTAACTCGAATCTGAACCTAACTCGAACCTCGAACTCGAACCTAACCTAAACCTAACTCGAATCTGAACCTAACTCAACCTAACTCCTCGAACCTAACCTAAACCTAACTCGAACCTAACTCGAACCTCGAACCTAACCTAAACCTAACCTCGAACCTAACCTAACTCTGAACCTAACTCGAACTGAACCTAACCTAAACCTAACCTGAATCTTGCTTCAAAGTTACATGTGTTCAGATCAATATTTCTAGTTAACACTAGGACTGAACAAAATAAGGGAGAGAGAGGGGGGAGAAGGAACTTTAGTCACAACAATCGAACAAACACTAGGCACAAAATAAGTTCATTTGTTTTATTTTGTTCCATTGTTTGGAGTGTGAATATTGAAACGGTATCTCACAACTGGCACTGAAGAGTTCCTATCATCAACCGAAATGCAACATGATGTGCGTTAATCGCGCTTTTGCCTTGTATTGATGGAATACAAGTGTTCCATGTCAAAAGCAACATGATGTTTGCCTGGTAATCAAAGACTAATACCCGCTTAATGTTTACATGGTATGGTCGACACGCTGTATTAGAATTCGAGAGGTGAAACGGCCTCGAAATTTGTTCAGTTACTTTGTGTAGAAGAATTCTACAGTCATGGGCTTCAGACAATTTCACTAATGATCCAACGATCGCAGGTTCGTAGACATGATGTTAGTGTGTACAGTTCACAACACCAACAAAGATGGAATCATCTCAGAATTGGAAGCTCGTCAAGTTTGTCCGATTTGAAATAGGCTACATATTATGTTCCTTTTTGTGCCCGACGACTTGATATATATCATTCAGGTTTTTCCCGAAATTCGAGCTTCAGACATTAGAAAAGCACACTCGGACGCATCGATCTCGAGCTTCTTTGGTACTAAACTCGGTGGCAAATCGCATCACATTCCGATAAAGAGTTCCATTCTTATCCCGAAATCATCCAAAGACGTGTTTGCCTAGTTCCAAGTCCCGCTTGTAGCAAATGCACTTCCGACAACAACCATTAACACAAACAATGGGCAAGCAAAGAAGGACACGAACATAGTTTTTCTTTCTTTCTTTCTTTTCGGGGCTAGAACAACTAGGAACAAAATAAAACAATGGAACAAAATAAAACAACCGAACAAACACTAGGCACAATTAACACTAGGATGAACAAAATAAAACAATGGAACTTTAGTCGATCCTATCCACCCATTTCAAAGACATCTTTGTCAACCCTAACCCTCCGAGGAGAGAGAGAGGGAGAAGGATAGAGGGAGGCGAGCTCACCTCGAGATTGCTCGAGGAGAGAGGGAGATGACGACGACGAGGGCGGATCGTGGCGTGGCGGCCTCCTCGGGGCGTGGCGGCGGCCTCCTCCTGGCGCGGCGTGGCGGCCTCCTCCTCTGGCGTGGCGTGCGGCCTCCTCCTCTTGGCGTGGCGTGGGCCTCCTCTGGCGTGGCGGCCTCCTCTGGCGTGGCGGCGGCCTCCTCTGGCGTGGCGGCGCCTCCTCCTTGCGGCGGCGCCTCGGCGCGGGATGGGGATGGGGATGGACGATGTGTCCGATGCGGGATAGGGATGGGGATGGGATGCTTGATTAGTCCAACCCACACACGCACTCGCTAAGTGCGCTACGGCCACTTAGCTGTGTGAGCGCACGCGTGTGTGGGTTGGACAATCAGATAAGTACTTGGTCGTCCCACTAGTTAACACTAGTACTCACTTACCCCACTGGTTCTGCCCTTAGCTCTATTCTAAACGATGAGCACCTGTGTTCGAATCGGTACTCCACTTTTTATTTTTACTTTAAAAATACTTTAAAATGTTCCAAAAAATACTTTAAAATGTTCCAAAAGTGGTGATACATGCCATACAAATTTTGTTTTGTTTTTAAAATACTTTTAAATATTCCAAAAATGCCCAAAAGTGGTGATATATGCCATAGAAGTTTTATTTTGATTTTAAAATACTTTTAAATATTCCAAAAATGCCCAAAAGTAATAATATTCCAAAAATGCCCAAAAATATGATTTAAAGTATAACTAAATTTCATAATAATTTGTCCATGAATATTACAATCTTTTTCGACCACGCGTTTACAATATTTTTGAGCTAGCGTTTTACAATATTTTTTCCCTTCTTTGTCGCGGTTGAATAATTTAGCCCCGACACTTTAATGTTTCTTCTTTCGAACGGGCTACCTTTTTTGGGTAGGGTTGTCCTTTTCTTCTTGTGATGTATGTTGTCGCATCGTAGTCGCCGTCATCTTCAATCTTTGATCGCCGTCTTGGTCAAGTCTTGCTCATTGGCGACTCCATCCATTCCGATGATGTTCCTTTTTCCTCCTCACGACAACACGGCTAGGCTTTGTCGGGTCGGTAATGAAAAACATTGGTCCACTTTGGTAGCCGCACCACGGTTCATTTTTCGCGCCACGCTTTGCACCGGCCTTGGATTTGGCCGCTTGGTATAACCATGGTTGTGAAATACCGGTCTTCTCTTCGACGTTCTTTGCCCATCCGACACGGAATATCGGCACCTTTTCTCCATGAGTCGAGCTCCCGATATCCTCGATTCTTCCGTAGAATCTTTCCTTCACGTTGTCATCGGTGTAGAATTCGACGTTACGCTCGAGTTCGATAATCACACTTGTTGTCCTTTTCCTCCGTAGAATGTGTAGCCGTTGATATCATACGCTGATAGGTCACCGTGTTTTGCATCGGTCCCTGCGACAAGGTGAATATGATCTTTTCCGTGTCGGAAGAATGCGAGCTGGGATTATCAAGGAGCGTCGCCTAAACCAACGCGTGAAATCTGGTTGTGCTCTTTGATTATTTCTCCTGCGTCCTCTGATGCCCCGGCCATCGTACTTCTTCTCGATTAACCTTTTGTGCTTCGCATCAAGGATCGACCAGTTCTAAATGTCAGAAGCGACGAGGTTTGCTCGATCAAAGTCTGCTGGCCGAAAATCGAAGTGCGCATGCAAGATGCGGCGACCCTCGGTGACCAGATCCGCCGAGCTTGCCAAGGTGTTCGCTGACGGAAGACCGATGTGGTTCTCGATGTTCAGATAATTCGTGTAAAGAGATGCACTCTTCGCCGTAAAGCCATTGGCTATGCTTCCATCCGACGGGACCTGCTAACGTATCCTTTGATGTGTCCGTTCATCCTTTCGAACGCCATCATGCCGCGAGAAACATCGGCCCGAGTTGTACGATGTCCTCCACGACATGGACCAGCAGATGCACCATAATGTCGAAGAATGCGGGTGGAAGTAGACCTCAAGCTCACATAGTATCACCACGATCTCCTCCTCAGAGCCTTCCGAGCTGATTCAAGCCAATCGACTTCCTAGAGATGACGTGAAAAACTTGCATAAGCCAAATAACGTTTCACGACGTGCTCGCCCATTATCCCTCTTAGTGCGACCGGAAGTACTGCGTCATTAGCACGCATGCCGTGAGACTTCATGCCATCGAACCTCGCTCGCCTCGCCTAGGTATCCGCTTATCTTGCCAGCGTAAGGAAATTTGACTCCTAGAAGGCACTTGAAAAACTGTTTGATCTCATCACGGCTTAGAGTGAAGCAAGAAGGAGGCGTAATATTCGCTCTTCTTGAACTTTTACCCTTCCGACGACCTTGTGTCGCTCCGACTCATGATCATCGTCATCTTCCCGATCATCGAGTAGGCGTCCTCCGTGAAGCTCCTTCCGGATACCCAAGCATATCAGTCGTGCCTTGCTTTGGACCATCTTTCGTCCTATCCGGCATGTTGATTATGGTGGCGACGACTCTCGCACACGCTTTTCGTGATATGCATGATGTCGAGGCTATGAGGCGTATGAGAAACTTCCAAGATGGCAACTCCTTAAAATGACCTTGTTTTCCATACCTTCATCGGCTTGTCTTGTTCTGCCTTTCGCTTCTTTCCGTGCTTAGGACAATCTTTCCAGCTTTTCAAAGAACTCTTCCACTTCTTCGCTCCCTACGCCCGGGATTCCTCGGGTCTCGATTTGCCATCGAAGGTCTCCACGCTTTTCTCCATGGATCATTCTTGCCGAGCCACCTCGTGCGCCATGAACACGGTTTTCGATGACCTCGGATCTTTCTCTAGTTGGAGATAGCTTGTGTTATCCATGCACCTAACGCATGCGTGGAATCCTTGGATAACCTGCCCGAGATATACCCGCAACCTGGATAGTCTTGCACCGTAGTGACCAACGCGGCTCTCATAGTGAAATAATCTTGTGCGACGCCGTAAGTATTGGCTCCAGATTCCCATAACGTGGCTAGCTCCTCTTTCAACAGCCCGAGATATGATTGATGTCGGCATGTGTTGTTTCGCCCTTGAATTAGCATACTCATTTGTATGTACTTCTTCATGCACAACCATGGAGGAGGTTGTACATCCATACAAACACAGGCCAAGTGCAGGCGTCTGCCCGCTACCGAACGGATTGAGTCCATCGGTGCTCGCACCAAGCCCGATGTTCCTCGAATCTCCACCGACTCGGAATTCGAGGTCCAATGCTTTCCACTGGCTAGCATCTGAAGGGTGCGTCAGCAGCTCATCCTTTTCGGGGTCATCATCATCTCCTGGCTTCTTCCTTTCCGCATGCCATCGCATGAGCTTCGCTTCCGCGAAATAGCGCTGCAGACGAGGGGTGATAGGAAAGTACCATACCACTTTTCGAGGTGCTTTCTTCCCTTTCTTGTATCGACTCACGCCGCACACCGGACATGTGGTTTTCTCCGCGTCCTCGCCCCGATAAATGATGCAATCGTTGATTTATACGTGATATCTAACGTGCGGTAGATCGAGAGGACAGACGATTTTCTTGGCATCCTCGATACTAGTTGGACATGTGTTCCCCTCCGGGAGACGATCGTGCCAGAATGCCATCATATCGTCGACGTGGACCAATGTTTTTTCATTACCGACCCGACTTGCGTCGCTCAATTTGTGCTTTGCCTTCATCTCCATAGCCTTGAGCGTTACATTCAACCGGGTATCATCGGGCCTGCATCCTTCATACAATGGAGTAACCGCGTCTTTCTCAAGTTGCGCAAGCTTGGCTTTCTCTAGCGGCGACCTGGCGTTACTCCCGCTTGAGAAGCAGCTCTTGCACATAAGGGTCCCGCACCCACCGATGTTGTTCCATCGTCGCTTCCTCCCGCATCTAGATCATCATCATCCCGGCCCGCCTGCACCTTCACCATCTCCGGGGCCTCTTCATCATCTCGCCGTTCTCGCCGTGATGATGATCACCGCCTCCATCATCTACGCCATCTCTTATCCAACGAGTGTATCCATCCATGAAACCATGGCGAGCAGTGCGCAGATTCCGGAACTGGTCGATCACCCATTGAGTTTGCATCTTCGCACGGACATCTTATATCTGTCTTGTTATTTCGTATCATGTCGGCCGTCGCACATTTCAAAATCTAGCCACAATGCCTTCGCTCATTATGCGGACCATTTTTGCTCGCACGATGTACGGTACAATTTTGAAGTCTATTAGAATCACATAATGAATGCATGCATGCAATGGTCGATAGAAAATTTCGCATGACCTATCCTAAAATTAGGACCTTTATGAATGCCAAAGTCTTGCCAAAATGGAAATGAATCAACATTTTGGCAAAACAAATGGCAACTTGTTCACATACAAACACAAGAGAGAGAGAGAGACCGATCCATACACACATGAACATATCATTATCATCTCCATACACACATGCATGAGCATCATCGATACTCTCCATATACACACACATATGACCATCGATCCTCTCCACACATACACACATCATGAGCATCGATCATCTACATACATATGAGCACATGCATCATCCATATATACACATGAACACATCCTTACATGGACAACTTACCGAGATGAGAGACCGATCGCGAGAAAGATGGAAAGGAGAGGTGCGCGCGTCGACCGAAGACGGATAGATGAGAGACCGGAGACCACCTCTATTACTTATGTAACATCCAAAGCAAGTTTTACATGCTAAAAATGGTGAATGTGTGGAGAAATTGAGGTGGGAAGGAGAAGAACCCGACTAGATCTAAGGAGGAAGAAGAAGGGGAAAGTGAAGTGTGGGGTGGTGGATGTGGTCACACATGTGCACATAAAGTCCCCTAAAAAATCGACACATCCGTGGCGCACACGCCACGGTGCGCCATGGGAGTACAAACTGTGGGCGCACTAGGCAGTGCGCCACAGATGTTTTAGTCCTGTGGGCGCACTAGGAGGAGTGCGCCACGAAGTTTGTGGCCGTCTCGGGCAGAGGTGGGCATGCGCTCGTGGCGCACCATGCACACGCGCGCCAGATGACCCTAACAACCGTGGCGCACGTGTGCATGGTGCGCCAAGTTTGGCGTGTGGCTGTGGCCCGCCCACACATATCTGTGGCGCACTAGGGTCATGTGCGCCACGAATGTTCTAGTTATTAGTAGGGCACTGCCCACAGGTGAGCCACGCCTGTTTTAGCCGTGAGGCACTTCAACCATGTGAGCCACGGATGTGCTGATTACCTATAGCCGTTTTCCTAGTAGTGCCGTAGGGTTCACGCTAACAGAGAACAAGGCTTGGCTATCGGCGGGTGAAGTCGATTAATCTTAGGTGAACACAATCATATATAGCCTCTCCCAACAAAGACTTAGAAGTGGAGGCAACAATTTGAACTTGGGGAAACAAATCATGTGTCATTGTCTCCAAGCTCATTTACTTCATGTTTTCTCGATGTGTTTGACTCATTGAATTGTCCAAAGTATTTCATAAAAAAATCTTGCACCCATGCTCTCAGGACCTCACGAAGTTCTCGTTCATGCTAAGGCCACTTATCTTGTAGGGCTATTACTCCCTCTAACCCATATTAGTCGACATGAATTTGTTTAGATTTAGATGTATCTAGCACTAAAACATGTTTAGATACATTTGAATTTAGATAAATCCATGTCAACTAATATGGGTCGGAGATAATACCTTATTTCTTTTACGACATTATTATAAATGACCTTTTGATATGCTTACGAAATTTATCAGACACAAACTAAACATCTAAAGATCAACCGAACTTGAATATAAACACAATATTTTTTTCCTGAAATGGGGCACACCGAGCCTCTGCGTCAATTGATGCATACAGCCTTAAACATAATATAAGTACAATAATTTTCTACACAATAGTTGATTCCCTAGTTTAATAAGCAGTACTCACTCCGTCCAAAAAGATATCACAAATTATCTAGATTTGTATTTACCTAGACGGGATGTACGCCATCCTTTTATGAATGGAGGGAGTAATAGTTTATGCCATAATTCAAAGAAGTATATTTAATAATGTATTATTTTGCCAGAGTTGAAAAAATTCGAAAAGAAGAGAAGCTCTTACTATTTTGTTGGGCTGAAAACATGATTTCTACGTAAGGCCCATTGGGCCAAAACCGAACCAACAATGGGCACGCACCTTCTACAAGGCAAAATCCCAGCCGTACACGCGACACCGTCCCCGGAGATCCGCCCGTCCCGCGCGGCCGCTAAACCCCGCAACGTGGGCGAGGGGGCAATCCCGTAACTTCCCCCCGCAAAACCCTAGACGCGCGCGCGAGGGTAGGCGAGTCCGACCCGGTCCCGCGCCCCCGGCCCGAACGGAGGCGGCCGTATAAAAGCCGTCACTCCCACCCCCACCCGGCGGTTACCTCGCCTCCACCGCATCGACGCCACGACAAGCCGCCAGCCGACCAGCCAGCCGGAGGAATACCGCCGCGCAGGTAATGGCTTCTCCGCACCTTTTTGTTGCCGTCACCGGCGGCTAGGGCTCCTGTTTCCGTGGATCTGAGGGTGGTCGCTGTGCGCATTGTGGCTTGCAGCGGAGCGAACAGGGCAGGGGAGAGGGATGGATCGGTACCAGAGGGTGGAGAAGCCGAGGGAGGAGGTGCCCATCAAGGAGAATGAGATCCGCATCACCACCCAGGGCAGGATGCGCAACTACATCACCTACGCCACCACCTTGTTCCAGGTACCCCGGGGGCTTTTCACGGTTTGAATTGTCTGTTTAGCGCCCGCGCTTTGTGGCTTGCTCGGTGATAAGCTGACTGGCTTAGGACATTGTTAGAAAAAGTTTGCTGAATGATTGGGCCGTACGGATTGCCGTACTTTTCAGTGCAAACTATTTGAGGCTAGTGGATAATTGCTTTTAATGTGGTGCTTTGTTTGGTAGGATACTAAGATTTCAGCAATACAATCATGAAAGGTACTTGTAGCTTTGTAGGTGATAACTTCAGGATGCTTTGTTTGGTAGGACACTAAGATTTCAGCAATACAATCATGCCAAAACTGACAATACAGCGTGGCCGATTAGGATTATTATTTTTTAATCAAAATGCATTGTGGGGAATACATGCTGTACAAATTAGGATGTGATTTTTCACTCCAAACGTTGAACAATGTCTTTAGTTGCCCCCTTTTTTGTATGTCCAAACACTTTAGTTGGTGGGTGTAGTACAGGGTGCACTATTGTCTTCCTTCATCTGTTGCCTAATTGATAGTGACTATGAGTCACATCCATGTTCACTAATTTCGCCAGTATGGAATGTACGTCACATCAATGTTCCAATGATTTCGGTGGGTTGGCTTTATGAGTTCCATTTTAGGCCCCACTACCTTCCATCTTTTCGTTGCTTAGCAATGTGTACTTATTTTGCAAATTTGCTTTGTTAAGGATGCACGATGCTTTATAACTGCGTGGCCAGTTTTCTAGCCTTTGGGCCTATTCATTTATACTGTAAAAGTTACAGGACATGTCCTAAAATTCTTTTCGACCACCAAATTTTCCATGGCACTATTTCTTTCGAAATTGACATCTATGTACGGTGGCTGATGCCTTGCAATATATTCATAAAGGACAAAGGTTGTGACGAAGTTGTATTCAAGGCGATGGGGAGGGCCATAAACAAAACTGTCATGATTGCAGAATTGATCAAGGTATTTTTGACTGCCGGCTCTGCTTGTAAACTAGACATCTGACTCGTTCTAATTGGTGATTTGCTCTTCTGTTGTACAGAGGAGAATTGTGGGTCTCCATCAAAACACCGCCACTGAATCTACTGATATTACTGATACATGGGAGCCACTGGAGGAAGGCCTACTCCCGTAAGTGACATTTTATTGTTACTATGTTAGAAATATGGGTTCTTACTTGGATGAACTATGTTTTGCTCTTGTATGCTACCTGAACCTTTTTTTTTTCTGCAGGCTCGAGACAACAAGGCATGTGTCTATGATTACTATAACTCTTTCAAAGAAGGAGCTGGACACGTCCTCTGTTGGGTATGAATGCTGTTTCTGTTAACTGTACATCTGATAATAGGAAAAAATTCTGGTAGCTTTTATGCTCTCTTCAGTTGTCTGGAGAATTGCTAGTTGATTGACATGTTCTTTGGCAGGTCCATTTGTCAATTAACTTAGGTCTTATCAAAATATGTTAGCTTGTTGCATGAAGTTGTAAAATTGCCAATTGGCAATAGATTATACTTTCGTGTGTATGATAGGTTAACTTAATTATATGAGCAGGTATCAGTCTCCACTTCCAGCGGACAAGGTGAAGCCATTTGTTGAATATGATAACGAAGAAGGTAATAGGTAGTTTAGCTTAGTGTTATTTTTATTCTGGTTACTCTATGATTTCATAGTTCACTGTAATTGTAGATGTACACTCACCTCCTGGACGAGGAAGAGGACGTGGCCGAGGTCGTGGAAGGGGAATGGGAAGAGGTAGAGGTGGACGTGGTGAGGCTAAACTGCTACTTAGTGAATCATTTTATAATGTCAAATGCAACTGTTCCTTACATAATGATTTTCAGGGAACGGATATGTGGAGTATGCTGATGGTGGGTGGGAGGGTGACCATGCTCCTGCTTATGCAGGCAATGGTTATGCTGACCATGCTCCTGCTTATGAGGGCAATGGTTATCCACGTGGTAGAGGCCGTGGTTTCAGGGGCCGTGGCAGGAGAGGTGGCTATGGTGGCCATTCTGATTATCAGCAAGATGGAGGGAGAGGTGGCTATGGTGGCCAGCATGATTATCAGCATGATGGAGGGTATTACGATGAGGCACCAGCACCACCCAGAGGTGGTGGCCGTGGTTTCAGGGGCCGTGGCAGGAGAGGTGGCTATGGTGGCCAGCCTGATTATCAGCAAGATGGAGGGTATTATGAAGAGGCACCTCTAGCACCAGCCGGAGGTAGGGGCAGCTTCCTGCTATCAAATTGGTTGTACACGTACATCTCTTGTTAAACTTTTGCACACATGTCGTGCTGCAGGTCGTGGTCGAGGTCGCGGACGTGGGAGAGGCCCAGCCCGGGGCAGAGGGCGTGGTGGCAATGCCAATGGCATGGTGTATGCGGCTGCTTCCGGTGCATAAGCTGCTTGCAGCTCCTCCAGACCAGTTGCCGTTAGTTGGATGCCTGCTCCAAGTATGAAGATGTATCATCTGTGTTGTTTGTCGGTTGACATATACTTTGTATAAGCTTGACATTCGTTGTGAATGCGGTGGCCAGATTTTGATATGTGATACCTAGGTTTTTAGGGTAGCGCCTGTTATGATTGTGCTTTCTTTTTCCAGTAGATGTCAAACTAATTGTAGCTATCAGTTGGTAAATGTTTAGAGCAGGGCATTCTTTTAAATTTTTACATAAAATGAAGTCTTGTTCTCTGTTACAGTGTGCCAATTTCGTCTGTTGTCCTGTGTTGAAAGTTAAAGTTCTAGTTGTATTTACAATTACAATTTTATTGCTTCTGTTCACGTTGCAAGCATTATGGTTTTAGGGAGTTCTGATGCAATTTTCTCAAATTAGGCTCTGTTATATAATCCAGTTCGTGCTGTTTTTTTTTCTACCATCAGGTGATATATTTAGAAGTATTTTTTGACGTATATTGGTCTGGTAGAACTTTGCATTGTGCTTGCTTGTTAAAATTCATATTCACTTTATCTACTCGAGAGTTGCTGGCGATGATTCGAAATTAACTTTTTTGTGACTCCGCTCTGTTTCTCTAGAATTAATTCAAATATAAATTTCTTGTATTTCTAAATTCAGAAACCAGAAGTTGCCTTGTTTCTCCTTTTTTCTTGTAACTTCCACGAGTGTACAATGACTGGCTTCATGGCCTGCCATATGATTGGATTAATTTTGTTATTCTGTATAAAGGCATTGGTATTGCACCACGCATATTTGAATTTAGCAAGTGACAATATGGTACATAGATTTACATTCCGTAACTTGTACTAGCTCTGTTTTAAAATAAATGTTTGAACTTTGTTTAGATTCGTATTTATCTACACCTAAAACGTGTCTAGATACATGCGAATCTAGACAAAGACACTTATTTTTCGAAGGAAGGTATTACTATCCATATTCTTATTTGATCAACCATAATTTATATCTATACCACCTAACAATAATAATACAGTAATGTGCTGGTTTTTTCTTTTTGAATAATTAGGAGTTACATTCAAACTATTATTTGACGTATATTGGTCTGGTAGAACTTGCACTGTTCTTGCTTGTTAAAACTCATATTCACTTTGTCTATTCGGGAGTTGGTGATGATATGAAAGTAACTTTGTGATTAGTGTACTATTTCTCTATGATTAATTCATATCTAAATTGTCTTGTATTTCTAAATTCAGAAATGGTCCCGTTTCTATTTTTTTTTTTTGCAACTTCACCGAGGGTACAGAGATTATGATTGAATTTATTTTTAATTATTCTATAGTTCGTACCTCCTGCTATCCATACTTGAGTTCATATTATTGGATCATGTCAATTAAATTTGTATACCCTTAATTTATATAATGTATAAATGCATTAACATAATAAGTTTTGATGAGAAAGGTTAGATATCGAAAATTTAAGTATAGCTTATCCATATATGGGTAAAAATGTTAATAACCGCTTTTTTGGATAAGAAAGGTAATAACCTCTTTTTTGATGTAAGAGCGGCAATAACCCCTTTTTTGGGTAAGAGGGGAAGAAAATTAGCTCCAACACCTTATCCATAAGTGGTTCCATACCAATTATGGTGATCGTCCAAATTTTAGCCCCTCCACATATATGGGTAAGCCAACACATATTTTGGGTAATAGCAAAATCAACAAGGTAGCACCAATCAACGACCCGCGTACGAAAGATACACCGCGTGGCCTCGCTATCCCCACTAGATCTGGTGCCCCTCCCATCACCGACGAGCTTCGGTGCGCTACCCCAAACCTGCAGCCACCCCCGCTTGCACCTCTCGCCTTTAGAGATCCCTGTGGCCGTGGCTCCTGTCCTCCTCATGATTCTTTCCACCGGAGGTCGCTGCCAAGCTGTAAGGCCTAGAGGTCGCGACGGGAGCCCGCCGCCACCACTGCTAGGAGGCCGTCCTCGTGTCGAGCACCGCCTGTTGGGCCCCACACATAGGAGAGCTCTGACCTCTGTCTTCCTCGATTTTGACCAGGGAGAGCTCAAAATCCACTAGTTGGGAGAGCGTCTCACTGCGCCGTCAGTCGGCGATAGATGTTGGTCAGACGCACAGGTGTGGAAATTGGGATGGGGAAGAAGAAGAGAGGGAAGAAAGAAGATCCGCTGACAAGTGGGTCCTATGTGCAATTTTTTTGAGTGCTAGTTTTGGGTAATGAGATATGAGCAAACTGGAAAATCAAAACATTTTTTGCTTATCCTTACCTTCTCTCTCGCTTACCCAAACTCACTTTATTTATCCAAAATAATATATGGGTAAGTCCTTTGAAATGATTTTAATGCCGGATGTTTAATTCGTATGATTGAATCCCATAGGATTTTGTTCCTAAGATTCCTTTGTAATGGGTTTCATAAGAAAATTTGCATCAACTTAAACATCTTGAGAGGAATCCTTTGAATTCCTTGTAATGCAATAGAATGAATCATAACCCCGCAGGAATCTCGTGGATTTTCCGACTCCTATGAATCAAAGAGGCCTAAAATAGTTAAATTGATGATTGTGGACAAATATCATATCCTCCTCTAGTCATTCCTAATTACACCGTGTAACCTCTTAATTGCTTGTTACCAATGATCTAAATTTTATTAATGAAATAAAAAGCGATCCAACAAAGAATGTTGATAAACTCTAAAGTTACGTCAAAATACCTTAAAGTCACTATTTCTAGACTCGCCAATCAAATTTACAAGAAATCATACATGTACGACCTCGAGTAACATGAAAGGTTTTGAATAACCGCTCGAGTCGTCCACCAGAAGTACCCAAAAATCTTAGATCATAATATGCACCTAATAATTGTTCTTTCTACTTACATAATTTGTTTTATGTGATATTTATCGAATACAAAAAAGGTTCTTTTGCAACATAAAAATTTAATCTTGAGCAATATGCATTAGCTTTTGGAAAAGCATGACAAATTACATGTTTTTTTTAGTTTTATCGACAATGTTTTTAAGGAAACGTGCGAAGCTATGACAAGAATAATACTCTCGCCTAAGATTTATCAAAATTTAGACGAATCTATATATACTAGCGTCTAGATTTATCCAAATTTTAAGTGAAAAAAACCCTTTAAAATATTTATATTGCCACGTTTTAATAAACTTTTGATTTTGTTCTACAAATCGGGCCATATTCGTTTTGTGTTGGCGTCACGAGAGTACACACTCCTATTCGATCTGACAATATCCCCCTCGGCCTGACTTCACTCTCCTCGCTCCCCCGCGGCGCAGAAACTCCTCCTCCCCGACTTCGCCGCCGACGCCGCCATGCCGGAGGACGTCGAGATGAACGAATCCGCTCAGCCCGCACCCGCCGCCGCTCCTGCGGCCGCCGACGCGCCCGTGACCGCGCCTGCTCTCTCCACCTTGCAGCGTGAGTTGCCTCTCGTCTCCCAGTGCCCTTCTCCAAAACCCTAGCTCGGATTTCGGAGGCCGTGGGAGTTGAAAGTGTGTAGCTAACTCGTGTATTCCTCTTGGTGCGTGCAGATCTGAAGGAGATCGCCTCTGTGATCGAGGCCGGGTCGCTGACCAAGGAGGTCCGCCGGATCTCCCGCGCCGTTCGCCTCACCGTCGCCCTACGCCGCCGCCTCGCCGCCCGCGACGTCGCGGCCTTCCTCGCCTTCGCGCTGCCCGCTTCCTCCGATGCCTTCACTCGCCTATCTCCGCTCCTGCCCAAGGTATTTTCAGCCTGCAACTGAACTACTGTGAGATTTGGAACAAACGAGCAATTATGCCTGAATCTGATGGGACACAAAGGTTTTGAGCGTCGCGTGCATGCTTATTACTCTGAATATGCATTGGCTGCTGAATTGCATGGTAGATTGTTCTGGATCGATTGTCTTCTAAAGCCAATTGAACTCATAATCTAGATGGTTGTTGTAAAGCAACTTCTACCGTATTGGTTATGGGGTATAAACATCGGGTAAATTTAAATCATATTTGCAATTGAGTTTCATACTTTCACTATTGAAGTTCATGTCGAACCTGATTACATCTGCATTGATGCTTTGCTGACATGGTAGATCGTTCTGGATTGATTGGCTTCTTAGAAGTGAGGAACTTGTAATCTAGATAATTTCTGTAAAGCAACTGTGACTGTATGGTTATGCTGGACAAGCATTGAGTAATTTCATAGTTTGCGATTGAGTTTCACTATTGAAGTTCATGTTGAACCTGGTTCCTTATGTTCTGATGCTTAATTGGCACTTCCACAGTTTTGGAATTGGTGTGCAGGGGCTAAAACTTGTTACATTGTCATTCTGTACACTAAAAATTGAAACTGGACTCTTTTCTTGCTCTGAGTTTGTTGACATTAACCTGAATGTTACCTTTTTTAGGAAGATGGAAGTGAGATGGATGTTGATACTGCAGCTCCAGTGGCTCAAGTTTCAATCAAACATGGTCTCCCAGAGATTGAAATATACTGCTACCTGCTCGTGTTGATTTTCCTTATTGATCATAAGAAATATGACGAGGTATATCTGAGAACTTCCTCCACTTTGTCATCATTATTGAAACATACCGATTTGATGCTCTCTATAGGCTAAAGCATGTGCAAACGCTGGCATTGCTCGTCTGAAGAATCTCAACAGGAGGACTGTTGATGTTTTAGCTTCTAGGCTGTACTCGTATTACTCGTATGCCCATGAACTCACCAACAGCCTTGCTGAAATTCGTGGGTGAGTTATTCCAACTATCATTAAGTGTTATCTCAGTATGCGGTTCTAAAAAGAACTTCCACTGTTTCTCTGAGTAACTAGTAAGCTCCTTTTCCTGTTTGGTCCTGCTTTCATTTGCCGCTCACAATTGGTGCTTTGCAGAACTCTTCTGGGGTTGCACAGGATGGCAACTTTGCACCGTGATGAGCTTGGTCAGGTTGTTCTGAGATTCTACTCTTCAGTTTTTAGACTTTCAACGTAAATGCTGTCAAATCATGTGGTTAACTTCTGGTTTTGATGGCAGGAAACGCTTCTTAACCTGCTTCTTCGCAATTACCTGCACTACAACTTGTATGACCAGGCAGAAAAACTTAGGTCAAAGGCACCACGTTTTGAAGCACATTCCAATCAGCAGGTAATCCTTATTTGTCAAGTAGTTTATTCCCTCTCCTGTTTGTATGCTAAGCTGTTACAGTTGAATTAGAACTGGAGTATGCCTTCATTGTTTGTACTGATGCTGGTTATCGATTTAATGATGAACGGCCTATAAATTTCATTCTTTTATTTGATTATTTGAAGGTCTTATTGCAGACAAGTTCTAACCTCTACTTTTACCACAGTTTTGCAGGTATCTGTTCTACTTAGGCAAAATTAGAACGATTCAGCTGGAATACACTGATGCTAAAGAGAGCCTCTTGCAAGCTGCACGAAAAGCACCCACTGCAGCCCGTGGATTCCGCATCCAGTGCAACAAATGGGCTATAATAGTAAGGCTACTTTTAGGGGAGATACCAGAGAGAACTGTTTTCATGCAGAAAGGAATGAAGGCGGCTCTGACACCATATTTTGAGCTGACAAATGTAAGTTAAATTTCCTTCGGAAAAAAGCGTGGCACTGCTGCATGTTACATTCTTAATTGTTTTTCATGTATGATCTCCAGGCTGTTCGGGTTGGGGACCTAGAACTGTTCAAAGCTGTTGCAGAAAAATTCTCAAGCACTTTCAGTGCAGACAGGACATCCAATTTGATTGTGAGGCTGCGCCACAATGTCATTCGGACTGGACTGCGCAACATTAGCATATCATACTCACGGATCTCCCTTCCTGACATTGCCAAGAAACTGAGGTTGGACTCTGAGAACCCTGTCGCTGACGCCGAGTGCATCGTTGCCAAGGCCATCAGAGATGGTGCAGTTGATGCCACCGTTGATCATGCCAATGGTTGGGTGGTGTCAAAGGAGACTGGTGACGTGTACTCAACCAATGAGCCACAGGCTGCATTCAACTCTAGGATTGCATTCTGCCTCAACATGCACAACGAAGCAGTCAAGGCTCTGAGATTCCCCCCGAATTCTCACAAGGAAAAAGAGAGCGCTGAGAAGAGGCGAGAGAGACTCCAGCAGGAGGAAGAACTTGCCAAACACATGGCCGAGGAGGACGACGATGACTTCTAGATTGGCTACCCCTCGGTGCGTTCAGCTGTTGCATGTTTCATTTAAAAATGCGAGGACTACTCTGTCGATTACAAGAGCCGCACGATCTCCGATCTACCTGCTGGGACAATTTGAATCGTGCAATGTTTGATACTGTTACTCGTGTGGTTTATTTATGTTCCTAACAATTCTTTTATCACCACAAATTGTTTAGGATGCACCTTATTTTCCCCTGAGATACTGTAATCGAGGAAGCAAGAGCCGCAACAGATGACTGTTTTGCATCGCATCCCATGTTTGCTTTCCTGGAAGTTGATTTGAGGACAAGTTCAGTGCCACTACTTCATTTTCGCTGTACGTGATTCATCATATGCTATAGTGTAGCCTGTGTTCGTAATCAGTCTCTACATACTGTTTTTGGGTGGCTGGAACTCTGTTGCTAGTAACGTCATAAAGGTTTGCAGCCTTAATATCATCTTGCTGACTTGCTGTATGTCCTGTCCATGGCTGCGACAGATTTCTGCTTCATACCGTGTTGTCCTTGATTGTGTGTTGTTAAGACTTCCCATGCCATGAACAGTGGTTCCTGCGTTAAGCACAATATACGGTGTACTTACTAGGGCAACAAGAGTCCGGACTAAAAGCTGGCAGTATCAGTTAAATTCAGCGTTACAGTTGAATAAATAAGAAGGATTTTAAAGTACAATCTGTCAATGGTTTTACCCTGATTAAGTGATATCTGTGTATCTCACTTGGGCTCTAGGGAGTCAATGAGGCTGTTTCCACATCTCATCTTCTGATCCTTTACATCTCGCCTCATCCAAAGTGTGCATGTACTTATGTGGTTTAACTTGGCATCGTTTTTGTACCTGTCTTACATATACATATGCGAGACAATTCAAGCTCCCTTCCCATATTAGGATTTCTGTTCTTAAAGATATTGCTTAGCTGGGTCCAATTTTTAGAGATCCCCTTATTAGTTTGCGGTGGTAGACATCAAGGAAGGTTAGGAGATAACAGAAGATCAAGTAGGAGCACACATATGAGATAACATTTCCATGACTCCTTCCAATATTATATCATGAGCTTGATGCATGATCTGTATGATCACCATTCACCAAAGAACAATTGTTTAGTGTAAAATAGGTGACCATATAATCTATGATGCCCAACAGAAATAGCATTAGCTATTTGGTTTGCAGATGCTTGGACATCTTGAAGAATTTAACTTGCAGCTTTAGATGATAAGATCTCGATAAACTTGCAGCATAGTTGGCCTTTCTTTAGGTGAAGGAACTAGGCAGTCAAATGCCACATACATACATCGCCTCACGTCTTTTGCCTCCTCAGTTTTGGGTTGTGGAAGTTGTTTATCCAAAATTTCTTCCAGGAGAAATTTGTCTTCTAGTGAAGAAAGAAAATCTTGCACGTTTCCTGGATGTTTGCCCATCAACACCTCAAGCACCACAACACCAAAGCTATATACGTCACATTTCTCCGTAACTACAGACGTGTAGGAAAATTCTGCATCCACCAAATGAACATAAGAATTAGGAGCATGTATTGATACAGATCATTCCTATTAACACAATTTACTAGATGATACAATATTGTATTGAACAAACTTACCAGGTGCCATGTAGCCATATGTCCCTGCTAGTGCAGTCCAATTCGACGAATCCGGTTTTAACATTTTTGCAATACCGAAATCCGAGACAAAGGCTTTGTAATCAACATCTAGTAAGATGTTTCTGCTTGTGATGTCTCGGTGAATTATGGGTGGGTGAACATCATGATGGAGGTAAGTGATGGCTTGAGCAACATCTCTTATAAGAGCCGTCCTTCTTTGCCAATGGAACTGGATTGCTTGTTCTTCATTGCTTAAGATAGTAGCTAGATTTCCTCTCTCTATAAACTGGCATACAAGGAACCGGTACTGTGGATGAGAACAATATCCATACAGCTTGACGATGCTGCGTTGGCGAATTCTTGTTAACATTTCAATCTCATGCTGGAACCTTTCTTCATCATGTGCCTCTCCATCTCCTGCACGGAGTTTCTTAACTGCAACCACTTGTTCATCTCGAAGTTCAGCTTTATAAACAGTACCATATGATCCCTCTCCAATGCAATGCTTCTTATCAAAATTGTCAGTTGCATTAATGATATCTTCAAATGCCATTCTACCATCGAAGCTCCATACAGATAATACATCCCTTTTGCTTACAAAAGCGTTTTCTGGAGACACTTTCTTGCGGCAAACAAAAAAGGCTATTATACATGCTGCTATTGAAACAGTAGCCACAAACATAGCAATACTTACTGATAGTATTAAATTTTGATGATTTCTCCTATGATCCGCATGGGGCAAATTACAAGGAGCCATGCCAACAAAGTCTCCACAGAGGTCTTTGTTGTGGAGAAACCATTCAGCAGATGCATTGTTGATTCCGTTTGGGACAGAGCCTTCTAAGAAGTTGTATGATACATCAAACATCGACAAGCTTTTCATGCTTGCAATGGAGAGAGGGATGGCACCACTGAACTGATTATGTGAGAAGTTCACTGAGATCAGCATCTGTAGTTTGCTAAGTTCTGATGGTATGTGTCCACTGAGACTATTCATACCAATATGAAGCATGCTTTGCAGGGAAGCTAAATGGCCTAAACTAGCAGGGAGACTTCCACTCAGGTTGTTGTCATTCATATATAATGATCGTAGTTTCAAGCATTTTCCAATCTCTTCTGGTATTTTACCACTGAACTGGTTGCTTGAGACATCAAGAATCTCAAGATTGCTAAGCTGACCAATTTGCTTGGGGATCTGACCAGATAGTTGATTGTCTCTTAACTCCATCGCGTACATGCTTATTAACTTACCAAGTTCTAGGGGTATCTTACCAGTCAGCCTATTGAAACTCAGCCTGAGGGTATTAAGATTTTGTAGCTTCCCAAGCTCAGAAGGTATACTGCCTTCTATCAGGTTGTCTGCAAAATCAATCCTTGTCAAGTTTTGACACGAGCCCCAATCTGGCGAGAGCTGGCCAGTGAACCTGTTTGAAGCTAAATTAATTTTACTGAGATGTGGGTACACCCCAAATGCTTCGGTTATGTCCCCCTCAATCTGATTATTAGTGATTTGTAGCGATATTAGTGACCTGCAATCCTTGAAACCCTTTGGGACTGGACCATCCAGATTGTTATTGAAAACATGGAAAACCTGTAGCTTTTTACTCTGGCAAAATTCTGGCAAGCGTCCAATCAGACGGTTCTGACTCAGTGAAATGATGAGCAAATTGGTAAGGTTGGAGAGTGCCGAAGGCAAAGGGCCGGATAGCTGATTGGTGAATAGTACCATTTCTGTCATCCTCTCCAATTTCCCAAAACTCCGAGGGACTAAGCCGGACAGCTGGTTTTCTTGGAATCGAAGTATTTGTAAATTCTCCAAATTTCCAAGCTCGGTCGGCAACTCCCCAGTGAGATTATTGCTATATAGGCTGATTCGGATGAGTGAAGACATGTTCCCAATACTCGGCGGCACCGACCCAACTATGAAATTCATCGAGATGTCGAGCACTTCCAGATTCACGAGATTTCCGAACTCATGCGGGATGGGTCCAGTTATGAGGTTAATCCAAAGAGAAAAATAGGTCAAGGAA
Source organism: Avena longiglumis (assembly GCA_030063025.1). NCBI lineage: Eukaryota > Viridiplantae > Streptophyta > Magnoliopsida > Poales > Poaceae > Avena > Avena longiglumis. Next base: position 19,912,681 of record CP125975.1, read on the forward strand.
GTAAGATTTGCAGCAACACTAGTGGGAATAGAGCCGGTCAAACGGTTTTCTGAAAAGTCCAGCTGAGTCAAGCTCGAGAGCATCCCAAGCTCTGCCGGGATGGGACCAGTGAGCTGGTTCTTATATGTGTACATGAACATGAGACTTGTGAGGTTTCCAAGGGAGGACGGAATTGGGCCCTCCAGGCTGTTATTTTGTAGGTATAGTCCTTGCAGGGTTTGGACTTGTCCTAGCTCTGCAGGTATGTGTCCTGACAGACGATTATTAGAGAGGCCAAGATAGGTGAGGCTTGTTAGGTTCGTAAGGGTGGAAGGTATTTGGCCAGAAAGGTTGTTCAATGGCAAATCCAGCTCTCTCAAGTTCTGAAGCTGTCCGAGCTGCCATGGGATGCTACCCGAGAGCATATTCTCACCTAGATAAAGAATAGCAAGTCTCGAGAGGTTACCCAAGGCAGGAGGGATTTGGCCGGTGAGATTGTTGATCGAGAGGTCCATTTGCGTGAGCCTCCCAAGGCTGCCGATTGACGCAGGTATGTGCCCGCCGAGCTGGTTAGCGGAGAGGTTGAGGCTCGAAAGCATGGAAAGAGAGCCGATGCCAGGCGGGATGGCACCGGAGAGAAGATGGTTGTCACTGATGTCAAGGTTGACGAGGTAAGGGAGCGACTGGAATCTCAGCGCGTCCAGTCGCCCTGCGATGCCGGCACCGGCAAGGGAGATCCCTCTGATGACCTTCACCGTGGTTCCTCCGCGTGACCACCGAGTGTCGCCGCAGGTGATGCCGGTCCAGTTGCACGGGTTCGTGGCGCCGTTGTCTGTCCAGGTTCCGAGCTGGAGCTTGGATGAGTACCTGACGGATGATTTCCAGTGGAGAAGTGCAGCGGTCTGGGATCTCAGCGAGGAGCCTCGACGTGGCGTGGCGCGGCCCTCGGCTTGCCCGGAGGTAAGGAGAAGCATAAGTAGCAGGGCACACGAGAGAACCAGGCAATGTAGCGTCCGGGGCGCCGCGGAATCCGCCATGATCGATCCTATATTCATTCAGGCGTAACTATGGCTGCATATGGCAAATTATGTGTAAACTGAACAGCAATGTCTGGCAGGAAAGATGGACATAAGAGAAAGGATATGGTGATTAAGAAGATAGAGAGAAGAACGCACCTCTGGTAGTCGTAGCTGCCTTGGCAAGATTGAGAGAATGGCTCACCTGTGGACTGTGGTGGTGTGAGTTGGGTACTCAGCTGGCTCCTGTTTCAGGGGCTTAATAAAACACATGTACAGCAGCAGCCTGACGCCCACACACTTGCATTGCATCTCATCCTGCAGCGAAAACCTTGACTACTTTCCAGTGTACGGATTTGGATCTTTGCTACCGGGGTACTGCAAAAGTCCACCTGCAGCGACGAGCTTGACACTCGGTCCTAAAGTGCGGCTACATTCTTTTTCTCGCCCAACTCCGACAGAGACCTCTCTTCCGCGCGCGTTGATTTGCCGACCTCTCTCGACAGGTTTCGACGCTGCCAAACATCATCGATCAGCGCGTATAGTGTGGTTTACTGCTCAAAGATTCTCCGTGTTTTTTTGTTTGCGTCCGTGATGATCTTGCATGCTTTCATTCCGTTCAAAAATTTATAAGTATCGTGCTTGCTTTGTCAGCAGAGATGATTTTTTTTCTTGGTTTTCTTAGCAAAAATTAACGCGCCAACACCCAACAGGTCAAGTCAACATTAGTTTGTCCAAGAAAACCAAGAAAAAAATATCGGACTGAAATACTCGCTCATGGAGATCCATCCCCGTGCCCGGTCACGTAGAAGCTCCATTCCAAAGTAGGTACTTCTCGATCCCCCTAACCTACTAGGCTGCCTCCTCCCGTTCGGAGGTGGTTTGCGGACTACGATACATGGGAGCCCGTAAGGTGGTGATGCGCCATTCCTCGTGGTTTTGGGATCACGCTTGAGGGGCGATGCGCTCGGAATTAGCGATGGCGGTGAGGGAGGAGTTGGGACGGTGGGGAGGCACACACGTCGCCATGCAGCCGCCGCCGCCGAGCAGGGCTTAGCATACCAGGTTGGCATAGACACAGAGGGGGCGGCGGGCACGAAGGCGGCGCCGACGACATGGAGCTCCTGGCCTTGCATTTGTTGTGTGTCGGCTAAATCCGCATGAGGCTAAAGTGTCGCCACGCATGGGGCCAGAAGACCACTGCACGAGCTCGTGCCGAATGAGGGCATGGTGGTGACAGCATCAATAGAAGGGAGGGCATCACAAGACGAGGTGGGAGGCTGCAAGAGATCTCACTAAGGACGGATCCATCGTTGACAACCCTCGATCCGGTCGAAATCGAGTGCACATGTCCGAAACGAGCAGAGGCATCCGGAACTCTGCTCGTTGCATTGTTGCCGAGGGACCGCGATTTCAACTCCTCAACACGAATATATGTTAACATAACAAGTTAGTACCATAAATTACATATTGTTGCTGTCAGTTCAGATCATGCTATGTAAATTTAGAAATGCAACTCTATCTTAGAAAGCATAAGTATTGATCATGCTAAGTAATTTTAGAGATGCAAGTCTATCTTATATTTCGCAATCAAAATCTGAATGCATCTTACACTTATCCATACATAATATATATAGGTTTTGCTATTACCTCAGCCATTTACAAATTTAAATGCATTGTACATCTCTATCTCAAACCATCACGAGTCAATCTCATGGAAGCACGCACATTTACGCTATAGAAATTTCATCTCGGATCATGGTAAGGAAATTTAGATGCATCTTACACAACTCTATCTTGTATCAACGCGAGTCAATTTCATGGAAGTACACATTTACACTATACACATTTTGTCTAATAATAAATAAATATAATTTGTAAGATTTATCTAGTATACAAATTTATAAATAGTAACTAAGTAAGCAGATTTATCTAGTACCAAGTAATTATAACTCCCGTTAAAAAAAGTAATTATAACTAGTAATATTTTTCTATTATATAAATTTGTAGAGAGTAACTAGACAATTTGTAAACTCAAGAAACCAACGTGAGACTTTGAGCTGAGCACTAGCTCAGTGGAAGGGACAATTTCTAGTGTTCCAAGCCAGAGGGGTTTGACTCCCAGAGAGCGATATTTGAACTAAGTTTTTGGCCCCATCTAGAAAAAAGCCGATGGATCATTCTCCCTCTGGTCTTTAGATCTTGAGAGTCTTGTTGCTGGTGTTGAAAGAATTGTATTATTAAAGTGTACTCAAAATCCAAGCCACGTGCTGCTTTTGACTCCAGGATTGCATTCTGCTTGAACATGCACACCGAAGCATTAAAGGCTCTGAGATTATCTCCGGATTCTTGAAATAGGCTTTCGCCACGCTTTATAAATAAAACCATATCGGACGACCAGATATAAGGTGATAAGGAGATCCTCTTACAGAACAGACCAAAGATAAAAATAAAACCACAAAAAAGCCTAAAACTACGAAGACACTCAGAGAAGTCGGAGCTCCACGACGACGCCCCAAGAGGGTAACGACGCACCACGCCTCCGCCATCAAGACCACACGGTCAAGGGTTTTCATCCGGATCCCTAGCATAGGGAAGGTAACCAAAACGCCCCCCAAGAGGGTTATGACACCCACAAACATCACCGTCGTTGGCACCAAAGCGCTGAGGTTTTACCCAGAAAAACCTTAACCCCGCTCCGAAGAACTCGACATGCCCGCCAACCTCGAGATAGACCTCCGAAACACGATCTGGGAGCTGTCAACGCCGAAGCACGGCCAACATCAGGGTCTCCCACCGTTCGCTCCTCGCCACCCACATGACCGAAGAGAGAGACCACCATCACCGTTGCGTCGCTCGCCGAAGAGTCGCCCGCGCAGTCCGCCTTCCGGGGTCGCTGCCCTAGCGTCCGAGGTCTCGCCCACAGCGCGGAAGATGCCACAACTGCAAGCCCATCGGAGCGGCAAAGGAGGTCCAGGACAGCTAGCCACCGTGCCGACAACGGGGGTTCCACGAGCAAGACGCGCCCACAGGCTGAACCCGTAGAACGCGAGAAGCGAGACTGCTAAGCGGACACCAAATCTAGACCAACTCGCGCGGATCTAGCACCCCGACCATTCCATGGCCAAGGGATGGGCTTCCGTACAACCGGTTGCCCCTGAAACCCAGCTAGGTCATAGGGCCCGCCAGCCTAGATCAGGCCCAAATGGGCCTAGATATGGGCCAATGCAAACCCCGAGCCATCCAGGCCAGCTCCACCTGCCGCCATCGCGTGACTGCTACCGTCCTGGTCCTGGCCACCTCCAGACACCTCCAAATTCTCACAAGGAAAAAGAGAGAGCTGAGAATTGGCTAGAGAGACCGGAACCTCAGTGTGTATGGCACTTTGTGTCCTATGTCCATCCGACTCGTAATCCGATGGTTTGCTATAATTTTGTCACAAGTTTGGATGGTTGGATGGTTTGTGCACCTTATGCAAATGGTACAGAAAATGTTGTATGCATAGCAGCTCGAGAGAGATTCCAAAAAGGCCAACAAGAGAAAGAACTCGCGAAACACATGGCCAATGAGGAGGACGAACTATAGACTGGTCATCCCTCTTGGTGCATGTTTAGTCGGTCAAGTTTAGGAATTTCTACCACAATACTGTAATTAACAACACAATGTATTTTGCACCACATCCCATGTTTTCTTTTGTGGGAAACTGATTTCAGTACAACCAAGGTAGCCCAAGTTTCTTAAAAACTAAACAGGCTAAATATGATATATTTGCAAAGATATAACATGTAACTTTAGATGATGAGATCTCGGCAAACTTTCAGCATAGTTGGCCTTTCTTTAGGTGCAGGAAGCAGACATTCAAATGCCACAGAGATACACCGTTTCACATCTTTTGCTTCATCAGTTTTGGGCTGTGGAAGTCGTGTATCAAGAATGTCTTCGAGAAGAAAATGGTCATTTATCGAAGAAAGGAAAATTTGCACGTCTCCTGGATGTTTGCCCATCAACACCTCAAGCACCACAACACCAAAGCTATATACATCACATTTTTCCGTAACTACAGATGTGTAGGAAAATTCTGCATCCAAACAAGAAAATACGATTTAAGAATATGCATTAGTGCAAGGCATTCCAATTCACGATTTAGTAGATGGTATAATATTGTACTGAAATAACATACCAGGTGCTATGTAGCCGTAGGTCCCTGCTAGTGCACTCCAATTCGACGAATCTGGTTTTAACATTCTTGCAATACCAAAGTCCGAGACAAATGCTTTGAAATCAAAATCTAATAAGATGTTTCTGCTTGTGATGTCTCGATGAATTATGGGTGGTTGAACATCATGATGGAGGTAAGTGATGGCTTGAGCCACATCTCTTATGAGAGTTGTCCTTCTTTTCCAATGGAAATGGATTGATAGTTCTTCATTGCATAAGATAGAAGCTAGATTTCCTCTTTCTATTAGCTGGCATACGAGGAACCGATACCGTGGATGAGAACAATATCCATACAACTTGACGATGCTGCGTTGGCGAACTTTTGTTAACATTTCAATCTCATGCTGGAACCTTTCTTCATCATGTGCCTCTTCATTTCCTGCATGGAGTTTCTTTACCGCAACCACTTGTTGATCTTGAAGTTCTGCTTTATAAACACTGCCATATGACCCCTCTCCAATGCAATGCTTCCCATCAAAATTGTCAGTTGCATTGATAATATCCTCAAATGCTATTCTACCATCAAAGCTCCATATAGAAAATACATCTCTTTTGCTCACACCATCGGTTTTTTGAGGTGCTTTCTTGCGGAAAATAACAAATGCAATTACACCTCCTGCTATTAAAATAATAGAGACAAACATAGGAAGACCGACTGCAAGTATAAACTTTCGATGGCTTCTCCTATGATCCGTAGGTGGAAAACTGCAAGGAGACAAGCCAACAAGATCTCCGCAAAGCCCTTTATTGTGGAGAAACCATTCAGCTGACGCATTATAGATCCCTTTTGGGACAGATCCTTCTAGAAAGTTGTATGATACATCAAATGTCGACAGGCTTTGCATGCTTGCTATTGAGATAGGGATGACACCACTGAATTGATTGTGTGAGATGTTCATAAAAATCAGCATCTCTAGTTTACTAAGTTCTGACGGTATTGGTCCACTGAGACTATTCATACTAAGATCAAGGATTATTTGCATGGAAGCTAATTGGCCTAAACTAATTGGAAGATCTCCGCTAAGGTTGTTGTTATTCATCTCTAATGATAGCAGTTTCGAACAACTCCCGATCTCTTCTGGTATTTTACCACTCAACCGATTGCTTGAGAAATCAAGAATCTCAAGATTGCCAAGTTGGCCGATTTGCTTAGGTATCTGCCCAGATAGTTGATTGTTTCTTAACACTATCCAGTTTATGTTGCTCAGCCAACCAATTTCCTGTGGAATACCGGTCAGCCTATTGTTACTCACTATGAGCCTTTTAAGATTTTTTAGTTTCCCAAGCTGAGAAGGTATACTACCTTCTATCAAGTTGTCTGCAAAATTAATTTTGGTCAAGTTTTGACATGAGCCCCAATTTGACGAGAGTTGTCCACTGAACTTGTTTGAAAATAAACTAATATCATTGAGATGTGGATACACCCCAAAGGCTTCTGTCATGTCTCCCTCAATCTTGTTGCCACTTATTCCAAGCGATCTTAATGAACTGCAATCTCTCAAGCCTTTTGGGACAGGACCATCCAGATTGTTGGTATGAATCAGCAATACCTCTAATTTTGTACCCTTGCAAAAGTCTAGCAAGTGCCCAGTCAGATGGTTGTCATCCAGTTCAACGATGACCAAATTGGTAAGGTTGGAGAGTGCTGAAGGCAAATTTCCGGATAGTTGATTGGTGAATAGTCGCATTTCTTTCAGCCTCACCAATTTTCCCAAACTCTGAGGTATTAATCCGGACAACTGATTTTGATAGGCTGAAAGTATTTCCAATTTTTTCAGATTTCCAAACTCAGATGGCAATTCCCCGGAGAGATTATTCGCATGTATTACTACTTGTGTGAGTGAAGACATGTTCCCAATAATTGGCGGCACTAATCCATCCATGAAATTGGACGAAAGGGCGAGCACTTCCAGATTCACAAGATTTCCAATCTCATGAGGGATGGATCCAGTTAGGAGGTTACTCCAAAGAGAAAAATAGTTGATCGAAGTAAGATTTCCAGCAACCGTGGAAGGAACTTTTCCGGTGAGACGGTTCTCCGACAAGTCCAACCCAATCAAGCTCGATAGCATCCCAAGCTCTACCGGGATTGGGCCAGTGAGCTGGTTTTTATACATCGTTAGGTATCTAAGCATTGTAAGGTTTGCAAAGGAGGCCGGAATTGTACCGTTGAAGTTGTTTTCTGGCAAGTATAGTTCTTGGAGCGTTTGGACTTGTCCTAGCTCTTCAGGTAGGGGTCCTGATAGACGATTACCGGAAAGGTCAAGATAGTTGAGGTTCGTCAGGTTTGCGAGGGCGGGAGGTATTTGGCCAGAAAGGATATTGTAGCTCAAATCCATCTCCCTCATGTTCTGAAGTTGTCCAAGCTGCCATGGGATGTTACCCGAGAGCCTATTCCCAGGTAGATAAAGCAAGGAAAGTCGTGAGAGGTTACCCAAGGAAAGAGGGATTTTTCCGGTGAGCTGATCACCGGAGAAGTTGAGGGTGGAAAGCATCGAAAGAGAGCCGATGGCAAGAGGGATGTCTCCCGAGAGACCATAGTTGTCACTGAGGTCGAGGTCGACGAGACAAGGGAGTGACTGAAATCTCAGGCTGTCGAGTCGCCCTGCGATGCCGGCACCACCGAGGGAAATCCCTCTGACGACTTTGGCCGTGGTTCCGCCGCGTGACCGAGTGTCGCCGCAGGTGATGCCCGTCCAGTTGCACGGGTGCATGCCGTCGTCTCTCCAGGTTCCTAGCTGGTGCTTGGAGGAGTACCTGACGGATGATCTCCAGCGGAGAAGCGTCGTGGCCTGAGCTTGCAGTGAAGTGCCTCGGCCCTCGGCTTGCCAGGAAATAAGGAGAAGAAGCAGGCCGAAGGAGAGAACCAAGCGATGTAGCGGCGGGGGCGTCGCCATGATCGCACTACTACTGAGTACTCCGTATGATATGACTGCATACATATGCCGAGTGATCTCACGTAAATTAACCGAACAATAATTCCCCACAAGACGCATATATGCAAAAATCATGAATAAGGAGATGGAGAGAATAGCGCACCTCCGGTGTCCTCCTGAGCAGAACGCGGCAGCCGTGTTTATGCTTGATTTTGGCGGGATCGAGCTGCGAAAAATGAGTCTGAGAGTTGTGTTATCAGCCGGGGCTGATCCATGGGTTTAAAAAGCATCCACGCACTTGCATCTCATCTGCACCGAAGACCTGGAATCGGTCCTGAAATCCGGCTATATAGTGTTCATATTCAGAAGTCCAAGACGTAGATATGGGCGACCTATCTTGACATTTCAATGCGTTGATGTGCGACATAACTCTACTAATAACAGGTTTCAATGCCGACGAACACAAGCAGTTTATACGTCCTTATCGCGGTCTCGATCGCCCTGTGGTGTCAGTGTCAGGACAAGTGAACCTGTAGCGTATCGATTGCTTTGACATGGTGGGCACAAGTACTGTTTGGACCGGTTTTTCTTTCTGTATCGTTTTGACATTGTGGACACAAGTATTCAAGATAAGTCGCGTCAGAGTTTGAAATGGTCATGGTTTTTCTCTAGCTTGGTGTGTGGAGCCGACGCGGGCACCAAACTTGCGTCTCTTGTTTTCTATGACAACCATTGTAGATGCTATATAGTGCGTTGATTTTTTTATTTTTTTGAAATGGAGACAAAAAAAGCTTTGTCCCAATCTATTAATTAAAAATAATAATTGCTCAGTTAATTAACGGAAAACTGGACGAAAACCATTACAACACACGTTGACTACTTTCTAAGCAAGCAACTTCAACAACCACAAACTCTCGACGCATTGACCATCACACCGTAAGGTAAACCCCCTGGAGGCACAAGCACAAAGATCTCGAAGCTAACAACCCGCAAGAAAGAACCGTCCAACAAATAACTGTGAACTCCTTCTTTGTGACACCACTCTTCTTCTTTTTTCTCCTGAGGCATTCCTTCACATTCTTTATTTTGCCACTCGAAGTCTTCTCCTCCAGAAGATAAGCAATCTCCTTGCTAGATCCAAACGGACTTGCTAGTCACAAAGCTCTCTAGCAAATAGTGCCTCGGAGTTTGGTGCCAAAGCACCTGCCTCATTAACCTTGTCGCCACATTGGATTGGCTCCAACGAAGATGGTGGAGAAGCCACTATCGAGGTCGTCCCCAGTGAGTCTACCTGCATAGGTACCATCAACAGAGGAGGAGAGTGCTCCCCACAAAGCTACTGAAGCTCTGGCATGACCTGCATCACCGGAGCCAAGATCCGACTGATGCCCTCGCACTCAGAGGAAACCGACACATGAGGCCGTGGTGACAAGCAGGGCATGACACGAGGGGAGAAACAACCAAACATGCAGTCCTCCTCAACGGAAGACGACTCCTCAAGGACCTCGCCAACAATGACTTCATCACCATCCTTCCACGTCGTTGAATTGATTTAAACGATGCCTACGAACCGCTTCGGTCCAACAATGTAGCTGTTTAGTCGACTAAGAATTTATTAAGTCTCAGCCGAGGCCAAGAACCGCCGATCCGATGTTGAGATCCATGCAACAATTCTTTTTGGATATTAAGAACAAACAAGATATTTTTTGCACTAGGTTAACAAATTATTATATCACCGTGAATATTTTTTTTACAGATGTGTAAACAGACCAGCGAGGAAGAAGCCTCGCGTCATCAATATATTAAAGAGAATGAGATGTCCAAAGTATTTGTAAAATCGGCCAGACACCAGCTGCAATCCTGGCAAGCCGGGCCGCTGCCCGGTCTCCCATAAACTACCACCCCAACTGGTGTGTATTCAATGTGAGATTGTGATACTCGAATGGCCCAAAGACTTTTTGGAGCAAGTAAGTCGATACTTCCACGGGTAGTAGGAGACATCACTATTTTTTCCTAGGGGTCTTAATTCCCACTGCCTAGTTTTTCTTTTGTCTCTGACCATCAAATTAAAGTCAAAAATAGTGTTCATATCCAGGATATACCACGAACTGTTTCATTCGTGTCGCCATTAAGACTTCGCATGCTACGAATTCAAGTTCCTACAGAAAAGTTGTTCACTTCGGCAGTCAACAAAGTCAGTTCACCTGTCTTATCTCATTTTCTTCCGACCCTTCATATTCCCACCGACTTAGTTCTGGTCCAACTTGATATCCACTCATTTGCGGTCCATCGCTTCTTGTCTACTTTTTTTTTTGCAGGGAAATAAATTGTATATATTAAATAATGGTAGAATTATAATTGTGCGCAATTACATAGACGATTTCCGACGGGAAACCCCGTAACCACACAGCAGTACGTGGTTCAGTCCTACCAATTCTAGCCAGCTTGTGACTTGCACCATTTGCGTCACGATCTACCCTGGCAATTTGGACATTTTTTTCCCGTATCAGCTCACGAATCACCTGAAATCTGCTTGCATATATGGATGTGTTCGGAGTCTCCGCCTTAATCAGCTCCCGGCCTTCATCACAATCCGTTTCTGCAGTAAACTACAAATCAGACCAGTATTCTGCTTGATCGAGAGACAATGGGAAAGCAGTATTCTACTTTGGTAAACGCCAATGTACTGAATTGATTCACTTGGCATTCCGAGGAGATAACCAGGCCTCGTATCACAAGCATGTGCAGAAGGTGCGATGGCACAGGGCCTCCAAAAATTTAGGGCCCCAAAATTCATCTTAAGTACTCTTGATGATGAGTACAAGTACTAATCAAGAAATTAAATCTGTGTTAGCCAGTACAGAATACTTCACCTCCTGTCCAATGTTCCACCGTCAACTGGTCACCACCTCACACCAGACCACGTCTCTCTATGCGCAAATCGTAATTAATACTCCCTCCGTTTCGGTTCACAAGTCGCGCGCGTATATCTAGCTCATCAATTTAAGCATTAAAATATTAATTTTATAGCACAAAAAATATACCATTGAAAACTTTAGATGTTACATTTTTTAATGATATAATTTTTGTGTTATAAAATTAATATTTTAATAGTCAAATTAACGACCTAGTAATACGCACACGACTTGTAAACTGAAACATAGGGAGTATCTTTAATTGGACGGTTGCCCATAGCATTTAATTCCTGAGTGAATTAGGCATCACCTATGTATATGAAAGAACTTGTCCATAAGCTGGGACCCACATACCATACCACAAGCTTATTGATTACATCACAATGTAGTAGTTGAACTTGTCTACAAGCTGGCCCCACGTGTCAGATAAAGTTGCACACATGCAAGAGAAAGGGGAGAAGCTAAAATAATATTCTATTCCTTATAGACAACCCACAAGCTTGTAGGTCACCCTTAAGGTTTTGAGCTTATGAATAGCTTATTGATAGGCTCCACTATGTATGTGGAACTTCTTGTTGACTACTTTTTTCTTATGGATAGTCTTATTGCCAACATAGTGGATGCCCTTAAGGTCTCGTCTCCTCTTACAAATAGCAAGAGAAAACTGACCAAGTTCCTTCACCGACAAATTACTTTCCACTTTTCTTTTTCTTGTTGAACCCGCATTTTAATTTGTGTCCAGTCCTACATTCACAATTTTCCAATGGCTGTAATTTGGGAAATTTTTGTTTTGGCCACACTGGTTTTTGCTCGTTTTGCTTTTGCTACTCTAAATTTTGTCATTAGGCTTTTGCCCCGCCAGTTAGTGGTAATACATCATTTTCGCCCTCTATGGGGAAAAACAAATGAAAAAATGTGAAATTTTCTTTGCTTTTGCCCATTCTGTAGTTGTCTGGCTTTTACTTTTGCCCCACGATGTGAGAAAATGAGGCAAAAGCAAAATGTTAAAATTTAGAGTGGAGAAAGTAAAATAGTCAAAAACTATTGTGGCAAAAATAAAATTTTCCCTATAATTTTCTACGGTCATGTCTTTGTAAAATAGTAGAAACTATAAGTAGATTTGTCTGGTCTTCAAGTTTTCTTTTTGGTTTTAAGAATAGTCTATTTTTAGAAAAAATAATCCTATTTGCTATAAAACCAGCATAGCGATTCAAAACTTCTTTTTTAGAGGAGTGTGAATGTAGATCTAGTTGAAATTTGTATCAATTGATGCATATATTATATCAAGAATTGATAGTTGTATTAAGAAGTTTTACAAGGATGCCATGTTACAATAAAAAGAGACGTGTACAATTTATAATGTGACTTTTAAGACTTCTGGGAAAAATATATTTTTATAGCTAATTATTATTCTAGATTAGTCCCCTATGTACAGGGTCTACTTTTATATTTTTGTACAGGGCCCCAAAATTCTTAGATACGGCCCTGGAGATAACATAAGTTCACATATAGCACAATCCATGTGAGATAGATATAAATACTCCAGAGGCTCCTTTTAATATATTATAACAACCTTGATCCATTGTCTATGTGATCAGCACAAAACAATTATACAGTGTATAAGCATGCCCCATACATTCTATTATGCCCAACATAAATAGCACTATTCATTTTATTTCAGATGCTTTGACAGCTAATGAAGCCTAAGTTTATGCTGAACTAAACAAGCCCAAGATGATACATCTGCAATGCTTGAACATGTAATTTCAGGTGACAAGATCTCGATAAACTTTCAACATACTTGGCCTTTCTCTAGGTAAAGGAAGCAAGCAGTGAAATGCCACAAAGATACACCGTTTCACATCTTTTGCTTCATCAGTTTCGGGTCGGGGAAGTTGTCTGTCAAGAATTTCTTCCAGAAGAATTTCGTCATTGAGTGAAGAAAGAAAATTTTGCACGTCTCCTGGATGTTTGCCCATCAACACTTCAAGTACCACCACACCAAAGCTATATACATCACATTTCTCCGTAACTAGAGATGTATAGGAAAATTCTACATCCAAGACAAGAACATGACGATTAGGAGTATGCATAGATACAAACCATCGAGCATGGTTTACTAGAGTATATAGTATTGTATGGAATAAACATACCAGGTGCTATGTAGCCATAGGTCCCCGCCAGTGCACTCCAGTTTGATGAATCCGGTTTTAACATTCTTGCAATACCAAAATCCGAGACAAATGCTTTGTAATCAACATCTAATAAGATGTTTTTGCTTGTGATGTCTCGATGAATTATCGGTGGTTGGACATCATGATGGAGGTAAGTGATGGCTTGAGCCACATCTCTTATGAGAGTTGTCCTTCTTTGCCAATTGAACTGAATTGCTAGTTCTTCATTGCTTAATATAGAAGCCAAATTTCCTCTTTCTATAAACTGGCATACAAGGAATCGATATCGAGGATGAGAACAATATCCATAAAGCTTGACGATGCTGCGTTGGCGAATTTTTGTTAACATTTCGATCTCATGCTGGAACCTTTCTTCATCATGTGCATCTCCATTTCCTCCATGGAGTTTCTTTACTGCAACCACTTGTTCCTCTTGAAGTTCTGCTTTATAAACACTACCATATGATCCCTCTCCAATGCAATGTTTTTCGTCAAAATTATCAGTTGCATCAATGATATCCTCAAATGCGATTCTACCATCAAAGTTCCATATGGAGAACACATCCCTTTTGTTCATATCGTCAGATTTTGTAGATACTTTTTTGCGGCAAACAAAGAAGGCAATTGCACATACTACTATTGCTATAATAGCAAGACAAATAGGAATGCTGACTGCTAGTATAAACTTATGATGGTTTCTCTTATGATCTGTTGGTGGCAAATTACACGGCGACAGTCCAATAAGGTCTCCGCAAAGACCTTCATTGTGGATAAACCATTCAAATGATGCATTGTGGATCCCTTTTGGGACAGAGCCTTCTAGCAAGTTGTATGATGCATCAAATATTGTTAGGCTTTGCATGCTTGCTATCGAGACAGGTATATCACCACTGAATTGGTTATGTGAAATGTTTACAACCATCAACATCTCTAGTTTGCTAAGCTCTGATGGTATTGGTCCGCTAAGACTATTCATACTAAGATCAAGCATACTTTGCATGGAAGGTAAATTCCCCAAAGTACGAGGAAGACTTCCACTAAGACTATTGTTATTCATATTTATTGACTGCAGTTTCAAACAACTTCCAATCTCTTCTGGAATTTTACCACTCAACATGTTACTCGAGAAATCAAGGATCTCAAGATTGCCAAGTTGGCCGATTTGCTTAGGGATCTGGCCAGAGAGTTGATTGTTTCTTAGATCGATCCTGTATAGGCTCATTAACTTGCCAATTTCCGGTGGTATCTCACTATTCAACCTATTGGAATTCAATAGGAGTATTCCGAGACTTTTTAGCTCCCCAAGCTCGGAAGGTATATTGCCTTCTATCATGTTGTTGGAAAAACCAATACGTTTCAAGTTTTGACATGAGCCCCAATTAGAAGAGAGTCGGCCAACAAACATGTTTGAAGATAAATCAATATAATCGAGATGTGGATACACCCCAAACGCTTCAGTTATGTCTCCCACAAACTGATTATCACTGATTGCAAGGGATGTTAATGAACTACAATTCCTCAAACCTTTTGGGACATGGCCATCCAGATTGTTTTGAAAAATCAGGAGAACTTGTAGCATTTTAGTTTGGCACATATCTGGCAAGTGTCCCGTCAACTGGTTATCAGATAGCTCAACATGGACCAAATTGGTAAGGTTGAATAGTGCTGAAGGCAAAGGGCCATATAGTTGATTTCCAAACATTTGTATTTCTGTCATGCTCGACAATTTTCCTAACTCGGTAGGCAACTCCCCAGAGATATTATTGTTGTGTATGCTTATCCATCCGAGTGAAGACATGTTTCCAATACTTGCCGGCAATGAGCCAACTATGAAATTGAACGATAGGTCGAGTTCTTCAAGATTCATGAGATTTCCAAACTCGTGAGGGATGGATCCAGTTATGAGGTTTCCCCAAAGAGAAACATAGGTCACTGAAGTAAGATTTCCAATAGCACCATAAGGAATCGAGCCGGTCAAATGGTTCTCTGACGAGTCCAACTCGGTCAATCTCGAGAGCATCCCAAGATCTGCCGGGATCGGACCACTGAGATGGTTCATATATATGTACATGATCCTGAGCATTGTGAGGTTTCCAAGGGAGGATGGAATTGGGCCGCCGAGCTTGTTTTTCTGCAAGTATAGTTCATGTAGGTTTTGGACTTGTCCTAGCGCTTCAGGTATGGTTCCTGACAGATGATTTCCGGAAAGGCCAAGATACTCGAGGTTTGTAAGGTTACCAAGGGTGGAAGGTATTTGTCCAGAAAGGATATTGAAGCTCAGTTCCATCTCCCTCATGTTCCGAAGCCGTCCCAACGGCCATGGAACACTGCCTGAGAGCTTGTTATCAGACAAATAAAGAAAAACAAGTCTTGAGAGATTCCCCAAGGCAGGAGGAATTTTTCCAGTGAGATTATTGCAGCAGAGGTCTATCAGTGTGAGCCTCCCAAGGTTGCAGATTGCGACGGGTATGTGCCCACTGAGCTGATTACTTGAGATGTTGAGTTTAGTAATCATGGAAAGAGAGCCGATGCCGGGAGGGATTGCGCCCGATAGATGGAAGTTATTGCTGAGGTCAAGGTTGACGAGGTAAGGGAGTGACCGGAAGATCAGACTGTCCAGTTGCCCTGCAATACCGGCGCCACCGAGGGAAAGTCCTCTAATTACCTTCACCGTGGTTCCTCCGCGTGACCGAGTGTCGCCGCAGGTGATACCTGTCCAGTTGCATGGGTACATGCCATCATCTCTCCAGGTTCCCATCTGGTGATTGGAGGAGTACGTGACAGATGATTTCCAGCGGAGAAGCGCCCCGGCTTGGGTTGCCAGCGAAGTGCTGCCTCGCGGTTTGGGTGCGCCCTCGGCTTCCCTAGGAGTGAGGAGGAGGAGGAGAAGCAGCAGTAGGGAAAACGCGAGAACCAGGCGATGCGGTGGCTCTCGGGGCACCGTTGGATACACCATGATGGCCTCACTAGCTAGGTACAAATTATGACTGCATGCATATGGAAAAGAAGGTGTAAACTGGACTAGTAGTCATGTTAATCTGACACCAAGCGAAAAGGGATGCATGATGCTTAAATGAGAACATAAGGAGTAACGTACGTACCTCCGGCAGCTGCGTGAAGAGCAGAAAGCGCGCGCGACGCAGGTGGTGTCTGTGTGTGAGCAAGCTCGATCGAGCTGTCAAGTGTGAGATGGGTGCTCATCTGCTGGCTCCTGGTTCATGCATGGTGGAGGGGTTTAAAAGAGTTTATCATCTGCAGCCAAAGACCTTGACTTCGTCCAAGTCCGGTTGTATACATTTTTATCAGGATCCGGTCATTGATTTGCAGCCTAACTCGACACGACAGGTTTTAGTGCCCACTGTCAAGCTTCATCTCCATGGTTTTTTCGATTATTTAATTATAAGTGTTTTGGACAAGTGAGAGATGTAGGAATCATGTATGTCCTGCAACTACTTAATCCCATTTGGAAATATCTCATTGTGGAATTGTTGTTGATCTAGAATGATTACTAGATGGAATTTGTACTTGAGGAATATATACATACACAAGGTGTACTTAAGTTAGTACTTAAGAAAGATTAGTATTGGAATACAGTATTAATTGCTATATGGAAAGATCACCCGGGTACAATACTAATTGGAAGGACCTATATGTGTGTCAGATGACAGCCCTGATGAAAATGAGCCTACATAGCTAAATTTTATATTTAACTCATGACTCACGCATGCGTGTCATGAGACATCACAATTAGAGTCCATTAGCCAAGGGAGATCGTATAGTGGTTAGTGTTTTTCCCTGGACTCTACTTTGAAACAAGTTTGCATAAACTTGAAAGCTCATGTGTTTACAGATCAGGACTCTAAAATATGCATTGTGAGGGGTACCACCAATAAGGCAGAAAATAGAGAGTAGATCGTTTAGCTCCAAAACCCTAGTTTTCTTACATAAGAATGGATAACCAGCTTTTTTTTCTTCTACAGAACAACTTCAACACAACACCTTTTTTTATTATCCGTTTCCAATTGCACCTGAATCGTTATGATAATGGCGCACGCTTTAGTTGTAGAAAAAGGACGCACGCTTTGAGTGCGTTAGAAAGCACCGTGCTTGTCTTAGTGGACATGGATTATTTCTTTGACAAATTAGGACGTCAACAGGTCAAGTGAACTTTTATTTTGTATTCGACATAGACACCATGCATGTGTGCGCAAATGTCGTGTCTTGCACGGCTAGCTTGGTGGTGAATACAATACATTTTAAATAGAGAAAATGCATATCTAGAAAGAGCCTTTCGTTGGTAAAAGGGAGGTAGGGTTCGGGGCTCCTTCTTTTTGTCCATCAACAGAGGCTCCTCCTTTTCAGCTTCTATAACAACTTCTAGGCATGGCTGGCCGGTCGTGGTATCTGAGTGCAACATACCAAAGAAGGGCCTCTAACACGCAAATACAACTATAAAAGCGCATTTTGTTTTTCCTATTTCAATTGTAAATAAATAGTCGCAAAAATATGATATTTACAGATTTATAGGATACATCACAAATGACAAACTGCTTCCTACTACTCCTTACGACCCGTATTAGTTGATTTAGATTCGTCTAGATACGGCACTTTTGCTTCGAGTCAAGTTTTAGTATCCGTATCTAGACAGATTTGAGTCAACTAATATGGGTCGGATAAAGTATTATATTCACTAAAAATTAACATTGAACGATACAAATTGCCTGGTGTACGTGGCTCAATGTCCTTTCTGGTAGATTGTTTGTCTTGGGAATCAAGGTTTGCCTGATTGGGCGAATAAGAGGGAAGAAGGTGTGGAGACGCTCCGTTGCTGCTACTACACTCGCCGAGCCAAGCTCAGGCTGAACCTTCAGATAGCTCGCCGTTCTCGCCGATCGGGTTGATCCTGGCTCGGCTGGTTGCTCGAACAAGACATGAAACAGGATCGATCCCAGCTTTTTGACAGCTCGATGAAACTCGGTGCAGCTCGCTGAGTCTGAAGAAGCAACATTATTGTACTCCCATTTTTGCGGATCTTCCTGAGAACCCTGCCGTTTGTTTACAATTGAAATAGGAACCCTGAGTCGCATTGGAACATTGAAAATACTCAACTGGTAGGGGTACTTCTGATCCTGCCTACTTTCAAAAAATCGAAAATCGTAGAAAATGAAGTCACAAAAATTCTTAAAAAGTTTTCTGGTAGAGGCAGCACGTGTATTTGCGTAATTTTTGGCATGCCGAAACTCGAAACTATGTAGTTTAGGAAAAAATTTGATAAAGTTTCAAATGAAGAAGGAACCACCACCAAGTTATGAACTTTTCTATAACTTAATGTCTGGATAACTATCTAGCTTAATGGCATGGTAAGTATAGTCGAGTTCAAGAGTACCCAGGTCATGAGACTTCGCGTTAAGTGGAACACTATATCTTGCACCTCATCCCTTGTCTGACAAGTTCGGTGCGTCGTTTCATTTTGGCCGTACGATTATTTATCACTAGAAAAATTGGCATGGCGGAATCGTTGGTTAAAATTTTGTACAAATACTACAATACTAGATGGATTTGCGAGCTTCGCCTCGCCGCCTTCTTTTCTTTTGGCTTAGAGTGGATGGTGATGTAGAATTGTAGGCGTTTTTGTCTATGCCACTGCGGTGAACAACAACAGTGTGAACCTTATTTCTCATACGACAGTAATTTTGAACAGTCAAATAGGATATCAATATGGAATGTATGTTTGGATATACATCATATTTTATTATTCTATGGACATCACTTTTTGGATACTTGCAAGTACCTTTAATATAATAGATTTAGTACAATGTGTCTATTTTACTGAATTTTCTTGGAGAATTTTAACGCAACGCAATCCAAGTTCAAGAGAGAAAAAGAAATCACAAAGGAGAGCTCAATACACAGTATACAATGAACATTAGTCAGCAGGAAACATGGAAGAATGCACCTAAGTTCAAAAGTGGAAATACATACTCTATTCAAATGCACACCATTTTCACAAATACACTTAGGATTGGTGCACAAACCCTTATAGAATAACTCGACTTATCATTCTATTGAACAAAACTAAGTAAGCTTAAAAGTAGAGCTTGGAAGTACAAACATTTCCACCGTTCCATGGAACTGAGTATTATTCATGCATTCAAGTATGACCCTTTGTACAGCGTCAACACTAAGAGGCATGCACCAGCCAAAAACACAATGCTGTAGATATACATGTGCCCTGAATCGATTTAGGAACAGACTACTCTAATTGGTCAAGTGCAAAAAAAATGAACCCTCCAAAATTAAAGATGCAAGTGGGTCACCATTAGGGTACCCTTTACCCTCTTTGCTTCAAAAAAGAATGAACTAATCTTTCCAAAATGATGATGTCATCAAAAAAGTTGGTTCATTTCGTTGAACTATATGGGGTATTCCCGCAAAAAAATAACAAAATACGGTAAAGGGTATCCTAATATTGACCCACTTGTATCCTATCCAAAATCATTCTAAGGACATTGTCGTCGTCATCTACTTCACGGACTCGATTCTTCATCACAACACCCAGAGATCATGTTTTGGTGCATCATCCATCATAACATGATTCAGTCTGCAAGTGGAACTCATCCCAGCAGAGAGATAGCTTGGTGACATCGCTTGTATGCAGAAGTATGAAATAGCTCAAAAGTACCCTAGTTTCGTGGCAAAACAAAGAGTAAGTACATGAACGGACCACTGTAGTGATAACCCAAGGTTCCCATTTAGACAAGGGGTTTGTTTCCTAACCATGACACAATGGCGATACTCGATGTAGCACTCTAGAATATCGTGCTGCTTGGAGCAACCCAAACATCTATCCAAACAGAAAAGAACAGCACATGAACAACATTTGTTCCCTTCACATACCATGGCTAAAAATGCTAGGAATACACGAGTTCATTTATTGCATGTCTCCATATGAATGAAAATAAACAAATGGAAAGGTCAGCCCCATGGCATGCTTGGTAAGAAAATACAGGACTACAACTTATATAAGGCGGACTACAACTTATATAAGGCAGCTGATAGTGCTCACTGCCTCGATAACTTAATTAGAACAAAGATTAGCAGAGAAGAATTTACAAACGAAACAGAGCAATCACTAATCCAGAAATGCCAACCGGAAAGCTTACTACTTAAATTAGCTCCTACTTAAATGGAATAGTCGCATCCCTCAGTCCTAGTATTTATAGATGGACATCTACAGACAACATGGCATAGGCCGATACTAACCAGCACCAATGGACCAACTAATAAACATGCATATCCATACATGTAAAATCCATCTAGAAAGCTAAAATGATCTTCAAGACATTCTTTAACAATCAGGAGGGGGGTCGCTAAAGAAAAGGATTCCAAACTACGGTATTAGGAAGGGGCTAATCAAGGGAAGAAGAAAGAAAGTACAATAAATAGACCAACAACACTTTAGGCTTATCTTCATAGACATGCACAATAAGTACAGGTACATGCACAAGCAGTAAGTAAGATTGCACAATCCTCACCTTTGATCATACAAGGAAGGTGAAACATAATGTATAAGGGTGCATCATAGTATTAGAAGTTGCCTTCTTTATGTCTCTTTGTCAACGACCTTTGCTTGGAAGAGAACTTTTTATCCTAGATCATAATGGTAATGCCAATAAGCTTCAATCGTATCTGAGAACTGCAATACCATCTCCTGACACTATGGATAGTGATTAAGTAATTGTGCATTCGGTAGTTATATGAGTTGATCCCTTAAATGTCCAACTGTGACGGTCCAAATATTGTTGGCACAGATCAGGCACACCTGAAAAATAGTCATTCGATCATCATAGGGACAAAACGAAATAAAACCGAATAAGATTGCAGCATAGCCACATGGGACTCGGAGGCACCCATGTGTTCCTCTATTATATATGATTGGGTGGTAAAGGTTTATTCGGGTTCCTATGTACATTAAATTGTATTATTATATATGACGCATTTTCTTCAACTAAGATAATATCACCCATTCTGAGAAATTAATTTTCATATTCATATCATGAAATATATCCTCTGCAACATTGTTGATGATATATCTAGGAATGACATAGTTTTATTGTAACAACTCAAAGAGAATGCGTATTGAGGTAAAGCAAAGAGGTAAAGCAAAGACCCGGTGAAAATAACTTGTTGAAAATATATAAGCATGCACAATACATTGTTAAACGTCAGGATGAAGCATATACCAATCTTTTCTATCACACATACCAAGTAATAAGAAGGCTCCTTAGATGAATTGTTAAGAACCTTAAAAGTTTCTAGAGAACTATTCATTATGTTCATTGGTCAATTTCATTTGCTTTTCGAATCCGTCAATTCAGAAACTCTTGTTCACGTATTCAAAGCCCCAATTCGCAAACTCTTGTTCTCATTCATGTAATCAAACAAGTGAGTTATGAAGAGAAGCCAACCGTGCTACTGTTTACCAGCTTCCTATCAAAATCGTAAGAAAATGGCTCGATAGATAATTCTCAAGAGCAACCAACTGATGTACCGATTGTTGTACATGGCATAATGCTCTTCGCTTTAGCCTAAACTATGACTAAAACCAATTATCTAAGAACTGCCTTTTGTGTCACTTCATTTGTCTTTTTAGCAAATAGAAATATCTAGAAGAAAATTAAGTTAGCTCATGAACCGCTCATATGGATACATTTGAGCTAACTTAATTCGTTCACAAGTTACACCAATTGATTGATACCAGTACATGGATACATTCATTCATGAACCGCTCACACAATATATTTATCCAATTATACTGAAAGGACCATGCTACTGAACTTTCTCCAAACAAACAAACAAAAAACAAAGCCTTTAGTCCCAAGCAAGTTGGGGTAGGCTGCTACTGAAATTTCTCCAAGATTAGTATTCCTATCAGACCAACTAACCAATGAGTCGGACCAATATAGCATACAAGGTTTATTAATATAGAGTATGGTTTGTACCATAATAGGCATGGCAGTTAAAGCTACTCAAAGAATAAAGGGAGAAGTCCAACATGTTGGCATGTGGTCAGGATATAAACACAGAACTAAAATCGACAAAAACAATGTAATTTCCTCAATCAAGTAATGATCAATGATATGGGCATGGTCGATGTATCATAGACTAAATATTATCAGTGATTCTTTCGGCCAAATTATGCAACCCAATAGCATTCACTACTGAAGTGAATGGAAGTGGATTGATTTCAAAAGCGGCTTATTTGGCTCCAAGATTCAGTGGGAAACTTGGCTGACTCTAAGATAACTGGAAACCACTTAGCTTCTCCTGAGTTTTCAACCACATCGGTGGTAGAAATATATTCATAATTTTTATAGAACTGCTTACCTCCGTCAGGAACCACATCGGGTCATCCACGACACAGGTGGCGGTGACGAAGGTACAGACAAATCCTATATTCTCAAATTTGTCTACATAGTAGGAAACATTTTATCCAGATAACCATGCAAAATAAATTACCATCCAAACCAAACAACTCAAATAAGGTCTTGCCCTTGGATAGAAAATAGGATCCGGATTCAAAAGATTGTCTTAAACTTATGCCTCATGTAGAGAGAAAATTCATCCTCATGAACCCCAGGGTCCTGCATGCATAATTTGGTATTAGCATGTGCAACTTTTTCTGACAAACACAAACAGAAGCGATGTTGTTACAGAAGAAAACTATGTCTAATAATAAACATTAAACAATCAAAGAGTAGGGAAATAACATAGTACAAATAGCATCAAGCATCACTTATGAGTTTGGAAGTATTTTTATTTTTTTTGGAGATTTTCCATTGTTGTAGATGAACCCTCCGCACACACACACACACACACACATTTGGATGAACGTGCAAGCAAACAATGAAACTGAGATTGTCAGTGATTGTCTCTCGAAGAACTGCAGCTGCCTACAAGAAGGAAAATTTAAATGTGAGAAGAAACTATCCTACAATTGTAGAACCGTGCACTACATAATTACTGAATTAAATGTCAGATAAGTCAGTGTCTAAGGTGGTATTATCTCATCTCTCTCAAAAACCAAAGTGTTTCTTTCGCAGGTCATATATGACAAACTTCTTTTTATATTTTTTGTAGCTTAACACATCACAAAATATTATTGGCGATTAAAATTCAGATGGCCAAGACGGAGCGTGCATAACCATGTATAGTTCTTAATTTCTGTGGCTGATCAGCGACTGCAAAAGAAATAGTGAGAAGTAATCACAAATGAACTTGTTCCTCCTTAGCTAATCCACCTTTTGAGCTTCCAATCAAACCAATAAAATCTTAGTTTGTGGGTACCCAAGAATGCAAAATCAAGAAATAACGTACTGAGCTTTGATAATTTTCCATGAATCCCAATCAACTGACCAACCCAAAGAAATAATAAGAAAAGGGAGATGCAGCCTTTGAAAAGTTCTAGCATATCTAGACTCGATGAACCCACCAGACTGAGCCAGTATTGAGCTTCAATCCAGCACGCATCGAGTTCCCCTTTCGGAGAAGTTTCTTTGCAAACTATCTTCCTCTCGCTACAAAGCAAATAACACATCACCTGACTACAGTGCCCGTGCGTGTCTCTAGTGTAGGTTCTGGTGTTCATCAGCATAGTCACAATCTCCTTGTCCTGCAAAGCCCGCCTAGAGCAGAAGAAGAGGCTCAAGCCCGTGCACGGCGTGTCAGCGTCGAATACCTTGAGCACGGAGGCAGCGGCGGGGCTGACGGTGTGGTCGATGTGCGGGCTGGCCGCCGCAAGCTCCGCCATGGCCGCCCGAATATCTTAAAGTTGGGGCCGCCGCGAGCTCTGCCATGGCCGCCCGGATCTCTTAAAGTTGGGGCTGCCGCGAGCTCCACCATGGCCACGAGCGGCGCCGCCTAGGTCTCCTAAAGTTTAGTCCCCACGTGGTCGTCGACGTCCTGAACTTGACCCATCCAGCCGAGGTATAGAGAAAGAGAGGAGGGAGAGAACCCGATTGCCGATCTCCCTCTCCTTGACCGCCATGAACCGACCAGGAGAGGAAGGAAACAGGCCCTGGGATAGCAGGGAAACGCCGCCCGTCATTGTGGCCGGTGATTGGAGAATAGAGGCGGCGGTGGGTTCTGATGCGGCAGCGGCACAATGAAAAGAGAAGCACGCGGGCGGATGTGTCGAGGACGGGAGAGAGAGAACCGATGCGTGGATAGAGACGTATGCACCGCCCTCCAGCTGCCGTGCATGCGCAAAGGCCACCAGCGGCCTACCAGCAGTCTCAGAGAGCATGAAGGCCCACAACCAGCGACATCCATCGACAGCGAGCGCGGCAAGTGCCCTTAGATTGCTCCGTTTTCACTATGCTTAATCTATAGAATAATATAGGTTTCTCTAGTACTGCAGAAGTACTAGTTACACTATGTGTAATGTTAAAACACAAAAATAAATGAATTAAAGCTAACAAATTAAGGCTGGCAAATCACTAACACTAGTAGGATATCTGTGAGAATTACGGCTGGAAAAGTGTGGAAGAATTACTACCAAAAATAGAAAAATAATAAAAAAATAAAATTATCTGCCGATGAACTACAATCAGAAAATTACTCACCATGAAGCAATTACCATGGGATAACTACCGGAGGAAACTATTGTTAGGAAAATTTGTCTAAAAGTTACAGCCAAAGAATAGAAAAAGATCCAAAAAAAAATTTATTGCTGACAAAAAGTTCTCACCATCAAAGAGTTACCGTGAGGTAACCAGCGTTGAGAAATTACAGCTGAAAAGTTATGTCAAAATATTAATATGAAAGAATAGAAAAAATACCGTTGGAAAATTACTCGTTGGCGAGGAAGTATCGTACGGTAACTATTGTCGGAAAATGACGATCAGAAATTTATGTCAAAAAATTACCGTCAAGGCATAAAAAGGGGAAGTAAAAAAGATCATAAAGCGTAGGATAAATACCATCATCAGAAATTTAAGGACGAAAAGTTGTGTCCAAGAATTAGAAGCGATCGAAGAATAAAAAGTTGATAAACCCGATGTAAAAACTACTGTCAAAGTCAAAAATAGACGTCAATGCCGCCGAAGAATTACCATCTAAGACGGACCTGAGGCTGAATATCTATGTCAAAAAGTTACTGCCAAAGAATAACCGTGGATGCACCATTGGGATATTTGGGATATTAGGAACCATCAAAAATTACTGCTGAGTAATAACCTTTCGCGAATATGCCGTTGAAGTTGTATGTTTTTATCAAAAAATATTAGGAAAATTTTACCATTAATAGTTAATAAATAAAAATAATGTTGTAGGTAAGAAGAACGTGAAAACTACTACAAACAATGATGGTTAAAGAATATTGATTTCGAAAAATCACAGTCGAAAGTGTTGTTTCTAGACTAGACTTAGTCAATTTCAGTTTGAGTTTCGTTTTGCACTGTTTGCAAAACAAACATAACTTTCTCCTACGAAGTCTGCTCAAATTGTTTAAAATACACGTGCATCAAGGTAATGTGGGCCCTACTAGGAGCTTCACCCCTACACTAGTGTATGATGTTTTCTGTTTATCTGTTTGTACATACTGTTTTCTTGTAGCTGAAGATGGGTTGGCAAAAGACGACGATATTTCTAGAGCGTGTGCATGTTGTGTGCTCTAGGATCCGATGGACCGATTAGTGTTGTTGGCTCGTTGTTGAGTGTCTTGGTGATGCCTTAGCCGATGTGTGTAGGTGTGAGTTTAAGGCACATGACCATGATGAAGTCACACCTATCGTCATGCTTGTAGGTTAAGGAACCGTGGTTGCTAGAAAGGTGGATTTGAGTTGTTTCTGATATATTCAAGCTTTGTTGAATAATTTAATAAACAGTTTCCGTGCATCATTTTAATACAATTACAGGGTTTCCACCTCTTTTTCAAAAGAAAAACTGTTTTCTTGTGGCTTAAAGACTACCACTTTTAACGTAGGCAAGATTTGGAGCATTAGCAACACTTTGTCATCTTGCCCGAGTTGCCGTACAATCCACTCTAGGTTATTATCCTGGTTGTGTGTTGCCTTTAGGTGTTAGTGAAACTTCCCGTGCAACGAATTATATGGTGTGTTCTTGTGGAAACATACTGGGCTACAAGAGTCAAGACTAAAACATAACAATATCTGAAACATTTTTCCGCGTTTGGAATACCAAGTTTAGATAGCAGAAACATTGTATGAGGAAGTTATTGTCGTTTTCAAGCCGCCTTGCAATATTTAATCATGAGCCTGATGCATAATAAGTATGATCATCATTATAATATTCATGGCCTATAATGTATGGTGCCTAACAGAAATAACATTAGTTATTTGATTTGCAGATGCTTAGACTGCTAAGGTAGGCTAAGTTTATTCTGAATAAGCAAACCTAAGATTATACAAGTGCAAGAATATTACATCTAACTTTTGATGATAAGATCTTGATAAACTTTCAGCATAGTTGGCCTTCCTTTAGGTGAAGGAAGCAGACAATCAAATGCCACATAGATGCACCGCTTCACGTCTTTTGCTTCATCAGCTTCGGGTTGCGGTAGTTGTTTATCCAAAATTTCTTCCATGAGAAATCGGTCTCCCAATAAAGAAAGAAAAGTTTGCACGTCCCCCGGATGTTTTCCCATCAATACCTCAAGCACCACGACACCAAAGCTATAAACATCACATTTCTCCGTAACTACGGATGTGTATGAAAATTCTGCATCCACCATAGGAACATAAGAATTAGAAATATGCATTAATGCAGAGCATTCATATTAAAACAATTTATTACAAGCTATAGTATTATATTGAATAAAGTTACCAGGTGCTATGTAGCCATATGTCCCCGCTAGTGCACTCCAATTCGATGAATCGGGTTTTAACATTCTTGCAATACCAAAATCTGAGACAAATGCTTTGTAGTCATCATCTAGTAAGATGTTTCTGCTTGTGATGTCTCGATGAATTATGGGCGGAAGAACTTCATGATGGAGGTATGCAATGGCTTGAGCGACGTCTCTTATGAGATTCGTCCTTCTTTGCCAATGGAATTGGACTGCTAGTTCTTCATTGCTTAAGATGGAAGCTAGATTTCCTCTCTCTATAAACTGGCATACAAGGAACCGATACTGTGGATGAGAACAATATCCGTACAACTTGACAATGCTGCGTTGCCGAATTTTTGTTAACATTTGTATCTCATGCTGGAACCTTTCTTCATCATGCGCCTCTTCATTTCCTGGATGGAGTTTCTTTACTGCAACCACTTTTTCGTCTTGAAGTCCTGCTTTATAAACACTACCATATGATCCCTCTCCAATGCAGTGCTTCTCATCAAAATTTTCAGTTGCATTTACAATATCCACAAATGCCATTCTACCATCAAAGTTCCATACGGAGAATATGTCCCTTTTGTTCATATCATCAGATTTTTTAGATACTTTCTTGTGGCAAACAAACAAGGAAAATACACCAACTACTATTGCAATAGTAGCGAAGAACATAGGAAGACCGACCAATAGTATGAAATTTTGATGCTTTCTCCTATCATCAGCTGGGGGAAAATCACAAGGAGGCAGACCAACAAGGTCTCCGCAAAGTCCTTGGTTGTGTAGATACCATTCAGCTGATGCATTGTGGATCCCTTTTGGAATAGAGCCTTCTAGAAAGTTGTATGATACATCAAATATTGATAAGCTTTGCATGCTTGCAACTGAGATAGGGATGACACCACTGAATTGATTGTGTGATAAGTTCACATATATCAACATCTCTAGTTTGCTTATTTCCGATGGTATTGGTCCACTGAGACCATTCTCACTAAGATCAAGCATTCTTTGCATGGAAGATAAATGGCCCAAACTAGGTGGAATAATTCCAGTAAGGCTGTTGTTATTCACATTAAATGACTGTAGTTTCAAACAATTTCCGATCTCTTCTGGTATTTTACCACTCAACATGTTGCTTGAGAAATCAAGAATCTCAAGATTGCAAAGTTGGCCAATTTGCTTAGGGATCTGGCTGGATAGTTGATTGTTTGATAAATCCATCCTATACAACCTAGTTAACTTGCCAAGTTCCTGTGGTATCTCACCCGTAAATCTATTAGAACTCAGTATGAGCATCACAAGATTTTTTAGCTGCCCCAGCTCAGAAGGTATATTGCCTTCTATCATGTTGCGTGCAAAATTAATTCTTGTCAAGTTTTGACATGAGCCCCAATTTGGCGAGAGCTGGCCTACAAACCTGTTTGAAAACGCGTCAATTAAATTGAGATGTGGATACACCCCAAAGGCTTTAGTTATGTCTCCCACAATCTGATTATCGCTGATGTCGAGGGTAGTTAGCGAACTGCAATCCCTCATGCCTTTTGGGATAGGACCACCCAGACTATTATCAAAAGCTGTGAAAATCTGTAGCTTTTTACCTTGGCACAAATTTGGCAAGTGCCCTGTTAGGTGGTTTTTAGCTACTTGGATGTCAACCAAATTGGTAAGGTTGGAGAATGCCTTGGGTAGAGGGCCAGAGAGTTGGTTGTTGAATAGTCGCATTTCTGTCATCTTCACCAATTTTCCAAAACTCTGAGGGATTGAGCCAGTTAGTTGATTTTCATAGGCAAAAAGTCCTTCCAAATTTGCCAGATTTCCAAACTCACTCGGTAGTTCCCCAGAGAGATTATTATTGAAAATAATTATTTCTCTCAGTGAAGACAAGTTTCCAATACTTGACGGCAATGATCCAGTTATGAAGTTGTCCTGGAGTGCAATGATTTGTAGGTTCACCAGATTTCCGAGCTCACAAGGGATTGATCCAGTTATATGGTTATGCCAAAGAGAAAATAAGGTCACCGAAGTGAGATTTCCACCAACACTAGAAGGAATTGAGCCGGTCAAATAATTTTCTGCCAAATCGAACTGCGTCAAGCTGGAGAGCATCCCAAGCTCTACTGGGATCGGACCAGTGTGTTGGTTCTCATATATGTACAGAAACCTGAGCATTGTTAGGTTTCCAAGGGAGCGTGGAATCGTACCGGTCAGGTTGTTTTTGTGTAAGTATAGGTGTTGTAGGTTTTGGACATTTCCTAGCGATTCAGGTATGTGTCCTGATAGACAATTTCCAGAGAAGCCAAGATAGTTCAGTTCTGTTAGGTTTGCGATGGAGGAAGGTATTTGGCCAGAGAGAATATTGAAGCTCAATTCCAGCTCCCTCAGTTTCCGAAGCTGTCCGAGCTGCCATGGAACATTACCCGAGAGCCTATTCCCAGGCAGATAAAGAACAAGAAGTCTTGAGAGATTGCCCAAGGCAGAAGGGATTTGGCCGGTGAGATTGTTTTTAGTGAGGTCAATGTGTGTGAGCCTCCCTAGGTTGCAAATTGACACAGGTATGTTCCCGCTGAGTTGGTTACCGGAGAAGTTGAGGCTGGAAAGCATGGAAAGAGATGTTATGCTAGGAGGGATGACGCCGTAGAGACCAGAGTTGTCGCTGATGTCGAGGTTGACGAGGTAAACGAGTGACTGGAAACTCATGTTATCCAGTCGCCCTACAATGCCGGCACCACCAAGGGAAATCCCTCTGATGACTTTGGCCGTGGTTCCGCCGCGTGACCGAGTGTCGCCGCAGGTGATGCCGGTCCAGTTGCATGGGTACATACCGTCGTCTCTCCAGGTTCCCAGCTGGTGCTTGGAGGAGTACCTGACGGATGATCTCCAGCGGAGAAGCGCGTCGGCCTGAGCTCTCAGCGAAGTGCCTCGCGGTGTCGTGGCACGGCCCTCGGCTTGCCTGGGCGCGAGGAGAAGCAGCAGCAGCAGGACAAACGAGAGAACCAGGCGATGTAGCAGCGAGGGCACCGTGCAATTCGCCATGACTTGGTATGACTGCACATGACAAGTGATCACATAAATTAACCGAAGTACTCCTACAAAATTGATCTAACAAAAGGTACTCTACAAGTGTGGCAGGACAGACGAACTCATGCGAAAAGAGTTTAGGAGATATAGAGAACAACGCACCTCTGCTAGTGAAGAGCAGAACGCGGCAGCCGCGCTTAATTATGCTGGGTGGGGTGGTGTCTGGTGTGTGAGCTCGAGGCTTGTACTGTGAGTTGGGTACTCAGCTGGCTATGGCTACTGGTTTAAAAACACTTGGTCAGCCCCCCCCCCCCCCCCCCACCACCAAACCCACCCCACCCCACCCACACACTTGCAGCTCATCTGGATATACACTTTTCTTCTAGAACTCGGATCGACGACGGAGATCTCATATCTTGGCAGGTTTCAATGCCGACAAACTCCAGCACGTTGAGTGGTTTACACGTCTATGACACTGTCCATTTTTTATCGTGTCTGCTTCTGTGTGATGGTCGTGCATAATTTCAGTCCGTTCAAATTTTCGAAAATGTCTTGCTTGTCGTGTGGAATTTTTCCTGATTTTCTTGGAGAAATTAGCGCGTCAACGGGTCAAGAGACCTCGTACATTATATGTACTATTCGACATGGACACGGACACATGGTCAGTGTTTGCAAATGCCGCGTCTTCCACGGCTAGCTAAGCTGATGGTGAACACAATTAATGCAGTCCAAAATAGAGGGAATCCATGCTCATTGCGACATCTAGAAGCGCCATTCGTCGGAGTATAGAAGACGGTCTGAACTCTGAAATGTTTTTACAGTGATGATAGTACCACGTATAAACTGTGCCTTTTTTCCAACTTTTGCAAATATTTTTCACAATAAATTTTAAAGTTCAACACAGCTGGTAGATGTGAGAAACCCATCTTTTTCCTCGAATGTTGTCCGGAGAAAGCCTCCCCATATGACCAAAGTTGGCGGTCCAGCTCCTTATTAGTTGAAGCCGAAGATGCAACATGCATTTGTGTTGTTAGGTAGCTGTTCATACCCACGTACATTTTTGCCATCCTCGCGTGTGATATGTTGTAAACGTACTTATTGCTTTAGAAGTTCAATTGACTATTTTCAATATAAATTGATTATTTTGGGGACTAACTGTCTAATTTTTGGGACCCCTTTTTAGAAACTTTGGACCCTCTTTTTTCTGATGATATCCGTTGGGCCAGGACTGTGGTGATGATTGAGGTTCGAAGATATCAGGATGGTGAAGAGGAGTGGAAGAAATGGGCAAGAGAAGGATGGATATGATCATGCCCTCCGACGTTTACATATTTTGCGGTGCAACATCGACCTAACATGTCGGTTTAATCGAACGAACCATATGAAATGATAAAATGAGGGTAAAACCGTGTTCAAAGTTTTCTAGATGGGGCATTACGGTAGAATTTTCGCTAAATGATGTAATATATGTGTCACAAACGCAACAACTATGGGGTAAAAAAATGGAATTCATCTTTATTTAACATTTTAAAACGTCTTGTTTGACACTGTCCATTTTTAATCGTGTCTGCTTTTTTTTTTTTGAATTCAATATAAGAGCAAGCAAGCCGCCTCATTAAAAACCTTCCAGTCCCCTTAGGTACCCTGGTAAGGAAAAGAGTGCGTCAGAAACTTGCTGCGGCGATTTTACATGAACGATTACAACATCTCAACTGAGATCAGCTCCCTCACACAGTTTGGAGCATCAATGCTAAGAGACCCATTAAAACCAGCTTTACCTAACTGTGCTAGCACATGCGCTACACCATTACACACGCGATCCACTCATGAGACGGCAATATCGCAGAAGACCTTGAGCAATTCTCTAGCTTCTAAGATGAGAGCCCAGCTGGGTGATTGTTCTTCAGAATCAGACGCAAATGAATTGACAGCACGCAAGCAATCTGACTCCAAGATTGCCGGCCAATGTCGGAGATGCACCAGGTGCCGTAGCCCATCAAGACATGCAAGTATTTCCGCTTCCTCTGCGCTACCACAGTAGGGAATACATTTCCACTCTGTCAAAAGTACCTTTCCGCTATGATCTCGAATGACGATTCCTATGCCTCCTTGCTTCGAAACGGCATCCCACCCGGCGTCAACGTTTGCTTTGATTTGCCCCTCACTCGGCGGCTTCCAGGAGGAGACTTGCAGAAGCTTTTCATCGCCTCCCGGAGACACCGCTGCAAAGGACGACTGATAGTTCACCAAAAATTGGACTGATGCTGTAATAGACGCCTTCCCGTCTCCATGGATGACATTGTTCCGGTGATGCCATGCCCGCCAGAATAAGAAGATGATCCTTGCATAATTTAAAAATGCCTTGCTTGTCGATCGTGTAGAAGAGATGGAATTTTTTCTTCAAGAAATTAGCACGACAACGAGTCAAGCGACCTCGTATATTGTATGTACTATTCAACATGGACACGGACACGGACACGGACACGGACACGGACACAGACACACAGTCAGTGTTTGCAAATGCCGTGTCTTGCACGGCTAGCTATGCTGATGGTGAACACAATTAATGCAGTCCAAAATAGAGGGAAACTACTATGTTCATCGTGACATCTAGATCAGCGCCATTCGAATATAGAAGACAGTCTGAATTCTGAAATGTCTTATTAGAGGTATTATTTATATTAGTAGTTCAACAAAAATAAAAATATTTTCATAGTGATAGTACCACATATATGTTGTGCCTTTTTCCAACTTTGAAAATACTTTTCACAATAAATTTTAAAGTTCAACACAACTGGTAGATGTGAGAAACCCATCTTTTCGTCGAATGTTGTCCATGAGAAAGCCTCTCCATATGGCGAAAGTTGGCGGTCGAGCTCCTCAGTTGAAGGCGAAGATGCAACATGCATTTGTGTTGTTAGGTAGCTGTTCATACAGACGTACAGGCCTTCCATCCTCTGTAATGGGGCATGTGATGCGTTGTAAACGTACTTATTGCTTTAGAAGTTTAATTGACTATTTTTAATGTAAGTTGATTATTTTTGGGACTAACCGGCTAATTTTTGGGATCCTTTTTAGAAACTTTGAACCCTCTTTTTTGATGATATCCGTTGGGCAAGGATTAAGGTTTGAAGATATCAGGATGTAGGAGTGGAAGAAATGGGCACGAGAAGGATGGATATGATCGTGCCCTCCGAGGTTTACATATTTCAAGAGACCTCGTGACCTCGTATATTATATGTACTATTCGACATGGACGCGGACACGGACACACAGCCAGTGTTTGCAAATGTCGTGTCTTCCACGGCTAGCTATGCTGATGGTCAGGGGCGGAGCCAGCTCCCGGCGACCCCGGGCGGCTGCCCGGGCTCGTCTGGCGACTGCCCTTTGCTAATCACTATAATTAGTACTAATCCATGGGAGCAAACGAGCTGCCCATGGTCGCCTCTTCTTGCTTTGCCCGGGCAACATGAGATGGCTGGCTTCGTCACTGCTGATGGTGAACATAATTAATGCGGTCCAAGATAGAGGAAATCTACTAGGCTCATTATGGCCAAAGAACTAGCTGACGGAAACTGGATAGGCGCCATTTCTAGCCTGACCACTCCGGTGCAGCTTGTCCAGTTCATCAAAGTTTGGGACGTGGTTGCGAGCACGCAGCTGACTCTAGGACAAAAAGATGGGATAGTTTGGACTTTGACGGCGGATGGAAACTATAGTGCTACCTCTGCGTACCTTGCGCAATTCCACGGCAGTCACCCCAAGTTCATTGCCCAAAAGTTATGGACTGCCCATGCCGAACCCAAATTCAAGATTTTTGGTTGGCTGGCCATGCATGGCAAGCTCCTTACGGCTGATAACTTAGCCGCTAGGGGGTGGACGCACGACCCTATCTGCGCTCTTTGCCTTAGCGCGCCCGAGACGGCCGATCACCTCTGCAAAGATTGTCCTTTTACTACAGCAGTCTGGAACCTCACCCAAAGTTCGGGACAACGCTGCAGGGGTGTTTCATGGCCACGACTTTCATTCCCTCACAGAATGGTGGGACAATCTGATTGTCGGAATACCATCGAACGCAAAAAGAACTTTAAGTGGTCGACTCTTATATGTCCTCTGGAACGCTTGGAAAGAGAGAAACCGACGAATCTTCACCAGACGGCAACTGACTTATTTCGAGGTGGCTGAGATCGCTAGGGAGGATATCAGGCAACGCGCCCGGGCTTTTGTGGCCTTCGGGCCTGCCATTCCCGCGGAGCCTGATTAGGCGTTTTTTGGGTTTTTGTTCTACGGTGTTTTTCCGCATGTTTTCACCTTAACCAAAACATGCTCCCATGTACCGTGTGTTTCGTTTTCCCTCTATCTATTTGAAAAGGCAGAGCTCCTGTCGGTTGCTCCAAAAAAAAAGCGCCATTCGTAGGAAATATAGAAGATAGTCTGAACCCCGGAATATCTTATTAGAGATAGTGTTTAGTAGATCAATAAAAATAAAAATCTAAAATCTTTTCACAGTGATAGTACCACATATTTATTGCATACTGGACCAACAGGGTCCGGTCTTACCTTATTTTCTTCTGATCCGTTACATCTCCACCGACCTCCTATCCACGCATTTGTGATCCATCTGCCTGCCCCGTGTTGAGGTTCAACGGGTTCTTTCAACATTACGAATGTATTTAACCAGTTCAACTTGGCATTTTATTTTATACCTATCTTGCATATAGATATAGACTTACCAACATACGCACTGCATATCAGGATTTACAATCCTAAAGATGTTACTTAGTTGGGTCCCTTTTTGGAGATACAGTTGGCAGTGGTAAACAAGAAGGAACGTTGGCAGATAACAGAAGTTCAGATAGCAGAACATACATGAGTCTGTTATCACCATTTTAAAACCTCCTTCCAATATACTCCCTCTCTTTGGAAATATAAGATGTTTTAGGTTTGTGAATGAGATGTATCTAGACATATATTTCCAAAGAGAGGGAGTATAATCATGACCTTGATGCATGATCTATATGATCACCAGAGAACAATTGTACTGTGTAAAATTGGTGACCCATATAATCTATGGTGCCCGACATAAATAGCATCAGTTATTTGGTCTGCAGATGCTTGGACAGCTAGCATAGCCAAAGTTTACTCTGAACTAAACAAGCCGAAGATGCAAGAATAAAACATGTAACTTTAGATAATAAGATCTTGATAAACTTTCAGCATAGTTGGCCTTTCTTTAGGTGAAGGACGCAAGCAGTCAAATGCCACTGCAATGCACCGTTTCACGTCTTTTGCTTCATCGGCTTCGAGTTGTGGAAGTTGTTCATCCAAAATTTCTTCAAGGAGAAATTGGTCACCCAACGAAGAAATAAAATTGTCCATGTCTCCTGGATGTTTGCCCATCAACACCTCAAGCACCACCACACCAAAGCTATATACATCACATTTCTCCGTAACTACGCATGTGTAGGAAAATTCTGCATGCATCATAGGAACATAAGAATTAGGAACGTGCATTAGTGCAGAGCACTCCTATTAAAAGTTTTACTAGAGGATATAGTATTCTACTGAACAAACTTACCAGGTGCTATATAGCCATAGGTCCCCGCCAGTGCACTCCAATTTGATGAATCGGGTTTTAGCATTCTTGCAATGCCGAAATCCGATACAAATGCTTTGTAACCAACATCTAGTAATATGTTTCTGCTTGTGATATCTCGATGAATTATGGGTGGTTGAACATCATGATGGAGGTAAGTGATGGCTTGGGCCACATCTCTAATGAGAGTTGTCCTTCTTTGCCAATTGAACTGGGTCGCTAGTTCTTCATTGCTTAAGATATAAGCTAAAGTTCCTCTCTCTATGAACTGGCATACAAGGAACCGGTACCGTGGATGAGAACAATATCCATATAGCTTGACGATGCTGCGTTGGCGAATTTTTGTTAACATTTCAATCTCATGCTGGAACCTTTCTTCATCATGTGTCTCTTCGTTTCCTGCATGGAGTAACTTTACTGCCACCACTTGTTCATCATGAAGTTCTGCTCTATAAACACGACCATATGATCCCTCTCCAATGCAATGCTTCTCATCAAAATTTTCAGTTGCATCTATAATATCCTCAAATGCCATTCTACCATCAAAGCTCCATACAGAGAATGCATCCCTTTTGTTCACATCATCAGTTTTTTGAGGTACGGTCTTGCGGAAAATCAAAATGGCAATTACAATGGATGCTATCAAAATAGTAGTGACAAACATAGGAAGGCCAACTAATAGTATAATCTTTTGATGCTTTCGCCTATGATCTGCAGGGGGGAAACTACAAGGCGGCAAGCCATCAAGGTCTCCACAAAGACGTTTGTTGTGGAGAAACCATTTAGTTGATGCATTGTGAATCCCTTTTGGGATAGATCCTTCTAGGAAGTTGTATGATACATCAAATGTAGATAGACTTTGCATGCTTGCAATCGAGACAGGTATGGCACCACTGAGTTGGTTGTGTGAGAAGTTTATAAAGATCAACATCTCTAGATTGCCAAGTTCCGATGGTATTGTTCCACTGAGATTATTGAGGCTCAGATCAAGCATGCTTTGCATGTCAGCTAAACGGCCCAAACTTCTGGGAAGACTTCCACTCAGGTTGTTGTTTTTCATATCTAACGTCTGTAATTTGAAACAATTACCAATCTCATCTGGTATTTTACCACTCAACTGATTGCTTGAGAAATAAAGAATCTCAAGATTGCTGAGTTGGCCGATTTGCTTTGGAATCCGCCCAAGTAGCTGATTATTTCTTAAATCCATCCAATACAGATTGGTTAACTTGCCAATTTCATGGGGTATCTCACCACCCAACCTGTTGGAACTCATTAGGAGTCTTCCAAGATTTTTTAGCTCCCCGAGCTCAGAAGGTATACTTCCTTCTATCATGTTTTCAGAAAAATCAATACTTGTCAAGTTTTGACATGAGCCCCAATTTGGCGAGAGCCGGCCTACAAACTTGTTTGAAGATAAATCAATTCTATTGAGATGTGGATACACGCCAAATGCGTCAGTTATGTCCCCCTCAATCTGATTACCATTGATTCCGAGGGATGTTAGTGAATTGCAATCCCTCAAACCTTTTGGGACAGGACCGTGTAGATTGTTATAGGAAACTTGGAAAATTTGTAGCTTTTTACTTTGGCACAAATCTGGCAAGTGTCCAGTTAGCTTGTTGTAACTCAATCCAATGTTGACCAAATTGCTAAGGTTGAAGAGTGATGAAGGAATAGGGCCAGAGAGCTGATTGGTGAATAGTTGAATATTTGTCATGCTCGCCAATTTTCCTAATTCCACCGGCAATTCCCCTGAGATACTATTGCTATCTATGCTTATCCAATTGAGTGAAGACATGTTCCCAATACTTGGCGGCACAGACCCAGCTATGTAATTTCCTGCGAGGTAGAGTACTTCTAAATTCACTAGGTTCTCGAACTCATGAGGGATGGATCCATTTAGGTGGTTAGCCCAAAGAGACAAATAGGTCACTGAAGTAAGATTTCCGGCAACACTAGAAGGAATCGAGCCGGTCAAATGGTTGTGTGACAAGTCCAACCCAACCAAGCTCGAGAGCATCCCAAGCTGTACTGGGATCGTACCAGTGAGATGGTTTGAATATGTCAACAAGTATTTAAGCATCGTGATGTTTCCAAGGGAGGATGGAATTGTGCCGGTCAGGTTGTTTTTGGCCAAGGATATTACTTGCAAGGTATGGACCTGTCCTAGCTCTTCTGGTATAGTTCCTAACAGACGATTATGAGAAATGTCCAGATAGCTGAGGTTTGTTATGTTTGCAAGGAAGGAAGTTATTTTGCCAGAGAGGATATTGAAGCTCAAATCCATCTCTCTCAGGTTTCCAAGGGAGGGAGGAATTGTGCCAGTCAGGTTGTTTACTGCCAAGGATATGCCTTGCAGGGTATGGATGTCTCCTAGGTGTTGAGGTATAGGCCCTGACAACCAATTATTAGAAAGGGCAAGAATGTTGAGGCTGGTCAAGTTTGCAAGGGCGGAAGGTATTTGGCCAGAAAGGGTATTTGAGCTCAAATCTAGCTCTCTCAGTTTCCGGAGCTGTCCAAGCTTCCACGGGATGTTACCCGAGAGCCTATTCCCGCCTAGATAAAGAATAGCAAGTCTTGAGAGATTACCAAAGGCAGGAGGGATTTGGCCAGTGAGATTGTTGTTTGTGAGGTCCATGTGTGTGAGCCCACCAAGGCTGCAGATCGATGCAGGTATGTCCCCACTGATCTGATCATCGGAGAAGTTTAGGGTGGAAAGCATGGAAAGAGAGCTGATACCAGGAGGAATGGCACCAGATAGACCATAATTCTCGCTGAGGTCGAGGTTGACGAGGTAAGGGAGTGACTCGAATTCCAGGGCGTCGAGTCGCCCTACGATGCCAGCACCACCGAGGGAAATCCCTCGGATGACCTTCACCATGGTTCCTCCGCGTGACCGAGTGTCACCGCAGGTGATGCCCGTCCAGTTGCACGGGTGCATGCCGTCGTCTCTCCAGGTTCCTAGCTGGTGCTTGGAGGAGTACCTGACGGATGATCTCCAACGGAGAAGCGTCGCGGCCTGAGCTCTGAGCGAAGTGCCCCGGCACTCGGCTTGCCAAGAAACAAGGAGAAGAAGCAAGACAAACGAGAGAACCAGGCGATGTAACGGCGGGGCCGTCGCCATGATTGCACGCCAGAGTGAATACTCCGTATGAATATATGACTGCACAAGCCAAGTGAATGAGTGATCACGTAAGTACTCCCACAATAATTCTGGCAGCAAGACGCACATACGACGAAAATAAATACTCAGATGAGGAGATGGACGAGAGAATAGCGCACCTCCGGCGTCCTGACCAGAACGCTGCAACCTGGCTGATTTTGGCGGGCGGATGGTGGCTGCGAGGTGTGAGCTCGATCTGTGAAGTGAGTCTGTGAGTTGTGTTATCAGCTGGCTCCTGGGTCGATCCAGCGGTTTAAAGACATACTCCTATACAGCAGCTATCATCTCACATCCACGCACTTGCATCAATCTCATCTGCAACCAAGACGTGGACTCAGTCCTCAAGTCCGGCTACATACATATATACTTTTCAATTTTTCAACCTAGATGAGCGACCTATATATCTTCACAGATTTCAATGCGTTGATGGGCGACATAACTCTAACAGGTTTAAATGCTGACAAAGATCAGCGCGTGGACGGTTTACTGATCTAAGATGTCGGTTTCTTATCGCCTCTGTATCCCTGTGTGATGATCGTGTATGCTTTCAGTCCGTTCGTCAAAACTAAAAAAAGAAAAGTAGTGTGCATATCGTGTGGAGATGGATTTTTCTTGGTTTCCTTTGGATAAATTAGCGCGTCAAAAGGTAGTGAACATGTATTGTTTCGACATCTCGACATGGACACAAGTAAAATGTGAGAAAAAAATTCTGCGTCACGAGAGTAACACGGATTAGAAACCTAGCCTCCCGAGTCGCGTCCGGAGGCACCCGCTGCCACCGACAACTGCTTTCAGATAAGGCACAGGCCAACGAAACACATCCAAACTTCCCCAGCATCGTACTACCAGGGACGGAGCTAGTGGGTGTGTGCTAGGGCCACGGCCCCCCTCTGCTGACTTTTTGTGTGTGAAAAACCTTTAATAATGTGGGCAATTACCTCCAAATTGACCCAAATTAGTCCTGGGAGCTATGGTAAAGCAACGTCAATCATTCAGGCTGTGTGTTCTTTCGCCACACCAATAAAGGCTTCAGCATGTGTAATGCATATGTCATTTAGCCATTATTATTACGGGGCAGCACTGAAAATTCATTCAACTTGGGGTAGCTTAGGAAGAAAATGAAGCAGGAAAGCGTGTCCCTAATCCAAGTTGTAAGTTTCTAGCCTCCTCCTAAGATTGAATCCACAACTGCAATTGGACTATGCAGGCGAGTTGTAGCATCAACCGACCGCATTTTCCGATGAATTGGGGTTACTTTGAAGGAAGAGCCAAAATCGGTTAGACAAAACATACAGTGGTAGTAATAATAATAAAGGGGAAAAATGAGGCGATAACGAGAGGGAGCTCATATACGGCCCCATTAGGGCGTCAGCAGGTCAAGTTCATTGTATTTGCACATGCCGTGTCTTCATGGATACAGAGACGCGCGCGGGACTGCCGTGCATTACAAGACCTGCTACAATGTGAACAAGACGACCTACAGTTTATTGTCTGCCACATCCTTTGGATTTAACAAGGACCTGGTAAAGTATGGGACTTTTTTTTTCTAAAACGAGCACTCACTCGAATAATAGCTTCGGATCTCGATTTTTGAAAATTTCAATAACTTTATTTGCAAAACTAAAAATTTCTGCAAAAAAAAAGCCAGTATATTACATGTCTAGTTACTCGAATAATAGCCCACAATAAGGCTGTGCCTTCAAGTTACTCCTCTGCACATTCGAGCTGTGCTCGGAGGTTGCTGGCCCTGTTCTTCTTCCTGGTGGCGCCCAGGTGGACGGAGCCAGTGCTAGAGAAGAAGGGGCCTGGCTGCTTGGTCAATAAGCTGGCGTTTTACTCTCTCTTCTTCAACCATCAAGGCGATGGAGGCTGGGAGAGGTGTGGCGCCGTCAGTGGTGGGCTGCACGGCAGGGTTCTGTAGCTGCGTTCCTCTGGAGCTCCTCAATAGAGGACGTGCGATGGC
Organism: Avena longiglumis; assembly: GCA_030063025.1. Taxonomy (NCBI): domain Eukaryota; kingdom Viridiplantae; phylum Streptophyta; class Magnoliopsida; order Poales; family Poaceae; genus Avena; species Avena longiglumis. The sequence continues at coordinate 19,953,454 of CP125975.1, forward strand.
ACTGCCCGCCTTGCCTCTGCTTCGTATGGCCAAATGCGGCTCTCCATGGCCATGGTCCGGTGGCTCTTCTACCTCCATCTGGGAGGCCCCTCAACTCCGGCGAAAGGTTCTTTGGAGGCGTCGCATCAAGTGGTTCGTCCCCGATGCCACCGTCGCATGCCGTCGAGTACATTCCAGAACTGCGTTGGAGAAGGTCCCCGAGGACTCGTTTGCTTTTCCTTTTTTTCTTTCTAGGATCCTTTGTGTAAAAGTGGAGGTCCTGGCCGTAACTCTCTTTTAGTTTTGAGCCTCTTTGTAGTTTGTAATCCCACCGCTCGTTCAAAAAAACGATATGTATTTTATTTCGAGACGCGGAAGGACAAATGTAGTGGGGAGCCAAATTAATCGTGCTTGACAGACACTAAAGTTCATGTAAAAACCTTCATCTCAGCATGGCAAATGCGGCCATGGTATAGTATGGAAAACTGTACTGAAAACATGAGAAACTTACTAGTAATATTCAACGCTATAGTATTCCAAACAGAAGAGATTGTATCACATACCCATCTCCATCAAACCTGCAAAAAGGAAAGCATAAAAATAGCAAATAAATTAGAAATGTGACATTCACTTACTGAAAACAACAGGTGTGACAGTGGCCAGAATAATGTCGACCAAGGAAAGGAAAATTGTGAACATGATGGACTGTAAGAGTCAATACAAAAGATACCTTCCAACAGGGAGAAACTTTGGATTAGGCCCCATCCTGACAAAACTCTTCATTCAAGCAATCCTGTAGACAACAAAATAGGAACTCCATGAGGTTGTTCAATGAGCTAGATAACTTGGTACCAAACGGAAGATCTCCAAGAAAAGCGTATTCCATTGTTTTTCAGCAAAAAATACCATCACCAGATCTATTTTCTCTGGTCATTTCTTGTCCCATGTCATGCAGAGAGTACCATAAGATCTCTGCTAGCTGCAACAATCAACCAGCCCAAATAAAAACACCATTACCATCTTCATCTTCTTATTCATAAGTAACATACCACACCATACATAACAGACACATGCAAGAATCAAAATATCCAGGTAACTTAACAAGGTCACACGCATCTGATTGGTGCCATGCGTCGGTGCCGCACATACATAAGGCAGCCAGCATACTACCGACAGTCAGCATCATCCGTCATGGCATGCGCCGCATTAGTTCACCATAACAACAACTCAAACACCTACGTGAAACCTCAATACTAGCTAGAGCATTCATCAATGGACGACATTGCCCAAGCAAACCATAACACCAGTTCACAGCTCTCAGTCCTCTGACTGGCCGGACTTGCTCTTCAGGTGCTCCTTGAACTCCATGATATCTCCTTCCCACCGTGTCACCGCCTGCTTCTCGCACACCCAGATCTCCTCCGCCACCTGGTTGATCAGCCTGAAGTCATGGCTCACCAGCACCAGGCCCCCGTCCCACTCGTTCAGCGCCTCCGCCAGCGAGTCGATCGTCTCGATGTCCAGGTGGTTCGTCGGCTCGTCCAGCAGCAGCATCTGTGGCTCCCTCCACGCCAGCCACGCGAAGATCACCCGGCTCCTCTGCCCGTCCGACAGGTTCCTCATTGGCATCACCTGCGCCTTCCCAGATAGGCCGAACCTCCCGATCGCGGCCCGCATCCGCTCCTCCTCATTGCCAGGGTACTCGTTCAGCATGTACTGCAGGGCCGACAAGTCCAGGTCCAGCTTCTCCGCCAGGTGCTGGTGGAACTGCGCGATCCGCAGGTGGTTGTGCCGCCGCACCATCCCATCCAGCGGCACCAGCTCGCCCGTCATCAGCTTCAGGAGTGTGCTCTTCCCCGCACCGTTGGGGCCCACCAGAGCCACCCTCGAGTCCAGGTCCACGCCGAAATCCAGCTTCTTGTAGATCAGGTTGTCCGGCGTGTACCCGAACGTCACCTCCACAAACTGTAGCACCGGCGGCGGGAGCTTGCCGACATTCGCGAAGCGGAACGTCAGTATCCTGTCCCTAGCAACCTTCTCAGTCAGACCACCCCGCTCCATCTTAGCGAGCGTCTTCTCTTTGCTCTGGGCCTGCCGTGCCAGCTTCGCAGACCCGTGTCCAAAACGTGCAATGTACTCCTTCATCGAAGATATCTGGTCTTGCTCCCATCTGTACTGCTTCATTTGGTTCTCTTCCAGTTCAGACCGTGTTTGGACATACTGGTCGAAATTGCCAGTGTACAGCTTAAGCTTCCTATTCTGCATGTGGATGATGTTTGTACACACTCCATTCAGAAAATCTTGGGAATGTGATATGACAACAAGTATACGGTCAAAATTCTTCAGTGTTTCTTCCAACCAGACGCATGCCTCGAGATCTGCAGAGATTTGCAAGCATTAGTTCAGATTTGTCTTCAGATACCGTTTACAGGGTATATCCCAATCAGCCTCAAACTTGTCTACCAGATACATACCATCGCAGGTAAGCAATATTCACATTTTTTGCAACTACGTTGTGAACATAATTAAAAAAATTATGTCAATGGAAGATGAAAAAACAGAGGCCTACAACTGAATAAAATAATTTACCAACACTGTTTGACTATCTACTCAAGAGAATCTTGGGCAAACCAGGTCTACTAGAGAATTACAAGTGCAGTATGGAGTAAATTTTTCATCCTACCACCACCCAACTAAGTAAGGTCCATCAGATTCTGGAATTAACAGATTCTGGAATTAACACCAAAACATGTTCAAAATTGATGTGACTTAACCCTCAAACAAGCATAAGGGGCATGCATTCATTTACACTCCAAATAAAGTTGTACACATTGCAATGGACCAACTGCATTCATTTACACTCCAAATAAAGTTGTAGACATTGCAATGGACTAACTGCATTCATTCACATTCACAATTGGCAAATGCATCCCATCTAAAAGGACTGAGTATTATGTACCTCCTAAATTCTGCCATTTGGGGAACTCACTTAAAAAACATGCTATTTTGTACTAAATACACAGGTAGCACCAGAACCACTTTACTTGTAAATTAAGTAACAGAAAAGCTCACCAAGATGATTGGTAGGCTCATCAAGCAAAAGGATGGTTGGATTCATGAACAGAGCTCTTGCCAAAGCAATTCTCATGCGCCAACCGCCAGAAAAGTCCCTAGTTTTCTTGGCCTGCATCTGCTTGTTAAAACCTAAGCCAAACAAAATCTCAGCAGCACGCTTCTCAGCGGTGGATGCATCAATTGCGTCTAACCGCTCATAGACACGTTCCAAAGCTTCACCTCCGCCATCATCCTAAATATGCCAGCATAGACATTTGTCAGAACATTTTGCAGAACCAGTCAGTTTAGGCTTATAAGTACAACATGGCAAATAAAAACAAGTTCAAAGGACATGATCATAATGACAGGTTTGATTTATCAGAAACATACTTGGGCAGCCAAAATTTCAGCTTCCTTTTCCAACTTGACCCTTTCTTCATCACAACTAATGACTGCTCCGAGTGCAGACATGTCTGAAGCCTCTATCTCATGGCTGAGGTGATATATATCCATGTGTTCAGGGATAGGAAGCTCTCTGCAACCTATTGCTTTCAGAAGGCAAGACTTTCCACAGCCATTCAGACCAAGCAAACCATAGCGCCTGAGATGGAATAAACCCATTAAACACGGTCACAGAAACAAGACGCTGGGAAGAGTGTGGTCAAGGTAATACTGTAATACCTGCCGTAGTTAAGCTCCAGCTCTGTGTCCACAAGTAGATCGTGGCCGTGAAATGTTAGGGTTAGAGACTCTATCTGCAAGTGGGTATTTCAACAGAGAAAAATGTGTTAGATCATATCATTTACTGCTTTTAGTTACAAAATTCCTAAGGCATTGGGGGCATATGTAAGTGATCCATAATAAACTGGTCTATGTGATTCAAAAGATCTATATGGGAAAAATCCTAAGGATCGGAAACCTAGAAACATCCTGTGAAAAGCCTACAATTGAGCCCAAATGCGCAGTAGATGATGAAACGATCGATTCCAGCCCTCGATAGTTTCAGAAATCAGTATACTGTCCCCTGATCTACCAGTATTGAACTGGTCGGGCACATGTATGGCAGTAGAAATATACTCAGTATTACTCTATTTGTCGGAATCCTAGAAACATCATAAGAAAATCCTACAATTCAATGTAGATGATGAAACGGATCCAGTCCAGCCCTCGATAGTTTCAGAAAGCAGTACAGTGTCCCCTCATCTAGCAGGATTGAACTGGTCGGAGACATCTATGGCAGTAGAAATATACTACTCTATTTGATGGAAACAAACTGTCACATTATACTATATAATATATAATACTATGAACCAAGTCCGGCATATACTTGAATTAAATAATGGACCCCCTAAAGAACTCATCCAACGGATCAGACCAAGGAAGGTGTATTTAATTTAATTTTTAGGAATCAGCACCAGGCTAGACATCATAGTTTTGCCTAGTTTCGGTGTGGTTGAGGCAGTAATTTAGAATCGACGAAACACGATTGAAATCCTAGACACATGATGTAAAAAAAATCCTACAACTCAATCCAAATAGGGAGCCTGAATGTGCGGTAGATGATGAAACGGATCCAGTACAGCCTCTGATCTAGCAGTATTGAGCTGGTCGGGAACATGTATAGCAGAAATATATTACTCTATTTGATGGAACAGATTGTCATATTATATACTATAATATGATCTGAGACCGAAGAGGGGGGCCTAACTGAATAATCAATCCAACGAATCGGGCCAAGGGGAAGATGCGTTTCATCTATATTTAAAAATCAGCACCAGACTAGACATCATAGTTCTGTCTAGTTTCGATGTGGATGAGGCAAGTAATCTAGAACCGACGGAACACGCGCATGCAGTGACCGACTAACAATCAATCTCTGATGATATGTGAAAGATCGATCTCTGTGAAAGTAATAACGGGTAAAAAGGAAGAGGCTGGTGGGGAGATCTCACATGGATGTCCCTGGAGAGGGGGTGGGAGGTGAGGACGGCGGTGCAGGTGCGGTCGGAGAGGTGGACGGCGGCGAGGGCGTCGGCGGCGGCCTTGGTGGAAGAGGAGGCCGATGGGGCGGGCACCTTGGCCCCCCTCTTGGCGGCGGCGGCGGCCTTCTTCTGCGCGGCCTTCTTCTTGCTGGCTTCGGACACCATGGCCGGTGATGACGGGTGGGAGGGAGAGAGAGGTGGCGCCGGTGAGGACGAGGAAGATGGAGGAAGAAGAAGTGTCGTGGTGAGGCGGGCCTTTCCTTCGAGAAACCTCTTTCTACTTCGACTCGTCGACACAAAATGTCGACACGTGCTGGCCTTCCTGGGGAGCGATGGTGATGGGCCGTCTTTTATTCCAACCATCCGCCACGTGTGACATGTTCACCCAATATTTTCTTACTACGAAACAACATGCTGAAATGCGCAAGTGGAACAAGTACTACGATAACCGCTTCGCTTTCTATTCCTCGTCGATCTAGTTTTCGAGAGTTCTCTATCACTGGTCGGGTTCTTTTCGGGTCCTCTCCGCCAGATTAGCCGGTCAGAGTTGGACGGGAGATGGCGCTGGAGTAGCTAGATGTAGGAGTAGTGGCTTTGTGCCCGTAGTTGTCAGCGGCGTTAGAGATCTTTGCAGCCAGATCTCCGACAATCTAGGGTTTGGCGTCGACCTCCTCCTTGTCCATGGTGGGTGGGAGGCGACGGCGGCGAGCACCGCCACCATTCATAAAGTTGCATGGGACGTGGGCGGGCTGTTCTTGTCCGCATATCTGGAGCTTGCTCTGGTCGGCCGTGGCGGCGGGGGGAGTGAGCCAGATCCTGCTGGGCGCCAGCTTCGCGTGTCATCTCCGAGTTACTCCTGCGCGCTGGTAAGCAGCGTCGGGAGGTCATCTGGCCTTCTCCTCCTCCATGCTCCAGTGGTTGGAGCTTGCGGTGGGAGGGGTGCATTCGGCGGCTCGGGCATAAAGCTCGTGGGCCTTTCTGATGCGTCGACGACGGCAATTTCTTCGCCCTTCTCTTGGCCTGCCGTGGTGGCGAGGGATAGAAAGGGGAAAACTGAAGTCGAAGACGATGTTGATATCGGATGAAGCTGCACCCGTGAGTTCCTCTTCGCAGTAGTCAATTGGTGGCGGCGTCGCTGCTGGGCCGCTGCCCGTTCTGGTCGAAAGGCAACCTAGGGATCAAACCTCCTCTGGAGGACCTTCTCCGAAGCGCTGCGCTAGAGCTCAATGTCTCGCCCTCGACAAGTGGTTCGTCCCTGGAGAGAGTGAGATGGACGGCGGCTTTGCTTCTTCTCCATCTTGGAAAGTGTCACGAGCAAGAATCTTCCAAGACTCGCCGATTCCGTTGTTTGGAGGTCGCCGAAGAATAGTGGCGGAGGCGCCCAAGGACTTGATTGTGTTTTATCTTTTTATCCTGGGGTGATGTTTGTAATAAGGAAGCCCTTATCTTTTATTTCTAGGGTTTGTAGTGTGTTAGATGCTAAGGGCTTCTTTGCATTTTGTACCTGCCACGTGGTCACTATTGCAGCTTCCGGGGTCTTCTAGGCCCTTTAAAAAGAAAACGAAACAACATGGTTAAAAACAATTTCGAAAAGAGTTTTCGGGCCGTACATGTACAACACGACCAAACGGAAATCCTCTTCCAAAACAGAAAAAATAGGAGTACTCACACCAAACCCACCAAGTTGTCGCCGGGAGGGTCACCTGGGCTCTTGCTTTGGGCCATGAAGTATCGATCTTGCCACCGGACAATGAGGACAGAAAGTGGTAAAAATAGAGCCACATGTATAGGATAGGAGACCGCCTTAAACACCCTACATCAGCATCGAAAGTGTCTCAATATATGATCCTAACTTGCCCACTGATGACACTGGACCGAGATGGAGAGGTACCGAATCTCCATAACGATTCCTTCAAGAGTGTAACAATGCAACACGTTGTCGTCGAGACCGGAATGGTCAAGGATTTTCACCCAGAGCCCTAGCGTAGGAAGATAACCATAACGACACCCCCAAGAGGTTTATGACACCCACAAGGATCGACGTTACTAGAGCCAGAGCACCGAGTTTTCGCCTGAAAAAACCTTCACACTACATCCCAGTACTTTCAACTCTACTATCACCAAGCTGAGCATCCAAGGCGCGATCTAGAAGCCACCTTTGTCGAATCCTTGCCAATATTAGGATCCCTCCCCGTCGCCCACTTCTCGCCATCCACACAAGCAAGAAGAGAGCCATCACCACCTCAATGTCGCTCACTAGAGAGCCTAACGCGCAGTCGGGGAGTGATAGACACGGGAACGAGTAGTCTGGTTGCACGGAGTAGGAGGCCGGCACACCAGCGCACGAGTGGCATAAGTGTGACAAGCTCACACACATTGCACCTCCATGCCGTAGCACCCCATCGTCGCCTGACGCCTCCCTGTCGCTTGTTTGCTCGCCCCAATGACCTCAGGACCGCCAAGCCACGCGCAACATCACGCCTAACCGCCGGCCAAGAGTTGAGCCTCCTTGCGCAGCAGACCATGTCAAACTAGGAGATCTCATGTAAAGACAGGTTTTGTTTGTCGCTAGCACCGCGCTTTGCCTACTGGCAGCGGGGGAGGGGGATGGAGTGGTCTAGGAAGGCGGAGAGCTAGGGTCTGCCTCGTCTCCCGCGGGGGCAAACAAAGCGGAGTGAAGCGTTTCCGAGTAAGGAGGTATCAAGAACCGAGTGCGTTAATTTGGCTCCCGGGCTCACACGAGCCCTTTATTTTGAACAGTTGAAAAGGTATTTTAAAAGTTTCATAAAATTCAGCAAAAAATGTATACATATAGGCAATATTAATTACTTCAAGCATGCATGTCTGAATCCGAAATATGTTGTATTTCTATGGGACACAAAAATAAACAAAACTTTAGTCCCGATGTGTGAATAGTGCATGTTTAAATCTTATCAGATTTTATCCTTTTTATACGTAGCTCATAATATATTGTATTTGGAAGGAGAGAGTACAATATTATATCTTGTATTATCATCGTCATAAAATATATTTTAAAATCATATACAATATTATTATGGATGTTATAAAGGGATTCCTAAAGAAAACGAAAATTACACTGAGAACCATAGAACCATCTCCTTCAACTCTCTAGTGCTTCTGTTGTAGAACTTCTTTGGGTATCCAGTGAAACAGCTACAGGTATAGATGCTTACAAACATGGTGTTGGAGTTGTTTTGATGCAGCGTGGACATCCTATTGCATACCTAAGCAAGGCCCTAAGGAATGCTTAGCCATCCTAATTGCAGTGGATAAGTGGGGTTCATATCTGCAACATGTCCCTTTCACTATCATCACGGATCACCGTAGCCTGGTGCATTTATCAGACAAGAAATTGACAAGTGAAATGCACAGTAGCCTGGTGTATTTATCAGACAAGAAATTGACAAGTGAAATGCAACAAAAGGCTTTTTAGAAAGAAAACAAATGATAGTACTGCAGTAGAAATGTACAAGCTGGTTTACAGAAAATGCAAGAAAACTCTGTTGCGGATGCCCTGTCCTGGCATCCATCTGAAAATGAGCTCTATGCCATTTCACTCTGTTGATCACGGTGGCTTGAGTCCATTGTTGATTGATATGCCGCGGACGACAAAGCATGGGCACTCATTCAAGAACTCAGTATATCAATCCCAAATCAAAAAGGTTACTCTTTGCATCAGGGGCTCATTAGGTACAAATACCATCTCTGTCTTGGGAACAACACTGAAATGCACAAAACAACACTAAAGTTCATATAGCCTCCTTATATTATCATGAGCTTGATATATGATCTGTATGATCAGCAAGAATCAAATATACAATGTGCCCATTTACTCTATGTTGCCCAACAGAAATAGCATTAGAATCAAATATACAAGCCTAAGATGATACATCTGCACGAATTTAACATGTAACTTTATTTGAAAAGATCTCGATAAACTTTCAGCATAGTTGGCCTTTCTCTGGGAGAAGGAAGTAGACAGTCAAGTGCCACAGATATACACTGTTTCACATCTCTTGCCTCGTCATTTTTGGGCCGTGGAAGTTGTTTATCCAAAATCTCTTCCGGAAGAAACTGCTCGTTCAGTGAAGAAAGAAATTCTTGCATGTCTCCTGGATGTTTGCCCATCAACACCTCGAGCGTGACGACACCAAAGCTATATACATCACACTTCTCTGTAACTACGGATGTGTAGGAAAATTCTGCATCCATCATAGGAACATAAGAATTAGGAGTATGCGTTAGTGCAGGGCATTCCAACTAACACAATTTTCTATAGGATACATTATTGTACTGAATAAACATACCAGGTGCTATGTAGCCATAGGTCCCTGCTAGTGCACTCCAATTTGATGAATCGGGTTTTAACATTCTTGCGATACCGAAATCCGAGACAAATGCTCTGTAATCAGCATCTAGTAAGATGTTTCTGCTTGTGATGTCTCGATGAATTATCGGTGGGCGAACATCATGATGGAGGTATGCAATGGCTTGAGCCACATCATCAGAGTTGTCCTTCTTTGCCAATTTAACTGGACTGCTTCTTCATCATTGCTTAAGATAGAGGCTAGATTTCCTCTCTCTATTAACTGGCATACAATGAATCGGTATTGTGGATGAGAACAATATCCATAGAATTTGACGATGTTGCGCTGGCGTATTTTTGTTAACATTTCAATCTCATGATGGAATATTTTTTCATCATGTGCCTCTTCATTGCCTATGTGGAGTTTCTTTACTGCAACTACATGTCCATCTTGAAGTTCTGCTTTGTAAACAATGCCGTATGATCCCTCTCCAATGCAATGCTTCTCATCAAAATTTTCAGTTGCAATGATAATATCTTCAAATGCCATTCTACCATCAAAGCTCCATACAGAAAATACACCCCTTTTCCTCAGAAAATCAGTTTTTGATATACTTTCTTGCGGCAAATTACAAGGGTAATCACACCTGTTGCTATTATTATGCTAATGCCAAACATAGAAACACTGACTGCTAGTATTAAGTTTTCATGCTTTCTCCTATGATCCCCGTGGGGCAAATTACAAGGTGGCATGTCAACAAGATCTCCACAAAGACCTTTGTTGTGGAGAAACCATTCGGTTGATGCATTGTGGATCCCTTTTGGGATAGGGCCTTCTAGGAAGTTGTATGATACATCTAATATTGACAGGCTTTGCATGCTTGAAACGGAGACAGGGATGGAACCACTTAATTGATTCCGTGATAAGTTCACAAACATCAACACCTCTAGTTTGCCAAGTTCCAATGGTATTGGTCCACTGAGACTATTCATACTAAGATCAAACATTCTTTGCATGTAAGTTAAATGGCCCAAACTGCGTGGAAGATATCCAGTAAGACTGTTGTTATTCATTTGTAATGACTGCAGTTTCAAACAACTTCCGATCTCTTCTGGTATTTTACCACTCAACCGGTTGCTTGAGAAATCAAGAATCTCAAGATTTCTAAGTTGGCCGATTTGCTTAGGAATCTGTCCAGTTAGTTGATTGTTCCCTAAATCCATCCAGTACAGGTTGATTAACTTGCCGATTTCCGGTGGTATCTCACTGGTCAACCTATTAAAACTAAGTTTGAGCATCGCAAGATTTTTTAGCTCCCCAAACTCGGAAGGTATATTGCCTTCTATCATGTTGTCTGCAAAAAACATTCTTGTCAAGTTTTGACATGAGCCCCAATTTGGCGAGAGCCGGCCAACGAACTTGTTTGAAGATAAATCAATATCACTGAGATGTGGATACACCCCAAATGCTTCCGCAATGTCTCCCTCAATTTGATTAGTGTCGATTCCAAGTATTGTTAGTGAACTGCAATCCCTCAAGCCTTCTGGAACAGGACCATCCAGCCTGTTATTGTAAGCTATAAAAATCTTTAGCTTTTTACTCTGGCACAAATCTGGCAAAGGTCCAATTAGCTGGTTATCACTCAATTCAATGATGACCAAATCGGTAAGGTTGGAGAGTGCTGAAGGCAAAGGGCCGGATAGCTGGTTGGTGAATAGTCGCATTTCTGTCATCCACACCAAATTTCCAAACTCGTTCGGCAATTCCCCAGAGAGGTTATTGCTATATATGTTTATTTGGCTGAGTGAAGACATGTTTCCAATACTTGGTGGCACTGATCCAACTATGAAATTAATCGAGAGGTCGAGTTCTTCCAGATACACGAGATTTCCAAACTCATGAGGGATGGAGCCAGTTATAAGGTTACTCCAAAGATTAAAATAGGTAATCAGAGTAAGATTTCCAGCAACACTAGAAGGAATTGAGCCAGTCAAACGGTTCTCCGAAAAGTCCAAGACAGTCAAGCTCGTGAGCATCCCAAGCTCTACCGGGACCGGACCGGTGAGCCGGTTCTGATATATGTGTAGTTCTTGCAGGTTTTGGAGGTTTCCAAGGGATGGAGGAATTGTGCCGTTTAGGTTGTTTTCTTGCAATTATAGTCCTTGCAGGTTTTGGAGGTTTCCAAATTCCAAGGGATGGAGGAATTGCGCCGTTTAGGTTGTTTTCTTGCAAGTATAGTTCTTGCAGGTTTTGGAGTTGTCCTAGCGCTTGAGGTATGGGTCCTGACAGATGATTTCCATAAAGAGAAATATAGTTGAGGTTTGTCATGTTTGCAAGGGTGGAAGGTATACTACCAGAAAGGATATTTAAACTCAAATCCATCTGCCTCATGTTCCGAAGCCGTCCAAGCTGCCAAGGGATGTTACCTGAGAGGCTATTCCCATCTAGATAAAGAATATGAAGTCTTGAGAGATTACCCAAGGCAGGAGGGATTTGGCTGGTGAGAATGTTGCTGGAGAGGTCCATGTGTGTGAGCCACTGAAGGTTGCAGATTGATACGGGTATTTGCCCGCTGAGTTGGTCACCAGAGAAGTCGAGTCTAGAAAGCTTGGAAAGATAGCTGATGCTAGGAGGGATGACACCAGAGAGATAATAGTTGTCGCTGAGGTCGAGGTTGACGAGGTAAGGGAGTGACTCGAATCTCAGAGCATCCAGTCGCCCTGAGATGCGAGCACCACCAAGGGAAATCCCTCTGATGTACTTCACCTTGGTTCCTCCGCGTGACCAAGTATGACCGCAGGTGATGCCGGTCCAGTTGCACGGGTAGTGCATGTCGTCATCTCTCCAGGTTCCCAGATGGTGCTTGGAGGAGTACCTTAGTGAAGCTTTCCAGCGGAGAAGCCCCGCGGCTTGAGTTCTCAGTGATGTGCGTGGCGGCGTCGCAGCGCCCTCGGCTTGCCTGGGAGCAAGGAGAAGCTGCTGCAGCAGCAGCAGTAGCAGGGAAAATGAGAGAACCATGCGACCCGGCGGCGGCGGCACCATGGGATACCGTGATGGCATTGCTAGCTACGTACGAATTATGACTGCATGCATATAGAAAAATGATCGCATAAACTGGACTAGTCCTGTTAATCTGGGAGCAAAGACGCACACAGAGCAAAAAAAAAGTTGATGCATGTTAAATAAGATAAGGCGTAGCGTACCTCTGGTAGCTGTCTGAATAGTCGAAGGTTGCGCTGGTTTTGCCAGGGTGTGTGAGCAAGCTCGAGCTGTGAAGTGTGAGATGTTTTTAGCCATGGTGTGCAGGGGATTAAAAGGACATGTGCAGCAGCCTAGCTAGTGCCTCGTGTACACACCTACATGCATAAAGCGAAGACCTTGACTCCATCCAAGCCCTGCTATGTATTTTCGATGTGGAACGGACAGAGACCTTCTACGGTTGATGTTCACCTAACTCGACATGTTTTAGTGCTGACAGATATCAGCACGCAAAGGGGCCCGGCTCCCCACTGGGAAGCATATGGAAAAAGAAGAAACACGTACAGACGTTTAAACCTGCAATTGGTATTGAGGTGGATTATGACAATGAATTTTCTTGTCTTTTTTCTTTCTTTTTGTTAACAAGTTTCCTTTTCGGTGAATGCAAACAACTGACCAAAAGGATTAGTTAATGCAAAGACAGTACCAATGGAACTACCGGTACTTCTAAAAAAGGGACCCATAGATTGTTTGGCTTGCAAAATATCATATCTACAAGTTCCAGATAACAGTAAAAAAAATGCACATATATAAAATTCCCAACAAGCATGATAAATGGAATTGCGTATTTTTTCCCAAATCACATGCATATGCTTCTACTTGTCATCTCTGTGTATTCTGTCAAAAAAATGAAATTTATAGATATGCTTTTTCGCCAAGTTACAAACATGAGCAGATTGCAAATTCCCAGGATTATACGAATAAGTGAAAAACTTAAATTACCACCTTATTAGCATCAAAGCTTGCAGATCTCATTCTATAGAAAGCTATATGAAACCAATTATTTCACTGAATCTTGGTACTGACCAAAATTGGCATGCAAGATGGTCACATCATGATCTCATAATCTGAAGACCGGAAAATTCTAAAATCTCCTTAATCCATTCTAAGGATTTCAAAGAGCTCATTCTGGTGAACATGACCTTCTTGACATCATGTCCTGATATGCATTAGGATCTGGAATTTAGGACAGAGTATTCCTCGGCAGTTTTGTACTTAACAGAAATAAGAGGCCTAAAAGAAGAAGAGGCATCAATATGATCAGCAGTTCTGTACTTAACAGAAATAAGAGAAAAGTGAATTGGTATTCGGCGTGTTTATGGTAACATAACACGGCTATATTCATAAACATTGTGCATTTACCTAATCTGAATTAGCGAGACATACGGAATTCTAAAAGTTTCTAAGCAGTTCAGTACTTAACAGAAATAATGAATAGAATTGGAAATAGACCTCACCTGCCTTAGCTGCCTATCATGAGAAGATCAGCAATACTATAGCATGATTAAACAGATATACTATATGTGGGTGCAAGTGGCCCATATTACTCAGTTCACTCAGATTTAAATACCTATCGCCAAGCAAGCAAGCCTTGTTAACTCCTGCAGGAGAAAGAAACTGTTATGCCACAACCAAACAGAAGTAAAGTATATCTCGTAATTCAAAGCATAAATTGACGAACAATTTTTTCAATTAGCTTCAGTTTCTCTCTCAAGCCTGAACTTGCCTCCAAAGTTCAGTCCATTTTCTAACAGTTAGGAAGCATTATTCTGTACATAGTTGTCTTTTTTTTTGAAGTCTAAAGAAGTTCAATTTCAGAAACAACTAGTATTAGAACAGATATCTGATGCTGATGTTTTTGTTCAGACTAAAGACGCCGAACCTGAAGAAAGCCATGCAACCGGTGGTCGAATTGCAGGGAAGTTGTCGAGTTGCGTGGTGTCGATCCGGCCGGTGCAAGGTGACGCGGGTCCCGGCGTGCAGGTCGGCCTCGCTTCCCAGCGTGCAGGGAGGGCCTCCCGTGCAGGCTATCGCGGCGTTGTGCGGCCGGATTTGGAGCGGGGCGGCGGGAGCTTGGGAGGGCAGCGGCGGCGTTGGGTATGGCATGCTGGTGCGTGGACAGCGGGCTGGCGGGAGGGCGTTGGCGGCAGGAGCTTGTGAGGGCGGCGACGACGACGGGAGTGCTGCGATGGGATGGCGACGTTGACCCTTTGTGTGGCCGCGTGGGCATCTCTTGCATTCTTATCAAATCTGGGTTAATTGCTTGCATCAAGGGGATGTAGCTCAGATGGTAGAGCGCTCGCTTAGCATGCGAGAGGCACGGGGATCGATACCCCGCATCTCCATATTTTTTCTATTTTTCTATTCTTTTTCATTGTGTATCACTACACATATATTGCATTTTATTTTTTGATGGTTATTTTTCTATTTTGTGAGATTATACAAAGGAACCACACATTTTCTTTTTCATTGTGTATCACTACACATATATTGCATTTTATTTTTTGATGGTTATTTTTCTATTTTGTGAGATTATACAAAGGAACCACACATTTCAGAAAGGAACAACTTGATGTTCTTCCCCAATATTCACAGAAACACAATTCTACCAATGACAGCAGCACAAGGTACAACAATTACCTAACCGAAATGTACCATCATCATATCCAAGAAACGGTCAGTAATTTTCTCTTAGAAGACAAGAGCCAGACCATCTATGCACCCAGAACACAATCAAATGAAAATTCGGTAGATTAGAGTGAGAGCGTCGGAACTGGGCAAGGGATGAATTCAAACAGTAAATTTCCATCGATGTGCTTCGAGTGGATCGCTTCGGGTATAAGGACAACCAGGTCTAGCTCCAACTCATATGTGACTTAGTTGACGGTTTTTTTTCCTTCTTCGAGGCGGTCCATCAACCCAAACTCCATAAATTAACCTACACGGGAAAATGGATATGTCAGCATGACGATTTGGAAATGCCGAAACAAAACCACCTGAAAACAAGCGGACAGTGAATGAAATGGTGATAACCTCCATCTTTCCATAATGGGTCTGTAATCTATGAATCTTGGGGTATTATCTTGCTTAGCAATTGAGAACTTTGTAAATGAATAAATGCTTCTTATTTAAATCATGAAGGTAAATAAATAAATGCTTCTTATTATCTTGCTTTGCAATTGAGAACTTTGTAATAGATGAATCATGGAGGGAAAACTCTTCTTATTAGTAAATAAATAAATGAAATGGTTCAAAACTTTTGAAAGGTGCCATCTAATGCTTGACACCTCACCGACGCCCAGATCGGCGAGGAACTCGCCAAAGACGCCGCACCTGTGCAGCGCAACTCCACAGACCAACGTCACCGATTCCTCCCCTCGCGCCCCCAAATCGGCTCTGCAGCATGCGCGTGGTTCTTCCTCCTCTTCGTCCGCGACGTCGAGCGCCTCCACGGCCGCGAGGTCTCCGGTCTCCGTCTCCTCCGGTCATTCCCGCGCCGGCGCCCGTGACCCCACGGAGCTCCACTACAAGATCCGCAAGAACGTGATGGCGGACGCCGTGCTGGCGAGGAAGTGCTTCTTTGACAACTTCTTCCACAGCTACGTGCGTGGCCGCATCGCCGCGAGCTCCAGGTGCATGTGCGGGGCGACAGCGCGCGCCGTCGACCTGATCCCCAACCCAGCGATCTGCACCACCATCGCCAATCTGCTCGCCGCGTAACGCAGGACAACAGAGAAGCCGTGGAGCTCCGTGCATTTGAAACAGGGGATTTCTCTCCGAGTTCTTCAGGTGTATGAACAATTTTGGGGTGTAACATATGATTGGTTATTGTATCATTGGTTTGATTACCATGATTTTGCGAAAAACCAACTCTACATACACGTTGGTGTCCCGGGCTTATCACGCCCTTCCACCAGCTCTCTTTTGCTTCACGATCGGTGAGATTGTTCTGCAAAAAGTCCCCTCAGTTGTGCTGCTTTCTTGTCAAGCAGTCCCTTACATAAACCTACTGCTCGTTCGTGTGTCTTTCCATCCGAACATGTATCATACTCGGTTCCATTCAGTTTGGAGCAGTTACAGGAATTAACAAATAATTAGTTCCATTCGGTTAGTACGGTTAGTATAGGAATTAGCAGAGAATTAGCATAGGAATTAGCACATAATTAGTGCAGGAAGTAGCACTGAACATGTACGCTACTTGTATCAGTTAGTAGTACAGAATAAGATCCATTCGGTTTGGATCAGTTAGTACAACAACGAGCACACATAATTTTATTGATTTTGTTCAACGTTCGAGGAAGAGGGACATGGATACGAGAAAAAAAAAAGGAAAACACAACTATCCATCATATGACTTTTCCAGAAATAATAAGAAGAAAAAAAGGTAAACAAATGCTACAGATCTGAGGTATAAGAATCAAAATAAATTCCATTCCTTCATCCAATCTCCATGGGACATATAAGGTTTCCTGCGCAATGGAAGGACTGGACGCAGATCATGTGGGCTTTAACGGCGTGGTTCCTTAGTTGGGCGTCTCATCGCCATCGCGCCGGCGATGGCGCCTTTCAGATGAGGAATTGTGGAAATGGCTTTCTGCAGCACGAGTGCAGGACAAGTGGCGTTGACCTTGGAGGATAAGTTGTCGACGAGGAGGCTGACTCGCCGCAGGTCATGGTGTCCGGCGATCCCAGAACGGACAGAGGTAGGGAGAGGGAGGATTCAGCAGGAGAAAGGTCAGAGGAGGGACGAGTCAGGGTAGGGACGAAATGTGCATGTCCACTTTGCCTTCTATATGGGGAAGAAGGTCTACAAGTCAAGGATGTTTGTGTGAGATGTCCACCATGAATCTTAAATAGGCAATGGACAGGGGCATGGACGGATCCAATATAGGTCAAGGGTGTACAAATATACACCTAAAAATTTATGCAAATTTTTTTATATATAGTATATGGTGGACATATGTATCACTTGTGTTATTCCCTAGCATGTGTGCTTTGCGTTTTCTCATCCAAATCGAGCTACATTTGGCAAATAGTAGCGCTTGATAAAGAGCCTATTTTCAGATTTTCGCCTTTATATTTTGTGTTTGTTGAAATTTGTACATCCAAAATTAAATTTCTGGATCTGAACAGGGGAGATAAGCTCGGTACCCCACGACCTTGTAGAAAAACTGCGGTGATGATTTTGGTTATGCTAATCAGAACACATTTACCTCTCAAATTATACCCTATCAAGCAATCGTAAATCCGCTTAAATCAGTACTACTTTTTCTGCTTGCCTCTAAAATTGTATCTTATTTTCTTACGCTTTACATCTCAAGTGGCATCATCTAAAGTGCAAATGTACTTAAGCGGATAAACTATACTTTAAAATGCTAGAAAGAGGAGAAAATGAGACTTTACCCATGTTAGTCGGAGAAGACTTTAACATCATTCTTCATTAAGAGGATAAAAATAACGATAATTTTAATGCAAGATGACCTTTTATTTTTAATGTCATAATTGAAATTTTGGACCTACAAGAATAGCACTTTTTGGTAGACAATTCACATGTGCTAATCGTAAATAAGTTCCAATCTACGAGAAATTAGATAGAGTTTTTTCTAGTGTGAGTTGGGAACGGAAATTACCGTTGGTTACTGTCCGGACCTTAACGCGCGCCGGCTCGGATCACACGCCTTTGCTCATTGACTCTGATGTACAAACTCATCGTGGAAATAAGCCAACCTTCTCATTTGAATTATCCTGGTTAAGACAACAAGTTTTTTTTTTAGATGGTATCTAAAGAATGGGCAGCTAGCAATAAAGGAAATAGTCCTATGGACGTTTGACAATTCAAAATCCATCACTTACGGAATTTCTTAAGAGGTTGTGATAGGAATAAGAGTAGTGAATATAAGAAGGAAAAAAGAAAAGCTATTAAATTTAATTAATTCTCTTGATTTGAAAGTGGAAACAACTCTGCTATCAAAATCCGAAAGGGATGACTTAAAGAATACAAATGAGAGACTAGCTTCTCTAAGAAGAGATGAAGAAACTAAGTGGGCTCAACGTGCAAAAGTGAAGCACGTACAAGAGGGGGGGGGGGGTAATAATACAAAATATTTTCATCTAATAGATAATGGTAAACATAGGCGCAAAAAAATATTTCAGCTTGAACAAGATGAGAGGGTTATTTTGGTTCAAGAGAATCTTAAAAATTATATAACTGAATTCTACAACAAATTATTTGAAGCAGAGCCTCAGAATAACTTCTCCATGGTAGAAACCCAAACCTCAGATATTCCACAAATATCACAGGAGGAAAATAATATTTTGGTTGCTGACTTCACTGAGAAGGAGGTACACGAAGCCATAATGCAAATGGAAAAGAATAAAGCGTCAGGACTGATGGTTTTTCGGCTGAATTTTATCAAACTTTTTAGGAGATTATTAAAGGCGACATGATGGACATGTTTGCTAAATTCTAGAAAGGGGAATTACCTTTATTCCATCTAAACTATGACACGATAATACTACTCCCTAAAAAAAGAGAATGCGATTCAAATACAACAATACAAACCTTTTTGTCTACTAAATGTTAGTTTATTTTTTTTACGAAGGTAGGAACGAATAGAGTTCTGGCGGTGGCACATAAGGTGATCCAACCGACGCAGACATCGTTTATGTAACATCCCAGCATTAGAGCTTAAAAATAATCTGAACCCAGATGTGTGCATTGCATTCATGCATAGAAAATCCGAATTATTTTCGCGATTTTGAACAAAACCTGTCAAAGTGATTGAAGCTTCTCTCAACTTGATGGAATTGAGGTAGATCATCAAGTTGACTGTGAAAAGTTTCAATATGACCTTTGCTAAAACCTTATTTGGGTAAACATGATTTGATCTAAGGATAGATCAAATATTATAAAATGTCACTCATAATGCATTGCTTAAATGATTAATATTTGATCCTTAAGGGATCATATTATAATATTCATTACAACAACTCATGAATGCCAAGTTAAGATAACAACTTAAGTAATAAGTATGTAATGATTAATACTGACCTATTCAATCCCTATTCTATTTCTACCATAAGGAACATGGTAACACTTCACCCAAACTCTTTAGTTAGGAAGGAAACTAAGCCAAGATCATTCATCACATATTTGTCCTTCCATATCAATCTTTGTCATCTATATTGAACCTTATTCTAATATCTATTATTCATCAATTTTAAGTAATCAACTATTGATTCACCAATTCTTCAACTATCAATACTTGATCTATTACCTTTTGATCTTATCATAGCATTCACTTAAATCCTTAAAGAGGGAGGTAAGGAAAGGTATATGGTAATGCTAGGTTCAAATATCATCTATAGGATGGGAGTGTTGGAAGTAAATTAGATCAACAGGATTATTGGTGAAGTTAAATCACTCTTGAATGAATAGAAGAGTTATTTATATTATATAATTATATGGTAGTAAAGGAGATTACAAGGATGAATCCTGAAGACAGTTATCAGTAGTAATTCTATTGGATCAAGTGGGCATAGTCCAGGAATAACAACCCTTAATCCAATAAGAGATATTAAGAAGATAATTTCAATACAATTGTAAGGTTGTATTGATGAATCCTTGATTAGCCAACTGGAAACCTAAGTTATAAATGATTAAAGGATTATAATGATCATGCCTTACTCACCAAGATTGAATACCTATACCCTGTATAAGTGACATTGGTGGGTAGAAAATGATTGAAGCCCTAGTATAGATAAGTTATCCTAGAATAGTCATTGCAAGTCACATTAATATAATGTGAGGTTGGAGTATAAGTTATTAGAGTAAAGTAAATGTAAGATAATATGATTAAATTAAAGCTAGTATAGCATGGAGTTATGGAAGTAGTGTTATTCCTCTTAAAGTAAAGTAAGCTTTAGAAAAAGGTAGTTTGATGTATACATCTACTGGAGAAATATTAGTGATGGAAGATTAAGGAAGAGAATGAGTGTAGTTTGAAGGAACTACTTGTTGGATTGGAGGTTATCAACAGAAGAGTAGTGGATATAACCAAGTATGGATATGGGAAAACTATAAAATCTTTAGTGTCAAGCTCATTGGATTTATCAATGGGTTTAGAAGAATAAAAGATGGATAAGAATATTCTTGTGAAGTAAAGCTCATCATATTAGCACATGATGATGGATATGAAGGGAAAGAATATCTAGGAAAGGAATTCCTTACTTAGAAGTCCAGGATTGTGAATTATGGAAGATAGAAATTCTTGGTAAACCCCCAACTTTAAATCTCAAACCAAACAAAATATCCATTTCATGTTATTGATCCATCATCTTATCTCCATATCACTTTATAGGAAGATTTTTCTATAGTAAATCACATAAGCACATCTTTATCATTTCCAATTGTCTTAACCATATGTGTTTAGGAGATATTTTTATCAATTATTTTCCATAAAACATTTTAGATAATAATTTTCTATTTTAAAAGGTGATAGCATTAAGAATCACAAACAAAAAGACAATATGCTTAGTCATAAACTTTTATCAACAAAAGAACATAAGTTTAAGTTTATTAAGAACCCTAAACTCTAGGGTAAGTACTTACAATTCAAACCTTAACTTCTATGTTAATTATAATAGAAAATACACATTGCCATTTCCTAAATTTATGGAGAGTAATATTAACCATATTAATTCTTTTGTATCTTATACAATAAATAATTATATAGGACCATAATATAAGAATTTTCCTCCAAACCAATAGCTAACTAGAATTAAATTTTATAAACAAATAAGGAAATATCATGAAACCATGGTTTATTATTATTAGAAGAATGATTAATAACAAAGTCTTCTACAAAATATTAAAAGGGGGATTTATATAAATAAAATAAAGAAATTTATAAAAAGAAAATATTTATCATTAAGATTTACAAAATAAATCTCAATCAATTTTAATTGTTGCTGCAAATGTTCAGCAAATAAACTTTGTTAGAAAAGTTCAAATTATAGATTAAATACAATTCTGAAAAGTAAAACTGAAAATAGAAAAAGGAAAACAAATAAAAAAACATTTCCTGGCCGTGGCCCAACTTCCCTTCTTCTTACCTGTCGCCCACGTGCAGCCCACAAAAAGCCCAGCAGCCAGCCTAGTTCGTTCTTTCCTCTGGATGACGGGTGGGACCAAAGAGGGAATGCGGGTTGAGCTGAAAGAATCGCCACGGGGTTTTCTATAAAATGAACATCAACGTCATCCTCATGCACACAGGCAGCTCGTTGTAGGAGTCCGCCGCCGCCCGATGCCGTCGTCGTTAGCCGTGCATCGAGATGCCCGCCGCCATTCTAGAGGGGGATAAGAAGGCCACCACGACACCCTGCCTCATCCCTATCCTCATTCCCTCCTTATCCTCTCTGTTTTGAATGGGGCCGAAACCCTAGCTCACCGGACCCACGCCTCGCCGTCGATAGAGTTCGTCCTGGAGGCCGTGAAGTAGACGAGGAGAACTGTCGTCGCTTGTAGATCATCTAAGAAGAACGCAGAGACTGGGGGAGTACGAGTTGGGGTGAATTTCATCATCTCGTGCCGTCGGTGTTCGTCGGAAATCTTGTCGGAGAGTTCGTCTCCGACCACGCCTGTCCTCGACGACCTCTCTATCGTCATCAGGGTGAGTTACTGAACCTTCCCGTATCCCTAAATTTCCTTATCTCATTGTCAATCGCCATCACACCTTATGCCATCGTCGGCCACAGTTGGAGCTCGTCGGAGCCTAGGCTCCGATGACCATTTCCGAGCGGCGCCGCCACTTTAGGGTCCAGCATGTTGCGCTGATTCGAACTAGGCTAGTTTAGTTTGCTAGGGCGCCGTAGATCGTCGCCGGCGACCACCCACTGACGGCGGTGGTTGTGCTGACGTCGTAGCAACGTCATGCCGACGCCACCCTTGACCCAGTCCACCATTTGACCTAGTCTTCGCTTGCGTGGCTGATGATATGGCCATAGGCCCACTGGTCAGTGACCTTGGGTAGGTTTAGCCTCGGTAAGAAAAGTATTTACTGTTTAAATAAAATGATAAAATAATACAAATTGTATATGAGTATTCCAGAAATGAAATAAATGATTAAATATTGTTTAATTAATAACTTTTATTTTGTAATTTAGAAAGATATGTATAATGTATGAAAATGTTTAGAAAAATAAAATCTATCAGTTAAAACTATTATCAAACATTATTGTAATAGTTATTTAAATAATTATTATTGAATAAAGATCTTATAAGTAATGAAACTTTGATAATTCATATTTTAATAATGGTAAATATTAAAATTATAAATAAAATATCAAAAATCTTAGAAAAATAAGAACTATAATTCAAATTTATAATCACACATTATTATTTCACTTAATTAAATAATTGTTATTTATTAAATATTTATAAAGTAATAAATCTTATAAAAATCATATCTTATTATTTATAAATCACAAAAATAAATGTAATATATCAAAATGATCACAAAAATAATGTCTACTTGTTAAATATATAATATTACACTTAAAAAGTAAATAAAAAACTTAATACTCTAGTAATTTGAATTTAAACCTATCTCCTTAGTTAATAAATCATATAAGGGTAAATAAAATTTGTTAATATTTCTAAAATTAGTCAATTAAGTCTAATAAATAGTATTAGTCTTAAATATTAATATTATGATGTCATAATGGTTCAAAACTTTATAAATTCTATTTTATTGAGTTATCTTTCAACCATAAGTGTAGATTATTTTCTAAAAGGATCCTTATCCAATATAAAATTCCCAAGAATAATTGTGATTAAATCCAATCTTTTCCATATACTTCAGCCATCAGATTACAAAACCTTCACAACACTATAGTAAGTCCATATGTAGTTAAGTAATATTATTTCTTTGTTTATAAACTATAACCACTCATCTATAAAAAGGTAAATGATACTATTCCATTATAAAATCAAGAAACCACTACACCAAGTAAAAGCATAACCATTCTTAAGAAACCTTAAGGAAACATTACCAAGTACACAAGGTACAAATATCATAAGCATTACACTTCCAAACCATCTATGTTTTAAAGTTAACTTTAGTCTACAAGACTCTAAATATAATACTAAAGACATTGTTATATGTTTTATAGTTAACTTTGGTCTGTATTACTTAAGTTATAAAGCATCTCAAGTCCAAACTATTCAAGTAAGCACAAACAACCTTGACCACATTTGATTAATAATAAATATTATTTAAACCTTAGAAAAGGAATCTTTTCTTCAAATGTTATTCTTTTTGCCACTTCAAACAATAAATTTTATATAAGCAATCTTGAGTAGCATTTCACATTTGTGTGTGTCTCATTGTTTTATAATATTGTAATTACATGTTGTTTCACACACTCACAAGCCTTAATAGGAAGCACAAGTATGAAACTTATCAAAAAGGGGCAACACATTCTAAAGTAACCATTTCCGGTATCCAAACCCTAGAACAACGTTATTCCCGGGATTCGCATTTATAAAGTGCATCACATTACCTATGCATAAGAGCATATTGCTTCTTTAAACATTAGTCCTTACCGGACCAATGATGCAGGTTTCAGATATTGGATCTTATATTGTCTGGAAGACCGTGAGTGCATAATCTTGCAATCACAAAAGGCAAGTTCACAATTGCTCATGTCCTTTGGTTATTTTCTGTAAAGTATTTTTCTGTGAAGCATTTCAAAAAGATCCGAAAACACTATTTTCCTAATAATATGATTATTGGTTATTTACCATGAGGTAATAACCTACTATAAAAGTTCTGGTGGTAAAGGAACATATTATCTAGGACTTAACAACCAATGTCGCCATTGATTCTTGCGCCATATATTACGCGTTAACCATGAGATTTGGAATGGGACGGAGAAGTCAGCTGTATCTTTTCCTCTCGCATGTAGCCGGATGTGCAGGTCGTGGATGTTATCCTTGTAGCGTGCATATTAATTGGTAATTCGTAGATGATATGCAGCATATGGGTGGGAACCCTCAATGTCCCACGATAGTTCTGGCATCTAACAGTCTGTACAAACCATTGCCGTAATCCAATATGTGGGCATGGTGTACACCAAGGAGGCATGCGAGGTCACGAAGGGGGCAGTGATTGGCTTGGATCATCTTCTGTGCCCCACATCATGGAATTGTGAATGGGAATAAGCTGCCCAGTTGTGCAACAAAGAGTTGATATCTCATGGGTAAAGTAACACACCTCTGCAGAGTGTAAGAACTGTAACTTGTTACTCCCTGTTCCGGGAAGGAGCGGCAAACGCGGCAGGAAAGGAACTCCATGAAAGTTCTGGTACACCCGTGAAGGCTGACGAACATAGTTTTTCAGAATAAAAGCGACCTTTAATGAAATGTTTACTAAAACTTGCATTGCCTATGACCTATGGTCTATGGCTGTAGTTATAGTGCATCAAACACTCCTTTTATAGTGAACTTGCTGAGTAAGCTCGTACTCAAAGTATCTTCTTAACCCTTGCTAGATTCTGAAGCCAATACAGACGACGTTTACATCAAGTTATGCTCCAGGAGTCGTCATCAAAAGCTAAAAGCCCTTCAATGAAGTCAAGAAAGTCAACATATACATCAACTGAAGTGAAGACGAAGT
Source organism: Avena longiglumis (assembly GCA_030063025.1). Lineage (NCBI taxonomy): Eukaryota > Viridiplantae > Streptophyta > Magnoliopsida > Poales > Poaceae > Avena > Avena longiglumis. The sequence continues at coordinate 19,978,513 of CP125975.1, forward strand.
TAAGATAGGAATATAATCTCTAACCATAGAACCAATTTCTGTAGCATATTGCAATAGAAGCAATGCCAGGCCATTAGTTAGCACACTAGTCTAAATAGTATGATAGTATTTGAGTTGTTTATTTCTGATTCTTCTTGGTAAGAAGTTTCTTTCTCTCTCTTTAACCTAGAGTGTTCTTTGGATCTTGTGTATAGAGTGAGTTGTAACCTTTAGCCATGTATTGGACCTGCTGTGTTTATGTTGTACCACTCCGAGGGATGTAATACTAGTGAACGGTGTTTCATTGGTGTTATGTCAACGACTATAGTATACTACATTATCCAGTGGTATGCTGGATCACCGCAGTTTATGCCGGGGAGGCATATTCTCGAAGGAGTTCTAATTTTGCATGAGATGATTCGTGAACTACGTTCTAAGAAAATGGATGGGGTACTTTTGAAAATAGATTTCGAAAAACCTTATGATAAAGTTAAATGGCCTTTCTTGCAACAAGTGTTGAGAATGAAAGGATTCGACCCTAAATGGTGCAAATGGATACATGATTTTGTCAATCAAGGAAGTGTGGGGATAAAAATTAACGATGACATAGGTCATTATTTTCAAACACAAAAGGGTCTACGACAAGGAGATCCTCTATCGCTGATCCTATTTAATATTGTTGCGGATATGTTAGCGGTTATGATAAACGGGCTAAATAATATGGGTAAGTTGAAGGTATCATACCTCATCTAGTAGAAGGGGGATGTCAATCCTTCAGTACGCGGATGCCACTATCATTTTCATGGAATATGATATCCAGAAAGCATTGAACATGAAATTTACTTTATGCATCTTTGAACAATTATCTGGGCTTAAAATTAACTTCCGTAAGAGTGAAGTTTTTTGTTTCGGACAAGCTAAGGAGGTGGAAGCCGAATACATAAGATTTTTTGGATGTTGAAGTGATACGTCCATTTTGCATCACTATTCTATATCATAATTTGCCTTTATTCATTGATATATTTTATATTAAGAGGTGTTACTTATGTCACTTTCATCTATTTTTGCATGTTGGATGATTCTTGGGGGATGGACTGCTGGAGTCAGGATTCTGATGGAAAAAGCGGTGTTTTGATGCAATTTCGTGAAGATCAAAAAAATACCAGAAAAACTACAGAAAATTATATTTTCCCGGAAGACGAAGAATGCCAGAAGGGGAGGCGGAGTTGGGCCACAGGGGGCCCACACACCCCCAGGCGCGGACCACCCCTGGCCGTGCCTACAGGGGGTGTGGCCACCCTGTCCCACCTATGGCTCCGCCCTCTCGCCTATATCTTCTCCACGAAACCCTAAAGTCGGGGGCGGGGGTGGGTGGGACCACAGAAAGATCGGTTCTGCCGCCTCTGCGGGGCGGAAACTACAGAGAGAGAAAGAGCTCTCCGACAGACAGAATTTTGCCGGGGAAATTCCTTCCCGGAGAGGGGAGACCATCGCCATCAACATCGTCATCAAGCTAGACTTCATCAGTATCATCATCATCATCATCCACACCATCATCTCCACCAGCACCCTCACTACCACCTCGTACTGCTGTAACAATTGTGTTGAATCATAGTTCTTAGGGGAAACTTTCCCGGTGTTGATTACTATTGTAGTTGATGCTTGTGAGTGGAACCATTGAATTATTGTTTATGTTCAGATTGTTATTCATCATCATATCACCTATGATCTTGATCCAAATGATGTCTCGTGAGAAGTTCGTTTAGTCCTTGAGGACATGGGAGAAGTCATGTTGCTAGTAGTGAAATTGTGTTGAGATATTATTCAATGGTTTGATATTTAAGTTGTGATGTGATACGTCGGAAACGTATCTATAATTTTTGATGTTCCATGCTTGTTTAGTATCTACTTTTCTTTGCTTTGTCCACACTTTGAGGTGATTTTTATATGTTTTCTGGTACTAACCTATTAACAAGTTTCCACAGTGCCAGTTGCCTATTTTTGGCTGTTTTTGGCTCCAGAAAAGCTAGTAAGGAAATATTCTCGGAATTGGATGGGACAAAAGCCGAAGTCAATATTTCACCGAGGAGAACACGGAGTCCAGAGGAGATACGGAGGGGCGCCATAGGGCGGCTGCACCCCCAGGCGCGGGCCCACCCTGGGTCGCGCCTAGGCAGGGTGTGGGCCCCCTAGCAGCCTCCCAGTCTTGCCTCTTCGCCTATAAGAAGACCCCGATGCCTAAACCCTAAGCACCCGATCAATATTCCATGAAACCGTCTGTAGCCACCGCCACCATCATCCCTAGATCGGGGGGATCTGAAGCTCTTCCCGACACCCTGCCGGAGGGGAGATCATCCCGGAGGCCTTCTTCTTCATCATGCCAACCTCCAGTATGAAGCGTGAGTAGTTGCACCTTGGACTACGGGTACATGTAGTATCTAGATGGTTGTATCTCCTCCTTTGTGCTTTCATGTCTAGATCTTGTGAGCTCTATTCATGATCAAGATCTCATCTATTTGTAATCATGCATGTTGTGTTTGCGGGGATCCGATGGATATTGAGATTAGTATGTCAGATTAATTATTGGTTTTGTCTTATTGATTCTATCATGTCTGTGTTGTTTGTGATCTTGCATTCTCTCCGTTGTTAGTAGCTATCTTGGCCAAGTAGTTGCTAGTGACTACAAGAGGGGGTATTTATGCTCGATAGTGGGTTCATGCCTCTATTTAATCTAAGGGAAGTGACAGAAATATCTAAGGTTGTAGATGTGTTGTTGCCACTAGGGAGAAAATAACGGTCTCTTGTTCATGGAACAAGTGGATTGTTTACCTTACACACTTTGCTTAAAGCAGTTGTCTGTTGCTTGCAACTTAATACTGGAGGAGGTTCGGATGATAACCCAAAGGTGGACTTCTAGTCATATATGCAGTTGGATGGCGGTCTATGTATCTTGTTGTATTGCCCAATCGAATCTCATAGGATCTTTATGTCTAGTATTGCATTGTTATGCCTTACTCGGGCCTGTCAATTGCCATTCTGTAATTTGTTTACCCTGCATGCCATGTTTGTTTATGTAAGGAGAACACCTCTAGTGAATTATGTACCCCGGTCCAATATTTACCATTGATACATCTTCCATCATTCTTGCATTTACTTCGCAAACCATCATCACCTTCCACACCATACAGTTAATCTTTTGTTACAGGAACCCGTGAGATTGACAACCTCACTGTTAGTTGGGGTAAAGTCTTGAGTTTGTGTTGTGCAGGTTTCCATGTTGCTTGCAACACCTTTGAGACGTTTCCTTCCTCCTACTAGTTCGATAACCTTGGTTTCTTACTGAGGGAAGACTTACTGTTGTGCTGCATCATACCTTGCTCTTGGGGTTTCCCGACGAAGCGCTCCACGTTGACACAGCGCCATCATGGTGCTATTCTTCTAGTGGTGTCATGTGAATGTCGACTACATGATACTTGACCATTTATGGGCCTAGGGGAATGCATTGTGTATTTGGATACTAATTGTGGGGTTGCCGGAGTGACAGAAACCTGAACCCCCGTTAGGACACCTTTGCACAAGGAAGTGTAGGATCTCAGAGTTTAAGGCTTTGGTTAGGTTTTTATCTTAATTGATTTCTTGTAGTTGCGGATGCTTGCAAGGGGTTTATTCACAAGTATGTATTAGTCCTACAAAGGTTAGTACATTAGCACACAGGTTCACCCACACAACACGTACCCAACCAAATAAGACTACTCAGCTATATGAAGCGAAATCACTTGAAAGAATTCCCATGTGTCCTCGAGAATGTTTGGTCCTCATAAGTAATATCACCAGCTTGTCCTTTGCTAAGAAAGTTTTGGGCCACTTTCTGCAATTATTTGTTGTCTTTATTTAGTTGTACTTTATTTCTTTGCTTAATCAAAAACTCCTAAAAATCCATTTTCTAGTATTTACAGAGAATTCTTGAGCCAGTATCACTAGTAAGCACCTTCTGCTCCTCGTTGGGATTGACACTCCTATTTATCGACAGTACTACAATACACCCCCTATACTTGTGGGTCATCAAGACTATTTTTTGGCACCGTTGCCGGGGAGTGAAGCGCTATTGAAGAGTGGAATTGGTAAAGGAAACTTCTACTATGAGTATTACTTTTATTTTCTGTTTGTTACTTTGTTTCTAATATGGATAACCCGCTTGGTTTTCTATTTTGGAAAACTACTACCACTGCTAGTGTAGTAGATGAACCACCACCTGTTGAGATAGATCCTTATAAGATACCTATAGGAATTGTTGATCGTGTTATGGATAATTATTATTTTGGGGACGACACTGTCCATCCTGGTAATCACTTGCTTTTTATCCATGAATTATGCGGTTTGTTTAAGTGTGCAGGTATCACAACTGAACAGGTGAAGAAGAAGTTACTCTCTAAATCATTAAAATAAAGATCTTAAGAATGGTATAAGCTGCTGAAGAATGGACAATATATGGAATGGGAGGAAATAGTACCTCTCTTTTATTCTAAATTCTATCCTCCCAGTGAGATCCATAAGGATAGGAATCAAATATATAACTTTTGGCCTCGTGATGGAGAAATTAAAGCCCAAGCTTGGGGGAGATTGAAGTTACTAATGCTTAAATGTCCTATACATGAACTCCCTATCAATATTATTATTAATAACTTTTATGCAAGGCTTTCTTTGCATGATAACGATTTATTAGATGCTTCTTGTGCTTGATCATTCACACGTATGAAGGAAGAAGCTAAATGGGATCTTTTAGACTGTATTCAAGAAAACACTGAAGTTTGGGAGAATGACAAAGGAAGAAAGTCAGGTATAAATTATGATTATGAATACATTAAATCTTTTATGGGAACTGATGACTTTCATGATATTAGTACTGATTATGGTATTGATTCTCAAAGTATTGCCAATTGTTTTAAGGCTTTTTCCTCTTATATTGAAATTCCTAAAAATAAGTGGAACAAGTACCATGCACCTTATAAAGATGTTGTTAATCATGTTCCTTCTAGAAATACTAAAGTTTGTACTATTGATCGTAGGTTGCCTGAACCTTATTGTAGGGTTCGTAGCATAGAAAACAAAAAATTTCCTATGATGGGAACAACTAAGTACCAAGATCTATCAACTAGATACAAGCAACAGGTGGATATATAATGACCCACAAGTATAGGGGGTGTATCGTAGTACTTTTGATAAATAGGAGTGTCGATCCCAACGAGGAGCAGAAGGTGCTGAACAGTGGTATGGAGCAGGAACTCTCTGTACATACTTAGCAAATGGATTTTTAGTGGTTTTCTGATAAGGCAACAAAACAAAGTGCAAGTAACAAAGAATAAACGCAGCAAGTGGCCCAATCCTTTCTTAGCAAAGGACAAGCGGTGGAAATACTTAAAAGGACCAAACGTTCTCGAGGACACATGGGAATTCTGTCAAGTTCTTTCGCTTCAAATAGCTGAGTACTCTTCTCTGGTGTTGTAAGTGTTGTGTGGGTGAACCTGTGCTAACATACCGACCTTACTTGGACTAATACATACTTGTGATTAAACCCCCTGCAAACATCCGTAACTATAGGAAAGTAATTAAGATATAAATCTAACCACAACCTTAAACTCTGAGATCCTATGCTCCCTTATGCAAAGGTGTCATAACAGGGGTTCAGGTTTCTGTCACTCCGGCAACCCCAGAATTAGTAGCCAAATACACAATGCATTCCCCTAGGCCCATAAATGGTGAAGTATCATGTAGTCGACGTTCACATGACACCACTAGAAGAATAGCACCACAACTTAAATACTAAACCATCGAATAATAACCCAACACAAATCCACTAATAACAACATGACTTCTCCCATGTCTTCAAGAACTACACAAACTACTCACAAGACATCATATGGATCAAGATCAAAGATGATATGGTAATGGATAACAATCTGAACATAAACAATAATCCAATGGTTCCACTCACAAGCATTAACTACAATAGTAATCAACACCGGGAAAGTTTCCCCTAAGAACTAAAGCAATATCCAACACAATTGTTACAGCGGGACAGAGTGGTGATGATGGTGCTGGTGTAGATGGTGGTGTGGATGATGATGATGATCCCGATGAAGCCTAGCTTGGTGATGGTGTTGATAGCGATGGTCTCCTCTCTCCGAGAAGGAATTCCCCCAGCAGAAATCTGTCTACCGGAGAGATCTTTCTCTCTCGGTGTTTTCTGCCCCCAAGAGGGGGCGGAAATCTATCTGTGGTCGCTCCCCTGGCCTTAGGGTTTCCTAGGGAAGATATAGGCAAAGGGGCAGAGTCGGGAACCGGGCAGGTGGGCCACACCGTCCCTAGGCGTGGCCTAGGGGACCCACGCCTATGGGGTATGGCCCCCATGCGACCCCTCTTTGCTCCTCCTTCTGGCTTCCTCAGTCTTCTGGAAAATAATATTTTCCCATATTTTTGTAGTATTTTTCTGATCTTCGCGAAATTGCACCGAAACGCCTTCTTTTCCATCAGAATCCAGACTCCGGCAATCCATCCTCCAAGAATCATCCAACATGCATAAACAGATGAAAAGCCATAAGTAATACCTCATAATAATACATGTATCAATGAATAGAGGTAAATTATGATATAGAAAGGTGATGCAAATTAGGCGTATCAATATACATCCATAGAATACATAACCTCGAAGACCGAATAGCGTTAAAGAGGTTGTACTCGTGGATGATGTAGACGAACACTTGCCGATCTCAAGATCGTGATGAAGTCCACCTGGTCCAGCCGGTCCAGCACCATCCAATCTAGCACCACAAAGCAGTGGTACATCCGTGATCGCACACGTCCGAGTACCCCGACAACCTCTGCGCCCTCGCTCTAGCGAAGCAGCGGAAGCAAAAAATCCTTCCAGAAAAAGCCACCGGGAATATGTATCTCGCTGATCTGAGACCATGGGGAAATTCCAAAGGGGGGAGAGAGATCCTTCGCGAGGAGGTGTGAGATGAGAGGAGGGAGTGGGGTGCATTTTATAGGGAGAGGGGGGACAACCCCCTCCCATGGCATGGCAGCCATGGAGGTGCCCCCACCTTTTCCACATTCATGTGGGTGGAGCTCCCACTCACATAAATAGCCACCCACTCAAAATTTCACTCACCTCCATTAAATTTCCACCAAATTTAATGCAATCTCTCATTAAATAAAAATATTTTTTTATTTATTCAGAATTTTGTTAATTACTCTAATTAAAAAACATTCACATAAAACCCCTTATAACATTTCAATTTCACATGCAGAACCAGTTTCAGCAATTTCAACCGAAACAGTTTCGGTCTCTAGTGAAATAAATTCCTGCGCTTTCCCTTTTCTTTCTCTGGCATATTATTTGCTCCAAATGGTGTTGGTATCCCTTAAGTGTGTCACCCTATGGTTCGCGAATAATGTAGACATGATTGAGACCCCAGTGGGACCTGGAGATCCGTACTGACTCCCACATATTTAACGATGACTTGTGTGATCGTGTGAACCTTATACGCATGTAACTCAATCTGAAGTGATCCAAACTATTAAGAATTGGATCCTGTGTTTACAGTGATAGTCCCTTGGATCGATTAGCTAGCACACACAGTTTCGATGAATAAAAGAGTATCAATGCGTCACATTATTACAACGATTGATCCAAGAATATAAATATTACAAAGTTGCTTAGCTCACAGCTAGCTCAAATAACATAGTTCAAAAAATAAACAATATATAAAGGCTCCATCACGCCACAGGAAACTCGCTGAGTGGAGATTCGCAACCTAAACGATAACCTTACTTGTCGTCGAAATAACCTGCAACATAAAAAGTTGCAACCACGAATGGTCAATACATTTGAATTGTATTGGCAAGATGTCACTGTTATGTGGACACAATTGGCAACCTATCATATACATGCACACTTTGGCTAGTGGATTTTAGGTTATTTTCATAAATAAACATTTTCTCCTACTTTTTTAAATAAAGTTTTAGTTCTTCAAAATAACTAAGAACAACTCGAGTCACACGAGAGCTCCTAAAACTATGGACACATTGAGTCACTCAAATGCTCCTATAACCCTTTAAGTTCACCCATCAAGTTTTATTAGAGAAATTGAAATGAATGAGACTTTTCAACTGCGTCAAGAGAAGTTACTCAGAATTTTCCATTACCGGGGACACGGCTAAGTACTTAGTTCATAAACCATCTACAGAGGCTAGTACACTTTACCCACAAGACCCGATCAACCCCTTTTGAGGAAGACCAGGACGCGACCTTTGGGAAACAGAATCATGAGCCTAACTCCGGACCGTACCATCCTATCAACACCTACATCTGCTAGTCACGGTAGGACATGATCCCATAAATTACTCAGTCAAGTCAAGGCCCATATGACATGTGGTTGTACATGGAAGTTACTAATCAAGACAGCCTATTATCTCTTTGAAGCCTGGGTAGCAATCCCCACCAAAATGCACACTCGATGACCCAATCAATGCCATTCCACCCAGATGATTCATTGATTAAGTGGTTTTCATTTAAGCAAAACATAATCCTTCTCATACACATATGTATCATGAAAACCACCCACGCAACTAATAGCATGGCTAAGCATCTACAATACGATGGCTATCAAGGAATCAATTGGGGTCTATGACAATTCCATTGGGTACTCACACCATAGCATAGCATATATAATATAAAAAATTTCCTTCAATACAAGCTACTGAAAACTAAATGCATAATAAAACAATAGGAGATTCATGATAGTGACACTTGCCTTAGTTGTATTAATCGTTCACACAGTCGTCACAATCACAAATATCGCTCTCTGGGCAATCTATCGCGCAAAACAATAATTCAATCAATCATACAGTAGCACAACACAACAAAACAGTATGTATGCATTTTAGAAAAGAAAACATGATCAACAACATTTCATAGGCATTTTCTATTAATCAAATAGGCTTAAAATATGCATTAATGAATTCTGAATACTTTCTGTACAGAATAGTTTCATATAATTATGAGAACAATTCTACTGGATAGGTAATGTTCATAGCTTTCATTTGCCACTGGTTTCACCTTAAAATGATTTATAGATTAAAAGTTATAACCAAAATACCAATTTAATGCATTTAATCATAGATAATTATTTTGTACTGTAACAAAATCAACTAATGCTACAGTGACGTAGAATACAATTTTCTGAATCCATAGACAGCAAATTTGACAATTTTGGAGTTGTGGACATTTTCCTATGAATTTTATACCATATATTAGATTTAAATATTCCAGAAAATATGCATTGGTCAAAGTACAAATTTTATTGCATGATAATATTCCACACATTATTATGAATCCAGGGATATCTTATTTGTATTTTTATGAGCTATAATAAATTTTCTACGAATTTTACAAGTTCTGCAAATATTCTGACTATTTTCTTAAAAGCAGATTACACAGTTAGCGGACAGGCTTGCCACGCGGTGATCTCTGACTGGTTGGGCGCGCTGACAAGGTGCTGACTCAGCACGTGCTGACGCGGTAGGACTAGTGGCAGCACCTCACTGGCTGGTACCCCTTCGGTGCTGAAAAGAACAGGGGCCGTTGGATGAGATGGCGATCGAACGGATGAGGTCGTCCCAGACGAGGCTCACCGGCGACGATGAAGAAAATGATGGTGGTGGCCCAGACGATGGTGGTGGGTGGTGCTCCGGTGGTTCTCTCCGACGGTGGACTGGACGAAGAGATGTGGGGCGATACGTCAGGATCCCTGGTGTCCACGGTGTGGCGGCTTGCTTCCCCTAGAGATGGTGGCGGGTGGCTGAAGAGATTCGGCCGATGGCGATCTCCGGCGACGATGTCTGGGCACTGTGGTGCTCCTACGGAGGAAATAAGAGGATGAGAGGAAGCCTTGCAGAGAGTGGAAGGAGATAGGGGTAAAGGGAGGCGCGGGAGCGGTGTAGAACCTCAAGCCCGAGCTCGATCTGAAGCGGCGACGACGGCGAGATCGGGAGCTCAACGATGGGGTGCTAGGGTTTCCAAAATCGCAAAAAAACGGCACGAGGTGGAGGAGGAGGGGTTTTTATCAGGGAGGGTGGGGTTAGGATGCAGGGGAGGCTCGGGATCGAGCCGAATCAGCAAAGATTGCGGCGGCGGTTGTCTCCGAGTCGGGCTCCTCCATGACGGGGATGACAAGGGGGCCCCACTCGTTAGTAAGGAAAAAAGGAAGGGGGAGAGAGGGGTGTGGGTTGCTGCGAGTTCCCGGTTGGGCCGCTGATGCTGCTGCTAGTGCTAGGTGGGCTGTTGCTTTCCGCGTGCGCGGGTGGGTAGGCACGGGCCGACCTAGTTGGTCGGTCCGGTAGGGTTTGTTTTAGTTTTTTTTGTTTTTTTCTATTTCTTTTGTATAATTTGATTTAGAACTCCAAATAAGTTCAAACCAGTGTCAAAAATTTTCTAAAATTCAAAATATCAATATGGACTACTAGGGATACATAATCCTGTCCAAAACAAATTTTCAAACATAGGTTTTATTTAGAAACCCTAATAGATGCATAAAGGATTTTCAAATACGGTTTTTCACAAATGGTTTTAAATTTGGAAATTTTGCAAGATGCCATGATGCAATGCATATGAATCCTATGAATATTTCCCATTTTAAAATCTGAGATGTTAAAGACTAACCCCCTTAAGATGAATCTCGTCCTCAAGATTCGAGATGGCTAGCAAATAGGTTCTAGTGGTGTTCTCGCGGATTGTATTTTCTGGCATCCATTTGGCTTCTCTTCCATGGGTACATTTATAAAGCTAACCCCCTTAAGATGTCTGAACTTGGCATCTCCAAACATCTAAGACTTAATTGTGGCATCTTGTACTAGCTATCAATTTCTTCTCCAATGAGTTCACTTTAACAGATCCTCTAAGTAACTCCATATGTGACTAATATCATCCATGGATGTCTTGATATGAATGAATGCGGTGCACTAGTATTGAAGAGGTATGAGTGCATTGTATAAATTAACTAGAAGCTTACCAGTCACAGGGCACGGTTTATTGAGTCCTCTCTTCATGTTCATGTGGTTCACAGTTGCCTTCTCAGTTGAGTTTGTCTTGGTTCCATCTTCTGGACAACTGTAGGCGTAGTGTCCCAACTTCCTGCACTTGTAGCATTCCACATTACTGAGATCTTTATTTCCATTATGTTGATGGCTATTGCCTCCAGAATTGTGGCCATTTCCTCCTACGTGGAGCTGATGTCCATTGCTACCTTTGTTGTGGCCATTACCGTTGAGGCCATTACCTCTGTTGTTGTGGTCATCGGAATTGTCATTGCCATCATGGAAGGTACGTTTATGATATGATCCTGAGTTGTGATTGCCATTGTGCTTCCTCTTGCGTCGTTCCACTTGCTTGTGCTTCCCTTCAAGAATTCTAGCCTTGTCCATCAGATCTTGGAAAGTGGGGCAGTAAACCACTAACAGTTGCACCGAGAGCACATCACTGAGACCATCCAGAAATCTCTCCCTCCTCTTGGAGTCAGTGTCAACGTCTTCAGGTGCATAGCGTGACAGATTATTAAACTCCTCTATGTATTTTGCCACTATACAGTTAGTTTGGCGCAAGTTGCGAAACTCCTTCCTCTTAAGACTCAGAACCCCTGAAGAAACATGGTTGGTCTTAACTCCATCTTCAAACATGGCCCAAGTAAAAATGTCCAGCGGGTGGGTGATTTGGAAAGTATCCCACCAAGAAGCAGCTGGTCCCTCCAGTAGGTGAGCAGCAAATCTCACCTTCTCAGTATCAGTGCATCCAACAGTCACTAAGTCTTTGTTCACCGATCGCAACCAGTCAAGAGCAATTATAGGTTCAGATGAAGTGGAGAACTTAGCTGGCCTAAGTTTCAGAAACCTGGTGAGAGCATCCTCCTGGGGCTGGTTGTTCCCGTTATTGTTGTTGTTCTGGGCAGCCATGAATTGAGTCATCACCTGTGCTAGATGTGTCTGGGCTGCTATCAGCTGCTACATCTCAGTGGGTTGACGGCGAGGGGGCATCTGTTTGAGACAGCATAAATAAGTTTTAGATACAAGGGACTAGAGAAAGTAGTACTACCCATAACTATATGAAGCAATCAGTAACACAAACAAGCAAACCATAATAAGCAATCAACACACAAGAAACCACTTGCATAACAACATTACAGGGGTCTAAACTTAGCAGTATATAGCCACAAAATAGTTTCAATAGGCTGGGGACAATACTAGAGCAAAACAAGGCAACATATAAGAAATACACAAAATCTGTCAAAATGGTACAGCAGGTTTCACGAATTTTTCTGACCGACTTAAATACGTCAGGAATTTTAGCCAATTTTTTTGCATGTAGTATAGTAATTTTCGAACCAAACCCCATTTGTTCAGATTTTTACCAGTTACCAAAAAAACATGAACAATCATACAGTACAGCAGGTTTAGCAGAAAACTGCAGCAGCAATATCACGAATTTCAATCAATTCACACCAATAAACTAATCTAAAAACCTCACAAAAATTTCAGAAACTTTGGAGTTCAAAACTAAATGATCCTAACAATGCATCACACAAAATAACTCAATACAAACAAGCAAGCAACCTATATTGTCATACCACATAAGTTGGTAAGATCAATATGCTAACACGATAGCGATGATCTCCTAAAGAGATAAATATGTCGGACCAAAACTAACAAAACTTAGTGAGACGTTCATTCATGTCATTCTATTTATTATTTTACTTGTAGGAAAACTCTCATACATGTATCAAAGAAGTGGACAACTACAAAATTTAAACAAGATGAGGTTCTAGAAAAGATAGATAAGGAATATATGAACTCTAATAAGTAGAAAATATGATAGTTATCCTAATAGAGGTCTCCTATTTCAAATCCAGTTCTAAGGTCACGAACCTACAGTCAACGCAATGATCTGATACCATCTGAAGCGACCCAACCTGTTAAGAATTGGATCCTGTGTTTACAGTGCTAGTCCCTTGGATCGATTAGCTAGCACACACAGTTTCGATGAATAAAAGAGTATCAATGCGTCACATTATTACAATGATTGATCCAAGAATATAAATATTACAAAGTTGCTTAGCTCACATCTAGCTCAAATAACATAGTTCAACAAATAAACAATAGATAAAGGCTCCATCACGCCACAGGAATCTCGCAGAGTGGAGATTCGCAACCTAAACGAGAACCTTACTTGTCGTTGAAATAACCTGCAACATAAAAAGTTGCAACCACGAATGGTCAATACATTTGAATTGTATTGGCAAGATGTAACTGTTATGTGGACACAATTGGCAACCTATCATATACATGCACACTTTGGCTAGTGGAGTTTAGGCTATTTGCATAAAGCAGCATTTTCTCCTACCTTTTTAAATAAAGTTTTAGTTCTTCAAAATAACTAAGAACAACTCGAGTCTATGAATTTTACAAGTTCTGCAAATATTTTGACTATTTTCTTAAAAGCAGATTACACAGTAGACGGGCTTGCCGGCGAGCTCGATCGCCAGGCCGACAGGCCGATTCAAAGCGTCCGACGTGGTAGGACAAGTGGCAGCACCTCACTGGCTGGTACCCCTTCGGTGCTAAAAAGAATAGGGGCCGTTGGATGAGATGGCGATCGAACGGATGAGGTCGTCCCAGATGAGGCTCACCGGCGACGATGAAGAAAATTATGGTGGCGGCCCAGACGGTGGTGGTGGGTGGTGCTCCGGTGGTTCTCTCCGATGGTGGACTGGACGAAGAGATGCGGGGCGATACGTCGGGATCCCTGGTGTCCACGACGTGGCGGTTTGCTTCCCCTAGAGACGGTGGCGGGCGGATGAAGAGATTCAGTCGATGGCGATCTCCGGCGATGATGCCTGGGCGCTTTGGTGCTCCTACGAAGGAAATTAGAGGATGAGAGGAAGCATTGCAGAGAGTGGAAGGAGATAGGGGAAAAGGGAGGCGCGGGAGCGGTGCAGAACCTCAAGACCGAGCTCGATCTGAAGCGGCGAGATCGGGAGCTCAACAATGGGGTGCTAGGGTTTCCAAAATCGCAAAAAAACGGCACGAGGTGGAGGAGGAGGGGTTTTTATCGGGGAGGGTGGGGTTAGGATGCAGGGGAGGCTCGGGATCGAGCCGAATCAGCGAAGATTGCGGCGGCGGTTGTCTCCGAGTCGGGCTCCTCCTTGACGGGGATGACAAGGGGGACCCACTCGTCAGTAGGAAAAAAAGGAAGGGGGAGAGAGGGGTGTGGGCTGCTGTGGGTTCCCATTTGGGCCGCTGATGCTGCTGCTAGCGCTAGGTGGGCTGCTGCTTGCCACGCGCGCGGGTGGGTAGGCATGGGCCGGCCTAGTTGGTCGGTCCGGTAGGGTTTGTTTTTTGTTTTTTTCTATTTCTTTTGTATAATTTGATTTAGAACTCCAAATAAGTTCAAACCAGTGTCAAAAAATTTCTAAAATTCAAAATATCAAGATGGACTACTAGGGATACATAATCCTGTCCAAAACAAATTTTCAAACATAGGTTTTATTTAGAAACCCTAATAGATGCATAAATGATTTTCAAATAGGGTTTTCACAAATGGTTTTAAATTTGGAAATTTTGCAAGATGCCATGATGCAATGCATATGAATCCTATGAATCTTTCCCATTTTAAAATCTGGGATGTTACACAATCCCTTTGTCTCATGATATATTACATGTCCGAGATCCAATCATCAGTATCTCCATACCTAGTTTGATCTCGTTACCGACATCTACTCTTTTCTCGTTCCCGTGATATAAAATTCTAGTGATCAAATCACTTGCTTGCAAGCTAACTAATGTGATCTCACCGAGAGGGCCCAGAGTATATCTCTCCGTCATCGGGATGGAAAAATTCCACTCTTGATCCATGAGCCTCAACATAACACCTTCGTAGCACTGAACTCATCTTTATAATCACCCTGTTACGGTGTGATGTTTGATGTTATCAAGAACTCTTCCGGTGTTAGTGATTAACATGATCTCATGGTCTAAGGACTAAGATTACTTCGTATGATGTTATAGCAATATAAACACAATGACCTTGATCGTAATGCTATACTTCGGATGAATGTTCATCACACCATTGCAACAATGCTGTGACCTTGTTATTAACAACATCCAATGCCCATGATCAGGAAACCTTTGATCATCTTGTTAATCAACGAGCTAGATTATAAGAGAGGAATAACTAGGAACCTCCTTTTGTTTATTAAACACACATGTATTAACGTTTTCGTATTAATACAATTATAGCATGTAAAATAAACATTTATCATAAACAAGGAATACGATAAACCACTTTATTATTGCCTCTCGGGCATATTCCCTTCACTTATGTTGAGAAAACTCCATTTCCAACTAAGGTAAAGGAACATTCTATGATAATTAGTGCGATTGACAAAAGTACAAAGATAGTTGTAGAGCCTGATGAACAAATAAATATTGAACCTATGGTAGCCATTGTGAAGATGCTTCTACCATGTCACTAAGAATGTAGAAAATGGGCACATTATCTTTTGTGAAGATGCTTCTAATATTGTCTCTCATCCTAGTCAAACTAGGAAAGCTAGTGTCCCTATGCTTTCTGTTAGAATTGGTGATCATTGCTATTATGGTTTGTGTAATATTGGTGCTAGTTCTAGTGCTATTCCTTATGAGCTTTACAAATAAATTATGCATGAAATTGGTCCTTATGATCTTGAGGACATATATGTGGTTATTTACCTTGATAATAAGGAAACCATTTGTCCCATTGGTATTGTAAGATATGTGGAGGTTCTTTGTAGTAAGATTAAATATCCTACGGATTTCCTAGTACTTGGTTCAAAAGCTAGTAAAACCTGTCCTATCATTTTTGGTATACCTTTTCTGAACACTTGTGGAGCTATTATAGATTGCAGGAAGGAGAAAATTTTGACCAAGTTTGATGGACAGTCTTATGAGTTTAACTTTTCCAAGTTTGTTAAAACTCCTTTTGAAAATGATTTGCCTATTGAGAATGCTAGAGTTGAGCAACTTGCTTCTATTGATCCTATTTATGACCTTAAACCTCTTTTTGATAATTTTAAGTATGCTTAATCTGTTGTTAAGAATGTTTCTTGTGAAAGTTATATTGTCAACTTTGTTCAAAATGCTACTGAAAGTTATTATGAGAGAGGGAAACACGGTTTTATGCATCTCAATAATATTAAGTTTCCCCGCTTTATGTTGAAAGCTTTGAAGCTGCATTTGTTTTGTCTTCCTATGCTAGCGTCCTTTTGTTTCAATAATTTGTTTTCACATGAGACTCCCTTGCATAGGAAGTGGGTTAGACTCAAATGTGTTGGATATTTGCTTATTGATGCTCTCTTTCATTTCAAATCCATATCTCCTATATGAGCATCATTGAAATTATCATGTCCATCTTAATGGCTATAAAGAAAGATCTTTTGGGAGACAACCCATTTTAGTTTGCTCTCAGTTTGTTTTGTTTCTTTGAGTCTTGGAAGTTATTACCTCTGTAATAACCTCTCCTTATCCTTTTTGTTTGGTTTTTGTGTCAAGATCAACCTCTTTTGAGAAGTAGGTGAGTTGTGAGAAGTTGCTGTCGTGGGACAAATTTTTGTGCTGCATTGTAAAAATTCGTGAGAGGTACCAATACATCGGATGGAGCTGTAATTTTCTGTGCTTGTGGTCCCAGTTGTTAACTAACTTTCATTAGTCCAACACTTTTTCATTTGGGTAACGGAAGATTTTCGAAAAAATCAATCTTTACTTGCTGGTCTGTTTTGACAGGTTTCTGCCGTTATTTGCATTTGCCTCTAAAATCAATTTCCTTTTAAATTATTTTTGGGCTTTTGAAAGGAGTTGTTTCAGTGGTCTTTGTTTTGATGGTTTTCAGTTGAAATTTGCACCCAAGGGTTTGTTGTTTTTGTATACACTAATGTTGCTAATGAAGATTGTGTGGAGCCTTGTATGAAAGGAACTTTCAAGTGTTGGAGAGAAGGAATCTGCAGAGTCCGTCTGCGAATAAGTAAAGGTACTAAAAAATAGAGGTTCGTGAAAAACTATTTTCTTTATATTTTTCTGTTTTATTACATATGGAAGGCTACGAGACGAAACAAAGGAGGAAATGGATCTCATGTGGGCCACACCCACCAGTGGCGCGGGCCCCAGCTGGCCGTGCCACCAGGGGGTGTGAGCCCCTGGAGTCCGTCTCCGGCCCGTTTTCATTTTGTACTCTTCCTTATGTTGTAAAACTTCGTAACACCCGGACCCCTGAGGTTCATATATCGTGTTCTCGTCGTGTTTTTGTTTCGATTTGTTTCTATCAGGAAACAATCTCAAGTTTAGAGGCATCATGGTCTCCGCCAATGACAAGGGCAAGAAGCCTGTGGAAGATCTTCAAGACTCCAAGAAGGAGGAGGAAATCTTGGTCGAGGATGAAGAAGAAGTGAAGGAGGATAAGCATCTGGACACCCGCGCTACCGTTGCAAGCATTGAAGTGGTGACAAACCCTATCAAGCTCAGGAGGACAGCACAGATGTCTATAGGAGGGAAACCTCTGCCTCATATCCTCTCTCCACGGTCACTTCCTCCACGCACCAAGAACCCCTTCCATACTCTTATACATGAGCAACAATACCAAAGGGTGTCCAAAGGGAAGTTGCCCTCTATTTGGGATATGCCTCGTTCTAACAATGCAAGGAAAGAACACTCTCAGGAGGAAAAGTAGGGAACGAATTACAAGGACTGGGATTCTCGGCCCGACATGATCATGAACCGTATTAAGCATAACTCGGAGATGATTCGTACTCTAGCCTTTGGGATTGAGGATTTGAGGGAACTGATTGAAAATCTTATCAAGAGGATACCACCACCACCAAAGGAGTAATTCGTCATCAGGTTTTGGCATCCCCTTGGTTTGTTCCAAGCTTGGGGGAGTTCCTCGGTACCACATTATATTTCATCTTTTTACCTTTTTAGTAGACTCATATATTATTTAGAGAAGTTATCTTATACGATGGTTTGCATTGTGGAAATATCCCTCCTTTAGTTGGTTATCTATGTATCCCTTGGTGTGAGTGCCTTTATTGGAATATTAATGAGAAGTTTCATCTTCTGCCTTTTGCACTTCTTATTTTAGTTTGCAATCTCTATTATGTGATGGATCTTGTTGATTAGTACCGGTATCACTTTGGGAGCATCAAGTAAATCTAAATTGGTTTTGGCAAACCAAGCTCTGGTCAGTAGCAACACTTTTTGAGGTTTAAAAGGAAAATAGAAAAGCACTTACACGTATTTTTAATTAAGTTTCTTTCTTTCTTGGTTGGCTCATAAGTTAGTATTCTTTATTTAAGATCTTCTGTGTCTTCGAGGAAGATTGCATGTTTGACTTTATCACTTGTATGTTTGCTTGTTTCCTTCAACTCTTTTGCTTGCTGCCCAGCCTTGCTAGCCAAAAAAACTATTTTGAGAGGGAACACTTTTCATGCATCCATTCCTTTAAACCAAAACATGTGCCATTTGTGTCCACCATATCTACCTATTAGCATTATTGCTATTCCAAGCAAATTCTCAAGCTTCATCTACCTTTCAAATTAAAAATTATTTTGTTATGTGAAAACTAGTTAGTAAAGCTCTCACGAACCATTGTGTCATCGAAGTTGTATATGCTTGCATCTATACGTTGGGGTTAGCAGAACTGTGCTGTCATGGGGAACGCTTTCAACACCTGTAAATATATACCCAGTTGATATCATGCTCTTTTGTTTGCGGACGTCGTCGGTGTGAAATAAAAGGAGAGCTTGTAAGTCCATGGAGTTATGTACATTGTGTTATAGAAACGCCTAGGTCGCTAGCCTAAGCCATGCCTAATCATGGTGGAAACTTGCAGCATCATCATAATGAGCTATCTATGACGCATTCTTCTTATAAAAAAGATATATGAGATTCAGAAAAAGAAAAAAAAGATGAGAAAAGAGGAAAGAGAGAAAAAAGAACCATATTCCCATGGTAAATAAGAAGATTACTGAGGTGCTCATTGTCTGCTTGCCTTATCATTATGATATGGGAAAGCTCCTGTGTCATGTGCAAGGGGTACCCCGTTGGCGGTTCTCTATGATACACATGTACTTACTATGACAAGAACTTACGAGTAACTAAAGCTGAGTAGCATGAGGTGCAGCCCTCGTACTCAAGGGACATGATATTGACAACTTATATTTTGTCAAGCATATACTCCATCTTTGTTCACTTTAACCTTAACCACCTCAAGATTCTTATGATAGGGGCAATGAGAGCTCAAAGCTAGTAAGTACCATAATATTTTGAAAGCTCTTTATGAACTTAAAATCCCTTCTTCCCTCTATGAAGGGCATATCTTTTACATCTAAGTTGAGTCAGTAAACCTATTCCTCTCTATCTCCAGCAAGCATTTGAGTTGTTGTGTTTCAAGCATTCATATGATGATCTATTCAATCATGTTCTTTATCTTCCTTGTTTGCACAATACTGTTATTTAAATGAGTATTACTTTGAAAGCTATCATTGTGAAAAAAACCTTTTATGTTTGAGCAAAAAAGACTCCTGTTATAAACTTCCTTACAAAAAGCTTTGCTCGAAAACCGTTTATCAACTGTTCTTTGACTAAGAACAAAGTTTTTCATCCCCAATTATGATTTGTCTTTATGCATCTTTATTGTGACTCCCTTACTCATTGCAAGTTAAGTTATATAATGGTTAGTTGCTTTCTACTATGAGTCGTGAATTGGTAAGTGTGATGCTTCTTGTTTGTATTCTTTTTATCAACACTCCGTAAACCTGTGGACATGTTTCTTGAGCTCAGTTTTCGCTTGGGGACAAGCGAGGTCTAAGCTTGGAGGGGAGTTGATACGTCCATTTTGCATCACTATTCTATATTATAGTTTGCCTCTATTCATTGACATATTTCATATTAAGAGGTGTTACTTATGTCACTTTCATCTTTTTTTTGCATGTTGGATGATTCTTGGAGGATGGACTGCCGGAGTCAGGATTTTGATAGAAAAAGCGGTGTTTTCATGCAATTTCGCGAAGATCAGAAAAATACCAGAAAAATACAGAAAATTATATTTTCCCGGAAGACGAAGAATGCCAGAAGGGGAGGCAGAGCTGGGCCATAGGGGGCCCACACCCCCAGGCGCGGGCTACCCCTGGCCGCGCCTACACGGGGGTGTGGTCACCCTGGCCCACCTCTGTCTCTTCCCTCTCGCCTATATCTTCTCCATGAAACCCTAAAGTCGGGGGGAGGGGGGACGACCACAGAAATATTCCGCCGGCTCTGCGGGGCAGAAACTACAGAGAGAGAAAGAGCTCTCCGACAGACAGACTTCTGCTGGGGAAATTCCTTCACGGAGAGGGGAGATCGTCGCCATCAACACCGTCATCAAGATAGACTTCATCGGGATCATCATCATCATCCACACCATCTTCTCCACCAGCACCCTCACTACCACCTCGTATCGCTGTAAAAATTGTGTTGAATCTTGCATAGTTCTTAGGGGAACTTTCCCGGTGTTGATTACTATTGTAGTTGATGCTCGTGAGTGGAACCATTGAATTATTGTTTATGTTTAGATTTTTATTCGTCATCATATCACCACTGATCTTGATCCATATGATGTCTCGTGAGTAGTTCATTTAGTTCTTGAGGACATGGGAGAAGTCATGTTGCTAGTAGTGGCATTGTGTTGAGATATTATTCAATGGTTTGATATTTAAGTTGTGGTGCTATTCTTCTAGTGGTGTCATGTGAACGTCGACTACATGATACTTCACCGTTTATAGGCCTAGAGGAATGCATTGTGTATTTGGCTACTAATTGTGGGGTTGCCGGAGTGACAGAAATCTGAACCCCCGTTAGGACACCTTTGCACAAGGGAGTGTAGGATCTTAGAGTTTAAGGTTGTGGTTAGGTTTTTACCTTAATTGATTTATTGTAGTTGCGGATGCTTGCAAGGGGTTTAATAACAAGTATGTATTAGTCCTAGTAAGGTCAGTACATTAGCACGGGTTCACCCACACAATACTTACTCAACCAAAGAAGACTACTCAGCTATATGAAGCGAAAGCACTTGATAGAATTCCCATGTGTCCTCGAGAACGTTTGGTCCTCATAAGTAATATCACCGGCTTGTCCTTTGCTAAGAAAAGGATTGGGCCACTTGCTGCAATTATTTGCTGTCTTTATTTACTTGCACTTTATTTCTTTTCTTAATCAAAAACCCCTAAAAATCCGTTTGCTAGTATTTACAGAGAATTCCTGATCCAGTATCACTAGTCAGCACCTTCTGCTCCTTGTTGGGATCGACACTCCTATTTATAGAAAGTAATACGATACACCCCTATACCTGTGGGTCATCATGAAGTTGGGTCCTTCCCTTTTAGATATTTGGGAATCCCTATTCATTACCGTAAATTAAGAAATGGGGAATGGAAACCGATTAAAGATCGATTCGAGTCAAAATTATCTAGTTGGATAGGTAAGCTTTTATCCTATGGCGATAGGCTAATACTCATTAATTAGGTCTTAACTAGTCTCCCTATGTTCATGTTGTCTTTCCTCGAAATACCCAAAGGGGTGCGGAAAAGGTTAGACTTTTTTCGATCCCGATTCTTCTGGCAAAGTGATGGACATAAGAAGTATAGATTGTCCAAATGGAATATAATTTGCCGACCAAAGGACCAAGGGGGGCTCTGGATTGAGGTATTGGAAATAAAAAACAAATGCCTATTAAGTAAATGGCTTTTTAAAATCTTAACAGGAAAGGGTGTTTGGCATGAACTAATTCACAATAAGTATCTTCTTTCAAACTCTTTATCTCAAGTTAAAGTAAACCCTTCAGATTCTCCTTTTTGGAAAGGAATCATGAAAATAAAATATGAATTCTTTAAAAGAGGTCTCTTTAAGATAGGAGATGGTAAAGATACTCAATTTGGAAGGATGCATGGTTTGGTAGTGAATCGTTATCTAAACAATATCCCACACTGTTCAACGTAAGAAGGTTTCTGTTGCTGATGTTCTCTCTCAAAATCCTTTGAATATAAATTTTAGGAGGACTTTGTCGGGAAACAAGTGGTCTAGATGGCTACATTTGGTCCGGCGGTTAATGAACGTCCAATTATCTGATGAACCTGACACGTTTGTTTGGTAGTTAACAAACCCAGGTCAATTTACTATCAAATCATTCTATTTAGACATTTTTAATGGACACGCACATTTCTTGCGAAAATATATTTGAAAAATGAAAGTACCACTAAAAATTAAGATTTTTATGTGGTTCTTGAACCGCCGGATACTCCTCACTAAGGATAATTTGATTAGAAGAAGTTGGCAAGGTAATTCTAAATATTGTTTTAGTGATAAGGAGGAAACAATTCAACATTTATTTTTTGAGTGCCCGCTTGCTAAAACTGCATGGAGAATAGTTCATATGTCATTTGCGATAGAACTTCCAACCAGTGTATCTGATCTATTTGAAAATTGGCCAATAGGCATTCATGCTAAGGATAAAGTTCAGATTCGAGTGGGGGTTTGCGCTCTATCATGGGCATTATGGAACATGCAAAACGACTATATTTTTAACCATGCAAAGTCTACATCGTTATGCAGGTTATACCGTTGGCTACTCATTTGATCTGTTTTTTGTCCTTCGAACAATCAACGGACAAGCGAGACGCTCTGGATTTTGGGTGCAACCAGCTAGAGAAGGTTGCACGGGATTTATACACCCAGTGTAACTGGCGTTTTGATATTCGTTTATCATACTAATGAAGTGTCATCACATGATATCTCTCATTTTCTTTTGGCTGATCCATGTTTCACCTTTATGTGATCAATGATGTAATGATTTTGTAAGGATATATGGTTCAAATAAAGTAATAAAAAAGTCTGCATATATCGATTGATACAGAGGCCGGGACAAGGCTCCATTTCGAAAAAAACTGCTAAAAAGAAAATTTTGTACGAGATAGAGCAACAAAAGTTTAGATAGCAGAACTTGTACGAGACCTTATATTATCATGAGCTTCATCGGAAAGACACAATTATGCCGTGTAGCCGCTTGGACAACTAAGATGGCCTAAGTTTTGTTCTAAACTAAACAAGCCTAAGATAATACATCTGTCAGAGTTTAACATGTAACTTTAGATGAAAAAATCTCGATAAACTTTCAGCATAGTTGGCCTTTCTTTGGGTGAAGGATGTAGACAGACAAATGCCAGAGAGATACACCGTCTCACGTCTTCTGCCTCCTCATTTTTGGGTCGTTGAAGTCGTTTATCCAAAATTTCTTTAGGAAGAAATTGGTCATTTAGTGAAGAAAGAAAATTTTGCACGTCTCCTGGATGCTTTCCCATCAACACCTCAAGCGCCACAACACCAAAGCTATATACATCACATTTATCTGTAACGACAGATGTGTAGGAAAATTCTGCACTTAATCCAAGATCATAAGAATTAGAAGCGCATTGGTTTAGAGCATTCCAATAACTAAATTTACTAGAGAATACAATATTGTAATGAATAAACATACCGGGTGCTATATAGCCATAAGTACCCGCTAATGCAGTCCAATTTGATGAATCTGGTTTTAACATCCTTGCGACACCAAAATCCGAGACAAATGCTTTGTAATTAGCATCTAGTAAGATGTTTCTGCTTGTGATGTCTCGATGAACTATGGGTGGGTGAACATCATTATGGAGGTAACTGAGGGCTTGAGCCACATCTCTTATTAGAGATATCCTTCTCTGCCAATGAAAATGGATTGCACGCTCGTCATTGCTTAAGATAGAAGCTAGATTTGCTCCCTCTATAAACTGGCATACAAGGAACCGGTAGCGTGGATGAGAACAGTATGCATACAACTTGACAATGCTGCGTTGGCGAATTTTTGTTAACATTTCAATCTCATGTTGGAATTTCCCTTCATCATGCACCTCTTCATCACCTGCATGGAGTTTCTTTACTGCAACCACTTGTCCATCTTGAAGTTCAGCTTTATAAACACTACCATATGATCCATCCCCTATGCAATGCTTCTCATCAAAATTTTCAGTCGCATTGATAATATCATCAAATACCAATCTACCATCAAAGCCGTATTGAGAGAATACATTAATTTTTCTCACAACATCAATACCTCCGGACACTTTCTTCCTCCAAATCCCAAAGGCAATTACACATGTTGCTATTGAAACTATGGTGACAAACGTAGGTACACTGACTATTAGTATGAAACTTTGAAGCTTTCTCCGATGATCCACAGGGGGTAAAATACAAGGATCCATTCCAATAAGGTCTCCGCAAAGACCTTTGTTGTGGAGAAACCATTCAGCTGATACATTGCGGATCCCTTTTGGGGCAGAGCCTTCCAAAAAGTTGTAAGATACATCAAATATTGACAGGCTTTGCATGCTAGCAACCGAAACGGGGATGATGCCACTAAATTGATTGTGTGACAAGTTTACGAACATCAGCATCTCTAGTTTACTTAGTTCCGATGGTATTTGTCCGCTCAAACTGTTCATACTAAGATCAAGCATTCTTTGCAGCGAAGTTAATTGGCCCAAGCTGTGTGGAATACTTCCACTAAGGTTGTTGCTATTAAGTTGCAGCGATTGTAGTTTCGAACAATTTCCTACCTCTTCTGGTATTCTTCCACTCAACATGTTGCTCGAGAAATCAAGAGTCTCAAGATTGCTAAGTTGGCCAATTTGGTTAGGGATCTCACCAGATAGTTTATTGTTTCTTAAATCCATCCAGTATAGGTTGGTTAACCTGCCAATCTCTGGGGGTATATCACTGGTCAACCTATTGAAACCCAATGCAAGATATCTCAGACTTTTTAGCTCCCCAATCTCAGGAGGTATACTACCTTCTATCATGTTGTGTGAAAACTGAATTCTTGTCAAATTGTGACATGAGACCCAATTTGGTGACAATCGTCCTACCAAATTGTTAAAGGATAATTCAATATCAAGGAGGTGTGGATACACCCCAAAACTTTCAGCTATGTCTCCCTCAATTTGATTACCTGTAATTGAGAGGGATACTAGTGAACTGCAATTCCTCAAACCTTTTGGGATAGGACCATCCAGATTGTTTGTGTGAATTATGAGAACCTCTAACATTTTACTTCGGCACATATCTGGCAAGTGTCCACTTAGTTGGTTTACTGCCAGCTCAATGTGAACCAAATTGGTAAGGTTGAAGAGTGATGAAGGCAAAGGGCCAGAGAGCTGATTTTCAAACATTTGCATTTCTTTCATGTTCGCCAATGTTCCAAGTTCAGTAGGCAATTTTCCAGAGAGATTATTTCTATCTATGCTTATCCAACTAAGTGAAGACATGTTCCCAATACTTGCTGGCACCGATCCAACTATGAAATTGAACGAGAGGTCAAGTTCTTCTAGAGTCAGGAGTTTTCCAAACTCAAGAGGGATGGATCCAGTTATGTGGTTATCCCAAAGATAAAAATAGGTTACCGAAGTAAGATTTCCAGCAACACTAGAAGGAATAGAGCCAGTCAAATGGTTACAACTCAAGTCCAAAACAAGCAAGCTTGAGAGCATTCCAAGGGATGTCGGAATTGCGCCATCCAGGTTGTTTTTTCCAAAGTATAGTTTTTGTAGGGTTTGGACTTGTCCTAGGTCTTCAGATATGGGTCCTGACAAATGGTTACCATAAAAGTCAAGATATTCGAGGTTGGTAAGGTTTGCGAGGGTGGAAGGTATTTGTCCAGAAAGGATATTCCAGAAAAAATCCACCTCCCTCATGTTCAGAAGTTGTCCAAGCTGCCATGGGATGTCACCTGAGAGCCTATTAGCACCTAGATTTAGAATAACAAGTCTTGAGAGATTACCCAAGGCAGGAGGGATTTGGCCGGTGAGATTGTTGAAGGAGAGGTCAATTAGTGTGAGTCTCCCAAGGTTGCATATTGATGAAGGTATGTTCCCGCTGAGCTGAGCACTAGACAAGTTCAGTGTAGAAAGCATGGAAAGTGAGAGGATTCCATGAGGGATGGCACCCGAGAGATGATAATTGTCACCGAGGTCGAGGTTGATGAGGTAAGGGAGTGACTGGAATATCAGGTTGTCCAGTCGCCCTACGATGCCGGCACCGCCAAGAAAAATCCCTCTAATGACCATCACCTTGGTTCCTCCACGTGACCAAGTAGCACCACAGGTGATGCCGGTCCAGTTGCACGGGTACATGCCATCATCTCTCCAGGTTCCTAGCTGGCGCTCGGAGGAGTACATGACGGAAGATCTCCAGTGGAGAAGCGCCGCGGCTTGAGACCTCAGCGAAGTGCCTTTAGGTGTAGCGCCCTCAGCTTGCCTCGAGGCGAAAAGAACAAATGGTAGGGCAAACAAGATAGCGAGCCGGTGCAACGGCAGGGAGGGCACCATGGAATCCAGCATGGTCGATCTCATTAGCTCTACAACACGAACTATGACTGCATTCATGGAAAAGAGTTGAGTTCTGAATTAGTTGGGGCAAATTACATCTATTGTTTTTGGACAAGATATTTTTATTATTGCGTTTGTAATAATCTTACTACGTAGAAAAATCATGAGTGTAGTACAATATCGTCGCTAAAGAACAAGCGGTAACTATTATATCTATAATAATATATATGGATGTAGAATTCATAGTATTTTCTCTTTTTTCGTTTCTCCCAAACCGCAGAACCACACGATATTGAAACCTTGCATCCTCACAGGTCAACATAACTTTACTAGAACAATATTCAAATGTGTACTGAATAAATGATGCTCCTGGTGGTTAAAAGAACTACTCTTAGTACATGGCATAAACTCCGTTATTCAAACGTGTACCGAACAAATGATTCTCCTAGTGGTTAAAATAACCGGAAGAAATACATGTCAGTGTAGATATATTATCTTCACAAATCTAAAACATATTATATTTTAAAACGGAGAGAGTATATGGTAAAGGGGATGGAAACAATTGCGTACCTTTTGTAGCTGCCCTGAGAGCAGAACAGCTGCTATATATGCACTTGTGGTTGTTTTTGCTGGGTGGATTGCTGATCGAGGTGTAAGGTGTGTGAGCTGCTTCTTCATGGTCGAGGCGTGAGGTATAAGAAGGCTCACGCGCCTATACACTTTTCATATCCAGCGAAGACCTAGCTTGACTCCCAAATTAAAGCATCGTCGGCGGCACTCAGAGGAGGATTTGTCATTGCTTATCGAGGTAAGGATACATTTTTTGTGTGGAGCCGGGCAGGGCAGAGATCTTCTTCTCCTGCCTAACTCAGCACTCAGAGGATTTGTCATTGGTTGTTCCATAACAGCCCTGTGGGAAAGCGCATGGAAAAGAAGATGCGCGTTGAGAAGTTGGTCCAAAGGTTGCAGCACTTGGCATGGAGCTTGTGTTAGTGGAAGGTTAAAAGAGGAGGCAGACATTTGCAGCTCAGGCTGCTGTGTAATTGTGCGCTCCCTAGTTGTCCCAACTAGTAGTAAGTAAGAATAGTACAGTACTACAACATTTAATTGATTTACAAAAGTTTGGTCATAGCTAGTAAACCGAAGCAATAATTGTTGACTCTGAAAATGGTATTCTTTGGAGCAACCTTTAAATCCACTACTCCCTCCGTCCCAATTTATGTTGCATATAAGGTTTTATCAAAGTTAAACTTTACAATGTTTGACCATGTAGTTTGATAAACCTATATGACACCAAAATAATATTATTAGAATTGGCTTAATGTATACTTTCATATTATATATATTTTGTATCATACATATTTATATTACTTTGTATATTCTTGGTCAAACTTTATATAGTTTGACTTGATGCACGCAAAATTATGCGCAACATAATATGGGATGGAGGGAGTACTATTAAAAGTTGCTTCTTTCTCGGCTTGCTTACTGTACACCGTTTCACTATTATATGAGTGGGATACAGTCTCGGAACATCCCTCTAATTTTCTGTTTCATTGCCGTTGCTTGGACCATGGGTGTGAACTTTGGACAACTAGAGCACCCAATAAGGAACGCAAGAAGCAGGTGCACTCCAAGAGGAAGGTGTGGGAAGCAGATCGCCGTTTGGAAAGGGTTTTTTGAAATTTGTAAAATCATTTCTTTGTTAGAATTTTTATTAGTTGTATGGGCGACTTTTCAATGTAAATTTGTTAATGGATGATTCAAGGAGGTTGTTGACTTGTTGTGTCCTTTGTAGGTGGGCATCTGTTGCAGATCAGCATCCTCATGGAATATGAGTAATTTCCTGCTTAATTACTATGGACATATATGACTATTTAGTAAGTATTACAACAAGGGTATCTAGCTCAGATGGTAGAGCGCTCGCTTATCATGCTAGAGGCACGGTTGATCGATACCCCGCTTCTCCGCATAATTCTCCTTTTTATATTCTTTTTTTTGTACATTACAGATTTCATGAAGGAACGGCTTGATGTTCTTTCTCAATATTCACAGAAACACAATTCTACCAAGGACAACAACCTTAACAAGGTACAACAAATTATCATATCCAAGAAAAGATCAGGCATTTCATCTTACAAGACAAAATCCAGACCATTTACGTCCAAAACACACACAAATCAAATGAAAAATCGGCAGATTAGAGTGGGAGCATCAGAACTGGTCTAGCTCCCAACGACGTGCACGTGCTTGAGTGGATCGCTTCCATTATAAGGACAACCAGGTCTAGCTCCAACTCATATGTGACTTCTCCGATGATAGTTGTCGTTTTTTTTTTCCTTCTCTAAGGCGGTCCATCAACCCAAACTCCATAAATCAACCTACACAGGGAAATGGATATGTCAGCATGACGATTTGGAATACCGAAACAAAACCACCTGAAAAACAAGCGGACAGTGAATGAAATGGTGATAACCTCCATGTTTCCATAATGGGTCTGTAATATATGAATCTTGGGGTGTTATCTTGCTTAACTATTGAGAACTTTGTAATGCACAGCTCATGGAGGGCAAACTCTTCTGATCAGTAACTAAATAATGAAATGGTTCTAACATTCCGAAAGGTGCCATCTAATGCTTGGCATTTGAGTATCATGCTCCGGGAATGACTCCTTCGGCTTATCATCGATTACTGAAATGATGAGAAGATGCAGCAAATTAAGCTATCTAAACGAATATGTGCAATAGCTAAGCACATAATAAAATATTTCAAAGCACTTGAGATCATACCAACTACTTTAATGTTTGCTCCATACTTCTTTGCTAGAGATGTGTTTGTGGTTGCAGCCTGGTACATCTCAAGTGTATACAGAGCAAGTAAAAAAGAAAGCACCGGCGGCTGTTGATACAAGACAAATCAGCCGGGGACTTGGAAGGGTAAGGAAGCAGTGCGCGCACGACATCCCTACTTTGGTGGTGCACCATGGGTCGCTGATCCTTACATGTACTATGGTGGCATGGCTTATCCTGGATGTTGCGGTTACCCGATGCCCGCCGCGGCACTTCGGCGCCATGTGCGCCATGCTGTCACAACCACAGCCGTGGCCTGACGGCAGCGTCTCCTATGGCCACAACGGCAGGAAGAGGATGGATAACGAAGAC
Organism: Avena longiglumis; assembly: GCA_030063025.1. Lineage (NCBI taxonomy): Eukaryota > Viridiplantae > Streptophyta > Magnoliopsida > Poales > Poaceae > Avena > Avena longiglumis. Next base: position 20,008,175 of record CP125975.1, read on the forward strand.
AGGAGACACGAGGAGCGTGGTCTCAAGAGAAGGTGGGGGTTGCAGGTCGTCGTTTGACAAGAAGAATTCTAGAGTTGAAATAGAGGAACAGAGGATTTGTCTCCGATTTCTTCAATTGTATGAACAATTTTATGACATAATATATATCATCATTGAAGGGAGTAAATGATCACCAGACTTTTCGTTATGGCAATCAAATTAGTTACTTTTGAGCTTGTTAGATATATCAATGCAGCTTACACTTTAGGTTTCAGTTTTTCAGTCTGACAGTGAACGTGTGCATGTACACGATCTGCCGTAGCTAGTTTCAGTTAGTTTCCTGTTGCCTAGGTTGATTCACTCGCCGCATACGATGCTCATGAGGATGGACGTGATGCAGATAGTGCAGCAAGGTTTTAGGAGAGTTAGTGGACATGAGTGATGGTGGGATGACAGAAAAGTTGCAAGTCAGTTGTAAACTGAGAATAAATAGAAAAGGGAAAAACAGAAAAGTTGCAGGTGTTGAGAGCAGCATAAAAAAACTCGTGTCTCACTTGTTCATCCACCAAAATTGTTCTACTCCATTGATCCTTGCAGGCGTCAATTGGTATCAGAGCCTTAGGACAGAACAATGGTGAACACTCCACCTGCTGCCTAGCGCACCGGCAACACTTCACTTGCTGCCCAGCGCACCGGTAACACTCCACCACCCGCGCGCGGTTCAGTTACCCCTCCTCCGGCTGCACAGTGACGGCGCTCTCAGAGCCGGGGACTGAGCAGGTCACGGCATGGAGGAGGAGAGATCGTGGTGCAGCGGGAGGTGGTACGTGAGATGAGCAATGGCGGCGGCGGCGCATGCCTCGTCTTCCCCATGCTGAAGCGGGGGGAGTACACCAACTGGGCGATTGTGATGGAGGTGAATATGCAGGCCGCGTTACTCTAGGACGCGATCGAGGACGACGGCGTCTCCCGGCGTGAGGACAAGCAGGCGCTCGCAGCGCTGCTCCGCTCCACGCCGCCGGAGATGCACCTGATGCTAATCGGGGGGAAGGGAAGCGCCAAGCCTGCATGCGAGGCGATCAGGCTGCAGCACCAGGGCAACGACCGCGTGCGTGACACGCGCGTGTGGCAGCTCAGGACGGAGTTCGAGACGATCGTCTTCAAGGACGGGGAGTGCATCGACGAGTTTGGCCTGAGGATAACCACCCTCGTGGCCACGCTCCGCTCCCTCGGCGACAGCTGCGACGGCGAGAAGGTTGTTTGTAAGTTCCTCTCTGTTGTTCCTGGTCGATTTGTGCAGATTGCGTTCTCCATGGAGACCATGATGAACCCGGCCGAGCTCACCGTGGAGGAGGTCGTAGGCCACCTGCGAGCAGTGGAAGAGCGCCTAAACACCGATCAGGGATCCTCTGGCTCAGGTGGTCAACTGCTGCTGACAGAGAAGCAGTGGGAGGAGAGGAGGAGGCAGACACGCGACAGCGACAGTGGCAGCTGTGCTGGCGCACAGGCCAAACCCAAGGCCCCGCCTCCAAACACAGCTGACGGCGAGGTCGATCGCGACCGGTGCCTTTACTGTAAGAAGAAGGGCCACTGGGCCCGCGAGTGTCCCAAGAAGCAGCGTGACGAAGCCGCTACGGCGGCGCACCTGACGCAGGCTGAAGAGCGCGGCGACTACGACCCTTCCCTGCACATGGCCACGGTCGTCAAGCTCTCGATCAGCGCCTCGTCTGCCGCCACAACCGACGCGACGCCCATAGCGGCGCTTCTCATAGGGGAGCATGTGTTCCTCAACGAGGAGCGTGCCCCCGTCGTGCTCAGTCGTTCACCGTGCAACACCGACGAGGCCTGGTACCTCGATATCGGGGCCTCGAACCACATGACCAGCGACGACATGGTCTTCGCGGAGTTGGACAAGAGCGTCTTCGGCAAGGTGTGCTTCGGCGATGGCTCGGTCATCAATATCTGCGAACACGGAGTTGTCCTATTCGCCATCGACGGTGAGTGGCATCGCGAACCGTCTGGCGTCTACTGGATCCCGAATCTCAAGTCAAACATCGTGAGCATCGGGCAGCTGGACGAGCTTGGCTTCCCCAGCGACGTAGAGCACGGCTTCATGAGCGTCCACGACCAAGACAAGGTCCTCATTGACAAGGTGTCACGCACGACGAAACCAGTTGTACGCCGCACATATTCAGGTTGTGCAGCCGGTGTGTCTGTCAGTGCACGGCAACCACGAGGCATGGCGCTGGCATCAGCACTTCGCACACCAGGGCTTCGACGGGCTGCAGAAGCTGTCCAGGTAGGGCCCGGTGCATGGCCTGCCACCCATCGACCATGTCGAGCAGCTCTGTGAGGCCTGCATCGCCGGGAAGCACCGCCGGGCACCATTCCCTGTGATAGCCAAGTTCCATGCTTCAAAGCCGCTTGAGCTGGTGCACGGCGATCTCTGCGGCCCAATCTCACCGGCAACGCCCGGCGGCAAGCGCTACTTCCTGCTGCTAGTCGATGACTACAGCAAGTTCATGTGGTTGGTGTTGCTCAGGACAAAGGACGAGGCAGCGACAGCAATTCGTCATTTCAAGGCTCAGGCAGAGGCAGAATCACAGCAGCCCCTGCGTGTTCTCCGCACGGATCGTGGCGGAGAGTTTACTGCAACAAATTTTGTAGAGTGGTGTGCAGATCGTGGTGTCAAGCGCCACCTCACCGCCCCTATTCTCCGCAGCAGAACAGGGTGGTCGAGAGGCGAAACCAAACCATCATTGGCGCCACTAGTTGCATGCTCAAGGGCATGAACGTACCTGCTAAATTCTGGGGCGAGGCGGCATCAGTGACAGTTTTCACCCTGAACCGATCCCTGACAAGGAGCTTGGAGGGGAAGACGTCGTACGAAGGATGGAATGGCATCAAGCCCAATGTCCACTTCCTTCGAGTCTTTGGCTGCAGGGCGTACGCCAAGGAAACGTGCCCAGGCCTGAAGAAACTTGAGGACCGCAGCAAGCCCATGATGATGATTGGGTATGAGGAGGGGAGCAAGGCCTACCGCCTCTATGATCCAGCAAAGAGGCGGCTCGTCGTCTCCAGGGACGTCATCTTCGACGAAGGGGCAAGCTGGAACTGGGGGAGCTCAACGGCGGTGCCACTCTCACTGTCGAGAGTTGGACCCTGTCACAGCCTCCACCAGCAACAGCGGAGAAGAAGGAGTCAGCGCCAGAGATGGGCTCTCCGGACAAGGCCACGTCTCCTCCAGCATGGGCCGATTCTGCACCAAGTGGGCCAGCCCACAACCCTGTCTCCAGACCAGCCTTTCCACTTCGTCTCGCCTCCACCAGAAGTTGAGGAAGATAGCTTCGATGCGGGCGTTCACCCGCTTGATCCCCTCCTCCGCTACCGCCCAGTACTGGATTGATCGATCCCGAAGCGGAGAATCCAGGCAGAGCTGAGCGCCTCCTACTCACGCCCACTGGTGATCCCTCAACGCCCGCTAAAGCAGAAGGAGACGAGGCATGGAGAAAGGCGATGCTCGACGAGTTGGCCTCTGATACGCCCAATTTGCATCACCTTTATATATCATAATTTACCTCTATTCATTGATATTTGTCTTATTATGAGGTATTACTTATGGCTTTTCATCTGTTTATGCATGTTCGATGATTCTTGGAGGATGGACTGCCGGAGTCTGGATTCTGATGGAAAAGAAGGCGTTTCGGTGCAATTTCGCGAAGATCAGAAAAATACCAGAAAAATATGGGAAAATATTATTTTTCTAGAAGAATGAGGAAGCCAGAAGGAGGAGCGAAGAGGGACCGCAGGTGGCCCACATCCCCTAGGCGCGGGCCCACCCTAGGTCGCGCCTAGGGCAGGTGTGGCCCATCTGCCCGGCTCCCGACTCCACCCCTTCGCCTATATCTTCCCTACGGAACCCTAAGGCCAGGAGAACGACCACAGATAGATTTCCGCCGCCTCTAGGGGGCGGAAAACACCGAGAGAGAAAGATCTCCCTGGCAGAAAGATTTCTATCGGGGGAATTCCTTCCCGGAGAGGGGAGACTATCGCCGTCAACACAATCATCAAGCTAGGCTTCATCGGGATCATCGTCATCATCCACACCATCATCTCCACCAGCACCATTATCACCACTCTGTCCCGCTATAAGAATTGTGTTGGATATTGCTTTAGTTCTTAGGGGAAACTTTCCCGGTGTTGATTACTATTGTAGTTGATTCTTGTGAGTGGAACCATTGGATTATTGTTTATGTTCAGATTGTTATCCATTACCATATCATCTTTGATATTGATCCATATGATGTCTTGTGAGTAGTTCGTTTAGTTCTTGAGGACATGGGAGAAGTCATGTTTTTATTAGTGGATTTGTGTTGAGTTATTATTCAATGGTTTAGTATTTAAGTTATGGTTCTATTCTTCTAGTGGTGTCATGTGAACGGCGACTACATGATACTTCACCATTTATGGGCCTAGGGGAGTGCATTGTGTATTTGGCTACTAATTGTGGGGTTGCTGACGTGATAGAAACCTGAACCCCCGTTAGGACACCTTTGCACAAGAGAGTGTAACATCTCAGAGTTTAAGGCTGTGGTTAGATTTATATCTTAATTACTTTCCTATAGTTACGGATGTTTGCAGGGGGTTTAATCACAAGTATGTATTAGTCCAAGTAAGGTCGGTATGTTAGCACAGGTTCACCCACACAACACTTACAACACCAGAGAAGAGTACTCAGGCATATGAAGCGAAAGCACTTGACAGAATTCCCATGTGTTCTCGAGAACATTTGGTCCTGATAAGTATTTCCACCGGCTTGTCCTTTGCTAAGAAAGGATTGGGCCACTTGTTGTGTTTGTTCTTTGTTACTTGCACTTTGTTTTGTTGTCTTATGAGAAAACCACTAAAAATCCGTTTGCTAAGTTTCACAGGGATTTCCTGCTCCATACCACTGTTCAGCACCTTCTGCTCCTCGTTGTGATCAACACTCCTAGTTATCGAAAGTACTACGATACACCCCCTATACTTGTGGGTCATCAAGACTATTTTCTGGCGCCGTTGCCGGGGAGTGAAGCGCTATTGAAGAGTGGAACTGGTAAGGGAAACTTCTACTGTGAGTATTGCTTTTGTTACTGCTTGTTACTTTGTTTCCAATATGGATAACCCACTTGGTTTTCTATCTGGGAAAAGTACTACCACTGCTAGGGTAGTAGATGAACCACCACCTTTTGAGATAGATCATTTTAAGATACCTACAAGTATTGTTAATCGTGTTATGGATAATTATTATTTTGGGGATGGAACTGTCCATCCTGGTGATCACTTGCTTTTTATCCATGAATTATGCGGGTTGTTTAAGTGTGCAGGTATCACAACTGAACAGGTGAAGAAGAAGTTACTCTCCATATCCTTGAAAGGGAGAGCTGAAGAATGATATAAGCTGCTGAAGAATGGACAATCCATGGAATGGAAGGAGATGGCATCTCTCTTTTACTCTAAATTTTATCCTCCCAATGAGATTCATAAGGATAGAAATCTTATATATAACTTTTGTTCTCTTGATGGAGAAAGTACAGCTCAAGCTTGGGGGAGATTTGTAACACCCTCAGAATCTACCCTATGCAAGTTTCAGCGATTCCCGCCAAACTCGCATAGAAACGATTCAAAGGTGCCCACCAGGCACTTTCTTGCGGGTGGAAAACGAAGTAATAACATTACACAACAGTCCTCGATGGGACCCACAGAACATATATATATATACAACAGCGACTCAATGAGTCAAGAATACAGATATAATATTCAAAGATCCAAATCACCTTGAAAATGATAGAGCGTCCGACTACGGACAAGATGCAAATGGGGCTAAGAGCCCTGAAGAATAACCAATGGCGTCCATAACCCTGCCCAGGCCAAGACGGAAGGGTAACCCTGCTAACGACGTCGATCTCAAAACCTGCTAAAACAAAAGGGGTGCCGACAAAGGGCAAAGGAAAAGAGAGAGCGGTCAGTACTGAGGCCAGTACACGGCGAGGCTAGAATTCGGCGGTCCTCGCCTACATAGGTATGGTGGACTGGAGCAGCAGCGGCAGCATGCACTAAACAACCTATAGAGACTCGGTACAACTGGCGGCTATCAGATAGGGATGAGAAAGACCTATTCGGAACCAACCTGATACTAACACCAAACAAACCCGTCCTGATATTTCCCCCTCGAGACCAAACGAGGAAGTCAACCGAGAAACGCACACAGTTGGAAGTTTTATTTATTCAGTTATCGTTGCAGCAATTACTAGTCAGGTATGGATAGTCATCCTGATAAGATAAGCAGTGGGCAGTTTTAGTTAACCATTCCGTTGTAGTTGCAACACTTACTAGTCAAATATACGATTAGCATGAGATATCCCAAAACCCAGCAGTTGTTAGTACTTTTATTTAGCCATTCCGTTATAGTTGCAATACTTACTAGTCAGATACAATGGTCGCAAGCGACAACCCAAGCAAGCAATTGTTGGCAGTTTTATTTAGCCATTCCATTATAGTGAAGCTGATTACTAGTCATTATAAAGTCAAATTTATAGCACTACTTTAGTTATAGTTGTCTATGCTCGAGATACTGTGCTCCATTCCCGCGGACACGGCTTTCAGAAAGTTTTACCCTGCAGGGGTGCACAAATAGCAACACACACTCGATCAACCTCGGAAAAACCAAATCAAAACCCAACGAGGCCTTCACGACAAAGCAATCATAGGATTCAGAAATATTTCAGGGGGCCACCCGCAACGAAGTTAGCTGACTTCGAGAAGGACTCAAGGTTTGTGGGGCCGGCTGTAAACGAGTGGGAACCCAAAACTGGGCTTGTCGATACCGCGAAAACGGGTCACGATCCTAAACAGTACAGGTGCTCCTCGCACAATCGTAAATAAAGCAGTAAAGCATGGCATAAGTACACGATAGTAAATAAAACCTCAAACTAGTTTGTGGCCCCAAGAAATAAGAATGAATCAAGCTCTGGCTCAGGGGGGTCCCATAATCCTCCCGGATGTGGATAGCGTGAATATTCAAGGAACAGGTATCAAGTACTCGGGGTCCTACGGGACACAAGTGGACGGTTAACAACCAAATAACATCTATTGCCCACCTGTGCCTCTGCTTACCTACTTCAATTTTAGTTGTTAAACAGTAATTAAAGTTATGATCAACTCCAACAATAAACATGCGGCAAATACTCCAACAACTGTGGTACTTGGCGACACGCAACAACACTTGAGCGAGCGACTACGACGCGCAAGTCCATCTATCTACCAAACAACAGGTAATAGGTTGTGTCCAAGGCAATATAAGGCTGCACGGGATATCACGGTACGAAAACTAGAGCATCGCGACACAGATAGCAATAGATCAACAGGAGAGAATAAATACTGTAAAAGTAAGATAGGTAGAAAGGGGGGGAGGTGCTCGCCTGAAAACATTGTTGAAGGTTCATCCAAAGGTCGGGGCGAAGCTCACATCAACTCAACGGCCTTATCCGCGAAGAACCAAAACACTAGAATAAACACCGGATGCAATATTTAATACTACGGCAAAAGATCGGGCATGATGCATGTATGATGTATGACATGGCAAAGGTGCGATGCAATTGGGCAATATTAAGCGGAACCGGGGGTCCCGACAATTAAATATATGGTTCAAGTTGTTTAGATACCCCACAATTTAGATGTTGTTTTAACATGGCAAAAGATAGCACCGGTTCGCTACACAAATTTAAATGAGGCCAATATAAGACTAGATTTGCCCGCATATGGGCCCCATATTTAATTTAGGTGAATCGGCATAAGGCCCCCAAACCACAGACAAGGATGCATGCATGAACAATTTTATATGCAACAAGTTTTATATTACATTTATAAAAATAGGGCTCGAGAAAGGGGTCACACATTAGGGCTCGGCGATCTTGGGGTTCGGGGTCCGGTCTCAGGGTTCAGGTTCGACGGAATCGGTCTCGGATAACGGAGTAGATATTGGCATTCCGGGAAGAAGGACTTGGTCTGGCGTCGGGGCGCATCGGATTCACCCTGGTCGGTGTCGATCTTGTCTTCGCGAAGACCTTGTCGGGTCCGCGCCATCGAGTCGGTCTCGGCATCCGGGGTGAAGTGCTTGTCGTTCCGTTTAGGCGATCTTGGCGGTCTTCGGATCCGGGTCTTGGCGTGGCCTTGGATCACCGGGATCGGGCTTCGGGGTATCGGTCTCGCCGGGATCGGTCTTCGGGGTTCAACTCTGGGGACGTTCTTGCGGTCCGTGATCGGGTGAGTCTCCGTGTGGGCGTTCTTGGCGACCGGGTCTCCGAATCGTATCCGTATCGACGGTCTTGTGCTTCCATCTTGGTTTGCCGGTGTCGAATTTGGGCATGCAGAGCCGAACTTGGTGGCCACACGATCACGACACCAGAGCGAAGGTCTTGAAAGAAAACACATCGGCAGAGAAGATCTCGAGGTTTGATTGTTCGTGACAGAACCACCCGGTGCTTCAGTACAGACCAGGCAGCAGCTTGCGTCGGGTTCCATCTTCACAATCGCACCTTAACCACAATAACAACAGGAGCAGAACACCAGGGCACCCTGCAAGGCAGACATGAGGTGTCCCGTGCAGGGCCGCACGCCACAGCACAGGGAGGCTCCGACGACGGTGTCTGAGGACGAAGTGGTGGCGAGCTCGGGAGGCGCGGCGGCCGCCGTGGCGTGGCGCTACTCATGGGAGGTCGTGGCGGCGGCTGGTGCCGACGCGGCCGGGGAGGGCGACACCAGGGAACGGCGGTGGAGGGTCTGACGGCGGGGAAACGAGGAGCTTGGGGAGGCGGGCCTGCGCGTGGAGGAAGGAGGGCTCGCCGGCCGAGCTCGACAGCGGGTGGCGGCGGCGAGGAGGCGGCCGGGCGACGGGCAGGTGACAAAGACGAAGGGGGAGAGGGGCTTCAGAGGGCGGCGAGCGGGGCCTCACGGGCCAGAGGAGGCGGTGCGGGGAGGATGAGGGGCGGCTCGGCGCCTGGGAGGAGCCCGTCGGGGGTAGGTAAGCGGCGGCGAGCAGAGGGAGTCACGCGGAGGAAGGAAGAGAGTGGGGGAGACGGGGACAGGTGGGGTCGGGTGGGCCACGCGGGGTCGGTCGGGCAGGTGGGACCCGCGGGGTAGGAGGGGAGTGGGGGGCTCGGTCTGGCGCGTACGTTGGGTGTGTGTGCGTGTGTTTGCTGTGTGTGTGTGTCCAGGAGAGAGAGGGAAGGGAGTGGATTAGGGATTGGTGAGGTGGCAGGTGGGTAGGGAATTGGGGGTCCAGGAGGTGAGGTGGACTAGGGAGGTGAGGTGGAGGGCTGGGAGTGGCTGGGTAGGTTAGGACTAGGTAGAAAAGGGATTAGGCAGGCAGGTTTTTGTACTGGGGGTGGCCGACTGGGTCGGATCGGCCCGGTTCGGCTGCCCCCTAAAAATAATTCAATATTTTATTATTTACAAACGGGACTTTTTGCAAACCGTTGACCGAAAAAACAAATTAATCCGGAGACCCGGTTTTGTGTTTGAACAAAGACGGGGCGTGTAGAAAACAAAATAGGTTTTTCCGCAAATAGTTTTATGCAAGCAAATGCAAGATGATGACGATGCTCAAATGCAAGGTGGCATGATGACATGAGCATGCAGTCATTATGATGCAATGCACAAAAACAACGCGATTTTCTAGTAGTGGTTTTGCGGGATGCCACAAGATTGAAGTTACTAATGCTTAAATGTCCTATTCATGAACTCCCTAACAATATTATTCTCAATAAATTTTATGCTAGGCTTTCTCTTCATGATAAAGATTTACTAGATGCTTCTTGTGCTGAATCATTCACATGTATGAAGGAAGAAGCTAAATGGGATCTCCTAGACCGTATTCAAGAGAACACTGAAGCTTGGGAGAACGACAAAGGAAGAAAGTCAAGTATAAACTATGATTATGAATGCATTAAATCTTTTATGGGAACTGATGAATTTCGTGATATTAGAAATGAGTTTGGTCTTGATTCCCAAAGTATTGCCAACTGTTTTAAGGCCTTTGCCTCTTACATTCAAATTCCCAAGAAGAAGTGGAATAAGTACCATGCTCCTTATAAAGATGTTGTTAGTCATGTTCATGTTAGAAGTACTCTCCTTATAAAGATGTTGTTAGTCATGTTCTTGTTATAAGTACTCAAGTTTGTATTACTAATCATATTGTGCCTGAACCTCATGTTGAGAAATTACCTTTCCCAGCTAAGGTAAAGGAGTATTCTATGATTATTAGTGCAAATAACAAAGGTACAAAGGAAACTGTGGAGCCTGATAAGCAATTGAATGTTGAACCTGTGGTAGCTATTGTGAAAGACCCTGTCACTAGAAATATAGAGGATGAGCACATTGTATTTTGTGAAGATGCTTCTAATATTATCTCTCATCCTAGTAAGGCTAGAAAATCTAGAGTTCCTGTGCTTTCTGTTAAAATTGGTGATCATTGCTACTATGGTTTATGTGATATTGGTGCTAGTTCTAGTGCTATTCCTTATGAGCTTTACAGGGAAATTATGCATGAGATTGGTCCTTGTGAGCTTGAGGAAATTGATGTGGTTATTAACCTTGATAATAAGGAGACCATTTGCCCCATTGGTATTGTAAGAGATGTGGAGGTTCTCTGTGGTAAGATTAAGTATCCTGCTGATTTTCTAGTGCTTAATTCAGCAGCTAGCAAAACTTGTCCTATCATTTTTGGTAGACCTTTCTTTAACACTTGTGGAGCCATTATAGATTGTAGGAAGGAAAAAGTTTTACTAAATTTGATGGATATTCTTATGAGTTTAACTTTTCCAAATTTGCTAAAGCTCCTTGTGAAAATAGTTTGCCTAATAAAGATTTCAGGATGGAACAACTTGCTTCTATTAATCCAGTTTATGACCTTGGACCTCTTTTTGGTGACTGTAAGTATGCTTAATATGAAGATAAAGTTGTTGCCAGTGACAGTTATATTGTCAACTTTATTCAAAGTGCTACTGAAAGTTATTTTAAGAGAGGGAAACTTGGTTTTATGCATCCCAATAATGTTAAGTTTCCCCGTTTTATGTTGAAAGCTTTGAAGTTGCATCTATTTTGTCTTCCTATGCTAGTGGATTTTTGTTTCAACAATTCGTTTTCTCATGATACCCCCATGCATAGGAAGTGGGTTAGACTCAAATGTGTTGGTTATTTTCTTCTTGATGCTCTCTTTCACTTCAAATATTTATCTCCTTTGTGAGCATCTTTGGAAGTATCAACCTAACTTAAAGGCATTAAAGAAAAGTACTTGTTGGGAGATAACCCAAGAGATTTTTCAAGTCTTGGAAGTTATTACCTCAGTAATAACCGCTACTTATCCTTTTTATTTTGGTTTTTGTGTCAAGTTCAACTACTTTTGTGAAGTAGAGGAGTTGTGAAAAGTGGCTGTCCTGGGACAGATTTTTTGTGTTGCATTGTAAAAATCCGTGAGGAATCTCAGTACTTCGAATGGAGCTGCATTTTTCTGTGCTTGTTCTCCAAGTTGTTACCCAACTTTCATCAGTTCCATACTTTTTAATTTGAGCAACAGAAGGTTTTCGAAAAAATCAATCTTTACCTGCTAGTGTGTTTTGACAGATTTCTTCCATCATTTGCATTTGCCTCTTACAAAAGCTTTTTTTTGATGGGTTTTCAGTTGAAGTGTGTACCCAAAGGTTTATTGTTTTTGCTTACACTAATTTTGTCATGGAGTTTGTGCAAGGGTTTTGTATGAAGGAAATTTTCAAGAGAAGGAGAAAAGGAATCTGGAAAGTTCGTCTTTGAATAGGTAAAAGTGATGAAAACAGAAGGTTCGTGAAAATCCAATATATTTATATTTTTGATGTTTTTAATACATAAGGAAGACTACGAGACAAAACAGAGGAGGAACCAGAGTTCGCGGTGGACAAACCCACCCCAATCGTGGGCCCAGCCTGGTCGCACCTGGAGGGGGTGTGCCACCCTCGAACTCCGTCTCTGCCTCGTTTCCGTGTCAGTACCTTCCTTATGCCTTGAAACTTCATAATATATAACCCCTCCCAGGATCCCCCGAGGTTCGTGCATCGTGTTCTCGTCGTGTTTTCGTTTCAATCTATTTCTGTCAGGAAATCTTCTGAAGTTTATAGCACCATCGTCTCCGCCAACGACAAAGGCAAGAAGCCCAAGGAAGACAAACCTCAAGTCCCCAGGGAGGAGGAGATTTCGGTAGGGTAGGAAGGTGACATGGAGGAGGACAAGCAACCAGACACTCGCGCTACCGTCACAAGCATTTGAGTGGTGGCAACCCCTATCAAGCTTAAGAGTACAGCAAAGATGTCTACAGGAGGGAAATCTCGACGTCATACCCTCTCTCCACTGTCACCTCCTCCAAGTACCAAGAAACCCTTCCACGCTCTTATACATGAGCATCAATTCCAATATGTGCCCAAAGGGAACTTTCCCTCGATGTGGGATATGCCTCGTTCTAACCGTGCAGGGGAGGAACACACTAAGAAGGAAGAGTGGGGAAAGAATAATAAGGACTGGAACTCTCAGTCCGATATGATCATGAACCGCATTGAGCAAAACTTGGAGTTGATTCGTACTCTAACCTTTGAGATTGAGGAGTTAAGGAAGCTGATTGAAGAGCTTATTAAGAGAACACCACCACCACCGAAGGAGTAATTCACCATCAGGTTTGGCATCCCCTTGGCTTGTTCCAAGCTTGGGGGAGTGCCGCGGTATCACCACCATTATCTTTTATATTTTACCTTTTTAGTGGATTCATATCTTTGGTAGAGAGGTTATCTTATAGTTTGGTATGCATGTGGAAGTATCTCTCCTTTATTTGATTATCTATGTATCCCTTGGTGTGAGTGCCTTTATTGAATATTAATGAGAAGTATCATCTTTTACTTTTTGCACTTCTTATTTTAGTTTGCAATCTCTATTATATGATGGATCTTGTTGATCAGTATTGGCATCACTTTGGGACCATCAAGTGGATCTAAATTGGTTTTGGCAAACCGAGTTCTAGTCAGTAGCAATACTTTTTGAGGTTTGAAAGAAAAAAGAGAAAAAGCTTACAGGTATTTTGTATCATTTGTTTTCTTTCTTGTTGGCTCATAAGCTTAGTATTTTTTTATTTAAGATATTTTGTGTCTTTAAGGAAGATTGCACGTTTGGCTTTATTACTTGTATGTTTGCTTGTTTCTTTCAACTCCCTTGCTTGCTACCCAGCCTTGCTAGCCAAAAACCTGTTTTGAGAAGGCATACTTCTCATGTTTCCTAATCCCTTTGAACAAAAACCTATGCCATTTGTGTCCACCATAGCTACCTAGTAGCTTTTGATATTCCAAGAAAATTCTCAAGCTTCATCTATCTTTCGAATTTAAAAGTATTTTGTTATGTGAAAACTAGTTAGTAAAGCTCTCAAGAACTTGATGGCACACCTTATTTTCCTTGCCCCTAATATACTTGAACCATTGTGCCATCGAAGTTGTATGTGCTTGCATCTATACGTTGGAATTAGCAGAACCGTGCTGTCACGGGGAATGTTTCCAACATTGCACTTGTACTCAGTACACAGTTGATATCATACTCTTTTGTCTATGGATGTCAACGGTGTGAAATAAAGAGGGAACTTGTAAGTCCATGGAGTATGTATTTTGTGTTAGAGAAACGCCTGGGCCGCTAGCCTAAGTTATGTCTAATCATGGTGGAAACTTGCAGCATCAACATAGTGAATTATCTATGAAGCATCCTCAATAAAAAGCTATGCACATAGTAAATAAAAAGATCGCTGAGATGCTCATTGTCTGTTTGCCTTATCATTTTGGTTATGGAAAAGCTCCTGTACCATGTGCAAGGGGTACCCCGTTGGCGGTTCTCTATGATATGCATGTACTTACAATGACAAGAACTTACCTGTGACCAAAGTTGAGTAGCATGAGGAGTGGCCCTCATATTCAAGGGACATGAGATTGCCAACTTATATTTCGTCAAGCATATAATCCATATTTGTGCACTTTAACCTTAATCATCTCAAGATGCCTATGATAGGGGCAATGAGGGCTCAAAGCTAGTAAGTACCATAATATTTTGGAAGCTCTTTATGACATGTAATCCCTGCTTCCCTCTATAAAGGGACCTTTCTCCCACTTCCAAGTTGAGTCAGTAAACCTACTTCCTCTCTATCTCCAACAAGAATTTGAGTTGTTGTGTTTCAAGCATTCATATGGTGATTTATTCAATCATGTTATTTATCTTCCTTGTTTGCACAAAACTCTTATCTATTGAGTATTACTATGAAATCCTTCACTTGTGAAAGACCTTTTTAAGCAAAGAGTGCTCCAGTTATAAAACTTCTACAAAAAGCTTTTTGTGAAACTGTTTGCCAGATGTTCTCTGACCAAGAACAAGTTTGCCAATTCCAATTATGATTTATCTTTATGCATCTCTATTGTGACTGCTGTAATTGGTTGCAAGCTAAGTTATATAATGGTGAGTTGCTTTCTTCTATGAGTTGTGCAATGGTAAGTGTGATGCTTCTTATTCGTATTCTTTTATCGACACTTCACTCCATAAACCTGTGGACATGTTTACTGAGCTCAGTTTTTTCTTGGGGACAAGCGAAGGTCTAAGCTTGGGGGAGTTGATACGCCTAATTTGCATCACCTTTATATATCATAATTTACCTCTATCCATTGATATTTGTCTTATTATGAGGTATTTGAAAGGATAGAGATGTCGCCTAGAGGGGGGTGAATAGGCAATTTCAAAACTATTACGGTTTTGGCTTGATAGAATGCGGAATTAAACTAACATTTATTTTACAAGCACAAAACCTAAATACACTAGGCTCAACTAAGTGCACCAACAATAAATTAAGCTAAGAAAGATAGCACAAGATAAATATACCACAAGTGATAAGCAAGATATAAGTACTTCAAGCTCGATGGCTATCACAAGGAAAGTAAGCTCGGATATAGAGATAACCGAGGCACGCGGAGACGAAGATGTAATCCCGTGTTCACCACCTTTGGGAAGGGGGATACATCACGTTGGAGAGGTGTGAGGTTCCACGAAGGATTCCTCACGCGCCACAAAGGCTCACCTTCTTCTCCGAGTCTATCCCACGAAGGAATAGGCCATTTCCTTATGGCTAGCTTTTCCTCCACGCCGGAGATGGCAAGCTCCACAACCACTTCACAAGCTCCACGAAGGAGAATCCCGGGTCTCTTCACAATCTTCCACGAAGAGAACACCGCGGTACCAACCTCCAAGACAACTAGGAGTTCACCCTCCAAGAGTAACAAGCTCACGGTCTCTCACTCGAACAAATCGTAATGGAAAGCTCAACACTTATGCAAGCATGCAAAGCAAGACCACCAAGGGTGCTCAAATCCTTCACTTCAAATGCCACCAAAGCAACAAGTGCTAGGGAGGAATTAGAGAGGAAGAACAATGGTGGAAGTCAACCAATGACTCCAAGATCTAGATCCAATGGGTTCCCCTCACTTAGAGGAGGAATTGATTGGTGGGGATTGTAGATCTAGATCTCCTCTTCCAAAGCCCTTAAAAAGATGCAAGAATCATAGGAGGGAAGGGGGAGGAAGAAAGCTCAAGAGGTTCAACAATGGAGGTCAATTTCGTGGTCAAGAAGAACCTAAAACGTTGGGGAAGAATCCCCTTTTATAGTGGAAAGAAAATATGGCCGTTGGAAGAAATCCGTGCGAACTCGGTTGAAAGTTCGGTTGGACCGGCTCCAGAACCGGACAGTCCGGTTCCTGGACCGGAAAACCGAACTTAAAACTGGAATTAGGTTCACTACACAGTCTCGGATAGACTCGGTATAGAAAAACCGAAAATCCCGGTTTTAGATCCGGTTTTCCGGTCCTGACACCGGACCACTCGGTTGAAAGATGCAAAGTATGCAAAGGATTGAGCTCCCTATGATGATGTTATCAAGTTACGCAACCGAAAGCCCCTCTTGATAGTGCGGCTATCTATCCTATAACCCGGTCTCCCAACAACCACCCTGAGACCGGTAAAAGGAAAACCTAGAAAGGCCATACCTTTGCCTTGCGCAAACCGCTTGATCTTGATGACAACGCTTCAAGCTCCACCCAAGCCGGAATGCAACACTTGATCATTGTTGCTTCGTGAAGACTCCTAATTTACTCCCCATACACCACTATGGGATATCTTCATTAATACATGTCTTCACATGTCCATTATCACCAATATGGACGGCAAGCTTCAAGCAAATGATCTTCTCGAGATGCTTATCTTGAACTTGCCCTTCTCAACCTTGATGATGATCACCACTTGATGTCATCCTCTCATGGGCTATATAATATCTTCATTTTTGAAGCATGCCCATGGAAAGATACCTGTCCATATAGAAAACGCAAAGGAAAATATATAATGGATTAGTTCATGATGCATAATTGACAAGGCTTACCATACCACAATACCATGTGGTACATTCTTTATGCTTCATGTGTTGACCAACTTGAAATCACTCTTCACTCTTTGTATTGGTCAACCAAGTATCTTCTCGTGCTCCATCTTAATATCTTGAGGTACATAAGGAACTCTTCATTTGATTACATTCTCTAAATCTTAGTCAACCATAGCTCAACTAATGAGGCTATCATGACACCGACTTAGAGCCATATCTTGAATTCTTCTATTGAGATCACACTCTCAAGATCTTGATCATATCATA
The DNA here is from genome assembly GCA_030063025.1 of Avena longiglumis. Taxonomy (NCBI): domain Eukaryota; kingdom Viridiplantae; phylum Streptophyta; class Magnoliopsida; order Poales; family Poaceae; genus Avena; species Avena longiglumis. Next base: position 20,024,928 of record CP125975.1, read on the forward strand.
TTATTCTCTTCAACTCGATGATTTCGATGCCAATACTCAAGGTATATCTTTATATTCATGGCATCCATACTTGAATCCAACACATGGACTACAAGCATGACCTATGGAATATACCTTCATATAAAATTCATTGAAAACATTAGTCCATAGGGATTGTCATTAATCACCAAAACCACACATAGGTGCAATTACCCTTTCAATCTCCCCCATTTTGGTAATGGATGACAATCACAACAAGAGGGTTTATATAATGAATATTAGAAACAAGTACACAACTTATCTGAGAATAAGTTGTATACAAGAGGTTGTATTTGATATGGTTAAGTAACACAAAGATACTAGCCCATATCAAAACTGATTCTAATCACATAAACTACAACTAATGCATAAGATGTGAGTAGAACCAACATATATAGAGCAAACTCCCCCACAATATATGCACGTGTGATGATCTTGAATTTCATTGCATACATTGTTAAGCATAACCTTTGGGAGAGTTTCCACTATAAGTACAACCATGCAAAACATACTAAAGATGAAATGCATGAAAGGCAAACACTTAAGAACAAACCAATCTTAAGTAGAAAACCATTTCCATTAAAACCCTCTAAACTTCTCCCCCATTGACAACAAGTGCCAAAATGGATAACAAGGTTAGAATGACAATATAGTATGAGTTCCTACACAAGGTGTGCATTACTCGTAATATGAGTGAAATCACATGCACATACCCAATGACGAACACTTGGAGGAAATCAAAATATATTGAGGATCAAGGATTTCTAAAAGGATAACAAGGTGAAGAAACTTCAACGGATGAATCAAGCAATCAAAAGATTCAAATAATCAAATGGACAAATAGTGCTCTAAGTGAAATAAGGAAGCTCCCCAAGGTTCGTGCATAAATTAGTTGTTTCATTTGAATACAATATGCACAAACATGGAATCCTCACTCCCTCTATATTATTTAGAACACAACCAAGATACAAGGATTAGATATAAACCAATACACTTGTCAAGACAAGCTTAAGTCCAAAAGAAACCAAATATGAGATATGAGTGTGTGAATATGCAATAAAAGTAAACCAAGCACTCATAAATCAAGACCTTACCAAAACCATTAAAAATCAAGAGGATAAGAGTGATGGTCGGAAAAGAGTGAGTATATCAAGGCGAGAGATTAACACTCTAGTGTATATAAGTTTCTAAGGGAAAAAACATGAGAATAATCCACAAAGAAACATCCACACATAAGAGGTTAATAAAAAGAATACATGATATCCAAGCGGAAGTCATAAGATATACCAAAAAGGATATTTTGCTTAAGTGCATATATAGCCCATGGCTCTATTTTATCTTATGGTATATCAATGAACTTCACCAAAGAAAAACAAAAAATCTCAAAACCATCACAACTAACACTAAGGGAACTAATGCTAGTTGGGATACTTTGAGAAAGGCAACAAGTATCAAAAGGAATGATTCGATGCAATTTAAACAATATTGCACATGAGAGTACCTTGAGGAGTTGATATGCAATAAATTGCTAGAAGGCATATTTGGAATTGGTGAATCATGAAAATGATTTTATATACTCCCCATTATATGCATCATCTCAAATTACTCACATAAGAAATAAGGATACAAAGTATTTCAAAGATAATTGCAAGAATCGAACATTGACAAACAAATAAATTCATGCCAAGATGCAACCTACAAGAGATTGGATGGAAGAATAGTATGCATGAATAAGATACTTGTTACCGATATAGCAATGGTATGATGTAGTAGATAAGAATTTTTAGATCATCCTAGCTTGGCTCCAATTAACATGTGGTGACAACACTTTCCTTATAGAAGAGACAAGCATCCATTGCATCTTCAATGTACCTAAAACAACATTCAAGTACATCTTGGTCCCCAAACTTATTGGGTCCAAAGTGGTTAGAATAACCACAACACATAGGATACACTCCATAAAAATATGTGCATATTCATAGATGAAATATGAATTTCATGCATATCTTAGCCGTTTAAGGATTTGATGGAGTATACCCTATATATTGGATCAAAGAAAGCAAAACATGATATAATATATACATTTAGTAAACATGCATGTGCGATACTTTCAAGATCCAATGAAGATATACTTTGGACAAATCACCAAAAATATTCAAGAAGGCATACAAGGTGTGAAAAAACACATTTGTTGTCCAAACTATATCAAAGAATCAAATCAACACAAGATTTGTTCAATGGGATGTTCCATTAACCACTCTAAAAGAGCCAAATAAGATATCATCAATATGCATTAGAGGCTCAAAATAAAACACACGAGTAAATGATGTGCCAAACACCTAGACATACTTGAATACACAAAATAATCAAGCATTAGGCACACCAAATACAAACACATACTTGGTACAAAACCAAAACATGTAAAAGGGGCAAGTAACTTACAATATAAATGAGTTAAGTACAAGTTACCGCGAAGAGGCACATTGGATAAGATAGGGAAATAATAATACTTAGAACTTGGCTTGATCAAATATAAAATATGAAGATCCCTTAATTCTTCATGAGTTAGCCAAGTCTCCAGTGCCCTCCATAAACACCTATTGATCAAGTTTGAGCTAGTTGGTACCCAACCAAGTTGGGTCTAAGAGTTTAGTCACAATAGGCTTGGCAACCAAAATGGTTCTTTTCTTGACACCACTTTGAGTTCCAGCAAACTTGGCAAACACATTGCCATCCTTATCCTTCCTAAGATAATAATCATCAACAATGATAGGGTTTGATAAGGTACCGTTTGAACATGAAGAGACAAAGTGCCCCTTCACACGACATATGTAGCAACAAGTGCTCCCCTTTCTCTTCTTCATTGATTTCTTGGCTTGGGGAGCATTATCTTCATTTTTCTTTGGAAGTGGCCTAATTTCAACTTGGGCTTAAACATGAACTTGTGGCCGCTTCCCTTGTTGCTTCTCACTAAAGTGCTTTTTCTTCAATGGACAAGATCTTACATGATGTCCTTCAACCTTGCACTTGAAGCAAATAATCTTGGCCGAATTCTTGACTTGGTGTTGGCCCTTCTTCTTGTTTATATTGGACTTGTTCTTGTTATTGGAGTTGAATCCAAGTCCACTTTTATCATTAGGGGATTTTTGCACACTCAAGATATTATCGAGTGTGGATTTCCCTTCATGACTGTTTTCCAAGTCATTCCTCAAGGAAGTGACTTGAGCCTTGAGCTCTTTGATTTCCTCTACATGGTTAGTATAAATACAAGTACTAGAGGAAGTAGAAGCTTCATTGTTAGAGCAACAAGGCAAAGCAATTAATCCAACACAAGGTTTATCAATAGTATGGCTAGATGAATTACTAGGACTAGCACATGGCAAAATAGCATTTTGAGTAGAAGTTGTGCTAATGTCCAAAAGAGGCTCACAAGATGTTACCTTAGTAATACTTGCCTCACGAGCTAACTTTATCCCATCATAAGAGATTAGAAGATCATTATGAGAGCCCGAGAGCTTTTCGTGACTTTCTTCCAATTTCCTATACTTGCTAGTTAGCAACTCAAGTTGAGCCCTTAGCTCAACATTCTCCTTTAGGATAGATGCTTCACAAGAAGTAGAGTTATTAGCACAAGCATCGTTAATGGAATTTTCCTTTTCAAGCTTATAAGATTCAATTTTTTGTGTGAGGAGACAATTAGTGTGCTTCTCCTCGGCAAGCTCTTGCTTAAGGAGATTGAATCTCCGACTCACATCATCAAGTTGTAAATCCAACTCCTCTATGGTTCCCGTTTGTTTAGTTATGGTGTCCATAACGTGTTTGAGACAAGTAACATCCTTATTATTACCACGAAGAGAGGTACACAAAAAAGTCAAATCAAGCAAGAGATCACTAGTATCCTCATCAATGTCATAATCACTATCATCATTATCATTGCTATTATCTTTACAAGATATATTGGGATCCAAAGTAGGAGATACCTTTGATCCTCTTGCCATAAGGCACATGTGAGCATGGGAGAATGATGATGAGGATATTCTTGAATCTTCATTCATGATCATGTCTTGCTTCATAGAATGTTTGATTTCCTCTACATTGTTAGATAAACAACTAGAGGAAATAGAAGCATTTTGTTCATGGTAACAAGGCAAATCAAGCGTATCATCTACACTAGTACTCAAATAATTTCTAGATGATATACAAGGACTAGCAACACAAGGGGATATAGCATTATTGTTTCAAGAAGTGCTTAAGTCCAAAGAAGAAACATTGCAATGGGATAGAGATGAAGGATCATCATTAGCGAGCACAATATCAACATTGCAATTCCCAACACCACTCACCATATCTTTACCTTGTGTCTTGCCACACATTGGTGAAGTGGGTGAAGATGAGAACTCATCGCGCCGGAGGTGGAAGCAACTTGGAGCTCTTCATGATGTGAAGGACAAGAGATCTCCTCAGAGAAACCACCGACAATATTAGAAATGGAACCACCAAATATTTCTTTAAGCTTGGTCCACTTCTCATGAGACGACTTGCGCTTTACAATCGTCAATAACAAATTAACTGTGGGGCTCAAAGAGAAAATAAGCTCATTATATACTTGAGCTTAGAGATGTAAATTTTTCTCATCCTCTAAAGATAGATTTTGAGGATCCATAGGAGGATAAAAACCTACATCTAGAAATTGCTCAATATTTGGACACAAGGTCCGAAGATTACAAAGCAAGCAATTTCTCCACAAAGCATAATTTGTGCCATCAAAGATAATTGTGTCATTGTGCACTATACTACTAGCCGACATCTTTACACTCTAGGCGGTGAAGCCTAAACAAGGAGAGACCTTGCTCTGATACCAATTGAAAGGATAGAGATGTCGCCTGGAGGGGGGGGGGGTGAATAGGCAATTTCAAAACTATTACGGTTTTGGATTGATAGAATGCGGAATTAAACTAATGTTTATTTTACAAGCACAAAACCTAAATACACTAGGATCAACTAAGTACACCAACAACAAATTAAGCTAAGAAAGATAGCACAAGATAAATATACCACAAGTGATAAGCAAGATATAAGTACTTCAAGCTCGATGGCTATCACAAGGAAAGTAAGCTCGGATTTAGAGATAACCGAGGCACGCGGAGACGAAGATGTATTCCCGTGTTCACCACCTTTGGGAAGGGGGCTACGTCACGTTGGAGTGGTGTGAGGTTCCACGAAGGATTCCTCACGCGCCACAAAGGCTCACCTTCTTCTCCGAGTCTATCCCACGAAGGAATAGGCCCTTTCCTTATGGCTAGCTTTTCCTCCACGCCGGAGATGGCAAGCTCCACAACCACTTCACAAGCTCCACGAAGGAGAATCCCGGGTCTCTTCACAACTTCCACGAAGAGAACACCGCGGTACCAACCGCCAAGCCAACTAGGAGGTCACCCTCCAAGAGTAACAAGCTCACGGTCTCTCACTCGAACAAATCGTAATGGAAAGCTCAACACTTATGCAAGCATGCAAAGCAAGACCACCAAGGGTGCTCAAATCCTTCACTCTCAAATCCCACCAAAGCAACAAGTGCTAGGGAGGAATTAGAGAGGAAGAACAATTGTGGAAGTCAACCAATGACTCCAAGATCTAGATCCAATGGGTTCCCCTCACTTAGAGGAGGAATTTATTGGTGGGGATTGTAGATCTAGATCTCCTCTTCCAAAGCCCTCAAAAAGATGCAAGAATCATAGGAGGGAAGGGGGAGGAAGAAAGCTCAAGAGGTTCAACAATGGAGGTCAATTTCGTGGTTAAGAAGAACCTAAAACGTTGGGGGAAAACCCCCTTTTATAGTGGAAAGCAAATATGACCGTTGGAAGAAATCTGTGCGAACTCGGTTGAAAGTTCGGTTGGACCGGCTCCAGAACCGGACGGTCCGGTTCCTGGACCGGAAAACTGAACTTAAAACCGGAATTAGGGTCAGTACACAGTCTTGGATAGACTCGATATAGAAAAACCGAAAATCCCGGTTTTAGATCCGGTTTTCCGGTCCTGACACCGGAATACCCGGTCTGGGAGCCGGTTGAACCGAATCCACAACCGGGATGAACCAGGCTTCACGAAAAACGCAATAACTTTTGCATCCGGACTCCGATTTCGATGATCTTGGGCTTGTTTTGACGAGGACAACAAGCTTTACAAGATTGTGCAGAGAAACATCATAGCCCAAAAAAGGAGGATAGAACCAAATGAAGAAAGGTAAGAAGCCTCCCTAAATAAGAACTGATAAAACCTTCAAACTCGAAAACGCCATAGAAGATGCATACGAATTCCGTTTTCGATGAACTTGGGCTTGTTGAAGAGCTAGCAACAAGCTCAAGAACCTCACATGGAGAAACACCAAGAAGTAACAAAATAGGAAGATGCAAAGTATGCAAAGGATTGAGCTCCCTATGACGATGTTATCAAGTTACATAACCGAAATCCCCTCTTGATAGTGCGGCTATCTATCCTATAACCCGGTCTCCCAACAACCACCCTAAGACCGGTAAAAGGAAAACCTAGAAAGGCCATACCTTTGCCTTGCGCAAAATTCTTGATCTTGATGACAACGCTTCAAGCTCCACCCAAGACGGAATGCAACACTTTATCATTGTTGCTTCGTGAAGACTCCTAATTTGCTCCCCATACACCACTATGGGATAGCTTCATTAAGACATGTCTTCACATGTCCATTATCACCAATATGGACGGCAAGCTTCAAGCAAATGATCTTCTCGAGATGCTTATCTTGAACTTGCCCTTCTCAACCTTGATGATGATCAGCACTTGATGTCATCCTCTCATGGGCTATATAATATCTTCATTTTTGAAGCATGCCCATGGAAAGATACCTGTCCATATAGAAAACGCAAAGGCAAATATATAATGGATTAGTTCATGATGCATAATTGACAAGGCTTACCATACCACAATACCATGTGGTACATTCTTTATGCTTCATGTGTTGACCAACTTGAAATCACTCTTCACTCTTTGTATTGGTCAACCAAGTATCTTCTCGTGCTCCATCTTAATATCTTGAGGTACATAAGGAACTCTTCATTTGATTACATTCTCTAAATCTTAGTCAACCATAGCTCAACTAATGAGGCTATAATGACACCGACTTAGAGCCATATCCTGAATTCTTCTATTGAGATCACACTCTCAAGATCTTGATCATATCATATTCTTCTCTTCAACTCGATGATTTTGATGCCAATACTCAAGGTATATCTTTATATTCATGGCATCCATACTTGAATCCAACACATGGACTACAAGCATGACCTATGGAATATACATTCATATAAAACTCATTGAAAACATTAGTCCATAGGGATTGTCATTAATCACCAAAACCACACATAGGGGCAATTACCCTTTCAGTATTACTTATGGATTTTCATCTGTTTATGCATGTTGGATGATTCTTAGAGGATGGACTGCCAGAGTCTGGATTCTGATGGAAAAGAAGGCGTTTCGGTGCAATTTCGCGAAGATCATAAAAATACCATAAAAATATGGGAAAATATTATTTTTCCAGAAGAATGAGGAAGCCAGAAGGAGGAGCGAAGAGGGCATGAGGCCCACCCCTAGGTGCGGGCCCTGCAGCCTCCTAGGTAGGTGTGGCCCCCCTGCCCGGCTCCCGACTCCGCCCTTTCGCCTATATCTTCCCTACGGAACCCTAAGGCCAGGAGAGCGACCACATATAGATTTCCGCCGCCTCTGGGGGCGGAAAACACCAAGAGAGAAAGATCTCTCCTGCAGATAGATTTCTGCCGGGGGAATTCCTTCCCGGAGAGGGGAGACCATCGCCATCAACACCATCGTTAATCTAGGCTTCATCGGGACCATCATCATCATCCACACCATCATCTCCACCAGCACCATCATCACCACTCCGTCCCGCTGTAACAATTGTGTTGGATATTGCTTTAGTTCTTAGGGGAAACTTTCCCGGTGTTGATTACTATTGTAGTTGATTGATGTTTATGCACTTATATTCTTGTAGACAGTTGTTGGGCCTCCAAGTGCAGAGGTTTGTAGAACAGCAGCAAGTTTTCCTTAAGTGGATTACCCAAGGTTTATCGAACTCAGGGAGGAAGTGGTCAAAGGTATTCCCTCTCAAGCAACCCTGCAATCAAGATATAAGAAGTCTCTTGTGTCCCCAACACACCCAATACACATGTCAGGTGTATAGGTGCACTAGTTTGGCGAAGAGATAGTAAAATACAAGTGGTAACGGTGCCAGAAAATAGCTTCTGGCTTGTTGACGTGGGGTAACGGTGCCAGAAAAGAGCTGATGGCGTGGAGGAAAGGTAAAATCCCAAAACCTCCCCGACAAACAGAACAAAGATGCAAGCAAGCAAACATGCAACAAATCTAGTAGCAAACGGTGTTTCAATGCTTAGAAACAAGGCCTAGGGATCATACTTTCACTAGTGAACACTCTCTCATATAAATATACTCTCTTCATGATACTACTCTTAACTACTCTCCGGTTGGACACTTTAATCCATGGTAGGGCTATAACAGCACACCTCAAATTCCGCCTTCTCCAATCTAGATAACCCCACACTGTCATCTTGAGCGCTAGATGGTTCCAACAAACACCACAATTTCATAGAGACATCCAACTCCAGATATAACTCATAACAAATATTCAATCTAGCCAAAGTGCCACACACGGTATGCCCGTTGTCACTTTCACACACATGGGGAAAAGCATAGATCTATTAAAGCACACAGAGTATTTATGTAGACTCAAGCCTAAGTGCCACCATGGCGTGCACGCTGTCACTTTCACACACATGGGGAGAGCAGAGATCTATTGAAGCACTTGAGTAGCAAGGTAGATCTACTTGATTACAAAGCTCATGACCACAAGATCATGCATAGAGAGATATGAACACATAGCTACTGGTAGAGTCCTTAGCCCTGAGGAAGAACTACTCCCTCATCATCATGGGAGTCAGCAACGGTGATCAAGATGGTGGTGGATATCGATGGAGATGGCTTCGGGGGCACTTCCCCGTCCCAGCAGGGTGCCGGAACATACACTTTCTGTCCCCCGAATCTCCCCTTCGATGGCGGTGGAGCTATGGAGGTTTTCGTGGATTTCTTCTGGATTATTTAGGGTTTTTGGGTTGGAGGCTTATTATAGGAGAAGGAGGCAAGGTCGGTGGAGGTCCAGGGGCCCACACCCCCTATGGGCGCCTCCAGGGCTTGCCCGCACCTAGGGGGTGCGGCCACCCTGTGCCCCCCTCCGGCTCTACTTCGTGGTTCTGTGTTGCTCCGGGAAAATAATGACTTTGGCTTTTGTCCCGTACAGTTCCAAGAATATTGATTTTCTGCCTTTCTGGAACCAAAAACAGAAGAAAACAGGCAACTGGCACTGTGGCAACTTGTTAATAGGTTAGTTCCAGAAAAGATATAAAAACACCTCAAAGTGTAGACAAAGCAAAGCAAAGTAGATACTAAACAAGCATGGAACATCAAAAATTATAGATACGTTTCCGACGTATCATTGATGCTTGTGAGTAGAACCATTGGATTATTGTTTATGTTCAGATTGTTATCCATTACCATATCATCTTTGATCTTGATCCATATGATGTCTTGTGAGTAATTCGTTTAGTTCTTGAGGACATTGGAGAAGTCATGTTGTTATTAGTGGATTTGTGTTGAGTTATTATTCAATGGTTTAGTATTTAAGTTGTGGTCCTATTCTTCTAGTGGTGTCATGTAAACGTCGACTACATGATACTTCACCATTTATGGGCCTAGGGGAATGCATTGTGTATTTGGCTACTAATTGTGGGGTTGCCGGAGTGGCAGAAACCTGAACCTGCGTTAGGACACCTTTGCACAAGGGAGTGTAGGATCTCAGAGTTTAAGGCTGTGGTTAGATTTATATCTTAATTACTTTCCTATAGTTACGGATGTTTGCAGGGGGTTTAATCACAAGTATGTATTAGTCCAAGTAAGGTCGGTATGTTAGCATAGGTTCACCCACACAATACTTATAACACCAGAGAAGAGTACTCAGCTATATGAAGCGAAAGCACTTGACAGAATTCTCATGTGTCCTCGAGAACGTTTGGTCCTTATAAGTATTTCCACCGCCTTGTCCTTTGCTAAGAAAGGATTGGGACACTTGCTGTGTGTGTTCTTTGTTACTTGCACTTTGTTTTGTTGTCTTATGAGAAAACCACTAAAAATCCGTTTGCTAAGTTTCATAGGGATTTCCTGCTTCATACCACTGTTCAGCACCTTCTGCTCCTCGTTGGGATCGACACTCCTATTTATCAAAAGTACTACGATAAACCCCCTATACGTGTGGGTCATCAGCCTCCATCGAGGAGAACAAGACTTGGTCGCTGACGGAGCTCCCACCTGGCCACAAGCCCATCGGCCTCAATTGGGTGTACACGATCAAGCACGACGCCGACGGCAACATCCTCAAGTACAAGGTCAGGCTCGTCGTGAAGGGGTATGTGAAGAGGCCGTGGATTGACTTTGATGAGGTCTATGCTCCTGTCGCGCGGCTGGACTCCGTCCGCCTTCTGCTCGCCGTCGCCGCTCAGTTCAAGTGGCAAGTCTAACACATGGACGTGAAGACGGCGTTCCTCAACGGCGAGCTGGGTGAGGAGGTGTACGTCTGCCAGCCACCAGGCTTCATTGTCGGCAGCAAATCCAGCAAGGTCATGCGTCTTCACAAGGAGCTCTACGGCCTCCGTCAGGCTCCACATGCATGGAACACCAAGCTCGATGATGTTCTGGTGTCGCTTGGATTCACTCGGAGCGCATCGGAGCACGCCGTGTACACCCACGGCAACGGCGACTCGCGGCTATTACTTGGGGTCTATGTGGATGACCTCATCGTCACTGGAGCTTGTGCCATGGCAATCTCGGAGTTCAAGCAGCAGATGTGCAATCGCTTCAAGATGACTGACCTGGGCTTGCTCACCCTCTACCTCGGCATCGAGGTGAGCCAAGCTCCAGGCTGCATCACGCTGAAGCAAACAGCGTTCGCCACCAAGCTGCTGGAGAAAGCTGGGATGGCGGAGTGCAATAGAGCTCATGTTCCGATGGAGCCATGACTCAAGCTGTCAAAGGCAAGCTCAAATCCTGTTGTAGACGTCACGCTCTACCGCAGCATCATTGGTAGCCTCCGCTACCTGGTGCACACGAGGCCTGACATCAGTTTCTCCATGGGCATGGTGAGACGGTTCATGGAAGCGCCCACCACAGAGCACATGAGCGCAGTAAAGCATCTGTTGCGCTATGTCACAGGCATACTGGACGTGGGCTGCCGCTATGTTTCCAGCCCTGGCGGCGCCCAGCTGTTGGGTTACAGTGACGCCGACATGGCTGGAGATCCTAACGACAGGAAGAGCACCTCCGGAACCTTGTTCTTCTTTGGAGAGTGTCATGTATCTTGGCAGAGTCAGAAGCAGAGGGTGGTGTCTTTGTCCTCATGTCAATCTGAGTACATGGCAGCAGCTATTGCAGCATGTCAAGGAGTATGGCTTGGGAGATTGCTCGGTGACTTTCTTGGAACACCTCCTCTCGTCGCCAATCTGCTGGTAGACAACATGTCTGCAATCCAGCTCTGCAAGAACCCAGTCTTTCACGATTGGAGCAAGCACATTGAGGTGCGGTACCACTTCATCAGGGGCTGCGTCGAAGATGGAACTGTGACTGTCGAGTTCGTCGGCACTGAAGATCAACTTGTTGATGTCTTCACCAAGGCTCTTGGTCGAGTCAGGCTTTAGAAGGTTCGTGAGAAGATCAAGGTCGTCGAGATAAAGTAAGCTGCATCTCTTAGGAGGAGATTGTTAGATATATCAATGCATCTTACACTTTAGGTTTCAGTTTTTCAGTCTAAATAAATTCAGTGGACGTGTGCCTGTACACGATCTGCTGACAGTAGCTAGTTTCAGTTAGTTTCTTATTGTTGCCTAGGTTGATTCAGTCGCTGCATAGGATGCTCATGGGGATGGACGTGATGTAGTGCAGCAAGGTTTTAGGGGAGTTAGTGGACACGAGTGGTGGTTCGATGGCACTGTCCAGTAGAGCTCGGTCACTGATCCTATTATAGCAAGTCAGTTGTAAACTGAGAATAAATAGAGAAGAGGAAAACAGAAAAGCTGCAGGTTGTTGAGCGCAGCACGAAAAAAACTCTCGTATCTCACTTGTCCCCATCTACCAAAATTGTTCTGCTCCATTGATCCTTGCAGGCGTCAGATCTTGCCTCTGAAACTGTATCATATTTTCTGCTGACCCTTTACATATCCACTGACCTCATCCAAAGTGCGAATGTAGGTTCAACCCTGCATTGATTTTCTGCGTGCCTTGCCTATGAACGGATACATGTTAGAATTTATGTTCCTGAACATATTACTTAGCTGGGTCCAATTCTTATGGATCCCGTACAGTTTGCACTTTGCAGTGCAAAGAAAACGAAGGTCAGGAGATAGAGCAACAAAAGTTCAGATAGCAGAACATATACGAAACAGTTATAATCACTTCCAAGCCTCCTTATACTATCATGATCTTGATCTATTATATGTATGATTAACAAGAAATAATTATATATGTAGTGTGGCCATTTATTCTAGGTAGCCCAAAATAAATAGGATTAGATCACATATGCTTGGACAACTAACATAGCCTAAGTTTTTTTTGTAAACTAAACAAGCATAAGATGATACATCTGCAAAATTTCAACATGCAACTTTAGATGACATATTTTGGTAAACTTTCAACATAGTTGGCCTTTCTTTGGGTGAAAGATGTAGACAGTCAAATGCCACAAAGATACACCGTCTCATGTCTTTTGCCTCCTCAGTTGTGGGTTGTGGAAGTCGTTTATCCAGAATTTCTTCAGGAAGAAATTGGTCATTGAGTGAAGAAAGAAAATTTTGCATGTCTCCTGGATGCTTGCCCATCAACACCTCAAGCGCCACAACACCAAAGCTATATACATCACATTTATCCGTAACTATAGATGTGTAGGAAAATTCTGCACTTAACCAAAGATCATAAGAATTAGAAGCGCATTCGTTTAGAGCATTCCAATGGCATAATTTACTAGAGAATAATACCTCTCCGTCCTAAAATAAGTGACTTGAGTTTTTCTAGATTCGCGTGTATCTAGATACTAAAACATGTTTAGATACATGCAAATCTAGACAAATCCAAGTCGCTTATTTTGGGTAGGAGCGAGTACAATATTGTACTGAATAAACATACCAGGTGCTATATAGCCATAAGTCCCCGCTAATGCACTCCAATTTGATGAATCTGGTTTTAACATTCTTGCAATACCAAAATCCGAGACAAATGCTTTGTATCCAGCATCAAGTAAGATGTTTTTGCTTGTGATGTCTCGGTGGACTATAGGTGGGTGAACACCATTATGGAGGTAAGTGAGGGCTTGAGCCACATCTCTTATTAGAGATATCCTTCTTTTCCAATGGAAATGGATTGCAAGTTCTTCATTTCTTAAAATAGAAGCTAGATTTCCTCCCTCTATAAATTGGCATACAAGGAACCGGTACCGTGGATGAGAACAATATGCATACAACTTGATAATGCTGCGATGGCGAATTTTTGTTAACATTTCAATCTCATGGAATTTTCCTTCATCATGTGCCTCTTCATCGCACGCATGGAGTTTCTTTACTGCAACAACTTGTCCATCTTGAAGTTCAGCTTTATAAACACTACCATATGATCCTTCGCCGATGCAATGTTTCTCATCAAAATTGTTAGTCGCATTGATAATATCCTCAAATGCCAGTCTGCCATCAAAGTTCCACCAAGAGAATATGGCCCCTTTTCTCACAAGACTTTTATTCAGAGACACTTTCTTCCAGCAAGTCACAAAGGCAATTGCACATGTTACTATTGAGATTGTCGCGAAAAACATCGAAACACTGATTGCTAGTATAAAATTCCGATGCTTCCGCCCATGATCCGTAGGGGGGAAATTACAAGGTGTCAGTCCAACAAGGTCTCCACAAAGATCTTTGTTGTGAAGAAACCATTCAGCTGATGCATTGCGGATCCCTTCTAGGGCAGAGCCTTCTAGGAAGTTGTATGATACATCAAATATTGACAGGCTTTGCATGCTAGCAACCGAAGCGGGGATGACACCACTCAATTGATTGTGTGAGAAGTTTACAAACATCAGCATCCCTAGTTTGCTTACTTCTGATGGTATTGGTCCACTCAAACTATTCATACTAAGATCTAGCATTCTTTGCATCGAAGCTAACTGGCCCAAACTGCGTGGGATACTTTCACTAAGGTTGTTGCCATTCATTTGTAAGGATTGTAGTTTCAAACAATTTCCTATCTCTTCTGGTATTCTGCCACTCAGTAGGTTGCTCGACAAATCAAGAGTCTCAAGATTGCTAAGCTTTCCGATTTGTTTAGGGATCTCACTAGATAGTTGATTATTTCTTAAATCCATCCAATATAGGTTGGTTAAGTTGCCAATTTCTGGTGGTATCTCACTGGTCAACCTATTGAAACACAAGTTGAGCTTTCTCAGATTTTTTAGCTCCCCGAGCTCGGGAGGGATACTGCCTTTTATCATGTTGTGTGCAAAATAAAATCTTGTCAAGTTTTGGCATGAGCCCCAATTCGACGAGAGTCGGCCTACCAACCTATTAAAGGATATATCAATATCACGGAGATGTGGATACACCCCAAAAGCTTCAATTATGTCACCCTCAATTTGATTATTACTCATTGAGAGGGATAATAGTGAATTGCAATTCCTTAAACCTTTTGGTATAGGACCATCTAGATTATTTGAGTGAATTAGGAGAACCCGTAGCATTTTACTTTGGCACATATCTGGCAAGTGTCCGGTCAGCTGGTTTTCCGATAGCTCAATGTGAACCAAATTGGTAAGGTTGAAGAGTGATGAAGGCAAAGGGCCATATAGCTGGTTGTCGAACATTTGCATTTCTGTCATCCTCGCCAATTTTCCTAACTCAGTTGGCAATTCCCCAGAGAGATTATTTCTATCCATGCTTATCCAACTGAGTGAAGACATGTTACCAATACTTTTTGGTACCGATCCAACTATGAAATTGAAGGATAGGTCAAGTTCTTCAAGATTCAAGAGTTTTCCAAACTCATGAGGGATCGATCCAGTTATATGGTTATCCCAAAGATAAAGATGGGTTAATGAAGTAAGATTTCCAGCAACACTTGAAGGAATATAGCCGGTCAAATGGTTATTTTCCAAGTATAATTTTTGCAGGGTTTGGACTTTTCCTAGCTCTTGAGGTATGGGTCCCGACAAATTGTTACCATAAAAGTCAAGATATTCGAGGTTGGTCATGTTTGCGAGGGAGGAAGGTATATGGCCAGAAAGGATATTCAAGTTCAAAGTCATCTCTCTCATGTTTTGAAGTTGTCCGAGCTGCCATGGGATGTTACCTGATAACATATTTCGATCTAGATAAAGAAAAGCGAGTCTTGAGAGATTACCCAAGGTAGGAGGAATTTGTCCAGTGAGATTGTTGTGGGAGAAGTCCATTCTTGTGAGCTTTATAAGGTTGCATATTGATGCAGGTATGTGCCCGCTGAGCTGATCACCAGAGAAGTTGAGTGTAGAAAGCATGGAAAGAGAGCTGATGCCATGAGGGATTGTACCAGAGAGATGATAGTTGTCGCTGAGGTCGATGTTGATGATGTAAGGTAGTTCCTGGAATCCCAGCGCGTCTAGTCGTCCAAAGATGCCAGCACCACCAAGAGAAATCCCTCTAATGACCTTCACCTCGGTTCCTTCATGTGACCGTGTGTCGCCACAGGTTATGCCGGTCCAGTTGCATGGGTACATATCTCTCCAGGTTCCAAGCTGGTGCTTGGAGGAGTACATGATGGATGATCTCCAGTGGAGAAGCGCTGCGGCTTGATACCTCAGGGAACTGCCTTGACGTGTGGTGCCCTCAGATTGCTTCGAAGCAAGAAGAACCAACAGTAGGGCAATCAATAAAGCGGACCGGTGTGATAGTAGCGAGGGCATCATGGAATCCACCATGGTCGATGCCTGTATCTATATAGTACGAACTATCACTGCATGCATAGAAAAAAAGTTGTGACTAAGTAAAGGTGCACGAATAAATGTTTGGACATGCATATTTTTTTTTGCACTTTGTGATCATTTTACAGTGTACCAAACATCATACAATACCACAGTAAAAAACGGATATGAAGAAAGTGAGTGGGTCGTAGAAAAATAACAAATGGTATATAATTTTTTTAGTGAATGTATCTAATATATAGGAATCAGGAGCTATGTGCCGTCGGCATAGGGCTAATTGCCGTCGGCGTAGGGCTATACAGACGGCCACAAATATATGGAAGGGGATGATCTCTCATTATGGGGAGATCAGGACACTTACCATGAGGGGGAGGCTATCTTTGACCGGCCTCTAATGACGGTTGACCAATGAACATTTTTTAGGACATATCTACATGAAAAACTAAGGTTGGACCCATTTTACAACAAGATCCACTCTGGCTGCCCCGTAGTGGGAGTTTCCACCTATTGGTCTAGAACTTCACTAAGTGCTACCGTGTGTATGTGAAGAAGGTCACACCTGGTAGTTAGATATTGCCTCTATGAACCTTCCACCACACTTGTACATATATGATAGGGTCACATGCAAGTTTTTAAGGAATTCCGGTGCTCGGGTGGTCGGTTTCCAGCGAGACCCTAGTCTGGGGGCTTCGCAGATTTATCCCTCTAGCGTTATCCGTATGAGGGTTGGCCAATGGGCTTTCATCGTTCTTGTTTTTCTATGTCATAGCTACATGGAAAACTAAGGTTAGGCCCATTTACAACAAGATTCACTCTGGTTCACCCGTAGCAGGAGTTTCCACCTATAGGTCCAGGACATTACTAAGTGCTACCACATGTATGTGAAGTGTGTCAAACAAGAGAGCTATAAATTTCCTCTATGGACCTTCCACCACACTTTTACACATAATATAGGGCCACATATGCAAATTTTGTAGGTATTCCGACTCTCCGGTGATCGGTTTCTAGCGAAGCCCTAGTCCCGGGGCTCCGCGGATCTACCCCCGGTCTAGGCTTTCCCTTGGCCTGGAGAAAATTTTAAAAACATCAAAACCTTTATATTGTTTAATTTTATGTGATATATTACTTCAAATTAAAATTACCATGCAACAATAAAAATCAAATGCAAACACAACTAAATCGTAGGAAATAAAAACATTAATGTGGCAAAATGGAAAAGTTCTATGGCGATGACATTGCCATCGACACAGCTCTATGTTGTCAAAGCCTGTCAGCCGGTGGTAGCCAGCGCCACGTGTCTGTGCCGACGGACGAGCTATGCCGGGGGTGGTCGTCGGCATAGCTCAAGCTACATCGATGACCGATCTGTGCCGACGAGTTTTTTCCTTCCGTCGGCACCTAAGACCTATGCTGACGGCCTC
The DNA here is from genome assembly GCA_030063025.1 of Avena longiglumis. Taxonomy (NCBI): domain Eukaryota; kingdom Viridiplantae; phylum Streptophyta; class Magnoliopsida; order Poales; family Poaceae; genus Avena; species Avena longiglumis. Next base: position 20,042,463 of record CP125975.1, read on the forward strand.
GACAAATGACCGACGACATAGCAAAGACGGTCCGCATAGCTCGTGATTCATGTATTAAATATATTGTTCGTAGAATTTTTTATTTTTCCCTTCCTCCATAGTGTAACTTCCGTACTACAATATACAGGGTTTCTTCACACAAAGCAAATATGGAAAACAAGTGAGATGTATGTACACCTAACCAAAAATAACCACTCTTGATGAAAACTATCACATAAGTGCTACCGCATGTATGCGAAGAGGGTCACTTCAGAGAGCTATAGGTTGCCTCTGTGGACCTTTCACCACACTTGTACACATAAGATAGAGCCACATGCAAGTTTTTTATGGATTCTGACGCTCTAGTGGTCTGTTTTCAGCGAAACCCTAGTCTCAGGACCCCGTAGATCTATCCCCGGTATAGGGTTTCGCTAGCCTCGGAGAAATTTAAAAAAAAACCAAAACTTTATATTGTTTCATTTTATGTGATATATTACTTCAAAGTAAAAGTACCATGCAACAATAAAAATCAAATGCAAACATAAAAAACATAGGAAATAAAAGCATTAATGTGGTAAAATAGAAAAGAGGTATGCCAGCGGCATAGCTTTGTGCCGTCAAACTCCTGTCAACCGGTGGTTGCCAAGGCCACGTGTCTGGACCGAGGGCCAAGCTATGCCGAGGGTGGCCGTCAGCATAGCTCAAATGGCCGGCGTTTTTTCCATCCATTGTTTTTTCCTGCCATCAGCACCTAGGACCTATGCCGCTGGCCCGACAAATAGCGGGCTACATATATAGCAAAGGTTGTCGGCATAGCTCATAATTCATGTAGTGTATATTGTTCGTAGAATTTTTTCTTTTCCCTTCCTCCAAAGTGTATAACTTACGTACTACAATTTAGAGGATTTCTTCACACATGCACAAAGAAAATATGGAAAACAGGTGAGGTGTACGTACACCTAACCAGAAATAACCACTCTTGATGAAAACGATCGCATAAACTCGGATATTCAAATGGGAACTATATGAAGTTCCTGGTGGTGAAAACTCTGAAAATTTTAGACATGTAAATACAGTGGCGGACCCAGGTACAACCGAGTGGGGGCCTAGGCCCCCACTCAAAATTTGAATTCCCTTTGTATTTGTGTATGTTTTGAATGAAAAAATTCTGAAAATCTATAATTTTATTGAAGGTGTGCCCGCAGTTAAATAATATGCCCCCAGTCAGAATTTTTTCTGGGTCCGCCCCTGTGTAAATATACTATGTTTTACGCGTACGTGTTCAATTTTGGGGACAAAAGATTAGGTTCGTGACCTTTGGAAAAAATACATGTGTTTCAAATAATGGTTTTAAAGTATGCTCTGTAGCAATTCAATACGAAGAGCAGTTCAAGACAACTTGTTAAAAATAATAACAAGATGCAAAACATGCATCACGCAGGAGCTAAAACGCCGTTCCGCATAAACTGGACTGCTACTCCCTTTATGATCTCAAAATAGATGTTGTAGGTTTATTAGAATTTGGATGAATCTATGCTAAATTGTGTCTAGATTCGATAAATCTGCGACATCTATTCTGATACGGAGGGAGTATAAAAGGTCTAGCAGCAGAGACGCACGGAAGCTAAAAAGTAAGCTGGTTAAAGGTGATGGAAATACTAATAGCGTACCTCAGCTGTCCCTCCCCAAGAGCAGAACGCGTATACACTTCTGCGTGGTTTTGCCGGTTGGTGCTGCCCTCGTTGTGAGGCAGAGGTGGGATGTGGTGCGAGAGCTGGATTTTACTCAGCTGCTTCGTGGTCGAGGGGTATAAGAAGGCTCGGTGCCTCAGGCACCTTTAGACTTTCTTCTCGTATGCACCAAACACCATGACTTCCCAATCATCTAGGCACTTTTTAATGTGGAAAAATCCAAAATTATCATTGTAAGTTTCATACCTTTAGTACTCCTGTTATTTTTAAAAAAAAATCCAAAATTATCATTGTAAGTTTAAGAAAAATGTTTGATAAACAAATCCTGGTGTAGGCAATAATATAACCCCAAACATGCCAAATGTCCCATATTTGTCAAAGTTTCGATGTGTCCATATACTAAATAGTGTCGAAATACATTCAGATTTAGGTAAAACTATGAAGGGAGTACTTTATACTCTGACCTACATAATAAAAATGATAAAAGGTCTGAATCTGCGCATTCATATTTTCCACTTATACATTTTTATGTGGAGCCCGGAACAACTTCGGCCTAACTCGACAGGTTTGAAACATCAGCACGTACGTAGAGGGTTTGTCATTGGACATTGGTTGTTCGTCCATCACCATCATAGCGGAAACAAGCTCCCCGTGAGGAAGCGTACGGAAAAAAGAAGATGCTCGTTGAGAAGTTGGTCTAAAGGTTGCATTTGGCATAATATAGAGGTTGCCATCGGTTGTTCCGTTGTCGCCTTCATAGTGGAAAAAATTCCCAAAAGATGAAGCGCGTTGAGAAGTTGGTCCAAAGGTTGCATTTGGAAGGTAGGTTGTGTTAGTGAAATATTAAAAGAGGAAGCAGGCATTTGCAGTTTAGACTCTGTTGCTCGTGTTGAACTCGTAGGGTTTTGGGCTGGAACGGTCGTGACCTCTGGCCTGACCGGTTTCATGTTTATATATCCGAGAATAGCCCCTGGAGTGGCGTGTACAGGAGGGATACGTGTTGGGGTAGAGTTCTACTCTATACCCAACACGTATACGGAACAATAACTCTAATACCCCCCTTAATCTAGACCTAGGGAGAGGTTTAGATTACGTTTGAACTCATCTAATTTTTTTACACATAAAGGTTTAGTGAAACCATCTGCAATAATCTGATCCTTGCTGGAGATGAACCTGATGTCAAGTTGCTTTCTAGCAACTCTTTCTCGAACAAAACAGAAGTCTATCTCAATGTGTTTGGTACGGGCATGAAAAACTGGATTGGCAGACAGGAAGGTAGCACCAAGATTATCACACCATAAGCACGGTTTCTCCTGAAGGAAAACATCAAGTTCACGAACAAGTGCTTCAACCCAAATAAGCTCAGCAGTGGCATTTGCAAAATCTTTATATTCAGCCTCTGTACTTTACCTGGACACAGTAGGCTGTTTTCTAGCACTCCAAGAAACAAGATTGGAACCAAAAAATATAGCAAAACCACCAGTAGAGCGTCGATCATCTAAATCACCTGCCTAGTCTGCATCTGAATAGGCACTAAGAAGACTAGAACCAGATTTCTGGAATGTAAGACCAACCTTGTTTGTGCCATGAATATACCTCAGAATACCCTTAACAACAGTCCAATGTGCAGTAGTAGGAGCCTGAAGATACTGACATACCTTATTAACAGAGTAGGATATATCAGGCCGAGTCGTGTCGACATCAAGCCCACACACACACACACAATACTCATGTAGTGTGTAACATCCTCAGGCCCAAAAGGAGAGCCATCTGTTAAATTTAGTGTCTCAGTAGTGGAGAGAGGTGTTGGACATGATGTGCAAGAACTCATGCCAACACGAGCGAGTATATCTTTAGCATATTTTTCCTGACTCAAGATAATCCCATCAGATTATTTCTGAACTTCAATACCAAGAAAATAATGAAGATCTCCAAGATCCTTGAGAGCAAAATCAGAACTCAACTGTTGAAGAAGAGCTGGTATGGCGTCATCTGAAGAACTTGCAACAACAATATCATCAACATAATTTAAGAGAAACATTGTAATACCTGGTCTGTTATAGAGAAACAAGGAAGTGTCAGCCTTTGATGGAACAAAACCAAGTGTGTGTAGCTTGGAACTCAGCCGAGAGTACCAAGCACGAGGAGCCTGTTTTAGACCATAGAGAGCCTTGTCAAGTCTGCAAACATAATCTGGAATAGCGAAAGACTTAAATACAGGTGGTTGTTTCATATAAACCTCCTCTTTCAGAACACCATGTAAAAATGCGTTCTTGACATCTAGCTGCCTTAAACTCCATCCTCGAGACAATAGACTCCATCCTGCCAAGGAGAGGCAACTCGGCCCTGTTTGCCCTTCTTCTTAGGGCGCCCTTGAGGGCGCTGCTGTTGTTCCTGCCTCGGCCCTTGGGGTTGTGGTGGCTGTGGTGGGCGTGGGGGTCGGTATGGGGGTGGTGGTGGAGGCTGGACATATGTGGGGGTGTGATATGGTTGGGGGTATGGATTATAGGGTGGCATATACTGTTGCGGGGCATATGGAGTGTTGTATGGTGGTGGCATGTATGGTGTAGGCGGGGCTGTATATGGAGGTGGCGTTTGGTCGGGTGGTGGAGTATAATACGGAGGACCATAGGACGGTGGAGGAGGTGGTGGTCGCGCAGGTCCGCCCCCATAAGGGATCGGATGACGCGCTGCCACGTTGAGTGAAGATGTAAAGGAACCAGGAGCAGGACCATTGGAGAGCATAGCATCACGGTTCTCATAGGAGAGCAGCTGAGAGCACATATCATTGAGCGTGGTGGAGGGAACAACTTTGAGAGCAGCAACAAAACCATTATAAGAGCCATCAAGGCCATTCATGATGTAGTCCTTTAGCTCATCATTATCAACCTTCTTGCCTGCAGTGGCAAGTTTAGAAGCAAAGCCTTTCATCTTGGTAATGTACTGCTGAGCGGTCATATCAAGCTTCTTGGTGTTGGTGAGAGCATCGTGGATGTTGGAGACCCGCGATTTGGATTGTGAAGAAAAAAGCTCATGGATGGCACGCCAAACTTCAGAAGCATGAACAAGACCGTAGACATGAGAGAGTAATTCCTCAGAGAGAGAATTCACGATGTAGCTCACAACTTGTTGATCCCGCATAATCCAAACATCATATGAAGGGTTGAGAATCTGAATTTTCTTCTTGCCAGCATCTTCTCCATCAACAAACTCATCTGGAGCTGGGTCAGACCCTTCAAGGAGGCGCATAACACGAGCCCCACGAAGAGTGGGCAGCACCTGGGCTTGCCATGAGAGAAAATTCTCCTGTGTGAGCTTGGTGGCAGGGGGAGCACCAATGGAGTAGCCCCCAGCAGCGGTCAAAGAAGAAGAAGTCAACGAGGGTCGATGTCCTGCCGTGGCAGAAAAACAATCCAAAAACCTGCCGTGGCAGAAGCTGTCGCGGTAGAAAAACAAGCAAAAAACCTGCCGCGGCAGAGGTTCTAGGGTTTGAGAAGGATGTTGTCTAGGGTGTTGTCTGGGTTTTGTAGGTTGTGTCTGGGGTTGTAGATCGTGAGCGTTGAATTTGTTTAGGTCGTGGTTGTCTAGGGTTGTTGCTTGTAGTGTCTAGGGTTGTAGATCGTGGCTGTTGTGAGGTGTGTTGATCGGCCACCAGGAAAAGCAGCGGTGACGGCCATCAGAAGGTGTAGGAGGGCGTGGTCCTGAGAGCTCGTGGGGATGGTTGGGCATAGGAGGGCCGGTGACGATGGTGACGGGAGTCACAAAAACGGCGATCCGGCGACGGATAGATGAGGCGGAAGAGCCTAGTCTGATACCATGTTAAACTCGTAGGGTTTTGTGCTGGAACGGTCGTGACCTCTAGCCTGACCGGTTTCATGTTTATATATCTGAGAATAGCCCCTGGAGTGGCGTGTACAGGAGGGATACGTGTTGGGGTAGAGTATTGTAGGGGTTCGTAGCATGGAAAACAAAAAAATTCTACCGCATGCGCACAAACAAGCCAAGATCTATCTACTAGATTGTAGTAACAAGTCGATACAAGCACTCACCCTCGAAAATTCCAAAGCGGTTAACGAGAGCAGATTCTCGTGGGTGATGTAGTCGTACACTTGCCGATCTCAAGATCACGTAGACGGTCCTTCCGGCGCTGCGTTTGGCAATGATCGGTCACGTTCGGTACTCGATGAAGACCTTCCTCTCCCTTGTTCCAGCAGGCAGCGGAGGTTGTAGTTCTCCCCTAGTGATTCTGGCAGCATGACGGCATGGTGTCGGAAGTAGAGGGAAGATCCCGCAGGGCTTCGCCTAAGCCGGATGCGAGTTATGGTGGATTAGGGTTTCTCGGAAATCTAGGGTTTAGAAATCCGGGAGGAGGAGGAGGTATCAGCGGCGGCTAGGGAGGCGGCGACGGACCGGCGGCAGGGCGGCGGCGGCGGAGCGGCGATGGGTCTGCAGCAGCGGCGGCTCGTGGAGAGGGGCTAGGGCTTGTGTTGTGTTGGGACAGCCCTCCCCTTCTATTTATGAGAGGGGGCCAGTCTTGGGAGGGGTGGGTTTGAATCCAAACCCAAACCCAAGTTGGATTGAGAGAAGGACTTGTTTCTTCTCCCACTAGGAAACCATTGTTCTAGTTCGACTTTTTCAAACTTCCCGTTTGACTTTCAATTTAGAGCTTTATTTCTCTCTTGCATATGCCAACACCAAGTGACCTTGGATATGATACAATCATTCCACATACCCATGACACATTCATGGACCATTCTCCTTCTGGACCGGTGAACCTTCTAGACCCTTCTAGAACCTCTCCGATGGAATCATCGGAAACTTTCCCGAACTCCGAAATAGGACTTTTCTTATATGAATCTTATTCTATGGACCATTACGGATCTCCTCGTGATATCACGGATCTCATCCGATACTCCAAACAACATTTGGTATCCCTACTAATATTCCATATCTACTAAACAACATCGAATCCTTAAGTGTGTCTCCCTATGGTTCGTGAATTATGCAGACATGACCGAGACTCTTCTCCGATCAATAACCAACAGAGGAATATGGAAATTCATATGGCTCCCACACATTTCAACGATTAGTTTGCGATCGAATGAACCACTTACATACGATGTCAGTTTCCCTTTGTCTCATGATAGTTTACTTATCCGAGGTTTTGATCGTCGGTATCTCTGCATACCTAGTTCAACCTCGTTACCGATAAGTACTATTTTCTCGTTCCCGTGATATGTGATCCCTTGTGAGCCAGTCACATGCTTGCAAGCCAATTGGATGACATTCCACCGAGAGGGCCCAGAGTATATCTATCCGTCATATGGATGGACAAATCCCACTCTTGATCCATGTGCCTCAACCCATACTTTCCGAACACTCAATGCCACTTTTATAGCCACCGAGTTACGGTGTGGTGTTTGATGTCATCAAAGCATCCTTCCGGTGATGGTGATTAGCATGATCTCATGGTCGAAGGAATTAGGTTACTATGTATCAGAAAGCTTATAGCAAACGAACTATTAAAATGACTTGATCTTTATGCTACGCTTATCTATAGGAGTATGTCCATCATACCATTCTCCTAATGATATGATCTTGTTATTAAAATCACACAACTATTAATGTCTCCGATTAATACTATTATAGCATGAATGTAAACATTTATCATAAACACAAAGATATAATAATAACCACTTTTATTATTGCCTCTAGGGCATATCTCCAATAGTCTCCCACTTACACTAGAGTCAACTAATCTAGATTACATGGTAATATACCGAACACCCATGGCGGTTTGGTGTTGGTCATGTTTTGCCCTCGGGAGAGGTTTAGTCAACGGATCCGCCACATTCAGATCTGTGTGTACTTTGCAAATCTTTATGTCACCATCTTGGACATGCTCTCGAATAGCGTGAAAACGTAGCTTGATGTGCTTCATCTTCTTGTGTGACCTTGGTTCTTGCGCATTGGCTATGGCGCCCATGTTATCACTGTAGATAGACATTGGGTCCAGCGCACTTGGAACCACACCGAGCTCTATAATGAACTCCTTCATCCATATCGCTTCTTGTGAAGCCTCTGAAGCAGCTATGTATTCAGATTCAGTTGAAGATCTCGCCACAACGCTCTGTAATGAACTCCTCCAGCTAACTGCTGCACCATTCAAAGTAAATACGTATCCAGATTGATATTTAGAATCATCTGGATCGGTGTTCCAACTAGCATCGGTGTAACCATTAACAACGAGTTGTTCATCACCTCCATAAGAAAGAACCATATCCTTAGTTCTTCTCAAGTACTTAAGGATGTTTTTGACCGCTGTCCAATGATCCACTCCTAGATCACTTTGATATCTGCTAGTCAAACTAACAGCATATGCAATGTCGAGTCTAGTACATAGCATGGCATACATTAGAGATCCTATGGCTGAGGAATAGGGAGTCTTACTCATCCTTTCTCTATCTTCTGCCGTTGCAGGACTTTGAGTTTTACTCAAGGTCGTATTGGGCAACATGGGCAAGAACCCCTTCTTGCTATCTTCCATTCCAAACCTCTTTAGAACTTTGTCCAAATATGTACTCTGTGACAATGATATTAGGCGTCTCGATCTATCTCTATAAATCTTTATGCCTAATATGTAAGCTTTGCCAAGATCCTTCATTGAAAAACTATTATTCAAATAATCCTTGACACTATTAAGAAGGTCTACATCATTCCCAATCAACAATATGTCATCCACATATAGTATTAAGAATGCTACAGAGCTCCCACTCACTTTCTTGTAAATACAAGCTTCTCCATAAGTTTGTATAAAACCAAAGCTTTTGATTACCTTATCAAAACGTTGATTCCAACTTCGGGATGCTTGTTTCAATCCATATATGGACCGTTGAAGTTTGCATACCTTGTTAGCATCTTTAGGATCGACAAAACCTTTGGGTTGCATCATATACAACTCTTCATCAATGTCTCCATTGAGGAACACCGTTTTGACATCCATCTGCCATATCTCATAATCATAATATGCAGCGATTGCTAACATAATCCTTACAGATTTAGCTTCGCTACTGGTGAGAAAGTCTCATCGTAGTCAACTCCTTGAATTTGTCAAAACCCTTTTGCGACAAGTCGAGCTTTATAGACATTAACATTACCATCAACATCTGTTTTCTTCTTGAAAATCCATTTGTTCTCGACAGCCTTTCGGCCATCCGGTAAGTCCACCAAAGTCCATACTTGGTTTTCGTACATGGATCCAATCTCGGATTTCATGGCTTCTTTCTATTTATTGGAATCTGGGCTCATCATTGCTTCCTCATATGTCGCAGGGTCATCGGTGTTATCTACCAACATGACACTCATAACGGGATCATACCAATCCGGAGTGGTACGAGTTCTCGTTGACCTGCGAGGTTTTGTAGTAACTTCAACCGAAGTTTCATGATCAACATCATTAGCTTCCTCTCTTATTGTTGTAGGCGCAACTGGAACTACTTTCGGTGCTGCGCTACTCACAAGTTCGAGAGAAGGTTCAACAACCTCGTCGAGTTCTACTTTCCTTCCAGTCACTTCTTTCGAGAGAAACTCCTTCTCTAGAAAGGATCCATTCTTGGCAACGAAGATTTTGCCTTCGGATCTTTGATAGAAGGTATACCCAATATTTTCCTTCGGGTATCCTATGAAGACGCATTTTTCCGCTTTGGGTTCAAGCTTGTCGGGCTGTAACTTCTTTACATAAGCTTCACAACCCCAAACTTTAAGGAACGACAGTTTAGGTTTCTTCCCAAACCATATTTCATACGATGTCGTTTCAACGGATTTAGATGGTGCCCTATTTAAAGTGAATGCGGCTGTTTCTAATGCATAACCCCAAAACAATAGCGGTAAATCTGTAAGTGACATCATAGAACGAACCATATCTAAGAGAGTTCGATTACGACGTTTGGACACACCATTACGCTGTGGTGTTCCCGGCGGTGTCAATTGTGAAAGTATTCCGCATTTCTTCAAATGCTCGCTAAACTCGTAACTTAGATATTCACCTCCACGATCAGATCGTAGAAATTTAATCTTCTTGTTACGTTGACTCTCTACCTCACTTTGAAATTCCTTAAACTTCTCGAAAGTTTCGGATTTATGTTTCATGAAATAGATATGCCCATATCTACTCAAGTCATCTGTGAAGGTGAGAACATAACGATAACCACCGCGCGATGCTACACTCATTGGGCCACACACATCGGTATGTATGATTTCCAATAAGTCCGTAGCTCGCTCCATCATACCAGAAAATGGAGTCTTAGTCATTTTACCCATTAGACATGCTTCGCATCTTTCAAGTGATTCGAAATCAAGTGATTCAAGAAGTCCATCGGAATGGAGTTTCTTCATACGCTTCACTACAATATGACCAAGACGACAGTGCCACATATAGGTCGAGTTATCGCTCAATTTCAAACGTTTAGCTTCAATGTTATTAATGTGTGTATTTCCACAATCGAGATTCAATAAGAATAGACCATCTATCAAAGGTGCATGTGCATAAAACATATTACTCATATAAATTGAACAACCATTATTTTCGAACTTAAACAAATAACCGTCTCGCAATAAACATGATCCAGATATAATGTTCATGCTTAACGCATGCACGAAATAACAATTATTTAAGTATAAAACTAATCCCGATGGTAGATGAAGAGATAGCGTGCCGACCGCGATCACATCAACTTTTGATCCATTTCCAACGCGCATCGTCACCTCGTTCTTCGCTAGCTTCCGTTTATTCTGCAGTACCTGTTTCGAGTTACAAATATGAGCAACCGAACCAGTATCAAATACCCAGGCACTACTACGAGTACTAGCGAGATACACATCAATAACATGTATATCGGATATACCTTTCTTCTTGATGTTTCCGTTCTTCAAATCCGCCAAGTACTTTGGGCAATTTCTCTTCTAGTGACCTTCTCCCTTGCAGTAAAAGCACTCAGTATCAGGCTTAGGCCCAGCCTTGGTCTTCTTCGCTGGCGCGGTAACTTTCTTACCGCCCTTCTTGAAGTTTCCCTTTTTCTTAGACTTGCCTTGCTTCTTGAATTTGGTGGTCTTATAGACCAACAACACTTGGTGCTCTTTCTTTATCTCCACTTCTGCAGATTTCAACATGGAGAAGAGTTCTGGCAACGAATTGTCCATGTTTTACATATTGTAGTTCATCACAAAGTTCTTGTAACTTGGTGGCAGTGATTGGAAGACACGGTGAATCCCCAAAGAATTAGGAATCACTATACCCAAGCTTTGGAGTTTACTTGCATGCCCAGACATCTTAAGCACGTGCTCACTGACGGAGCTGCCCTCTTCCATCTTGCAGTTAAAGAACTTTTTAGAAGCCTCATAACTCTCAACTGCCGTGTGAGCCTCAAATATCATTTTGAGTTCACGGACAATATCATGTGGGCCATCATTCTCAAATCTTTTATGAAGCTCCGATTACAAACCATACAAGATAGCACACTGAAATGTGGAGTACTGATTCTTCCGTGCGAGGTAAACATTCTTTACTTCATCGGTAGCAGTAGCTGCAGGCGGGTCACCTAGCGGTGCATCCAGCACATAGGTCAAATTACCAGCATTGAGGATAATCCTCAAATTGCGGAACCAATCCGCGAAGTTGCTTCCATTGTTTATCAACTTTTCTTTCTCTAGGAACGCATTAAAATTGATGATAGGGGCCACCATTGATCTACAACAAATTTGCAATAGTTTAGACTAAGTTTATGACAAACTGAGTTCTAATTAATAGTTAAATTAATCTAGGCGAACTCCCACTCGAAACAATATCCCTCAAATTGTTTTAGTGATCACACGAACCAAATACACCACATCAAAACCGATCATCACGAGAGTTGATGTAGCTTCAATGGCGAACAATGAACATGTTCATCATATCTACTATATGACTCATACTTTACCTTTCGGTGATCCGTGTTCCGAGACCATGTATGTACATGCTAGGCTCATCAAGATCAAACCTTAGTTTCCGCATGAGCAAATCTGGCTTGCTCACGTTGTATACACTCGCAGAATCTAACACACCCGATCATCACGTGGTGCTTCTAAACAACGAGCTTTAGCAACGTTGCTTACTAAGGATGACCACTTTAAAACTTGAAATTTTTGTGCTTGAGGGATCATCTTATAATGCTACCATTGCAAACTAAGCAATACAAGATGCATAAAGGGTTAACATCACATGCAATTTATAATATGTGATATGATATGGCCTTTATTCGTGTGCTTCTGATCTCCATCTTCAAGCACGAACATGATCTCCATCATCACCGGTATGGCGTCAAGGTCAATGGCGATGTTTCATGGTTGTCGTCCACCAGCTTCACCTATTACAACTACTTTGAATAGACACGCAGGTCTTTACAGAATTTAAAAGACAACCATATGGCTCATGTCGGTTGCCAACTTACAATAAGGAACATTGCATACATCATATATAATCACAATCATGGCCATATCACATCACAGCACACCCCTGCAAAACAAAGTTAGACGCCTCTAATTTTCTTTGCATATTTTACGTGGTTTGGGGATTTCAATAAGTGTCGTTCTAACTTACGAACAAGAACCATAACGTTGATGCTTGAACTATCAAGTGCCCGTTATAAATTGAATCTATACTATGATGGGAGAGACAGACAACCGCAAAGCCACTTATGCAATACAAGTTGCATGTTGAGCGTGGAGCAAGTCTCATGAACGATGTTATGTAAGGTTAGCCCGGGCCGCTTCATCCCATCATACCGCAAGATGCAAAGTACACAAAAAGCAATTGATAATAAAAGCACCACCTCCCACAATGACCATTGTGTTCTACTCGTGCAACAGATCTACATATAGACACGGCTCTGATACCACTATAGGGGTTCGTAGCATGGAAAACAAAAAAATTCTACCGCATGCACACAAACAAGCCAAGATCTATCTATTAGATTGTAGCAACGAGTTGATAGAAGCACTCACCCTCGAAGATTCCAAAGCGGTTAACGAGAGCAGATTCTCGTGGGTGATCTAGTCGTACACTTGCCGATCTCAAGATCACGTAGACGATCCTTCTGGCGCTGCGTTCCGGCAGCGCTTCCGCAGTCGGTCACACGTTCGGTACTCGATGAAGGCCTTCCTCTCCCTTGTTCCAGCAGGAAGCGGAGGTTGTAGTTCTCCCCTCGTGATTCCGGCAGCATGACGGCGTGGTGTCGGAAGTAGAGGGAAGATCCCGCAGGGCTTCGCCTAAGCCGGATGCGAGTTATGGTGGATTAGGGTTTCCCGGAAATCTAGGGTTTAGAAATCCGGGAGGAGGAGGAGGTGTCGGCGGCAGCTAGGGCGGCGGCAACGGACCGGCAGCGGGCAAGCGGCTCGGCGGTGAGGCGGCAGTCTTGGCGGGCAACTGATCGGCGGCAAGCGGCTCGTCGAGAGGGGCTAGGGCTTGTGTTGTGTTGGGGCAGCCTTGAGAGGGGTGGGTTTGAATCCAAACCCAAACCCAAGTTGGATTGAGAGAAGGACTTGTTTCTTCTCCCACTAGGAAACCATTGTTCCAGTTTGACTTCTTCAAACTTCCTGTTTGACTTTCAATTTAGAGCTTTATTTCTCTCTTGCATATGCCAACACCAAGTGACCTTGGATATGATCCAATCATTCCACATACCCATGACACATTCATGTACCATTCTCCTTCCGGACCGGTGAACCTTCTAGACCCTTCTAGAACCTCTCCGATGAAATCATTGGAAACTTTCCTGAACTCTGAAATAGGACTTTCCTTATATGAATCTTATTCTCCGGACCATTCTGGATCTCCTCGTCATATCCCGGATCCCATCCGAGACTTCGAACAACATTCGCTATCCCTACTAATATTCCATATCTACTAAACAACATCGAATCCTTAAGTGTGTCTCCCTACGTTTCGTGAATTATGTAGACATGACCGAGACTCTTCTCCGATCAATAACCAACAGAGGAATCTGGAAATTCATATGGCTCCCACATATTTCAACGATTACTTTGCGATCGAATGAACCAATTACATACGATACCAATTTCCCTTTGTCTCACGATAGTGTACTTATCCGAGGTTTTGATCGTCGGTATCTCTGCATACCTAGTTCAACCTCGTTACCGATAAGTACTATTTTCTCGTTCCCGTGATATGTGATACCTTGTGAGCCAGTCACATGCTTGCAAGCCAATTGGATGACATTCCACCGAGAGGGCCCAGAGTATATCTATCCGTCATATGGATGGACAAAACCCACTCTTGATCCATGTGCCTCAACCCATACTTTCCGAACACTCAATGCCACTTTTATAGCCACCGAGTTACGGTGTGGTGTTTGATGTCATCAAAGCATCTTTCCGGTGATGGTGATTAGCATGATCTCATGGTCGAAGGAATTAGGTTACTATGTATCAGAAAGCTTATAGCAAACAAACTATTAAAATGACTTGATCTTTATGCTACGCTTATCTATAGGAGTATGTCCATCATATCATTCTCCTAATGATATGATCTTGTTATTAACAACATCTCAATGTTCATGATCGAGAAACCATGATCATCTATTAATCAACAAGCTAGTATTATAAAGAGGCTTTACCAGGGACTCTAATTTAGTTTACAAATCACACAAGTATTAATGTTTCTGGTTAATACTATTATAGCATGAATATAAACATTTATCATAAACACAAAGATATAATAATAACTACTTTTATTATTGCCTCTAGGGCATATCTCCAACAAGTACTACTCTATACCCAACACGTATACGGTACAATAACTCTAATAGCTCGCTCTGGTAGAAATGTATAAATCATTGGATTGATTATATATCCAAATTTTGGGCAGATCTATTCCACTCCTGTACTTGAGGAGGTTGTTCCTTCGGTGTGTTCGCGGAAGCGAACCCAGGAGAGGTCGGCTGACCGCGACGTTTGTGACCAGCTTCAGGATGCTGTTGTGCTTGGTCCGACACAGGCAGGGTTGTCCAACCATGACGAGGTGGATGACCGCGTCTTCCTAGTCAGGGAGGACCTGGGGACTCTTAGGGACGTCTCTCCTCCATTGGTGGGTCAGGAGACTTCGGTGGTCAATGGGGGCGACCGGACCCAGGAGGGGTCTGGGTTGTCTTGGTCTCCAGCACGGGTTTCTTCTCCAGGTGACGCTTCACCAGTCGCTGTGCAGGGGAGTGATACTCCCTTTAGGCGGAGCGCGCGCCATGGAGTCGATGCCTCTGGGACGTCCGCGACTGATGAGGACTCCATGCTCAAGGCCATGTGGAGTAAGGCGGAGAGGAACTTAGATTCACTAGGTATAATTAGTTCTTCGAAGTCCTTTTTGTCTTTTTCTACTCTTGTTATTTCTTATAAACTAGCCAAAATTGGCATTAGTTTGGGTAGCTTTGTACAAGAAGTATATTTTTCTTCCAATGTTTTGTGACACATGGAGGTTGACCGTCTAACGGTTACTCCTAAGGTCGGTGTATTTCCTGATGCTTCACTAACTAAGGAGGAGGAGTTGCATGCCACAATAGATGGTCAACTCCTTTCTCACTTAGTCGGTGAAGTGTCGGAGGTGGACTTTGATGAGACCGAGCTTGCCTCTATGTATGAGTTGAAAGCTTCTGGTCGAAAATCAAAGAGCCAGCGGTCACGAAAGAGATCCCGTGTATCCAAATCTCCTATAGTTTCTCAAGAAATGCAATGTTTTCAAATAGCAGAGGTCTTTGGGACTTGGTTAAACATTTATTCTTTGTTGATTGTGTGAGAGAACATAATTTGGATTTTCTAGGTATTTCTAAGAATGGTAGACGAGATTTTTTCACAAGCTCTACTCAATCTCCTTTCTGGTGAAGTGGACTTTACATGGATATCACGTCTGCCGCATGGTCGATCTAGGGGGATCCTGTTAGGCGTTCGAGATGAGACTATAGAAGTTTTAGCTAGTTTGGTGGGAGATTTTTTTATAAAACTTCATATCCGTAACAAGGCTGACAATTTCACATGGTCTTTAGTCGCCGTATATCGGACCGCTCAGGATGTTTATAAGGCTGACTTTTTACGTGAGCTTGTGAATTTGGCAAAGGACAATCCATATCCTATTCTTATAGGAGTGGATTTTAATTTTCTCAGATTTACTCACGATAAAAGTCGGGACCAGTTCGATGAACATAGGCCTTTTCTGTTCAATGCTGTTATAGACAGTCTGGACTTGGGAGAGGTTACAATGTTAAGAAGGCAATTTAAATGGGCTAATAGTCTTTCGGATCCAACATACGAAAAACTAGAAAGAGTTCTTATGGATACTGACTGGAAACAAAAGTTCCCTATGGTAACTGTTCACGCTATAGAGCGTATTGAGGCTTTGTCGGATCATGCTCCTTTACTTTTATCTTTTGGATCACCGCCACGAAATTCTACGAATGAGTTTAAATTTGAACTCAGTTGGATGATCCGTGATGGTTTTTACGAGATGTTTAAGGCTATTTTGGAGAAACCGGTCGGTGGCCAAATGCCTATCCTACGATGGAATAACAAAATGCGTACTTACGCAAGTTCCTTCAGGGCTGGGCCAGGCACACAACTGGTATCCTTAAAAACGAAAAATTACGCCTAACATCTATAATTGATGACTTAGAGGCTTCAGTGGAAGTCAGGCCATTAACTGCACAAGAAATTGAGCTTAAAATCCAATCGAATGCGGAGATAGCCCGACTTCTGCGCAAGGAGGAACTCAAATGGTACCAACATTCTAAAGCAAAATTCATTCTGAAAGGAGATGTGAATACTAGGTACTTCCATGTTGTTGCCAATGGCAAACATAAGAAGAATATTATTCACTCTCTGATTCAGGATGAAGGTATGATTGAGGGACAGGAGCATCTGAGGAAGAGGTTAAGAAAACGTTTTTCAAATGGAACATAACAAAACACCAGGAACTGATGGCTTTCTAGTGAAATTTTATCAAAAATTCTGGGACGTTATCAAGGAGGACCTGATGAATTTGTTTGGGTTTTTACAAGAAGGACAATTGGATCTATTTAGACTTAACTTTGGCAATATAATTTTACTGTCTAAGATTAACAATACAGAACGTATACAACAGTATCGTCCAATCTGCTTGCTTAACGTTAGTTTTAAGATTTTTACTAAAGTTGCCATGATTAGACTAAACTCAGTTGCTGACAATGTTGTTAGCCCGTCTCAAACTGCGTTCATGCAAGGAAGAAATATCCTAAATGGTGTTGTAATTCTGCATGAAAGAATCCATGAACTATACTCAAAAAAATTAAATGGTGTATTGTTCAAGATTGACTCTGAGAAGGCATACGACAAAGTTAATTGGTCTTTCCTGCAGAAAACACTCCGCATGAAAGGTTTTTCTGAGGAGTGGCGCTCTCTTATTCAGTCGTTTATGTCTAGGGGTAGTGTTGTCATTAAAGTAAATGAAGATACTGGCAAATACTTCCAAACCAAGAAAGGACTGAGACAAGAGGATCCATTATCGCCTTTACTATTTAATATAGTGGCTGATATGTTGGATCTCCTTATTGAGAGAGCAAAGGCTGATGGTCAAATTGAAGGAGTGGTTCCGCATCTTATTTATGGTGGACTTTCTATTTTTCAATACGCCGATGATACAATCTATATATGGAACATGATCTGGAGAAGGCTAAGAATCTGAAATTAATATTATCAGCATTTGAGCAGCTATCTGGGCTTAAAATAAACTTCCATAAGAGTGATTTGTATTGTTTTGGCGAGGCCCAAAAAGAGGCCCACCTATATGCTGAACTTTTCGGCTATGGTCAGGGTCAGTTTCCAATCAATTATTTGGGAATACCGATTCATTATCGGCGTCTCACAATTGCTGAATAGAAACTTGTTGAGGAAATGCTACAAAAACGTCTTAATAGTTGGAAAGGTAAATTGTTATCCCTTGGTGGAAGACTAGTACTCATAAATTCAGTACTTACTAATATGGTACTGTATATGATCTCGTTTTTCCAATTACCAAAAGGGGTCTTAAACAAAGTGGATTATTTCCGTTCAAGATTCTTTTGGCAAGGGGATAGTGAGAAAAAGAAATATCGACTGGCTAGATGGAATGTGGTTTGCCGCCCGAAGGAGTTTGGTGGACTGGGCATACACGATTTGCAAGTCAAAAACACCGCACTTCTGGGCAAATGGCTTTTTAAACTACTTATAGAAGATGGTGTTTGGCAAACCATGTTATGGAGGAAATATGTGGGGTCCAAGGTTGTGTCTCAAGTGGTTTGGAAACCCGGAGATTCACATTTTTGGGCGGGTCTTATGGCCACCAAGAAACATTTCTTTCGTTTTGGTGCTTTCGAGATTAAGGATGGATCATAAATTAGGTTTTGGAAAGATAAGTGGCTTGGCCAAACTACTCTTCGCGAACAATATCCAGCTCTATATTCGATTGTTAGACACAAAGGGGATATAATTTCCACAGTGATGGAAGACTATCCTCCTAATGTGTCTTTCAGAAGAAATCTTATCGGACCTAGACTGGTATCTTGGAACAATCTATTATTACGATTATCCATGATACAATTGTCGGACGGTGTTGACGTGTTCAAATGGAAATTACTATAAAGTGGTAAATTTTCTGTTGGCTCACTATATAAAGCCTTGGTCCAACCTGATATCCCAGTCGATGATAATAGTAAAATTTCGAAAATGAAAATACCCCTTAAGACGAAGATATTTGCATGGTATCTACGGAAAGGGATAATTCTAACGAAAGATAATCTTGCAAAGAGGAATTGGCATGGAAGTAATTCGCCATTTATTCTTCTGTTGTTAATTTGCTCGCTCTATATGGTCATTCATCCAAATAGCTTTTGGTTTATCTTCGCCACGTTCTGTAACCAATGTTTTTGGTAATTGGTTGCATGGAATTGTTGATAAGTACAGAACTTTTTTTAGGGTGGGAGCGTTTGCCATTATATGGTCGCTATGGCTTTGTAGAAATGACAAGATTTTTATTAACATTGTGTCTTCTCCTCTGCAGGTTATCTATCGAGCCACGGCTATCCTCCGATCATGGAATATTCTCCAACGTTTGGAGTTTCGCGACTTATTTATGAAAGGATGTACGCGATTGGAGGACACGGCGAAGGGATAATTTCTTCCGACATGGATGGCCGCATGATCTAAGGATTGATCTATCTTAGATTCTAGACATTTATTTAGATGGTGCCCTTTTGTAATGCTTGTCTACTTTTTACCTTAGTTATGTCGTTCATGTGGCTGTGTGCATCTTGGTTATGCAGAGGCCGGGTATAAACATTAAACAGTTTTATTAATAAATGCGTCCATTTTCAAAAAAAAAATCCAAATTTTGGTTATAGCAGATAGGGTTGAAATCAGGAAGTAAACTTTTCTTTCATTTTCAAATAAAAAGGAAACGGAGAGTTAAAACGAAAACGAAAGCGGTATTTCGTGAAAAAGGAACAGAAACAAATATTCTAAGCGGAAAGGAAAGGAAAACGGAGAAGCCATTTCCAGCAGAAACGAAAACATTTAAGAGAAATCTAGAAAAACGAATACGGAAACTTTCCAACATATAATCCAGCCAAGCCCATGTATGAAATACTGCTTTGAGTCGGTAATTTCACTAATGGAAGGCCATGAATATATGCAACTATGCTTTTTCACACATGCAACCAAACCATGCTACATACTAATCAAGTGAGTGTCTTACAATTGGCGCTTATCAAAATTGTGAGTTATTCCTTATTGTTTACATCTTTATGTGTTCCTTTATTTACGTGTACACACCTTCCACTACAAAGTTCCAACAAATGTCTATTTCTGTATCTATTTGTCCCTCCATATTTGTACCAGTTGATTTTCGATTTCGTATTCGTTTTCGGAGTTCTTGGCTTTGTTTCTAAATCCAGTGAGACAAGCGGAAATGAAAACAATAAAACAAGTTCCGTCCGTTTCCGTTCCCCTCGCAAAGGTACTAGTAACTCTGAGTCAGTATCCTGTCGAGCGATTGTAAATCCGTTCAAATTGCTTACGTGTTTCTCTAGCTATAACTTATCAAGCTCGCTGAGCAAACAAGATGTTAGCTTTTGTCTTTTGTGGGTTAATATTTTCATCAATGTGATTAAATCATGATTAGAATTTTCAAAATTTTGAAGAGAAGGAAAATTATGTACCACATGCCACATTAGAATGGCCAAAAAATAATACGAATTGAGTACTTAAATTATTGAAATATATTGTCTGGCCTTTTAGCCGAGCAATGAGCTTTAAAAAAATAGTTGCGTCCTCCATTGATCCGACGAGTCATCATGAAATATAATTTCTTAATATACATGACATTGTAGATGCTTCTTACTTTACTAAATTTGATTGACTTCGACTAAAACTAGTGTGCACTATATATTAGCAAAGAAGGAGTACTCCCATCGATCCATATTAGTTGATTTAGATTTATCAATATACGAATGTATCATCTAGTCAAGTTTTAATGCTAGATACATACGTATCTAGATAAATTTGAGTCAACTAATATGGGCCGGATCGGAGGGAGTACTAAATATGGCGGTAAATGTCAAAACAAAATGATTTATTATCAAATCCTACTTCGAGGCATTACTTGTTACCATCTCATCACAAGATATCCTTAATGTACTCTTAACTTGGTCACAACATTTTTTTCTTCAAACTTGGCAGATAACTAATGAACTAGTGGTTGTTTTATGTGCCAGTTAGCTGAAGTATGTAAAGGACGTTGAACCCTAATCCTAACCCCCGTGTCGCGTAGCCAGGCGACATGGGGGTGATCACCGTCGCTGGCCCTCGAGCCCCTCCCTCCACTCCTCCTCTCTACCCGCCACCGCTAGAGGACCTGCAGGGCGAAGCCAGGCAGTGACAGTGGTGTCGGGGGCTTCTCCATGTGCGGCGGCTGCCACCTACGCTGGAGGCGGCGGCGCGGTTCCCAGTGAGATCTCGGCGGCGAGGTGTTGCATAGTCCCGGCGAATGGCGTGTCTCCCCTGCTGCTGCGTCGGGTGCTCCATGCCCGCTCGGTCTCTGGCATGTGCGTGTCTGGATCTTCGGCTTCAGTGTGCGGGTTGGCGCGGTCTTTCCTATAGCGCCGGTTGTTGGGCACAATGGCGGTGTCGGAGGTCGGCCAGACGACGATTGGCTGGATCCCACCATCAATTCATGTCCAGGACCTCGAATAAGGTGGCGGTCCTAGGATTCTTCCTTCCGTCGGATGAAGATTGGTCGGATGCATGTCCTTATAAATCCAGTTGCAGTGGCGTGTTTCGGAAGGCTTCGTCGGCGACCTTCACTGGCGACTCATGCCTAGAGATTGCTGGATCAAGACATTCGGTCGTGCGCACCATGTTTTACTCTGGCCGTTTGGTTACAGAGAGAGTGCTTCGAAGCTCTGGTGGATGTTAATATCATGGGGCATGTTCTCGTTCCATGGTGCTGGCGGAGAAGGTCATGGAAGCCAAGATCTAAGGACTAGCAATGGTGGTTTGAAGCTCTGTGGCGATGAGGAATTGGCTTGGCGTTTCTTGACTTGGAGGAGTGGCTTGTAAGTGGGGGTGAATGCATAGGAGAAGTTCAAAGTCTTGCCTTTCGGGTGAAAATCCCCGGTCCGTCCATCATTGGTTATGTCTAGCAATGGTCTGTTGAAGACATTGTTTTGAGAACGAGGACTTTCTTCAGAGTGAAAACCTAAGATCTATGATCATGCCATAATAGCGCTTGTGCATTGTTCCCTTCTTGAAGACGTCGTTTTTGGAGAACCTGGACTTCTGGTGTTGTCATGATAGTGTTAGTGCTTTTCTTACAAGGAATCGATAGCTGTAGCGGGGCCTTTCTTTTTTTAATTTTTCTTTCTTTTTTTGGTTGTGTATGCGTTGTTGCAGAGGCTAAGTGTAATTGGTATCCTCCCGATATTAATATATACTCTTTATCGAAAAACTAATGAACTAGTAACTTACTGCCATTTCATAATTGATTTGGTTAGAGATGATCTATTCATAACTTGTTGCAATATTTACTGATATTTTTGGTGAGAAACTGATTTTATTTGGATCTACACGATTTGTTTCTTTCGTTGGCGTTGGATCACAAGTGTGAACTCTGAACAAGTAGAACGCCGAGTAAACAGCAGATGAGGTAGATGCAGTCCTAGCCTTTCTCTTTTATTCAGCTTTTCAGCACAGAAGGTGGTGGTCGAACCAGATTGTTTCACAGAGGATATTTAAAATTGATGCTTTGTGAGATTTCTTGTTGTATGAACAACTTCACCATACCTACATATATTAAGGCGCGACATTTTCACGTCCCGTCGATAGCTCGTTTACTGTTCATCGCTAATTTTGTCCAATGCCTGCCAGACGCGTGTCCCGTTCCCTCCCGTTTGTTTCGGTCTGTCTAGCACGCGCTTGGTCAGCTTATTTCGCTCCGTCCCGGGTCATCGGTTGCTTTGCTGTAGTGTGGGCCGGTTGGAGACGGCAAGGTGCCACGTCTCCCCTCCCCTGTGATTACGTGTCGTGCTCTCCCCTTTCCTTCCCAAGTCTGTTCTTTTCTAGAGCGGTTACTGATCCTGTTCGCACGCCGGAGAGTCCGACGTGATTTCCTTCACTTTTCCTCACCGCCGGTTTGCTCTTCCACTCGGCCGCTCGTCAGGTGCCTCGCCTTTGCCTCTGATTACTCTTCCATCTGTGCATTTTCTCAACTTTGGGGTTCACTGATTGGTATTTAGTGCTCCCTTGTGTTGGTTTTAGGATGGCTGACCCTGCTGGTTTCGTCTGAGGGCCTATGGCTGCTGCATATTTTCCTGCGGCACGACGTCGTCGTGGTCTCCGGGATGTTATGCCTCTGTCCACTCCTTCACACCGTCAGCGTGCTCGGGGTTGTGGCCGTCCTCCTTCCCGCCGATCTGCGGTTGCCCGCTCCGCCGAACTGCCAGAAATTCTGCCGCGCGCGGACGTGCCTGCGGTTGCTGCGGGTGGGTCTCGCCAACAAGTCTCCCCTGCTGAAGCGTCTCCTGGCCCTGCGTCAAGTCGGCGTCGTCTCTCCGAAGATGTGCTTTCTGCAGCGAACCTGCGCCTTCGCCACGGTGCTCCGGCTGGGCATGATCCGGATGTGCGCATGTTTCTGGCTGCAGTGTTTTCCCAGTTGCCGCGCGTCCTGCTGCGTGTACGCCACGTCCTGCTCGTGTCAGTCGTCACGCAGGCTTGTGGTTGTGCTCCGCGCGAAGGATCGGTTGTGGCCGCTCCTGCTGCCCGTCTGTCGGCTCCCACTCGCCGCTGTTCTTTACGTGGCCTTCCTGCTCATGATTGGGGTTCTTTACGTGGCCGCTCACGCAGACTTTTGTCCTGTTTTCCCTACTCTGCCTTCTCGGCCTTCTGGTTCAATGATGTTTAGGGTTTAGAACAGATTTGTTTTGTATTTACAGGATATTTCATTCAATCAGTCAATTTCTAGATGCGTTTCTTAATCACCCTTGCAAGTCGGCAGGCAGTATTTTCTGTCGTCTCTAGATTGGTAGACAAGAAGATTTAAAAATCTACATTGCCGTCCCACAAAATTTGTAAGAAGATATGAGATTACCACTTTGTACAGAAGTTTATCAGATCAAGACTATGCAAGTGCAACAGACCAACAAAACTTGCTAATGTACTCTGCAATTGAAGGCAACCCACTGTATAATGGTGCCACTTATTCTTAATAGCCCATACAATCACAACCAGAGATATGTTGTCATATCTGAATTGTATATTGGTTCCCGTAGCTAAAAAATGTTATACAATTGAGTCCTTGGAGCTGACGAGAACATAGCCTAGGCACATTGATTCTTGGGTAATTTACCAGGCTGCAAACCAATAGCACGGCAATAACTGCACAATATAGTCTGATATGTGAATAAAGGAAACAGTATCTTTCCATCAGAGGAACATGTTTTTGCTGTACTAATTTTTACTAATGAGATTCATCTACTGTAGTCCATGTCGATAATAAAATATTATTTAAGATCTTCATGATGAGGCCACGTGGTACCATGGCAGGATTTCCACCTGAAATCAGCACCCCAGTTAAAAGAAGAAATTGTCCAGCTAAACATAGCCTCACTCATATATTCCAGTGGATTTCAGATCATCCACGAAAGCAGGCATGAAACTGATGTTGAATCTGAAGACTACTTTAGGAATACCAGCAGAATTCTACATTGATTTTTTAGATTTTCTTCACTAAAGGAGTGTCAGAAAAATTGCTGATCTTGCTTCCCCTATCCTTTTCCCTCTTGATCATGCTATCCTTGAGAATAAAAAATTATGGTAGACTGGAATTTTCTTTCCAACCCCACTAAGATTCATGAAATTCATCGATGTTCTATTTGATTGTGCATAGGATGCTCCGAGCGCATCAACATTATGGGATTCTATGCTCCAAGAGCTGTCTGCATGCAAGAGCATTCCCACTTCAGATTTATCGGAGTATTTTGCTCACCACTTCATCCAAAAGACATACCATATCGGTAGTACATACATTTTTGTTCTACTCTTGCATTAATTCCCTTTGTTGTAGCTATTTTTGCACACCCTCCTTAGTTCTTACAGTTAACGCCATACCGTTCAAGCATTTTCAGTATTTGAATCAAACTTATAGTGATTAGTGTTTAAATATTGGTGATCTTACAATTTGCATGCAGGACAGGTTCTTTTTGTATCTTAGTAGCATGAACTTACTGTCGTTGTTGACTATTTTGGTTCTGACAGGTTGTAGCATACTTACATGGGTTGTTCAGAGTACCGTTTTATCTCTGCTTCCTCTTTATAATTAGCCACGATGCTCCGCACCAAAGTAATATTTTTTCAGATCAATGTCTTACCTTGCAGTATAAAAAGAATATGTCACCAAAGGCCATTGCCTTACTGTTGCAATTTTCTGCCATCTGCCCGTTGATTCTTTGATATTGGAGTTCAGCTAAGAGCTGACCATATATGGTATCAAGTTATCCAAGAAATGGTTTTTCCTTTTTAATCTCGATAGCAAATTCTTGCATAGAGGCAGTAGAATATCGTTCCTTGAAAGTGTTGAAGCTACTAGATCAACATTATTTGCCTGAAACAACTCTAGAACCACTCTTACACGTGAACATACTCTCCAAATGACATGATTAACAATGAAAACTACAATCAATTTCATTCCACGGGCGCGGCATGTTGCCGCGCCAAGTTTTCTAGTACAAATTTATAAGTGGATGATCGAGGAGGTCTCTGTGTACTTTGTTCGTGGGCATCTGTTGCAGTTCAGCAGCTTCTAGAAGCTGAGTTATAACTTGCTTCTATAAAGTAGAAGAAAAGGATTCTATTAGGAAAAAACATAATGCATCAAGGGGATGTAGCTCAGATGGTAGAGCGCTCGCTTAGCATGCGAGAGGCACGGGGATCGCTACCCCGCATCTCCAAATGTATTTATTTTTTACCTGGTTTACCTACATTTTATTCCAGCAACGGAAGTATTATTTTGTGAGATCGATGGGAAGAATATCATGGTATTCAGATAATACAGGGCCTTCGTGGTAATGCAAAGAAAAACAGTATATTTCACAAAGGAAGCACTTAATGTCATTGCAAATATTCACAGAATCACAAATCTAACAGAAGAACAGCTTTAACAAAGTACAACAATTAGCTAACCGAAATGTATCTCCATATCCAGGAAATGGTCAAAGGATTCCGACTCATCAGAAGACAAAAAGCCAGACCATTTTCCCATACAAGCAGATGCAAAATCGGCAGATTAGAGGGGGAGCATCAGCACAGGGCAGGGAATGAATTCAGCTAGTAAATTCCTGCTTCGAGTGGATGGCTTCCATGCTAAGGACAACCAGGTCTAACTCCAACTCATCTGCGACTTCTCCGATGATAGCCGTCGGCTTCTTTCCTTCTCCAAGGCGCTCCATCAACCCAAACTCCGTAAATCCACCTGCAAAGAAGCATGGATATATATCAACACGGCGAATGTAAATAGCACTACTTAAAAACCAGCCGTAATGAATGATGCGGGAGCGGGATAGCTCTCAGAAATGTTAGCTTTTCATCCTTTTTCATATTTGGGCTGTAACATATGGCTAGACTCTTGGGGTAGTTATCTTGTTGTCCACTCATATATTGAGAGAACTTCGTAATGCACGAGCACAGTTTCCTTCATGAAATGATTCTAACCTTCAAAAAGGTCCCATCTAATGCTTGACATTTGAGCATCATGGGAATGACTCCTTCGGCTTTTTTTTTTGTGAACTGAAATGACGAGTAGATGCAGAAAACTTTAAGCTAGCTAAACAAATATGTGCAATAGCTAAGCATAGGAAAAAATATTTCAAAGCAATTGAGATCATACCAACTACTGTAATGTTTGCTCCATACTTCTTTGCTAGGGAAGTGGTTGTTGCTGCAGCCTGGTACATCATCAGACGTTACATATAAGCTACTCCCTCCGTCCTAAAATAGATGTCTTAGATTTGTCAAAATTTGGATGAACCGTTATACTAAATAGTGTCTAGATTCATTCAAATTTTGATAAATCTGAAACATCTATTTTGGGACAGAGAGAGTACTATTTCCAGTGTATACATAGCAAGTAAAAAAGAACGATAAAGTAAAAAGGATCAGCTAAAAGGTACTACTTCTGAAGATTATAAAACTATGGTTTAACTAATGGATATAATCAAACTTCCCTGGAAGTTGGCCACACCGATTTGATTCCTCTATATCATCAATGCAACATATATGTTATGTATATCCATTTAGCAATGAACATACTGGTGAATATCGGGAAAAAGGAAACAGACATGTCTTGTAAAAGGGTTGCGGTCAGTGATCGGGAGCAGGATATGTTTAACCTGGGAGAGAGCATCAATCGCTAAAGCACTTCCTGATTCGTTAACTCCAGCCCTAACTGGAACAGAACAAACATCAGACAGCTAGCTATGAGTCGTTAACTTCATCCCTAACTAACTGGAATCAGCTCAACCATCCATCGTACTTCAAGTACCAACAAAAAAATAAGAATGTTCTTTAAAATTTCTAATTGCAGCTAGCTATGAATCACCATACTTCTACCTGCCAAGTGCAAAGCCAAACATGTTGAACAATCCACTAACTTCAGTGCAAAGCCAAACATGTTGAATGTCGCGGTTAAATCAGTGGTGGCGACCTAAATTCAGTATATCTCGCTCAAAATCAAAGTGACATAACTAATCTTGACTTCTTGAGTACATCATAGCAATTAGCAACAGAAGTTCAGATAGCCCCTCTAAAAAAAGGTTCATCTAGCCCCTCTCAAAAAAAAAAAAGGTTCCGCTAGCCTCCTTATATTATCATGAGCTTGATCTATGGTCTGTATGATCAGCAAGAAACAATTACACAGTGTGCCCATTTATTATATGTTGCCCAACTGAAATAGCATTAGTTCACAGATGCTTGGACAACTAAACAAGCCTAAGATGATACATCTGCACGAATTTAACATGTAACTTTATTTGAAAAGATCTCGATAAACTTTCAGCATACTTGGCCTTTCTTTGGGTGAAGGAAGTAGGCAGTCAAGTGCCACATACATACACCGGTTTACATCTCTTTCCTCGTCATTTTTGGGCCTTGGAAGTTGTTTATCCAAAATCTCTTCCGGAAGAAACTGGTCGTTCAATGAAGAAAGAAATTCTTGCATGTTTCCTGGATGTTTGCCCATCAACACCTCAAGCGCGACAACACCAAAGCTATATACATCACACTTCTCTGTAACTGCAGATGTGTAGGAAAATTCTGCATCCAACATAGGAACATAAGAATTAGGAGTATGCATTAGTGCAGAGCATTCCAACTAACACAATTTACTACATGATAAAATATTGTACTGAATAAACATACCAGGTGCTATGTAGCCATAGGTCCCTGCTAGTGTACTCCAATTTGATGAATCGGGTTTTAACATTCTTGCGATACCGAAATCTGAGACAAATGCTCTGTGATTAGAATCTAGTAAGATGTTTCTGCTTGTGATGTCTCGATGAATTATCGGTGGGTGAACATCATGATGGAGGTATGCAATGGCTTGAGCCACATCTCTTATCAGAGTTATCCTTTTTTGCCAATGGAACAGGATTGCGTGTTCTTCATTGCTTAAGATAGAAGCTAGATTTCCTCTCTCTATTAACTGGCATACAAGGAACCGGTACTGTGGATGAGAACAATATCCATACAACTTGATGATGCTGCGCTGGCGGATTTTTGTTAACATTTCAATCTCATGCTGGAATCTTTCTTCATCATGTGCCTCTTCATTGCCTGTGTGGAGTTTCTTTACTGCAACTACATGTCCATCTTGAAGTTCTGCTTTGTAAACAATGCTGTATGATCCCTCTCCAATGCAATGCTTCTCATCAAAATTGTCAGTTGCATTGATAATATCTTCAAATGCCATTCTACCATCAAAGCTCCATACAGAAAATACATCCTTTTTGCTCGCGAAATCAGTTTTTTGATATAGTTTCTTGCGGAAAATTAAAATGGCAATCACACCTGTTGCTATTAATATAGTAATGCCAAACATAGAAACACTGACTGCTAGTATTAATTTTTGATGCTTTCTCCTATGATCCCCATGTGGCAAATTACAAGGTGGCATGTCAACAAGATCTCCACAAAGACCTTTGTTGTCGAGAAACCATTCGGTTGACGCATTGTGGATCCCTTTTGGGATAGGGCCTTCTAGGAAGTTGTATGATACATCTAATATTGACAGGCTTTGCATGCTTGAAATGGAGACAGGGATGGCACCGCTTAATTGATTCCGTGATATGTTTACAAACATCAACATCTGTAGTTTCCCAAGTTCCGATGGTATTGGTCCACTGAGATTATTCATACTAAGATCAAACATTCTTTGCATGTAAGCTAAATGCCCCAAACTACGTGGAAGACGTCCACTAAGGCTGTTGTTATTCATTTGTAATGACTGCAGTTTCAAACAACTTCCGATCTCTTCTGGTATTTTACCACTCAACCGGTTACTTGAGAAATCAAGAATCTCGAGATTTCTAAGTTGGCCGATTTGCTTAGGAATCTGGCCTGTTAGTTGATTGTTCCCTAAATCCATCCAGTACAGGTTGTTTAACTTGCCGATTTCCGGTGGTATCTCACTGGTCAACCTATTAAAACTCAGTTTGAGCATCACAAGATTTTTTAGCTCACCAAACTCGGAAGGTATTTCGCCTTCTATCATGTTGTTTGCAAAAAACATTCTTGTCAAGTTTTGACATGATCCCCAATTTGGCGAGAGACGGCCAACGAACTTGTTTGAAGATAAATCAATATCAGTGAGATGCGGATACACCCCAAATGATTCCGCAATGTCTCCCTCAATTTGATTAGTGTCGATTCCAAGTATTGTTAGTGAACTGCAATCCCTCAAGCCTCTTGGGACAGGACCATCCAGCCTGTTATTGTAAGCTATAAATATCTTTAGCTTTTTACTTAGGCACAAATCTGGCAAAGGTCCGGATAGCTGGTTATCACTCAATTCAATGAGGACCAAATTGGTAAGGTTGGAGAGTGCTGAAGGCAAAGGGCCGGATAGCTGATTGGCAAATAGTCGCATTTCTATCATCCCCACCAAATTTCCAAACTCGGTCGGCAATTCCCCAGAGAGGTTATTGCTATATATGTTTATGTGGATGAGTGAAGACATGTTTCCAATACTTGGTGGCACTGATCCAACTATGAAATTAATCGAGAGGTCGAGTTCTTCCAGGTACACGAGATTTCCAAACTCATGAGGGATGGAGCCAGTTATGAGGTTATTCCTAAGATTAAAATAGGTCATCAAAGTAAGATTTCCAGTAACACTAGAAGGAATTGAGCCAGTCAAACGGTTCTCTGAAAAGTCCAAGACAGTCAAGCTCCAGAGCATCCCAAGCTCTACCGGGATCGGACCAGTGAGCCGGTTCTTATATATGTGTATGGCTATGAGCATTGTGAGGTTTCCAAGGGATGGAGGAATTGTGCCGTTTAGGTTGTTTTCTTGCAAGTATAGTTCTTGCAGGTTTTGGAGTTGTCCTAGCACTTCAGGTATGAGTCCTGATAGATGATTTCTAGAAAGATCAATATAGTTGAGATTTGTCATGTTTGCAAGGGTGGAAGGTATACGGCCAGAAAGGATATTAAAAGTCAAATCCATCCGCCTCATGTTCCGAAGCCGTCCAAGCTGCCATGGGATGTTACCTGAGAGGTTATTACCACCTAGATAAAGAATAGCAAGCCTTGAGAGATTACCCAAGGCAGGAGGGATTTGGCTGGTAAGAATATTGTTGGAGAGGTCCATGTGTGTGAGCCACTCAAGGTTGCATATTGATACGGGTATGTGCCCGCTGAGTTGGTCACCAGAGAAGTTGAGTCTAGAAAGCATGGAAAGAGAGCTGATGCTAGGAGGAATGGTACCAGAGAGATGATAGTTGTCGCTGAGGTCAAGGTTGACGAGGTAAGGGAGTGACTTAAATCTCAGAGCATCAAGTCGCCCTGCGATCCCAGCACCACCAAGGGAAATCCCTCTAATGACTTTCACCTTGGTTCCTCCATGTGACCAAGTATCACCGCAGGTGATGCCGGTCCAGTTGCATGGGTACATGTCGTCGCCTCTCCAGGTTCCTAGTTGGTGCTTGGAGGAGTACCTAACGGATGATCTCCAGAGGAGAAGCGCCATAGCTTGAGACCTCAGCGAAGTTCCTTGGCGTGTGCCGCCCTCAACTTGCAGGGAAGTAAGAAGCAGCAACAATAGGGCAAAGAAGAGAGCCAGCCGGTGCAACAGCGGGAAGGGCACCGTGGAATCCACCATGGTCGATCCCAAGAGCTATATAGTACAAACCATGACTGCATGCATAGAAAAGAGGAAGTTGTGAAATGAGTTGGGGTGAAAGTACAAATAATTTTATTGAAATTTGTAGTAATTTTAGAAAAACCATGATCGTAGCACAACATAACACAATATCACACAAAAACGAGTAGGAAGAAAAGAAATTTGTATGTGACTCGTACAAAAAGAACAAGTGGTACCAAATATGAGTATAGAATTCATATAATTTTCTCTTTTTTTAGGTAAATTTCTATTTTTCGCTTCTCCAAATTGCAAAACATATGAATGTGAAACTTTGTAGGTCAACATAACTTTAGTACTAAGTATGTACATCTAGCCAAAAAAATACATTCTTGATGGAAAATGATAAAAATAGTGAGCATATGCTTCTTCTAAAAAGCATTTCATTACATGGCATGTGATGTATTATCATGATTGTCTCTAAATGATAAAAATAAATCATCAACTGGAGTGTTGTAGTACAACTTGAGTTGTTTCATTGTTTTGTAAATGAACTCACGTCTTTTGTCTCCAATTTTTTTCTTTTCGGTGAATGCAAACAACCGGCAAAAGGATTAGTTAATGCAAAGAAAGAACTATTGGTACTTCTAAAAAAGGGACCCATACAAGTTCCAGAAAATAGTAAAAATATTCACGTATATAAATTTCCCAAAAAGCATGATCATTTCGAGTCCGAGGCAAATCCAATTGTTAATTCTGAGTTGAAATAACTGAATGTAAAAACAACTTACATTACACTGAATTGCGTAATTTTATCGGCAAGTTACTTCTATGTATTTTGTCAAAAAAAAAAGAAATTTATAGATATGATTTTTCGCCAAGTTACAAACATGAGCATATTGTACCATGGGCAGATTGCAATTCCCAGGATCATACGAATAAGTAACAAAACTTAAATTACCACCTTATTAGCATCAAAGCTTGCAGATCTCATTCTGTAGAAAGCTATATGAAGCCAATCATTTCACTAAATCTTGCTACTGACCGAAATTGGAATGCAAGATGGTCGCAGCTCTCCATCTAAAACCAATCTTAAATAACGGATATTCAACATTGCAACATCATGATCTCAGAAATGGAGTAATCGGAAGACCGGAAAATACTAAAATCTCCTTAATTCATTCTAAGGTTTTCAAAGAGCTCACTCTGGTGAACATGAACTTATTGACATCATGTCCCCATATGCATTAGGCTCTGGGATTTAGGACAGGATATTTCTCAGCAGTTCTGCACTTAACAGAAATAATAAGAGACCTAAAAGAAGAAGAGGCGTTGATATGATCAGCAGTTCTGTACTTAAACAGAAATAAGAGAAAAACGAATTGGTGTTTGTAAGCTAATTACACATATTACAACCTAGAGCTTGAGATGATGACAGAAAGTTTGTGGAAGTCATGAAAATTGTCAGTTAACCAGCTGCAGGTTCAAAATCTTCAGAGTTTCAGTCAAGAAAAAATTCAGTTAGGATTCTGTCAGTTTCGACAGTAGTTATTTGCGTTTCTTCGGTTAGGAATAAGCTGAGTTCTAAGAATTTATAAGCTATTTGGACATCTCAAAGATAAAAGATCCGAAGAAGAAGAACCGGCAACGTGAATAATGTGAACCATATGATCAGCAGTTCAGTACTTAACGGGAATAATAACGAGTAAAATTGGAAATAGACCTCACCTGCCTTAGCAGCCTACCATGAGAAGATCAGCAATTAAGCTGAGGACTGTTTTGCCCATAACCGTCTGAAACAACAAGGTGGCAAGGAAATTTAAATGAATCTTGTTCAGAAACAACTACTAGTACTTAGAAAAGATATGAGATGCTGATGTTTTCGTTGAATTTTGAAGACAGCCGAACCTGAAGAAATCCCTGCAATAACCGGTGGTCGAAATGCAGGGAAGTTGTCGAGTTGCGTGTGTCCGGGCCGGTGCAGGGTGACGCGGGAGCAGAGGGGTTACGGCGGCACTGGTGTGTGGCGGATTTCCAGCGGGGCCGGCGGGAGGTCGTTGGCAGCGGGGCTAGCTGTGTCTAGAGCAGAAGAACGCCTATACGCTTCTGCGAAGTGGGAGGTGTGAGAGCTGGATTATATGGATTTATGGTCGAGGGGTGTGTACCTTTATGCTTTCTTCTTTCTCATAGTATCATAGTATATGCACCAACCAAAAGACCTTTACTTTCCAACGTGTGTGAACTCTGAACAACTAGCTAGAACACCGAGTAAAAAAGGCAAGAAGCGCGTTGAGAAGTTGGTCCAAAGGATGCATTTGGTAT
Source organism: Avena longiglumis (assembly GCA_030063025.1). Classification (NCBI taxonomy): domain Eukaryota; kingdom Viridiplantae; phylum Streptophyta; class Magnoliopsida; order Poales; family Poaceae; genus Avena; species Avena longiglumis. The sequence goes on from CP125975.1 coordinate 20,075,406, forward strand.
CAAAGGTTGTGTTAGTGGAAGACAGCAGGCATTTGCAGTTCAGACTCTTTAGGAGCACTTCTAGCAGATCATGCATATTTTTGACCCACAAAACATGTAGTATACTACTTTGCGCGGGAATATTCTAGCTTTAGATGATCCATCGTTCTTGGATCCATCATCATGATAGCGTTCTCCTCGGCCATGATGCTTGCCCTTGTCTCCGCCTCCTCGAACTCCACCTCGCGCCTCTCATCTTCTCTAATTTTATTTTGCGGGTCACGCGTTTTTCGGTATCTGCTAGAAGCGCTCTAACTGATTGCTCCCAACTTGTATTGCTTACATGTTGTTCCTCTCGCTGGAACTTACCAAGCTCGCTGCGCAAAGAGGAGGCAGGGTTTTGGGAGACAATATTTTCATCGATGTGATTAATAAATGGATCAGGATTTTCATAATTTAATACTCCCTCCGTTTCAAAATATAAGATGTTTTAGGTTTGTGAAAAAAAACGAATCTAGAATTGTTTTAGTATATAGGTTCACTCAATTTTAGGATGAATCTATATACTAAAAGAAGTCTAGATTCATTTTCTTCACAAACTTAAAACATCTTATATTTTGAAACGGAGGGAGTAGTTATAAGGAAAAAGTACATACCAACGGCAATCGTGATAATATATACCACACATTTTAGCAAAGGAAGTACCAGGAGAAGGTTGTTCAAAAAAAAAGGAGAAGGTCGTGGTGGAAGCAGATCGCTGTTTGACGGGAGTATAAAATGATTTTGATTTCAGGAGGTCGCTCTGCACTTGGTGCAGGGGCATCTGTTGTAGTTCAGCATTTTCCTGGAATCTGAGTTTTATTCTGCTTCTATGATCTACAAGAAAATCCGTTCTTCAGAAAATAATTCAACAAGGGGATGTAGCTCAGATGGTAGAGCGCTCGCTTAGCATGCGAGAGGCACGGGGATCGATACCCCGCATCTCCAAATTAATCTAATTTTTTTTGGTTTACTACCATTTTTTATTCCAGCAATAGTAGTATTATTTTGTGAGATCGATGGAAACAATAACATGGTATTCAGATAATATAATTGTGTACAAAAAGACAAAGGAAGAACTTAATGCCATTGCAAATATTCACAGAATCAAAAATCTAACAGAAGAACAGCGTTAACAAAGTGCAACGATTAGCTAACCAAAATGTATCATCATATCCAGAAAATCGGTAAAGGGATTTTATCTCGGAAGACAAAAGCCGGACAATTTACACCCAAGACGACATAAGAAGATGCATAATCAGCAGATTAGAGGGGGAGCATCAGCACAGGGCAGGGGATGAATTCGGCTAGTAAATTCCCATCTACGTGCTTCGAGTGGATGGCTTCCATGCTAAGGACAACCAGGTCTAACTCCAACTCATCTGCGACTTCTCCGATGATAGCCGTCGGCTTCTTTCCTTCTCCAAGGCGCTCCATCAACCCAAACTCCGTAAATCCACCTGCAAAGAAGCACGGATATATATCAACACGGCGAATGTAAATAGCACCACTTAAAAACCATCCGTAGGGATAGCTCTCAGAAATGTTATCTTTTTCATCCTTTTTCATATTTGGGCTGTAACATATGGCTAGACTCTTGGGGTGGTTATCTTGTTATCCACTCAGCACGAGCACAGTTTCCTTCATGAAATGATTCTAACCTTCAGAAAGGTGCCATCTAATGCTTGACATTTGAGTATCATGCTCCGGGAATGACTCCTTCGGCTTATCATCAATAACTGAAATGACGAATAGATGTAGAAAACTTTAAGGTAACTAAACAAATATGTGCTATACCTAATTACAGAAAAAAATATTCCAAAGCAATTGAGATCATACCAACTACTGTAATGTTTGCTCCATACTTCTTTGCTAGAGAAGTTGTTGTTGCTGCAGCCTGTTACATCATCAGCCGTTATACATAAGCCACTATTTGCAGTGTATACGGAGCAAGTAAAAAAGAAGGATAAAGTAAAAAGGATCAGCTAAAAAGTTCACTATCAGAAGATCATAAAACTACGGTCTAACTATGGACATAATCAAACTGCCCTGGAAGTTGGTCACACTGATTTAATTCCTCTATATCATCAATGCAACCTATATGTTCTGTATACTCATTTAGGAACGAACAGCAAACTAATGATATCGGGAAAAAGAAAACAGACCTGTCTTGTACCTTCTGAGAGGTAAGGGTTGCGGTCAGTGATCGGGAGCAGAACATGCTTAACCTGGGAGAGAGCATCAATCGCTAGAGCACTCCCAGATTCGTTAACTTCGGCCCTAACTGGTACAGAACAAACATCAGACAGTCGGTCTCAGATCAACCATCCATCGTACCTCTTCAAACACAAACAAAAGAATTGAGGATGTTCTTTAATTTTTCTACAAGTGCAATTAGCTATGAATCACCATATAACTAATCTTGACTTGTTTAGTACACGTAGCAATTAGCGCGCACATCTTAGATGACTGTAAATCAAAGGAAGTACAAGGGGGGGGGGGGGGGAATATACCTCCAAGACGGGCTCCCCGGCGTCGCAGAGAGACGCCGCCTTTCCTGTTGACCGGCGGGAAGGGGAGCTCAGGAGCGGGGCTCACGCGGACGAGGGAGGCTGGCGCGGGCACGAACGAGCTGGCGAAGGCCATGAGGTGGTTGAGACGGGTTAGACTGAGGGGGCGGCGGCGGCGGCGGCAGGGTGGTTTCTAGAGTGGCGTGGAATTGGGGAGAGACGACGGAGACGGAGACGGTGACGGAGTGACGAGCGAGTCTGCAGGTGGCGTGCTACAACTGGGTGGGGCCCGGCCCGCTCCGCGACGACGCCGGATGGATAAGTTTTCTCTTGTTTGTTTATTTTTCTTGCTCGACAGCTATTAACTATTTTTTCAGTGTTTCTTTTTTTTCCAAAAATTTTGCCGATCAGTACAAAGAGCTAAAATTAATAAAAAAGTATAAATAGGTCAAATAAAAATTATAATATGTCATCGCACCCTCTAGCGATGACAAAAGAAACTAGACAAGCCGAAACCAACGAGCTAGAGTAGCAACCATCGTTAGTGATGACAACCGTTAACCGTAGATAGGAAAAGACTCACTCGAACCCATACCAACGAACATGGAAATTAATTGGATGCCAGGAGATCTGCCAGACACACGACTTCAGCTCCCATTGTTAGTGTTAGGCGCCAACAGGGTGAGGATGGGATAGGAAGGACCTCATTTACTTTAGGATATAGTCGTCGCTTCATCATCCCCAAGAAGACACTGCAAACAAAGAACAAAATCCCTCTTGCCTGCGAGGGTCCGTGGTCCGTCACGCCTCTAAGAAGGCCATTAGAGGTGGAGCGGATCATTGGCGAGGGGGACAAAACCTATATAGGGTTTTAGGAGCTCTCCATGATCGCCTCTCCTGGACTCTCACATTAGTACCAGCATATTTTTCGTGTTTTCTGTTTGGTCTATGTACTCCATCAATCATAAACAAATATCGCATTTTTTCTTTGAATATATCTATATACTAAATAATATTTAAATAAATCTGCGACAACCATTTTAGATGAAGGTAGTATATTTCTTATAAGTTTAGCAGACTGGCTGAGTAAGCTAATGTAAAGCTATAGTGTTCATAAATTTTGGACAGTAACATCAACAAGGTTTGCTTATTTTGAATTAGCGAAGGTAAAATTATTGTTGTAATCTGTCACAATGTTTTAGTTGATATCCTTTCTACAATTTTTTTACATAAGTTTGTTACGATTTCACATGCATGAAAGACTCTAACTATTACACAAATACAAAAGAATCTAAATAGAAATAAGACCTTGTCCTTAATAACCTAACCCCGCGCAAAGCTATAACAGTAACTCCAATAGACGTTGTAAAATGTGGCACGCTAAAACAATTTACAGTGTGGGTCTTTCCTTTCCGTGCATGTAGCTAGCCGCTGCTTCATCGGAGGCACTAAAATGTAGCGTGTTAAACTTGCGCTGCACTAGACGCTGTAAAATAGCACACACGATTTGCTGGCGCTTGACCAAAATAAGAAAATGCACACAACATTGCAAAAGATCATAGCAAAGTTCAAATGCATGGCATAGTTCAAAAGTTAGTTCAAAACAAATTTAGTTCACATAACCAAGTTAAACATAAATTAAGTTCACACAAACAAATCAAACATCTGACATCAAGAGTCAACATCATTGTAATCCTCATTTCCATCTCCATTCTTCGCTTCTTCGGAAACTTTGATGATGTTTACATGAACCGTAAAATCTCCATAGGCATCACGTAGAAGGCATAGGAGCAACCATGGAGGCCACAAATCCACCCGGACGTGCTCGATGGCACCCGTGCCTCCAAAGCCACCCATCGTTGGTGCTCCTATGGCACCCATGGCTCCAAAGACACTCATCAGTGGTGCTCCCATGCCACCCGTGCCTCCATAGCCATTCATGCCGTCATATCTGTTGGAGATATGTCCTAGAGGCAATAAGAAATGTAGTTATTATTATATCTTTGTGTTTATGATAAATGTTTACATTCATGCTATAATAGTATTAACAAGGAAATATTAATACTCGTGTGGTTTGTAAACTTAAATTGAAGTCCCTAGTAAAGCCTCTATATATCACTAGCTTGTTGGTTAATAAATGATTGTGGTTTCCCTATCATGAACACTGAGATGTTATTAACAACAAGATCATATCGTTAGGAGAATGATATGATGGACATACTCCTATAGATAAGCATAGCATAAAGATCAAGTCATTTTAATAGTTCAATTGCTATATGCTTTCTGATACATAGTAACCTAATTCCTTCGACCATGAGATCATGCATATCACCTTTACCGGAAGGATGCTTTGATGACATCAAACACCACACCGTAACTGGGTGGCTATAAAGGTGGCATTGAGTGTTCGGAAAGTATTGGTTGAAACACATGGATCAAGAGTGGGATTTGTCCATCCATATGACGGATAGATATACTCTGGGCCCTCTCGGTGAAATGTCATCCAATTAGCTTGCAAGCATGTGACTGGCTCACAAGGGATCACATATCACGGAACGAAAAGAGTACTTATCGAACGAGGTTGAACTAGGTATGCAGAGATATCGACGATCATAACCTCGGATAAGTAAACTATCGTGAGACAAAGGGAAATTGGTATCATATGTAAGTGGTTCATTCGATCGCAAAGTAATCGTAGAAATATGTGGGAGCCATATGAATTTCCAGATTCCTCTATTGGTTATTGTTCGGAGAAGTGTCTCGATCATGTCCGCATAATTCACGAACCGTAGGGAGACACACTTAAGGATTCGACGTTGTTTGAGTAGTTATGGAATGATGAGAAAGAGTCCGAATGTTGTTCGGAGTCTCGAATGGGATTCGGGATATCACGAGGAGATACGGAATGGTCTGGAGAATAAGATTCATATAAGGAAAGTCTTGTTTCGGAGTTGGAGAATGGTTTCGGTGTTTTCATCGGGAATGTTCTAGAAGGTTCCGGAATTTCCGGCACTCCAGAGGGGAAGGGTACATGAATGTGTTATATCAAGTTGGTATGATTGCATCATGTACTAAGTGTCATCGCTGAACAAAATAGAGGATTTAATCAAATCCTTGTTTGAAAAGTCAAACGCCAATTTGAAAGTCAAACGGCTAATTTTAGGAAGTGGAGGGGAGGTGGAATCCGAGTTGGGGAGGAGTCCCTACACCTCCACCGCCGGCCCACATTGGGTCCGAGTTGGGGAGGGACTCCCCTCCCCTGGAGCGCCTCCATCCACCTATAAGAGGAGGGGCAGGGCTCCCCTCCTAGACACAAGATCCCCACCTCCAAACCCTAAGACACTGGCGCCGCCACATGCTGCCGCCGCCGCCCTAGGGCAAATCGCCGCCGCCTAGCAACCCTAGCCGCCGGCCTTTCCCCCTCCTCGGCGTGTCTAAACCCTAGATCGTCGAGGGCTCTCTCATAGTCCACCATACTCGCTCCGGCTTAAGGCGAAGCCCTGCGAGATCTCCCCTCTACTTCCGGTACCACGTCGTTGTGCTGCCGGAATCGCGAGGAGAGTGCTACAACCTCCGATGCCTTCTGGAACAAGGGAGAGGAAGGTCTTCGTCGAGTACCGAACGTGACGATCAGGGAGCGCTTGAACGCAGCGCCGGAAGGATCGTCTACGCGATCTTGAGATCGGAAGAGTACGACTACATCCCCACGAATCGCTCTCGTTAAACACTTTGGAATCTTCGAGGGTGAGTTATTCCATCGACTCATTGCTACAATCTAGTAGATAGATCTTGGCTTGTTTGTTTGTATGCGTAGAAAATTTTGTTTTCCATGCTACGAAACCCTCAAAGGGTATCGAGCCGTGTCTATATGTAGATCTGTTGCACGAGTAGAACACAATGGTCATTGTGGGCGTTGATGCTTTTATTGTCGATTGCTTCTTGTATACTTTGCATCTTGCGGGATGTTGGGATGAAGCGGCCCGGGCTAACCTTACATGACATCGTTCATGAGACTTGCTCCACGCTTGACATGCAACTTGTATTGCATAAGTGGCTTTGCGGGTGCCTGTTTCTCCTAGCATAGTTAAGATCCAATTTACAACAGGTGATTAACAATACTAGTATCAATGTTGTGGTTCATGTTCGTAAGTTAGAACGACACTTATTGAAAGCCCCAAACCACGTAAAACATGCAAAGAAAGTAGAGGCGTCTAACTTTGTTTTGCAGGGTGTCTGATGATGTGATATGGCCATGATTGTGATTATATTTGATGTATGCAATGTTCCTTATTGTAAGTTGGCAACCGGCAGGAGCCATATGGTTGTCTTTAATTTATGTTAAGACCCGCGTGTCTATTCAAAGTAGTTGTAATAGTTGAAGACGGTGGACGACAACCATGAAGAAGCGTCATTGACCTTGATGCAATACCGATGATGATGGAGATCATGTTCGTTCTTGAAGATGGAGATCGGAAGCACAAAGAAGAAAAGGTCATATCATATCACATATTATGAATTGCATGTGATGTTAATCCTTTATGCATCTTGTATTGCTTAGTAGACGACGGTAGCATTATAAGATGATCCCTCATGCACATGAATTTCAAGTCATAAAGTGTTCACCCTTAGTTAGCACCGTTGCTAAAGCTTGTTGTTTCGAAGCACCACGTGATGATCGTGTGTGTTAGATTCCGCAAGTGTATACAACGTGAGCAAGCCAGATTTGCTCATGCGGAAGCTAAGGTTTGATCTTGACGAGCCTAGCATGTACAGACATGGTCTCGGAACACGGATCACCGAAAGGTAATGCATGAATCATATAGTAGATATGATGAACATGTCGATTGTTCGCCATTGAAACTATATCAACTCTCGTGATGATCGGTGTTGATATGGTGGATTTGGTTCGTGTGATCACTAAAACAATGTGAGGGATATTGTTTTGAGTGGGAGTTCACCTAGATTAATTTAACTATTAATTAGAACCCAATTTGTCATAAACTTAGTCTAAACTATTGCAAATATGTTGTAGATCAATGGCAGCCCCTACCATCAATTTTAATGCGTTCCTAGAGAAAGAAAAGTTGAAAAACAATGGAAGCAACTTCGCGTATTGGTTCCGCAATTTGAGGATTGTCCTCACAGCTGGTAATTTGACCTATGTGCTGGATGCACATTGGGTGACCCACTGCGGTGATCTGCCGATGAAGTAAATAATGTTTACCTCACTCGGAAGACTCAGTACTCCACAGTTTAGTGTGCTATCTTGTATGGTTTAGAATCTGAGCTTCAGAAAAGGTTTGAGAATTCAGACCCACATGATATTGTCCATGATCTCAAATTGATCTTTGAGACTCATGCGACAATTGAGAGCTATGAGGCTTCTGAAAAGTTCTTTAACTGCAAGATGGAAGAGGGCAGCTCTATCAGTGAGCATGTGCTTAAGATGTCTGGGCACGCAAATAAACTTCAAAGCTTGGGTATAGTGATTCCTAATGCTTTGGGGATTTACCGCGTCCTCCAATCACTACCACCAAGTTACAAGAACTTTGTGATGAACTACAACATGCAGAACATGAACAAAACATTGCCAGAACTCTTTGCCATGTTGAAATCTGCAGAAGTGGAGATCAAGAAAGAGCACCAAGTGTTGTTGGTCAATAAGACCACCAAATTCAAGAAAGGCAAGTCTAAGAAGAAGGGACACTTCAAGAAGGGTGGTAAGAAAGTTACCACACCAACGAAGAAGACCAAGGATGGACCTAAGCCTGATACTAAGTGCTTTTACTGCAAGGGAGAAGGTCACTGGAAGCAGAATTGCCCAAAGTACTTGGCGGATTTGAAGAACGGCAACATCAAGAAGAAAGGTATATCTGATATACATGTTATTGATGTGTATCTCACTAGTACTCGTAGTAGTGCCTGGGTATTTGATACTGGTTCGGTTGCTCATATGTGTAACTCGAAACAGGTGCTGCAGAATAAACGGAAGCTAGCGAAGAACGAGGAGACGATGCGCGTTGGAAACGGATCAAAGGTTGATGTGATCGCGGTCGGCACGCTACCCCTTCATCTACCACCGGGTTTAGTTTTATACTTAAATAATTGTTATTTGGTGCCTGCGTTAAGCATGAACATTATATCCGGATCTTGTTTATTGCGAGACGGTTACTTGTTTAATTCCGAGAATAATGTTTGTTCGATTTATATGAGTAATATGTTTTATGCACATGCACCTTTGATAGATGGTCTATTCTTGTTGAATCTCGATAGTGGAAATACACATATTAATAACATTGAGGCTAAACGTTTGAAATCGAGCGATAACTCGACCTATATGTGGCAATCGCTGCCTTGGTCACATTGGAGTGAAGCGTATGAAGAAACTCCATTCCGATGGACTTATTGAATCACTTGATTTCGAATCACTTGATAGATGCGAAGCATGTCTGATGGGTAAAATGACTAAGACTCCATTTTCTGCTATGATGGAGAGAGCTACAGACTTATTGGAAATCATACATACCGATGTGTGTGGTCCAATGAGTGTAGCATCGCGCGGTGGTTATCGTTATGTTCTTACCTTCACGGATGACTTGGGTAGATATGGGTATATCTATTTCATGAAACATAAGTCCGAAACTTTCGAGAAGTTTAAGGAATTTCAAAGTGAGGTAGAGAATCAACGTAACAAGAAGATTAAATTTCTACGTTCTGATCATGGAGGTGAATATCTAAGTTACGAGTTTGGCGAGCATTTAAAGAAATGCGGAATACTTTCACAATTGACACCGTCGGGAACACCACAGCGTAATGGTGTGTCCAAACGTCGTAATCGAACTCTCTTAGATATGGTTCGTTCTATGATGTCACTTACAGATTTACCGCTATCATTTTGGGGTTATGCATTAGAAACAGCCGCATTCACTTTAAATAGGGCACCATCTAAATCCGTTGAAACGACACCGTATGAATTATGGTTTGGGAAGAAACCTAGATTGTTGTTCCTTAAAGTTTGGGGTTGCGAAGCCTATGTAAAGAAGTTACAACCGGACAAGCTTGAACCCAAAGCGGAAAAATGCGTCTTCATAGGATACCCGAAGGAAACTATTGGGTATACCTTCTATCATAGATCCGAAGGCAAAATCTTCGTTGCCAAGAATGGATCCTTTCTAGAGAAGGAATTTCTCTCGAAAGAAGTGACTGGAAGGAAAGTAGAACTCGACGAGGTTGTCGAACCTTCTCTCAAAATTGCGAGTAGCGCAGCACCGGAAGAAGTTCCCGTGGTGCCTGCACCAGTTAGAGAGGAAGCTAATGATGATGATCATCAAACTTCGGTTGAAGTTGCTACAGAGCCTCGCAGGTCAACGAGAACTCGTACCACTCCAGATTGGTATGATCCCGTTATGAGTGTCATGTTGGTGGACAACACCGATGACCCTGAGACATATGAGGAAGCAATGATGAGCCCAGATTCCAATAAATGGCAATAAGCCATGAAATTCGAGATTGGATCCATGTACGAAAATCAAGTATGGACTTTGGTGGACTTATCGGATGGCCGGAAGGCTGTCGAGAACAAATGGATTTTCAAGAAGAAAACAGATGCTGATGGTAATGTTACTGTCTATAAAGATTGACTTGTCGCAAAGGGGTTTCGACAAATTCAAGGAGTTGACTACGATGAGACTTTCTCACCAAGATTAAGCTAAAGTTTGTGAGGATTATGTTAGCAATCGTTGCATATTATGATTATGAGATATGGCAGATGGATGTCAAAACAGCATTCCTCAATGGAGACATTGATGAAGAGTTGTATATGATGCAACCCAAAGGTTTTGTCGATCCTAAAGATGCTAACAAGGTATGCAAACTTCAACGGTCCATCTATGGATTGAAGCAAGCATCCCGAAGTTGGAATCAACATTTTGATAAGGTAATCAAAAGTTTTGGTTTTGTACAAACTTATGGAGAAGCTTGTATTTACAAGAAAGTGAGTGGGAGCTCTGTAGCATTCTTAATACTATATGTAGATGACATATTGTTGATTGGGAATGATGTAGACCTTCTTAATAGTGTCAAGGAATATTTGAATAATAGTTTTTCAATGAAAGATCTTGGCGAAGCAGCTTACATATTAGGCATAAAGATTTATAGAGATAGATCAAGACGCCACATATCATTGTCACAAAGTACATATTTGGACAAAGTTCTAAAGAGGTTTGGAATGGAAGAAAGCAAGAAAGGGTTCTTGCCCATGTTGCCCAATACGACCTTGAGTAAAACTCAAAGTCCGACATCGGCAGAAGATAGAGAAAGGATGAGTAAGACTCCCTATGCCTCAGCCATAGGATCTCTAATGTATGCCATGCTATGTACTAGACCCGACATTGCATATGATGTTAGTTTAACTAGCAGATATCAAAGTGATCCAGGAGTGGATCATTGGACAGCGGTCAAAAACATCCTTAAGTACTTGAGAATAACTAAGGATATGGTTCTTTCTTATGGAGGTGATGAACAACTCGTTGTAAATGGTTACACCGATGCTAGTTGGAACACCGATCCGGATGATTCTAAATCACAATCTGGGTACGTATTTATTTTGAATGGTGCAGCAGTTAGCTGGAGGAGTGCAAAGCAAAGCGTTGTAGCGAGATCTTCAACTGAATCGGAATACATGGCTGTTTTGGAGGTTTCACAAGAAGCGATATGGATGAAAGAGTTCATTACAGAGCTGGGTTCGGTTCCTAGTGCGCTGGACCCAATGTCTATCTACTATGATAACATGGGCGCCATAGCCAATGCGCAAGAACCAAGGTCACACAAGAAGCTGAAGCACATCAAGCTACGTTTTCACACTATTCGAGAACATGTCCAAGATGGGACATAAATATTTGCAAAGTACACACAGATCTGAATGTGGCGGATCCGTTGACTAAACCTCTCCCGAGGGCAAAACATGACCAGCACCAAACTGCCATGTGTGTTCGGTATATTACCATGTAATCTAGATTAGATGACTCTAGTGCAAGTGGGAGATGCCCTAGAGGCAATAATAAATGTAGTTATTATTATATCTTTGTGTTTATGATAAATGTTTACATTCATGCTATAATAGTATTAACAAGGAAACATTAATACTTGTGTGATTTGTAAACTTAATTTGAAGTCCCTAGTAAAGCCTCTATACATCACTAGCTTGTTGGTTAATGAATGATTGTGGTTTCCCTATCATGAACATTGAGATGTTATTAACAACAAGATCATATCGTTAGGAGAATGATATGGTGGACATACTCCTATAGATAAGCGTAGCATAAAGATCAAGTCATTTTAATAGTTCAATTGCTATATGCTTTCTGATACATAGTAACCTAATTCCTTCGACCATGAGATCATGCATATCACCTTTACTGGATGGATGCTTTGATGACATCAAACACCACACCGTAACTGGGTGGCTATAAAGGTGGCATTGAGTGTTCGGAAAGTATTGGTTTAAACACATGGATCAAGAGGGATTTGTCCATCCATATGACGGATAGATATACTACAGGCCCTCTCGGTGGAATGTCATCCAATTAGCTTGCAAGCATGTGACTGGCTCACAAGGGATCACATATCACGAGAAAAGAGTACTTATCGGTAACGAGGTTGAACTAGGTATGCAGAGATACCGACGATCATAACCTCGGATGAGTAAACTATCGTGAGACAAAGGGAAATTGGTATCGTATGTAAGTGGTTCATTCGATCGTAGAGTAATCGTAGAAATATGTGGGAGACATATGAATTTCCAGATTCCTCTATTGGTTATTGTTCGAAGAAGTGTCTCGATCATGTCCGCATAATTCACGAACCGTAGGGAGACACACTTAAGGATTCGACGTTGTTTGAGTAGTTATGGAATGATGAGAAAGAGTCCGAATGTTGTTCGGAGTCTCGAATGGGATTCGGGATATCACGAGGAGATCCGGAATGGTCCGAAGAATAAGATTCATATAAGGAAAGTCTTGTTTCGGAGTTAGAGAATGGTTCCGGTGTTTTCATCGGGAATGTTCTAGAAGGTTCCGGAATGTTCGGCACTCCGGAGGGGAAGGGTACATGAATGTGTTATATCAAGTTGATATGATTGCATCATGTACTCGGTGTCATCGCTGAACAAAATAGAGGGTTTATTCAAATCCTAGTTTGAAAAGTCAAACGCCAAGTTTGAAAGTCAAACGGCTAGTTTTGGGAAGTGGAGAGGGAGGTGGAAACCGACTTGGGGGAGGAGTTCCTCCTCCCACCGCCGACGCACCACCAAGCCGAGTTGGGGAGGGACTCCCCTCCCCTTGTCCGGCCTCCTCCACCTATAAAAGAAGGGGCAGGGATCCCCTCCTAGACACAAGTTCCTACACCTCTAAACCCTAGCACCAAGCCGCCGCCGCCTCCATAGCCGCCGCCGGCCCTAGGGCACTCGCCGCCGCCGCCTAGGTGAAACCCTAGCCGCCGGCCTAGCCCCCTCCTCGGCGTTTCTAAACCCTAGATCGTCGAGGGACTCTCTCATACTCCACCATACTCGCTCCGGCTTAAGGAGAAGCCCTGCGGATCTCCCCTCTACTTCCGGTACCACGCCGTTGTGCTGCCGGAATCGCGAGGAGAGTTCTACAACCTCCGATGCCTGCTGGAACAAGGGAGAGGAAGGTCTTCGTCCGAAAATCAACGCATGTGACCATTGCGGGAGCGCCTAGGAATGCCACGGAAGGATCGTCTACGCGATCTTGAGATCGGGAAGAGTACGACTACATCACCCACGAGAATCCGCTCTCGTTAAACACTTTGGAATCTTCGAGGGTGAGTTATTCCATCGACTCGTTGCTACAATCTAGTAGATAGATCTTGGCTTGTTTGTTTGTATGCGGTAGAAATTTTTTGTTTTCCATGCTACGAAACCCTACACCTCCCTCTCGTCGAGGGTGTCGACAAGGCACCCAAGGAGCTCATCGAAGTGGAAGACGCCAACGGGAAGAAGATCGAGATCGAGAATCCCGAGTACACGTCCTGGGTGGCTCGCGATCAGCAGGTCCTATGCTATCTCCTCAACTCTCTGTCACCGGATGTCCTCGCTCATGTTGTGGGTCTTGAGACATCTGCTGATTCTTTTCAAAGGCTTCATGCATTCCAACAAGCTTAAAGGGTATGGGTATCTTAAATTCTTCTCTAGGCTTAGTTTTATCAGAAATACCCACAACATCTACACTTGAGCCTAGCATATTGAAATGCTCAAAGACCTTTTTGTCTTCCCTAGCAACATCATGAAATTCTTTTGATAAAGTTTCAAGGATGAATTCTCTCTTTTCAGCATTCTTTTCTTCTTTTAGTTTTAGGAACAAGAATTGTATGAAGGGGTTAAGGCTAACAGACATAGCCTCCAACATATGAACTAAAGAAGATGCAGCAATCTCATAATTTAGGAGCAAGTTCTGCTATAGATTTATCCTCAATGTCCACATGCTTGCTAATATGATTAAAAAATTCTTTAATATTATCTTTCCCAATTATGGTGCCACTACCTATTGCAAGATCTTTCAGGGCGAACTTGGGGAACAACATGGTGAGCTAGAGCAAGGTGGCAAATAGAGTAGGAACTATTTTTTTGTGTTTTTGAAAAGAGGCAAACAAAACCAAGCAAAAGAAACAAAGCAAACTAAAAACAAAGTAAAGAGAAAGGAAGTGAAGGACTCCCCTAGTGAAGACGTCCTTAGCCTCCCCGGCAACGGCACCAGAAAACTTGTTAATGTGATGGTGTGGAGCACTTCGTTGGAAACCCCAAGAGCAAGGTGTGATGAGCACAGCAGCAAGTCTTCCCTCAGTAGAGACCGAGGTTATCGAACCAGAAGGAGGAAGGAAACATCACAAGGTGTTGCAATAAACGCGGAGACCTGCACAACACAAACTCAAGACTTTGCCCCAACGAATCAGTGAGGCTGTCAAGCTCACCGATTTGCTGTAACAAAGGATCAAACATATGGTGTGGAAGGTAATGGTTTGCAGCAAGTAAACAAGTAACAGTGGAAGATGTATCAATGGTAAAGATTGGACCGGGGTCCATAGTTCACTAGAGGCGCTCTCCTTAGATAAACAACACGGCATGAAGGGTAAACAAATTTTAGTAGGGCAACTGACAGGAACTAAGAAAGGCATAACAATGCAATTACTAGTTAGAAAGATTCTATGAGTTTCGATTGGGAAATACAACAAGATACATAGACCGCCTTCCAACTTCATCTATGACTTGAAGTCCACCTTCAGGTTATCATACGAACCCCCTCCAGTACTAAGTTGCAAGCAACAGACAACTGCTTTAAGAAAAGTGTGTAAGGTAAACAGTCCACATGTTCCATGAACAAGAGACTGTTGTTGTCTCCCTAGTGGCAACAACACATCTACAACCGAAGAGATTATTGTCACTTCCCTTGGAAACTAGAGGCATGAACCTACTATCGAGCATAAATACTCCCTCTTGGAGTCACTAGCAACTACTCGGCCAAGATAGCTACTTACAACGGAGAGCATGCAAGATCACAAACAACACAGACATGATAGAATCATAGAGACAAAACCATTAATCAAACCAACATAATAATCTCAATATCTGTCGGATCCCCGCAAACACAATATGCATGATTACAAATAGATTAGATTTTGATCATGAATGGAGCGCACAAGATCTATACATGAAAGCACAAGGAGGAGATACAACCATCTAGCTACTACATGGACCCATAGTCCAAGGTGGAACTACTCACGCATAATAGCGGAGAGAAGGCCTTTGGGATGATCTCCCCTCTGGCAGGGTGCTGGGAAGAACTTTAGATCCCCCCGATCTAGGGACGATGGTGGCGGCGGCTACAGACGTTTTCGTGGAGATTTGATCGGGTGCTTAGGGTTTCTGCATCGGGGGCTTCTTATAGGCGAAGGGGGAGGCCGAGGCGGTGGCCAAGGGCCCCACACCCTGCCTAGATGCGGGGCAGGGCCCACCCGCGCCTAGGGGGGTCTGGGCACCCTGGACCGCTTCTCCGTCTCCCCTCTAGACTTCTTGTTCCCCACAGGAAGTTATTGACTTTGACGTTTGTCCCGTCCAATTCCGAGAATATTTTCTTACTAGCTTTTTGATACGTCCAAAACGTATCTACTTTCTCGAACACTTTGCTATTGTTTCTTCTCTAAACTTGTGTGATTTGGATACAACTAACACGGACTGACGTTGTTTTCAGCAGAATTACCTTGGTGTCTTGTTTTTGTGCAGAAAATGAACTATCAGGAAAAATCCCGGAAAATATACCAAAAAATATATTTCACCAGAAGATCCACGGAGCCAGAAGGAGAGACGGAGAGGAGGCCTGGGGGGGGCCAGACCCACCCTAGGCGCGGGCCCACCACTGGCCACGCCTGGAGGGGGTGTAGCCTCCCCAGGCACCTCCTCGGTCTCCCTCTGCGCCTATAAGTTGCATTTCGACCTAAAAACCGAGGGGGGTTTCGATAGTTTTCTAGAAAGAGTTCCGCTCCGCCGCCGCCACCAGAAACCAAGATCCGTATCCAGAAACTTCGTTCTGGCACCCTGTCGGGACGGGGAATTTGGAGAGGATCATTGCCATCATCATCACCAACGCATCTCCATCAACCACCGATGTTTCCCTCGTCCATGAGTGAGTAATCCCCCACAGTAGGCTTGGGGATGGTAGGGATTGGATAAGTTCTATCATTTAATCGAATAAGATTGTTAGGGCATAGTGCCTAGTATATCTTGTGCTATTTGACTTTGTTGCAACTTGTTGTGCTTAATGCTTGTCACTAGGGCCCGAGTGCCATGATCTCAGATCTGAACTTATTATTGAATCATTATGAGGAGTATTGTTTGTGATCTTATCTGCAAGTTGTGTACACATATCATTGTCCGGATCCAAAGGCCCCAAAGTGAAAATAATTGGGACAACCGGAGGGGATGGCTATGGTGTGAGGATCACATGTGTTCATAGAGTGTTAATGCTTTGCTCCGGTGCTCTATTAAAAGGAGCACCTTAATTGCCAGTAATTCCCTAGAGGCCCTGCTTCCACGGGCTGGATGGACAGAAGATGTTGTGTAAGTTCTCATTACGAGCACGTATGACTATTTGGAGCACATGCCTAGGATTTTTTAGTACTTGGATTCTTGTTATTATCTATCTGCAATGCCCTAGATCTTGAAGTTACATGTTTAGACTCCTCCATGCAACGCCCGCCCATCCATCCCTATGCCTACCGCACTGAATCCTACTATTACCATTACTATTACTATTGCTCCCGTTTCACTGTTGCTACTACCAAACTGTTTCTACTGATAAACTTCTGTGAGCAAGAACTATTTCCGGGTGCAGCTGAACTGACAACTCAGTTGTTAAGGCTTGCAAGTATTCTTTCGCTCCCCTTGTGTCGAATCAGGAAATTGGGTAATGCTACCCGCGAAGACTGTTGCGATCCCCTACACTTGTGGGTCATCAAGACTATTTTTTGGCGCCGTTGCCGGGGAGCATAGCTTTATTTGTAAGTTCACTTGTATCTATTATTGTTCACTGCTACTCCTTTCATCATGGGAAAGTCTCATGATGGAAAGTTCCCTATTTTACCATCCACTACAAGAAGAGGTACAATCCTAAACACCTCTGCTGCTCTTGATTCACCGTCTGTTATAAGTAAGCTTGTTACACCACCACCACATACACATGCTACACACACTGCTACTACTGCTGAGTCTGAAACTGCTTTTGATACTCATGATTTTACTTCTACTGTGCTTGATGCAAGTGGTTCATTAGGTCCTTTTCTAGATGCTACTATGGCTAGTCTAGGAAATACCAAAACTCCTAGTGAAGACACTGTTACACCCGTTAGCTAACCTGAGCCTAGTGATAGTTATGATATTAATGATGTTTACATTGAGTTCACTGATGATTTTGTTTAAGAGTGCCGAAACACACATGGTACTAGTGCTATTAAGAGTCTCCTTGCTAGACGTACTATTATGCCTAAGTTGTCCTCTGATCCTAAGTTTGCCACTCCTCCCATAGATATTAAAGATGAATATTATGATTTCTCTCTTGATTTATCTTATTTAGATATTGTTGAGAAAGAACCTTTTTGTGGGACTGAAAATGAGAGTGTTGTGGCTCATATGAATGAGCTTTCTACTATGAGTGCTTTGTTCTCTGATGATTTTAAGATGCGCAAGTACTTTGTTACTAAGATCTTCCCTTTTTCACTAAAAGGAGAAGCTAGGGCTTGGTTTAATAGATTACCTCCTGGTTCCATTGATAGCCCTGATTGTTTGATTGATTCTTTCTTCCAGAAATATTTCCTCCAAGTGCTAGACATGCTGCTTTGTAGAGACTTTTTGATTTTAAACAGGGAGAAGAAGAGAAATTGCCTAAGTCATGGACAAGGTTCTGTGCCTTGATTCATGCACATCCTAGATGTCCATTACCTAAGAATGAGCTTCTTGATGTTTATTATAATGGACTAACTGATGATTCTAGGACCTACCTAGATAACTTTGTTGATTGTGTTTTGAGGAAAAGGACTCCTATAGATGCTGAAGAATTAATGACTAAGATAAGCAAGAATTATGATGATTGGACTTCAACTGAGCTAAATACACCTGAGCCTATTACTCCTGAACGCTTATGCTCGAACCACATAACACCAATAACAAAGAAGAGGGGAGTTATTGCATTAAATGATGAAGTGATGAAGGAAGCTAAGAAGTGTCTAAAGGAGAAAGGTATTAGAGCTGAAGATGTGAAGAATCTACTTCCTATAGAAGAATTATGTAAGCCAATTCCCCACTCATCTACTATTGAGGTACACTCTCTCCAAAACTTTGATGAAGGTGATATTCCTTATGGTAAGCCTCCTGATCAATGCTTAGAGGAACTTGACATTTTTATTGTTAAACAAGGTCATTTTAATAAACAAGTTTACGATCATTTATTGGAAAACTCTAGAGCTATCCATTAGTTGAAAGATATTGTGGAAAGAACTTCTAATGATGTCGGGGGGGGGGGGGGGGAACCCCCGGTAGGGTCACAAGGGGTAAAACACAGCCCAGCTTGGCTTACGCCGAGTGAAGAAAGAACCATGCCGAGTAAGGATGATCGGACAAGATGGTCATATGTGGACGACATAGGAACTATGTCGGCACGTATAGGACAAAGATGTTAACGTTGCAGGAACCAACGAGCCGAGTCTCACGAGGAAGGGCCGAGTCAGAAAGGACATGTGGAACCTTTCCTAGTGAGGTTCAAGAGGGACCATGATAAAGTGTGGTCAAAAGAGAAGGGTGACATCGGGTGCCACGAAAGGAGCCAGGTGACGCCTAAAGCAAGGTCTGACGTACAAAGTTGCGGCGTGACGCTAAAGAAACTGGAGGCGACATACCAGAAGACCGTTAATCAGATAAGCTTTATGGATCACATCGGTCTTAGGGCAAGCCCATGACCTGGCCCATATAGTACGGACCAAGATCCAAACAGTAACCCTAGAACCCAAAGGGGTGTACCCTAGCTATCCATCGCCTATATAAGGAGGGGTATATCTAGGGTTAGAGGAGGTTGGACCTAGGAGGGAACTAGTGCACTGAAATCTAGTTCATACAGCTCTTGGAGTACTTGTAAACCACTAGTATCAATAAAATTCCTAAGTGTGGAGAGTTCTTCTTGTTCTTCGTGCATGGCAAGAGCGTGCACTCCCTCCCCGGTGACCACAAGCACCCATTCAGTCCCCATTTTAAGCCTACCCATGGCATCTGCCGTGACACCACCACGACAGTTGGCGCCCATCGTGGGGCAGAAGCAGGTGCTTGATGGAGTATTCATCCGGACGGGCAACATCATCGCCAAGACCGGCGAGCGCGTCTACTCTGACCTCATCTAGAGGTTTGGAGCGCTCAACTTCGTCAGCGACAACACGGGGTGCTTCGGGACCAAGCAGTTCCTTAGGGGCAGTCACTTCATCAAGTTCGGCGAGCACCAGGTCTACATCGCCGTGCGCGTGGAGCGCGCGTATTCGAAGCG
This sequence comes from Avena longiglumis, assembly GCA_030063025.1. Lineage (NCBI taxonomy): Eukaryota > Viridiplantae > Streptophyta > Magnoliopsida > Poales > Poaceae > Avena > Avena longiglumis. The sequence continues at coordinate 20,095,027 of CP125975.1, forward strand.
TGTCATTCTGGCGCCAGATCCACCTGCGGTCTCTGCTGCAGGAAAACTTCACCAGCTCGTCTCTGTTGAGGTAATGATGACATCCCCTAACCCAACAGCTCCTCCAGTAGCTCCCGTAGTGAATGAGAATGTTGAGGGAGGAAATCCAGAGGAGACACCAAGGGCTGCAAGAACAGCAAAGGCACCGCTAGAAAATCCAGAAAACATAGCTAGGAGTAAGAGAGCTAAAGAGCTGCAAGCCACAATAGACAAATTGGCAAAGCCAGTAGCACAAGCAACTGATCCGGCATGCGTGCAGGCCGAGTTAGAGGAAGCCAAGATAAAGGTTCTTGAGAAAGCAAAGGAATTAGCGCAGTTACAACAAGATGTGGATATCATAATCCGGGAGCTCAACTCGGCAAATCGAGTCAAGGGCGCAAAGACCCATCTTGATGCAACAAGATTAAGAGGGAGAAACCTCAATGAGGAGCTGGCAGATACAACATCAAAGATAACACCAGAGAACAACAACGAAACAGCCATGCGGCCGACATACAATATAGCAGCAGCTAACCCGAGAGCCGCAGAGGCAGCAATGGCAGAGCTACCACATTTAACGGGTGAAGCAAAGAAAAGGCAACAATAGCGAGTCAACGAACTGGTGAGAGCAGCTAGCATGTTGAATGAAGCATACTACAGGGAAAATCCGGGTATAGCAGGGAGGTCACAGCTGGTTCACTTGGCAACTCCTATCCCGACAAGATCAGCAGGTCATACGTCATCCTCACCCGGAGCAACGCCAAGACAGAGAAAAGAAAAGAGTGTGGATTCAGGGAGGAACAAGCAAATGATCACCTATGACCCAACAATGGCTCAGGGAAAACCTGCGCATGCGCAAGGAGAGAGAAGGAACAATGTACAGGGAAATGAGAACCAGGAAAATGCGGGCCAAGAGAGGCAAGCAGGACAAAGGAATGACAATGGAGGGCAAAATTTTGTGCCTTAGCCTAGGCGTGGAGCTCACTCGGCAGGAGGAGGAAATCCAGCGCCGAATAATGCTCCAGCTTAACCCAAAAGAAGACAGCAAAGCACAGGAAAAGCACTACAGCAGCCTGCTGATCCGAACACAAATAGATACAATGATGGTTACTCGGCGATGGTGAACGACGGATATGAATTACCGGATCACGCATATCAAGCAATGAGAGCCAGACTCGGAGGCAGAAACCTTCAGCCGGACGATGCAAGGCTGAAGCTTGACCGAATAAAGATGGCAGAGCTGATCGAGTCGCAAGGTCCACAGGGTCCACCATGATTTGGCCCAAGGATCATGAAGGAGCCACCTGTACCATATTTTCAGCTGGCCAGAGGAACGAAGACTTACGATGGGAGCACAAAGCCAGAGGACTGGCTCATAGACTATGGAACTGCTGTGAAAATCGCACAGGGAAATTTGAGATGGGCGGTACGATATGTGCGGCAAATGCTGGAAGGACCAGCACAGGTGTGGCTGAATAACTTGCCACCCGGAAGTATCAATAGCTGGATCGATTTTCAGGACGCTTTTGTGAGCAATTTCACAAGCACCTACAAGAGGCCGAATCGCCCACAACAGCTTGCAATGTGCAAGCAAAGGCTGAATGAGACGGACAGAGAGTTCCTCACAAGATGGTGCACAATGCACAACTCTTGCGAGGGGGTAATCGAGTCACAGGCAATTGCTTGGTTTGCACAAGGATGCATACATGGAAGTGTGTTGTGGCAAAGATTACAGAGGGATATGCCAGCAAGCTTGTCAGAAACAATAAGAATTCCTGACTCGTATGCGTTAGGAGATCCGACTCAGCCTATGCTCATGTCGGCAGCCGGGATGACTAAGACTTAGATCTATGACACTGCCCGGTCGCAAAGGCACCAGGAAAGAGCCGAGTATAGAAGCAAAAGAAGAGATGAAAGGCCAGACTATAGATATGGTTTGACTCAAGTTGCGGCAGTAAGTCAGGATCATCCAGATGCTGGAGGTAGCCAACGTCAAAGGACAAGTGGCAACAGCAGTGGATACCAAAAACTGATGGCAAAAAGCCATACGAACAAATAAAGCAGTATCAGGACAGACAGAAGTATACCTATGAGATGATGCTGGACCAACCGTGTAAATTTCACACGCCTAGTCCGAGTAAGCCAGAAAATCACACAACAAGACGATGCACTTGGTTTCAGGAGGGAGAAAGAGTGGATTCGCCGAGTAAGCAGCTACCACCACCTCCCCCTCCACCACTCACACGAGGAAATTCTCAAGCTGTTGGAGCTGATAATAGATACGAGAACAGGCAGCCGAGGTATCATAATCAAGAAAGAAGAGAAGTTGTGCACCATGTGCACAATCCAAGAGGTGACGACGCTCATGTCGGCCATGGAACTAGAAATGGGTACAAAGAACATCCCCAGAGCTACGTTGTTTTTGTCACATAGCCAAATGACGAAAAGATTCAGCAGAGACGGATGATGGAGGTGAATGGCACAATGCCGGCAATCCCAAAGTTCATGCGTTGGTCTGAGCAAGAAATAACTTGGAGCATAAAGGATCACCCCAAGATCATGCCAACCCCAGGTGGTTATGCTCTAGTCTTGGATCCAACTTTCATGGGCCCTGATATCAACGTGAAATTTTCCAAGGTACTGATCGATGATGGCAGTAGCATCAACATCATGTACAAGGATACCATGCTCAAGTTAGGCATTACCATGAACATGCTGGAGCCGACTAAGACAACTTTTCATGGCATCATGCTGGGATTGTCCTGTGAGCCAATTGGAAAAATCTGGGTCGACGTCTTATTCGGCAACAGAGAGAATTGTCACACTGAAGCCATAGAGTTTGAGGTGGTCGACCTGGTCAGCTCATACCATGCCTTACTCGGCAGGCTGTCTATGGAAAAATTTATGGCCACTCCTCACATTGATTACTTGAAGATGAAACTGCCAGGTCCATGTGGAGTGATCACAGTCGAAGGAGATTACAAAAGATCTATTGCTTGTGTCTCAGCCGGATCTTCACTGGTTGAGTCACTGGTCATAGCACAGGAAAAGCATCAAATGTTGGAGGTGGCAGCATTGGCCAAAGCAGCACAAATGTACATGCCAGCACTCACTAATCCGCATGGCAATGTGTCATTCCAAGCTACCAAAGAGACCAATAAGGTACAAGTGGATGAAACTTTACGAGAGTGCACAGTTACCATTGGGGCTGGGCTAACTGAAAAATAGGAAAGCGAGCTCACCAGCTTTCTCCGTGAGAATCGGGATATCTTTCCATGGTCCACACATGATTTCCAAGGAGTTCCGAGGGAGCTAGCTGAGCACTCTCTTCATGTAAGGAAAGATGCCAAGCCGGTGAAGCAACCCCTTCACCGCTTTGCTGAAGATAGGAGGAAAGTGATAGCTGCCGAGATTGCCATGCTCTTAGCCGCTGGATTCATCATGGAAGTACTGCACCCAGATTGGTTATCAAATCTAGTCTTGGTCGAGAAGAAAAAGGATGACCCAAACGTGGCAGTGGTGTGGCGCATGTGTATTGATTACACGAACCTCAATAAGGCGTGTCCAAAAGATCCATTTCCCCTTCCATGGATCGACCAAGTCATAGATTCTACTGTCGGGTGTGAGTTGTTGTCATTTGTGGACGCGTATTCTGGATTCCACCAGATACCACTGAATCCGAATGATCAAATAAAGACAGCTTTTATTACCCCGTACGGGGCTTATTGCTATATACCATGCCATTAGGATTAAGAAATGCAGGTGCAACATATCAAAGATGCATGCAAAAATGCTTGCAAGATCAATTGGACAAAAAATTTCAAGTATATGTCGATGACGTGGTGATAAAAACCAAGCAAAGGCATACTCTAATTGAGGACTTGCGTCAAACATTCGTAAACTTAAGAATATTCCGGATGAAACTTAACCCGGAAAAATGCACATTCGGTGTCCCGGCTGGCAAGTTACTCGGATTTCTTGTATCCGGCCGAGGAATTGAGGCTAACCCAACAAAGATCAGGGCCATCGAAAGAATGGAATCGCCAAAAACCCTCAATGATGTCCAGAAGTTCACATGATGTCTGGCCTCGTTGAGTAGGTTTATTAGTCGGCTAGGTTAAAAAGCCCTACCACTATATGAACTAATGAAAAAATCAGACAAGTTCACATGGACAAAACAAGCTGATAGCGCTTTCGATGAACTAAAGAAAATGTTGGCAACATCACCAATATTAGCATCACCATTATCCAAAGAGCCAATGCTGCTCTATGTCGCCGCAACCAATAGAGTTGTAAGTGTAGTAATAATGGTTGAGCGTGAAGAAGAGGGCAAATCAGTCCAAAAGCCAGTTTATTACTTGAGCGAAGTGCTCTCTATATCAAAGCAAAATTATCCTCAATACCAAAAAATGACATATGGGGTATATATGGCAGCAAAGAAGATGAAACACTATTTTTAAGAACACCTAATCCGGGTAATATGTGAGGCGCCTATCTCGGATATATTGGGCAACAAAGATGCCAGTGGCCGAGTCGCAAAATGGGCCATAGAGCTAGCACCATATACTCCACAGTATGATAGGCGAGGTGCAATTAAATCCCAAGCCATAACAGATTTCTTCGTGGATTCGATGGAGATGCAATATGAACCACCACTGCCAGATCCAAATTACTAGAAGATGCATTTTGACGGTTCTAAGACGAAAATGGGTCTAGGCACCGGGATAGTGCTCATATCGCCAAAGAGGGATCAACTCAAGTATGTGTTGTAGATCCATTTTACTGCCTCCAATAACGTTGTCGAGTATGAAGCACTTGTCCACGGTATTAAAGTGGCCAAAGAGATTGGCATCAAAAGGATCATCTGTTTTGGTGATTCGGATTTGGTGATCCAGCAAGTGTCTGGGCATTGGATGCGCTGGATGCAACATGGCACTATATCGTTTTCATGTGCAAAAAAATTCAGGATACTTTGATGGGTGTGAAGTCCATCATGTACCAAGAGCAGAGAATGAGGCAGCGGATGTATTATCCAAGTTAGGCTCATATCGGCAAGCAATACCACTAGGGGTAGCATTGGAACATCTCAGGAAACCATCGATCAAGCCGTCACCAGAATCCGAGTCAATATTCATCACGGCAATGCAAGAGTCAGACGTTGTGCCAATGGACATTGACTCAGGGGCAGATTCGAGTCACTCGGGGACTGATTCGCTCACCTTAGGGGTTGCCGAATCACACTCGGGGACTCCTCAGGTCATGTCAGCAGAACATATGTCGGCTGAGCCAATGGAAATTGATGGGGAAACAGATTCGGCACCACTAATACCAACATGGGCGCAGCCAATATTCAACTACTTAAAAGATGGAACTTTGCCAGACGATGAGATATTGGCAAGGCAAATAGAAAGAAGGGCAAAAGCATACACCATAATCAACAAGGAGCTGTACAAGAGAAGTGTGATGAGTGTACTGTAGCGTTGCATAAGTTCATAGAAAGTCCAAGAAATCTTGTTGGATATTCACCAAGGAGAATGTGGGCACCATGCATCATCAAGGGCATTGGTGGCCAAGGCATTCCGACATGGATTTTATTGGCCAAGCGCACAGGTAGAAGCACAAGAGCTAGTCAGAAAAAGCAACGGTTGCCAGCGCTATGCGTCTAAATCACACTTACTAGCATATGAATTGAAGACTATACCAATCACTTGGCCATCCGCGGTATGGTGCCTGGATATGGTAGGACCATTCAAGCCAGCAAGGGGAGGCATGACTCATATACTGGTAATGATCGACAAGTTCACCAAATGGATAGAAGTGAAGCCCATCAAAAAATTGGACGGGAAAACAGCTGTCACATTCCTAAGGGAAATAATCCTGAGATATGGTTACCCACACAGCATAATCACAGATAATGGCACAAACTTTGCCGAAGGAGCTTTTGCTCGATTCTACGGAAAAAACCGAATAAGACTCGACATAGCATCAGTTGCTCATCCAAAATCAAATGGACAAGTTGAATGAGCTAATGGCTTAGTTCTATCCGGGATAAAACCCCGTTTAATGGAACCACTCCAGAGATCACCTGGTCGCTGGATAGAGGAACTACCCTCAGTGCTATGGAGTCTAAGGACAACTTCGAATCGATCGACGGGCTATACGCCATTTTTTCTCGTGTATGGGGCAGAAGCAATTTTGCCTGCCGACATAGAGTATGACTCGCCAAGAGTAAGGCAATACTCGGAAGCCGAGGTAAAAGAGGCCCGAGAAGATGGAGTCGATTTACTTGAAGAAGCAAGGGAATTGGCATTGTATAGATCCGCTATATATCAGCAAAATCTCTGTCAGGGTCCCAACCTGATAAGGTAGAGTCCTCCTGTGTTTTACAATGCTAGTCCCTGGATCAATAGCTAGCATCCACAGTAAGATGTAATATCAAGAAACAAAGGTCATAATATAACTTTATAACCAGGAATAACATAATTTTATTACATCAAACTTAGCTCATTAGGCTATTACATGATATTGCAGCGGAATAACAATAGGTATGAGTCCATCATCTTCAAAATGCCACAGGCAGATGTTGGTTGTAGACTTTGTAATCCTAAACAATCAATCTTCTCTAAACAATCAAACCTGCAACATACAAGTTAACCACAAAGGGTCAATACATTTGAATTGTATTGGCAAGTGATACTATGGTAATATAGTGGAGTCTATCACCTATATGCATTTGGCTAAGTGGAATTGAGGCTTGCATTGCTCAAAATAGATTTTTCTTATCATTTTGAAAATACTAAGTTTTTGTTTGGCAAAGACTTTCCAAGACATCTACTAATCAAAGACTGGAGATCCACTCAGGGCATCTACCAATCAAAGATGAAGATTTGCTTGGCAAAACAATTTTCTTCAATCTAAGATTTCAAGATCCTTGTCTCAAGCCATCTTTCCATCAAAGATTGAAGAATACACACAATCCCTTGTTCACCCACAAGTTTTTATTTAGAAATTGGAATGATGAGATTTTGATTGCTTCCATGTCTTGATGCTCAAATTGTCCTTTACCAGGACATGGCTAAGTACTTAGGTTTTACACTCTGCAGAGGTGGTGCACTTTACCCACAAGACTTGGTTTCCCAAGACAAAATCTTTCAGAAGCCTTCCCTTAGACCAAAATGGACGCGCTCCAACCTATCAAACACTACCACCCACTGTCCATTTGGCTAAGTTCTTGCAACCTATATGATCATGGCAGCCCATATTGCCAAGTGGTTGCACTGTAAGCTTTCTCAACATTTGACATCTCAAATCCCTTTGTTTCCTGGGTGGCATTCCACAAGTGAGATACACAAGGTTAACCATAAATATGGGCCTTGTGAACCACTCAACATAACCCAATCTTTCCATTCCACCCAGGTGATCTATTAACTTAGTTGTTTTATTAAACAAAACATAAGTCCTTAGACTTAGAATATTTTTCCATAGTGTGAATATACATTCCACCCATGTTTTCTATTAGCTAGGCTAAGCTTGGTAGTAGTAGGAATCTTAACTTAGGAAAATCCTACTAAGGATTCATCTACTAGATTTTCCTATAGCAAGATCTATACTTAGCAAAATCCATGCAAGTTTTACTTAACAAAATCACTAATGCATAATAAAAGTATTGGGATAGAAAGTATGTAGCATCACTTGCCTTTTTGGTAGAGTATGGGTTCACTTCTTGATCTTTGCAACAATCACATTCTTCAAGTCACTACAAATCAATCAAGCAAGGTACAAACTCAATCTACCAATCAAAAAACAACACACCTAAATAACAAAGTCAAAGAAATGCATGCAAGCATGCCAAGCTTTGTTTTGTTTGAAAAGGTGGTTCCTAGTGGGTCATGGTCATTTGGGTACATCTAATGGTCATTTCCTAAAGTGGCCATGTCATTTGCTAAAGGTTTTCACTTTAAAACCATTTTTAAAACAAAGTGTTATTTTTATGTGGTGTAGAAATATTTTTATTAAGGCATTAGTCCATAGGGTTCACCAAATGAGTTGCTATTGCAAAACTTGGTGTTTTGGTCAGTAGGTTTGGTTCAAACTATTTTCTCAAAGTTTTCTTTTCAAAACCATTTTCATAATCAAATCAATAGTTTTATTTAGCTAGAAAGGACTAAATCAAGTAATCCATTCTAAATCTTTCCAAAAACATTTATAAGGGCATGGTTTGGTTCCTAGGGTCAGAAGGTCACAACTAAACATTTTGCAAAGGTTTTACTCCTAAATTCAATTTTACACAATTTTTATACTCTAAACAAGCTCACAAAAGTTTCTGCAAATTCAAACAAGCTAACAAATACTATTTGACAAATTAAGGGTAGGGTTGGTTAGGTCTTGTTCTCCTGAATCTTTTGATATAAAATTTGTCAAATTTGGACGTGTGGTTCAAAAGATATAAAGGTTTGAAGTTTGCAACTCAATCAGATTTCAAAATCAGTTTTAAATCAAATCCTGGCCACGTGTCTGTATCCTATTGGCTCGTAACGGTTCGGTAGGATCGCGTGGTGTGGACCGCAGGATTTAAGTGGGAGTGTGCAGATCGACGCATCGTTCGGTTTAGTGATCTATCGCGTTCATAGGATCTTGATCTAACGGCTAATATCGAATCACCAAAACCGGCGCGCAGTAACGGCAATGACGGCGAGCGGTCGATGGCGCGGCACTAGCGATGCGAGAGGGAGAGAGGGAGGATGCTCACCAGGTTCGCTGACGTTCGCTGAAGCTCAACGTGGTACGTGTGGGTGAAGGGGCGCACTGGGACGAGCAGAATCCCTCGCCGGAGTTGTGCTTCACCTCGGGCGCGGACAGATGTCGTCGGAGTTGAGCGTCTGGGGCGCAAGCGAGAGATACAACGCATCAGTAGGATACACATGTGTTCAAGGTTCGCGAAAACACTCACCAGTGATCAAGAGGCGCACGAAATCGTCGGCTAAGGCTCACCGGAGTTGAGCTTATCGTCGGTGGCGCTCAGACGTGGACAGAGTCGAGGTTGTAGGTCATGTGCGGGAAAGCTGGTGCTATGGGGAGGTTCGCCTGGAGGTGGGGAGAAGGTTTGGGTGTGCCAGAGAGCAAGGGGGGGCGTGTACTGGCCAGAATTGCCGTGGTCGTTCGTCGGAGACAGAGGGAGTGAAGGGTAAAATTCCTCGGCCTGGGGCCGCGTTTGAGAGAGGGGTCAGAGGGGAATGAGAGAGGAGGAATGGGCGATTTATCACGCGTGCTTACTGCGGCTTTTACTCGGGGCATTAAAGTGAATTAAGCCTGAGGAATTACGTCTGCAACGGCTAAGGGAGGAGGAAGAACGATTCATGAGGGGGGAAGAAGAGGCCGGTGGTGGGGTCCTTTGATCAGTGGGGAAAAGGAATGAAGGGGGGTCCACTTGTCATTTCTCGCGGGTTATGTTATTCTTGGTTCAAAGCTTTTCTGGGAAACGATTATTGGCTGGTGGGTTTAGTGGCTGGGTAGTTAATGGGTCTGCTTTTCTTATTTTTTCTGTCTGATTCCTTTTTCTTTTCTAATTCTATTTTCCTGCTTTTGAAATTCAAACAACCAAACACATTCAAAATGATTCAAACAATCATCAAGCCTTTCAAATATGAATTTAGTTCTGCTTAACATCATAATTCACATTCTAAAATAAATATTATTTTAAGTCTTTTTAGGTTCCATTTATTAATTAAATAAATGGATCATTAGTTAAATAAAATAGGGTTTGTTTTATTTAATAAAATATTCACTTAAAATCCAAATATTTTCAAAACCCAATCAGTAGGTGTTATTTGGAAATAAAGAATATTTAAAATACTTGTTTAAAATAAAATAACATTTTATTATAGGGTCCATTAATAATTAAATAAAATGGCCTTAGTTATTAAATCAAATAGAGTTTGATTTTATTATTAAATTCTTTATTTGAAACCTAAATATAAAATTAGTAGGTTTAATCTGGGAATATATAATATTGAGAAATTTGTTTTAAAACAAAATATCATTTTATTTTAGAGTCCACTATTTAATATAAAATAGACTTTCATTGTTAAATCCACTAGGGTTTGTTTTATTGAGAATATTTATTTTTAAAATCTAAAATAAAGCCAAAACATTTTAGTAGGTTTTAATTAAGAGAATTAAATACTCAGAAAACTTATTTAAAATAATTTAACAAGCTTTGATGTTTAAATTAAAATTGGTAAAACTTCTTATTTAAATAAAATTGGATATTAAATCCTTATTAATTTATTTTAAATAAACCTTTGCTAAATTTATTTAGAATAAAATGTTTTAATTCCAAAAGTTTGGTCAAGGTTTAATTTTCCTTTATTTAATAATCTTTATTTATAAAACCTCTATTTCATTTGAAGACAAATCTTTTCATTTAATTGTTTCAAAATAGTATTTCCAAATGTTTTTATTTTCCTTTTATTAAATGTTTATCTTTCTAAATCTCTTGAGGTTTATTCTAATTTAAATGGGTTTGAAGTTCCAATTGAATACAAAAAGTTTCTTCGGTTCGAAAATCAACAAAGTTTTATTTTATTAATTTATTTTCACATTACAAGATTTGGAAAATCTTGGGATGTGACATACCACTTTAAAATAAATCTCGTCCCGAGATTTGGGAAGGCTGGGGTTACAAGCAAGTTCAAAACAACTAGGGTACTACCACCCTTAAAATTTTTCAAACAAAAATTACACATTGTCCTTCTTGGGATCCTGGGAAAACTTCCTCTTGGAAAACTTTTGCATAGTGTCCATTGTTTCCATAATTGATTTATGGTCCAAGGTTGAGTTTCTCCATAGGCTTGATCAACTTGTTCTTCATCTTTTCTGGACAGTTGCTTGCATAGTGTCCTGGGTTCTTGCAATTGTAACATATCACTTGGCTGATATCTCTCAAAGGCTGGTTTATCTTATGTTTTATATTTTCTGGACAGTAGTTTGCATAATGTCCAAACTCTTTGCAATATTTGCACATCACTTGGCTAAAATTCTTCCTTATCTTAGGTTTCACTAGCTTTTGTTTGTCTTCTTGTCTCTTCTTCTTTTCTGGGCATTCATTGTAATAGTGTCCCATCTCTTTGCAAGTGTAACATTGCTCTTGAGTAATATCCTTCTTGTTTGGGTTGGGGCATTTCTTCTTCTTCTTGGGTCTCTCCAAAGCTAGGAGTTCTTCTAGTTCATGTTCTTCATGAGTGGGAGATCTTTCTCTCTTCTTGAGGCATTGATCTTCATGTTCCTTGGATGCATGATCCTTGTCTCTAAAAATATTGCTAGTTTTGGTTCCTTCTAGAATAACATCTTTGTCATCCTTGTTGTCATTAGCTCCTTGGGTAAAGTTTTCTCTCATGTTGATCACTTGAGTAACTAATCCTTGCAACAATTGGGATTGAAGTTTGAAAATCCTTTGTATGGCTGGGTCTAGTCCATTGTTGTTGGCTAAAAGCTGAGTTGTCTCTTGGCTCAACTGGTTTTGGGTTGCTATAAGTTCTCTCATGTTGTCTTCTTGGTTGTTGTTGGTGTCATCTGTTTTGGGTTGAAGGGAGATTAGAGTAGGCAAGATATTTCTAAGGAAATTTTTCTAATCACACACATCACAATTCACACAAACAATGTGCATGCAATCACAAACCAAACATTTCACTCAAACAAGGTTCAAGCACATATTTAGGCAACAAAATATTTTTGTTACACCACATAAGTTGGTGTGTTTGACTTTACTAAAATATGGTGGTCCATCTATATGGTTCACTTGTGATCTTTCCTTCCTTCTTGTTTCTTCTTGTAGGAGATCTTGGTTTCTTTGAGAAAAACTCTTGGTCACAATACTTCAAAGTTGTTGATGGCTCTTTCTTATTTTGCATTCCCTTAGTCTCCAAATCTTGAGTAGGTTTTCCTTGTTTCTCTTGTAGTCCTTAGTGGTATCCAAGTTGGAAGTCCTTGTTGAATATGCTGAAGATGTTGAAGTCATTAGAGTTGAAGATGATGAAGAAGTCCTTTGCACATGGTGTAGTCTTTGGTCATGAGGTAGGCTTTTATCCATCAAGTTGAAAATAGAAGAGATGTAGAGTTGAAACCAAAATGGTTAAGGAAAGAGCTTACAAGTGTTTTTGTAAATAAGTTTTGGATCAAAATATAACTCCTATTTTTCTAAGGGTTTTTGTCCAATCCTAGGTTTTCAAATCCTACAGGCAACACAATGCTCTGATACCATCTGTCAGGGTCCCAACCTGATAAGGTAGAGTCCTCCTGTGTTTTACAATGCTAGTCCCTGGATCAATAGCTAGCATCCACAGTAAGATGTAATATCAAGAAACAAAGGTCATAATATAACTTTATAACCAGGAATAACATAATTTTATTACATCAAACTTAGCTCATTAGGCTATTACATGATATTGCAGCGGAATAACAATAGGTATGAGTCCATCATCTTCAAAATGCCACAGGCAGATGTTGGTTGTAGACTTTGTAATCCTAAACAATCAATCTTCTCTAAACAATCAAACCTGCAACATACAAGTTACAGCCACAAAGGGTCAATACATTTGAATTGTATTGGCAAGTGATACTATGGTAATATAGTGGAGTCTATCACCTATATGCATTTGGCTAAGTGGAATTGAGGCTTGCATTGCTCAAAATAGATTTTTCTTATCATTTTGAAAATACTAAGTTTTTGTTTGGCAAAAACTTTCCAAGACATCTACTAATCAAAGACGGAGATCCACTCAGGCATCTACCAATCAAAGACTGAAGATTTGCTTGGCAAAACAATTTTCTTCAATCTAAGATTTCAAGATCCTTGTCTCAAGCCATCTTTCCATCAAAGATTGAAGAATACACAATCCCTTGTTCACCCACAAGTTTTTATTTAGAAATTGGAATGATGAGATTTTGATTGCTTCCATGTCTTGATGCTCAAATTGTCCTTTACCAGGACATGGCTAAGTACTTAGGTTTTACACTGCAGAGGTGGTGCACTTTCCCCACAAGACTTGGTTTCCCAAGACAAAATCTTTCAGAAGCCTTCCCTTAGACCAATATGGACGCGCTCCAACCTATCAAACACTACCACCCACTGTCCATATGGCTAAGTTCTTGCAACCTATATGATCATGGCAGAGCCCATATTGCCAAGTGGTTGCACTGTAAGCTTTCTCAACATTTGACATCTCAAATCCCTTTGTTTCCTGGGTGGCATTCCACAAGTGAGATACACAAGGTTAACCATAAATATGGGCCTTGTGAACCACTCAACATAACCCAATCTTTCCATTCCACCCAGGTGATCTATTAACTTAGTTGTTTTATTAAACAAAACATAAGTCCTTAGACTTAGAATATTTTTCCATAGTGTGAATATACATTCCACCCATGTTTTCTATTAGCTAGGCTAAGCTTGGTAGTAGTAGGAATCTTAACTTAGGAAAATCCTACTAAGGATTCATCTACTAGATTTTCCTATAGCAAGATCTATACTTAGCAAAATCCATGCAAGTTTTACTTAACAAAATCACTAATGCATAATAAAAGTATTGGGATAGAAAGTATGTAGCATCACTTGCCTTTTTGGTAGAGTATGGGTTCACTTCTTGATCTTTGCAACAATCACATTCTTCAAGTCACTACAAATCAATCAAGCAAGGTACAAACTCAATCTACCAATCAAGCAAAACAACACACCTAAATAACAAAGTCAAAGAAATGCATGCAAGCATGCCAAGCTTTGTTTTGTTTGAAAAGGTGGTTCCTAGTGGGTCATGGTCATTTGGGTACATCTAATGGTCATTTCCTAAAGTGGCCATGTCATTTGCTAAAGGTTTTCACTTTAAAACCATTTTTAAAACAAAGTGTTATTTTTATGTGGTGTAGAAATATTTTTATTAAGGCATTAGTCCATAGGGTTCACCAAATGAGTTGCTATTGCAAAACTTGGTGTTTTGGTCAGTAGGTTTGGTTCAAACTATTTTCTCAAAGTTTTCTTTTCAAAACCATTTTTCATAATCAAATCAATAGTTTTATTTAGCTAGAAAGGGACTAAATCAAGTAATCCATTCTAAATCTTTCCAAAAACATTTATAAGGGCATGGTTTGGTTCCTAGGGTCAGTAAGGTCACAACTAAACATTTTGCAAAGGTTTTACTCCTAAATTCAATTTTACACAATTTTTATACTCTAAACAAGCTCACAAAAGTTTCTGCAAATTCAAACAAGCTAACAAATACTATTTGACAAATTAAGGGTAGGGTTGGTTAGGTCTTGTTCTCCTGAATCTTTTGATATAAAATTTGTCAAATTTGGACGTGTGGTTCAAAAGATATAAAGGTTTGAAGTTTGCAACTCAATCAGATTTCAAAATCAGTTTTAAATCAAATCCTGGCCACGTGTCTGTATCCTATTGGCTCGTAACGGTTCGGTAGGATCGCGTGGTGTGGACCGCAGGATTTAAGTGGAGTGTGCGGCAGATCGACGTCTGGTTCGGTTTAGTGATCTATCGCGTTCATAGGATCTTGATCTAACGGCTAATATCGAATCACCAAAATCGGCGCGCAGAACGACGGCGAGCGGTCGGTTGGCGGCGGCACTAGCGATGAAGCGAGGAGAGAGGGAGGATGCTCACCAGGTTCGGCGACGTCACGAAGCTCAACGTGGTAATGTGGGTGAAGGGCGACCGACGAGCGTAATCCTCGCCGGAGTTGTGCTTCACCTCGCGCGACGGATGTCGTCGAGTTGAGCGTCTGGGCAAGCGAGATACAACGCATCGAGGGATACACATGTGTTCAAGGTTCGCGAAAACACTCACCGTGATCAAGAGGCGACGAAATCGTCGCCGGCTAAGGCTCACCGGAGTTGAGCTTATCGTCGGTGGCGCTCAGACGTGGACAGAGTCGAGGTTGTAGGTCATGTGCGGGAAAGCTGGTGCTATGGGGAGGTTCGCCTGGAGGTGGGGAGAAGGTTTGGGTGTGCCAGAGAGCAAGGGGGTAACGCCGTAATTGCCGTGGTCGTTCGTCGGAGACAGAGGGAGTGAAGGGTAAAATTCCTCGGCCTGGGGCCGCGTTTGAGAGAGGGGTCAGAGGGGAATGAGAGAGGAGGAATGGGCGATTTATCACGCGTGCTTACTGCGGCTTTTACTCGGGGCATTAAAGTGAATTAAGCCTGAGGAATTACGTCTGCAACGGCTAAGGGAGGAGGAAGAACAGTTCGCGAGGGGGTGGGGAAGAAGAGGCCGGTGGTGGGGTCCTTTGATCAGTGGGGAAAAGGAATGAAGGGGGGTCCACTTGTCATTTCCTGTGCGGGTTATGTTACTGGTTCGAAACGTTTTTCTGCGGGAAACGATTGCTGGGCTGGTTGGTGGGTTTAGTGGGCTGGGGTAGTTAATGGGTCTGTTTTCTTATTTTTTTCTGTCTGATTCCTTTTTCTTTTTCTAATTCTATTTTCCTGTTTTGAAATTCAAACAACCAAACACATTCAAAATGATTCAAACAATCATCAAGCCTTTCAAATATGAATTTGGTTCTGCTTAACATCATAATTCACATTCTAAAATAAATATTATTTTAAGTCTTTTTAGGTTCCATTTATTAATTAAATAAATGGATCATTAGTTAAATAAAATAGGGTTTGTTTTATTTAATAAAATATTCACTTAAAATCCAAATATTTTCAAAACCCAATCAGTAGGTGTTATTTGGAAATAAAGAATATTTAAAATACTTGTTTAAAATAAAATAACATTTTATTATAGGGTCCATTAATAATTAAATAAAATGGCCTTAGTTATTAAATCAAATAGAGTTTGATTTTATTATTAAATTCTTTATTTGAAACCTAAATATAAAATTAGTAGGTTTAATGGGAATATATAATATTGAGAAATTTGTTTTAAAACAAAATATCATTTTATTTTAGAGTCCACTATTTAATATAAAATAGACTTTCATTGTTAAATCCACTAGGGTTTGTTTTATTGAGAATATTTATTTTTAAAATCTAAAATAAAGCCAAAACATTTTAGTAGGTTTTAATTAAGAGAATTAAATACTCAGAAAACTTATTTAAAATAATTTAACAAGCTTTGATGTTTAAATTAAAATTGGTAAAACTTCTTATTTAAATAAAATTGGATATTAAATCCTTATTAATTTATTTTAAATAAACCTTTGCTAAATTTATTTAGAATAAAATGTTTTAATTCCAAAAGTTTGGTCAAGGTTTAATTTTCCTTTATTTAATAATCTTTATTTATAAAACTTCTATTTCATTTGAAAACAAATCTTTTCATTTAATTGTTTCAAAATAGTATTTCCAAATGTTTTTATTTTCCTTTTATTAAATGTTTATCTTTTTAAATCTCTTGAGGTTTATTTTAATTCAAATGGGTTTGAGGTTCCAATTGTATTCAAAAAGTTTCTTCTGGTTCTGAAAATCAACAAAGTTTTATTTTATTAATTTATTTTCACATTACAAGATTTGGAAAATCTTGGGATGTGACAATCTCCGACGATATCATAGCCAGAAAGTGCAACCTCGTGTTTTCCGAGAAGGGGATATGGTGCTCAGGCTAGTGCAGTGCACAACTGGAATGCATAAGTTATCACCACCATGGGAAGTTCCATTCATTGTAAGAAAACCGTTGCACAATGATTCATATTATCTAATAGATGCTCGTGAAGCACAAAATAACAAGGCAGACAGATCAGGTGATGAGACCAAAAGGCCATGGAATGTGGCACTACTTCGCCCCTTCTACACTTAGGAGAAGCAGTGCATGTATCACTCAAATTCTCATATGTCGGACACTTATGCCGGCTATGTGCTGATAATATACTGGTATGACTCAAAAAACTGACTCGGGTATTGCCCCTTATGTTTATCCTTTCAATTATTTTATGTTGGCTGGCGTAACACCTAAATCTTATCTCGGAACAAGTCATGTTTACTCGGAAACAATCAACTCTTTGACTATGCTGTTGTCCGAAAACACGGCTTCATGGCAAGCAAGAGGAAAAGGATGCATGACGAGTAAACATGAACACCGGACAAGTAAAAGGAGAAACGCGAGTCGGCCTTATGTTTTTACCTAACCCACTGCAGGTTATATCGTATTATATGTGGAATGATCCTGGGTCAAGTGATCTAAATCTCATACTCGCTAACTAAATCCTTAGTACTTTGAGACTCTAATGTCGAACGCCAAAAAAGGTAGACAAGAGCCAGAGTCGAGGAAAGGTGAAACGACAAGATGAGACTCAGGGACTTGCCCTTGGATGATTCACGTTCAAAATATAACAAGTTGTTTAAGCCTTATCAAAAGGCACACAACCAAACATAAGTGCAATGTATGTTACATCTGTACCCGGCATATCGAGGATCTCATCAAAGTTAAAGTGTTTTTCTCCTCAGTCTAAGAAGCAGCTGGTCTCGGAGGAGCGGTCTTGGAGCTAGGAGCATCGCCCAGAGCATCTGCCGAGTCAGGGGCATCATTCGTCGAGTCTTTGGGATTGTACGACTCGGTGGCCTCCCTTTCAGCACCCTCCTCATCAGCAACTTCAGGAAGTGGTTCGCCAAGATCGAGGAAGCTGGGCCCGTCGCACCAAGCGTTCACCATAGTATACTCAATCATGGCATAGGCTCACTCCTGGCATTTCTTGATCAACTCGGGGTCATGGAGCCACTTACCGTCCCCCCTTATGCGTGCAATAACATCAACATTGATGTCCTCGTACCAGGAAAGCACGAAGGAAAGGGCCTTATCCGCTGCAGCTTGGCCGGCCGAATCGCGCCATTGATCCAACCTATCTTCGGTTAGAAGTAGCCTTTCAGGAAGGGGCTCGATGAGTGTGGGCGAGTCCTCATCCGGAAAGAGCATGCGGAATGCATGAATCACTGATTTGAGCAAGTCCACGCCGCATGACTTGAGGGTCTTGACGCACTCGGACACCGCTTCGAGGTGCTCATCAATAGTCACCTCGCCATCAGCTGGAGCGCCAGACTCGGCGCGCACTCTTTTCATGGACCGTATGGCGAACATATCAGCCTCGGGAAAGTTCTCTGCAAGCAAAAGAGGGAATTAGCAAAATAATGAAGAAGAGGCAGAAATCAAGAGCAGAAAGCACAGTGCAAAAAAAGTAAGAACTCACTACCGAGAAAAGAGTTGATGGCGCCGAGCTTGCTTTGCCAAGTCTTGGCCTTGGCTTGGAGGGCCTCGAGATCCATGTTAGCCGACTCAACCGCCGACTCGGCTTCCTTGAGCAGCTCCCTGGTTTTCTCGGTGCTGGCGGCATGTTGGCCATCTTTCTCGGCAAGCTCCTCCTTCAGCCCCTTCACCTAGGCTAAATGCTTCTGCTCCATGTCGGCCAACAGCTTTTTCATCCGGGTCACCTCATCTCACTCCTTCTGGAGTTCGTCTTGGTGCTTCTCTGCTTATTCGGAACAAATTACTCGTCAGCAGCAACGAAGCTATCTTGATCCGTCAGAATAACAAGGGCAAAGGAATGAGCATGAACATAAAGCAGCACAAGGATGGTTTAGGACTTAGTTTCCGTCTCGCTGATCTGCGAGTGGAGCGCGTCGATGGTGGATTGGGCAGAGGCTGTGAGAAAACAGCGAGAAAATATTAAGGAAATGAAACAAGGAAAGGTGCACCGAATAAAGAGATGGTGAATAAGAAAATTACCTTGGCCTTGAGTCTCGGCTTGCAACTTTTGATGAGAAAGTTCGAGCTTGCGATGCTCCAAGAGGAGAACTTGATGCACCTTGGTGCGCTCATTATGCGTAAGCTGCACAAATGAAAAAGACAGTGAATAAATGGAGAAGTCAAGCTCATAGCCAGATAAAGGGTGACTCTTATCTTAGAGATTACAGCCGAATAAGTTTCTCATTCTGCAGTAACCTCGGGGACTAGGGATCGAAAATTTAATATGCGAGCTTGGCATAAAGAAATAAAGGCTAAGTTATTGCTTAGAGCTTACAGCCGAGTAAGTTCCTCACTCGGCAGTAACCTCGGGGACTAGGTGATATGTATAACAGAAATACTCAATAACACAAAAGAGTAATAAGGATATTTACCTCGCTCACCTTATCCACGCGAGCCATTAAGCTAATGGCTTGCTGGGTCATGTCGGAAACGGCCTTGGGGCCCAGCTTCACCTTATTGCCAGCACGGGAGCTGACCTCTTGCTCACCAGCTGCGTCCCATGCCACATCATAAGGCTCAGCGGCACCAAGGCCATTACCGCTGAGCGTCCGAGTGAGAACTTGCCCCTTCTTTAGGGTAGTTCCCACATTGGCGCGGGTCGCAGTGGCACTGGTGTGCAGGGTAACAGCTTTAGAGCTGCCACCCGACCCGGCGACAGCGGATCCACTAGGCTTGCCCGCTGGAACGAGCATCGTGGTTGGTGTAGTAGGCCGGATCTGAGGAGCAGCGCCTGGGGCACAGACCAGAGTCGTATGCTTGGTGGATGTGGTCTTGTCGGATGAAGTGCGAGCCAGACCAGGAGCAGTAGGCTAGGTATCGTTCTTTGACAGAGTAGGAGAGTGAGCAGGTCTGTTTGTAGGTGAAATGGGAACCGACTGACTGGGCTCAGCAGCATTCCTGGCACCAAGATCAGGAAGTTGTTCATGAACACCAACTTGTGGGCTGGTGCCAGAGGAACTAGTGGCAAAGATCTTCTCGATGCTAACGTTGATGGCACCAAGATCAGGAAGTTGATCCTAAGGTGCAGCAGAGGCGTTGGGCCGAGTCTCTTCAGCCAGGTGTGCCATAGGGTCTGAATGACACTAAGAAGCGTGAGCCTCAACAGTGGAAGCCTCGACTCATACGAGGCTTTGCACCGTAGAATCAACTGGAGGAGGCACAGGCCTTGTGGCGAGGCAATTCTAGGAGCATCCTGGTTGGCCGACAAAGGCGCGGTGCTAAAAACAACAAAATGCCCATGAGAGAGCAATAACAGAACATGAGAAGGAAAAAATGCAAAGTAAGCAGATCGCGAAAGCTTACTCGATGACGGTCGGATCACGCGGTGGGCGACATGTGACTCGACGCCCAGCAGCTTTGCGAGTCTCCGCTAGCGTGGCAGCAGCAGGAGGAGCAGGAGTAGCCTTGTGCTTCTTGGCCGACTGAGCACTGGAGGATGCCCCGCATCGCTTATTCGACTTGGCGATAGGGATCTTGCCGACTCCGCCCACAGCGAGAGGTGGAGTGTCATGTACCTGGCCAGCTGCATAAGTAAATGATAGGCTTACTCGAATAATTTAGAGGGATAAAGTCTAAAGTCAAGTACCTCCAAAATCTCACAAGGGGTTTCGAGTGTTGCTCTTACCCGAAGTTAAAGCGGCAGATGCATGCGGGATGGGCATGAAGCACTCCAGATCAAACTCGACTTCATCGGAGTCAGAGCGATCCTCATTATAGCCGTTGGGAGGGACGATACTGTCATCAACCTGGTGAACAAGGTTCTGCGAAAGACAAATAGAATAAGTATCAAAAACTATAATGAGAATAGCAAACAAGCTAAAATTGACTCGGCAGTAAAGGTGACTCGGAAACTTACCCAGGGGACAGGCCTGACCTGGCTAAATGGAGGGCAGCTCCAAGCCCAATCCTCGGCCAAGGTCAGTCTGAAGATAGAGCTTACTCGGCGGGCCACAGAATCGTGGGTGAGATCCTTCGTGGAGTGCCGAGTAGGGTCGTGCAAGCCACTCATGAAGCACATCTTGTGGCTCCTGGCTTGGATGGGGCTGACCCGACGTGCAATGAATGTTCACATGAGATCTATGTCGGCAAGATGGAAATTCTCATCCGGCGACAACAACCTCTCCAGAATGACGTTGGCCTCATTCACTGCAGCCATTCAAGCTCCTCGACGGAGACCTCTGAACCCTCCCATCCGCCACGCTCGCCGACGGGAACCTCCTGTTCTTCGGCTCCCTCAGTGGCGTCGCGTGCGTCGATGATCTCCCTAGAGTCAGTCTCCTCTGCCGTTGGAAGAGGTTTGGAAGAACAAGGACCCATGGAGGAATGGAAAGAGGAAGAAGGTAATCGCAAAGAAAGAACAGAGGGCAAGAAGAACGTAGAGGAGGAAGTTGGATTTTGGAGGCGCAAGGAAGAAGAAGAGGCTTTGGGAAAGCTGAACTAGCGAGGGAAGTTATGATCCCCTCACCCCTACTTAAGGAAAAAAACCCAATCGTGGGATACCCCTGTGCCGTGCAGCCAGCGTGTGGCTGTGTACCCGGCCGGGTGAGCCAGTCAACGGGCGTCACATGACAACAATACACGAAAAATCCCCTGCCACGTCACGAAAGGAAGGACAAGGGGCGCAGACCGATGGGACTGCCATAGTGACGGGGAATAACTGCACTGTCACTATGCAGTCAGGGCTTGGAACAAAATTTGAGGCAAGTTACCATGATTACCAACTATTAGTGACTGAAGCACGCCGAAAATGACTCGGAATTGGCCAAAATGACTATGCACGAGGCAAAAATGAGCCAGAAAGTCAAAGAACAGACCCGGAAACTGTCAGATAGACTCGGCAAGGTGCAAGATTGCGCCAAATAGTGTGCCCTAAGCAGTAAATAAAGACAAAAGAAGAAGTTCCAATTACGTTAAACGAACCTGGAGACTCCTAAACAACTAGAACTGCTAGACCTCACCAGCTTCGGGGACTAATGTCAGGGGGGACAACCCCCGGTAGGGTCACAAGGGGTAAAACACAGCCCAGCTTGGATTACACCGAGTGAAGAAAGAACCAGGCCGAGTAAGGATGCCCAGGTAAGATGGTCATATGTGGCCGACATAGGAACTATGTCGGCCCATATAGGACAAAGTTGTTAACCTTGCAGGAACCAACGAGCCGAGTCTCACGAGGAAGGGCCGAGTCAAAAAGTACATGTGGCGCCTTTCCTAGTGAGGTTCAAGAGGGACCATGATAAAGCATGGTCAAAAGAGAAGGGCGACGCCGGGTGACACGAAAGGAGCCGGGTGACGCCTAAAGCAAGGGCTGACGTACAAAGTTGCTGCGTGACACCAAAGGAACTAGAGGCGACGTACCAGAAGACCGTTAGCTGTCTAGCTTTATGGACTGGGCCACTGGGCTTAGGGTAAGCCCATGACCCGACCCATATAGTAGGGACCAAGATCCAAACGAGGTCATTTTAATAAACAAGTTCACGATCATTTATTAGAAAACTCTAGAGCTATCCATTAGTTGAAAGATATTGTGGAAAGAACTTCTAATGATGTCGGGGGGGGGGTAACCCCCGGTAGGGTCACAAGGGGTAAAACACATCCCAGCTTGGCTTACGCCGAGTGAACAAAGAACCATGCCGAGTAAGGATGATCGGATAAGATGGTCATATGTGGCCGACATAGGTATGTCGGCCACGTATAGGACAAAGATGTTGTAGCACCCCGAGTAAAATCCACAACTAGAAAATTGTGTGTTAAATAATACTTGTGCATCATCATGACATCAGCATGCATCTAATTGACTAAAACTATTTTGTTAAAAGACCTACTTTGTTTTCTATATTAATATCCACCCCTCTTTGTTCAAACCAAAACCGTCGGTCCAGCC
This sequence comes from Avena longiglumis, assembly GCA_030063025.1. Taxonomy (NCBI): domain Eukaryota; kingdom Viridiplantae; phylum Streptophyta; class Magnoliopsida; order Poales; family Poaceae; genus Avena; species Avena longiglumis. The sequence continues at coordinate 20,117,670 of CP125975.1, forward strand.
GGATCTTTTATTTATCTAAAACTATTTACAAAAGTCTATTTTAAAATAAAAGAAATAACAAAACTATTTTTTTTTGAGGAGGCAGTCCAGCCGGCCGGCCCCAAAGCCCAACCAGCCAGACCACCTACTACCCAAAATAAACCCTAGACTTTTTCAAAACCTAACCCTTGACCACCAACCCCTCTTCCCAGCCGCCGCACCCAACCCCCAGCCCGCAGCAATTCCTGCTGCTCAACCCTGCAACCCCTCTCTCTCCCTTGACCCAAGCGAACCACCCCCGAGCCCCACCACGAAATCCCACCCGCGCTAACCCACCTGCCCACGCTCCTCCCCGTCCCACCCGCTCTCTCATCCCGCGTCGGTTGTACGTGAGGCCGGCCCCACCACGACCCCCCATCGCTCTCCCTCCCTCGCGCAACGCACCCCTCCCTGTCTCCTTCCTCCCATCCCCGATCTGCCGTTGTCGCTAGGATTTTCTCCCTAGCACGCAGTCGCTTCCCTCTCCTCTCCATCGAGCCTAACCATACTCCCTCCTCCGGTCGCTGCCGGCGCGCACCTTCTCTGTTCCCGGCTGCCTCTTGCGCCCGGCCCTGAGCATCATCGCCTGCACCTTCACGCTGGATGCCGCCGCCCAGCGAGCTCCCTCGGCCTCGTCGCCAGGGATAGAGCCCGTGGCCGCCGTCGTGTGCTTCTGCATCGTTGCTTCCTCCCCAGGCCGCTGCAGCACCACCAGTCGCTGCCTTTGTGTGCCCGGCCGCCGGCACCTCCTCTGCTGGAAGGTCGTTGCCCCGAAGCCCGAGGCGTGCCGCCGCCCCACCCCTCGCCAGCGACCGCCGTGCGCGCCCTCATCGCCCTCGCCAAGCTCTGCTACCACATGTGCTTGTCCTCGCATCGGCCGCTGTACCGCCCTCTGCAATTGTGGAGCCGTCGCTGGTTGCGCCCGAGCTCGCCCGTGCCTCGTTGTGTTGTTGTTCCTCTGCAGTGAAGCTGGCCCAGCTTTTGGTCTTGGTGATCCCCTATGTGCGCGTGCGGGTTTTGTTTGCGCTTGTGGACGCCGCGCTGGTGCCGAACCAATTCCATCGCAAGCGACCGAAGAAGGAACCTAAGGAGATGCCACCGAGATCAGAGGTCTCCGTACCGTATCGCCAAGGCCTTTGGCATGGGTCTGACAAGATCTTTTGCCCGGAACTCATGGAACCGACTCCTTTTCATGTCCTTCACCAACCGTCAAAGTTGGAACCCAAGTACTCCGACATGGAACCCTGAAGACCCCGGTGTCGAGCCCCAAGTTCGCCACCGATGATCAGGATGGTACCCCAAGATCTCCTTCCCAGAATTCGACGCCTCGATCTTGTGGATCCGAAGACCAAGCCTGAACCCCATCGAACCCCCAAACCAGGATCGCCGATAACCGATGTGTGACCCCTTTCTTTGGACCCTATTTTATAATATATGATATTTATTTGTTACATTAAAATGTTCATGTTTTGCATGCATATTGTGGGTGTTTGGGGCTATTTCGAAGATTCGCCTAAATCAAATATGCAGACCATATGTGGGCTTTTCCAGTCTTATATGGGTCCCATTTAAAATTGTGTAGCGAACCGGTGATATATTTTGCCATGTTAAGACAACATTTAAATTGCGGGGTAACTAAACAACTAGAACCATATAATTAAATGTCGGGACCCCGGTTCCGCTTAATATTGCCTAATTGCATCACACCTTTGCCATGTCATAGATCATACATGCATCATGCCCGATCTTCTGTCGTAGTATTAAATAGTGCATCCAATGTTTCTTCTAGTGTTTTGCTTCTTCGCGGATAAGATCGATGAGTTGATGTGAGCTTCGCCCCGATCTTCGGATGAACCTTCAGCAATGTTTTTCAGGCGAGCAATCTCCCCTTTATACCTATCTTACTTTTATAGTATTTATTCCCTCCTGTTGATCTATTGCTATCTGTGTTGCGATGCTCTAGTTTCCGTACCCGTGATATCCCTTGTAGCCTTATATGGCCTTGGACACATCCTATTACCTGTTGTTTGGTAGATAGTTGGACTTGCGTGTCGTAGTTGCTTGCTCAAGTGCTGTTGCGTGTCGTCAAGTACCACGGTTGTTGGAAGGCTGCCATATGCTTTATGTTGGAGATGATCATGGCTTAATTATTGTTTAATAACTAAAATTGGAAGTAGGTAAATGCAGAGGCACCGGTGGGTAATAGACAATATTTGGTTTTTAACCGCTCACTGGTGTCCCGTAGGACCCCGAGTTCTTGACACTTGTTCTGAGATCGAGCGCGCTAACCACAGGTGGGGTGTGTGGGCACCCCCATCGATTAGTACCTGATTTCAAAGTAGTGTACCGGGGGCCACAAAGTAGTTTGGGGCTTTATTACTATCATGTACTTATGCCATGATTTACTGCTTTATTTACGATTGCGCGTGGAGCGCCTGTACTGTTTAGGAACAAATGTGGAATGTTTTCGCGGTATCGACAAGCCCAGTCACATTTTCGGGTTCCTAGTCGTTTACAGCCATTGGCACAAACCTCTGGGTCCATCTCGGAGCCGGCCGACTTTGTTACGGGTAGCTTAGTGGGGTGGCCCCCATGTGCTTGCTTTGGGTCTGGGAAACGTTGTGTCCGAAACCCCGTCGACATACCATTGGGTGTATGTTTTGTGATCTTGTACCTACCGGATCTGATAACAAGGGTGTAGGTGCGTGTGGAAACTTTGGTGCACCCCTGCAGGGTTAAATCTTTTCGAGAAGCCGTGTCCGCGGTTATGGACGACTTGGAGCACAGTTCTCGATCATAGACAACTATAACTAAAGTTACTGTTATAATTTGACTTGTATCCGATATGACTAGTAATCAGCTTCACTACAACGGAATGGCTAAATAAAAGTACCAACAACTGTTGGGTTTGGGATATCTCATGCTAATTGTATCTGACTAGTAAGTGCCGCAACTACAACGGAATGGTTAACTAAAAGTGCCCACTGCTTATTATATCAGGATGACTATCTATACCTGACTAGTAATTGCTGCAACGATAACGGAATAAATAAAACTGCCAACTGTATGAGTTCCTCGGTTGACTTCTTCGTTTGGTCTCGAGGGGGAAATACCAGGATGGGTATGTTTGGTGGTAGTATCAGGCTGGTTTCGAATAGGTCCTTCTTATCTCTCTCTGATAGCCGACAGTTGTATCGAGTCTCTATAGGTTGTCTAGTGCATGTTGCGCTGCCGCTGATCCACCATACCTATGTGGCGAGGGCCGAATTATAGTCTCGCCATGTCTTGGCCTCGATCTTGCGCTCTCTCTTTTCCTTTGCCCTTTCGGCACCTTTTTGTTTAAGCAGGTTTTGAGATCGGCGTCGTTAGCGGGGTTACCCTTCCGCTTGGCACAGGGTGGTTATGGACGCCATTGGTTATTCTTCAGGGCTCTTAGCTCAATTTGCATCTTGTCCATACTCGGACGTTGTATCGTTTTCAAGGTGATTTGGATCTTTGTACTGTAAATCTGTATTCTTGACTCTTTGAGTCGCTGTTGTATATATATGTTTTGTGGGTTCCATCGAGGACTATTGTGTAATGATATTACTTCGTTTTCCACCCGCACACAAGTGCCTGGTGGGCACCTTTGAATCGTTTCTATGCGGGTTTGCCGGGAAGCGCTGAAACTTGCATAGGGCCGATTCTGAGGGTGTTACAGATGTTAACCTTGCAGGAACCAACGAGCCGAGTCTCACGAGGAAGGGCCGAGTCAGAAAGGACATGTGGAACCTTTCCTAGTGAGGTTCAAGAGGGACCATGATAAAGCGTGGTCAAAAGAGAAGGGTGACGTCGGGTGCCACTAAAGGAGTCGGGTGACGCCTAAAGCAAGGTCTGACGTACAAAGTTGCTGCGTGACGCCAAAGAAACTGGAGGCGACGTACCAGAAGACCGTTAACTGTATAGCTTTATGGACTGGGCCACTGGGCTTAGGGCAAGCCCATGACCTGGCCCATATAGTAGGGACCAAGATCCAAACAGTAACCCTAGAACCCAAAGGGGTGTAACCTAGCTAGCCATCGCCTATATAAGGAGGGGGATAGATAGGGTTAGAGGAGGTTGGACCTAGGAGGGAACTAGTGCACTGAGCTCTAGTTCATACAACTCTTGGAGTACTTGTAAACCACTAGTATCAATAAAATTCCTAAGTGTGGAGAGTTCTTCTTGTTCTTCGTGCATGGCAAGACCGTGCACTCCCTCCCCGGTGACCACAAGCACCCTTTCGGCCCCCAATTTAAGCCTACCCATGGCATCTGCCATGACACCACCACAACAAATGACATTAAAATGCTTTGTAAACACATTCAAATGGTTCAAACTCATCTTGATCAACTTGCTAAGGTGCAAAAGGATATGCTAGTTAATGCTTCAGGATATAAACATGCTTATGGAATTAGAACTAGGAGTGGTATAACTACTCAAGATCCTTTATATCCTGAAGGACACCCTAAAAGAATAGAGTAGGATTCTCAACAAGGTGAGAATAGTGGTAGTCCTCGTAAGAGGAAGAAAAAGAAACATAAGATAGTTGAGGAACCACTTGAACCTGCTGTAGATCCTAATAGTATATCTGTCTCTGATGCTGAAACTGAGAGTGGTAATGATAAAAATGAGTCTCCTGATAAGGAGGAAGGTGAGGAAGAACCTGATAAGCACACTAAGAACACTAGGTATACAAAAGAAGATTTTATTTCTAATAAACATGGTAAAGAGAGAGAACCCTGGGTGCAGAAACCTATTTTCTTTTCTAGGTAAGAAACACAAGTTAAAGGAGGAGGAATACTACAACAAGTTTTATGAGTGGATGAAACCTTTATTCTTGCAAATTCCTTTGACTGATGCTATTAAGTTGCCTCCTTATTCAAAGTATATGAAGGATATTGTCTCTAATAAAAGGAAGATTCCTAATGAGGAGATTTCTACTTTTCTTGCTAATTATTCCTTCAATGGTAAGATTCCAAAGAAACTTGGTGATCTAGGTATACCAACTATTCCTTGCTCCATTAAGAATAATTATGTTAGAACTTCTTTATGTGATTTGGGAGCTGGAGTTAGTGTTATGCTTTTTTCTCTCTATAAGAGACTCCAGCTAGAAAAGTTGATACCAACTGATATATCTTTGCAAATGGCTGATAAGTCAACTACTATCCCTGTTGGTATATGTGAGGATGTTCCTGTTCAAGTTGCTCATAATTGCATGGTTCTAACTGATTTTGTTGTGCTTGAAATGCCTGAAGATGATACTATGTCTATTATTGTTGGGAGACCTTTTCTTAATACTGCAGGTGCTTCCATCAATTGCAATCAAGGAAAATTAACATTTAATATTAATGACAAAGAGCACACTGTCTATTTCCCCAAGAAGGTTGTTCAGAGCTATTGCCTGAATTCCATTGAAAATATTGAGGGCATCAAGGTTGGAGAAATATATTGTCCCATTCCACAAGAGAATTTTGAAACTATTATGATTGGGACCATTGCTATCAAGTATGAGGTAACATAATCACCTTATGGAATGCAAAGTTTTGTTTCATATAAGATTTTTTTTGTAACAAGACTTGATCAACCTTGTTAACAAAAGGATTTCAATGAACAAAATAATGTTTCCACTATGGTTATACTTACTTTCTTTTTCCTTTCTCCTTCCTAGTCTTTGCTTTAGCTTTAGTTTTGCTAGTTGTTTACTTGTTTGAGTTTTTTAGAGCTCCTGTATTTTGGCTTTGGTTTGCTTTTTGCTTCTTCTGAAAAAACTGTTTCTGCGAGAAAAAAAAATTTCATACCCTAAAAATTGGCCAAAAATAAAGTTTCCCGAAAAATCCCAAAAAATTCAAAATAATTTTTTTACTCAAAGAAAGGGGCGGAGTGGCACCCGAGGTGACCTAGGGGGCCACACCAGGCCACCACACCACTGGTAGGCGCGGCCTACCAGGTGGCGACGCCTGGGGGGTCTGACCCACCTGGGCCCCTCCAGGCTGCCTCCTCAAAGCCACCTTCTTTCTCTCCCCCGAAAAACACCGGAAAACTTGCTCAAGATCGAGTTCTTGCTGTTCTTTCTCACGATTTTAGATCTCCTTGTTCAGACCATCTCAAGTGCTGATTTTTGGAGGGATTGTTCCTTGGTATGTGCCTCCTCCACTTGTCCAATTAGATTTGTGATTGGTAGATTGTATCTTGAGTATTTTGCTGCTATAGGTGACAGGTTGTTTAAGCTTGCATGCTTGTTCTATGCTTAGAAACTTTGTTTTGATGCATGTGTAGTCATCTAGCAAGTTCCTATAGTAGTTGCTCATCATTTATCAACTTAGAAATCACTTGGTTTGATGGTTCTCTAAAAATTTCATCAAGGAAGATGAGTGCTTATCCACTAAATCAATATGACTTGATGGTGCATGAGCCAATGAAGGTTCATTGTGAGGAAGAAGTTTTTCCTTCCATATATCCATGCCATGAATTTATGAGAGCTGCAGGGATCCTCCAAGATTTCCAAACTATGGTTACAAATGCAGGGTTGGAACACTTTGTTGAAGGTGAACCAATCCAATATGTTAAGCTAACCATGGATTTTGTGCAGGACATCCGGTTCACTTGGTCTACTCCTAATCCCATGGTCCATTACAAAATATATAATATACCTGTCGACCTGCCTTTTGCTGATTTCTGTGCAGCAATTAGAGTACCTTAGTGGGGATCCTTTGAGAAGATCAAGGAGAGGCCCAAATCACTTATTGACTTATACACTGAGTTTTGACAAGGTTTCGACTTCTCAAAGGAAAGTGGTAAAATTTGGAACATTCAACTCCCATCTATTATATACTTTGCCTATTTAATTACCAAGTGTGTTCTTGCTAGAAATTTATCTTCTTTTGATCTAGCTTTTATTGCAGCTACTCTGAATAGGAATAGTTCTTATAGTTTGGGTTCTTTGATAGCTCACCGTCTCACCACCAACCGTGAGAAGGGTGGAATTTGTGGAGGTCTCATTGCTTCTAGGTTGCTAGCTATCCATGGTTTAGAGCCTCATTATTCAGATTTTTAGTTCCCCATGGAGAGGCTTGATATTGAATCCATGATTCAGCATGGTTTTGTTTCCTTGGGGGATAATGTGAGAATTTTACCATACGAATTATCGTTTGCCAACAGGGTAGGAGAAAGGGTAGGATTGAGAAAATAGTTTATTTGCCTATACCTGCTTTGTTTAACTTTGATAACAGGCAAGGATGGGCGCTTACGGAGGAGGAGGTTGACAGTTATTTGGGGGAACTCTCCCAGCAAGAGGAGAATGTTGAAGTGGATGCCGAAGACAATTCGGTTCAACCCTCCAACTTGGGAGAATCTTCATACCAGCAGCCCTCATTTGATTGGGGAGCGTCTTCTTCTTCATTGCAGGTTCCTGACTATGATCATTCCTATGATGACCCACCAGCATGGGGGTACTATCCGCGTTATTGAGCCCCACTTAGGCCAAAATCCTAAGCTTGGGGGAGGTATACCAACGTCACACTCATATATATATATCATGTTCGGTCGGTTCTTTGTATATCCATTGTTTCGCTTTCTTTTTTGTTTTTGTTGCTTCTTTCTAAAAACCCAAAAATACCAAAAATATTTTTGTTGTTTCTCTTGGTTTGTTTATTTGTTTCTTTGCTTTGGTTTTCCTTAAAAGAAAAATACAAAAAGATTTTTCTATGTTTGCTTTTGTTTTGTTTGCTTTCTAAGAAAACACCAAAAATATTTGTTGTTTTTCTTTGGTTTTGTGAGTTCTTTGCAGGGTTCAGCCGTCCTCAGTGGATTTTGGTTTCATGTTAATTATTCAAGTCACACAAGTGAAGGGCAATAATGAAGATTAAGACAACTCGAGGTGTGGTAAGAGGCTGGTAACAAACTCTATTTGTTTCATTTTTGTACATATACTTAGCATTGTGAGCATGCTTAGCATGTTTGTGTAAGGTGTATGCCATTATGGATGCTTAGTAGTTCTTGCTTGTCTATGATTAGCTCCAGCTTGCTAATAGTTTATAGCATGTCATATGAATGTTTGCTTGCATTGTTTTATTCATACTTTGGTATGATATTGTGGTATCCTCCTCTAACTGTTCATGTGAATCGACTTGGCACATGATCACGCATGCATATGACTATTCAATAGTCAGTAAGCCTCGATGATTTATCTTGCCTCAGAGTTCTTGTATCACTTTCATGCCATAATTAGTCTTGTTTTGTTGCGAGCATAATTATGACAGCTATTGCTCTCTTGTTTGTCGCTCCCTCTCTATTGCTAGCCTTCACTTGCATTAAGTATGTGCTCTACATGTGCTTCCAACTCCCCAAAACCAATAATGACAGTTGTGTCCACCATACCTACCTATTAGCATCATTTGCTAGTTCAGCGCATATTCCATATGCCATGTTTTCTTCCAAAATAAAATGTTTGTCTGTTTTGAGAAAGTTAGTTAGTAAAGCTCTCACAAACTTGATGGCACACTTTATTCCTTGCGCTTAATAATCCTGAACCATTGTGACTAGTCCATGAAAGTTATATGATTGCTAATTATATGCTAGGAGTCAGCAAAACCGTGATGTCCTGGGGAACGCTTTCAACACCTTTTGGATATCTCATCCAGTTGATTCCTTGCTCTTTTATTTACGGATGTCGACGATGTGAAATAAAAGGGGAAGTTGTTAGTTCATGGAGTTTATACATTGTGTTAGAGAAACTCCTGTGCCGCTAGCCTAAGCCATGCTTAATCATGGTGGAAACTTGCAGCATCACTATAGTGAGCATCTATGAAGCGTCCTCAATAAAAAGCTATGCATACGGTAAATAAAAAGATTGCTGAGATGCTTATTGTCTGCTTGCCTTGTCATTTTGGTTATGGGAAAGCTCCTGTACCATGTGCAAGGGGTACCCCGTTGGGGGTTCTCGATGGTATCCATGTATTTACAATGACGAGAACTTTCAGGTGAACAAAGTTGAGTAGCATGCGGAGCGACCCTCGTACTTAAGGGACTTGGGATTTCCAGTCTATGGTCTGTCAAGCATATGATTCAGAGTGGACCTCACTTTCACCTTAACCACATGAAGATTCCTATGATAGGGGCAATGAGAGCTCAAAGCTAATGAGTACCTTCCTTTCAGCATTGGGAAGCCTTTCAAACCTTCACAAAACCGTTTTCACAACCTTGTTGAGTCACCACTTATTCTATGAGCACCTTCTTGAGAGCATAGTTTTCATTTTTGTGTTTGTTCCAAAACTTGGTTAATTATGTCATGATTTTGATGCTTGTATCTCTGATATTTTTATCTCTAGTCTTCATGTGAACCTCAGAGGTGCCTTGGCATTTATATTGTGCTCTTCAAACAAAGGAAAGCGAGATACCACTCTATCATACCTTATTATGAGCATTGCAATGTTGCTTATGTTTATGTTTCATGCTACTTATTATTATTGAGTTGGTTTCTCTTCATAGCTTGCAATGACTATTGAGTAGACTTAGTTGCATACTCCTTATTATGAATTTTCTAAGCATCTACTCATGTGCTGAGAATATTTACATCATCTGAAGCAAAGTGTTCGTGAAAGTTCTTTTATCACACTCAGATTTCAACTGAATTGCTTGAGGACAAGCAATAAGCTAAGCTTGGGGGGAGTTAATACGTCCAAAACGTATCTACTTTCTCGAACACTTTGCTATTGTTTCTTCTCTAAACTTGTGTGATTTGGATACAACTAACACGGACTGACGCTGTTTTCAGCAGAATTACCTTGGTGTCTTGTTTTTGTGCAGAAAATGAACTATCAGGAAAAATCCCAGAAAATATGCCAAAAATTATATTTCACCAGAAGATCCACGGAGCCAGAAGGAGAGATAGAGAGGAGGCCTGGGGGACCCAGACCCACCCCAGGCGCGGGCACACCACTGGCCCCGCCTGGAGGGGGTGTAGCCTCCCTAGGCACCTCACCGGCCTCCCTCTATGCCTATAAGTTTCCTTTCGACCTAAAAACCGAGGGGGGTTTCGATAGTTTTCTAGAAAGAGTTCCGCTCCGCCGCCGCCACCATAAGCCAAGATTCGGATCCAGAAACTCCGTTCTGGCACCCTGCCGGGACGAGGAATTTGGAAAGGATCATCGCCATCGTCATCACCAATGCATCTCCATCAACCATCGATGTTTCCCTCATCCATGAGTGAGTAATACCCCGCAGTAGTCTTGAGGATGGTAGGGATTGGATGAGTTCTATCATGTAATCAAATAAGATTGTTAGGGCATAGTGCCTAGTATCTCTTGTGCTATTTGACTTTGTTGCAACTTGTTGTGCTTAATGCTTGTCACTAGGGTCCGAGTGCCATGTTCTCAGATCTGAACTTATTATTGAATCATTATGATAGTATTGTTTGAGATCTTATCTGCAAGTTACACATATCATTGTCCGGATCCAAAGGCCCCAAAGTGACAATAATTGGGACAACCGGAGGGGATGGCTGTGGTGTGAGGATCACATGTGTTGACGGAGTGTTAATGCTTTGCTCCGGTGCTCTATTAAAATGAGCACCTTAATTGCCAGTAGTTCCCTAGAGGCCCCGCTTCCACGGGCTGGCTAGACAGAAGATGTTGTGCAAGTTCTCATTGCGAGCACGTATGACTATATTTGGAGCACATGCCTAGGATTTTTTAGTACTTGGATGCTTGTTATTATTTATCTGTGCAATGCCCTAGATCTTGAAGTTAAATGTTTAGAATCGTCCATGCAATGCCCGTCCATCCATCCCTATGCCTACCGCACTCGAATCCTACTGTTACCATTACTATTAATATTGCTCATGTTTCACTGTTGCTGTTGTTTTGATGTTGCTACTACCAAAATGTTGCTACTGATAAACTTTTGGGAGCAAGAACTATTTCTAGGTGTAGCTGAACTGACAACTCAGTTGTTAAGGCTTGCAAGTATTCTTTGGCTCCCATTGTGTCGAATCAATAAATTGGGTAATACTACCCACGAAGACTGTTGCGATCCCCTACACTTGTGTTTCATCACTTTTCTGGAACCAAAAACAGCAGAAAATAGGCAACTGGCACTGTGGCAACTTGTTAATAGGTTAGTACCAGAAAACATGTAAAAAGCACCTCAAAGTGTAGACAAAGCAAAGCAAAGTAGATACTAACAAGCATGGAACATAAAAAATTATAGATATGTTTTCGATGTATCAACACCTAGGACTTAACAACCCATGACATCAGTGATTCTAGCGCCGTATATCACGCGTTAACCATGAGATTGGAATGGGACGAAGAAGTCAGTTGTATCTTCTTCCTCTCGCATGTAGCTGGATGTGCAGGTCATGGCTGTTATCCTCGTAGCATGCATTAATTGGTAATTCGTAGAGGATATGTAGCATATGGGTGGGAACCCTCAACGTCCCATGATAGTTCTGGCATCTGATGGTATGTACTAACCATTGTCGTAATTCAATGGGTGGGCATGGTGTACACCAAGGAGACATGCATGGTCGTGAAGGGGGTAGTGATTGGCTTGGATCACCTATTGGGACCCACATCATGGAATTGTGGACGGGAAAGTACATCCAGTTGTGCAACAAGGAGTTGATCTCTCATGGGTAAAGTAACGCACCTCTACAGAGTGTAAGAACTGTAACTTGTTACTCCTGTTCCGTAAAGGAGCTACAAACACGGCAAGAAAGGAACTCCATGAAAGTTATGGTCAACCTGTGAAGGCTGATGGGCATAGTTTTTGATAATAAAATCAATCTTTGAAGAAAGATTTACAAAAAAATGCATATTACCAAGGACTGATAGTCCGAGGTGGTAGATAGAGCATCAAACTTCCCACCTTGCATATAATGAACTTGATGGGTAACGCTATTACTCACCCTTTCCTTTGATCCCCTGCTTAGACTCTGAAGATCCAGAAGATATCCCGTTGTATGCAACTGAAGGCCAAGAGGATGTCTACTACGAGGAACCAGATTTATATGGAGGAGTAGAAGGGGGTGACTATGAGATCAGATATGAAGTGGATGGCAACGAGTCATATTAGTTGCCTTAGTTATTAGTAACTGGTTAAGCCGAGCAGCATGAACCTTATATAATAAGTTCTTGAGCTCAATTCGAGGTTTAAGTTGAAACTTTAAATCTTCCGCTGAAACAGTTTTTAGTTGGTTTGTAATTCAAATCTTTTGAAGTCTTGAACTTCTGGTAATCTAATAATAATAATGTGTGTATGTTTGTAATATGGACCCATGATGTTTCTGTTGTACCACTCTGAGGGATGTGATATTTATGGAACGGTGTTCTGTGGATGTCATGTCAACGACTATAGTGTACTACACATGCAATGGTATGCTGGGTTACTGATACGACCAATTTGCATCACCATTCTAATCATAATTTACCTCTATTCGATGATATTTTTCTTATTATGAGTTATTACTTATGGCTTTTCATTTGTTTATGCATGTTGGATGATTCTTGGATGATGGACTGCCGGAGTCTGGATTCTGATGGAAAAGAAAGCGTTTCCGTGCAATTTCGCGAAGATCGGAAAAATACCAGAAAAATATGGAAACATATTATTTTCCCAGAATACGAAGGAAGCCAGAAGGAGGAGCGAAGAGGGGCTGTAGGGGGGCCACACCCCCTAGGCGCGGGCCCACCCTAGGCCGCGCCTAGGGCGGGTGTGGCCCACCTGACCGGCTCCCGACGCCGCCCCTTCGCCTATATATTCCCTACGGAACCCTAAGCCTGGGAGGGCGACCAAATATAGATTTATGTCGCCTCTAGGGGGCGGAAAACACCGAGAGAGAAAGATCTATCTAGCAGACAGATTTCTGCCGGGGGAATTCCATCCCAGAGAAGGGAGACTGTCGCCATTAACACCATCATCAAGCTAGGCTTCATAAGGATCATCATCATCATCCACACCATCAGCACCATCATCACCACTCCGTCCCGCTGTAACAATTGTGTTGGATATTGTTTAGTTCATTAAGGGAAACTTTCTTGGTGTTGATTGATGACCCAAAAGTATAGGGGATCACAACAGTCTTCGCGGGTAGTATTACCCAATTTATTGATTCGACATAAGGGGGCCAAAGAATACTTGCAAGCCTTAACAACTGAGTTGTCAGTTCAGTTGCACCTGGAAATAGTTCTTACTCACAGAAGTTTATTAGTAGTAACAGTTTGGTAGTAACAACAGCAAAGCAAAGCAACAGTAACAGCAACAACAACATGAGCAATAGTAACAGTAACGGTAACAGTAGGATTCGAGTGCCGTAGGCATAGGGATGGATGATGAGCGTTGCATGGACGAGTCTAAACATGTAACTTCAAGATCTAGGGCATTGCAGATAAATAATTATAAGAATCCAAGTACTAAACAATCTTAGACATGTGCTCCAAATATAGTCATACGTGCTCGCAATGAGAACTTGCACAACATCTTCTGTCTAGCTAGCCCGTGGCAGCAGGGCCTCTAGGGAACAACTGGCAATTAAGGTGCTCCTTTTAATAGAGCACCGGAGCAAAGAACTAACACTCTGTGAACACATGTGATCCTCACACCATAGCCATCCCCTACGGTTGTCCCAATTATTGTCACTTTGGGGCCTTTGGATGCAGACAATGATATGTGTACACAACTTGCAGATAAGATCACAAATAATACTATCATAATGATTCAATAATAATTTCAGATCTGAGATCATGGCACTCAGGCCCTAGTGACAAGCATTAAGCAAAACAAGTTGCAACAAAGTCAAATTGCACAAGAGATACTAGGCACTATGCCCTAACTATCTTATTCGATTACATGAAGAACTCATCCAATCCCTACCATCCCCAAGCCTACAGCGGGGGATTACTCACTCATGGATGAGGGAAACATCGGTGGTTGATGGAGATGCGTTGGTGATGACGATGGCGATGATCCTCTCCAAATTCCCCGTCCCGGCAGGGTGCCAGAACGGAGTTTCTAGATCCGACTCTTGGTTTCTGGTGGCGGCGGCGGAGCGGAACTCTTTTTGGAAAACTATGGAACCCCCCCCCCTGAGTTTTTAGGTCAGAAGGCAACTTATAGGCGCAGAGGGAGGCCGAGGAGCTGCCTGGGGTGGCCAGACCTCCCCCAGGTGCGGGGTCAGGTTGGCACGTGCCTGGGGTGGGTCTGGGCCCGCTAGGCCTCCTCTCTGTCTCCCCTTCTGGCTCCGTGGATCTTCTGGTGAGAAATAGTTTTTGGCATATTTTCCAGGATTTTTCCTGATAGTTCATTTTCTGCACAAAAACAAGACACCAAGGTAATTCTGCTGAAAACAGCGTCAGTCCGTGTTAGTTGTATCGAAATCACACAAGTTTAGAGAAGAAACAATAGCAAATTGTTCGAGAAAGTAGATACATTTTGTATGTATCATTGATTACTATTGTAGTTGATGCTTGTGAGTGGAACCATTGGATTATTGTTTATGTTCAGATTGTTATCCATTACCATATAATCTTTGATCTTGATCCATATGATGTCTTGTGAGTAGTTCGTTGTGTTCTTGAGGACATGGGAGAAGTGATGTTGTTAGTAGTGAATCTGTGTTGAGTTATTATTCAATGGTTTAGTATTTAAGTTGTGGTGCTATTCTTCTAGTGTTGTCATGTGAACGTCGACTACATGATACTTCACCATTTATGGGCCTAGGGGAATGCATTGTGTATTTGGCTACTAATTGTGGGGTTGTCGGAGTGACAGAAACTTGAACCCCCGTTAGGACACCTTTGCACAAGGGAGTGTAGGATATCAGAGTTTAAGGCTGTGGTTAGATTTATATCTTAATTACTTTCCTGTAGTTACAGATGTTTGCAGGGGGTTTAATCACAAGTATGTATTAGTACAAGTAAGGTCGGTACATTAGCACAAGTTCACCCACACAACACTTACAACACCAGAGAAGAGTACTCAGCTATATGAAGCGAAAGCACTTGACAGAATTCCCATGTGTCCTCGAGAATGTTTGGTCCTTATAAGTATTTCCACCGGATTGTCCTTTGCTAAGAAAGGATTGGGCCACTTGTTGTGTTTGTTCTTTGTTACTTGCACTTCGTTTTGTTTCCTTGTCAGAAAACCACTAAAAATCTGTTTGCTAAGCATTCACAGTGATTTCCTGCTCCATACCACTATTCATCACCTTCTGCTCCTCGTTGGGATCGACAATCCTATTGAGACTATTTTTCTGGGTCATCAAGACTATTTTCTGGCGCCGTTGCCGGGGAGTGAAGCGCTATTGAAGAGTGGAACTGGTAAAGGAAACTTTTACTGTGAGTATTGCTTTTGTTACTGCTTGTTACTTTGTTTCCAATATGGATAACCCACTTGGTTTTTTGTTTGGGAAAACTACTACCACTGCTAGGGTAGTAGATGAACCACCACCTGTTGATATAGATCCTTTTAAGATACCTACAAGTATTGTTAATTGTGTTATGGATAATTATTATTTAGGGGATGGAACCGTCCATCCCGGTGATCACTTGCTTTTTATCCATGAATTATGCGGGTTGTTTAAGTGTGCAGGTATCACAACTGAACAAGTGAAGAAGACGTTACTCTCCATATCCTTGAAAGGGAGAGCTGAAGAATGGTATAAGCTGCTGAAGAATGGACAATCCATGGAATGGGAGGAGATTGCATCTCTCTTTTACTCTAAATTTTATCCTCCCAGTGAAATTCATAAGGATAGAAATCTTATATATAACTTTTGGCCTCTTGATGGAGAAAGTACAACTCAAGCTTGGGGAGATTAAAGTTACTAATTCTTAAATGTCCTATTCATGAACTCCCTAACAATATTATTCTCAATAACTTTTATGCTAGGCTCTCTCTTCATGATAAAGATTTACTAGATGCTTCTTGTGCTGGATCATTCACACGTATGAAGGAAGAAGCTAAATGGGATCTCTTAGACCGTATTCAAGATAACATTGAAGCTCGGGAGAATGACAAAGGAAGAAAGTCAGGTATAAATTATGATTATGAATGCATCAAATCTTTTATGGGAACTCATGACTTCCGTGATATTAGCAATGAGTTTGGTCTTGATTCCCAAAGTATTGCCAACTGTTTTAAGGCCTTTGCCTCTTACATAGAAATTCCGAAAAAGAAGTGGAATAAGTACCATGCTCCTTATAAAGATGTTGTTAATCATGTTCCAGTTAGAAGTACTCAAGTTTGTACTACTAATCATATTATGCCTGAACCTCATGTTGAGAAATTACCTTTCCCAGCTAAGGTAAAGGAGTATTCTATGATTATTAGTGCAAATAACAAAGGTACAATGAAAACTGTGGAGCCTGATGAGCAATTGAATGTTGAACATGTGGTAGCTATTGTGAAAGACACTGTCACTAGAAATATAGAGGATGAGCATATTGTCTTCTATGAAGACGCTTCTAATATTATCTCTCATCCTAGTAAGGCCAGCTAGTGTTCTTGTGCTTTTTGTTAAAATTGGTGATCATTTCTATTATGGTTTATGTGATATTGGTGCTAGTTATAGTGCTATTTATTATGAGCTTTACAGGGAAATTATGCATGAGATTGGTCCTTGTGAGCTTGAGGACATTGATGTGATTATTCACCTTGCTAATAAGGAAACCATTTTCCCATTAGCATAGTATGAGATGTGGAAGTTCTTTGTGGTCAGATTAAGTATCCTACTGATTTTCTAGTGCTTAATTCAACAGCTAGCAAAACTTGTCCTATCAGTTTTGGTAGACCTTCCTTGAATACTTGCGGAGCTATTATTGATTGTAAGAAGGAAAGGTTTTAACTAAGTTTGATGGAGATTCTTATGAGTTTAACTTTTCCTAGTTTACTAAAGCTCCTTGTGAAAATAGCTTGCCTAATAAAGATTTCACGATGGAACAACTTGCTTATATTGATCTAGTCTATGACCTTGGACCTATTTTTGGTGACTGTAAGGATTCTTATTGTGACACCCCGGTTCTGATAAGACCGTGGCCTCTATGTGACATACCAATCCCTGGATCGGTTCATTGGCCCACAATAGAGTAAGATAGATAATCATAGCAAAATAACCGTGTATCATGATCTACAAAGATCCAGAGTACCATTATTACAATGAAAGCTTAGCATAAAGCTAGCTCAAAGTATTCAGGTAGCAACAAAAGCAAGTAAATCCTCCAATCTTCAAATTGTCCACAAGTGAACAAGTGCCGAGTGGAGTACCGTGGCCTATAACGATCAATCAGAATCGGAATAACCTGCAACATGAAACGTAGCAGCCCCGAAGGGTCAATACATGGAATGTATGGCAAGTAGAGCTAGTAATGGAGACAATAGTACTAACATCTACATGCATATTTGGCAAGTCGAGCTGTGTCTGGCTTGCATTTGCAAATATACTTGTCCTACTTTCATAAACAGTTTTGATTTTATTTGAAAAGATCCCAATTAAGTTAACCCAACAATATTAAAACAATTATGAAATTAGAATGAGCGAGAAACATGTCATGGAATCAATATCTAGCAACTCAGATGTCCATAACCGGGGACACGGCTAATCGATTATATTATACACTCTGCAGAGGTTAGTACACTTTACCCATGTGACTTGGCCAGCCCAGCTCGTACCATCACTCTCATTTTGGGTGATGATAGGGAGAAGACCAAGAAGAGACTGTTCGGGAAGTAGCTCCTCAATCCCGACGCGCACCGGTCCAACCTACCAAAATTCTACATCTCTAGATACGCGAGTTCGAGTTACCACAACCTAGTAAGTCCAACCAACCGCCCATTCTATTATTGGCACATGGTTGTACACGTAAGCTACACAATAAAGAAGCCAATCATTCTCTCTTGATACCTGGGTGCCTTTCCGCAATGAAACCACCAAAATTTATCAATACCATCACACCCAGGGGGTTCATTGATTAAGTTGTTTTAGTTTTCACAAACCAATACTTTGAGAAAACAAGTATCAAATGATGTAACCCAGCCCTCGTTCAACAAAGCATGGCTAAGCACATCTACCAACGGTGGTTCATCTACAAAGAGGGTCCTACCACATAATAGGACATAGCATAGCGATAGTATCATCCTACACATGCATCTACAAAATACACGACAATGCATTGAAAATAGTAGGATGATATTCATGAACAAAGTAGCATCTACTTGCCTTGGTTGTAGCGGTCTGGAGCACAATCCTCACACGAGCAAGCGTTGCACTCAACACAATCTACACAATACAGTTGCAATCATAAACAAACAATGCACAAGCATATTCAAAAAATATGATGCATGAATGCAAGAACGCCAAGTGAATTGGTGCTGCAGCTGCACCACATAATTCTAATCCATAATACTACCGAGTACATGCATGAAAAATAGTTTTAGCGCTAGGGAAACCAAAAGTAGCGCTCACTATTAGAGATAGAACTTAAATAATTCACTACCGGTAGTATACTATTTGTAAAATCTTGGGAAAATTCTACCGCATAGGCATCGCTGAATAGAAACAATACCAATTGGAATTACTCAAAAAGGAGTTATAGAACTTCCCGAGTAACTAAAACACTGCAGAAAGCCATTAGACAAATACTGCAGAAGTTTTTACTGTAAGCCTACCTTTTTAATTCACGATGAGATTCCCCTCGTTCACACGAGTTCAGGGACATATCACACGCGATTTGTGGAGCTACGGATCTTTTTATACGAATTTAATACTCCAAAAATGCCACTAACTAGTTTGATTAAACTGTACTAAACCTGACAGTAAAAGTCTGAACCAAAGGTACAGAGAGATTTTACACGACTCACTGAACTCGTACATATTTTATTTGCAATTTTTGGCCAAGTGGTTGAATTTCTATGCAATTTACAAGATTCTACCGAAATCTGCCAACTAAAAGGGATTAACGAAATTGATCCAGTCAATCGTGGTTGCTTGATCAAGGCGTCTGACTAGTCAACGCCTGGGATGCTGACCAGTCAACGAACGATCTAAGCCGCTGATCTGAGATCTGACGGTGGCTGCTGTCTTACCGGAAACGGATGGCGATTCGGACTTCGGAAGGTGCGGCGAGCTCCGAACGGCGGTGGCGATCGCTTCCGGCGACGAGATCCTTCCTGCACGGGTACACACAGTCAACTATGGGTCCGACAAAATAAATGCGCGCGCGAGGCAGAGCGCGTGTGTGCGTGTACGCGTGCGTGCTTGCACGCATGCGATAACGCGCGCGGCGCGTGCGTGTGTGAGTGCGCGACGCAGCGGCACACGCAGCGGGGCGGCGCAGCAGCCTTGGCAGCGTGGCAAAGAAGGCGGCGGCGGCTTGCAGGGCGAGGCGGCGGCGACCGCGGCGGTGACGGCCAAGGCGACGACGGCGGGCGGCGGTGGCGGGCGCGGGCGGCAGACGGTTGTGGCGGCGGCAGCGGCAGCGCGGGCGCGGCGGCGGCGTGGGGTCCGCGGAGGGCGGCGCGCGAACGGAGAGAGAGAAGAGAGAGGCGGCGACGACTGGGATGGCGACGGGCGACGGCGGCGCGGCGGCGGCGCAGCGGTTCCCGAGGCCGGGGATCGCGCGGGCGGGTGGAGGCGGCGGTGTGCGGGCACGGAAACCGAGGCAGGTGGGGTCCTCTTTAAGTGGCCCTGCACGCGGAATCCTAAACTGATTTGGTCCGCAGTTGGACTCCGATTCGGAAATCGGTCCGGATTTTTGGACCGTTTTCCGGCGGTTTACTAAAACGTCCGAGTCTTTTGCATACGAACTCCGATTGGAGCGATTCTCGCTGCGCTGGTTCAGATCAAAGGCACAACCTTGTCAAGTTTATGAAAACTCGAACCTACAGGGGTGGTTGTTGCAAGACACTCCAAAGCTTCCTGAGAACCTCGTGAGAAACAAAATAGGGTTTTGAAGATAGCGTCGCCAAACCTTTCTACTCGGCGCTTTTGCATGGAAAGATATGATGCAATTCTATGAATGATATGCAAGACCAAATCTAAAATTTGGGATGTGACAAGACTAACCCTTAAGATGAATCTCGCCCTCGAGATTCGGCAGCTAGCAAATAGGTGTGGGTAGTCCTCTCGGATGTCATCCTCACGCTCCCAAGTGGCTTCCTCTTCTGTGGTGGCTCCACTGCATTTTGCAAAACTTGATTGTCTTGGTACGGGTAGTCCTTTCTGCATCTCCGAATCTTGACCGGTTTCTCCTCATAGGTCAAATCATTCTCCGTGAACCTCCTCCAGTGATACGGTGTCTCTCAATGGTGTATTCACCATATCCGGATGGCACTTCTTCACCGGGACACGTGGAACACGTTGTGAACAGCAGACGAGCCTCGCAACTCCAACGATAAGCAACTTCTCCTTTATGCTAAGACCCGATACGGTCCAATGAATCGAGGTGCCACACCTTAATTCCAAATCTCTTGATCCCAGGCGGCGATACACTGAGGTACGCTCTATCACCTATCTCATACACCACTTCCTTGCGCTTGGCGTCGGTAGCTCTCGCCTTGATTGTGCTACCTTCACCTATCTCTAATCAAGGCGACCTTCTCCTCAAAGATCCTTGATCAAATCAGGTCCAAACAGTTGACGTTCTCCTACTCCATCCCATAGCAATGGCGACGGCATCGCTTTCCCATACAAAGACATCAAACGGTGACGTCTTGATGCTGGTTTGATAGCTGTTGTTGTAGGAAAACTCCGCATACGGCAAATTCTCATCCCAACTAGAACCATGAGCTAAAGCGCAAGCTCTCAGCATGTCCTCCAAAATCTGATTCACCCTCTCGGTCTTTCCATCAGTCTGTGGATGAAACGCTATGCTAAACTCCAATCTAGTACCAAGTGACTCGTGTAGCTGGCACCAGAAGTGTGAGGTAAATTGGGTGCCTCTATCAGATACAATACTCTTGGGAACTCCGTGTAGGCACACAATCCTGTCCATGTAAATCTTGGCCAACCTTGCACTCGTATAGGTCGTCTTCACCGGTATAAAGTGGGCTACCTTGGTCAAATGGTCGACCATAACCCAAATAGAGTCATATCCTGACCTGGTCCTGGGCAATCCTGTGATAAAGTCCATTCCCACTCTATCCCACTTCCAATCCCAAGACGCAATGGCTGTAGCAATCCTGCAAGCTTCGTGTTCTGCCTTCACTCGGCTACATACATCACATAGGGCAATATGCTTGGCGATATCTCCCTTCATGTTGTTCCACCAAAATCTGCTCTTCAAATCCATATACATCTTTGTGTTGCCCGGATGTATGGAGTACGGCGAGTTATGAGCCTCCTGCAAAATCAACTCCCTTATCTCCGGGTCGCTGGGCACACACAAACGATCTCCATACCACAAGGTACCATGTTCATCCTCGCGAATATCCTTTTCCCGGTTCTCCTTCATCTTTTCCTTTATCTCTTCTATTTCCTTGTCTCCCACTTGAGCCTTTACGATTCTGTCCTGTAGCGTTGGTTGGACTTCCATTGTTGTCAAGTATCCTTCAGACACTACTTCCAGTCTAAGGTCTCTGAATTGCTTGCAAAAATCCTCAGGCAATTCACCAATTGTCAACCCATTGGCATAAACCTTCCGGCTCAGAGCATCTGCTACTACATTAGCCTTTCCTGGGTGGTATTGTAGATTCATATCGTAATCCTTGATAAGATCCAACCATCTCCTTTGTCTCATGTTCAGTTCCTTCTGGGTGAATATGTACTTCAGGCTCTTGTGGTCGGTGTACACATCACAGTGTTTTCCCATTAAGTAATGCCTCCATACCTTGAGCGCATGAACCACTGATGCTAACTCCAAGTCGTGCGTGGGGTAATTCCGCTCATGGTGCTTGAGTTGTCGCGAGGCATATGACACTACTCTCCCATCTTGCATCAGCACACTCCCAAGTCCCTGTCGAGAAGCATCGCAGTACACTTGGAAATCTTTCTGAAGATCTGGTAAACACAGTAGCGGTCACTAGTCGACGCTTCCCTCGAAGTCTGGCTTCACATACGTCTGACCATTCAAACTTCCTATCCTTCTTCAGAAGTTCAGTCATCGGCTTAGCAATCTTGGAAAAGTTTTCGATAAACCTCCTGTAATATCCAGCAAGTCCCAAAAAGCTTCGAATCTCTCCTGCATTCTTGGGTGCTTCCCACTCAGTTACTGCAATCACTTTGTTTGGATCAACAGCAATTCCTTCACCTGACACTACGTGTCCAAGAAATCCAACAGTGTTAAGCCAGAATTCACACTTACTGAATTTGGCATACAACTTATGTTCCCTCAACTTCTCCATAATCATCCTCAGATGTTTCTCATGCTCGTCATCATCCTTGGAATATATCAGTATGTCATCAATAAAAACCACCACGAACTTGTCCAAATACTCCATAAATACCTTATTCATCATGGTCATGAAATACGCCGGGGCATTCGTTAGTCCAAAAGACATAACTGTATACTCATATAAACCATACCTAGTGGTGAAGGCGGTTTTTGGTACGTCCTCTTCTCGGATCTTCAATTGGAAGTAGCCCGATCGCAGATCAATCTTGCTAAACACCTTTGCTCCTTCCAGTTGGTCAAACAAATCATTTATGTTCGGCAGAGGGTACTTGTTCTTGATGGTTACTTCATTCAGCGAGCGATAGTCTACCACTAACCTCTTGGTGCTGTCTTTCTTCTCCACAAACAGAACAGGTGCTCCCCATGACGACGCACTAGGCTGAATGAATCCCTTTTCCAGCTGCTCCTTCAACTGTTTCTTCAATTCTTTCAGCTCATCCACATCCATCTTATATGGTTCCTTTGCTATAGGTCCTGTTCCCGGCATCAGGTCGATAATAAACTCAACATCCCTGTCAGGTGGCATCCCTGGCAGCTCTTCCGGAAACACGTCAGGGTAATCTCTAATCACTGGCACAGTATCCATGCTAACCCCCTTAAGAGAATTCAACTTACACCTTCTCGGTCGTGCAGCCGACTTGAATCTAATCCTCTTACCATCCGGGGTTTTGAGTGAAACAGCTCGCTGTGCACAATCTATGTGTCCCACATGCATAGACATCCAATCCATACCCAGAATGACATCTAATCCCAGTGAATCCAGTACTACCAAATGTGCAATGAAGTTGTGTGTTCCAATCCTCACAGTCAAGTCGCGGCATCCCGCGCTAGCTATCATATCTCCTCCAGGTGAACTCACTCTAATAGACCTTTTCATAGACTCAGTAGGTAACTTATACTTATCCACAAATGCCCTTGATATGAATGAATGCACCAAAGATTGAAAAGTATAAGTGCAGGGTAAGTGTTGATTGGGAACTTACCAATCACAAGGTCGAGCTCATCTGGAATCTCCTCCACATTCATGTGGTTCATCGTGGCCTTCTCACCGTTGGTTGGCTTCAGTCCTTTCCTCTCCGGACAGTTGTCAGCATAGTGCCCCTTCTTCTTGCACTTGAAGCACGTCACCTCACTCAAATCCTTCTTCACGAAGTTGCGATCACGGTTGCGGTCATGTCCACCGTGTCCTCCAGAGTGGTGAGAGTGTCCTCCCTTGTGGTTGTGGTGGCTGCTCCTATGGTTGTCATGACGATGTCCATCGCGGCGGTCATGGCTCCCATGGTCACTTCCTCCATGCTTGGAGTATCCATCATATGAAGTGCGAGTCTTGTGGTGAGAACCAGAGTGATGAGTATTGCTCTTTCTCTTGCGGTTCTCCACCTGCTTGTGCTTCCCCTCCAACATCCTAGCCTTGTCCATAAGCTCCTGGAAAGTGGGGCAGTAAACCACAAGTAGTCATCAAAGCTCATCACGAGGCCATCCAGAATCTCTCCTCCTTTTGGCATCGCGTCAACATCCTCAGTGCATAACGGGACAGGTTGTTGAACTCCTCAATGTACTCGCCACGATGCGATTGGTTTGGCGCAAGTTGCGGAACTCCTTCCTCTTCAGGCTCGAACTCCACGAAGACACGTGGTTGGTCATAAAACCTTCCTCAAACATAGCCCAAGTCACGGTATCCAGCGGGTGGGTGATCTGAAATGTGTCCCACCAAGAAGCGGCTGGTCCCTCCAGTAGGTGAGCGGCAAACCTCACCTTCTCAGCATCAGTGCATCCGACAGTTACTAGATCCTTGTTGACTGAACGCAACCAGTCGAGAGCAACCATTGGTTCCGTTGCAGTAAAGAACTTAGCTGGCCTTAACCTCAGAAATCTGGTGAGAGCATCTCCCTGAGGCTGATTGTTTCCATTGTTGTTGTTCTGATTCTCCATGAACTGGGTCATCACTTGGGTCAGCTGTGCATGAGCTGCCATGAGCTGCTCCATCTCAGTGGGTTGGCGACGGGGAGGCATCTGCGGTTCAGCATAGGTAAGTTTAGAAAGAATCAACTACGATAATAGGATTCTACCCATGCATATGATCAAACAACAACAAACAATAGCAGACAATCACAAGCAAGCAACACATCACCAAACAAGCGATCCAGCAACATCCCAGGTGTTATCCTAGCAGTATAAACCTACTGAAATAGTTTTGCAAGAGTTGGCAATGGTTAACTAAACAATAGATTAACTAATCAACAAAACAGCAATTCTGCCAGAACAGTCCAGCAGCATTGACGAATTTTTCCGCCTGACTTAAACTCGTCAAAAAATTAAGCCAATTTTTGTGCATATGGAACAGAGAGTTTCGCATCAGCTCAATTTTTTTCAGATTTGTCCGAGTTACCATAAAAATATGAAAAATCGCGCAGTACTGCTGTATCAGCAGAAAAACTGCAGCGAAAAACACACAGATGACAACCAAATTGCCATAACTCTTTCATAAAATTCGCACAAATAAATCCTGGGATATTGGAGTATACAAATAAGCAACTAAACATTTTTAAACTAACACAAACTAAGTATCACAACGATCGAGACTATTCCTAACGAGTTCTCCAAACGTGGACTAATTGGTGGACTTCTATCTACTTCTTGAAGAGATTGAGGTAGGTCCTTGCGGTCATACGTTGGCGCTTCGTCTCGCGGTACAACCATGGCGGCGGAGTGTACACCTCTCCTGAACCATCACTTGAGTCTTCAAACTCCACCTCTTCTGGGTCCTCCTCTTCTTCTTCATCCTCAGCTGCTACAGCAACAGCTTCATCTCCTCCACCATCATCGTCTCCATCATCATCATCCTCGTCCTCATCATCATCATCCTCTCCACTGTCATCATCATCCCCATTGTTGCCATCATCTCCATTGTCATCATCAGAGGGTGGATTCAACTGTGCTTGGAGAGCGGCAATCTGGGCTGTCATAGCTTCAATGGTTTGGTCCCTTTCCTGGACAGTCCCTTGCAACTGTTGTATGCTCTGGGTATTCTCTTGCACAGTGCCATGAAGATGGGCTATGGTCTCATCTCTGGCTATCAGGGCAGTCTCCAGAACCCTCACAGCTTCATGCAAAGTGCTAATCTCCTGTTCTTGGACCACCATTCCATTGCTAGTAAAGTCTGCAATCTCCTTCAACATCCTCACCTTCTCTGCTAGAGCTCCATTCTCCCTCTCCATGTCCTCTATGTGCCTCCGACGGGGCGGCATGTTGTTCCTGTCGCCCGGGGTAACCACAATGTTCCCATCTTCATCACGCCTTCCATAATCACGGTAGGGTCAATCTGCAGGCAGCAGGTGTCGGACATAGTGGCACTGGCGAGACAGGGCTTCATGTACAGCCAGGTTGAGTCCAAGTCCCCAGTTGCAGTATATCTTGGTGTAGACCAAGTGCGCGGGGTTTGGCAAGGCGGCATCTCTGAATATGAAGGTAGTGATCTCCCATGCATCCTCTCCATATCCATAGGTGTACAGCCTTCTTCCCTTGAACATAGGCAGCGGCAATCCCAATGACTGAGAGAGCTGAGCTAACCGCCTTGAAAAGGGCCTTGGTGACTCCATGGTGACATACTCAGTCCTGACGTCTCCCATCTATCAGGTAAAAGAGGAAAGTGTGAGAATAGCATATGGTAAGAATTTTACGAGGGTGAAAGGCATAAGAGGAAAGACAGTGTTAATATAGGCTTTAATAATTCTATGGCTTCCTAATCCAATCCTAGGTCACGATCCTACAGTCGACACACGGGCTCTGATACCATCCTGTGACACCCCGGTTCTGATAAGACCGTGGCCTCTATGTGACATGTCAATCCCTGGATTGGTTCATTGGCCCACAATAGAGTAAGATAGATAATCATAGCAAAATAACCGTGTATCATGATCTACAAAGATCCAGAGTACCATTATTACAATGAAAGCTTAGCATAAAGCTAGCTCAAAGTATTCAGGTAGCAACAAAAGCAAGTAAATCATCCAATCTTCAAATTGCCCACAAGTGAACAAGTGCCGAGTGGAGTACCGTGGCCTATAACGATCAATCAGAATCGGAATAACCTGCAACATGAAACGTAGCAGCCCCGAAGGGTCAATACATGGAATGTATGGCAAGTAGAGCTAGTAATGGAGACAATAGTACTAACATCTACATGCATATTTGGCAAGTGGAGCTGTGTCTGGCTTGCATTTGCAAATACATTTGTCCTACTTTCATAAACAGTTTTTGATTTTATTTGAAAAGATCCCAATTAAGTTAACCCAACAATATTAAAACAATTATGAAATTAGAATGAGCGAGAAACATGTCATGGAATCAATATCTAGCAACTCAGATACCCATAACCGGGGACACGGCTAATCGATTAGATTATACACTCAGAGAGAGGTTAGTACACTTTACCCATGTGACTTGGCCACAAATGCACGATCACTCTCATTTTGGGTGATGATAGGAGAAGACCAAGAAGAGACTGCTCGGAAGTAGCTCCTCAATCCCAACGCGCACCGTCCAACCTACCAAAATACTACATCTCCGGATACGCTGGTTCGAGTTACCACAACCTACTAAGTCCAACCAACCCCATTCCATTATTGGCACATGGTTGTACACGTAAGCTACACAATAAAGAAGCCAATCATTCTCTCTTGATACCTGGGTGCCTTTCCGCAATGAAACCACCAAAATTTATCAATACCATCACACCCAGGGGGTTCATTGATTAAGTTGTTTTAGTTTTCACAAACCAATACTTTGAGAAAACAAGTATCAAATGATGTAACCCAGCCCTCATTCAACAAAGCATGGCTAAGCACATCTACCAACGGTGGTTCATCTACAAAGAGGGTCCTACCACATAATAGGACATAGCATAGCGATAGTATCATCCTACACATGCATCTACAAAATACACGACAATGCATTGAAAATAGTAGGACGATATTCATGAACAAAGTAGCATCTACTTGCCTTGGTTGTAGCGGTCTGGAGCACAATCCTCACATGAACAAGCGTTGCACTCAACACAATCTACACAATACAGTTGCAATCATAAACAAACAATACACTACAAGAAATGTGTTAACTTATGACCTTCTCATAGTGACGAGGAATGTAATCGTCATAGATTTATGACGATTTCGCACAAGATGGTCATATGCTGTTTGGAGAGGTCAAAATCCTATAAAATTACGACGATTTGTGTCAAAATCGTCATAATTTCATCACATGAAATCGTCATAACCTGCACGGTACAGGTTAGAGCCTTATTTATACCCCTTTTATGACCAATTTAAATCGTCATATTGTCTAAAATAATATACAATAAATCAACTAGTTGGCCACATCAGCAATTATGCTTATATGACATATCTATGTGTCAATATATATATATATATATGTCTAAAAATAATGGGAAAAGGTAATGGGAAAAGAGGGAATCGAACCAGCTGAGACATTGTACATTTAAAGTGTTATAGTATTTTTTTAAATAGAATTGTACTATTTTGAATTAGGCCTTTTGTGGTTGCTTTACAAATCGCCCCGGTGTTTCACCTAACAGATGTTCAGCCAATCAGAATGCAAGAAGGAGACTACCAAGGATCACCCTACAGAAGCATATCGTGTCCACAACAGCTCTATCGAACGGTCAGGCCCTACCCACAAAAAATTGGAGAGAACTTAGCGCGCTGCCGAATTGATCTTGGCGCCGAATTGATTTTGGGCCGCGGGAGACCAAAACTTGGGCTAGGTCAAGCCTCATCCAACCACACCCACCCCACTCACGGTGAGACTCACCCATCGCGCAGACTCTCCCTCTCGTCTCCTCTAACCCATCCACACGCGCCGCCTCCGCCAACATCCGATCCCCCTCCTTCACGGGCGCCACACCGGCGGCCACCCATCCAGATCGGGAGGAACATCAGCCATACCCTAATCCCTCCCACCTCAGCGGCTCCCATCTCCCTTCTCCACCCTACCCATCCATCGTGCCCGCCGCCACCCATACCCTAATTCTATGCACGGAAGGGTTTCAGGGATCGTGAGCAACCTTGTCAAGTCGGTGCGGTGGTGGTGCGGTCAGCGGTGGTCAAGATCTCTCCTCCTCCATGGTGTCGCCTCATCCCTTCCTCCACGATATCGTGGTCCGCGAAACCCTAAGTATCGTCGTTAAGGACGATGCAGCCTAGGCTCGTCTGCTACTCGCCTCCCCTTCTCGTCCATCGGCGCCACGGTGCAGCCCCATTTCCTTCCGTCCTAGCCTCCCACATCAGATCAGCCGCCGATGCCTCAGCGTGGCCATGAGATGGCCGCTCCTCTGGCTAGACCTGGCCATCTTCAGTAACCCAAGGACCTCGGCATCGGCGCCGCCATGGAGGGATTCTTCTGGTTATGCTCACAGCCACCCATGAGAGAGGGACCAGGACGCGATCCATGGAGGTGGAGATGGCCTTCACCGCCGCCAAGTCCCTTGCCACGAGCATTAGCGCCTGGGTTCCGTCCCTTCCGTCGGTGAGAACTCTAATCCCTCGTTGCTCTCATGGTGGGTTCATAAGCTGTTTTCCTATAGACTTGCTTGCTAGATGGATAGAATTCAAATAGATTTGCATTTTGAGCATAATTGGCAGTGTTTTATAATTTCATTTTGGATGCATACTTGCTTCTGTAAGCTAGCTAATGTCCCCGTTGGTATATTTGACAAGTAATTAAGTCCATTTTATTCATGGTGATAAACTAGTAGCTGTCAAATAATTATTTCTATGTTCTATATTTGTTCGATTTAGTATCTATAAATCTGCTAGTTGATGTCTCCATTAGCTTATTCATCAAGTATGGAATAATCCACTGTTAATAATCTCCTCCAAATATGTACATGGAAGTTCTAACTGCTGATGTGCCCATTCCTATTAGCTGAACATTGTTGTAAGTTTATAAGCAACTGAATTGACAAGCATATGCTACTGTAGTATTTCCTAGGTTGGTAAACTCATCTTAAGTTCATTGTATATCCAACATACTATCAAAGTACCAATGCTGCCATGCATATTTGTCACACACTTGCTAGATATCTTTATTCTATTTTTTACATTTCTTAAAACATGCACATATATATAGCTTGATATTGGAAATAATTGTCTCCACTTGACACTTTCATGTAAATACTTCCAAGTTCAACTGTTCCTACATGGTGGAGTCCCGCACTGATCCGGTGTCTCCGACCTCGGCATCCACACGAAGGAGAAGCGGCAAGGGGAAGGGGGATGGGTGTTCCTCATAGACGATGAGGATGTCGCTAGTGCGGTGGACAAGGGGAAGGGGGATATGCTGGCCGGTGAGGGGTCATCGGGAGGCAGCGCAACGAGGATGCGGTCACTAGGGTGCTGGATTCCAGATTCTGCAGGTAATCACCGTTTTGTTATGGTGTATTGTCTAGTACCTTTGTACTGTACTGTTATTATTGAGCTTTACCGCCTGATAATTTCCTTTCTTACACAGCTACCACGCCAATCTAAGAGTTGGATGAGACTTTCATGCTCAACGCTGGAATGTCCGCTTGGTTGAGAGGATTCAACGCTGGGATGGTGGTTTATCTGTGTCGTTTCCGATCTATCCACGTGGAGGTGAGCGCAATCAAGCTGTTGGTTCGATTTACTTCATGAATTCGTTCGGATTTGTTTTGGTGTATAATTTACTATGGTTGGACAGTAGTTCAAACAGCCTTAGTTCAAACATTCTCCTAACTTTCAGAATCAGGGAATGGTGTTGTTGGATTTCTTATCTATTCCTAAGGTGCATGCTTTACTGGCAAGTGGTTTAGTTTCAGTTTCTGCAACCGGTAGTCATGGCTGGTGCTCTAGTGACTGGTCTCATCTGGCAACTATACTGTTTTCAACATTTTACCTTTTGTCATTTGCAGAACAGAAGAGAGCTCATGTGTGTGATAATTTACACTTGTTTTCTCTAGTTTGCAGCTGCCTAGAGCACTAGTGTTGTAAGGCCTTTGTGTTGTGAGTTGTGCCCTTCATATACTCCCTCCGTCCCAAAATAAGTGAATTGGCTTTGTCTAGATTCGCATCTATCTATATACTAAAACGTGTCTTGATACATGTTAATCTAGACAAACTCAAGTCACTTATTTTAGGACCGAGGGAGTATTATTTTTTGATGTAATCCTCTAGTGCTATGCAAAGCATTGAGTTTTATTTTGACATGGCAAAGTACCGAGTTAATATCAAGGAAAAATTGCAGATTTGGAATCATGTTAGTTAAGTAGCTAGGTTACTTACATTCTTCCAAATATGCAAACGATCTGGATTCTGATTTTTCTTGTAGTTTTCCATTTTATTTCGTGAGACTATTAAGAGTCATTTCTATGAAACGTCTGATATGGCTGCCAGTAAATTCTCGTTGTAGACAATTGATATCACAAGTATAAAAGTAAATTTTGGTAATGTTAGTCCACCTGAAATTTAAAGATTACGTCATGGCATTTCCTTTTGTTAATTTGTACCGCCTCCATAAGGTACATACCTAATAAATAAAACAGGAATATCAAAAAAATGGATAAGCTCTTAAGTTGCTCTCCATTGTTTCTGTTTGCGTAGACCATGGAGATCATTGATTATATAGAAAGTTTTAGGAGAAAGCACTTTTATTTTCCTTTGTTCCCATCTGAAAATATCTTTGTCGAAGCATTGCCAACAGTGGTACTGCACCGTCCGCACATCTCTTGCCAAAATTGTGTATTTCAACTGCGATAGCTATTTTCTTCAATATTTTGCTTCTTCTGTTGTGCTCTCCATATCAGTTGTGCCTGTGCAGTTGTAATCTTGCGCAAAGACAATGAATGTATGTTTTGTTTCTGGTTGCTAGTTGCAATATATCGTATCTACTAGAGAATCTTGATATGTTAATATTTCCTAGTAGAAAACTGTGAATAGTAATTCTACATAGGTTCTATTTTTGAGAAAACAGTGTTATCCTGTAGATTTACGGTTGTTGTTGTTGTCTCTCTCGTGTGCTTTAAGTCAGAGCCTCCAAATTTATTCTTGCAAAATCTGCTCTGCTGACCATATTCTTGGTTGAGAGGATTTCCCACTGTAACAGATCTTTCACTTCCAAGGTAATGTATGATTATAAGTGGTAAGATATCTATCGTTAGTGTCAGGCAGACCTTTGTCATATAGTAGAAAAATGGATGGTGGTACCGACCGAATCGATGCTTCAACTGATGATTCCAGATAAGCTAGGATTGATTACCTCTAAATGCCTATTTTTACCATTTGTGCATGACCAACAAAACCATTTGTGTGGAGTTTATGGGCATCATGCATCATTTCTTTTTCCGTCGGATGCAATTGAGATAAACCCCTTTTGTCCAACGGATTAAAATTAATCGATGAACTAGTTCCGATTCCATCACATCCCTAGAACTACTAGTAGTCCCTAGAAGGCTGGAAATACTAGTAGCGCACTAGTGCTAATGGTGACAATAGATTTGTGGACACAAAATTGATAAAAAAAATCGTGAGAATATGTATATCACACCTACTAACATTCAATATGTGTACCTTGTATCGTTTGAGCCATCTCTACGTAACACAAATGAAGCTTCCTTGCCATAAGACTTTCAAGATTTACGCTCCGATTCTTGTCGTCATTTTCCGTGCCTAACTTTCAGAGTCTTATTTGCACTACTGATTGATACCAGGAAATCTTTATTACTGACAAGCATTCATATAGACAATATCTTGTGCACACTTCGGTCAAGCTTAAAAGATTTGGCGTCTTGTGCACACTTTGTCCTGCGGCGTCTTCCTCCCGCCTCAAGTCCTTCATCTGCTTCAGGTTCCCTAAATGTTTCT
The DNA here is from genome assembly GCA_030063025.1 of Avena longiglumis. Taxonomy (NCBI): domain Eukaryota; kingdom Viridiplantae; phylum Streptophyta; class Magnoliopsida; order Poales; family Poaceae; genus Avena; species Avena longiglumis. The sequence goes on from CP125975.1 coordinate 20,149,987, forward strand.
TATACATATTTGAGATGGTGTTGCTCATGGTGTTTGAGAATACCTAATTGCCTTTTTGTTGGACTTCTTGTGTTTGACTTCTTACGCTTGCACACATAGTCATTGGTGATGTAGATGATACAGCTGATCTTTTGCACAATATATAAGTTGAGTGTATAATGGTTGAGCGGTAAGCTTAACCTTCTGATGCATGTATCTTGAGGTACTTGAGATGTTCTAAAAGAATGTAATACTATCCATTTAGTGTTATATTCTCTCATTCATGCTTTAATGGAAAGCTGCATCTTGAATATATTTTTGCTCCTGTTTATAATTGTTGGCATATATTACCTTATTGGATATATCATCTCTTTTACAAGCTACAATACATGCTGAATAAGTTGGAGAAAGAGGAAGTGGAAGTTCCGGAAGAGGAAGCATGAAGAAGTTCCAGGAAGAGGAAGCGTGAATAAGTTTGGATTTTATTCTTTCTATAAACTTTTTATTGTATTTTGGTAGCTCCACTGATGTGAACTATGTAGAACTGTGTATGATTGTAATGTGCCGATCATAATGTGCTCTGTTTGAATCAAAATGATTATGTATATTCTGTTGGTCTTGATTAAATTGTTAGATTTTAATTACTGAGAAAATATACACTAGCAACTGGGACCGTATGAATTATGGAACACCAGGTGTGACCGGCCCAAAATAAGAAGGCCCAAAGTAAAAATCTGTCCAAAGAAAAGGCCAATGCAACGAAAAAAAATGCTAGAATGATGGGCTTGGCCCATGTAGCTAACCAGATTTGACGAGAAAATCAATCCAGAATAGTTGGGCTAAGCCCATGTGGAATCCAGAAATGGACTGGGCTGATTTTGATTTAAGACGATTTAATTTCGTCACAATTTTGCCACGTAGGATCAGCCACGTAGGATCTGACTTGGCATGCTAGCTGGCCCGTGACGATATTGGATCGTCATAGACGTTATGACGATCAAATATCGTCATAAAAGGTTATGACGATTTTATCAAAAACGTCGTTATAGTTCATTTGCGACGCCCAGCTTTCGACGATCTCAAAATCGTCATAAAATCGTCATAAACAGACTATTATGACGATTTTGTGACGAAAATAGAGGGTCATATATTGCCAGATTTAATGCACAAGCATATGCAACAAATATGATGCATGAATGCAAGAACGGCAAGTGAATTGGTGCTGCAGCTGCACCACATAATTCTAATCCATAATACTACCGAGTACATGCATGGAAAATAGTTTTAGCGCTAGGGAAACTATTAACCAAAAGTAGCGCTCACTATTAGAGCTACAACTTAAATAATTCACTACCGGTAGTATACTGTTTGTAAAATCTTGGGAAATTTCTACCGCATAGGCATTGCTGAATAGAAACAGTACCAATTGGAATTACTCAAAAAAGAGTTATAGAACTTCCCGAGTAATTAAAACACTGCAGAAAGCCATTAGACAAATACTGCAGAAGTTTTTACTGTAAGCCTACCTTTTTAATTCACGATGAGATTCCCCTCGTTCACACGAGTTCAGGGACATATCACACGCGATTTTTGAAGCTACGTATCTTTTTATACGAATTTAATACTCCGAAAAGGCCACTAACTAGTTTGATTAAACTGTACTAAACCTGACAGTAAAAGTCTGAACCAAAGGTACAGCGAGATTCTACACGACTCACTGAACTCGTACATATTTTATTTGCAATTTTTGGCCAAGCGGTTGAATTTCTACGCAATTTACAAGATTCTACCGAAATCTGCCAACTAAAAGGGATTAACGAAATTGACCCAGTCAACTATGTCTGTTTGACTGGGCGCTGACTGGGCGTCTGACTAGTCAACGCCTGGGATGTTGACCAGTCAACGAACGATCTAAGCCGCTGATCTGAGATCTGACGGTGGCTGCTGTCTTACCGGAAACGGATGGCGATTCGGACTCCGGAAGGTGCGGCGAGCTCCGAACGGCGGTGGCGATCGCTTCCGGCGACGAGATCCTTCCTGCGCGGGTACACACGGTCAACTACGGGTCCGACAAAATAAATACGGCGGAAGCGTAGCGTCTGCGTGCGTGCTTGCACGCGATAATGCGTGCGTGTGAGTGCGCGACAGCGGCACACGTGAGGCGGCGCAATGACAGCGGCGCAGCGCGGCGGCACGTGCGGCGGCGATGGCGGCGGCAACTGCGGGCGGCCGGCGGCGATGACGGCGGCGTGGCGGCGGCAAGCGGCAATGGCGGTGATGGCCAAGCTGATGGCGGCGGCAGAAGCGGCGCGGTGATGGCCAGAAAGTGGCGCGCGGTGGCCAGCAGCGGCGCGGCAGCCGGAGTGGCGCGTGGGAGAGAGAGAGGAGGCGGCCGGACACAGGGGCGGCGACGGCGGGCGAGGTGGCGGCGGCAGTTCGGCCGGGGATCGCGCGGGCGGGTGGAGGCGGAGGTGTGCGGGCACGGAAACCGAGGCAGGTGGGTTCCTCTTTAAGTGGCCCTGCACGCGGAATCCTAAACTGATTTGGTCCGCAGTTGGACTCCGATTCGGAAATCGGTCCGGATTTTCGGACCGTTTTCCGGCGGTTTACTAAAACGTCCGAGTCTTTTGCATACGAACTCCGATTGGAACGATTCTCGCGCCTACGGGTTCGTATCGTCGAGGGGCACAACCTTCAGTCGAATTTTGCGCGAAAACTCGAACCTACAGGGGTGGTTGTTGCAAGAAACTCCAAAGCTTCCCGCAGGAACCTCGTAGCGAAACAAAATAGGGTTTTGAAGATAGCGTTTCGCAGAACCTTTCTACTCGACAGTTTTGCATGGAAAGATATGATGCAATGCTATGAATGATATGCAAGACCAAATCTAAAATTTGGGATGTGACACTTATTCTGATGATAAATTTGTTGCCAGTGATAGTTATATTGTCAACTTTATTCAAAGTGCTACTGAAAGTTATTTTGAGAGAGGGAAACATGGTTTTATGCATCTCAATGATGTTAAGTTTCCCCGTTTTATGTTGAAAGCTTTGAAGTTGCATTTGTTTTGTCTTCCTATGCTAGTGTCTTTTTGTTTCGACAATTCATTTTCTCATGATACTCCCATGCATAGGAAGTGGGTTAGAATCAAGTGTGTTGGTTATTTTCTTCTTGATGTTGTCTTTCACTTCAAATATATATATATATATATATCCTATGTGAGCATCTTTGAAAGTTTCAAGCCTAACTTAAAGGCATTAAAGAAAAGTACTTGTTGGGAGATAATCCAAGAGTTTTGTTGAGTCTTGGAAGTTATTACCTCAGTAATAACCGCTCCTTATCCTTTTTGTTTTGGTTTTTGTGTCAAGTCCAACTACTTTTGTGAAGTAGAGGCGTTGTGAAAAGTGGTTGTCCCGGGACAGATTTTTGTGCTGCATTGTAAAAATTCGTGAGGAAGCTCAGTAGTTCGGATGGAGCTGCATTTTTCTGAGCTTGTTCTCCAAGTTGTTACCCAACTTTCATCAGTTCTGCACTTTTTGATTTGAGCAACATAAGGTTTTCGAAAAAATCAATCTTTACCTGCTGGTCTATTTTGACAGATTTCTGCCATCATTTGCATTTGCCTCTTACAGAAGCTTTTGTTTTGATGGGTTTTCAGTTGAAGTGCGTTCCCAAAGGTTTATTGTTTTTTTCTTACACTAATGTTTTCATTGAGTTTGTGCAAGGGTTTTGTGTGAAGGAAATTTTCAGGAGAAAGAGAAAAGGAATCTACAGAGTTCGTCTTTGAATAGGTAAAAGTGGTGAAAACAGAAGGTTCGTGAAACTCCAATCTTTTTATATTTTTGATGTTTTTAATGCATAAGAAAGACTACGAGACGGAAAAGAGGAGGAACCGGATTCTGGGGTGTAAAAACCCACCCCAGGCGCGGGCCAAGCCTGGCCGCGCCTGGAGGAGGTGTGCCACCCTCGAACTCCATCTCCTCCTCGTTTCCGCGTTAGTACCTTCCTTATGCCTAGAAACTTTGTAATATATAACCCCCCGGATCCCCCGAGGTTCGTGCATCGTGTTCTCATTTCAATTTGTTCCTGTCAGGAACCCTAAGCCTGGGAGTGTGACCATAGATAGATTTCCGCCGCCTCTAGGGGGCGGAAAACACCGAGAGAGAAAGATCTCTCCGGCAGACAGATTTCTGCCAGGGGAATTCCTTCCCGGAGAGGGGATACCGTCGCCATCAACACCATCATCAAGCTAGTCTTCATTGGTATCATCATCATCATCCACACCATAATCTCCACCAACACCATCATCACCACTCCAACCCGATGTAACAATTGTGTTGGATATAGCTTAGTTCATTAGGGGAAACTTTCCCGGTGTTGATTACTATTGTAGTTCATGCTTGTAAGTGGAACCATTGGATTATTGTTTATGTTCAGATTGTTATCCATTACCATATCATCTTTGATCTTGATCCATATGATGTCTTGTGAGTAGTTCGTTGTGTTCTTGAGGACATGGGAGAAGTCATGTTGTTAGTAGTGAATCTGTGTTGAGTTATTATTCAATGGTTTAGTATTTAAGTTGTGGTGCTATTCTTCTAGTGTTGTCATGTGAACGTCGAATACATGATACTTCACCATTTATGGTCCTAGGGGAATGCATTGTGTATTTGGCTACTAATTGTGGGATTGCCGGAGTGACAGAAACCTCAAACCCCGTTAGGACACCTTTGCACAAGGGATTGTAGGATCTCAGAGTTTAAGGCTGTGGTTAGATTTATATCTTAATTCCTTTCCTATAGTTACGGATGGTTGCAGGGGTTTAATCAAAAGTATGTATTAGTCCAAGTAAGGTCGGTAAGGTTCACCCACACAACACTTACAACACCAGAGAAGAGTACTCAGCTATATGAAGCAAAAGCACTTGACAGAATTCCCATGTGTCCTCGAGAACGTTTGGTCCTTATAAGTATTTCCACCGCCTTGTCCTTTGATAAGAAAGGATTGGGCCACCTACTGTGTTTGTTGTTTCTTACTTGCACTTTGTTTTATTTCCTTGTCATAAAACCACTAAAATCCGTTTTCTAAGTATTCACAGGGATTTCCTGCTCCATACCACTGTTCAACACCTTCTTCTCCTTGTTGGGATGGACACTCATATTTATCGAAAGTACTGCGATACACCTCCTATACTTGTGGGTCATCAGTTACCACACCTTTTTAGATGCACAAATTAATAATTACTACAATCTGCTTGGCTTGCTTATGCCGTCACTGAAATTATTTTGCATCCAATACGAGTATAAGGACCTACTTTTAAGTTGATTTTCACACGAATATGCTTTTAATTGATTTTGGTTTTATACTTCCATATGGACGATGATTAAAAATGGTAGGATGCGATCTCGGGGTTGGTGTGAGAGAATTTTTTGAGATGCACAAATAAATAATTTGTGTATCCTACTTGACTCGCTTACTCCATCTATAAAATTATTTTGCATCCAATGCGAGAATGAGGACCTCCTTTTAGTTCAGTTGTGACATCTTATATTTGTAACATCATTTTCTTGCCTTTATGTTTGAGTTTTCTAATATATTTAAACATAGCTTTAGATACTTGAACATATTTAGTATATAAGATGAACATGCAGGAAATGCATCCCTGAATCAACTATGGCCATGAAAGTTGCCAGGAGAAGGAGTTTATCATAGTGCTTCCCGGAGACTTTAAGACTATGGCATTATGTTTAGCTTAATTATGATTTCTAGACTTGCATGCATTTTGATCGAAACTAATTAACTATTGTTTTCATATAACTTTTTCTCAGACCATCCCGTAACACGCCAAAAAGGACTTTCTTGACCATATGAATAGACGTGTCAATCACCAGGGATAATTTGAGGTCAACTTGGTGGAAGAGATAATACCCAACAAGACCTACAAGATTCTAGTCATCAACGAGGCAAACCGAACTTACTTTACAGGACCAATTTGGACAAAATTGATAGAAAGGTATGTGATGGATGTCGGTATGAGGTTGAGAATTGATACGTCGGAAACGTATCTATAATTTTTGATGTTCCATGCTTGTTTAGTATCTACTTTGCTTTTCTTTGTCTACACTTCGAGGTGTTTTTATATGTTTTCTGGTACTAACCTATTAACAAGATGCCGCAGTGCCAGTTGCCTGTTTCTTCTATTTTTGGTTCCACAAAAGCTAGTAAGAAAATATTCTCGGAATTAGACGGGACAAAAGCCAAAGTCAATATTTCACCAAGGAGAACACGGAGTCCAGAGGAGAGACGGAGGGGAGCCACATGGCGGCTGCAACCCCCAAGTGCGAGCCCACCCTAGACCGCGCCTGGGCAGGGTGTGGGCCCCCTGGCCGCCTCCCTGCCTCGCCTCTTCGCCTATAAGAAGCCCCCGATGCCTAAAGCCTAAGTACCCGATCAATATTCCATGAAACCGTCTGTAGCCGCCGCCACCATCATCCCTAGATCGGGGGGATATGAAGCTCTTCACGGCGCCCTGCCGGAAGGGAGATCATCCCGGAGGCCTTCTTCTTCATCATTTCAGCCTCCGGTATGAATCGTGAGTAGTTCCACCTTGAACTAAGGGTCCATGTAGTAGCTAGATGGTTGTATCTCCTCCTTTGTGCTTTCATGTCTAGATCTTGTAAGCTCTGTTCATGATCAAGATCTCATCTATTTGTAATCATGCATGTTGTGTTTACGGGGATCCGATGGATATTGAGATTACTATGTCAGATTGATTAATGATTTTGCCTTATTGATTCTATCATGTATGTGTTGTTTGTGATCTTGCATGCTCTCCGTTGTTAGTAGCTATCTTGGCCAAGTAGTTGCTAGTGACTCCAAGAAGGGGTATTTATGCTCGATAGTGGGTTCATGCCTCTATTTAATCTAAGGGAAGTGACAGAAATCTCTAAGGTTGTAGATGTGATGTTGCCACTAGGGAGAAAACAACGGTCTCTTGTTCATGGAACAAGTGGATTGTTTACCTTATACACTTTGCTTAAAGCAGTTGTTTGTTGCTTACAACTTAATACTGGAGGGGGTTCGGATGATAACCCAAAGGTGGACTTCTAGTCATAGATGCAGTTGGATGGCGGTCTATGTATCTTGTTGTATTGCCCAATCGAATCTCATAGGATCTGGATGTCTAGTACTGCATGGTTATGCCTTGATAAGTCCTGTCAGTTGCCCTGTTGTAATTTGTTTACCCAGCATGCCATGTTTGTTTATCTAAGGAGAACACATCTAGTGAACTATGGACTTCGGTCAAATCTTTACCATTGATACATCTTCAACTGTTACTGTTTACTTGCTGCAAACCACTATCACCTTCCACACCATATAGTTAATCCTTTGTTACAGCATCCGGTGAGATTGACAACCTTACCGTTCGTTGGGTCAAAGTCTTGCGTTTGTGTTGTGCAGGTTTCCAAGTTGCTTGCAACAAATTTGAGACGTTTCCTTCCTCCTACTGGTTCGATAACCTTGGTTTCTTACTGAGGGAAAACTTGTTGTTGTGCTGCTTCGTACCTTGCTCTTGGGGTTTCCCGACGAAGCGCTCCCATATCAACGAAGCGTCATCATCAAGAATCTACCTCGAGAAAACTTGTGAAGTCATCTTTTTCTCGTGCGAGATCTCTGACTCAGAGTCTTCTGACTTTGAAGATGATTCCCTTAGGTAGAACTAGTCTTCTAACTTTGAAAACCATGCCCTTAGGTAGAACGAACTAGATAGTCTTCTAAGTTAGTTGTTGTATCGTTATATTCTGAATGATATCCAGCATTAATTGTTGTATCTTATTGTTATATTATGAATCATGTTTAGTATTATTGTATCATGTTATTTGATATTGCTGCTATAATCAATATTTTCAGTATTTTTTAATTTTCGAATTATAGTTAATGGCGTTGATAGGCTCGAACGCCACTACATGTTAACTTACTGGTGGCGTTCAGGAAAATTCCACTAGTACCTAACTTAGTACCGGGTTCCGTCCACACACCACAACTAGCTGCTACCAGTGGCGTAAAGTTAGTGACATGCGGGTTCAACACTAGGAACCCCTTTTCCGAACACCGCCACAAGAACTTTTCCTACTAATGACGAAACGATGTTGAGCGGACCTTAGGCATGTGGTATCATGAAAGGAGTAACAGACGTATAATGCATTGTAGACTTCAGCGCAAGTGTGTAAGACCACTATTAGAAAATAGGTCTTTTGCCCGAAGCTAATGTGAACTTTAGTTCCGATTGTGTTTGGGCCAAAGAATAATGTTAGCATTAGTCCCGGCTTTAATGGCTACGAGGGCCAGCCAGCTTTAGTACTGTCAAATCGGACCTCTTGGTTGGAGATATTCCAACAGGACTAAACGGGTAGTGACCTTTAGTCCTGGTCGATGTCTCCGACCGGAACTAAAGATATACTTTTAGTTTCGATTGGACACACCGATCCTGACTAAAGGTAAACATATATTTTTTTCTTCTCATGTCTACCCGTGCAAAAAAACATATAAAAAATAAACAAAAATGATAAAAATTTCAAATTTCAAAATCATTTGACATGCATGTACCCCACACAACCAATTTTTAGGGAAAATTTAAAATTTTGATTTTTTTGCAAAAAAAGTTGTTCCAAATTAAAAAGGCTATAACTTTTGCGTACAAACTCGGAAAAATGTGTAATATATGAAAAATTATCTACACGAAAAGTTGCATCCGATTTCAACCGCTTTCGGATGTTTGCACAAATGACAAATTTTCGAAATTCCAAAACGAAATAGAAAGTAGGAAGATTTTAGGTTTTGGCAGGAAAAATGAGAAAAAAGATATTTTTTGAAAATTTTGAATTTATTTTGTTGTTTATTTTAGTTTTTAATTATTTTTATGTTTTTATATTATTTTTAAGAGTTTTTGTGAAATTTTTTAGTTTTTAAATTAATAATTGAATTGTGCATAAATATTATTTGGAATTCATTGTTGCTTATTATTACTTAATCATTGTTGCTTATTTTTAAAATTATTCAGAATTTAAAAAATAAAATCATGTGTTATCAAAGTCTAAAAGGGTTAACACAATTGATAGCATAATATATTCATGAAGTTATGAGCGCAGTCTTGAAAGCTAATTTGAAAGAAATTCAAAAGTTAAGCGTGCTAAAGGTGGAACAATGTGATGATGGGTGATTGACCAAGAAGTTTGACCATGAGTATGCACTTTCACATGAGAATAGGGGTGATTAGAGTTTTGTTAAACAATTCAAAAATCTAAAACTTCAAAATTAAAAAATACGATTTTTTTCAAATAAAATAAAATAAAGCTTCAATCGAAACTTTCCTCTTGCCCAGCACACGACCGCAGCCATGTGAAGGGCCTTTACTCCCGGTTTGTGGCCAATCAGGACTAAAGAACGTGACCTTTAGTCCCGATTTCGTAGTCCTGGTTAGAACAATCGGGACTAAAGCCCGTTCCTAGCAAGGGCTAAAGGCCCTTTTTCTACTAGTGTACATATTGTTGGCGCTAAAGGGAACATGTTTCTCGCGCGTGGATATCAAGTTTTCGACACGTAGAGACGTCCATACCCATGGTGCAGAGACCTAAAAGTAGCTTTTCCCTGCTGGGACTAGATGAAAATTACTCCTCACTGGGGACCACGTGGGCACGACGTCTAAGCAAAACACAATGATTAAAACGTCCACTTATGTTGACATGGATCCGTTCACCAATCGTGACGCGACCTATCGACGGTCAGATGAGCGTGGGGATCAAACCCGTGGTGACATAATCCACACAAATAATTCTCTATATTATAGCTAGCTATTTTGACATATTCAATAGCATTTTAAAGATTCAGTAGTTTAGAATAAGATAGAAAAAATACAGACGGATTCCCAGTTCATATTCAATAGCACTTGACTGTAATTCCTAGAGATACTACTACAAAATAAATTAGCAGTAGCAAAACTCCATAAAAATACTTAATTTAGGAACCACATGTACCAAAATGATATATTAAAATCATCACAAAAAGATTAAGATGTGTTATTCCCTAGTCAATATGTTGATGTGATTATATTCTACGGTGATCTCCAACCGTCGATTATCCCGATAAAGCAATAGAAAGAGCCACTAGTAGAAAACAGGCCATCCGTCCACGCCCCCTCAGAGCACTAGTCCCGGTTGCGCCACCAACCGGGACTAATGCTGGCACGCGTCCCGGTTGGAGCGGGCACGGGGCCAGGGGGCATGGGTCCCGGTTGGTAAGGGGGCATGCGTCCCGGTTGCTGGCTCCAACCGGGACTAAAGACCCCTTGCCCTCTATAAATGCAACGCCCCAGCCCCCTCTGCCTCCACTCTGTTTTTTCGAATGGTGTAAGGTGTGAGGGTGTGTGCTAGTTTTTTCTCATGCATGCATTGAAGGTGTTTGTTGAAATGTTTGAGTGAAAAATCCAGTTGAATTTCTCATAGAACAAAAATATAGAAGGTGTCCGAGACGCACTTGAGCTTTCTCCTCTTTATTTCCCTCGATCGAGGTTAGCAATCCTATCTTTTCTAGGTCATTGATACAATTCATGTGTCGGTGTGAATTGGTTATTTCACTATTTACGATGTCCTGTTTTTTGATAAACTTACTTATATGATGCAGATGAACGGTCGGGAATGGATGTGGTGACCGGCGGGTAGCCGGTTATATCAAAGGCGTGGATAAATTTATCGATGTGGCTACGGCAAACAAAGAGAATGGATTTATACGTTGTCCATGTGTTCAATGTCGGAACAACAAGGAGTACTCTTCCTCGAAAATCATTCGCGGCCACCTGATTATGAAAGGTTTCATGCCCAACTATAATTGCTGGACCAAGCACGGGGAGAGCGGAGTTTTGGTGGAAGACGGTGAAGAAGAAGATGATGATAACAACTATCATCATATGTTTCCTGAATACGGTGATACCGCTATGGAAGACAATGGAGAGGAAAAAGGTGAAGAACGGGCATCGATGAGGTGATGAACTTGGTAGGGTCATTTCGATGCAAAGCGAGACTGGAAATGTAAAATGAGAAGTTGAAGTTAGAGGGCATGTTAGAAGATCACAAGAAATTGTTGTACCCAAATTGTGAAGATGGCGGCACAAAGCTCGGTACCACATCTGGAATTGTTGCGATGGAAGGCGAGTGTGGTCTAACTGACTCCTCATTTGAAAAGATGCTTGAAAATAATGAAGTCAAGTTTCCAAAACATAACGAACTTCCCGAGAGTACCTCTGAAGCAAAGAAGACTCTCTCCTCTAGGATTAGATGTGCAAAAGATACATGCATGCATTAATGACTGCATCCTCTACATGTAAGGAGTATGAGAATTTAGATAAATGCCGGTATGCAAGCGTTGCGGTATAAGATCGACGAGATGACCTGGTGATGTTGAGGAGAGAGCCCCTCGGAAGAGGGTTCTGCTAAGGTTATGTGGTATGCTCCTATAATACCAAGGTTGAAACGCATGTTCGAAACAAAGAGCATGCCGGTTGTTGCGATGGCACAAAGAAGACCGTAAGAAAGACGGGAGTTGAGACACCCTGGCGATGGGTCACAGTGGAGAAAAATCGAGAGAGACTTCCTGGACTTTGCGGTGGACGCAAGGAACTTATGGTTTGGTCTAATACGGATGGCATGAATCCTTTTGGGAGCAGAGCTGCAGTCACAAAGACTGGCCCGTGACTCTATGTATCTACAACCGCCTCCTTGGTTGTGCATGAAGCGTAAGTTCATTATGATGCCAAGTGCTCATCCAAGGCCCAAGCAACGGGCAACGACATTGATGTGTACCTTAGGCCATTAGTTGAAGAACTCTTACGGTTGTGGGGCAAACCAGGTGTACGCGTGCGTGGGATGAGAACAAACATGAGCCATTTAATCTACGAGGTTGTTATTCAGAACCATCAATGATTGGCCTGCTCTTAGTAACCTTTCGTGATAGACAAACAAAGGATATAAGGCATGCACCCTGTTTAGATAAGACCGAAGGTACATATTTGCATAAATGCAAGAAGGTTGTGTACCTAGCGAATCGACGATTTCTTCCGACCAATCATCCCGTAAGAAAGAAAGGCAAGCATTTCAAAGGTGAGGCAGATCACGGAAGAAGCCCAACGAACTCGGTGGTGATGATGTATTTGGTATGGTCAAGGACATAGAAGTAATCTTTGGAAAGGGTCCCGCGGTCAATCAGTTCAACGACGCCGCACAGACACGCACCCATGTGGAAGAAGAAATCTATATTTTGGGAGCTGCCATATTGGAAAGTCCTGCGTGTCCGCTCTTCAATCGACGTGATGCACGTGACGAAGAATATCTGCGTGAACTCGCTAGGATTCCTAGGCGTGTATGGGAAGACAAAAGATACACCAAGCACGGAGGACCAACAAATTATGAAAGACCCAAAGAACATGCATACAGATAACAAGGCGGATAAAGGCGTCACTTAAGTCGTACTATGCTCTTACCAAAGTAGAGAAGGAAATCTTTTGAAGTCCTTTACGGTATCAAGGTGCCGTCGGGCTTCTCATCTAATATAAAGGGATAATAAATATGGCGAGAAAAGTTCCAAAACCTGAAGTCTCATGATCACGTGATTATGACGTGATTGCTTCCGATTGCATTGAGGGGCTTCTACCGTAAAATGTTCGAGTACCCATTGTGAAGTGTGCATTCCTCAATGCAATATCTCGTAAGGTAATCAATCCAGATATTCTTCCAAGGTTCTGAGAAGGATGTGGTACAATGTCTTGTTAGTTTTGAATTGGTGTTCCCACCATCCTTCTTCAATATTATGACGCATCTCCGGTTCATCTAGTGGAAGAGATTGCCATTCTCGGTCGGTATTTCTGCACAATATGTTCCCTTGAGAGGTTCATGGAGTCTTAAAGAAATATGTTCATAACCGTGCTAGACTGAAGGAAGCATCTCCAAGGGATATGGAGCAGAGGAGGTCATTGAGTTTTGTGTTGACTTTATTCCCGACCTTAAGTCGATTGGTGTTTCGACCGCGGCATGAGGGAAGACTAAGTGGAAAAGCACTGGGAAAGAAAGCACCGATATGTAGGGACGGGATTCTTTCACTAAAGCACACTACATAGTTCTACATAATTCCACCTTGGCAGCTCAGATATGGAGGAACACAAGAATATTGTACGCTCAAAAACCCGGGAAGCTGAATCATGGATTACGATGAACACATGAAGTCCGGTGGTTGGATGCGGACACATCTCTTGAATGACACCACCGTTGGAGATCAGCTATACTTGTTGGCCGCGTCACCATCTTCTATTGTATTGAATTTCCAAGGGTACGAAATAAATGGGAATACATTCTACACGATCGCCCAAGATAAAAAGAGCACCAACCAAAATAGTGGTGTCCGCTTTGATGCAATAGACGAGAATGGACAAAAGGACACATATTATGGTTACATAGAGGAGATATGGGAACTAGACTATGGAGTCTCTTTTAAGGTCCCTTTGTTTCGCTGCAAATGGGTCAACTTGAATGGGGAAGGGTAAAGATAGACCAGGTTATGCGGAATGACAACAGTGGATCTCAACAATCTTGGTTATAGAGATGAACCATTCGTCCTAGCCAATGATGTGTCTCGTGTTTTCTATGTGAAGGACATGTCCTCCGCACGAAAAAAGAAAAAATATGCAAACGAATACATCATATGATGATCCAAAGCGTCACATAGTTCTTTCGGGGAAAAGAAACATCGTGGGAATCGAGGGCAAGAGACATGTCAGAAGATTATAATAAGTTTGATGAAATTCCGCCCTTCACAGTGAAAACTGACCCAAGCATTCCGTTAAGTAAAGAAGATGCTCCATGGTTACGTCTGAAGCGGTCATAAGGAATGACATATGTCTTGAGTTCATGTCTTTCGCGGTTTGTGGCTTGACCGTTAAGTAAAGAAGATGCTTCATGATCATATTATGTAACTCTAGTTCATGTCTTTCGCGGTTTGTGGCTTGACCGAAGGATATCTTTCGCGGTTTGTGGCCTTTAGTCCCGGTTTTGTAGTCTCAGTTTTTAATATTAATAAATGTCTTGAGTGTTAGTCCCATTTTGTGGCTGGACCGGAGTGCCTCTATGACCAGTTTCTGGAGATGCCGGAGGACTGGCCCGTCGGCATCTCCTCGAACTGCCGCAGTGGTGTCCCTGCTCTCGAAAACCATCTTGCAGCTTGTAACTTCACTAACTAGATCAATACGCCCGGAGCTAACTAATTTCACATATTAGGAGTGCCTCTATGACCAGTTTCTCGGAGATGCGGAGGGGGCTCGTCGGCATCTCCTCGAACTGGCCGCATGATGGTGTCCCCGCTCTCAAAACCATCTTGCAGCTTGTAACTTCACTAACTAGATCAATACGCCTGAGCTAACTAATTTCACATATTAGGAGTGCCTCTATGAGCGATTTCTGGAGATGCCGGGAGGAGGCTCGTCGGCATCTCCCAAACTGGCCGCAGTGGTGTCCCCGCTCTCGAAAACCATCTTGCAGCTTGTAACTTCACTAACTAGATCAATACGCCTCGGAGCTAACTAATTTCACATATTAGGAGTGCCTCTATGACCGATTCTCGGAGATGCGGAGGACTGGGCTCCGGCATCTCCTCGAACTGGCCGCAGTGGTGTCCCTGCTCTCAAAAACCATCTTGCAGCTTGTAACTTCTCTAACTAGATCAATACGCCTCGGAGCTAACTAATTTCACATATTAGGGAGTGCCTCTATGACCAGTTTCTCGGAGATGCCGGAGGACTGGGCTCCGTCGGCATCTCCCTGAAACTGGCCGCAGTGGTGTCCCTGCTCTCGAAAACCATCTTGCAGCTTGTAACTTCACTAACTAGATCAATACGCCTCGGAGCTAACTAATTTCACATATTAGGGAGTGCCTCTGACGATTTCTCGGAGATGCCGGAGGACGGGCTCGTCGGCATCTCCCCGAACTGGCCGTAGTGGTGTCCTGCTCTCTAAAACCATCTTGGAGATGCCTCAAACTGGCTGGAGGACTCACAAGGATGCATATTTATAGTACAAGCAGCTCGGCATAATGTCGACACTCACGACATAATGTCGACACTCACCCCTATTATTAGTGCTGACTCATCTTTAGTCCCGGTTGGTGTCTCCAACCGGGACTAAAGGTTCATCTTTAGTCCCGGTTGGTGACACCATCCGGGACAAGGTACAAGCCGCACGACATAATGTCGACACTCACCCCTATTATTAGTGTTGTCTGGCCCACTCTGCCGCAATCCCTTTAGTCCCGGTTTGTGACTACATCCGGGACTAAATGTGTGCCGAACAATGATCATGTGTGTGTGGACATTGGTATGTAGAACTGTAGGGGTTCGTAGCATGGAAAACAAAAATTTTCTATCGCATACAAACAAACAAGCCAAGATCTATCTACTAGATTGTAGCAACGAGTCGATGGAATAACTTACCCTCGAAGATTCCAAAGTGTTTAACGAGAGCGGATTCTCGTGGGTGATGTAGTCGTACTCTTTCCGATCTCAAGATCGTGTGGACGATCCTTCCGGCGCCACGTTCCGGCAGCGCTCCCGCAGTCGGTCACATGTTCGGTACTCGACGAAGACCTTCCTCTCCCTTGTTCCAAAGAAGTGGAGGTTGTAGTACTCTCCTCGCGATTCGGCAAGACAACGACGTGGTACCGGAGTAGAGGAAATCCATGAGGCTTCGCCTTAAGCCGGTGCGAGTATGGTGGAGCTTATGAGAGAGGCTATTAGTGGTCTAGTAATTAGACACACCAATTAGAAGGCTCTAAACCAATTAGAAGGTTCTAAACCGCTGGCTAAAGCAATTAGAAGCTCTAAACCAAAACGGCTCTAAACCGGAGATCTAGAGGTGAAACTTATGTGTCTCTAGGAGGAGCCCTGCCCCTCCTTTTATGCGAGGGGGTCTTGGCGCGCCAGGGGAGGGAGGGAGTCCCTCCCCAACTCGGCCTAGGGCTGGGCGCCAGCCTGGAGGAGTCCAACTCCTCCTCCAGGTTGGTTCCAACTCCTCTTGCTTGTTTCCCACAGTTTCTTGTTTTGGCAGTTTGACTTTCAAACTGGACATTTGACTTTTCTGTTTTAGGATTCAATTTAATCCTTTATTTGGGTCAGCAAGAACACTTAGTACATGATGCAATCATTCCAATATGTAATGACACATTCATGTACTCCTCCCCCGAGTCTTGGGACAATCCGAACCTTCTAGAACATTCCGATGAAAACACCTAATCATTCCCGAACTCGAAATGGGACTTTCCTTATATGAATCTTATTCTCCGGACCATTCCGGATCACCTCGTGATATCCGGATCCCATCCGAGACTCGAACAACATTCGGTCTCTTTCTCATAATACCATAACTACTCAAACAACGTCGAATCCTTAAGTGTGTCTCCCTACGGTTCGTGAATTATGCGGACATGATCGAGACACTTCTCGAACAATAACCAATAGAGGAATCTGGAAATTCATATGGCTCTACATATTTCTACGATTACTTTGCGATCGAATGAACCACTTACATACGATACCAATTTCCTTTGTCTCACGATATGTTACTTATCCGAGGTTATGATCGTCGGTATCTCGCATACCTAGTTCAACCTCGTTAAGTACTCTTTTCTCGTTCCGTGATATGTGATCCCTTGTGACCAAGTCACATGCTTGCAAGCCAATTGGATGACATTCCACCGAGAGGGCCCAGAGTATATCTATCCGTCATGTGGATGGACAAATCCCACTCTTGATCCATGTGTTTCAACCAATACTTTCCGAACACTTAATGCCACCTTTATAGCCACCCGATTACGGTGTGGTGTTTGATGTCATCAAAGCATCCATCGGTAAAGGTGATATGCATGATCTCATGGTCGAAGGAATTAGGTTACTATGTATCGTAAAGCATATAGCAATTGAACTATTGAAATGACTTGATCTTTATGCTACGCTTATTTATAGGAGTATGTCCATCACATCATTCTCCTAATGATATGATCCGTTGTTAATAACATCTCAATGTTCATGATCGAGAAACCACGATCATCTATTAACCAACAAGCTAGTTTAACAAGAGGCTATACTAGGGACTCTTATTTTAGTTTACAAATCACACAAGTATTAATGTTTCCGGTTAATACAATTATAGCATGGTATGTAAACATTTATCATAAGTGTGAAGATATGATAATAACCACTTTATTATTGCCTCTTGGGCATATCTCCAACAGTCTCCCACTTGCACTAGAGTCAATAATCTAGTTTCAAACCTTTGTGTATTCAACACCTATGGCTTTCGTGTTGTATGTACACGATTGCTAGTGGTCAACTCGATCTTGGATCTTGACACTTCAGTCCGTGTGTAATTGCATGTCTTTGCGTCTCACGCATCACTCATTCTCTAATGAGATGGCTTTGTATGAATTTGGTCATTGGTGTGACCTTTAGTTCTTTGGGTTTAAAACATGTTGATAATATTGTCGCACAATATATCTTCATAGTATTATCCCTCGTGAACTACACCTAGTTTGATAACAAACTACTTGACACAAATGCCCTCTTTTGCTGCTATAATAGCAGTCATATACTTAGCCTTTTGTTGTAGTATGCATCACAATGTCTTAACTTTGGAACTCATCCAAATCCATTATGGAACTCACATTCCATTATATTGTGCCACCCTTAGTTTAGATTGAGATAAACTTAATTTGTACTTTGTGACAAAGCTAGTATCAATGTAGTACTTTTACAATGAACTAACCATCTATTTGTCACTTCTACAAATATTATACTCTTAGTTCTTCCAAAAGATCATAAGAATATCCTTACTATTGTCCAATGATCATCTTATGAATCATTCTCGTATATGCTCACAACATTTAGAGCATAGGACATATCTGGATTTGTACATATCACAAGATGATTGATATAAATACTCTTTGTGATTTCATACATCAAGTATCAATCTATACTTGATTATTTGTTTCACTTTACCAAATGTCAATACACTTGAATATATCATCAACATTGAACTTATTCAATCCTTTCGTGTGACAAGAACCTCTCTTGTAGTTTCTATATTGAACTCATTCAATATCTTGTCTATGTACTTCCGCACAACCATATTAGCGTCTATTGATGCCAAATATTTGGGTTTTTGCCTAAGTCTTTCATCGGATGAAATTCTTAATATGTGTTAATAAAGATACATCTTTTCTAATCAACAATATGTCCTCCACATAATGTATTAGAAATATGTCTTAGCGCCCCACTTAATTTCTTGCAAATGCAAGCATCTTCATTGTCTCTAATGAACTTTTAAAACTCCTTTAATAGTTTCATCATAGTGAAGATTCCAACTCCGCCACGCTTACTTCAACCATTGAAGTTTGCATATGTTTTAGCATCCCTTGAATTTAACAAAACCCTTTGGACCGCGTCATGCACACGCCCTAGGTAACAATTCTATTAGAAGAACTTGTTTTGTTTATTCAACTACCATATAACAAAATTTATATGTAGTGGTTGCTACATTAATCCGTCTAGACTAAACATCGCTATGAAAGATCAAATCTTGTCATATACAACCTTTGAACATTGTTGTGAACTCTTTCCCAACATGTCGACTATTTCATAGATGTGAAACATCCATGTCTATTTCTTTATAGATCCAAACACAACCGTAAGGTCTTACACCTTTCTCGAGGGTCCTTCAAGTTCAAAACTTGATTTCTCGTATGGAACTATCACGGATTTTATGGCTTCAAGCCATTTGACTTGAGTCAGGCCCATCATCGCTTCTTTGCATGTAGTCGGTTCATTATTCTCAAATAATGATTCAACCTCAAATCTTGGTATTTGATTGTTTACCCGATCTACTTGTTTCAATAGGAACTTAGATCTTCGTGACCACAACCTTTGAGGTACGTGAGCCATGAGCTTTGTTGTTGCCTTCTAACACTTTTCTACGCAACTCTGCACATATAGCTAAGGTTCTTTTAACCTTATCAAAGTTCTATTGTCCTCCCACTTAACTTTTCACGAAAAATTCCTTCTCAAAGAAATTTGACGTTTTAAGTGACAAACACTTTTGTCTCTGGTGTTATGGAGGAATACTTAAGCTTATTCAAATAACATACAAAGACAGGTTTATCCGACTTTGGTTGCAAAACATCTTTCTTATGCAAAGCATACCAACGTTTAAGAAAGGACAACTTGGGTTTTATCCCAAACCATAACTTTATATGGTGTCATTTCAACGGATTATGATGGAGCTCTTTTCAGTGGAAAAACGGTAATCTCTAAAGCTTTTAATCTTTAAAATATAATGGCAGTTTTATGAATTATACCTTTGATCTTACCATGTCAAACAAGGTTTAATTACATACCTCGACGCCCCATACCCTTATGGTGTTTCGGAAATGCAAATCCACGAACAATTCCTTAAATCTTAGGTATTATGCTAAACTCGTAATTCAAATATCTCCTTTATGATCTTTATCATAAACTATTTATATTCTTGTTACTATGATTTTGCACTTCATCTTGAAAGTCTTTGAACTTTTCAAGTGTTTCATACTTTATCCTTATTAAGTAAATATTCATATATTCACTCAAATTCTGGAGAAAGCATATGAAGTTGAAATCCATCGCTTTTGACTACACATGATGGTCTTTGTACAACAATATGTACAATTTCCAATAAGCTAGTCATTCGCTCCTTTTGGCCTATGAACGAAGTTTTAATTATCTCTAGGAAAGTTTCACAAGCTTCATTTGATCAAAAATCAAAAGACTCCAAAATTCCATCCACATGGAGTTTCTTCATGTGTTCTTTCCGATATAATTTAAACGCGATGTCACTTCCTAAGTGACCTTTCAATCTTTTTGTCTTTCGACATTTTTAGCACTAGTTTTATGGATGTGATTTCTCCAACGAGATTTTGTGAATCATCCATCTTTTATGGATTACGGCAATTATTTGAACAACCCTTTTGTTCTCATAATACCTGATAAAACAAATCTTGAAGGCAAGCTTTGATGTTTAACGAGCAACACAATAACCCTTTATTTGTTCTCGATGAACATCATCACATATTCTTTTGCTAGTTACTTAGGCCATTGTGGTTCATGAATTCTGTTGTTTCGTATGACGATTCATACCAACAAATTCAGTATTAAATACTTAAGAACCACATTGTTTAATAAGCAAAGAATATAGCCATAACATGTATATCATCTATATACTTAAACTGAACAATTATAGTCTTTTCCTTTCTGCCATATATTTATGAGATTCTCTTTCAGTATTTCCTATTCTGTTTGAAAGAATCTATCAACATCAACAGTGGAGTCATACATATGACATATAGTCCAGAGCGTGTATAGTTAAATACCAATGTCTTTGGACTTGCACTTTGAAGTAGATCACCATCATCAAACGTTTGGTGTTCTTTCAAATTCCTTTCTTTAGTAATCTCTTGGTGTAGTAAACATTTTACCTACATCAAATATTCACCCTTAACATGGAATCGTCCATGATCAAGCTACTTTTAGCTTATAACGATGAATTATGAGTATAATGTTGCTATCCAAAACCTTTTGGAGGATCAGGACAACAAGTGTCTCCAACCTTTTGCAAATTCTCATCAAATATGAGAACATGACTTTTGCCATATTATACTCTATCATGTTGCAACCAAAACTTTGTTTCAGATATCACAATATCTTCCACACATCATGGTTTCTGAAATAACTCTTTCAGATCCTAGATAACCTTGATATTAAGAGAATTCTTTGAATATCAAGAATCATGGAGACAAACATGATACTCATATACTAACTCTTGGAATTGTCACTCTTGATTTAATACCAATTATTAAACTTCATGGAGTAACCGGAACTTACTGAAAGTTTGCAATAGGACTTTTAAACTTTATATTAACACTTCAAAACAATACGATACCAGTTCTAAAGTAAATTAACCAGAATTATATAGTTCTATCATCTCAATTATAACTAAGCGTACGGTGGTAAACGGATGCCAATGACTACAACAACTATGCAAATTCACTTTGATTTAGTTTATGATAAATTGAGTTCTAATTAATAATCAAATTAATCTAGGTGAACTCCCACTCAAAACAATATCCCTCACATTGTTTTAGTGATCACACGAACCAAATCCACCACATCAAAACCGATCATCACGAGAGTTGATATAGCTTCAATGGCGAACAATCGACATGTTCATCATATCTACTATATGACTCATGCTTGTACCTTTTCGTAATCCGTTCCCGAGGCCATGTCTGCATGCTAGGCTCGTCAAGATCAAACCTTAGTTTACGCATGAGCAAATCTGGCTTGCTCACGTTGTATACACTTGCGTAATCTAGCACACCGATCATCACGTGGTGTTTCAAACAACAAGCTTTAGCAACGGTGCTAACTAAGGGTGAACACTTTATGATTTGAAATTCATGTGCATGAGGGATCATCTTATAATGCTACCGTCTACTAAGCAATACAAGATGCATAAAGGATTAACATCACATGCAATTCATAATATGTGATATGATATGGCCTTTTCTTCTTTGTGCTTCCGATCTCCATCTTCTAGCACGAACATGATCTCCATCATCACCGGAATTGCATCAAGGTCAATGACGCCTCCATGGTTGTCGCCCACCGCTTCAACTATTACAACTACTTTGAATAGACACGGTCTTAACATAAATTAAAGACAACCATATGGCTCTGCCGTTGCCAACTTACAATAAGGAACATTGCATACATCATATATAATCACAATCATGGCCATATCACATCACTGCACACCCCTGCAAAACAAAGTTAGATGCCTCTACTTTCTTTGCATATTTTACGTGGTTTGGGGCTTTCAATAAGTGTCGTTCTAACTTACGAACAAGAACCACAACATTGATACTAGTATTGTCAATCACCCGTTGTAAATTGGATCTTAACTATGCTAGGAGAAACAGGCACCTTAAAGCCACTTATGCAATACAAGTTGCATGTCAAGCGTGGAGCAAGTCTCATGAACGATGTCATGTAAGGTTAGCCCGGCCGCTTCATCCCAACATACCGCAAGATACAAAGTACACAAGAAGCAATCGACAATAAAGCATCAACGCCCACAATGACCATTGTGTTCTACTCGCAACAGATCTACATATAGACACGGCTCGATACATCGTAGGGGTTCGTAGCATGGAAAACAAAAATTTTCTATCGCATACAAACAAACAAGCCAAGATCTATCTACTAGATTGTAGCAACGAGTCGATGGAATAACTTACCTCGAAGATTCCAAAGTGTTTAACGAGAGCGGATTCTCGTGGGTGATGTAGTCGATTTCTTCCGATCTCAAGATCGTGGACGATCCTTCCGCCACGCTCCGGCAGCCCCTTGATCGGTCACACGCTCGGATCGACGAAGACCTTCCTCTCCTTGTTCCAAAGAAAATGAGGTTGTAGTACTCTCCTCGCGATTCCGCAAAGACAACGGCGTGGTACCTAAGTAGAGGAAATCACGCAGGCTTCGCCTTAAGCCAAGTAGTATGGTGGAGCTTATGAGAGAGGCTATTAGTGGTCTAGTAATTAGACACACCAATTAGAAGGCTCTAAACCAATTAGAAGGCTCTAAACCCGCTAAAGCAATTAGAAGCTCTAAACCAAAACGGCTCTAAACCGGAGATCTAGAGGTGAAACTTGTGTGTCTCTAGGAGGAGCCCTGCCTCCTTTTATGGGAGGGGGTCTTGGCCAGGAGGGAGGAGTCCCTCCCCAACTCGGCCTAGGGCTGGGCGCCACCGAGGAGTCCAACTCCTCCTCCAAGTTGGTTCCAACTCCTCTTGCTTGTTTCCCACGTTTCTTGTTTTGGCGCTTGACTTTCAAATGGACATTTGACTTTTCTGTTTTAGGATTCAATTTAATCCTTTATTTGGGACAGCAAGAACACTTAGTACATGATGCAATCATTCCATTAAGTAATGACACATTCATGCACCCCCGGAGTGGGACAATCCGAACCTTCTAGAACATTCCGATGAAAACACGGAATCATTCCCGAACTCAAACGGACTTTCCTTATATGAATCTTATTCTCGGACCATTCCGGATCACCTCGTGATATCCGATCCCATCCGAGACCAACAACATTCGTCTCTTTCTCATAATACCATAACTACTCAAACAACGTCGAATCCTTAAGTGTGTCTCCCTACGGTTCGTGAATTATGCGACATGATCGAGACACTTCTCCGAACAATAACCAATAGAGGAATCTGGAAATTCATATGGCTCCCACATATTTCTACGATTACTTTGATCGAATGAACCACTTACACGATACCAATTTCCTTTGTCTCACGATATGTTACTTATCCGAGGTTATGATCGCTGGTATCTCCGCATACCTAGTTCAACCTCGTTACCGATAAGTACTTTTTCTCGTTCCTGATATGTGATCCCTTGTGACCAAGTCACATGCTTGCAAGCCAATTGGATGACATTCCACCGAGAGGGCCCAGAGTATATCTATCCGTCATGTGGATGGACAAATCCCACTCTTGATCCATGTGTTTCAACCAATACTTTCCGAACACTTAATGCCACCTTTATAGCCACCCAGTTACGGTGTGGTGTTTGATGTCATCAAAGCATCCATCCGGTAAAGGTGATATGCATGATCTCATGGTCGAAGGAATTAGGTTACTATGTATCATAAAGCATATAGCAATTGAACTATTGAAATGACTTGATCTTTATGCTACGCTTATTTATAGGAGTATGTCCATCACATCATTCTCCTAATGATATGATCCTGTTGTTAATAACATCTCTATGTTCATGATCAGGAAACCATGATCATATATTAACCAACAAGCTAGTTTAACAAGAGGCTATACTAGGGACTCTTATTTTAGTTTACAAATCACACAAGTATTAATGTTTCCGGTTAATACAATTATAGCATGGTATGTAAACATTTATCATAAGTGTGAAGATATGATAATAACCACTTTATTATTGCCTCTTGGGCATATCTCCAACAAGAACAATGTTGCAGGAGGAAGTTTTCCTTTTTGTCGCACGGAAAATCCCTTTTCCATTTTCCGAGCGCAAAAAACGGGTCGTTTTGTGAAGTAACCACCAAAATGCCGTTTCAGAATGCTACCGTCCTATTTTCCTAAAATACTAGACCACCTTACATGGACTATATCCCAACCGGTACAAATCGGGACTAAATATGAACCCTCTCTTTATATAGGCATTTCTCTCTATTTATTAGGTAACACTTAAGACATTTATTAATATTAAAAACCGGGACAAATCGGGACTAGCTAACACTCAGGCCTAAAGCCGCCCCCTTTAGTCATAATCATGCCTAGTCCTATAGTACGCAGCTTGTGGTCTTCATCGCCGTCATCATCATCGCCATCACACCGCCACTGGGATCCTCACCATCCATGGCATATACCAGGGCCATTCCAGCCTTGGATTCACGGCGGTGGGAGAGGGTCTCGGAAGACGATGCCGCCATCACGGGATGTGGGGCCTGTGGCGGTGGACTCGTGGGCACCGAGGCGAGATGGTCTCCCGGCGATGTAGCGCATCACTCGATGATAGTACGGTTCTCTCCCACCATGCATTTACGGCCGACTTCGTTGTTCACGGTGGCGGCCATCACCTCGCACTGGCGAGCTCCTTTTCCGCCTATTAGCGAAGAACGCATTCTGTGTCATAGTTGTCGGGATCCCACTGGGATCCATCCGCCTCGGCGTGAGCTCGTGGTAGTGGTTTGTGATGGCCGTCAAGTGCGGAACCTTGAGGGACAGGAGGGACAGAACCCTCCAAGCAAAGATCCAACGGGCGGCCGGTACCCGATGGACAAGGGTAGTTGAGGCGCACACTTGGTCTCCTCGAGGGTCGAATGGCCCAGGGCGTTGTCCATTGTTCTAAGAGAGGAAGGTGTGGATGTGTGGATAGCCATGACACGATCACCCTAAATATAGAGGAAAGGGCGGAAAACTTGGCATGAAGCTTTGGGAAATGGCGGAATATCTTTAGTCCCTTAGTGACTACATCCGGACTAAAAGCTCTAGTAGAAAGGAAAGGGCGGAAAACTTGGCGGAAGAGGTGGGAAATGGCGGAATATTTTAGTCCCGGTTTGTGACTACATCCGGACTAAATGTGTCAACAATGATCATGTTTCAAAAACCTTCATAAAATTACCTATCATGTTCGAGGTTTCATGGCTTTCGGTCCAAATGACCGATGTTATGTCTGAATCACGGCATAGTTTGTGATGTTGTGCCCATATTATGCATGTGTGTGGACATTGGTATGGAGAACAATGTTGCAGAGGAAGTTTTCCTTTTGTCGCACGGAAAAGCCCTTTTCCATTTTCCGAGCGCAAAAACGGGTCGCTTTGTGAAGTAACCACCAAAATGCCGTTTCGTAATGCTACCGCCCTATTTTCCTAAAATACTAGACCACCTTACATGGACTATATCCCAACCGGTACATCTCAAACCTTTTCGCCCATCCCCGGTAAAAGGACAAATGTCTCGCCGAATCAGGAAGTGGGTCCGGTTTGTACTACAGTACATGATCTATCGCCTGATTTTTTGAAAAATCGTTTTAGACTCGCAATATGTGGTTTCTTCAGAGATCCAATGCAAGTTCTAACGATGCCCGCCCCTATCTTCATGCACACCGGTTCGACCATAGTTAGAAATTCAAATAATTCAAACGGGCATAATAAATTCAAAAAATCCGAACAATGAAAATCCTTCGTGGTGTCATATTATGTTACATAGTTGAAAGGAAAAATACCAGACTTGGTACATTGATCATGTTTCGAAAAAACCTTCACAAAATGACCTATCATGTTCGAGGTTTCATGGCTTTCGGTCCAAATGACCGATGTTATGTGCTGAATCATGGCATAGTTTGTGATGTTGTGCCCATATTATACATGTGTGTGGACATTGGTATGGAGAACAATGTTACATGAGGAAGTTTTCCTTTTGTCGCATACGAAAGCCCTTTTCCATTTTCCGAGCGCAAAAACGGGTCGCTTTGTGAAGTAACCACCAAAATGCCGCTTCAGAATGCTACCGTCCTATTTTCCTAAAATACTAGACCACCTTACATGGACTATATCCCAACCGTACATCTCAAACCTTTTCGTCCCATCCCGGTAAAAGGACAAATGTCTCCGAATCGAGGAAGTGGGTCCGGTTTGTACTACAGTACATGATCTATCGCCTGTGATTTTTTGAAAAATCGTTTTAGACTCGCAATATGTGGTTTCTTCAGAGATCCAATGCAAGTTCTAACGATGCCCGCCCCCTATCTTCATGCACACCGGTTCGACCATAGTTAGAAATTCAAATAATTCAAACGGCATAATAAATTCAAAAAAATCCGAACAATGAAAATCCTTCGTGGTGTCATATTATGTTACATAGTTGAAAGGAAAAATACCAGACTTGGTACATTGATCATGTTTCAAAAACCTTCACAAAATGACCTATCATGTTCGAGGTTTCATGGCTTTGTCCAAATGACCGATGTTATGTCTTGAATCACGGCATAGTTTGTGATGTTGTGCCCATATTATGCATGTGTGTGGACATTGGTATGGAGAACAATGTTGCAGAGGAAGTTTTCCTTTTGTCGCACGGAAAAGCCCTTTTCCATTTTCCGAGCGCAAAAATGGGTCGTTTTGTGAAGTAACCACCAAAATGCCGCTTCGTAATGCTACCGTCCTATTTTCCTAAAATACTAGACCACCTTACATGGACTATATCCCAACCGGTACATCTCAAACCTTTTCGTCCATCCCCGGTAAAAGGATAAATGTCCGAATCGTAGGAAGTGGGTCCGGTTTGTACTACAGGTACATGATCTATCGCCTGTGATTTTTTGAAAAAATCGTTTTTAGACTCGCAATATGTGGTTTCTTCAGAGATCCAATGCAAGTTCTAACGATGCCCGTCCCCTATCTTCATGCACACCGGTTCGACCATAGTTAGAAATTCAAATAATTCAAAACGGGCATAATAAATTCAAAAAAAATCCGAACAATGAAAATCCTTCGTGTGGTGTCATATTATGTTACATAGTTGAAAGGAAAAATACCAGACTTGGTACATTGATCATGTTTCGAAAAAACCTTCACAAAATGACCTATCATGTTCGAGGTTTCATGGCTTTCGGTCCAAATGACCGATGTTATGTGCTGAATCACGGCATAGTTTGTGATGTTGTGCCCATATTATGCATGTGTGTGGACATTGGTATGGAGAACAATGTTGCAGGAGGAAGTTTTCCTTTTTGTCGCACGGAAAAGCCCTTTTCCATTTTTCGAGCGCAAAAAAGGGGTCGTTTTGTGAAGTAACCACCAAAATGCCGTTTCAGAATGCTACCATCCTATTTTCCTAAAATACTAGACCACCTTACATGGACTATATCCCAACCGGTACATCTCAAACCTTTTCGTCCATCCCTGGTAAAAAGGACAAATGTCTGCCGAATCGGCAGGAAGTGGGTCCGGTTTGTACTACAGGTACATGATCTACCGCCCGTGATTTTTTGAAAAAATCATTTTTAGACTCGCAATATGTGGTTTCTTTATAGATCCAATGCAAGTTCTAACAATATGAAAGGAAAAATACCAGACTTGGTATATTTATTTAAATCCAAACACTTTTTATGTTTAAATTTTTTCTAAATTCCAACTTAATATTCAAAAATATAAGTTAATTAACTTTAAAAGGTTACATTAATTATTTTTTAGAAATAGAAAATGGTTTTGGATTATTTATTCAAATCCATACACTTCTTATGTTTAAAGTTTTTCTAAATTCCAAATTAATATTAAAAAATATAAGTTAATTCATTTTAAAAGGTTACATTAATTATTTTCTAGAAATAGAAAATGGTTTTGGATTATTTATTCAAATCCATACACTTCTTATGTTTAAAGTTTTTCTAAATTCCAAATTGATATTAGAAAAATATAAGTTAATTCATTTTTAATTGTAAATGGTTCATATTTTAAATGGTTACATTAATTGTTTTTTAAAACAGAAAATGGTTTTGAATTATTTATTCAAATCCAAACACTTTTTATGTTTAAAGTTTTTCTAAATTCCAAATTGATATTAAAAAATAAAAGTTAATTCATTTTTAATTGTAAATGGTTCATATTTTAAATGGTTACATTAATTATTTTTAAAATGTAAAATGGTTTTGAATTATTTATTCAAATCCAAACACTTTTATGTTTAAAGTTTTTCTAAATTCCAAATTGTTATTAAAAATAAAAGTTAATTCATTTTAATTGTAAATGGTTCATATTTTAAATGGTTACATTAATTATTTTTAAAATGAAAATGGTTTTGAATTATTTATTCAAATCCAAACACTTTTATGTTTAAAGTTTTTCTAAATTCCAAATTGATATTAAAAAATAAAAGTTAATTCATTTTTAATTGTAAATGGTTCATATTTTAAATGGTTACATTAATTATTTTTAAAATGAAAATGGTTTTGAATTATTTATTCAAATCCAAACACTTTTATGTTTAAAGTTTTTCTAAATTCCAAATTAATTATCATTTAAAAAACAATACAAATTTAAACCCCAAAATAAAAAAATAAGGCGGAACAGAGAAAACCTGAAATTTTTGAAAACAGGGAATATGTCCTGTTGGACCCACCAACCGACTAAATCCCCTACGCCGCCGTTCTTTGAAAATTGGAAAAAAAAGTGGAGTATACGTCCGGTTGGTGGCTCCAACCGGAGTATGATTTTAGTCCCGGTTGGAGCCACCAACCGGGACTAAAGGTCCTTCCTTCATATACGCGTGCCTCTTCTTCTTCTTCTTCTCCCCTTCTCCATTCTCTGCAACCACACCCGACGCGCCGCAGGGGAGACACGCTGTCCATCGCCGACGCGCCGCAGGGGAGACGCTGTCCATCGCCGTCGTCGTGAGCGTCGCCGCCGCTTCCACCTACGTCGACCAGCGCTGCCCACCGCCGCTTGGCGCCTCGCCGCCGCTCATTGGGATCACCGCCACCACCGCCGCCGACCGCCTCTTTTCCTCAGACCCGGCCATGAAGTCGCCGCCGCCACCGACGCCCCCGCCACTCCAGCCGCCGACCGCGCTGCCGCCAAGACGCTGCCACCGACGCAGCTCGCATGAAGCGCCGCCACCTCGCCCCGACGCTGCTCACCTTCCGCCGAGGACCGCCACCGCCGCCGCCCGTCGCCGCCGCCACGTCGGCTGCTCGGTGAGCCCTCCGATCAACATCCAATGGTCCATGGACCATTGACTAGTAGTCACCTAGGCGCCGACGTCCACGAGTCAAACGGTCACGTTTGACTATTTAATTTAATTCGATTTGTTTTGGCAGATTTTAGATGGAACTTGTAAAATTCATAGAAAATAATCTACTGGTCCAAAATTGCAAATAAAATATGTATGGAATCAGTGTCTCACGTAGAATATTGTTGTACAGTTGTTTTATGCTTTTGAAGCAAGGTTTTGTCTTGGTTAATTAAATGAGTTAATGTTATTTTTAGAGTATTAAATCCATAGAAAAGTTCTACAACTCCAAAATTGCAAATAAGATGTCCCTGAAATCAGTGGAACAAGAGGAATCTTACAGTGAATTAAAAGGGTAGACTTGGCTAGCTCTTTAGTTTTTAGTTAGATTTAGGTTTGATTATTTTAGGTGTATTAGTTGTTAGATGATTTAGTTGTTAGATGATTTAGTTGTATTTAGTTTGATGAATTTTAGGTGTATGTGTAGAATATGATTTAGGTGTATATGATGTAGATGATTAGAAGAACATAGTAACCCCTCACGTGATTCCGAGTTTCCCGAGTTAGGGTTTGCGCCTCGAACCCCGCTTAATTTGCATCGATGCTTTAGGGTTTCCTTTATTTTCGGTGATTGGATTATTAGGTTTATTATTAGTTAGGTATTATTAGGTTTATTAATTAGTTTGGTATTATTAGTCTTCGCCCCATTGGTCACCATGTGGGTAGCCCTGCACCGATTCACATTGCCACCACCGTGGTTAGATAAGGAATCATTAATACCCCTTAGGTGCATGTGGGTTCCTCTCATATGCATCGGAGGTTTCTCGAACTAGGTTACACCCCTGGAACTCCGGAATATTGATAACCGTTGATTTTAGCTAGAGTTACCTATCTACTACACGGTTTCCTTTTTGTAGCTAGGTTTAGGGTTTCTCTTCATTTTTATTGTGTATGTATATATCGTGGTTTCTCCTTAACTTTCTCCTTTAGCCGCTTTGACTTATTCGCTTTTCCACCTATGCGTAAAATATGGATCCACACGCCGAGACGAAGAAAAGGAAGAGTTGATCCAAGGTGTGATCCGTGGGGAAGATAATTTAGACGTATCAACGTTTCGAACAACTCCGTGAGGGTGATCCTCTTTACGGAGTAGACAACTTGTTTGAGGTTGAAGGTGTTGCCTCATGAGGGAGAAGGCGATGCCTTGTGTAACCGAGAAGACGCATCCAGCGAGGTGCATGTAATATAAATCAATTCATTAATTAATCATCTATCTATATAGAAATAGTAACGACGATCTTTCTTCTTTTAGCCCTCGGATCAAGGAATCTCTTGAAATGAGCGTACGAGGCCCAACCAAAAAGTTGGAAGACCATGAGAGGTTCAGGATCGAAGATGTCGCCAGACGGCAGACCGCTCCCAAGTTGTCGCAACCAAATTTGTGGCACAATGCGAGTAATCGTTAGGGACTTAATCCCGATCACCATTAGAAATTGGAATAGGCCTGCTAATGCGGATGAAGAGGGAACATGTTTATTTGTCCCTAACCACGCCAAAGATTTACTGTGGAAGAGGCTCATGGTTAATTTCAAACTACCGAAGATAGAGCTGGATCCAAATGCGGAGGATCCAGTTGAGGACGCCTTACAACATGGGAGAGCCATGGAGGCTAAGGTCAGGGAGTGGGCTTTGAAGAAGATGGCCCAGTGTTTCACCAACTGGAAGAAAAGATTGCACCTTGACTATGTCGTGAAAGAGAAGACTCCGGATTTCAAGAAGACTCAGTTTGAGAAGATAAAACCATTCTGGGCTGAGTTTGTGGAATACAAGACATCGAAAAAAGCTAAGGAAATGTCTGCAAAGAATAAGCTGAATGCTGCTAACAAGAAGTATCACCATACTATGGGGCAAGGTGGCTACAGGGCTGGCATTCCTAAGTGGGAGAAACTTGAGCAGGAACTGCGTGATAAAAATATCACCCCAGAGACAGACGATTGGGTAGAACGTGCAAGGAATTGGTTTTACGGGCATGGGGGCACGTTGGACTCGGAAGGGAGGTGTATATATACCATACGACATAAAGAAGACCCCTTGCCAATCGAGAGGATGAGAAAAGCAAGAAGGCTGTTAAAGATGGGGACTTCATTCCCGATAGAGAGTGATGAGCTCACACTCGCCTTGGAAATAAGGAACATGATGGACGAACACGAGGCACAATAGGCTCCCAATCATGGAGGACTGGGTTTCAAGAGAGGAAGAAATATCTGATAGAAGCCGTCGAGGAGTAAGGACAGGCGGCGGTTGAAGCGTAAAGTCGAAAGAGCGAATGCGCGTTTAATTGAAGAACGATTAAAGCAACAACAAGATGAAATTAACTCACTTAAAGAGCAAAGTACTACCGGCGCCCCATCTCAAGAAGACACTTGCATTCGATGCTACCGCCTATCGAATAATCGAAAAAGTGTGGCTTCCACCGAGGTCCCGGTGATGACAATGGCGATGCCGATGATGCACCGACGATGGCTCTGCTACCCAGTGGATGATATCACAGAGATGACACATCGCGAGCTACATGTCAAAGTTGTGAACATATCAATAAAGGTGGCGGCTATGCCTTACCAATTGGACCCACACCAACTTACCACGGTCGTCCGGTTCGAGAGGGTTACGCTGTTGTCGGCGTGGATGAAATCATGCCCACCTTTGAGGTTTTGGATCTTCACTACCTCGCCGGTGAAGGGATGTGATCTTTGGGTGACGCAAAAACGTCACCATTCTATGGCCGAAGGATTGTATCGTGCTTCAAATCACACGCCAAGGCCATCTTCGCCGCCTCACCCGTCTCCGCCGAGGTCGCCGCCGCTGCAGCCATCTTCGTCGCCTCATCCGCTCGCCGCCACCCGTCTCCGGCAGCCATCGCCACGGGAGCCATCGCCGCGCCTCGGGATAAAAAGCGAAGCGCACCGCCATCGTAAGGCGTCGAAGCGATCGCCAAACGTAAACAAGAGCCTCTTCCAAAAGTACCAACGGTTCCTCCCAAGAGAGCTTATGATCAGATCAAGAGGAGACCGCTCGGGTTGATGCTTGAAACGACAGTTTTTCGCTAAGTCGAGGCATCCGAAAGAGCCGAGTTCCCAAAGACCAAAGAAGAAAAGCCAAAGTGTTGAAAATGCTAAAGACTCTTCATCAACCCGAGCCAAAGCTGTCATCGGACTATGAGCGTTTCTATTCTCAAGTCACATGCGGCACAAAAGCCTCAAGAGCAAGATCGATGCAAGCGGAAATCTGTTGCCCAAATGGAGAACAAGCAAAACAGACTTGCGCCCTCTCAAGGTGATTTCTCAAACCAATGTGGGTCGAGCAAATATGGGGTCAAGAGCAAGATGATCCGAGGTAGTTGCACACGGAGAAGCCGCCACGCTCAAGGTATGAGTATTGCCCAAGACTTATCCCGCTTAGAGTTCTTCCCGTGAGTGAAGTAGCATACAAATACAAGACGGCAAACCTCTCGTCAAACCCGAGGAGGTAAATAATCTTTCAACAAAATGCGAAGATTGCATAACTGGTACATGCACGCCACAAGTGCCGGGCTAATCGGATAGTGCCGAGGGTTACAAAAAGCATCATGGGAAAGAAAGTGATGACATGATATCCATTGAATTTGTTGAGCTATTTCAATTATTCAATCAAGACGCCTTGGACAAATCGCTCATCGGTGCCTATTGTCCGTAAGTACTAATTACGTAATTAACTTAGTCTCCAGCTACCTCACTTTGTTTATTGCATGTATATAATCATACCGTAATATGCGTAATGAAGATTCTCGAATGCAGCAGAGGACAAATCTATGATATTGGCTTCATTGACCCATATTGGGTTCATGAAGCTAATCTCAAAATAAGCCCCGTGATACGGAGGATAATATAGTACACGCGTTAAGGTCTCAAGAAACCAGAAGGGAAATACTTTTTCCTTACAACTTCGAGTGAGTGTTATTGTCTTGTATACACTTTCTATTTCGCTTACTCGATGTTAAGTATATAATTGATTAGTTATGCATTCAGCTTCCACTATATTTTGTTAATCATTCAACTTGACAAAGGGCGTACTAGTCATGGACTCAAACATAAACCCTTGAGACGTGGAAGGACATGCAGATACTTCTCCATGGTAATTCTAATCATTACGACACTATATCGGCAACGTTCGTGAATTTTATGATATCAAGTACTTAATAACTTCTTTTATTCGCTTTTCTTCACGGGCAGCTTGGAAACGGTTCACCAAGAAGGCTAGGGTGTTTGGAAAGAGGAGCTTACATTTCAACCACTAGATGTAAGCACCACTAGCTATATCCGCGCATCTCTTTGATTCTAGTTTTGATACGATTATTATCATGCTTGATTATTATTTTGATTGAACTATGTTCTTGTGAAGTGCCCGACGAGGACCGTGTAACAA
This sequence comes from Avena longiglumis, assembly GCA_030063025.1. Taxonomy (NCBI): domain Eukaryota; kingdom Viridiplantae; phylum Streptophyta; class Magnoliopsida; order Poales; family Poaceae; genus Avena; species Avena longiglumis. The sequence goes on from CP125975.1 coordinate 20,183,877, forward strand.
TCTCTGTGAATACTATGTTTGCGAGTTCATCCGGCAGACGTGCGATGAGAAGGGCAGAAATTTAGAGCAACTCCACGTATGTAAACAATTTCTATAGTTTTATTTTCAAACAAATTGTGTTTAGTTTCATTCATATAGACTCCTTTTTAAATCAGATCGAACGCTCACGGACGGTCTTCCGCCAAAGGATCGCGTGACGAGCAATTCAGGAGGAATTGGCGGGATTCTTGGATGCGAAGTCCTAGACCAAAGGGGAGTACTATTCTGCTGTGTATAGACAATAGGGATTGTAAAAATAGCAACTCGATCCGTATAGACAAGGGAATACTTTTGTATGTAGTGCATGAACTCGATCCGTGTATTGAATGTAATATTGTCATGATGATCTTGTGTAATATAAGGTTACTTCATTGATAAGTGCAAAACACTAAATAAACAATAAAACAACCTAAATGAATTCTCCGCGGCACAAAAGTGGCGAAAATGCTGCATGACAACAAAATGTGCAAAAATGAATTCTCTGCCGGCAGAAATGGGCCAAATCTCTGCGGAGAAAGGTTATTAGTCCCGGTTACGAACCGACTAAAGCCCCCTCCTCGCACGGTGCAGCTGCCACGTGTATGATCTTTTGTCACGGTTGGTGGGGCAACCGGGACTAAAGGTTCGGGCTTTAGTCCCGATTGCCCCGTCCCGGTTGGGCAACCGGGACTAATGCCGCTTACCAACCGGGACGCATGGGGTTGTTTCCACCAGTGAGCATATCTCTAGTCACGTGCATGCCGTCCGGTAACTTGTTGACCATGTCCTACCCAGAGACTTTTATTAAACTAGTCTTGGCTTGATCTTGCTCGACTCTTGTCCATGTCAAGTGCTTCGTAAGCTTGTGCGAGCACCCTCCCCCACCTCGGTCTTGCGTAACTAGTAATACTCACTATAAATTTGTATGTACCATCAACATCTTGCATCGGCAAGGTCTAAATTAGTCGTAGTATCCATTATTCAGTCACATATTTCCATTTGGTTTGGTATTTTTATCCGAATAGTATTTTAAACTACCTTTTCATGCATATATTGGTCTAGTGGTGTGTCAATTTGTGTAAAATAATCGAATCCAAAATAAAATAAAAGAATGCACTTAATGATGATATGTAACATTATGCAACTAAGTATTACCCCTCGTGATCTGTTTCCAGTCTCATAATATCCTAGTCCACAATGACAAAATAAATGAACGCAATTCCAGTTCCTCAAAACAGGCATCCCATCCCGCTTTATAAATAAAGCCACATCCATACAAGGTTTGAGAAGTCCACGACGCCCATGCGTCAAAAGAGAATAAAAAAGAGTCCGCTGAGGCCATGACACATCAAGCCCAAGGCACCAAAAAAGAAAGAAAATATGAGTTGCAAGGAGCTTGCTCTAGGGAGTCGCAGAGGTACTAGCAGGAACCGCGAAGCGCTGCACTGATGCCTTGAGAGCCTTCAAGATGCCGTCCACGCTCGTCCGGTCCCTCTGCCTAGATAACGGGTACTACTGCTGAAGGTAGGTAAGTAAAGAAAACACAACAGATGCACGGTGAGTAAAGATCCACTCTATCACCATCTTATTAAGAATATTCCATAGTGTCGACATAATGGCGGTAAACACCAACCGGAAGAGGTGGCGCCTCCTTTCGGTATGGTTTGCCTTCGTCTCTAGGAACTCGCTGTGGTCTTGGGCCTACCAGGAAGGCCCAAGCGCTTCCCAGATAAAGTTCCACAGAAATTGAGGGCAGGACATGTGAACATAATATGGGCACACGTCTTGGACATCCCACATAGCGGACATAGCCCAGTTCCCGGGTCATTGCGTTTAGGCACCTCTACCCTCGAAGGGAGGCGATTCCGTAGCAGTTGCCACAGGAAAATACGCAAGCTCAAGGATAGGGGTGGCTTCCAGAGGTGGGTCATCCAAGGTAACTCAGGACTCTGGAAGAGGGTCCTATAAGCCAAACTAACTGAAAAGGCTCCCGAAGGAGACTGGCCCCATTTAATAGTGTCCCTCTCCTCTGAGAGTGACAAGGGCAACAAGCCATGCAGACTAAATGTTATTGAAGGTCCTCCAGAACGGGATGTTCCAATGGCCTCCCTGACCTGCCTCGACCACTAACATCGTGGGAGCTGCGCAAGATGGCGAAAAAGGCCGATAATTCCTGGCATAGAGGGACACCCTGTAACCAGGGGTCAAGCCAAAACAGAACTTCCTGGCCATTGCCCACCACGAAGAGAGCACCCCTGCGAATAGAATGTTTAATATCTTGAATGGCCCTCCAGAACTGGGAACCCCCGATGGCTGTAAAATATAGCCATCCACATTTAAACTATATATTATTCATATTTTTGATGAAATATCTCTCTAAACCCTGCCAATAATGCCTAATGATCAAAGGGATATGCAATTCTGTCTTTCTATTTTTTCCTGCGCAGGAAATGTCGTTTGATGATGGGAATCACAACATTAAAGTCAAAGATACGAGATTTGCAACAACTCAAAGAAACCAGGAGTCATGGAGAGGATCCAGAAGGTTTAACGACCAACTATATAGCGGGAATAAAATTCTGGTCATATAGTTTCCATCGACACCGCTAGGTCAAACAGAACAACTTTCGTGAAGGGACCCCTATATAAAAAGGCCTCCAGCAATGAGAAAATGCCGCCCCGAATAGAACCAGAGACAAGACCGAAGAGCCGCCAGAGGAATAGATCTAGATCCAATCTCACAACCCTTCTCCTCCACCATAGCCATAGTCCACCATTTGTAATAGTAGATCTCATCTCCAATTAGCGACATTGTAAGACTATTACTACCAATCTCATGATTTCCATTACAATGTTTATAATTGTTTATTTCATCTCTATGCGTGAGTAAATCTCCTTGGGCTAAGGGCTTCGGCCTAGCCATGTAGTTTGTGCATGTTATTTATCATAGATGGGATCGTGTATTAGTTTGTATGACATGATGATTATTATATCCTCCCTTGCCTCAATGTAAGGACTTGTCAGGTACCCAAGACCCAAGGAATTGATCCATGTATAGAGAGTATGAGTAATGATTAATCTGCAAGATGGGAACCCCAGTGACAAAAAGGGTAGTATGGCTGCATGTGAGGGATTTACTTGGGATTAACGGTAACATCACTATGCATATCATTAGTTATCTTTCTTCTATGGATGAGACTAATAGGTTATTGCTCTAAGCGGTTGCAGAGGCAATAGCAATTATGGATGCACTGCCCACATATAATTATCTTGCTCTAACAATTACATGCATACTTTATTATTATCTTTTATTCCCATCAGATATTTTGCATATCTACAGGTGAAACCGAAAGCCCTAGGCCCTCTCTCTCCATCATCGATAACAACAAAAGATCGCAAACTCTTGGTCCAGTAAAACACAAAAAGAATTCTAAAACTCTCGAAGGTCCGTTAAAGTAACTTTACTATGCTTTCTGCTTACCGAGGATTCGATAACCTAGGTCTACTAGGGAAAAAAGCTATACTACATCCATAATTCGGATCGAAGGTATCAACCCTTTTTCTGGCGCCGTTGTCACGAAAGCAATAGCTACCCTGGTAAGGTTATTAGGAACCTTGCTAGTTTTAATTTTTGTTTTAATTTTGTTAGTTTGCTTTAAATCTTTATTTGAAAAACCAAAAAAATAGTTAGTCTTTAAATTCTTGTTTTTACTATCATGAGTTTTGTTTAAGAAAACCCAAAAACATAGGAATTATGGCTGAAAAGAAACTTGGGGAGTTTGCAACTCCCAACAATGATTATTTGCGTACTCCTATTACCCAGCCAGCAATTACTGCTGAGCACTATGAGATTAAGACCCACTATTTAAGTTTGATTCAACAGAATCAATTTGGAGGCTCTTCTATTGAGGACGTAGGTATGCACTTGAACACTTTCACTGAAATATGTGATATGATGCACATTAAAGATGTTGACCCCGATGCTGTCAAATTACGTTTATTTCCTTTCTCTCTTAGAGGAAGAGCAAAAGAATGGTTGCTATCTTTGCCTAAAAATACTATTGCATCATGGGTGGAATGTACTTCTTTATTTATGACTAAATTTTTCCCACCTACAAAGACTATGCAACTAAGATCTGATATTACTCATTTTAGATAAGAAGAGGGTGAGCCACTAGCGCTTTCATGGGAGAGAATGAAAGAATGCATGATAAATTGTCCCAGTCATGGGATAGAAGATTGGTTAATTCTCCATCTATTTTATAATGCTCTTAACCTTGTATCTAAGTCTATGCTTGATATTGCAGCTGGAGGAACATTTATGGGCAAACAAATTACCAAAGCAAAGCAGCTGATAGACAATATGCAAGACAACCATGCCCAATGTCATGTGGATAGATCAAACACAAAGAAGGTGAACCCTGTCACACCACAAGAAAATGAAGAACTCAATGCTAAGCTGGATGAGCTCATATTAGTCTTCAAGGGTAAGGAAACCCAGAATCAAATATTGAAGAAATAGACTTCATAGCTCGTAATGATTATCACCCTACTTGGAAGAAGAACTATAATTCAAATTTCCAAAAACATTATTCTAGTACTGCAGGTAACTCTAATAATAATATGGGATCAAGTAATAGTAGTCTCCAAGAAACTCTTAAGTCCTTTATGGACTCACAAAATGAGTAAAACAATATCCTTGTTAAGATAATGGACAACCATGATAATATGCTTGGAAAATTGTCTAACCAAGCTAGGTAAGATAACAAACAGTTAAACTCTCATTCTAGCTAAATTTGCAGGTAAAGCTGAGCCTAATCCAGTTGAATATCTCAAGATGATAAGAATCCAAAGGGAGGAGCCTGAAGAACTTGACTATAGCAATGCCCTTTCACCAAATTACACGGTTTAAGATCTTGTGAAAAGGATCAATATCAAGATTCACATAAGTGAAGGAAATGAGGAAGCTATGTATCAACACTTTGTTAATAAAGTAGCAATAAAGGTACTTGAGCTTGAGGAAGAATATAAGAAAATTGCTAAAAAAATGCATGTTAAGCTTGATGACATATTTGAGCCTACTATTAAAATTCAAATTGGGACTAATGAGTTAGTTGCACTTTGTGATTTAGGTGCAAGTGTTTCAACAATTCCAAAAAAGTCTTTTTAATAAGTTAAATCTTGGCTATTTTGAAATCACCAAGTTAAAATTACATCTAGCAGATTCTACCTACAAATAAGTTGTATGGATTAAACAAAATACTTTAGTTTACATTAAAGGTTATCCTGCTCTTATTTATTTTATTATTGTTGACATGCCTCAAGATTCTACTTCTCCTATCATATTAGGTCGTCCGTTCTTAAAAACTATTAAGGCTTTGATTAATCTGCATGAAGGGAACGTGAAGCTTCAATTGCCTTCGCTGGATTATTTTTTTATTCCTTTTCCTAGGAAGAAGAAAGCCAAGCATGATGAGAAGAAGGCCATCACTTTATAAGGCAACTATTTCAAAGTAGGTGTTCCACTCATCTATCATAAGTGAGCAATATCGTGGTCAAGCTATTGACCATAAAAGAGCGCTTATTGGGAGGTAACCCATGTGAAATAAAGGTTTGCGTAAAGTTTTTAAGTTTTAGTTTAAGTTTCATTTTGAATAAAGAGTGCTAGAAAACTCCAATTGAGGAGGAGAGGTTCGGTGGTACTAAATACCTATTTTATACATGTTGTTGTTGATCGAAAATTAAACTATCATTTTTCTATCAAAACATGGTGTTTCGCTAAGTTTCAGGTTAAGAAAGAATTCTTGAAGAAATAGGTAAATTTTGACGACTCGAGTAGGTTTAACCACCAACTATACAACGGGAATAAAAATTCCAGCCATATAGATATCTATGCCTTCGTCAAATTTCTTTTCCAGGTATAGAAGGTTTAACGAACAACTATACGGTGGGGATAAAAATCCCGCCTGTATAGTTTCGGCCGTATAGATATCGCCGCTAGGAATAAACCCTAAAATTTTGCCGTCAGATCAACTATACGGTGGTAATAGATGTTCCGGCTGTATAGTTTCGACCGTATAGTTTGTGCGACCGCAAAAATGCCATGGGAAGGTACCCCCAACACTAAAACTTCAATCTCTTTTCTCTCTTCTACCTCCGAACTCTCTCAAAACCTCAAAGATATTCATCTCTACTCAATTTCGTTCGATTTACTCACACACAAGTGATCAACAGTATGTTTCTCCTTCGATCCTCTAATTACTTTTTGCAAAATCATCTCCGATCTGTTGTCATTATCCATCTAGGGTGAGACCTACTATAAACTAATTGCCATTTTTCTCTTGCCTAAATTATTATTTTAAGTAGATTCTTTAGTGTGTTATGATGAGAAATATGTTATGCTTATTACTGTTGGATCAAAAAGTTTTATTTTTTATTTTCTTATTATTTTAGATGGTGAACACAAGGAGCCAAGCGCGTGCTCGTGCCGCCGCGAGTTCTTTTCGGACTGCCGCTGTAGCTCAGGACCACATTGGGATACAGTTTAGGAATAAGCTCCAACGTGATCGCTTCAACGAGATCAAGAGCCGAGAAGTGAAGACAACTAAGCGGGCTTGTCCCGTTATATTGAATCAACTCAGTATTTCAAATGACTTTAATTTACTTTGCAATAGTGTTGGCCTGCAAAACTTTGTATTTCAAGATACGTCTACTTATCGCCAGTTAACTCTTGAATTTTTAAGTTCTTTAAAAAGCAATGTTAAAACATGGCACGGAGAGGACATTATTTATTTTCGACTTATAAACAATAATTATACATTATCACTTTATGAATGGTGCAATTGTTTTAGTTTACCAAACAATGATGTTAATGCCTTACTTGAATCTTATGCCGACATGCGCCCTTCCCTGGTTGATTATTATAATAGAATGAGTTTCACCTCTAGAGTTAACAAAGGGAAGAATATTCAGCATCCTATTATTCGCTATTTGTTCTATGTTATTGCTAACACCTTGCAGATACGAAATTAGTTTACAAGACTCACTAAGGAGAACATCTTGGTCCTCACAAAATCTGCTTTCAATAACAGCTTGTCACTCAACTTGGGTGCAATTCTTGTGCGCTACTTGGTGTTGGAGATATGCCCTAGAGGCAATAATAAATGTAGTTATTATTATATCTTTGTGTTTATGATAAATGTTTACATTCATGCTATAATAGTATTAACAAGGAAACATTAATACTTGTGAGATTTGTAAACTTAAATTGAAGTCCCTAGTAAAGCCTCTATATAATACTAGCTTGTTGGTTAATAAATGATTGTGGTTTCCCTATCATGAACATTGAGATGTTATTAACAACAAGATCATATCGTTAGGAGAATGATATGGTGGACATACTCCTATAGATAAGCGTAGCATAAAGATCAAGTCATTTTAATAGTTCAATTGCTATATGCTTTCTGATACATAGTAACCTATTTCCTTCGACCATGAGATCATGCATATCACGTTTACCGAATGGATGCTTTGATGACATCAAACACCACACCGTAACTGGGTGGCTATAAAGGTGGCATTGAGTGTTCGGAAAGCATTGGTTGAGACACATGGATCAAGAGTGGGATTTGTCCATCCATATGACAGATAGATATACTCTGGGCCCTCTCGGTGGAATGTCATCCAATTAGCTTGCAAGCATGTGACTGGATCACAAGGGATCACATATCACGGGAACGAGAAAAGAGTACTTATCAGTAACGAGGTTGAACTAGGTATGTAGAGATACCGACGATCATAACCTCGGATAAGTAAAATATCGTGAGACAAAGGGAAATTGGTATCGTATGTAAGTGGTTCATTCGATCGCAAAGTAATCATAGAAATATGTGGGAGCCATATGAATTTCCAGATTCCTCTATTGGTTATTGTTCGGAGAAGTGTCTCGATCATGTCCGCATAATTCTCGAACCGTAGGGAGACACACTTAAGGATTCGACGTTGTTTGAGTAGTTATGGAATGATGAGTAAGAGACGGAATGTTGTTCGGAGTCTCGGATGGGATCCGGGATATCACGAGGAGATCCGGAATGGTCCGGAGAATAAGATTCATATAAGGAAAGTCCTTTCGGTGGTTGGAGAATGGTTCCGGTGTTTTCATCGGGAATGTTCTAGAAGGTTCCGGAATGTCCGGCACTCCGAAGGGGAAGGGTACATAAATGTGTCATACCAAGTTGGAATGATTGCATCATGTACTAGGTGTCATCGCTGAACAAAATAAAGGGTTTAATCAAATCCTAGTTTGAAAAGTCAAACGCCAATTTGAAAAGTCAAACTGCTATTTTGGGAAGTGGAGGGGAAGGTGGAAACCGAGTTGGGGAGGAGTTCCTCCCCTCCACCGCCGGCCCCCTTGGGAAACCGAGTTGGGGAGGGACTCCCCTCCCCTAGCGTGGCCCCTCCACCTATATAAGGAGGG